>CM051826.1:38546376-41046376 GCA_028451465.1 Erethizon dorsatum
GAGTAGAGTCATTAAGGGAATTAAATGAATTATTACAGATAAAGCACTTACTATAAGTTATGAAATATTTGTGACATAAGTAAATGAGTTAGGAAGCAAAGAAACTACATAGTACTCATACACTCGATAATACCTACTTTCGAAGGTGGTCATGTTCTTTCAAAAATAGTTCAGTTCTCCTGTTGTTTACTCCAGATCCACTTTTATATGACCTGGAACAACATAGAGAAAATTTAAGAATATTTTTGGAAGATAATTCAAAATTAGATTAAGTGACTAATCCTAGTGATATCAAAAGTAGACACACTGACTCTCCCTAGTTTTGAATGGATAAAGTTAAAATGCTTTTCATTTTGCTCTAAAACTGCTATCATAAATAGACAAATATGAATGTTTCTCTATTTTTTTTTTCTTGAGACAGGTCACTCTATGTTGCAGGCAGGTCCTGAACTTGCAATCCTCCTGCCTCAGCATCCTGAATACTTGGGATTATGGGCATGTGCCACTAAGCCTGGCTCTATTACGTAAAAGACTGTTTTTTCATCAAAATAAACTAATATTCTTTTTTTTTTTTGGAGGGGGGTACCGGGGGGTTGACCTCAGGACCTCGCGCGCCAGCAGGTGCCCATGCCACTGAGCGATATCACCGGCCCCTTTTTCGTATGTGGGTTCCGGGAGTCGAACTCGGGCCCTTGCGCTTGCCGGGCAGGCACTTAAGCCGCTGAGCCATCTCACCGGCCCAAATAAACTAATATTCTTAAACAACAAGAAAAATCTTACTTTTTCTTTGTCTATTATCTTCTATATATTAATTTTTCTAAGAAGTAAAACCATGGACTGATTAGTACATTACACATGGAGTGGGAAAGCTATTGAAACAGTGTTTTCTTTCGTAATAGTACATGCCATCCAATAACTGAAGCCTAAGGAATACTGAAATGAAGTGTTCAATGAAGTGCCAATTTGGGAACACTTAAGGACTTCTATCTTAGTCTCCAGCACATTAAATTTTATTTTATAGAGCCTTTTACATTACTGCCAACACTTTTGTTTTTTCTGTTTTCTGTTAGCATGAAGTATCAAGAATAGACTTTGAAAAACTTAGAAAATTGCACAAACTCTGCAATAAGAAAAAAAGACAGTCATGCCGCTAAAACTGAACTACTGGCTGAGTGTTAGTGCTACTATGCAGCACACAAAAGAACACCACAAGAAGTAGAATGATTCAACCACAGACTTGTAAGACTGATGACTTGAAATTGAGTCTATACTCTGTCATTTAATAGCCAGGTAACCTCAGTCAAGTCTCTCAATACCAGGTTTTATAAAATGAGACTAATAATTTCTATCTTTATCAAAATTATTATGAAGCCAAAAAGAGATAATTCATGAAAAAGTAATGTGTATACTGCAAAAAACTGTAAAACTCTCTCAGGTGTCATTATTATTTCTCATCTCACTAGTCATAATCTCCTTTGTATTATGCTAACCTGAGTATATAGCTTCCTCCCCTCTAGCACCTAAATTATATAAAGTCCTACAAGGCTAAATTGGTCCTTTCATTTCTGCCTTCTGTTGTGCCTGATACAATGTCTTACTCCAGGAAACAGTTTAATGAATGGATGAACTTTTTAAATCTTTCAAAAAAAAAAAAAAGTAAGTTATTACAGTGGGTTGGATTCTTTTTTTCTTATTCCATTCTTCAAAATGTATCTAGAAGTCAACTGTACAAAAATTAAAAAGACCTACATATACCATCAGGACCAACAATATTACACCTGTCTTACTATTAAAACTGTTACGATAGTACAACAAAACAAAGGATCTCTAGGAAAATGTTTCTCAGAATACACATAACACACATAATATGAGAGCTAAGTCTCATAAACTTGTCATAAATGAAACAATGATAGGTATCACTAGATAGCCCAAAATAAGAAATTCTTCAGCTTCAGTTAGATGCCTATGTGACTCAATTTTGTCAGGCAAGTTCAGTTGTGAAAAAATTTTCAAAAATATGTAGGAAATGCTAGAATAGATCACTGCAGATGAGAAGGGATGGAAGAAAAGACATCTTTAAACTTATGAAATGAAATAGCTAAAAATGTTGGAAGTCTTTGAATAATTTGATGTAATGTTTGTATTATCTCTAAGGAAAATTACATATTTCAGAATTTTAGGGAAATAAAGGCTGCTTAAATAGCTACCTGAATATATAATAGTGGAGCAAGGGAGAGGAGCAGAAGATGGGTGGCAATCAGGAAGAGAAATGTGGAGAGCTTCAGCTATTGCTAATGTTGTAATGCTCACAGTAGTAAGAGATCAGAGAAGAACTCAGGAAGCTATCATCTAAGCTGGATTTTGTATTAAGACAGAAAAGTCAGGAAACAATAGTAAAACTAGGAGAAGCAGGGGATGGGACTGACAAAGTAGATTAGGACTACATTAAAGCAGCAATGTTCAAAGAACAGTGAAATGGGAATTAGAGACCCTGAAATCCAAATCTTGGTTTTGCTACTCAATTTACAACTAATTACAGATATATTTTAAATTTGAATAAACACTCTATAAAATAATATAAAAGGTCACTTACTCAATATCTTTTCGTACTGATCCCATGAGATTCTCCCTTTCTCGTATTGCCACAAAGTTTGCTTTGGTTTTATGGAATTCATGTGTATAATCCTGCAATAAATCAACATCCAGTCTCAACATGAACTAATTATGTATTTTCATCCTACTGAACCAGTTGTGTACTGTTATCACATTGTAAAATTCAAAACACTACTCTTCCTATCTTTTAGTACCTTGTCTTTTGATTCAAAATTATAAAGAAAAAATTCTAGGATAAAAAGACTTCAAAATAGCCTAGGGCAATGATGGTGAACCTTTTAGAGTTTTCAATGATAACAAATAGCCTGCTGTGGCATGATGCCATATGTTTGCCACCACTGGCCTAGGATTAAAACTTGGGAAGTTTATTCTACTTAATTATTGTACCTATTGGGGCTTATTTTCAAATTTCCTCTTTTTGGAGCTCCTAGAAATTTAATTCCTAAATTAATCAAAGGAAGAACAAAATCAAAAAGATTGTAAGGAAAGACTCTGTAAACATTTTCCTTTGTTTTTATATGACTATATTTCTAAAAGACATTAAGGAATATTTACTACTTTAATTCTGAAAAGCAGATAAAGATGAAAATATCTAATCTCCAAGAGACCCTATTAACCTTTTAAAAAATATTATGCAAGATATGAGAATATTAAAAGAGCACTCCAAGTATTAAAGGTAAACGAACAAAAATATATTTTATTCCACCACTTATAACTATTATCATTTTCTCAAGCTTCCTTTCAGGAAATATGTTTTTGCAAATAAAAATTTACCCATTATTTCTTTCAATTTTTTGTTAAAGAAATCATAGTATACATTCTGATGCACACTTTATTTTTTACAGAGTATAAAATATCAATCAATCAATCTATATTGTCAAACAAATCTAATCTACAACCTTCTTTTTCCCTTTAGTTATGGTGGTGCTGGGGAGTCAACACAGGACACTGAGCACACTAAGCTGGTGCTCTACATCATTCTTTTTAATAGTTGCACAGAATATTATCTTATGACTCTATAAATTCTATTTCCCTACTGATAGACATTTTAGTTGCTTTTGCTTGTTTTGCTATTACAAAATGCTACAATAAACATTCTTGTACTCTTGTGCATATATTTTGTTAAACTTTTTTTTTTTAGTGCTTGTACTGAGGATTGAACTTAGGGCCTTTGTGCTGAGCTATTTCCTCGCCTCTTTTTTAAATTTTTTATTTTGCAACAGGGTCTTGCTAAGTTACCCAGGCTGGGCTTGATTTGCCATCATCCAGAGTGCTAGCATTACAAATGAGTACCATCATGCCTAGCTTGTTGAACTTTTTTAAAAAAATGGCATATTTAGAGCTGGAGATGTAGACTGGTGGAAATCAGTGTGGAGAGTCCTCAAAAAACTAAAACTAGAGGTTCCAGTTGACCCAGCTATTCCCCTTCTTGGTAGCTTCCTGAAAGAAAAGCATCATACCACAGCGATACATGCATACCCATGTTCATAGTGGCACAATTTGTAATAGCTAAATCTTGGAAATAGCCCAATTGCTTATCAACTAATAAATGGATAAAGATGTGGTTTTTTTAATACAATGGAGTACTCAGCCATAAAGAAGGATAAACTTGAGAAATTTCTAGGTAAATGGATGCACCTTCAGACCATACGCTTAAGTGAAATAAATTGGACACATGTGTAAATACCACATTGTTTCTCTGGTGTGAGAAACCAAAAGTGTAAATAAGGACCAAAATGTATAACAGCTATGTGAAATAGAAAGAAAATGTTCAAATGGGAAGGGGAACTAGGAATGGGGGAAAGGGGAAGGAAGGAAGGGAAAAGGAGAAAAATGAGGAAAAAATGGAAACAAAGCTTTTGTAAATAAGGAGGGCAAAAGGGGTTGAAGGGAGGTTAGGGGAATGGGAAAAAAAACAGAGCTGGGGATGTAGCTGTGTGGTAGAGTGCTTGCCTAGCATGTGCAAGGCTCTGAGTTCAATCCCTAGCGCTGTAAAAAAAACAAAAGCAAAAAACAAAAAACAAAAAACAAAAACTCCACTAAAATAAAAGATGTATTTAAAGAATAAGTGTTGGGCATGATGGGGCATGCCTTTAATGCCAGCTACTTAAGAGGCTGAGGCAGGAGAATCTCAAGTCTGAGTCCAGCCTATGCCACTTAGGGAGTCTTAAAGATTTTAAAAAGGGCCGAGGATATAGCTTGGTGGTAGAGGACTTGACTAGCATGCATAAGGCCCTGGGTTCAACCCCAGTATTGCAAAGGAAAAAAAAAAAAGTAAATGCTTAGCTGAAAAACTGGATCAAAGAATCGTATACAGTACAGTATTTAAATTCTGATAGAACTAAACTACCTTCTAGAAAGACTACAATTTATGTTCTTATCAATAGTGTATGAGTGCCTATTTTTTATATTTTTGCCAAAAAAGGGTTACAAAAATTTTAGTAGGTGAAAAATGATAGGTAAAAATATATCTCACTTTGATTTATATATTTTATTTGGGAGTATGACTGATCATCTTTTTATGGTTTTAGCCACTCCCCACCTCCCTTGCTGGGGATCAAACCAGGGCCTCACACATGCTATCCCAGTCCTCTGCCATTGATTTTTAAAGTAAATTTATATTCTTTTGCCCATTTTTCTATTAATTTGCTTTTTTCTTATTTACTCCTATAATTTCTCTGTATTTTAAGCAAATTAATCCTTAGTATTAGGTCTTATTTAGGAAGCCCTTTATACTGCTGAAAAATTTATAAATTTCAACTATGCTTTACTGTGAATCCTCCTCCTCCTCTTCCTCTTCTTTTTCCATTTATTTTGTAATTTCTCTTTATCTTACTGATTTAAAACACAACTTTACCAGAAACTCAATTTCCACACATACTTGGGTCTATACATGAACTTTATTAGGTTATAATGGGATATAAATTTTTTTTCTCTAGAATCCAACTTTTATCTATTCTAGGTTTTTAACAGGTTCTAATATTTGACTAGAATTAGGCACTACTGGGGCCAGTGAGATGGCTCAGTGGCGTTAAGTGCCTGCCTGGTAAGCATGAGGTCCTGAATTCGACTCCAGGTACCCACATTAAAAAAAAAAAAAAGAATAATTAGGCACTACTTATCTTCATTTTTAAAAGACAAACTTTATTTTTCTTGATTATTCTTATATATGATTCCAAACGAACTTCGGTATCACTGTGCCATATTTAAAAAAAAATAAGAAATAAACAATGAAAAACACTCTGCTATTTCCATTGGGATGACAATTTATAAAGTTGATTTAAAGGGAAATACTCTCATCCAAAAGCAGAACAATTCTTTCCTTCAGTTAATCCTTTTCTGTGTCTCTCAGTAGAATTTTACACATACAATCCTAAACATTTCTTATTATATTTATACATAAGGATATTATAGTTCTTCCATTCTTTCCTCTTTCCTTCCTTCTTTCCTGTTTTTTGTACTGGGGACTGAATGCAGGGCCTTGTGCATGCCATCCTAAGCTACCCTCTCCATTCCCCTCCATTATATTTTTAATAGGTTACTGTTTATATGCAGGAAAACTCTGTTTTTTGCTTTTGGTGGCACTGGGGATTGAACCCAGGGCCTCTGCACAGAGCTACATCCCCAGCTCTTTTTTACATTTTGAAAGAGTCTCCCTAAGTTGCTAAGTTGCCCAAGCTAGACTCAAACTTGTGGTCCTCCTGCCTCAACTAACTTCTGGCTTTTCTTTTTTAATTGTTTTTGTTTTGTAATTGACCATTATATTGACTTTAATTGTTAATTTTTTTCAGTTAATTTTCTTGGGTGTACCAGACATATACTCTTTTTTTTTTTTTTTTTTTTTTGTGGGTACCGGGGGGTCGACCTCAGGACCTCGCGCGCCAACAGGCACCCGTGCCGCTGAGCGATATCACCGGCCCCTTTTTCGTATGTGGGATCCGGGAGTCGAACTCGGGCCCTCGCGCTTGCAAGGCAGGCGCTTATGCTGCTGAGCCATCTCACCGGCCCAATTTTTTTTTTTTTTTTTTAATGTGGGTACCGGGAGTTGACCTCAGGGCCTCGCGCTTGCTAGCAAGCACTTGTACCACTGAGTGATATCACCGGCCCCATTTTTTCCTTTATGTGGGTTCCGGGAGTCGAACTCAGGACCTTGCGCTTGCCAGGCAAGTACTTATGCCGCTGAGCTATCTCACCAGCCCCAGACATATACTCTTATCCTGTCACATAACAGAAACTGTGCCTCTTCTTTTCCAATGCTTACTTTCATTTTTTTAAAAATTGCCTTATTGTACCACTAAAATGTTAGACATATGTGGCCATCATGTGTATGCTTGTCTGGTTTTTATCATCAATGAGAATGTTTTTAATGTGAGCTTTTACTCTGATATTCACATTTATGCAGTAAAGTATCTTTCTATTCTTTTTCTTCCCCTTTTGGTGCTAGAGATTGAACCTGGGCCTCATGAATGCTAACCTCTACTACTGAGCTACATACCCACACCTATTCCTATTTTTTAAATCAGAAATGGCTGCTAAATTTTTTTTGTTTTGTTTTGTTTTGTTTTGTTTTGTTTTTGAGATAGGGTGTCGCTATGTAATGCAGGCTGGCCTCAAACTTGCTTATGTACCCCAGGCTCCCCTTGAACTCATGGTGATCCTCCTGCCTCAGCCTCCTGAGTGCTGGGATTTTAGGCATGCCCCACCACGCTTGGCTAAATTTTTTAATATTAAAAAAATTTGCCTTCCACTTGGACTACTATACTTTTAATATCCCCTCATATAAATTTTTAAGAGGTTATCTGGTTTTACTGATACAACTTTATTTTTCTTTTTAAAATAATATACTAAATACAGTAAATGATTCCCCTTCCATATTACCTTGAAAGTCTGACAAAAACCACCATATTACTGCTTGTGCATGACTATTTGCTATTTTCTGTTATAGCTAGCCAGCTAGGTTTCCCAAAGTACAAGTATATTTACCTAGTGATAAATACTCAACTTCAAGGAAAAAAAACAAGACCTTTTAGACATTTTCATTTTCAGATTTTTATAATATTCACACACATACACAAATGAGAAATTTCTATAGTGTAACATTTATCTTCTCAGAAGTGTTCTTTCTCTCTCTTTTGCAGTACTGGGAATCAAATCCAAGGCCTCAGACATGCTACGCAAGTACTCTACCACTGAACTACACCCTCAGCCCTTTTTTATTTTTATTTTGAGACAGTGAGGCTAGGTTGCACAGGTAGGCTTGAAGTTGGGATCCTCTTACATCAGCCTCCTCAGCAGCTAGGATTACAGGCATGCCAACATGCCCAGCCTCTCTTTATTCTTTTAAATATATATGTAAACATCCTACTTAGGGATTAAGAAAAAAAACCTGAGTTAATGTAAAAAGTCTCAAGCTTAATATATTACCTGCAATATGTCTCTGTGTCGCTGTAACGTATGCATCAATGCTGCATTTAAGGAGGGGACACCTGCACTGTTGGTATATTCTGCCATTTTGTCATTTACCCCTGTAAGCTAGGAAAAAAGGAAAAATATTTTAACATTATAAATGGCTAAAAGCAAATTATTTGCCTACACATCCTTTTAGTTGACAGCAAAACAAAACTAAGTAAAAGAAAACCCAAGATAGCAGCCAAGGATTTAGCCCCTCCCCCCAAAGAATAACACCCACATGACCTGGGGATGGCTGTCATCAAAATTCAAGTGGCCTGAAGAGGAAGACATTTTGAATGACTGGATGATTTCAGTCAACATGGCTGCATTTCTATAATGCAGTGCCGTATCTAACAAGTACACAGTTATTAGCAAAATAGCAATTTGACAGAAAGCACTCACCCTTGCCAAAAGCTGTTCAATTTCAATTGCCATTGTCTCAAACATTCTGTCTTGGCTTGATCCATTTAACAGGGGTGTTGTGTCAGAACTAAGGAGAAGTTCAATGAAAGGGAATCCATTACTCAACTCTAGTTCTTTAAAACAATAAAGTAATTATCCTTATAGGTCAAGGAAACCCCTGAAACATTCTATTTCTTTAGAAGTTGATTTTTTATAATTTTCCAATAAAGATCACACACATCCTACAAACTAAATTCACCATAAAATATAATTAAATGTATGATTTTTCCTAAACTTTTATATATTCAATCTTAACAACGTAAAGAAATTCCAAATGCTTTTTTACATTTACTCAAATGACAGAAAGTAACTTTAAGATACAGCAGTGTCCAATTAAACTGAATTTAAAAGAACAAATTATGTGAAACAAAACAGCAGAACTGTAGAACTCCTTATAGGAAAAACCATAAAAATCAATTATGGATTATGTTACACAGCGTGTGAGAAATCTTTTAAGTTTTTATCCTTTAAAATTAGTTTCTTAGGCCTTCAATTTGCTCTTCTTTCCTTGACTTTAACCAAGAATAAAGTTGAGATTTAAATGATACAGATTAGTTATTGAATAATCAGGAACTTACTTTCAGTCTAAAATATATAGCCATGTCCAGCTCATTTTTGTACTAATCTTCTACATTTCCACTTATAATATGCAACCATCTCATTTTGTATTACAAAAACGTATTAAATATTTTTGTATTGGGATAGTCAAAATCTAACTTTTTACATGTGCAAGATGTTTGACAGACTCAAATTCTAGAACTGCATGTCCTAAAAGTTTCTTTTGTCTCTTTTTGAAAGAACCCTTCATAAGATCCCCATGTCTGCATTTTCATGTGCAATCAGAGATAATCTGGGCACAGACGAACACCTAGGCAATGACTATGCTCTCCAATCTTATTGAAGACTTTGTCCTGCCCTGTAACAGTGCTTGGGTGTGGCAAACGAAACAGATAAAATCATCAGTTCAACACCAAAGAGTGCCTTAGCTACCACTATTTTCCCTTTACTCACACAGCAATAATAAGCAGTGAAACAGCCAAAATATATCTAATAAACACTTTTAAGATGTTTAATTACATCTAAGTTTTACTTCTTCAAACTTTCCAATTTATCTGTTCTAAAATACGGTATCAAAATATTTAGTTCTTTATTAAGTGTCAGAGCCAAGCCAAGGTTCTGGAGTTGTCTTTTAGAATATGTCCATGTAGAAGTCCTCTGTATACTACTACAGATTCCCCTCTGCCAGATAAATAAAAAAAAAAAAAAAAAAACAATGGGCCAACAAAATGTTACCTTTTTTTTTGAGACAGGGTTTCACTATGCAGTTCAAGCTGGCCTTGAACTCACTATGTATCCCAGGCTAGCCTCAGACTTGTGGCAAACCTCTTGCCTCAGCCTCCCCAAGTACTGGGATTAAAGCCATACACCACCATGCCCAGCTTAACAAATGTAATCTTGAGGGAAGAAATTGCCTTTGTCCTGTTCATAAACATATGGCTACCATCTGGCACATGGTGCATGCTCATTAAATATTTATTGAATAAATGAATAACAGGGAAATCTCTACTACTGCTTGTTCCATATTCATCAACTCAGTATATGAGTCCAAGGACATAACCAAAAGCCCATTTTCTAAATACAGTGCTACCTTGGTTCATGAACTTAATTCTTTCCATGATTCTGGTCATAAATCAAATTGGACGAGAACCGAATCAAATTCAATGGTTAGGTTAAATGTTGACATTATGGGGAAATTTGATACAGTTCTCGCTCAATTCAGCTGTACCAGGATTCAGTTAAATTTTATCCATTTTATAGGTGTGTGATGATTCACAGACCTTGAAGTTCTCCTGGGAGAAATGTTCTGGCCATTGCTGAGTTTATTTATTGTGACATGCTTCCAATCTGGACATTAAACAAAATACATTGGATCTTCATAACCATAGGTTTTTTTTTGTTTGTTTGCTTGTTTTGTAAGGACAATTAGGTGGTGGAAGTGATTCTACAAAGTCAATTTCGATTTGTAGTAGAATTTCTTTGGGAATGTTTTCAAAACTGCTTTTTTCTTTAAAGGAGTTAACAAAAATATTAAGATTATGAAGAATGGATAATAGTAAGAGCATTATGTAAAAGTATCTCTTAACAAATGTGAGTTTCAAAATTGTATGCTGGCTGGCATAACCAAATGGGAGAATTCAATTCAAGAAAAAAGATTTCCAATCATAAATTAATTTTTCTCAAACCCCCAAAACAAAAAAAAAAACACTACTTTGTCTTTACTTGCTAAATTAAGGTGAGCCCAAAGCATTGGACTGAAATAAAATCTATGTAACATGCTAAGAATTTATTTTTAGGTCCCAAAGTTCATATAGTGGCCCTAGTATCTATGCAACCTATGTGCCCTTATTAAAAAGTAAGACCTTAGCTACAGTGTGGAAATGAGTCTTTTGTTGGAATGTGCATAGTATAGGTAGGTTTTAGAGTGTGGGCACAGGATATAAGAAGATAGAGGTTCAGATTTGAGCTCAATTTTTGTTTTTATTATTAACCGAAAAACATCACATCCACCACTACCTTTGAAAAAGCATTAAAAATATGAGTGGGTTAACAACCAACAAATCTACTACCAAAATATTCCCAGAATGCTTGGTGCAATGGCACATGCCTGTAATCCCAACTACTTGTAAATTCAATACCCATCTGAGCAACTCAGTGAGAACCTGTCTCAAAATAAAATTTAAAAAGGGCTGAGGATGTAGATCAGCGGTAGAGCACTTGCCTAGTATGCAGAAGGCTCTGGATTCAATCCCCAGTACCACAATAAAATAAATAAATACAATTTTCCAACAGGAAAATTTATATAAAGGTCTCAGAACAGTGCTTGAAATATGAAAAACACTCTATTCAACTATTAAAATTATTATTAGCAAAAGTCAGAAACACCTATTAAATGCTTAAACCATGATATATTTGTACAATATTATAAATGAATATACCAGTGATAAATTCATAGTTATGTCTCAATGATAATGTTAAACAAAAAATCAAGTTGTAAAACAACTATTGTAGGATACTGCAAATTGCCTAGGGGTACAAACATATATAGTAAAAATATATGGTGATATACATAAATGGGAGGGAAAAAATGGAATGCTATCAAGGACTTCACAACTGAATAATGATCCTTTCTTAAAATGGGAAATAGGCACATGGGGTCCATTATATTATTATTATTTTTTTTTTGTGGGTACCGGGGGTCGACCTCAGGACCTTGTGTGCCAGCAGGCGCCCGTGCCGCTGAGCGATATCACCGGCCCTTTTTTTTGTATGTGGGTTCCAGGAGTTGAACTCACGACCTTGCGCTTGCCAGGCAGGCACTTATGCCGCTGAGCCATCTCACCAGCCCCATTATATTATTTTTTGTCTTAAATATCGCCTAATATTTTTTGAAATAAGTGGATGACTTAAATTATGCATAAGATTCAAAGATAAAAATTTACTTTCAATAGGTTCAACATAATAATATATTAGCTTCTAAAAAAAGTACCAAATAAAAATAGCTTCTATGACTAATGGTGGGGATACACACTGTATTAGATTCATTGGAAAAGAATAAACAACAGAAAATCAGTAGGTATATTCTGCATTTGGGTAGTTCAGATCCATTTAGCAATTAAGAAAACACAAAAAATATAATGTGCGCAAATGAGGCATATTTCTTTATACTGGCTAAGCTAAAAATTCTTTTTTTTTTTTTTTTTTCTTTTTGTGGGTACCAGGGGGACGACCTCAGGACCTCGCGCGCCAACAGGCACCCGTGCCACTGAGCGATATCACTGGCCCCTTTTTCGTATGTGGGTTCCGGGAGTCGAACTCGGGCCCTCGCGCTTGCAAGGCAGGCGCTTACGCCGCTGAGCCATCTCACCGGCCCAAAAATTCTTATTTTTTGACACAAATTCACTCTTAAGGTCTAGCAGTTTCCTCCTGAGATCATAACAATCTTTGCCTAAAGGATCCTAAATAAATGAGTCTCAAGAACTAGGAAGAAGTTCAGTAAACTCACTAAAAAATATGCCAATCAGGGCCGGTGAGACGGCTCAGCGGCTTAAGCGCCTGCCTTGCAAGCGCGAAGGCCCGAGTTCGACTCCCGGAACCCACATACGAAAAAAGGGGCTGGTGATATCGCTCAGCGGCACGGGTGCCTGTTGGCGCGTGAGGTCCTGAGGTCGTCCCCCCGGTACCCACAAAAAAAAAAAAAAAAAAAAAAATGCCAATCAATGGCCAAGAAAATAAAACATCAAAAATTCATAAACAGACTAAGTTACAAATATTATGTATTTTAGTTAATTTCTTAAAATGCTTTAAAAATATTATATAATTTAAGGCATTAAGAGACAGAATTTGGTAGTACCTATACCTGTCGCGTCTTCCATCTCTGGCGCTGCCGTGACTGTAACTTGTACATAGTTTACTGAAGGAAACTAGTTTCAGGTCAAGTTCATTTTCCAACTGTCGGGCCTGTTTCCTGAGATCTTTAGCAAAATTACAAAAATATAATTAGGCAAAAGATGTTATCAGCAGACATGTAAATCACAATACTATTCTGAACAAAGTAAACTATGAAAATGATCATGTATTGGTCTTTGATTTAGTTACCCCCAGATAAAGAAGTGTTAAAAAAAAAAAAAAAAAAAGGAAACCATGCACTTAACCCAAGAAAGTGAATTAGTCATTTATTTAAACTTCAGATGGAGCAAGAAAGGAAGTACCAGTGGAGATGGAAACTTTTAGCTTTATTCTTAAGACAGCTAGACAACAAATGTTATTCTAACATCTCTGAAATTATTTATAGAAACAATAACTAAAATTCTGTAATTCAGAGGAAAATAAGGGAATGCAAACCACAAAATAAATGAATAGAGTTTATGACCAGTTTCATATCAATTTACCAGCTAACTTTATGAGGAAAAAGCCATCACTATTTTTGCAAGGATTTTTCTTTTTATGTTTCAAAGCTTTATTAGGCTTAAGAGATCCTTTTCATAATAGTAAAATAATTTAGCAATTGAACATAAAAAGTTATAAGTAACAAATTAAAAATTGCTTTTTCATAAACATACTGAAAAAATCTGGAGAAGGTGGAACTAACATTGTGCTACTAACAAGATCAAATATGATTATGACAGAGATAAAAGCATAAGTCTGAAAAGCACACTAATTTCAAGGCAAATAAGCAGGCAGAGAAATTGGTATAATAGTTTGGCATCTAAGGGACTGAAGTGACAGAAGCCACTTCTGGAAACCCACATATATATCTGACTAGAGTTATTCATGATGGAGTTGAGGTTAAAATAAAGAGACTTAACTATAGGAAGGAATAATATAAGAATGTCTCAGGAGTGAGGAATACAAAACATCACTTCAATATACTTTGCAACCAGAAGAAGCAAAGTAACATAGTGGAGCAGATTTGCTCAGAGACAAAATCTCAGCTCAGTTTCTTATTGGCTCTGACATCTATTGAAAATCTACTTAATCTATGAATCTCAGCCTTTTGTTTTTTAAACTTTTTTTTTTTTTTTTTTTTGGTGGGTACTGGGAATTTAGGCCCCTTAAACCTCTATCTTGAGAGGTTTTCTATGCATTGATAATCATATGCTTACAACACCTGGCATAGAATATGTTGCCAATAACGAGCTGCTTTAAAGAACCCATAGCTCGGGCCGGGGATATAGCTCAGCGGCACAAGCGCCTGCCTGGCAAGCGCAAGGTCCTGAATTCGATTCCCGGTACCAAAAAAAAAAAAAAAAAAAAAAGAACCCATAGCCTAATGAATAGTACTAAAGATACCAGTAACCACTTCTACGTAGTTAAAAAATGTTTTCTGCCTAGTACACATATTTCCAATGGCCATTTTAATACATGTTTTTAAATTATAAGACACTTCTCTGTAATTTTAGTAATTGTCATTTCTAGTATAAAATATCAAGCATTTTGAAAATATGACAGACAAGCACGAATGAACTTAAAATTCAGATTCTTAGATCAAGTGGCTTATGGTAACAATACCGTCGTTTCTAGACATTTCAGTGGGTAGCAAGAGGAAATAATCAAAAGGGTGAAAAGATACATACAGGAAGTAGTTTCTATGTTGCAGTAAAGCAAACAGTTGAAAGAAAAAAGTGATTTTTCTTTCAATTTTGTTTTTCATCGTGGTTCAGGAATGAGTTTTACATGACTTCACTTGATTGAACCATGAACCATATTTTCAGGAATTAATGCACTTGTCGTATCACAAGAAACTTCTCTGGTAGAAGAGGTATAGCAAATGCAGTAACTACAACGCATACAGGTTCTTTCAACTTTCTCTTTCTAACAAAAACGATCCTAGACTCCGACGCAGGGGTAAAGTTATTTTCTGTCTTCAAACATCCAATTCTCAAAGTCCTGGCCTGAAGCTGCCACGGGGTCTCAGTAGGAAACATTCGCTCCTACTTCCTCTAATAGACAGGACTGACAAGTTCCTTTCTCCTTTCCCAGTTTCCCAACAGTGATCTCAACCCCGAAACGCTTGAATACTCCAATCTCCAGATTCCGGATCTTCCCGCTCAACACTCGTCTCTTCTTGGTACCCAAACCCCGATGTCCGAGTTCCACTACCCTTCACTCATTTCCGCTCCGGCTGACTCTGGTCCCTCTTCCTCCCCAACCCTTGCGTCCACTGTCCAACTCCTGTCGCTGGTCGGTATCTCGCGGCCCGGTCAGGCCGGCCCCCTGCCCCAGACTGTTCGGTTTCCTCAGTCCCCGGGGCTTCCACTAAGCAAGTCCCACCCTTTAGTTCAACCGCTCAGGAAGCCTGAGTTTTTCCCCTGCTGCCTCCCCCAAGACCCATCTTCACTTAATCCCTCTACCCTTCGAGGGACCCACCAGAGGGCCTCGCCCTCACCTTCCCAGTAATTGCTTGTCCCAGCCGCCATCTTTGTTGTCCAACGTCAGACGGAACAGAAGAGTAGCGAGGAGCGGGCCAGAGAGTCACCTCCGCGCTTTCTTCCGCCCTGAGCGCCAGGGCCGATGGGATACGCGAACATCCACAGACACCACCACCTGGTGGTAAATCCGTTAATTTACAGCTTTTGAGTAACAGGACAAAACTTTAATTTCAGCCCCTGACGCTCCATGAAGGTCTGTTTTCTGATGTTCGCATCTACTTTCTGCGCCACAAAGTTTCATCATCTGCTTCATCTCGGTTTACTCCTTCTCTCAACAGGTGCCTACATGACTAAGAGTGATGCTTAGAACGCCCTCAGTTTTCCTCTTTTAAATGTGTGTTGTTAGCCTCATCCTCAGAGACAGAAGAAGCTCTTTTCCACATCCTACCTCCTTCTGTGCTCCGTCGTCCACCGTCTTTAGTATATGCGACCTTCTCCGCTGGCCGCTTTTCCCTGTGTCTACGGTAGCGTCCCAGTTCTCTTTCCTTTCCAGCCACCAAATCTACGAACTGTTCTGACAACTGCTTCCACATCTCTCATTCTGAACCACAACCTGTTACCATCTGCTGTCCATACCTCACTGATCATAAGTGATCAATCTCTGGGTGTTGAATTTTACCACTTCTAGTGAAGTTGTAGATACTTTACCTCCTGTGAAGTCATTCCCCCACTCTCATTTATAATTGTCTTTAATATTTCCTTTATGTGCATTGGAGAACCATATCAGACAATGCTATAAATTTTGCCCCAACTTTCAAACATACGAATTCAAGAGGAAAGGAAAACCTATCCTGTTTACTCATATTTTACTCTTTCCATTGTTCTTTCTCCCTTCCTGTCCCGAGATTCTTTATCTTATCATTTCCTTTGTTTCAAGAACTTCCTTTTTTTTTTTTTTTTTTTTTTTAAGAGTAAATCAGCTGGTGGCAAATTCTCAAAATTCTTAATCTGAGAATGGCGATTTCTCCACATAGAATCTGGAATTGATTAACCCCCACCCCCATCCCACCCGTGCTCCGTGGTTGAAAAATGCCAGTTCCTTCTGTGATGAGAAATTGGCTCTCATTTGAATTGTTTTTCCGCTATACCTAAGATACCTTTGTTCTCTCAGTGCTTTCAAGAATTGTCCTTTCTTTTTAGTTTTAAGAAGTCGATTATATCTTCGTGGAGATTTCTTTGGGGTTTTCCTGTTTGGGCTTTGTTCAGACGTTTATCTCTTTTGCTCACTTTGGGAAATTCTTAGCCATTATTTCTTCAAATACTTTTTCTTCCCCATGTCCCCCATTCTTTCTCTCTTTTCTCTGGGACTCTGATGATATGACTGCTAGATCTTTTGATAAAGTTTCACGAATCCTTGAGACTCTAATTTTTTTCAATCTGTTTGTTCAATCATTGTTGAGTAATATCTACTATTCTGTTTTCAATTTCACTGACAAGCAAGTATGTCTTTCCTCTGTTTCTTCCATTATATTTTTGAGCTCTTTTGATGAGTTTATTTCAATTATTGTATTTTTCAGATCTAAAATTTCCATTTATTTCCTCATTATCTTATTTCTCTGTGGAGACCATATTTCCTTGCTGCCACTGTTTTAAATCATTTCTAAGTTTGTAATTGTTCATTATTAAAGCTGCATTAAAAGCCTTGTCAGATAATACGACATCTATATCATCTTGATATTGGGGTCTGTTTTTTTTTTTTTTTTTTTTTTTACTCAAGTTGAGATTTTCTGGGTTCTTGGCATGATGAGTGATTTTGTAATTATATACTGGACAGTTTTGGCATAGTTTTGAGACTGTAGATATTATTTAACTCTTTCGTTTAAGCAGATTTCCTCTGACACTGTGCTAGTGGGGGAGGCTGGAAACCGCCTTGCTGCTTCCAGGCAAGAGTAAAGGTCAGTACCCCAGGTGTGGGAAGTACCTTATTATTGCACTCTTGTGGCCCCCCAGTGATACCACTGCACAGGAATTGTTACCACCAAGAAATGATGAAAGTCCTGGCTCCCTACTTAGTTTTCTATGACAGCATGAGAGAGAGAGAGAGAGAGAGAGAAAGACAGAGAGAGAGAGAGAGAGAGAGAGAGAGAGATGGGAACCAGGTAAGGGTGGAAGTCTAAGCTCTCCCACTGAGCCCTTGCTGGCAAGGGTAAGGGAGTAGGAGGGATGGGATTCAGTTATTTCTGAAGCATTTTTCTGGAGTAGTGGAATTATCATATAAAAATATTGTCTTGCTAGGCTACTTATTTATTAGTCGTTTGTCTAGAGACAAGGCTTTTCTTTGGGCTTATTTGTATCCTTTGGCATTACTGGCTTTCCAGCTTCTCCAGCACCCATGATGGGAGGTACAGTATGAGCCAAAGGAAAAACCCAGGGAACTCACTTCCACGTTATTCTTTGGAAACTGAGGTCCCTAGCTGGTCTGCCACCTCCTTCCCATCTTTGAGTCTTATTTTTGTTTTATATATAATGTATAAAGGTTTTCCTGTACTTGGTGGAACTGAAATTGTCCAGAACAGAAATTCTTCATTTAAAATTTCAATACATTTTAACTCTCTGCTAAAATTTTTTGTCTTCTAATTTCTTGAATTTATTCATCACCATTATTTTAAACTGATTGATAAACAAAAAGCCTGTACCTCCCATGGGCCTTTTTCTTTTTCCTTGATCATCATTCAATCTTTCTTTTTCTGAGAGTAACTTTTGATTGGATGCTGTGTATTATAGATAAAAACTTGTAGGAATCATTTGCAGCTGTGGATGATATGTCCCTCTGGACAGCATTTACTGCAGTCATTTCAGGTGGGGGTAGATCAGCTTATGGGGTGGAATATCACCTGGGAATCTGTTTGTTAAAATTGATCTATTTTTGTTTAGCCCTTACTTTTTTCTTTGTTTGGTTAGCCCTTACTTCTAATGTATAGCTATTTTTGTTCCCTAACTGAAAGCTGTTAAGCAGAGTCCCTTTTCCTGACAGGTGCTAAACTATTTTCCTTCAACCAGTGATGCTAAGTAAAACTTCTGCTCAAGTTCTTTGCCTCTTGCCTGCACTCTCTGCTGCTAGGTGTCTCTACATCTTAGTCACCATTTATGAATCAACAAATGCTAAAACTATCAGGCTTATGTCTCAATTCCCTTTGCTCTAGGCTCTTGATCTCTTAAGCCCATACTTTGGTAGTTCTCCCATTCTTGTTTTTCTTTTTAATCCAGGTTTTCTAATTGTTCTTGGTGAGATAGTCTGTTTTAAGCTAATCCACTAGAGCAGGGAGTAGAACTAATTTATCATATTATTCCTATTTTATCTGTGGATATATTTGCCACATAATAATCATATAATCATTTACATTTGATTATTACCAATATTAATTTTTGTTATTCTAATGGCTGATATATTCTGTCAATAGAGCAAAGTTTTGGTATTTTATTGGGGTTTTTGTTGGTTTCAGTGATGGGGAAGGGTTCAAATTGTTCCAAATTTATAATTATGTTTGACTAACAGGATTTTTTTTTTTTTTGGTGGGTACCGGGGGTCGAACTCAGGACCTCGCGTGCCAGCAGGCACCTGTGCTGCTGAGCGATATCACCGCCCCCCCTTTTAAGTTGTGCTCACTTTGAAGCCCACCCCTTCCCTCCAGTGTGTGTTCTGATCTGCTTGGACACATTTAGAACATTCAGACTTGGGGCTTTGTCTTTCTGGCAGTAATTTTAGACCAACATGCTAGTATCCCTCTTCTGTCTTCTCCGTGGTATATTTCAATCCACACCACCTTGTGGTGGGATGGGGCTGGGTGGTCACGTGAGAGTACGTGCTAAGATTTGGTGATTTTGCACCGGTGAGATGGCTCAGCGGCATAAGTGCCTGCCTGGCAAGTGCGAGGTCCTGAGTTCAACTCCCGGAACCCACATAAAGGAAAAAAAAGGGCTGGTGATATCGCTCAGCGGCACAAGTGCCTGCTGGCAAGCTCTAGGTCCTGAGGTCGACTCCTGGTACCCGCATAAAAAAAAAAAAAAAAAAAAGATTTGGTCATTTTTCTGATTTTGAGTTCAAAATTCTCTTCGAATTATACTGTGATTTTTTTCTGTCTTGTGTTTTGCATTATTTTGCAATAAAATAGAGACAATTAGGTTGCCACAAATGTTTTCTATCTGGAACTTCATTTTTGAAAGATATACTTAATAGAATTCAACTTTTGAATTTATTTAATGTTTTATCCAGCACTTTTAGTGTACTTGTAATTTTAATGTACTTTGGTTTCCATTGTTAGTCTAACTGCTAACCCTTTGAAGTTAATTTATTTTCTCCCCATCTGCTTTATTTTCCTTTTTTTCAATTTGTCTTTGGTGCTCTGCAGTTTCACTGATGTGTGATTGGTGTGATGTGTATTGATGTTCATTTGTTCTTGCTTGGATTGATTTTTTTTAATCAATAGACTGATATTGTATGATCAATTTAGATAAATTAGTAATCTTCTAAGTTTCCTATGCTCCATTCTTTCTGTTCTTTCCTCTAGAACTATCAAACATAAGTTAAACAAACATTAAATTACATTAATTCAGCAGGACATGGTGGCACACACCTATACATGCCAACACTCTGAAAGACTGAGGCAGGAGGATTGCAAATTTGAGTCCTACCTGGGCAACTTAGTGAGACTCTGTCTCAAAATAAATAGATAAAAAGGGGGAATGTAGCTCAGCGTGAAGGCCCTGCATTCAATCCCCACTATCACACACACAAAAAATTACTTTAAATTCACTTTTACCTTCTTTTAATACATATTTTCTATCTTTTTTTTTTTTTTTTTTGTGGGTACCGGGGGGTTCGACCTCAGGACCTCGTGCGCCAGCAGGTGCCCGTGCCGCTGAGCGATATCACCGGCCCCTTTTTCGTATGTGGGTTCCGGGATATTTTCTATCTTTTGATCTCTGGGATGCATAAGAATTTTTATCCATCTTCTAGTTCACTACTTTTCTGTGCCCTATCTGGCACTACAACTATCTAATTTCAGTTTCTGTACTTTCATTTCCAGAAGTTCCTATCTTGTAATTTCCTGTGATAGTCTCTGGTTTATCTTACCTCTTTGACAATAGTAAGGTATATTTATTTTAAGACATCTGATGTCAACATCTGCAACCTGGATAGAACTTTACTGCTCATTTTAATTGGTGATGAAAAATTGTGGTCTCCACCTCTAGGATGGAACTAGAGATCAGAGTTTAACTCAGTCACCTAGAAGCAGTACAACATGGCTTGACTGCCGGGCCAACAAGCTTTGCTTAGCTGGCTAGGTTCTAGACATCCTATTTCCTATGCCCAGTCCCTTTTCAAAAGTGTTCAAATCCTGCTAGGTAGAAAACTCTACACGATCCTTCCTGTTTGTCCTGACACTCAGGTCCTCCACATAAAAACCCAGCAACTAACTGCATTTTCTTTGCAACTTTGTAAATCTAAAACTATTCTAAAATCACTTTTTAAAAATCCAGCAGTCCTCCAATTCAGTCATTATCATAATCTGCTTACTCTGTATCTATTCTTTTAGGACCTCACTTTTTTCAGACACTAAATCAAAAGCCTATTTGGTACTGAAAAACTCTCCTGGGAACCATGTGGCACACAGTAAGTAACAGTAATTTAAATATTAGTATAACTTTAAAATATTTTAAATTAGTAGTGACTCAGATCTAGCAATCTAAACCTTCCCCATATCCCTGGCACTTTGGCTCAATTTCAGTGACAATCACAAAATATAATCCATGTTACAATTGCTGGTTAATACGCACTGTTTCCACATGTTCCATCTTAAATTTTTCTGCCTGCTTTGATTTTTCATCCACAGCTTTGACTTTATCACTCCCTGCCTCTTCATATTGCTTCCAATTAAATCAATATACATTATCTTTGCTTGAGCTAAGACATCCATCTCAATGTACTTTGACTTTCAATTACCATACCTCTAACCTAATCAAATAATTCACCCCTTTGTCTTCAATTTTCTTTCAGGCTGATCTCTAAACCAGAACACTTTTCTACTCCATATAGGGCAAACTATCTCATTTGTGCTCATCTTGTCTACGTTTGTTTACAGAGTACAGTAATAGAGAACAGAATTCCATCTGACCTTAGCCCAAAGTGCCAAAAAGCATATTTGCTTTTTACATTTTTTTTTTTTTTAATGTGGGTACCGGGAGTCGACCTCAGGGCCTCGCGCTTGCCAGCAAGTGCTTGTGCCGCTGAGCGATATCACTGGCCCCTTTTTTTCCTTTATGTGGGTTCCGGGAGTCGAACTCAGGACCTTGCACTTGCCAAGCAGGCACTTATGCCGCTGAGCTATCTCACTGGCCCTGCTTTTTACATTCTATTGGTCAATGTGGGTGGAAACTGTAATATTAAAGTAAAAATTGGGCTTTATCTGATTTCATTGCTGTTCAAGTTTGAGTAGTAGTTAATGTATTTATCTGAGGTCTGCAATAGTGTAGAATCAGTTGGCATTCTAACTGCAAGTGAGAATGAAAGATGACCTACATGATGGTACTTATTCATAATTGAGAACAGTGACCATCATATTTACTTTGCTGATAATAAACAACTTCTAGAAACCTGAAAAACTGAACAAAATCAGTAGGATGCTGTTTAAAAAACAAACTAAATGGCTTCTTCATTAAGGTATGAGAAAATTCCAGAAAATATTTCAAACACTGAGAGAAAAAGAACCATTATCACTGTTCAGACTTTCTATGGGAGTAAAACAGGCTTCACAGAAGAAGCATAAATACAATCTAATTTCATTTAAAAACAAACATGAAGTGTTTCACACAATTAAAACTTTACTGTCATTCTTTAGACAATGGAAGAAATTTTCCAACAAGTATTTAAGTCTAAGTATTTCTTCTAAATTAAAAAGACCACCTGTAAAAAAGATCTTGGCTCATATATTTGATAAAATAACTTTCAAAGTGATCAGAAAACGGGCCGGCGAGATGGCTCAGCGGCATAAGCGCCTGCCTTGCAAGCGCGGGGGCCCGAGTTCGACTCCCGGATCCCACATACGAAAAAGGGGCCGGTGATATCGCTCAGCAGCACGGGTGCCTGTTGGCGCGCGAGGTCCTGAGGTCGACCCCCCGGTACCCACAAAAAAAAAAAAAAAGTGATCAGAAAACAGCAAATGAAGGAAAATGATGCATTACTACAGGCATTCAATTCGAAGTCAATAATGTTGGCCCTTTGCTAACAGAACTTTTTCATTCCCACTATAATTCTATCAAGCATTATTAACTAAGAAATTGAGACTCAGGGAATGTTATGAAACTCATGTAATATAAGATTAAATAGGAAGCAAATGGAAGTTCTACAAATTAATTGTAGGCGAGCCCAAGCTCAAACCTTTCTGCTCTACTTCCTTACAATGGAGACTTTCTTTTGGAGAGGAAGCAAACACTACTGAAGTACAGCTTATTTTCATTTCTATTTCCCTACTCTGGACCATCAGTTCCTTGTCATCAGATCTCATGTTTCTTATATAATTTTCTTTCTCAATCCCTATTAGAGTAGTAGTATCAATAAATGTTGTTAAATAACAAGGGGATAGTGAATTCATCATCACTGTGCCTAAAAGTGCCAGGATACATTATTCTTCAGGATTCACCTGGAAAAAGGATTTTAACAAGTTTAAAATGAATATATGGAGGGCCAGTGAGATAGCTCAGCAGCATAAGTGCCTGCCTGGCAAGCGCAAGGTCCTGAGTTCAACTCCCAGAACCCACAGAAAGGAAAAAAAGGGCCGGTGATATCACTCAGTGGCACAAGCGCCTGCTGGCAAGCACAAGGTCCTGAGGTCGACTCCTGGTACCCACATTAAAAAAAAAAAAAAAAAAATATATATATATATATATGGAGGCTTTCAACCTTTAACTGATCCTAAACATAGGGCACAAGGTGATGAGGAGTGGGCATACTGTTAAAACATTAGTTGCTACTATTTGTGGTATCACTGTGGAATGACTGAGTCTGTCATTCTAGATGAACTACAAACCGAAAAGAGAACTGTGGTTACTATATGATGTGACTGCTTCAGAAACAAACTTTCTTTGGAGTCAATTCATACAGACAAACATTTTATAGGTGACACCTGGTATTCTGATCCTGGTATTTTTCCTGTAGGATAGGTAGAAAAACTAAATACATAACTTTCAAACTGAAACTATAATCTTCTGGTCTATTGCTTTGGATAAAAGATTATGAGACAAAACACATAGACAAACATCATAAAATAACTTTTATACAGGATTAGTAGATCTGTTTACATACAAAAAACAGAAAGGACCTCATTACAGTTAGATTTCACATAAATTACACAGATTGACTTTTTAAAACTATTCAACTTCATTTAAGGTCCCTTTTAACATTTTTATTTTGAAGGCACAGTGCATGAAATAAACCAAAGACTGAAGCACTTAAAATGAATGGTACTGAGCATGTCATATAAATAGCTATAGATAGGTCTGGAGCTGGGGAATATCATTCTGAGAAAATGGAGAGGTGAAAAGAGCATAAAAAAATATCTTATGTCATATCTCCAGAAAATCTGCAGCATGGCCAGCATAGAATGTAGCTAGTACACTCATGTTATGCCATTTATAAAAATCATCATACATATTTACATAATTTTCATCCAGTTGCCTCAAAATGGTAATCTGCTTTCAAATTTTATGTTTTCTGTCAAATCAAAATCAACCAGGCTACTATTCTGAAAGTCAAGTGGAATCATTAATAAATTACTGCCAAAAAATAGAACTGGGTGTTTGGGGGAGATTTCTTCATGAACTAGAAACCTAAGTTTAGTTGACATTAATCAAGGACCCTAATCACTCCCCCAAAACTGCTTTAATTAAAACAAATCAGAAACCCAAAGAGTTATCAGAAAGTTTCTAGGCAGAAAAATCACTGAACACTAACCATAGTGGAATTTTTAGTAGTAACAATAAAGCAAAACATGGGAGAAATGCTGGATTGCTACTGTTAAAACAATTCCACTAGAGAAACATAACATAGAGCACTATTATAGCATTTACAGCCAAGAAGCTTTTAATACAGCAGGGACAAAATCTGGCACAAATGCATTTCTGGCAACAAGAAGATAACTATTTAATGCTAAGAATGTCAACAGAAGAGCTGGTCATGGTTACTGAATAATCTGGTGTTAGAAACACAATAAACTCAGACATTAGCACTACCTTTTATTTATCAACTCATAATTAGTTTTAAGTTTAATATTCACTAATTCAGCAAGTTTCATTCAGATGAAAGTTACCAAAGATTAACCACTCAATCACACTAAGCCAAAAATACAATGTTTCCTTTCTAAAGATGACAAAGCCCCAAAGCAAATTCCCTTCCATCAGAATTGCAGACATTCCTGAACTGTATTGGAACTCACTCGTTAACAAAGTATTTCATCAGATTTACATTAGAACTACAGTCTGTCTTTCTGAAATTGCTTGGGGTCATCTTACCGAACTACATGATCAGTACAATTACACAGACGGACACTTTGAACATTACCTACTCCATCACTTTGCTTTTATTAAGGAGCTGGGAAGGGAGGAAGGCTTACAAACTGATCACCAGGACAAAACTATGCCTTGTGAGTAAAGAAAGGCACAACTCAGATTTGGGCACATTACTTAATACTGTGATACTTACTTGTCTCCATGACTCCAAGGAGATGGAAAGTCTCTAGGAGAAACGCTGAAGAAATGTATCCCCCATCCCACACTGCTTCAGTGCCTTCAGTTGTTAATGTGGTCTAATACCATTTTAGATCCACGAATAAAAGACTGAGCGGGGCTGAGAACACAGTAGTCATGGATCCTGTACATTCATGTTCATAGGTAACACAGGCTGAGAAGGCCTTGTTTTCCAGCTAAATGTATTATTTAGAAATTTATTATTGACTTAAGACATAACAGAATTTGATTTTCCTTTCAGGAAAAATTACTAAAAGAATTATCTGTATGTTTATCTCTTAAAAATTTTTTATATATACTTAAAAGGCATGGCCTCCAGCCACTGAGATGTATATTAAAATATTAAAGATATATTTAGTTCAAGAGAGAAGTAAATGTGAAGGTATCCTCTAGTGAAGACCAAAGCTAATAAAGCAAAGGCTGTCACATCAAATGCATTTCATTTCTAGTTGCAATGTCCAAGCAGGGCCAGCTACCTGCAGGCCCCTTGTTGGTTTTCTGACTTTGCATTCTTAAAAATAATGCTGAAAAAAAGTAATACACCACATCTATAAGGAAAATATAAAGTGTTACTAGAAGAAATTAAATCATATTTATTTCATTAAATATTACCATCCCACAAACTTTGTTCTATGGATGCAATAGGGTAGGAGGTGGCAGAATTTAGAGTTGCTACTGTAAGACCAGGATTAATACCAGAATGGCTTAATCTTGAGCCACCCAAACTTATCACAGATACTTATTAACAAATGTCATGACCTCATTATTCCTGCTAAACAAAATCTCTACTTTATAAAGCCACTTTGGATGCATTCCTCACAAAACGTGGTTGAATGACGTACGTGAGTGGAATAAACCACTCCACCTGAAGGCTTTGGGATCACTGATATATTAATGAATGTAATTTGAAAAGATGAGAGCTAGTTTTTTGATCCCCTGATTTAGTACAAGTTCAGCAGCAATTAGGCCATTAAAACATTCAAAAGTATTAAACCATTAGGTCATTGGTAAGACTCATACTTACATAAAGCATCATTTCCACTGAACAGCATAAGAGGGACAAAATAAAATGCAAATATTTGAGGTCTTTGCATGACTGGCAGTGAAGATGACACTTTCCCACCACAGTGTTGTATCACGCAGTAGTCCATAATTTACGTTTTTTTCAAATGAAGGGAGCCATATTTAAAAGCTTTCAATTGAACTTCTAACAAAATTGGTTGGTCAAAAAAACAAGACTTTCAAGTAAAACATTAGGACAAAGAACCCAAACATTTGCAGAGGCCTATGTAAAGAAGACTGGTCAAGATATTTCAGTAATAGCATGCTATTACAGGGCAAAAGCAAAGGCTGGAGCACAAAGTATAGATATTTTGTGTTCAAATGTAGGTTAAGAATGTGCAAGTAGATCTCTTTCACACTTCCAGGTATTTTCAGTAGAATTCAGATCTTGTAGATGGCTGGGTCATCTGAAAACCCTAAGTGTACAACATAGAAAAAGGTTCAAATTTAGGAAATATTAAAGAATTAGGCATTCCTAGAATAAACTAGTGCTTCACAGATGAAAGCAGCAGCACCTGTGGGTTTTTACCAAGTTGAAAGATAGGCAACATGAATTTCAGCTTTGCTAGATCTCCCTCTCAGTTCTGTTAAAGTGGACTTTTAGATCTTTCACAACAAAGGCAACAAGTTCTCCCTTAAAATGGGAATATTTAGAACTTTGCTAAACTTTTCAAGAGAGGTAGTGAAATCCTGCTTACAGCATAGCCCACCAGTCATAATCTAGCCTGGAAACAGGTAGAGAGACAAGTGCAGAAGCCCATTTATTCATTTCCTAATGCTATATGTTTAAAAATCATTCAACCGCCATAACCTGAATAAGAGAAACTCCAGCTATTTAATAACTAGAGAAGAATACTCCTCAGTAGGTTGAGAAAAACCTCAAGTTTTTAAAGCTTTATGTCAGACTATGACTGCTGTCCCTGCCTTAATGTTTCTGGATTCTTTGGGCCTTTAAAATAAAGAAAAAAAGCTAAAGCCACTAATAAACACCTGATGTGCAAATTACAACATCCACCGGTTGGCTTTTTGCTGTGATTACATAAGCTTCAAATAGCTCACTTTAAATTAAAAAGAAAAACAAAGTGGCTATTCCATCTCTGCTGCATAAATAGAAATCAGATTTTTAAAAAAGGTAAGAGTACTTTCAGGAAGGGAAGTTCAAAACTGCCAGCAAAATTCACAGAAAATACAGGTTTAGCAAGTTATCTTCCCAAAGTTCTTTGAAGAAACAAGATAGTCTTCTCTTCTTGAGTGTCTCCCAAGATGAACTGTAGTTTTGCTTAGTACTTAGCTGGGAGATATGCAAAGTATATTTTTCAATGTTTGCTAGAATATAATGTTTCCTCTTCAGTGTCTGTTTCATCCTGGAACTCATGGCTTAGGAGGGACTTCTTGGAGCCGGTTGACATTAGGCGTATTTCATCTTCATATTCATCGTGATGTTGCCTGAGCCGATGAAAACCATCCTTGTGTCTATTAGACTTGATTGAACAGATGCACCAAATAATGCAAGCTGTTAGGATCAATGCTGACATGGTGGCACCTGTAAAACAAAAATCGTCACAGGGGGATGTATTCCTTAAGGATATGAGTAAGTAGCTACTTACAATAGCACTTTTAACAACATGCTCCTTTTTTTTTTTTTTTTTTTTGTGGGTACCGGGGGGTCGACCTCAGGACCTCGCGCGCCAGCAGGCACCCGTGCCGCTGAGCGATATCACCGGCCCCTTTTTCGTATGTGGGTTCCGGGAGTCGAACTCGGGCCCTTGCGCTTGCCGGGCAGGTGCTTAAGCCGCTGAGCCATCTCACCGGCCCAACTCCTCATTTAGTTTTATTGCACATAAGAACAACCTTTTATTATTATAGAAACAGTACATGTATAGTGTGCAAAATTAGAAAATATAGATAAAATAGCCAAACCAAAAATCTACGTCTTTATATTTCTATTACTCAGAAATAATTTTTCATTACCTTAGTGCATATTTTCCCAGGTCTTTATTTATGTATGAATATGTACAAGCCCTTTTTCAAAATGAAATCACACAGTCTGTTGATTTAGTAACCTGCTAATGCTTCCTTTATTTTAAATTTATACGTAAGGTAATCAAGAGAAGAGTCTTAGTCATAAAGATAAGTACATAATAAAGAACGAAAGAAAGAAAGAAAGAAAGAAAGAAAGAAAGAAAGAAAGAAAGAAAGAAAGTAAGTTAGTTCACAACAGTTAATGGGTGGCAGAGGCAGATTTAAACCATGGCTGATCCCAAGTTTCTGTGTTTTTTACCACTAAGTTATTCACACTTTATCTGGTTCAAGCTAAGAACTCTTTAAACATTGTACAATAGGGCCTATGCTTGCACCATGTTTCCAATATACCACTTTGTCTCCACTAGGGAACTCTCCTGCATCCATGCAATATATTATTTTCTTCCTAACCTTTCAGTAATTCAAATAATGACACAAATTAACCTTGGAAAAAAAATTTCCTCTTTCCTGGATCTTGGAAAGCCAAAACTAATATAGAGCTAAGTCCTAGGAAATTGTGACCTTAATATAAAATGAATTATTCACTCACTCAACAACTCTTCATTAAGACCCATTACCTGCCAACCATGATTTTAGGTTCTGGGAAACAGATAAACTTCTTGCTGTCGAGAGATTATGTTTTAGTGTGAGAGATTGAAAGTGGACAAGTAAATGAACAAGTATATAATATAATGTCAGACAGTTACATAAGTGTTATCATAAAAAAATGGGGTAGAGATAGTGACAGGGCACTACGTCATCTACAGTGATCAGGGAAGGCCTCTGCAGAGGTAATGTTTGAGCGCAGACCTGATAAAGTAGAGGGGCAAGGCAGGAGAACATATGGAAGGACACGGGCTTAGGAAAATCATGTTTAGATAAGAAGACATTAGAAAAAAATGATTAGCTGTGGGTGACTATGGAGGTGACCCACTCTTAGAGTGAAATGACTGGTTTTAACTTCAACTAAAAATTAAAATTTCTGGGCCGGTGAGATGGCTCAGCGGCTTAAGCGCCTGCCCGGCAAGCGTGAGGGCCCGAGTTCGACTCCCGGAACCCACATACGAAAAAGGGGCCGGTGATATCGCTCAGCGGCACGGGCGCCTGCTGGCGCGTGAGGTCCTGAGGTCGACCCCCCGGTACCCACCAAAAAAAAAAAAAAAAATTAAAATTTCTTTACCTGATATAGTTACCACAAGCTCCCTTGGCAAACCAAATATCCGGTTATCTGTGTCAAAGACTATTACCACAGAACTAGCTGCATCATGATGTACGAAGACCTGGAAGGGTAAAGTGCAAGAATTATTAAAAGGTTTACTTAACATATACTGTATCGCTGGTATGTTCCTAGGGGCTTCATAACAAACGAAAGAGAAAGAGACGATTCATTGTCATCTAAGGTAAACAAAATGCTATGAAACTTGCCTTTTGTTGCTAAAGAAGCAATGAAAAGATAATGAAATACCATAATCAAAAAGTGGTTACACTATTTATTCTTTTGTGCTTCCTAACAAGAGTTTCAAAATAAAATAAATTATTCTTAAAAATAAGAATTTAGCTAGGTGTAGTGGTGCATACTTGTAATCCCAGCTACTCAGGAGGCTGAGGCAGGAAAATCACAAATTCAAGGCCAACTTGGGCACTGAGTGAGACTCTGTCTCAAAATAAAATTTCAAAAAAGGGCTGGGGGCTCAATGGTGGAGTGTTTGTTTAAATGCACAAGGCCCTGGGTCTATTTCCAGCACTGCAAAACAAAACAAAACAAAACAAAACAAAACAAAACAAAACAAAACAAACCAGAGTTGTACATATTACTACTCAATTTAAATTTTTTACCTGTGAATGTTGTGGCTGGTACCCCTCAGCGATAGCATTGATGTTATGGACACCTGGGGCTAATAGCACATGGAAATAACCTCCCTCTTTTGTGTGTACTTTTATTCCTTCATTGAGTACAATGACTGCTTTAGAGATTGGTTTTCCAGTCTTGTCTTTAACAAATCCATGAACTCCCTTGTGAACCTGAAAAAAAAAATGTTTAAAATATAAATTTATGTTTTTATAATGCTAGATATTCATTTTCTTTTATGTGGGTACCAGGAGTCGAACTCAGGACCTCACGCTTGCCAGCAGGCGCTTGTGCCTCTGAGCAATATCACCGGCCCTTTTTTTCCTTTACGTGGGTACCAGGAGTCGAACTCAGGACCTCGTGCTTGCCAGGCAGGAGCTTATGCCGCTGAGCTATCTCACTGGCCCTAATGCTAGATATTCTTGAGGCAAGACCAAAAACAAACATTACCTATACAAAACAACCCTGTAAGGCTGGCTTATTCTTTCTTCCCTACTGACTGTTGACCACATTTGCTACTTATTCAATGCTTCAGAGTTATAAAGATGGAGATAAGAGAAAAGATAGCCCTGGTATAGTCAAAGCCTAAAGCATTAGGACCCAATCTTCTAATACTGTGATTTCCTTCCCACCACAGTGTACTGACTCCAGGAACAGTGTGATAGTCAGATTAGAGAACCTCCAACATCTCACAAGGTCAAATTACAGCAAGTTTAATTTAAATGGACAAAACTTTCCTTTCAGTGTACATTTAAAATAAATGTAAGTTTTGGTAAAAAATGAAGACAATGTGTGGATAAAGACTATCACTGAACATGCTCTCAAGTGTGTGCTTCTAGTTAAAAAGGAAAGACTCACCTCCACCAACATGCTAAGAAGGGACTTTTTATTTTCTGCCCACAAGGAAGGGAGTTGTGCTGCACTAGGGAAATAGCAGCAGCTGGTGTACACAGTGATTTCTGGGCAATGCCCATAGGTGACACTATAATCCTGGAATATAAAGTTCAAAATCAAATGCAGGAAAGTTAGTAAGTAAAAATGACAACAAATGAATAAATGAAATTTTTAAAAAGCTTGTCTGATGTAAACAAGAATCTAATGCATTTTACACAAGTACTGTACAAATAAACCACCCTGTATAATAACAGGTCCTGAACAGGACAATTCCTAAGAGAGCTCTTGAGTATAGGGACAATGTCTACCTTTTTTTTTTTTTTCTTCAGTACTAACGATTGAACCCAGGGCCTTCACACTGAGCTACAACCCCAGTCTTTTTTTATTTCTGAGACAGAGTCTCACTAAGTCACTAAATTGCCTTGTGGGATTTGAACTTGTGATCCTCCTGCCTCAGCCTTCCAGAGATTGTCTAATTCATTTTTATAGCTCCAGTGCTTCTCACAGTGCCTGATAGGTAGGGGGGTTTATTAGGGTTTGTTAAATGAATGAATGAATGAGTATACGGAGACAGCCAGTGTCCTTCTAAAATCTGGAACTTCACTGTAGCTTTTAGAGCCCTAGAGGTACAAGAACAAGCACTGTGATACCCTCAGTCTAAAGCCTGCCAAAGACAACACGCACCATCCGCAATAAAATATTAAGCCACGCACTGGTACTACCATGTGAACAGGTTCAAAAACACCACTTACCACCTTTGCCCCCAAACCTGTTCTTTTTTGTAATTCACTTAATTGGTAGTGACTTGCATTCTCACATAGCCATCTTGTGAGATAGAAATCTTGTCTTCACATAGAAATCTTGTCATTGACTTTTCTATCTCATTATCATCCATAATTTGACAAAGCCTGTCAACTCCACCTCTATGCGATCTTGAAAACTTCATCCCTTGATTCCTCTCCCATTGCCACTACCTAATTTAGGCCCTCATTACGTCTTGTCTAGACTATTCCAAACCAGTCTCCCTGTCTCCAAACCATCTGACTCCACTGCTAAGAGAGTAATTTTCCCATAGCACACCGCAGATCATTTCACTATATCCTTGCTGGAAACCTTCAGTGGCTTCCCATCCTTATTAAAATATAGCATCCAAAGCTCCACACACTCTTTCCATTCTTATCTCCTTTACATCCCATATTCTAACTAAATGACTGCTTCTCTGTCCATACTGATTCTCTCTGGAATGTCCTGCTTCATCATTTCTATATTCTAAATCCTCTCTCTTTATGAAGGGAAGGCTGCATCTCTAAGTAGGTGTAATGTTTTCTCTTTAATTTCTCATGGTATGTTGTGAGCTGCTTTATTCTAGATCAAATCCATTATTTCTGTAACAATTATTTGGTTAATAAGTGAAGAAATATATTTACATTAATATAAGCAAAGTACCTCATATATAGTACATTCTTAGTAAATAAAGTAGGGAAAGCAGACAGAGATGGAAGTGCAGTCAATTTTCTGGTTGTACATGTGAAGAGAATAACCAGCTAACTATCTACCCGCCTAACTTGAAGTGAATAGACAACCAGTTAAAATGCTGCCAGGGAGAAATTAAAGAAGATCAAGATAAATGGAAAGACATACTATGTCTACAGGCAGAAAGACAATATTGTTATCAATACTACCAAAAATGATTTACAAATCCAATACAACACCTAACAAAATTCCAACAGCCCTTTTGGCAAAAAAAGAAAAGCCAATCCTTAAATTACAAGAAGTCTTGAATAGATAGCCGAAACAACTATTAAAAACCACACAATTAAAGGACTCATATTTCTTGATTTCAAAACTTATTACAAAGCTACAGTAATTAGACATGTAAAACAATGGAGTAGAAATGAGAGTCCAGAAATAAACCCATGCATCTATACTCCACTGATTTTTGACAAGGGTGCCAAGACCATTCAATGGGAGAACAGTCTTTTCAACAAACGGTGCTGGGACACAATTCCACTCCTAAGCATACATCCAAAATAATTGAAAACAAGGGCTCAAACACATACTTGCATGCCAATGTTCACTGCAGGATTATTAGCAATAATTAAAAACTAGAGGCCGGGTGTGGTGATGTATGCCTGTAATCCCAGCATTCGGGAGGTTGAGGCGGGAGGATTACTATGAGTTCGAGGCCAGCCTGGGCTACATAGAGAGTTTAAGGAGAGGCTGAACTGCCTAGTGAGGCCCAGTCTTCAAAACAAAACAAAACAAAACAAACTCCCCAAAACAAAACAAAAAGTAGAAGCAACCCAAATGTCTACCAACACAGAAATTAACAAAATGTGGTACACACATACAAGGGGATATTATTTAGCCACAAAGAACAATGAAATACTGATACATGTTACAAAATGAATGAACTCTGAAAACATCATGCTAAGTAAAAAAAGACACAAAAGGATAAATATTGTATGAGTCTACTTATATGAAATATTTAGAACAGGCAAATTGATAGAAAGTAAATGAGAGGTTTAACAGGGGTTGTGGGGAGAAGGGAATAAGGAGTTATTGCTAAGTGCGTACAGAATTTTTTTTTTTTTTTTTTTTTTTTTTTGTGGGTACCGGGGGGTCAACCTCAGGACCTCACACGCCAGCAGGCGCCTGTGCCGCTGAGCGATATCACCGGCCCCTTTTTCGTATGTGGGTTCCGGGAGTCGAACTCGGGTCCTCGCGCTTGCCGGGCAGGCGCTTAAGCCGCTGAGCCATCTCACCGGCCCAGCGTACAGAATTTCTGTTTGGGTCAATGGAAAGGTTCTGGAAATAGATATAGTGATGGGCAACACTGTGAGTATAATTAGTATCATTAAGTTGAATAATTAAAAATGTTAAAATGGTGAAAGAGAAGGGAGAGGAGAGGAGAGGTGGGGAAGAAAGGGAAGGGGAGGAGAGGGGAGGGGAGGGGAGTGTTTACTATTGAGTATTATCAGGTTAATTTAAGGTCTAAGCATGTCGAGAAAGATATAAGGCAGATGCCATTCACTCTGCTATATCAGAAAAGTATTCTTTCACTCAGTAGCCAATATTCACAGTTCCATTCCAATTGTGTTCTATGAAACATACCTTCATGCTGCCCAGGTGACTGTGCCATTCTGCTCCACGCATTACTCCTCCTGGAATATTCTCATCTATAAAAGCATAGAGACATAGGATCAATAAGACCATAAAGCAAGATACCCCCCTCCCTCCAAGCAACCATAACAACAATTAAAAACAAAGGGTAGGGAAAACACTTACCTGACTTATTTGGGCAACTGGGCTGACCCATGTGCATTGATGGATGATTATTTGCATAAAGAGATGCCAAATGCTTCAGAGTCTCTTTGTTTTCCACTACAAAAAGAAAAATTCTTAAGTCAGTACAGAAATCAAGAAGATTTTTGTTCAAGTTCAACATCATGGATATAATTTATCTTCTCCTTCTACTAAATCTTGAACCCCACTGAAATTTCCTGAGGAGTTATTTTAGTTAACTGTATGGTTTTGTTTGCCTACAATAACCAGACTTAGAAGACAAACATCTTCCTTATATTAATGGGGGTCTGGGATGTAGCTCAGTGGCAGAGTGCTTGCCTAGCCTACAGGAGACCCTGGGTTCCATCCCCAGTGCTGCAAAAACAAAGATACTAATGGTGAGCTTATATGACAGGCTATCGCATTAAAATTCAACTTACTTTGGTATGTTTTACCTCATTTGGTATCTAATAACAAAATTCCTTGTAAACTACAGTGAAAGAAACCCCAAACTATCTCCACAGAGGTTCAGCAAGCAAGTTCTTAATTCACCACAAGGTGCAACACTTCAGTCTAGGCTTAAAGCAGGAGAGAACAACTAACTCTATACTGTTACTGTTTGGTTAGGTATGAGTTTCTTGAGGCAGGTACTGTGTCTTATTGTATTCTTTTGTATTCTCAAGATCTACCCAGATAATAATTGCTCAGTAAGTGTTTTTGGACTAAATTAAACATGTGACAAGATAACTAGACTCAATAAAGCTAAGCCTTCTTTAGATTTGACTTCTTCAAGCAACTGTCTGAATTGTTGATGTAGAGAATGTACAGTATTCTTAGGTTGGTTGTCTTCTCATGAAAGGTACCCAAATGACCACCATTAAAAAATCAGAAGAGACATTACTTACTTTGAATTTCCTGCCTACAGTTAAATAGCATAAATATGAAGTGACATTCTACATACCTGTCTGCACTGGCTTGTCATATGGGTATGTGACCAGCACAGAACCACCATCTAAAGCAACAGAAAGACTGAAGTCCTGTTTTTGAATTAAATTTTCAATGATGGCTTTAGTCTCAGGCTGGGAGGCATTATCTGAAAAACAGAAAAATCAAATATAAAATATCAAGTCCTAAATTTTAGTATAAGTATCTAAGAAAATATTCTCTACTTTGCAATCAAAACACTGAGTTTAAAAATTGGAAGATACTTATTTCTCCATAAACCACTGTCTCAAGCAAGAAAGATACATTCTAGAAGGTGGGTTATTCTGGGTTTTTCATACTTTGGCACAATGTACATTAATGATACTCGAACAAGTTTAAGAAAATTCTTACTGAAAGAAAAGATGGCTATATCCTGCTTTAAAAAATAAAGAGAAATATCATCTACCTTTGAAACAAAATAAGATTTTCAAAAAACAATGTGTTTTCTGCAGCGATATTTGTAAGAGCAAAAAATTAGAAACAAATGTCCACCATTAGAAAATAGTTGAATAAAGTGTTGCCATTGCCATATATTAATGGCATAAAATACCATTAAATGTGATCTATAAGTACTGAAATGGAGAGATGTCAATGATGTATCTAATAAAAAAATTACAGGATAGAGCCGGTAATATAGCTCAGAGGCATAAGCCCCTGCCTGGCAAGCACGAGGTCCTGAGTTTGGTTCCCAGTACCCACATAAAGAAAACAAAAAACAAAACACAAAACAAAACAAAAAAATTACAGGATAATATGTACAACTGATGATTCCATTTAAGTAAATAAGAAAGAGACCCCTCCAAACATACACATATGTATAGTGTGTGTGAGTACATATACATGGGAGAGAGAGAAAGAATACATAACTCTACACAAACTAATGATGGAACACTCCAATAATATTGATTGAATTTCTATTTAAAAGCTTGAATTGGGGCCGGTGAGATGGCTCAGCGGCTTAAGCGCCTGCCCGGCAAGCGCGAGGGCCCGAGTTCGACTCCCGGAACCCACATACGAAAAAGGGGCCGGTGATATCGCTCAGTGGCACGGGCGCCTGCTGGTGCGCGAGGTCCTGAGGTCGACCCCCCGGTACCCACAAAAAAAAAAAAAAAAAAAAGCTTGAATTACTTTTGCAAATGAAAAAGAAAAATTCAAATGTTTTTGTATATCCGTATTCATTTATATCTCGCAATCATAACCTAGACAAAAAAGAACTCCATTACTCATCTACAAAATAGAATAAACCAATCTCCTAGCAAAGAGATAGACAATTATCTCCAAAGTACCACAACTGCCTAAAAATTAGCCTTACTTGTGAAGTCTGTATCCAAGTCTTTGCCACGGGCATTTGTTTGTCCTGTCTTTGAAGTACAGTCTTTCTCTTGTGCTCGCTCTCTCCCATCTGGATTTAGAGAAGGGACAATCACAATCCTGGTCCTGTCAATCAACTAAGACAGAAACAGAAATCAATGAATTCATTAGCTCTATCTGGCACCATCAGGTGCCTTCCCATTGCTTCAAATAAAAGTGGTTATTGTTCATTTTTAATACAGTTAATTAGAAAGGCAGAACTAAAAACATTTTTTAAAATGTAAACTAAAATTTTCTCTTGCTCTGAATAAATGCAAAAAGAAACAAAAAGCTAGTGTATGACTGCTGTTCCCAGCTACACCCAAACTGGGGGTGTAGCTCACTGGTAGAGCATCCTAAAAACATATAAAAATCTCTGGATAACTAATGTTTGATAGTGACACAGAACAGGGTTTAGAACCACACTTGAAGCCAAATCCAGTATGTTGCTTACTATTGTATATAAAGTTTGTTTTTGTTTTTGGTTTTTTGAGACAGGGTCTCACTATGTAGTTAAGGCTGGTCCTGAACTCACTATGTAGCCAAGCTGGCCTCGAACTTGCAGTGATCCTCCTGCCTCAGCCTCCCAAGTGCTGGGACTACAGGCGTGTACCACCATGCCCAGCTTGTACATAAAGTTTTATTGGTACACAGCTTTGCTCATTCATTTACATATGACTATTTCTGTGTTATAATGGCAGGGTTGAGTAGTTAATACAAAGAATATCTGCCTCACAAAGCCTACAATACATACTATCTCACTGGCTTAAATCAGTAATAATGGTGAGACTATTTTCTGAATTAAAAATTGAAACATATAATCTGAAAATATCAATGTACATCTGGAAACAATGAGATCAAAGAGTTAAAATCAGCTTGTCAAAATACAATGAGGTAGGATATATGTCCAAAATACAATGAGGTAGGATATGTTTTACCTGTAATCTCTCATCTAGATGAGCCACTGGCATTAATATCTGCACATGTGGCATGCACTAATTTCTGATATATATATTCCTAGTAGTAAGTAAGAATAAGTGATGCCTGGCTTATTTATTCTGGTAAAATAGTCTATAAATTGGAAATATTTGAGACCCTTTAATTTATTGGTTCTTAAATCTCTTCCCTGGGGGAGGTTTTTTCTAAGGTATACCTCAGACTTTACAACAGGCCTACTGGATCAAAATTTCTGGTGATGGGGATCTCTAGCTATGTTGTATATTTAAGTTCTCTGGGTACTATTTTTTTTTTTTTTTTTGTAGGTACTGGGGGTCGACCTCAGGACCTCGCGCGCCAGCAGGTGCCTGTGCCACTGAGCAATATCACTAGCCTTTTTTTTTTTCTCGTATGTGGGTTCTGGGAGTCGAACTCGGGCCCTTGCACATGCCAGGCAGGCGCTTACACTGCTGAGCCATCTCACCGGCCCCCTCTGGGTACTTTTGACACTTAGGTCAAAACAAATGGCAGGGGGCCGGTGAGATGGCTCAGCGGCTTAAGCGCCTGCCCGGCAAGCGCAAGGGCCCGAGTTCGACTCCCGGATCCCACATACGAAAAAGGGGCCGGTGATATCGCTCAGCGGCACGGGCGCCTGCTGGCGTGCGAGGTCCTGAGGTCGACCCCCCGGTACCCACAAAAAAAAAAAAAAAAAAAAATGGCAGTCTTAAGTGATAATGTACTATGAATGATTATTCAAGCCCAATTAAACCAGTGAGGCAAATTCTGAAATTCATGCTAGGACCAAGTGGTACAATCTCTTATAACTCTAAGACCCATAAGTCACAAATCCAGCTAAATATAAGAAAACCTGGGCTGGGGTGATAGCTCAGAAGTACAGCAAGCAGGTGTCTAGCTTGTGCAAGGTCCCAGTTCAATCTCTAGTATTACCAAAAAATAAAAACAAATCCTAAAGAGTTGTTTTGTTGGGTTTTGGGAGCCTAAGGAATTTTTAAAGAAATATTGATCCCTCTGGGGATAAAGCCCAGGTACTGATATTTTTTTAATGTCTCCCAGTTATTTCAAATGTGCTGTCTGGGTTGAAAAAAACTGACTTACTCTACCATTTTAAAATAGAACAAAAATGCCTCTGAGAAACTATTTGTAACTTATAAGAAGTCACAATGGAATATGCTTTGCTGAAGCTTGCAAAATAATTTTTGATCAAGCCTCATTTAAGTTCTTCTCACCTAGTCACACATCATGATCCTAATTATGACATCGATGCTTTCCAAATAACTTTTGGGGGAGGCAGTATAGTATAACAAAACTGTATGAAGGTCTACAGTGAGATAAATTTAGTGCTATTTATTTATAATTTTTTACAGAAAAAAAAACACAAAAATTAGACTCTTAATTTGGGTTTGGATTTAAATTTCTGTTTTACCAATTACTAGCTGTAAGATGTTATATAAGTTAACAAAAAACTCTACTTCAGTTTCCACATATATAAAATGGAGATAATCATTCTTATAGGGTTGAAAATTAAATCAATGATATATGTAAAGTATCCAGTTGGCATACAGTATATAGTCAACAAATATTACTTCTTTTGCCCTTTTCTAAAGTCAGACAGTGTCAATTAGTGAATGTTCCAGAAGGATGCACTCTTTTCCTTCCCTGAGACAACACAGAACTAGACTGCTTGGCTAATCATACATGATCAAGCCCCGAATCAAAGTTCTTTTCTGTAGTCATAGATGGCTAAAGTAAAGAATGCCATATCACTTTTTATAGAATCTCTTACCAGCCACACTATTAAACAATTTTAAAAATTTATTACATGGAAAGAAAAACTGTCTTTCACTACATATTTCAATGTGGTGCCCTAGTTATAGACCCCTCCGGTTATGATGTACTATGAGTAAAAAGTTTAGAAGCTTAGCTTGGTTTGCAAATGGAGAGGAGGGCAAGAGTTGGAGGGAGCAGGCAGGGATGAGAGGGAAAGGGAACAACAACAAAAAAGAAGATGTGCTATGTACATGTACAAAGTCCCCATGAGAAATGTAATCATTATGTACTCCATAGATGTACCAATAAGAAAATTTATATAAAAAAAAGGGCAATGTGGCTTAAATAAAGGAGTAAAGGGCTGAATACAAACCTTTATTTTTTCTCTATGTCTCTTAATGTATACACAGAAATATAATAGGAAGGCACTATTAACAATGAGTACACACTAAAATTGTTCCTTTTTAAAGAGTAACATTTATAATATACTAAAAATGCCTCTGTGTAAAATCTAACAAGAAACTTAAAAATTTTTAAATGGTTCCCTGATATTAATGTATCACTGAGCTTTTTCCTTTTAAAACATGTCAAAACAGGCTATTCTCTTACTTGGGTAACAGCTGGGTTCTTTTTGTAGTTCAGGCAAAGAAATTCTGCCAGAGCCAAAAGCAGTTCAGTTCCAACAGGAGCATTTCCATGGATACCAGCAACAAAACGAATCTTCGGTTCTTCAGGCTCAGATACGTTGGGCTTATTGGAGATTTCAAGGGACCAAATGTGACGATATTCAGCACTCTGTCCCAAACTATCAAAGGCCAGTAACAGAAAGTCAGCAAATAATTAATCACTATGTTAACTCTGACTTATAGATTTTAAAAATAAAAACACAAAACACAATAAACCCTTAAAGAAAATCTTTAAAGAATAAACCCTTACATTGGAAAACCTTAAATAAGTTTCCCTTGACCAAAAAAGTGAAATAGAAGTAAACCATTATCAGATTTAGGAAATATTTTGATTTAGTTCAGCATTCCTCCAAATTGAGTACTTTTCATACCATCTTCATAGTATTTTTTCCTATCTTCTATAATCTTTTTTAAATCAGGTTTTATTGGTACATGTTAGATACACGTAATGATCACATTCATCACAGAGAATTTTTTTTCCATCATAGAGAATTTGTACCTGTACATGATAATAATCTCTATCTTTTAAACTAACTCACTTAAACTTTTATTATGGAAATATTTACATATAACTTCCCTTTTAAAATCTAAACATATGTAAATGAGACTTTATATTTTACTATAAATGCAATACCAGTTTTGCAGCAAAAATAATTCAGTGAAAACAAAACAATGGTCAAATGTTCTGCTTGCCCATGAGAGCTCTGGGCTTAAGGCGTGCTTTCTTTAATATAAGGGGAGGAAAAATAGGTTAGCAATGAGAAAGATTAATAGAATAAAAAATTATTCTTCCTTATGATACTGTTCAGTGATACTAAAATTCTACAGGGTGCTAAGATTTTAAAACCTGAATAAGGTAGAATCAGTTGATTCAAGAATCAGTTGAGGAGAGGAAGTAATTTGTATTGCCAAAGTAAATATCACTCCTTGCATCTATAAAAATTATAAATCAGAATTTAAGAAGCTAGAAAAAAAGAATTTAAGAAGCTAATTTTCTGATAAATTAAAAGGACCAGGGCCGATGACGTAGCTCAGCAGCATAAGTGCCTGCCTGGCAAGCACGAGGTCCTGAATTCGACTCCCAGTACTCGCATATAAAAATAAATAAATAAATAAAATAAAATAAAAGGACCAATGAAAGAAGATAAAGTAAAAAGGTAAAAGGGCAGACCATGTTCATTAGTTATGCAGAACAAAACTATAAACTTAAGAGAAAATGTCAAGACCTTACCTATAGTAAGCAAATTATAAGAATAAACTGTTTCATGGAAACAATTTTGGAGCAACTAACAAGACCTAAAGACTTCTAATGAAACAGGGAAAGTGAGGCAGGGAAACCCCAGAAAGTGAAGGAAAAGGCTGGCTCAACCATCAATTTTACATAAGCCAGTATCACATGTTTTTCCAGGAACCTCAATCAAGCATATTCCTAGAGCTTTGGGTAGCAGAGACTGTGAATAGACCAGAGTACAGGAATTGACAGCAACCAGGATTCATTTTTTAATCTGCAAAAAAGGTTACACATGATCCCTGATAGGTAAACTCACAGTTCCATATTCCTCCCTTGCCATCAGCAAAATAAAACTAAGCAATATTTAGTCAGAACATGAATCTGCAGCTGCAAAGTGGAAAAGAACTTTGATATTCAGCCAGAATAAGCGCTAAGAAGAGCAATTTTACATTTCATGAAGGCTCAGACTGTACATTGCTAATTTAACAAATAATTCCCCTCCAGGGTACCCATAAAAGTTTCTAAGATTCATTGTTAGGAGTATCTCCAACCAAATACCTGTTGCAAAACAAGTAAACTCCAACTCTGTACCTTCAGGTCCCAAATACATATCTCTAAGTAAGACCCTATTCAACATGGCTGATGTGGAATAACCATCTTAAGGACAAAAAAGCAAAAAAAAAAAAAAAAAAAGCAGTAAGAAGGTGACACTTACGTGGTGAGATTTGTAATAAGTGGATAATTCATTACAAGTCCTCTCAAAAATTCTGATAGGTCTTTATATGAATGGTATCGATAAAGAGCCAGGTTTGAGGAGGAGCTTAACATGATGCCTTCCAAACCATTCTCAGCTGAAAGGTCTTTAATTAAAGCTTCAAACTGTTTCGTAGTTGGGTCACTGGCATCGTCAGTGCTGGTGCTATCTCCCTTTCCTTTTCTGGATTCATTGTTTGCATCTGTTGAAGATCGAACAAGTGTGAAGTTGACCTGAATAGCACCTTCACTCTTGACAGTCACATTCTTGGTAACTGGGTTATACCTATAATGAAGCAGAAAGATCAGAGCTACACTTCTCGGCTGGAGTACACGAGTACTGTTCTGGGAAATACAGGATACATGAATCTTCTGAATAAATGTGGTGTATCTTCTTAAAGAATCATGTTTTTAACTTTGAGGTAATTCACAATTTTTAAAACATTAATTAACAAAGAGACATGGTATATGTAAAATAGGAATGAATTTTTAAAATTAAAAATATGACTTCAAATGAAAGTTTGTGCTTGCAGTAGATACCTCATGTCTCCTGGAATTTGAGTTCACTTGTCTGCCATTAGGGTATGTGGGTGGAAAAGTCTGAGAGGTACCAACTTCGGACTTCATTCCCAAACACATTACTCTTGCCCTACTTCTCAGATACCCTGCTGCTGTAATTTATCTAATATAGTACTCTGCCAAAATGGGCCAAAGAAAAGACTTTGTTACTCAGTAGTGAGGTTCTAACCCCTCCATTTATGGACCATGAGATATTTGAAAGCCTTAAAAAACCAGATAACAACATAGCTAGGTACGGTGGCCCACTCCTGGAATCCCAGTGCTCGGGAGGTAGAAGCAGGATTGCCACCAGTTAGAGGCCAGCCTGACCTACACCGTGAGTTCAAGGCCAGATTAAACTACATAGTGAGGGCCGGTGAGATGGCTCAGTGGTGTAAGTGCCTGCCTAGCAAGCGCGAGGGCCCAAGTTCGACTCCCGGAACCCACATATGAAAAAGGGCCGGTGATATCGCTCAGCAGCACGGGCGCCTGCTGGCACACGAGGTCCTGAGGTCGACCCCCGGTACCCACAAAAAAAAAAAAAACAAAAAAAACCAAAAAACTACATAGTGAGACCCTGTCTCAAGAAACAAAACCAAAAAATCAAACCAAACAAACAAACACCTGGCCTTTAACTCTCTATGTAGTCTAGGCTGACAAAGAACTGATGACTCATGATCCTGCTTCCTTATCCTCCTAAGTGCTGGGATTACAGGTATATGTCACTATTACTGGCCCATTTTCTCTTTTCTTTAATGAGTAACAATAAGTTGGGAACCATGGCACTAACCTGTAGTTCCAGCTAACTTGGGAGGCTAGAGGGAGGATTGCTGAAGTCCAGGAGTTTGAGGCCGGCAAAAATGCTTAATAAATAAATCTTTGTGGGAATAATACCTTTAAAAAAGATGAAAATGCCTTACTTTGAAGCAATAAGGCAAATGTATGACACTAAAAAAATGACTGTCTATAGAGCTTTAAAAGGCTTTGTAGACAAATGTAACACAGTGGCACCTATTGGACACTGTGACTAGAGCATGTGGCAGAACAGGAGTATTTTCTTTTTCAACTAATCGGTACTTCCCAGAATTGTTATCACCAGTAAAGGAAATTGCTCACTACGGCATTTGTATTGTGATAAGGATTAGGTAATCAGAGCAGAGAAAGGTGAAGGTGCATGTATTTCTTATATCTGACATTTTGCATACTCAATTTTCCATTAGAGGAGAGTGAAACAAACTCTAAACTTTCCCGCGTTGAACTCCAGGTTGCTTAGCAGGCTCTCTAAGACTTTCTGAAATAATCTTCCAGAATGGAGCCATGTTTGTTTTATCCGCAGTATGCACTTCTAAAGCATTCATCACTCACCCTCGAGCAGATGCTGTGATTTTATAAGTTCCTGGAACTAAGAGACGCCAGTAATCTCCAGTTTTATAAGTAGTCACTGGGTGATTAATTTCAGCAACACTAATGGTGGCATTTAATATACCCCTGCCATCTGTAGCATCAAGGACAAATCCTTTGACACCCTGATGAACCTGAATAAAAGACAAGAACACCAGATTTTAATGGTAAAGATCATCATCTAATTACTTTGAGAGCGCACAACCAAAACAACAGATTGTAAGTAATGTAAACTAATGAAACAGGAATTTAGTTTAGAGTAAAGCTATATATACTCATTAAACATTTTTAGTTTCTAAAGACTAATCTTTCATAGTCTTGGTTTGTCTTTATCACAAAGAATAAAATAAACTTCGGGTTATTCTAACTATTTCAGAATACAGGATACTCTACAAGAAAACTGGCCTGGCCTCTTCAAAAAGAAAATGTCATTTTTAAAAAATGTGCAGATTATATAGAGATATAATAATCAAATGCAATGCACAAAACTGGACTGGATCCAGGTTATAAAATACAGCAATAAAATTATATTTGGGGACATGTGTGGAAATTTGAATATAGACAAGGTGTTAAATAATATTTGAGAATTACTATTAGTTTCCTTAGGTGAGATAATGGCATTTGGAGATGACATAGAGGAAAAAAATCCTTATTTTTAGGAGAGAGATGCTGAAATATTTGGGGGTAAAACATCTTAATACCTCCAGTTTATATTAAAATAGTCCAGCCAAAAATGTGCATTGTGTATGTATGTGTTTCATATAAATAAAGCAAACCTAACAACATGTTAAAAACTGTTAAACCTAGGTGTAGGAAAAGGAGTATTTATTGTGCTAGCCTTAAAAATTTTTGTATGTTTAATTTCTTTCAGAATAAAATGATTAATGTTAATACAGACCCAAAGACTTTATGCCACACCACTTAGGAAAACAATAATAGCAGAAATGTACAAAGTATTATTAGTCAGATTATCCTAAATAACCATTAGCATTTTTCTTATAGTCTTTACCTATAGGTCACCATGTATATGCAAACAAAAGGAAATTAATTGTTTCACAATAAACCCCTAGCAATAAGAAAAAGAATAAAATTATTTATCCCACAGCTCATCTTTATATCACTTGACAAAAGCTTAGGAATGTAGCTAATTTATGCTAACCTTTTATAAAGAGAGGATAAAAAGTGAACACTAACCATTAAGGGAAAAATGTCACTACTTTGTTTAATTATTTTCTTCAATTCTTTCTGGTACATTCAAATAAACTCAGCAGCATCCATAAATTTTCTAGATAAATATACTAAACAAATTGGAATACAAACTGGGTAAATACACTAAAACAAATTGGAATTTAGAAGGGTATATTCTAAAATCTCGCTCTTGGACAAAATCATACTTCACTCCTGAATAGTCACCTGTTTCATAAACTGGATTAAAGATCTTCTATTTTGTTCCCAAAACTTCGGCAGATCTTTCTCAAATGGGTATTTCACACAACCAAGTTCAATAGTTACTTCAAAGCAATTTGTTTGTAAATAGTTCCAGTCCTGCATACCACCTAAAGGACAGAAAAATGTCATTATGAAGACATTTTAATATTCAGATCCTACAAGGTAGGAAGCATTCTTAGTTAAAAGCCAAATTTATCTTGGATCAGCATTGGTTGAAAAACAATAATGCATTCTTGGGAAGGCTCTCTGATGCTTGTGGTCCAGGCCAAATGTGTAGCTTACATTCTTCCTATAGGCACACTTGAGGAAAATGTAATGCTTTTAGGAAGTTGTAATGTGTTACTTTTAACCAAAGAGCACCAAATGCAAAATAGTTAAAAAGGTTACTTGAATGTCTTAAACTATTTCAACAATATTTTTTAAAGGAATGGTTCTTTCTCAAAAAAAAAAAAAAAAAAAAAAAAAAAAGCATTAGTAACAAGCAGCACTCTCCAGGAGAGTAGAAAACCCATCAAGTTGCAAGGACTTGAAAATTTTTACCTGGAACATTATACCAATTAGCTCCATTTGTTATTCCATGGGGGAAATATTCATTAGGGTACATATTCTTGCAAGGTCTACCTTGAAACATCTGGGAATTTTCCTGAAAAAACAAAAAAGAATCTTTTGTTTGTATCTACATGAAAAAATATTGGAAAGACACAGGAAAACAACAAAAGTGATTACAATAGGGAATGTGAGGGGGTGGGAGGTGGGAATTGAATGGGACCATAGGAATCAGTGAGACTTTTCACTGTAGGTTTTTTTTTGAATGCCTTTGGATCTTCATTATGTGAACATATTTGCAAAATTAAAATTAAATGTGCTTTATAAGAAAATTATAAGACTTCATTTATTACTTACAATTACAAGTAATGTAAAATCCAGCACAAAGTCTCTAAAAAAATCCAACTCATACTCATACATTCATTTCATAATTTCAAAGAGCTTAAAGTCTAGAAAAAATAATATACATACAATATGGAGTAAGCAGCTTTCCTTGACTTCTAGGGGTGCTAAGATGGGCCCCCCGTACTTTGTACAATATACAACAATTATCCTATTCCAACTGGTTGCAGCTTTTCTGTCCACTAAGACAATATTCCTTTTTGTATCTTTGTGTCCTCAAGCATCCAGCCCAGTGTCTGGTATATAGTATATGTACAATCGCTTATTCAACGAAGGTTAGAAAAATTGCCACAGAGGCACAAATAAGTGCTGCTGGAATTCAGAAGAGATAAAGATTACTTCTGACTAGAGTGGCTGTGGAAACTGAACTATGAAAGATGCTTAAAATTTCATTTCTGTCTTTTAGAAATAGAAAAAAAAAAAAAGGAACAGAAAAGTTAAGTGAAAGGTTAAGTTTTCCATTTTCCCACCACTTTGAGAATTAACCATTTAACTTTAAAGTAGATAACAATACCTTTCTAGAAACTTAATATACAATTAAAGGCTTACGATCGCACAGCACACTTATAATAAAACTCATTTAAAAAAACACTAATTCTTTATTGGAGGGCAGCAGTATTGATATTTCACTGTTACATAGTAAAGCAGGTAATTTATTTTTGTGTACTGACAGATACAGTAAATATTACAATAAAAAGTATAGAATGGTTAAAAAAATTTATGTCACTCTATTCTTTTTAAAAACTTATTTCCTGGTTACCTTTCCTTTGGCATTTGTTGCATAGTCACAATGAAAAGCTAAATAATGTACCAGTTGAATAGAATTTTGTGTCAGACTACCTGGGTGGTTTTTTAAATTTTTATTTTCATTAGTACATGTCTGCAATACACAATGATTACATTCATCATGGGGAGTTGGTCCATGTACATAACACATCCTAACTCTTTTTACATCCTCTTCCCTTCTCCCTCCCCCGTCTCTATCTCTTGGTTCCCTTCCCATCTGCAAAAGATCTCCCAGACCCCTTGGCTCTGAATTCCAACTCTGTCTCTTTCTTAACCTTAGGCAATTTACTTCACTTCTCTGAGTTAGAATTTTCTCATCTAAAAAGTGGGAATAGTGGGCCGGTGAGATAGCTCAGCGGCATAAGCGCCTGCCTGGCAAGCGCAAGGTCCTGAGGTCAACTCCCAGAACCCACATAAAGGAAAAAAAGGGCCGGTGATATTGCTCAGCGGCATAAGTGCTTGCTGGCACGCGAGGTCCTGAGGTCGACTCCCGGTACCCACATTAAAAAAAAAAGAATGAATCTATATACTTTCTTCCTCACACTAAACCCCCAAACAAGCTCAGGATGGATCATAAACCTAAATGTATAAGCTAAAACTATTATAACTTAAAACTATTAAAGGTCATAAACCTTTGTGACCTTTGTTTCCTAGATATTACATCAAAAGTACAAATGACAAAAAAGATTGATACATACACTGGATATCATCAACTTTTTATTTCTCCCTGGTTGTATATTTAATCTGTTTGGGGTATAAACTTCTAATTTTCTTCTGGATTGTCTTTTACTGGTGAGAGGGTTTTCTTACTGCTACGTATAAAATTTCTTTCCCTGATATTTTTTACCCCCTCCTTTTTATTAGTATCTATTTGCAATGTGCAGTAAATATACACACTGTGGAGGAATTGGCACATATACATATGGCACCTTGATCCTTTTCCTCGTTAGTAAGTCTCATGGTAGGGTGAAGGTGGGATGGGTGACTGATCATGCTGAGAGTTCTCAATGAAAAAAAAAACTTATTTTGTAGTTTCAACATCTTTTTGTAATATTTGGTAGGTGGTAGAATTTTGGTAGTTGTAAAGTCATTTCGTATCATTTGGGAAAAAATTCTGGGAGACTGATTACTACATAGTCATCACTGTCTTTGGCTTCTCAGCAATTATCCTAAGACTACATGTATGCCTGTAACATGTTTTCTAAGAATAATTTTTAAATGAAATTTTCACACCCAAATTTTAACATTTCTGATTTAAAAAGTAATCAATGTTGCTTATAGGAAGGTTAGAAAACACAGAAACTTCTGCCTGATTTCCCTTATTGCATATTACTATAGGATTTTAAATACTTTAAACCAGTCATTGACAATTTTTTTTTTCTTTTCTTTTCTTTTTTCTTTTTTTGAGACAGCATCTTGCTATGTAGTTCAGGCTGACCTTGAACTCATTATCTCATCATGTAGTCCAGGCTAGCCTTGAACTCAGTGAGCCTCCTGCCTCAGTCTCCCAAGTGCTGAGATTACAGGAGTGTGCCACCATACCCAGCAACAATTTTTTTCTGTAAAGGGCCAGATAATAAAAATATTAAGTCTTATAAACTCAAAAGTCTTAAACTACTTAATTCTACCTTTTGCAACTATTAAGATAACTGCAACATTCTTCTTCTTTAGTTTTTTAATATGGTAAATTACACAGACTTGTTTTTAAATGCTGAAAGAGAAAGCAGCCATAGATGATCTGTAAATGTATGGCTGTAGCTGTATGTCAATAAAACTTAATTTACAAAAAACAAGTGGTGGGCAAGATTTGGCCCTGGAGGTATATATAGTTTGTCAATCCTACTCCTCCAGCCTATTTTACTAGACTTATAATTTAAAAATTTTGTTAAATAAACTATCATGCATATATTCCAGGTAGGGTGCTAAAAAACACAGATAAAAAGACATTAACTGAGGGCCGGTGAGATGGCTCAGCGGCATAAGCGCCTGCCTGGCAAGCGCGAGGGCCCGAGTTTGACTCCCGGATCCCACATACGAAAAAGGGGCAGGTGATATCGCTCAGTGGCACGGGCGCCTGCGGGCACGCGAGGTCCTGAGGTCGACCCCCCGGTACCCACAAAAAAAAAAAAAAGACATTAACTGAGCTTAGAGGCTAATGGAGAAAGATATTTAGTAAGTTCAAAAATGATGTGGGAGGGGGCCGGTGATAGAGCTCAGCAGCAGAAGTGCCTGCCGGGCAAGCGTTAGGTCCTGAGTTTGATTCCCGATATCCACATAAAAAAAAAAGATGTGGAAAAATGGGGAGAAAAAGCCTAAAGACTGACTGAAGTAGTCATGGAATGTTTAACTAAGAAAGCACTTGCCTCTGTGTTGCAGGACTTTATTTTAAGGCTTTTTAAAATAAATTAATTTTATATTATCTGATGTTTAAACACAAGCCTACCTTAGAATAAGAAAGTGCTATTTGTTGGAACACAGCATCATCTGGTGATTTACTATATATGGCAAGTCCTTGTTCATCATCATCGAAAGGGTAATTAACCACCAAAGAACCTACAAGGGAAAGGAGAAAAATGTATCATGTTACCTCTTTCAAAAGGGATCATTAACATAATCTTTTTCACAAATGTCCTTTAATGGTTAAATGCAAAATGTGACACATATAGTATATGTATATAATGGAATATTAAACATCCATAAAAAGGAATTAAGTATTAATGCATGATACAACATGAAAATACCCTAAAAACATAATGAAAGAAGTCAAACACAAAAGGGTAAATATTGTATGGAAGCATTTATATGAAATATACAGAACAGAAAAATCCATACAGACAGAATACAGACTGGTGGTTACCAGATGTTGAGAGCAGAGGAGAATGGGAAGCAACTGCTTAACAGGGAGTTTCCATTTGGAAAGATGAAATAGTTTTAGAATAAGATAGAGATGGTAAATTGTCAATTATTGAGTATGAATCATGAATGCACTAAATGCCACTGGGGTTTTTCACTTTAAAATAGTCGATTGAGAATTTCACCTCAATTTTTTAAAATTAGTATCACGTGGCTCTGTAATCCCAGCTACTCCAAAGGCTGAACCAGGTGGATTGCAAGTTCAAGGCCAACTTGGGCAACTCAGTGAGACTTCATCTCAAGACAAAATTTTAAAAGAGCTCGGGAGTAGCTCAGTGCTTTCTGGGTTTAATCCCCAGTACTGCACACACACATAAATTCAATGTCAAAATCTACAAAAAGGAATCTTTCTTTTCCCTATATTCTTTCAAAATCCTTCTAAATTGTTAAAATGGCAGTGAAGGGGATCAGAACATGCCGTATAAAAATGAGTCACTTTGGCATTTTACTTTGAGCTGATGACAATAAAGAAACAGCAGATGCAGGAAGGGCTCTCTGCCTAGATGCAGAGTATATACTCTCCATGAGAAAGTTGTGGTCTAGGTACCAGGAAGAACAAAACATTATCAGAGATAGAGTCAAGGTTAAAATGAGTGTACACAAACAAATCTTACTAAAATAACACTTATCTTCCATTAGTTTCCCACAATTTACTGCCCTTAGAATCTATTTCCTTTGTGTAGTCACTTTTCACAAGTATTACCCTTGGTTAAAAGACTGTATAATCCCTTCAGTCTAACTGCTTTTCTTGGAGTTTTACTTCTTTCCAATGAAGCCTTCCCCTAAATATTAACATGTAATAGCATTTATATGCTTTCCTTCTTCTAATGGAACTATTAATTCAAACTCCAGCTGATAAACCTAAGAGAGTAGAGGAAGTTTTTTATCCCCTACTGAAGCCAAAACCAAAACCAAAACCAAAACCAAAAGAAAAACAGAGCTGGCACATATCTGTAATTCTAGCACTCTAGGAAACTGAGGCAGGAGGATGGAAAGTTCAAGCTCAGGCTGGGCAACTTAGTGAGACCCCAGCTCAAAATAAAAAAAATTTAAAAGAGCTGGGGATGTAGCTCAGTGTGAAGGCTCTGGCTTCAATTCCCAGTACTGGAAAGAGAAAGAGAGAGACAGAGACAGACACACAGAGACAGAGACAGACACACAGAGACAAAGAGACAGAGACAGAGACGGAGAGAGGAAGGAGGAGGAAGAGGAGGAGGGGAAAAGGGAGAAAAAGGAGAAGGAGGAGAAAGAAGAAAGAAAGAAGGAGGAGGAGGACAAGGAGGAGGAGGAAGAAGAGGAAGAAAAAAGGGGAGGGGAGGGGAGGGGAGAAAAATGAAACAGCTGGGTGCGGTGGTGCATATCTATAATCCTAGTACTCTGGGAGGCTGAGACAGGAGAATTGTAAATTTGAGCCTGACCTGGGCAACTTAGCAGCTTAGTGAGACTCTGTTTCAAAATAAGAAAAAAAGGGCTGGGGATATAACTCAGTGTGCAGACCCTGGGTTTAATCCCCAAAACTGGAAAAAACAAACAAAAAAACTTTAAAATGTCTTTGCCAAGATTTTAAGGTGAGAAAACAAAATATGTCATGTACAGAAACATGTCTCCCTAACTAATGATGTAAACGTGTGACTTGTTTTCATTAGACTGTAACTATTAAGTTTTCAGATTTTGCCAACATAACCTGTGACTTATTTAAGAATTTTTTTGGGGGGAGGGGGCTTTGAGACAGGGTCTTGCTATGTAGTCCAAGCTGGCCTCAAACTGTTGGTGATATTCCTGCCTCAGCCTCCCAAGTGCTGGGACTACAGGAGTGCACCACCACACCTGGCTTTAAGAATTTATTTATTTATTTATTTATTTAGGTACTGGGAATCAAACTCAGGACCTCACGCTTGCCAGGCAAGTGCTGTGCCGCTGAGCTATAACCTCGGCCTAAGAATATTTTTAAAAACCCAAAATAAAAAGTATTTTCTATCAAACATACCATAAAGTACACAAAATATTAAAAAAGGAAACAATGCATTTTGTTAGCCAGGGTGTAACTTCATAATTGTTATATAGTTTTTTGAGAACAGTCCATGATTACCAACTGCAGGAGGCTTTTTCTTTTTTCCTACTACTGGCAATCTTCCAAAGCAATTTTTAGAGACTCTCAATTTACTTCCTTAAATCTAAATATCTGTAAGTATGTACTATCATTCTAAAATGAAAGGCTATTCTATGTGCCATGAAATCCCAAATATGATACTTCTTTTGGACATTCCAACAAATGTTGACACTAAATTTCTTCCTGTTGCCCACGATGCTAATACTTTCACTCTTTTTTAAAAAAAATAGTTATTGACAAAATATTTACATACCATTAAATTCTCTGATTTAAAAGTGTTTAATGTACTCACAGGGTTATACAACCATTACTACTATCTGGTTATTGAACATTTTTTTCTTGGTACTGGGGATTGAACACCAGGGCCTTCACACTAAAGTATCCCTAACCCTTTAAAGATTTTCTTTACTTTTCTTTTCTTTTTTTTTTGAGACACAGTCTCACTAAGTTGCCCATGCTGAGCTTGAACTTGGGATCCTCCTACCTCGGCCTCCCAGAGTGCTGGGATTATAGGTGTGCACCACTGTGCCTGGCTAGTTACAGAACATCTTCATGACTCCAACGAGAAATCCCAGAACTTTTCAGCAACCACCTCCTCTTTCCTTCCCTAAAGTATTCATTACAACTGAAGGCAACTACTAACCTACCGTCTGTCTCTATGTATTTGCCTATTCTGAACATTTCACATAAATGTGATCATACTCTTTGCTTGTTTGTTTGTTTGTTTTTTGAGTACCAGGAATCAAACTCAGGACCTCACACTTGCTAGGCAGGTGCTGCACCACTGAGCTAAATCCTCGGCCCCCATGTGGTCTCTTGTGACTGGTTTCTGTTACCATATTTTTCAAGGTTCTTCTATGTTGTAGCATATATCAGTACTCAATTCTTTTTCATGCCAAATCATTTTCCATTATATGAATATACCACATTTATTTAGCTGATGATTGTTTGGGCTATTTCTACTTTTTGTTTTTTATGAATAATACTGAATGAACACTCATTCAGTACAGTGAATATTCATATACAGGTTTATTTGTGCATATGTTTTCAGTTCTCATAGGTATTGCTACCTTCATTCTTATCCTCACAAACCTAGCTGAAGACTCTGATGATTTTTAAATTGATCTCTCATTCTGTTCAACTAAATCATTCTTGCTGAATGATGTGGAGGTGGTAAGCCTAGACCCTACATGAGAATAAAGTTATTGTGTTGCAGTTAGGATACATATAGCAAGTTAAAGAGAAGAGAATGTCGGGGCCAGGGTATAGCTCAGTGGCACAGTGCCTGCCTGGTAAGTGCAAGGTCCTGAGTTCAATTCCTGGTATTAAAAAAAAAGATATGAGAACGTCAAAAGCTATACTTACATATAAGGATTTATTAAACTATAAGGAGAAAATAGGACTAAACATTATGATCTGTTGATGTCAATTTTTATGAATGAAAAAGAACAGGTTGCCAAGTCTGAGTATAAGGAATAAATATAAAACTCTTGAAAAACTACCAGATGAAGAGGAGGGGGGAGGATGATGACAAGGCAGAAAAGACAAAGAAAGAAGAGGAAGGAGAGAGGAGTGAGGGAGGGAAGAAGGAGGGAAAAGAAAGGAGAGGGGGAGAAGAAGAGAGAGGAGAGGTAGAAGAGAAAGAAAAGAGGGGTGTGGAGGCTAGAAATGGGTATGAAGGAAGAGGAGGAGGAGGAGGAAGGGGAAAAAGAGGGAGAACAGCCAGGAAATTGGCCTAACAAGCAACAAGAAAAGATCTTTATTGTCACTTACCACAGAAGCAGTAACAGAATACTGAAATTAAGAAAGCCTAAGACAATAAACAGATAAAAATTTCACCAGGATTTTCAAATTCTCTCAACAAGAACTAATTAGTGGACTATAAAGTTGCCATACCTCCATGCAGGTTTGCTGACAGTACAAATGGATAGGCCTTCATCCAACTCATTACAGCAATAGTTTCTGGTTGGGTAGGATCTGTGATCTGAACAAACTGGTCTGGGAAATTTCGGTTCAGGTCAAAATTGTTGCTGTTGTTTCTGCCAATTACACTTACTGAATCTCCTGTAGGATAAAAGATTCAATTTAAGATATATTTTACTTATATATATATTTTAATTAAGTTTATTGGGACATTTTAGGTATACATAATGATCACATTCATTATAGGGAATTTGTACCTGTGTAGCAGAAAATGCCCCTCAGCCAGTCTGTTAGTTGCCCAGGTAATAGTAATAGTTTCTGTTACAGTTCCTGTTACTACTGACTCCTAGAAACAGCTAGTCACTGAGATGCATAGCTGGTCACTATGATGCAAATTGTAAAAATCAAAGACAGCCAAGTACTCTACCTCTGTATGTCCCCTTTGCAACCCCATAAAAACCTCCCTCCCTGAGCCTTCAGGGCCTGTCATTTTTATAAGGATTGGTTCCTTGTCAGTGCCCATCTGACGTTAAATAAATCTGCCTCCAAATCCTGGGTATTGTTTTGGTGTTTCTGTTTGCCACTGCATCTGGTGCGTCAGCCAGGAAGACCGACTGTGCTGACCTCTTTGGTCACTGGTTGTGGCCCTCACAGATGGAGCAAGGACCTCTCCAGGTCCCAATGGGAAGGTATGCCCTCAAGATTTCTTGAGTCCCCTTGGAGGTCTGGAGGAGGATTCTTGGCTCCTTTCTGAGTGGCTCACGTCGGACCCAAAAGGGAGGAGGACACAGTCTGGTCATTGGATAAGGTAAGACCCCTGGGGGCACCCCAGTTAGTCTGTCTGTCAGTTCTGCTCAGCTTGAGCAGAAAGGCAGTCTGATCAACTCCTGTTAGTCAGAGCCACCGTCAAGGGAAGGGGGATGGAATGTTTAACTTCTGAATGCCTGCTAAATGATTGTGAGAATTCTTGTAACGGACGGAGAAAACAACAGACTGTTCTGTCTGTGCTCCACGGTGAAGAGTCCCTCTGGGACCCCAGAGCTACGGAGCCTGAGTGGGTCAGATTTCTGCGGTTCCGTGGTTGCATCATACAGCTAAGTGGTGACTCACACCTTGTAGTGTGATCCCTGACCAGGCCTGGGATCATGGGTGCACCTATTGCCAAGACGGACCTTCGTCCCTGCAAGGGGAGTGGCCAGAACTGACGAGTGCTTGGTTCCTCATTTGAGGAGCACCCACCCTTTGTCTGTTGCACCATCATTCCAGGGTACACAACATACATGTAGCAAGATAGAATGTGTGCAAGTCAGAGCAAACCAACGGTCCTTGATTCCAGGCCCAGGAATTTTAAAAAGGGCTTTTCTGGTGATTATGGAGTTAAAATGAAACCAAATTGCTCTCTGAGCCTGAACAAGACCTGAGAATTCCACCTTGGCAGACACCACTGTAGCTCTCCAGCCAGCAAAAAGAAAAAAAGTTTTATCTTGTTCTGCCAGAGGATCCCGAGTCCAACCTGCCTCCTCCCTACATTCAACAGCTGCAAGCTGCATGGCCAGCACGAGCGCCTCCACCACCAGCCCAGTCTCCTGCATGACAGCCTCCTGCCCTCCCAGATTCCACAGTTTCACCGCCAATAACACCTGATATGCCTCTGAGCCCCAAACTGACTCCCCGTCATGTGTCATCAACACTGACTATCCAGGCCCACCTCAGTCTGACCTCTCCTCCCTCTCTTTGATGGTAACAATGAATAGGACAGACCGGGCTCTATTAGACTGGGCCCCTGGGAGCCCATGGCCATTGTCAGAATTGGGGAAAAGCCCATGACTTTTATGGTACACAGTGGGGCTGAACATTCAGTTGAGACTCAGCCTGTTGCTCCCTTGACCTCCCAGCAAATCCAAGTCATTGGTGCCACTGGAGTCCCCACTGAAAAGAAATTCTGTCAAAGCCAGTCCTGCGAGATTGGTGGACACTTTATCAAACATGAATTCTTGTACATGCCTGAGTGCCCTATACCTCTCCTGGGACGTGACCTCCTTTCCAAGTTGGGAGCAACTATTTCCTTCACTCCAAACCAGCCAGCCTCCCTTAAACTTGGGTCCACTGTCCTGGACCTGATACTGACTCTGACTGTACCCCAGGAAGAAGACTAGCATCTACATCAGCCTGAAATACCTAATAATCATAACCCTGAAATTTTAAGAGACTTGTTTCCAGGAGTATAGGCAAAGAACTCACCCCTGGGGCTTGCTATCAACCATGCCCCTTTGGTGATTGAACTCTGTCCAATTGAAACCCTCACTGCTATTAAGCAATACCCAGTGTCACGGGAAGCAAACAGGCATCCAGCACACCTCAGCCATCTGAAGCAGTTCAGGATCCTGACAGACTGTTTTTTTTTGGGTACTGGGAATCAAACCCAGGACCTCGCACTTGCCAGGCAGGCACTGTACCACTGAGCTATATCCCTGACCCCCTGTTAGACTGTTAATCACCTTGGAACACTCACCTCCAGATGCTACCTGGTTTACATGTCTAGATATCACCTTTTCTCTGGGACAGCCTGTTTCTCTGTCCCATCCAGGGCATTCAAACTGCTGAAATACACCTCTCCTGCCTGTAAAGCCAGTTCAAGATTTCCAAGCTGTCAATGCTGTGTGGTTGCCCTCCATCCTGATTCGTTGCCTCAGTCTTCTGCCACCCACAGCCTGCTAATACATCTGCCTGGATTTAAAGGATGTCATCTTCTGCCATCGGTTGGCTCCTGTCTGCTAGCCCCTCTTCGCCTTTAAAGAAAAGGCCCCAGTTCTAAACTCGAAAGTCAACTGACCTGGACTCAGTTTCCCAGAGGTTCGAAAACTTGTTTACCGTCTTTGAAAAAGCCCTCACAGCTGACCTTGCTAGTTTCCCAGCACAAAATATCACTGCACTTCTAATTAATGACACCCAAGCTGCCTGCTGAAAAGGCACAAAGACTCTGCTGCAATGTCTGGCAGAAACTGGCTACAAGATGTTTTGGGAAAAGGACAAAACTGGGATTATCTAAAATGAGTCCAGCTGGATGATACTAAATATACATTTTTTCCATCATTAAAAAATATATTTTTTCTACATTGTGTGTACTTTGAGAGGGAAAAATCTAATTATGGCAAGTTATCTTAAAGCATTGCTCAACTGTCAGTAATCCACACACAATGATATGACCAAAACATTTGTGCATTACTGACTAGATAGGGACTCTACTGTACTTGGATACATCTCACTAAGATGTAAGGAACAGACTAAATAAAAATTATAGTATGCTTACATTGAAGTAATCACAAAAAGGTAAAGTTACCTAAGGACACAGTCGGAAATTTAAACTGACAGAGAAGAAAGGTTCACTTAAAACTTAACTGTGTATATGTCATTTTAATATGGAGTGAGAGCCCTATTACTGACATTATAATGAGAAAAAATTGCAAGTGAATGAAGAAAACAACTAGAGGGCTCACAAGTGGCAGTTACCTTTCAGAAAGTGTGGGGTTGGAGTTGGTAGAGGGGATTTGTGATCCTGACAAAGAATAAAGTACTCAGGGAGAGAATATTTAAAATATATTAGGATTAACCTCAGCCTATTTATTCAAGGGAGCTTCTGGGTATTAATGACCAGTTGATTGTCCCAGTGGTGAGGTGTAAGTTATCAGTCATGCGGCTGCATATTCATACTGTGATGCCTGTTCTACTTATAGGTATCATTGTCTAGAAGCAATTGTGGGAAAGTAAAATATCATACCCCAAATATATTTCTTGGACACATTTGAAATTGGTTATTCAGAGAAACTGCAGACATAAGAATAGCTCTGAAAAGCTGTCCTTGTGTAAAAAGAAATCTGCTTCTATCTATATTAGTAAACAGCAAATGCAGGCAGAAGCTTTTCTATCTGATATTCTCCTTTCTGCCTAGGAAAGGTATTTCCAAAGGAAAAAGACACTGGGGGCCTGACACCTGGCCCAGCCGGAGATGACCGAGGTAGCTGTTACCCATCAGACTTTACCTACATAACAAGATAACCCTTGCTCTCTGTGCCCATTCTCCCTTCAACTTTTCACAGCCTGCAGCCACCTCCCTTCACTGGGACAGCAAGAAGCCCAAGCCTCTATCGCTTTATTTAACTGCATGTAACCTTCAACTGCCTAGTTTTTTGAGTTTCATATGATTTGAATTTCATTCATGTAAGTTAGGCCAGACCATTCACTGTGTGATCAAGCTTATATTTAATAGCATTTGAAAATTTAGTAATAACTCTTATTTATTAAAATAGTGTAAAATTTTTACAAACTCATTTTATAGTTCTTATTAAATTATTATATTGGGAACTTATTTTATAAATGAAAAGTGAAACCCAATACATTGGAAGCCAGACTATGTTTGACCCAGTTCTGTTCCAATCCTGCTAAGTTATTGATGTCCCATTCCTCTGCCTCCTCTAGGCAACCCTACCTCTCCTGGGGCAACATAGTAAGAGCTGGGAGAGCAGGCGTACACAGGACACCTAGCACAGAATACTAGGAGGGTAAGAATCCATCTTTCCCCAGCTCATGATTCTGTAAAGTTTCAAATTTTCCTCTTTTCCCACCAAAGGTTTGATGATTTTACTCTATAATAAGCTGATAGAGAGGGACAAGAGGGAAAGGGGATTGTTAAGGTTGATACATTGTGTCAACTTGAGAAGTCTAGAAGCTTAATTAAGTAACTCAGCAGTTCTACATCCAAGGGTATAAAGGACATGTCCTTACTGCTCTAGGATGTTATTCATTGTATCAACTTGAGAAGTTTAGCAGTTTAACTAAGTGACTCAGCAGGGGGCCAGGATCCTCACTTTGCAAACATCTTGAGCCTGTGCAAGAGGAGGGCATGGAGATGGTGTGAGTGCTACACCCACCTGAGGGCAGGAAGCCTGCATACAATATAAGGGAGGAAAAGAGGCTTGCTCCCCCTCCCCCTTTTATTTATTTATTTATTTATTTTTTTTTTTTTTGTGGGTACCGGGGGGTCGACCTCAGGACCTCGTGCGCCAGCAGGCACCCGTGCCACTGAGCGATATCACCGGCCCCTTTTTCGTATGTGGGTTCCGGGAGTCGAACTCGGGCCCTCACGTTTGCCAGGCAGGCGCTTAAGCCGCTGAGCCATCTCACCAGCCCCCCCTCCCCCTTTTAGCACTTGTTGCTTTTGCTGTCTTCTTGGAGCCAGCTGATTATGGACTGAAACCTCTACAAACTGTGAGCTAAATAAACCTTTCCCTCTTTAAATTTGGGTGTTGGGTATTTTGTCCCAGCAACAAAAGTAACCAAGACAGGGATGAAAAAGGGAATTAAGATGTTTTATGTACATGTACTAACTCCACAGAAGGAATGTAAACATTATGTACTGCAAACATGTACTAGTAAAAAAACCTGACAATCGGCAGATTAATGGGAAGAAAAAACACAGCAAATTTCTTAACACGCAGAAATACAGGAGTGATACATAAAGTACAAGAGCTAAAACCAATTATAAATAATTCTTAAAAAGGAAGAAATTGGGGGCCGGTGAGACGGCTCAGCGGCTTAAGCACCTGCCTTGCAAGCGCGAAGGCCCGAGTTCGACTCCCGGAACCCACATACGAAAAAGGGGGCCGGTGATATCGCTCAGCGGCACGGGTGCCTGTTGGCGCGTGAGGTCCTGAGGTCGTCCCCCCGGTACCCACAAAAAAAAAAAAAAAAAAAAAAAAAAAGGAAGAAATTCTAGGGAAACAAGTTCAATTTCTCTTCTACCCCCCCAAATAATCATGTCAAATGATAACCAAAATATTAACCATTAAAGCCAGTATGGTGACACAAGCCTGTAATCCCAGCACTTTGGGAGGCTGAGGGAGGAGGAATGCCAGTTTGAGCCCAGCCTGGGCAACTTACAATTTAATGAGACCTATCTTGAAATAAAAAAATAAAAAAAGTCTACAGATGTAGTACAGTGTGAAGGCCCTGGGCTCAATCCCTAGCATTGCAAAAATTTAAAAAGAAAATTAAACATTAATAGTCAGCTGCTATTCTTTACCTTCCTGAGACTTTTCATACCCATCAGGATTCATGGATGGCATAAGGTGAATTCTAGTGCTACGGACCAAATCTGTTACTTCGGGGTCTGTTCCAAAGTTCTTACAGAGGTATTCAATGAGGTTCAATAGGAGTTCTCTTCCAACTACTTCATTTCCATGCATATTGCCAATGTACTTAAATTCTGGTTCACCTGAAAACAAAAGAAATACATAAAAGACTTTTTTTACCTATTCAGGTATCATGAAGTCTTTGCTTTTTCCTTAATATGTACAAAAATCCTGAATCAAAAGTTTAAGAAAACACATATTTTGATGAAACCAAGAAGACCTTCACAAACATGTTATAAAGCAGTTTCCTTACCAACATATATAATATACACATGCGTATACATGTGCCATGTAATATGAAAATAAAAATACTATTAGCAGAAAGAATCTAACCTATGTACATAGTAAATACCATACCTAATATGGATTATCAAGTGGGTTTTCTTTTCTGGGAAAAGACTGGCTACATTTTCTTTCTTCTTTTTTGATTATGTTTTTTTAATTCAAGTTATACATACTACAAGTGACTTTTCTGGACAAAAGCATAGCAACATAATACATAGGCTTGAGAGACACTACTAAAATTATATTTAAAACTATACCAATTACCTGATTCATGGACACCTGGATTATCAGATATCTCCATGACATAGAGTTCTCTTGACTCTACTGATTTTCCCAGGGAGTAAAGCCGAGTGATATTAGGATAGTCATTGGCAAATCTTCTCAAAAAGATTTCCATATCAGGGAAATGGTGATGGTGAAAATCTTTTGGCTGAATTGGCTGGTGGGAGGATGATGTTCCAGGAGGAATATTGGGGAGAATAACTGTGCTAGCAGTTGCCAAAACCTCAGTCGTTTCAAGGATTGCTGAAGTTGCCATTGGCCGAAGGGAAAAATCCACTTCTGTGGCTGGTCCTTCCTTCACAATTATATTATGAATAGTCAATGGCATATACCTGAATAAATATTTGGGAAAAGAGATGGCTTGGAGTTAAGACACATATTGCTTCAGCATTACAAAAAAGACAATACCCTTTTCATACTCTTGCACTTAGTAGAATATCAAACTCAAAACTAAACAAGGATTGTGTAAATTTAAAAGTTTTAGGATGTTATCTCATAGAAAATTTCAGAGTAAGTCTTTAAAGAATACGTCTCTTGAAAAGAAGGGAAAAGAAAAAAATTATATATACAAGATAGTTAAGATAGATACACTACTAATTTCGTTTAGTTCACGGAAAAGAAAGGTTTGTGCTAATATTGTTTGGACAATTGAATGCTGGTATCTTGTACCCTGAGTAACTAATTTAAAGATAACAGTACGCAATGTATTAACCATTGTTACCCTCCTATTACGTTGTTTCGAAATTTTGTTCTATTTCTTTCCTCTTTAAAATAAAATAAAAATAAATAAATGAAAAAAGAATACTTCTCTTACTAATCACATACTAAAATGCTCACTAGAAAAATCACATTCAAAGGGAAGACTATGCTTATTATCCCTTTGTAACTGTTGCTACAATACTCAAAGCCATAAACTTAGAATTATTTGCAGTGCTTTATGAGACTGACTTCTAATTTCTTTCCCAAAGAGTAAAGCTCAAATTAAATTAAAGATTATCAATTAAATCCTTATGAAAGTGAAGTTCCAGAAAGTTTTCCAGGGGAAGTGGGAAACCACCTCTTTAAAATATTAGAAAGCTGAGGATAAGACAGTTGTTCAAATGTCTTTTATAGACCCAGTGGTTTCTTTCACTCAGGTATTCAACTACCCTTGAGGCAATGCTTTACATAGCTGAGTCTCTTTTCAAGCTTTTGAAATTGTCCTTCCTCAGAATGTTATGATTGTGCAATACACTGTTAGACTGTGTGACAAAGTATTCCATCACGGTATTTTCTCATTATAAAAAGACAAAAATCAGAAAAATAAAGAAAAGGCCAGATATAGTAACATTTATTAGACTATCTTTCTGTCCTAGGTATAAAATAGAGGTCTGACACTTTTACTAAGAGTCTAGTTTAAATTCTTACCCATTTGAAAGTGCTGTAAGATTATAAGTTCCAGGAACAAGTAATCTGTGGAAATCACCAAATCTGCCTGTTGTGATGTTATGATTAATACCAGCCACTGAAATGGTCGCATTCTCTAATCCAGATCCTGTTACTGAATCTTTAACAAATCCTTTAATACCAATGTGGACCTAAAAAACATGCATCAAAGCTTAGAGACAATCAATTTAGAAGCAAAAAGAACATAACCTCTCTGCAATGATGCTAGACTTTCTTTTTTTTTTTTTTTTTTTTTGTGGGTACCAGGAGTCGACCTCAGGACCTCGCGCTTGCCAGCAAGCGCTTGTGCCGCTGAGTGATATCACTGGCCCCTTTTTTTCCTTTATGTGGGTTCCGGGAGTCGAACTCAGGACCTCGCGCTTGCTGGGCAGGTGCTTATGCCGCTGAGCATGTGTGCTGGAAATTGGACTTCATGCATACCAAGCATACACTCACCAGTGAGCTACACTCCCACCCCTCAGTAGTACAAATTTGGCTAATTACCTAATTCTTTTTTTCTCTGTTTTGGTATTGAGGATTTAAAAACACTCTACCACTGAGCTAAATTCCTAGTCCCAAATTTGATTCATTATTTCAATCTATAAAAGTGTTCTAACACAGGTAAAGGGAATCCTATGAACAGAGAGCTGGGGGGGCAGACAAAAGAGGCAGAGCTAAAATATGTTTTATTAGACTATAATAATTCTAAAGCTGGGCCAGGGATATAGCTCAGCAACATAGCACTTGCCTGGCAAGCATGAGGTCTTGAGTTTGATTCCTGGTACCCAACCCCCCCACAAAAGTTCTAAAGCTAATCTAATCTCAAAGAATAAAAAGATGATAAAGGATACCTAATATAGATTACCATTCACATGCAACCCAATTTCTCCCTTACTTAATCCATAATTTATATATCCCAATCTTCCAGTCAGCTATTTTTACCTTTTCAATCAATGTGATCAGAGACTCACGATTGTTCTCCCATTCCTGTCGAAGCTGTGAAGCAGGTGGGTACTTGCAACAAGATAATTCTAATGTGATCTCAAAACAATTGGCCCATACATAATTGTAATCTTGCATACCACCTGTAACATAAAGGAAAAAGCAAGTTTACTTCCAGAAGGAAAGGAATTTTACCCTCCAAAAGACTGGAGAAACTAAATCAATCATCTCTTCTATATATAAATTTTCTTTTTACTAAGTTGTTTGAAATTGGAGAAGGCTCCTTAATTTTAGAAGAGACCAAGAAGGAAGGTTAAAAGAATATATATTGAAGAGAAATATACATAAAGACATAAACTTAACTGGTAGGATGAACAGTTACAAGCAGTACAAATATCAGTAACAATAACAATAATTACAGCTCTACATTTGAGTGTTTACTATATCCCACACATGTCCTAAAAGCTTTATATATATTAACATTTAAACTTTATGGTAGTACAGTTGGCAGGGATTATTTTTTTGCCCATTTTACAGATGTGAGAAGTGAGGCACAATGAGGCTACGATTTATAACAGAATGACAATGAAGAAATGAAGAATATACATGATCTTCAGGATGAACACTAAAGAGTGGGGAAGAGAGCAGGCATCACTTTTATATGATCTGACCTTACTCCTGAAATGTGGGTAGGGAAATATTTATAATATAGGATGGTTTTCAAAGTCCTTTTTTTGCATGTGAAATGGGCCCCAACCTCAGTCACTTTCTTCTAATTATACCTGAAAGATACTTTATAAGTGTAGCTTTGGCTCAGTCAATTGCCCACTACTCATTGAAATCTCCTATATCCTTGTGCCTTTCCCCAAACTCTCCCCAAAGAGACTTTTCCACCCCTCTGACAGGGCAAAGTACTACTGTGTATTTTGAGGGTCATAAAATTTCTCTAGTCCCAGCGTATCCCAGAAGATATTAAACAGAATCCTTCTGATCAGAAGGGGATAAAATAATTTCCCTTTATTTCCCTTTCATTGACTTAGCACCAACATGTATGTTTGAGTCACGGATTCTTCTGCCACTTACTAGCTGAGAACCCTTTGGCATTAACATGGGTCTTTATTTATCTGCAAAGTAAGCGTTACATGATTACAAAGTACTCTTTAACCTCTCAAATTCTGTGATATTTAAAAATACATGTTGCTTTGATTATAAGAGAAAAGGTAGGCAGAAAATACTTAAAATTGTTGCAGCTGCCCAATCTTGGACTTTAGGCCTCCAAAAATGTGAGCTAAATAAACCTCTTTTCTGTATCCAGCCTCAGGTATCTTGTTACAGCAATACAAAACAGTAACACAACTACATTCACATTGTTGTACAAAAGCTCTCTATAGCTTTTTCATCCTGCAAAACTGAAACTCTGAAACAAATAAGAACTCTCTTTTCACTTCCCTTAACAGCCCCTCATAACTGCCATTCCACTTTCTAAGAGTTTGACTACTTTAGATATCTCATAGAAGTGGAAATATGAAGAATTTTGCCTCTTTGTGATTGGCTTATTTCACTTAGCATTTCTGGTCACAATACAATGGTCACTGTATAATAAGACACTACACTAAGACTATTGGGATTTATAAATAAGAAACATACTTCTGTCCAGTGTTTAGAGCCTTGATGAGGAGGCAAAACAGAGGACACATAAAAATAACAACTTCAGAACAATGTAAATATGAACTAATCTTTTCCTTTTACTTATGTAAAATTTAATAGCTGTGTTATTGCAAACATGGCTGACTCACATTTTAATTACTCCAGAGGGCAGTGAAGTAGACTACTTACAACACTATAATAACCACACGAGTCTTCACATTCTTTTGTCTCTGTGGTGTACTAATTAATGGTCAACTTGAGTGGGAACACCCAGCTGAACTCAGTCAGCATGGTTCTGGGCATGGAAGAATCACCTGACAATTGTTGCCAAAATGACATAAAAGGAGAATGGGAGGGGAAGATTGAATGCTGTTGATTTTCCTGGAGAAGCTTGCCACAGCTGATGTTTCTGGTACGAACTTGGCTGTTCTTGTCAGAGGAGCATGGGTCCTGTGACTGCGTTTGACTTTTTGGATGAATATTATAAAATAGTCCTATAAATTATGTGTCCTGTAATAAATCTATTCCCTTGCAAACCCTGACCACAACAGTCTGCACCTTGGTTGTTTTACTTCAGGAGCAATTTAGGAAATACCTACTAGCCAAGGGGCAGCAAGTTCAGTTTATAATAACATTTTAGAATGTTATAATCTGAGTTTTAGATGTAACTTTAATAGGACCATAACTAGCTAGGTCTAATCAGTGACACAAATATATCCCCAGGATAGTAGATAGGGAGAAAGGACAAAAGTCTTTACAAAATAAAACTTAAATTCAGGAGAGGAAAATACATTTAGTGGCCTCTTGTCCTACAGATCACACACTATAGATACTGATATTTTTAAACATAACTCCATGAACAATCTAAAGATCAGATTCTTGGAGAGAAACTTCTTTGTCCAGGTCGTATAAATTTGAAAAAATACTATAATGAATACTGTAACTATCTGTAATATTAATATTAGCTTCACAGTGTAAAATCTAGTGGAAATTATTATCAGTTAAATCTTGAAATACGCTGGGCATGGTGGTGCACGCCTGTAATACCAGTACTCAGGAGACTGAGGCAGGAGGATCTCTCTGTGAGTTCAAGGCCAGCCTGGGCTACATAGGGAGTTCAAGGACAGCCTGAACTACACAGCAAGACCCTGTCTGAAAAAAAAAAAAATCTTGAAATACATTCCCCAAATTTTCCTTTGATAAGACTATATTTGTTAAATAAAAAATCATGTAAAATTATATTGGAAATAAAAACCATTTAAAAACAATACAATAAATAGTATCTTTATAATATTTCAGCAATAGTCAAAACATATAACACAAAAAGATACCAACAACAAATTCACAAAAAGTATAAGACCAAATGTAATAAAATATATTATAGAAAAGACTATCAAAGTTTTACTGAAAGATGTAGAAGATTTTAGTAGAGTTTTATGCCTCTAAAGAGAAAGTTTATAAAGATACCAAATTCTCCCAAATTAATTTCTAAGTATTATGCAAAAAGAATTTTATTGAAACTGGGTAACATGATCTAGGAGTTAATTTGGAAAAATAACTGTGAGAATTTCTGAGAAATGGGAATATCCAAGAAAATATTAGAATATCCAAGAAAACATTAAAAAAAAAAAAAAAAGAACGGTATGAGTAGATTTACATTGCCTGATAGTTACAGGTATATTTGATTGTCTGGTTTTTTTTGAGCCAGGGTCCCACTGTGTAGACCAAGCTGACCTCGAACACCCAGAGATCCTCCTGCAGGTGTAAACTACCACACTCGGCGTTTGTATCTATAAGACTATACTACTAAAGCATAAAGCAGTTCATTTCAGATGTCCACGTAAACAGACCAGTAGAAGAAAACAGATGACAGTAACAGAAACAAAAGCATTTAGAATATGATAAAGGAGACCAATTAAACTAGTGTGGGAAATATAACTATCAACATGTATAAAACTGGTTAAATAGATAGCAAAAAATACAGAAGCTTTATCCTGTGTCACATCAAATAAACTCTTTAATCCATACGGAATTTAATGTAAAAATGAAATGATGAACAAAACTAGAAGACAGCATAAGCATATCTATACTCAGGATGAGGAAAGGCTCAGTATGACATCAAAGCAGTGTGAAACCATGAAAGCAAGAGAATCAGATTCTGGGCTGGGGATGAAGCTCAGAGGTGGTGTGCTTGCCAAGCACATGCAAGGCCCAGGGTTCATTCCCAGTACTTCAAAAATATAAACTGAAAAAGAATGATAGATTTAACTACCTAAAGTTTGTAAAATTTCTAAAAAATACTACTATAAAATTATAAAGAAAATAGAAAACTAAGGTAATAATAAAGGATTATGGAATATTTTTGGGTAACAATTAGAAACATGTATATAAAGATATTTAAAATATGTATGACCTTAACACAGATATTCCTTTTCTAGGAATCTATTCTAAGATAATACCTAGGAAGACTACACCTACTGAGACTACAGTGTTTAAACTGGAGGAAAATAGAACTGGAAACAACCCTAAATGTCCAAAAAAGGAGGAGGACCAGTTTAATAAATTAGGATATAAAACCAACTACTAAGTAACCACTTAAAGTACTCAGACATACATTTATTGTCATGATACCTATCATGTATTAATCAAAAAAGGTTATTAAACAGCATATACAAATCTTCTTGTATGATGCCTTAAAATTTTATTCTTCTTTGAAGCATGCAGTTTCTTAAATAATTCTCCTTTACTCAATTTTGAAGTAACTGATTCAAAACATTTTTGACAATCCCTCTAATCAACATGTTGTTCTAAAAATTTCTTAAAAATCAGGTTTATGAAGATATAATTTATATGCTATAAGATTAATCCCACTCCAATTGCGCTGCATTACCACCTAACAAGTTGCTCAAGCAACTGGTCAATCTTTTAAATTTTAAGCATTCTAGTGGATGTGTCATGGTATTTATTTCATTATGGTTTTTTTTTGTTTTTTTTTTTTTTTTTTTTTTGGTGGGTACCGGGGGTCGACCTCAGGACCTCGCACGCCAGCAGGCGCCTGTCCCGCTGAGCGATATCACCGGCCCTTTTAACTTATGTGGGTTCCGGGAGATGAACTCAGGACCTTGCGCTTGCCGGGCAGGTGCTTACGCCGCTGATCCATCTCACCGGCCCCCTATTCTTTCCAATAGTAGGAATTTTACAACTTCTCTTTCCCTCCTTGAACTTTTATTAGCCATTCTACTTTTTCCCAGAGTTTAATTTGAAGGTGATATACCTGCATGCTTCCATCAATCTACAAATACTTCAATCTATATGTGTATTTATATTTTTCCTAATTTCCTATGACTATAATGCTCAAAGTATTACATTTTTATCTTCTAGATTAAATTATAATAACCACTGGTACAAAACTTATCAAAAAGGCATACTTTTAGTATCAATTTTTATAAATAATTTTTAAAAATTACTAAAAATAGATCTTTTTAAAAATACTGAGTTGTACCATCAGTTTGTCTCTCTTCGTTTGTGTGTAAACACTTGAAACCAAGGGTAGTTCCAAACCCTATATTGTACTATGATTTACCCTATACATATGTACCCATGATAAAGTTTAATTTATAAAGGCACAGTAAGAGATTAAAAATAATTGGCTGGGTGGGGCGGCCCATATCTGTAATCCAGCACTCTAGGAGGCTCAGACAGGAAGATTACAAGTTCAAGCCCAGCCTGGGCAATTTAGTGACTTAGTAAAACCCTGTTCAAAATAAAATTTTTTAAAAAAGGGCTGGGGATGTAGCTCAGTGCAAAGGCCCTGGGTTCAATCCTTAGTACTAGGGAAAAAAGACCAATAATAACTAATAATAAAACAGAACAATTATAGCAATATATTATAATAAAAGTTATATGAATGTGGTCTCTCACTGTCAAAACATCTTACTGTGATGCACTCACTCTTCCTGTGGTTATGTGAGAAGATGTGATACGGCACTAGGCTACTATGTAAGGGTTACTCGAACTCAAGCTCTGCAACATCTCAATAGTCATCTGATAAACAAGAGACTAACGGGCAAGTAGCATATACAGTACAGATTTGCTAGACAGAGGGATGATTCATGTCCAGGGCAAGACACAGCAGGACAATACAAGATTTCATCACGCTACTCAGAACAGCACACGACTTAAAGCTTATGAATAATGTCTGGAATTTTCCATTTAATATTTTCAAACCATGGCTGGCCACAGGGAAGTGAAACATCAGAAAGTAAAACTGTAGATAAGGGAGAACTACTTAGTATTTCAAAGGATAATGACAAATTCTCACTATTTTGACTTGTTAATTTTTTTTTTACAGCTAGTAAGAGTTCTTAAGTGGTAATGTTGCACTAAGATATTTTTAAATGTTAATGAGCATAATGCTCATAAAAAAATTTAGGTGGAAAATCTGAGTCAAATAAATACAAAACAGAGGTTGTCTTTAAAAAAAAAAAAAAGTACTCAAATTCCTAATCTTTAAATTGGATTGACCAAATCTTAACTGAGCTGGGCATGGTGGTGCACAGCTGTGAGTTCAGGAGGCTGAGACAGGAGGATCGCTGTGAGTTCAAGGCCAGCCTGGGCTACATAAGCGAGCTCAAGGCCAGCCTACACTACATAGCAAGGCCCTGTCTCAACCCCCACCCTCCCAGAGTTTTAACTGAACTTGGTCTTTATATTTTGAACAACTTATCTTGTAAAAATCTATTTCCTTCACCACTCCCAGTAGATACATATTTGCTAGTGATATGATTCTATAGAGCTAAACTAAATTACACAGTCCTGCCCGTTTTTAGTTCTAACTTGGTCAATACTATTTCTCAGTCAGCTCTTTGAAACTGCATATTCCTGTCATTAAAAAAAAGCATTGTCCCATACTCTATCACCTGAGTTGAAAAGAAGAAAAGAGAGTAGCACATCTAATTTATAGACATTGGCTCTAAATATTTGGGGGCCAAACCCTAAATAGTGATGTTAGGTTCTCTCAACTTTCACATGGACCTATTATCACATTACAAAGTACACAAGCGCACTGCTCCTAAAGGTCAGGTTTTATATTAGGTTATATTTCAGTTTACTAAAGCAAACTTGTGACTCAAGTAGGAAGAAATATTCTGTTTGAGTATGGTTTTACCTTTTTGCTTTTCTTTAAAATTAGCACTCAGATTTAAAAAAAAAGAAAAAGGAAGAAAGAGATTCAATCAGCTCTTTAATATAAGACCAAAAGCACTTTACTCATACATTTGACTATCAGTGGTACTATTAAAACATGAACAGGCTGAAAATTAGTATCTGAACAGTCAGCACTCCTTAAAGAAAACATCCTGGTACAAAATGTCTTAGTGCATCCACTTTGGAGGTGAAAAAGCATCCATCTCTTCATTTATATATATGTTCTAGTTGAATTTCTGGCTCCAATGTCAGGAAACAATATCAATTCAATTTTCAAAATCATGTATTCCACCATATGTTTTCCAAATGTCTCATAACTCTTAAATCTGTTTCTCATCTTGACCTCTCTGTCAAGCTCCATAACCTATTTTCTAACTGTCCATTGGGTATTTATGACTAGTACATCAAGTACCACTTTGAATTTTCACTCTTGTTCCACCAAAAGAACACACACACACACACACACACACACACACACACACACACACACTCCTTCTAACAGTTTTCCCCTTCCCCTTATCATTCTTACTATTTAAGCTCAAATCCCTCAAGGTCATATCTTTGAGTCCTCCCTTTCCTTGACATCCTGTTCTATCATTTCACCAGCAGTCAATCCTGCAATTCTTGCACACTTTCTTATGTATCTCATTTTTCCTTTTCATTCCTACGCACCCATCTGAAGTCTTTATCTACAAAAGAAACCTAATTCCAAAGGACTGTAAAAACCTCCCTGGTCTCCCTTCCTCTAACTCTACATTCTACACAAAGATAACTCCAAAATGAATAACAATGTCCTGTCCTTATTATCAAAGAAATCACACACTAATACGAGACACAAAGAAACTATTAACATAAGTGGAAACTATTAACATATGCATACTAATGACATAAACAAAAAGCTCTTGGAAGGCAGGAAAGTGACAGTTATTATAGGGAAGGATTCAGAGGAGGTACAGCTAACCTGGAGGAAAGCATTGTGACCAAACAGATTAATGTGTGAAGGTTTACATTTTGGGGGAAGAACAAGTAGTCCAGTGGTACAGGAAAGGCTAGAAATGTAGGTTGAATCAGACTCTGCTCAAGTTTAGACTTGATCTTACTGAAATGTAAAACCAGCAAAGATACAAGAACCCTTGAAGTTTTTGTATGTTTGTTTTTAATACATGATTGTAAAAGCAAAGTAACACAAGCATTATTTAGTCATCTATACCTCAAATTGGTAAACACAGACTGCAAGGAAAATTAGATATGAGGACAATATTCTATTCATGCTCATTAGTTCAGACTGGCTTATCATTCGAATTCACACTATCTTTACTCATACATTTGTCTTCATGATGTAATAATTACTGAGAGAAGTATGATTTAAATTCCCTACTATACTTACAGATTTTTCTATTTATTTACATAAGATATTGTATTTTTGCAGTTAAGCACTATTCATTTGATTTTGTTTTAGATTCCAATTTTCTGTTGTTACGTGGATTAATTCATAATGCCCTATTTAATGACACAGAAAATATTAAGAGTAAGTTTTTGGGTCCATTTTGACAAAAACTTAACCTTTCACACTATCAAAACAGTTTAGTAACTATTTCCCCCTTTCCAGCAGTTATCTACTTCAAGCCAAATGCATTTCAATATTTAGAGCTCATTAGTGCGGCTTAGTCTGACTGCCACTTTAGGGAAAGAAAGGATGGCCCACATGATCGAAGGAATTTATGTTCATAAAAAACTGAACTAGTTACATTATATGCTATCTGGTCACATAACTCTCTGCCTAGAGTATAAAAGAAGGAAAAAGGTCTGATAAATCCAGAGAAGATAAAAAAAGAAAAAATCACAATTACCAATTTGAAAAGGCTCAGCTCCAAGTAAGCAGTGACTTAAAAAAAAAAAAAAAACACACACACACAAAAATAAAGCATTATGGCAGCCATCCTAACTAATGTAGGGCCGACCACTATATTTCTTACTAATTTCCTATCTGCATATTCACTCAAATTATAGGCAAGGCAACCTGAGATAAATTATAGGTCAGTTTTCACTGGAAATGACTCAGATATATAAACAAGTCAGGGCAAAAGAAAAACCCCAAATCATAAGTTATCACATGCAACTTGTAAGGTGTTTTGTTCCTACTTAGGATTGAAAAATAAATCAATTCTACCACAGAGTGATCAAAAATAGTGTTTTTTCAAACTGCAGGTCATAATCCATTACTGGGTTGTGAGGTATGTTAGTGAGTTCAAACACATTTTTTAAATATGATATAGAACAGGCTAGAAGAAATAATACTATAACATATTCCAAAGTTAAGTATTGTTTTGTGAAATTGTTTTAGCTTTAGGTACACACACATATATGTAATGTATATAAACAACTAAAAGGTATTTCATATTATAGGTTGCTACTGAAAAAAAGTTTGGAAAATACTATTATCTAGAACAGTGGTGGTGAACCTATGGCCTGCGTGCTGGAGGCTGTTTGTATCAGGAAAGCTCTAAAAGGTTCACTATCACTGATCTAGGATCTACCAGCAAGACAAACTTATTTTCTCAGAATAGGAGCAACCCTAGGAAGAATATTTCTATAAGTTTTTGTAAGATTATCTAGTTCAAAGATCATCTAAGATCTTGGGCCGGTGAGATGGCTCAGCGGCGTAAGCGCCTGCCTTGCAAGCGCGAGGGCCCGAGTTCGACTCCCGGATCCCACATACGAAAAAGGGGCCGGTGATCTCAGCGGCACGGGTGCCTGTTGGCGCGCGAGGTCCTGAGGTCGACCCCCCGGTACCCAAAAAAGAAAAAAAAAAGATCATCTAAGATCTTAAATAACTATATACAGTACTCAATTTTTTCAGGTGACAAGAATTCATTTATTCAAGGCAGATGTTGTGGTGCACACTTGTAATCCCAGCACTTGGGAGGCTAAGGCAAGAGGATTGCAGCGAATTTGAGGCCAACCTGGGCTATATATTGAGTTCAAGACCAGCCTGAACTATATAGCAAGAACCTGTCTCAAAAAATAAAACAAAACGAACAAAAAGAATTCGATTTTTTAAAAACTTTGTTTACTTCTAAATACCAGGCACGAGTCTATGTGCTGAAAATAGAAAACCAAATAAAACAAAAATCCCTGCCCTGATGAAGTTTAAACTCTAGCAGTGATAAGTAGCTATGGTTTCCAATTCTAGACTAAGTGCTTTACACAGCTCTCACTTGAGCCTCATAATCCTATGAAGTAGATATTTATCTTCATTTTACATATATAGGAATTAAGGCTTAAAGAAATTTATTTACATGTTCAAGTCTATCTTTCTCTCTCTTGCTCTCACTCTCTCATACATATGTGCACATATGCAGAGCTACACAAGGCAGAGTTAAAATTCAAACCCAAGCTAGTGGGATGCCAAAGCTGAATTCTTAGCCACTATACTACACTGCCTTTCAGTATCTATTTGCAGGAAAATAAAATGAAACAATGCTCTGCCCAAGAAAATATCTAAAACCTGCACAGAATGGTGACCCTTTGTCAAATAATATCAATTACAGTCTGGGGTTTCTTGCCCTTTTTTAAATTGAAAGAAGGTAATTCTTAAAAAGTGACCTAAAACTGCAGTTCAGCTTTATTAATAAGCTTTGGAATACAAACACTAAACCATCAACTTGATACAAATATTAAGATTTTTATAGTATCTTCAAAATTGTGAAAAAAATTAGCCAAAAGGCATACAACTCAGCACATTATGGTTTAAAAAAAAAAAAAAAAAGGCTCCCTGCTCCATGAACATATCCAGCTTAGGCTCTCATAATAATGGGGCTTTAGCAGGAAAGCGTGACTATTCACAAGCCTTATTATGACAGTCATTTCCTAGTGGAGCCTGCAGGTTTGAAAGGCACGTTGAGGGAAGCAAGGTCCACCTGGACAGCTAGATATGCTGAATCAACTGCGGCCATGAAGGTAGAGGCGTCGGGGTCAGATCATTCCACATGCCACACTACTGAGATCCTGCGTGATCCTCCCAAGCAGGAACTATTTCTGTTTTGCTCCCACTGTAACCTAATACAGAATATGGGACGTGGCAGGTACCCAGTAAATGTTTACTGAATGAATAAATTACATAAGTTGTTTCCTCTCTCAGGCTTTGAATTTCTACAAAGCAAAAGGATTATACTAGATCAATATATTCATTTTCAGCCCTAAAAGTCTGTATTTCTTTGAGCTAGAATTACTAAATACATCACATAGAGTATCTGTAAAATCACCCCAGGATGTCTGGGTTTGAATATGTGCCAAGTCACAAGGTTTCACAACATCCTACTGCAGTCCTGCATAAGATAAACAAAATTACTCTGCCCTGTTAAAACTACGGGAAACAGCCTCCTCTTCAAGGAGAAACTGATATTTACTAATACATGAAGAGATGCAATTGTAGAAATAACAAAATACACCTGACCATTCAGATAAAATAGGAGAAAAGCTGATGCTCATAAAAACAATTAACGATGGCAGCAACAAAATTTAGCTGCGATGTTTGAAGAATCAGGAAAATCTAATAAATGATTTAACCAAACAATCTCTGGTTTTTTTTTTTTTTGTGGGTACCGGGGGTCGACCTCAGGACCTCACGCGCCAGTAGGCACTCGTGCTGCTGAGCGATATCACTGACCCTTTTTTCATATGTGGGTTCTGGGAGTTGAACTCAGGCCCTCGCGCTTGCCAGGCAGGCGCTTACGCCGCTGAGCCATCTCACCCGCCCACAATCTCTGTCTTTAATACCAGGGTATACTTACTTTCTGTGGAGGCAGGATATTTATTTTTCAAACAGTGTAACATAAATTTATATTCCTCAATCGTCAATTAGGAATTACTTTCTTAAACTTTTGGAAGTTTTGCAAAAAGGGAAAGTAAATTACTTTTCAACCCATTATTTTAAGTAACATCTCAAATTAATGAAGTGACCTAATTCACAAAACTACCAGTCTACAAAATTAGATATTATTAAATATATTCGCTGAAGTTTGAAATGTGAGGATTATACATTAAAGTATGTCCCTCAACTATAAAGAATGTTTTAATAGTTTCAAATCACCTAACTGTTATGGGGGAAAAGTTGGCTTCTAAATATTTCAAACAGCTTTGTTGATGCTTATTATATACAAGAAACAGGTAGAATCTAGAAGGGGATCAGGAAATTCTACAAAGTATTAAGTCCTCAAACTAGGATCATTTTGGGTATATATGACTTAACACTAAAAGTCAAAGAGTAACTCAAAGTTATTAATAAAGGCACATTAAGAGATATATAATAAGATAGTTCATAATGCAATTGTCAATAAAAAGTAAGAAAGACCAATGCATTTCATTTTAGGATGGGTAGTTTTTTTTTAATTTTTTTTTATTTTATGGAAAAAAGGTAAAACAAAATTTCATAACAAAATAATAGGAGAATAACAATAGTTAATACATTACATGTTGTTATCTTTAAAGTAGTTGCTCAGGGTACAAGATATGGGCATAAAAATTTCTCCAATCAATATTAGCACAAACCTTCCTTTTTAATGAACTAAGAAACACTAATCGTATAACTGATTTGCATTTTTTCCCTTTTCCCTACTGTCCTTTCCCCCATCCTAGTTTCTTTTTCCTTTTGAACACTTTCTTCCCATAGAATGGGTAGATTTTAAGAAGAGTAAAATATAAATACGGATGACATTTCCATGGAATGACTTGTTCTTTCTGCTTATTCATAATAGTCTAAGTTTGTGCATAAAATAAAGTTATTATCCAAAGTATAACAAAAGTTTTAAAAGAGCAATAGCTATTTTCATGACATTTAAAAAGAAAAGGTAAACTTACTTTTATAATTCTTTTAAAAACAGTATTCCAGGGCCGGTGAGATGGCTCAGCGGCTTAAGCGCCTGCCTTGCAAGCGCGAGGGCCCGAGTTCGACTCCCGGATCCCACATACGAAAAAGGGGCCGGTGATATCGCTCAGCGGCACGTGTGCCTGTTGGCGTATGAGGTCCTGAGGTCGACCCCCCGGTACCCACCAAAAAAAAAAAAAAACAGTATTCTATGAAAAAATGGAATCTCTATGTATTGCTGGTGGAATGTAAATGCTAGTCACTATGGAAAACGGTTTGGCAGTTCCTTAGAAACTAAACATAGCCGGGCATGGTGGCACATGCCTGTAATCCCAGCACTCAGAAGGCTGAGACAGGAGCATCACAAGTTCAAGGCCAACCTCGACTACATAGTAAGACCCTATCTCAAAAAAAAAAAAAAAAAAAAACCCTAAACACAGACTTATTATATGACTAGTGATGCCACTCCTACCTATATATCCAAAAGAATTGAAAACAAGGACTCTGATACTTATCTAATAATGTTCATTACACCATTATTCATAGTAGTAGGATGGAAACTCAATCCATCAATGGATGAATGGATAAATAAAATGTATTATATACATACAAAAGAATATTATTCACCATAAAAAGGAATGAAGCTCTGATAAATGCTACAAAATAGATGAATCTTGAACATATTATACTAAATGAAATAAGCTAGATGTCAAAGGACAGATCTTATATGACGCCAGTTAAGTGAAATATCTAGAATAGGCAAATTCAGAGATAGAAAATAGATCAGAGGTTCTCAGTGTCGGAGGGTATTATTTAATGGTTACAAAGTGGTTGGAGTGACAAAAAGGTTTTGGAACTAGATAGTGGTAATAGTTGCATGACATTATGAATAACTAATACCACTGAATTCTACACTTAAAAATGTCTAAAATGGCAAATTTTATGATATATATTTTTACCACAATTTAAACAAACCAGAATTCCATGATCACTCCACAAATTAAAATACAAAAGGAAATTGTACCTTTATATAAAATGGAGAGATCTGTTGGTAGTCATATTAACCAAGCTGTTCAATTTAGCCATTTGTAGCTTGGCTTTATATGCCTCTTGTTGTGTTGTGATGTGGTCTACATAATGGTCTTGCTGGAAAATCAAACCTGATAATATGAAGAAAATGACAACTACAGAATATGTAATGCCCCATCGAACTGGTTTGTACTCTTCATGAGTCAAATGCAAGGATTGAACCTTGATTGGATCCTGAATCTGGAGAAAAAGAAGCTGCAAAAGATATTTTTGGATGTTTGGGGAAATGGGAGTTACGAGAGCACTTGGGATGATAGTACTGAATTACTGCTGATTTCTCAATTATGGTAATGGTATACAGTTGTACAGAAGCATGTTCCTCTACTTGGGAAACATATACTGAGGAACTTACAAGTAAAGTGAAATCTGTACATGAAATCTGCCTCTTACTTATGGCAAAAGATTATGTGTGTATGTATGCATACATGTATAGGGCTGCGGGTATGTATGTGGAGGTGGGGAGGCAAACCATGTGGGGTAATAGTAAATTTATTTATTTATTTTTTTTTTTTGTGTGTGTGTGTGTGTGGGTACCAGGGGTCGAACTAGGGCCCTCGTGCTTGCCAGGCAGGCTCTTATGCCACTAAGCTATCTCACCTGCCAACAATAAATTTAAATAAAGGATATAAAAGAGTTCATGTAGTCTTCTTTCAGTTTTACTGTATATTTCAAAATTGAAAATAAAAAGAAGGGCCGGTGAGATGGCTCAGCGGCGTAAGCGCCTGCCTGGCAAGCGCAAGGGCTGGAGTTCAACTCCCGGAGCCCACATACGAAAAAAAGGGCCGGTGATATCGCTCAGCGGCACGGGCGCCTGCTGGCGCGCGAGGTCCTGAGCTCGACCCCCGGTACCCACCAAAAAAAAAAAAAAAAAAAAAAAAAAAAAAAGAAAATAAAAAGAAAGAAGTTGGCTTTTAGAATTTGTTTTTGTTTTGTGGTAGTTTTGTGGCTTGAACTCCGGCTATTGTACCACTAAGCTATATCTCCAGCCCTTTTTATTTTTTTGAGATAGGGCCTTGCTAAATTCCCCAGGTTGGCCTTGAATTTTTTTCTTTTTCTTTTTTTTTTTTTTGGTACCAGGAATTGAACTCAGGACCTTGCACTTGCTAGGCAGGCGCTGTGCCACTGAGCTATATTCCCGGCCCTGGCCTTGAATTTAAGATTCCTCCTGCCTCAGCCTCTTGAGTAGCCAGGATTGCAGGTGTGTGCCACTGTGCTAGGCAAGAAGTAAGAGATTTGTAAAAATTAGAATTCTGCAAAATTTCCTCTCTTCCACTCAGAATATACTTAAGAAAGTTACATGAACAAGAGAGAAAATATGGCAAATTCATTCTTTGCATACCTTCCACATCATACCAGTGTGCGCCATTTGTGATCCCATCTTTGAAAGTCTCATCTTCATCTCCTGGACAATGAGGTTCACCAGTTTTCATTATGGGGTGATTTGAAGCGTAAGCTTTTGCCAAGTATTTAAAGACTTCATCATCTGAGGTTTTGCTATAGATTCCAGTGGCCTGATGTTCTGGAGAATCATCAAAAGGATAGCTTGCTACCACGGAACCACCATGCAGATTTCCAGAAAGCACAAACCTTTGAAAACATAACCAAAGCACATATCACTGAAAAAAGGCAGAGAAAACACCATGCATCTAAAAATTTCACATCTTTCACAAATGAATTTAGTCACTTTCTTTTTCCTCCTCCTCCACCTCCTTCTCCCCTGGCCTCTCATGCTAGGTATTGAACCCTGCTAGGCAAATCTCTACCACTGAGCTTTCTCCCTAGGTCCATAAATGAACTCAAATATCTCTTTGAGAATCAAAAGACAACTCTATCAGTTGTTATAAGCAGAAGTAAGAGATTACTAATAGCAACAACAACAAAAAAAATGGAAAGAAAATATCAATTCAAAATTTCAAACAGCAGGGCCGGTGAGATAGCTCAGCGGCATAAGCACCTCCCTGGCAAGCGCAAGGTCCTGAGTTCGACTCCCAGTACCCACATAAAGTAAAAAAAAGGGGCCAGTGATATTGCTCAGCAGCACAAGCGCTTGTTGGCAAGCGCGAGGTCCTGAGGTTGACTCCCGGTACCCACATTAAAAAAAAAAAAAAAAAAAAAATTCAAACAGCTTTTACCATGGCAAGTAGTAAAATAGTATAAATTAATGTTTTAGGAGATATCTTATTTAAGAAATTCCAGTCTGTAACCCCAGCACCCGGGAGGCTGAGGCAGGAGGATCACTGTGAGTTCGAGGCCAGCCTGAACTACATAGCGAGACCTTGTCTCAAAAAAAAAACAAAAAAAGAAGAAGAAATTCTATTCATGTATGAGGTTGAACTATATGAACTCACCAATATTCAATTTTTTTAACCTATAAAAGTGACAGGGCCAGTGAGATAGCTCAGCGGCATAAGCGCCTGCCCGGCAAGCACGTGGTCCTGAGTTTAATTCCTGGAACCCACGTAAAGGAAAAAAAGGGCCGGTGATATTGCTCAGCGGCACAAACGCTTGCCCAGCAAGTGGGAGGTCCTGAGGTCGACTCCAGGTACCCACATTAAAAAAAAAAAAAGACAATTTCACTTAGTTCAACCTAATAATTAAATATCATAATGTGTCAATATCATAAAAATAGCTGGCTGGTATAAATATTTGTTGAACACATGAGTTAGGTTAATAACTTTTATGCTTTGTATATTTCCTACTGTCTAAAGAGAATTAAGATAAGGAGTCTAATGTAAAAGAGAATGGATTTTGTCTTATTCCAGTTTCACAAATTACCTATACATATTTTTAAGACAAAAGGAACAGTAGAGAAGATTCAGGAAAAACAAAAACAACCTGACACAGTAAGCTGCTTTCCAGGAAAAACAGTACAACACTGTATAACAAAGACTAGTTCTCTACTGAACTGAGATTTCTGATTGGGACATAAAAAATAAGTTGACATGGAGACAAAGCTGTTCTTATAAAATAAACAAAAATTTTAAAAATGTTTCTGTGTGTGTGTGTACGGTACTGAAGATCAAACAGTGCCTCATGTATGCTGGCCAAGCACTCCACCACTGAGCTACATCCACAACCCCATGTTTCTGTTTTTAAGTGAAGCAATTTATAATCTGGTCAAATTTTTAGATATAGAAATGCTGAAGAACTCCTTTTATGATGAAAGCTAAAGGTAAAAACGTATCTTCTCCATTTATTTTCCTTTTCCTTTTGAATACAAAATACAACAATGCATTTTGATTGTTCATTTTTATTATTTTATTGTATTTATTTATTTTTTTGGCACCAGGAATCAAACTCAGGACCTCGAGCTTGCCAGGCAGGCGCTGTGCTGCTGAGCTATATCCCAGCCCTTGATTGTTTATTTTTAAAGACAGGGTCTGGCTGACTTGAACTTGATATGTAGCCCAGGCTGGCCTCAAACACATCCTCTCAAGTGCTAGGATTACAGGTGTGTGTGCCACCACACCTGGCTGCCTTTCCCTTATGTAAGAGTTCAAACCATTACTACAAAGATTAAATACTTTTCTCTTTGTACTCTAAATTGGGTTTTCTTGCTTCTGCCTTTCTGTGGTTGAAATTAACTGAGGTACAGAAATTCTAAAGGAAGTTGACATATAACATTTCTCTATATATTCTTGAAATAAAATTATATCTATCGTATGTCTAATTTGAAGTTATTTAAGCAAGATCAGTCCCATCCCAGAGGAGATAAAACAATGAAAATTACTTGTAACACAGAATCTGTTCATCAGAAGAAAGAATTTAGCCAATACCAACTGTGATTAAACACTAGAAGAGACTATAAAAAGAGACTATTTTAATACTAACATAATTTTAATTAGCACCCTTCCAGACACCAAAGGATGCCATTTGGTATAGTGGCAAGAGCATGAGCTTTGGAGCCAGGCAAATATGGGTAAGAACATTCAGTCTCCCAGATCTGTAACTCAACAGTAATATGAACAGAAGTTACACCTCTAAATTTGATAAACTCCGGTTTTCCTCTCATCTGTAAAATTGAGAGTTATGAAAACTAAATAAGATAACACAGGTACACATCTTCTAGAGCAATGACTGCCTTATAGGTCCTGCTCAATGAATGTTCATTTCTTTAGAGGTCTCTAGCACCTTATTTAGGGAATCACTGCCATACAGATTTACCACTCTATTCCCCAGTTCCACTGCCAGTCCTGGACAGAATAATACAGAAACAAAAACTAGGCACATATTCTAACTTTCTAACTCTAGCCTAGCCACCTGTCCCCCATCACTAAGGTTAACAATTCACTGTCTGGTTTATATTTCTAAAATAATTTACTTTTCCCCCACTAACTGGGAAAGCTATAAGAAAGCTGGCCCAATTCAGGTAAACTATTTAGCATCAAATATATTTTGAGTATCAAAATAATGTTCTAGATATTCTGCAAAATCCAAGATCCTCTACTAAATGTTTTTCAGTTTGTTTGATATTTCTTGGCAACACTTCTTAGAAACTTCTTTGTAATAGTTTGATGAGTACCTTTAGAACAATGAAATATTTGTAATCTACTTGAAGATTAAAACTCAATTTAATTAGAGCTTCTTTGCTCTACCTACATAGTTTTTGAGATACCAAAATTCTCATAAGGCAGATTTTTTTTGGGGGGGTGGTGCACCGGGGGTTGAACTCAGGACCTCACGCTTGCGAGCAGGCACTTGTGCCGCTGAGCGATATCACCGGCCCATGGCAGATTTTAAGAGAAAGTAACACATCACAGTGACTAAAAGATTACTCTTTTGGGGCCGGTGAGATGGCTCAGCAGCATAAGCGCCTGCCTGGCAAGCGCAAGGTCCTGAGTTCGACTCTCGGTACCCACATACAAAGGAAAAAAAGGGCCAGTGATATCGCTCAGCAGCACAAGCGCCTGCTCACAAGCGCGAGGTCCTGAGTTCGACCCCTGGTACCCCCCCCAAAAGATTACTCTTTTGAGTCTTTTGTCAAACCAACTTTACAAGTATTTCTCATACTTGACTTCATTATCATATATGTTCCTTGCCTAAGATTTAAAGTAGTTGGGCTGGGAGTGTAGCTCAGTGGTAGAGCGCTTGCCTCGCTTGTACAAGTCCTTGGACTTAATCCTCAGCACTGAAAAAAAAAAAGACTTAAAGTACCTGCTAAATAAATATAAATACTATAAATATTAAAAATTAATCCTACCTTTGTTATGTTCTCTCAATAATCCTACAGATAACTTAAAAAATTAAGAGAACTTGATATGTGAAAAACTAAAACGATTCATGAAATTGTAAGTAAATATATTCAAGCACCCCAAAACACTGTACCGACCCCTAACACTATGATAATGCTCTTTGCAAACATATCCAAGTGCTAGAGGTAGAGAGTTTAATTGCCAGTACCACCAAAAAATTGTAAAAGAGCAAGAAAATTCATTTATATGGTAATTTCTTTATCTCTAAGCAAATTTATTCAAAGAAGACTGGTGTGTCAAAAATGTGGAGGTCAAGTAAACTATAAAATCTTTTTTTTTTTTTTGTGGGTACCGGGGGGTCGACCTCAGGACCTCGCGCGCCAGCAGGCGCCCGTGCCGCTGAGCGATATCACCGGCCCCTTTTTCGTATGTGGGTTCCGGGAGTCGAACTCGGGCCCTCGCGCTTGCTGGGCAGGCGCTTAAGCCGCTGAGCCATCTCACTGGCCCTATAAAATCTTTAATGATGCAGTTTAAATCACTTCTATTTTCCTATTTGTCTGAATTATCAGTAGTACAAAAACACCACTCATGTGACGTATAACGTAAAACAAAAATGCAGAAGTAAATAATCATTCTCTTAAATTGGAGGAAATTTTAACATACTCCAAATAACAAAAGTCTATTTCTAATATAGCTGGGTGAACAGGATATCAAGAGATTACCCAAATGATTTTTTTTTTTCACAAAATACACTTGAAAAAGGTAGTTTTTTCATAGAGACTGACGTTTGGGTTTTTCTTTTTCATATCCTACCTATGACTCTATATTTAGGCATCAATCTCAAATTGTGTGGGTACATGAATTTTTAGTTTTGTGAACATTCATATATCAGTGTCCTTTGTTACTGATTAATCACTAAAGAAGATGAATTTTTAATTAAAATTTGAAAACTGAGGGCCAGTGAGATGGCTCAGCGGCGTAAGCGCCTGCCTTGCAAGTGCGAGGGCCCGAGTTCGACTCCCGGATCCCACCTACGAAAAAGGGGCCGGTGATATCGCTCAGCGGCACGGGTGCCTGTTGGCGCGCGAGGTCCTGAGGTCGACCCCCCAGTACCCACAAAAAAAAAAAAAGAAAACTGAGGATATGGATGAATATATTCTTTACCCTACATAATCACCTACTTTCCCTTTTGACTAGTTACATGTTTGTTTAGGGTGGTCCACTGCCACAAAACAAAATGACTATGTGATACCAACTGGCCCACATAAGCTTTTAAAAGTCTCACAAACTCCTATCATTGAACTAACCAAACCAGACCATCACTCATAATCGTTAAATACTAATGATATGAAAGAGTTAATTAGAGAGTGAATTTTTGGTTCCAGATTTAAAGTTTAAGGCTTTCAATGTAGCCTCAAGGTGACTTACACCAAAAAAAAAAATTTCATTTCTGGTTGTAGCAGAATTAATACTGAAGAGAAAAATCCCTGCCAGTGTTGTGATGGCGCATTTTAAACTCTTAAGCAATGGAAACTGCAGTTCATATATCATCTCAGAAAAGCCCTGGCAATCATAGCTTCTGACAGTAAATATTATATCAAAGTCAATTTTATATAGATGTTCAGAGGTCATAAGGTCATTTTCAAAAGAAAAACATCTTCCTTGAAAGTGTATATTAAATTAAATACAAGGAATCTTCTAAAGGGGAGTAAAGTGAAAGGAGGAAGATAAAAAATAATCTGGAACTGTCCTAATGCCCATGAATTTTCTAGACTTGCTATGTATGACTGAAATCTTGTAGAAGAAATGATCCCAAGTCTCAGAGAAAAACTTTGTTCGTTACTACCTTTACCTTCACTGACAGTCAGAAATATTTAAATCAAGATGGAAAGAGTATTGCTTCAAAAGCCTTATAAAGACAAAAAAAAAAAAATGTGGATATAGTGGCAAAACTGCTGTTTGAAAAAGGAGAGGTACATGCTCACTTCAGACACTATTCCATTTGGAGTATTTCTTTCTTTTATCCCCCTCTTTCTCTTTGCTATAAATCCTACCTCTCAAAGATTCTCTTCCACAGAACAGTCCATATTATATTGACAGAGGGAACAGGTTCTGTAAAGTTTAACTAGGTAAACATTTCATATATAATATTCTCTTGGGCCGGTGATATCGCTCAGTGGCACAAGTGCTTGCTGGCAAGTGCGAGGTCCTGAGGTCGACTCCCAGTACCCGCATTAAAAAAAAAAAAATTCTCATGTTATATACTAATTTCTTGAGGTTCCCCCATCTTCTGCTTTTTAATTTTTTAAATCCCACACAATGCTTAATAACACTCAAGACGTGTATTAAGTGACAATCAGTCATTTTAATTAACATGGCACCAGAAACCCTCCATAAACTGTCTAAAATGAAGCAGCTTATGGATCTGTGCAAATTCTCCAGCCAAGTCAATACACTTAGCAGAACCAGAGGTAAAGACTGGAAGAGAACCAGTTTCTGTCAAATAAAGGGAAGACCCTCAGGGCGTCATTTGCATTTCTGGGCTACAGTCTCTCTCCTTAGCCGTTAAGAGCAGACTACGATTCAAACTGCTTGAGTCTAAAACCCAGCCACACTTCCTTCGCTAAGTAAATTAACCACTCCGACCCTCAATTTCCCTGAATGCAAAACAAGAATGAGTGGTGTCTATGTCAGCAGGTTGTGGCCAACATCAGTGAGACAATGCAGTCACGGACAGGGCTTCCCACAGTGCCTGTAGTAATAAAATAACAAAATCGACAATTAACCTATAAAATGAGTGAGCTGACCTAGGGTATCCTTAAGGTCTCACCCATCGCTCATATTCTATGGTCCTGAGAGGCCAGGGACCAGAAAGGAGTCTCCCCTTCATCCATGCCTTGAACAAATATCAGCCTTTAGGCAGCGCTTCTTTGACAAACAGCGGTCCCAGGAGGCTCCGGGAGCTGGGCCCTGTCCCTGCTTCAGGGTGCTTCACCCTCACTATCTATACCCCTTAGGCCGTTAGTACTGCTGGAGCGCCTACTGGGTGTGGGAACCAGCCTCTTGCCCTTGAAGGCTCGCGTGGATGCAGGAGATGGCACCGGCGACACTCACTTGTTCCTGCGGATCCAGTCGATGAGGGCTCGCACTTCGGGCACCTCGTCCAGGGAGGGGGGCTTGCCAGTGCTGAACTGGTCGGGGAAGCTGCGGTTGAGGTCGCGGCCCCGGCTGTTGTCGCGGCCGCTGGTCCCGCACACGCCCTCGCGGGAGCGCTCAAAGCCGTCGGGGTTGAGGCTGGGCAGCACGTACACGTCGGTGGTGTTGAGCAGGCGGACGAGGCGCGGGTCCCCGCGGCGGTAGCCGGAGGCCAGCTCTCGGGCCAGGTAGACCAGCACCTGGCGCGACACGGTCTCGTCGCCGTGCATGTTGCCCACCAGCTTCACCTGCGGCCGGCCGGGCACGAGCGGCCCCGCAGCGTCCGGCCCCGCCGCGTCGCCGTCAGGGAGCAGCGGCCCCAGGCCGGCCGTGAGGCGCAGCACCCACAGCGGCCGGCCCTCCACCGAGCGGCCGATGCTGAAGAGGCGGGCCAGGCCGGGGGGCCCCGCGGCCGCCGCCTCCCTCAGCGCCTTGCCCAGCTCCTCTTCGTGATAGTAGCGGTCGAACTGGCCCTCGGCGCCCGCACTAGTCGTCGTGGTCGCCTCCGCCTTCTTGATGTGAGCCGCCCAGGCCGGGCTCCTCAGAAGCAGCAGCAAGCACAGCAGAGGCGGGAGGCGCCCCAGCCGCCAGGCCGGCCGCGCGTCCCAACCGCTCGCCATCTTCCAGCCCCTCCACTAACCCCGGCTCCGCTCCCGCGGTCCGAGCTCCGGGAGGCCGGGGCCAGCCGGATCCGCTCCGCGCCTAGCAACTCCATCCCGCCCTCCCAACCACAGCCAATCGTGAACGACCCTGCTGTGGCGTCACGCCAGGGGGCGGGGCCGTCCTTAAAGCGGCCGATTCCCTCTGGGCGTGCCTCCCCTTTTCCAGTCGGGGACCAGTTTGGTCGCTGTCTTCCTTCACTGAGTTCTTCTCCATCCCTTCTCCGCCTTCCTGTTTCCTCTACTAACGTTTGCTCTTCTCTCATCTCTCAGTTCTTTCGTTATGGTCTCTCCCCTTAAACTGTTATTTTTCTGAGTACTCAGTAGCTCCCTTCCCCATCTTTGTTGTAGCTTTTCTCAGCTGCGTTTTAACGCTTAGAGATGAGACTCAGAAGGCGCCAAGGAAATCAAAAGACTCGAAAAAATCTATAGGTTCGAATTACGTATATTCAGTATTCGAAGAACCAAAGGACACCTAATCCATAGCACCCTTTCGCACCCTTTCCTCCCATTTGTCCTGCCTCTGCCTGAGCCCAGCTGCCTGCATGAGCCTGAAGAGAATGTGATGCCTGGAGCAGTGGACGGCTCGCTACCTTACAAGCACAGTCCATTCCATTTTGAGTAGCTGTGTGGAAAGGTGTCTCCTACATTTATGTTAAGCCATGCGGTGAGCCCCCTTTGTGTTCATATTATTTATTTCTTTGGAGTCACCCCACGTTGTTTCACAGCGACTAATTCCTTGTGTGTGCTGGTCTAAGTCCTCCGTGGGCCGATTTCATTTCATAGTTTACCTGCCCACCTCTCACACCTCTTCTGAAACACACACACACGAAATATTCTTCATTGTTTGGCCAAAATTGGGAAAATATAATCTCCCATCAAGTCTAAAGAGGCCTTCTTTACTGTTCTTTATGTTTGAATCACTTCAGCTTGAAGAAACAAAACTTGACAATCCTTTTATCAAGTGTGAAATTCTACCCATCCAATAACATAATTGCTATCATGGTTGTATTTCCTTCTGTCAGAACCAGATGTTTCAGCCTGGTCCCTGAACTATAGCTGAACTCTAGTATGACTAGTAGAGTTAATTCATTCACTTATCAAAAGATTTATTGAGCAACTGCTGTATGCCAAAGCTAGATGCTGGGAAGCAAGTCATTCTTCTGTCTCGTCAGAAATTCATGGTGTTTATGATAAAGGCTACAGTAGAGGTATGAGGGTACAGGTGAGGGAAACATCATTCGACCTGAGGAGGAGGGAGCGAGAAAACAAACTGGGGAAGGGAGGGGATCTGGGCAGAAGGAGGGCAAGCACAGAAGGCTGCAAAGTTCGAAAGCAAATACTCCATATTCTGAAACTGAGTATAGGTCAGGATTACTAGTGTGAAGGGAGTCACAGATGTGGAGGTGACAAGAAACAAGCCAGAGATGCAAAAAGCACAGACCCAAAAAGCACACTTGCTTCAGAGGGCCAGAGAAAGCCATGGGTGGATTTTAAGCTAATTTAGAAAAATCCCTCTAACAATAACATGAGAATGAAAAGGGAGGTCTAAGACAGGAGGCTGAGATACCTGTAAGGAAGATATAATGCAAGAAGACATGATAAGTCCCTGACAAGGGGCGGGCAGTGCCAGTGGAGGTGGAGAGAAGGAAATGGATTCAAATGACCTTTAGGAGGGAACACTGGTGACGGATAGGATGATAGGCTGGCTCCAAGTTATAGACTAAGCAACTTGCAGGTGTTAGTTGAGGTGCAGGACAGGAGAAAGCACAGGCGTAGGTGAGGATAATGAGGTAGGTAGTACTCTGCATTGAGAGCAAGCACGGTCCTGTAATCTCTTCCATGCCCCATTTGGTCTAGTCTGAATTATGCACAGCAGCTGTAACTCACCAGAAACAAAGCCCCAACTCAGTGCAGAGACCACTCCCTCCTGGAAGTCCTTAATCATTACTCTGTGTACTTTTACAATAATCCAAATCAAAGGAGCCCCAGGGGACACTTAACCTCTAATCAAGTATTTCCTTTTTCACCACTTTCACTCTTCTTGGAATCCTGTTTCTGCCCTCTCACTCCAGCAGCCTCACCTAGTGAGTCTGGCTGAACTGTAAATAAATAAGCATAAGCACAGTGGAATAATGTGATGTAACTTCAATGATTGCTCACCCAGAAATCCTCAGGCCTTCCAAGGTGCATTTGACCCTCTTTCAGGGCTGGATCCCTCTTTCTTAGCAGGTACACCGTGCCTGTGGTTGGAAGTGAAAACCAAGCTCCAAAACTGGTCGCTGCTCACTGGAGGGGAACACCAGGGCAGAAAGCTCACTTGTGTTTACCTAGGGCTGAATGCCTCCATCCGTGTCAGAGAAGTCTGGAACCTTGTGATAGGTGTCCCTTTCCTACTCCACCCTCCCAAGGAAAGTCTTGGCTCACAAATGAGGAAACTTGGGAAAGGCTTGAAAGTAGAAAAGGCTTCCTGTTCACAGCAGCAGAGTGACAATGACTTGTGTTTCTGAAATTGACAGAAACAATTGGATGGCCAGGCTGATTCAATAACTATTTCCTTTAAAAGATGCATAGATTGTGAACTTGTAAATGTCTCTTTGCCTCGCACAAACACCCACAGATTTACAAACCTAGTTGGACAAACATTTACAGAACACCGAAGCTGGTGAATGGTCTGGTGTGCTGAGTACAGGAAAATTGAAAGGTGAGCAAGATCTCTCCCCTCCCAGAGGCCAGAATCTAGTGAGATACACAGAATCTAGTGAGGTACACAGGAACGCAGATCTGACAAAGTTAGAATGTGTCTGTGGGACCAGGACCATGTAACATTTGCTGTGCTGAACTGCATAGATTGACTTTATTTAAGCCTCACAACAATCCAACAAAATAGGAACTATTATCATTCCCATTTCAAAACTAAAGAGATGGAGACACAAGCTCACACAGCAAGCTCAAGAAGTCCGGCTTCAGTCTGTTTTGTTTTGTTTTTTTTTCTTGGTACCAGGAGTCAAACTCAAGATGTTGTACTTGCCAGGCAGGTGCTTATGCCACTGAGCTGTATCCCTAGCCAAATGTGTGTGTTTAAACTTCACTTCTATGTGATGATCTTAAAAACAAAAGCCTACTTTTAGAACACAAAAGAAAAAGTAATTATAATCAGAAGTCAGAGAAAACTTAGATTATGATTATGGGGTTTAATGTCAGAAGCCAGTTCGAATCCTGGATCAATCATTTTCTAGCTGCTTTAACTTGGGCAAATTATTGCATTTTTCTAAGAATTAAATGAGATAGCACATAGCATATGTAATAGTTGTCATATAATAAATCATCATTTTTTTGTGTATATGTGTGCATGGTTGAACCCAGGGCCTTACTTCTGAGCTATACGCCCCAGCCTTATTTTTGCTTTTAATATCGTTAATAATTCTCAAACAGAAAAAAAAAAAAAAAGAAAAGAACACATCAGGAAGAGGGACCATCAAGGACAGAGGCAAGAGGTGTGCAGTGAGTGGTAGCAGAAATGTAAACGTGTTGGGAGGAATAGCAGGAGCCAAAGTTCTAAAGGTTGGATAGTGTCAGATTATGAAAGGCCTGGAATCCCATGCCAAAGGAGTTTTGCTTTATTCTACAGCAAAGCAAAGCTTGCAGAACTGCTTATGAGGAAGAATGGTGTGGATCATATTTGTGTTTTAGCAAAAAAATTTCAGGGGCTTGTGTAGGGCAGGCAAAAATTGGTTACCATGCGATGAGAACTAATTCTGGCAAATTCACAAAGACAGAAAAGTACAACTTTGAGAAATAAATGTTTAAGTTGTTGGGTTGACAAGATTTTAACAATTGCTAGAGTAAGAAGGGATGAAGAGGGGGAAAAAAGAGGAGGAGATGCGAAAGATGACTACAAGCTAGGGAAAATGTCAAGGTAGGTGGTCTTGCCATTATCCAAAAAAAGAAAAGAAGCTAATTGGGAGGGGCTTGGCATATGTGGGAAAAGAGATTAGGTATTGAGTTGGGACCTTTTGGCTTGAGATACCTGTATGAAATCCAGAGGCGGATATGTCTAGCAGGCAGTAGGAACAGTAACCCTGGAGCAATAACCTCAGAGCCTGTCTCGGATGAGTTGAACAGGCAAAGTGATGCATAACCTCCATAGGTAAGGTGATGAAGAGAGGTGGAAAGGTCCACACAGATCAGAAACCACATTTGTAGTTTCCCTCACAGATCAGAAATTTGACCATTAGAGAATCTTCCTTCAGATTTAGGCTTCGCATCTCTTAGAGTTCTCAATTTAGATGTGTATACACTGTATTACAGCAGTGAACAAAACAAGAAAATTCCTGGGGCTGAGAATGTAGTATGAATGAGGCCCTGGGTTTGATCCCCAGCACCACAAAGAGAGAAAAAAAAAAGTAAAAGAAAATTATTTCCTTGAGTAGGGCTTACGATAGGAGGAGACAGATGGAAAGTGAATATTCAAAATAAATTGAGTTTCAGTTGATGATAAGTACTGTACCAAAAAATAAAGCATAGAAAAGGAATAGAGAGAGTGGGATGCAATTTTAAATAGGACAGTCAAGGAAGGGCTCCCTGAGGAGGGAAAATTCAAGACCTAGGAGTTGAGGACTTGAGCCACATGGATAACTGGGAGAAGAAGAAAACCAAGTGCAAAGGCCTTGAGGTGGGAGTGTGCCTGAAGTGTTGGACTGGGGCAGAGGAATCTACTGTCTGAGTACAAGCAGGCCAGTGGGGATGGGTCTAATGTGCATGGCGGGGAGCGGTAGAAGATGGATCACAGTGTAAAGGGCAGGGCAGAGGTGAAGGTTGTTAGAGATTATTTAGGTCTATAGACTATAGGGGTCTATAGACTATAGGACTATAGGTGACTTAGTGAGTTCTGGTTTCAAAGAGAGGGAGACAGAGAGGCAGAGAGGTAGAGATACAGAGACAGAGAAGAGATAGAAAGAGGCTGGAGATGTAGCACAGTGCAAAGGCCCTGGGTTCAATCCCCAGTACCAGGAAAAAAAAAAGTGAAGTAGAGTTGGTGAAATCATTCTTTTGAGAAGTTCTGCTATTTAAAGAGCAATGCAAAACTGGAACAAAGAGGGAAGCGTAAGGCCAAGAGACAATTTCGTTTTGTTTATGATAGGAGAAATACCAGATTTTTCATATATTGATGAGAATGATTTAGTAATGAAAGAAATTTGGGGCTGGGATGTAGCTCAGTTCCAGAGTACTTGCCTACCTAGCATACATGAATCCGTGGGTTCAATCTCTAGGACTGTAACTAAATAAATAAGTAAATAAAGGAGAAATTTTGATGATACATTAGGGAGAATGGAGAATTGCTGGAGCCCTGACTTTGAATATGAATAGTTGAGAAGGATGAGCTCTAACAGACCACTGGAGGGATCAGTTTTAGGTAAGAGCACAGACATTCAAATATAGTCACAAATGGGAAAGCAGACTCTATGGCCACAAGTATAAATACAATTAAGTGGGTAAGTGAAGTGTTGAGAACTGGTGGATACTCTCCTCTGATTGTTTTTATTTTCTTAATGAAATGGGAAGCAAGACCATCAGCTGAGAATAAGGATATTGGAGTAGGTGTTGGGGGTTTGAAGAAAAAGGCATGAAATAATCATCTCAAAGAGTGAGAAAAGAAATGAAGATCTCAAGGTGCACCCATTTACCTGTGAATGCCTCAAGTTTATTATTTTTTATGGCAGAGTAGTATTCCATTGTGAATAAATACTACATTTTCTTTATCCATTCATCTGCCGATAGACATATAGGCCACTTCCAAGATTTAGCTATTATAAATTTTGCTGCTATAAACATGGGTATAAAGGTAGATAATAGGAAGTACAGAGATCTTTTTCAAATAAGAAGGAAAATGAGATGGAGGGAGGGGGCCAGATGGAGGGAAAAGGGATAGAGAAAAAAAGAATTGAAGAGAAAAAAATGGAAATAGAGCTTTTTTTTTTTTTTGTGTGGGTACCAGGGGTCAACCTCAGGACCTCGTGCGCCAGCAGGCGCCCGTGCCGCTGAGCGATATCACCGGCCCTTTTTTGGTATGTGGGTTCCGGGAGTCGAACTCAGGACCTCATGCTTGCCAGGCAGGCGCTTATGCAGCTGAGCCATCTCACCGGCCCTGGAAATAGAGCTTTTGTAAATATAAAGGGGACCAAGAATTGGAAGGAGCAGGGAAGGATGGGAGGGGTAGGGGAAGAAAAAAGAATTAAGTTATGTACATGGATCAACTCTCCACGATAAATGTAGTCATTATACACTGCAAATATGTATTTTTTAAAAAGAAAGAAAAAAGAAAAGAAAAAAAAGAAAAGAAAAAGAAAGAAAGAAAGAAAGAAAAGAAAGAAAGAAAGAAAGAAAGAAAGAAAGAAAGAAAGAAAGAAAGAAAGAGAATAATAACAATTTTCAGTCACTGACACTTAATAGGCCCCAGCAGTTTTCTAACATGTTATCTAGTCCTAAAAGCTAATGGCACATAGAACAGAAACTTTTCTGTTTGATCTGTTTGTTGAGGAGATCATCTGAAACTATGAAAAGTGTAGTCATTGTCCCATGAATTGGGTTCTGAAAATCCAGTATGCCACCCTGAGGGGTTGGGAGGCCTCTGAGACATGAACATAGAGAAGTGAGAGGAAACAGTGGGTCACAACTAAAACCTCCATTTCAATTTTGCACCATGCATAGGTCCCCCTAGTGTTAGCTCCACGAGTGGCCACTGGTTCCACATCCACCTGAGAAAGAGGATGTCAAATTTTAGTAACTTGCAGCCCAAGAAACTAGTAAGATGAAGTCATCTCAGAATCCAAAAGCACCCATTTGCAAACTTGGGATTTTCAAATATACCTTAATAGCACCATAATACCATGTCCTTGTATTTCTGTGTGCATTTATATATATTTTATTTTATATTATTATTTTTTACTTATTTATAGTACTGGAGTTTGAACCCAGAGGCACTCTATCACTGAGATACATCCCCAGCCCTTTTTACATTTTGATACAAGGGCTCACTAATTTGACCAGGCTGGCCTTGAACTCGAAAGTCTCCTGCCTGAGCCTCCCAAGTAGCTGGGATTACGGGCGTGTGACACCATGCCCAGCTCTTTGCACCTTTGTACATGTTGTCTTACTCAATGCTCACAACTCTGTGAGTTGGCAGGACAGTCTGGAAGGATTCTAGTTTTAAGATGCCACTAACCAGCTCAAACAAGGACTACAGCAGGACACAGAGCAGAACTGGGAACTTCAGCCCTATCTGTAAAATCTCTCCAGAACTTCTACCATCATAAGCTGGAGTTCATTACCCTTCACTCAGCCTGAGGTATAGACACACTGTATGCACATCTAACTTACAAGCAGAAATAATGGGAGAAAGAAAGTAACAGGCAAGCTGAAACAGAAGTACTTGTTGGTGAAACTATGGAAAGGTTGTGTGAATTATTTTAAAGGTTTACTGAGCATTAACAAAGAAATGAAATGCAATCCACTCTTCACCTGACCAGGCATGTGGTTAGTAACCGTGGAGGAAGAAATCAAGATTAACTGAGGGCCACAGAGACCCATTAACTTAAAGAGAGCTAGAGGAGCTGACAAAAAGGATGATGAAAACAGGAAGCAGCATCCAATTAGAATCTTCTTACACTTGCCGCTGTGTTGCACGCAGCAAAAAAACAAGAATGATTTTAACCCTGTAGAGAAATTTTTTAAATGGAATGAAACCTCCAAATGAATAAATGAAGGGAATTTTCAAGAGAAATTCGAGTCACATCAATTCTTGCAGATGCTGTGGATTTGGTATCCAGATTCTCTCTGCCACGTCGCTGTACACACCCCCTAGCTGCAGCTTGTACCTGCACACTTCTTGGAAAGATTTCACCTAACTGACAGGAGCTGCTTCGCCCAGAAACCCTGAGAAGTTACCCACTGCCTGCACCCCATCTGTTGCCAGGATCTAATAAACCCTCTTCCCTCTGATAGGACAAAATTTGGAGCAATTTATGCTCCAGAGCTTTGCATGGAATCAAGCTGAGGTTAGAGTTCTTTCATCCTTGCTTAGCTTCTTCCTTTATCTTGCTTCCCTTAATCCTTTACAGATTATTCCCAAGGGCACTCCCTCAATAAATCTCGCACACAAGCATCCCCATTTCAGGCTATTCTTCTGAGGAACTTGGTTTAAGACAGCTAAGTAGGATGAAACTCGCTGGTATTTCCCTCTGAATTAAGTGGAATACATTTTATTTTCTTTATGTTTTATTGTTATTTGCTTTTCTTTTTTTTTTTTTTTCAAATAGAGTTTGCTCTTAGTTCCTTGGAGTTTTTATCTTTGTAAGCTAGAAAGAAATGAAATGTATTTATTGAAATTTCTTGAGATTTGTACTTAGGTAAGCCCATTCTATTTAAAAAAATTTTTTTTCAGTGCTGAGGATGGAACCCAGAGCCCTGCACAAGTGAGGCAAGTATTCTACCACTGATCTACTCCCTAGCCTTATTTTAAATTTTAGTTTGACCTAACTTCTAAGGCATAGATATACTGCTGTCCAGTCATGAAGCCAGGATAGTGATTTTCATCTGTATTTCCAAAAATAGCAGGCAACATAATATAGACAGCACTTCTAGTCTCATGAGGCAGGCAGGGCGGGAAGCAGATACTTTCAGTTGTACATATCAGAAAATCTGACTCATTCTAGTTTAAATAATAAATGGAATTTATTGGCTTATATAACTGAGAAGTCCAAAGGAGAGAAGTCTGGATTCAGGCATAGCTTTTCCTGTGGGTCACCAAGCACCTACTTTCTTTGTCCCTTGGCCCTGGTTTTCACGATGTTTACTTTATTCTAAGTCTGAGTCCCCTTGTGATTCTAAGAGGGCTGCCAGGAGCTCCCCAAACTACATACTTTCTCATTCACACTCAGCAAAGAAAACAGAGGATGTCCTTGTCCTGGCAAAATTGCCAAGTCTCACTCAGATTGGAGCAGTTTAGATTACGTATCTATTCCTGAACGATCACTTTGGCTAGGGAGATAGAATATTCTGATTGGCTAGGCTTAGGAGCACTATTGCTGGGGCCAGGGATAGAATCTGATTCCATGAACTACCTGCATCCACAAATGAAAATGAGGGCTTTTGGCAAGGGGGGAGTGGGGAACGGAAGCAAAGGAGACCACCAATAAATACTAACCTGCTCCACCATACAAACAAAAATAGCAGACCATCTTATTTACTGAACATTTATGAGTGCATCCTGGTGTAACTCTATGGGACGGAAGGAAGGAAAGGAACTACTGTAATGCAGTGAAATAAGTGATGGTTTGAACAAAGAGCTAATAATCAATACTACACGGCACTTCACAGTCGCCAATATGCTTTTCATCCAGTTTGTTTCACTAACGTCCACAGTTTGAAAAGGAACATTTGCTCTTACTTTTGGCTCTTCAGCATCTGAACCCCCTCCCCTTGTTTGGGGAACACTCTACTTTAAGAGTCTTAGAGGAAGGCAGGGCCTTCTCATATTCTCCAGGCTGAAAAGGCCAAGGGCTTGCTCTGCCAGCACAGGAGCACACAGCCTAGATGTGGCCAAGTGGATAACCTGTGACAAACTTTGTGTTGGGAGTTGAAGACACAAAGAAGCTAAGACTGTGGGGAATATTTTTTCTGGCTGTAGCGGGGAAGAAATGGCAGCAGCATATAGTTTCTGGGGCAACAGAGAAAACAGGATACCCAGATTCTAGTGGCAGTGGTGTTGCCAAGACTGGTGGCACCAGCTGGTACTACTTGGTGACAGTAGTTTCTTTTTTTTTTTTTGATGGGTACCGGGGGTCGACCTCAGGACCTCGTGCGCCAACAGGCGCCCGTGCCGCTGAGCTATATCACCGGCCCCTTTTTCGTATGTGGGTTCCGGGAGTCGAACTCGGGCCCTCGCGCTTGCAAGGCAGGCACTTACGCTGCTGAGCCATCTCACCGGCCCATGGTGACAGTAGTTTCTTAAATTCTGCTGCTTGCTTTGGGGCATTGCTCTTATCTGTGCAGACTGGTAATCTCTGCTATGAATCAATCAATGTCAACTTTTTTAAACATTTATTTTATGCTAGGTTTATTCTTGTGCTTCTTAAATGTCTTCTATGTGGTAAAGGCTTGGTCATCAGCCTATAGAACCTAGCGGAAGAAAGTTAGGTCATGGAGGACATGTCCTTGGAGGGACTATTGAGACACTGGTCTCTTTCTCTGCTTTCTAGCCACCGTGAGCTGAACAGACGCCCTATGCCACACACTCCCACCATGATACACTGTGCTCCAAAGCAATGGGGCCAAGTGACCATTGACTGAAACCTCCAAGACATGGGCCAATATAAATATTTTCTCCTTTTGAATTGATTTATCCCAAGTATTTGTCACAGTGATGGAAAGCTGACATGTGTACTATAAATTTTTGTTTCTCCAGTTTCTTCCAGGATATCTTTTTCTTCTGGGCACCTTCTCCTGGTTTAGATTTTTTTTTTTATTTTTATTTTATTTTATTTTATTTTATTTTATTTTATTTTTTGGTACCGGAAATCAAACTCAGGTCCTCACCCTTACCAGACAGGTGCTGTGCCACTGAAATACATCCCCGGCCCCTTTCTTCTGGCTTAGAAACAATTTGTTTCTTTTCAGCAAAGTCATTTGAGTCCTACCTGGACAGTTCATGTATGAGTTAATCAAACGTTAAGCTCTGTAATTATGGCCTTGCAACTGGGATACTATGTTTACCTAGATATGTTCAATGACCAGAAAATCTATATCTAAACTCTTAAATTCAGCCTTCTTTTTGGTGACCAACTATATGTTCAGACCCTGTTTGGCTCAGGGACATCTAACAACTCCAGCATCATAACAATAGAATGACATACCTAGCACCTTTGAAATGACTTCTTTGAGATAGTTAGTGGCTTCTTAGATATGCATACCTTTGATGGCCAAGACAATTTCACAGGCATAATTTTATTTAATTTAATTTATTTATTTATTTTTTTGTGGGTACCGGGGGGTCGACCTCAGGACCTCGCGCGCCAGCAGGCGCCTGTGCCACTGAGCGATATCACCGGCCCCTTTTTCGTATGTGGGTTCCGGGACAGGCATAATTTTAGTTAGGTTTTTTTTTTTTTGTACTGGAGGTCAAACTCAGGACCCTGTATATACCGGGCAAGTTCTCTACCACTGAGCTACACCCCCCAGCCCTCCTGGGTGTTCTTAGCATGAACATGAAGATTTAAAGCTCTTAATTTGCATAATTTTGTCCAGTTTTCCACGTTAAATAAATAGAAAACCATTTTAATAGATCACTTCAGTCACTTACAGAAAGAGGGTTTTGTTTGTTTGTTTGTTTTTGCCATGCTAGGGATTGAACCCAGGGCCTCACAGACACTAGGCAAGTGTTCTAGCAGAGGCACGTCCCTGACCCATTACTCTTTTTTTATTTGTTTGGTTGGTTGGTTGATTTGTTTTGTTTTAGTTTGGTTTGATTTTTTGAAACAGGGTCTCGTGCTGTAGTTCAGGCTAGCCTTGATCTCATGGAGATCCTCCTGTCTCGACCTCCTGAATGCTAGGATTACAGGCATGCTCCATTACTCCTGGCTGTCCATTATTCTTTTAGTGTATTTTCAATGACAGTCAGTTTCTGTGGCTTCAGCTTATTGAAATAAAACCCTTTGAGGTTGGTATTACCCTCATTTTACTGGAGAGAATACAGCCTCTGAGAGATCAGGCAAATGCAGTGTAGGACAACACTATATTCCAACTTTAAAATCTCATACTTTTTAAAGTATATGTGTGATTCACAGGTAAAGAGTAACTGGGACAGCCTTCTTCATTTCCAAAAGCAGTCTTTCCCTCTTCCCATCTTTCTAGTACCTAAAATGCACAGAAAGGAAATCTCTGACTCCTAGGCTTTTCCCTCAATTAAAAGGCAAGTACTTCAGGGAATTTGAGAATGTGTCAGCTGATATTTAGGAATGGGGTGAGAAAGATGAGGATCCTCATCTTAGAGAAAGAGCTTTTTTTTTTCATTGTACTGGAGACTGAACCCAAGGAGAGCACTGTGCTACATTCCCAGCCCTTTTTTATCTTCATTTTGAGACAGAATCTCACTAAATTGTCTAGGCTGGGTTTAAACTTTCGATCCTCCTGCCTTAGCATCCAGAGTAGCTGGAGTTAGAGGTGTGCGCCACCATATCCAACTCAAGGGCTTGCTTGACAGGTTGCTTGGGAATGAGGGCCCAGACAGTGGAAAGCAGGTGAGGTGGGCAAAGAAACTAAAAGGGAGGAATCAGGTTGTTAAAATCAATAGTTCCAATGTGACTAAGGCAACAAGCAGAACTGCCCCCTATGCACACACACAAAGGTGATCTTTGGCTTTGTTGCTTGGCATCTGGAGGAAGAATGGAGCTCTAAGTAGGGCAGTTCCAGGGAGGACTATCTTGGCTTGATATGGATGGTTTTCAGCCCTGGATTCCTGTTAGAATACCCCAGGGAGTTTTTAAAAATACTGGTCCAATGGGAGACGGGGAATGGATGCCTAATGGGTACTGTCATCCCCTTTACTCTTGAGAGATATATTCCAAGACCCCCACTGGATATCTGAAACTATGGATAATACCAAGCTCTATTTATACTATATTTTCCTATACATATATACCTATAATAAAGTTTAATGTTTAGGCGCAGTGATAAATTAACAAAAATAACAAGTAATAAAATAGAATGATTATAATAATGTACTACAATAAAAGTTATACAAATGTGACCTGTCTCTCAAAATATTGGTAAGTTTCCTTTATGAGCCATGACTTTTTTCAATTTGAGGTACAATTGTGAAACTAGCATGAATTTTTCCCAGAGCCTCATACATTCTAGGTAAGTGCTGTGTCATTGAGCTACACCCCGGCCCCAGAAGATTCCTTCTTACTACACAATTTGGCAACCTCAGCATGTGGATTTTTTTCTTTCCTTACTAGAGAATTTTCACATTTTTACTTAAGGGAAACACTTTACAGATTCTGTTTAGCATATTCGAATTGCCAGCATCCCTACTCTTGAGCTTTGGGCCATTATTAAAAAAAAATAATAAGGGTTACTTGAACACAGCACTGTTTACTGCAACAGTGGATCTGATAACTCAGCTACTAAGTGACTAATAGATGGGTAATGTATACAATGTGGATACACTGGAAAAAGGATAATTTATGTCCTAGGTCTGATGGAGCAGGACAGTGTGAGATTCCATCACACTATTCAGAATGGCACCCAATTTAAAATTTATGTATTGCCTGTTTCTAGAATTTTCCATTTAATATTTTTGGAACTTGAGCTGGGCATGGTGGCTCATGCCTATAATGCCAGCACTGTGGGAGGCTGGGACAGAAGGATCACAAGTTCGAGCCCACCCTAGGCAACTTGGTGACTTACCAAGAACTTGCTGGAAAATAGAAAATAAAATAAAGAACCAGGAGCATAACTCAGTGCAAAGGCCCTAGTTCAATTCCCAGATAGTACCACACACACACACACAAATTTTTTTGGACCTTGGTTGACCATGAAACTAGGAAGTGAAACCACAGATAAGGGAAGGAATTATTATATAGGGTTTTCTTTTAGGGTGAAAAGAATGATGTGGAGCCAGATAGAACTAATGATTGTATAATATTGTGAATGTACTAAATATCATTAAATTGTGCACTGTAAAATGTTTAACTTTTTTTTTTTTTTTTTGGTGCTGGGGATTTAACCCAGGGCCTCACACATGCTAAGGCTATGCTCTATCACTGAGCTACACCCCAGCCCTTAAAATAATGTTATGTCATGTGAATTTACCTCAAGTTGAAAAAAATGAATACTGGCTCCCTGCATTCCCTGAGAGGAAGGAGGATAATAAAATGCACAGATGAGTGTGGAAGAATGCTAGGGAAAAAAAAAGGATTGGAGGCAACTCTTGAGAAGAAAATTTAAGAGAGAGATTGTGTGTTTTGTAATGGGCTTAGTAACTTCCTCCTTGATCCCCTCAAGATGATGTCAGTGAAAATTTACACTACCTTACTTCTTAAAGCTTTTGTAGGAGTTGGGTTTGGGTTTCTTCCAATGTGACTCTGTGAGGAGATGGGGTTAAGTACAGTTTACTTTTACTTGGTTTATGCCTTATACCTATTTTACAGAATTGCCTAAGGCTGGCTTTAGATTCTAGCAACAAATTCAAATGGAACCAACAATCTCTTGCCCAGATGTAGTATGGTATGCCCAGATCTAAAGACATCTTCCAATAAAATTACAAGAAATTAGGACTGTGCACACTTGCATAAAAGACCCAAAACACAACTCACACCCCCAAACCAGAAAAATGTTCAGTTGCTAGTGATGTTCTGACAACCATCAATTTCAGCCTCCAATTTTGATGAAAACTCTTGCAGAGGCTGAACTGGCAGAAACAAAGTATATTTACATCCAGCCAGCTGGACTCCATCTCAAGATATATAAGCTAAAGCACCAGAAGGTGAAGAGATTGAGGTATTTATAGGAACATTCTGCAGTCTTCTCTGTCTTATAGGTCTGGGTGGAAAATGATGCAAAGGGAATTACAGCCATGGAGAAAGCAGCTACGAAAATATTGCAACCCCATGCAAGAGCCAAAGTCCCTAAAAGTCCTTGAGGATCGGGGACACAGAACAAGGAAGTGGTTTGCAAAATGACCTCCCCTGGCCAAGAAGCAATTACTATCTCATATGCTTAGTAGGGAAAGGAAATACTCCAAGGAAGGAAAGAGCAGAGAATGAAGTCAGATAAAATAGGGTGAACTGGTGCAACCAATAGTAAGACAGAACTGGTAGAAATTACAGCAAATCTCTAAGGGCAAAACACCAGATGTTCCAGTCAAGTTTTCTAATGCTTCTTCTTAACCCTGCCTCCATTCCTTATTTTTATTCCTTTCCTAGTGCTTCGTTCTGCTCTGCAAGGTCTTCTTTCTGCATGTTAACTCATCTAATAGGTCTTGGTTAATCACAGTTTTTATGCCCAGCCAAATACAAGGCTCTGGGCATACAGGAGTGAAGAAAACAAAACTAAGATCAAATTAAGAAGACCCTTACATGTTTTTTTCTTTTTTTATGTGGGTACCGGGAGTCGAACTCAGGACCTTGCGCTTGCCAGGCAGGCACTTGTGCCGCTGAGCTATCTCACCGGCCCCCTTACAGGTCTTAAGCACTAAAAAGATTACAGTTTTCCCTTTCCAAAGGAAAATTCAAAATACAATATTATTTTTTAATGACATAAACCCTTACCTATATTCTAACATAAATATATTCTTTTTAGATTTAATGATTACAATATTCAGATTTCATTAACTAAAGATGAATGTTTCTCTTGCTTTTATTCTCTCCATTCACGGGTGACCCAGCTATGGTCACTTCCCACTTTAAAAATTTGGGGATGTAGCTCAGTGGTAGGGTGCTTCCTGCCATTTGTGAGACCCTGGCTTTAATCCTTAACACTAAAAACAGCAAAAACAAAACTCATGGGAGGATGACTCTTATATTTCTGGCCACTGTGGCTGTTCTTCCCTTTCCTAATTTCTGATAGTCACAGTGGTTATTAATGAGTGAAAGGAGGCTGAGACAGAAATCGGGGGAGGAATTAGTAATTTTGAAATGTGGCCAGCCTACTTGCTGACAAAATCATTGGGTTTTCACATCAGGATGCTGAATGAACTTTTGGTGGCTGTGTTTCAAGATGTGGAGAAAGTTTTGAGAACATCAAAATATCAGAGAGATAAAATGGCTTTCATTTTAGAATGGATTACATAATCTCATACTATTGATACTATCCAAAAATATGAAAATTGGGAGCATTATGACCCAAATCATGAAGATATATAGCTTCAGCAAACATGGCCTTATTACCCATATCCTTGAATGCTAGAATTAGAAGCGCTTCTTAAAACTGAATTCAGGTATCAGTAGAATCCAGAGACTATAAACTCTATGGGTAATGTTAAACCAGGTAGGATTTGGTGGGTGACAGATCCAGAGAAAAGCCATATTGGAATTGGTGAAGCCCAGGAAGGAAAAGACAGTTTCTGAGATGGCTTCCAGTTGCCAAAATAATGAGACTGGGATCTTGAGAATTGCAGAGAAACAGAAAAAGTTTCCAAAACTAAAAGGCAGAAGAGTTAAAATAAATAATTTACTGAGCAGAGTTGGATTCCAAAGGCAAAGATTAAGTAGCCTAAGGAGAATACAGAAAGAGAGAATGTGAACAAGTTAGCACTGTGGGTCATCTAGGCAGCCTAGATGGGATTTTGAGTAGGGAGCCCAACAAAATCCTGCTTTAAAAAGGTACTCCCCAGGTGATGAGATGGCTCAGCGGTGTAAGCGCCTGCCTGGCAAGCGCGAGGGCCCGAGTTCGACTCCCGGTACCCACATACGAAAAAAGGACCGGTGATATCGCTCAGCAGCACCGGCGCCTGCTGGCGCGCAAGGTCCTGAGGTCGACCTCCGGTACCCACACACACACACAAAATAATAATAGAATGGGTTTGTGGATGGTTTAGTTAAATTAATAACTGAGAGACCTAAAAGTTAAGTGAGATTACAAGTATCTGGGCTATGACTCTGACTTGTGATTGTTTGTGGATTGAAGAACAAGAATTCTAAGACTTGGATTTTGTAGAAATGTAGAATTTTCTTTAAAATCAAGGAGTCTTTATAGACATTTATTGTTCTACCTGCCTTAGAAAGTATTCTACTTGTTTAGAACTGCCCCTTCCCCATTCTAAATATAGTTATGACAGGGTTGCCCAATCCTAGATAGTTTCTCCATTCTCCAGGAGTGGGCACTCAACTCAGGGTGGCCTCTACCCTCAGTGCTGGGATTGGTTGAGAGATAGCACGTGTCCCAAGCCAGGATAATCAGAGTTCACTAGCTAGAACTGGTGAAAAAATCCTTTCTTTTCAAATAAAGTTATCGCAAAACCATTAAAAAAAAAAGTGCTTTCTTCTCTATTCAGGAGGATGAAAGCATAGAATTGCCTGAAGACAGAGTTCTAATTCAATGGGGACAAGTGAACTGTGAGGGTGAAGCCCAAGGGCAGAGAGAAGCAGAAGGGAGAGATGCAGTGTATGGGAGTGACCTGAAGCTGGTTCCAGTGACTCCTGAGGGCAGCACCACCCCTACCTGCCACGCACTGACTGTAGGGTGCAATAAATTCTGCTTTTTGTTTAAACAAATTTGTGTTTCTTTAACTTCTGTCCAAAGAGTTCTGTCCTAGAAGAGCTATTCAGCGATATTCCCTGAAATTAATTGACTGGGAGAATTTGTAAAATAGTTGCACATATATGATCACAAATTCACTCAAACAGTTAAAATTCTAAAAACTGACAACATCAAAAGGTGAAAATGTGAAACAAAACAAAACAAGAACAACAGCAAAAAAAAAAAAAACCAAAAAAAACCAAAAACCAAAAACAAAAACAGGGACTTTCATACATAGCTGGGGAGGAGGGAAGAGAGGATAAAATGGTAAAAAACAAAACACTTTAGAAAATAATTAAGCATTTTAAAATAAAGTTACATGTATAACTCTGAAGAGAGCAATCCCACTGCTCATTTACCCAAGAAAAATAAAGATATATGTCCACAAAAAGATACATAGGAATGTTCAGGGGTCCGTGGTGTAGTTCAGTGGCAGAGTGTTCACCTGGCATACACAAGGCTCTGAGTTCAATTCCCAGCACCCCTCCCCCAAAGTTCAAAACAGCTTTATTCATAATAGTTCAAAGCTGGAAGCAAAACAAATGTAATCAGATTTTTTAAATTGTGTATATAATACAATGGCATAATACTTAGCAATAAAAAGAAATGAATTACGACAATGTGGCTGAATCCCAAAAACATACTGGGCCAAAGAAGCCAGGCACCAGAGGAGTTCATACATTCTGTAGAATTCCATTTATATTAAGTATACCAGGCAAAACTAATCTATGGTGATTAAAAACAATGTCCTAACAGTAATTGTTTGAGAGGACAGATTGACTGAAAGGAGGAATAAAGGAACTTTCTGGGATAATAAAAAAATTCTATATTTTAATTAGGTTTGGCAATTACATTGATCAATATATTTGCCAAAACTCAAGAAACTGCCCACTTAAAATCTGTGCATTTTATTGTATATCAATCATCCCTCAATTTTTTAGAACAAAAATGGATATTGGTACACCCATGTTCATAGTAATTATTCAGAATGGTCAAAAAGTGGCAGCGACACAAGTGTCTATAGGCAGATAAGTGGGTAAACAAAATGTTTTAAATACATACAATGGAATATTGTTCAGCCTTAAAAAGGAAGAAAAATTCTAACATATGCTACAATAGTAATGAAGCTAGAGGATGTTATGCTAACTAAAATAAAAGAAAAATATTGTAAAACAAAATAAAATATTGTATGCCACCCCTTTTGTGAGTTACCTGGTGAAGTGAAATTCGTACAGAGACTAGAATGGTGGCAGCCAGGGCCTAGAGGGAGTGGGAAGTGGGGGATGGGGAGGTATTGTTTAATGAGTATGGAATTTCAGTTTTGCAAGATAACTAGGGTTCTGGAGATGGTGAAGGTTACACAACAATGAATGCACTTAATACCACTGAACTGTATACTTTTTTTTTTTAATGTGGGTTCCAGGAGTCAAACTCAGGAGCTCGCGCTTGCCAGCAGGCGCTTGTGCTGCTGAGTGATATCACCGGCCCCTTTTTTTCCTTTATGTGGGTACTGAGAGTTGAACTCAGGACCTTGCGCTTGCCAGGCAGGTGCTTACGCCACTGAGCCATCTCACTGGCCCTGAACTATATACTTAAAAGTGGTTAAGGGGCCGGTGAGATGGCTCAGCGGCGTAAGCGCCTGCCTGGCAAGTGTGAGGGCCCGAGTTCGACTCCTGGAACGCACATACAAAAAAAGGGCTGGTGATATCACTCAGTGACACGGGTGCCTGCTGGCACGTGAGGTCCTGAGGTCGACCCCCGGTAGCCACAAAAAAACCCAAAAACGAATAAAAGTGGTTAAGAGAGCAAATTTTAAGTTACTGCAATTAAAAAAAATATATATATATATATTGAAATGAGTTCCATAGGGACTGACATTAAGTTGCCTACTCTTTAACAAATAAGGACACTGAAAAACAACAAACCATTCACCATCTACTACCACCTGCTTGGTAGGATATTTTTTAAACTAATAAAGTGTGAGGGACATAGTCTCAGGATAAAAACAGTTTCTTCCCTCAAAATAACATTTGGACATGATCTCCTCCGCTGGTTTGTTTATTTGTTGTGAGACAGGGTCTTGTTGTATTTGCCAAAGTGGGTATTGAACTTGCAATTCTCCTGCCTCAGCCTCCCATGTAGCTAGGATTATAAGCCTGCTCCACCACACCTGGCTATTCTTACTGTTCTTTTTTTCATCAGAGACTAATAATTAAAAAATTCTTTCCAATTAGCACCAGTTTGGAGACCAGAGTTCGGGATCACTATCAGTACAAAATGGGTTGCTGGTACCACAGTGACAAAAGCCCTGAGCTCATTAAACCATTTTTTTGACCCAATATGACATTTTCTGTATCCTTAAAGCAAGCTTTCATTCAAGTGTAGAAATGCAAAATGTTCCACAGACAGTTATTGAAATAAGGACTCACCACTCAGCAGAGACCTGGTGATGGGTGGGAAAATATGACACACTCACCCTGACATACATTCAGAGAGTGCGCTTGTGGCTCCCCACACCTATGTTCCAATGTGCATGGCCTCAATAAGACACAGCTTCCCCACCAATAGCTTGTGCAACTGTGGCTTCCCAGAAGGCAGGAAGTGAAGTAACCCAAGCTTGATACAACTCAGAGACTGAGTCTGTGTGGTGGTGGGAAGGTAGCAAGGTAGCAAGGGGGCTGGGGGTGTGGCTCAGTGGCAGAGTGCTTGCCTAGCATGTGGGAGGCCTTGGGTTCAATTCAAGTACAACCCTCCCCTCCCCAGTTAACAAATATGAGAGCACAAGGAAATTCAAAGTTTGTTTCAAGGCTCAACCTTTGCTATGGAGTACCAGAAAATTCTGGAAATCTGTGCAGTGACTAAGCCTCACATGCCTGTTAGGTGAGAGTGAGGAAAAAGCATATAGGCATTGCAATTTAGGGTGGCGTAAGAGTTCTCAGGGTCTCCATAGTCTTCTCACTTTATATACTTTAATTAGAGTTAAAATGCTTTATTAAATTACTATGACAAAATTCCTTAATGGTATATCCAATTTTATGTATTTGAAATGCAAGACATAGTCGAATGAAATCAGTCATATGGTTAATGTGATACCCCTGGCTTCTATCTATCTATCTATCTATCTATCTATCTATCTATCTATCTATCTATCTATCTATCTAATAGCTATCTACCTGTCAATCTATCATCTACCTATCTTCAAATATATTTTCTATGTTGTTTTCCCCCTAGGTAATTATTTGTAATATCAAGGGAGGATACGCTATGTTAAGACATTTTTAAAAACAACCACATACTTTCAGAAAAATGGCCAAGAAGTCCAAAAAAACTTTAGCGTGTGTTACTAGAGATTGAACTCAGGACTTTGCACATGCTAGGTAAGTGCTCTTCCACTGAGTTAACACCTTCAGCCAACACACACGAGAAAACTTTTTTATGTCCCTCCATGGGGATTTCCTTTTCACTGTGCTCAAGTTCTTTTACCCTATACCAGGTTGTGCTCCCATGCAGATGCCCTCCTCGCCGTGCTTAGGCTCTGACTATCACTTGGTTACCCTTATGCACAGACAGCTTCTTCATCTGGCTCAAACTCTTGCACTCTGCACTGAGCCCCTGCAGGTGAACACCCTCCTTCCCCTGAGTAGCCTCCCACTCTTGCATGGAGGCAGCCCTCCAACACAGGTACTGTATTCTGCTCAGATTCTGGGACAACATACTTGGTCGCTCCCCTGCCTGGATGCCCTCTCTGCACTATTTAATCCTGGTAGATTCTAACATCTTCTGGACCATACCACCACATGCGTGTCTACTTCAATTTGCTTGGCAGCTCTTCTTCCTTATTTAAATATGTGAGTCCTGACTTGTAATATCTGTGATTGTTTTGCCCCATTCCTAGATTTATTCCTTACCTCATGACTGAATACATTTTGTCCATTCCCTAATTTTTCATTCAGAAATATCTTAATTGGCTGGACTACATAATCAGGTAACTTTTCTAAAAAGTGTTTCTTTCCTAAAAAATGTGCTTGACCTGAGGTAAACTTTTGCATGTTTGAGGCTATTTTTTGATTGCCTTTATACACAAATGAAAATTTAGAGGGATATAAAATTGTTGGCTCACATTTATTTCTCCTTCAAACTCTGTAAACATTGCTCTATAATCTTCTGGCATAGATCATTGCTGTGAATTAAGTTTGAATCCAGCTTTACCTTGTTACAAACAACTTGGATTCTCTGCCAATTTCCCTGTAGGGTCATTTACCTAGCTTTAATAACTTCATGTGGCTATGTCATGTTTCTGTACCTCTTCGTTAATTTTTCGTATGAATCAGTATATCCTTTAAATTTGTAAATTCTATTCTTCATTTCATGGAAGTGAACATTCATCTTTGAATACTTTTATCCTTCATTTGCTCTATTCTCCACCTCGAAGACACCAAATATATATGGTAAATTTCTGTTGTTTTTATCAATGTGTATTATTTCTATGACTGCAAAATTCTATATGGATGTAAGGATAATAATTATTATTATAGGTATTATCCAACTATGGGAATTTTTTTTTCTCAATTCAGGTCTCAGGTACTAAAATCTTTGTGAATGATCTTTATTGTGTGTGTGTGTGTGCGCATGCACGCTCATGTGTGTGAATGGGTAGACTATGATGTAGGAGGCTGAGATTAAAAATAACTTAGTAGCTAATTCATTTTCCAAGAAATACAGTGATCAGCCAATAATTTGAACTGATATTTATTTATTTATTTATTTATTTATTTATTTTTATTTTCTGGCAGTGCTAAGGATTGAACCCCGGGCCTTGTGCATGCTAGGTAAGTGTTCTACCACTGAGACACACCTCCTGCCATTGAACTTGTTTTTTGGGGATCAAGCCTAGGGGTACTTGACCACTGAGGTACATCCCAGCCTTTTTTATTTTGAGACAGGTTATTGCCTGTCTGATAAAAAATTACATTTTGTTTTAAATATGTTGAACTTAAGTGCCTTTTGATACATTCAGTGAAAAGAACTAAGCTGCAGTTGAAAAAAGAATCTGTTGACAGTGGCTAAAAAATTACTTTTCAGAAAAGGTTTACAGCCCATGTATTTTACAGTTGAACATACATTATTGTAAAGGTAATATCATATCATGGTTTGACTTCTTAAAATGTGAATACCATTTGGAGCCATACATGTTTCTTTTTTTTCCTTCGGACTCCAAATTTCTCAGGCTGGCCTTCAATCTGCAGTCCTCCTGACTCAGCCTACTGAGTAGCTGGAATTACAGGCATAAGCCACTGAACCAGATCCTAGAACAAATTTTTACGTAACACTTAGCTTTACAAAGCAAATCTATAAGCACTTCACATATATTGGCTCATTTAATTCTCACAATAACTATATAAATTAAGTATTATGCCATCATTTGTAACGAGGGGGCTAAGTTAATCTCGAGTTGCATTACTACTAAATGGGAGAGTAGGTTTGGAACTTGAATTTCCAAAATGATGTTCATACATTAATCCACTGTACTCTCTTTTACTCATCTTCTGTCACGGTAGGGAGTCCTAAGGAAAAAAAAGAAACATGTATGGCTCCAAATGGTATTCACATTTTAAGAAGTCAAACATGTTGGTTCCCATGATATGATATTACCTTTACAATAATGTATGTTCAACTGTAAAATACATGAGCTGTAAACCTTTTCTGAAAAGTAATTTTTTAGCCACTGTCAACAGATTCTTTTTTCAACTGCAGCTTAGTTCTTTTCACTGAATGTATCAAAAGGCACTTAAGTTCAATATATTTAAAACAAAATGTATTGTTTTATCCTGTAATAACATTTTCTTCCCTTCCCTTCAGTAATTGACACTTCTGTGCCCACTTCCTTTCTAGACACGAGTAGTTGTCAAGGCTTCCTGTCTCTGTCTTCTCATTACATCATTCTTCTGCATCTTTTCCTTTCCAATCACAATTTCACTACCCCAGTGCAGTCTCTTATTACCACTGGCCTGGAATGTTGCATTGCAGGGATAACTGACTGGTCTCTTGTCTCCCTTTCCTCATCTTTCTGCCCTCTTTCCTCCTTTTATCTCATATATAGGCCCAGGTTTTTTCTTCTAAACCAGTTGGTCTCCAACCCCTGTGGAAAGCATACTCTTATCAATAAAAATGCTTGGGCATCAATCGCTAATATATGCATTTATTTCTAGACCATGTGTATATATGACTGAATGTATATGTACATTGCAAATTGTATACATATAAAAATATAAAATTAAAAAGAAATAGAAAGGAAACTAACTTTAATTTAAATTTTTTTTTTTTTTTTTTTTTTTTTTTGTGGGTACCGGGGGGACGACCTCAGGACCTCGCGCGCCAGCAGGCGCCCGTGCCGCTGAGCGATATCACCGGCCCCTTTTTTGTATGTGGGTTCCGGGAGTCGAACTCGGGCCTTTGCGCTTGCAAGGCAGGCGCTTAAGCCGCTGAGCCGTCTCACCGGCCTAATTTAAATTTTTATTTGATTTCTTAGAGGTCTAAACATTTTTGTTCTCCCTATAATTGGATAGGTTCCATTGTTTTTAAAAAATATTGGTTTAATGATTTGTCATGTAGTGATTCACAAGTATGTTCTAATTTCAGTTTATTTTGAAAATAGGTTTTAATTGCCATCATAGCTGACAAAGATATTCTCAAAGTTACAAGTACCAAATGCTCCATAAGTGTATTACTAAATCCTAATATTCATTTCCACCCAACATATTACTGAAATCCTAATATTCAATTTCCTTGGAAATTCAGCCAATGAGTTTAGTGATGTTAAAGAGGTATTCTTGCAAGCTAATAGAAATGTATTATAAATCTATGTCTGAAATGTTAATAAGTTAAAAGACTCCAAGATTCTAAAAGTATACAGATATAAATGTTTCATAAGTAATGATACAGTTATGTAACTTTTAGGAAGAAAATAGTGACAGCAACATTTTCAGGCATCCTTTCTTTTTTCTTTTCTTTTCTTTTTTTTTTTTTTTTTTTTGGTACTGGGAATCCAACTCAGGACCTCGTGCTTGCAAGACAGGAGCTGTGCCACTGAGCTATATCCCCGGCCCACAAGGCATCCATTTTTAAAATGCTTTCTCAATAAAAAGAATTTCTTTGCAAAAGCAGTTACTTTTCATTCACTGTTGAACACTGTCTTTTCCTGAAATGTACTGATTATATGTATTTATTATTTTAAGATCTAGTAGTATCATAGTTTTTTTGTTGCTGTTGGCAGTACTGGGGATCAAACCCAAAGCTTGGTGTATGCTAGGTAAGTGCTCTGCTGCTGAGCTACAATCCTAGCCCAGTAGCAGTATTTTTTTTTAAAGTCATTTGTCATAACAGAAAAGGTCAAAAACTTTGGAACACTAGTATTTTTGTGAGAGAAAAAAATGTGTAATTTGCCTTTAACCCAACAATTCTCTTAAGTCCTTCATCCCCGAATGACCTGTGAACCTGTTGATAAAATTGATTTTCATGGTATCTCCCCATCTCCTAACACAGTATAAAGAGCCTACTTTTTGTGGATGGGGGGTGCCAGGAATTGAACCCAAGGCTTTGCACATGCTAAGCATGGACTCCATCAATGAGCTACATCTTCAGGCCCTGCTTCTAGTATTTAAAGGTCATTTTTATGTGTTTTCCTTTATTTGCTTGTTCTTTATAAATGTCATCTTTTTTTTTTTTTTTTTTTTGGTGGGTACCGGGGCGTCGACCTCAGGACCTCACGCGCCAGCAGGCGCCCGTGCCACTGAGCGATATCACCAGCCCTTTTTTCGTATGTGGGTTCCGGGAGTCGAACTCGGGCCGTCGCGCTTGCCGGGCAGGCGCTTAAGCCGCTGAGCCATCTCACCGGCCCTATAAATGTAATCTTAATGACACCCTGCAGCACACAACTTCAGGAGACTCCTCTTACCATTTATGATGCTTAACCTCATGGACAAAAAAGTGTGGATACAAGCATTACTCCAAATATCAGGTATCAGTAAAGTTTAATGATTTTGAAAAAATAAATAGAAAGTATAGTATTTTTTGTGTAGCCCAGGGTTGAATCTTATACATATCCAGGAAAGAGCACATACACCCTCTTCAGAAACCACTGTTTTAAAGCACCACTTAGATCCTTCCATCTTCCTGCCAACAAACGCTCCTTATCTAGCTGTTGTCTATTTATCCATTGATAAAGTCCAAACTCTTTCTTGATAGCACCACTGCCCCAGTCCCTACTGCCTTCTTGGCACTGCTGAGCCCTTCATAACCACCCATCCTGTAGACTTGCGGGTGCCTCTGCTCCTGAGCTGAGGGAGCAACTCAGAAACTCACTCTGGTCTCAGACAGCCTTTCTGCTGGGCACAGGCGGTCCTCAGGATCTTAGTTCTGCATTATGTTTTTTCCTCTTCGTGTCCTCATTTCTCAACATTTCTGGTTGAATTCAGGATGAAAAATAATAAGAACAAACACTACAGAGCTCACTCCTTGCCTACTGGGTGCAATAAATGTTAATTCAGTTCATCCTCTGAACTCTGTGAAATAATACTATTAACATCCTCATTTTACAAAAGATGAAACTGAGACAGAGGTTACTGTCATAATGTCTCCCAAGTCACTAACTATAGGAGGTGGAAGTGAATGGGTTTGACCCTAGGTAGTCTAATTCCAGGAACGATTGGCTAGTCTGCCCTGCCTCAAGCCAAATTGTCATGGCTAATTATGGTAAGGGTAGATATGTATTTCTAAATCAGCTTGCAACCAACAGCATAGCAAGTTCAAGATGATACAGTACTGCTTTGGGGTAGACCAGATACTCAAGTTCAAAAATAATGGCATCAGTTGGGAACTGAATATGCAAGAAGACTGGGAGGCATAAGTGGTTCAAAAGCTAGAGTGAAAAACGTCTGGCTAATTCCAAACAAAACAAAACAATCTAGTAGCCAGGAAACAGGCTAATAGGGAATATTAACGATATTCTCCAATGATTATCAATGCTTATGTCTTATGTCTTAGACACTGTTCTGTTTTATTTTCATTGTTCCTTTAACTGTCGCACGGATTCTATAGAGGTGTGTCTCCATTTTCTGGACAAAGAAATTGAGGCTTAGAAAATGTAAGTAATTTTCCTAAGACTACATAACAAAATCAAGTGGTTCAGCTAAAATTTGAAACTTGTATGTCTGAATTATATAAGTTAAAGGGTGCCTTGATGTGGGGTGGTGGCTATAGTAATCAGCCTTTACATAACTTCCATTTGTTTGTCCAAAACCACCCCAAATAAATATATGATCTATGGAAAAAAACACTGTATTAACTCCTAATCACAACTTCAACACAAGACTGCCTTCTGCCTTCCGATTGTCACATTCTTGAGCAGCCTTGGACTTGTTCCAAAGGTCATCTCTTAGAAGTGAATGGCACCAAAAAAAAAAAAAAAAAGGGCCGGTGAGATGGCTCAGCGGCGTAAGCGCCTGCCTGGCAAGCGCGAGGGCCCGAGTTCAACTCCCAGAACCCACATACGAAAAAGGGGCCGGTGATATCGCTCAGCGGCACGGGAGCCTGCTGGCGCGCGAGGACCTGAGGTCGACCCCCGGTACCCACAAAAAAAAAAAAAAAAAAAAGAAGTGAATGGAGCTCTCTATCTTCCCACCAGTGGGAAACATTAGGAAGTCACAAAGACAAGAGTGGAAATACACTTGTATTCTCCTTCCCTCAACTACCATTACTTATTATTAGTAGAATTGGTATTTTAAGACCTGGGACTTGAATCCAGGGCCTTCTACATGCTAGGCAAGTACTATACTTCTGAGCTACACACCAGGCCAGCCTTTATTTTTTGCTTTTGCTGTGCTTGGTATTAAACTCAGGGTCCGGAACATGCTAGGTAAGTGTTCTATATACCCAGCCCTTCACAGCAAGTAAGACCAAAAAAAAAAAAAAAATTAGGATTTGGGGTAGGGGGTGGAGTACCTATCAGGAGCAAAGTTCTGCCTCTCTGAGAACTGAAGTCCAGACACCTGGAAAGTGACAACTTGGTGAGGAGAAGGGAAGAGGTAGATCTCCAGGAATTGGGAAGGAATCGACAGGAACATTGGAAGCTGCAGAGACATTGAAGAGATGGACCACAAAGCAGAGAAAAGAACGAACCCGCCTGGAAGCTCACTGGCTCCCAGAGGGGAACCTGCCTTCACAGATGCCAGGTAAGCCCCGAGGACTGGAAGCTTGAGGGAGAAATGGCAGACTGGGCAGGTGGTGCTGGTCCCAGGAGGAGCCCACGGCTGTTGTGCACTGCAAAAGCAGCATGAGGTTTTGATCTGAGGTGGCTCCTTCCACATGTCAGGCAACAGCCAGAGAGAAAATCCAGTGCGTTTCCTGCCATATTGCTGGAGAGTGCTTAATCAGGCGCCGTTTCAGGAAAGGGTTGATTATTTAAGACTGAGACTCTGAACAACTAAAGAATAACTTCACTTCGGGGTTCTCAGTGTAAACTTCCCATAGTGAGTAGGTGGGAAACAGCCATGGGAGACAGTTACAGAGAACCTGGAGGCTAGATGTAAAACCCCTGAGAGATCAGGCCAGGAAGGATGTGTCTCTGCCCTCTGTGGTGAGAAGCCAGGACAGCTTGTGCTGTGCTCAGAAACTGTGTAGGAAAGGACTTTCTGAACAGAACCCCAGTTGCACAGGAAATAGTACCAAGAACCAACAAATGAGATCATATCAAATTAAAAGGCTTCTGCACAACCAACAGAGTGAAAAGAAAACCCACAGAATGGGAAAAAAGTTTTGCCAGCTATTCCTCAGACAGAGGACTAATATCTAGAATATACAAAGAACAACAACAACAAAAAATAGATGCCTCGAAATAAAAGATCCAATCAAAAAATGGGCAAATGAAATGAATAGACACTTCACAGAAGAACTACAAATGGCCAGTAAGTAAATGAAGAAATGCTCATGTATTGCTGGCCATTAGAGAAATGCAAATTATAGCAATACTGAGGTTCCATCTTACCCTAGAAATCATCATCAAGGAATCAAATAATAACAAATGCTGGTGAGGCTGTACGGGAAAAAGGAGCTCTTCTACGTTGTTGGTGGGAATGTAGACTAGTACAACCACTATGGAAATCAGTATGGAGATTCCTCAAGAAACTAAAAGTAGAAATTCCATTTGACCCAGGTATTCCCCTTCTAGGTATCTTCCTGAAAGAGTTAAAGACATTATATTACAGTGATACATGCATACCCATGTCTATAGCAGCACAATGGCTTTATAATAGCTAAATCTTTGAAGCAGCCTGAACATCCATCAACAGATGAATGGATAAAGAAAATATGGTATTTACACACATTGGAGTACTACTCTGCCATAAAGAAAGATAAACTTGAGTCATTTGTAGGAAAACAGATGCACCTTTAGACCATAATGTTAACTGAATAAATCAGGCACATAAGCTTAAATATTGCATTTCTCTTCTATGACAAACCCAAAGTAGATGAGAAAATGAGTGAAATAAAAGACAGATAATAGGAGGCAGGGAAATAGATCTTTTTCAAATGGGAAGGGGACCAAGAGGTGAAGGAAGTGGGGAGGGAAGAAAGGGAAAAGAAACATAAAGAGAATTAAAATGTGTTAATTCTCTAGCACATACCAACTCCCCATGATGAATGTAATCATTCTGGACTGAGAACATGTACTAATGAAAATTAAAAAATGAATAAATAAAAGAGGAACAGAATGGGGACCAACTATAGTTCCTAAAACATGATCCCATGACCCACTCCCTTCAAATAGGCCTCACCTCCTATTTCCATACCCGTCCTCAATAATGCCCTCGATTTTGATCTCCTTAATGGATTACTCCACTGATGAAGTTAGAACTCTCATACTCCAATCACTTTGCAAAAGGTCATCCAGCAACCAAACCTTCAACACAGCATTTTTGGGGACATATCATATCCAAACCATAATATAGATCAATGTAATGGAATTGAGTCTCCAGAACGGAACTCTCCTATTTTTTTTTTTTTTTTTTGTGGGTACCGGGGGGTCGACCTCAGGACCTCACGCGCCAGCAGGCGCCCGTGCCGCTGAGCGATATCACCGGCCCCTTTTTTCGTATGTGGGTTCCGGGAGTCGAACTCGGGCCCTCGCGCTTGCCAGGCAGGCGCTTAAGCCGCTGAGCCATCTCACCGGCCCCTATTTTTTTTTTTTTTTAGTCGATTCATTTTCAACAAAAGTGCCAAAACCTTCAGCAGGAGAAAGGGGTATTTTTTAACAAATTCTGGTGGGTTAACTTGATAGTCACATGCAAAGAATGGATTTGGACTCCTATCTCAGACTGTTACTGGAACAAAGGGGTCACATCCCATGGTGACAAAGAACGAAGCAGACAGAGGAGGTAGGGTGCAACCAAATTTATTTAAAAGATATAAAGGCAAGGAAGTAAAATTCCCACTAGCTGGGAGGGGTTCTAAGTAGGATACCCACAAGGGCTTTTTGTCTAGGGGCTTTTAAAGGATTTTTAGAAGGCTGTATGTAGTGTAAGTAATATAATCTCTACCCTATAGTAGAATATATATATTTTTAGTGTCCAATCTATGTAATGTTCCTGTGGCACCCACGCTGGGCCCATGCATCCTTGAGCCAATGGCCTGCATGATCATTTCCTGAGGGGGCCTCAGACAGCGGCAGGACACCTAGCAGATGTTTGTGTAAGATCCCTGGTGGGTTGTGCCTCAGCAGATTCTATTTTGGGCTTCCCGACTCCATTTTGGGGCTGCCGTCCTTACTGCCTAATAGAATCTTAACTCCTGTCTCTCTTAATTCCTGTTATAAAACTATATGTCTCAAAATGGAACTAATGGTGCTGAGGCTTTTGAGGTTTTATCCCCAGCACTGAATGAAAAAAATACTAATGAGCACCAGATTAAGAGATGGATAAGGCAAAGTATGGGGAAAGGGATGCAGAGCTTGCACAGGTGCCACTCTCCTGGAATCTCCACTATCTAGAAGCTCTCAAGACCTTGTCCTTTTGGGGTTTTATGGAGGCTTTTTATGTGGGTGCGATTGATTAAATCATTGGCCATTGGTGATTGACGTATCCTTCAGTCCTTCTCGCCTATCCCCACCCATGGCGGTGGGGCAGGGGACGGGGGACAAGAAGTCCCAACCCTCTGATCCTGCTTGGGTCCTTCCTGTGACCAGCCTCCATCCTGAAGGTAACTGGACTTGCCAGCCACCAGTCATTTCATTAGAACATAATGGATATTTATCACTTTGAAGATTTCAGGGATTTTAGGAGTTGTATGTGAGGAAATAGGGAGGAAGAACAAATACACATTTCATTATATCATGAAAAACATTTACTATTAGGTGTACATCCTAGAAGATACTTCCTTTCTGCATACGATATGCTGAGTGTAAATCAGCTTTTGTGCCTGGCAAGCGCAAGGTCCTGAGTTTGACTCCCAGTACCCGCATTAAAAAAAAAAAAAACAGCTTTTGGAATGTGTGTTTTACAAATATGAGCGAACAGTATGCAGTGACATTTTATTCTATGTATCATTGCAGACTTGTGCTATGGGAGAAGACATTTTTCATCTATAACAATTATTGTGTGAGAAAAAAAGTATGTTAAAGACAGTACTGACTGAACACTGGCCATATGTTTATTTTGAATTTTTGTGGTTCTGGGGATAAAACTCAGGGCCTTATGAATGCAAGGTAAGCACTCTACCACTGAGCTACATCCCCAGCTCAGCCCGTAAGTTCAGCAAAGAACCGTGTTACTACAGGAGTAAAAGGTTGCACCTGAATGTCAAGCCACACGCGGCTTCCTTCACAGAGAACAAATAACAGACGACATGTGCCCTGGCCCTGAATTGGGGTTGACATTGGCATATATGATCAGCATAACTATTGGATGTCTTCTCAGCATGCTGTGAGAAGAAATGGGCAATGAGAACAAGACTGTGCTTTTTACAAGGAGGCCTGCTGTCTATTTGAGTATTCCCACCAATTTTTTTAGAGGTAGTGATTTACAGTGTTTCTTCATTGACACTTGAAATGCCTGAAGAAAGAAAGAAAAAAAGAAAAAGAAAAGAAAGAAAGGGAAGAAAGAAAGAAAAAGGCAGAAATGCCTATAGAGATATTTCTCTCTTCTTAAGTGGATTATTTCAGGTCTCTGTTCACATTCTGGCATGGCCTGAACTTATTACTTCAGGATGATGGAGTACCAAATTTTATAATTTGAGAATGAGAACAAACTAGCAAAAAAATTTCTTAAGAAGATGCAAACCAGGGGGCCGGTGAGATGGCTCAGCGGCATAAGCGCCTGCCTGGCAAGCGCGAGGGCCCGAGTTCGACTCCTGGAAACCACATACGAAAAAAGGGCCGGTGATATCGCTCAGCGGCATGGGCGCCTGCTGGCACACGAGGTCCTGAGGTCGACCCCTGGTACCCACAAAAAAAAAAAAAAAAACAAGATGCAAACCCGGGGAGAAATGGGGAGGCTTAGAGGGCAGGTGCCTGTCTGGTGGGTGGCAGAGTTCAGCTCCCTGGAGGGGTTAGGTGGGACATCCCAAGGAAGGCTCTTGGAGGAAAGAGTAGGGGGGTGACAACAGGAGAAAGCTCCCCTGGGCTGTCTCAGGGGATCAAAGGATTGTGGGGGACAGCTGGGGTCTCCAATAGGTAGACAACTGTGCTGGCTCGGGAGGTAGTTGTTGGCACCGGGCCTTGGCAGTCGGGGGCAAAGTCCTCGCAGAAGTAGGAGGAGGCTAAAGGAAGTAGCTAGGTCTGAACTTGGCACTGTGCCTGACACAAGGGCTGGTGCATCTCTCCAGCCTTCAGCTTTGCCTTCTTTCTTTCTATTTTTTTTTCTTTTTGTGGTGCTGGGGATCGAAATCAGGGCCTTGTGCATGCAAGGCAAGAGCAGCTTTGCCTTCTGAGGCCACTTCTCAGGGGCCCTCCTCCCCTCCAACTTTAGTGTTCTCTGACCCAGGTACCTGTGGCCAGGAAGGGGAGACTTATCAGTGTCTGAGCCTAGGAGAACCCAAACGCTGGTGATAGTTCATCTTAGTTCTGGGAATTGCATTTATTACCTTGTATCCACATAGGGGTAACATGGATCTCCCATTACTCTATCCTTCCATCTTTGAATTGTTGGTTGGGAGTCAGCCTGCCTCCCAGGCTGACTGCTGACTGTCAAGGAATTCCTGAGCTTTCTACAGTTCTGTGGTGGCTGCACCCTCACTGGCTCTTGTAACATAGACAATTTGTTTACAGAAAGTTCAGGAGTCCTGGAAAGGAGAAGGAATAAGATATCAGAAGGAAGAGAGAGAGAGGGTAGAATGAAAGAATCTCACTTCAATTCTAACCCATACTTCTGGCCTTCTATCCCCACAGTCTCAGGACAGATCGAGAATACAGTGTTCATCAACAAGATGAAGGATCAGCTGTGCCAGAGAAGGGTTGTGGGCTGGCCCCTCCTCACTACCCCACCTTGCTAACAGTGCCTGCCTCAGTGTCTCTGCCCTCAGGCATCAGCATGGACACAGAGTCCAAGTTAGAGCAGCTCACCCCACATAGCTAGGCATCTGTCACCCAGAATATCATGGTGGTCCCTGTGCCATCGATGGGACTGATGACTCCTGGAGTCTCCTGTTCTCAGAGGTGGAGAAGAGGAGGGAGTCGATCAAGGGGTCTGGGTTTGGTAATCACATCCCCCTCAGGCTCTCTTGTGACCACAGCCTCATCAGCTCAGAGCTTCCCCATTTCAGCTCCCATGATTGTCTCAGCTCTTCGCCCTGGCTCACAAGCCCTGCAGGTGATCCCCGATCATCACCAAGGAAGGAGGCAGAGGTGGTGGTGGAGGTGGCAACGTGGCTCCTAAGTCCCCCAACCCCAGGGCCACAAGAAGAAGTACATGCCGGAATCAGGACTTCCTGAGATGAGTGACCCTCACGTCCACTCCCCTGAGGATGACGCTGACCATCAGAGAGACAGCAAGACCTACAGGTGCTGGATGTGCTCCCTGACATTCTACTCAAAGTCGGAGATGCAGATCCACTCCAAGTCACACACTGAGACCAAGCCCCACAAGTGCCCACACTGTTCCAAGACCTTTGCAAATAGCTCCTACCTGGCCCAGCACCTCTGTATCCACTCGGGGACCAAGCCTTACAACTATTCCTGCTGCCAGAAGGCCTTCTGCCAGCTCTCCCACCTCCAGCAGCACACATGAATCCACACCAGTGACAGACCTTATAAATGTGCACACCAAGGCTGTGAAAAAGCCTTCACACAACTCTCCAATCTGCAGTCCCACAGACGGCAGCACAACAAGATAAACCCTTCAAGTGCCACAGCTGTCATCAGGCTTACACAGATGCAGCCTCACTGGAGGTGCCCTTATCTTCGCGTATGGTGAAGCACACCGAGGTGTGTATTTGCACTATCTGTAGGCAGGCATCCATATCGGAAACATACCTTATGAAACATATGCGCAAACACAACCCTCCTGATCTCCAACAAGTACAGGCGGCAGCGGCGGCAGCAGCAGTGGCCCAGGCCCAGGCTCAAGCCCAGGCTCAGCCCAGGTCTCCAAGGCATCGCAGCAGCAACAGCAGCCACAACCACCGCACTTCCAGTCCCCTGGGGCAGCCCCCCAGGGTGGGGGCAGTGGGGATAGCAACCCCAACCCTCTGCCCCAGTGCTCTTCTGACCTAACCCCCTTTAAAACAGCAGCGCACCATAAGGACATCTGTCTCACTGTCACCACCAGCACCATCCAGGTGGAACACCTGGCCAGCTCTTAGAGATCCATGCTGCCACCCACTGGGAACAGGAGAAGGAAGTTTTGGTCTCTTCTTTCTCCAACCCGCTCATCATGGCCATCTTTTTTTTTTAACCGTTTCTGTGTTTATAAATGTATTATCTCTGAGAATTTTCATATTTGATGTCTTATTTTATTTTATTTTTTTCAATTCACCCTGTCCACGGGAAAAAAAAACAAAAAGAAGATGCAAACCTGTATTATCTGCATAATAGGTTATATCAAAACTTATTGGCTTGCTGAGCATGGTGGTGCATGCCTGTAAGGCCAGCACTCAAGAGGCTGAGGCAGGAGGATCACTATGAGTTCAAGGCCAGCCTGGGCTACATAGTGAGTTCAAGGCCAGCCTGAACTGCATGGTGAGACCTTGTCTCAAAACAAAAAACAACAAACAAACAAACAAACAAAAACTTATTGGCTCAAAACAACAAATATTTATTATCTCATGGTTTCTGTGGGGCAGAATGTGGAGCAGTTTAGCTAGGTGACTCTGGTTCAGGGTCCCTCATGAGGTTATGACCAAGCTGGGAGTGGGGTTTGGCAGGACTTGGAAGTAGCAGCTTGAGAGAAAATGAGCAGGCAGCTGCAACCTTTGGTGATAAGATGGGGGAAATAAGTCACGTTGTTAATTAAGCAAGCAAGCTGTTATATTCCTTAAGATAAGGAAATGGGATGTTCAGGCAAACTGGATGAAACCAGTGCTGAACCAAGATGGCAACAAATCTGACTGAAAGTTGTCCTTAATCTTCATTATACCTGCATTTCTTTAATAAAATATCAAAGGGGGACATATAATTCTAGATACATTTTGGACAGTACCCAAATTCATGACTGTGCAGTAATTAAATTACACCCTACCACCAGATGTGATGGTGCATGCCTATAATCCCAGCATTCAGGAGGCTGAGGCAGGAGGATCACAAGTTCAAGGCCTGCCTGGGCTACATAGTGAGTTCAAGGCCAGTCTGAGTACATAGTGAGACCCTGTCTCAAAAAAAAAAAAAAAAAAATACACCCTGTCTAGAGACCCCAGCCCCTTTTAAAGAAAAACAAAAACAAAAACTATGAATAGTTATGACATCCCTCTGAGTCCCCATAAAAATGAAATGTGCCTTTAGTTTGGGGCTGTTCTGTCTGTGGAGTAGTCAGCTTTGCTATCTTTTTCTGGGGCTGCTCTGCCTACAGGGTAACCAGTTGTACTTCTTTCCTATAGTAAACTTTAATCGTATTTTCATTTTAGAACTATTTCATGTCTAATTTCCATCTTACATGAGGCAACGACCCACTCTAGCTGGCAACAAAGCCATAGGCTAGGGATGCATTCATCTCAGGTATTGTTGGGAGATAGGCTGGTTTCCAAGCCCACTCAGGTGGTCTCAGTCATCCTTGGCTGTTGTCTGGAGACTTCCATCCTTGCCACGTGTGCCTGTCCTCTAGGGCATCATACAACATGGCAGCTGGCTTCCCCCAGAGCAAGTGAGTGAGAGAGAAAGAGAGGGTGAAGAAGACTGGGGCCATAGTCTTTTTTATAACCTAATCTCAGAAGTGACATCTCATCACTTCTGCCCTATTCTGTTTGTTAGGAATAAGTCATAAAGTACAGCCCACACAGAAAGGGAGGAGATTACACAAGAGCATTATGGGAGAGTAAAATATCGTACCCCAAATAGATTTCTTGGGCATATTTTAGTTGGTTATTTAGAGAAACTGAAGACATGGGAACAGCTCTGAAAAATCTGTCCTTCTATTTAAAAGAAATGTACATCTGTCTACACTAGTAAATAGCAAATACAGGCAGAGGCTTTTCTATCTGACACTCTTTCTGCCTAGGAAAAGTATTTCCATATAAAGAAGAGATTGGCAATCTGACACCTGGCCTAGAAGACAACCATAGGGAGACTTCATCTACATAACAAGGCAAACTTAGCTTATTGTGTGCATCTTTACTCCTACTACTCCAGCCACCAGTTGCTTTCCCCCTAGAAGTCCAAGGCCCCATTCCTTTGTTAAACTCTGTGTGAGGATCAACCAGCTCGCCCCTCTTTGAGTCCCATACGGAATGTGCGTGTGACTCCTGTGTGAAGGCATGTAATAAGATTCACTTGTTCTCCTTCCTGTTGTTTATCTACTGTCAGTTTATTTGGTAGATTAAAATAACTGAATCTCCCATAGGAAAAGAGTAAGTTTAAAACAACCTTGCAGCACGAATATGAGGAAGCAGTGCTCACTGGAGCCTGTCAGAGACGGCCTGCTATGGTATCCGCATAATTCCATAGGCGTGGCTTTAGGAGCAAGCAGGCGCTCCCATGATTCACCAGGTCTTGGCCAGTTTAGCTAAGACTCCTCCATCTGTCATAGCCTATTCAATGGTGGCAAACCTCTGGCACGCATGCCACAGCAGGCTGTTTGTATCACTGAAAGCTCTAAAAGGTTCACCATCCCTGGCAGGGTTCTGTGATCCAGAAGGCAGAACTTGTCTGGGATTATAACTCAGTAGTAGAACATGCGCTTAATGGGGTAGGATAGAAGAAATAAAGATCAGTAGAAAGACCAGAAAATGGTGATTTTTAAATTGTACTTTTAGGAAAAACTGCAATTTCGGGACATAAAGTTACAGTTACAATGCTGTTTTACTATCCAGAAAAGTCACTTCGAAAAAATTGCTGAGGCTCCAGAAGATTCAGTAAGCTTTCAGGTTAGGCTCATGCTTTCCACCTGTAAACTGAGCCTGCATTTTTCCTGCCACGGACTTATATCCTCAAGGAAGCAGGACTATTAAATGAGCAGCATATCTCTAAACTTCAAACACATGCAAACCTATTCCACCAAATAGGCAAACTGACAGACGGGAAGAAAACTTGTCCTAGATCACCCATCTTGAAGACACCCCAAAGACCACATAAAAACTCCCAACCCCAGACCATCCTGAAATTATTTTCTGTGACAGATGTCAGTCACCCTACTTCCTATTCTGTGGATAGGGTGAGTTGAGGTCTCCATCTCCTCTTTGCAGGGCCTTTCTGATTCAGGTGACACTTAACATAGGCAAGACCCTGGGTGGGTTCAACCCTCAAAACACAACGAACAACAGCCAAGGGTGGGTGGGAGACCCAGTAGTGATACTGGAATGCCAGGGTTGTGTCTCAAGGCGAGGAAGAATGAAACTACAGATGGAGGAGGTAGAGTAAAAATTTATTTTTAAATTAAAAAAAATTTATTTAAAAGATATGAAGGAAGAAAAGATATAAAGGCAAGAAGTAGAGCTCCCTCTCACTGGGAGGGTGTCCTGAGTTGGATGCCCCCATGGAACCACAGGGATGGAGCTGGGGCTAAGGCAGAGCAGGAGCTAGTCTTTGGGGTTCTAGTACATACCAGGACTAATAGGAGGCTATAGGGGTCTTAACTTAGTCCTCCTGCCATCTACCCTGAGTGCTGCCTATGCCCAAAGGCCTGACAGGTACAAGACTTGTGGGTCAAGTCCCTCAGGGGCACAGAATCAGTAGGTATCTTTAAGAACAAAGAGTGAGAGTGGCCAGAGACCAGGAAGTGTAGATAAAGGACAAGCAAAGCTTGTCTACTTCTGGAAGTAGGCAGGGAAAGGACACAAACAAAACATCTGTATAAGACACTGACGTGGACAGTGTTTGCCTTGTGTGTGCAATGCCAGCCAGTGGCTCTTGGGAAACAAGGGCCCTGCCTGTTTTCCTTTCATGTCCTTTGATCCAGGCTGTCAGTGACTTTCTTCAGTGTAACCCACACCCAGGCTTATGCCAGGGCTGAGCTCAGCTCCCACTCTCCTTTTCACAACATGCCAAGGAACTAACTTCTTCTGGGGACATTTTGAGCTGACAATAGCAGTGGAGAACATGGGGTATCTACTAATTTCTTAGACCCAAAGTATTCCTTTTGTAAAATGCAAGTCCTGAGTTGTGGAAAGGGCAGAAACTCACCTTAGGGAGCAGGAGATTGTCAGCAAAATCTGTACTGTGGGTATGTTTTCAAATACTTCTAAACTACACCTAATGTGGTTCTGCAGATTGAACCCAGGACCTCATGTTAGTCAAGTGCTCTATAACTAAGCCACATCTCTATCCCCAATGCTTAATTTTAAGAAACAGCTAGGTTCACTGTATTACTTTCAATCTGTTCTCCATTAGTACATGCTGGCCCAAGGGTGCCTCTAGTTCAAATCCATTTCCCTGTGCCTCTTATTTTTGAATGTATTTCTCCAAATTAGGCAGACAGACCCTGATCCAGAAGGGCCCTGTGAGGCTCAGTGTGGAGGGGAAGTGCACGGGCCCTTGGGTGTGGCAGACCTGCTCTGAAATCAAGATCCTCACGCTGAAGTCCAAAGATAATCATCTGCGGTTGTGGAACAGGAAATAAATGTGTATGTGTGTTTCAGAGGTAAAGCTGAGAAGCTAAAAATATTGACAAAACCATCATGGGAAGCAGCTGGAAAAGTAAAAGGGTAATGGGAAAGAGGTCAATTGGTTCAATCTCTAGTACTGAAAGGGGGGAAAAAAAAGCACTTATCAGCAAATAGTTACCATGTACCAAGCACTGTTGTAGATATGGAGGAGACAACCATGAAACAAAACAAAGTTGCTCCCATCATTGTTATAATAATAAGCTTATTGGTTAAAGACTGAGACATCAAAGTGACTACCAGAAGAAACAGCTCAAAGTCTTAAAAGGGTTGTGCTGGGGAGCAGGTTTAGGAGAGGAGAGACCTGGAGAGAATCACAGTGAGAAATTGTTTTTCCTGTTAAGTCCTGTTATGTTATTTGATATAGAGTTTTTAAATTTAAATTTGAATTGTTGGGCTGGCAAGATGGCTCAGCGGCATAAATGCCTGCCTGGCAAGTGCGAAGTCCTGAGTTCGACTCCCGGTACCCACATACGAAAAAAGTGCTGGTGATATCGCTCAGTGGCATGAGAGCCTGCTGGTGCGCGAGGTCCTGAGGTCGACCCCCGGTACTCACAAAAAAAAAAAAAAATTGATTTGCTACAAACTATTCTATTCTTTACTAGCTATATGTCCTTGAATTCCCTGGACCTCGATTCCTTCATCTGGAAATTTGGGATGACATTGTCTAATATTTTGTATGTGTGTATGGTACTGGGAATTGAACGCAGGACTTCACACTGAGCCACATCCCTGGCTCTTTTCTTTTAATTTTAAAACAGGGTTTTGCTAAATTGCCCAATCCTGGCTCATCCTTCCAGAATGCTGGAAGGGGTGCCACCACACCCAGCTTTTCTTTTATTTTCTTTTATTTTTTTTTTTCTGGTGCTGGGGATCAAACCCAGTGTCTGGTGTACACTAGACAAGAGCTCTAGCTGGGTGTGGTGGTGCACGCCTATAATCCCAGCACTTGACAGGCTAATACAGGAGGATTGCCCAGAGTTCAAGGCCAGCCTGGGCTACATAGTGGGTTCAAAGCCAGCCTTAACTACATACTAAGACACTGTTCAAAAAACAAAAAACAAAGAACAAAACAAAACAAAACAAAACAAAAAAGCAACAACAACAAAAGACAAGAGCTCTACCACTTAGTTACATCCCCGGTCCTCTTGAACTCTATTTATTATAGCAGTACCTAGCATGAAGTAGTCACACAAATGTCAGTCCCTCCCGTATTTCCCACATAATATTTTGCAGCCCAGGGTCTTCAGGCTGAGATGTGACATTCATTGTTGGGTCTGGCCTGAGCAAGTCACACGACTGTTTTGCCTGTTTCTGTGCATCTGCCACAAAAATGCTCATCTTGAATTTTTCCATGTGCTAGAGATACAGGTTATACATTGGTAAGAATTCAGAAAAGCCTTCGAGCTTTTAAAAGAACACTTACTAGGGCTGGGGGGTATAACTTAGTGGTACAGTGCTTGCTTATCATGCATGAGACCCTGGGTTCAATCACTAGCACTGCAAAAACAAAAACAAAACAAAAAAACAAACAACTAACACTGGCCAAGTCTTAACACAGTTTCCACTTGGATGACATTCTTTTATCTTCTGGGAAGATAGGGTAATCTGCTGTTCTGTATTACTTACTGCCTTAGTGAAAAGACAGGGTAATCTGCAGTCCTGAATTACTGACTCAGAGGGTTTCACAATCAGGATGCTTAATCCCCGAGGCACTGAAAGCCTCGTGATGTAAGGCCAAGAACAATTGTGAATTCAGGAAAGAGAGACATCACTGTCCGGGATCAGGATGTAAATGGTAGAAAAACACTGAAGATGTCAAGATGACAGAACAAGGGGGATTGCTGAGATCAGCTGGTCATAAAGGGGACATTATGCCTATAGGCTCCTTTGTGTATTGGTGCAAACACAAATATGCAGGAGTGTTTGCAGGTTCTGTGGGGTGTGTGTGTGTGTTGGGGTGGGTGCAGGCAATGGTGTGCTGGTAAATGTCAAACAGTTCTGAAGAGAGCCTTGATTTTTAGTGGTAGCCAATCTGAATGATACTCTCACTATGGCCAGTGTAAGGTTATTAAGTTAAAGGCACTGAATATAGGGTCAGGGAGAGACATACAGTTGGTTCTCACCAGTAGGTGCAATCAGGTCCAGCACATTGTTGGTTGTAGGTTTCCAGCTCCTCTGTTTTTCAAAAACAGGTAACCTCCCAGCTCCCTATAATGATCTGCCTCTCAAATTATGGCTATTGCTTTAGCCTTTATTCAGGCTCCCATTCATATCTCCCAAACAGAATTATCTATTCTGTTACCAAACCAAGCCTCCTTTGCCCACTAAACATTGGCCTAGTCACTGAAATAACAAATTTTGCAAAAGGAAAAATTCTATTTACAAAGTAGCCAACCACAGGGAGACCAGGGTGCAGATCTCAAATCTGCCTCCCCAGGAATGGGGTTTGAGGATACTTGTGAGCTGAAGGTAGATAAAGCTGATGGAGGTTAAGTCTAGGGGGTTAATTCTGGAACTAAGAGCAAGTAGTTTGTTTAGATTTTCCTTCAGTTTCAATTCCACCCTAATAGTTTATTCTTTTGTAAAAGTTCATAGCTCACTGCAACTCATAGGAACTCTAGAACAGTAGTTTTGGTGTTCTTTTTTTTTTTTTCTTTAAAATCTACACAATCACTGGCAAGACCATTTGTTTATTCAGAAGCAGTGAACAGGATGCTACAGGCCTGTCACTGAACCACCCGCCCTTAAAGATTTGGCAAACTCCTACTGGCTGCAGAAAACTGGACAGGCAAGAGAAGGGGCACACTCAGTTCCTGCTCTTTAAGAATTAATTGGCTGCCAGGTTCTCTGACACGCGCATGAATTTCTTCCTCATCCTGCAGGAAACCCTCTCTTATTAGTTTTGGGGGTGGGGGCTTTCCTTCGAAACTCTCCACCCTCTCATTCCTCTCCTATGAAATCCTGTATCCTGGAGCCAGTCCAGACTAGATTCAGGCCCCATGGAGCCTGACATTGTATTTATATACTTTGGGGTGTGTGTGTGTGTGTGTGTGAGAGAGAGGGGTATTTAGAAAAATAATTCAAAACTACAAACATACAGTGACTAGGGTCAGAGCCTTTGGAAGGCGTCTGTGGAAATGAAGGTTTTTAAAGCTGAAGCTTCATTAGCTTCCAGTAAATACATCCCCGAAGCCAGACACAGACTATACTCAGAAGGAAACTGGAAGTTTGCCTGGTGATGGTAGGTGGTAGAAATGTCCTGATTTTTTTCCTTTTGGATAAGGAGGAAGATTTGGAACTCTGTCCCATCTGAAAACTCTGCCTTCAAAACTGATAGTGGGGCTGGGGATATAGCTCAGTGGCACAAGCACCTGCCTGGCAAACACAGGGTCCTGAGTTCAATTCCCAGTACAAAAAAAACCCCAAAAAACAAAAAAACTGATACTGGAGGACATCACCTGCCTTCCAAGGAAGCCACTTTATTTTGCCTTACTCCTGCGGTCTTCTGTGGCTTCTCACGTACCTCTTGGTACAGAACAGGCCTGTCATGCCTGTAACTCGCAGACCTGCTTCAAGGAAGTAGCTCCTCTAACTCCTACTTCCAGGAGCATTGTGGGTGAGAAGGGACCTCTAGTGGTTAGTCGTGCAGGTCACATCATGCCACAAACTACCTGTTCTCTTAAAGGTGTTCTGGCTTGTTGCAGTTCCAAGAAGTGGAGGAAGCTGGGGAATAAATGCCCACAGACATATTTTCCAGTTTGCTATCAACCTGAAGCCAGAGGGCTTTGTGAAAAGATGTTGGAAGCATTCACATTTGGGTTACTGTCTTAGTCTTATCTTTTCCCCAAGGCCAGCGAAGCCTTAGAGTCCTCATCTGCCAAAAGGTGATAATCTTTAATCTTCTAGGTAGAGAGGAAATTGAATGGAGGAGCATGGGTGAAGAGTGAATGTGTAATGGGTACTCAGTAAAAATTAGTTCTCTTATTCTTCCTTTCAAGTTAAAAATTCATGGAGGGCAAAGAAGGGAGGAGAATATAGATCAGAGGAAATTTTTTTGACACTATATAGATGGGTTGTGGAGGGTAAGATAATGTCTTAGTCTATTCAGGGTCTTTATAAAAATACACATATGTGTGTGCGCATGCACATGCACACACACATATACACACACACACACAATTTTTGCCCACACTTTCAGCAGATTCCCTGATGCTCTAAAGATCATTTATAGTTCGAGAAGCCAAATTAAGAAACTCTGAAGTAAGATATTTGGAAAAGCATGCAGCCAACATTTGAATGGATTCTGATCCCTAATCTGCCACTAAAGAACTATGTCCTTTTAGATAAGTCCCTTTACCTATCTGTATTTCATTTCCCTGCCTATTAAACAAAGCAAAGGTTAGACATATGTAGGATTTCCAGAGACAAGATAGGATGCCTACTTAAGTTGGAATTTCAGAGAAACAATAATTTTAATAATATAAGTATATACCAAATACTGTCTTTGTCATTAACGCACATTAATAGCTCCACAAGACTATGCTCCAAAAGTATTCATTATGTTTTTTGAAAGGGTCATTTTTTTTTTGAGACTATGTAGTTCAGTCGGTTTTGAACTCACTGTGTAGCCCAGGCTGGCCTCAAACTCACAGTAATTCTCCTGCCTCAGCCTCCCAAGTGCTGGGATTGCAGGCATGTGCCACCATGCACAGCTCAGTATTCATTATTTAGCTGAAATTTAAAATTAATGGAATGACCTGTATTTTTGCTTGCTAAATCTGGCAACCCTAGACAGGTAGCAATTCAGATCTTTTTTTAATGCAAGAAACTGAACCCAGGGCCTCACACATGAAAAGCTCTACCATTGAGCTTTACCTCCATCTCAATTCAGGTGTGATTTAAGGTCTAATATTTTTGGTGAGGGGGGATGGGAAGCTAGAGAATCATAGATCACTGTTCAAGCAGAAAATTCTGAAGTCCTGTGACTTTTTTTTTTTTTTTTTTTTTTTTTTTTTGAGATAGGGTCTCACTCTGTGCTTCAGGCTGGCCCGGAGCTTGCTATGTAGCCCTGGCTGGCCTCAAATTCCCAATCCTCCTGACTCTGCCTCCTGAGTGCTAGGATTACAGGCATGCAACATCACACCTGGCTTCTGGTGACCAATTTTAAGCAGGTCAATGGATGGTGTGTTGGATTTTGAATGGAAAAGGCAGCACACTGGGTGCTGAACTAACTTAAGAACCACTCTATTATCACTATTCTGCAACCTCCAGATTTCTAGCTTTCCTGTTACTCTAAAAGCTTCAGTAGTATTCCCAGTGAACTGGCCAGATGACCAAGCAGGCTTGTGACCCTCTAGCCATTTGCTGAGTTGCTGTATCTGTCACATTAATGTTGGTCCTAGCAGATGGGAAAATGATGGCTGGAAGGCCCAAGGACTGTAATGTTCATCAGTCAGCTGTCCTCAGTCCTCTTCTGCCTTCTGGTTGCTTCTCTCTCCCACTCTTCATTCCTATACAGTAAAAAGTATGGTGAGGGCTATTGAACCTGTGAAGCCAGTCTCCTATAGAGCAGCCCTGGGTACACATACCTTTCTAGGGCAAAGCACCCGACTTACACCTCTATTTTGTTTCAGAGTAGGCATTCTGCTCATCTTTCCCTTCCTTCGTTCTGTCAGCTCATGGCTCTTGAGTAGCCATCATGCAATAGACACTGTGCTAGATACTTCCCCCTTGCTAAGAACTTTCATTTTCATCAGCTCAGCCAATGTCTAGTCCTATAGTCCACGGTTCTCAAAGAGAGATTTACAAGCCACTGTATCAGAGTCACATGGGAATATTATTAATGGTGAGATTACCAAACTGATGGAGGAAAGTACCTAGAGATTCCCCTAAGTGATTGTGTGTGTGTGTGTGTGTGTGTGTGTGTGTGTGTGTTGCTGGGTCCTGAATCCAGGGCCTGTGCATGCTAAGCACATGCTCTATTACTGAACTTCATCTGCAGTCCCTCGCAATTCTTTTTTTTTGTAAGAGGCACTGGACAGGTTTATTAGGCAGAAATTAAAAGGTGCAGACTTGAAGAAATAGAGTGCAGGACCCCAAAAGAGAGAGGGAGGGAGGGAGGGAGAAGAGAGAGATAGAGGTCTTTTTTCCTGGAATGGGGGAAAGTTGATGCTTCTCTCTTCTCTCAAGGGGTGGAAATCCCTGGAAAAGGCCCTCCCCAAGGGTGCTGGCCCATTTTACCAGGGTGGTGGGCCCAATTTGTTTGTTTTAGGGCAGGTAATTCAAACTCTCTTTGGATTCTCTCAACCCACTCCTTCCTCGTGGGACCAGGCTGCTGCTCTCTGCTCTGTCCATTCAGCTCCTGCATGTGTGGCTGTTAGGAAGGAGCCTGATTTAACAGTGGGGACATGGACCTGGACACTGGGTGACCAGCTGGGTTCGAGAGTCGCACTCTTCTTAAAAGTATGATTTTTGGCTATGGTTTCCTTGTCTCCTTTCTGTGTGTGCTTCTTCCCTCCCACCTGGCTGGGCTACGCGTCCCTGAGCAGGGGTGGGGCTGTCACCGCGGCGGACAGGGCAGTGGTGATACAGGAGGTCCCGGCTTGCCTGTGGGAGTCTCCTCGTAATTCTTATACTCACCTTAATCAGGAAGTCATGGGTGCCAGTTCCTAGGCTCCCTTCTCAGTTACCTTTCAGAAGTGCCAGGGCCTGGAGAATGTGGAGCAGATTAGTGTTTATTCCTGGAATATTCAGACTCAAGGCTGCCCTTCCTCTCCCACTCTGAGCTTAAGCTACTTGTAGAAGATATGGAGTATTGAACTCTATTTTGCTCCATTTTCATGATGCCAGGATTCAACGTAGGACCTGGTGCATGCTAGGTAAACACTCTAGCATTGAGCTATACCCCAAACCCTGAACTCTATTAATATTCCAACCAGCTAAACAATTAAAGTTTAATAGTTAACTACATGCTTAACTACTTACAGAAAAATGATTTCTTCTGTCAGTTATAGGAAAGAGGAATGTTCTAGGGATGTGCTTAGACACGCAGATCACTCCCTTGTCTCTCCAAAAGTGATGCCATGCTACCATTTTTCTTACTGGAAATCCCTCTTCAGCACCTGAGGGCACTCTACAGTACTATTGACTGCCATTATTAGTTTTTCACTCTAGAATCTAAGACCCTTGAAGGCCAGGAGCTTTATTTTAATCACTTGTGTCTCTCCAGGGTACCCATCTCATGTCGTGGAGTCTATAAAGCACCATTCATTTTGTAGATATCATAGCTTTGTAGAGTTATTACAACGGTTTTCCACAGATGGCAGTAGAGTAACTTCAGAAGCCTCCTTCCCTAATTCAAGACAAAGCTAACATATTGGCTTGGATGGGACTGGCATCCCCAATATTTAGAATACTTAGCACATAGTAAATACACAATAAAAATCTGCTAAGTACATTTCTTTAACATTTTAGTTATAAAAAGTCAAACAGGGGGGCTGGTGAGATGGCTCAGCGGCATAAGCGCCTGCCTGGCAAGCGTGAGGGCCCGAGTTCGACTCCTGGTACCCACATTAAAAAAAAAAGTCAAACATACAGAAAAATTGAAAGAACAGTACAATGAAGATTTATATATTCCTGTGTAGATTCAGTAATGTTAGCTAATATTTGCTATATTTTGTGTGTTTATTGATTATGATTATGATTAAACACAGGGCCTTGTGCACACTAGGTACACACTATACCACTGAGCTAGATTCTAGCCCTATTTTTGCTAAATCATCTGAAAGTTAGTTGCAGTTGTCACGCCACTCAGCCCCCAAATATTTCAGCAGGCCCCTCCAGAGAATTAGGATATTCTCCTATATAACTTCAAAACCATTTTCATGCCTATAAATAATTAACCATTATTTTCTAGTATCACCTAGAAAATGGTAGAAGTTGCTGTTGGTGTCCTACTGACATCTCCTTGGCCTACATGGAAATTATCTCCTAACTGTTGCCATATATCAAGTAACTTCCTGTGTGTCTTTTTCTGGACATTTTTGGCTGGCTTTTACTCTGTGCTCACAGGGCAGGCTAGACATGCTAGGGAGCCAACATCCCAAGTGTCTCTCAAACAACAAAGGAGAGAAGTTGGTTGATAAATACCTGAGCTTGCTTCCCCATAATGAATTGATTGTGAGGAGTGTTCCACTGAATTTCTCAAAGGCTCCACAGCACAGTTCTCACAGCAGTAACTTGTTCATTAACATATCCTGTATTAATTCTCCTCTCTTCCCTATCTTACTTTCTATGCTTCCTGAGATTGCCTTTAAATAAACTGTTTGCACCCAAAGCTTTGTCTGAGGGTCTGCTTTGGAGGTACCCAGAACCAAGACATCAGCCCAGTGCTAAATTTATTTTCAAATGATAATAGTAAAACACGCTGCTCTTGGATCCACAGAGAAGCAAACTCAAAATCTGCTTGGGGAAGCTTGTACCCAGCCAGTAGGAGTGGCTCTTAGTGATAATCCTTACTTGAACAATGTTTTAGTGAGGCTGTGCTTGTTCACTGTACCCAGCCCAGCCTATCTTAATAATAACAACAATAAATAATTACTGCTTAATAAGGGCTTACTGTGCAGCAGTCTTACATGTTCCACTTCATTTACTCCTCACAGTGACTCTGTAGGGAGGGAACTATCATTATTCCCATTGCATTGATCAAGAACCTGAGGTTCAATAGAGGTTAAGCAACCTTTCAAAGTCACGTAGCTAGTAAGAGACAGATTTCTGGTGTATTTAACGAATGTGTTAAAATGTATGGACAACCATAAATATTCTTCTATGTTCATGTGCATGAGAACAATAGCACTTGTCTGATAAAATTTTGCATTGGTAATAATACCATAAACATACATTTTTTTTATCAATAAAACAAGTTATTACCAATTGCTAATTCTTGGGAGTGTAATGCAAGGATTCCTCAATTAGATGAGCGCCTGAAGGAACTAAAATGACCCCCTACCATGCCTGGCTTGGCACAGTTTACACACTGGGCTCTCTTCACCAGCATTATTTAAGTTGTGTGGCGTCTTCCAGTATTTTGACTGTTGTGAAAGTCAAATCTCTCCTTAGACTTGTCCTATCACAATCCCCAAGCTATTAGATTGTCAAAGCACAATCATCTTACTTGAATATGACTAAATTAAGCAAGTTGTGCTACATATTTTTGCATAAGTTCAGGCTTCCGTGGAACATTACATCCCTGTTAGTAATATCCAGCCCCACCTAGTAACCTAGGTACACAGGAAAACTTAGATCTTAAGAAGATGTCTTTCCCAATTACTGTCTTCTCTAAGAATCCATAAAGAGAAGTAGACTTTGAACCCATTTTATCTTATTTATTTGACCCTACTGTCATAAAGTGTTCAAATTCAAGTATTATAAAGGATAGTAACAAGGACAGAATTCAGGGTCCCAGGCAGAGGAACTTTCAGAAGGCCAAGGAAGTCAGCTTTTCAGAGCTCAACAGGTAAGTGGGAAGCCTATCTTTTAGAGAAGGTAAAGAGTCAAGTGAGGGAAATTCGTTATGAAAAGTTGATGTCTTGGCTGAGAGGAAGGAAAGAGAAGACATCAATTCTCTTTTTTTTATAAGGGGATGGCTGTGGGGGTGAGGGCTGCCAAGAAGCCCATATCCCAGTTTTTGTTGAGTAATTGTGGTGGAGAATCTTTGAGATAAATCTATTAATGACCAAATTCTGAAATAATTACTGTTATAACAGTGTGATAGAAATATCTTGGGCAAAAAATTTAAATTACGAAAGAATCAATATTAGTACTAATTGCATTTTATCAAAAGATTGATGCAGGCTTGCCAGCCAGAGGGGGTGAGCCTGGTAGGACTGAAGTTTGCTCCTAACTGGACAGGCCTGGGACAGGGAGGCGCGGAGGAGACCCTGAGTAGTCCTAGGTGTATTCTGGGTCTTGACAGTTAATACCCATGTTAAGGGGATAACACTCGAAGTTGCTAAGGTCAGTGGAGTAGCCAGGGATTGGAAACAATGACTGACATCTTATAAAGGAAGAGAATATTCATTTAGGCAAGAGGGTGAGTAAGAGCCTCACCTTGGGAGTCCTGGGTTTGAATATTCACTCTGGCATTTATCATCTTTAGGATCTTGGGCAAATTGCATCATTTCTCTAAACCTTTAGAAACTACCTCAGCAGGGTGATTGTAGGGCTTAACTGTGACTGAAAGGACATACGTGACAGTGCCATTACATAGTATGTGTTTCTACTATATTTATAGAAGTACTCTTTTTTTTTTTTTTTTTGCAGTGCTGGGGAGTGAACCCAGAACCCTGCACATGCTTTGCAAGTGCTTTACCCCTAAGCTAAATATTTGGCATAGTAGTATTCTTTTTCTTTTTTTTTGTGGGTACTGGGGGTCGACCTCAGGACCTCGCGTGCCAGCAGGTGCCCGTGCCACTGAGCAATATCACCGGCCCTTTTTTCATATGTGGGTTCCGGGAGTCGAACTCAGGACCTCGCACTTGCCAGACAGGTGCTTACACCGCTGAGCCATCTCACCGGCCCTAGTATTCTTGAAAGGAAGTAAAGGATGCATATTTTTTTCCAGATTGAGGCAGAGAATATCTTAGGGAGAGGTGAATAGAAGCAAAAGCACAAAAAAAGGGAGAAAAGAGGCCTTGATTATTTATTATTTTTAGTCCATATTGGGCCAAAGGAAAGGAATATTAAGGAGAAGTACAAAGATATTAACAAGTTTTAAAACTAGAGCCCATTTTTCCATTGAGTCCTTCCTGAGTAGACACCATTTGAATCTACGGGATTTGGATTCTCTATTATTAGAGAGCAACTCCCCAAAAATGACCAGGAGAGTCTTTCAGAACAAGAATTACTTTGTTTAGTAAAGACTACCTGAGAATGAAGTCAGTTTCATTTCTTTTCCTGTTAAAATGACATTCTATCAATTTTTCTAGGGAAGACTGGTTTTATCTTCCCCAGGCTGTCCTGTATTTTATAGCCTACTGTATTTCCTTGCGGTTTTCTTTTCTTGTGGTTTTCTTTTTGTTGCCTTAAAAGAGTTCTTATACTAGGAGTACTTTGAACTTACTCAGATCAGAGTTGTTTAATTAAAAACTAGAAGTAGTACCGTTATAGCTGGGATGACTCATCTGGGACTTTATTTTAAATACCAAATAGACAGGAAGAAGGTTCATAAACTCGTTGTAGATCAAAGTGCAAAACCAGCAGCACTCTTTCCCCCCAGCAGGTTCAACTTCAGTTCATTAAAGATGGGATGGAAGAGCAGAAGTCTATCGCAAATGTGCAGATTTCTTCTTGTGGTGATTTTATTTTTGCCATCCAAGACAACATGTAAGTTAATAGTCTGTAGATAAAGAAACATTTTGGATTTTAAAAAATGATCAAGTGTTGGGGATGTAACTTAGTGGTACATCACTTACCTAGTATGTGCAAGGTCCTAGGTTCAGTCCCCAGCACTGAAAAAAAAAAAAAAAAAAAAAAATTCCAATTTGGAATGGCTATACAGTTGGTATGGCTCAGAGTATAGGAGTTACTAATACAATAAAAAATGAAAATTGTGGAAAATTGTTTCATGATTTTGCTAGTACAAGAAGGGTTAAGTATTCTATTCTTTCCAGAGCAATAGCCAGAATTCTCATACATTTTAATGCATTTCAATACTAATTTTACCCAAAATAATCTGCTTATTTGAACATACCACTTACATGACAATCTTTTCTGCATTTCCCTATCTCCACCTGAAAGTACTTTTTCCTCCCTTCTGGATTTTATTTTATTTTATTTTTTTGTGGGTACCGGGGGGTCGACCTCAGGACCTCGTGCGCCAGCAGGCACCCGTGCCACTGAGTGATATCACCGGCCCCTTTTTTCGTATGTGGGTTCACGGGAGTCGAACTCGGGCCCTTGCGCTTGCCGAGCAGGCGCTTAAGCCGCTGAGCCATCTCACCGGCCCTCCCTTCTGGATTTTAAAAGCAGTACATAGTCATGGTAAAAGAAATTAGGGAGGCTAAGGATCAGTAGTAGAGTGTGTGCTTAGCACATTGCAGGGCCCTGGGTTCAATCTCCAGCACTGCAAAAAAACAAAAACAAAAACAAAAACAAAAACACAAACTAAAAAAGAGCTATCTATAAAAGAATAAAGAAGGGGAAAAGGCTGGGGCTACAGCTCAGTGGTAGAGTGCGTGCCTACCATGTAGGAGGCCCTGGGCTTGATCCTCAGCACCACGAAAAACAAAACAAACTAACAAAAAATCCCAAAATAAAAACCCTTCCAAATCCTGTCCTCCATAGGTGACCATTCAATGTTTTGGCATATACTGTTCCAAATTCCTAGAAAATACTAGGCAATAATCCCATTATCTTTACCAATAGATTTAAAAAAAAAACAAAAACAAGTTAAGACTGGGGGTTTTAGCTCAGTGGTTAGTGTACTTGCCTGGCATACTTTCTTTCTAAAAATCAGAGCCCAAAACAAACAAACAAATACCTGAGGTATATCTTGATCATCCACTCCATGAAAATTTGTCTACCCCACAAACCATAGCTATTTAAACATCTTTTTATTTCACTGTACTTCCAAAACCATTAAAACATCAGAAATGCAAGATCAAATTAGTCCATAATCTATCATCTAATCAGAAAAGTGTTTTCAAATCAGTTTTGGCCCATTTGCATTTTGCTTTGATACACTTGTAGTAATTATGAGATGTAATTTACATTCTGTCTTTTCATCTAATGTTATGTCTTAAATATTTTTCCACTTTGCTATAATTTTTTTTTCTTTTTATTTTCCTAATCCTACTCCCTTGCTTTCCTACTTCTGACCCCTTAAAATAAGAAAATGAAGTCTGGTATTTCTCCACTTTTTTTTTTCTTTTTTTTACCAATCCTAGTTAATATATATAGAACTTTTCTATAATCATTCTGGAACTATTCTGTACATTTTGGTTTCTAATCCAGTGGTTCTCAAAGTTTACTGAGCATTAGAACCACAAGGGAGGCTTTTAAAAAGCCTAAGGCTGCCAGGCATGGTGGCGCACGCTTGTAATCCCAGGTCTTGGGAGGCTGAGGCAGAAGTATTGCCATGAGTTTGAAGCCAGCCTGGGCTACATGGTGAGACCCTGTGTCAAAAAACAAACAAACAAACAAACAAAAAAACAAGCCCAAGGCTAAGATTACATTCATATCAGTCAATCAGATGCCTGGGGGTGAGATCCTGGTATCAGGACTTTAAAAAAATCTCCAGATGTTTCCAATGTGCAGCAAAATTTAGTAACTACTATTTGTAACCTTTTCGATTTTTAGTTAAAAAATACATTATAGGTCTATTTCCTTGTAAAATCATATAGCTCTATATGACTATTCCTGAATTTTGAGAGTTCATTTATTGCACTGATGAAGCACAATTAATTTAACCAATCTCCTATTAATTGATATCTAGCTCATTCACTCTGCATATCTTAATAGTTTCCCTCTATATTTCCAGGTTCTGTTTTAACTGTGAATGGTAAAACTGAGAACTATACCCTGGATACTCAACTTGGCATCGAAGAATCTCTGGAGTGTGCCGTTCATAACCACACCAGAGATGAAGAACTCCTCTGGTACCGAGAAGAGGGCAGAGTGGATTTGAAATCTGGAAACAAAATCAACTCGAGCTCCGTCTGTGTGTCTTCCATCAGTGAAAATGACAATGGAGTCAGCTTCACCTGCAAGCTGCAGAGCGATCAGACAGTGTCCATCTCAGTGGTGCTGAATGTCACTTGTGAGTGAAGGGAAAAGAAGTTGTGAGTCAATCTGTAAGGTCTGCACTACATTAAGTGATACTTGCAATCTAGGCATTGGTTTTGCCAGATTGCCCTATTCATGCTCCCGCAACAAAGCGTTTACCCCATACCCCATACACTTTCCAGCACTGAGTAGCTGCTAGTTGCATTTGAAATTTATTGTCATCTTTAAAATTAAGAATGAGGGCATTCACCTTCTCATAAATGTGTTGGTTATGTGTATTTCTTTTCTGTGAAATAACTTGCTTGTGGCCTTACCATTTTTCTATTGGGATATTTGCCTTTTTCTCATTAATTTGTATAAAGGCTTTATAAGTTAAGGAAATTAGCTCTTTGGCATTTTGGATTGCAAGTATTTTTCCTATTTATTTTTGCAGTATCCGGGATTGAGACCAGGGAGTACTGAGCTCGGTTCTTTTTATTATTTTGAGAAGAGGGTCTCGCTAGGTTGCCCAGGCTGGCCTTAAACTGGTGATCTTTCTGCCTCAGTCTTCTATGTAGCTGGGATTAGTCATGAGCCATCATGCCTGGCTCTCCTATTTGTTTTTATTTGTTTTGCTTTTTGGGTTTTTGTTGTTGTTGTTGTTGTTGTTGTTTTTAAGACAGGGTCTCACTATGTAGTTCAGACTGGCTTTGAACTCACTGTGTAGCCTAGGCTGGCTTCGAACTTGCAGTGATCCTCCTGCCTCAGCCTCCTGAGTGCTGGAATTACAGGTGTGCGCCACCAAGCCTGGCTCCTATTTGTTTTTGAAAAAAATTTTTTTCAGTGGTAGGAATTGATCTCAGGCCCTGGAGCATATTAAGCAAGTACTCTACCACTGAGCTACATCCTAGTCCTGGACAATTTTACAGTTTTTTTGGGGGGGAGGGTGCCATATTGAAGAGTTTAATGTTCACATATTTAAGATTAATGAGCTTTCCTTTGTTGTTCCTAGCTTTTGTACTCTGTTTAGGAAGACCTGCACTGGGGATCATTTAATATCACTTTAAAACCCAAAAAGATGAAGTTCTTCAAATATATAGTTGCAGCTCTCCCACTGATGGAACTATATACATAGATTAAAGACTGTCAAATGATACTACATGAGTGGTCATGTGGGTGGTCTGGGTGGAAAGCTGGTTCTGCATGAAGGAGGTGTGGATGGTATGGTGAGGTGGAAGGCAGAATAAGATGAAGGATGCTATGATTTGGTAGGAAGAGCTCTGGACTTGGAACACAGTAATAAAATCAAAGCCACTTGAGTCAGTGAGCTCAGCCAACTTTTCAATGAAAAACTGATGAGATATGTAAGTGGAGCAAATACTGAGAGACTGAGCTCTGGAAAATCCTGACATCCTGCATTTTGAGATTTCTAAGTAAATAATTCACATGTTCCCAAGCAAATGAGCTTTGTTTTTCGTTTTAAATGAGTAAATAAAACGTGATTTTTAGCATGATATCTCTCGGCTATTTTGATAGAATCCACGACTATCAGAGGACCTTGGCTGTTTTGTAATACAGACAAAGTGAGGAAGTTGAGGCCCAGATTGGGGGCCCAAATCATAGCTGGAACTTAGACTAGAACACAACTCCCCCCGGCCCCAGTCTCCTAATTTAGTATTCCTCCAGTGGTATCTTCTTAGGAGAGACATGGCAGAAATGCCAAAATTATGAGCTGGTGACTTAATGAATTTGTTTTCAGTTTTCCAGGCTCAAGTCACTTTTTTTTTTTTTTTTTTGTGGGTACCGGGGGTCGACCTCAGGACCTCGTGCGTCAGCAGGCGCCCATGCTGCTGAGCGATATCACCGGCCCTTTTTTTGTATGTGGGTTCTGGGAGTCGAACTTGGGACATTGCGCTTGCCAGGCAGGCGCTTACGCCGCAGAGCCATCTCACCGGCCCTCAAGTCACTTTTAAACTCATCTTTATAATAATCTTCTAGATATAATTGTTAAACATATATGTCTGAGATATATCTATATCTATATCTATATCTATATCTATCTATATATCTCCAATTGGTCAGTGACTCATTGTGACAATAACTGACACAAACTCATCAACTAATAAATCAAAACAAGGCTATAAAAGTGCCAAGAATGTCATGTACAACCCAAAGGAATTATTACGAGTGTTATAAAGAGCAGATTTAGAATGAAGAAGAGGGCTGGGGTGCAGCTCAATGGTGCTTAATATGTGTGAGACCCTGGATTAAATCTGGTAGTGTGTGTGCACAAACACACAGGGACACACACACAAAACTAACGGGAGCTTGACAACATGCAATATGGGGGCGGGTGTGAAGAAACAGATTCTCTTATATGCTCTTGTTCAACATATAAACTGAAACCACCTGTTTTCCAATATCTATCAAAATTTAAATGTGCCTGGGCCGGTGAGATGGCTCAGCGGTGTAAGCGCCTGCCTTGCAAGCGCGAGGGCCCGAGTTCGACTCCCGGATCCCACATACGAAAAAGGGGCCGGTGATATCGCTCAGCGGCACGGGTGCCTGTTGGTGCGCGAGGTCCTGAGGTCGACCCCCCGGTACCCACCAAAAAAAAAAAAAAAAAAAAAAATTTAAATGTGCCTTTGCATGATCCAGAATTTCTCCCTCTAACCTTGGAGAAATGCACGCACGTGCATATACAGAGGCATGTGCACAGATATTTATTGTAGGGTTTTTAAACATATTTAAAATTAAAACGGTCTAATGCCCACCAAACTAAAATAAGTTGTCATATATTATACTATAGCACTCCAAACTAGTGTGCTAGATCTTTGTGGTTCAATATGACTATATTTCAAAAATGAAGTCTTTTATGTAAGACCTTCCTGTGCTCCTAAAACAATACAATATTTTTGTGGGTATACTATCTGTATATAAAACTGTTTTTAAAAGATCTGGAAGGATTTACCCCAAATTTATAGCAGCAGGTATCTCTGGGGACTTAGGATGAGATCAGGCTAGAGTCAAAGAGAATCTGAAATGTACTGATTTTTTTTTTTAAAGGGACTATTCCCATGTAGCTGATATGCTTAAACATTATTTTAAATAGCTAACACGAATAGCTAATAAGATCTGCCCACAAATGGAACAGTTCTATTTGGCATATTCCCCAATGCAGCAGCTTTCTATATATCTGAATACCATATAACATCCTTGTTGGATATGGATACAGAATTCAAGCTCATTCCAAAGAGCAACAAAATGTCATTCTTCTGAGAAAGTTATTAATAGTGCAGCCTACTCAGGGTCTAATTATTCAGTGTGCAGATTATACAATTCCTTTTTTCTCCTTCACATCTACCTCCTTCCTACTGCCCACTCACTCTTCAACCACTTTATTGATCTTCCGCATCTTTGCCCAGAAATGCAAGGGGCATAGAGAAGAGGGAAAAGTTAGCTCAGCCATTTCTCCCCCTAGATACTGGGAAGTCTTGCTGAAGGGTAAGAGTTGGAAATATTTGCTAAAGATGAATGTGTCTGACTATCTATGGATCTACAACTCTTCTTAGCCTGGAGAGAGTAAGGAGTTGTTTACATGGATAGGAGGGACCCATCTACCTTCTGTAGATGCTAGACTAGCCAAAATTGGAATACCTTCTGGGAGGAGGCCTTTATTTCCAGAAGATCATGGAGGAAATGCACATATGCATTGCCAAATATGTGGCTATGGCAATTGTGATAGATTTGATAGATAAAATGCAAAAATAGGTGGTATGAGTAGCCTTCAAAACCACCACCACCTCAATGATAATAGTAGCTAGTGCTATACTAAATTCTTCACAGGGATTATTCCATTTGATAATCACAGTGTTCAAGAAGTCAGTATTGTTATCTCATTTTTTTTTGAAGATGAGGAATCTGAGGGCTTAACAGTTATTTGGCTGTCTCAAGGTCACACTAAGTAGTGCAGATGGAATTAGGGCTGACCGCAGTGCCTATCTTCTTAGTATCGTATTATTTCATTCAACCCTAGCAAAGAACCAAGTCTTATACTCTTGGGTAGTGTTACAAATTGTCCATTCGTTACAGATTTATTATATATATTATAATATATATTATAATATATACTTATAAATTATATATTAATTATATATTATACATTAATAATATATATAAATTATATATTATTATATTATATAATATTATATACAATATTATATAATATATATTATATCATATATAATATATTATATAATTATATATTTATATATTAATTAATTATTAATTATTATATATTAATATTAATTATGAATATATAATATAATATGTCATATATAATATTATATATTTATATATAATATATATTATTAAATATATATTATATATTATATAATATATATAATATATATATTATGTTCATAATCATATGCTATTTTATAGTTTGTCTTCTCCATGTTAAAAATTCTCTAAGGTTTGGAACAGGAGTTTGTTATTTACTATTTTATCTCTATTTCCTAGCTCAGTACTTGGCATGTAGTATATATCCAATACATTTTTGTCAAATGAGTGAAAAAATACATGAGATAGACTGAAGGAAGAACTTGAACACTGACAGTGAACTACTCTTTCTCTTCTAACTAAATCTAAATGCTTGAGTCTTGCAGATCCACCTTTCTTGAGTGGAGGAAACAACTTCCAAACAGTTGAAGAAGACAGTGATGTGAGTTTGGTTTGCAATGTGAAATCCAACCCGCAGGCTCAAATGATATGGTACAAAAACAATAGCATCCTGATATTAGAGAAAAATCGTCATGAAATCCAACAGACAAGTGAATCTTTTCAGCTGTCAATCACCAAAGTCAAGAAATCTGACCACGGAACCTACAGTTGCATTGCAAGTTCACCTCTGAAAATGGAGACCATGGACTTTCAACTGGTTGTTAGGGGTAACTGTCTTTTAAAGTAAAACTCAGCATAGGGCAAAACTCAGAATAGAAGCTCAGTAAATATTTTTGGTGACCACAAATTATGACTACAATTATGATTAGTGCTGTGATTTTCTTTGGCCCAACATCCTTATTCAGAAAATTTCCTACTAAGAATTCTAGCCCCTCCCTGTAGAGGAATTATTCCATATAGAACATTAGAAAATTGCCCTTTGAGCAAAGGTCCTTTCTAGAATCTGATGTAGAAAGCAATCCTGCTTGGTATTTAGGGAAGAGTATTCCCACAAATTCTCTTGGGCAACAAAGTGTGTAGGAAGTGGACTTTTAAGCTCACAGCCTGATGAGTAAACAGAAGAGATTTCAGAAACACACTGACTAGATTTTTAAAAACAGATCTCTAAAATCACTCCTCTTGTATTCTAACCTGTAGGCCAAACAGAAGAGAAGGTAGGGAAAATGATGGGAAAAAGAACAAAACAAAACAAAAAAACATACTTTCTCCTGGCTTTATGTGTCATCTACCTAGCTTTATCATCTCTGCTATAATAGAAAACAAATGGAGTTCTGTGTGTTTTCCCTCATCATATTTCTTGCTCAGACAAAAAGAAAAGGCAAGATACCTGGTGTAACAGATGCAGAAAATGCTCGTGCACACATTTTCTGGTCTTGAGCCAGTATGTAGGGAGCAGCCAAACAAGTCAAGGCTCCTGTATCTTGTTAGAATATTATTCACTTTGTCATTTACCTCCCTGCACCCACTCATTGCCATTCTTGCCAGTCCTCAGGAAACCAATTGAATCCCTGCCAGAAATGACGAACAGATATGCCTGTAGTATGTCTTACTTCCTCCCCTGGCCCACCGCAAGGGATTTGGGACATGAACAGAGTGCCTGGTGGGGAGGAAGAGTTGCCGTTGGGTGATTTCCTGTCACTGTGACTAGTGTCCTGTTCAATAATTTGTCCTGCTGAGCACCAATAGTACGCATAGGGGCTACTTGCTTTAAAAACCAAACCACAAATAACCTAAGAATCCCTGGGACAAAAGCAATGCAAGGGACATCACCTTGAAGCTGTGGCTTTTTACTTTCCCCAGGACCACAAAAGCATGGTAGGACAGCATCACGCCATGCTATCCTAACTGGCTGTAAGACCATACTTGGAGACTAGTGAATTATATCATTCCTCTTGTTATATCATTTCTCTTGGAAGAAATTGTAATTTCTTTATGCCACATGCATACAACTTGTGTGGCAATCAGCAGATTGCCTTTCAGGTGGGCAGAAACTTGTTTTGGGTGGAGCTCTTCCAAACCAACTTGTTTTTCTTATTTCTTCTTGCTTTGTTATTTCCCTTGCTGTTGGCTGCCTTCATAACATAAGCGCTCTGCTTTCTGGTGCTCAGGCTCACAGCCAAGTTTTCCATGAGGCTCTCCCAGCTTCACCGCTCAGTGGGGAAGTTTCTAAATGAGGCCATGCAAAGCTGGAAATGACATCATGGAGCTTTTCTTGAGCACAAGTTTTAGCCCACGTGTTGGAATTATTTTGCCATAATGAATAAGGGGGAGGGGACACAAATTCTAGTTACAATTGAGAGTGTAAAAACAGAAAAGGGGAGAGAGGTGCAGTTAGTTATGTTTTTCAACATCAATTTCAACAGAAACTTGGAATCAAAGTGAGCCAGTGGGTCAGTTGATCTCAGCTTGTTTATGAAATGAAAGCTGTCACATATGTCCTCATTTTATTTAGCCAGGTAAAAATATTCCAGCCTGTGACTGAATTCTGATTTCTTTTCCTATTAATCCCAGCTGTGCTTCCCTTTGTTCTGATGTCTTTCCATGGCATGCAAGTGGAGGGGTCCCTAGTGAGGTCCTTGATGTACCTCAGAGCTGGCTATTATAGAGCCAGAGCTTGTAGCAGGCTCATTGAGCAAAGTGTCTCCAGAAGGCTGATATGACCCACACTTTCCTGAGAATAGATTTTAGGAATAGCCAAGAGAGGATAAAAATGAAAGATGTTTTGGGGTTCAGTGGTAGAGCTTGTTCTTAGCATGTATGAGGCACTGGGTTTAATTCCCAGTCCCAAAAGAAAAAGGAGGAAGAGGAAGGAGTAGAGGAGGGGAGGGGAAAGGAAGAGAGGAGCTGAGAGGAAGGAGAAAGTAGGGAAGGGAGGGGAGGGGAAGAAGAGAAAAAAAGGAGAAAATAATAAAAAGCAAAACATAAAGGACGCTTAATCCATTAACACCCAAAATCAATTGTGAAGAATTGGCAACTAATGGGAAGAAAGTAATCAAAACATAACTGGTTAGTATGTTGTACAGTTAAGAGGGGATAAACTCTACATCATAATCTTGAGTCATATAGGCCCTTGGCTTTGGAATTAGATTTATCTAAAGTACCCTTCTTCCCCTCCTTCCAGCTTTCACTTTTCATATGCCATCTTATGACCCTTTCTTCTTTATAATACATATCTGAATCTGTAGTTTTTGTTTGTTTAGTGTCTCTCCCACTAGAATAGGAGCTCCACGAGGGCAGAAGCCTTCCATGTCTGTCCTACTCTTTCGCAGGGTCAAGCATAGCACCTTATACACATTAGTCACTCAGTACATCCTCAAATATCCACAAACTCAACTGTATAATAAATAGTACATTCAATTTTCTTTAAATTCTTAAAATATTTTCTAAGCCATAATTGGAGCCCATTCCCTTCCTCTGGTAGCATTAGACTACTGGGTCAGACAAATTCATCTAAAAATTTTTGTTGGCCCTTTGCACTTTTAGTTTTTTTTTTTTTTTTTTTTTTTGTGGGTACCAGGGGTCGACTTCAGGACCTCGCGCGCCAGCAGGCGCCCGTGCCGCTGAGTGATATCACCGGCCTTTTTTTCGTATGTGGGATCCAGGAGTAGAACTCGGGCCCTCGCGCTTGCCAGGCCGGCGCTTACGCTGCTGAGCCATCTCACCGGCCCTGGCACTTTTAGTTTTGAGAATTTCATCCCATATCATACGAAACATGTTAAAATAAAGCACATTACATGTGGCTTTTTGCTGTAAATATTTTGAAAGGAATTTTATAATTTGTATAAATTTTGAATTTTGTTATAAATAAGTTGTTAAGTTTATTCTTGAGGTTGAAATATTATTATTTGGCATGGGTTAGAGTTGATGCATTGTCACATTTTATTGATGTTTAAATGTGTATTTGCCTTGATTAATTTTGTCACTTTCTTTTTGTGTTTTGGAGCCAATACTTTTTTCCAGGCTCTGAGTTTACCTGGTGCTCAGAAAATAAGGAAGTGGGCTTCATTTCCAAGCTGTCTTGGCTACTGATGATCTCTTCCTTGTCCACAATGGATGTGGACACACTGAGACTGGCATGGTGGTCACACCTATAATCCTAATACTGTGGGAGGCTGAGGCAGGAGAATAGCAAGTTCCCACCCAGTCTGAGCAACTTAGCAACTTATAGAGACTATCTCAAAATAAAAAATAAAAGAGTTATAGATGTAGCTCAATATGAAGGCCCTGAGTTCAATTTCTAGTAGTGGGAGAAAAAAAAAAAGTAGATACTTCTATGATCATTTAAAGCATATGGGAAATCTTTGCCAAAGTTGGGAAGGCTAATGCTGGAGTCTTTTTTCTCTTAGGACACCATGCAGCCACCTTCTAAAATGTCTGGTCACCTGGCTGGAACACTGTCTCAGTAGAGGTACAATCGATGATTGTCCCTACTGTTCCTAGAGCCCATAGATCTCCCCTTCTTAGTCCAGGGAGCTCTCCATCCTCTGTCTTCTTGCTCTTAAACTATTCTCCCTCTCTTTCTCCCTTTAGGATACCTCTTAATATCTTTTGGGCCTTTCAAAAAACAGGAAAAACCATTGACTTCAGCCTGCTTCTGTTTTCTGTGTAGCAAACATGGTAGATTTAAAAAGTACAAAATTGTTTACTTGCTTTAAGGGAGTTATTCATAATACAATAAATTATTATTTCACAAAGGAATGAATTTAAAGCCTGCCTCTGTACTGGGTTGTGACTTTGGACAAGTAACTTAACCTCTCAAATCCCCTAATTCCTCACTCATGAAGTGAGGACAATACCATCCACCTTTTGGGATTGCTGGTAGAGATTTAGTTAAGTGCAAGGCATCATGTCTAGGACATATTAGAAGCACGTAACTTAGAAGCATCTAAATGTTCATTTTTCTTCCCTGTTTTTGCAGATAAATCTGTGCCTGTACCAATAGAAGCCATTATTGCTGCATGTGTTGTAGTCTTCTTGACATTGTGCTTTGGACTGTTTGCGCGAAGGGAGAGAATAATGAAGGTATCTAAGTATTCTGGATATTTGTGGTAAAAAGTCATCTAAAGGGCTGGGTATATAGCTCAGTGGTAGGGTGCATGCTTTACATGCAAAAGGCCCTGAGTTTTAAGCACTGCAAATAAAATAAAATAAAATAAAGTTGCTCATGAGAATAAAAGTTATACACATATTATGAGTATAACTTTTTAAAGAATGGAAGTAAATATGAGCAAGGCCTGAATAAAAATAGCTCTGGTGTTAGGGGTAGGGAATTTGGAGTTGATTTTTCTTCCTTTAAAAATTCTCTTTATTGTTGCTATGGTGTCTGTGATTCAATAAGTAAACATGAAGAACATCTGCTCTGGATTCAGAGATCTGCATGCTCACCTCTTGAGTCCAGCCACATGCCCTGGCTGGAATGGGCTGGAGTTTGAGTTGTTGAGTGGTTAAGCTCACTGTTAAACGTGATTCAGTATATGTGCATGTGTAGATGAATGCCACAAGTTTGACTCTGCCAGTTAATTCAGTGCTAAAGGAGGACAAATATGGCAGAAAGCCCTCTAAACAAAAGCCACTATGCTGAGTTCATCATTCAGAAAGGGTCATCTTCCTTGCAGTACATAACTAAGTATTATTCAGGGCAACGATATTTCTCAAGAAGTTCAATGTACCCTCTGTTCCAATCCAAAGCATTTTTGCCATTGAAAAAAGAAATACCCAGATGTCTAAGCATGGAAGCAAGCTGATTAAGAGTTACATCTTCTCCAAGTTCAATAAAAACTATTAATGTGGCCAAAGAAATGAGACCTGAGCCAGGGCAGAGATAGTTGTATTTCCACAGCACCTATCCCTAAGCCACTTTGATACATTCACAGTGTTTACTTGTGGGCCTTAGAAAAACAGGCAAATTCATTGCTCTTGTTGTGTTTGCTTTTAGCTCTGCATAAAGAAGAGAGACCCTGATAGGGATACAGCCCTGTAAGTACTCCTTCAGAGATGGGACATAGGGAAAGGTGGAGGGGTTTGGAGGAGAATAGAAAGCAGAGGAAAATCTGCCTCTGCATTAGAGGAAGGCAGGTTGGAAGCTTGCCTAGAACTGAGAACACCTTTGGGTCTTACGCCTACTCTCTAAACAAGTTTGGCTAATGCTTATGCAACTGTATTGCCATATGGAGCAAATAAGAGAGCCTACCTTGGAGGGAAGTCACTGTTGTATCACTCATTCCCAACAAGGTCAGGGCAATATTCTTCAGCCTCAATATTCCTTCTCTTTGGAGCTTTCCTTTAGTCTGTCAGCTCCACATATCCAACATATGTGAAGGTGGCAGTAGGTAACAAGAATGAAGGCATTCTGTCTGAGAGGCTGGATTTTGTTCTGAATTTTTTCATATTGCTATGATCATCATTATAATTAATTTCTTGGTTCATTTCAGATGAGAAAGCTGAGATGCCATCTAATACAGGAAGAGTTTTACATCAGGACCTCCTCAATTTATGCAGTTCCATCTGTATTTATTGCTATTATTAAATATACTCCTGTCAAATCGTCAGAGGTTATGAAGAAGTGTTTCATTAATCATTTAACAGTAGTAGGTATGACTAACATGATATGCTCATGGAACAAATTTTGTGGAGAGAGCTGTTTAAAATGAAAAGTAAGATTTTGTTAAGTCTTCCGCTTAAAGAATGTTAATTAATTGAGATTTCTTTCAAATAGATTGGGAACCATTTACTACTGGGTTTTTCTAGGTAAGAGATTAGCAGATGATTGGGTTTCACAAATCAGTGCAATACCAAAAAAAACCCAAAAACTTTTAATTAAAGTGGGGGAACCACAGAGAGTGATCAATTTTCTGTTTTCCTGGGAACATAAGAAATATCAATCATCACTTTTACTGTCATTCTATACAAGAAAAGTCTTAGGACTAAAGAAAGAAAAAAGGATAAACTTTCAGAATATAAAACACTACTTTATATGGAATAAATTCAGTATTATGAAAACTTCAGCATATCTTTATTTTTATCATCATACTAAGATTGACACAGTGACAAAATTTGTGAGCTCTGTGTGATAATGAATGTGGGAAGAAGATGGGAGTGGGTCTGGCCAGAGTGTCCTTTATAAGTATCTTTTGCCTCTTTTTCAATAGTTCCTTTGCATAGATCTAGCTGTAATTATGAGTCAGCCTGTACTCTTCCCATATATATATCAACTTTAAATTGCAGCTCAGTTATAATTTATCACTGACTACCCCTCCACCTCCATTCTTTTTTTTTTTTTTTATGTGGGTATTGGGAATCGACCTCAGGACCTCGCGTTTGCCAGCAGACGCTTATGCCGCTGAGCGATATCACCGGCCCCTTTTTTCCCTTCATGTGGGTACCGGGAGTTGAACTCAGGACCTCGTGCTTGCCAGGCAGGCGCTTACGCCGCTGAGCCATCTAACCAGCCCTCCACCTCCATTCTTTTTTCATGTTTTCCCCCCGTATGAGTCTATGCTTCTCTTTCATACACAACTGGGATGAGCTAAGGAAGAGGCAGCCCTGGCCAGAACCACCTCGCTGTGCCCTACCTTTGTCATAGTTTTTTTTGTTGTTGTTGTTTGTTTTGGTGGTGGTGGTGCTGGGGATCAAACCCTGGGCTTTGCACATGCTAGACAAGCACCTTATCATTGAAGTTTGCCCACAGCCCCCACCCCCAATTTTTTTTTTATCAATATTGCAGTAGCTAAATGTGCCACTGTGAGGGACAGCAAAAAAGAGAGAGAGCACAGTGAAGAAGGGAGGGAGGAAGGGAGGGAGGGAAGGAGGAACAGACAGACAGACAGACAGACAGAGACAGAGAGCTAAAGACTGTGGCTTACAGTTTGCTCTGTCTTCTTGGAAGTCCCAGCAAAATTTTTTGTGGGGAAGCCTCAAGACTATATCTCTTCATTTGGGATTTTTCAAAGTTGAATTTGGAAGCCCTGTAAAATGCTTTAAAAAGGATAAAGGAAGAATGATTGTGGAAATCTGAATGTTTATGTGACTTAGTAGAAACATGGGGATTAAAAAAAAAACAGATTTCAGGCAATGACAGGTTAGGGAAAAGGAAACAGAAAATTTTACATATCAAAATAGACTTGGAATCAGGAAAACTGAATTCCAGTCTTGGCTGGGTTGTCTTGTGCAAGTCCTTTTCCTCTCTTGGGCCTTTGGAAAATGAAGTGGTTGAGGTAGGAGAAATTTAGAGTATACATTAGCATGACAGTTCTAAGATTCTCAAAAGATTCCTACATAGTTTAATTAAATACAGGAAGGAGTTGGCAGGAAAGACTGAAAATGTAATACCTTTGCCCCACCTAGCAGACTTATGAATCAGCTTTGTTCTAGGACATGTAACAATCCTGGAGAATTACAGGTCATCAGTAAAGAGTTTCTTCACCCGTATGAAATACAATGACCTTGCCCATTAGCACAAGCAAGAAATATTAACTAGTTTAAACAGAGCAAGGCAATATCATAAAGGGTTATTGCATTTCATTTTTGCCTTTCAGTGTAGAATAGATGGAACACGGTTTAAAACTACATCTATCGTTAACTATGTCTGTTGTTAAAATCAAAAGTCAGCCTGTCTTAGAAGGACATGAAATTCTAGAACTCAAAACAGGACCCCATCACCTTTGTCCCAGTTTTTTTTTTTTTTTTTAACCTACCATTAGATACCTAAAATTCCAACATTCATGCTTTTGGTTTTGACTTTAGTACTATAAGTCCTAACAGAGAAGTAGCAAAACCAGTGAGCTCTTTCTCAGTCTTTCCACTAACAAGGGTACTTTTCAGTTTTTTGGGTTTTTTTCCTTTTGGGGTTTCATTATTTTTTCTTTCTTTTTTTTTTCCCCCTTGTGGTGCTGAGAATAAAACACAAGACCTTGCACACAGTAGGCAAGTGCTCTGCCACTGAGCTATACCTCCAGTGGCCCCATTTTTGCTATAGAACTGATTCCCCAAGGTTCAGCGATAATCATAAGGAACTAAATCCATGGACAGTTAGTCATACCACGCGAAGGATTTTTACCTGCGTTATTTGAGCCTATAAATGATTCTTTAAAGAAGTCGTGATTGTATCAACTTTGAAGATGAGAAAGACTGGGTTCAGAATGCTTAACTAACAAAAAGAGAGTGACTAAGGTGCGATTCACACCCAAACCCATCCAAAGCCTGGGGCTGGGGTAGGAGAGAGGCTATCAAGGAAGGAGCGAAGGTTGCATAATAAAGAAAACCTCATCTCCCTCCTAATATGCCCAGTGTGATGTCAGTACCAATTCTACTTTTAATGACCTGTACAGAATTTATTCAAATAAAGGGAATTTACAATAATCTTGGTCGGAGAGCCTTCAGGAAATGTTGCAACACACCTTGAGATAGTTCCCCATGTCTGGCAGTGTTGAACTGCTGCCTTAAATATTTGCTTGTCTTCCTTGTGATAATTATCACCAAGTATTGCTGTGTCAAAGAGTTTGCATAGATCGTTTCTTATCCCTGCAACAATCCTAAAAGGTGGGTGTTGTTATCTCCATTTTACAGCTGAAGAAATTAAGGATTTGAGAAACAGAATGACTTGCTCAAAGTCAAGCAAGTAGTATGAGGTAGAGCTGGGAGTCAAACCCAGGGCAGTCTGACCCCACGGTCTATGTTCTGCCCTCTACACCAAATGGTCCTGGGGCAAGAAGGTGGGTGGTTAAGTCGGTGAGCACATCTTACTCTTTTGGGAATGGTAGTAGACATATTTATCACTCAGTTAATATTTTTGTGCTCCTCATATTTTCCTGCTCCTTGCCATTCAGCTGTCTGTGTGACTAGTTCTATTCAAGGGGTTGTGGATAGAATTAATGGTGTCACTTCTAGGCAAAGAAGCAGAACATGTGTGTGTTCTTTAGATTCTTCCTTCCCCTGAAATGGCAACTGTGGAAAGATGTCAGAGAATCTGTCAGCCTGGGGTTCTGAATAACCATGAAGAGCAGAGTTTCCTGCTTACGAGTAAATGAAAAACAGCCCCTGTGTTAAGCCCCTAGACCAGTGATGGCGAACTTTTTAGAGACTGAGTGCCCAACTGCAACCTAAAATCCACTTATTCACTGCAAAGTACCAACACTGCAATTAAACCTGAATATTGAAGTTTTAGTTTAGAAAAAAACAACTCATACAGAAAGAAAAACACAACATGTGTGTGATAGGTTCACCACCACTGCCCTAGACTTTAGATAATTTGTTTACTAATCTAATAATTTAGATTATTTGTTCGGATAATTTGTTTAGATAATTTGTTACTGCAGCATAACTTAGTCTATTCTGACTAATGCAGGTGTTTTCATTACAATAAGAATTCAGGATTGGCTAGGGGTATAGCTCAGAGATAGAGTGCTTGCCTAGTATGCACAAGGCTGTGGACTCAATCCTCAGCAAACACACACACGCACACTCTTTTTTTTTTTTTTGAGACAGGGTCTCACTATGTAGTTCAGACAGGCCTTGAGCTCACTATGTATCTCAGGATGGCCTCGAACTCATGGCAATCCTCCAGCCTCAGCCTCCTGAGTTCTGGGATTACAGGCATGCGTCACCATACCTATCTGCAACACACTTATCTGTTTTAATAAAATAATGCTTAATTTCAGGGGCAAGTTTTTTAATCCCTCCCATCCCTCCCACCATGGACCCTGAGTTGTATAAAATGCTGAGTACTTGCAACAAAATCATGTTTTTCCCTTTGGATAGATTTACATCTTTTTTTTTTTTCTTTTGGTACCTGGAATCGAACTCACGACCTCGTGCTTGCCAGGCAGGCATTGTGCAACTGAGCTATATCCCTGACCCTAGATTTACATCTTTTGAAAACACATCTTTGAGGAAATAGGGTAGCAAGAGTACAAGCCTGAATAAAGTCAAGTAATTTGTATTTAATAAAAAAATTTAAATTATACTCAATTTCATGCCAGTGGCTTTAGAGAACCAAATATATACATTAATCACAAATGTCTTTATACTCAAGTAATCTTTTTATAAAGCTTATCTCTGCAACATTAAGGTGACTATATAGCAAACAACTTACATCATGGTTTGTTTTCACTTATATCATGCTAAAAACATGAAGGACTCTACCGTGAATTTAAAAAATCATAGAAACTGGAGATTTGAAGCTCTTGCTAGATCTGCAGTTCCTCAAGTGTTGCTGTAGAAACTCACAGTTTATTTGTCCTTATTTCTTTTGACACTCTTGATAGCAACAATAGTGTTAGTCTCTAAATAAATTAGTAACAACAATCTCTTCTATTTTCACCTTAACTAATAGTTTATAAAACATTTTTACACATGTCTTTTTGATCCACACAGCCACTCTTGAGATAATACTGTCATTATTCATGATTTACAATGGGAGATGCTAAAGTTCAGAGAAGTTGAGTGATCTGTCCAAGGTCACACAGCTAGGAAGAAGCACTACTCCTCCTATCACTCTGCCTTTTGGCCCTATAAGTAATACAATCACTCGGTTTTACAGGAAAAATATTTAGCACTTTTGCCTTATAGGCAATTGCTGTCTGATGGGAAGAATAAGACAGGAGATGAGAAATCAAACTATCACACACACAAACACCAATTATTTCCATTAAGCATTGTCAGAAATCATCAAAATGGAGTTCTCTGAGTTACCTGAATACACTAGTGTAGCATAAAAGTAGTTATCCTCCTATAAGGACTTATCTTATGTCGTCTTAAGTACTTTAACTACACCTCACTTAATCCTCATAACAATCACAGCACAAGCGTGCTACTTTTATCATGACCATTTTATAGGGGGACAACATGGAGGCATGGAGGATTTAAGTCATGTCAGCTGGGACACAGAGCTTATTAGTGGCCGAATTAAGGTTTGGGATCAGGAAGCATGGCTTTTGGCTGCTCTTACATCAAGAATGAACTTTTTTTTTTTTTGGTTTTTTGAGACAAGGTCTAGCTATGTAGTTCAGGCTGGCCTTGAGCTCACTGTGTAGCCCAGGCTGACCTCAAACTCACAGTGATCCTCCCGCCTCTGTCTCTGGGATTACAGGTGTGTGCCACCACGCTTAAGAATGAACATTTATAAGGTACTTCCTATACGCTAGAGTACACATATATTGACTAACCCCCGCTATTGACACATTTAACATTTTTATTCAGATAGAAAGCAGATATAGAGAGACAGGGAGGGAATAGGGGCAAAAGAAAAAGAGAGGAGATAGGAGAGAAAAAGAGAATAATTGAAAGTGCCACGATGAGACCTGCTATCTTACTCGACACAAGCCCTGAAGTGAACAGGAAGTGGGGAAGTGGGAAACTCAGCTCCCCTCACCAGTCCTATTTCCCTCATGGATCTCTAATGGTAACTCATGAACTAAGGATCACTCTAGTGATTGAGAATTTGCATTTTTGTGGTGACTGAGGATGTGGCTCATGGTAAAGAGTTTGCCTGGCATGTATGAGACCCTGTGTTTAATCTCCAGCATTGCAAAAGAAAAAAAAAAAGCCAGGAAAATGTAAGAAATACAAAAGAATTTGCATTTTTTAAACAACATGGTCCCTACACATAAATCATCTACTTCTTTTGGTTCTCAACTAAAAAAAAAAGCCATTTCTTTCCATGCCAGAATAAAAGCTGGCTCTGCTGTGCTTGCTCAGAGAAGGTATTTGGGTCTCTTTAGATACTTTCTGCTATAGTTTGGATCTTAAATATCCCCACAAAGCTTACGTATTAAAAGAGTTGGTCACTGCACTGTAGTAGAACCTTTAAGAGGTGAGGCCTATGGGAGATCTTAGGTTACTGAGGGTGTGCCCTCAAAGGGAACTGTGGGACACTAGCTGCTTCTTCTTACTCCTCCACTTCTAGGCCACCACGAGGCAACCAGTTCCTCCCACAATATACAACTGCCATAATGTACTATATCTCCCTGGCCTGAAGTAACAGGGCCAAGTGCCTATGGACTGAAAATGTTGCCTGAAATAAACCTTTTCCCCTATGAACTTTCTTATCGGGTATTTTGTCACAGTGATAAAAAGGTAACACACTTTCCCAGACATTTCCAAGGAAACTTTTGACTATGTCAAATTTTACTTGACTTTGGAGCCTAGTCCTTGAGTAAGTCACAATTCTACTTGTATCTGTGAACAGAGTTGAAGTAGCTGGATATCTGTAGTTTGTCAAGCTACTCTGCTATGAATATTTGACATTGCTCAAGCAAATGTTGTAGCTACCAGACATACATGAAGCTGCCTGATTTATGAACAGTGGCTTTGAAAAACGGATTTTTCAGCCACTAATGAGCTGCTAAACTTCAGAAAGTCACATAATCAGATAGATTCCTATCTGAGAGATCAGATGGGGGATAACTTGTAAGATCCTGTGAGCCCTCATATTACCTGATTGAAATTTTAAAATATATTTAACAATAATAAACAACTTATAGGACATCTTACTACTCTGTTGCATGTCATTTTGTAAGTTATTTTCTTTTTGAAATAAATTATCAGCCAGGTGTGGCGGTGCACGCCTGTAATCTTAGCACTCAGGAGGCTGAAGCAGGAGGATCACTGTGAGTTTGAGGACAGCCTGGGCTATATACTGAGTTCAAGGATAGCTGGAACTACATTGCAAGACCCTGTTTCAAAAAAAAAAAAGAGAGAGAGAAGAAAGAAAGAAAAGAAAAGAAAGAAAAGAAAGAAAGAAAGAAAGAAAGAAAGAAAGAAAGAAAGAAAGAAAGAAAGAAAGAAAGAAAGAGAGAAAGAAAGAGAGAAAAGAAAGAAAAATCATCAGCCCAGAACTGGTCATTTTTCACTCCAAATGTCATTTGTAGATTTTATTGGCAGTTCAAGGGCATCATTAAACAGTTCCACCAAAGATGATATAAACTTTGTTGCCATTAAGGAATCAGCCTTGGATTCCTGAAATGACTTTATAATTATGGTACTTCATAAAAGTGTTTAATAACAAATTTGGCTTACTTGGAAATCACTAGTCTAAAGGACTTTGCTCCAATTTGAGATATGTGTCACATTTGTTTTAAAGAAAATATTTAATGATTGTTAACAAGTTCATATTTTTACTAAAGAGTCACACTCTGCCCCCTCTCTTTTTCAGTGCTGGGGACTGAATTGAAGGCCTCATGTCAGATGCTAAGCAAGTGCTCTACCACTGAGCTACATCCCCAGTCCTTCTACACAATCTGTTTTGAGCACTCTAAGTAGGGATAGTGATTTTTTTTATTCCATAGTGCTATTAATCATCTAATTAAAGCTTCTATTGTTGATTTCTTATTCGTACTGCTGAATGACTATTATTATTTTCTACCTATACCAGACAAATTAAAATGAGCTAATGTGAACACCTAATAGCTGCCCAGGAAAAAATCTTCATGATGGTGTTCCATTTGTCAAAACCTAGAGTAAAAGCACCACTAAGCCTAAATAGTCCACAAATGGTTGCTTTGTGGCAAACCACAAAATGATGTACAACAACTCTCAGTAATTCTTAAATCTGTAGGCTTATTATTTAAACTGGCGTGTTTAGAGTACTTGAGTTTCAGGGTGCTTCACTTACATTATATCTTTTGGTGCTTAGGCTTGGAGAATTTAAGGTTTTAGTCTCTGGAATCAGACTAGCAGGGTTTACATCTGACTACCACTTTATTAGCTATGTAATAATGTTCAAGTTACGTTTCCTCTCTATTCTTATATTTCCTCATCCGTAAAATGGAGATAGTAACAGAATGTATTTCCCAACTTATGGTTCTTTGAGAGTTAAATAAGCTAAGACTTACTGAACAATGCTCTTGGCACAGTATAGACTCAATATATTTTAGGTGTTATAGGTAATATTATTATCAACCCCACTTTTCAGAAAGGGAAAATGAGACTCAGAGCAAATGACTATATGCACCTATAAATAGTATCACTGATATAGGAGAATTATAACTCTTAACCTGCTAGATGTCAGATATGCCAAATTCGTGTCCCCTGAAATAAAAAAATAAATTCCAAGGAACAACAGAGGTTAAGAGTAGGAAAGATTTATTGAGAGATAGCTCCTGAAAGACAGAGGGGTCCCAGAAGAGGGTTGCCACCAAGGCATTTTGTCAGGGGTAATTTATACAGCAAAGTCACAATGTGGGTACAACATAGGTCAAACTGCAATCAACCTATAGGATTACAAGTATACCAGCTGAGCTAATATTGATTCAAAAGGGAAGCAAGTCATGTAGCAAGGGTACATGGGAAGAACAAAGGCACTTTGGGGAAGGAATGGATCTGGATGCTCTGGTCACCCACCTGAGTGACTGGTCCAGATGTTCTGGTCACCTATCTGGGTGACTGATTTCTATGTGGACTTTACTGGACCAGGTGATACAAATCACAGTACAATCTCAAGTTATTGTTTATCCCCCAGGAAGGCATGTAGGCCTGGTCACTACATCTTTATATCTAGGCCTGACCTTCAGTGGATGTGCCTCCAGCCACAATTTTGGTGTGTTCTAATCTTTTGCACTGACTGTCTCGAGGGACCATCCCTGTCTGACTGCCTATTAGTGTCTATCTAAATTAGCTGCCTATAATACCAGTAGCACTTAAAGGGAAGGTCTAATAGACTTTGTCCTCTTTTCCTAACCCCATACTGCGTTTTTAATTTAATGTACAAAGTCAGGACTCTCTCTCTCTCTCTCTCTCTCTCTCTCTCTCTCTCTCTCTCTCTTTCTCTCTCTCACTCTCTGGGGGAGGGTGCTGTATCGCTCTATCACTGAGCTACATTCCCATCTGAAATCAGGTTTCCTAATTGAGAGATTTTAAGGGACATAATTTTTTCAGACTAAAAAGAGGCACTATTTTTTCCATCTACTTTCAAGGTGAGATGCATCCTATCTGTTTTTCAGTTTTCATTTGGGCTATGAATGTGCTCAGTTTTACTTCTATCTGATCAATCATTCTTCTTGGAACATGGAAGAAAGAAAATTAAGTGCAAGAAAAATAAGGTAAGAACCAAAAATGGAAATTGGAAGAAAAAAAATAGTACAAAGGGTATGACTTGGAAAAGGTGGAATTGAGTCTCCAGCTCCTGCATGCTAACTTTATTTTTGAGATTTTTGTGCTTTGTCTCAAGAAAAGGAAGAGGATAATAACACCATAATTATAATATTAAAGTATTTGCTTCAGATAATAAAGACTGTAGCCCATGAACAAAAGAAGAATTAAAGAAAGCTCTCGTTTTGCAGCTAAGCAAAGCCAGTCGAACAGCATTCCTAAAATGAATGCAGGGTTTAAGGTCTCTAATGCTATTTCATTATTTTTCCTTGGGCTAAGTTTCTCCTGTTTCATATATGTCATTTTTCCTTTTTTTGTTTTGTCTTCATTCCAACTTTTCTGTACCTCAATAAAATGTAGGTCTTGGTGATGATGGGTGATCATTTTATAAGGGTCCTTAGTAGAACATTTTTAGAGAAACTCAGTCAGAGCCTCCATATAGCTAGATCTCCTTCTAGCTGAGGATTAGTGCCTTATTTTGTTGTTTAAAACAAAGATCTTCCTTTTCTTCGGCAGAAGGAAATAAAAATGGGGGCAGTTTTCCTACGTCTTTCAGGATATTTCAACTTCTTGGTGGGGCACAGTTGGTTCCCTCTCTCTCTCTCTCTCTTTCTCTCCTTCCTGCTATAGTCAAGTCTGCAGTTTCCAAACCTTAAGATATTTGCATAAGCTCTTATCTCCAGTTAGAATTTCTTCTCCCCACCCATTGTCAAACTCCTAACTGTGCAGAAACTCAGGCGATCCATCATCTCTGCCAGGAAGCTTCCCTAACTCTCCCATCTGACTTTGCGATTCCTCCTCCATGTTCCACTCACATCATGTAAACCTGTGCAGGAGTATGACAGGGTTAGAGAGGTGCACCTCCAGAATGTAACACATCTTCTTTTACTTTTCCTTTCCTTCTTGATCCATATCATCGTTCACCTGTTGCCTAGACAGATTATTGTCTCTTAAGATGTCTCCTGCTTACATTCCTTTTTCTCTTTGGTCCATCATTTACACTGCAAGTCATAGCGATTCTTTTTTTTCCTTCCTTCCTTCCTTCCTTCCTTCCTTCCTTCCTTCCTTCCTTCCTTTCTTTCTTTCTTTCTTTCTTTCTTTCTTTCTTTCTTTCTTTCTTTCTTTCTTTCTTTCTTTCTTTCTTTTCTATTTTGAGACAGGGTCTTGCTAAATTGACTGGGCTGACTTTGAACTTGTCATCCTCCTGCCTCAGCCTCCTGAGGAACTGAGATTACAGGTGTGTGCCCCTGCACATGGCCACAGTGATCTTTTTAAGAAGAAATATTCCATATATACAAAAAATAAACAATGTATAAAATTAGGTATAATGAGCAAAATGAACACCCATCCACCCAGCACTAGCTTAAGAAATAGAGAACTTTAAATATCTTTGAAATTCATAAGTGTCTTCTCTCCAAAGGTATATACTAACTGAACTGAATTTGATGTTTTACATTCCCTTAGACTTTTGTTTTATGGTGTTGAGATCCTTTGTTTTATTTATTTGTGGTATTAGGAATTGAACCCAAGGCCTTCACACTAAGATATATCCCCAACCCTTTTCATTTTGAGACAGAGTCTTATTAAGTCACTAAGTTGCCCACATGGGGTTTGAACTTGTGATCCTCCCGGCTCAGCCTCCCAGAGTACTGAGATTATAGGTGTGTGCCACCACCCTGGCCTCTTGTTTTATTTATTTTTAAATTCTTGTACCACTTGTATATGTATTTCTAAATAATACAGGATTTAATTTGCTTGTTTTTTTTTAGCTTTTGAAAAAAGGCTGCACAATATTTGCTTTGCACTAAACATTGTTTCATCCATGTAAATTTTCATTTCAGTGTAGTATTCCATTGCATGAATGCATCATGATTCATGCAAATATCTATTGATGAACTACTAGATTTTTTGAAGTTCTGTGAAATCACCAGCAATGCTAAAATAAAGTCTTGACCATAACTTCTAGCGCATGTATACAAGAATTTCTCTAGGGAAGCACTGTTCAATAGAACTTACTAGAATCATGAACATGTTCTATATCTATACTGTCCAATATAGTAGCCTTCAGCCACATGTGGATATTGAGAACTTGGAATGTAACTACTCCAATAGAAACACTACAGTTTTTAATTCTTGCTTTTGTTTGTTTTTTATTTTATGAAAAAATAAAGCAAAACTTCATAATAAAATGAGAATAACAATAGTTAATACACGGTGTATTTGGTTTTTGGTGCTAAGGATCAAACAAAGGATCTTGCTTATGCTAGGTACATACTCTACCACTGAGCTAAACTCCTAGCCTAAATTTTAATTAATTTAAATTTAAATAGCCCAAGTAGCTAGTGGGTACCATATTAGACAGAGTAGCTCTGGGGTATATACCCAAGCATAAAGTATATACCCAGAGTCACAGAGTACATGCATTTTCAACTTTAGATAGTCATGTGTTGCATAAGGAATGTATCAGTGATAAGATTACGATGGAGCTTAAGAACTCCTATGGCCTAGTGACCTTGTGTCCTGATGTTATAGCACAACACATTACTCACTTGTTTGTGGGGATGCTGGTATAAATTTACTGGTCTGCCAGTCCCATAAAAGCATAGCATATACAAATTATGTCCATGATATTTGATAATTAATAACTATATTTACTGGTTTATGTATTTATTATACTTTTAAAAAATGCTTACTCTAAAAGAGTCTACTGTGTTACACAGGCAGCAGCCTAATCCATCTCATGATTACTACATCTCTTGATTGTATCAAGAGGCCCCATCAAATGATGGAACTACATGTAAATATGGTCTTTGTTTAAGCAACAAATGACACGCTCCTCAGAACGCATTCCTATTGTTAAGCCCCAGGCAATGCACTGACCGATGCTTTCTGAAGTGTAATACTAATTTATATTCCTCCCAGCAGTATATAAGATTACCAACAATATTTTTAATTGTCTGTCTTTAAAATTTTTGCTTATATGAGTATTAAATGGCATCTTGTTTTGGTTTTAATTTGCATTTCCATCATTACTGGGGTATTTTTGCCATTTATTCTTCCTTTTTTGGTAAAATGTCCCTCTCTTTTTCTATTGGCTTGTGTTTTTCCTACTGATATTTAGAAGTCCTTTATATATTTGTAATATTATTTTTTTTTTGTAAATATCTTCAAATGTAGCTTCCAAAACATAAATATCCTTCAGTTCTTAAAACTCTACAATGGCTTCCCATTGAACTTAGAATAAAATCTAAACATCATTCTCTGATGTAGTGAATGTTACAGTTGACTCTCAACATGCATCCCACCCCTGCAGCACTGAGCAGAGGCAATGCCAGTGGGGGAACTGACCACTGCACCTAGGACAGACCTGACTAATGGAAGGGCAATCCCATGCTCCTGGCCAATGCCTGCTGCAGGAAAAGGCACATGCTTTCAGTTTGGACAATAAAATGCAGAGAGAGAGAGCTTCTAGGAATGGTGGTCTTCATTCTTATGAGGAAGTGAGAAAAAGCCAGTCTTTTTTCATTGGACTTGAAAGAGGAAACACAGGAGAATGAGCCCAAGATAATGCTAACTCTGTGGGTGGCAGATCATAATGCTGGAAAGAAGCTGGGTTGTTTTTTGTTTTTGTTTTTGTGGGGTTTTTTTTGGTTTGTTTTGTTCTCATGTTTTGTTTTGAGTACTGGGGATTGAATCTAGGGCCTCACACGTGCTAGGCAAGTTTTCTACTACTGTGCTGCATTCCTGGCCTCACCTCTTCTTTTTCTTTTTCTTTTGAGGCAGGGTCTCACTAAGTTGCCCCAGCTAGCCTTGAACTTGAAATCCAGCTGTGTCAGCCTCCTGAATAGCTAGGATTAGAGACGTGTTTCACCATGCCCAGCTTGGGTTCTTTATGACTTTGTTGAGCACTGCTTGTTTCGATGCTCGGGCCTTTGCACTTCCTTCTCCTCTTCTTGCAACTTTACAGATTCTCCCAAGGCTAGATCCTTATTGCTATTTGTCTAGGACGGAATGATTACCTCCTTGAAGAGGCTTTTACATCACCATTGCTCCTGGCCAGTCACATCATATCATCCTGTTTTATTTTCTTTATACCAGTATTTGAAATCTGCATTTGTTTGTCTATTGTCTGGCTCCTCCCACTAGAATGTAAGCATCAGGAGGATGGGGGCCTTGTCTGTCTGGTTTTCTTGTTTTTCTGTTAATACAGTATCAACACAAAGTAATGTTCAATGAAAATTTTTAGTATTAATCAAAAAACAATGATTACATTTGTTGATCATCCCCCCCATTGAAGCTCTGTGAAGTCAGGGTCTAAAGTCTTATTTATTTTTTTATTTCAAGCACCTATCCTAGTACAGTTGCTTCCAAACCGTAGGTACTCAGTAGGTAGTTGAATGAAGACAGGGGGTTGATTCTAGAGAAATATAATGCCAACTTGAATAAACCCTCGAGACTTAACCCACTTAAGCAAATAACCTACTCTTAGTTATTTGCTTCCTAGACTTAACCTGCTTTTCCTGCTTTTAGTTGACTTTTTTTTACCTTTAGAAATACTAAATATTTTACTTTGATTAATTTGCGTAGATAGACCACTCTCTCACTAAACCACTGCATTTGTTCATTCTCCCGCCAAAAAAAAAGTTAGACTGTTCCATTTATTTTCTCTGATGCAAATAGGCACAGTGGATATCTCTATATCACTTCTTTGTGCAGAACTAAGAGGAATTACGTGAAGAGTATGTGCTCTCTAAAATAACTAGATGCTCTTGAATTACTCTTTCAAGTTGTTGCTCAATGAATATTGCATAAAACTTTCTTTTTTTCCCCATTGTCTATTTTTTATTTTGTACTTCATATTTTAGGTCTCTCATATAAGAGAAACCATGTGATATTTAAGTTGATGTGTCCGATTTACTTCACTTAGGATGGTCTCAAGATGCACCCATTTTCCTACAGATGCTTCCAGTTTATCCTTCTTTCTGGCAGAGCAGTACTCCATTGTGTATAAATACCACATTTTCTTTAACCATTCATCTGTTGATGGCCATCTAGGCTGCTTCTAAGACTTAGCTATTATAAATTGTGCTGCTATAAACATAGGTATGTTTACATCATTGTAACGTGATGGCTTTAACTCTTTCCAGAAGATCCCTAGAAGGGGAATAGCTAGGTTGAATGGAATTTGTATTTTTAGTGTTTTTGAGGAATCTCCATACTGATTTACTTCCATAGTGGTTGTCCTAGTTTACATTCACATCAACAATGAAGAAGGGTTTCTTTTGCCCTGCAGCCTCTCCCGCATTTGTTATTATTTGATTTCTTGAAGATATCTGTTCTTTCTGGAGTAAGATGGAATCTCAGTGTGGTTTTAATTTGCATTTCTCAAATGGCCAGAGAAGTTGAACATTTTTAATGTACTTACTGGCCATTTTTACTTTTTCATCTGAGAAGTGTCTATTCATTTCAGATGCCCATTTTTTGACTGGGTCTTTAAATTTGGAAGTTTTAATTTATTTTGAGTTTTTTATATATTCTATTAGTCCTTTGAGGAATAGTTGGCAAAAAATTTACCCCCTTTGTAAGTTATTTCTTCACTTCATTGGTTATTTCTTTTGCTGTGCAGAAACTTTTAATTTTTCTGGTATTATTTCTTGTGCAACTGGGGTTCTATTCAGAAAGTCTTTGCCTATGTCTGTCTTCAAGAGTTTTACCTATTTTGGGCCAGGTGTGGTGGCACATGCCTGTAATCCCAGCACTTGGGAGGGTGAGGCAGGAAGATTGCTGTGAGTTGGAGGCCAGCCTAAGGTACATAGTAAGTTCGAGGCCAGTCTGAATTACATAGCAAGACCCTGTCTCAAAAAACCAACAAAACAAACAAAACCAAAAAAAAACCCAAAACAAAACAAAAATGAAAACTGTCTTCCAGCTGTATTTCTGTTTTAATATTTAGATCTTTGACCCATTTTGATTTTAGCATGGCAAGAGATATGGGTCTAGGTTCCATCTGCAGCATGCAGATAGCCAGTTTTCCCAGCATCATTTGTTAAAGAGGCTATCTTTTCTCCAGTGAAAGTATTTAGCCCCCTTGTCAAAGACAAGGTAGCTGAGTGTGTCTGGAGTTGTTTCTGTACCCTCTGTTCTGTTCTATTGACCCACAAGTCTGTTTTTTGGCTGATACCATACTGTTTTTATCACTGTAGCTTTGTAATATATCTTCACATCTGGGATTGTGATGCCTCCCATCTTGCCCTTGTTGCCCAGAATTGCTTTTGCTATCTAGGTCTCTTCTGGTTCTGTATGAATTTTAGGATTATTTTCTCTAGTTCTGTGAGAAATGCTGTTGGTATTTTGAGTGGAGTTGCATTAAATCCGTATAACAGTTTTGGAAGTATGGCCATATTGACTATATTGGTTTTGCCTATCCTGGGACAGGGAATATCTTTCTATTTTCTGATTTCCTCTAGGATCTCCTTTTTCAGAGTACTGTAGTTTTCATTGCTGATGTCTTTCACTTCCTTAGTTAGGTTAATTCCTAAGTATTGAATTTTTCTTGATGCTATTATGAAAGGTATTGTTTCCCTAATTTCTTTCTTGGCGAGTTTATTATTGGCGTACAGGAATGCTATTGATTTTTGAGTGTTGACTTTGTATCCTGCTATGCTAATGAATTCAGCTGACTTTTAAAACCATTCATTTTAGTAGTATGGATAAATTGGGCATGGTGGTACATGCCTGTAATCCCAGCACTCGGGAGGTTGAAGCAGGAGGATTGCCATGAGTTCGAGGCTAGCCTGGGCTACATTGTGAGTTCAAAGCTAGTCTGAACTATATAGCAGGATCCTGTCTCAAAAATAAAATCAAAATTTAAAACAAAATAGAAATGCGGATAGCATCTCTGACATGTGAGTCATGGCAGTAAATTGAAGTTTGACTACATATATGCAGGCCACCAAATACTGCATTCATGTTTCCCCACTCCTCAGCACATAAGTACCTCCAATCCCTATCTTCAGGGAGGTGGATTTGAGATTTGCTTCTCTGTCTCTACACATGGCCACTTTGTGAATAAACAAATCTTTTGCAAATCTTGTTTCTGTAATTGGTGTACGGCACAGCAGGTTAAACCTGCTGAATAAAGGATTCATGTCCTGCAAAGTGCTTTATGATCTGACCTTAACATCTTTTCAATCTTATTTCTCACCTCCTATATGCTTACTTTCTCTCACATTTGTTGTATATTCCAATCACATAAAATTCTAGAGCAACTGGCTTTTATGGAAAAGATAGTCCTAAAACCTTCAAATAAAAGTTAAAACCTTCATATTTCAAGATTACTTTTTATCATAGCAACAAGCATAAATTTATTGAAGGAAAGATACTATTTTTTGCAGCTAAAATGGCTCTGCCATGTGGCAATAGTACAAATAGCTTCTAGTTCACCAACACCAGTTTTTGTTTTTGTTTTGAGACAAGGTCTCTTTATGTAGTTCAGGCTGGCCTTAAACTTACTGTGAAGCCCAGGCTGTCTTCAAACTCACTGCAATCTTCCTGACTCAGCATCCCAAGTGCTGGGATTACGGGTATGCCCAATTCCCATCACCAGTTTTGAAAGTATGCAATTCCTGACAATTGTGAGGGCTTCGCACTGCTTGTGATTTCATATAGAGATGTGTTATTAACAGCTTATAACAAATTATTTCAAATTTGCATAATTCAAATACAGGTGGACCTCTGTATCCACAGGTTCCAAATCCAAAGATTCTACATTGGATAATGTTTTAAAACAAGATAAAATAAAAGACCTTACACATAATTTACAAGTAATGCTGAATATACTGAAATAGTTAAAATCTGATTTTGAAGCTCTTTAGGCCAAAGGAGGAAGAGAGAAGGATTGGGTCAAGGAAAGGAGAAATCCTAAATTGTCAGCTTACCTGTACTCAGATGGATATATGCTTCATTCTGGAGAGAAATTATAGTGAAAGGATGTAGGCTCCTTTGTCCCAGGAAGTCCCAGAATCCAATATCAAAGTCTTAGCAGATCAGGTGTGGCTGGTTTTACTCATTTCAGGGATGAGGTTAAGGGAGGAGGTAATGGTGGAAGGGGAGATTTAATCTTCCTAAACTCCACATAAGTCACTTTACATCAGGAATTTAAAAACTGAAATATCCACTGGCAATGAATGTAAATGAGTGAAACAAATTATAAAGAAAATCACGGGGGCTGGGCATGGTGGTGCATGCCTGTAATCCCAGCACCCAGGAGGCTGAGGCAGGAGGACTGCTCTGAGTTCAAGGTCAGCCTGGGCTACATAGTGAGGTCAGGACCAGCCTGAACTACATAGCAAGACCATGTCTCAAAAAAACAAAAACAAAAACAAAAAAATCACATGGACTTCCTTGACATAGGACCACTCCCCCCCCTTTTTTTTTTCACTTTTGATGCATAAATTAGTATTATGGGAAAATGACAATATTTTTAAGAGAAACCAGCTCTCCAGACTTGTAAAACTTCTAAATTCTAAATATTGGCTCAAAAACTTTAAATCACATCCAGGTCAAACAAAGCATCTAGGAGCTGAATCTGGCCCAGTAGGCTACCAATGAGTGCACGCTAAAGTTTACTATAAGGTCTGGTAAAATATCAGGAGGGTTTCTGACCAAAGCACATCTCAGATGTGAATGAGTTTTACAGAATTGCAAAATGATGTGTTAGACTCTAGTGCCTTTCCTTTGTATATGCTATTTCCTTTGCTAGACTTCCATCCAACATTAAAAACAAAACAAAACAAAACAAAACAAAACACCCTGACCTTTTCCATCAAAGTAAAAGAAGTTGGCCAACATATGTCAAGATTAGCAGACAGCAAAAGAAGAGAAGCACGGGATAGAAAATTTGCCTTGAGACTGGCCCTGTTTGCTTTAACTGGAAGAAGCAACAGGTGGGGCTAGGGATACAGCTCAGTGGCACAGTGCCTGCCTGGCAAGAAAGAGGTCCTGAGTTCAATCCCTGGTACCCACAAAAAAAAAAAAAAAAAAAAAAAAAAAAGAAGAAGAAGAAGAAGCAATAGGTAGATTGCTGTTGTGCAGTGGCAGCTGGTGCTGCTTCATAGATTTTATAAAGGTTTTCATTTCTAATATTGTGGATTTCATACTAGAGTTGGGCCCACTAGACCCCATAATATCTCTTCTGCCTTGAGTTGGAGGGGTATAGTAGGTTCCAAGAATTCTATTCTTGGGTGACTGTCTTCCTGGGTGGGTCATTTGGGGTGAACCCATTCTGTACCTCCTTTCCATGCCCACACGGGGGCTGAGTGTAGGGGTGTGAACTGCTGGGTGGAAAGTTGGTACAAAGGTTGCCACCCTGAGAATGAGGGCAGAGCAGGAGATCTGGCAAAGAGACGATAGGAATCTCTAGGCATGGGGTGGAGAAATATAATCACTGACATGAAAGGGGTGGCAATAGTTGTAAAACTGGTCCCCTCCACCTTGCCCACGGATTCCATCTCCTCCTATTTTACCAAACTCTTAATATTAGCAATAGTATCCTCTCTGACATATATTTAATCTCTCATCTATACTGGTTCTTCCCTTGTATCCTCCAGTAGAAGTAAGTTTTCCTTTCCCCCTAAAGATCTTCCCTAATATTTACCTCCCTCTCCACTTGCTACAATGTGGCTTCTGCCCACTCCGCCCTTCCACTGCAACTGAGCTTCCAAGGTAGCCTCTGACCCAGTTGCCAAACCCAACCTTACTTGATTTGTCTGAAGCTTGCAGCCTCATTCATTACCTTCTTGCCTTACTGGGATTCCAGGACACAAATCCTCAGGTCTTGTTCAACTTCTCTGACTGTTCTTCCTGCTTTTTTTCCTGCTAGATCCTCTGTTTTGAAACTAATGATATCCCCTTAATGACACATCATACCCTGGTTGAGCACATCCCTGGGCCAGGGTACACAGCTTGACAATACAGAACTTGGCAGCCCTTCCTGAAAGGAACAGAAAGGAGGTACAGAATATAACCGGTTTCCCAGTGGGTTCCCCGCAAATGACCCACCCAAGAAGACGTTTCCCCAAGAACAGAATTCTTGGGACCTATATTCCTCCAACTCAAGGTGGGGTACTCAGCTTGATGTTCTTGTGCCCTGAATACCCTGTGCCACTATATGCTGCAGCCCAGAGTACTATACTTGGTACCCATCATTTTCTTCCTCTATCCTCTTTCCCTCTGCAACTTTGTTTACTTTCATTGTTACAACTTATTACCTAATCTCTAGAGATCTCATGTGCCACTTGGACTTCTCTACTTGGGCTCACTGTTGGTACCCCAAACTTGCCAAAGCTCAAACTGAATTCAGATCTAAAACTCACATTCTCCCAAATATGACTATTTTTCTGCATTTTCCCTACCACCTTCTTGTTCAACTGAAAACTTCAAGGTTATCTATGTCTCTTCCCTTTCTACAGTCTAAAGCTTTTGGATGGGGGATGTAACTTAGTGGTAGAGAATTTGCATACTGGGTTCAATCCCTAGTATTGAAAGGGAAAGACAAAATAGCAGCAACAACAATAACAAAACAACCCAACACAGTCTATGATTTATGTTACCTCCCAAGATACTGGAATAGCTTTCTAATTGGTTTCCTTATCTCCAGAATCTCTCCTTTCTCAGTCATCCCCTTGCCTTCCTCCACTATCACCAGATTTTTCTTTACACAGATCTGAGTGTATTGCTCCTTTGTTTAAAACCCCATTTTGGCTTCTAATTAAGCATAAGATAAACTCCAGATGCTAGGTTGTGGCATATAAAACCCTTTATGTCCTGGATCAAACCTACTTTTCCTGTCTTACACCGTGCTTTTGATCTCAACACACTCCTTAGTCTTAACCACATCATATTATGATGCACAATGACTTGAACATGATTCTGCCATGTACTTTCATGTCTCTGTGCTTTATGTTGCTGCCTTCAATGCTCTTCTGGTTTTTGCCTTGTAATATCTCATCCACTCTTCAACATCACACCATCACTTATTGTTCCCCCCTGTGATGCTAGGGATTGAACCCAGGACCTCATGTATGCTAAGTAAACTCTCTACAAGACTGGGTCAAACTCCCCTCAGTCTGGACATTTTTTTTTTTTCAGGTATCCTTAGCCTTAATTAACAGCTATTCATTGTTTCTACAGCACTACTGGTATGTTAGTTTACACTGTCTTAAAGTTGTTTTGTGCCTCTTTTCCCCTTCATTATGAGTTTCTTTTTCTTTTTCTTTTTTTATTGTGGGTACCGGGGGTTGAATTCAGGACCTCGCGCACCAGCAGGCGCCCTTGCTGCTGAGCGATATCACCGGCCCATTTTTTCCTTTATGTGGGTACCAGGAGTCGAACTCAGGACCTCGTGCTTGCCAGGCAGGCGCTTATGCTGCTGAGCTATCTCACCGGCCCCATTATGAGTTTCTTAAGAGAAAGTTTAAGCTTTTTAGTCTTCATATCGTCAACAGCCTGGTATGTTAGATATTGAATAAAAACATGATTTTAATTAGGTAGGAAGCTTAAACATTGTTTTGTGAAAGAACTGATGGTTTCTTTCAGCATAATTTTTAGTCCGTTCCTTCTTTCCGGATACTGGAATAATCTCCAAATAGGTTGGTTGCTGGGCTCCCTTAGAGACAGTTGCTATGTCATATTGCCAATCTTTAGCAAAGTCTCTCTAGGGACATAGAAACTGATTTCTCAAGTGACTGATTGGTATCTGTGTATGGATTTTTTTCACATATTCCTTAGTACCCGTGATGTTTTTCAGTCTAAGACCTAGATTCTAGGTTTCACAGAAAACTCTCCTTGTTTCAAATAGCAGATTTTAGTGTTAAGGCAGTTATATGTGTACTCGTTCTGTGGGTCCCCCAAACCTTGGAATACTACCGTAATCTTGAAAGCCTAGGGAGGCCGGTATTTATTGGTTTTTCTAGACAGCCTGGCAAAACAGTATTGATGCACATGCTCGATTAAGAAGGAGCAGCTCATGGACTCTATGAAGCCCAGAATGTAGTTTTCTTGAAATGAGCAGATGTATATTTGTAGAACCGTGGTAGTAGCTTCTGAGTGGGTGGGAAAGGGATTGACTCCAATTTCCTCTCACATAGAGGAACTTGGTTCTGACTAGAATCCAAGCAACAAGTTGCCATTGAAAATGCAGTGATTGGCCAGCAAAGGATGCCTATAGGAAGAGCCATTGGAGGATCTCTTGGGATATGTCAACCCATCCCAAACCCTAGGCTTCATGTTGAGCCCTTCATGTGGTCCTCGATGCCTTAGGGCCTTTCGGGCTTCTTAAAAGATTCAATGAAGTCAATTCCTGATGCTAAAATATTTGGGGTCTGCACTAGGTATGGAAAGCCATCAGCCTCCCTCCTCAAAGCGGGACTGGTCCCAAGAGGGTGGCCCTGTGACCAGGCCCTGTGACACAGATGGCCGAAGACGCCGGCGCCGCCAGGACGCGAGAGACCACACACCACAGCGAACCCGGGCGGCACCAACCTTGAGACCCGCCCGTGCGGGGGCACGGGCCACACCGCGCTCGTCAGCGAGGGCACCCCCGTCGGCCCTCCCCCGGGCGGGGCCAGCCCCGACGGCGCTGAGTCAGCAACGCGCGGGGGGAGTTTTGTCCCTCCGCGGACCCCGTTTCCCTAGGCCTTCTCCTCCTCGCAGCCAGAGAGCTGGTTTCCTTTTTCCGGCGCTCCGGGTGCGAGAGCCGGCTCGGGCCACCTAGGCAGTGGGCTGCAGTGCGATCCTGACGCTCGCGTGAAGACCCCAGAACTAACGTTATCCCACCGGGCAGTGTGGGCGCCATGAGCAACGCGGGTGAGGCGCCGCTCTTCCTTGCCGAGTGCCTGCCGGGGTCCTCTCTGGGGGTTCCGCGACACCCGTGAGGCCCGGCGGCACGGAAGGCCGGTGGCTGGGACCTGGTCGATGGCGGGGATGGAGTGGCATGGAGGGAGGCAGCAGCATCTTGGAGGAGGACTCCGGTAAAAGGCTTCCTCGCTTCAGTGGTCATCTCAGGATGCGGGAGCCCTGAAACAGCCCCTTCACCCTCTTTTTGGTGTTGTAATTCCTTTTGGTCTCCCAGCAGGACTCGATTCGGAGAGGGTAGCTGCTCTGATCCAGAAACTGAATTCCGACCCTCAGTTTGTACTCGCCCAGAATGTCGGGACCACCCACGACCTGCTGGACATCTGCCTGAAGAGGGCAACGGTACAGGGTGCGCAGCATGTGTTCCAGCATGTTGTGCCTCAGGAAGGCAAGCCAGTCACCAACCAGAAGAGCTCTGGTGAGACCTGAAACTTCTTATATACTTTACCTGACTTTTCTGACAGAGTTCCATTTTGGTGTCTTACTTAAGAATGGCTTTAGGGGAACAGAGATTTATACTGAAAGAGCTTGTGGTAAATCGGTAAAGTTAGGCACACGTAAAAGGCTGACCTAAGAACATTACCTTTGTGGCTTGTTTTGGTGCTCTGTAGCTTGTTGGCACAATTAGTGTGAGCACTAAATTGTCCAGTCCGTCATTATCTGTTTAAACTGCAATTAATTCTGTTCTGTGTCGATGTTACATGATTGCAGCTCTATGTCTTGCGTACTTGTCAGTGCTCTTGGTCACAAAACAGATCGTGCAAAAATGTTTATTCTCCAAAAATTCCCCAGTATTGCCCTGAAGGCATATACAACTGTATGCAATAGAAAAGGCAATGTAATTTCATGTCGTCCAATGTTATTTTTAAATATGCTCCTTGGCTGGAGTTGATGTGCTGAGTTACCACCAATAGACCAGTTTGTAATACTAAAATTAAGCTCTCTTGCCTTGCTGATTGGGAGTTCTTGTTTTGCTATCTACTGTCTAGCATCCTATCATAAAAACATCTACAGTGAAAGATTGGTTATCTGGGAAACTAAGAACATTCTAACAACAAAATTTTACTAAAAGTATTTTTTTTTTAAAGTCTTTCTCAACAGACCTGATGGCTTACACCTGTAATCTGAGCACTCGGGTTGCTGAAAGTTTGAGGCTGACCTGGACTATGTAGAGAGTTCAAAGCCAGTCTAGACTACATAGGGAGAATTGTTTAAAAAAGTCTTTTCTCCAGGTAGAAACTCCTCCCAGTGTCTTTATTGACAAAAAGCACATTATTGCTTAATTGGAGCCAAACTCATAAAGTGTACATTTAACATATATGTAAATTATGCCTCAGTACAACTTATTTTTAAATTTTAAGGGAAAAAATTATGACCTTGCAATCATTAATATTTTGGGATAACGTGAAGTGCTTAGGGTAGTATGGGCCACCAGGTTACAAATCATCCAGTTACCTTAGTAATGTCACAGTACTTTTACATAGTTTAGGTTACAGTGACCTCCTAGGGAAAAACCTGGAAATGTTAATCTGGAACAGATCAGGTCTTTTTTTTTTTTTTTTTTTTTTTTTTTTTTTTTTTTTTGTTAATGTGGGTACCAGGGGTCGAACTCAGGCCCTCACGTTTGCCAGGCAGGTGCTTATGCCCCTGAGCTATCTCACCGGCCCAGATCAGGTCTTATACATTGTGTCACTTTTATTTACAAAAAATAGAAATAGCACAGGAGCTATGTAGTTTGTTTTAATGCCGTTTTCACATTCACAGGTCATCCACATTCCTTCTACTAGAAATATATAATGTTTCGGAAAGAGGTGACATACAAATAAGCCTAAGGTCAAGATGAGCTATAGTGAAGCATCAGTGACTTTGAGAAGCACCGCTTAAGTTTTTTTTCCTGTTACAAAATTATTTTTGTTCAACATAGAAAATTTGCAAAATATCCACAGGAGATTTATTTTTTTTTCTGTATGTCTGTCAGCTATGTGTGTGTGTGTGTGTGTGTGTGTGTATGTATGTGTATTTAAGATGAGTTGATACTTTATACATTTTTAGATAACCTACCTTATTCATTTACCTATATATTGTGAAAATAGTTTCATATGAGTAAAAAAATTGTATCAAAATATAAATAAAAAATTTTCTCTAAATTTTCCTTCAGAAAAGAATTATCCTATCTTTAAAACCTCACAGAGACTTTCAGAATGGGCATAACTATGTTAATTTATCTTACAGCACAATTTAGCAGACACTACTCTAAAGTAATGTCAATCTTTGTGTGCTCACAGAGAGCATTTGATTGAAGCAGTTTTTTGAAGAGGCCAAAAAAAAAAAAAATTGAATACAATATATTTCTGGCACATAACCTTACATAGACATATTGGATATCATTGTAAGGCTTTAAAAGATAACTTAAATCAGTACAGGAAGTGATGACATCGTAGAGTTTCTGATTATACATTTACTGGATAAATGAAGAATGTGGTTGTATAGCTGATGCTTGGTATAAAATTTTCAAAGACAGCATCGTGCATGGATTCAAACATTGCTGTAACTGAAACTTACTTTGTTCCATTCAGTGGAAGAAAGATGATGTGTTCCGACTGAAAGAGTGGATCTAATGGCAAAGGCACTGATGCCAAGATGCCAAGATGTAGAGAGTATGAATCAGTCTGAAAATAAAGTGGGAAAGCGGGAAAACAGCTTCTAAATAAGTGTATTTTTATTATTTTAATAGGTAAACAATTTACTGTTTCATTCATTTTTGGGGGGGGTACCAGGAATCGAACTCAGGACATTGCACTTGCCAGGCAGGCACTGTACCACTGAGCCACATCCCCAGCCCTGTATTTTTCTAAATACAATAGATACATATATTTTTTTTGGGGGGGAATCTCTGTTGCCTAAGCTGGCCTCCATCTTCTGGAGTCAAGTGATCCTCCTGCCTCAGCCTCCCAAATAGCATCTGTATCTTTAAATGCTTATATAATCCAGTTAGCTACTTTTTTTTTTTTTCCTCATTATTGGGAGGATAGGGGGTTGACTTCTATTAGGTTCACTTTTTATTGAAGCATATACTGTATAATTCTGTATTAAAGGGTAGGGACTTTTTAAAGTTTTTACTAGATATTGCCAGCTTAGTTCCTCATCCAGAATGATAACAGTGCTTATTTCCCCAAGTCTTTACTAATGTTGGATATTATCAATTTTTTAAAAGTGTTTCTTCACTTAACATGTGTCTTACTTTTTTTATTATAATGAACTTTAAAAAATGTTTCTTTGGGGGGCCGGTGAGATGGCTCAGCGGCGTACGCGCCTGCCTTGCAAGCGCGAGGGCCCGAGTTCGACTCCCGGATCCCACATACGAAAAAAGGGGCCGGTGATATCGCTCAGCGGCACGGGTGCCTGTTGGTGCGCGAGGTCCTGAGGTCGACCCCCTGTTACCCACCAAAAAAAAAAAAAAAAAAATGTTTCTTTGGGCCGGTGAGATGGCTCAGCGGCTTAAGCGCCTGCCCGGCAAGCGCGAGGGCCCGAGTTCGACTCCCGGAACCCACATATGAAAAAGGGGCCGGTGATATCGCTCAGCGGCACGGGCGCCTCCTGGCGCGCGAGGTCCTGAGGTCGACCCCCCGGTACCCACAAAAAAAAGAAAAAAATGTTTCTTTGCTATTTTAAGTCTTTTTTAGCCTCTGAATGATTTATGATCTCTGTTCATGTTTTTCTAGTGGTGTTTCTTTTTCTAATGTGGCTTACTTAGGTGATTTGTAATGGATTCTTCATGTGATGTGTAACAAGATTTTTAGCCAGGTAGCATGCCCACCTATAATCCCAGCTCCTAGATGGGGCCGAGATGGGAGGACACTTGAGCCCGGTAGTTCAAGACCAGTCTAAGCAACATAGACCCCGGTCTCAAAAAAAAAATTTTTTTTTTGTTAATAGTAAAGATCTCAAACCTATATGAAAGATATTAAACCTTTGCACATATATTGCAAATAGTAATTACTAGGTGTCTTTTGTTTTAGTTTAATGTTTCCAGTCTTCCTGATTTAGTTTAAATATTCCAGATATTCTCATAGGTTAAGCATTGGGAAATACATCTGGAGCAGTAGCATCTATGTGAACACTCATCACAATTTCTTGTTTTGCTTTCTTGTTTTAGGGCGATGCTGGATCTTTGCTTGTCTGAATGTTATGAGACTTCCATTCATGAAAAAATTAAATATTGAAGAATTTGAGTTTAGTCAGTCTTACCTCTTTTTCTGGGACAAGGTATGAGACCGACCTTGCACAATCTTTTTGTTTTTATATCAGCCTTGATAGGAATTGGTTCTTCCTTCCTTGCTTTTCTAGTTATAGTTATCATTTCATTGTAAGTGTGACACTATTTATTCTAATTTCCAAAGTATCAAAAGTTGACTCTTTTGAAAGGCAAAATTGCTTTTGGTTGGCGGGTGGCTGCTTTTCACAGTAAAACAATGAGTCTACTATTGACTCACCTTGCTGGTTACTACTTTCGTTATTTTAAATTTCTAATTTTGTTCTCAATAATTTCTCTTTTTACCATCTTTGCTTAGATTATTTGGTCTGTCTAGGACCTAATTCCTCTTCTCTGGTTTGTGCTTGTCTGAAAGGCAGTAATTAAGTTTATTTGGTTTTAAAATCTTTAAAATGTCTGTCACATGTGTCTATTAGATGTTTGTTGATTAAAGACTTGTTTTCAATATTGGAATGTTTATTTTTGTGGTGCTGGGAATTGAACACAGGGCCTCAAGTATACTAGGTAAAAACCACCACTGAGCTACACTTCCAGTCCCAACTTCAAATATTCTTACGATGCTAGACACAGATATTTAATTGCCAGCTTTAGTTTAAAAATACCTGTTAAGGGCCGGTGAGATGGCTCAGCGGCTTAAGTGCCTGCCCGGCAAGCGCGAGGGCCCGAGTTCGACTCCCGGAACCCACATACAAAAAAGGGGCCGGTGATATCGCTCAGCGGCACGGGCGCCTGCTGGCGCGCGAGGTCCTGAGGTCGACCCCCCGGTATCCACAAAAAAAAAAACAAAAAAACAAAAAAAAAAAAAACCTGTTAAGTTGGGACCATGGTAGTTCCAAAGCTCCTGTTCTGTTGTTAAGGCCAACAAAGCTACTGGGTGTCCTTTTAATTTTATTTAACTTTCTTACTCTAGGTTGAACGCTGTTATTTCTTCTTGAATGCTTTTGTGGACACAGCCCAGAAAAAAGAGCCTGAGGATGGGAGGCTGGTGCAGTTTTTGCTTATGAACCCTACAAATGATGGTGGGCAGTGGGATATGCTTGTCAATATTGTTGGTAAGAGCATTTTTCTAATGGGACTAAAACGGCGTAATTGACAAAGGCTGTATAGTTAGGAATAAACGATGTTTTTGGTCATTAGCTATGTTAGAGTTCCAAAGAAGGCAATCTGTGAGCCTTTATTTCACATTCTCATTTACAAAATGCCTTTTTAAAATAAATGTTAAGGACATACATACTATGAAGGGTAGGTGGGAGAAGAAAAGGTAGTATTAAGTAGAATTATCCATAAGAAAAGCTTATTTCTTGTCCATTGGTGTAATCAAGAAGCACATTAAAACTGAAACCTTTTGAGAACATCCTCATTCAAAACATTATCTTTTGGGATAACCTCATCATCCTGTGGACTCCTATTTAATAAAGTGAAGCCTAAGATTTTCTGAGTTACACCAGCAAAATACTAGCTACTTTTTAGTAAACACTAAAATTTGTTTTCTTTTAGAAAAATATGGTGTTGTCCCTAAGAAATGCTTCCCTGAATCTCATACAACAGAGGCAAGCAGAAGGATGAATGATATTCTGAATCACAAGGTACAGCATATAGAACAGGATGGGATTGAATTTGGTATACAATACTTTAAAACTTCTAAGTAGTTTTTTAAATGGGTTCTTGGGTATTTCTTGGGTATACAGTTGGTGTACAAGATAACTGCTGATGTCAGTGTCCATCAAAAAGCAGTGTAGCTACTTATTAACTTTATAAACAGTTGAGATTAGGGTTTAGTTTTTCTTAATCTTGATATGGGCCACAAGCATACTAAGTGCTGTCCCTTTCTAGTAGAGATGGGCTGCGTACTAGTAAATAAACAAACAAAAAACCCCAAAACTAATTATAAGACCTCCTTAAAGAGTATTAGGAGTTCTTATACTTCCCAGACCACATGAATGAGGTTTATCCACCCACTGAAGATTTGATATAGTCCCTGAACTGTTTTTTACTGTTTCAGTTATCTTTATGAATCATTTTCCTTCTCCACATAACCCATTTTCCCAAGCAGGGTTGTAAAGCCTATAAGGATGCTGCTTTGCTAGCCAAATTTCTTTTTTGAGAACTGGGATTTGCCTGAATCTGATGTTCTTATCTATGAGGTTAAAACTGGACCTGTCATTTCTGGGAGAAAGATTGCATTTTAAAATAAATTTAGATGTGTTTTCCTAATATTAGAAGTAGGTTATTATCCACCCAGGGAACTCTGGGGAATCTTATCTAAAGGGTAAAAGATTATTAATAGTATAGCTTTGGATTCTTTCTTGATTTGGAGCCAGATCCTCTTCAGCACTATAGTTAAATTTCAGACTTGCCTTTTTGAAAGCAACAAAAATGAAAATTATACTGGAGGTTGGCTTAGCCATGCTCATAGTTACTTGACAGAGAAAGGTGAACTAGGCAACTAATAAAATTCTAAGGAGGGGCTGGGGATATAGCTTAGTGGCATAGTGCCTGCCTGGCAAGCACAAGGTCCTGAGTTCGATTCCCGGTTCCAAAAAAAAATTCTAAGGAGCAATTTTATGTAATATTCTTTGGGAATAATCCACATCTTCTATCCTTAGGCAGAGTATTTTTGCTGTATATTTAAGTGAACTAATTGGGGGAAAACATACTTTATTTAAATAAACTTTGCCATAGGTTGTGGGTGAGTTATACTTCAAAATAGAACTAGCATGATTTGTTAGGCTTATTTACAGTTGGGATACCTATTGGATTGCTGAATTAAGTTTCTGTCATAGATGAGAGAATTCTGTATACGGCTACGGAACCTGGTACACAGTGGAGCAACTAAAGGAGAAATCTCTGCTACACAGGATGCCATGATGGAGGAGGTAGTAACAGTTATTTGGATTTTTATGACTCATCTAAAGAACTCACAGACTATTCCTATCCGTTAAATTGATTAGGGAGCATAGCAATTGCAATGGAATATTTAATTGAATAAAAACCTTTTACAGCTGAAAAAAATTGAAGCTTAAACTTGCTTTGCATTTTAGTATAGTTTTTTTTTTTTTTTTAATGCATTGTGCAAATATTGAATACCTTCTGTGGGTTTAGCACTGAAGAAACAAAGATAAGAAAGCCAGTCTCTGCTTTTAAGGATCTCATTCTTGGAGAACATAAAACACATGAATAATTATAGTGAATCCTACACAGAATAAATAAAAAATGATTTGGTGGTCGTAAAGGAGTAACTAATTTGGAGAGCTAAAGGTTACACAGGGAAGATAGTTAAATCAGCAGTGAAAAGAGCAATAAGAATTTACTGGGTGGATAACAGGAAAGATGATTCCACGCAAAGGGAATTGTGTGAACAGTGGCATGAAATGCCAGAACTTTTATTTTACTCTGGAGGAAAAAAGATGAGGAGCTGTTGATGGTTGTATCAGTTAAAGTATATGAAAACATTTTGGGAAACTTAAAAAGCACCAAATATAAGGTAGTAGTAGTACTTTTTTTCTTTTCTTTTTTTTATTGGTAAATTTTAGATATACATAATGATAACATTTATCATAGGGAATTTGTACCTGTACATGATATATCTCGCTGCTGCTTTTCTTCCCATTTCACTCCCTTCCCTATACCCCTCTTCCTCCTCTTATTTACAAAAACTTTGTTTCCATTTTTTTCCTTTTATTCTTTTTTTCTTGTCCTTTCCTTCCTTTCCCCCCTCCCCCTTCCCTTTTTCCCCTTCTCATTTGAACATTTTCTTCTCATTTCCCAATATCTATTATACATTTTGGTTGTTATTTACACTTCTAGTTTCTCACACCAGAGAAATACTGTAATATTTACACATGTGAGCAATTTATTTCACTTAAAAGTATGGTCTCAAGGTGCTCCCATTTAGCTAGAAATGTCTCAAACTTATCCTTCTTTATGGCAGAGTAGTATTCTATTGTATAAAAAAACCCACATCATTATCCATTCATTGTTTGATGAGCCATTTGGGCCGTTTCCAGGATTTAGCTATTACAAATCGAGCCACTATAAACATGGGTGTGCATATATTGCTGTGCTATGATGCTTTTAATTCTTTCAGGAAGATTCCAAGACAGGGAATAACTGGGTTGAATGGAACCTCTAGTTTTAGTTTTCTGAGGAATCTGCACACTGATTTCCACAGTGGTTGCACCAGTCTGCACTCCCACCAACAGTAGAGAAGGGCTCCTCTATTCCCACAGCCCCACCAGCAGTTGTTATAGGTTGATTTCTTTTTCTTTTTTTTTTTTTTTTTGTGTGTGTGTGTTTACTTTTTTTTTTATTTTAAAGAGAAGAAAAAACAAAACAAATCAAAAAAAGAACAAATTTTCAAAACAACATAACATGAGGGTAACAATGGTCAATGCATTACGTATTATTATCTTTAAGTTAGTTATTCAGGATACCAGACATTAGCATTCAATTGTACAGCTATTCTTTCTGGAGTGAGATGGAATCTCAGGGTTGTTTTAATTTGCATCTCTCAAATGACCAATAATGTTGAACATTTTTTCATATATCTATCTGCTGTTTCTACTTCTCAGATGAAGTCTATTCATTTCAGATGCCCATTTTTGGTTTGGGTCTTTAAATTTGGTGGATCTGATTTTTTTGAGTTCTTTATATATTCCAGATAATAGTTCTTTGAGGAATAGCTGGCAAAAATTTTTTCCCACATTGTGTGTTGTCTCTTCACTCTGTTGGTGGTTTCTTTTGCTGTGCAAAAGCTTTTTAATAAGATGAGATCCCAGTTGTTGATTCTTTGTGATAGTTCCTGTATGACTGGGATTTTGTTCATAAAGTCTATGCCTACCCCAGTGTCTTCAAGAGTTCTACCTATCCTATCTTGTAGCAGATTTAATGTCTCTGTTTTAGTATTTAGGTCTTTGATCCATTTCGATTTTAGTTTAGTGCATGGTGAAAGATGAGTCTGATTTTAGTCTTTGGCAGGTGGAAAACCAGTTTTTCCAGAATTATTTATTAAAGAGGTTATTTTTCTTCCAGTGAAGGTGTGTGGCTCCTTTGTCAAAGATAAGGTGGCTGAGTGTGTCTGGAGTTGTTTCTGCATCTTCTAATCCATTCCATTGATCCTTGGGTCTGTTTTTTTACCAGTACCATGCTGTTTTTTTTTTTTTTTTTTTTTATCACAGTAGCTTTGTAGTATAGTTTCAAGTCAGGGATTGTAGTGCCCCTGCCTAGCTTTTGCTATTGTAGGTCTCTTCTGGCTCCAAATTAATTTTAGGATTGTTTTCTCTAAGTCAGGTATGCTATTGGAATTTTGATTGGAATTGCATTAAATCTGTATAACAATTTTGGAAGTATGGCCGTTTTCACTGTGTTGATTCTTCCTGCCCAAGAACAAAGGATATCTTTCCATTTTCTGATATCCTCTTTGATCTCCTTTTTCAGAGTACCATAGTTCAGTATAAAGGTCTTTTACTTTCTTCATTAGATTGATTCCTAGGATATTTTCATTTTTTTTTTGGATGCTATTGTGAAAGGTGGTTCACAATATTGGTGGTTCACAAACCACAATATTGTGGTTTCCCTAATTTCTCTCAGTGAGGTTGTTATTTGTATAGAGGAATGCTATTGATTTTTTTTTTTTTGTAGGTACCGGGGGGTCGACCTCAGGACCTCGTGCACCAACAGGCACCCGTGCCGCTGAGCAATATCACCGGCCCCTTTTTCGTATGTGGGTTCTGGGAGTTGAACTCGGGCCCTTGCGCTTGCAAGGCAGGCGCTTATGCCGCTGAGCCATCTCACTGGCCCCATGCTATTGATTTTTGATTGTTGACTTTGTACCCAGCTACACTATTGAATTTGGTTATTAAATCTAGAAGTCTTTTGGTGGTGTTTTTGGGGTCTTCTAAGTAGAGTATCATGTCATCTGCAAATAATGATACTTTAATTTCTTCCTTTCCTACCTTTATTCCTTTTGTTTCTCTTGTCTAATTGCTCTGGCTAATGTTTCCAGAATGATATTGAATAAGGGTGGACAATCTTGGGCCGGTGAGATGGCTCAGCGGCACAAGCGCCTGCCCGGCAAGCGTGAGGTCCTGAGTTCGACTTCCGGAACCCACATAAAGGAAAAAAAGGGCTGGTGATATCATTCAGTGGCACAAGCGCTTGCTGGCAAGTGCGAGGTCCTGAGTTGGACTCCCGGTACCCACATTAAAAAAAAAAAAAGTGTACAATCTTGTCTTGTTCCTGATTTTTAGAGTAAAAACTTTCAGTTTTTGCCCATTTAGTATGATGTTGGCTGTTGATTTGTAATAGATGGCTTTTATCAGATTGAGATAAAGACCACCTATTCCAATTTTCTGTAGGGTTGTTATCATGAATGGGTGTTGGACTTTGTCAAATGCTTTTTCTGCGTCTATTAAGATGATCATATGGTTTTTGTCCTTGCCTCTGTTAGTATGGTGTATTATATTCATTGATTTGCATACATTGAAGCATTACTACATCCCTGGGATTAATCCTACTTAGTCATGGTGAATAATCGTCTAGATGTCTTTTTTTTTTTTTTTTTGTGGGTACCGGGGGGACGACCTCAGGACCTCGCGCACCAACAGGCACCCGTGCCGCTGAGCGATATCACCGGCCCCTTTTTCGTATGTGGGTTCCGGGAGTCGAACTCGGGCCTTTGCGCTTGCAAGGCAGGCGCTTAAGCCGCTGAGCCGTCTCACCGGCCCTAGATGTCTTAATGTATTCTGTTTGCCAGTATGTCATTGAGGAGCTTTGCATCTATGTTCATGAGGGAGATTGACCTGTAGTTCTCTTTTTTGGTTGGATCCTTCTCTGGTTTTGGTATCAGGGTAATGCTTGCTTCCAGGAATGAATTTGGGAGTATTGCTTCCCTTTCAATTTCATTAAAGAGTTTGAGAAGTAGGAGTGTTAGGTCTTCTCTAAATATTTTGTAGAATTCAGCAGTGAATCTGTCCGGGCCTGGGCTTTTCTTTGTTGGCTGATTTTTAATTCTTCAATTTTATTGACTGATACTGGTTTATTTAGAATTTTTATATCTTCTTAATTCAGCTTTGGTACTTCATAAGTACCTAGCAATCTGTCTGTTTCTTCTGTGTTTTTCATCTTATTCCAATACAGGTTCTCAAAGTAGATATTGATGATCTTCTGGATTTTTGCAGGATCTGTTGTGATTTCATTCTTTTCATTCCTAACTCTGTGGATTTGAGTCTTTTCTTTCCTTTTTTTTGGCAAGGTTGGCTAAGGGTTTGTCAATTTTATTTAATCTGTCAAAGAACCAGCTATTTGATTCATTGATTCTTTGTATTGTTTTCTTAGTCTCCATTGCATTAATTTCTGCTCTGATCTTTATAATTTCCTCCCTCATACGAAATTGGGCTTGACTTGCACTTCTTTTTCTAGAACCTTGAGGTTCAACAGTAGGTTGTTTATTTGCGCTCGCTCTGTTTTTCTGAAATAGGAATTCACCACTATAAATTTTCCTCCTGGGACCGCTTTCATTGTGTCCCATAAGTTCTGGTATGTTGTATTGGCATTATCATTTAATTATAGAAACTGTCTAATTTCTTCTTTAATTTCATCTGTGACCCATTGGTTTTTCAGAAGAATGTTATTTTATTTCCATGTGTTTATGAAATTCTTGTGGTTTCTTTTGCCATTGATTTCCAATTTCATTGCACTATGGTCTGATAATATACATGGGATAATTTCAGTTCCTTTGCATTTGCTTAAGCATGTTCTGTGAGCTAGTATGTGGTCTGTTTTGGAGAATGTCCCACGTGCACCTGAGAAGAATGTGTATTCTGATATTGTGGAGTAGAACACTATAGACATCTACTAAGTCCATTTGTTCAAAAGTTTGCTTCAGTTCTGATATTTCTTTTTTTTTTTTTATGTGGGTACCGGGAGTTGAACTCAAAACCTCGCGCTTGCTAGGCAGTTGCTTGTTCCACTGAACCATCTCACCAGCCCCAGTTCTGATATTTCATTGTTGATTTTTTGTCTAGTTGATCTGTCTTTTTGTGATGGTGGGGTATTGACATCCCCCAATACAATTGCATTAGTGCTATTTGATTTTTCATGTCCGTTAATATTTGCTTCATATAGTTGAGTGCACTAGTATTTGTTGCATATATATATTTATGATTGTTATCTCTTCCTCTTGGATTGTTCCCTTTACAAGGATGTAGTGACCGTCTTTATCTCTCTGAATCAGTCTTGGCTTGAAATTCACTTTGCAAAGAGAATAGCTACCCCTGCTTTTTTCTGGGTTCTTGTTGCATGGAGTATTGTTTTTCCATCCTTTGACTTTCAGTCTATGAATTTCTTTTTGAATTAAATGTGTTTCTTGTAGCAGCATATTGTTGGCTCTTGCTTCTTGATCCATTCTGTCAGTTTGTTTCTTTTGATTGGTGAATTAAGACCTTTGAAATTGATGGTTATAACTGATATATATTGACTTATCCTTGTCACGTTATTTTCCTGTTGATTCCCTTTTTTCCCCCTTCTGTTTAGTTACTTGCCTTCCCTGGTGGATTCATTCTTTTGGGGTTCATGGAGTTATAGTCCTTATTATCTCTTTCTAGAATGTCGTTCAGAACATTTTGGAGTGCTGGTTTGGTGGTCATAAATTTCCTCAGATGTTCTTTGTCAATGGAAGTATGTTATTTCTCCATCAGTTTTGAAAGATAGTTTTGTGGGGTACATCAATCTGGGCTGGAGGTTGTTTTCTTTTAGGTCTTGGAATACTTTACTCCAAACTCTCCTTGTCTTGAGGATTTGTGTTGAGAAATTTGCTGTGATTCTGATGGGCTTTCCTTTATAGGTGATTTGTTTCTTTTCTAGGTGATTTCTTTTTTAATAGCTTTTATTTATTTATTTATTTATTGTGGGTACCGGGGGTCGACCTCAGGACCTCGTGCGCCACTAGGCGCCCATGCCACTGAATGGTATCACTGGCCCTTTTTTCGTATGTCGGTACCGGCAGTTGAACTCAGGACCTCGCACTTGCCAGGCAGGTGCTTATGCTGCCAAGCTATCTCACTAGCCCTAATAGCTTTTTTTTGTGTGTGTATGTGGGTACCTGGAGTCGAACTCAGGACCTCGCGTGCCAGCAGGCGCCTGTGCCGCTGAGCGATATCACCGGCCCTTTTTTCGTATGTGGGTACCGGGAGTCAAACTCAGGACCTTGCGCTTGCCAGGCAGGTGCTTACGCCAGCGAGCTATCTCACTGGCCCCCTAATAGCTTTTAATATTCTGTTCTTGTGTTGAATTTCTGAATCTTTACTATTGTATGCCTTGGTGTAGATTTTTTTTTTATCATGGCTAATTGGAATTCTATATGCCTCACTTATCGGTATGTCAAATTCTTTTTTCATGCTTAGGAAGTTTTCTCTCTTCTGTGAACAGGTTTTTTATGTCATTTGCGCAATCTTCTGCTTTTTCATTGACTCCAATCAATTTTATGTTATTCTTTGCATCATCTAGCAGCTTGGATTGATTTTTTTTATGATCCCATGCTATTTTTAGGAGAGTTTTCTTTTCATGATCACTAACTGCAATCCTGTTTTCTATATCTGATGTTCTGTCCTGACATTGGTTTATTCTGCTGTGTATACTTTGAATGGAGTTTTTAATCTGGATATCTGTTTGAATCTGTTTCGTGGATTCCATTTCTTTCCTATGTTGGGTGTTCATAGTTTCCATCATTTTCCTAAGCTCCTCTAATTTTTTTTTTATCTGTATCTGCTCTAGAGTCACTAATCATTTCTTTCATTATGGTCAACATCTCTGTAGTTATCTGAGAAATTATTTCTGATTTGATTTTTTCCTGGAGCCACATTCATCTGCTTTGTTACTTCTACTGTTACTGCTTCAGAGAATCCAAGTGGGTGGCTTTGGAATTGTACCGCATCATTGCCTGCTGGGTTTGCTTTTGGTGACCTGGAAGTCTGGGGTTGCATTTTGCTTAAGTGTCTTCTTTCTCTCTTTCTTTTTTTTATTTAATTCCTGGTATGATGCTTCTAAATTGCTTATTGCAGGTAGCTTTATTGCTAGTATTTAGAACCTTTAGGAAATTACTTCTTAGAGGTGTCTTCCAGGTGTATCTGGCTTTTGGGTTTTGAGTCTGTTGCAAGATCCTACCTCTTTAATTTATTGGGGATGAGAAGTTGCTGCCTATGTGGCCTAGTCTCTGGTTCTTTGGCACTAGCCTATGGTATTGTTTATGACCCTTAAGCAATCTCAGTCTTGGCATACCAGGAGGGACAACTGATTAGAACAGCTGTGTCACTTTGGCTAAAGTAGTGTAATCAGCAATAACAGTAGCATCAAACACAGCCTAGAGACTGAGAAACTGTGGTAACTATTAATTTGCTACCTTTAAGTGTATGAACTATATTTGTGGTTATATAACAAAATCTAAAATGAACCAGAAAATTGTATCGAATAAATATGTCCTCAGTATGGTGATTTTACTTGCAGGAGAGAAAATTTAAAGGGAGTTAGGGGAAAAAAATAGAGAAAGAGAAGAGCTTATAAGCAAGGCTGGAGGACAAAGGAAGATTATGCAAACTGTGGGAAACTGATGAAGAAGACAGGTGGGAAAGAGAAGGAAGAAATAAAAACAACAATAGAACAACAACAACAAAATCTAGAAGCAGTGTTCACACTCATATAAAAAGAACAAACAGTCAAGAAAAAAGAAAACAAAACAAAAACAAAAATCAAGAAAAGAAAAAAAGGGGCCAGTGAGATATCAGTGGCATAAGCGCCTGCCTGGCAAGTGCGAGGTCCTGAGTTCGATTCCTGGTACCCACATATGAAAAAAGGGCCGGTGATATCACTCAGCGGCATGGGCACCTGCTGGCACACGAGGTCCTGAGTTCAACCCCCAGTACCCCCCAAAAAAAAGAAAAAAATGTCCACTTCAGGGTATATCTCTGCTGTTACTGGTAGATAGAGTTGGTAGACAGAATCCAGATCTGTGTTGATTAATCCCAGCAAGCCAGTTGTAGATTTACAGCAGAGTAGTGGATAATTGTGGCAAGCCTGAACCTTTAGTTTCACTGAAGTTCAGGCTGGTTTCTGGCAGTGAGGCTGGAACTGGATTTGTTCAGCCTGCAGCACTCATTGTGCCTCCTGCTGGCTTGAACTCAGCTTCTTGACCTTCTGCCAGCTGAAACTTGGTTCTGCCTCACCCTGACACTGGGAGCTGCTAGGTGGAGCCAGCCTGCACCTGCTTTGAGTTCTAAGCTAAGTTGACCCCTCTCCAAGATGGCTACCAGCTAATTGCCCTGTCCTGGGGGACACCTGAACCCAAATAATCCACCAGCCTCTGCATTCTGCTGCAGCCACTGCACTGGTGTGTTTCTTGGTGGAGGCCCTTGGGGTTGCCAGTAGTCACCATGCATCTGCAGGTTTGAGCTGTCTCTCCACTCAGTGAAACGGCTCAGGGAGAAGCCGCTGCTTGTTACCTCCTCCTTCTGTGTTGAGGTCTCTTTTTGCTCTCCCCATGGGCTTCAGTTCTTATTTCAGATCTTTGCTGGGTCCTGGGTACCCACTTCCCTCCTTCTTGTCTTCCTCACGTTGCAGTATTCCAGTGTCTGGACACTAAATCTTGGAGAGGCTTTTTTCTGTGCTGTTCACCACTCTGCCATCTTACCAAAAGTCAACAGTAATAGTTTTTATTATCAAGGCAGTTAAGAATCTTTATTACTTAATGCTGTCCTTACCTAGAATGACTATACATAAAATTTGAGATTGCTTTGAGGGGAAAATTTTCTCCTTTTTCAGTCAGTGGGTTCATTGGTATGCTTGCTTTCATGACTGTGAAGTTACAGTGGCTCAGTATTTTTTTCACTGCAGTGGAAAACACTCATGTTTCACTCATGCACTGCTTTCTTGTAAATTTTATTTTTTTAGTTCAATAAATATCTATTGACTAAGTTCTGTATACCAGGACTCTTCTAGATGCTGAGATTCCTTTACATTTTAGGGAGGCACTATAGAGGAATAATTGAGAGCGTGGTCTCTGGTCTCAGATTGAGTACTAGTCTTCTCTTAACAGCCATATGTCCTGGGACAAGTTCCATAAACTCTCAAATCTCAGTTTGTGAGTAACATGTTTAGCCCTGTGCTTAACACAATAGCTGTTTCTTATGTATTCGTCAGGTGGGTGAATACAGAGGTTGCATTTACCAGGTGCATCTAAACATGTACCTTTCTTTATTTCTTAAGTGTTCCTGTTGAGAGATGTCTTATGATAGTAAGGAAAAATAGGCTTTGGAGTTAGACAACACAGATTCAAGTTCCAATTCTTTTTACTTTACAGTTTGTGGTCTTGGATAGCTCGCTTAACCTGACTTAAAAGATTTAAAAACAACTTTCTTGGATTTTGTGGAGATTATATAAAGGATTAAATATACGGTTGTAACGCATAACCCCTGGCATGTAGCAGAAATCCAGTAAATTTCAGTTCTCTTCTCTTCTGCTTGGAATGGTATCTCTTGCAGAGGCCAAATTTACCTTCATTTATGATTAGATTAAGTTGTTAGAGTATGGCAGGGATAAAGATTCTGCAAAAGTTACAGAAATTATCCCAGATAATACTTACAGAGCATAAATGTACTACTGACCTATAGTGTTTGCTTTAATGATTTTTGGATTAATGGTGTAAGATCCATGTCCTAACCATGTGATTAGTAGCAGATAGTGAGTTGTTGATAAGAATTCGGGCAGATTGGCCGGTGAGATAGCTCGGCGGCATAAGCACCTGCCTGGCAAGTGTGAGGTCCTGAGTTCGACTCCCAGTACCCACATACAAGAAAAGGGCCAGTAATATCGCTCAGCGGCCATGGGTGCCTGCTGGTGCGTGAGGTCCTGAGTATGACCCCCGGTACCAACAAAGAAAAAAAAAAAAAAAAAAAAGGAATTAGGGCAGAGGGCCGGTGATATAGCTCAGTGGCTTAAGCACCTGCCTGGCAAGTGTGAGGTCCTGAGTTCAACTCCCGGTACCCGCATATATTAAAAAAATAATAATAATAATAATTAGGGCAGATATATTTTACATGTTTTTTTCTCTCCTTCCTCTACCTTGGACTTTCGAAATAGTGAGATACTATACTAAATACTAAATGTGGACATTCTCCCCCCTCCCCCATTACTGGAAATTGAACTTAGGGCCTTGGTACTGAGCTATATCTCTAGCCCTTTTTATTTTTTATTTTGAAATTGGACCTAAGTTGCTAAAGTGGAGTTCAAACTTGAGATCCTTCTGCCTCAGCCTCCCTCAGTTCAGGGATTACAGGTGTATGCTACTGCAACCGGCTTGAATATGGATGTTTTATAGGATTTTTATTTAATGGTTTTACCTAAACTGTTCACAACAGAATTCTGTGTGGTAGGTTTTTGAATTTTTACAATCCCTCAAATGACTCTTCTTTATTGAGCCTGACTCTTTGGTAATGAAGAGTCTAGCTTCATATGAAGCCACAAATTAGTACCTGTGATTTGCCTAGCCTTGTGGGCAAGTCAAAATGATGACTTACATGAACAACCATGAAACTGTTTGCTCTGAATGAAATGTGTTTATGCTAAAGGCATTCTTTCTGAGAGGACTGCGGGTTGTGCGTGGAAGTGTAGACAAGGTTGATCTGTTTGGGAAATGTGCAGTCACCTCTTTTGCAGTGTTTTCTCCATGTCGACTCTTTTAGCCTCCAGATTCCCTTAAGATTATTAGTGTATTCTCTACCAAACCCTGTTTGTTAAAAACACATCATAAAACAGAAACCAAAATAATTTTTGTTAGAGCTTGACATGAAGCCATTTTGATTGACTTAGGAAATTCTATAGCAGTGGCTGTTAATTCTTAAAAACAGTATTTAGGAGCCAGGCATGGTGGTGCATACCTGTAAGCCCAGCACTTGAGAGACTGAGGCAGGAGGATCGCTATGAGTTCAAGGCCAGATTGCACTATATAGTGAGACCCTGTGTCAAGAAAACAAAACAAAAATAAGTGTTTAGTCCTGGGCTTGCCCGGACCTATAAAATCAGTTCCCTGGGAATGGAACCTAGTTATCTGTATTTTTATTTTAAAGACTTCTTTAATTGAAAAATTAGTGTCATAATATAAAAATTATACAGTGAAAAGTCTTCCCACCCTGTTCTTCCTTCCAGTTCCCACCCTACTTCCAAATTAATTGTATCAGTTTGTTACTAGTACTAGCTGTTAGTTATCCTTCCAGAAATCTTTCTTTTGCAATCTAATACAAATTTTTTCACATTTAGTTTATTATTCATATTATTGTGCACCATATTTTTTTAGTTAATATGTTTAGCAAATCTTTCCATATTGATATATGAAGAATTTCTGCATTTAAAAATACTTCTATAATATTTTATTGTCTGGATGTACCATAGTTAATTTAACTGATCCCTTACTAATGGACATTCTGTTTCTTTTTAAACTTCTTTTGTTAATAATATAATAAATAATCTTGTATATATCATTTTGTATATGTGTATATATATTCATCGGTTATAATTCTAGAAGTAGAATTTTTGAGTCAGAAAGAGTATACAATTATAATTTTGATATGTAATGCCAAATTATCTTTGGGATTGTAGCAGTTTACACCCTTATCATCAGTGTTTGTTGGAACCTGTCTCCTTTAGTTTTATCAGAATAGCATGTTTATCAGACAGTTGGATTTTTGCTAATCTGATAGATAACAGAAACTTCTTTGGGGGGATACTGGGGATTGAACCTGGAGACTGAGCATGCCAGCCAAGCACTCTACCACTGAGCTACATCCCTAGCCCCTCAATCTGATAAACAATTGCCTTGAATTTCCAGGAAACAGGTTCTGTCAAACATAGATGATGAGGGTATAGACTGATAACAATCCCTAGGATAATTCGGCATTACATACCAAAATTATAATTGTATACTTTTTCTGACTCAAAAATTCTGCTTCTAGAAATGTAACCTATGAATAAATGCCATCTCACTGTAATTTCATATAGTTAATGTTTCCAAAAAGTATTTAGTTCTGCCTGCTTTTGCAGGCCCAAGTGTTTTGGGTTTTATTTTGTTTTGTTTTGTTTTGTTTTGTTTTAAACAAATCCTTTCCCTTCTTTCATTCTCCACCAGAAAGCAGTAGAGAGCTTTCCTTGCATTTCTTTACATATCAACAGTCACCAGCATCCCTTACTTTCCTGTAATTAGCCCATTACCCATAGCACTGAACTACCTTCAAAATTCAGCCTTTTTTCTGTGACCACTTTAGTATCTTTGTGACTGCTCTACCACCAGTAGGTCATTTTACATTTGAGCTTAGTTTCTTCATCAATAAAACTAAAAAATTGGGGTAAATGATTGCTTAAGAATATTGTAGCTTTGTATTTTATAATAAGAGAAGTAACTAATATTTTTACAGTGCTTTAGACTTCATTTTATACCCTCTCAACAACCCATTATTCCAAGTACAAATTAAAAAGTCTAAGGTTCTGCCACTTCTACAGTGTTTGCAACAACTGAAATCTTGTAGTCTTAGCAGTTTTGCTCCCTTATGAGTAACATGGTTATCTTGAACTGCCTTCTTCTCATCTTTCCTCCATTCTGTGTCTGTCTGTAGCTGGCTTATTTTTAATTTTTCGTTTGTTTGTGTGTATGTTTTTTTTTCTTTTTAAGAGAAGAAAAAACAAAACAAATCAAAAAAGAACAAAATTTCAAAACAACATAATAGGAGGGTAACAATGGTTAGTACATTATGAATTGTTATCTTTAAGTTAGTTATTCAGGGTACCAGATATTAGCATTCAATTGTCCAAACATTACTGGCACAAACCTTACTCTTCATTGAACTAAGTAAAATTAGTAGTGTATCTATCTTTTTTTTTTTTTTTTTGTGGGTACCGGGGGGACGACCTCAGGACCTCGCGCGCCAGCAGGCGCCCGTGCCACTGAGCGATATCACCGGCCCCTTTTTCGTATGTGGGTTCCGGGAGTCGAACTCGGGCCTTCGCGCTTGCAAGGCAGGTGCTTAAGCCGCTGAGCCGTCTCACCGGCCCTAGTGTATCTGTCTTAACCATCTTATATATCAGCACAATTTTTTTTTCTTTTCCCTTCTTTCTTTTCCCTATTCCCCCATCGCAGTCTCTTTCCTTTTGACCAGTTTCTTTTTGATTCACCATGTCTATTGTACATTTTGAATCTTATTTACTCTTTCAGTTTCTCATACTAGAGAGATAATACGATGCTTATACATGTGCGTCCGGTTTATTTCACTTATGAGTATTTTCTCAAGTTGCATCCATTTACCTATAAGAGTCTCCAGTTTATCTTTCTTTATGGCTGAATGGTACTCCACTGTATAAAAATACCACAGCTTTTTTATCCATTCCTCAGTTGATGGGCATTTGGGTTGTTTCCAAGATCTGGCTATTACAAATTGTGCTGCTATAAACATGGGTGCACATAAATCGCTGTGGTACGATGTTTTAAATTCTTCCAGGAAGATACCCAGAAGGGGAATAGCTGGGTCAAATGGGACCTCCAACCCTAGTTTTTTGAGGAATCTCCACACTGATTTCCACAGTGGCTGCACCAGTGGACACTCCCACCAACAGTGGAGAAGGGTTCCTTTTTCCCCACAGCCCCTCCAGCATTTGTTATTAGTTGATTTCTTGATAATAGCCATTCTTTCTGGGGTGAGATGGTATCTCAGTGTTGTTTTAATTTGCATCTCTCGAATGACTAGTGATGTTGCATATTTTTTTGTATATTTATTTGCCATTTGTATTTCTTCATCTGAGAAATGTGTATTCATCTCAGATGCCCATTTTTGGAGTGGGTCTTTAAATTTGGGAGGTCTGATTTTTTTGAGTTCTTTGTATGTTCTCGATAGTAATCCTTTGTCTGAAGAACAGCTGGCAAACATTTTTTCCCACGTTGTGGGTTGTCTCTTCACTCTGTTGGTGGTTTCTCTTGCTGTGCAAAAGCTTTTTAATAAGATGAGATCCCAGTTGTTGATTCTTTGTGATAGTTCCTGTGCGGTTGAGGTTTTATTCATAAAGTCTTTGCCTACACCAATGTCTTCAAGGGTTTTACCTATCCTACCTTCCAGCAGATTTAATGTTTCTGTTTTAATATGTAGATCTCTGATCCATTTTGAATTTAGTTTAGTGCATGGTGAAAGATATGGGTCTAGTTTTAATCTTTGGCATGTGTAGAGCCAATTCTTCCAGCACCATTTATTAAAGAGGCTATCTTTCTTCCAGTGAATGTGTTTGGCACCTTTGTCAAAGATAAGGTGGCTTAGTATGTCTGGGGTTGTTTCAGCATCTTCTAATCTGTTCCATTGATCTTCAGGTCTGTTTTTTTCCCGGTACCACACTGTTTTTATCACAGTACCTTTATAGTATAATTTCAAGTCAGGGATTGTGATGCCCCCTGCCTTGCCTTTGTTGCCCAGAATTGCCTTTGCTATTCTAGGTCTCTTCTGATTCCAAATGAATTTTAGGATTGTTTTCTCTAATTCTGTGAGATATGCTGTTGGAATTTTGATTGGAATTGCATTAAATCTGTATAACAATTTTTGAAGTATGGCCATTTTCACTATATTGGTTCTTCCTGTCCAGGAGCAAGGGATATCTTTCCATTTTCTGATATCCTCTTCAATCTCCTTTTTCAGAGTACTGTAGTTTTCAGTGTATAGGTCTTTTACATCCTTTGTGAGGTTGATTCCTAGGTATTTCATTTTTTTGGATGTTATTGTGAAAGGTATTGTTTCCCTAATTTCTCTTTCAGTAAGTTTATTATTTGTGTACAGAAAGGCTATTATTGATTTTTGAGTATTGACTTTGTATCCAGCTACACTATTGAATTTGCATATTAAATCTAGCAATTTTTTAGTGGAGTTTTTGGGGTCTTCTGTGTAGAGTATCATGTCATCTGCAAATAATGATAATTTAATTTCTTCCTTTCCAATCATTATTCCTTTTATTTCTTTCTCTTGTCTAATTGCTCTGGCTAAAGTTTCCAGTACTATGTTGAATAGGAGTGGTGAGAGAGGACAGCCTTGTCTTGTGCCAGAATTTAGAGGGAAGGCTTTCAGTTTTTCTCCATTGAGGATAATATTGGCTGTTGGTTTGTCATAGATAGCTTTTATCAGATTGAGATGAAGACCATCTATTCCAATTTTCTGTAGGGTTGTTATCAGGAAAAGGTGCTGGACTTTGTCAAAAGCTTTTTCTGCACCTATTGAGATGATCATGTGATTTTTGTTTTTGGTTCTGTTAATATGGTGTATTACATTTATTGATTTACTTATGTTGAACCATCCCTGCATCAATGGGATGAATCCAACTTGGTCATGGTGTATAATCTTCTAGATAATTTGCTGGATTCTGTTTGCCAGTATCTTATTGAGGATTTTTTCATCTATGTTCATTAGGGAGATTGGCCTAGTTCTCTCTCTTAGTTGGGTCCTTCTCTGGTTTTGGTGTCAGGGTAATGCTTGCTTCCAGGAATGAATTTGGGAGTATTGCTTCCCTTTCAATTTCATTAAAAAGTTTGAGAAGTATTGGTGTTAGTTCTTCTCTAAATTTCTTGTAGAATTTGGCAGTGAATCCATCAGGACCTGGGCTTTTATTTGTTGGGAGGTTTTTAATTACATCTTCGATTTCATTGGTTGATATTGGTTTATTTAGGATTTTTAAATCTTCTTGATTCAGCTTTGCTAATTCATACATATCTAGGAATCTGTCTGTTTCTTTTGCATTTTCCATCTTATTAGAATATAAATTTTCAAAATAGGTATAGATGATCTTCTGGATTTCTGCAGGGTCCACCGTGATATCACCCTTTTCATTTTCAATTGCATGGATTTGAGTCTTTTCTTTTTCTAATAAGGTTGGATAAGAGTTTGTCAATCTTATTTATTCTTTCAAAGAACCACCTCTTTGCTTCATTGATTCTTTGTATTGTTTTTTTAGTCTCCAGTACATTAATTTCTGCTCTGATCTTTATAATCTCCTCCCTTGTACAGGCTTTTGGCTTAGCCTGCTCTTCTTTTTCTAGAAGTTCAAGGTTCGCCATTAAGTTGTTTATTTGTGCTTGCTCTATTTTCCTGATATAGGTATTTAATGCTATCAGTTTCCCTCTTAGGACTGCTTTCATTGTATCCCATAAGTTCCGTTATGTTGTACTGTCATTATCATTCAGTTGTAGAAAGCATCTAATTTCTTCTTTAATTTCATCTGTGACCCATTGGTTGTTCAGGAGGGTGCTGTTTAATTTTCATGTGTTTAGGGAGTTTTTATGATTTCTTTTGCCATTGATTTCCAATTTCATTGCACTATGGTCTGATAATATGCATGGGATAATTTCAGTTCCTTTGCATTTACTTAAGCAGGTTTTATGAGCTAGTATGTGGTCTATTTTGGAGAACGTCCCCTGTGCAGCTGAGAAGAATGTGTATTCTGATGTTGTGGGGTGGAACACTCTATAGACATCTACTAAGTCCATTTGTTCCAAAGTTTGGTTCAGTTCTACTATTTCATTATTGATTTTTTGTCTAGTTGATCTGTCTTTTTATGATAGTGGAGTATTGAGATCCCCCAATATAATTGTATTAGTGCTTATTTGGTTTTTCATGTCCTTTAATAGTTGTTTTATATAGCTGGGTGCACTGATATTTGATGCATATATATTTATGCTCGTTATCTCTTCCTCTTGGATTGTTCCCTTTACAAGGATGAAATGACCATCTTTATCTCTCTGAATCATTCTTGGCTTGAAAGTCACTTTGTCTGCAAAAAGAATAGCTACCCCTGCTTTTTTCTGTGTTCCTGTTGCATGGAGTATTGTTTCCCATCCTTTGACTTTCAGTCTATGAATTTCTTTCTGAATTGTGTTTCTTGTATACAGCATATTGTTGGATCTTGCTTCTTGATCCATTTTGCCAGTCTGTGCCTTTTGATTGGTGAATTGGGACCATTAACATTGATGGTTAAAACTGATAAGTATTGACTTATACTTGTCATGTTATTTTCCTGTTGTTGGTTCCCACTCTTTTTTTTTTTTTTTTCCTTTCCCCCCTCTCTCTCTATTTAATTATCTGCCTGCCTGGTGGATTCCTTCTGTTGGGGTTCCTGGAGTTGTAGTGCTTGTTATCTCTTTGTAGAATGTCCTTCAGAACATTTTGGAGTGCTGGTTTGGTGGTCATAAATTTTCTCAGATGTTCTTTGTCATGAAAGTATTTTATTTCTCCATCAATTTTCAAAGATAGTTTTGCGAGGTACATCAATCTGGGTTGAAAGTTATTTTCCTTTAGAGCTTGAAATACGTCATTCCAAGCTCTTCTTGACTTGAGGGTTTGTGCTGAAAAGTCAGCTGTGATTCTGATGGGTTTTCCTTTATAGGTGATTTGTCTCTTGTCCCTAACAGCTTTTAAGATTCTGCTGTTCTCTTGAATTTCTGGGATCTTGACTATGATATGTCTGGCTGAAGTTTTTTTTTTTTTTAATCGTGTCTAGTTGGAGTTCTATAAGCCTCATTTATGTGAAGATCAAATTCTTTTTCTCTACCAGGGAAATTCTCCGTGATAATGTGTGTGAACAGGGTTCTGATGTCATTTATGCTATCTCCTGCTTTTTCATTTTTTCCAATTATTCTTACGTTATTTATCTTTGAGTCATCTAGCAGCTGCTGGATTGATTTTTCATGGTCCCTTGCTATTTTTAAGAATTCTTTCTTTTCGTGATCACTAATTGCACTGTCTTCTATATCTGAGATCCTGTCCTCACGTTGGCTTTTTCTGCTACAAATACTTTCAGTGGAATTTTTGTTCTCCTGGATATCTGCTTGAATCTGCCTTATGGATTCCATTTCTTTCCTATGCAGAGCATTCATGGTTTCTATAATTTTCTTAAGCTCGTCTATTTTTTTGTCTGTATCAGCTATAGTGTCCTTAAGCATGGTCTTCATTGTGGACATTATCTCTGCAGTTATCTGTGAAATTATTTCTGTTTTAATCTTTTCCAGAGCCTCATTCAGTTGCTTTGTTGTTACCACTTCAGATAGGCCAGGTGGGTGGCTTTCGGATTGTCCCACCTTATTGCCCCCTAGGTTTGCCTTTGGTGAATTGGATGTGTGGGGTTGTATCTTGTTTAAGTGTTGTCTCATTTTCTTTTCTTTCTTTAGTTTAATTCCTGGGGTGATGTTTGTAAATTACCTATGGTAGGTTACTTTATTGCTAGTGTTCAAGATCCTTAGGAGATGACTACTTCTCTGCAGTATCTTCCAAGTGAAGCTTGTTTCTGGGTTTTGAGCTTGGTGCCAGATCCTACCTCTTCAATTTGTTGGATATGAGAAGTTGTTGCCTGTTTGGCCCAGTCCTTGGTTCTTTGGTACTGTGCCACTGTTATTTTCTGTGACCCTTAGTCAATCTCAATCATGGAATATCAGGAAGGAAAGCTGTTTAGAACAATTATTTCACTTTTGGCTATAATGGTACCTAAAGCATTGAACACAGCCTAGAAAATGACAGACTGAGCTAACCAGTTATTTGCCACTTTTAACCGTATAGAGTTGCGGTTTTATAACAAAATCAAAAACACACCAGAAAAATTATATGCAGTATACAAGTCCTTAATATGTCAATTTTGCCCTCAGGAGTTTAAATTTAAAATGAGTTAAGGAGGAAATAGAGTATTGGGAGAAGAGGAGGGAATTAGATGTAAGGTTGGAGAGGGATCCTGCTAACATTGGGAAACTGGTGCAGAGGACTGGTGGGAAAAAGAGAAGGTAGGGATAAAAGGAAGAACAGATCAGAATCACAATCACAAAGAGGTTAGAGGCTCTGTTTACACTCATATAAAAACCAGATAGAATAATGAAGGAAAGAGCAAACAGACAAACAAACAAAAACGAAGACAAAAACAACAAAACAAACAAAACAAAAATAAAACCCCACACACAAACAAAAACAACAACAAAACCCCTTCACCAGAACATAAAACAAATGAGAGAAAAAAAAAAAAAAGTAAAAGAATCAGTTCCAGGTGTTGACTCTGCTGTAGGCAGGCACTGTGTGGTGACAGAGTCCTGTTCCGTGCAGGTCTGTCCCAGCAAGCCAGGAGCAGCCCTTTGGTGGGGCAGTGAGCAGAAGCGTGTACTCTCAGGCAGAGACCAGTCTCATTTGCCTGCCGCCGTCAGCGCACTTTCCGTAGGCCTGAGAGCCCCGGCACCGCGCTGTCCTGAGCGCTGTGTTTTCGCGCCGCACTGAGTTTCGCCGCACCCCCCACAATGGTGCTCGGCCAGTCGCTCTCTGGCACGGGACAGCTGGGCCTCAGAGGCACTCACCGCTGGCCAGCGCAGTCTTTCGCTGCTCCCCTGCACCCCCGCTGTCTCGTGATCCTCCGCGGGGGCTCCTGGGGGCGCCGGCTGTCACTGTGTGTCCGCAGATTTGAGCTTCTGTCGCGGTGCAGTTCCTGGGATAGGGAGAAGGCGCCGCGGTCTCCTCCTTCTTCTTTGTTGAAAGTACCCTTCACTCGCTCCCTGGGTCCTGAACTGTGCTTCAGAACTTTCCTGGGTCCAGGGGAGGCACCTCCCTCCCTCCTGCGCTCTCCTGGTCACTATATTCCAGTGGTCCAATGGCAACTTTTAGAGAGTTTCGCTGCCTGCTTCTTACACATCCGCCATCTTTTCTCCCTCCTCTGTTTGGTTTTCTGGCACAGGGTCTCACTATGCAGTGTAGACTTGCCTTGAATTTGCAACAATCCTGCTGCCTCAGCCTCTCAAGTGCTGGGATTACAGGCATGCACCATCACACTGGGCTGTAGCTGGCTTTAAACTCTAAGGGTCTCGCCCTTCTAAGTATTCATAACTAGGGCTGGGGGAGGTAGCTCATTGGTAAAATGCTTGCCTAGCATGGGTGAACCCCTGGGTTCAATCCCCAGCAGTGCATAAAAACTAAGTGTTCAGAACTGACTTTCACCTATAGCATCTTTTCTTATCTCATTTTTTTTTCTGCAAGTTTAGCTGTGGGTGTGGAAATTGACCCAGTTCCATTTATTTGTCTTTAAATTGGGATCTATACTTCTTTCCCTATGTTCCATATTTCATGATGCGTCCTTTTTTTTCTCCTCTTCTCTCTGTCCTGATTCCATTATTTACTATGTTAGAATTCAGCAAATCGTTTCAAATAAATCTTTGTGCTAGGGGAAAATATTTTTGGAGTCCACTTTATGAAAGGGCTCCTTTATAAACATACTCTGCCAGTGGCATTTAACTAGAAATAGGAGTTAGACCTTTCTGATACCAGCTGTAGTTTTTCTGATGGGCTATAGGTTGGAAGAAAGGAATTACATATATTCATAAGATTAAATCCCAATTTAATTAGTAAGGACATAAAATTTTAATCAGAAATCAGATGATCCCAAGAGGCAGGTGTAAATGCAGTATATCTCTCATGACTTGACATTCCCTCTCCCCTCCAAGGAAGGGAGGGCCTCAGTGAATCAAAACATTTTGGAGAATTTTCTCTAATAATCTGTATTTAAAGGAATAATTACAGATACTGATTTCTTCTGTTTTTTTTAAAACCACAGTCATAATCAGCAAGACTACATCATTATGGGGTTGGGGATTTGGGGAAAAACAGAATCAGTTCCTGGGTATCATTGTGTCATGCATGCATCTTCTGCCGTCAGCTTTTCAAGCATTTTGGAAAGCACATATCCCTGAGCCCACTCCTTTGATTCTGTTTTAATACCTTTTCATCAGGTTGGTTCTGACACCAAGTTGAGTCTGAAATCGCACTTATAAGTCATGTGTTTAGTAAATACTTCTTTAACATGTGTACCTGGCACTGTTCTAGGTATGGGGATTCAGCAGTCGCCAAAACAGATAAGAATCCTACTTTTTTGTGCTGTAGTTTACTTTCTAGGAGGGAGAGATAAATAAAATAAGTAAACATATGAGAAATGTAATATGCCCATTGATAAGTGGGGAAAAATAAAGATTCAAGTACTGGGATAGAGAGTGCACAGTTTCAATTAAAATTACAAATACATTTTCCCCAATGGGCAAATTATGGGTTTAATGTGTAATTATATCCTAGGGAATATGACTGTGTTATTGTCATATTGAAGTCCATATAATATAATGACTTGTATTCAATGGCCAGCATGTTTTCTTTGCCAGGTACCTTTTGTGAGTAGGTGACACTCCTGCATTGCCCACCAGAGAGCAGACTTGGATATCCTACGCTCACTACCAGTTGTATACCTTTGAGAATAGGGAATGTTACTTCAGAATAACAGACTCTTTATCAAGAAAATATAGTATCAGAGGCCTTGGAGATTATACTTTGGAGACTTTTTTAAAATTAGAGTTTATTTAACTAACTGCTGTTGTTTGACTCAGAGCCAAATATTCCTTCCAGAGTGTTACAAACTGACTTAAATGTGAATTACTAAAAAAAAAAAAAAAAAGGAATTACTTTGGATATTTTATAGTCTTGGTAAATGAATTGTATAAAACAAAACTACATGTTTCAAGATAGAGTTTTAGAGAATCATGAGAATATGTACTGTGCTTTCATTTATATGAAGTTAAGGAACAGGCAGAGCCTTCCCATGGTTATGGAAGTCAGAATAGTGGTTTACCATGGAAAGTTTTGACTTGTTGACCGTAAATGAGCCAAGGAACCCTTTTTTGTATGTTCTGTATTACTGATCTGAATGGTGGTTACATGGGCATATATGTATGTTTAAAAAAATTAAGTCATACACTTAAGATTAGTGTACTTTCCATGCTAACTAAACAGGTTATTTCTAAATAAAAGAAGTAAAAAAAAAAAAAATTAGGTCTTGGAGCTTGGATTTGTTACAGGAGGTAATAGGGAAGCATTATTGAATCTTCAACGGGGAAGTGACTTGAAGAAAGTGATGCTTCTAAAATTATTTATTCTGTGGTGGTGTGGAGAATGTACCAGATCTACCGGCATATCCAATCATGTGCTCAGCACTGTGCTAGATGCTACAGGGACAAAAAATATCCATGATTTTGTTATTATTCTTTAAAAATGTATAATTTATTATAGGAGGCAAGTTGCATGAAACCTAGAAAGTTATAGTAAGTGGTAAATTCATAGGGTTTTAGAAATAGTGTTGAAGTCAGACCTGAGTTTAAATCCTAATTCTGCCAATTCCTGGCTTGGTGACTTGTGACTTCAGACAAGCTATTATTTCCTTGAACCTTGGGAAATAAATATCTACCACCTTTGTTGAAAGAATTAAGAGATTTTGTGTTCAAAGATTATAGTACAGCAAGGGAGCATAAATGGTCCCCTTTTAAAGCTGGTAGTCAAGGAACAATACTGTTATTTTCTTTTTTGACAGCATGTGACCTCAGTTCAGATTGTGGTCTTCTGCTATCTTCTGCTTATTTTCCAGCTGTCTTATGTAGATTACTCAATTTCTTTGAGCCCCAATATCTTCTGAGAAATAATGGGGAAGGGGGCTTTACCTTGGAATAATTAAATGAACTGAGCAGGTATATAGTATCCAGCACAAAATAAGTACATTTAATAATTATAGGATACATTTCTCTTGAATATAATAGAGTATACAGAAGTGTGGTACAGCCAGGTGTGGGGGCACACGCCTGGAATCCCAGCACTCAGGAGGCTAAAGCAGGAGGATCACCCTGAGTTCAAGGCCATCCTGGGCTATGTAGTGAACTCAAGGCCAGTCTGAACTCCACAGCGAGACCCTGTGATATAGGGAAATGAAACTCCCAACTTGCTGGACATCCAAAACACCAAGTTCGTGTTCTCTGAAATCGAGGAATGAATTCTAGGAACAAATTGAGAGAAAGAAAGCTTCTGTCTGAGAGGGACAGAAGGGGGCCCAGAAAGTGGGTTGCCCGCCATCCCAGCTTCTCAAGGGTGTTTTATTGAGCAAAGCCATGAGGTGAGGCAGGCTTAAGGTTGGACAGAATTATAATCAATCAATAAGATTACAAATATAGTCACTTAGGTAATATTGATCCAATGGCAAATTATAGGATGGGTGAGAGGTGGGATAAAGCTATGGTCAACCAATAAGTATACAACAAGTATAGTTGCTAGGGTAATATTGATTAAATGGGGATCAAATTGGGAAGCAAGTCATGTAGCAAGTGCACGAGGACTTTCCTGGAAGGAGATCTGGTCCTCCACGCCAAGGTGGTTGATGCCTATTTAGAATATCGATCACTACTGTTTATCACTAGGGGAAGTATATGGGTGAGTAGTTCTTTTTCTTGAAGCCTGGCCTTCAGTGAATTGGCCTCCAGCCACAGTTGTCTTCTGCATTGACCTCTCAAAGGGCCAGCCCTGTCTGACTGACTACAATATTTCTACCTAACTTAACTACCTATACCTGTCTCAAAAAAAAAAAAAGAATTGTGGTACACAAATAATGCAAATAAATAAATAAGGGATAAGATTGGATCAGGGTGGTGACTGGGGTGGAGAAAAAGAAGCAAATTATAGTTACATTTTTTAAAAGACAAGGAAATTTGAGATAGAAAGAAAGTACTTTATTCCAATCTTAAATGGGGTACGTCTCTGTATTCTATTTTTGTCATTCTGTAAAATGAAAATAATATAAACATATCTTTAGAGTATATTGATGCAACGTGTGTATATGTGTGTGTGTGCGATACTGGAGATGGAGCCCAAGACATTCACACTGAGCTACATATCCCAGCCGTTTTTTAGTTTTTTTATTTTGATACAGGATCTTGCTAAGTTGCCCAGGCTCGGCATCTTACTACTAAAAGTTGTTCCTTTTCTAATAATACTTTTAATGGGTATCATTATTCAAGTTCCAGTTGAAAAGATAATGATTGTTCTGAGTAGACTCCTGTCACAATCAAAGGAAACCTTCAAGGCATAAAGGGAAGCAAGTCCATTTATAAAATGTCATTGTCACTTGAAAAATTATCAGTAGAGTAACAACCCCGTCTTGTTGAGTATCAATGGTGAGCAGTTCCTTAGATAAGGAAGTTTAATTTGTAGGACAAATACTAAGCACTAAATATTAACATTTCTTTTTTTTTTTTTTTCGGTACTGGCACTGAAACATTTCAAAAGTACATTGTTCTGGGTGTTTATCTGAGAATTCACGAGTTGACTGATATCAGATTCTGGACTAAACTTTCTGGTTTTCAGAGAAGTACTAGATTGTTTTTGAAATTTCCGTCTTGAATTTAGCTACTAATTTCTTATGTTTCCCAAACTTGAGGAAAATTGAGAGGTAAAAAAATAACACTTTCCTCTACCATTGCTCGTCTGTCCTCTCTCTTGCAGATATTCCGCGTAGTGTGCATCTGTTTGGGTAATCCACCAGAGACATTCACCTGGGAGTATCGAGACAAAGATAAAAATTATCACAAGATTGGCCCCATAACACCCTTGGAGTTTTACAGGGAACATGTCAAGCCACTCTTCAATATGGAAGATAAGGTTGCAGCCACTGGTTGTTTTACTTTCAAATGTTTGTTTTATAAGGAAGTGTATAAGATTCTTGGGTTAACGTGTGATCATCAAACTAAACATCAAGTGAACTTTTATTTTTCATACTCTAAAGTATTTTATACACCTAATCAAGTTGGCATGCCAGAATCTTTCACCTTTTCCCAATGTTCTTCAGAGACTTTTCTGAAGAAAAAGGCCAGCAGTCAGTTTATATCTCTTTTGTCCCCTGATTTGGGGCCAGAATCATTCTCAGATGCAAACACAAAGAAGGTGTATATTTCATATCCTGGATTCAGAGCACCTCCACACTGTGGGCGCTTCTGGGAACTTTATTGTTGAAGGGAGCATTGCTCCATCTTAATTTTTCCTACTCCATTCAGTTCTTCCCCATCTGCCTAACAATATGACCAGAGTCTTCTTCCTTTTATTGATAATCTTGACTCTCTTCTGAGCAAATGGTACTGCCAGGTGTTGATATTGTCTTATAACTTGAGAGATGGAACCTTACAGTAATGTGCTTTCCATGTCACCTGAATACATGCAGTTTTTTAGAACTAGTTTTGGGGCAGTTCTTCCCCATAGGAAACACAAGTAGATGCAGCTCCCAAATGTGTCCCTTGTACTAATTAGAATATGCAAGGGCCTTCCTCACATGTATTTTGCCACCTTTTATTTCTTTGTTACTTTACAGTGTGGCTGTAGTGCTTGTTCTGTTAGGCAGAAGTGATGAGTTCAATGCAAACTTACAAACCTAGAGGAGAAAGACATGTCTTTCTTGATGGTCCTGATTTTATGACCTAATCAGCATATTTTTGATCTTAAAAGATTTGTTTAGTGAATGACCCACGGCCCCAGCACAAGTACAATAAACTTTATACTGTAGACTACCTGAGCAATATGGTTGGAGGGAGAAGAACTCTGTACAACAACCAGCCCATTGACTTCTTGAAAAAGATGGTTGCCGCTTCCATCAAAGATGGAGAGGTTAGTATTGCTTTTGTTTCCAGCACTGGGGTTAGAATAACTTCTTTTACTTCTTTGAGAAGATATGGTTTTTGTTGATTTTTTTCCTTCTTTCTCTATTTCTAGGCTGTGTGGTTTGGCTGTGATGTTGGAAAACATTTCAACGGCAAGCTGGGCCTCAGTGACATGAATGTGTGAGTGTAAGAAATTTTAAATAGTCATTTTGGAGGGCATTCTTGTTACATAATGACTGCTGAGGTTCATCCAAAGGGTGGGTTTCTTTCATTGCATCCTGTGGAGCATGAGGTCACATAGTAGAAACTCCACATATTTAACTGCTCATGCCCAGGAGATCAAGATCATACTTTAGCAGAAGTCATTGGTCTTCCTAAAAAGCATCCTTAAAGAGAAAGACACTTCTAAAAAATAATTGATTACCATGTGAATCTGCTCAGTGCACTTGAGAATATCGTGAAAGATTTTCTAGAGCTCTTATTTGCTATCTGATGTTTCTCATACTGCTTATCTTACTTTGATGCCTTATACATTTTGTCTTTATGACAAGTAGGACTAATTTGCATTGCATCTTTGTCCGTTATGATAGTGAAAGTTCATTTGCAAACTAAACCTTACTAGATTCCTTGACTGTTAAAATATGCCATTTGAGAGTTACTTATAATTGATAAACTAGTTGGAAATAGAATAAATATCTTTTTTTTTTTTTTTTTTTTTTATGTGGGTACTTGGAGTCAATCTCAGGACCTCGCGCTTGCCAGCAGGCACTCATGTCGCTGAGCGATATCATTGGCCCTGTTTTTCTTTTATGTGGGTACGGGGAGTCGAACTCAGGACCTCGCGCTTGCCAGGCAGGCGCTTATACCACTGAGCCATCTCACCAGCCCCTAAATATCTTGATAGTTAACAAAAGAAAGAAATCTGCTGAAAGAGAATAGGTTTTAAAAAAAAATTTTTTTTTTTAATATATGTGGGTACTGGGAGTCCAGCTCAGGACCTCATGCTTGCCAAGGCAGGCGCTTATGCCGCTGAGCTATATCACCGGCCCAGGTTTTAAATTTTGAAAATAATATCCAGCCAGGCGTGGTGGTGCACCCCTGTAATGCCAGCACTCAGGAGGCTGAGGCAGGAGGATTGCTGTGAGTCCGAGGCCAGCCTGGGCTACAAAGTGAGTAGAAGGCCAGCCTGAACTGCATAGTGAAACCCTGTCTCAAAAAGACAAAAAAGAAAATAATGTCCAATATATTTGGCAACGTTTATTTAAATTTCAGTCAGCAGTGTTTTAAAAGAATTCAGAAACTGGTTCCAGCTTGAAAGAGACCATTTTTGTAAGAAATTACTTCAGATGATTTTTTCATACTTTTTTAAAAGTTTTCTTGTCAAAATGACAATCCAAACTGATTGTGCCAGCTTTTGATCTGGTGAATTTAATATTTAATCATTTCATATTTTCCTGTATACTCTTGTGATACATAAAGATGGAATCCCATTGAGAAACATAATTCCGCATGTGCCATGTTCTTTCTGAAGAGCTACAGCTAGAGCAGTATTTATTTAGAGCTGTTGATCCTAATCAGGTTCCTGTGGTCCTTTTATAGTCAGAAGGCAGGATTGTACTCTCTTTATTTTGTACTGTCATTCTTTTTACAGCTATGATCATGAGTTAGTGTTTGGTGTTTCCTTGAAGAACATGAATAAAGCTGAAAGGTTGTCTTTTGGTGAGTCACTTATGACCCACGCCATGACCTTCACTGCTGTCTCAGAGAAGGTAGGACCCCCAGCATGACTGCCTTGGTGTTTGCACAGATGGATCCACATTCTTCTGCAGGCTGTTAATCCAGTAGAACTTCTTTCATGGTGTATATGATTTCTATTAAAAGTTAGCATCTAAGTAAGACATTGTACCTATATCACTTGGAATTGAGCTGTATGTTCAGATATAATAAAATTAGGAACTTCCCATGAGGCACAGAATTTGGGTCAGCAGGGAATAAAGAAGTATCTGCTTTTTTTGTAACTTTGGAAAGTCTTAGCGTGAAGAGAGTTCAGCAGAGGAATTTAGGAAGAGATAATTTTGGTTTTATAAGAAATGAAAATGTGCCCCGACAGTGTTACTATTTTGATGACCTACTTTCAGACTTACCTTCTTTCATTCGCCATTGACCATTACTGGATTTATGCAGAGTTTTAGGAGATTGGATGTAAAGTATTTTGAACTTGCTGTGAAATACTCTGAATAGTACTATCACAATTGCTAGGATATACTGTAGTGTTGGAAATTTTACCTTTCACAAATAAACTCCGCACTTCCGGGCTATAGAAGGTTATTTTACTCCCTATGCTTAGGGATCATAAGGAAGAAAAGACTTCAAACCACTATAATTCTTTACCATCACAAGCAAAAATGTTCTTTCTAGTCTAATTACTGGAAAGAAATCTACAGACTAACTACCTTGCACAAATTGCTTTAGGAAACAGTTTGATAGAGAACTGTTTTTGCTGCCCTGCCCTCTGGATTTATGATCATTAAAGCACTTACTGTCTTACCATATCATTATGCCATGTTTTCCTAACTAGACTACCTAGAAGTCCTGATCGTTTTGTGTACTCTTTAGGTAAAATTGTGAGTAGGATGAGATTTTCTTTCTGTACCTTTCTTCCGTCTCTACCAGCTCCTTCACTTGTACCTTTTTGACCCACAGCATCCTAGATCCTTGTGCTCTCTCCCATTCAAAACCTGTTCTTAAGCAAGGTTTACTTACATTTGTACAAATTACAGGGCCAGGACTTTAAGTAGTCTTTAAGTAGTGGAACTCTGAGGTATTTCAGTTTTACATGAGATCAAACACAGTGTGGTATAAAAAGTACCCTGAACTAATTAGGCAGTCCTGTGTCGATATTCCTGATCTTCATGCAGTTTTCCCAAATAAATGCAAAAGTCGAGGACTTATATGACTTCTATTAGAAGTTAACTTCAGAAAAATTATATGGAGTATAATTGATATTACTTTTTTTTTTTTTTGGTACCGGCAATTGAACTTGGGACCTTGCACTTGCCAGGCAGGTGCTGTGCCACTGAGCTATATCCCCGGCCCGATATTACCTTTATAGATCACGAAAAGCCATTTCAGAAGAACAGAAGGTGATTTAGTTGATTATTACCACTCTGATTTATAATGAAATTCTCACATTAGAATTATGAACAAAACACAAAATTAAGTGACGTTATTTTATTTATTTGTTTGTTTGTTTGTTTGTTTATATGTGGGTACCAGGAGTTGAACTCAGGACCCCATGCTTGCCAGGCAGGCGCTTATGCCACTGAGCTATATCACTGGCCCAAGTGACATTATTTTAAATAAGAATTGCCTTTTGATATTAGAAGTAAACATTAAGAGAAATTTTTTTTATGAGTAAGTTACTGCATAATTTGTTCATTTCTGCTTGGACCAGCTGTATTATAAAATTGTAAGTTATATAGAGGGCTGTTTTATAAAAAAGCAGGAAAAATAAAACCCTTTTGTAATTTTCAATAGAACTTCAGCTTTTTAGCCTGGTGTGGTGGTGCACACCTGGGAGGTTGAGGCAGGAAAATCACAGTCAGTTCGAGGCCAGCTTGGGCCACGTAGTAGTTCAAGACCAGCCTGAACTACATAGTGAGACCCTGTCTCAAAAAAAGAGAGAGAGAGGGGGAAACTTTAGCTTTTTAAAAATCATTTTCCATCTGTATTTTCAGAAATAAAAATCATTAATACTGCATGTTGTTTTCTCTGGAACTTCCGTTTTTTTTTTTTTTTTTTTAATGTGGATTCCGGGAGTCGAACTCAGGACCTTGCGCTTGCCAGGCAGGTGCTTGTGCCGCTGAGCCATATCACCGGCCTGAAACTTCCATTTTTTTATTGATATGGTTTATAACTGAAATTTTATATTGGAACACCCCTCCCACTAGGAGTTTTTGGCCATTAAAACTAGTTTGAACTACATTTTAATAATAATACAGGGCCTGTGAGATAGCTCAGCGGCATAAGCACCTGCCTGGCAAGTGCGAGGTCCTGAGTTCGACTCCCGGTACCCACACACAAAAGAAAAAAGGGCTGGTGATATCGCTCAGCGGCACAAGCACCTGCTCACCGGCATGAGGTCCTGAGTTCGACCCCTGGTACACACACACACAAAAAAAGATACAGAGATAAATGCATTCTGGTTAGTATATTTCTGCAGTATTCATTCCTGATGCTGTTCTCATGGCATCCCTGAGAGGGAGGTCCAACTTTTATTATTCTACATTTGTAAATGATCCAAAAAACAACTTAATCCAGGTCATGCAGGAATTAATTGGCAAAGTAATAGTAAGCATTTTCAGACATACAGTAACAAGTAAATGACGTTAGGTAGCGTTGATTCTAGTCATGATATATTTAAAAGGAAAGTAAAGGTGGAATACAGTGAGTGAAATAGAAAACTAAAACAGACATATAATATGCTGGCCAGAGTATATAATTTAATGTTGCTAGTATAGGTAAGAGTACTTGAAACTTGTGGGTTTGTTAGCTAAATCTGAGACTGAAAATTACTGAGATCTAAGAAAAATGCTAAGAGTAGAATTAGAATATTCAGGTCAGCAAACCCACAGGGAACCAAATCCCATGTAGAAGAGACTTTCCATCAGTGATGGCAAGTCGGAGTTGACAGGTGAAATCATTAGGAGGAATGTAAGTGTCAGTGCTCTCTCACGCTACAGAGATATAAATTGTTCTGACATCAGCAATGTCCTGGGTAAACATGACAGAGAAGTCTTTCTCAAATGGAGCTTTACTTCTGTTCTCTCTGTGTCACTATAATAAATGCTAGAAAGGAAGGTTATGACCATGAGTATCATTGTCCCTTTAAGAAGATGATAATAGAGCTTATTTTATTAATGAAGATAGAAAAGAGAACAAAACTGCCTGGATTTTGTTTATGAAAATGATCTCTTTATTTTGGCTTTGCCGTTCAATCTCTTTTATATTAAATTCAATATTTGTGTAACTGAATCAGTAAAAAAACACATTTGGAGAATATCATTATTTGATTTCCCTAAATAGAAAATCATGCATTGTGATAAGAATATGTTTATTTTGTTTTATTTTTCAAAAACTCTTGGCCAGGACTTAGAATCGTTCCTATAATAAATGCAATGGGATGCCTTTTCAAAGAATTCTAATTGATTAAGAGCAAGAATCCCTGGCTTCAAATGATGTTCACTACTTTTTTTTTTTTTTTTTTGTGGATACCGGGGGTCAACCTCAGGACCTCGCGCTCCAGCAGGCGCCCATGCCGCTGAGCGATATAACCGGCCCTTTTTTCGTATGTGGGTTCCAGGAGTTGAACTCGGGCCCTCGCGCTTGCCAGGCAGGCGCTTATGCCGCTGAGCCATCTCGCCGGCCCGATGTTCACTACTTTTAAAAATATATTTTATTTTCCTTAACCAAGTAGCATTTTTACCAGTTTATTTTCTGTATAGAATAGAATGTAAAGGAAAAGGTAGTATTTATTGTTTTGTTAGCTTTATTTATCCCACTTACTATTGGAGTATATATCTGTTTAGTGATAGTAGAAAATACATTGACCCTGATTATGTACATCATGGCTGTTTACAGTAGACTGTTTATTCTAAGTGGCTGCAACAAGCTAAAATTGCATGATATTGCAGCAGGGAGAATCTATTCATACTGTACCCTATCCATTTTTTTTTTTCCTTTCAGGATGATCAGGATGGTACATTTCTGAAATGGAGAGTGGAGAATTCATGGGGTGAAGACCATGGACACAAAGGTGAGCTTAAAGTTAAAATACTAATTTCAGGTAACTCAAATCTGCTCTACTCTCTGCCCTTCTGGGTAGAAGGCTGGTCTAGTGTGAAGGTTTTTCAGTAACTGGTCCTGTTGGCTAAACTGTTCTACAGAAAAGTATGAAGATCTGGTTTGCCCCAGGATTCCTGTGACCAGCATGGCACGCTTGAACACCTGGTTGACTCAAGGCCACTGTGTGTTTGCATTTGTTCCAAACCTTACTGACTCTACTAGACCATTCTGTAACAGAACCTCTTGATTGATGAGAAGGTTGAGTGCCCTCTGCCAGCATGCTTGCTATATGGCATTTGGTACGTTTTCATCTACTGCACCAGTGCTCTAGAAAAAAGCCTTCTGAGTGGGAGCATGTGATTGTCAAGAAACTCTTTTGGTATTTCTTAGAAGTTGTGAAGCCTAAGGAAGAGAACACTTTGATTACCATTTAGAACTCTCTAAGACTGAGTAATAAAAACCCTGGCAGAGGTCACAAGTAAATTATTGTAACTAGGCTAAACAAAATAATACAAATGAGTTGTAGAAAAGTCAAGATTACAGTTAACAGAAAGAAGAAAATAAAAATCTCTTATCATCCAACCACCCAGTGATCACCACTGATAATTTAGAGTGTATTTTTGAAAAATGTTTAGGCAATACTTTTAAAGATTTTTTTTTAGTAGTAGATCAAAGCCTCTTCAAGGAGTTTTACATTTTGATTTTTAAGGTTGCAAACCAAAAGTGGCAGCTACCATGGTGTATGTAATGGGAGCATGTGTATGCCTGTGTGTTTTATATTTTGTAGCCAGCTCTTTTCCAGAGTCCATATTCCTTACTTTTAACCAGTGGATTCTTATTAGGAAAAACACATTATCCAAAACTTAATAGACTAGGTGGAAGATTGAGACCAAAGGGAAACCAGAGAAGTAAGATACCCAGACACTTGGAACCAGACTTTAGCACATATCTCACCAGAAATCTCAGAATCTCCCATATCTCAGAATCAGCCAGACAGTTTCTTTTTTTTTTTTTGTGGGTACCGGGGGGTCGACCTCAGGACCTCGCGCGCCAACAGGCACCCGTGCCACTGAGCGATATCACCGGCCCCTTTTTCGTATGTGGGATCCGGGAGTCGAACTCGGGCCCTCGCGCTTGCAAGGCAGGCGCTTACGCCGCTGAGCCATCTCACCGGCCCGAGACAGTTTCTTTAAAAAGAAAAAATAAAAAGGAAGTAGAGATCTTAGCAACTCTTTATTGTTGCATCCTCTGTGTTTAGAATAGTAATTTTGCAACTGTGTTCCTCAGTGCCCGGGGATTTCCAGGGGCAAAGGAAGAGGTTTGGAAGTGAGCAGAGATGGCTTCTATTACTAAAACTACTGTCTTAGGGCCATTGATACAGTTTAGCTGCGTAAGCGCCTACCTGGCAAGCGCGAGGTCCTGAGTTTGGCTTCCGGTACCCACATATAAAAATGAAATAAAATAGAATAGAATAGAATAGATCTGCTGTCTTAGAAGAGTCTGCTAACCTGAGTTTTGTACTTGACAGAACTTCAGTATGTTGATTGAGCAGCACAGCCTCATATATGATGGCCAAAATCTGAATGCCACTTAATCCGTCATTCCAGGTCTTTTCATCTCTGTGTGAAAACGATCACTGGTAGATTTTGGCTAACTGTCCCTGGGAACTGCTGTGAAACTCACCAGCTCATTATTTATGTAAAGAAACTTCTCTTCAGCATCAGATAGTTACATGTCTCCTTTTTGCAATTTCTGTAATTGTTAAGCGATTACAGCGTTCCTTAAAGTGTAGCATTTTTTTTACATGATTTCTTATAAAGTAAATTGCATTTTAAGACAAATACACATTGGGATGAGATAAAGGATTTATGCCTCAACAAAGTTAGCAGAAAGGCTAAAACAACTTATTATTTAGTTATAAGATGGATGCTTATCTTAAATTGGAGAGATTTGATTATTTGTAGCAAACATAAGATGCTGGGTTAAAATTGTTTTTCTCTTGCTATGGATGAACTTCTGTCTCCTGTCTCACCTTTGGTCTGATTTGGTACCTTTAATCACGGTTCTTACATAGGGTAACATCTAGGAAAAGGACTGAAGTTAGGGTTTGTTTAAGTGAGCCTAGCTCTGTCAGCTTGTTTTTTTTTTTAATATATGTATTTTCCATCTGCATTAATCACTGGGTTTTGGATAGTGATACCCATTTAAGAGAAAATAAACCCTTCTAAAGTTAGGAAAATACTCTTGTGTAGTATATGTTAACTGTCTTTATTATTGTGAACCTAAATACTTGATTTCAGAGAGGATTCTGGGCCACTTTGCTGCTTCTTTTTTCCTCTTAGTTGTACCTGTTTATTCCTACTCAATACCTTAGTCATTTTGCTAGTATTATGACTTGGTCATTCCACTGGTGTGCTGAGAGAACTGGGGTCTTTATTCCTACACTCTGCCTGTAATCCTTCCTAGTGGAATCTGCAGCTATCTAATAAAGATTAAACTAACTTTTTTTGGTTGTTCTCAAATAATTGAAATGCCTGAGATTATACGGAGCAAAGCATTTCAGTAGAGAGCCAAAAGATAAGAAATTGAACTCAAGGGAATGGTAAGGAATAGTTTATTCAAAGCCAAAATAATTATTCTCATATATTTTGTGGTAATGTTCTTTCTGACTTAACAGGAAGGAAGGAAAGAAAACATGATCTAACTTAATTGGCACACTTGGCCTGACCTTCGGAGAGTGCCTAGTGTGCTATTCTGTTGGTGATGTGCAGGGCCCTCCTGTCCGTCATCCTGGTGAGCATTTGCTGGTGCAGCTGAGGCAGGACCTCTGCTTTGTGCTCTCTTGAGAAACATGACTACCCTTTAAGCAGCGTGCAGGCATTTTGTTTCTGTATATAACATTATGGGGTTGTTACTGTTCTTTTTGGGATTTCTGCCTGTTCAGATTGATATTTTTGAAAAAACCAGTGTTAATAGAGGCTGGAGGTAAACAGAGTAGAGACACCTGGGCAGGGTGCCCTTTCCCTCCGCCCAGTCCTGGCTTTGGTCTTCCCTGTTGTCATGTTAGTGCTCTTCCTGCCCCAGAGACTGTTATGTAAATCAAATAACCTGTTTCACAATATAGGCAAAGGTTCCTTCTGACCTGGAGAGACAGTAAAAGAGAAATTAGTTATTGCCTTGTACCATTTGGGTTCTTTCATGTTAGTAAATTCAAGTATATATTCATAGGCATGTAGAAAATTGATTGCATATTGAGCGTGTACCCCAGTATGGCTTTCTTTTCTCCCCTACTTGAAATGCTTGACTGTACATTTTGTACCTTTGTGGATTTTATAGTTAGATGGGGGAATTTTGTAATTAGTTAAAGGAACAGACCTTGAGATTTGTTACATTCTTTTATTTTTAAAAATTGACACATGGGCTGGTGAGATGGCTCAGCGGCATAAGCGCCTGCCCGACAAGCGCGAGGTCCTGAGTTCGACTCCCGGAACCCACATAAAAGAAAAAAAGGGCCGGTGATATCGCTCAGCAGCACAAGCGCTTGCTCAACTCCTGGTACCCACATTTAAAAAAAAAAAAAAAAAAAATTGACACAGTAAAATATTTTGTAAAATATTTAAGATTTTAAATTAGAGGAAATAACAAATAGCTTCCGTCATTATTAGTCAGAAGAGCATAATCTTTAAAGCAAAGTAATCTGCAAGTTCCCTAGGTATTCAGTGGTAGAGCCCAAAATTATAACCCAGATAGTCAGACACCAGAGCCATTTTTCTTAACCACCAAACTGCTTTCTCTCAACTTTTCTGTTCAGATTAGCCTCTATGGCCCTAATTTTATTTTAGTAGAAATTTCAGACTTCCTTCTAAAAGGGAACCTTGTGGTGATTTCAATTAAAGAGACTTAGGCATGTTAGATAATAATCTTGAAAGAAATTTAGATGGCCAATTCAGATTGTATAAGTTGTGATCAAAAAACAGTAAATGTTAAAAAAAAATTAAATGTGTTACAATAAAGGACACATTGGTGTTAACCCCCCTCAAAATACTGCTACCAACCCGCTCGCCCACCTTGCTTCAAACACATTTATCTCATCATTCTTACCACTTCCTGAAAACAGTTCTGGAAGCGCTCTTATCATTGTCTTCAATTGCACTGTCATGGCTGCTTTGATGTCCTGGTCAATTCAAAATGTTTACCTTTTGTGATCATTTTGACTTTGGGGGAAGAGCCAGAAGGCACACAGTGCCAGATTTGGTGAACAATGTATATGAGGACATACCGAAATATTTTTACAAGCCTCTCTTTTCATTGGATGGCACTGGCAGCAGCAGTCACCATATATTTGATCACACTTCATAAAGACACTCATGAAAAAGAACTTCTAGAACTGCTTCAAAAGTGGCAAGAAAGCTGGACGTGGTGGCACATGCTGTAATCCCAGCACTTGGGAGGCTGGGGTAGGAGGATGACTGTGAGTTCAAGGCCAACCTAAGCTACAAAGTGAGTTCAAGGCCAGCCTGAACTATATAGCGAGACCCTGTCTCAAAAAAAAAAAAAAAAAAAAAAAAGTGGCAAGAATGATGGAATAAGTGTGTTTGAAGCAAGGGGAAATATTTTAAGGGGGTTAATCTCCCTTGTATCTGGAAAAACCAACATACCCTTTAATTGCCTCACCAGCCAAACTAACAGCACATGTTACTTTGGGAACAGTATGTCCAAAGCTCAGCATAAAACTTACCAGGTTTTTCCTATAATGTTACATTGTGGCACCAGATGAGTTGTGGAGAGACAAGTTAATATTTAATTGCTGATCATACACCTGGATAGTTTTGCATTTCTTTGTCAGTAACATGGATAGTTACTGTTTCCTTATGAGGTCCTACAGTTTGTCTCTATAGCTATCAAATGAAATGATGTATGAAAGCATTTTCATGTGTGTACTGAAAGAGCTACTCATACCATTACATAGCATCTTGCTTTATAAGAACTCAAAGTTTAGTAATGTGTTTATATTTTCTTATGGCTTCAGGCTGGAATAATCAAGATAGGAACATAGGTTATTATACCTGTACTTTATCTGAAGAAACTGAAACTTAATGAGAGGTTTTGACTTATTCAGGTTGTGGAGGATCACAGAGTTGGAATTCAAACCTTACAGCTTCCTTAAAAGTATGTATGACTTAGAAAAGACAATCATTTGCCAATCTGTTCGAGGTTCACATCTTGATTAAATTGTATGCACTAAAAACAAATTTCTGAATTCCTGGAAAAGAGCAATATACAATTTTGTTATGTTGTATTGGAGAGTTCTCATGTCTTTCAAGGTTTGGGGAAAAGTGCTAATACCATCAAATGTAGATATCTGAGTTCTCTCAAAAGGACTATTCATTATCCATCTTTATTGACCAAATTGCTTGCATGACTCAGGCAAAAAAATAGTGCCTGCAAGTGGGTTTTGCATCCTGGCTGTCCCACTGTTAGCTGTGTAACAGTGGTGGAGGTATATAACTTATGTGAGCCTCAGCTTTCTCATCTATAAAACAGAGATAATAATTGTATCTACCTCAAAAGATAATATGTATGGATCTCCTTATTTGAAGCTAACAGGCTTTCTGTAAGCCAGAGGAAATGTTCTTGTCCAATTGCAACTATAAAATTATAATTTTAAACACAATGCAAGTACTCCCAGAAGACCTACAAAGTGCTAAATGATCCAGGAAAAGACGTTCTTTAGATAATCACACTTGTTGCCTAGACCCTCTTCTCACACACCCTCAAACCCTTATAAAAACTCCCATCTCTCACCCTGATGGCACGATTCCTGTCTTGGGAACTTCGCCTACGTGTCTTCTGGTCTGAATAAACTCCTGTCTTTACTCCTGAGGAGGGATGGGGGGCTGTATCTACCTCTTAGTTGTGGTGAGAACCATGCCAGGCATATAAGAAGTACTCAAAAATATTAGCTGTCTGTTGTTAATATTAGCTGTGGATTAATGGGAGCAAGAGAACAAGAACATCAGGCCCCCGCACCGTTCCCTTCTAGAAGAGGGCTGCCTAACCTGCCTCATGGTTCCATTTTCAGGTCTCTAGGAATTCAGACCCCAGTGTGACCATTGTGCTACTTCTCCAGTAGCTGGGTGGATGCTCCATTGTATGGGCTTAGTTTTGTGAGAGAAAGTGGTGTAGGTGAATAAACCTGGTCCTGAGGAAAAACCTTTAGCAGTAGCATCAGCTCACATTTATTGATGGGATGCAGGGAGCCGTGCACAGGCTGTAGTGGAATGAATGTCTCTGGCCCTCTGAGGAATTTATACTTAACCACCCGGGACATGGGAAGGGGATTTGAAGAGGGCTGTGATATGATGGAAGTGGCATTCATGATGTGCTCCTCAGACTGTAAGATGTAGGATAAATAGACCAAGAAAAGCAAAGAAGAGATGATTGCTCCAAGAAGGCAGATGACAGAGAGAAAGAACCAGAGAGGGCCCCCTCGGTGCGGGGTGGGGTGGGCATTGAAGCTAAGGTTATTGAAAAGGGCGAGGAGTGGAGAGAGCACTTCAGAAGCCACGGGACTCAACGTTGTCAGGGAGACTATGGTTGTAAGTAGTGGTACAGCAGAGCAGACAGCAAGTGAGTCAAGGGAAAGCCTTTTGGGTTGGATTTGAAGGTGGCTTGGGAAGCTTTAGGAGGACTGAGGTGCAAGCCACATCTATAGCATTTTAGTACTCAGTTCCTTCAAATGCTGCATACAGCAGGGCAGGGAATATCAAAGCTGGCATACCTGAGGCGTAAATCTCAATCCATGTGTGTGAAACAGGAACATAGGAGTAAGTGACATGGGGGATGAACCTCAGGGAGATGGTGAGTGACTGGAACTGCGAGGTCTTCTCAGGGGTGCTTTAAGTCAAGTCAGCTTAAAGAATGTTATGACTTCCTGTTAGGGCTATGGCTTCTTTTGGAAAGTGACATGGGAAGACCAGTAAGGGAGATGACAGCTGAGAAGGGCAGCCCTTGGCATTTGGAGCCGGCTTTGGACAGGTCAGAGGAGTGAGGGCAACAAATAATGTGGCCTGCCTTCCATGGAGCTTTTGAGGAATGACCAAAAAGCAGGCTGTGCCTGAAACAAATAGCACTAATGATAGTTCTGGGGTCAGAGAGAAGTCATTAAACCTCAGCTTTAGGGAAACAGACCCTTGGAGGAGTTTGGTCTCCAGGAGTTGAAGAGTGCACAAGTGTGCACTCAGGCTTGCCTGGTTCATGCTCATGCTCCAGGGAAAGGAAGTGAATAGGCTTTTGGGCTCTTCAGTGGAGGGCACTTCCTCAGGACATGGGCACTTCGTTTTTTTGTTTTTTTGTCTTTCTGAGACAGGGTCTCACTATGCAGTTCAGGCTGGCCTTGAGCTCCCTTTGTAGCCCAGGCTGGTCTCGAACTTGCAACGATCCTCCTGCCTCAGCCTCCCGAGTGCTGGGATTACAGGTGTGCGCCACCATGCCCGGCTTTTGACATGTGCACTTCTGCTGACAGAACTTTGCTGTGGTTTGATGGGTTAAAAAAAAACCACAACCCAAATGGTCCCTTTCCCCTCCTGCATTTTCCAGTCCACATTTTCCCTCGTGCCTTTACCAGGGAAACAGTATCTTCTGTAGCCTTTGTTTCTGAAAGAGGCCACCAGTAATATCCTGTTCTATGAGTATCTCTTCTTTTATCAGCCAAGGGTTCACAAACATAAATCCATCCTCACCCCAGAGCCAGACTTTTATGTTTACTCTGGAGGAAGAAGAAGCCTCTTCTCAGATCGCTGTCCAAATGGCAGTCATAACTGCAAGTGGTTGTTTTGATTCCCTTCCTCTGGCTTTTTTAAAAGACCTCCAGCCTATTTTGTTATCCATCCTTCTAAATACATGTACATAGAACACAAGGTATCTCTGATTTAAAGAGAACAAACACCTCATAAAGGCACTTACAGACCCTGAGTTCCTAACTCTTAGTGTGGGATTTGTGAGCTGACACAGGTTGGTTCCTAACAGCTAGGAGCCCAAGCTAGATTAAATGCTGTTATCAGCATTTCCCAACACCATAATCCCTGCCAAGGTCCTTTGTTACTTACCGAGAGCACTATTGAAGGAAGCTGAGCCTGTGGAAAAGCCTCAAATTAGAGGTTAAGACCTGAGTTGATGTGGGCTTTGCTTACTGTCCATGTGACTTTAGACAACTAAAGCCAACCCTGATTGCCTCAGTGTTAGGAGGATTAAAACCCAAGCGTGGGTAATGTGTGTGACATTACATTGTAAAATGTAAGCTCCCCAGGGGCTGTTTTTTTGTTTTGAGGTTATGGTTTTTTGGGTGTTTTTTGTTTTTGTGTTCTTTTGGTTTTACTTTTTTTTTTTTTTTTTTTTTTTTTTTTTTTGTCTTTTTGAGACAGGGTTTCACTATGCAGTTCAGGCTGGCCTTGAACTCACTTTAGCCCAGGCTGGCCTCATACTCACAGAGATCTTCCTGCCTCAGCCTCCCAAATGCTGGGATTACAGGCATGCGCCACCACACCCAGCTACTTTGTTCTTTTTTTGTATGTATGGTTTTTATTTTATTTTTTAGTATAATTCTTTTAATAAATAATAAAATATAGTTATAAAATCAAAATACAAAAAAGGTATATTGAGAGGAATCTTATTTCCATTTCTGTCTCTCTCTACTCCACCCATTCTGCTCCTTTCAGATTACCATTTCTGTTAGTTTCTGGTACATCTTTTTCTTTTGTGTGCAGATCCACACACAGTTGCCTTCCTCTCTCCCACTAGTGTAGCATACTGTATACCCTGCTCTGCATCTTTCTCATTTCACTTAGCAGCACATCTTGGAGGCATTTCCCTCTCAGTACGTTTCCACACCAGTACACTTTGTCTTCCATTGTCTAGATGTGCCATAGTTTATTTGACCAGTTCTCTTACTAATTTGGGTTGCTTCCGGTCTTTTGCTATCACAAAAAATAGTGCAGTGAGTTAATATGTATACGATGTGTAAAACAGTACCCAGCCCAGTATAAGTGCTGAGTAAGTTTTAGCTGTTGCTACACATAAATATACATTGTGTGCATGCAAGAACTCTTATCTGTAGGATGTAGGAATCGCATTGCTTAGTGACAAGGACAGATGCACTTACGTTTTTCTAGATATTGTCAAATTCTGTTTCAGAGGAGATGTATCACTTTGCACATTTGCAACATACCCTGTAGAAATTTAATGCATTAGGGCATGCTTCACACAGAGAAGTGGTTGACAAATTGTCAGTACTTAATTATATATTGAAATGTCAGCATTGGTAAATACGACTTCATAAAAACAGGCAAGGGGCCGGTGAGATGGCTCAGCGGCATAAGCACCTGCCTTGCAAGCGCGAGGGCCCGAGTTTGACTCCCGGAACCCACATACGAAAAAGGGGCCGGTGATATCGCTCAGCGGCATGGGTGCCTGTTGGCGCGCGAGGTCCTGAGGTCGACCCCCTGGTACCCGCAAAAAAAAAAAAAAAAGAAAAAACAGGCAAACACTCCAGTTCAAAAAGGGCAGAAGCCAAGTGTGGTGGTGAGAACCTATAATCTTAGTTACTTCAGAGGCTGAGAAGGAGGATTACAAGTTCAAGGCCAGCCTGGGCAGCTTAGTGAGACCCTGTCTCAAAATTTTAAAAATCAAAAAATGTTTTTTTTTCAAAAAATATTTTTAAAATGTAAAAAAGGACTGGGGATGTAGCTTAGTGAGAGAGCACTTACCCAGCATGTGAGAGGCTCTGGGTTCCATCATTATTACCACAAAAGAAAAAGATGGGTAGGAGAGGGATCTCAAACAGGTACTTTATAAAGCTATAAATAGCAAGCAAACAAAATTTTCTAAAAAGGGTCAGTCAGGCCCAAAAGAAAATTGATAATCATATATACCACATATTGATGAATATGTAAGGAGATTAAATAGAAAATAGGGGATTGATTAAGTATATTTTGGTTTAATCATAGATTTGACACTAAAAATTATGATACAGATAAATTGTTTCTTTATCAAAATGGAAAGAGGTTAATTGGAAAAGAAGCATGTGGTACTTTGTATGTGATGTATTTTTTTTTATAAAATGTATCAAGTTCACATGTGGAAACTTCATCAAAGGATATAGATAAAATTTGAATAAGGCTTATCCTAGGTGGTATATTGTAGGCAGTTTTAAAATTTACATTTGTCTTCTCTTCCTTCTCTTTCTCTTCTTCCTCTTCTTACTGTGTTTCTAAAATTTTTTATAATGAGCTTGAATTAATTTGGGTAATTTTTAAGGAGTTAAAAAACAGTGTAAGCTGGGAGTGGTGGCACATGCCTGTAATCCCAGCACTGTGGGAGGCTGAGACAGGAGGATTACGATTTCGAACCCAGCCTGGGCAACTTAGTGACTTAGCAAGACCCTGTCTCAAAATAAAAAATGGACTGAGGGTGTAGCTCAGTGCAAAGGCCCTGGATTCACTATCTAGTACCACAGAAAAGGAAAAAAGGAAGGAAGGGAAGAAGGGAGGGAGAGGAGAAGGGATAAATGAGAAAGAAATACAACATTTTAGAAATTTTAGAGGAGAATATCACCTACAACATGGCATAGAACTATCAGTTTATTGTTGCCTTTAATGTATATCTGTATTTGTAATATAGTTTTATACAGGATGTACCATTTTTATATACTTTTATCACTTAAACACTTTTTCATGGCCTGGGAGTGTAGCTCAGTGGTAGAGCTTGCCTAGCATGCACAAGAACCTGGTTCTGTCACCAACACCACCAAAAAAGAAAAAGAAAACACTGTTTTGCATTGCTATAGTCTTTGCAACTTTATCTTAAATGACTAATGCTCTGGGAGGTGGTTTCTCATGCTTTATTAGCAAGTTTAAACTGTAGACAGGTGCTGCTGAGGTTCCGCGCTCCTTTCCGGGAGCGTCTTCTTCACGCTGGAGTTAGGGCCACAGGTGGAAGATGGGCAGTGACTTAATGGGGTCTGGTAGTCTGGCTTTCTTAAGGTCATACTGCTAGATGGATCCACCAGAGCAGAACAGATAACTTGGTTTTGTCGAGCATTTTTAAATAATAATTAACCACAAATAGTTTGTTAGTGAGGTGAAATACTTCACAGAACAAAGACAACAAAAAATATAAAATATTTATGACTCACACATGCTATCTAGTGTGACAGGTTTAGATGTCAGCTTTCTGGCAGGATTTCAGAAAACCAGCCATTGGGGAGCTCTTCTGCGTGAATCTCACCTCACCAGCCTACAGCTCTATCCACAGACACTATTTTCCTTTTACAGACAGGTCCTACTCTTTGGTTTACAGAATACTGAAACATTACCAGCTTCTTTGAGGGACTGTTCATGTATTTTATTTCTTTTTCATACCATGTAAATAAGCCAGGAAGGTTTAAAGTCTCACAGTCCAAACTTCCAGTATAGTGAGAAACCATCTTACAGAACATGAAGTCATTAAGATGAAGTCCCAAAGGCTGTGTAGCAACATCAAAAAGTGGTTTCTTTGTTGGTTAGTTTTGTTTCATTTGGTTTGCAGTGCTAGGAATTGAACTCAGGGTCCTGAGCATGCTAGCTAAGTACTCTCTACTTGAGCTACACTCCATTCCTTAAGTTTAAACAGACTCTCATTTCACTTTAGTTTCTGAAGTTGACTTTCTTTACTCATTTAACTTGTTTCCTGAATATTAACTTGGGATCCCACTTTGCTTTCTTTTCCTACTTGCTTAGGGAGTAGCTGTTAATGGCCACAGTGCTTAAGGGCTGGGAGCTGCAGCCTTCCTCAAATCAGAGTGGCCTAAGCACTGCCTTCCTGAGTTTCAGACACCAATTCTAATCTTCTCAGTCAAACTTCCAGACGAGCAGTGTCAACAGTTACAGCAGCCACAGTCTGTTATCTACTCAGGGTACAATTACGTGACAGCCGCCTGGACTGCTGCGAGGTTTTTGTGGGCCCCCAAAGAACTCATATCCTGAAGAGAAACACTAATCAAGGCAGGTCCTCTTGGCAGAGACATTGAAAGAGTGGATTACAATTGATAGGAGTTTTAATTTGTGAGGACTTAATCTGATGTGTTTTGGGAACAAGATAGTGTAGATGTACTTACTGTCCATTTTCTTTGGGCATTCTTTGAAGATTCATTTGATTGTTTGGCGATAATATTGTTATAAGGACACAGAACTTTATTACATGAATCTGCCTCTGTCCTTTACCTGCCTCACTGCCCAGAGCTATTCTAGAATGTATTTGGCCTGCACAGTGGTAAGGGGAGGCATGACTGATGTCTCAGAGGTGTGATATTGAGCAGACTGGCCTACTTGCTCACACCTCCCTTTGAGAAGGCAGATGCTGAGGGTCTCAGGAAGCACATACCCAGGATGTAGCTGGAAGTGGTACTGGGTGGCCTCGGTGTAGGAGATGTTAGGTCCTGATTGACTGACAGAAGCAAAGCCGAGGACTTCGGGTGTGTCATCAGGACAGGCCAGAGCACTAGCCCATGCTCTTCTTCCTGCGTCTCCTGCTGAGAGAGGAGCCCCTAGATATTTGTGTGTGCATACGTGTGTCAAACCCAGGGCCTTGTCCATGCTACACAGGCTTCACTGCTGGTCCCCCTAAAACACTTTTTCAGAACACCTGCTTTTGAGTGTAAACATGCTGTAGGAAATCAGGATGAGTTGTCTTTGACTTCTGTGAGAAGTAAAAAGCTGAATTGGGCATAGGTGAACTTACCAAAGCAGTAGTGTCTTCGTTTCAGATAATCCCCTCTGTCAGCATTTAGCCTACAAATTAGACTTACCACTGTGTTGCCTTTTCATTATTTAAATCAGTCATGTCTTAAGAATAGTAGTTCCCATAGTGTGGACTGAGTACCTATGGGTCCCTGGGAGCTTTTTAGGGGGTGTACAAGGTCTTCTCTTCATTGACATACCTGTGAGAGGCCAGATTTTCTTCATTTACTTCAACAAAACTACAGATTGCAACTCGTTGAACACAGACACATATACAGGAATCCAGCTGTCTTCCATAAAGCCAGGCCTTGAAATGAAAAAACAGTACTACTTTTCTAACTAAAAAAATAATGTTTAAATGTTCAAAACATTCATTTACAAAATCACTTTAGTCTGACTCGTACTATAATTTCAGCAGATACAGTGTTTAATGAAAACTGATATATAATGTACTTGTCTCTAGGGAAAAAGTCTTATTACAAGTTGAGTGGCAGGGCCAGGGATATGGCTCAGTGGTGCAGCGCCTGCCCGGCAAGCACAAGGTCCTGAGTTAGATTCACAGTACCAAAAAAAAAAAAAAAAAAAAAACCACAACAAAACAAAAAAACAAATTGAGTAGCAAAGGGGTTTCTTTTAATTACATGTAGATTTTAGAAAAACATTATCATTGGGTAGTACTATTAGAATGGAATTACTAAGAATTACTCAACTAGTGAAATAAAGAGGTGATAAACTGTTTTTCAAAATCATATTCAGAAAATCTAATGTGCCTACTTGCTTGAAGAGTCTTTGGCAAAGGAATCTTTTCAGCTTTGGTGATTAACTTCTTGGCGCCTCTTTTCTTTTCCCAGAGCTGATTAAGTTTGGCCTGTCAGTCCACCAGAATCTTTTGCTAATACCTCTCTTTTCTGATTACCAAAGACCTCAGCAGTTTCCATCAGCGCTGCTTTTTAATTTCCATATGTGTATTTCTTACTGCTTGAACATCCTTAGGAGTTCTGAATCTAGCATGGCATTCTGTGTCTTCTAGCAAATCAACATAAATAACTTCTGACATTGCAGCCAGAGTATCCTGTACAGTGTCACTTGTGACTAAAATGTAACAATTGTTAGACTTTCTTTAACAACTCATGAATAAAGCTTTCATTGAACCTTACAAAATCCTAAGGTTTGTGAGTAGGAACATATTAAAAGTGCTTTTGTTTTAGAGATTGTGATTATTTTTAAATTCTTATTTTAAAATAAGTTGAAATTTTAACTCTTGTTTGTTTTTGTGGTACTGGGGATTAAACTGAGGGCCTTGATTATGCTATGCAAGTGTTCTACCACTGAGCTACATCCCTAGTTTTTATTTTGACTAGTCTTTGTACTAAGTTGCCTAGGCCGGCTTTATACCTAATGATCCTCATGCTTCAGCCTCCCAAGCTCTGTTTTAATTTCTGACAAGGTAAATATTAATAGAATGTAGCCCTCATAAACAACTTTTTGGGATCTTTAATCATTGTAAAAGTATAAAGGGTTCTTGAGGCCAGGAAGTTTGAGAACTATACTAGAGGACTCTCTTGTGAGCAACATCTATGTCTTCTCCCCTTCTCTGCTCTCTTCTCATAGGAAATGCATAGCACAGACCCAGGTTTATACAAATGGTTTCAGAGAAAAATGGCTCATGTGTCTAATACATAGATGGTGCCAGATACAGGGCAGTAGGGGTTGTTGATTGCAGTGATTGCTGGATCCCGTTAAGTCCTTTGGTGTGGTTAGGTACATACTTTGTGCCCCGTGTTTCTTTCCTGGCCTAGTGACCCAGTTTTGTTTTCAGTACATACAATTTAGCTCCTCACTTTAGTTTTGCTCTTCATATTAGAAGTGGTTTAGGCAAAACCTTTTCCCCTGTAGGTTTGCTGGAAGTATGCTGCTGAAGGGGAATTCGTATTGTTCTGGTGGAGCTGGGATGCAGGTTGATTTTCCTAATGGGTGGAGACATGTTACCTGCATGAGTTCCTCTTCTCCTGGCTGAGTTCCCAGCCTGGGGTGGCAGTTCAGCAGCATCTTCCTGTTCACTGAGAAGTCTGTAAATTCTGCGGCCTTACTGAGCGGTCTCAGATCCTGGGTCTTCCTGATCCCAGTCCTGCCTGATCCTCACTGCACGTTCTTTCCCAAGAAAGCAAAGACTGTGTGATCGCTTGACTCAGGCGGTATCATCTGTAAATGAGTGGCTTATGTGGGAATGGCATCAAGATGCCTGTAACAGGTTAGCTAGTTGCTGTAGGAGTGTGTGAAAGAGAGGAAGAGAGAAGAGCCCATGATGCTGAGAGGGTGGGCCGGGTGAGAAAGGAGCTGGTGAGCTTGCCCTTCCGCCCTAGAGATTCGTCTCTCTGGGGAGGGCTGTATGAACAAGGCGCGTTTCCACCCACCTGCCAGCATGCAGGGCGGCACTGGCTGTCAGCAAGGTAGCAGAGCAGCGGAGGAGCACTTGTCTGGCACAGCCATGGGTCCAGGACCCCACTCTGAACCTCACCTGTGTCACCCTGACATATCACTTGGTTACCCTGAGCCCCATTTTTTTAGCTGGTAAAAATGTGCCATGTCTGTCTAGGTCACAGAATTGCTACCAAGGCCTAGATTAAATGATTCTGTAGGTTGGAAAGCTGAGAAACATGTACAGATGTTTTGTAAGCAGCATCTTCGCAGTACTGAGAGGGCTTCTGCTCTTTGCCCCACCTTCTGGACTCATGCGGCTCTGTTCTCTTCTCCAGGTTACCTGTGCATGACTGACGAGTGGTTCTCTGAGTATGTCTACGAGGTGGTGGTGGACAAGAAACACGTCCCTGAAGAGGTGCTGGCTGTGTTAGAGCAGGAGCCCATTGTCCTCCCGGCTTGGGACCCCATGGGGGCTTTGGCTGAGTGACACCACCTACAGCTCTTTCCTCCTCCCGTGGAACCCGATGTAGCTGCAAAGGACAGATCCAGGGACTGAAGCCAAAGTTACCCAGGTGACTGTGTGTTCCCACAGGACACAGACTCTTGGATTTCCAGTCTCCACCAGGAACCTCTTTGGGGATGTGTGCTTTACGCTGAAACAAAATATTCATAAAGAAGAAAAAAAGGAAAAATCAGAACATGTTATCTACTCTCCTCATCTCTGTCAGCTCAGGATCTCTTAGCATTTTAATCAGATGTATTCGTCTTAACCCCGTCAAAAATGTCCTCAGTGTCTGTTGTAACACAACAGGAAAGGATGAGCAACCGAGGCCTGGAGAGGAACATCCCGAGCACTCCTGGCTCCTGGAGTAGAGTGGGGGAGGGCGCCTAACGCTTGAGCTTGCAGAACTCACGTGGCCTCGACTGCCGTCCTTCCTGGATGGCAGTCATGGAGTTCAGTGTTTTCAAGGCAGTTTCACACGCCTCTTACAGCCCAAGAACAGGAGGAGGTTGATCAGATCTGACACGATTCCTTCCTGTTCTGAACTGTGGGAGTGCAGCTCTGCTTGAATTGGGTTAAATAGAGGCTTAGAGAAAGCGGGAGAGAAAACAACCAAAACCTTATCATGATCTCAGTTGTAATCATTAGGGGGTGCTCTAGCCAAATGGCTTAACTTTTGCCTCTGCACTTGGGGTTGGGGGGCAGGAAAAGGTGATGTTCATTCTTTCTGACAACTAGATGGTGCTGAGAAGCTTTTGAATAAAACACTTTGCTAAATGAGAATAAATTGGCTTATTTGTAGTGTTTATTTAGTTACAAATGGAAGCAACCACGTCACTTACGTTCTTCAAAGTGAAAAAGCGGGAAGCGGGTGCAAGGCTCCCGTTTCAGCTTATCTGCAGGACGTCTGATCCTTCCCATCATGTGCTTCTGCAAAGGGCTTCCAAGCTGTGCGCCTGCGGGGCCCTGCACCCCAGCCACTTCACCTTTCGCTCAGATCTAAGAGTGAGAGAGAATGCACTGTTGGCCTGGAGAGCATAGATTTTACTGAGTCTGGGCCTCCATGTCACTGAAAATAAATAAGCAGAGCAGAGTCCCGATCAGCATTTCCATCAGTGTCTATGCCGAATACTGCTAGTCCGGCTCCCCAAGAATCTTAACAGTTGTAGCAGGGAATTGTCTGCCACAGCACTTCCCAAGACAAAATTAGAGGCTCAGACTTTAACCAAAGTGTTTATAATATTTCAGTAATCCTGTTCCAAGCAGGATAAGTAAATCCATTTCTAAGCACATCATGGTAAAACCAGAGAACAAATTTTAAAAGCTTTCAAGAAGAAAAGCCAGATAACCTCCAAAGTGAAGGCGATCAGGGTGACAACTCTGATCGGCAACTGTATACCAGAAGACGGTGACATGTGTCTTCAAAGTGCCATGAGAAATTGGCTGTGAACCTATATTCAATAAAAATGTCTTTCAAGAAAAGGGTGAAATGAAAGACATTTCCAGAAAAAAAAAAAAAAAAAAACCAAGTTTGCCCCAATGAAAGGAAGTGATCCAATACAAAAAATTTGATACGTATCAAAGAACATAGAGCAAAGAATGTGATAACTATATGAATCATTTAAAGTAACTGTAGATATGTCTTACAGGGTTCAAAAGATTAAATATATGAAAGGGAGGGAGGTGATCAGAATTAATATAAGGCCTTTGTGTGTAGATAATATATGGGTTAACTTTACACTTTGGTATGTTAATAGGTGTGCTAAAAACTTCCAGATAAACTACTAAAAATGAGCAGAGGATAATAGTTTACAAGCAAGCATAAGTAGAACATGCTGGGCACGGAGGCACATGACTGTAATCCTAGCAATCGGGAGGCTAAGGCAGGAGGAGCCCTTTGAGTTCAAGACCAATCTGTGCTACAGGGTGAATTCAAGGCCAGTGTGAACTATACAGCGAGACCCTGTCTCAAAAAAAATAAGGATGATAAAATATACAATGACAGGCCGGTGAAATGGCTCAGCGGCATAAGCGCCTGCCTGGCAAGCGCAAGGTCCTGAGTTCAACTCCCGGTACCCACATAAAGGAAAAAAAGGGCTGGTGATATCATTCAGCAGCACAAGCTCCTGCTGGCAAGTGCGAGGTCCTGAGTTCAACTCCCGGTACCCACATAAAGGAAAAAAAGGGCTGGTGATATCATTCAGCAGCACAAGCTCCTGCTGGCAAGTGCGAGGTCCTGAGTTCAACTCCCGGTACCCACATAAAGGAAAAAAAGGGCTGGTGATATCATTCAGCAGCACAAGCTCCTGCTGGCAAGTGCGAGGTCCTGAGTTCGACTCCCGGTACCCACATTAAAAAAAAATACAATGAGAATAAAAGAAAATATAGTTAGTCCATAAGAAGATGAGATAGAGGAGAAAAAGAAAAGGCAGGACAACTACAGTAGCATCCAAAATAGGATAGTAGAGATGGATCTAAATGTGTCAATAACTACAATATACGTAAATGGATTAAATGTAGAAAAAAGCCATTATCAAACTGGATTTTGTTTTGTTGTTGTTGTTGTTTGGTTTTGTTTGAGACAGGGTCTCACTGTGTAGTTCAGGCTGGCCTTGAGTTCACTATGTAGCCCAGGCTGTGCTCAAACTCATAGAGATCCTCCAAGTGCTGGGATTACAGGTGTGTGCCACCACACCTGATTCAAACTGGATTTTTAAAAGAAATGCAGCCATCTGCTGTTTATAAGAGACATAGGCAATCCAGGATGTTAAAAAAAGGATAGAAAAGCTGTATCAGACACACACTAAACAAAATGTCTGGTAAAGCTGTATTAATAAGCCACAAAAATCGAGGCACCTCTGAGTGATCAAAGAGACCATCTAATTCTAGGGTCTGTCATTACATGGACTGTGCTGTGAATGGCCTCCCAGGAGTTTCGCATTGCAGTGGCCCTAGAAAAGCTTTCAGATAAAGCCTTATTAGAGATAAAATCATTACATAACAAAGGCCTACTCAATTCTTGAGGAAAACATAGATGCTAAATTAGTACATACACCTCTAATAACGTAGTCTTAAAATATTGTAAGAGCAAAACTGAAAAACATGGGAAAATACATAATCCAACATCATAATGGGAGTTTTTAACATGCTTCGTAATTCCTGGTAGTTCAGACAAGCAAAATACCAGCTGAGTATATAAAAGAGTTCAGCATTTAGCAAGTTTGGTATAGTGGATAGGTACAGAGCACCGTGTCTAGTGACTGTACGTTCTTTCGAGCACACATGGGACTTTTTCAGTTGACCACACACTAGACAGTCAACCTCAACAAAAGGTGAAGGGTTGTACCACACTCCAGCCACAATGCAACTAGGTGAGAAACCAGAATTAAAAGATAACTAGATATCGGGCCGGTGAGATGGCTCAGCGGCGTAAGCACCTGCCTTGCAAGCGCGAGGGCCCGAGTTCGACTCCCGGATCCCACATACGAAAAAGGGGCCGGTGATATCGCTCAGCGGCACGGGCGCCTGTTGGCGCGCGAGGTCCTGAGGTCGACCCCCGGTACCCACAAAAAAAAAAAAAAAAAGATAACTAGATATCAATCCCTATGTGTTTAGAAATTCACAGTCCAAGAAGAAATCATAAAGGAAATTTAACCTAAATAGTAATAATATATATCAAACTGAAGGATGCAGCCAAAACAGTACTTTAAAAACATTTATAGTGTGAAAATATTAAAATAATTTTATTAGAATGTAAGGCTGAAAATTGAGCTAAACGTCTATTTCAAGAAATTAGGGGGCCGGTGAGATGGCTCAGCGGCTTAAGCGCCTGCCGGCAAGCGCGAGAGCCCGAGTTTGACTCCCGGAACCCACATACGAGAAAGGGGCCGGTGCTATCGCTCAGCGGCACGGGCGCCTGCTGGCGCGCGAGGTCCTGAGGTCGACCCCCCAGTACCCACAAAAAAAAAAAAAAAGAAACAAATTAGAACATCAAAGTAAAACTACAGAAAAAAAGGTATGACAGAAAATTAAAGAGTCAACAAAGCCAGAAGTTGGTTCTTAAAAAAGGAAGCACATTAACAAATCTTTGACAAGCCTGAAAGGGAAAAAAGGAATTAAAACACTCAAAAGGAATTAAAAAGGATATCAGGTTGCTGCAGATATTAGAAAAATAAAAACTCAAACTTTGTCAAGAGTGAAGACATAAAGGCACAAACTCATGAAAGAACAAGAGAGAAAATGGCAATACTTGAAGCTGGAGAGAAAATGGGGTGTTAAAAGACTTAGCAGAGCTGAAAAAGTTGAATCCTGAGCCCGTGATAGAGAAACCCTGTGATAGACAAGCAATGTACATTGCATAACCCCCCAAAAGTTCAGCTGTGGCAGCAGCAGAGAGCATTACCTCTGCAACTGGGAGTAGGAGGGTCACTGAAGGATTGAATGACTGTTAGATCCCTCGCTACTCTGGGCTACTCCTCCTCCACCCATCAGCCCATTAGTGCTATGGAGAGGTGTGGAGGTCAGGGACAGAGGTGAAGGTCTAGGCACCATGAAGGCAGTGAGTGTTTACATTCTGAAAGTCCTCAGCCATCTGGGGCTCCCAGAACCCTCATAGCAGGAGATCAGAAGTCTTCTCTGAGAAATCTTGATTATCCCAAGAGAAAAGATGGAAAAAAGACTGTTTTATGGCATATGGAAATATTTTATGAGTCTGGCATAACCCTGATAAGGATAGTAAAAACAAATGTATGCAAATCTCCTCCATGAACATAGATACAAAAGTAATAAACCAAATCTAGCCATATTTAAGAAGATAATCTTCACAACCAAATGCTTAATAAGAGCTATTTTTCAAAAAAAAATCAGGATCCAGTGGAGAGAAACAAAGAATGGTGGGTATGTCTTCTCTGCTGAAGATAAAGGGCAGAGGCTAAAATTTTTGCCAGAGATCTGAACTGGAAGAACTTCCTGACACATGGGTGACAGGCAGGCTGGGAAATGGGAAGGCGTGGGATTGTCCTCTCCATCACTGAATGACTGTGTCAGCAGAAGGCGAAGCCGATGAGCTCTCTGGAAGGTCTCAGCCCAGGCTGCCTCTATTCGTGTGTGTCCAGAAGCCAAGGCCTGATAGGGGGACACGCTGTCCGGATGTGGTTGTGGCCATCTGCTTGCTTTGATGCTCAGAGAGCAGCGTAATTCTGACTTGCTGTGGGCAGCACCCAGGCACTTGCGCTTGAGTTCCCATTCCTCCTGCGGGGTGGGCATGAACATCGTGGCCAGCCATGGCTGTGGTTGGTCATTTGTTAAGTTGGACTTTTTGATTCCAGATGAATTCTCTCCCACTGAGGACAACCTGTTCTGAGCCTTTGTTGCTTCTCATTGAGGCTGACTCTTCCTCCTCAAGGTCTGTTACTAATGGATTGAAAACTGGCTATAAACTGCCCAAAGATTCTCTTTTTCCCTTTTCAAACTCCAAGTCCTTTATATGTTACCGCAGATGGAAAGGAAGAAGGGGAGGGAGGGATGTCCACCTCCTACCAGCTGCAGGTATTTGGGACAAAGTGTACAAGGAGTATGGAGGTGGGCAGCCCTCCATGCTCTTCTGTCTTGGTACAAACTGAAACCTCATTGCTTCTCCTCTATAAAACCTCTGTCTCAGTAGCAGAACTGGAAGTAGACCAGTTCGTCTCTAAGCCGTCTCTCTGACCACACATGACAGTTGATCTTTGTTGTTTTAAGGAGAAGGATAGGACAGCTGCCCGGGGTGGGTAAATGGTGGAAAGGATCAGCATGCTGGACTTAGAACTGTAGCATTTCTGGGACTGGTGAAGGACTTGCCTAGCATGGGCAATCCCCAGCACCGAAAAATAAAATAAAATTGTAGCATCCCTGCATCTCACCTAGCAGGGACCTTATAGGTGCTCTGGTCCAAACATCTCCAAAACAGAAGTCCTTTAAATTCCACTTAGACAAATTCAGTAACAAGGACACACGGCCTCCCCGCCCTTCCACCTCTCCAGGCTCAACTTATTCACTTCCCTTCTTGTTCTCTGCTCCAGCCAACCGCCTGTCCCTACTTTGTCCCTGGAACATACCAACCTCAGTTTGGCCTCTGTTGTTCCCTCTACCTAAAGCTTTTCCCTCAGGTCTTTGCATGGCTGGCTTCTCATTGCTCAGGTTGTGGTCTCAGTGTCACCTCATGTAAGTAGCCAACCCCCCTCCCCACTCCCTGTAGCTCGTCCACATCTGTCACTCTCTGTGCTCTTACTGGGGTCTATTTTTTTTTTCACAGCACTAACTGCTTTCTGAAATTATCTTATTTATATGTTTATTGTCTGTTTTCCTCGCAGTCAATACTCCCTGTCAGCTCTCCAAGGGCAGGAAGTTTGTCTTGCCTACCAGTGTATTCTCAATGCCCTGCTCCTAATAAATACCAGGAGGCTGACTGATGGAATGTGTCCTACATTCCAACAGCTATGATCAGTTAGAAGTTTATACATAGAGTTGAAGTCTGCCTCCCTGTACCTGGCTCATTGAGGATGAATACCTTGTCCGTCTTCCTATTTCAATGCCTAACATAAAGGTCTAGATTCCACAAAGGCGGCTGGCATGAGGGGAGTAGAAAAGGTAAGGAGAAAACCATGAAACCCACTTCACTTTTTCCCTGCTTGAACCCTTCTTGTTTCAGACAGCCCAGTCCAGTGGAGGAGCAGGGCTGTGGACTCAGGCAGACAAACTGGCCTTGCCACTGGGAGGCTGTGTAACCTGGAGAAGTCTCCTAATGTCTCTGAGCCTATTTCTATACTACATATAATGAAACACTATTTTGAGATGTATTCATTGTAAAAACTCACAACTTGAAAAGGAGGAAAAATGAATTTGTTTTTAATAACATATACAGTAGGCTGAGGCAGGAGGATTGCATTGAGCCCAGTTTGGGCAACTTGGCAACTTAGTGAGACCCTGTCTCAAAACAACAATAATAATTTTAAAAGGGCTGGGGGGATGTAGTGCAGTGCAAACGCACTGGATTAAATCCCTACTACCACAAAAGAAAAAACAATACAGTAAAATACAGCATAAAACCCATATGGTAGAGAAAGAACAAAAGACAATACATATAATTTCCTCCTTAGATGCTAAATAAATGGTAGCTTTTATTTAAAAAAAAAATCAGTTCTCATGAGCTTCTCCAACAGATTCAGCATTGTGCTAGGCCTCTGGGGGTTAAAACAATTCCCTGTGCTCCAGCTGAGTCTGTCAGATGTTGAAGGGAAGATAGCTCTGTGCACACCGCAGGGTTGTGAACCGGCCTTGAGGTGGAGAGGGAGAAGAGGTGCTAACTGGTTTCAAACTAACTTCTGGCCACAGTAGGCACAGATATCAAGGACAAGGGTGACTAGCTTTCCAAGAAGGGGTGGAGGGGAAACTCCCAGGGACAGAGGCGCATGAAGTCCATGGAGGGGAGGAAGAGCCAGAGAGACTGTTTCGTAATCTCACGCGACGGAGAACAATGGAAGCAGCTACGAGAGAAAGAAATGGCTTTCGGTGCTGGGAGCAGAGGCCTCAATTCTCAGTCACTCTGCCCCGCCAATCTGATTCTGAGCAGAGCACTGGACTTCACCTCTGGACTCACAGCACCCTTACTAGTAATGTAGAGGAAACGCCTGTCTGTCAAGCGAACAAAACTAAGTAAATAAATAAACAAACAAATGATGGCAGTGAGTCATTTGTCCTTGTAAGTCTGTAGGCCATGAAGTAGAGCTGGGTCCCTCTGAATCCATCAGGGTTCTTCCCTGATCTGTGAGAAGCTTGTGGTTCCTTAGAATGTTCTTTTCCTCTCCTTCCTCCTCCCCACTTTAAAAAATAATTTTAAAGAATGCTGCTTTTTTTTTTTTTTTGTGGGTACCGGGGGTTGACCTCAGGACCTCACGCGCCAGCAGGCACCCATTCCGCTGAGCGATATCACCGGCCCTTTTTTCATATGTGGGATCCGGGAGTCGAACTCGGGCCCTCGCGCTTGCCAGGCAGGCGCTTACGCCACTGAGCCATCTCACTGGCCCCAAGAATGCTGCTTTTAGCTAAGCATCATGGCACATGCCTGTAACCCCGCCACTTGGGAACCTGAGACAGGAGGATCTCAAGTTCAAGGCCAGCCTGCGTAGCTTAGTGAGACCTTGCTTCCAAATGAAAAGTGAAAAAGGCTGGGGATGTGGCTCAGTGGTAGTAGACCACCTCTGGGTTTGATCTCCAGTACCATGAGGGAAAAGAAAACAAACTGCCTTGCTTTTTCACTGATGTGTGATGACCTTTCCAGCCCTCAGGCACTGGTTTTGGTAGCACTGTCTGTTAGAGCCACCTTCCTGACCATTCAGGGACCCTTCTGTCCCCCACCCCCATCCCATCATGGTCCCACTGCTGGACTCCTCGGGGTGCCTTCCCTCTAATCCCTTTACCATGCACCATCTGGAGGAGCTGGGCCTGCACGGGTGGCTGCTGGGCTGTCCGCAGGCACAAGCCCAGGGTTCTCAGGGCAGCAAATGAAGCCTGCCATGGAGGTGCTCAGCTCTGCACAAGGTTGACATGAAGTTAGAGCCCTCATGATCCAGTCACCTTTCCAAGGCCCTATCTTTGCACACTACTGCATTTTGGGGATCAAGCTTTCCACACGTGAGATTTTGGGGGCATTTCATACCAAACCTAACACAACGCAGGGAAACGTCTTTCCTGGTGCCTGACTGCAGTCATGCCCAGGCCAGGAAGCAGTCAAGAAGCAGAGAAGCCATGTCCTGGGGAACAGATGGTGACATCTGTCCACCCACCCTAAGTTGGGGCGAGGAGAGACAGTCAAGTGATGCTTTGCAGGCTGCAGGACAGGGCATCAGAATCCGGGATCTTGATGGAGAGAGAGGCAGATGCCAGAGAAAGGCAGGGCAGTGTGACCGTAAGTATCAGAAACCCTGGGGATCAGGGTGCTGCAGCCAGGAGAGACACCAGGTCTGTTGAGGGGATGATCGGGCAGCTGGGGCTCGAGTGTCCCTGATGCCCACGGTACAGGAAGAGCACTTGTCCAAAACACTGGTTCAGCTGGTTGTGGTGGTGCACACCTGTAATCCCAGCACTTGGGAGGCTGAGGCAGGAGGATCGCCACAAGCTGGAGGCCAGTCTGGGCTGCATAGCGAGTTCAAGACCAGCCTGAACTGCACAGTGAGACCCTGTCTCCAAAAAAAAAAAAAAAAAAAAATTTGGTTCAATTTTTTGCTGACTTATCAGGGATGTGTCAGTAACAAGGGAAGGTACGGTCGTGTGAATCTGCTGTCCTTTTCTGAGTGCCTCTTGGCCAGGAGCAGCCAGGGAGGAGATGGCCTGGGTGTCCCAGCTGAAGGGAGAAAGGGCACAGTGGGATACCCCTCACTCCCCACAGCAGGGTGGACACCACCATGGTTACCATGCTCTCACAGACAAGGACCCCAAAGGAAGATCCCAGAGGCCGAGGTTAAGGGGCTGTCAAACCCACACAGACATTAGAGGGGCAGAGCCAGGACTGCACCCAGACCCTGGGATTCCAGCCCATGCCCAGCATCCACACAGGGAGAGCAGTGCCAGGAGAGGCAGGGCAGCTGGGCAGGAGAAGAGAAAGGCCGGAGTAGTAAGGGCAACAAATTAATAAGTGTGGGAATGGTGTTAAAGTCACATTGAGATGGCTGGGAAATAGGGTGGAGACCCAAGCCTTTGCTAACTACTGAAGACACCCCAATACCCCTATAGTTATTGGTCCCCTTGATCCCTGTCTACCCTGTCCCTTCAAAATTGCCCTTTACATTTGTGCAGCCCCTTATCTGCACAGCACTTAACGCGCCCACTTAAGAGGAAGGGTGCTGCAGACCATTGTATCCATATGAAGGGGAGCCGTGGGGTGTGGGCCTGTCCCCCGGGGATGTGACTGGGACATGAAATGCCCGCGCCTCCCGGGATCACCAGCCTGACTGCCCCGCTGGCGGGAACGCTCCCGGCTCTCCCTGCAGTCCCAGCCCTGACTTCTAGGTGGCACCAAAACTTCGTACTGATTGCTCTGGGCTGAGAGCTTTCTGGGCTAAACTCCCCCAGTTACAAAGGGGCTGCAGCTTTCCTGGAGCAGCAGACTTCTGGTCGCTACTTCCTTTCTAGCTTGGATTTAGCTACCATTCCTCCCTCACCTTCCAGGGGGAGAGGTAGGCTGGTCAGCCAAAGCCTGACATCTCTATCCGCTCAAAACAAGTACTGCTTCTGTTCTTGGGAGGAAATAAATAATACGATTTTAGTGAAAAGGCAGCTCAATAACATTAAATTCATCTTAAGCGTAATTTTTTAAATTAACAGAACAACCTCTGCACATGGTTGCAAACAATGGGCTCCCTTATAACCCCCTCAAACACCATCCTTCAGAAAACACCACGGGCACGAACGCTCCTGCAGCTCGGCGCTCGCGATCTCTGGCTGGAAACCGCTTTGAACTGTGGCCGGTTGAGGAGATGAGCGCATCCTCCATTCATTCTGCAAGTATTTATTGTGTGCAGCTGCTAGAGGCTCAGGCGACAGAGAAGAATTAGACGAGGTCCCTCTGGCTGTGCTCACGCCCTGGCGCAGAGCAGAGAAACCCACGGAGGGTGGAGGGCTGCTCAGCCCCAGGGAGAGAAGCCAGGCAGGATTCGTCGGGGCTGATGGAGAGGAGTCTGTGGTCAAGAAAAACCGCTCCGAGGAACTGAGGTGGAGCAAAAACCTAAACACACTTTTGGGCGCGTTTGGTAGGGGAGGAAATTAACCTCTAGAGTCCTGCAGCGGTCCCGCAAGGTTCGAGAGCAGAAAAGTCCGCTGCTTCACTGCCACCGCCTGCCCCTCTGGTCTCCTCCCCACTGCAGGGGTCCCGCCCCTCCCCCACTCCAGGAGACGCCCCCCCCAGCCGCGGGAAAACAAAGTTTCTTCGCCTCAAAGTGACGCAAAGATTCTCGAGGAGCTCTTTGGCGGCGGCTATCTAAAGATCAGACCATGTGAGGGGCCGAGAGTACAAATAGTGCGGCGCGGGCGCCGGCTCTGCACAGCAGCGGACGCCCCGGGCCTCGAGGGCGCGAGGGTCGCGCCGCCTCCCGCCCGGTCCGGCAGGTGGGTCCGCTCCTCTTTGCCTGTAACCCCGCTTCTTTCCAGGTGCCGCCCTCTCTCGCTGCGGAGCCGCTCCGGCCAGGTCTGGCTAGGGCTCCGCGCCTCGGGGCTCCTTTGTCCACTGCAAGCCCGGGCTGGGCTAGGAGAAGACTCGGTCTGAAGCAAAAGTGCAGTCCTGCGCTTTAGGGAAAAGTTGCCTTAGTTTCAACCCATGTTTTTATGTTTGAGCATCACTTTGCTGCCATCGCGCGCAAATGGCTTTATGCGTTTGTGCAGGGAGGTCCTGTTGGACACAGACGCCCAAATATCTAGGGAAACCTTTGAGTGACACCGACGAGAGCTGTCTCGGTGCGCTTGGGTTGTTTCGCTGGCGAGGCTGACGCTCAGATCCCTCCTCGGCCATTCAGAATTTATGGGAAACTCCAAGGAGCTGTTCTACGTGGCTGAAGCGTGTGTGTGCCCATCCGGTTGCATGAGAAGTGTGCACGTTCAAATTTGTTTTGAAAAGACTCTCTGGAGCCAAGGAGCAGATTTCCTTTTGCTTTTGTAGATTGAATTGTGCCTGCTCCAGTTGGGAGTGCTCTAAAAAACCCCGAGAAGGGTGGAATTTCTACGAGTTAGACGTTACAAAAGCTAGTATGTATTTTTATGATCAATTTTGTCCAGAAAAGTGAACCAGGTCAATGGATTATTTATGAACCTGCTAGCTCTCATCATAGTAAGATGAGATCAAATATTTAATGTGTTTTGCCTTTAGTTACGTAGGAAAAATGTCTAAGAAGGCAACACTGGGATTTGCCTTTAATGAAAGGGAGGGGAGCTAGGGGCAGCATTATTGTCTGGGTGTGTAGGAGTGGAGGAAAAACCGCAGCTTGCTTTCTGTCCAATTGCTTGCTTTGTGTGGCACTATGGATGCTGGAAGACTGTTTTTCTACCATCCAGAGCCCTTGGTGTTTTTGGCTGTTCAAGCAGGTGAGAAGCAGGTTCCTCTGCAGCTCCTGAGGAATTACTCTGTGTGTGTGTGCGCACGTGATGCTGGGGACTGAACCTAGGGCTTCACACATGCTAAGTACATGCTCTACCACTGAGCTACACAACAAAGAAATGGGTTTGGATATCCAGACTGGTAGTTATATCTCTGAAAGCCTTAGATGGATCCACCAGAGTGTCCTGGGGCCTTCTGATTCATTATAAGGTAGAAAAAAAACCAAAAAAACAAAAACCCACACCCAAAATGGCTCACTCAATTAAGTGTGGGGCTTTGATTCACACTGAAGTAGTTTCAGTCTGCTTTTGTTCAAGTTCAGAGAGAGAGAGAGAGAGGGAGAGAGGAAGGAAGGAAGGAAGGAAGGAAGGAAGGAAGGAAGGAAGGAAGGAAGAAAGAAAGAAAGAAAGAAAGAAAGAAAGAAAGAAAGAAAGAAAGAAAGAAAGAAAGAAAGAAAGAAAGAGAAAGAAAGAAAGAACAGACAAACCCCATACTCTGGTATCCCATCCAGGAGATTTCAGAAGTAATTACCAGCCTAGATAGTCAAACCCATTTCTTTCAGGCTCTTTAAGAAATATACGTGCTAAAGGTGAGAAGGGAGAGACAGAATAATGTCGAAGTATTATTGGAATCAGCAAGACCTCAGAACCACTTGGGAGTGGTTTAGAGTCATCTGAGCATTTTTGGTGAAACATGGAGAGGCTTGTCTGAGAGTTTCACAAACAGGCGGGGTGGCTGTGGAATGAGAATGCATGGCTGACGGGAGATTAGGAGTGTGGGTTGGGCTCTCTCTGTGGCAGGCTTGTGAAACACTCTGGATGTCCCAGCCAAGGAGCAACACAGGTAATTCCAAAAATTAAACCTGTTCATGGCAGCTCCTTCTCTTTCATACTTTTAAAGTGTTACGATTTGAGAGTCCTGAATGCAGGGCTGATTAGAGAAGTTGTGTTTTATTTTGGCTTATAGAATCAACAGGATATGATCATGACCTGTCTCCTTTCCTAAAGATGCCTTGGTGGCCAAAGGAAAAATCATGCAGTCTTTTTTTTTTTTTTAATCTGGAGAAGACAACTGAGGACTTAGTTATTCCCAGTAACACTTTGGCTCCTCTGGTGATCTTTGGCTCCAAATGAGGAGGAAGCAGGGAGACATGCATTACATAGTATCCAAGTCCCCTCCAATTCATTCTCTGACTGTGGCCGAAACCTCTCTTTCTTTTAAGAAAACAGGAGCTATACTGATGGTGCAAAATTGCCTAAGAACTTGGACTCTACTCAAGATGTTGCTGTCAAATCAGTGTCTTCTTGGGGATCTCCTGGGGTTTCACTCAAAGGCGGAAGCTTCACATACTCTGACATGTGTAAGATAAGTCCTACATCTCAACTGCACCCAACCAACCGGAACCGAGTTCCCCAGGTCCCCTAATGCTGTCTGGAAGGTATCCAGGGTGTGGTGCTGGGGAAACAGCTCCCGGGCACACAGATTTGGGCTGTGCCTGTAACTCCTAACCAGTCCTGAGCTGTTGCAGATCAGCGCACTCCGCTGAGACCCATGGCGTTCCGAGTGCAGCCTGGCTGTGGAGACCATCATAATAAGCACAGGTTTCTTGGGACAAACGGTTCAGACTCGCCATGCTCTTATGGGGAGTCAGGTTCTGTGCTGCCTGCAGCAAAATAGCGTCCTGAGGAAAATAAACTGACATCTTCCTAGGAGAGACCTTGGTGGAAAATAGATGAAAGCAGCCTTTAAAAGACACCTGGCAAGGGCTGGGTATATAGCTCAGTGGCACAGCGCCTGCCTGGCAAGTGTGAGGTCCTGAGTTTGATTCCTGGTGCCAAAAAGAAAAAAAAAAAAAAAAAAAAAAAAAAGACACCTGGCATAACTGATCATGCCTGAGCAGAGAATTGCATTTCATTTCTAGGGTGGGTATGAGACCCACCATGGGCTGATGCGGCCCCCTTATTTGTAGGCAGAGCCCCTTCCACTGACTTCGGTCCACATTCAGCAATGCGAGTCTAGGAGTGATTCTCTGCACGGGACACTCCCTCCAGCCTTCTCGCTTTTTAGCTCTTGATGACTGGGAAGATAAATGCTCATTTATTGAATGTCAACAGCACACTTTTAAACTGAGCAAGCATTTTCCCAGTCCTGTGTCTGACAAGGTGACAAAATGAGCAGAGATAAGGCTGCGCAAGGCTGTCTGACTGCTTCGTTATTTCCACCCTTCCTCCGGTGTCCCTGGAACCTGGCCGCAGCTCCCTAGCCCCCATTCAGCCCTGGACCAAGGGGACTTGGTAGTGGGTGCTTAAGCCAGAAGCTTTTCAACTCTATGACTTATGGGACTCTATTGACCGGCAGCCCCTGCACCGCAAAACTGGAGATGCACCCTGTAACATAGACATGGAGGCGACATCCCAGGGTCTCCAGAGACTGACAAGTGACAAATGGCAGGGGAAGGTCTCCTGGGAGGCTGAGGTCCAGTTCATGCCATTATTTGAAGTAGGGAAGGCACAAGTGAGAGAGGGGTTATGACAGGCCCGGCAGTAACCTGGGAGAGGACCACTCAGCGGCTCAGGCTGTGGGCCTTCGCCAAATTGCGTTTTTTGTGTAGTCCTTCAGGGCATAGTCAAGGAAAAAAACAACACTTATTTCCTTTGTTACTGACCTGCTGAAAAAAATAAGATAAACTGATTTTTTTTTTCTTTCTAAAAGGCCTAGAATTAGGGACTGGGAGCCCAGGAGGGGAGGTCCTTGGCTGGCTTGCTTGCTTGCACTTGCCCGACTCTCAGGACATCACCACCAGTCCTAGAACGTGTGTGTCCTGTGCTCCAGCTTCTTTCCTCCCCGCAGCTGGTCATGGGTTTGGTGTCTTTAAAATACTAACCAAATTAGTTGGTTCTTTGCCTCCTTTCAGAGGAAAGCAGCTGGGGGAGGAAGAAGCAGGGAAAGAGCCTGGCCTGGGGGAGAGATAAGCTATTTTGGGCTGACTGGAGGTTTCCCAGAACTGGTCTGAGGGCTGGAATTATGTTCTTTTAACCAATTTTTTTCTTTAAAGAAATTTCAAATCGAAAGTCAGAGATGTCATCCATTTACTTTTTACCACATTTGTGCTGAAGGTTGCACTCTAACTATACACATCTAATTTTTGCATGTGGAACATAAAATTTGATATATTTGTAATATATAAGATCACTGATACAATATATAATTTACGTATCTGTATGTAATATTTTCTGGTTGAACCTCTGAGAGTTTACAGACAGCCGGATAGTTTACTCCTAAATACTTCAGCGTGTATCTCCTCAGAACAAGGACTTTCTCTAGTGTCAGCAACCCCGTTAGCACACCGGGAAGCAACAGAGTCAACACGGTGCTATTGTGGAATGCAGGGCTCACAGCCACATTTCCCCCTGGAGTCTCGGTGATGTCCTTTGGAACTGATGTGGTTACTTTTTTCAATTGTACTTTCCTGGGGGGGGGGGTCAGAGTGCTTCTTGCCCTCATTCGAATGCACAGCTGGGAACAAGATCTATGCTGTGTAATGATGAACTGTTCTTTTTTTTTTTTTTTTTTTTTTTTTGTGGGTACCGGGGGGTCGACCTCAGGACCTTGCGCACCAACAGGCGCCCGTGCCGCTGAGCGATATCACCGGCCCCTTTTTCGTATGTGGGATCCGGGAGTCGAACTCGGGCCCTCGCGCTTGCAAGGCAGGCGCTTATGCCGCTGAGCCATCTCACCGGCCCTGATGAACTGTTCTTTTATGAATTCTACCAACACCACACACAGGGAACATCTGTCTCAGTGATAATAGAAATTAAAAGTGAGGCAAAGTGCAAACTTTTAGGCAAAAGCTTTACTTGGGAAGGAAGAGAAAATGGGGAAGGGACTTGCGCTCCAGGAAAAGAGCTAAAGGGGTCACAGCCCTGACAGAGAAAATCAAGCTGGCCCATTAACAAAGGCGAGAGACCTGCTTTCATTAGTTCGCTGCCTGGGCTGGGCCTGGTTGGTCCATTAGCTCAGTTCTAGTTCTGCAAGGGGACAATGGAGGGTTCCTATGAGATGACTGCTTCTGCTTAGGGTAATCTCTTCTTGGGGTGCTCTGTTTACAGAGGCCCTGCTAGAATCCAAGGTGACTGCAGGTTTCGGGCAGTGACTAGAGACTTTTAGGCGTTGCTTCCGGGGGTGTGGAACAGTATGTTGTAAAAGCTGGCAGTTGAATGTCCCTGAAATCTTGAGGACACTTTAGTCACTCTTCTGTTGGTTCCCCTATCTTGAAGGGGGACAAGATAGTGTAGGTAAATTTAAGGCTAATAAACAAGGCTTTACACAGACACTCCGTAAGTGATTAGCTCGCTTACACACAGAGCTGAGCAGGGATCCGACCCAAGGTTTAAAGTAATAAAGGAGACAGATAACAAAAGGAAGGCAGAGATGCCAGGCTTTATCCTGCTTTTAGTTACCCAGGGGGCCTCTGTGAGCTCCAGTGAGGAGTCAGCGCATTTGAGCAAATGCAGCTTTTAAGTCCCTGACCATCCTACCTCACTGAGCAACTCACCGTAAAGCACATTTCAGGATTTCTTGACCGAAGAGTGTAGGCACCAACAACACCCAAATCACAACACGTCTTATGGCTAAAGAGGTGACCACGTGTACTCTTTGTGCCTCCCAACACTGCGAAACGCCCCCTTCTAGCACCCAGCTCCCCCTCCCTCTACTTCCTTTTCCTCTTCCCTGCCCCACTCTGAGAAGTGGGCCCAATTCCCCTTTCCTCTGTTCTTTACCACTCACCCTTTATTACTTCATTTCACTTTGCCTCCTTTCCCCCTCTACCTCTCTTTTCCACCTTGTTTAGCTGCCCCAGGTAAATCCACCTCCTCTCTTAAAGCTCTCTCCCTGGGACTGGTTTTCGTCTATCCCTCTTTTGGGTCCCTCTGTGCATCTAATCAGGTTTGTTTCACACAAAAGTAATCTTATACTTGTACTGAGGAAAAGAAAAGCTGTGCTTGGAAATGTTTCCATGTGTTTTACTTTGATTTCTATTTATAGCATAAATTGCATTATTACAATAATAAAGTATGTTTAGAAGATTTAAGTCACTACTGGGGCATAGCTCAGTGGTAGAACACTTGCCTAGTATGTGCAAAGACCTAGGTTCAATCCTCAGCAGTACAACAAAAGAAAAAGAAGGATATAAGTGACACTTCTAATCCTAACACATCACTTCTTTTGGGTTTCCTAAGTCTCTTTCCTGTCCTTATCCACATTTAAATATATTACATCAATTTCTGCAAAAAGTTATGTTGTGAAATTAAGTTAACTACACTAAGGAATTTATGCCATCAACTTCCAAAGCCCTTAAAGGGCCTAAAAAAAAAAAAAAAAAAAAAAAAAAAAATCGGGCACAGTGGCACTTGCCTGTAATTCCAGCACTTCGGGAGGCTGAGGTAGAAGGATCTCAAGTTCAAGTCCTGCCTGGGCAACTTAGTGAGGCTCTGTCTCAAAAAATTCAAAAAGGGGGGCCAGTGAGATAGCTCAGCGGCATAAGGGCCTGCCCGGCAAGCGCGAGGTCCTGAGTTCGACTCCCGGAACCCACATAAAAAAAAAAAATTCAAAAAGGGGGCTGGGGATGGAGCTTGGAAGTCACGCCCACATGGGTTAGACCATCCCCCCAACAAAGGACCTAAAAGATACCTCCGCAGAATCCCTAGAAGAGTCCCTTGTCCTTTTCTCCTTAAATTTAGTTTTCCCTCAAGCACCAGAAAGAAAGTTCAAATCAGTGGATGACTTCTGCTCCATTTCATTGCCAGCTCCACACTGGGGGTAACTTCATGCTGTGTTCTGCAGCTTCGGTTTTGGTGTTTCCGTTCCTTAACATTTATTTCTGTGGGTAGTAAATATATTTCAGATTCCAAACACCCAGCTCAGAAATAAGCATTTGGAACATAGACTGTAGATGGCTGTGACTGCCACTGCCTGTTTCAGAGTTCAAAAGAATAGTCTGGGCTCTCCTTGAACCCTAGACGGGACAGTCTCTTCCAGTCCCAGAGCCGTTGACATTCACTGTGGTACCAGCCCTCCTCCTCCACCCTGGGGTCACTCCCACCCTGGGGGGACTCAAAGAGAGGGCAGCCCTGGGAATGGGATCCTGGCTGCACTTGACTTAGTCCCAGGACCCACAGTGCTGCCTGAGACAGGCCCCGTGCGCTGAGCCAGGCATATGTCCTGTCCCTGCTTCCAGGGGACACAAAACAAATATAGGACATACAATAACCAATGATGGGTGACAAATGAGCAGTTTTACAGCATAGAGGGAGATCATCTTGGGCTGGGCCGGAAAGAGGAGGGGCATAGAGGCTTAACCCAGGCATTAGAGGAGACAGGGAGGGGACATGCAGGACATGTTTGGAGATCTGCTCACCCCTGAATAACCCAGGGCTCTTGTTAAGCATGCAGATACCTGGATCACCCCATGGATCTCTTGAATTAGAACCTCTGGGAGAAGAGCCCAGGGATCTGTCTTTTACAAGGTCCCCAGGTGACTCCAAGGAACAGCATGAACCAGTGAAGCCCCAGCAGTGGGCCACAGGTCACTTACACTGGAAGTCCTGTGGGCCTCAGTTTCCCTGATAGGGATGTGAAGTGGAAGCAGAATGGACTATGTGTGGTAGTGGTAGTAAAATGACTCACTGTTGTTTACTGATGTGTTCCATGTGCTAGACATGAGCTAAGCCTTTGTCGTACTTATAAGTCCCACAGCAGCCTTTAGGAATTTTAATGGTCTGCTTTTTAAATAGGAGGAAATGGAGGCTCAGAGAGGTTAAATGATCTACCCAAAATTACACAGCCAGTAAACGGTGGATCTGGAATTCTGCTGCAGATCTATGAGACAGAAAGGAAGGCTCTGGATTGTGGACAGCTCAAGGTGGCTCATCTGGGCGTGACTGTGCGTGTTCACTGAAGCAGGGCTCTTTGTGCCTGTTTATGCCAAATCCATTTCTTGTTGGATTTTCATGAAAGTCTAAAGGATCCATTGTCCCTCTGGCCAGCTTCTAGAGTGATCTGGATCTATTACAGGTAGCCAGTCTTCTGGTAACTGGCCCAAATGGCTCTGGGGACTTTATCCTACTTCACTTCTCTCCCCAAAATGAAACTGTTTCTCTCCTATGAGGAATCCTTTGGCTAAGGAGATGGCTGTGATAGTGGCATTCATGTCTACCCTTTATGTCCACAAAACAAGCAGATTTTCTCTACCCTCTTCATCTATAGACCAAGTCTCTTTATTTTACTTGAAAAACAAGCTGGGATCTGTATGGCTTATGATGTGATACCACATCTTCAGAAAACTTAGCAGTCCCTCGACAGGTACAAACATGAGCCACTGCCTGACACAGCAGAGCCTGTGAGGAAGAATCAAGCAAGGCCAAGGCCCTGTGATGGAAACCAGAAGAGCAGCTCCAGGACACTTGTACAACCCCAGGGAAACTTTGGAGCTGGAGCATTGTGTCCACAGCAATCCTAGCCACAGGGGATGTGCCGTGGCTCCTAGAGGAATCCCAGCCTCCACTCCTTGAGCCTGGCTGCTTGTCCTGCAGTCTATCACCCTTTCCAGATTTTGGCCTTGTACTGTGAGTTCCATGAATGCGGCTTTGCTGAATTAGTGCTTCTCCACTTCAGGGGGCTGGGGCTGTGATACTTACTGCCTGGGGAGGCACCAGAGCTCCCTAATTTCTGTCATCCTTGGTAAGTGCTTTGGGAATTTTAGACTCTGTCTGCGTAGACAATGCAAATTGCCACTTGGCTTGATGACCTGTAATTAATCTTATCTCAGTGTTCAACCCATACTTCATGATGGAGTTTGGTTTGGTTTTGTTATTGAAAATGGATGTTGAGTATCCTGCAAAGTAAATTCACTTGACACACAAAGTGAAAGTACAAAATTTCTACAGTGCTTTTGCTTAGAGTATGCTGATGGGCACCAAACAGACAAGCCAAGTCCCTGGCATTTCCAGAGGGCTGAGTGGTTTTATGATTAACCGTTATAATTACTTGCTTGTTTAGATACTGGTTTTTCTGGCTATGGAAAAAGAGTTTGTGGAAAGAAGAATGCAGATTTGGTCCAAAGTTTAAATAAAAGCAATTTTCTCTCCCTCTCTCTCTCTTTAATTAAGAGTGGGGTGGAGTGGTAGAGTAAATTGGCCAAGAGGCAACAGGAGTACAAACAGGAAGTCAACCACGACCTTCAACAACCGTACCAACCTGCTGCCCCTCAGGTGTGGAGAGCTGCCTTTGGGGAATCAAGTTGACATACCACAGCAGAACTGAGTCACATGGCACCATGCACAACCTGTCACTCCTTGGCTTGAACAACTGCACACATTCAAGGTGCGAAGAAAGGCTTTGGTGCTTTTTCTAGTAATGGAGCGACTCAAAGACTGCCTGGAGGAGTTCACCACTGTCATACTGACCTTGCTTGCCATCTTCCTAACTAGCAGGACAAAAATATCTTTTAAAAAAGCTTTCAAGAGAGCATCCTCAGAAACTACCCCTCTTAACCACTCATACGTCTGCAGCCCTGGGCCAGCTTGCTCTCAACCATTGTTTTCTGTGGTCTCAGTAGAAAAAGCCGAACAGAGCTCTGCAGAGCCAGGAAGGTGGGAAAGGAGTCAGCTCCATGGACAGAAAGGGGCCTAGGCACAGGTTGTCTGCTCCTGACCCCCAGATTTGTAACAGTTTTTCTCTAACTGGCAAAGGCAGGGGAGTGAGTTGAAGAAAAAGAGCCATGCGTGCCTGTTTGTTAGTTTTGAGTGACCATAACTTTCTGTGTGTCCCCAGTTTTTACGATCAAGAGTGGGGCACAGTAGGAGAACCCCAGAAAGCAGAGCTGGATGGGGCGAGACCTAAGCCATTAGAGAGGCAACCTGAAGTCCTGGGTTGCCTGAGGAATATTCTCCCTGAGTTTAAATTATTTTTTCTTTTCTGTCAAGTTAAAAAGTACTGGGGGATATTTCAAGAAATCAGACCTTTGTAATGGCTTAGAACAAAGCTGGAGAATAAGGCATTGTTCTTCCAAAAGCTGCTCATCATATTTGCCAAGAAATCAAGATCAGATCCCTTGGGGATGGAACCCCTGAGGACCCTGGAAAACACACATTGCTCCCCACCCCCCAAATCCACTGACCCACACATGTTTTCCATCCTCCCTGCAGGATGCTCAAGGGGAGAAAATAAATGAAATGTAGAGCAGACCCTTTGACTCCAGGACAGGAGGGTAATGAATCACTGCTGTAGCTATTTACTCCCCTCCCAGTGCGCTGCTGCTGAGACAGACATTTTCCTCTCAGTTCAAATGAGAGGAAAGTGAAGGTATTGAAGATAAGTTCTTAGAGAAAATTTTGGAGCGTGGAAGAAGAAAGAACAAGGGAGGGCAGGCTGTCACGGCAGGTTTTGTCAGCTGGGTGCCATCTGGCCCCCTGCAGTGGAGCTGTTTTCCCTGCCATTTGATCTTGAGATTCTTCAGTGTTTAGTGTGGAAAAAAAGTCATTGGTTTAAGCCAGAAAGAGTACAGAGGCCTCGAACCATACAACCTGAGACCACCAAGTTCAACTTAATTGTGTATTTCAACAAGTTCATACACCAATCTCTCTCTCAAAAAATTCCTTGACCTGATAAATTGTTAATTATAGTGCAAGAGAGAATGTGTGGTTATTTTAAAAGTCTATGGACATAAGCACCTGCCTGGCAAGCGTGAGGTCCTGAGTTCGACTCCTGGTACCCGCATTAAAAAAAAAAGTCTATGGAGTTGGGGTTGTAGCCCAGTGGTAGAGCCCTCGTCTAGCGTGCATGAGGGTCTAGGTTCAGTGGACAGCAGCACACACACAAACACACACATATACGCACATACACACATACACAAAGGGAGAGAGAGAGAGAGAGCTCTGTTAAGTACAGTTGTGGTCCCAAGCAAGAGTGGAGAGCAGGAGAGGCCAGACAGCAGCATAAAGGATGAGCAGGTAGAAGGAGGTTTTATCTAGGTTACTATGTCAGAAATTCGTATTCTTCTCAGTGATATTTGCATCTTTGAGTGTGGGGTGGCATGATGGTTAATCTTGGTTGTTGAATTGTTTGGCTTGGCAGATGCTTAGGAGATTAGTAGACACTTGCAGGTGTGGCTGCGTGGGCCATGGGGGCGTGAGCTTGGGGACTATATCTGGTCCCTGCCCCTTCTTCTCAGCTTCTTCCCTCCTACCCTCTGCTTCCTGGTGGCCATGAGTTGAGCAGCTTTTCTCTGCCATGCCCCCTTACCATGATGTTGCTGCCTTGAAGCCACTAACCTTGGGCTTAAACTTCTGAAATCATGAGCCAAAAACAACCCATTTCCTCCTTTAAGTTGTGTATGTCAGGTATTTTGTCACAGCAAAGAAAAGCTGATCGATACAGATAGCATAGGGTGTGGGGGCCAAATAGCTGGATAGGATAGAACCCAGGACATCTACCCTCTTACACATACACACACACACATACACACCCTAGTCTGTTCGTTTTTTTTTTTTTTTTTTTAACCCTAGTTTTATAGAGCAAATCAGCTATAGAGAAATCATTCTCTTATTGCTGTATTTTTGGCAACAATCAACCCCTTTTAAAATTTTATTTTCCTCTTTAGAGAAAAAAGAGGAACCCAGTGAACCCAAAACCTAGTTACTCTCATTCCCTGGTATTCATCTCTCTCTCTCTCTCTCTCTCTCTCTCTCTCTCTCTCTCTCTCTCTCTCTCTCTCTATATATATATATATATATATATATATTCATCAAAGAGAAGCTACTACTGCTTTGTGTTCTACTTTTTCACTCACTACCTTTTAGTCTTTACATTTCTATGTGTAGTTAGCTAACTCAGCGCCACTGAAAGCCGCAGACAGGTAGAAGACATACCATACATTTGCCATTTTTAGTACCTAGCCCTCCTGCTGTTGGATTGGAGGGTTGGCTTCAGGGCTTTGCAGTTGTGAATAGCGGGAGCAGTGTGTTTCTGGAAAGGTGTTAGGTTATCTTAACTAAGCAAAGACATATTTCAACTCCCTGTTTCAAAAGTTTGAAAACTCAGGCTCAGAAGAAACAAAGTGAGCTGGAAGGTCTCGGCTGCTTGCAGTTTTATGACAGGTCAAAGGTTTAAAGTCCAAAAGGGCTCAGATTTCTACCCCACGTTTGCCATCTCAGACCTCGGTCCAGAGGAGAACGGAGCTGCCTTCCCTGCTCTCCCGCCCACGGCAGTGAAATGAAGGCACAATGAATATGGCCCAGACCTTCCTACAGGGCCACGTGGAGACAGGGACACCATGCGCATCGTCAGTGACTTGCATGCTCTTCTCCCTGGCTCTCCCAGATGAGACTGTCCAATGGCTTGACCACGGGGGCTGCTGGTGAGTGGCAAGAATGAATGGGGAGCAGCAGCCCTACTCATGGCCCAGTGGGCCCTGCAGAGGCTCACTGGGAAGGCAGGAGGCCAAGTACAGGCAGCCTGCACATATCTTGCAGCAATTGGAACTGCACAAAGCTTCCCAGACCTGGGCTTATGAAGAGTGAAAAAGACCCCAGCCAACAAGTTGGGGTACCTCACAAGGCGTGGCCTTTTACCTCTGTCCTTTGCTCTTTTCCTTTTTGGATCATATGTACAGTTTATATAAGATCTAACATTGGGCATTCAGTTTAAATGATGGAGAGAATTGTCTTTCTCTATCTGTAGGCAGAAACTGCTGCTTTGTTGTTTTCCCAGCATAGATCCAGAATTGTGACACTTTGGAGTGAGCCTCTCCTGACCTTCTTCTGTGTTCTTGATGTACTACAGGGTGAGATTCTGGCCCCTAAAAGCAAGTGCTTGTTCTTTTTTTTTTTCATGTGGGTACCAGGAGTTGAACTCAGGACCTAGCGCTTGCCAGCATGCTGCTGAGCGATGTCACCGGCCCTTTTTTTCCTTTATGTGGGTACCGTGAGTCGAACTCAGGACCTCGCGCTTGCCAGGCAGGCGCTTATGCTGCTGAGCCATCTCATCAGCCCAAGGGCTTGTTTTTAGAGAGTCTGTGTACAACCTTTGCTACTTGATGTCTTATTTTGTGTGTATGTGTGTGTGTGACTTCCTTTTCAAATTACTTGGTTGTGATTTGACACCCCGTATAGGTTGAAAATGTAGTTGATTTTGACTCTCATAGAACAAATAAATATTCTGGTGTTTTTTTTTTTTTTTTTTTTCCCAGTACTGGGGCTTGAACTCAGGGCCTTCCCACTGAGATGTGGTACATCCCCATCCCTTTTTTAAATTTTAAGAGAGTTGTTAAACTGCCCAGGCTGCACTTGAACTTGAGATCTTCCAGCCTCAGCCTCTTAGAGTGCTAGGATTTTGAGAGTGCACCGCCATACCTAGCTTCCCAGCTCACATTTAATAGGTGCATTTGTAATTGCATTATGTCATGTAGATTAAGATGTACGATGAGTTAATACTGAAGACAAGCAAAGTGCCTAATTTTGCTCTTCTTTCTTTGTGTGCCTTTCCAACAGAGCCCTCAATCCCATCGCTATAACTCTCTGAGGAGATCCACAAGGCAAACACCAAGAATTCAGTTCAGGAACTTGGCAGATGGGCATCAGTGTCATTTACTAACCAGCAAAATGGAGACCATAACCTTGAATTCTCAGAAGGCGCTGTCGGTGTGTAGGGACAGAGAGGATTGTCAGGAAAACAGCCTTTTACAGAAGAGTGTTTCTGCATCAGGGGATAGAGCCGAGTCTGGCCAGATATCCAATGGGTTCTCAGCAGTTCCCAGCCCTAGCATGGGGGACAACACTGAGCACTCTGTCCCGGCTGCTACCACCACCCTAGTGGCTGAGGTGCATCAAGGGGAACGGGAGACCTGGGGCAAGAAGGTAGATTTCCTCTTCTCAGTCATCGGCTATGCTGTGGACCTGGGCAACATCTGGCGCTTTCCCTACGTGTGTTACCAGAATGGTGGAGGTCAGTATCATGGGCCCATGCAAAGGCTCTGGTCCGGGGCGTGTTACAGGTCTTGTGGGAGGCCAGAAGACAAATCGCATCTTTGCTGATTTGTGCAACTGATTCGAGTTTGGGAACATGACTTCGTCTTTACTCTAGTTTAAAAGACAAATCTCCAGTAAGTAAAAGCTTAGTTGGAGACTTTCTGGGTTATAAAGCAGGATGGAAGCAATCCCAAACCAGACCTCTCCTATTCCAGCATCTTTTTTTTTTATGTGGATACCAGGAGTCGACCTCAGGACGTCGTGCTTGCCAGCAAGCTCTTGTGCCGCTGAGCGATATCACCGGCCCCATTTTTTCCTTTATGTGGATTCCGGGAGTCGAACTCAGGACCTTGCATTTGCCAGGCAGGCGCTTATGCCACTGAGCTACCTCACCGGCCCCTCCAGCAGCATTTGTAATCAAGGGTCTCCTCATCCTGCATCATCCAAGCTCTATCCTCCACTGCGCCAGGAGCGAGGGAATGGTCATCGCCACTGTGCTGAGTTCCCTCACTCTGCCAGCAGGTGCTGTGTGGAAGAGTCTGGGGGAATCAGATCTGCATAAGGAAAAACTGGGAGGTGTTTCCAGACCTTACTTGGCCTTTGGACCTGCATGGCATCAGCTTTGGTCTGGACTCTTAGGTTACCAGTCTGAGCATAGTCCAAAACTGAACTCAGCCGCAGCATGACACTAGTGCTAACCCCAAACCATGCATGGATATACTTGGGTCTCTTAAAGAGTGTTAGCTGGGCCAGGTGTGGCGGCATGTGCCTGTAATCCCAGCACTCTGGGAGGCTGGGAAATTTGATCCTAGCCTGGGCAATTTAGCAACTTAGTGAGACCCTATCTCAAAATAAAAAATAACAAAAGGGCTGGGGATGTAGTTCATTGTGAAGGCCCTGGGTCAATCCCCAGTGCTGGAGAAAAAAAGTGTTAGCTGGGCATGGAGGTACATGCCTGTAGACTCAGCTGCTCAGGAAGTTGATGCAGGAGAATAGAGACTTGGAGGCCAGAAACCATATATTGTTCCTCCTGGTAACCTTAAATCTTTGAACAGTTACTCTGTAGATAATCAAAAATCTTAAACTGACTCTAGGTGTAAATGTGGGAGCCTGGAAGAGAGCAGGGTAGAGAGAGGAGTAGGGATGGGCCCTTTGTGATGACATTGGGCTTGATAGGGAAAGGTCAAGAGGTTAGGTATTGATCAGTTAAAATTTATTTTGATGGGAAACAGCCTTGGGATGGCAGCTGAAATGAAGTTTGGGGGATAATTCGTGTTATATTCACTTCTTCCATGGCTGACACAGAGTTGCCTTGATTAACTACATCTTTTAAGGACTTTCCTTCATGTGACTGCAAACGCAGTTCCCTGGGGACTCCTGGGAAGTTTGGGCTTCTGCCCGGAAGGAGCAGAAGTCATAATCACAGTCAGCTTATCGGCAGCTTGGGAGGACTCACCTTTAGCCTCGGCATTATATAAGTGCGGGGTCATTGATGGCACTTCCTACTGTATAGTTGATCAAGCAAACCCCTGGACAAAGGCCACAAAAACAACATGGTTTTTATCTTCAAGCAGGTTTACTGAGCATGATTGTAAGTTACTTGGACCCTGCTGAGTAGCACTGACTTCAGGTTTCAAAGATCAGAGCATTTTATAGGAGGAAAAGTTATCAGGGAAAATCATAGCTGATCTTTGGGCTTAGTCAGGCTGCAAGGAAGCAAACCCTAACTTGACATTTCCAAATTTAGCATCAGCCACAAGCTCTGGGAGACACTAGCATCTCCGGTTATGCTGCAGCTCTGTGCTTTCTTCTTCCATTAAAAGCAAACAAACAAAAAAACTACTCTTTTCAGCTATGCACCCAAAGGTGGCTTGTGAGGACCATTCTGCCTCAATGGAATTATGGACATATAGCCAAATATCAGTAATCAAATGTCTGGAGCCATAGATAATACCGATGAACAAAGATCCTAATTCAATAATTCACTGATGGCTATGGCTGTATAGATCACCACAGGCGTCTAGAGTTCCCAGGGGGCCCTGTACTGGTTGTGTCAGAATCACACAGGGAGCTTGAAACCAATTTTGCATTGCACCCACACCTGCACATTTCTGCTTCAGAAGATTCAGGGTGGACCCTGGAAACTAGGGGTGTGTTTTTTTTTTTTATGTGGGTACCGGGAGTCGAACTCAGGACCTCGTGCTTGCCAGACAGGTGCTTATGCCGCTGAGCTATCTCACTGGCCTGGGGTGTGCTTTTAAGTTCACCACTGATTATGATATGTCCCTGCGTTTGGAAACCTCATCCCTCCTTTACCCAGTCATCTTACGGGGGAGGAAATTAGGACTCAGAGAGGGGTAGTGGCCCAGATTCTCAAGACAGCCAAAAGTGGAGATGGTCCCAGTGCCTGATCTGTTGACTTTCAACTCAGCTTTCTTTCTACTTTCTCTGTCAGCCTCCTCTTGGAACCTCATTTTAGCTGTGGAGCCCTGTCTACTATTACTTCTGGCAAAGCATGGTGTGGCTTTGTGATTCTCAAGCCTCAGGTGGTTCTGTGATTCTTGGTGTGAATCCTCTTGTCCAGATCATTTGGGCCGTCCTGGGACAGATGTGGACAGGAAGTGAAATGGTCTTTTATCTGTCTTAGGAGCATTCCTCCTCCCCTACACCATCATGGCCATATTTGGAGGGATCCCACTCTTTTACATGGAGCTTGCTTTGGGCCAGTATCACCGAAGTGGATGCATTTCTATATGGAGGAAAATCTGCCCGATTTTCAAAGGTAATGAAGGGTTTAGGTGAGTAGGCCAGTGGGCATTTCCGTCAATGGGTGGGAGCTGGGGACCTGCTTCTGGAATTACTTAGACCTTAGGTATCTCTAGGAGATAACTTGAGTCATTCAGTTTTTGACTCCTCAAATGGAGTGCAGTTGTTAAGAAGAAATAATAACAATTGAAAGTAAACCAAATTTAAAAAAAATTAGTAAATTTCCAAAAAAAAAAAAAGATAGCAAATGCTTGCAAATACAGATGAGTAATCTGTTGCATTGCTACTTTCCCTACCATCTCCTGGAGTCTTTTGGAAATGAAATGGGTGGCGATAACCATCTCTACCCCTCGCCTGGGCTGCGGACTACCCAGACACTCTCAGCCTTTCGCTGCTGCACTGCCTTTTGTTTGACCTTGGCCTCTCTCACCCACTGCCCAGGGACTGGCTATGCCATCTGCATCATTGCCTTTTACATTGCCTCCTACTACAACACCATCATGGCCTGGGCGCTCTACTACCTCATCTCCTCCTTCACGGACCAGCTGCCCTGGACAAGCTGTACGAACTCCTGGAATACTGGAAACTGTACCAACTACTTCTCTGAGGACAACATCACCTGGACACTCCACTCCACGTCCCCTGCTGAAGAATTTTATACGTAAGTGTGAGTAAGTGAGCAGGTGGTCTATCAAGGTAGGCCACACCCCTGAGGTCCAACTTCTTAGGAGACAGGTAGAGGCCAAGGGCTTTTCATTGCTCTCCTGGAAGATTTCTGAGAGGCGAAGCTGTCATGGGTGGGAGAATGAATGTGAATGAGTGGGGGTGGCAGGACCCGCCTCCAGCAGGATTTGAAATTGGGAAGTTCTACCTCCTCTGCCACCTCCCATTCCATCTCCTTCTTTCCCACGTGCCCGGACAGGCTGCTCCAATATGCCCAAAATTACTCTCCTGCATAAAAAATGTCCTTCTTCCTACTCTTAGCAAACAGTCACAGACAAAGTAGCCCAAAGACAAAGCTACTGCATGGGTGAGGGAGGCGCCCATGGCTTACACACATAAATGTTCATGTACCCAAAAGCCAGTCATGTTGGTCAAAGATGTTCAGATTGCAGTCAGCAAAGGAGAAGCCAGAAGTGTTCCTTTGGGCCAAACGTTCTTCCCAGGGCCTGTCAGCTGAATTTGCTGCTTGCTCCTTCTGGATCAGTAGGGCCTGTCTCAGCCCTTCAGCTTTTCATCACCATAACAAAATACATGAGAAAAACAACTCATAGGCAGGAAGATTTATTTTGGCTTATAGTTTCAGAAGTTTCAGTCCATGGTCAGCTGACTCCATTCTTTCTGGGCTTGAGGAGATTGTACATCATGGTGGAAGGGTATGGTGGAGGAAAGCTGCTCACTCATGGCAGCCAAGAAACAAAGAGAGACCAAGAAGGCCAGAGAAGAAGGGATGGCAGACCAAATTTAGTCCCCAAGATCACATCTCCATAATCCACTCCCTTCAATTAGGCCCTACATCTGATTTTCCTCACCTCCCATAAATTATGATCTCATCCGTGGATTTATGCCTCATGATCTAATCATTTCTCTAGATCCCTCTTCAATGAAAATTGTTGTATTGGGGATAAAACCTTCAATTTGTGAGTCTTTAGGGACATGATATTTAAACTATAACACTGAGGCTCAGTGACCATATGGACCTTGCAACACCGTATCCATTTTTTTCTGCTACCCTCCTGGGGGCATCATAGACTAAGTGACAACATCACTGTCCAGATCCTCTCATAGGCCTTTCTTTCTTTTTCACTTCAGACGCCACGTCCTACAGATCCACCGGTCTAAGGGACTCCAGGACATGGGGGGCATCAGTTGGCAGCTTACCCTCTGCATCATGCTTATCTTTACCATTATATACTTCAGCATCTGGAAAGGTGTCAAAACATCTGGCAAGGTGAGGAGGACTCTGGCTGCTAATCTATGCCTGCCAAGGGGCCCCACAGTGTTTCAAACTCAGGACCCAGTAGCCTGGACGGCAATGATCAGGAGACAGTCATTTTTCCTTCAACACCAAACTCGTTCCATGATGTTCTTTCTCTATCACATCTGTTAGAAAATTCTAGAAATGGGCTAGTACCAAGAACCATTATATAATTCTATTTCCAAAATTCCTTTAACCTATAGGTAGAATCACAGTTAATAATAGTGGCAATATTTTTTTTTTCAGTGTTGGGGATGGAACCTAGGGCCTTGCACAAGTGCTCTACCACTGAACTACACCCTTAGCCCAATAATGGCAATAATTCACTAAAAAACCATCATGGGCCATGCTTGATGCTCTGTCTACACTGGCTAAATATATTGTTTCCTGCTAGGTATTTCCTCTTTTTCTGGATGTAGTGCAGGCTTCGGGGTAGGTAGTACTGGCCATGCTGAGTCAGATCGCTCTCTGATTCTGAAGGTGGAAATCTTTTTGCCACACCAACCTTGTCTCCTAAAATTACAGAACAAAAAGGTGGATCTCCTTTCTCAGAGCCCTTTAGGAAAATAACACTGATACCCACTCATCTCCCTTCCTTGCTCTCTCTGGAACAGCATGGTGATAACCTGAGTTTCTGCTCTTCTCCCTCACAGGTGGTGTGGGTGACAGCTACCTTTCCTTATATCGTCCTTTCTATACTGCTGGTGAGGGGGGCCACACTCCCAGGAGCGTGGAGGGGTGTTCTCTTCTACTTGAAACCCAACTGGCAGAAACTCCTGGAGACAGGGGTAAGATACTGAGGGAGACAATGTGTGCCTGTTTGTCATTTATTAGATGAAGCTAATTCTCTTTCAAGCAGGACAGGAGGGACAAATGAAATTTAGTTTCAACATGCAAGTCCGCAGTGATGCTTTAAGCCAGAAATACAAACATCAAAAGCCAGAAATACAATTAAGGGCACTGGATGGGTTTAAGCCTATATGATAGGGAGATAAATCACATGTATTTACACTGGGTATGTGACTATCCCTGGAATGAGCTTCGAAAGCTTTTTTTTTGCCCTGAATATAGTCGCATGGAGGCACGAAGGGTGCTGCCCTGCTGTAACCCAGTGGCAGACGGTCTCACCCTCACCTTGTCCTTCCCCTGCTGTTTCCAGGTGTGGATTGATGCTGCTGCTCAGATATTCTTCTCTCTTGGGCCAGGCTTTGGGGTCCTCCTGGCTTTTGCCAGCTATAACAAGTTCAACAACAACTGTTACCAGTGAGTATCTGGGGCCCCCAAGCAAAGCTTGGAAGTGGAGTGAGCAAAAGTTAGCCAGTTTGGAGTAAGGTGATGGAACGGATGGCCTCAGACCTGGCTGGGATCGGGCCATGACAGTACTGCCTCTCAGGAGGGCCACAGCTGCCTGGCATTTCAGCTGTGGGAGAGGCACCAGACCACTTCTGTTTTGTGAATCTCTCTGTATAAAGATAATAATTTAAAAATTCTACAGCAGGTTTTCAAAAATTGCAATGTACAACTAAATATTTGGGCTTAACTAGTTAATATGTTTACAACTAAAATTGTAATGTGATCAGTTACTTGTGTATACAAGAAATATAATGAGTGAATTATTTTGACCAACACAGATGCCATTTTGTGGATAAAAATCTTGCTTCAGATATTTTAACAAAACAAGGAGTGTTGTACCAATTATCACTTAAATGTCACTCCACACATCACATCTAGATTTAGTTATCCTATCACAGAAAGCAATGTCCAACTATCTATTTGTACCATTCATAAAATAATTATATGGTTTATTTTTTTTTTAAAATGAGGAGTTCACCAGGCATGGTGGCACATGCCTGTAATCCCAGCACTTGGGAGGCTGAATCAGGATTGCTGTGAGTTCAAGGCCAGCTTGGGCTACAAAGTGAGTTCAAGCCCAGCCTGAACTGCATAGTGAAACCCTGTCTCTCAAGGACAAGAAAATAAAAATGAGGAGTACACATGTGCCCTAAGCAATATGAACTTGCACTGGGACACCAACCTGAAGTTGTCTGATGAGGTATTCTTTTAAAAATGTAATGCTGGGCTGGGGTTATAGCTCAGCAGCACAGTGCCTGCCTGGCAAGCACAAGGTCCTGCCTGGCAAGCACAAGGTCCTGAGTTCAGTTTGGTATTCAATTCAATACCAAAAAAATAAATAAATAAATAAAAGTAATAGGTTAAGCCAGGCATGGTGACACACACCTATAATCCTAGTACTCTGGGAAACTGAGGCAGGAGGATCACAAATTGCCTAGCCTGGGCCATTTAGCAACTTAGTGCGATCCTGTCTCAAAAAAAAAAAACCTTGGAGTATAACAGTGCAAAGGTCCTGAGTTCAATCCCCAGTACTAAAAAAAAAAAAGTGAGGGTTTCTTTATGGCAGATCTGTGACTTCAACTGCAGACTGTGTCAAACGTCAAACATCTAATGTGAGGACTTCACAAACCCGAGGCCAAGACTCCAACCTGTCCCCATCCTCTAAACTGGGCCTCACTGTAGAACAACTCTCTGCTGAGCAGAGAGGTTTGTACTGTGATAGTTCCCAAAGAACCACCTCTTTAAACTCCCCCTACCTGCTACTCTGCCCATGCTGTGTGTCACAGTATTTGCACTTCAAGCCCAAGAGCCTGGGCTCTGGGAGAAGGGGAAGGGACACCAGGACACCATGGGGACCCTTCGCACCACACCAGCCTGTGTTGGCACAGCGGGCGCACAGACTGATGCTTCTAACACTCCCATGCTGGCACTGTCTCAGGCCCTTTGCGTTTTCTACTCTAGAGATGCCCTGGTGACCAGTGTGGTGAACTGCATGACGAGCTTCATTTCCGGATTTGTCATCTTCACAGTGCTGGGGTATATGGCCGAGATGAGGAATGAAGATGTGTCCGAGGTGGCCAAAGATGCAGGTAGGTCGTTGGGCTCTGTGTAGGTCCCTGATCTTGCTGCAATGCTTTGCTTTGAATATTTACGAATATCTGACTTTTGAGTTTTTTGCTTTGTTTTGTTTTGTCTTTTTTAAGACAAAGTCTTGCTATGTAGTTTAGTCTGTCCTTGAACTCACTATGTAGCCCAGGCTGGCCTTGAACTTGTGGTGATCCTCCTGCCTCAGCCTCCCAAGTGCTGGGATTACAGGCATGTGCCACCACGCCCAGCCTGAGTTATTTTTAAATGATCCTTTAAAATTTCAAAGATTTGCGAGAAACTTATTGCTTTGGAGACCTAAATCCTTTCCATGCATTCAGGCCACTGGGGATACATCAGCTCCCTTGATGCCCAGTACTGGTGCCTTCAACACATGATGAACTTGAAAGTATGACTTGGATGTTGGCTTTAAAACCAGTGGATTAATTCCGGGTACCTAAAATAAAATAAAATAAAATAAAACAAGTGGATTTGGAGTCAGGGCTGGTGGCATATACCTGTAATCCCAGTGACTCGGCAGGCTGAGGCAGGAGGATAGCAATTCAAGGCCAGCCTGGCAACTTAGCAAGATCCTGTCTCAAAATAAAAAGAGGGCTGGGGATTTGGTTCAGTAGTAGAGTGCTTACCTGTCATGTGTGAGGCCCTGAGATCAATCCCTATTACTGCAAAATCAAACAAAAAGCAGTGGGTTTGGGTCCTATGATGGTATTGCAATGAGTCTGGTCCAGTAGGGAAATAACTACTAATCCTTAGAAATGCCCCTCTGCAGAAAAATAAAAGGTAGCTGATGTGGCCAATCTACTGTGAAGTTGTCATGAAAAAAGAAAAGTGTGACAGATGTTGAAAAAGAGGTGATGGGATCTAGTGAATGGAGTCCTAGGGCTATTTTTTGAACATACTTGTGTATTTGGCCTCATGTAGTACTTTGACCAATATCATACCCGAATGAGGGCACCCATGAGAGGTTGAAGACATGTCCCTCAACTATCAAAAGGGACTTTAAAATAGCAGGAAGTCTTTATTCTATTTTTACTGTTCTGGAGCTGAAGACATCAGAGGGGACTTAATGCTGTGGGACTTTAGAAATATGGATCTTGGCCCTGAAAATAAAAACATCAAATTGTTATATGGTGGAAACTATACTATGCACTGCTTTTGCTAGTCTTAGGGTCTCGGAACTGTTTCTATCACCCATATTAATTGAGGACACACAATTTTCAAGGGGGACACTCTTTCCTTCCTGTCTCCCAGGATCCTAAAGTGGCCAGGTAAGATGGCGAGGAGTGTGAGGAAGACTTCGTATGTGGCAAAGCCTGGTTCACACAGAAGGTCTTGTGATAAGAACTGTAATCACTCATGTGGGTGAATTTTACTCTGTGACATCTTTACGAAACAGATCTCAGCAACTGCCTCCTCCTCTCTCCCCTCTGCTTAGGCCCCAGCCTCCTCTTCATCACGTATGCAGAAGCCATAGCCAACATGCCAGCATCCACGTTTTTTGCCATCATCTTCTTCCTCATGTTAATCATGCTGGGTTTGGACAGCACAGTGAGTGGACGGGGAGGGAAAATGGGCTCTGGGAGAATGAAGAGAACAGGGGAAGGGAGGAGGAGGAGGAGGCCATTTCCTCCCATGCTGGCCATCTCAGGCAGTGTTAACTGGTCCCTCCCAGTGTTCCCCAGGCTCTTGTTCATTTCTTGGCCATGGCACTCACCACCCCTAGTACATTACAGAGTCATTAATGGGATAATATGAGGAAAGTGCCTGTCACAGGTGAAGGGCTCAGCACATGTGAATTCCTTCTTGTATGCTGACTCTTGGCCAGGTGATGGCACCTAAAGGCCAAGACGAGGTCCTTCTTGTGTCTCTGCCCTGTTTAGCATTCAGCTTAGCACCTTGCACTTACTAGGATGGAGTGAGTCTCAGCTTTGAGTTGGCCTTTCTGGTACAACTAGACTCTCCAACCAGACCTCACAGACTGAAGTTCTCTCCTTTGTCATCTTTTCTTTCCTGGCCATCCTTAGTGATAGGTTTTAAATGACAATGTAAATCAGGGAAACATATTTCCCATATGACCATTGCGGGGAACTGGTCATAATCAGCTTGACTGGTCGTTTAGTAATCTTGCCCTTTCTCCTGTTCACTGTCACTGTGACGGTTGTGTGTACCTCTCAGTTCGCAGGCTTGGAGGGAGTGATCACAGCTGTGCTGGATGAGTTTCCACACATCTGGGCCAAGCGCCGAGAGTGGTTTGTGCTTGCTGTGGTCATTACCTGCTTTTTTGGATCCTTGACCACCCTGACTTTTGTAAGTACCATGGCTCTCAGTTCTGAGTTGGTTACTAGGGCCACAAAATGCATAAGAAGCCATTCCTTCCCTCCTGTCCCCACATAGTGTCCTGGCTTGGGGGCCAAAGAAGAGGACTCACTAGTGCCATTAAAAAGTTTGTTCCTGTGGGCTAGGGGTGTGGCTCCATGGTAGAGCGCTTGCCTAACCTGTGTGAAGCTCTGGGTTTGATCTCCAGCACCAGGTGAAAAAAGTTGGTCACCAAGGAGAAGAAAAGTTGTTTCTGGCAGCATCCATTCGTAGAGTCTGTACATATTATCTGGAGGCTGTTAGCATTTTACAATGGATCCAATTATATTTCAGTCTTGGCAGAATAGCTGGAGAAAAAAATAGACTTTGCATTTCCAGTTTATTTCCACTCCTTAAGACTGCTTTCATGGGAATATTGCCCTGATGTCCTAATATGCAGAAGAGTGGGAGGTGGGCGTCTTATGTGTATAACACCATTTTGTCTCCTCCAGAACTTACAATGGCAAAGAAATCAAACCCTCCTTGGTGTTCTTTTTCCTTGGTAGTTGAAGCAACTGTGATAAAGCATACATCAGATAGTATACCCATAGATATCCTAGGCTTGTGTCCTATGGCCTCAAGGCACATTTTTTTTTTTTTTGTGGGTACCGGGGGGTCGGCCTCAGGACCTCACGCGCCAGCAGGCGCCCGTGCCGCTGAGCAATATCACCGGCCCCTTTTTCGTAGGTGGGTTCCGGAAGCTGAACTCGGGCCCTCGCGCTTGCCGGGCAGGCGCTTAAGCCGCTGAGCCATCTCACCGGCCCTCAAGGCACATTTTTCAGATAGGCATCTTTAAGTCTTGGCCCCAGCAGCTCAGGAGCTTCAGCAAGGTGAGGTAAGAGGCTGCATAGATCCAAGGCTGCCAGGAGTTAGGTCAGAAAGGAGAAACTGGCCAAGGTGCTCAATGTGTCTGGTGACCACGGACCCTCCCAGATTTAGTCTTTAGTAGTGGGCAGTCTCCAGGGTTATTTATACAATAAGTTGAAGAAAACTGAAAATAGATCTAGAGGCCCTTTGGAATTTATCTCTTAAACCTGAGTAGGTAGAGGAAACAAGAAAAATGTGCTCTGGGCTTGGGCCTGAATAGTAGAGCACTTGCCTAGTGTGCACCGGGCCCTGGGTTTGATTCCCACTACTAGGGGGGAAAAAAAAAAAAGTGATGGGCTCTGTGGTGCAGGAAGAGGTGTCTGATGTGGCGAAACCTGGCCACTCCAAGGCCACTCCAAGAAGCAGGCTCTGAAGTAGTGACACTAGGTCCAAGGTTGGAATTTCCAGCATTACCCAAAGTTCAAAAGCTTCTTGAGGCTTCTGCAGTAAGTGGGAGGGCCTCAGGAGGCCCTTAACAGATTTGGATCTTGTTCTTAGGGAGGAGCCTATGTGGTGAAGCTGCTGGAGGAGTACGCTACGGGGCCTGCAGTGCTCACCGTCGTGCTTATAGAAGCAATCGCTGTGTCTTGGTTCTATGGTAAGATCTTCCTTCAGCAAGCACAGCCCCTTTTTACAACATGGCAGCCCACACAAAGAGGGGCTGATTTCATCAAAGAAAGACAGGAAGGGGAAGTTAACAAATTGTGACCTCCTGATGGGTCTGTAAAATAATCTCAGCCGAGGGCCTTCTTCAGAAATGTCATTTTCTCTGCACTCTGTACAGAGTTGCCTACACCCTCAGGGGAGGACATTTTTCCCCATATTGAGTTTGACTGTTTACCCAGTGGAAGCTGAAGCAGTTTCACGTAGTTCATCCTTGGTGGTAGTTTAAGATTGACGGGCTCTAACAATTGGAAAGATAACACAGAATTAGTGCACAATAAATACCTTTGCAGTGTGTACAATATATCATTGTTAAATAGAGTGGCCCCAGATTTGTATTTCTCAAGCAAGAGTTCCTTCTAGTGCTCTGAGACAGAGCTTAGGCACTCATCTTCTAAAAAGAGGCAAGAATTCTCTTATTTGCATTATCTGTCCCGCTTCCTAGGATGGAATTTGATAATGATATACCACTAGGGGTGCAGGAAGTGAACTGAGAAGGATCCTGGCAGAGTCCCAGGAGCCCCTGGACAGTAATTTTGGACACAGGCAATTGAAATGAGAAACATCAATTCAGAGATGTCTCCCTAAAGTCAAGAGGTGATTACCTCATTCTAAAAATGTACTTTTCCTTCTCTATGATAATAAAACAGTTTTAGCATGGAAGTCATCACACACATCATGAAAAGAGGGGAAGGCACATTTTTAGTTGTATATAGGCCCAGTTTTTTAAAAAAAAAGAATCCTCAGCAATTCAGAAGACAAAATTCAAAGTGTGAATCACTGTAGACTTACCTGCCTAGGAACAGTGGGTAACTTTCGAGGGGGTCAGCCATAGAGTGCCTTTCCCTTCTCAGTTTCTCACCTGCCAGTTGTGGTGAGAAGTTCTCACTTCTAGGCCAGTAACTTTTTGTAGAAGGATACTCCTCTTGATCTGGAATATGAATGAGCAATATTAGGGTTAAATTTTTCCTTTGAGTCAGGCCTAGTTATATACTCTTATGTTCCCAGCTAGTCACGAGGCTGAGGGAGAAGGATCACAAACTGAAGCCCAGCCTGGGCAACTTTGTGAGACCCTGCATCAAAATGAAATTTAAAAACAGGCTGGGATATAGCAAAGCTCAGTGGTAGAGCACTCCTTGGTTTAAACCTCAGTACTATGCCAAAAGAAAAAAAAGTCTCGGAAGTTTCCAGTGTATACTCAAGAGTTGGGTGGGTTGACCATGCCTAAACAAGATTCAGCCCTTCTTTTCTATAATAACAGTCAAACCAAATCTATGCTGTGATCTTAGGCAGTGTGGGCACCAAGGTCAAATGTTCATTTGCCTTTGAGGGTATGTAGAAAGAGCTTTACTTACTAATGAAAATGAAGTTTCATGACAAATCCCCTGGTCTCACTTCAGACCAGAGTGGTGTCCCTGAGTTCCTCGATGGAGAAATGCCAGAGCTGCAACACTTGCTCAGTGTAGGAATTCTGGCTTTCTTCTTGTCATTCTGGTGACAAGAGGCTAACGCTGGTGACTCCCCCGAGAATCAGGGGATAGAAGGAAAGTCCATGTCCTCCCAATCAATCTCTTTCTCTTCTGGATGATTTTAGGGATCACTCAGTTCTGCAGTGATGTGAAGGAGATGCTTGGCTTCAGCCCCAGATGGTTTTGGAGGATCTGCTGGGTAGCCGTCAGCCCTGTGTTTCTCCTGGTGAGCTGTCATTTCCCTTCTTCTTCTTGCCTTGGGGAAAGACTCACCCCCAGACACTTACAACAAAATAAATTTCATTAAAGTTTAACATATATACAGAAAAGTATGCCAGTGCTATGTGTTTATCTCCAAGAAATTTTATAAACTGAATGCTCCTATGTACTCAAAACCATACCAAGAAACAGAAAACATGGACAGCACTTGGGAACCCCTCTGTGCCTCTCCCTGTCATAGTGCCCACCGTGGGTCACCCTTCTTTTGACATTTCACACATAGAGTAGTCTGGGCTTCAGTTATTTAGTATATCACTCCCCTGCTGAACGACAATGATAAAAACATTTATGAACAGTCAGCACCAAGCCAAATTTTGCACCCATCACTTTTTTAATCTTCACGATCATTCTATGAAGTAGGTATAGTGCTGGTGCTCCTGTTTTACATTAAGGAAATGGAGGCTTAATGACATTAAAGTCACATAGCAGGTAAGAACTGTTCAAGACCAGGAAAGAATTTACTGTGCTGTTCAGGAAGTCCATGAGACAGATCCAAGTAATTTTGTATTTCAAATTTTCTCGCATCTTCTTAAAGAAACCCCTTACAAAAGTCCTCAAGCATAGGTCCAAGTCAAAAGTAGAAGCCATTTATTGCCAAAGGATCTGGTTAAGAAAGGTGAGTCCCAAGGATTGTCCATTTGCCAAGACAAGATCGATATTCACTTTACCCTTGCTTATATGCCCCCAGATCCCTTCTGGTGTCCACCTGAAGAGAGGCATTTGCCCAAAGATGGATAATGTCCTGCTGACCTTCCAAGTGTGCACTCGAGATATTCTGGGGTAAACCCCCTCTGTGTGCATCAGCAGGGATTATTCTTTAGTTCTTCCTCATATTTGTAACTTTATTTGGGGGGCTGCTTGATTTTTTTAGAGCCGGAAATGTTTTTAGACAATTCCTTCAGTCTATCTCCAACTTATTGGGAGCATTCGGACTATTCCATTTTTGTCTTAGGATCTCTCTGGCATACAGCTGTCCCTTCACTCCTTTAAAAATAGCCTTTTTGTATTCTATCTTGGGGTAACCTTTTATTTTTTGTTTCTGCACATCTTAATATTAATGTATATATAGTGGCCCCCACGCTTATTTTGCCTCTGAGACACTGTATATGTTTCTCTACCCTAAAAGCGCTCCCTGATGTCTATTCCCCTGGACTCCAGAGATTTCAAAAATGAAAGCCCATATTTGCCCCAAACAACAAATATTCCCAGGGCACAGTGGCTCTTGTGTAAGTGCTGGGCTCCAGTGTTCCCATAGATCTTGGCTTAGTAGGTGCTTATGATCTTATCAGCTTACTGATGCTTTTAAGTAATATAATTAAATATATATTATATAAGTATATATTCATATATTTTATATAAGTATATGTTTTATATAAGTATATTTATATATTTTTTAGAAATTTTTTTTTTTTTTTGTGGGTACCGGGGGGTCGACCTCAGGACCTCACGTGCCAGGAGGCGCCCGTGCCGCTGAGCGATATCACCGGCCCCTTTTTTTCGTATGTGGGTTCCGGGAGTCGAACTCGGGCCCTTGCGCTTGCTGGGCAGGCGCTTAAGCCGCTGAGCCATCTCACCGGCCCTAGAAATATTATTTTTAATGCAGAAGTTTCAGTTGTTTTCAGTGAGAGACTTGGTCTGAATCACCTGGCCCCCATTACCAGAAGCAGGAGTCCTTACGTAAATGGGTTATTAATTTATATTAATACCAGTGCCTCTTGATAATCTACTTAAATGCTTTCATTTGTTTTTCAAAGGAAGAAGAGACATTGGATTAGTTCCTTGAGGGCAGAAACATGTTTATTTATTTACTTTTGCATTCCCTACCCAGCGAGGAAATGGTGTCCAAGGCCCAGACTTGGGTAAAGCAAGTGAAGACACTGACCAGTAACATAAAATTTAAGGCATGCCAAACTCAATACTCAAGATGCATACTATTTTAATGCAATGTTTTTGAAAAATGCAAATGGATACATGATGAACAGTATTTTAAATAACACAGGACCTGACCCTATAGCTGTGTGGCTCACTTCACTTGCTTTACCCTAATCTGGCCCCATCAGATACTGTCTCTTAAAAATTGCACTAAAATATTATTTATCCTGATTACTGAAATGCTGGCTTCCCCTTAAATGCTCTGCCTGAGGTGAATGCTTCACATACCTCTCCCCTGTCCTGGCTCTGAGGCTTTTCTTTCTTTCACTTCTGGCAGTACATGGTCAATGAGTTCCTTCACTCAGCACAACTCACATACAGACTTGGGTACAGGCATACTACTCATAATTCCTGTGATGTTTGCTTTACTCCTCCAAAGGCAAGTGCTCTAGTGCCCACCTGAGAGAAGGCAAATCTGTCTTTTACTTCTACATTTACTAAACAGATCCCTGCTCTGGGCTTTTTAAGGCTATTTTAGGTAAGCAATGAGTAACTTACTAAAAATATTTTTTCACTGAAGCCAAGTTACAAAAAAAGAAAATATTGTGATTGTGTATAACCAAGGAGAGGCTGGGCTTTGTGGAGGGGTTTCTCTCTCTTTTCTTCTTTCTTTCTCCCTCTCTTTCTTTCCTTTTTTCTCCCTTTCTCCCTTTCTTTCTTTCTCTTTCTTCTTTCTTTCTTTCTTTCTTTCTTTCTTTCTTTCTTTCTTTCTTTCTTTCTTTCTTTCTTTCTTTCTCTCTTTCTCTTTCTCTTCCTTCTTCCTTCCTGTTGTTAGTACTGGGGATTAAACACATGCTAGGTAAGTGCTCTACCACTGAGCTACATCCCTAGCTCTTCATTCTTGAAAAACTTTGAGACAGGGTCTCGCTAAATTGCCTAATCTGGCCTCAAGTTTGCAATCCTCCTGCCTCCACCTCTCAAGTAGCTGGGATTACAGGCATGGGCCACTACACCTGGCTGTGAGAGAGTTTCTGAAGTGAAGAGTCTGAAGCTTCCCTGACTGAGTTGGATTTCACACACTTGACATCAAGATGATATGAGTTCTAGCAGCAATGGCTCCTAACCAGACCTGCTCTCTCCCTGTTCCTGAATTTCCTTCCTTAGTAACTGGTGTGGGATGAGAAGAGTAAGTCCAGAAAGATTTGTAATTGACCTCCTGTTTTGAAGGCCTCCTTGTGGACTTAGGATAACACTGCTCAGAAGATGGATGTATGTTTAATAATTTCCCATTTTATTATCTGCAGACAAAGAAAAAAGATATAAATAGATGTTTAACCACACAAATAATTTACATTACTGTCTTCTTTATGACTATGAAGTAATAAAATAAAATAAAATAAAGAGCTATAGTGATTTCGACACAGTGGTTACTAGGCAAAAATTGATATTTATGCTCTCTAGAAACCAAACTGAAATAAGAAACGAATAAACTGAGTGTTGAGAGCACATTGTGGATGTATTCTTGGTCAAAATTTTCACAGAATTTTCAAGTGAAAAATATACTAAGCTTCTTTTTTCCTTCTGTAATTCCTTTCATCATGAGGACCTGGAGCAGCATTCATTACAGAGATGTCTTATGGCAGAGTCACCCTCGTTGAAAGAGCTTAATGCAGAAAGCAAAGAGGCCAAAGAATATTCCCAGGAACTGAGTTCTCCGCAGGTCTTGAAAACCTTATTACTTCCAGATATAAGGCAACTTCCATCTGAGAAAAAGCTACCATAGTCAGAAAAGTAGGCAAATGACAACAAGGCAGGGAGAAATATATAAAGTGATAGGACTGGCAGGGATATGGGAGTGGCCACGCAGTTTACTTGTCCGCTGTCCACTCCTGATGGATGCCGACCTCTTCTCCTTGGCAGAGGGTTTCACTAGTGGGACACTGTAACTTCCCTGACTTTATAGGTAACTATAAGGATACTATAACATCCTCATAGGATGGGAGGAGGACATGGTAGGCCTGAGGTGGGTGATAGCAAAGAAAATCAAGAAAAACACCTGGCTGTTTTATTTTTGCAGTTTCAGTACCAAAATTGCTACTCCTGTGTCAGAGTTCAACCTAGGATATATCCCAATTATATTTTAGCTTTAGCATTTAGTATTTGTGTTATCAGAAGTGTTCTCTACATATTGTTAAGATTTTTAATGTTTCTTGGAATTTTTATTATAGTTCATCATCTGCAGTTTTCTGATGACCCCGCCCCAGCTACGACTTTTCCAGTACAGTTATCCCCACTGGAGTGTCATCCTGGGCTACTGCACAGGAATTTCCTCTGTTATCTGTATTCCCACATATATAACTTATCGGCTGATCATCACTCCGGGGACACTGAAGGAGGTATGTGCTAGAATGTATGTGTGTGTATTTTTTGGGAGAAAAGAATTCTCTTTTATGCTCTGTTCAAAAGAGTTAAGTCTACATGAAATTCACCAAAGGCTCTTAACCTTATATATTTATATACCTACACTATTGAATAGATCTCTAATGGCTTACGCTGTTATAAAACATCTTCCAATGTTCCAAATATAAGGGCAAAAGAATGAGTTGATACTTTTTTTTTTTGGACACAGGATCTCACTAAATTGCTAAGATGCCCAGGTAGGGCTCAAATTTGCAGTCCTCCTGCCTCAGCCGCCCAGACTGCTGGGATTACAGGTGTATATCACCACACACAGTGAGCTGATCTTTTGTGTACTACAGCATTTACGTAGCCCACAGTTGTATACATAGCCCACAGTTTGGGCTATGCATAGCTTTTTAAACCTATGAGACTGCTTGCCTCCTGCTTGCTTTTGGGCATAGATATCAGATCTATGAAGTATGATGCCATATACAGATTTTAAGTGGAAATTATGGTAAAAATGCCTGTGGTAATTTTTCTAATAATAACATGACAAGTACTATTTTAAAAATAATCATAAAATATCAACAGTTCAACATATCATATTTATAGCTCAAAAAATTATTAGCTAGAAACAAGCTGTAATATGTACATGTAACCACTCCCCAAGATAATTGTAAACTGCATGAATTGCAAACATGTACTAATAAATAAAAAATTATAAAAAGAAATACAATTTTAAAAAATTACAAACTATCCAACAATACTATAGTTTTTAGCTTAAGCCATTGTAGAACGTATTTTTTTTGCCATGACAGAAGATTCATTTTAGTAATGAATAATGTGCTGTAAACTTTTTAATAATAGTACCTTACAATTTGTATGAGTCCATGCTTTCCAAAATGTCTGTGTGTAGCTGATCTCATCTCTAATCAGAATATCTTGTGAGGTGGGGGGGTAGGTGTTATTAGCAGGCAAGGTCACTGAGGCTGAATAATCTGCTTAAAATGTCCTTATTTCATTGACTTGTCTGAGGATACACAGTAGAGGAACTCTCAGAATCCAGGTCTTGGACTCCGGGTGCAGTGTTCTTTTAACTTTTAGGTGCAACATCCCTCTTGTCATTAGGGTTGACTGTTTGCTAATGCAGAAATTGGTACTAGTGGTTAGGGAGCGAATAGTAGCCATTTTCCATCCCTGAATGCCAGCATGAGTGGTTCAGCCTTAGAGTATCAGCAGCATTATACTGTACATTAACAGAATAGAAAAGCTTCAGTTGTTATGTGTCTGGTTGTGTTTCTTGCCACAGTTGTTCTTAGAAAGATCTAATATTTTTGTTTTTTGTTGGTGCTGGGATTAAACCCAGGGCTTGGCACATGCTAGGCAAGTCCTCTACCATGGAGCTACACCTCAGCCTGAAAGAGCTGTTGTTTAATTGCCTCATGCGCTCTTGCTTCTTGCTTCTCATGAGACGTCTGAGGAATTTCAGTGTGATGGTCTCATGTCTGAGTTTTGCTTGTTAGAGCCCACATATTATTCCACCTCAGTTCTCAGGCCATTGTAGGTTAGAGTTCCTTCTAACTTCCCCCAGATACCAGCCTTCACCTTTGAGTTTGTACCCTGCAAAAGCACTCAACTATGGACTGAAGACTTCTTCAGGCTCCTCTGGCATAGTATCCTTTTACTGTGGATGGCTTCTGAAATTTTACTTTCAGTGACTCGATATGCCCTGGCAATGGATGAATACTGCAACAACTATTTTTTTTTCAATCAGATTTTATTGGTACATTTTATTTTTTATTTTTATTTTTTGGGGGTACTGGGAATCGAACTCAGGACCTCACGCTTGCCAGGCAGGTGCTGCACCTCTGAGCTATCTCCCCGACCCTGTACATTTTAGATATACACATTTGTCATAGAGAATGTGTACCTGTACATGATATAACTTGTGTTTTTTTCCTATTCCCCTACCCTCCCTTCAACCCCTCCTCCCCTCCCCATTTACAAAAGCTTCATGTTTTCCTTCTTTTCTCCTCTCTTTTGTTTTACTTTTCCTTTCTTTCCTTTCCTCCTCCCCTCTCCCTTGTTCCCTTCCCCATTTGAACATTTTCTTCCTATTTCACAATACCTATTACACATTTTGGTCCTTATTTACACTTTTGGTTTCTCACACCAGAGAAACAATGTGGTATTTACACATGTGTGTCCTATTTATTTCACTTAACAATATGGTTTCAAGGTGCATCCATTTTCCTAGAAATGTCTTGAGCATGTCCTTCTTTATGGCAAAGTAGTACTCCATTATATAAAAAAACCACATCTTCTTTATCCATTCACCAGTTGATTGTCACTTAGGTTGTTTCCAAGATTTAGCTATTACAAACTGTGCTGCTATAAACATAGGTGTACATATATTGCTATGGTATGATGTTTTTAATTATTTTGGGAAGATTCTCCAGAGAGGAATGGCTGGGTCAAATGGAACCTCTAGTACTAGTTTTTTGAGGAATCTCCACACTGATTTCCACAGTGATTGTACCAGTCTACACTCCCACCAACAATGGAGAAGGGTTCCTTTTTCCCCACAGCCCCACCAACATTTGTTACTAGTTGATTTCTTGATAGTAGCCATCCTTTCTGGAGTGAGATGGAATCTCAGTGTTGTTTTAATTTGCATCTCTCAAATGACCAGTGATGTTGAACATTTTTCATATATTTATTTGCTATTTGTACTTCTTCATCTGAGAAATGTGTATTCATCTTGCAACAACTATTTTTAAAGCAGATTGCTAGTGCTATATTTCAGTACTCAGATACTAAGGTCATGAGGAACACAAAATGTATGATTTTATGAATTTCATTAACTATAGAAGTGGAACTCTGAATTCCATGCCTTAAAGAACAACAAACTTTCAGAATCAGAGAATAGAAAAACGTGAAGATTACTACATACTTTTTCAATCCCAAATTAAAAAAAGACAGTAGCAAAGCTTCACCTAAAGATCAATAAATCAAAAGATGTTTCAGATCTAATTTTGCCTGCTTACCAACATACAGTCTTTGGGCCATCAAAGATTTACTAAGCAACTTAATAAAGATTTTCTAAGCCTTTACTATGCTGCTATTTTTTTCTTCTGCACATCCCTGAGCTGCTTCATGTCATTCTGATGCTTAGTTTTACAAGGCAGGTTGTATATTTCATTCCTAAGCCCAAGCATATTTTAGATCTCTCTTAAAGCTTCTGTGCACTGCTGCTTCTAGCAGAAATTCTCAGCCTCTTCCCTCTGATGAGTACTACATCAATGTGTCTTCCTAAAAAGTGAGGATTTAAGTGGTCACGTCTTTTAAATTTTGTTATGTGGTAATTTGCACTCATATGAATGAACCAGTACTGCCTTACAGGTGGATTCATTGAATCAGTAAGATCCTGGCTGTTGCCACAGGCACGGTGCTGGGCACTGTGGCTGCAGTGTGCACGCAGTGTACAAAGAAGCTGCCTGAGGGGAGGGTAGACCAAAATCTAGCACTCACTCTGCTCCTCAAGCCCTACGTGGCCATGCGAAGCTGCCTCTTGTCTGGAGAAAAGGGTGCCTTTCATAAGTCAACAAAGGCATGTTATGGGCCAGCAGAGGTTCTATTAAAGGCTTTTTTTCTAATTCGTGTTAAAAATAATGCTCTTAACTAGTTTATAGATGCTTACAGTTCTGACTATACTATTTTTATCTATATTTGAGAATAAATTGAGAGTTCCTTTTCTAAGGAAAGTCAGTGAGACTATTCCAACTTTTAATCACTATTGTCATTAAAATATTATTTAAGCTTTGTTGTAATAATAACGTTGAAATATTTTTGGAATTTTGTTAAATTACAAGGCTTCTTATAATATTGTATGTTCTTCCCAAAAGCGCATTATTAAAAGTATCACTCCAGAAACGCCAACAGAAATTCCTTGTGGGGACATCCGTTTGAATGTTGTGTAACGGATTCCAGTAAGAAACAGCTTTCCAGCCCTCCAGCTCCGACGAATCCCGCCTCACCTCTCCCCTCTAAGTGAATGAGTTTCCAGCCAAGCCTGATGATGAAAGGATCTTCTTCATGGAGACACAGTCCCAAAAGACTATGGTGCCCAGACTTACTGCCTCCAGACACTTCTTTCCATTAAATCTTTGGGACATTATTACTACATTAGACTATGATACAACTGAGCTGGCCTTTTTGAACGTGTGAGGGTGTGTGTGGAGGTGATGAAAAACCGCCCTATCATTGACTAGGATTAGGTTTAGAATCAAGTTGTAAATGTTTCCTGTGTCATTTTTTTGGTATGATTGTTATCTGACATCTGTTTGCCTCTAAAGGCTTCACTATTCATGAATGCATTAAACATCAGAAGAAAATGGGATGTTGTCTTACTGGCCATATATTTTCTGAATAGCATAGAATTCTATAGCTTGAATCTACTAGAACCCTCTAACCCATGTGCTGCTGTGGGTCAGGAAAGGAAGATGTAAGAAGCTGAACTGAAAAATAATGTGTACATGCGAGCATTTGTGTCTGTGTATATTGTTATGTCTGTGTATTCTTATTTCTACTCTGATACTTTGGGTCCATTACAAACTATATGAATTTCCTTTAATTTTTCTTGCATTAACAAAGCCTACCTATTCCAACATGCATGTATGTTATTATTTGAAAGGTGCATTACTACAACATGCTCTGTTACCTTCTTTTTCAGTGACACTATTTTTGCTCACATACTTTTCTTACGGGCCAACTTTGGTGTCTGCTATACTTCATTGCTGTCTTCCTGTCTGTTTCTCCCTGCTAAATGTTCAGGACAATGTTCCACAGGCAAATCTGGCCTAATTGTTAGTCATCATGGGTTGGCTGTGAACTGCTTTGAAGAGGGATTTTAACATGTACACCTTCAATGTTCATCTGACCATCTGGATTAAGCACTGTTTACTTAAAATGACTTTGCCTATGTAGGTTACTTTGTGCAGAGAGGATAAATCCAAATCTCATTTAGCTCTAGGGTGCATATAGATTTGGTACCCTGACTTAAACCCACAATGGTATCCTCAATCCAAGAGTAACCAGAGTGTCTGGTTAGACTTAAATTGTCTTCCTCTCTCACTTTGGCCCTTCCTGGTAGCAGTGATTAAGCATTATCCAGATAATTCTCAAGATCGAGTCTAAGTAAGACTGACTGAGGAATAGTCAGTTATGTGAATGACCTTTCATTTCAGGTAAAGCCCATAATACAGATAAATAAATTTGGTCTTTGACTTCTGACTCTCAGATGCATAGGTAGACAAGCAAATTTTACCCTGTGCTGTGAGATTTTCTTATCAAAATCTTAAAGGGACTGAATTCTTGTCAATGACAAAAGGACTCAATTAGCTGGCCTTATATAACTTCAGTTCTCCATATAATTCAAATTTTATTTTAACAACTTTATAAAAAGCAGGTCCATGTAGCGGAGGCCTGGATTTATCCAGTGATAGATCTTTCTCCCTTCGCTTTCTTCCCCTAACAATGTCTGCCCTGGCCATTTTCCTATATTCTCCCTGCATCCTGTTCTTTCTAATCTTTGGGGATGTTTTTGGATGCTAGCTGATGAGAAGTTTCCCAAAATGTTAGAAGAAAAGGAGAATTTAACGTCCCTTTACTGACTTACTTGCATTATCTTCATTCTTTTATTCTTTTAGCTGCTTTATTTCCATTTTCTTCACTTTCTAATATACTTAAAGAGAAGATATGTAAGTGGCAGTATATTCAGTGGTAAATAGCTTCACAAATTTTAGGAAACTGATTTTAAAATATTTTTGGATATGGATTTTCTCCACTCCATCCATATGTACTTACGCATTCTCTCGAGATTCCACTTTATTGTTTTGGACTGGGGATTGAACACAGAGCCTTCGCACTGAGCTATATCTCCATTTTTTAAATTGATTGATTGACAGACAGAGTTGCACTAAATCGTTGAGCCCAGTGCTGGGCTCAGATTTTGGATCCTCCTGCTTCAGCCTCCCAGAGTGCTGGGATAACAGGCATGTTAAGATTATACCTTTTTATAAACATTTTTTCAAATCGAGTTTTGCCAAGTCAGGTGTTAAGGCTTCCAACTTCATGAAACTTAAAAAAAATATCCAGAATATCTGTTTTCCTACATAGTTTGCATTTATTTGACCCCTATATATCAATAGCACTATGGATTTTTTAAGGAAAAATTTAAGAGGAGGACTTTAAAATAATCTTTTGAGGGGCTGGGGATATAGCTCAGTGGCACAGTGCCTGCCTGGCAAGCGTGAGGGCCTGAGTTCAATTCCCAGTATGCCCCTGCAAAAAAAATTTTTTTTGAAGACTTTTACATCTAATAAAACTAAAAATAGAATTGAACTGTAAAATCATTTAGGGACTTAACTTTTTCTTAGTCTTCTATTAGTAATAAATGGCCAAGAAAGGGGATGCAAGGGGTGTAGTTCAGTGGTAAAGTATATGCTTAGTATGTGCAAGGCCTTGGGTTCAATCTCCAGTACCACAAACACCCTCCCCCAAAAGAGGATACAGACAAGATACAAAACAAAGTCAAAGTCATGGAGAGAATTCAATTATTAGAAGTTGTTTCCTCTATTGATATGCAATGAAATCCAAGGAATTCATCCCCAACTGTAAACTTGGCCAGAATGCGTGAGCTGTAACCTAAATTCACTGCCCTGGTTGCCTCATTTGGAGATGGATGCAAAGACCCTGACAAATCCAAATTCAATATAATAGCTCCATGGGCCGGTGAGATGGCTCAGCAGCATAAGCGCCTGCCTGGCAAGTGCGAGGTCCTGAGTTCGACTCCCGGAACCCACATAAAGGAAAAAAAGGGCCGGTGATATTGCTCAGCAGTACAAGCACCTGCTGGCAAGCGCAAGGTCCTGAGTTTGAGTTCCGGTACCCACATTAAAAAAAAAAAAAAAAAATATATATATATATATATATATATAGTAGCTCCAAAATCAAATAATAGAATCACAAAATAAGGTAAAACGTTATTCTGTGAGATGAATCACTTCAGGCCATCTTATTTTGACTAAGCTTGTTAATTTGGTGCTACCAATCTCAAAATATAAGTGAAGTATGAATGTCCACTTAAACCCCATCCCCCAAAAAGGAGACTATTCTGGAATTAGAATAGTATTGTTTCTTATAAGTAGGAAAGACTAAGCTGATATGTTTTATCAGTGATATAATTAGCTTAGGGTTCACTATCAAAGCTTATCATTATGGAATGCAATGGCCTGCCTTTCTCACATGTATCTTAGACAATGGTGCAACCCAAACCTAGTTCATTTCTTAGCATGTCTCTTTACTCCTAAATCCACTTGTGATGCTTAAAGATATCAGAATTACCTGGATGGTTGTCTTCATCAGACACAGTAGGCCATTTTTCATTGTTCTTTTTTTTGTCGGGGAGAGGTAGGGAAGAGAAGCAGGGGGTTCCTCAGAGGCTATCCAGTGGTAGCGAACCTACGGCATGTGTTCCACAGTGGGATGTTTGCCATCACTGTCATTCCTACAGATAATGTAATGAAAGCGTCCTATGCTAGGTGGGAAAAAGTTGTATAAGTCATCATGGAATTCACATATCATATTTTAAAACACAAGAGTTATGGAAAGGGCTCTAACAGAAAGGTGAACTTAGAAAGTGCTTGCTTGAGAAGCATGTTTAGGAATGAAATTCATAAATCCAAATATGAAAAAAAAAAAGGGGGTCAAGACAGGGAACATTAACACTCTAGAAAAGCAGAAAGTTCTCATCCACTGGAAACACTTTGGTTTCTGAATGTTTTTTCAAAATGGACATGAATTAATGATATTTATTTAATGAAATTTGCCATGTTTAATTCCATGGAAAGAATATTTCAAAGCTCTCTCTCTCTTTTTTCCTCTACTTTCTATAGTATCACTCTTTTCTTGCTACTCTCTGTAGTATCACCCTTTTCTATCATTGCTCTGTCTCTAAATTTAAGTGACAGAACAAAGTCTAAAGCTCAGATGACTCCTTTAGAGACAGAGAAAAACCTGGTGATCAAATTAATCTGTTCTTCCTGGGATCTGGATATTTCTAAAGAAATGTAGGGCCGGTGAGATGGCTCAGTGGTGTAAGTGCCTGCCTGGCAAGCGCGAGGGCCCGAGTTCGACTCCCGGAACCCACATACGAAAAAAGGGCCGGTGATATCGCTCAGCGGCACAGGCGCCTGCTGGCGCGCGAGGTCCTGAGGTCGACCCCCAGTACCCACCAAAAAAAAAAAAAAATGTAAACATAAATTTTATTTCCTCTACTAGAATGAAATAATACACCCTCAATTGGTTTAAAGGATAGGATATAGAAAAGATATTTTAGGATAGAATCTTCAGTGTTTGTACTTTTGTTTCTTATAGTATCAGTTCAGTATTGTTTCTATATTAGATGTTTTTTAAAGCCTCACCTTTGTAACAGAAGGGCTCTTCTGTTGGAAATGTTTCACAATATATATCAATTGGAATGCTAGGTGATAATTCTTAGCAATGCATCATAAATTCCAGCCAAGCTGGAATTGCAGTGTGTGTGTGTGATTTTGCTTTTTGTTTTGGTGGTGCTAGGGATTTAACACAGGGCTTCATTAAGCAAGAACTCTCTACCACTGAGCCACATCACTAGCCCAATGCTATTTAAAAAAAAGTTTCAAAATAGATTTTCTTCACTGGCCAATCCTAATTTGGAGATAGTGTGCATTGGTGAAGTACAGCATCAGAAAATGTTTTGATGTCTGCTGAACTAAAAGCCTTGTGAGGGCCGGTGAGATGGCTCAGCGGCTTAAGCGCCTGCCCGGCAAGCGCGAGGGCCCGAGTTCGACTCCCGGAACCCACATACGAAAAAGGGGCCGGTGATATCGCTCAGCGGCACGGGCGCCTGCTGGCGCGTGAGGTCCTGAGGTCGATCCCCCGGTACTCACAAAAAAAAAAAAAAAAAAAAAAAAAAAAAAAAAAAAGCCTTGTGATTTGGGGGAGAGAACAGACAATACTTGCCCCATAATTCCACAGTCGAAGTCTAAAGTATAGTAACGTATTTCTAGCAACTTATACACACTGACAGTCCAAACAAATATGTAGGACTAGGGATATCCCAGCTTTATGCTAAAATATTACATACAAACAAGAGCATTTACTATTTTTTAAAAAGGTATTTTGAAAGATTACTCTTACACTCTAAAATTAAAGGTGTACCTTAAAGAAAAATAATAGGTGAATAATGAGTATTTTAAAAAGATAAAATTAGGGATTTAAGAATCTGCAGTTATTTTTTGAATGGCACTTAAAATATGATTTGAAGCTGGGCATGGTGGTGCACACCTATAATCCCTGCACTCGGGAGGCTGAGGCAGGAGGATCGCCGTGAGTGTGAGGCCACCCTGGGCTACATAAGCGAGTTCAAGGCCAGCCTGCACTACATAGTGAGACCCTGTCTCAAAAAACAAAAATAAAAACAAACAAAAACAAAAACAAAACAAAACAAACCCCAAAACTCAAAAGTACTAATCATAAAATATGATTTGATATACAAAAACTTTTCAGGATTTTGTTTTTTTGGCAGTGCTAGGGATCAGACCCAGGGGCTCTCACATGCTAAGCAAGCATTGCAGCACCACCACCAGCCTTCAGGATATTTTTATTGTGTATTGGACATATCAGAAGTTAATTTTGGCTAGGTGTAGTGGTGGACACCTGTAATCCCAGCACTTGAGAGGCTGAGGCAGGAGGACTGAGTTCAAGACCAACCTGGGCTACATAGTGAGTTCAAGGCCAGCCTGAACTACACATGAAAACCTGTCTCAAAAACAAAAACAAATTATCTGGAAGAATTAAACCTAAGTCTTATTTGAATAAAAGAGTCCTCCCTTTAAGATGGATATAATTCCCCTATATTCATTTAGGTAGCAGTTTAGTTACATGTTTCAAGATAGATTAGGAGATATTAGTAAATGATTTCTGCTGTGAACTGTCTCTGGAATAATTCTTAATACTATGATACATTTGTTCTGTCCTATGAAAAAATTCCCATCTCTTAAGGTTAAAATAAAAATCTTATCTGTGTAATGTAAAAACATTTACACATACCCCAAACCAAAACTGCCTTAAACTAGAAATACGAAATTTTAGTAAAGCTAAATAAGTTCTTTACAATCTATAATGAGGTGTTTATGATTTGCTTTAACATATAGCATTCATTTGACAGTAGTTCTAGCTGACCTACTGTTTCCCCAGGTTTGCAGACAAGGAGCCTGAGGCTCAGAGAAGTTGACTAAGTTCACACAGCTGGAAAGTTCCAGAACAGGCCTTATGCCTAGGCTGATTCCAGGCCAAAGGTTATTTGTACATCTATCTTAAAAATTAGCATTCATAGGGCCTGGGGATGCGGCTCAGTGGGTAGAGTGCTTTCCAAGCATGTGTGATACCTGGGGTTCGATTCCCAGCACTGAGCGGAAAAAACACTCAGCATCCATTGAAGCCAGGGAATCCAAAGTGCCCAAACTCAGACTGAATTTGTTTTCTAAAATACAAAAATGTCCTGTCTCATTTTAGAGTACAACAGAGAAGAGGAGTAGAAAGAGGCATAATCTGACACTGACACATCATTATTTGTGCGTGTATATAACCTCGTAGATTCTCCAAGTAATATCACCGTGCTGAAACTAATCCTTGGGCTAAATTCAGATTAATTGATTTACCTTGACTTGTTTAAAAAGATAGTAAGGTAGGGATTCTCAAAATAAAGGGTAATATAATAAAAAATGGGTTACAGAAGTGGGAAAATAAAATGGGGCCAGAGACTAGCATAATGTCACACCAGAATGACTTTTGCATATGCTACTGGTGTGCCACAAATCTGATCCCATTATTAAGCGTAATGTTTTGGTTACAGGATTATCTTTAAGGCTTTGGCTTCAGTTTTGGAACACATCACTAAGTAATAACTCTTAGCATCTGAAAATGATTACCAGTATTTATTTTTCTATTATTATTATTGTTTTTTTGCAGTATTGAAGATCAAATCCAGAATATTGCTCATGCTAGGCAAGCTCTCTACCACTGCTATATCCTCAGCCTCGATTACATAGCTTTTATAAATTAAGAAAAATTAAATATGTGAAATGATGGATGTTGAGATCTAAATTAATGGATTTGAATAAATAATGGTGTATATTTTAAAGAACAGCTCCTAACAATAAAGATGAGACCGAGGAATGGATAAAAAAGACTGGGCTGGTGAGATGGCTCAGCGGCGTACATGCCTGCCTGGCAAGCATGAGGGCCCGAGTTCGACTCCCGGATCCCACATACGAAAAAAGGGCTGGTGATATCGCTCAGCGGCACCAGCGCCTGCTGGCACGCGAGGTCCTGAGCTTGACCCCTGGTACCCACACAAAAAAAAAAAAAGCAGATGTGGTATTTTTATACAATGGAATACTACTCAGCTATAAAGAAGGATAAACTTGAGACTTTCATAGGTAAATGGATGCAACTTGAGACCATACTCATAAGTGAAATAAATCAGTCTCACATGTGTAAACATCATATTGTCTCCCTAGTGGAAGAAGCTGAAAGAGTAAATAAGATCTAAAATGTACAACAGATATTGGGAAATGGGAAGAAAATGTTCAAAAGGAAAGAAAAACTGGGATGGGGGAAAGGAGAAAAGGAAGGGGAAAGGAAAAGTAAATATATATATATACACACACACACATATATACATATATATACACACACACAAGATAGTTAAGACAGCTATACTACTAATTTCTATAAGTCCATTGAAAAGAAAGTTTTGTGCTTATATCATTTGATAAATTTTTCATGCCTATATCTTGTAATCTGAGCAACTACTTTGAAGATAATAAGCAATGTACTAACCACTGTTACTTTCCTACTATCTTGTTTTGAAATTTTGTATCATTGTTCTCATTGTTTTTTCTCTTCAAAAAAAAAGATGAGAATCATGAATGATGTTTTCTACAGACAAGAATATTCTCTACATAAGCAAAATACGACCATGAACATCAGAAAAGTAACATCCTTTCCCTACTGCCATCTCGTCTTATAGACAGCTAAGTTAGGTAGAAATATTATAGGCAGTCAGGACTAGGGCCCTAGAAGAAGTCAGTTCAGAAGACAAGAACACATTACAACTGTGGCTGGGGCGCATTTGTTGAAGGCCAGGGCTCAAGATAAAGATGGAGGGCCGGGGATGTAGCTCAGCGGCATAGCGCCTGCCTGGCAAGCGTGAGGTCGTGAGTTTGATTTCTGATGCGGGGGGGAAAAAAAAAAGGTAAAGATGGAATGATTACACCTACGGACTTCCCTGAGGGATAAACAATAATGATCGATATTCTAAATAGGCATCAGTCACCTAGGTGGGGGACCAAGACCTCCCGACCCATGCCTTCCAGGAAAGGTCCTTCCTTCTTTCCATGTACACTTGCTGCATGACTTGCTTCCCCATTGGATCGATATTACCTAAGTGGCTATGCTTGTAATCTTATTGGTTGGTCATAGTTTCGTCCCACCTTATACCCATCTCTTGTTTTTGCTCTATAAAACTTCCTACTTCCCAGAATCCTTGATATATTTACTTACTTGATCAGTACCCCTGTGTGTAAACAATGTTCTATTACTACTACCACTGCCCTCTGCACAGAGGCGCCTTCATCTGATTCAGGTCTTGACACCTCAGGCTGAGACTGCTCCTCACCCGCCACATTAACACGTGTTCTGCTTGCTCAGGCTGACAACGCTTGCTGAGCAGTCACCACTGCCACACTGCACGGACGCCTTCCTCCCCGCTGTGGGCTCCACCTCACGTGGACATTCTGCTTTCATTTGAGCTGAAGCAACATGCGGGCTGTTCCTACACAATGCTCTTCTTCACTGTGCTTCTGTCATATCCAGCTCTGGGCCGCGATAGTGCTACCTTGCTCAGCCCCCAATCCAACGGCTTTTGGATTGAATCGGTAGGGAAAGGATGATGAGAAGGCAAGAAAAGTAGTCTGTGTTAATAGTTATAATCAAAACCTAAGTAACCCATCATGGTTCTTAAACAGCAAATTTTTTGAAAAGGCACGTTATGAGAGTATATAACACCCACGTTTATTTTTTAGTATTTCTATGGATGAATTATTAATTTTGAGTTTTATTATATTAAATAATGTGTACTTAACAGGAAAATAAAATATCAATAAAATACTAAATTTTTAATATGTAATGAGTGTGTAGAATAAACATCAACTTTTTTTTTTTTTTTTTTGAGATAGGGCCTCCCTATGTAGTTCAGGCTGGCTGTGAACTTGCTATGAAGCCCAAACTGCCCTCAAATTCACAGCAATCCTCCTGTCTCAGCCTCCCGAGTGTAGGTATTACGTGCATGCACCACCATGCCTGGCCTAACATCAACATCTCTATCAATCTTATCATCATGGTGTAATGTTGATAGTATCAATACTACTTTGTTTTTCTTCATCATATATGAGGCCAACGTTATGTCTTTCTGAAATCCAAAGATTGTACTATATACATTTCTCTATTGTGTGTGTTTTTTGAGGCAGCATCTCACCATGTAGTTCAGGCTAGTTTTGTACTATGTAGCCCAGGCTGGCCTCAAATTTACAGTGATCCTGTAAGTGCACCACTACGCCCTGCACATTTTTCTACTGCAAACTTGCAACGTTTTTTCAGGAATCTCCACTTTGTTCTTCTGAATAGTTTCTGTGCTGGTCAACCAGTGTGTTTTTTTTTTGTTGTTGTTGTTAGCAAATGTAACATCAGCGGGTAACTGGTGAACCAACTGTCCAATGTGACATTTGGGTTACTTTTTGAAATAGGTGCAACAAGTATGTTCGCAAAGTCATACAGTTATTACTGCACAAATAAAGACCTGGGGACTGAGTTCCAGTATAAATTTCTAAATTCAGGTGTAAAATGTCTTCACATCTACCAGGGCATATATTTTTATATCATATTTGGAAGGTTTATTTGGCACATATTTCCAAAACTTTCAACAACCACGAAATGATGCAAGTTGTTTATCAATTGTCATGTATAGCAGTGTATAAATTGATTGATGGTTCACAACAAAGCTTTCAAAATATGAGTGAATAGCAACCAAATAGTCCGATTTTTAAATTTTTTCTTTCTTGGTGGTTTTTTTTTTTTTGAGATAGGGTCTTGCTCTATTAGCCCAGGATGTCCTCAAACTTGTGGTGATCCTCCTGCCTCAGCCTCTTGAGTGCTGGGAATTCAGGCGTGCACTACCATGCCCAGCTCTTGGTGAGTCTTTTTGTCATCGAAACGTAGGCATGAAAAAAAAAAAGGTGGAAGAATCCCTCACTTCAAATGAGATTAGGGAGATGTGTAAAATGTGGGGAAGTGCAAAATTTTGTAGAAAAGCACCCCCCAAAAAGGCTGTAGCAATGCAAGAAATTGATCTGTTTAATGACACTACAATGTTACATTTCCACAAAATCCTCAAAAGGAAGCAAAACAGTGTCATTAGATAGGTTCCTTGTTAAAGTTGCATGAAAAGATTCTACTGAGCGAACAGACAGCAGTCCTTCCATTAGTGATAGTAAAAGTTGTCCTATACAATAAACCTTGTCTCCCTCATAGCAGCCACAAAGGTTTTCAAAGGTGTGCAAGGTTTTCTTTATATTTTACTATTGTGTTACATTACAGTATTATAATCATTTTTATATGAATATTCTGGGTTGTGGAATGAATCATCTGGGTTTCCATTGTTTCTTATAGGAAAATTTGCTTTGATACACAAGTGCTTTAGAATACATGCATGTTTCTAGAATGAATTATGCTTGCAAATCAAGGTTTTACTGTATTTTTTATGACTGATGTAAGGGTAAACAAGGACATGAGGGAGAAAACTTAAGGTATTTTGAGTCATTCCTATCTTACTAAAAATTGGTCACAGGAACAGCTGTTTATCAATTCCAATTTTAAGTACATTTTCTTAGTTCACATGTTTAAATTAACACATAAAATAATAAATCCCTCATACTAGTCCAAATAACACATTATCGAAGTTTTGATGTTCTGTGAATCAGCCATTCACCCAATCACCACCAGTCCTTTATACAGCTTCTTTCTGTAGAAATGACAAGATTAAACAGGACCAACAGTTTCTCTGATTCATATGCCCAAAAGTTTTAAGATCACAAAAATGTTTATTACTGAGACATATTATGTATACAGATGATATATAAAACATACTTACAGTTTCAAGAGCCAAGATCTCACTGAGACATTGAATTTGTGATCCTCCTGCCTCAGCCTCCGGGAGTGCTGGGATTACAAGTGTGCACTACCATGACTGACTGTAAAAAAACAAATCTTAATCCCTCTTACATCACATCAAAAGTTAATTCTAGGTGCACTGCAGAAATAAATGTAAGACGTATGAGTGATGTCCATTAAACTTTCTGCAGTAGAAATGTCCTATAAATCCACTGTTCTGTTTGGTGTGGTAGCTAACTACGACGTGACTGAGCACTTGAAATGTATCTAGTATAACCATAAATTTTATCAATTGAATCATAAATTTTATCTATAAATACTAGAGGTTTCTGTTCATTAAGACACCATTAAGAGAGCAAAAAGGTAAGCCACAGGGAAGAATACACAAAGAACCTATACAGGTCATTAAGAAAGGCAGACTGACAACCCCTGTACCCCAAAGGAGTGCAGTATGTAAGAGAGTCATCGAGGAACCATGAAATGAAACCTGTGATACCATCACACCCACCAGAAGCAAAAGACGAATACCAAACAAAAGCAAAACAGGGACCTCCTGAACTCTGCTACTTTGGTAGAGTGTATTTTAATATAACTATCTACTAAAGCTAAATATTTGCATACTTAATCAGCAAGTCTATTCCTAGGAATTACTCAAATAACACACATGTACGTATTTACAAACAGAAAAGTACAAGAATGTTCCTGGAAGCATTAGTCATAAGCTCAAGCAATCCAATGTCCATCAATAGAATGGAGAATCTATGGTGTTGAAAGTCAAAGACAAGCAGGGGAGTAGGCTGGGAAGGGGTTGAGATCTTATGTGTTGTGTTTTCTCTCTGCAAATTCATTATGTTCCTTCTTTCCATATCTCATTACTGCTGTAAGTTTCACTCTGTCAGTCAGCCAGCCAGGCATGGAAAATAACTTTGTATGTTCTGACAGTTCCAGGGTTGGCCTGACTTGAGTCACATATTCTGCCCAATTTGAACCCCTAGACTAAGAGTAAAGAAAATCAAGATGCTGTTTTTAGGAAAGGAAGGGTGGGGCTGCTGAGGCAAAAACATCAGTGTATCTGGGGAAGGAGATAGGGAAAAAACCTCTCCAATTTTCAGTTTCTTACTGACACGTCATCAAACTAAGTAGGTTAATAAAAGTAATCTACAGCTTTCCCTATTTATTCAAACTGCTTTGTGAATGTCTCTGAATTTCTGGGAGAGGGAAATTGACAGTTTATTAACAGATGTTGATACAATCTCCCCCTAGACTATCTTGCACACTATGATCAAATTAATTTTCCAAATGCACGGGTCCTGTTATGAAACAATTATAATGAAGAAACCATACTTACTATCAAAATTTAAGAGTTTTCGCCTGTCACTTGGGGCATCCCATGATCTCACCCTAAGTCATCTGTCTTTCCATAGTTACAGTATGCTGCACCCTCTCTGTGTAAGTCGGGGCTTTTTAGAATTTGTCATTGTTAATGATCTACTTTATATCATTAGGATATGTAACTGGTATTTACTGTGTCAAGAGATCTGGGCATTCCTGTTACTTTGTCTTCCTGGTTTTTAAAGGTATAATGACATCTGAATGCTAAATCTAGAAAGTATCATGAGAGATATAAATAGCCTTTTCTTTATAAGACCTGTTAAGAGAACTACTGTCTCCACAGCATTCATCCACTCCCCATCAATAAATTATTTACAGTGTATAATTTTCTGTTAAGTTTCAAAGATTTAGTAATTCTAGTTTATGCACATATACAAATGGAACTTGTAACAAGCTGCACTATCTTTTTTAAAGTACACAAAACATGTTCAAAAATAGGCCACCTCAATCTTCAATTTCATTTAGGTTAAATGTCTCTCTTTTCATCCTTAATCTAGGTTTATATATATAGCCAATTTAATAACTTCTCAAGGCTTTAGAATTACAAATTAAAATTTTACTAACTACAACAATAAAAGGAATTGTGACATAAAAGTGAAATTACTTTTAAAATATAAGTGTGAATTAAAGTACAAGCATATCACTATTTTTTATTTTTATTTAAGCCAAGTATGGGCTGAAAAGTTATGTAGACAACATACATAATCTACATTTTATACTTTAGTACAAGTTTCAGAGCATTAAGTATAACAATTTTTCCTACTTTTCAAAGTTTTACATATTTTTACCTGAAACATAATATTTATAAAACAAAACAGCTACTGTAACAAAAGCAACATTATTAGAAAGCTGTTTATTTTTTAATGGTTGCAGTGGGGCCTATTTTCCTCATTAAGTACCTTTAGGGATGTAGACACATTTATGGTTCCTGAATACAACCAAGAATATGGTATTGATAAGGAAATACTATATACATACATACATACATATTTCTAGTTAAACAGTCAAGATTAAAAGACTTTTGATTTAAATAAAAAATAAATTTTGAAAATATATTTTAAAATACTCTCCCTCAACTACTGTTAACACATTTCATTATGCCCTCACAAAACAAGTCCTAGGAGTTATGATGTCCTGTGTTCCCACAGGGCTTACTGTTGGGGCAGCCACTAATCATCTTCTTTCTCAATATAGGTCTTTGCACTAGCCCGTGCCATTTGCCTGGCCAAGTACCTGTCTCTAGCTGACATTACAGTTTCTTTATTATTCCTCTTCGCAAACTTGCTCACTGTCTCTGGTAGTCTCTCTTGTTCTTTGCCCTGCTCTTGCCTTTCCTCTGTGAGTCTGTGTTTTGCTCCCAGTGACGTTTCAGAACCAGAGGGCTTTTCTTGGTATCTTTCTTTGTTCTTTTCCACGTTCCTTATTGTGCTGGCTCTTTCATGGTCAAGAAACTCTTCCTTTGCCCTAGAATTTGATCTGCCTTCTTTTCTGTGACTTCTTTCTGAAGACTGAACACTTACTTCTTGTTTTCCCCTATCTCTGTGTTTATCATTATTTTCATATCTTTCCTTCCTTCCTTTCATGTGTTCTTCCTTTTCTTTGCTCTTCTCTTCCTTCTCCCCGCCTCTTTCACTGTATCGGTCATGATCACTTTGTTGTCTCTCTCTCTCTTGCTCTTTTGAAGAATATTTCTCTCTTTTCCATTCTCTGTCATTTCTTTCTCTCTGGTCTCCCCTTGGTTTATCTTCTTGTTCATGCCTCTTCCACTGGGAATCTCTATGGCTGGCTTCTCTGGGTTTATGAGAATCCTTTGCTTTTCTGTGGTCACGGTCAGTGTAACAGTTTTCCTGGTCTCTGGACTGCCTCTCTTGGTGCTGATCTTCCCTTTTCTCATGCCCTCTGGACTTGGAACTTTTGGTGTGGTATTTGGTACTGTGCCCCCTTTCTTCACTAGATGATCTTGAGTGGGTCTGGTTCTTGAGATGCTTCGAATAATTCCTGGAGGTCTCTGTGACCTTTGCCCTTCTGCAGTTCACCTTATTTTCTTCCATTTCATCATCTTCACTGCTCTTAGTATCAAAATCACTGTCTGCATCTGGGTTTTCCTCCTCCATCACATGAGTTTGGAGAACACATCTTTCCTGTGGTATTCTGTTTTCTGAATTTACTTCATTTGAGTAACCTCTTGATTTCTCTTCCTTTATTCCAGCACTTTATAAACAAAAAAAAGTCACATTATTAATTATAGAGAAGTGTTCATATCGTTTTTCTCAATACTTAAATCAATACAATTCTAATTATATCTACTGTCTGATTATTCAAATGCAAACATGTGATGTTTGTTTACTTTGTAAACTAATATTTTCAAGCAATTCACACATTTTTAATATTTATAGAATGAAATAGGTAAAAATCTGTCCTTTTCTATTGGACCAATAAAACCTTCAGGTAGGGATCTATAGAACAGTCATATTTTACTAAGCCTAGACAAACAGAGAATAACAGAGAAAAGGAAGACATGTTCTGGATCTAAGTTCCTCCTAACGTGAAGTTGAAGTTGTGATTCTCTGTTAAAATTTTTGTTTGCTTTCTTTTAAAAACATTAAAAAACATTCCTAGAAATATGTGAAGATAATTCTTTCACAGCAAAATAGTGGCATATTAAATTTTCTTTTCTTTCTTCTATTTTTATTTGAGATGGGGTTTCACTATGCTGTGCAGACTGGTCTTGAATTCCTGGGCTCAGGGGATCCTTCTGGCTCATCTTCCTGAGAACTGGGACTGTACATGCGTGGCCCTGCACCGGGCTCCTAGATATTACTGATTAATCTTTCACATTACTCACATATTCATTTACTACACTCACACTAACAGTGCAACAACTTTGGTTCTTTTGTAACTGCTGGCAGAACTATCTTGGCTAAAGCACCCACTACTAGTTAGAAATCTGATGAATAGACTCTAAAAAAGTATACTGTAAATGACAGTGTGAAGTTTCATGAGTGGTATCACTATTACAGACAAAACTTTAAGAAAGTTATAATGTATTATAATTTACATTCTAAAGCTAAATCTTCAAATGTACTTTCTCAGACTCAAACTTCTCTCATCAATTCTGGAATCAAAACCTGTCTTGGGGGGAGGGGGTCGACAATAAAAATCTGATTCCCTCTCTTCACCCTTAATTCCATTCTCCCATCTCTCCCCTTTTCACCAGCAACACAGACTCACATCTTCTATTCAGAATGTTTCTTTTCAAAAGTTTACTTACATACATGTTGAGGACAACTTCTTTTTACCTTCTGCTATATTAGTTATGGCACAATCATCTTACTATTCCTTTAATACCTCCTAATTTTATTTAAAAGTCCTCTGATGCTTCGCTTTTGAGGCCAGCACTATTTAACAGAAATGCAGAAGTATCTACAGAACAGTAATATATATATCTGAGCTATCCAGCATGGCAGTCATTAGCCAGATATGGCAGCTGAGTATGTGAAATGTGGCTCGTGTTGACTCAAAGTTTAGATTTTCTATCTATCCATCCATCTATCTATCTGACACAGGGTCTTACTATATAGTTCAGGCTGGCCCTGAACTCACCATGTAGCCCAGGCTGGCCTCGAACTGATCCTCTTGCATAAGCCTTCTGAATGCTGAGATTATAGGTGTGTGCTAGCATAACTGGCAAAGATTTTATAGTTACTAGTAGTTAGGTATTGGACAGTGCAGTTTTAGCCTCTGATATAGGAACTGTACTTCATGGAGGCTGGTTCTATTCGTGAAAAAAACAAAAACAAAAACCACTCTTATGTATTATTTGAACATGCATATACAATGCTGTGTAATGCATATACAATGCTGACAGATTCCAAATTTCTCCTTAATTCTGACAGTAATTATTTTATGGCACCAGGGAATAAAGGATACCTATACTTTCAATTTAAAAAAGAAAGAAAAAAAGATGACCATAATTTGATTTTGCTTCTTCATTAAGGTTATTTGTAAGATTCATAAAGCACTTAAATATTCAGAAATTTTGTACATTAAGAATTTAAGTTGGGCTGGGGATGTAGCTCAGGGTTACAGGGCTTGCCTACCATGCATGCACAAGGTTCAATCCCCAGTACTGCCCCCACCAAAAGTGCTAAGTTTGATTTTAGAAACAACCGAGGATGTTTATATGTAAATTATAATAATTTTTGTGAACTGCAGAATAAAAATCTTGAAGTAAATGTATGTGTTTTAAAATTAATAAACTGCAAACTCCTAGAGATTCCAATTAGGTCAGGTTGGCTGACAGTGCAACATACAACACTGTAATCTTCTTTCAATTAAAATGGCCCTACAAACTGCATACCCACAGATTATTTAGCAGTACCTTTCTTCTAAACATTCCATTTGTCACTGCTCACCTGGCTTCACGAAAGCTGCATTTTGGTACTTCTTCTTCACCAACTGCTTGATTTAATAGGTGCCTATAAAATCCACTGAGATCTTTCTGCTTGGTTACATCCAAACGTGCTGAGAGAGGGAAAGCAAAGAAAGAATACAGTATTCAATAAAGCATAGTGCAATTTTGTTTACGTTATGTAGAATATACATCATCCACAGATGTATGTGTAAACTATTCTTCTAGATCAGGAGTTGGCAAACTATAACCTTTAGCCCAAATTTGGCCTGCTGCCTATTGTTTATAAATACATTTTTATTGAAACACAGCCTGTCCATTTGTTTCTATACTGTCCACAGCTAGTTTTGTACTATAAAGGAAACACTGTGATACAGATCAGATGCCTACAATATTTACTATCTGGTCCTTTAAAGTTTGCTAACTGGTGCTCTAGATGAATACACAGTAGATGTTTAGAAAGAATCTTACAGATTGGTTTTCCTCCCCTTAAAGATGAGGAACACTTGCCAACTAAATTACTTGTAAGTTTATGTACTACTTAGGAAGTGATCATGGATAGAAAGCACTAAAGTAAAGCACTAAGATATTCTTTAGCCCCTGTACATGTGTCATATTTATTCTTTTTTCAATTGTTACTCATTTTCTAACTACTCAGTTGATCTCCTTGAGTAGTGGTGAGGTTATCATCCCCAAAATTAAGAGTTTAAAGTTATATTTATACTGTTTCTGACAAATGTTATAGTGTTATATATAATTGTAATGAATGTTTTTACATTTGGAATCATGTTCTAAGGCAACAACTTCTAATGATCATAGTGAAATCAAAAAGAGAACTAAGTGAAAAGTCCACCAGAAATAATAGTTACTGAAGAGTTCAACTGTGTGTTCAGTTAAAATCTTCTGTTTTGTACTACTACGTAGTATCTTTTATCTGGTATTTTTTTATTTTTTTATGTGGGTACCGGGAGTCACCTCAGGACCTCGCGCTTGCCAGCAAGTATGCATGCTGCTGAGCGATATCACCGGCCCTTTTTTTCCTTTATGTGGGTTCCAGGAGTCGAACTCAGGACCTCGCGCTTGCCAGGCAGGTGCTTATGTCGCTGAGCTATCTCACCGGCCCTTATCTGGTATTTTGAATTCATACACATAAATTATGATTACAACATTATAACCCAAAAGTTCAGTCCCAGAGCAAATGGCTAACCATAGGGTAAGGATTCTGGTTTCCCTGTATTTTTCTCCTCCATTTTACCTTCTAGTGCAGCAGCCCTTCTTTCTCTTTCTTCTTCTTCAGCTCTTTCTTGCAGTTTTTTTTTATAAGCAGATGTCACAAATGCCTCTTTATCATCAAATTCTCCTTTTTCCATTTCTCGTTCTCTCTGTATTTTCTTTTCCATTCTTTTTTCCTGTTCCTTTTTTCTGATCTCAACTGCTTTTAATAAGTTGTGGATATACTTGGGCTAAGGGAGAAAAATAAAAGAGTATTTAGGAAAGGGTCAAAAATAATACTGTTATAATTCTTATAATGAATTTATTAGTACAAAAATGGCTAGCGCAAATAGTACTGTCATCTCAGCAAGAATATTAACTGTTTTCAATAAAAATTTAAGTGTAGCACAGACAGAAATCTATAGTATTACTTTACAAATGATCAAGATAAGTAAAACATTTTTCTGTTTCCTTATCCTGTCAGTATTTTAATTCAATAAATGAATTACACAAGTTCCTACTAGTTTTTTCCTTTAGCAGAAATATGTTAATAGTTGGTTTAATTCTACACCATCACTCTTCCAGTACATAGTGTAAGCTGCAAAGATCCTCACAATTAGTCTGTGCTTGTGAAAGAACAAGAGTCACAAAAAGAAAATTTGAACTTATTTCAATACCCACGCTCAATACCCACCCCCATAATTTTTTTCCAACTGAAAGAAGTACCATGGTAGGTGTAGGCAAATAATTCAGTTACTAGCTGGGAAGCAAAAGAAAACTGAGAGGATAATAAAACATATATTAACATGTACAAGGCATGAGCAGTACAAGTTTTGGTACATAAAATTTATAAGGAAAAATTTATAAAACGGTAAGATCATTCAACTACTGTTAGGACATTATACGTAAGGCTTCCTTGGTCCTAAAATCAAATCTATAATCTGAAACTAGAGGCTCTTCACACATTTCAAATACTTAATCAACTTCTGGACTCTGGACTATTGCATGTTTTTAGCTTTTTCTCAGATGATTCTCATCTCACAAAAAAATTAAGATATAAAATACATGTCAAAGTCAAAGGAAGTTCGTATTTTGCAACCAACCTTTCTATCTTTTCCCAAAAGTAATTTGGGATTACTTTCTTCCTTTTTTTTCTGCATCTCATCATAAATGCTGTCATATTCGTATACAGTGGAATCTTCTGCAAGGGCCTTTTGCATCTCCAGTTTGGTCTTAAAAAAAAAAAAAAAAAAAAGTTTAAAAAATATGAACCAGCCAACGGAGACCACCAAAAGCCCATGTACATGTTTTATTCAGAAAGGTTCATAAATTAGAAATATATCACAAAAATTGCATCAGTCACATTCTAGATAGAAAAATATGAACGTAAATTCTGGTGTTAGGCTGCCTAGGTTTGAATCTGGCTCTACCATTACCACTTACGTACTTTGAGCAAGCTTGTTTAATTTTTTTTGTGCCTTAATTTTCTTCAGCTAAAAAAAGTGAGGCTAGCTGGTGTACTCCTGTAATCCCAGCACTCTGGAAGGCTGAGACAAAAGCATCACAAATTCAAACTCAGCTTCAAAAATACAGTGAGACCGTCTCAAAATAAAAAGAGCTAGGAAGGTAGCTCAGTGTGAAGGCCCTTGTTTAATCACCACTACAATCAATCAATCCATCAATAAATTACCCATGTGAAAAGTTCTAAGGTTTGACAGAGAAACATCTAACTTTGGTTTTAAGATAGCTGTTTTTTTTTTTTTTTTTTTTTGCAGTGCTGGGGATCGTACCTAGGACTCTGATGCTAAGCAAGCACTCTACCACTGAGGTACATCTCCCACCTCTTTATTACGTTTTTTTCCCCACCTCAGTAGCTGGGATTGAACCCAGCGTCATCACACCGACTTATATATCCTTAGTCCTTTCTTCATTTTGAGATAGAGTCTTGCTAAATCATTAAGTTGCCCAGGCTGGGCTTGAACTTGTGATCCTTCTGCTTCAGCTTCCCAGAGTGCTGGGATTATAGGTGTGCCACAACACACAGGTCATAATGCCATTTATTTATTTATTCTTTGGTCTTTTTGAAGAAGAGTTTCACTATGCAGTTCAGGCTGGCCTTGAACTCACTTTGTAGCCCAGGCTGGCCTCGAATTTGCAGCGATCCTCCTGCCTCAGCCTCCTGAGTGCTGAGTTTACAGGCTATGCCACCATGCCTAGTCATATCACCTTTTGTAAGATAAGCTGTGAAATAAAATGTTTAGTTTTAAAATGTATAATGGTAGGAAATATTTGGTAGGTAGCTCAGTGGTAGTGCACCCCTGGGTTCAATCCCTAGTCCCCAGTATCTCAACAAAATCTTGACATTAAAAAAAAAAGTTTCTCAATATAGTATCAAAATGGGACCATTTATAATTTACTAATTTAAAAAGTATTTTTAAGGGCCGGTGAGATGGCTCAGCGGCGTAAGCGCCTGCCTGGCAAGCGCGAGGTCCTGAGTTCAACTGCTGGTACCCACATAAAGTAAAAAAAAAAAAGGGCCAGTGATATTGCTCAGCAGCACAAGCGCTTGCTGGCAAGCACGAGGTCCTGAGGTCGACTCCTGGTACCCACGTTAAAAAAAAAAAAAAAGTATTTTTAAGCCAGCTGTGGTGGTGCACACCTGTAATTTCAGCACTCAGGAGGCTGAGGCAGGAAGACTGCTGTGAGTTCAAGGCCAGTATGAATTACATACAAGATCCTGTCTCAAAAAAAGAAAAAAAAAAAAAAAAGTATTTTTACAACATCAGTCATATACAGTCCTCTGCCTTTGTTTATGTTACTTCTACCTTAAGTGTTCTTTGTCCTTTTTTTGGTTCTTTGCCCTCTTGCAGGCCACCAAAATTTTATGCAGTTTCAAGGCCAGCTCAACCCCTACATCTTAAATGAGGGCACCTCTAAGGTCTGTAATACTCAATGACCTTTCTTTCAAATTCTGATGGAACATTCTATACTACAACACTTAACTCTTACCGATATGCTTGATGTTTTTACTTTGAGACTGTTTCACAAATCTGAGCCTCTTGCCCCAGCTTGTAAGTTTCTAAGGTAAAATCTGCATACTTTTTCTTGAATTTCTACAGTGCCCAATACAGCGTGGGACACAAAAAAGATCCTTTTAAAATGAAAGGGTAACACTGTGGGAGGCTGAGGCAGGAGGATCATAAGTTCAACCCAGCCTGGGTAACTTAGCAAGAACCTCTATCAAAATAAAAAAGGCCTGGCAACATTGCAAAGCCCCTGGGTTCAATTCCCAATACCAAGAAAAAAATAAAAATTAGAAAACCCTCAGGCCTAGTACTATATTTAGTTACATCATGATAAGGAGTAATTTTTCCTTTCTGAGTCTGAGATTACTTAATCAGAACCATGGACATATTTGTGAGAATGCTAAAACATTACGTATGTAAAAAGTGCTAGGAAACACTAGGTTCTTGTAGTGACCTTTGTTGGTAGGTGAATGTTAAATGATTATAAAACCAAGAAACCTCTCTCTCTCTCTCTCAGACAGACAGACACACAGACACACACACACACGGGCAGGCATAGAGGCGTAAATAAGTTCACCAGTAGGAATTTAATAACTAGTAAGTGAAAGAAGTCACTGTATGAAAGCAGAGATGATTTAATCTGCAGCCAGCAATAAGGAGCTAACCCTTGGCTAGGAGTGCAGCTCAGTGGTTCAGTACATGTCTAGCATGTATGAGTCTCTGGATTCAATCCTCAGCCACCCTCCCTTTCCAAAAGCTGATTCTTTTATTCCTCAGTGTGACAGGAAAAATCTCTAATTCATATAAATCAAGAAATATTTTTACACATTTTTAGAAAAACAATGGTCAAAATAAAATTATTTCACTATACATGTATACTTCGCTTTGGTCTGAACACCTATATACCAAAACTGATACTTAAAAATATAAGCCGGAATACTTCACCAAATGCGCTTACTTCAGTCATCCACCTTACCTGCTTCATGGCCTGCTTCTTTGCAGCTTCCCTCTGAAGACTTTCACTCACGGAGGTCTGTAAAACAGAAAAATGCTATCGTTGTTAAAACTTATTTAAAATTTCTTTTTCAGTATTCTGGTTAGCAACTGGTTACTTATAATTAAAAGTAGAAAGATAATATGAATTAAGTTAATATCTTCAAGGTCCTTTCCCTGAACTTTATGCAACAAATGAATTTCCACTGTTATTCATCAGGATAGACTAAGGTGTAAAAGAAAATAGAATGGATACAGTAAAAAAAATGAGGAAACACAGATTTTTAGTCTCAACTTCACAAGTCATTCAACCTCTATGGATTTTAATTTGCTTTGTGTATACATGTATCTGTGAGCATATGTTACATGAGGGAAGGCTGGACTAGATAATCTTTCCAGTGCCTTCTAACACCAGTATGATTCTTAGCAACAAAAAGCCCATTTTAATATTCACCACTGATTATGGTATATGAAGTTTTTGGTTCATACATAATAAGGCTTATAGGCATCAAGAATTATCTGTGGTTATAACCATTCACAAAATATGTACTAAAAAGCTTTTCAGACCAGGTGGGCCTTATTCTAGGTCCTGAGGATACTGTAAAAGCAAAAACAGTATCTGTCCTTGAGAAATAAATGGCCTGAAAGAGAAGACAAATAACTAAAGAGACAACTGTAACTTCAATGCGATAAGCAATAGAGAACCTGTATCTAAAAACAAAACAAGTCGAACAAAAAAAAGGCTCAATGTAAAGGTCCTGGGTTCAATCCCCTATACCAAAAGAAACAAACAAACAAACAAAAAACAGAGTTCCCGTACAGCAATAAACAACCCACCAAGAAAATAATTAGAAAAATAATCCCATTCATAATAGCTTCAAAAAAATTAAATATCTAAGAATCAAACTAACTAGGAGATGAAAGACCTCTATAAAGAAAATTACAGAACTCTAAGAAAGAAATTACAGAGGACATTAGAAAATGAAAAGACATACCTTGTTCTTGGAATGGAAAAATACTGTGAAAATGGCATATTACCAAAAGCAATGTATAGACTTAATGCAATCCCTATTAGGATACAAAACATTCTTCACAGAACTAGTAAAAACAACACTAATATTCGTATAGAATCAGTAAAGACCCAGAATAGTCAAAACAACCCTGGGGGGAGGAGAAGCACAAAAATTTGAATAATGGATTTCAGTTACTGGTAATATTACAAAGCTTTAGTAACAAAACAACATGATACTGGCACAAAAACAGACATGTAGACCAATGGAATAGAACAGAAGACACAGAAACAACCCCCATGCACCTACAGCCATTTGGCTTTTGACAAAGGGGCCAAAAACATACATTAGAGAAAACATGGCCTCTTTAACAAATGGTGCTGGGAAAATTGGGTATCTATTTGCATAATGTTGAAACTAGATCCCTATTTCTCACCCTGTATTACAAACAAATCAAGCTGTGCATGGTGCTGTACATCTGTAAACCCAGAAGGCTGAGGCAGGACCACTGCCAAAAATTCAAGGCCAGCCTGAGCTATGCAGTGAGTTCAAAGCCAACCTGAACTACATAGTGAGACTCTGTCTCAAAAAAGAATGAAAAAAACCCTCAAATCAAAATGGATCAAAGACCTCTATATAAAAACAAAACTCAACACTTGAAGCCATAGGCATAGGTGAAAACTTACTGAATAGAATTCCAATAGCACAGGAAATAATATCAAGAGTCAACAAATGGGATTAACCAAATCAAAAAGCTTTTGCTAGCAAAGAAGACAATGAACAATGAAGAGACAACCCATAGAATGGGAGAAAAATTCTGCTAACTAGTTATCTGATAGAGGACTACTATCTAGAATATATAAAGAATTCAACCAAACTAACCCTTCAAAACAAATGATCAAATTAAAAAAAAATAGGCAAATGAACTAAACAGATACTTCTCAAAAGAAGAACAAAGGGCCATTAAGTGTATAAAAAAATCCAACATCTAACCATTAGAGAAGTGCAAATCAAAACAACCTTGAGATCCCACCCTATCCTAGTCAGAATGGCTATCATCAGGAACACAAAAAAACAACATGGCAAAGATGGGGAGGGAGCTCTCCTACATTATTGGTGGGAATATAAGCTAATATATGAACTACAGAAATCAGTATAGAGATTCCTCAAAAAAAGCAGAAATACCACTTGGCCCAAGTATTCTTGAAAAATTAAAGACATCATACTATAGTGATACACACATACTCATGTTTATAGTGGCACAATTAAGAACAGCTTATTTTTGGAAACAGCTGAGATGCCCTCCAACAGATGAATGAATGAATAAAATGTGTATATATACACAATGGAATGTTAATCATAAAAGATCATCATTTGCAGGAAAATGGATTGAACTTGAGAAATGATCATAGTAAAATAAGCTAGGTTCAAAGTTGAATACTGTACATTTTTGCTTATATGAGAAACCTAAAGTATAAATAAATGAATAAAAATAAAGATATTAGGAAATTACAATGGTTATCTCCTGCATATAGGGGAAATAAAGGAATAAGAGAGTAAAGGGATTGAAAATGGTCAAGATACGTTATATGCATGAACCAATTTCCCCAAATGAACATTACTACTCTGTATTACAAACATGTACTAAAACAAAGCAAGAAGTATGACATTATCTGAGTTCAAAACATACTACAAAGCTACTGTAATCAAACTAGCATGGTACTGGCATAAAAACAGACACATAAACAAATGAAACAGAATAGAGAATCTAGATATTAACCCATACATCTACAACTGATCAACAACATACTAAGAACATGGATTGAAGGAAGAACAGTCTTTTTATTTTTAATAAATAGTGCTGGGAAACTTGAAATTCCACATGCAGAAGAACAAATTAGACCCATATCTCTCACCATATAAAAAATCAATTTAAAATGGATTAAAGATTTGGCCATTGGTCTCATTAAAAAGAAAAAGCAATGGATTAAAAACTTAAATATAAGATGTAAAGCTGTAAAACTACTAGAAGAAAACATAGGTGCTTTAGGACACTGACATAAGTAAGGGTATTTTACTCAGGAGGCTGAGACAGGAGGATTGCTGTGAGTTTGAGGCCAGCCTGGGTTACAAAGAGAGTTTAAGGCCAGGCTGAACTGCATAGTGAAACCCTGTCTCAAAAAAAGACACATACACAAAAAAAGGGGTATTCTGGATAAGACCCCAAAGGCACAGGAAACAAAAAGGGACAAATGGAATTAAATCAAACTAAAAACCTTCTGTATAGCAAAGGAAATAACAGAGTGAAGATATAGCTAACTAACAGAATGGGGGAAAATATTTGTACGCTATACATCTGATAAGAGATAGAATATCTAGAACTCAACAGCAAAAAACAAAAATAAAAGCTCCAAATAATCCCCATTTAAAAAGAAGCAATAAACCTAAACAGACATTTCTTAAAAGACGACATGCAAAATGGCTAGCAGATATAGGAAAAATGCTCAACATCACTAATCATCAGGGAAATGCAAATCAAAACTACAATGAAGGCTGGGCATGATGGCCAGCCAGGGCTACAAAGTGAGTTCAAGGCCAGCCTGAACCGTGTAGTGAAACCCTGTCAAAAAGACAAAAACAAAACAAGAAACCAAAAAAACTACAATGAAACAGCATCTCAATCTAGTTAAGAGTGGCTACTATCCAAATGATAAGTGCTGGTGAGGATGGGAAAAGAAACCCTTATACACTAATAGTGGTAATATAAATGAGTATACCCATTATGGAAAATACTATGGAGCTTCCTTGAAAAATTAAAAACAGAATTATGATAAATACCAGTAATCCCACTATTGCACTGTAGAGTAATTATAAACAATGATATTGTACTATATATCTCCTTTGGATATATACCCAGTAGTAGGATTATATGCACTACTATGTTTATAGCCAATGGAAAGAAGAAAAATGTGATAGCATCATATACATGTGCACACATACACACATACACCCAGAATACTACCGAGCCATAAAAAAGGATGAAATCTTGTCATTTATGACAGCATGAAAGTAACCAGAAAGTAACTAAGTAAGTCATGGTGTTCTATTGGACAGTAGGGTAACTACAGACAATGATACTGTACTATTTCAAAAAAGCTAGAAGAAAGGACTTTAAATATTTCCACCACAAAGAAACAATAATGTTTGAGGCAGATATGTTTACCTTAATTTGAACATTACACAATGTATACATGTATCAAAACACCACATGGTACCCCATAAATATGTATACCTTTTATGTATGAAATTAAATGAAAAAAATAATATGACCTGGCAATCTGTCACGGGGCATGTGTTACAAGGAAATGAAATCATCACCGTGTGTAGGTATCTTTGCTCCATATTTATCACAGCATTATTCACAACAGCCTAGACATGGAAACAACCTAAGTGTCTGCTGACGGACAAATGGACAAAGAAACTGGTATATATATATATAAAGTGGAATTATTATTCAGTCTTTAAAAAGAGATCCTGCTATTTGTCCCAAAATGGATGAGCCTGGAGGACAGTATGCTAAGTAAGTCAAACTTAGAAAAGTAATGCATGATCATTTACAGTGCAAAAATTAAAAAAAAATATACAGAGAGATAGAGGAGAAGAAGCAGGCATGAGAGTAGGGGGTGGGGACATACAGGCCAAAGGATAAAAAGTACCATATCTATAGATGTAGGAAACAAAAGTCTAGAAATCTAATGTACATGAAGATTATAATAAATAAAAAATACTTCAAATGGTATTCATGCTAAATGAGCAGATTTTAGTTGCTCCTGCCACAAAAACAAACAAGGTAACTGGAGATATAGTTCAGTAGTAGAATGCTTCCTTGCTTAGCATGTGCAAAGCCCTGGGTTCGATCCCAACACCCCATCTACAACTATACAGAGTAACGATGTGAGATGGTATGCTAATTTGCTTCAGTATATGAATTCCCTAACGGTATACTGTTTACCCTTAACATATACAATAAAATTTATTTTTTTATAAAAAGTATTAGGCTTTGTGAATACATTAACAAACACGGAAAGATATGCCTTAAGAATACACTTTATGGTTAGGAATTGTATCTTAAAAAATACAGCTGCTGGTAAATTTATTTTTAACCCATGCTGCATGTATGGCGGCAGGGGTACATGGGGTATATCTGTATCTTCCTCTCAATTCTGCTGTGAACCTGTAATTGCTAAAAAATCTAATCAATAATTACACACATGTATATATATGTATGTAAAATTTTCAGCTTTAGGATTACAGTACTCTAGTCTATGGCCATACCACCCTGACCATGCCTGATCTCATCTGATTTCAGAAGCTAAGCAGGGTTGGGCCTGGTTAATACTTGGAAGGGAGGATTATAGTACTCTAATCTACTGCTATTTGCTATTTTCAATTGTATGGCACCAATAACTGGCAATTTTTTCCTCATGGCGACAAACAGAACAAAACAAACCTAATTCCAATTCCCTATGACTATAAAAATAAACAATACATAAAGATCATAAAATAACAGAATATATGTTTAGTAAGTCAAAGAACCATACAGGCAAAGAACTGAAGACATTTTTAGGTAATAGCAAACTGACTCACCAGAAGAAAGGTCCATAATAAATAATAAGACCAACTAATACTTACTGGGCTAAGTGCTGTTAAGTATATTACTTGTGCATTACATATAACTCAAACTGAATTTCTATTACTGCTAAGACAATTTCACTCATTAGAGTATCACTTTTTTCATTCCTGGGGATTAAACCCCGGGCCTTATGTATGCTAGAGCAAATGCTCTAGCACTGAGCTATATTCCTAACCCTAGAATATCAATTTTAAACATTAAAATGATAGTTAAGTATTTCTAGTTCTTAAAAAAAAAATTAATTTTTGAGGGGGGTTCTCCATATGTTGCCCAGGCTGGCTTCAAACTTTTGAGTCCTCCCACCTCAATCTCCCAAGCAGCTGGAATTAAAGGGGTATGTCACCCCTGCTCTAATGTATTTTTATACCTTCTTTCTAATTACAGTGGTAACTCTATACTCATTGTTAATTGGTTCCAGGAGGCAAGACGAATACCAAATAAATTGTTTTGGCGAGAAAGTGTAATAAGTCACAAAGCAATTGACACTGACAAATTCTAGCTGGTGTATTGAGTACCACATAAACGAATACCAGGACAAAATTTTTACATCAAGATGCATTTAGTACCAAATTCAGTAAGTTTCAAAGCACTCGAATACCAAGGTATGACTGTAGTGTAAAAGAAATACATTTTTCTTGGGTTAGGGATGTAGCTTAATGGTAGAGTGCTTGTCTAGCATGGTTTGATCACCAACACTGCAAGCGGTTGGGGTAGGGGGACTATGACACGGACAGACACGGACAGAGACAGACAGAGACAGACAGACAGGGAGAGAGAGAGAAACTCCCATCATATTATTAGCCTCTCTACTTTAGAGTTTCTATACTGCATAGTATAAAGAATAAATACAAAATAACTGTCACAAGATAGGCCTGGGAATTCTGAGTTAACTTCTCTGTATTATTCCAAGCTTATATTAACTTTTCCTGTTTCGGTTTCCTGATATTTAATAGAACCTACTTTACAAAGTTAAAGATTAAATGTGATGATATGTAGAAAGCACTTAATAAGCATCTGATTCAAAGGGTCAGCTATCAATTTTTGTTTTAACTATGCTCATGTTTAACATAGGGCTTGAAACCCACCCCACAAAATACAAAACAAGGGGGGAGGATGGTGCAAGGAGATGATGGGGAGGGTAAAAACGATCAAAGTACGCTACATGCATGTATGAATCTACCAAAAAGGAAACCCATGAATATGTATTGTATAACCAATATGCACCAATAAAAAAAGATGTGAAACAAAAGCCAAACAAATTTATAGTTAAATGAGGCAGAATAGCATACTCCCAAATTTATTTGAAGGGAATAGTATGTTTTTACATCAACTTTTTAAGATGTTTCCAGATTTTTCTGCACTCTGTTTGAAGAAAGACCCAAAAGATTATGTTTACTAAGGATGTTTAGTAGAACATTTCAAAGTTAAAAGAAAAAGGACATGCGGATTGAGCTAGAGGTATTGTATACCATACACTGTGGCCCTGGGTTTGATCCCCAGCACCACAAAACAAAAGCAAAAGCAAAAACACAGGGCTTAAGAAATGTTTATATTTAAACAAATTTAAATTAACTTATGAGAAAACAGTAGCTGCAGTTTTCTCTTGGAGTACTAAGGCAGAAAGGCATGCAAAGTATATTCCACTTCATAGTATATTTATCAGTACGCTTAATAAAATGTAAGGCTGGTATTTATTTGAAGTTACATGATATGATTGTATTTGCATCTACTGGAATAGAAAAATCTATTGTGTCAAGAAATTCATAAGACTGTTGCCTTTTATGTTTGGATTTGTTAGGGTTTTATATTCAGTATATTGATGAACAAGAAATGGAGGGTGTATATATTTAAAATTCCTTACTAAGCATGTGAGCCACTGTGTAACTAGAAATTAGAACCCATAAGGGCTTTACTAGAAAGCACTCATAAGTGAAAATATACTGCCTCCAAAGCATAAGTAGATTATAAAAAAACTCTTCGAGGGAATCATAAGACTTTTAATAAGTTGCTCTAACAAGGGGATGGTGGAACTTGGTATCAAGGATAGGCTAACGAACAGATACCTGGAAGTGCTCATTAAAACAGTGTTATCCCTTCCAAACCACAGTGATTACTAAATACACAAAGTACTGCTTACACAAAATAAAAACTTCATTTCAGAATAATTATAAATTTTGAGGAAGTTGCAAAGAAATGTGTAGGGAAGTACTGTACAACACCCTCCACTTAACTTCCCCCAATGTTAACAATTCACAGGAACAGAATATAATATTAATACCAGGAAACTGACACTGGTAAACCCAAAGATTTTACCAGTAATACAAGCACACACTTACATGTATAAGTGTGAGTACAGCTCAGTGTTATTTTATAACATATGTAGCTTTTGTGTAACTACCACCACCATCCAAATAATTTTACCAACATCACATGACACTGGTACTCCTGAACCAGCAACACCCATCCTTCCTCCCCCAGCCTCAATCCTGGCAACCACTAATCTGTTTTCTCTCTCTCTAATTATGTTTCACAAATGTTAAATAAATGGAACCACGCAATATGTATCTTTTTGAGATTGGCTTTTTTTTTACTTAGCATTATTTTCAAGGAAATATATTTTGCTTACTACAGATACTGCAGAAACACTTCAGTTTTTGCTACAAAACCCTAACCTACATACCTAAGAAAAAGTAGCTGTTAAAAGACTAGGTTTAAACAGGACCAACCCACACAGTATCACAAAATTAATTAATTCCAAAATTTTGGAACATAAAGGTGCCTTCTACTAAAACTACAAATTACCATTAGTTTTAAATTTAGGAAGACGAGCTGGGGATATAGCTCAGTGGCACAGCGCCTGTCAAGCGTGAGGTCCTGAGTTCGATTCCTGGTACCAATAAATAAATAAATAATTTAGGAAGACAGAAATTACTTCCTGTAAGGGCCTTTAAAGAAAAATTTGTGACTTACAAAAACAGGGTCAAATGAAAGCATTTTTACTGTTCTCAAAGAACAAAAAGCATGAGATACTTCAATGGATTCTCTACCAAATATCTCAGGGAACTACTTCTTCAAAAACCCAAAAACTGTTTGCAACTGTTCTAACTCAATAACTCAGCAAACATGTTTTGAGAGCCTACTATGTGTATACAGCACTTACATGCTACAAAAAGTTTATCATCTAGGGCTGGAGGTGTAGCTCTGTGGCAGAATGCATGCTCCCTAGAATCATGGGAAAAAAAGAGGAAATATACTTGTATAATCTAGTGTAAAAGGAGCCATACTAGCTCAACATTTTAATACTTTAGAAGTTAGCAGGTTTTGATTAGACTTAATTTCAAATAGTAATGATGCTGAGTGTGGGGGCGCATGCCTGTAATCCCAACATTCTGGGAGGCTAAAAGGGGAGGATTTCAAGTTCAAGCTCAGCCTGGGCAATTCAGTGAGAACCTGTCTAAAAAAGGGCTGGGGATGTAGTTCAGTGTGAAGGCCTGAATTCCATCCCCAGTACAAAAAAAAAAAAAAAAAAGGAAAAAAAAAAGGAAAAAGAAGAAATAAGCAACACACTAAAAAGGGATAAACTGCCTGTTTCTATATGTACTATAACACATACACACTATTATAAGGATTAAAGATGTGGTAAGGCATACGTACCATAAATTGCAGAATGAAGACTAACACTGCAAGTGGGTTTTCTTCTCTCCACTGTTCAATTTAGACAGAAAATTATTTAATCAATCTAATGTTTGCTTCAGTGAATTGTTGTCAGATTTGGGTCTAAAAAGGAAACTTTACTGTTTTTTGGTACTGGGAATCGAACTCAGGCAGGCGCTTGTCCTACTGAACTATATCCCTGACCCACAAGGAGACTTTGAAACAAAATAAAATCATTAGTTAGCTCAGACAAATGGAAGGGAAAGTACATGACTGTACTTTTCATATGTTAACTGGATGTATTTTGGTGGGCTGCCTCTTGGGTTGTGATGACTACTAGAAGAGAAATAGTTCTTTAAGTACTGGAATTCATTCACCGAGAAACAATATTATCTAATGGGCTACAAAAAATTATAGATACTCAGGTCGTTTATATTATTAAATTACCTTTCTTTAGTCATAAAATTTTTTTAATTGAACAAAAATTTAGAAAAAAAATTTAGAAAAATTTAGAAATTTAGAAAAAATTTGAATTTTTTGTTTAGGCAGAAGTTAATCTGTTATTCCATACCTAATGAAGCATAGTAGGCCAAACCACATAAGGACTTCTTTCTAAAATAAGAGGTTTACATACCCACTTGTCCAAAATAGCTCTTAGCTAAAGAAAAACAGTTCAAGATTCAATCCTTCGAATGGCTTACAATTACAATTTTCTGTTGTGTTGAGAACTCAAGAGATGAGAGCTTTCTGTTCTTTTTTTCATTTTTTAACATGGCAACAGATCATTTATTAAAGGTCCTATAACTCAACCTCCCTAACTATGGCCTTTATTTGATCCCATTCATATAACTCGGGTAAGTACAAAAAGCCTGTTTAAGAGCTGTAAAGAGTGTGTGAAATTTTTGTTATATAAGAGTGGTAGATCACTTACTTTCCACGCACAACAATTCAGGTTCAAACCCCAGCATTCAAGGAAAAAAAAAAAAAAAAAGATAAAAACTCAGCTCTGGATGAAATGATCTCTTTATAACATTTTTTCTATCACATCTTCACAACATGAGTATGTTTTTGCTTGCCAATATACCTTGATGATATTAGATAATATTCTTTAAGTCTTTTCCAAATTGGTAGTTGATAAGAGTTAATTTTTCGACACAGCCAAGGACAAAAACCATATGATCATCTCTACAGATGCAGAAAAAGCTCAGAGTCCACACCGATGCATGATAAATACCCTGCAGAAAATTGGAACAGATGGTCTTTATCTCAAACTGATAAAAGCCATCTCTGACAAACCAACAGCCAACATCCTACTAAATGAACAAAAACTGATAGCTTTCACTCTAAAATCAGGAACAAGGATGTCAACTGTCACCATTCTTATTCAATATTAAGAGTTCTGGAAACATTAGCCAGAGCAATTAGAGAAGAGAAAGAAATAAAAGGAATAAGGAGGGCCAATGAGATAGCTCAGCATCATAAGCGCCTGCCTGACAGGCGCGAGGTCCTGAGTTCAACTCCCAGTACCCACAGAAAGGCAAAAAAGGGCCGGTGATATTGCTCAGTGGCACAAGCGCCTGCTGGCAAGTGTGAGGTCCTGAGTTCGACTCCCAGTACCCACATAAAATAAATAAATAAACAAAAGGAATAAGGATAGGAAAGGAAAGCGTTAAATTATCATTATTTACAGATGACATGATTCTCTACATAGAAGACCTCAAAAACGCCACCAAAAGACTTCTAGATTTAATAACCAAGTTCAGTAGTGTAGCTGGGTACAAAGTCAACACTCAAAAATCAATAGCATTCCTGTATACAAAAACAACCTCACTGAGAGAGAAATTAGGGAAACAACACTTTCACAATAGCATCCAAAAAAATGAAAATACCCTAGGAATCAATCTAACAAAGAAAGTAAAAGACCTCTATGTTGAAAACTGGGCCGGTGAGATGGCTCAGCGGCGTACGCGCCTGCCTGGCAAGCGCGAGGGCCCGAGTTCAACTCCTCGAACCCACATATGAAAAAAGGGTCGGTGATATCGCTCAGCGGCACGGGCACCTGCTGGTGTGTGAGGTCCTGAGGTTGACCCCAGTACCCACAAAAAAAAAAAAAAAAGAAAGAAAACTATAGTACTCTGAAAAAGGAGATTGAAGATGCTATCAGAAAATAGAAAGATATGCCTACTTCTTGGGTAGGAAGAACCAACATAGTGAAAATGGCCATACTTCCAAAATTGTTAGACATATTTAATACAGTCCCAATCGAAATTTCAATAGCATATCTCACAGAATTAGAGAAAACAATCCTAAAATTAATTTGGAACCACAGGAGACCTAGAATATCAAAAGCATTTCTGGGCAACAAAGGCAAGGCAGGGGACATCACAATCCCTGACTTGAAACTATACTACAAAGCTACCATGATAAAAACAAACAAACAAACAAACAAAAAAAACCACATGGTACTGGCAAAAAAACAGACCTGAGGATCCATGAACAGATTAGAGGATGCAAAAAACAACTCCAGAGACACTGAGCCACCTTACCTTTGGTTAAGGAGCCAAATACCTTCACTGGAAGAAAGACAGTCTCTTTAATAAATGGTGCTGGAAAAACTGGCTCTGCACATGCCAAAGACTAAAAGTAGACGCCTTATCTTTCACCACACACCAAACTAAAATCAAAATGGATCAAAGATCTAAACATTAAAACAGAAACACTAAATCTGCTGGAAGATAGAATAGGTAAAACTCTTGAAGACACTGGTGTAGGCATAGACTTTATGAACAAAACCCTGATCCCACAGGAACTATAACAAAGAATCAACAACTGGGATCTCATCTTATTAAAAAGCTTTTACACAGCAAGAGAAACCACCAACAGAGTGAAGAGACAACCCACAGTGTGGGAAAAAATGTTTGCCAGCTGTTTCACAGACAGAGAACTAATACCTACAATACATAGAGAACTCAAAAAAAATCAGACCCTCCAAATTTAAAGACCCAATCCAAAAATGGGCATCTGAGGCAGGGTGTGATGGTGCATGCCTGTTATCCCAGCACTCAGGGGTTGAGGCAGAAGGGTCACTGCAAGTTCGAGGTCAGCCTGGGCTACAAAGTGAGTTCAAGGCCAGCCTGAACTGCACAGTGAAACCCTGTCTCAAACAGACCAAAAAGAAAAAAGAAAAAAGGAAAAAAAAAAAAAAAAAAGGCACCTGACATGAAGAAGTAGATACACTTTTTTTTTCTTCAGTATTGGGGATTGAATCTAGCACCTTGCACATGCTAGGGAAGTACTTAACCAGTGAGCTACATCCCCAGCCCAAAGAAGTAGAAATGGCAGATAAGTACATGAAAAAATGTTCATCACTGGTCATTCGAGAGATGCAAATTAAAACAATGCTGAGATTCCATCTCACTCCAGAAAGAATGGCTATTATCAAGAAATCAACCAATAACAAATGCTGGAGGGGCTGTGGGGAAAAAGGAATCCTTGTCCACTGTTGGTGGGAGTGTAGACTGGTACAACAACTGTGGAAATCAGTGTGGAGATTCCTCAAAAAACTAGGATTAGAGGTCCCATTCAACCCAGCTGTTTCCCTTCTGGGTATTTTCCCGGAAGAATTAAAAACATCATACCACAGCGATACATGTGCACCCACGTTTATAACAGCACAGTTTGTAATAGCTAAATCTTGGAAACAGTCCAAATGCCTACTAACTGATGAATGGATAAAGAAGATGTGTGTTTTTTTTTTTTTAACATAATGGAGTAATACTCTGCCATAAAGGATAAGCTTGAGACATTTCCAGCTAAATGGATGCACCCTGAGACCACACTCCTAAGTAAAATAAATCAGACACATGATTAAATACTGCACTGTTTCTCTGGTGTAAGAAACTGAGAGCATAAATAAGGACCAAAATGTATAATAGATATTGGGAAATGGGAAGAAAATGTCCAAATGAGAAGGGGAACAAAGGAGGGTAGAGGGGAGAAGGAAAAGGAGGGAAAAGAAAAAAAGAAAAAAAAAAAAAAAAAAAAAAAGAGAATAGAATGAATGAAGCCTGTGGCTATTTGGTGGCCTCATGTTCTTCTTTTAAGTGAAATAAACTGAACACACATGTGTAAATATTGCATGGTTTCTCTGGTGTGAGAAACTGGAAGTGTAAATAAGAACCAAAATGTACAATAAATATTGTGAAATAGAAGAAATTGTTCAAAAGGGGAACTAGGAAAGGGGGAGGTGGAAAGGAAGGAAGGGAAAAGAAATGAGAAAAGAAGGACAAAATGAAAACAAAGCTTTGTAAATAAGGAGGGGAAGAGGGGTTGAAGGAAAGAGAGGGGAATGGAAAAAAAGGAAAAAAATTGAATCTATAAGGTCATAAAAAAAGAATTAAAAAGAAAAAACAAATATAAAGGAAAAAATAGCTTCATTTTATTTTATTTTATTTTTATTCTTTATTTTTGTGGGTACCGGGGGTCGAACTCAGGACATTGCGCACCAGGAAGGCGCCAGTGCCGCTGAGCGGTATCACCAGCCCAGCTTCATTTCAATAAATGAAGCTTTTGATAATAAATAAATACAGCTTTCAAATAAATGAAGCAACATCAAGGCAATTCAAAGAGGAATGAATAGTCTATTTAAAAAAAATTGTACTAGAACAACCAGGTACCCATAGGCAAAAGGATAAAGTTGGGCCTTTACCTCACATCACATAGAAAAAGTAACACAAAATGGGTAACTTAAGTGTAAGAGCTAAACTAACAAAACTGTAGAACAACCATGAATAAATCCTGTGCCCTGGAATTAGGCACTACATGACAAGATTTGTGTAGCTAAAACCCAAGGCATGAACAATAAAATAAGAAAACTCAGATAAATTAGATTTCATCAAAATTAAAACTGTGTTTCAAGGGACATTAACAAAAAAGTGAAAATCAGAGACTGAGAGAAAATATCAGCAATAATACATGTTTGGGGATTTATATCCAGGGGAAAGAATTCTTACAATTCAACAGTAGAAGATAAACCAAGTAAAAAATGGACAAAAGATCTGGACACTTATTCAAAGCTATTCAAATGGCCAATAAGTACATAAAAAAATTTCTTTTCAACATCATTAGGGAAATGTAAATTGAAATCACAATTAGAGACACTACTTCTTACCTAATTCTATGGCTATTATTTTTAGAAAGCAACAAATGGTAATAAAGATGTATAAAGATTAGAGTCCTCTGTTGGGAATCTACAATTTTAGATGGCAGTTTAAGCTTATTCCTCTCTGAAACTAGTAAGACAAAAATAACAATAAAATACAATCTTATTTTTTTTTGGTCATAACACAATAAAACTAGGAATTTATTATTTTTTTTTTTTGTGGGTACTGGGGGTCGACCTTAGGACCTTGCACGCCAACAGGCGCCCACGTCGCTGAGCGATATCACCGGCCCTTTTTTCGTATGTGGGTTCCGGGAGTCGAACTTGGGCCCTCGCGCTTGCCAGGCAGGCGCTTACACCGCTGAGCCATCTCACCAGCCAAAACTAGTAATTTTTAACAACAAAAAGAGCAACAAAATTGTCTTTTTTTAAAAAGAAAACAAAACAAGTTCATATATTTGGAACTAAAAGTCATAATTTTAAATCTTCAGGCTAGGGGCTGGTGATATCGCTCAGTGGTACGGGCGCCTGCTGGCGCACGAGGTCCTGAGGTCGACCCCCGGTACCCACAAAAAAAAAAAAAAAAAAATCTTCAGGTTAAAGAAAAAAACCAAAAAGGAAATCACAAAATATTTATAAAGATGTAACAATGAAAATATGCAAGGTAAAACTTGTGAGACACAGCTACAACAGTTCTCAAAAGGAAATTGGTAAGGCTGGAGAGTAGCTCAGTGACAGATCACTTGCATAGCATATGCAAGGCCTTGGATTTAATTCTCAGCACCATTTAAAAAAACTCCAAAACAAAACAAAAAACTCTGTTTATCTATCTATATGTGTTTATAGGAAAATGAGATCAAAGATCAGAAAAAGATTTGCAGAACACCCTAAACAAAAAGGAAATAATAAAGATATGTGATAGGATAAAAAATACAGTACAGTGAATGTTTAAATTTATTACAGTAAAAGACACACTGCCATGACTCTACCTCAAAATACTCTTCACTGAGAATACACTCCATTGCTCTTGACACTTTCTGAAGCAGCTGTGGAAGTCCTCTTTCATGTCTTTAGTTGTGCTGTTGTGACTGCCTCGAACTGATTCAGAATGTTTACCTTTCACAGTCATTTTCACTGTGAGAAAAAGCCAGAAGACACACAGTGCCACATCCAGTGAATAAGGTGGGTGAGGATACGCTGTAATATTTTTGACAAAAATTGCTGTAAATGTTTTAAACAAATTCAGGACATCAAGGCAGCCATGAGAAGAGACTCACAAAAGAGGACTCCCAGAATCACTTTTGGAAAGTGGTAAGAACAATAAGCAAGGGGGAGTATTTTGAGGGAGACTGATGGCAATATGTCTTGCAATAAATTTTTTAAAAAGGCGCACCATACTATTTGATCAGTCCTTTGTAGGCAGAAATCAAATAGAGAATAAATCAACAAAACACAAAAATCAAAAGCTGGTTCTTTGAAAAGACTGGTAATGGTACAGAAGCTTCTGGCAAGATTGCAGAAAAGTGAAGAGATGCAAATGACAGATGAAAGATTTAACAGATACATTTTCTTAAGATTGGTTCAAGGACTTGAATAGACCAATAACCTCAAAGACACTCTCTCTCAAAGAGCTCTACTCTGATAGTTTACAGGCTTAATTCTACTAAATTTTTAAGGAGCAAATGATTGTTTTCTGAGTTATATTTACAATATAAAAGCATACATATTCAAAATACAATATAATTCAAAATGATACACATTAAAGCATTTTATTAAACACATCACGGTATGTCTAAAGAAGATGAAAAAGGGAATCGAGGCAAACAGAAAAATTAGTAAGTAGAATAAAAGTCTTAAGCAGGCTAATGATTTGAGCGTGCCTTGAAATGAAGACTATAATAGCTTTCTGCATGTGTCAAAAAAGTTCACCACATGCGGCACAGTTACTTCCTTTTTCAAAGCTCTATCACAGATCACAATTCCAGAAGAAAATAAACAGCTATTTCCATAAAGATATATGGGTGTGTGTGTATAATGTCATTAAAGATACTGTTCTGAAATAACACACTTAACTGCTGTGGGTGATTAATTTCTCCAAGATAAAAAGATACAACAAAAAGTAGATAAGCATAAAGGGAATGGACAAAGAAGGGCAATTTGTTTTTGTTTTTGAGACAGGGTCTCACTATGTAGTGGGCTGGCCTTGAACTCACTCATGTAGTTCAGGCTGGCCTTGAACTCACAGCGATCTTCCTGCCTCAGCCTCCTGAGTGCTGGGATTACAGGTATGCACCACCACACCCGGCTAGAAGGGCAATTTTGTATTGCTTGGTATATTTCTCTAACCTATACAGTGGATGATACTGATTGAAGAGGAAAAAAGTCATAGTTTTAATATCCTGTATCAGTAAAAATAGTGGCATAAAAACAAATGCTTTATAAGCTTTATTGAAAACATATATACTAGAAGTTAGTATCTCTTCCAATTATTCTTTAGTTCAGCAATAAAAGAAAAACTCTAAGTTAATTTCAGTTAGAAACACAAACTTATTTTCAAAAAGAACATCACTGGACCATGTTGGCAAAAACTAGCACACTTAGAATGAAAAGTTGAAGGTCTTATGATCCTTCCCTGTATAGGCCAGATTTTAATGAAATACACTTAGTAATGTATTTTTTCCCAAGACAAGCAATAGTTTGGCACCTAATATATAATCACGATGACCAAGTCAGGTGTGCAGCATCCCCAGTACAGACTTTATTAATTCAGTTCAGTTATAAATACACAATCTCTTGACACTGAAGATGTAGTTCTTGCAGATAAAGCCCAGAGGCAGGAAATGAATCTCCTTCCAAATGCTGCTTCTTATCTTTAAAGTAACCTCAAATTATTACTAAACTAATAAAGTAATTTTATTTCAGAAAGTGATCTGATTTATCTTATTTTGAGCTTCTGATAAATCCAAGAGTGACATGGGGGATTATTGCTTTTTGTCTGACTATACACACTGAAATACAACATGAAAATAAAGGGAAAACTTTTTTAAATGATTTTTATGGTGAAATTGGGACAGGCAATATCAAAGCCTATCAGTATATGAAGATATGCATGATTTTAGAAAAACAGAAAACTGATTCCATTATTTAACTTATAGCAAATTTGGAAATAAAACATTTACTATCTTCTTATTAGAAAGTGTCAGAAAGGATGCAATAATACTACATACACACCAAATGAAACAGTAATAATTCTGAAATATCATTATGGATATTACTGTGTTATTTATGGAACTTCTCTAATATAATGGTCCCTGGCCAATGGCCACAACCCATGCTGGAAATCAAGATTTTATTAAAGGTCACAAAAAGGCCAGGCTACCAAATATGACTGTCAAAACACGAAGTGGGATGGAGACAGCACAGGAAACTTTCAGACAAGTAATGATAGTAATTACTACACAAAGATATAGTAACATTTATTGCATTTTTACTATGTATCATATGTACTATGGGTGCTTAATATATACTATTTTTAATTTCTAGAATAAGGTCTAAGATATTATAGAGGATTTTTTTTTTTTAACTTTTTCTTTGGAGGGGGAGATTGAGACAGGGTCTTGCTATGTAGTCCAGGCTGGCCTTGAACTCACTATGTAGCTCATGCGAACCTTGAACGTGTGGCAATCCTCCTGCCTCAGCCTCTCAAATGCTGGGAGTGCAGGCGTGTGCCACCATACCTGGTGAGATTTTTTTTTTTTTAATGTGGGAACTGAAACTAAAAGAAATGAAACAACTTGTCCAGGATCTTAAAGCCAGGAAAGCAGTATGAAGTTCTGGTTCTAGCTGACAAATTATTACATGCTGCAGCTTCCTCTTCTTCCTAATCTAAACTCTTGAAATGACAGATAAATCTATAACCATGATAGAAAAAAAGGGGTACTCTCAGTGAACTGGAAAACCCACAGAGGCTGAGTGCTAGAAAAGATGTAATAGTTCCAAAGGTACATGTTCTTATGTAAGGGATATAAAGTGCAGGAGAAGAAAGAAGATGACAGACTAATGGGATTTTGCATTTAAAGCAGCAATGCAGGGGTGGATCATACTGCCTTCTTTTGCAGAAGCAAGTTAACAGATTTCATTTCTGCTCTTAGTTACAAATAGTTAATACAGGGCTGTGAATTAGAACAATGCCTCAGATGATTGGGATAGGGACGCCCAGAAAGAATTGGAACTCTGCTTAGACATGTGGCAAGATACCTTGCCCAATGACAAGCCTCCCCTATAACTAGGCAACAGCAGAAATAAGAGCTGGCCTAGATCTCAAGTACAAATATGAACAAAACAAAAATCTTCAATCAGTTGTTGAACATCAATAAAATGAGTCATAAAACTCAGTAACTAGAACTCACTCCTTGTGTATAATACTTTATTGAGATAGTACTTAAAAGAATTTGTATCCATAAAAAATAATCAACTAGAGCTTAAAAATGATAAACTTAATTCAAACTGGTGAATGAAAGATGAAGTCAAAGAATTTTCCCTAAGTGTACTGAATACAGAAAAAACTATGGAAAACAGAAAAGTTAAAAGAGACATGGAGAAATACTCAGATGTTCTAAAAGGTATTTAATAGGAATTCCAGGAGGATGGAATAAAATGGAGGGAAGAAACTCTTCAAAACAGTGAAAGAAAATATTCCTGAACTGGAGGAAAGGTCAAGTCCTCAAACTGAGTGTGGACCAGCTATCTAGTCCAAATAGATCCTGGTGAAATTCCACAAAACCAAGGAAAAAGAGAAAGATTCCAACATTTGGTAACAGTAACTAAAAGTGCAGATTACTCAGGAAGTTCTTGTGGTTTCTTTTGCTATTGATTTCCAATTTCACTGCATTATGGTCCGATAATATGCATGGGATAATTTCAATTCCTTTGCATTTACTTCAGCATGTTCTATGAGCTAGTATGTGGTCTACTTTGGAGAACGTCCCATGTGCAGCTGAGAAGAATGTGTATTCTGATGTTGTGGGGTGGAACATCTGTAGACATCTACTAAGGCCATTTGTTCAAAAGTTTAGTTCAGTTCTGATATTTCATTGTTGATTTTTTGTCTAGTTGATCTGTCTTTTTGTGATGGTGGGGTATTGAGAACCCCCGATACAATTGTATTAGTGCTTATTTGACTTTTCATGCCTGTTAATATTTGTTTTATATAGTTGGGTACACTGGTATTTGTTGCATATATATTTATGATTGTTATCTCTTCCTCTTGGGATTGTTCCCTTTACAAGGATGTAGTAACTATCTTTATCTCTCTGAATCAGTCTTGGCTTGAAATTCACTTTGTCTGCAAAGAGAATAGCTACCCCTGCTTTTTTCTGGGTTCCTGTCACTTGGAGTACTGTTTTCCATTCTTTGACTTTCAGTCTATGAATTTCTTTTTGAATTAAATGTGTTTCTTGTATGCAGCATATTGATGGATCTCACTTCTTGATCCATTCTGCCAATGTGTGTCTTTTGATTGGCGAACTGAGACAGTTAACAATGATGGTTAAAACTGATATGTATTGACTTATCCTTGTCATGTTATTTTCCTGTTGTTGGCTCCCCCCCTTTTTTTTTCCCCTCCCTCTGTTTGTTTGCCTTGCCTGGTGGATTCCTTCTGGTGGGGTTCATGGAGTTGTAGTCCTTGTTATCTCTTTCTAGAATGTCCTTCAAAACATTCTGGAGTGCTGGTTTGGTGGTCATAAATTTCCTCAGATGTTCTTTGTCATGGAAGTATTTTATTTCTCCATCAGTTTTGAAAGATAGTTTTGTGGGATACATCAGTCTGGGTTGAAGGTTGTTTTCCTTTAGAACTTGAAATACTTCACTCCAAGCTCTCCTTGTCTTGAGGGTTTGTGCTGAGAAGTCAGCTGTGATTCCTTTATAGGTGATTTGTTTCTTTTCCCTAACACCTTTTAAGATTCTACTCTTGTGTTGAATTTCTGGAATCTTGACTATGATATGCTTGGCTGAAGACTTTTTTGATCGTGGCTAATTGGAGTTCTATATGCCTCACTTATCTGTATGTCAAATTCTTTTTCTCTACCAGGGAAGTTTTCTCCCATGACGTCTGTGAACAGCTTTTTTATATCCTTTGTGCTCTTGCTTTTTCATTGACTCCAATCAACCTTAATGTTATTCTTCTTTGCCTCATCTAGCAGCTGCCGGATTGATTTCTCATGGTCCCTTGCCATTTTTAAGAATTCTTTCTTTTCATGATCACTAATCAAAAGCCTGTCTTCTACATCTGAGATCTTGTCCTCACATTGGCTTAATCTACTGCAAACACTTTCAATGGAATTTTTGTTCTCCTGGATTATCTGCTTGAATCTACTTTATGGATTCCATTTCTTTCCTATGCTGAGCATTCATGGCTTCCATAATTTTCTTAAGCTCGTCTATTTTTTTGTCTGTAACTGCTCTAGAGTCCCTAAGCATGGTCTTCATTGTGGACATCATCTCTGAAAGTGCAGATTACTTAAAAAGAAGAATCAGAGAGATACCAGATCTCTCCATTTAAGAACACCATTTATAAAAGGAAAAACAAGTATTAAAGTGTTATAGGAAGGCTGGGCGTGGTGGCACACATCTGTAATCCCAGCACTTGGGGGGCTGAGGCAGGAGGACTGTTGTGAGTCTGAGGCCAGCCTGGGCTACTAAGTGAGTTCAAGGCCAGCCTGAACTGCATAGTGAGACCCTGTCTCAAAAAGACAAAAAAAAATGTGTTATAGGAAGAAAATGTTGAATCTGGAATTCTGTATGTAGCCAAACTATCTTTCAAGTGTTAAGGCAAAATAAAGATATCTGCAGATGTGTAATGATTCAAAGATTACCTCCTACCATTTCTAAAACGCTTGAGAATATACTACTCAGGTGTGAAAGAAGATGCAGAAAGCAAAGGTTAGTGAACCAATAAAACTGCCTAATCAGCAATCATTTAAAAAACAATATTCACAACTAAAATCTTAGACGCATGCAATGCCAGGCTGGGAACCTGTCACTGGGCAAAGTTTTCTACAGCCTAGGGAAAGTTCCTGGAGGGAAAGAGAACAGAGAAAGCAGAGGGAAATAAAAACATGCTGGCTTCTCCAAAGGAGTATTTGAATATTCTAAACAGTCAGAATAACACAAGTTTAATTCCTGTGCCAAAGTTTTAGGAGTAACATTAAATATAACACAATGTAAGTAAAACTCCCAGGGAAGCGGGTAAAATGGAATACCCACTTTAATCACAATTAAGACTTGATACAGTACATAGAAGAAAAGGGCATATAAGAAATTCAGATGTTTAATAACATAGTTTCAAAATATATAAAGACAAAACTTATTAAAGAGAAACGGCTGAGGGTGGGCTCAGTGGTACAGTGCTTGCTTAGTGTGCCTTTGCCAAAAGGAGAGAGGAGGAGAGGGGGGAGAGGACAAAGGAGGGGAGAAGAGGATAGGGGAGGGAAGGGGGGAGAAGAAAGGGAAGAAAAAGGAGGGAACGAAAGAAGCAAGGGAGCAGGAGAACAAACTCAATCATAACCATAATGTAAACTACCACATCACATTCAGGAAATATCAAGTAGACGACAAAATAAGAACATATACAGATTTGAGTAATAGCTGGGTGTGATGGCCCAGGCTTGTAATACCAGCACTCAGGAGGCTGAGGCAGAAGGATCCCTGTAAATTCGAGGCCAGCCTGGACTACATATGAGTTCAAGGGCAGCCAGAACTACATAGCATAACCCTGTCTCAAAAAAAAAAAAAAAATTGATTTGAATAATGTAAGTAAGATTGCACAAGGGATACAAATTCAAACTGCTGGGGCTGGTGAGATGGCTCAGCAGCGTAAGCACCTGCCTGGCAAGCGCGAGGGCCCAAGTTTGACTCCGGGAACTCACATACCAAAAAAGGGCCAGTGATATCGCTCAGCGGCACGGGCACCTGCTGGCACGCAAGGTCCTGAGGTCGACCCCCGGTACTCACAAAAAAAAAAAAAAAAAAAAAAATTCAAACTGTTTTCAGGACCAGAATTGCAGCCTAGTGTAATATAGCAGGAGGTAATAAAAAAGTATGGCTAGTAAGTTCTATCTAAAGATATTAACATTTTTGTAGTCTGAAAAACACTCATGACAACTGATTTGCTGTGAGCAATGAATAAATGAATGCACAAATATAGACAGTGATACATTCAAATAGTAACTTAAAGAAAACAAAGTTTAATTTCAAACATATGAATAAGTCACAAACTCTGACCATGTGTTAAGATGCTAAGGAAATGTCAAGAAAATACAAAAAGCAGAAGTCACATGGGCCACAAAAGAACAAAATAAATAGGACTTTATCAAAATTAAAACTTGTTTTTATTTATTTATTTATTTTTTTTGTGGGTACCGGGGGTCGACCTCAGGACCTCGTGCGCCAGCAAGTGCCCGTGCCACCGAGCGATATCACTGGCCCCTTTTTCGTTTGTGGGTTCCAGGAGTCGAACTCGGGCCCTTGCGCTTGCCAGGCAGGTGCTTACACCGCTGAGCCATCTCACCAGCCCATAAACTTGTGCACCAAGCCAGGTGTGTTGGTGCATGTCTGTAATCCCAGCACTTGGGAGGCTGAGGCAGGAGGATCACTGTGAGTTTGGGCCAGATTGGGCTACAATAGTGAGTTGAAGGCCAGCCTGAACTGCATAGTGAGACCCTGTCTCAAAAAGACAAAAAACAAACAAACAAACAAAAAAACCCCAAAAAACCACCCAAAACAGAACAACAGCAAAAAACTTGTGCACCAAAAGGATACTATCACTAGAGCAAAAAGGCAACCCACAGAATGGGAAAAAAAATATGTGTAAAGCTTGTATCGTTAATGGACTGATACCCAGAATAAAGAACCCAACAACAAACACACAAAACACTGACTAAAAAATGGGCAAAAACTTAGACATTTCTCCAAAGATACACACAAATGGTCAATACACATGAAAAGATGTACTGCATGAATCGTCATTAAGGAAATATAAATTAAAACCACAATGAGATGCCACTTCAGGAAGGCTATTATCAAAAAAGTAACAAGTGGTACAGGAAGAGGACAAAATGGAACCCTTGTGGACTGCTGGTAGGAATGTAAAATGAGACAGCCACTGTGTTGGCTCCTCAAAATGTAAACATTCCCCAGTTAATCATTTAATTATGATACTATTCAGCAATTCAACTTGAGTGTATATACTCAAAAGAATTGAAGGCAAAAAATGAAATGAAGACTTGTACACCCATATTCATAGCAACATCATTCACAACAGCCAAAAGGTAGTAATGACTCAAATGACCACAGATGAACGAACAGATAAAATGTGACGTATGTATACAATGAAGGAAATTCTGACACATATTACAACATGGACTAACCCTGAGAACATTATGAAGTGAAATAAGCCACTGCAAAAGATAAATACTGTATGATTCTACTTGTATAAGGTATCTGGAGTAGTCAAATTCCTAGATAGAAGGTAGAATGATGGTTGCTAGGGTTTGGGTGGGGAAGGGAAAATGGGTAGTTATTGTTTAATGAGTACAGAAGTTCAGTTTGCGAAGTTTTTGTTGTTGTTGTTGTTTTGTCTTGTTGTGTTTTGTGGTACTGGGGACTGAACTTAGGGCCTTGTAAGTCCTCAGCAAGTACTCTACCACTGAGCTACATCCCCAGCCCTTGGGAAAACTTATGAAACAGAACAGTGGTGATAATTTAACAATGTGAATGTATTTAATGCCCCTGAACTACACATTTAAAAATGGTTAAATGATAAATTATATGATATACATGTTTTACAACTAAATAGCAAGTAAAATGTAGCTGCACTTATAAAAAGAATACACACAGACCAAATGGGATTTATCCTAGTATTTAAGAGTAGTTTCACTTTGGAAAAATCAATGTAATTCAAAATAGTAACAAATGCTAATAAAGAGATGACAAAATTTGCATGCTTAATAAAATTTTTTAGCTATTACAGTTATTAGTCAATTTTCACTAATTTATCCTGTGCTAATAAACACCACCAAAATTTTATGACTTAAAACACAGAGGTTTATTTACTGCTCATGACACATGTCTACTGTGGATGGCTGCAGTTTCAAACTGCCTTCATTCTTGGACAGAGGATAAAGGCACAGTCCCTTATTTACAACACACTAGTCGAAACACGAAAAAAGCAATGACTTAATCAGGCCAATCACTTAAAAAGTTCACTGAGATATAGCACATTATCACTTTCACTCACACTCCACTGGCTACAAAGCAAGTTTCATGGCTAAACCTGGTATCAATAAGGAAGTATACTCTCCCAAAGGGAGAAGCACCTGATTGAAGGATTTTATGGTGATGGACTCAGTAGAGAGGATCACCCAATAACTGTAAACAAGATTTGGGTTGGGAATAATAAATCTGTAAGAGGGAAATACCCTTAATTTGTGAAAGAGTATTTACTATGAATATAAAATGAATAGCACACTCAGTGGTGAAACATTAGAAATATTTTCATAAGGTTAGACACAAGACAAGGATATCTGCTATCACTATTATATTTCAACAAATATTCTGGAGTAGTTCTAGCCAATGCAACTAGACCAGAAAAAGAAAGCAACACTAAAATTATCTGAAAATAGTATGATTATCCATCTATAAAATACAGAGGAAGCAACTATTAAAATGGGTCATTTTATGTCAGTGGGGAAAACACTGGTAGCTGATAGTTCTCAATTCTAGATTACTGTATTAGTTTTCCATTTGCTGGGACGTAATACCCAACACCCACAACTTAAAGATGGAGGGATTTAATTTAGCTCATGACTTCAGGGGACTCAGTACACAGCTGGTAGGCTCCAAGGCAGGAACATCATGGCAGAGTAAAGCTGCTTAGTTCATGGCAGCCAGGAGGCAGAGGAGGGGAACAGCACCAGAGCAGGAAAGGCAGGGGAACAGATACAGTACCCAAGGTCTTGCCTCCATGACGTACCCATTCACACCCAGAAGTGTGTTCTACCAATCCCATGGACAGCTCCCTAGCCAATCAAATTGACATGATCAAGATTATAAAGAAGTTATTTGTTAATGTCCCTTATCTATACTGAAATAAACGCGCTAATATAAACCAACACATAACTTTAAAAATCGTACATATAAACTGGGTGTGGTGGTACACAACTATTATCCCAGCACTCTGGGAGGTTGAGGCAAGTTTGAGCCCAACCTGGGCAATTTAGTGAGACCCTGTCTCAAAATAAAAATAGACTGGGCATGTTGCTTAGTGCAAAAGCCCTGAGTTCATTCCCCAGTACAAAAAAAGCGTGGGGGGAGGAGTAATTTATACTGTGATAATATATACTGTATTTCAACACATAAATGCACATTCACACTAGCATTAAGTGGTCAAAGGCTTCCACCTTTATGCAGAAGCACTGTAATCACCAGTACTGCTATAAATACAAATGCTGACTGAAGTATCGGTGACTGAAAAACCACGAGAGACTGACCAGTTTTCTTAAATGGTGAACAAGTCCTGGTAAAATTCTAAACAAAACAAAACAATCTCTCCTCAATTGTCAAATTAGGAGGAAATTTAGCATTACATTTTGCCATGAAAAAATACCTTTTAAAAGGGGTTTTAAAGTTTATTTTATTAAAATATTTAATAAAACATACAAAATCTACTGTGTATTTATATATAAAAAGAACTCAGGACCTAGGTTAATAAAATTAGAAGCAATTTGCCAGGCATGGTGGCCCACACCTGAAATCCCAGCATTCGGGAGGCTGGGGCAGGAGGATCACTTTGAGGCCACCCTGGGCCACAGTGAGTTCAAGACCTGCCTGAACTATACAGGGAGATCCTGTCTCAGGGAAAAAAAAAGCAGCAATTTTCATTTATATGCATGTTCAGAAATTTCACCAATAAGGATGAGGATCAAGAGATGCAGAGCACTGTAACTTCCACCTCTGGCTCACATCAAAACTTGCTTCTAAAATCTATTCTCTGGGGCTGGGGATATAGCTCAGTGGCACAAGCACCTGCCTGACAAGTGCAAGGTCCTGAGTTTGATTCCTGGTACCAAAAAAAAAAAAAAAAAAAAAAAATCTATTCTCTGAAACTCTTAAAAAGTCAATGAACTATTTCTCAGAAGGAAAATATTATGTTTACAAGCATAGACTCTGGAATCAGGCAGATCTGGGTTCAAAATCTAGCTCTATTATCTAAACACTCTGTGTATAATATGTGCTTACTTAAAATTAACTTGATTCCTTAATTCCCTTGGATATAAAATCTTTCCTTTTCCCTCAGCTTCTTAAACATGCACAAATCGTCTCTATCCTAAGACAATAACAAAATGGAATATTTCACCAATTCTACTGGTTTTTATTCAAACTATCATTTCATTTCCTCCCCCCTTCCCCATCAAACTTTGAAAATACGACAAATCAAATGAAAGTTACCCATCAAATAGGACAATAAAAGAAATAAAAGACTACAGAGCTAAACCAAACATACTGAGGACTACAATAACACCAAAAGTTAATAAATTAGAAGCAGAAAAGACAGCCAGGCATGGTGGCGTATGCCTGTAATCCCAGTACTCAGGAGGCCGAGGCAGGAGGCAGGAGGATCGCTTTGAGTTCAAGGCCAGCCTAGGCTACAGAGTGAGTTCAAGGCCAGTCTGAACTGCATAGTGAAACCCTGTCTCAAGAAAAGAAAAGAAAAGAACAACTGAAATACTGACAAAGGTTTAAGATAATCAAGGTTAATGCAGAGAAAAAGAAAAATATATTGAGTAATCTCCAAAAATATCTGTTTACTTATCTCATTTTACCCTATTCTATCTACATTTTCATGGCCCTTATTCTTTTCCAAATAAATATGTAATTTATTTATGTTATATTAATTATCACCTCTCCTTCCTCCACTAGAATATAAGCTCCACAAAGGCAGTGGATTAAGTGGTGTTTCACTGGTACAGAGAAGGGAATCAATAAATATTTGCTGAATGAATGAATAAATGCATGATGATATGTAAGACAAAGATGATTACCCAAGAAGATAACCTGTCGAACAGATCATAAAAATATTCCTATAAGGCAGTAAATTTCTATGAAATGAGAGGAAAGCGAAGTATTTAGATAAAAAACAACGTAGTCCAGGAAAAACATTCTAAATTATTCATACCAAAAATAAATAAAAATTTAAAACTCCAAACTTAAAGGATATAAAGAAAATATATCTTCCCGTTATCCAAGTCAATAAGTAAAAGAAACTGTTTTACTTCCTCATAAAAACACTTAGTACTAAGAGAAAACGACTAATGTCTATAAAGGTTTTGAAATAAATTGTTATTTTAGAAATATTACATCCATTCAAGTAAATATTTAAATGATAAAAGCAACAGGCAAGAACAATCAAAAACTTAGGAAATAATTCCTCCTGTAAGAACATGTTAAAAAACTATGAGACTAAGACAAAGGCCTCAGAAATAGAAAGCAATATAAAAGGCAACTACTGTAGTCAGGTGCAGGCAACTGAATTAAATTTAAAAATCCACTATTACAGGAATGGAAGGAGTTTGATTTTAGAAAAATTAATGTAGCTTTATCACATTAACAGATGCTAAAGTCATTAAAACTTAATACTACTTATGACTTTAAAAATTCTTAGTAAACTAAAAAATGTAGCAAAAACTTACACCACACATCACATTGAATTTTGAAAAAAAAAAAAAAAAATTTTTTTTGGTACTGGGAATGAAACTCAGGGCCTTGTGCTTGCCAGGCAGGCGCTGCGCCGCTGAGCTATATCCCCAGCCATTAATTTTGAAATTTTATAAGCAATTCCCATTAAAATAAGGAACATAAATGAATGTTTCTACCATTTTTTTTTTTGGTAGTGGAAATCAAACTCAGGGCCTCGTGCTTGCCAGGCAGGCAGTGTGCTGCTGAGCTAAATCCCTGGCCCCATTCTTTTAATTTACACTACAGATATACACGTAAGTATACACAGAAACAAGATATATGCAGTAAGATAGTTGAAGAGATAAAAATACCCTACTTGTAGGTAATGATTGTCTACACAAGGAAAAAAAAAAAAACAAAAAAACCTGAAACCTAACTATATAGTTGCTAGAATATCAACACAAAAATGAGAAAGCAGTCATAATAAAAAGTTAGGAAAATTTCCTTATATAATAGCAACAATGACTATAAAGTATCTATAAATTAAATAAAATATATGTGAGATATTTATGGGAGAAATAAAATTATACTAAAGAGTATTTAAAACATCTGAACAAATAAAGAAACATGCCATATTAAAAGGAGAAGAGAGAATTATTACTAAAAATACATACATAGAAACATGTAAAGAAAACAATCACTCATCATTTACTGGCTTTTTTCCTTTACCTGTAACAAATGTTTTTTGTTTTTGTTTTGAGATAAGTTCTCACTATGTTGCCAGGCTATCTTCAAACTCCTGGGCTCAAGTAATCCTCCTGCCTCAACTCAGCCTCCAAAATATCTGGCATTACAGTTGTACACCACTAAACCCAGCAATCTCTAACAATTCTGTATACATTTTTTCACTAAGTATTATTTCATGAACTTAACACACTTTACTCAGGTATGCTTTCACTACTAAAAGTCGGACTAGTTTTAAGTTTTTACTGTCATAACTCTAAGATAAATACTGCTGAAGAATATGGACAAATCTTTTATACAGATTTTTGATTTCTCCAAAATAAGAATTTTAGAAAGGAAGACACTGGTATGATTTCTTTCTAGTGACTGATACAGAGTTAAAAAACATTTCAATCTTCCCATCAACATTTTAAAAAGTATTTGTCAAGGCATGGTGGTGACTTGTGCAATCCCAGCACTACAGGAGGCCAAGCAGAAGGATCACAAGTTAAAGCCCAGCCTGGACAATTTGTGATTTATCAAGATCCTCTCTCAAAACAAATTTCAAAAAGGGGTGGGGATGTAGCTCAGTGCAAAGGTCCTGGGCTCAATCTTCAGTACCAAGAAAAGTACTTGTTAATATGATATAAAAAATGGCAGCTCACTGTTGACCTAGTTTATATTTCTTAAATACAGTAAGATTTAGTATTTTTACTAATTAGATATTTCTATTCTATGTCTATAAATTTTTTCTGGCAGAGATTTTTTTTTTTTTTTTTGTGGGTACCAGGAGTCGACCTCAGGACTTTGCGCGCCAGCAGGCGCCCGTGCCGCTGAGCGATATCACCAGCCCTTTTTTCGTATGTGGGATCCGGGAGTTGAACTTGGCCCCTCGCGCTTGCCAGGCAGGTGCTTATGCTGCTGAGCCATTTCACCGGCCCCTCTGGCAGAGATTTTGATGTGTTTCTTCTATTCAGTGCTGTACATCTTAGGAAAATTAATGCAAAACTGTAAAAGGACTATATCATGGTTTCTGAATTTATATATAAAATTTTACTCATTAAACAAATACAGACACATACATACATAAAATTAAGTGCATACATTTTTCCTATGTAGTTTAACTTAATACTCTTTTAAAAGGGTCAAAGAACTAAGTCTCTTTATATAAACGCAACAATTTTCATATTTATATGTACCATACCTTTCCACGGGATATAAATTATGTTGCAAAACTAGATCTCACAAGTACATAATTGCCTAAAATAAGCATTTGATTGGCAAGATTAAAAAGAAAACTCCATTATGCCCTGCAAAATAAGCAAGCATTTCTCACAAACACCTGGAAGTTCCATGTTTAATCTGTCATCAAATATCTACCTATATTTGCCACTAATCACCTTGTAAAAGTTGTTAAATATTTATCTATTTTGAGAACAATCATATAGACCAGGAATCAGAAAATACAGAGACTTCTGGGAAGATGGTGGAATGCTGAGCAGCAGAGAAAGAGCCTTTCCAAGATTTGTAGTCCAGACATTAGAATATAGCAACCTGAGGACGAGAAGGAAGGAAGGAAGTGGGTCCCCAGGACTCAGGAAGGATCTGAAGGGAGCACTGAACACCACAGGGAAAGCAAAGAGAGAGACTTCAGTGAAGAAGGAGATGGCAGAATGTGCTTTCTATCTGAGCCCAGACTCACTGTGTGGGAGATGCAGCTCGAACCTGCAGACGCACAGTGAATACTAGTGACCTTAAAGGCCTCCACGGAGAAACGCACAAATGAAAGGGAGCAGTGGACACAGTGCACTGCAGTGGCTGGTGAGATATCCGGGTTCAGACATCCCCAGGAGAAGGCGACTGGCTGGTAGCCATCTTGGAGAGGAGCCAACTGTGCTCAGAACTCAGAACAGCTGCAGGACGGCTCCATCCAGCAGCTCCCAGTGTCAGAGTGAAGCTGCCGAGTTCAAGTTGGCAGGAGGTATATGTAGTGTTACAGGCTGAACAAACTGGGTTCCAGCCTCACAGCCAGAAACCAGCCCAAATTTCAGTGGAACCGAAGGTGCAGGCTTGCTGGGATTATCCATTATCCCGCTGTAAAGCTACAGCTGGCTTGTTGAGATTAATTAACTCGGATCTGAACTGTCTGCCCATGTTGTCTGCCAGTGACAGCAGAGACACACTTTGAAGTGGACATTTTGGTTTATTTTCTCTTATTTTTTTGTTTTTTTCTTGATTATTTGTTCTTGTTTTTATGAGTGTGAACATGGTTTCTAGTTTTTTTGTTGTTAGTCTGTTCTTATTTTTTTCTTCCTTCTCTCTTTTTCTCCTGTCTTTACCAGTTTCCCGAAGTTTGCATAATCTTCCTTTGTCCTTCAGCCTGACTTCTAATCTCTTCTTCTATTTCTGTATTTTTCCCCCAATCCCTTTAAATATTTTCTTCCCTGAAGGTAAAATTGCTATATTGAGGCCTTATTTACTGTATACAATTTTCTGGTTCATTTTAGATTTTGTTATATAATCACAGATGTAGTTCTTACAGCTAAAGGTGGCAAATTAATAGTTACCACAGGTTGTCATTTTCTAGGCTGTATTTGATGCTGTTGTTATTGCTGATTGTACTACTTTAGCCAAGGTGACAATTGTTCCAATCAGTTGTTCTTCCTGGTATACCAAGATAGAGATTGCCTAAGGGTCATAAACAATACTACAAGCCAGTGCCAAAGAACTAGGGGCTGGGCCAAGTAGGCAGCAACTTCTCGTCTCCAATAAATTGAAGGAGCAGGATCTTGCAACAGACTCAAAACCCAAAAGCCAGCTACACCTGGAAGACATCTCTGAGGAGTCATTTCCTAAAGGTTCTAAATACTAGCAATAAAGCTACTTGCCACAAGCAATTTACAAGCATCAACCCAGAAATTAAACTAAAACAAAAATCGAAAATGAGAAGACAAACAAGAGGCAACCCCAGACATCCAACTCACCAAAGGGAAACCCAGAGGGCAATGATGTGGAACAATTTAATTCAAAAGCCACCCACCTAGACTCTGAAGTGGTTAACAGTGGAAGTGACAAAGGAAGTGAAAGAGGCTCTAGAAAAAAATCAAATCAGAAATAATCTCAGAGATAACTACAGAGATGATGACCATAAGGAGAGACATGCTTAGTGACTCTAGAGCAGGTACAGATTAAAAAAATAGAGGAGCTTAGAAAAATGATGGAAACCATGAATGCCCAACATAGGGAAGAAATGGAATCCATGAAACATTCAAACAGATATCCAGGAGACTAAAAATTGCATTGAGAGTATACAAAGCAGAATGAACCAATGTGAGGACAGAATATCAGCTACAGAACAGGATTGGGGTCAGTGATCATGAAAAGAAAGATTTCCTAAAAATAGCAAGGGACTATGAAAAATCAATCCAACAGCTGCTAGATAATGCAAAGAATAACAACATAAGATTCATCAGAGTCAATGAAAAAGCAGGAGATAGCACAAATGACATAAAAAACCAGTTCACAGAAGTAAAGGCAGAAAACTTCCCAAGCAGGGGAATAGAATTTGAAATACAGACAAGTGAGGCATATAGAACTCCAATTAGCCACGCATTAAAAAAAAAAAAAAAAAAATCACCAAGGCATGCAACAGTCAAGATTCCAGAAATTCAACACAAGAACAGAATATTAAAAGCTGTTAGAGAAAAGAAACAAATCACCTATTAAGGAAAGCCCATCAGAATCACAGCAGACTTCTCAACAAAAACCCTCAAGTCAAGAGAGCTTGGAGTGAAGTATTTCAAGCCCTAGAAGAAAACAACCTCTAGCCCAGATTGATGTAGCCTGCAAAACTAGCTTTCAAAATTGATAAGTAAGATATTTCCATGGCAAAGAACACCTGAGGAAATTCACGACCACCAAACCAGCACTCCCTAATATTCTGGACATTCTCAAAACAGCTAGACTACACCTCCATGAACCCCAAAATAATGAATCCACCAGGGAAGGCAAGCAATTAAACAGAGGAGGAAAAAAAAAAGGAACAAACAGGAAAATAACATGACAAGGATAAGTCAATACATATCAGTTATAACCATCAATGTAAATGGTCTCAATTCACCAATCAAAAGAAACAGACTGGCAGAATGGATCAAGAAGCAAGAGCCAACAATATACTGCACACAAGAAACATATTAAATTCAAAAAGAAATTTATAGATCGAAAGTCAAAAGATGGAAAACAATACTGCATGTAACAGGGACCTGGAAGAAAGCAGAGATAGCTATTCTATTTGTGGAATTCAAGCCAAGACTGATCAGAGGAGACTAAGAAGCTCACCACGTATTTGTCAAGGGAACAATCCAAGAGTAAGGGATAGCAATCCTAAATATATATGCACCTAATACCAGTGCATCCAACTATATAAAACAGGTATTAATGGACATGAAAAATCAAATATGCGCTAATACAATTGTAACGCATGATATTAATACCCCACTGTCATAAATAGACAGATCAACTAGACAAAAAAATCAACAATGAAATATCAGAACTGAACCAAACTTTTGAATAAATGGACTTAGTAAATGTCTACAGTGTTCCATGCCACAACATCAGAATACATTCTTCTCAGCTGCACATAGGATATTCTCCAAAACAGACCACATACTAGCTCATAGAACATATTTATGTGATATGCAAAGGAAATGAAATTATCCCATGCATATTATCGGACCATAGTGCAATGAAATTGGAAATCCAATGCAAAAGAAACCACAAAAACTTCATAAACACATGGAAATTAAATAACACCCTCTGGGGGCAGGTTAGATGGCTCAGCGGCATATGTGCCTGCCTGGCAAGCGCGAGGGCCCGAGTTCGACTCCCGGAACCCACATAGGAAAAAAGGGCCAGTGATATTGCTCAGCGGCACAGGCGCCTGCTGGCGCACGAGATCCTGAGGTCGACCCCCGGTACCCACACACACACAAAAAATAATAACACCCTCTGAACAACCAACCAATGGGTCACTGATGAAATTAAAGAAGAAATTAGAATCTTTACAATTAAATGATAACACCAATACAACATACCAGACCTCATAGGACACAATGAAAGCAGTCCTATGAGGGAAATCTATAGTTTATTCACCTATGATATGGTGAATACCCATATCAGAAAAACAGCAAGCTCAAATAAACAACCTAATGTTGAACCTCAAGCTTCTAAAAAAAGAAGAGCAAGCACAAAGCTTTTACAAGGAAATTATAAAGATCACAGCAGAAATTAATGTAATGGAGACTAAGAAAACAATACAAAGAATCAATGAGTTGAAAAGCTGGATCTTTGACAGATTAAATAAAATTGACAAACCCGTAGCCAACCTTATCAAAAAAAGGAAAGAAAAGACTCAAATCCATGAAGTTCAGAATGAAGAGTGAAATCACAACAGACACTTCAAATTCCAGAAGGTCATCAATACCTACTTTGAGAACCTGTATTCTAATAAGATGAAAAACACAGAAAAAATGGAGAGATTCCTAGATACACTTGAATTAACAAAGCTGAATCAAGAAGATATGAAAATTCTATATAAACCAGTATCAGTCAATGAAATTAAAAAATAATTAAAAACCTACCATCAAAGAAAAGCGCAGGTCCTGATAGATTCACAGCTGAATTCTACAAGAAATTTAGAGAAGATGTAATGTCACTACTTCTCAAACTCTTTAATGAAATTGAAAGGGAAGCAATACTTCCAAATTCAATCCTGGAAGCAAGCATTACTCTAATACCAAAAACCAGAGAAGGATCCAACCTAAAAAGAGAACTATAGGCCAATCTCCTTAATGAACACAGATTTAAAAATCCTCAATAAGATACTGGCAAACAGTATGCAGCAAATAATCAAGAAGATTATATACTACGACCAAGTAGGATTCATCCCAGATATACAAAGATAGTGCAACAAACACAAATCAATAAAAGTAATATAAAAAAATCATCAATAGATGCAGAAAAAGCGTTTGACAAAGTCCAACATCCATTCATGATAAATACCCTGCAGAAGACTGGAACAGATGGTCTTTATCTCAAACTGATAAAAGCCATCTATGACAAACCAGCAGCCAACATCCTACCTAATGGACAAAAACTGGTATCTTTCACTCTAAAATCAGGACCAAGGATGTCCACTGTCACCACTCTTGTTCAATATCAAGAGTTCTGGAAACATTAGCCAGAGCAATTAGACAAGAGAAAGAAAGAAAAGGAATAAGGATAGGAAAGGAAAAAGTTAAATTATCATTATTTGCAGATGACATGATTCTCTACATAGAAGACCTCAAAAACGCCACCAAGGGCCGGTGAGATGGCTCAGCGGCCTAAGCGCCTGCCCGGCAAGCGCGAGGGCCCGAGTTCGACTCCCGGAACCCACATACGAAAAAGGGGCCGGTGATATCGCTCAGCGGCACAGGTGCCTGCTGGCGCGCGAGGTCCTGAGGTCGACCCCCCGGGTACCCACAAAAAAACAAAAAAAAAAAACAAAAAAAACCCAAAAAAACGCCACCAAAAGACATCTAGATTTAATAACCAAATTCAGTAGTGTAGCTGGGTACAAAGTCAACACTCAAAGATCAATAGGATTCCTGTATACAAATAACAACCTCACTGAGAGAGAAATTAGGGAAACAATACCTTTCACAATAGCATCCAAAAAAATGAAAATACCCTAGGAATCAATCTAACAAAGAAAGTAAAAGACCTCTATGTTGACAACTATAGTACTCTGAAAAAGGAGAAAGTAGAAACAGCAGATAAGTATACCAAAAAAATGTTCAGTATTATTGGTCATTTGAGATATGCAAATTAAAACAATGCTGAGATTCCATCTCACTCCAGAAAGAACGCTTTTATCAAGAAATCAACCAATAATGAACGCTGGTGGGGCTGGGAGGAAAAAGAAACACTTCTCCACTGTTGGTGGGAGAGTAGACTGGTACAACTACTGTGGAAATCAGTGTAGAGATTCCTCAAAAAACTAGGATGAGAGGACCCATTTGATTCAGCTATTCCCCTTCTTGGTATCTTCCCAAAAGAATTAAGAGCATCATATCACCACAATATATGCACACCCATGTTTACAGCGGCAGTTTGTGATAGCTAAATCTTGGAAACAGCCTAAATCTACATCAACTGATGAATGGATAAAAAAGATGTGGTGTTTTTATATAATGGAGTACTACTCCGTCATAAAGAAAGATATGCTTGAGACATTTCTAGCTAAACAGATGGATCTTGAGACCATACTCTTAAGTGAAATAAATCAGACACACATGTATAAATATTGTTTCTCTGGTGTGAGAAACTGAAAGTGTAAATAAAGACCAAATATATAAGATATTAGGAAATAGGAAGAAAATGTTCAAATGAGAAAAAAGGATGCTGGGAGAAGGAAAGAAGGAACAGAAAAAAAAATAGAAGGAAAAAATTGAAACAAAGCTTTTGTAAATAAAGAGGGGAAAAGGTGTTGAGGGAGGGGAGAGGAATGAGAAAAAAAGCAGAAGGAAGATATACCATGTACAGGTACAAATTTCCTATGATGAATGTTACCACTATGTATCTCTAAAATGTACCAATAAAATAAAGATGGCTTCAAGGAAAAAAACAAAAACAAAACAATACAAAACAAAACACCATAAAATATAGGTTGGCCAAAGCTAGCCCCCCCCTTTTTTTGTAGGTACTGGGGGGTCGACCTCAGGACCTCGCGCGCCAGCAGGCGCCCGTGCCGCTGAGCGATATCACCAGCACTTTTTTCATATGTGGGTTCCGGGAGTCGAACTCAGGACCTCATGCTTGCCAGGCAGGTGCTTATGCCACTGAGCCATCTCACCGGCCCATAGCCCACTTGTTTTTATAAATAAAATTTTATTGTAACACCTTTATCATACATGTTCATTGTTTACATGCTCTGTAATGACTGTTCCACATTGAATAAAGCTTTTTGGTTGGCTTATAGGGCCTAAACATTTATTGCATATTGAGTATATAATATCTGAGTGGGCCCTGAGTTTTTTGGATTTCAGATTTTGGAATATTTGTATATACATGAGATATCTCAGGGATAGGACCTAAGTTGAAAAACAAAATTCATTTATATTTCATATATACCTTGTACACATAGTCTGACAGTACTATTATATGGTATTTTTAGAATACCTATATTTTGTTTACTATGTTTCACGTGAATTCAAATGAGGAATTTTCTACTTGTAGGATTAACATGGACACTCTATAAAGTTTCAGATTTTAGAGATCTTTGTATTTTGGATTTTTGGATTAGGGACACTCAACCTGCATCTGGCCCTATCATAGCTATTTAAATCTCTTACATGTCTATACTGTATAGGCATGATTCCTGGAAACCAGCCCACACGTCCAGATCCTAATTCATGAAGCTCATACTCCTAATACAGTGACAAGACACGTATGTAAACAACTTTTAATATAAGGTTTAAAATGTGAAAAGCTAAGAGTGTCAGAAAGGAAGAGACTACTTCTACTGGAGAAAATCAAAGAGGGTATCTTATACGAAATAGCTTTTGTAGTGTTTTAAGAATGCCTATAATTTGGGCATACAGAGATGCAGAGAGGACTTCCTGTGTATAAAAAGGCAGAACTGTGAAAGCTACCACCACAACAATGAACTCTGCATGGAGAAGCAGGTAAGTATGTTAAGGTCAAAGCATTAAATACAGTTTGGTTTAGGAACTGGGGAGTCACGATGATTAGAATAGTGCTTTAGAAAGATCAATCTGACCTTGTTATTTAAAATAAACTTGAGAGAAGAGTGATAATAAGGAAAATATTATGAAGCTATTAAAATAAACCAAGAAGCCAACTATGTCCCTGTAATCCTAGCACTTTGGAGGCTGCGGCAAGAGGACTGCCACAGGTTCAAGGGGGGCCTGGACTACGTAATGAGAGCCTGTCTCAAAAGCCCAAAATAAACAAATTAAAATAAAATAAACCAAGAAAAATACTTGTAATACAGGTGGTGACCACCAGATTGGAAAAACTGGAATAAACACAGTCTAACAATAAAACCACTCAAACACTTATGATCAGACGGAAGCATCAGAATCTGCTTTCTTATTCATTTGGGGCAAAAGTTTTCATTTCCTTTGCCGTTTCTCCCACCTTTGAACAAAGTATAATTTTCTAATTAGTTTTAACAATAAAAAAAACTACTTAAATAATTAAAAGTGCTGGACTACCACTTTCCCATTTCAAAACCCTGAATACAAGGGTATTATGAAATCCAATTCATGTGCTAGGGCCCCCCCTGCTGGACCACTGGAGATAAAGCACAACCTTATTGCTTCCGGTGAACTGCCAAAAAATAATGGCTTTGCTTCATGGTGGCGCCTCTCGAAGGAATTAAGAATTAATTCCTGAAGAATTAAGTTGCATCTCCCTTGTCAGTTGGCTTTTAGCTGGGCTCCATCAACACAAGGAGAAGATGGTGTATTGGAGGGTAAGAGAATGGTAAGGTATTTTTCCCTGACTTTTTATCTAAAACTGAGTTTTCTGATTGGCTTCAGCTCCTTCTAGATAAGACTAATTGCTGCCAGGTAACCTTGGTCTCTGGCATCAAAGACACATCAACCTACCTGGATCCCTCCATTTATTACTACAGTACTTACTCCTTACTACTACTCATATCTGGATAGCCTCAGAATCCCCAATCTGGCTTCTCAAGTCTTCAAGCACCTATATAATCAATCCTCTGAAATAGGAACCCTCTACGTATAGGTAAAGGCCCAGGCCTGTCTTTTCTGACTGTGCCCAGCTATTCTTACTCTGAGAAAACTTTCTAGACTACTTGTGTCTTAGTCACTTTATTGTTGCTGGGACACAATACTAGACACCCACAACTTAAAGGAGAGTTTTATTTCGGTTTACCGTTTCAGAGTTCTCAGTCCAAGGGTGGCTTGCTCAGTCCAAGGCAGATAGAGAATGGTAGAGGGTCATAGTGAAGGAAAAGCTGCTCATATCATGGTGGCCAAGAAGCAGAGAAGGGAGGAGGTGGGGAGGGACATACACCTTTCCAAGTCTGGCCCTTAGTGACCAGTCTCCTAACAGGACCCATCTCCTAACAGCAAGTCAGCTATAGCACCCTCATTATTCAATCACCTTACAAAAGCCCCACCTCTGAGTACATGAGAATTTGGGGGGACATTTTAGATCTAAACCATTTTAGATCTAACACTTGTCCTTCCCAAAGTGAGGTACACTGTGGTAACTTCATGTTGCTTTGTATTACACAGTATGCCAGGATGAGTTAATATGAGACCACAAAATAAGCATATCTTACTTATCTTTCTGTCGCATTTACAGTAAGTGATTTTATTTTATTTATTTTTTGTGTGTGTGTGGGTACCGGGGGTCGACCTCAGGACCTCGCGCGCCAGCAGGCGCCTGTGCTGCTGAGTGATATCACCGGCCCTTTTTTCGTATGTGGGTTCTGGGAGTCGAACTCAGGCCCTCGCGCTTGCCAGGCAGGCGCTTACGCCACTGAGCCATCTCACCGGCCCAGTAAGTGATTTTAATAATCACTTCTACAAAACAAACCATAAGACACCAGACAATTTAATGGGAAATCATCTTTTCATAAATGGTGATGGGAAAACTGGATACCCACATGCAAAAGAATGAAACTGGAATCCTACTTCATAACATATAAAAAATTAACCCAAAATGAATCAAAGACCTAAATTTAAAAGTCAGCACTATAAAACTCTTAGAAGAAGATGCAGGTGTTAATGGTTGTAGCCTTCAATTAGGCAACAGTTTCTTTAGTAATGACACCAAAGCATTGACATTATCCAGAAAGTGTACAGACAACCCACAGAATGAGAGTATTTACAAATCATGTATCTAATAGGGTACTTATACCTAGAATATATGAAGAATTCTTACAACTTATAATAAAATGGCATAAAAACAGGTAAATGATACAAAGAAACATTTTCCCGAAGATATAAAATTCATCATCATCACTGGACATCAAGAAAATGCAAACCAAAACCACAATGAGATTATCACTTTACATCCACTAGAAGGTTATAATAAAAAAGGTAAGAAATGTTGAAGAGCCAGGTGCAGTGGCACACACCTGTAATCCCAGCACTTGGGAGGCTGAGGCAGGAGGATCGCTGCGAGTTCGAGGCCAGCCTGGGCTACAAAGTGATTTCAAGGCCAGCCTGAACTGCATAGTGAAACCCTGTCTCAAAAAGAAAAGAAAAGAAAGAAGAAAAAAAAAAAAAATGGAAATGAAATGTTGAAGAGGATGTGGAAATACTGGAACCCTCATGTACTGCTGAAGGGCAAGCAAAATGGTATAACCACTTTGGAAAACAGTCTGGCAATTCCTCAAAAGGTAAAACATAATTATATAAACCAGCAATTCTACTTCCAATATATATCCAACAGAAATGAAAACATATAAACTTATGTTGACACAAAAAACCTATACAGATATTCCTCGTTTGAAGACCGAGTTATAGTCCTGCAACTGAATTGGTCGCTAAATTAGGAGTTGTATATAGTATGTACATTACAATATTCAGAACAAAGAAATGCTGAAAGGAAACCCCAGCTTGATGACTTTGCTTTTATCTGCGTAACTCTTACATGCTATACTGTAATGTATAGCAGAATTTAAAACTATAGTACTGTACTATACAGCACAATCAGCAAAAATTACAGTACTCTATAAACAAGGTATACTCTATTAAAAAAAGACATAGAGGTTCTATAAACAAGAGATACAGAACTGTACCAAAGAAAAGATGGGCTGTAAGTCTGAGTGGCAGGGTGTAAATCCAAACAGTCATTAAACGAGTACTATCTGTACACAAATGTTCAAAGAGGTATTACTTATTATAGACATATACTGGAAACAACTCAAAAGCCCACTCATTTGAGGCCCTAGGTTTTATCCCCAGACAGACAGGGAGAGGGAGAGGAAAGGGAAGGAGAAGGAGAATAGAGAGGGGAAGGGTAGAATAAAGTAGTGATACATGTTGTAACTTTGAAAACTTCATGGTAAGTGAAAGCAGACACAAAAGGCCACCCATTGCATAATTTCACTTATATGAAATGTCCTGAACAGGCAAATCCACAGAAAAAGAAAGATTAGTGTTTCTGGGGTGTGGGGGTAGGGAAAACGAAGAGTGACTATAATGGGTATAGACTTTTTTCTTGGTAATGAAAATGTTCTAAAATTAGATGGTGATTAATTGTACAAGTCAATCACTAACAAATTATACCATTTTAAAAAGGTAAAGTGGGGCCGGGGATATAGCTCAGCGGCACAGTGCCTGACTGACAAGCATAAGGTCATGAGTTCAATTCCCGGTACCAAAAAAAACAAAAACAAAAAAAAAAGGTGAAGTATGTGGTATATGGATTATCTCTCAATAGTATATTTTAAAAGGGGAAAATGACCAAAACGACTTGCATGCAAATAAAAACTAAAATATAGGATAAAAGATCCTCAAACTGGGCATAGTGACGAACGTTCTGTCTATCATGTGTGAGGCCTTGGGTTAAATCCTCAGTACTGCAGTGGGGAGCAAAGAACCTGCATAAATTTTTAAAAATCCTATAAATAATCATAAAAGGTACATATTATATATCAAATCTCTTCTCCTTCTTCTTGTGCTAACGTTCTTAGCTATCTAGAATAGAAATCCTTAGAGTAATCAATTCATCTTTCCTTTATGTGTTTATTTGCTTTGGCTGCCAGATCCTGTTTGTTTCTGTGGTATTTCTCCTATTTGTCTCCTTTGACTCCCACTGACTTCACTGTACTTAAGGTCCTCATCTTTCACCTAACTACTGTAGAAACTTTCTAACAGGCACATCAACCCTCATCTCTTGTTCCTCCTCTTCCAAGCTTCACAATTCAAGATATCTTCTCACAGTAAAAATTTAATCATACCACTAAACTACTAAAAAACTATTCACAAAGAAAAAATTTAAGTTTCCTATGAAAAACTTAAGGTACTCCATAATCTGGCCCAATCCTACGAAAACCTCATTTGCAACAAGGTTTTCCTAAACACATTCCTCTCTAGCTACATTACTGCACAAAAATGCCTGACATTTTTATCCCACTCTGTATCTCTTGTTGTCTTCTCCCTACTGAAATCATCTCCACATTTATCTTTTTTGCCCATTAAAATCTAAACTAGCCTTGAAGGCTGTGCTAAATGCCTTGGTTTTCCCTTAGCAAAGTCAATCATTTCATCCTCTATGTCTCATTAACATTTTGTAATTCCATTACTAAAACAAGGCGAGAGAGAGAATGGGAAGAGTATATAGATTGGGGCCAGTCAGGCCTAAAATCAAATCCTACTCTCAGCGCTTGTATTAGTTGCCTGGCCTGACAAATTATTTAACCTGAGTTTCTCTTTCCTCATCCGTAAAATGAGAATAATACTTACATCACAAAGATCAAATAAAGTACAATGGCACTCAGGAATCCTCGATGTTGATTTTCTTTTCCAAATTTATATTTATATACTTTATATTAATGTTTACATACCTGTCTCACTAAACTATAAATTGGCCAGAAGCAACACTATGCAAATGCTCCTCAGCTTACAGTGGGGTTACATCCTAACAAACCCATCAAAGTTAAAAATATCCTCAGTCAAAAATATATTTAATATGCAAAACAGTATTGTACAACTAGCCTGAGGAAAACACCAAAACTCAAAATGTTGTTTCTGAGTGGTTATTACTTTTGCATTGTCATAAAGTCAAAACCATAAGCCAAACCATTTTAAGTTTTTCACTGTGAGTATATGGACTCCAAAAGAATTATCGTAAGGGTGCCACACAGACTAAAGCACATGGGCTACAGCTACAAAACTAATCAACTCTTTACCTTACAGTGGGTATTACATATTTACTGATGGAGCAATTTAAGAATTGAGCAGTTGTAATTAGTAACTTTCTCAACATTTTATTTGAAAATAATCTAGTTGTCTACTTGTAGAAATTTAACTAGTAACCTTGATTCGTTTCATATAATCACTTATTAAATTTTATGAGGAAATAAAAACAGAAAAAATGAAAGAAAAACGTAAGATAAGCAATCCATTTTCAGTAAAATGTACTTCTACAACTGCATGGGTGAATTTCACTGAAAAGAGTCAGACCTAAAAGACTACTATACACTGTATGATTTCTTTTACATGAAATTCTAGAACAGACAAAAATAGTGATAGAATTCACATGAGTAGTTTTCTGGGGCAAAACGTGGGGAGGCAGACTGCAGAGGTGCACAGAATAACTTTTAGAACCGACGGAAAAGTTCTATATCTTGATATGGCATTAAACCTCTGCCAAAAATCATCAATCTGTACACTTAAATGCAAATTTTATTATAGGTAAACTTAGCCTCAAACTTTAGAAAGTGTGACCAAATATAGCCAATTCTTTCCAAAGAAGCAAAAAAAAAGGAAGTATCTACCTTTTCTACCATATAGCAAGTAAAAACCAAAAAAGAAGCTATTTGTGGGCCGGTGAGATGGCTCAGCGGCTTAAGCGCCTGCCCGGCAAGCGCGAGGGCCCGAGTTCGACTCCCGGAACCCACATACGAAAAAGGGGCCAGTGATATCGCTCAGCGGCACGGGCGCCTGCTGGCGCGCGAGGTCCTGAGGTCGACCCCCCGGTACCCACAAAAAAAAAAAAAAGAAGCTATTTGTCTGCTTTTCTTAAGCAAAGAGGTACCAGAGATTAACTGATGTAAAGGTTTCTGTTTTAAGGAAAACACACATGCATACACAAAAAAACCTCAAGTATTAATTTAAGCACACATCTAGGGTTGTTTCTGCTGTAAAGTGAGTTTCATAGGAAAAAACTATTTTAGTCGCTAAAACAGAAAATGTTCATATTAAGTGTTACTATCATAATATTATCCACAGTTAATTTTATTCACTACCATGATTCTAACTGAGTAATGACATTTAACAGGCACTGAATAACCACAAAAGTAGTTCCATGAAGAACTGTTACTCCTAGAGTATGTTAATAAATTAGAAGGTACACTGCTAATAAAAATTTCTAGGAAATTGGTAACATTTTAATAGCTAATTTCTAGGACTCTACCAACAGGTTAGTTACACCAATTTTAGTCATCTGAAAAGACTACTGTCTAAAAGTAATGAAGTTCATAGCTTCTGAAAAGAAAAATCTCTCATTTTATAAAGAGAAAAATTGGTGGAGCTTTCTTTAAACATTCCTTTAATAATTCTGTAAATTATATTCCAAAAACTGTGCTGAGAAATAACAAAGACAAAGACGTCAAACTCACAAGTTCAATTTAAAAATTTTTGTATTTCTAACAGTACAGGAGTAAAACATAGGTTCCCTTACCTGATCATCATCATCAGAATCATTCCCAAACACTGATGGTTTCTGCAAAACAGGGTGCAACTGCTGTGTTTTCTTTGGCAAAATAAGCCCATACCTGCATATTTTTTTTTGAAATAGAAATTACACCATTATCTTTAAATGTTAAAAAACACATCCACTACCTCTTGCAAATGAGGCTACCAAATCAAAACACATCATACAGCCTACGAACATAACACTTTCTGATTTTCAACGGTCTCAAAATCCTAATATAATGTAAGTTTTTGTAATTACTCATTACTGTATTCGTGGACATGGGCCAAACTCAAATACCATTTTTATCAAGAGAAGTAAATGAAGAGTTCAGAAATGTGGATGGGGAAGTGACACCAACGTTTTAAAAAACAATTTAGTGAAAAGCTTAGTTCATGTGTGCTAAAAATAAAAATGCTCTTAAGTATTCTTGTGGTCTAAGAAGTATTAAGAAAACGTTTTTTTTTTTTTCCCTACTGTGTACTTACACGGTTTTTAAGAAGTTACTGGCTATTATAATACACAATTGTGTAAAAATTAATTTAACTGAGAAACTCAACTATCCATGATAAAAGTTCCCATTACACGTTATTACGCTCACTTGCTTTGTCTTGGCGCATTTGAGAGAACCATCCCATCAGCCTCAGCTCATTTAGTGTCTCACGTGTTGGCCTTTCAGATGTGGAGATCACGGGAAGCCGCATCAAAAGTAAGGATTACATCAAAGGTAAAATCTCCAAGTACGTACAGTATTTGTCTCTTTTGCGGCAACGTATACCCCAACTCCCTAATATGCCTACCCTTTTCTGTGGCTTCTCAGCATAACACTCCTAAAACGAGCAGGGAGGGCGGGAATCAGGACTTGAGCTTCTGCCAAGGAGAACAAGGCCCTCTAAGGAGATCAGGAATTGTCTCTTCTTAGTGCCCCTGAGAGCATCCAACCGGGGAGAAACTCAAGCGCGGGGTAGGAAGCAAGACTGAGGGGCCTCAGACCGAGCTTTTGGAAAATAGAAAAGTCTCGCTCTCTGCCCCTCAGCCTAACTTCCTTTATTTCCTCACAAGTTTCTCCCTCAAACTTCGGACTTCCATCCTGGAAAATGTATGGGGGAGGGGAAATATATATTGCTCAGGATTTCTCCTTTTCCCGTGTCTACCGCTACCAACATAGCCCCTTCACTTCCAGCGCACTTTATCTCCTCTGCCAAAGACGCAGCCGCCGTAGCTTCTCATTCCCAGCCTGACCCTAACTCCCAAATCACTCACTGCCTGCCCGGAATCGCCATCTTGCTCCCGTCTCCGCTGAACGTGGCCGACGCCGTCGTGACGCTGACGCAGACGCCGTCACGTAAATTCTCGCGCGGCTTTGGGCGCCCGGAACGTGTTTAGCAACTGTGTCTTTTTGAGTTACTTTCACATTCCTGAGTAGTGTGTCTTAGGATGTGTGCTTTACTTTGAACCCGACCTGCTGCCTAGAAATCAGTGCGAAGAAAGGAATGAAAAGGACTCTAGTCCAGGGATTCTCAAGGTGTGGTCCCGGGTGTAGCAGCAACACCGGAGATATTAGATTTGCAAGTTCTCGAGCTCCACCCCAAACCTACTGAATCAGAAATTCTGGAGTGAGACAGCAATCTGAATGTCAGTGAGTCCTCCGGGTAATTCTGATACTCTAGTTTGCAAACCAGTACTTTAAGCTATCGATTTACCCCTTCTGAATTATTCAGTATAAGTGTATAACTGTTTCAGAGTAATTAAACAGAAAATGAAAATTTATATGCTAATAATTCCTCATAGAGGACTGAAATTATTAATTAGCAATACCGTTCATGGTGCCACTAGGTATAGATATCAAGATCATATATAAAGGCCGGACATGGTGGCGCACACCTGTAATCCCAGCACTTGGGAGACTGAGGCAGGAGGATTGCCGTGAGTTCAAGACCAGCGTGTGCTACATAACCGAGTTCAACGCCAGCCTCCACTACATAGCAATACCCTTTCTCAAAAAAAAAAAAAAAAAAAAAATCATATATGATCCTTTGTTTTTTTTTTAAACTCTAGCCGCATTCCTTCTGTGTATCCACTCAGTCTTGCCCCATTACAGGCTAGGCTTAGAGCAACAAAGAGATCCTTTCAATTACAAAAAGAAGGATGTTGAAATATCTAGTTATAAAATGTGGATTTGTGTGTTTCTTTTCTCAATTCTGTCAGATTTTGTTTCACATATATTGAAGTTAGGTATATAAACATTTAGGATTGCGATGGCCTCTTCCATTAATTCCTGTGTCGGTAAAAAGTGCCTTTCTGGGCAGGGGTTGCACCTCACTGGCAGAATGCTTGCTTAGCATGCCCAAGGCCATTGGTTCAATCTCTAGAAATCCTCTTTGTGTATTTTGATACAAGTAGCTTTCCTTTAGTTAATGATAGCATGGTATATCTTTTAGAACGTTGTTACATTTAATTTATTTTAATCTGTTTGTATTCAAATTGGGTCACTTGTTGATTGGGTATAGTTGAGTCTTTTTTAGCCAGACGATCACTTCCTTTTGTGTTTAAAACATTTTCATTAAAGTGATTGTGCCTGGTGCAGTGGCACATGTCTGTAATCCTAGCAGTAGGGAGGCTGAAGCAGGAGGATCGCCAGGAGTTCAAGGCCAGCTATATACAGTAGTGACCCTGTCTCCAATGAATGAATGAATGGGATTGTAAGTATGGTTATCTGCTCTCGTTTTTTCTTTGCCCCCCATCTTCTTTTGGATAAAAAGAGAAATTTGTATGATTCAGTTTATGATTCAGCCTCCCTTGGTGGCTTGTTAGCCATACTTCTTTACTTGTTGTTTTTCTAAGGTGTTGCTTTGGGGTTTTTAACACACACCTTGATTTTGTCACAGTCTACCTTTCAAGTAAGAATACACCACTTTAGGGAATGTAGCTTGGTGGTAGAGTCCTGGCCTAGCATGTTTGAGGCCCTAAGTTTGACCTCCACCATGAAGGGAGGGGAAATAATACCACTTTATGTATAGTATAAGATTACAAGAATATGCTTCTATTTTCCTTCTATATTGGTGCTGTTGTCATGTATTTTACATCTACATATGTTATAAATGCAAAATAAATTGTTACAATTTTTGCTTGAAACTTTTTTTTGGTAATACTGGAGATGATTGAACTCAGGGCCTCCCACATGCCAGGCTGCTTCATTACTGAGCAACATCCCCAGCCCTTTTAATTTTGAGGGAGAGTTTCATAAGTTGCCAATGCTGAACTTGCAGTACTCCTGCCTCCGCCTCCTTAGTATCCTCCTGCCTCTGCCTCCTTAGTAACTGTAATTTTTTTTTTTTTTTTTTTTTTTTTAGTTTTTTGAGTTGGGGTGTCACCTTGTAGTTCAGACAGGTCTTGAACTCACTATGTAGCCCAGGCTTGCCTCAAACTCACGGCAATCCTCCTGCCTCAGCCTCCCAAGTGCCGGGATTACAGGCATATGCGACCATGCCTGGCAGCTGTAATTATTTTTAAAGTTATTTTCTAAATAAGAAAAGTATTGTGTTTGCCTACATATTTGCCATTTCTACTGTCTCCATAACTTTGTGTAGATCCTGATTTCTATCTGGTATGATGCCTCTTTAAATCTTTTTCTAAAAACAGCTTAAGGTAGAATTGACATACAGTTTATTCATTTAAAGTGTACAATTCATTGATACATTTTCAGAGTTGTACTACCTCACTACAGTCAATTTTAGAATAATTTAACACCCAGAAAAAAACCTGTCTACCCATTAGTCACTCCTATTTTCCCTCAAATACTCCAGCCCTAGGCAACTAGTAAATCTACTTTCTGTCTCCATGGACTTGAGAAACCTCTATCAGTTTTTGCTTCTTGTATTTTGAAGCTCCATTAATAGCTGTATAAATACTTAATGGTCATATCTTAATTAATTGCCCCTTTTCATCATGAAATAACCTTCTTTATCATAATAAAATTCTTTGCTCTGAAATCTACTTGCATGATATTATTATAGCCCGTCTCATTTTCTTTTGATATTAATTTCAAGAAAAGTGAAAAAATGTACAGGAATGAAAAGTAGTTGTAATTTACTACATGGCTAAGCCCTAAATAGCATATATAATTATGGTAACGTAAACACTGAATATTAACCTATTCTAACTTAAATGGTGATGTAATACTATTGGGAAGAAAGGAGGGGTAGGAAGTGCATGGGGGGGTGTGTGGTGAGGACTGAGGAAAGAAATCCTTGTATTACCTATTGGAGGTTAATAGATATTGACTAAATCAGGAAAGATAAAAAAAGCCACACAAACATGTCATTTAGCAGTATAAAAGTAAATGTTGAAATTACAGCTGAATTATGAATGACAAACTTTTTCTATAAATAGTCTGATACTAAGTATATTAGGCCTGGTGGGCTATATGGTATCTGGCAGCTACTCAGCTTCTGCCCTCATAGTGTGAAGCAGCCACAGACAATGTGGGTAAGGCAATTCCAGTAACAAGAAGCTGTCAAGATTTGGCCCATGGGCTATTTACCAACTCCTGAACTAGGAGAATTGAAAGTATTGACTCAGAAGCAAAGACAATAAGTGAGGTAGGACTGGAAAATGCTCTGGTCTCCACAGACCTTGTGTAACAGCATGACTTTAAACTATGAATATGTGTCACTTTGCTTAAAATAAAAAAATCAATAAAGAGTAAAAAAAGCCTCATGCCAGGGCTGTCTGCCTCTTGCTTGGAAAGACTGAATGGGGAATTGGTCACACAAAATTACCTAGAGGAGAGCTCAATATGCTTGATGATGTGAGTTTTTGAATTGCTAAACTTAACTCTGTATTTTCCCATTGCCCTTGTCACATTGCAATGAAGCAATCATGGGATTTTCCAAAAGCTATGTTGTGGTCAGGGTTTACAAGGGAAAGGATTTAACACAGGACACATAATTTATAGGATTATTTTATAATATTTACCCAAAGAGTCAAATGCAAAAGAGTGCGGGAGATCTGTCCACACACTAGAGACCCAAAGAATCCAGCTAAGGGTCCCACAGCGATGTCCTCCACGAGTTCAGCTGGAGGCCTAGAGCCCACGGCAATGTCTCATGCAAGTCTGTATTAAGGACCTGCACTGGGAAGGCCCAAAGGTCAGTGGTGGAAGCTAGAAAGTGTGCACCAGCAGGGCGAAGGATCTGTACCTCCAGGCTGAGAGATCTGCACTGGAGCCAGGAAGCGACACTCAAGGTAAGGACCAGAGCTCCCTCAAAGAGAACCGCAGCCATCCTCAGTGACAGTGAGGACCTGAGCTCCTCTGAGGATGAGAACAGCTGACTGAGTTCATATCAGGAAAACCAGCATGACAAGCTTCTCCGGGAGGATCAACAGCACACCATCTTCCCCTCCAGTTCTCCTTTTTATGCTGTTGGCAACAATCCTCAGGTGGGCCGTCCACACCCAGCACCACGCTAATTCAGTTCAGCTGGGTGTTACCAGTGGACCATTAGTTAATCCACCACAGCTAGAAGGTTGAATTCTCAGGTGCTGTGCAGTGTTGCAGAGAGTCGACTCATTGGGCAGAGTGCAATAACAGTGGCTAGCAGGAGCAACTCAAGGACACTCCTAACATTTTAAAATTCAAGTTTGGGAACTTTAACTGGAAGTGGCATGAGGACAGAAACAGGATAAGTCAGTGAAAGTTTCACCACTACCCTTCTCCTGACTGTTATACAGCAGAGAATTCCCACTCTTACACTTGAGAAACAAGACTCCAAGAATAAGGCAGTCACCTGGAATTGACTGCAAGATAACTGTGAGAAACTTTCTCAGCACCCAAACTCATGGATTGTCCGTTTAATCTTTTGCATAAGTGTTACTAATGTTACCTTCACTACTTTCAGCCTCTGCTTCTCTTTATGGCCATTCTTTTTCCCTTCACCAAATACGCTCATATCTTTTCCCTGCCAACAATTTCTGCTAACTTGTAGTGTTTTAGAAGGCAGTATTCTTCAACTTTAAGGCCTGTCACAACACCTTTGGCTTTTCTAAACACTTAATGTCCTTTTAGATAATGCATCCTTTGCTATTTCCCAATTTGATTTGTCCATGGTTTGGAACTTTTTATATTATGCTATTTCACAAATTTGATAGCAGGTCAACCCCAATTCAAACGGCTATAGCTGGAGAGTCAGACTTTCATGGAATAAAATATGACTTTATAGAAGTACATTATCGTTTGAGGTATGTAGCCAGGGCAGTCTAAACTTCGGCTGTGTTTGGAGGGGAGATAATATATGATTAATGACTAGGAGACAAAACACCTATCAGGGGTAATTACTATGCTTAAGAAAAGAGAAGCAGGCCTAACTATAATTAGTTGATATGTCAGTTGCGAGATATCTTTATAATAAGGTTATGTGGGGGCAGAACACAGAGTTGATGATGTAAGGTAGGGCTTTGTAGGATTGCATAAAACCTCATATAGGAAGAATGAAAATTCCCTAAATTACCTAGAAATGGCCTTCTGAGTTAGTGGATTAGGGTTGTCTATGGAATTTCAGGGTAACCGATCGCTTGATTATATTTACATTAAGAGGGAATAGGAAGCCAATCACAAAAGGCTACATGTCATATGATTCCATTTATATGAAACGTCCAGACAGGCAAATCCACAGACGGAAAGTAGATTGGTGGATGCCTAGGCAGGAGGTAGGGGAAAGTGAGGAGTAACTGCTAATAGATGTGATCTTTCTTGTTGGGGTGGTAAATTATACTAAAATTGATTGTTGGGATGGTTACACAGCTTTATAAACATACTATACATACATTGAATTGTACAATTAAAGAGGGTAAATTATATGGTATGGTATGTGAGTTTTATTTCAATAAAACTGTTAAAGAGACAATTGGTTTTTTTCAGGGGTGTTTTGTTTGTTTTCGTTGTTTTGTTTTTGCAGTGTTAAAGATTACATCCAAGGCCCTGCTCATACTAGGCAAACACTCTACCACTTAGCTACATTCTAGGCCCCTGGAATTTTTTTGAGATTCAATTCTCTTTTTTTAATTTTAATTTTTATTAGTACATAATTGCAGTACATAAAGATTGCATTCATTATGGGGAGTTGGTATATGTACATAACACATCTTAATTCATTTTACCTTCCCTTCCTTTCCTCTCCCTCTCCGCTCCCTCATCTCTTGGTCCCTTCCAATTTGAAAAAAAGGCATCTCTCTGTTTCCTGTTATTTATCTTTTATTTTCGTCTGTATTTTACTTTCAGTTTCTCATATAAGAGAAAGCGTGTGATAGTTAAGCTTGTGTATTTGACTTATTTCACTTAATATGGTCTCAAGGTAAATCAATTTTCCTAGCGATGACTCAAATTTATCTTCCTTTAAAGAAGAGTAGTACTCTATTGTGTATAAATACATTTTCTGTCTCTCTTTTTTTTTATGTGGGTACCAGTAGTCAACCTCAGGACCTCCCACTTGCCAGCAAGCACTTGTGCCGCTGAGCGATATCACCGGCCCTTTTTTCCTTTATGTGGGAACTGGGAGTCGAACTCAGGACCTTGCACTTGCCAGACAGGTGCTTATGCCGCTGAGCTATCTCACTGACCCTGCTTTTTGGTTTTTTGAGCCAAGGTCTTGCTATGTAGTTCAGGTTGGCCTTGAACTTACTAAGGATTACCTTAGGCTCCATAGTGTTGGGATTACAGGCATGTACTACCACCCCCAGCTAACATATTTTCTTTATCCACTCATCTGTTGATGGAATAAAAGCTGCTTCCAAGATTTAGGTATTATGAATTGTTCTGCTATAAACATAGGTATGCATGTATCACTGTGAATGATGTCTTTAAGTAATTGGGGAAGACACATACCTAGAAGGGAAAGAGCTGGGTTGAATGGAATTTCTATTTTTAGTTTTTTGAGGAATCTCCATACTGATTTCCGTACTAGTTATAAATTTACATCCCCACCGACAATATTGAAGGGTTCATTTTTCCCCCACACCCTCACTAGCCATTCTTCCTGGAGTAAGATGGAATCTCAGTTAATTTGCATTTCTCTAATGGCCAGAGATGATGAACAGAGATGATTTCAGTTTTCATGTATTCATTGTCTTGAAATGTCATATTGTTCCTGGACCATGGAAAGTCATAGTTATAAAACAAAGTAGTCTGGAAGGTCTACACTCCACAGGGTCTCATTTTACTGTGTGCTATGGGGAAAGAGCCAATAAAAAATCCAATTAATCAAATCTAAGCTTCTGAAGCATTTGTAAATATAAGTAAACAATAAATCTATTAAACGGTAAATTTTTAGAAAAGGCACATTATGGGCGTGTATAATGCCCACATTTATTTTTTAGGAGTATTTCTATGGATGAATTATTAATTTTATTAGTTATATCAAACAATGTGTACTTAACAGGAAAATAAAATATCCATAAAATAAAATATTAAATTTTTAATATGTAATAAGTGTGTAGAATAAACATCAACATTTTCAACATAAACTGTTTACCTGCTTACAAGATCTAAAAAATAACAGCAGAAATAAATTCCTATGTGAACTACAATGAAAATACTAACAAAACTCTACCACAGAAATATTCTTTGCTTCAATTATCACACCTAAGGCAGACTTCACACATGACAACAGCATGTTCCATACACAAGCCTCACTCACACTGACAGAATATGTGCTTGGCTTTCCTGTTTGGCAGGCCATACTTGTCACCTCTCTTGTCTTCCTCTTTTGTCAGGAGCTTCCTATTATAGAATACAATGTGTACTTACCAGGAAAATGATATATCAATAAAATAAAATTTCAAATATGTGATGAGTATTTAGAATAAACATCAACATTTTCTACATCAACTGTTTGCTTACTAAATCTAAAAAATAACAAAAGAAAAAAATTCCTATGTGAACAATAATGAAAATACAAAACTCTACCACAAAAATAATCTTTATTTCAATTATCATACCTAAGGTGGTTTTCACACATGAGAACAGCATGTTCCATACACAAGTATCGCTTACACTGATAGCACATGTGTTTTGTTTTCCTGCCTTCTTTGGTAGGACATACTTGACATCTTCCTGGCCTTCCTGTTTTCTTAGGAGGTTCTTGTGATCTTTCACCTATCTGGTCCCCTCATCTGCTCTGGAATTCTTTTGGGGAGTTCTTTAGAAAGATACATATTGTTCTTCCTCTGAGCTGATTATTTACTAATTCTAGTCCCAATCCTCTAAGAAAATTTCTCCGTGATATTTTGTGCTTGTTATTTTTTTTTGTAAACTATGAAACTATGTCTGACATGTTTAGGATTGAGTAAAACACAACCATTGGCCAATGCTTTGTGTTTCAAGTGGCATCATAGATGCTACATAACTCATCAACAACATCTACTTCACCTTTCATTTTGTTGTAAAATGTGACCATTTCTGGCTTCATTTGTGTTGAGGATTCACTACCAATCTTTTTTATTTTTTTGTGGGTACTGGGGGTCGACCTCAGGACCTCACGCGCCAGCAGGCGCCCGTGCCGCTGAGCGATATCACCGGTCCCTTTTTCGTATATGGGATCCGGGAGTCGAACTTGGGCCCTCGCGCTTGCCAGGCAGGCGCTTATGCCGCTGAGTCATCTCACCAGCCCTTGTTTAGTTTTTTGAGACAGGGTCTCCTATGTAGTCCAGGCTAGTCTGGAACGCACTATGTAGCACAGGCTGACCTTGAACTCCTACCTCAGCCTCCTGAGTGCTTGGATTACCGGCGTGTACCACCACACTCAGTTTTGTTATCAATCTTATCATCATGGTGTAATGTTGACAGTATCAATACTACTTTGTTTTTCTTCACCATGTAGGAGGCCAATGTTATGTCTTTCTGAAATCCGATGATTGAAGATTGTGCTATGTATTTTTCTATTGTGACCTTGCAACATTTTTTCAGGAATCTCCACTTTGTTCTTGTGACTAGTTCCTGTGCTGGTCAACTGATTTTTTTTCAGTAAATGTAATATCAATGGGTAACTGGTGAACTAATTGTCAAATGTGACACTTGGGTTACTTTTTGAAATAGGTGCAACAAGTCTGTTCACCACATCATATGCTTTATTATTGCATGAATAAAGATCTTGGCCAAATTCAAGGATACATTTCTAAATTCAAGGCGTAAACTGTCTTCACTTCTACCAGAGCATATATTTTTATACCATATTTCGAAGATTTATTTGGCACATATTTCCAAAACCTTCAACAACTACAAAATGAAGCAAGTTGTTTATCAATTGTCATGCATTCAGATGGTGTATAAATTGCTTGACACTTCAAAACGAAGCTTTCAAAAAATGAGCAAATAGCAGCCAAATTGTCAGATTTTTTTCTTTTTCTTTCTTGACTGATCTTTTTGTTGTCCAGACATAGGCAATTTTGAAAGAAACCAAATCTTTTGAGTGTCATTATTGTTCTAAAAATCTCAGTGCCACATCTGTCACTTCTCCATAGATCCTTTAGATTCTGACAGTTCGAATGATAGAATCCTGCTATGAAGGCTCCTGGTTCAGATAGTGAGATGTCATGATATATTTTTGAGTATCACTATGGATGCATATAGAATGTTTTACTTGTATTTTATTATTGGTGTATTTCAAAACATCTTGTAGCACATTGTCTGTTACAAACAATTTCCAACACTGAATCGCAGTACTCACATTCTGCCCAATAAGTTTCACTCTGGCAAGAACCTAATAACATTTTCTGACCTAATTCTAATGTTGGATTGTTAACGTATGTGTGACCACTTTGTAGCATTTTGACTGTCAAATATTTATTTACATTACTGTTTTCTTCCTCATCTGAATCAAAGTCTTCATTCTGTACTTCTTTTTTTTGTTTGTTTGTTTTTTGTTTTTGTTTTTGTTTTTTTTTTGTGGGTACCGGGGGGTCGACCTCAGGACCTCGCGCGCCAACAGGCACCCGTGCCGCTGAGCGATATCACCGGCCCCTTTTTCGTATGTGGGATCCGGGAGTCGAACTCGGGCCCTCGCGCTTGCAAGGCAGGCGCTTATGCCGCTGAGCCATCTCACCGGCCCCATTCTGTACTTCTTTATCTGTCATATCTTGCTAACTTCTTTGGTTTACATGATCTAAGTCATCATTGGTAGCTGAATCACCTGATGACTCACTTTCAACCTCCTCCCAAGGTTGTAAAAGGGGATTTTCATGTGACAATGTACTGAATTGGGCTAATTCTACAAGAAAAATCAAAAGAAAATGTAATAAAATATTATAAATACACAAAAAGATAACACAGCGCATAATGTGGGTAAAACTCACCAATCTACACTTTGCACACCTTGCTTTCCATTGTACCAAGTGGGTGAAAAAGATTGCTTCCTGTATTCCCCCATGGCAGCTACTGAGATGCACAGCTGACTACCATTATGCTAAACTACACATTTTCATCAGAAAAATGTGGTCGGGGTGCTCACCATGATGCCCCTTTAACAGCAAAGTAAATGGATTTAGATATAATCTGTGTCAAAATTCTTGTCAAGTATAAATAGCATCCCTTTCATTAAAAAAATAAACTCTAGATATTAAAGGATGGTATTTTACTTTAATATGACAGTTAAATAAATTCAACCAATTTGGCTTGTTCATTGCTTAATTTTAAAGTAGTTTACAAAAGACTGATAGTATGGTCATTAGCCTAATAAGAAATTTAGAATCCTGGCATTGTGGTGCATGCCTATAATCCCAGCGCTCAGGGGGCTGAAACAGGAGGATCACTGCAAGTTCAAGGCCAGCCTGAACCACACAGCAAGACTCAAAAAATTGGAAAATGTTAAGTGAGATGTCTGGGGTGCCGGCAAAGGCAATAAACTAGAAATTAGGATACATGGGTGCTTCTTACCCTGCTTCTTACTAGTTGTGTGAACTAGACAACTCATTCTTTGAAATGTTACCTCATTTATAAGATATAGTATCAGGAATATCTACTTTATAGATTATTGGGAGGATCAAATGAGCTAGTGGGTGAAAATACTTTAAGTGTCATGAAAATGCATGGTATTTGTTATTCAGCTAGAGGTTATTTAGTTAACTTAATTTCCATGACAATGGTTAAATACAGAGCATTCTGCAAAATTGTGGCTTGCTGCCTTAAATGTTATTTGTATTCACAGTGAATTCTTCATAAGATTGTTCTGAAGCCATCAGGATATATGGCTATCAGTTTAATAACTTCAAGAACATTGTTCCTAGAAATGTTGCTGCAAATACCCAAAGATGTCCTCCTCCAAATATGAAAGAGGCTGATAGGTTAAAAATAGGCATGAGATCATCCAAAAGATGAGGACTGGTAATAACACTGCACTCTTATCAGAAAAGGTTAAAAAGGGACTTTCAATCTCCAATTGTAAGATTTTTGGAACACATCACATTTTGCCAACCTAATAAAATAAAATTTAATTTCCCAAAATTTTATTAAAAGTGGACTCTGTCATCAGATAGCCTATTGCAAAGATGAAATCTCACAATAGAACAGTAAAGTTTGCCATAATAACAAGCTTTAAACAAATTTTTTTTGTAGTTCTCAAACTTGAGAGGTTTTTGTCATTTTTAAAAAACACTGTTTTCGTTTTTCCATGAGTCGTGGCCCAATATTTTCCCACAAGAATTTCTGTTTATTAAAATGACTTTTAGGTTTTTAAGGAAAGGGGAGTGGGGAAGAAGAGGAAGAGGTGGTATTCAGATAAGTCTTTGGAAAATTAGGAAAACAATTCCAAGTCCATTTTTAAAAATCTTTATTATTTGGTACTCTTTTGATACAAAACAAAACAAAACAACTACCATTTTTATATAAATCCACAGCTTTCTGTACTTTGTACCCTTAAAAGAATGGAAAATACCCAATCAACCATAGGAGTCTCATGGCATATCCAAAGCTCATCCCACAAGGGGATGTCAAACATATTTTATAATATTCTTAAATACATTTGGTTATAGCTACCTTAACCGGATATGTCTTAGATAAAATTGCTGCGTATGTAGCGCTTCCGGTTTTAAAAAGTACTAAAATAAATGTCTAGGAGCCAAATATGTCTATGTAGCATTCCTTGCACTTGAAAATATTTTAAAGTTAACAGCAATGTACATGATCACAGTACTGTATCCTAAATAGAGCACCAATTCTGCTAGGATTTCCCTAGCAAAGTTTCCCCTGGCATTTTTGCATATATATAGTTGTCAGACTTGGAGGGCAAAGGAGGTCTAATAGCACTATTTAGATTTTTGGTTAGCTTCATGAGAGCTGAACAGATGTGCAACCAGTGGTACAGGAGTTCAATGACAATATTACCTAATTTCCATACGTCAATTCGGGAATGATCTGCATCAAGAAAAAAAAAGTTAGTGTGAATAACTTTGTACTTTTATTAAAATAAATTCCAATATTATGATTAAAATAGGTTTATCTGCATCAAGAAAAAAGTTAGTGTCAATAATTTTGTACTTTTATTAAAATAAATTCCAATATTATGATTAAAATAGGTTTATCTGCATCAAGAAAAAAGTTAGTGTCAATAATTTTGTGCTTTTATTAAAATAAATTCCAATATTATGATTAAAATAGGTTTATCTGCATCAAGAAAAAAGTTAGTGTCAATAATTTTGTACTTTTATTAAAATAAATTCCAATATTATTATTAAAATAGGTTTTGAGGCAAAACCATAGCAGAATCTTGTTTAAATATGTAGTTACAAGAATATAGATAGATACACTTTAATATATTCATCTAATAAAATACTACACAGTAGTTAACAATTAAAGAATTAGTTATATATATCATTATAGATAAATCTCAAAATATGTTGATCCCCAGAAGTTAAGTATAGGGTATTATGTCTATCTGGGTACACTCAAAAAGCAGTTTTAAACCAGCAGAATAGTATTATGTTGTTTATGAATTAATGAGGATGCCATAAAAGGAAGAAATCATGCACGAAACTGATAATCAAATTCATAATAATATTATGGGAAAAGAGAATGGGATCAGGGAGAAGTAGAAAACCTCCACTGATCCTATTATGTTTTATTTCTTTAAAAATGTCTGACTCAAACATGGTATAATGTTAAGGTTGAATACAGAGTGTAGCTTTGTAATGATTACACAGGTGTTATTCTCTATACTTGTATGTTTGAAATATTCTCTAATTCAAATTTTAAAAAATATATAGTTACTGCCCATTGTTATATAGTTACACTTGTTAAACTGAAAATTGCTGAACTGCCATTCATAAAAATTATTTTTCTTAGGAGTCAATGACTAATATTCAGATAGAATGGTCCAATGGAAAAAGTATATACCTTAGCATTGAACAGATCTGGGTTCTGATCTTGATTCTATCTCAACTAATTTTGTGACCTTCAGCATACCGTTTAATAGCACTGAGGCTAAATTTCTTTCTTGCATAAAATAGGGATAATACTTTAGGATTGTGATGAGGATAATGAGAAAGATCTGTCACAGAGTAGTTGCTCAAAAATACTAATTACTCTCCTTTCAGGGAGATCCTATTCTCAGGTCTATGTTTCATTCATTTTTGTTATTCTTAGTGTCTAACTCAGTGCCTAACCAAATAAATATTTGGTGATTTAAACTTAATAAACATTAAATATAATTGAGTGAGTGTTTTAAATATAAAGTCTATCCATAGCTTATTAACAATAATGATAATTATCTATTATAATTTAAAAACAGAACCCATTTTATTTCCTGTCTACCAACACAAAGATTTCCTGAATTAGGTTTAGCTTTCCTATGGTTTTGAGGGTATTACTACAATGAAAGTTACAATATGTGATAGAAAAGGCACATAAAACATGGACAACATTCACGAGTCTTTTTTTATTTGAAGATGACTTTTTAAAACATGTGGATGCAATTCATTTTCTAAAATTCTTTTGACACAGAGGCACTGTCTTCTCATGCAATTTTAACTGTTCAATAAATGTTGAATTAAAACAACATTAAATAAAGGAATAATTTAATTTGGTTTTCAAATAATAAAAGTTTTTCTAGATTATAGCTCAATAACATTAGTGACAATTATCATAAAGACAAAAATAGATGCTGGCCATGAGAACATATTTAACATACCTAATTTATCTCATTTTATGAGCATTATTAGATCAATCAAAATACATACATAAAATATTGAGAATTCATTTGTTATACTGCTGTCTCTTGGTACTAATTAGCTTCCTGGAAACTTTAAAAGGTAATGCTATAGGTTTTCAAAGATTGCTTTGATTATCTTAATGTTCCAGTGTTATGGATCTAAATAAATACAAGTTTCCTCTAGGAGACTTGGTCCTAAAACCAGTCCTAACTAATTTTCTGAGATAAAACTGTTCTGCTGTTCCTCACAGCTTTATTCTGCTCTTTCTGAATACCCTTTAAGATCTCTGTACCATCGATGCCTGCCACAGTGTTCTTAGCTGAACATCCAATGAACAGACCCCATATCTGAAGCCATCTCCATAGTGATTCAAGGACACCAGGATGGGGAAAGAGATTGCTTCCTTTCACAAGACCCTGTAGCTTATTTCCTGTCTTACTATTGTCGGGGACAAAAGCTCCTAACCTATCTGGGATGTGATTCCTGTTTTCTTGTCCTTTTAGAGATTGATGTGTTAACTATGTCTATAATAACTGTTCTAAGGAAGTCTGGCACGCTGCGGTGTTCTCTGTGAACAGTTGAGCGCTACCGCCCTCTTGTGGTGGAATAGGTGCCAGCTCTTTGCAAGTTGGCAGACAACAGACCCTATAAACCCATACGTAACGATTCTCAATTCTTTCAAGCAGATAAACTATTTTTATTTCTTGTAAATGCTTTTTATTTTGCTTTGCTTTGGCAAAGGTTAAAATAAATTATTTGAATACATCTAAGATATAAAGATTTCTTGGCCAAGCTGTGAATCTGTTAAGAGATCTCTGCAGAAATCTTTTATTATGGTATTTTTGTAGGTTCTAATTTAATCAAGCTTTTAATTACATAGGGAATTTATTATGCTGGAAACATTAGGCTATAAAAAGGACATTTTAAAATTAAAACTCCATTTATGGATCCCTGCTTTTACACTGGGTTAATTAAGTTAAATCCTTTAGGAATTATAGATAATTAGCAAAGATGGGCAAAGCAAAAAGAATGAAGTATTTAAGTTTCAAGTCCAAAAGCTGAGGTGCACCTGTTCTTTTCAACTACCAGTTAACCCAAGGTCAACAGCTTTTCTTGAATGCTCCTCCTCATTGTTCTTTTAGTTTTAGCTCTTTTACTTTTATTGCTTCACATTCCTGAAATCATTCCTTAACATTACTGCCACACAGAATGAACTGCAGCTCCATGGAATAATATATACTTAAAAGAATATATGTGTGCAAATTTCATTTTTTTTTTTTTTTTGAGACAGGTTCTCATTTTGTAATCCAGGCTGAACTTGAACTCACTATGTAGGCTAGGTTGGCCTCAAACTCTTGTTGATCCTCCTACCTCAGCTTCCTGAGTGCTGGGATTACAGGCATGTGCCACCACACCTGGCTTAATTAGTTTTCATGTAGATGGGGGATTTATATTTGCCATGGCAGTCAGGCACTTAATATGTCCCTGTTAATGTAATGTGCTCCCAAAAGCTCTGTAGGATACTGCCTGCCAGGTTTTTCAGGAAAGAACAATGTTAAATGGGGAGATAAAAACACATTTTTCTTGAGTTATCAATGATTGGGTGGAAGTTTGTTCCAAGACGCACACTGCATTCTTCCAGGTACATTATTTTCATTCCTATTACAAGCACAATTTCTTTTTTAAAATTTATTTTTAATTAATTAATTTTTGTCTCTTTGTGACAGGGTCTTGCTGTGCAGTTCGGGCTGGCCTCGAACTTGTGGCAATCCTGGCTCAGCCTCCCAAGTGCTGGGATTACAGGCATGCATGTGCCATCACACATGGCTTTGCAAGCATTACTTCTGTGCACTATTACATGTATTGACTTTTTTCATTATGAATAGCTACAAATCAAATGTATGAATTAAAATCAATGCAATTCATCTATTAAAAATTCATAGTTTAATGCAGTAACTGCCAAATTTTTGATTATTATACCTCTATCAGTGACAAATGTTGACCACATATTCCAATATGTATATATATGTTTATAAATTCCCTATTTTAAAGAATTTATAAACAAAAACTAGAAATTAAACTCTGATGAGATAAAGCCATTGTGAATAAAAGGCCTATGATATTTTTCCATCATTCTAAATGATAGTATTTTTTTCAAACCTTCTGGATGCTTGCATTTTACTCCGGAGATCATTGAGTTAAAATCTGAAAGAAATGGAATATATAATCCTTCTCTAGATGATTAACGCACATTCAGTTTTGCTCCCTCGTAAAATCCTACTAAGAAATTAAAGAAGGAGAGTACATAAATCACAAGGATGGAAAGATTAGGAAAAGAGGAACATCGATATTTCACTACTACTTCTTTGTTCTCCCAGTCTTCAGTCTAGATGATCCTGCTTTCAACTTCACAATAAAAACTGAATCAAGGGCCGGTGAGATGGCTCAGCGGCTTAAGCGCCTGCCCGGCAAGCGCGAGGGTCCGAGTTTGACTCCCGGATCCCACATACGAAAAAGGGGCCGGTGATATCGCTCAGCGGCACGGGTGCCTGCTGGCACGCGAGGTCCTGAGGTCGACCCCCCGGTACCCACAAAAAAAAAAAAAAAAAAAAAAAACTGAATCAAAACTTCCACAGACTCTCACCAGTACATCCACCCACTCACTCTCATCCATACCCATTTACTCTCTCCTGTCATCTTAAGCCAATTCCTCTACTGGTGCACTAGATCCAGGAAAGTCATATAATTCATTATACTAACTGAATAGGTCACCAGGACAATAAAAACTGGGACTGTCCCAAGGTAAACAGGATGTATGGTTACTTGAACGAGACCCCATTCTCTCTCATTTGAAAGAAGACACTGCTTCAGAAATTCTTTATCTCCAATATTATCAACTTCTTGCTTTCCATAGAATTATTCCCATCAGAATCAAATCTGGTATTATCTCTCTCATCTGAAAAATAAAACTTTGACCACATTTTTTCCCCTCCAGTTATTGCATCATTTCTTTGGTCCTATTTGTGGCAAGACATTAAAATTTTTTTCTCTACCAAAGAAAGTCACTATGTACTTGTTAAGGGAACAATCTGAGACGAAGAGCTATCATAAGTGAACAGACATCAAATACCAGGGCATCCAACTATATAAATGAATACTAATGGATATGAAAAATCAGATAAGCACTAATACAATTGTCATGGGGGACCTCAGTCCTCCACTGTCACAAATAGATAGATCAACTAGACAAAAAGTCAACAAAAAAATTTCAGAGCTGAACCAAACCTTTGAACACATGGACTTAGATACAGAGTGTTCCACTGGACAGCACACTACATTCTTCTCAGCTGCACATGGGACGTTCTCCAAAATACACCACACACTAGCTCATAGAACCTGCTTAAGTAAATGCAAAGGAATTGAAATTATCCCATGTGTATTATCAGATCATAGTGCAATGTAATTGGAAATCAATGGCAAAAGAAACCACAAAAGCTACACAAACACATGGAAATTAAATAACACCGTTCTGAACAGCCAATGACTTACATGAAATTAAAGAAGAAATTAGAGTTTCTACAATTAAATGATAATGCCAATACAACATGCCAAAATTTATGGGACACACAAAAAAAGCAGTCCTACAAGGGAAATTTATAGCAGTGAATTCCCACATCAGAAAAACAGTGAGTTTAAATAACCTAACGTTGACCCTCAAGCTTCTAGAAAAAGAAGAGCAAGTTAAACCAACGTTATGAGGGAAGAAATTATAAAGATCAGAGCAGAAATTAATGCAATGGAGACTAAGAAAATAGTACAAAGAATCAATGAATCCAAGACCTCGCTCTCTGAAAGATTAAATAAAATAGACAAACCTTTAGCCAACATTATCAAAAAAAGGAAAGAAAAGACCCAAATCCATGCAGTTAGGAATAAAAAAGAGTGAAATCACAATAGTTCCTGCAGAAATCCAAAGATTATCAGTATCTACTTTGAGAACCTGTACTCTAATGAGATGGAAAACTCAGAAAAAATGAACAGATTCCTAGATACATATGAATTACCAAAGCTGAATCAAGAAGGTATAAAAATTCTAAATAATCCAATATCAGTGAAATTGAAGAACTAATAAAAAAAAAAAGTCCAGGTCCTGACAGATTCACGGCTGAATTCTACAGGGACTTTAGAAAAGATCTAATGCCACTACTCCTCAAACTCTTTAATGAAATTGAAAGAGAAGCAATACTCACACAATCATTCCTGGAAGCAAGCACTACCCTGATACCAAAACCTAAGAAGGATATAACTAATAAGGAGAAATACAGGTCAATCTCCTTAATGAACATAGATGCAAAAATCCTCAATAGGAAATTGGCAAAACTCAAGCTGGTTTTGGTAGTGCATGCCTGTAATCCCAGCATTTGGGAGGCTGAGGCAGGAGGATTGCCACAAGTTTGAGGCCAGTTGGGCTACATAGCGAGACCCTGTCTCAAAAAACAAAACAGAAAAAATACTGGGAAACAGAATGCAGCAAATATCTAAAAGATTATACACCATGATCAAGTAGGATTCATCCTAGGGATGCAGGGATGGTTCAACCGTATGCAAGTCAATAAATGGTAATACACCATATGAAGAGAACCAAGGACAAACACCACATGATCATCTCAGCAGATGCAGAGAAAGCATTTGACAAAGTCCAACATCCAATCATGATAAAAACCCTACAGAAAATTGATGAATAGGTCTTTATCTCAATCTGATAAAAGCCATCTATGACAAGACAACAGTCAGGCATCATACTCTAACTAGACAAAAACTGAAAGCTTTCACTCTAAAATCCAGGAACAAGACAAGGATGCCCACTATCACACCACTACCTATTCAATATAGTTCTGGAAATACTAGCCATAGCAATTAGACCAAGAGAAAAAATAAACTACTATGGATAGGAAAGGAAGAATTTAAATTATCATTATTGCTGAATGGATGCATGATAATCTACATAGAAGACCCCCCAAACATCCACCACCAAAAAAACTTCTAGAATTAATAACCAAGTTCAGGGGGAAAAAGATGGCAGATGAGTAAGAAGCAGGCAGCGAAACTCTCTCTAAAAGTTACCATTGGAACACGGGAATATAGCGACTGGGAAAGCGCAGGAGGGGGGGAGATGCCTCCCCAGAACCCAGAAAAGTTCTGAAGCGCAATCTGGGACCCCCGGCACCAGTGAAGGGTACTTTCCAACAAAGAAGAAGGAAAGAAGGAGCAGATCATGCACACACATTCTACCACCCCAGGAATTGCAGCGCTACAGAAGTTCAATTCTATGGACACACGGTGACAGCTGGCACCCAGGGAGCCCCCACAGAGGATCCTGAGACAGCAGCAAAGCAGGGGAGCGGTGGAGAACTGTGCTGGCCGGCGGTGAGTGTCTCTCAGCCACAGCTGCCCCGCACCAGAGAGCGACCGGCCGGGCGCCATTGTGGGGGGTGTGGTGAAAATCAGAGCGCGGCGAAAGAAGAGCAGCGCTGGACACTGTGCTCCGGACAGGGCAGCGTGGGGCTTCTCAGGCCCACGAGAGTGTGCTGAGGGCAGCGGGTGAACGAAACTGGTCTCTCAGCCGCACCTGTCCCACGCTGGAGAACGAGTGGCCTGGCGCCATTGTGGGGGCCGTGGCCAAAATCAGAGGTGGGAAACCAGTCCAGGGAACCCGCGCTCTGGACAGCGCACTGCACCTCTCAGGCCCAGGGATAGTGAAAGGGCACTGAGCGCGGCGGGTGAGCTAGACTGGTCTCTGCCTGAAAGTACGGGCCTCTGCTCACCGACCACCAGAGGGCTGCTCCTGGCTTACTGGGACCGACCTGCACGGAACAGGACTCTGTCCCCACACAGTGCCTGCCTACAGCAGAGTCAACACCTGGAACTGATTCTTTTTATTTTACTTTGTATTTTTTTTAATTTTAATTTTAATTTTTTTTCTCACTCATTTGTTTTTTGTTCTGGCGAAGGGTTTTTTTTTTTTTCTTGGTTGGGTTTTATTTTTGTTTTGTCTGTTTTATTGTTTTTATCTTCGTTTTTGGTTCTGTATGTGTATTTGCTCTTTCCTTCATTATTCTCTCTGGTTTTTTTTATATGAGTGTAAACAGCACCTCTAACTTCTTTGTGATTGTGGTTGTGATCTGTTCTTCCTTTTATCCCTTCCTTCTCTTTTTACCACCAGTCCTCTGCACCAGTGTCCCAATGTTAGTGGGATCCCTCTTGGTCCTCTAACCTTACATCTAATTCCTTCCTATTCTCCCAACACTCTATTTCCTCCTTAACTCATTTTAAATTAAACTCCTCAGGGAAAAATTGACATACATAGGACTTGTATACTGCATATTTTTTCTGGTGTGTTTTAGATTTTGTTATATAACCGCAACTCTATACAGCTAAAAGTGGTAAATAACTGGTTAGCTCAGTCTGTCATTTTCTAGGCTGTGTTTGATGCTTTAGTTAACATTATAGCCAAATGTGAAATAATTGTTCTAAACATCTTTCCTTCCTGATACTTAGTGATTGAGATTGACTAAGGGACACAGAAAATACAGTGGCACAGTACCAAAGAATCAAGGACTGGGCCAAACAGGTAGCAACTTCGCATATCCAACAAATTGAAGAGGTAGGATCTGGCAGAAAGCTCAAAACCCAAAAGCAAGCTCCACCTGGAAGATACTGCAGAGAAGTAGTCATCTTCTAAAGATCTTAAACACTAGCAATAAAGTAACCTACCATAAGTAATTTGCAAACATCACCCCAGGAATTAAAGAAAGAAAAAATGAGACGACACTTAAACAAGATGCAACCCCACACATCCAATTCACCAAAGGCAAACCTAGGGGTCAACGAGGTGGGACAATCCGAAAGCCACCCACCTGGCCTATCTGAAGTGGTAACAACAAAGCAACTGAATGAGGCTCTGGAAAAAATTAAAACAGAAATAATCTCACAGATAACTACAGAGATAATGTCCACAATGAAGACCATGCTTAAGGACACTATAGCTGATACAGACAAAAAAATAGATGGGCTTAAGAAAACTATAGAAACCATGAATGCTCAGCATAGGAAAGAAATGGAATTCATAAGGCAAATTCAAGCAGATATCCAAGAGAACAAAAATTCCATTGAAAGTATTTGTAGCAGATTAAGCCAATGCGAGGACAGGATCTCAGATATAGAAGACAGGCTTGCAATTAGTGATCATGAAAAGGAAGAATTCTTAAAAACAGTAAGGGACCATGAAAAATCAATTCAGCAGCTGCTAGATGACTCAAAGATAAACAACTTAAGAATAATTGGAATAAATGAAAAAGCAGGAGATAGCATCAATGACATTAAAACCTTGTTCAAAGACATAATCAGGGAGAACTTTCCTGGAAGAGAAAAGGAATTTGACGCCCCTATAAGTGAAGTGTTTAGAACACCAACTAGACATGATCAAAAAAATCCTTCAGCCAGACATATTATAGTCAAGATCCCAGAAATTCAACAGAAGGGCAGAATCTTAAAAGCTGTTAGGGAGAAGAGACAAATCACCTATAAAGGAAAACCCATCAGAATCACAGCTGACTTTTCAGCACAAACCCTCAATTCAAGAAGAGCTTGGAATGATGTATTTCAAGCTCTAAAGGAAAATAATTTTCAACCCAGATTGATGTACCCTGCAAAACTATCTTTCAAAATTGATGGAGAAATAAAATACTTTCATGACAAAGAACATCTGAGAAAATTTATGACCACCAAACCAGCACTCCAAAATGTTCTGAAGGACATTCTAGAAAGAGATAGGAACCCCAAGAGAAGAAATCCACCAGGCAGGGCAGATAATTAAATAGCAGGAAAAGGGAAAAAACAAAGAGTGGGAACCATCAACAGGAAAATATCATGACAAGTATAAGTCAATATATATCAGTTTTAACCATCAATGTTAATGGTCTCGATTCACCAATCAAAAGGCACAGGCTGGCGAAATGGATCAAGAAGCAAGATCCAACAATATGCTGTATACAAGAAACACATTTAATTCAGAAAGAAATTCATAGACTGAAAGTCAAAGGATGGAAAACAATACTCCATGCAACAGGAACCCAGAAAAAAGCAGGGGTAGCTATTCTTTTTGCAGACAAAGTGAACTTCAAGCCAAGAACGATTCAGAGAGATAAAGACGGTCATTACATCCTTGTAAAGGGAACAATCCAAGAGGAAGAGATAACGATCATAAATATATATGCATCAAATACCAGTGCACCCAGCTATATAAAACAAGTACTAAAGGACATGAAAAATCAAATAAGCACTAATACAATTATATTGGGTGATCTCAATACTCCACTGTCACAAAAAGACAGATCAACTGGACAGAAAATCAATAATGAAATAGTAGAACTGAACCAAACTTTTGAACAAATGGACTTAGTAGATATCTACAGAGTGTTCCTTCCCACAACATCAGAATACACATTTTTCTCAGCTGCACATGGGACGTTCTCCAAAATAGACCACATACTAGCTCATAAAACCTGCTTAAGTAAATGCAAAGGAATTGAAATTATCCCATGCATATTATCAGACCATAGTGCAATGAAATTGGAAATCAATGGCAAAAGATCTCACAAAAACTCCCTAAACACATGGAAATTAAACAGCACCCTCCTGAACAACCAATGGGTCACAGATGAAATTAAAGAAGAAATTAGACACTTTCTACAACTGAATGATAATGACAGTACAACATACCGGAACTTATGGGATACAATGAAAGCAGTCCTAAGAGGGAAATTTATAGCATTAAATACTTATATCAGGAAAATAGAGCAAGTGCAAATAAACAACTTAAGGGTGAACCTCGAGCTTCTAGAAAAAGAAGAGCAGGTTAAGCCAAAAGCCCGTACAAGGGAGGAAATTATAAAGATCAGAGCAAAAATTAACGTATTGGAGACTAAAAAAACAATACAAAGAATCAATGAAGCAAAAAGTTGGTTCTTTGAAAGAATAAATAAGATTGACAAACCCTTATCCAACCTTATTAAAAAAAGAAAAGACTCAAATCCATGCAATTGAAAATGAAAAGGGTGATATCACGACGGACCCTGCAGAAATCCAGAAGATCATCTATACCTATTTTGAAAATTTATATTCTACTAAGATGGAAAATGCAGAAGAAATGGACAGATTCCTAGATTCGTATGAATTACCAAAGCTGAATCAAGAAGATTTAAAAATCCTAAATAAACCAATATCAACTAACGAAATTGAAGATGTAATTCAAAACCTCCCAACAAAGAAAAGCCCAGGCCCTGATAGATTCACTGCCGAATTATACAAGAAATTTAGAGAAGACCTAATGCCCCTACTTCTCAAACTTTTCAATGAAATTGAAAGGGAAGCAATACTCCCAAATTCATTCCTGGAAGCAAGCATTACCCTGATACCAAAACCAGAGAGGGACCCAATTAAGAAAGAGAACTACAGGCCAATCTCCCTAATGAACATAGATGCAAAGATCCTTAATAAGATACTGGCAAACAGAATCCAACAAATCATCAAGAAGATTATACACCATGACCAAGTTGGATTCATCCCAGGGATGCAGGGATGGTTCAACATACGTAAATCAATCAATGTAATACACCATATTAACAGAACCAAAGACAATATCACCTGATCATCTCAATAGATGCAGAAAAAGCTTTTGACAAAGTCCAGCACCTTTTCATGATAAAAACCCTACAGAAAATTGGAATAGAGGGTCTTTATCTCAATCTGGTAAAAGCTATCTATGACAAACCAACAGCCAATATTATACTAAATGGCCAAAAACTGAAAGCCTTCCCTCTAAATTCAGGAACGAGACAAGGATGTCCACTGTCCCCACTCTTATTCAACATAGTTCTGGAAACTTTAGCCAGAGCAATTAGACAAGAGAAAGAAATAAAAGGAATAATGATTGGAAAGGAAGAAGTTAAATTATCATTATTTGCAGATGACATGATACTCTACACAGAAGACCCCAAAAACTCCACTAAAAAACTGCTAGATTTAATAAGCAAATTCAGTAGTGTAGCTGGATACAAAGTCAATACTCAAAAGTCAATAGCCTTCCTGTACACAAATAACAAACTTACTGAAAGAGAAATTAGGGAAACAATACCTTTCACAATAACATCCAAAAAAATGAAATACCTAGGAATCAACCTCACAAAGGATGTAAAAGACCTCTACACTGAAAACTACAGTACTCTGAAAAAGGAGATTGAAGAGGATATCAGAAAATGGAAAGATATCCCTTGCTCCTGGATAGGAAGAACCAATATAATGAAAATGGCTATACTTCCAAAATTGTTATACAGATTTAATGCAATTCCAATCAAAATTCCAACAGCATATCTCACAGAATTAGAGAAAACAATCCTAAAATTCATTTGGAATCAGAAGAGACCTAGAATAGCAAAGGCAATTCTGGGCAACAAAGGCAAGGCAGGGGGCATCACAATCCCCGACTTGAAATTATACTATAAAGCTACTGTGATAAAAACAGTGTGGTACTGGCAAAAAAACAGACCTGAAGATCAATGGAACAGATTAGAAGATGCTGAAACAACCCCAGACATACTAAGCCACCTTATCTTTGACAAAGGTGCCAAACACATTCGCTGGAAGAAAGATAGCCTCTTTAATAAATGGTGCTGGAAAAACTGGCTCTACACATGCCGAAGATTAAAACTAGACCCATATCTTTCACCATGCACTAAACTAAATTCAAAATGGATCAGAGATCTAAATATTAAAACAGAAACATTAAATCTGCTGGAAGGTAGGATAGGTAAAACCCTTGGAGACATTGGTGTAGGCAAAGACTTTATGAATAAAAACTCAACCGCACGGTAACTATCCCAAAGAATCAATAACTGGGATCTCATCTTATTAAAAAGCTTTTGCACAGCAAGAGAAACCCCCAACAGATTGAAGAGACAACCCACAATGTGGGAAAAAATGTTTGCCAGCTGTTCCTCAGACAAAGGATTACTATCGAGAACATAAAAAGAACTCAAAAAAATCAGACCTCCCAAATTCAAAGACCCACTCCAAAAATGGGCATCTGAGATGAATACACATTTCTCAGATGAAGAAATACTAATGGCAAATAAATATACAAAAAAATGTGCAACATCACTAGTCATTCGAGAGATGCAAATTAAAACAACACTGAGATACCATCTCACCCCAGAAAGAATGGCTACTATAAAGAAATCAACTAATAACAAATGCTGGAGGGGCTGTGGGGAAAAAGGAACCCTTCTCCACTGTTGGTGGGAGTGTCGACTGGTACAGCCACTGTGGAAGTCAGTGTGGAGATTCCTCAAAAAGCTAGGGTTGGAGGTCCCATTTGACCCAGCTATTCCCCTTCTGGGCATCTTCCCAGAAGAATTAAAAACATCGTACCACAGCGATATATGTGCACCCATGTTTATAGCAGCACAATTTGTAATAGCCAGATCTTGGAAACAACCCAAATGCCCATCAACTGAGGAATGGATAAGAAAGATGTGGTATTTTTATACAATGGAGTACTATTCAGCCATTAAGAAGGATAAACTGGAGACTTTTATAGGTAAATGGATGCAACTCGAGAAAATACTCATAAGTGAAATAAACCAGAAGCACATGTGTAAGCATCGTATTGTCTCTCTAGTATGAGAAACTGAAAGAGTAAATAAGATCCAAAATGTACAATAGACATGGTGAATCAAAAAGAAACTGGTCAAAAGGAAAGAGAGACTGGAATAGGGAAAAGAAAGAAGGGAAAGGGAAAAAATTGTATATATATATAAGATGGTTAAGATAGATACACTACCAATTTTACTTAGTTCATTGAAGAGTAAGGTTTGTGCCAATAATGTTTGGACAATTGAATGTTAATGTCTGGTATCCTGAATAACTAACTTAAAGATAGTAATACGTAATGTATTAACCATTGTTACCCTCCTATTATGTTGTTTCGAAAATTTGTTCTTCTTTTGATTTGTTTTGTTTTTTCTTCTCTTTAAAAAAAAAAAAAAAAATAAAATTCAGCAGCGTAGCTTGCAAAGTCAACCACTCAAAAATCAACAGCATTCCTGTACACAAATAATAAGCTCACTGAGAGAGAAATTAGGGAAAACAATACCCTTTCACAATAGCATCAAGAAAAATGAAATACTTACGATCGATTTAACAAAGGAAGTGAAAGACCTAGCCATTGAAAACTACAGTACTCTGAGAAAGAGATCAAAGAGGAAATAAGGAAATGAAAAGATATCCCCTATTCTTGGATAGGTAAAACAAATATAGTAAAAACAGCCATACTTCTAAAACTATTATATAGATTTAATGCAATCCCAATCAAAATATCAGTAGCATACCTCACAGAACTAAGGAAAACAATCCTAAAATTCATATGGAACCAGAAGAGACCTAGAGTAGCAAAAGCAATTCTGGACGACAAGGGCAAGGCAGAGGGCATCACAATCCCCAATTTGAAGTTATAGTACAAAGCTACAGTGACAAAAACAGCATGATACTGGCAAAAGAAAACAGACCTGAGGATCAATGGAACAGAGTAGAAGATGCAGAAACAACTCCAAGCACACTCAGCTACCTGATCTTTTTTTTTTTTTTTTTTTGTGGGTACCGGGGGGACGACCTCAGGACCTCGCGCACCAACAGGCACCCGTGCCGCTGAGCGATATCACCGGCCCCCTTTTTCGTATGTGGGTTCCGGGAGTCGAACTCGGGCCTTCGCGCTTGCAAGGCAGGCGCTTAAGCCGCTGAGCCGTCTCACCGGCCCTTGATCTTTGACAAAGAGACCAAACACTTTCACTGGAAGAAAGATAGATTCTTTTTTTTTTTTTTTTTTTTTTTTTGTGGATACCGGGGGATCGACCTTAGGACCTCGTGCGCCAGCAGGTGCCCATGCCACTGAGTGATATCACCGGCCCTTTTTTCGTATGTGGGTTCCGGGAGTTGAACTCAGGCCCTTGCGCTTGCCAGGCAGGCGCTTAGGCCGCTGAGCCGTCTCACCGGCCCAAGATAGATTCTTTAATAAATGGTGCTGGGAAAAGTGGTTTTCCATATGGCAAAAATTAAACCTGGACTCATATCTCTTGCCATGCACTTAGCTAAAATAAAAATTGATCAAAGATCTATATATTAAAACAGAAACACTTCATCTACTGGAAGATAGACTAGGTAAAACTGTTGAAGACATAGGTGTAGGCAAAGACTTTATGAACAAAACTCCAATCACACAGGAAATGTTACAAAGAATCAACAAGTGGGATCACATCAAAATAAAAAGCTTTTGCACACTAAGGAAACCATCAACAGAATGAGGAGACAACCCACAGAATGAGAAAGTTTTTTTTTTTTTTTTTTTACCAGTTACTTCTCAGATAAAGGACTAATATGTAGAATATATAAAGAACTTCAAAAACTCAGATTCCCCAAATTTCAAGACCTAATAAAAAACTGGGCATCTAAAATGAATACAGCTGGGTGTGGTGGTGTGTACCTGTAATCCCAGCACTTAGGAGGCTGAGGCAGGAGGATCGCTGTGAGTTCAAGGCCAGCCTGAACTGCAGAGAGAGACCCTGTCTCAAAAAAAACAAAAAAACAAAAAACAAAAAACAAAAACGCTTCTCAGATGAGGAAGTACAAATAGCAAATAAATATATGAAAAAATGTTCAACATCACTAGTCAAGAAATGCAAATTAAAACAACACTGAGATTCCATGCCACTCTAGAAAGAATGGCTATCATTAAGAAAACAAGCAATAACAAATGCTGGTAAGGCTGCAGGGAAAAAGGAACCCTTTTCCATTGTTGGTGGGTGTGTAAACTGGTACAACCACTATGGAAATTAGTATGGAGATTCCTCAAAAACTATAATGAGACTGGGCGTGGTGAAGCATGCCTGTGATCCCAGCACTTGGGAGGCTGAGGCAGAAAGATTGTCATGAGTTCAAGGCCAGCCTGGGCTGCATAAAAGAGTTGAAGGCCAGCCTGCACTACATAGTGTCACCCTGCCTCAAAAACAACAACAAAACAAAAACAAAAACAAACACAAACACAAACCAACAAACAAAAACTAAAACTAGAGGTTCTATTTGACCCAGCTATTCCCTTTCTAGGTATCTTCTTGAAAGAGTTAAAAGCATCATACTACAGTGTTATATGTATATCCATGTTTATAGCAGCACAATTTATAATAGCTAAATCTTGGAAATAGTCCATATACCCATGAACAGATGAGTGGATAAAGAAAATGTGGTATTTACATACAGTGGAGTATGACTCTGCCATAAAGAAGGATAAACGAGTCATTTGTAGGAAAATGGATATACCTTGGGACTATAACCTTAAGGGAAATAAATTGGACACACAAATTTAAATATTGCATTGTTTGTCTTGTGTGAGAAAACCAAAGGGTAAACAAGGAGCATAATGGAGGATATATCTTGGGAAGTAGGAAGAACATGTTCAATTGGGAAGGGGAACAAGGGAGGGAGGAAAGGGAAGGGAAGGAAGGGAAAAGGAAAATAAAAGAGAATGGAAGGAAAAAATGGAAACAAAGCTTTTGTAAATGGGGAGGAAAAGAAAGGTTGAAGAGAGAGGAAGGGAATGGGGAAAAAAGAGAAGAGTCAAGATATATTATGTACAGGTACAAATTCCCTATGATGAATGTGATCAATATGTACAACAAATATGCACTAATAAAAAATATAAAGATTAAAAAATTGTCTCTACTCAATCTCTCCCCACTTTGCCAATCTCCTATTCACCAATGAATCCCAATTTTATATCTCTAGCCCAGAGCTTTCCTCCAAATTCCATATTTATTTATTTACCTATTCATATCTCTACCTAGATATGTAATAGACATCTCAAATTCAGCATGTCAATAGCTGAACACTTCATCTCTCCGTACCAAAGTCTGCCTTACCTATAATGTTTTCCATTTTAGTTGACAGCAACTCTATCCTTTCAAATCATAAAATCAACCTTGGGTCTCTCTGTTTTTTTCTTATTCTATACCCAAATTGTCAAGATATATTTTGATTCTAACTCTCATGTACACTGTATATAATATGAATACTTTACTCCATCTCCACTGGTATCACACTCATCTCTCATCTGGCTTCCTGTAACAGCTCCTCTAATTGTTCTGAGTCTCCTCTGCATTGGGGGACTCCAGACACAGCTGAGAGAGAGGGGGAGAGACAGAAAAAGAGAGAGAGTGAGTGAGAGATATACACTTTTCCAGGTTACACCCCTAGTGACCCACCTCAAACCAAGCCCCACCCTCTAACAGCAAGTCAGCTATAGCACCCCCATAAAGAAATTTCACATTTTTACGGATAAAGGGATGATTCCATAGCCTCTGAATAGAAAACAAAAACAAAAAGTTCACATGCACAGGATAAGAAATCAGAAAGGCTTTAGACTTCTTAGCAGCAATCTCGGAAGTCAGAAGAGAATGGAGTCATTCCCACAAAAGATTAAACATAGAATTAATTACCATATGACCTAGCAGTTCCACTCCTAAGAGAATTGAATGTCACCGTCAGTTCCACCTAAGAGCATATGTTCACCCCAAAACTTGTAAACAAATGGTCACAGAAGCATAATCACAATAGCAAAAATAAGAGAGAAAGAAAGGGAAAGACTCCACAGAGTTATTAACTGATAAATTGATAAAGACTAAGTGACATATCTGTATAATAGATAATTTACCCATAAGAAAGAAAGAAACACGAAGTACTGGGCTGGGGATGTAGCTCAGTGATAGAGTATTTGCCTAGCATGTGCAAGGCCCTGAGTTGAAGTCCCCAGTACCACACACACACACACACACACACACACACACACACACAGAAAGAAAGAAAAATTAAGCACTCTTATAAGTTAGAAGGAAAATGAACCTTGATAACATTATGCTAAGTGAAAGAAGCCAGGCACAAAGGCTGCTAATTTATACTCCATTGTATGAAATGTCTAGAATAGGCAAATCCATGGAGACAGAAAGCAAATTACTGGTTGCCAGGCAATAGGAGGAGAGGAAAGAAGTGACTGCTAATGGGCATAGGGTTTCTCTTTAGAGTTGTGAAAATCTCATAAAATTAGGTAGTGGTGATTGTTGTACAACCTGGGGCACAGGTTCAAAACTGCCAAATTGTATTATTTCAGAGTAATGGAATTTATGGTATGTGACTTAGATATCAATTTTCAAAAAATGTAATGGAGTAAGACCTTCAAAATTATATTCCCCAGCAAAGTACAAATCAAGCGTGAAGATTGAATGAAACATTTTCATACATAAAATGTCTCAAAAATTTACTATCCACATACTCTTTCTCAGAAAACTATTACTAGAGGCATGCTATCTCAACACAAGGGAATAGAACAAGAATAAACTAAGAGAACAGCAAGATAAATTCCTACCATAGTTTCAAAGTGAACTTTAAGAAAGTGGCTGAGTAGCAGGTCTAAAGATGGAGGAAGACTTTAGACAGAAAAAAGTGCATCCTGTGGAAGGGATAGCTTCGAGAAAAAATAAATCGGAACTAAAATAATTACCTGGTAAGGCATCTGTAATCCCAGCACACTGGGAGGCTGAGACAAGGAAGATTGCAAGTTCCAGCCCAGCCTGGGAAACTTGGCAATTTAACAACTGGGGATGTAGCTCAGTGGGTAGGCCCTGGTTCAACCCCCGGTACAAAAATGAAAACAAAAACAAAAGCAAAAACAAACAAACAAACCAAAACTCATAAAATTGGCCCTATGGGAAATTATATGGAGAGAAAAAAGAAACAAGTTGGGATTATGAAGAAGTACAAAGAAATCTAAGACATTTTAAAGTGAGGCAATTATTTACTTTAACAAAAAGTAAAAATGAAGATTAACATATACCACAGTGCTTAGCTGCAGATAATATTTGCATAGGCAAAATCATACAAACATATTTTAATCTAACCCCAAATTATAATATAGCTATGTTGGGAGGATGAGGTAAGACATGAAGGTGACAGAAGTAAACCCTCATCTAGAGGAGATCAATTAGTAAGGTTTAAAACTGTTGACTCAAAAGACAGTAATATGTGCATAATATTAGAAATAGATGTGCAAATGCCATAAGAAACAGTAAGAGTGAAAAATTTGCCTCTGGTGAGGGTATCTGGGGAGAATAAGAAGGGAGGGACTAGTGCCTTTTAAAATATCTTTAATTTCTGGGTGTGGTGGCTCAAGCTTGTAATCCCAGCACTTGGGGGCTGAGGCAGGAGGATCGCTGCAAGTTCAAGGCCAGCCTGGGCTACATAGTGAGTACAAGGCCAGCCCGAATGACAAAGTGAGCCCCTGTCTCAAAACAAAGAAACAAAAAAATATATATATTTTAGTTTTATTTAAAGTACTTTAATAAAAATATATGATTTTAAAAACTTTTTGAGATAGATTGTTTCAACATTCACTAAAATGAAAAAATGAATTTCAAGTTAAATAGAAAAATGTTCTCATTTAACTGATTTTAAAAGTCTTTAATCAGAAATCAGAACAGTAGTGTTATTGCCTAGACAAGTTAAAACCATTTTTAGTTGTTTCTTCTTTTGAAGTTGGAAAAAACTTCAAAATTTAAAATCAAAAGAAGTGATAAGGAACAGAAAGATAATTGCTGCTTTGATTTTCTTTTTCCCTCTGAATAGCTTGGAACTGAAAATGGAAGGGATCTGAATGGGGGTCAAGGATCTAGGTGCAAGGTATTTCCCAAACCCCAGAATCGCCTATTATACTTTTTTGCTGAATGATGTGTGAGTAGTTGGTTAATATCTTATCTTGAAGTTCTTGCCAGGACAAAGGGAATCTGTTCTAAAGTCTCCTCTTCCACATATTTGCTCTTCCATAGTCTGGAATCTGTGAACAACTTATAAATGGCACACTCTGGGCTCTTTGTTAAACACTGGTCCCGTTGCTACGTGACAGCTCTTTCCCTACAAGGAGGAACCAACAATTCCAAAACGAGCCACCACTCAAGACTACTTGATTCAAAAAGATGACAGAGACCTGTAACTGAATCTAAGCCAATGTTAATAGTATGTTCAATTAATAGTATAGAACAATGTAGTGGTATCTTGTCTATTTTAGTCTGACCCATTTAAAAGAATCAGGAACATACTCAGAGTTACAGATTCAATCCATGTGCTGCATTGCTATTTGTCATCTTTTTTTTTTAATTAAAATTTAAATTAAAATTTTTTTTGAGACAGGGACTTGCTGAGTTGCCCAGTCTAAACTGGAACTTGAGATCCTCCAGTCTCAGCCTCCTGTAATGCCAAGACTACAGGAGTACGCTACTGTGCCCAGCTTCTGTATTCCTGTTTGTTACTTCTGGATGATTAGTAGGACCTTGTGAAAGGTTCCTGTTTGGTCCTCAGCTGTGGAGGGGGGAGTAAAGCAAAGAATTGTGTCTCACTTTTGTAATGGAGAGGGATGGAGAGTAGCACCCACTAGTGCCACTATGGTGGTGGCAGTAGTAATTAGGGAAAAAATCTCCCAAGGAAGGAAACTCTTGAACAGAGTTAATTAGGACTATGAGCCCAATAATTCCTCCTTTGCTGCCAGTACATCTCCCTCCAGCCACCTTTAGAAGATCATGGTAGTACTTTATTGATGAAGCCCATGGATTTCTTTACTGATGGTGATAGCAGTAAGGCTCTGACTGCTTTGGCTGAGGAGAAGCCCTGGGACTCCTGTAGAAGAAGTAGTGATCCTGGGGCACTGCTCTCCCAGTAGGGTCTGTGGACTTGGACATGCTTGAATTTAGGCTTGGGAAGGAGGTATGGCCACTTTGCAGAAACACAGGTTCTAAGACATCAGAGATTCTTGTCATACAATGGGAGATAGCTCTTCTCACCTCTAGGTTTGAGAAGATTTCTCATCACACAACATTTGTTCAAACCTTCTGGGGCAGGGACTTGGAACAGGTCTCGGGCACCCTTCAAAAGGACCAGGTAAGGCTGGCAACAGAGATCCAAAGTGGAGTGGGGAGAACAGAGCCTCAAAAGGTGGGCAGGTCTCACACCTCCTGGTAGAAGACACCAACTACTTAGGAGTACCTGAAGCAGAGTGACACAGGGTAAGAGCTATTGATGTACTACTGAATATGCAGCTATCTAACCACACAGCTATCTGCAAGTGGTCACTGGAGTCACTGGAGCTATCTGCAAGTGGTCACAGCAATGGAACAGCCTTGGGAAGCCAGGCCTGCTGAACAGAGCTGCTCAGTGCTGCGTTATAGATGACTGCCTTAATCTAAAGGCAGGCCAAGGTTTCTAGAGTTCCACCAGAATGTAAAATACCCCTTTCTCAAACTAGGGAGAAATGGATGAGAGTTGGGAGCAGAAACCTTAAGATAGTATGGACATATCACCAGTCCTAATTCTATCCTCTTGGTAATAATCATTAATTTAGAAGATGTGGTGGGTTAGGAGCTCTGCTACTTAGTACAGCAGTTCGTCCCCATTACAGGCTGAACCTACAGATATTGTTGATGTAATTTCATGCTAGGAGCCGTCATTGATTAGGGGGCTTAGTTAGAGCTGCTAGAAGGCCAGGTATACTTTGAGCAGTAATAGATTGCCCTGCTAGGAGACTCCCCTCCTGGCACAAATGGAACATTGCCCCGCAAAAAGCTCCCCCCCCCCCGGGGAGTTTAGAATTTTCTGATATAATTGCATCGGAAGAAGAGAAGATTTGTATCAGGGTGGCCTATGAACTTTCTTGATTGCTGCAGAGACTGTGATAATGCTAAAGGTTTGGTGGTGCTTAACAGGACTCCTGCTCTGCTAATTGCAGTTATAATTCCTGCCACGTGAGGGCACTACTGGAAAGCAGAAAGTGGTCGGGAATTTGCACGTTCAGGCTGCTCAGGATCAGTTAAGATAGTTCAACGTAGGGGCAAGCAGAGAAAGAGAAATTTTCGTGTGTTTTGAGACAAAGGAGCAGTACATGACAACAGAATATGTAGTTCATGTAGGCAAATTGGAGGCAGATCCTGAAGAGATTCCCTTGAGGTATTGGTACAATGCCACGAATGGTACCCCTGGCCTGTCCTGTGGCTGGAGATGAGCCTATCAACTGCTGACAGCCAATTCCTGTGCACACTTGCAAGGTGGAAGTAGAGAGGCCTGCTCCTCAATTTCCTGTTCCCATCTGACAGAGGGACTGAATTAGATATTGGTGGATGCCTGAGTCCTTGCCCAGGAAGAGGAATATAACTTGGAGAGGACATAAGGAACCCTGGAAGCAGCCTCTAAGTCAGGGACTGGCAGGTTGGTGGGGATGAAAGTGAAGTAGGGACTTTGAGAGAATATTAATTAGATAAATTGGTCACACACTAGGGATGGTGAAGCTGGGCTTCATGGCAGAAACTAAATCTACTTCAAAAAGAAGAATAGCAACCAGGTGAGGCTGAGTCTGGGAGTTAGGGAGACCAGGGACACTGCTGCCAAAAATATTTCTTCTGCGCTTTAAGTCCTCCATGAATGGTGGACAAGTATAGGCTGAGTCTATAAAAGTATACAGTAAAGCTGGGCATGGTGGTGCATGCCTATAATCCCAGTCCTCTGGGAGGATGAGGCTGAGGCTGAGGCAGGAGGATTTCAAGTTCAAGCCCAGCCTGAACAACTTACTAAGTGAGTACCTGTCTTAAAATTTTTAAAAAATGAATAAAGGGCTGAGGATGGAGCTCTGCATGAAGGTTATGGGTTCTATTCCAAGCATCCCCCCAAAGTATACAGTGAACAAGTATTGATTTTTGTTGTTGGACTACTTATACTAGCACTTTAGAAATTATACCTGTAACACCTATGAATCCAGAGGTTTCCATGAATGAACTTAGAGCCATGAGACTATAATGGAAGACCCATTCCAAATAGGAATTCTGAACTTGATTCACATCAATCATGGTCTACATTCACTCAAGTTAAAATTTTATGTGACTCTCATGTTCTCTCCTGTTCTCTGACACTCCCAAACTTCTGGAATCATCTCACCTTCCTAGGCCAGATGATCTCTCATGTCCCTAGGCCTGGATCATTGTTCCACCACCCCTATGTTACACAAGTCCACTGCCTCAGGAGTGTGGCTGGCCTTCTCTGGGTTGCCTTTTCCTTCCTAGGGGTTTCTCTGACTCTGAGGCTTTCAGCCTCATATATGTATTAGAGAAATGCAGAAACCATCTGACTGGGTCTGGAGTCTGGACAAAGAGTAGAAGGGGAGAGGAAGGAGAAGGCTAGGGCTAGGGAGTGATTACTAATTTTCCCAATTAAGAATTAGGTTTTCATAAGAAAGCAGAATCAAAATTGAAATGCATTCCTTACTGGCTCACTCACATACATGGCCTGAGGTGTCTAGGGGGGAATACAAACCAGTGGAGGAATATCAGCTTGTATTTGTATATTTACTTTTGGATGTGACTTACTCTCTGTGACCAAAGAAGGGTCACCTTCTCCAACCTGAGAGCCTCACTGCTCTGCTGTTCTGCTGATTCTCCTCTTCCAAAAGGTCTATATTACTAGTCTGTATAGACTAATGATCTATTATTTTCTTTGGTTCTTTATTGAAGCTAAAGATAATAATAGCTTGATTACTCAGTGTTCCTATTCTCACTGAAGCCTGTATTTGCTTTTGTCTTTCTTTGTTTTTTCTTTCTTTCTTTCATTTTTTTTTTTTTTTTTTTTTTTTTAGATGAATGTCTCATTGTGTTGCCCAGGAAGGTTTCAAACTCCTGGACTCAAGTGATCTTTTGGCCTCTGTCTCCTAAGTAGCTGGGACTGTAAGCACACACCATGATGCCTGGCTTGGCTTTTTTTTTTTTTTTTAATGAATAATGCATATGTATTCAGTAAGATGCACTTTTGGATTCTCATATATGTAGCAGAGACCGTAACTTTGTTGAATATAATAGATTGTGAATTGTGTCCCTATTTAAAAAAAACTTACAATTATAACATTTTCTCCTAAAAATTTATGAGCCATTTGCTTTACTCTAATAAGAAAACTCTTAATTATAATTGCCTTCTATTTCTGTTGGTATCGATTTAGACTATGAATAAGTGGAAATTTACCTCCGATATTTTTAGCAATGCGCTGTAAATTAACTGTCACATGGCTAGCAGTTGGGTCAAAGGCACAAATACGCTCCACTAAATATTTGTTAATATACTGTGAACAAAGAACAAAAGAAAAGTCATGGGGTTACTAACAAATAGAGACACAGTACCCAGTTCACATAATTACATTTATGTACATTTTAAAACAGGTCAAACCAACCTATAATGTTAGAAGTCAAGCTCATGGCTACACTGGGCTGTGTGGGTTGGGTGGTGGGAGCTTATGGGGAAGGGCAAAAAGGAGGGCTTTGGGGATGTCACTAATGTTCTGGTTGTTTTTTTCTTTTTAACCTAGGTGCAGGTTACGTAAATGTGTTCATTATGTGAAGATTCTTTCTTTTGTACACTTGTGAACTGTGCCATTATAATTAGTACATGTAAATTTGTATAAGTTGTTATTCAACAAAAAGAGTGGTTAAAAAACGTACGAGTTTACACTTATCCCAGTTTTCCAAGTCATATGAAAATTCCAACTCTGGATGAAAGAGTAAGATAACTGCTTTCAGGATGTCATGTACGAGGTTTACATTGGGTTCAAACTCCTGGGACTCGCTGTCTTGAGAAGACTTTGGCTCTGCTTGAGGTTTACGTTCATAGAGCATGAGTGACACAAAGTCCATGGGACTGAGTAGTTGGAGGCAATCCCGCAGCTCCTGCAGCATGATTCGGAAAAAGAGAATTCCTGCTCGCTGGACTTCTCCTGCTTTTTCAATCTCTGGAATAACAGAATAACATCTCTCATTGATGTTCAGTCACATACATTCTGAGCATATAGGATTCGAGCATAGCCTAGTAAACATTTTTCTTCTTCAGGAAAGAAGAAGATCAGGTCATATGGTTTTAAACAATCTTAAATTTCTTTGGCAATAAAATCAAAAGAGAGAAATGGGATTACCCCTAGTGCAGTTCATAGGAAGGAAGCTTTAAGACAAAAACTTGGGTTTTAGGGTTAGACCTTAGTTTAAATACATACTCCTTCATTTATTAGTTCTATTTTTTAAAATATCCTTTTCCTTTTCTGTGAGAATGAGGTTAATCCTTATCTCCCTGGTGAGCTGTGGGAATTAAATAAGATGATATACATAAAACATGATGATATACATAAAAACACATAGTCTTAGGCTTTGTATACAATGAAACTCGTGAGTTTTCTTCTTCCTCTTCCTCCTCCTCTTCCTCTTTGTCCTTCTTCCCTTCCTTTTCTCTTCCTCTTCTTTTCCCTCATCTTCCTCCTCCTCCTCTTTCTCCTTCTTCTGAGACAGGGTCTTACTATGTTGCCCAGGTTGGTCTCAGACTCTTGGGTTCAAGTGATCCTCCTGCCTTAGCCTCTTGCATAGATGGGACAATAGGTAACTATCGCCATGCCTAGCTTTCTTCTTTCTTACCCTATTCTATGTAATGATTAGAAATTGGCCTGTTTAATCTAAAATAATGTTACTCTAATTCTATCCACTTCATTCTAGCCAAGAGTTCCCATGCTTTCTTCTTCTTACCCCCCTCTCCAAGCTGGTAGTATGCTAAGAGTACCTAGTAGATAAGGAGTCACAAGAACTAGGATCTAATCTTGGCTCTGTCACTGGCTTGCTATTGGGCGTTGGAAAATCCATTTGACTTTAGGGTTTTAACTCCTTTATCCATAAGATGAGATGTTTTGATTGATTAATGCTGTGTAGTGGAAAGTGTCCCCAAACCTAGGTTCAAATCCAGCCTTTGCCATTTTTTGTTTGCTTTCTCTGAACATCAATTTCCTTACCTGTAAAATGGGGTATCACCATTTAGATCATAAGATTATAAGGATTAAATGAAAGAACATACTTAAAGTGCTTAAACTGTAATGGGGCATTTAATAAAGCTGGTTCTTTTTTGCCTTTACGAGTCCTTTCAGTTCTAAAACTGTACGGTTCTAACCAAGATAATATGATTCCATGTCCTTTGCTTTGGCTTATAAACCATACTCATAAGGCTAAGACTGCATAGGGGAATTCTTTTCACATGGAAATATCTATATAGTGACATAATTCATGTTAGAAAAGGAATCCTTCCTCACATTGTCTGTGATTTCTCCCAAACCTATTAAACCCATGAATCTAGACTGTTACCACATTAACCATACCTAAAATAATGTTTTTCTTTATCTCTCCAGAGAATTCACCCAGTATTTCAGAGCAGGCAGCCTGGATCATCTTCATCATTTTCTGTAGATCTTTATATTCTTGGTATAACAACATTCTGGTGCGGCCAATGTTAACATCAAGGAGTCCCAGAGCTTCTCCTGTTCTCTCACGAAGCGGAATTACTATGTGGGTTTCCCCACAGGCAGAGGCCAAAACAACTTCAGAACTGTCTATACACTGAAAAAGGAAATCTCTGAAACCAAACCCAAATAAGCACAAGGATATTAAACATCATCCTGCTCACAGCGTTCCACCCAAACATACAGAATTATTCTCTCTCGCATCCACCTCACTCCCACCATCAAGCCCTTTTTGCTGTTTCATCTGCTTATGATGCTATACCTCTTGATTTTGCATGGCTCTCAGCTCAGCTTAGCTGGATATTTCTCTGCTCAAACATCCTTTCAGCAGAGAAGCCTTCCTTACCACCCAATCTAAAGTAGCAGTCGCCAAGTCAGTCTGCATTTCCATGTCCTGCTTCATTATCTATAGCATATAGGTACTTACATGGAAGCGTGTGGTTTTTTCTTTACTTATTGCCCAATCAATATTTGTTAGTTGAATATCAGAAAGAGTAAGGAGTGTGTTAGGTCAGGTTCCCGAGAAGCAGAGCCTGACAAGGATGCTTATGCAAGTAATAGAATGAGGGTGTGTTCTCTGGAGAAACCTGAGAGGGACTGAGGGAAGCAGGATAGGGAAAGGGGAGAAGCTAGGTAGGAATGTAATTTCAGGTGAAGTTTAGCCTCAGCCTGAATCTAATGAGGAGATCTGGGTGGTCCATTGTCCTGCTGTGAGGCAAGGGAGGGGTCTTTTGCATCCCTCTATTAGTTAATTATTGACTGTAAGCTGCTTTGATCTGTGGTGCCAGTCCTGGGGTAAGAGAGTGTTCACTGTAACTCTAAGGTATCTCTGGAGAGGCTCCAATTCCTTAAGGGCACACATTCAAAGGAAGTTACAGTGTGAAGTGTTGTTACCTGCAGCAGAACTGACAGCAGCTGGCAAAAGGCATACTGGGGATCTGGGCAGGGCATCTACAACATTTGCTTTAATGAGACACTGAGATTTTTGTGGAAATACAGTGCCTGCTTCTTTCTCTAGTGAGGCATAGACACATCTCTTTTTATCTCTTTTCCCCCATCTATATTGAACAGGGATGCCACCCCTTTAATCTCTGACTAAGGGGCCAAACACCTTCACTGGAAGAAAGATAGTCTCTTTAAGAAATAGTTCTGGAAAAACTGGCTTTCCACATGCTGAAGATTGAACCTACACCCTTATCTCTCACCATACAGTAAACTAAAATAAAAATGGATCAAAGATCTAAATATTAAAACAGAAACACTTAACCTGTTGGAAGACAAAATAGATAATTCTTGAAGACATAGGTGTAGGCAAAGACTTTATGAATAAAATCCCAACTGCACAGGAAATATTACAAAGAATCAACAACTGGAATCACATCAAAGTAAAAAGGTTCTCCTCAGCAAAGGAAACCACCAACAGAGTGAAGAGATAACCCACAGAATGGGAAAGTTTTTTGCCAGCCACTCCTCAAACAGAGGACTAATATCTAGAATATATAAAGAACTAAAAAATAGACCCCCCCAAATTTAATGATCCAATCCAAAAATGGGCATCAGAAATGAATGGACACTTCCCAGAAGAAGAAGTACAAGCAGCAAATAAACACATGAAAAATGTTCAGTATCGCTGGTCATTAGAGAAATACAAATTAAAACAACACTCAGATTCCATGTCACTCCAGAAAGAATGGCTATCATCAAGAAATTAACCAATAAAAAATGCTGACAAGGCTGTGGGGAAAAAGGAAAACTTCTGCATTGTTGGTGGGAGTATAAACTGGTACAACCACTATGGAAATCAGTATGAAGATTCCTCAAAAAACTAAAACTAGTTTCCATTTGACCCAGTTATTTCCCTTCTAGGTATCTCCCCCAAGGAATTAAAACCATCATACCACAGTGATACATGCATACCTATGTTTATAGCAGCACAATTTGAAATAGCTAAATCTCGGAAACAGCTCACATGCTCACAAGCGGGTGAATGGATAAAGAGAATGTGTTATTTATTTATTTATTTATTTATTTATTTATTATTATTATTTTTTTTTGGTGGGTACCGGGGGTCGACCTCAGGACCTTGCGTGCCAGCAGGCGCCCATGCCGCTGAGCAATATCACCGGCCTTTTTTTTGTATGTGGGTTCCGGGAGTCGAACTCGGGCCCTCACACTTGCCAGGCAGGGGCTTACGCTGCTGAGCCATCTCACTGGCCCGAATGTGTTATTTATATAAAATGGGGTACTACTCTGCCACAAAGGATAAACTTGAGACATTTTTAGGTAAATGGATGCATCTTTTTTTTTTTGTACCAGGAATTGAACTCAGGACCTTGCGCTTACCAGGCAGGCACCGTGTTGCTGAGCTACATCCCCTACCCTATGGATGCATCTTGAGACCATAATCTTTTTTTTTTTTTTTTTTGTGGGTACCGGGGGGTCGACCTCAGGACCTCGCGTGCCAACAGGCACCTGTGCCGCTGAGCGATATCACCGGCCCCTTTTTTCATATGTGGGTTCCGGGAGTCGAACTCAGGCCCTCACGCTTGCAAGGCAGGCGCTTACACCGCTGAGCTATCTCACCGGCCCATTGAGACCATAATCTTAAGTGAAATAAATCAGACACACAAGTTTAAATATCACATTGTTTCTCTTGTGTGAGAAACCCAAAATGTAAATAAGGAGCAAAATTGAGGATAGATATTGGGAAGTAGGAAGAACATGTTCAAATGGAAAGGGGAACAAGAGAGAGGGGAAGGGAGAAAAAAAGGAAGGAAAAGGGATTAAAAAAAGAATTGAAGGAAGAGATGGAAGCATAGCTTTTGTAAATGGGAAGGGGAAGATGGGTTGAAGGGAGGGGAAGGGAATGGGAAAAAATAATTAAGATATATTAGGTACAGTACAAATTCCCCAGGATGAATGTGATCATTATGTATGGCAAACATGTACTAATAACAATTAATTAATTAATTAAAAATACTAGTGCTAGCCAGGCATGGTGGTGCATGCCTATAATCCCTGATAATTGGGAGGCAGAGGCAAGAGAATCACAAGTTTAGAGCCAGCCTGGGCATCTTAATGAGACCCTGTCTCAAAATAAAAATTAAAAGGGCTGGGAATATAGCTCAGTGGTTGAGTACTTGCCTAGCATTTGTGAAGCCCTGGGTCAATTTGCATCACCACCACCACCAAAAACAAACGAATGAACAAACAAGTAAACAACAAGTGCTTCACCTACCCTCAAAAAGCACATTTATAATTCAGAATATCAATCATGTAATGACAGATAAGACTCTTTCTTCTGGTATTCCTGCCCTTTGCTGCTGCTGAGCTACCACTTTATGTATTTATGAAAACCATAGTTATGACATATCATACTAAATTTTCCAGGCATCATCATCATAATAAAGCTTATCATCATAATTCCTCCAAAGGCATTTGCTCTAAATCACACACACAAATCCAGAGTTCTAGAGTCTGGGTGTCACAAGGACTCCACTAAAATTATTTTTTTTTCAATTTTAATTTTTATTATGATACGTTTGCAGTACGTATCCTGTATAACCCTTGACTAGCACAAGGAATAACTAAGTAGAACAGAGCTTGAGACAACGAACATTCTAGTATGAGGCTAAATTAAAATTTAATAACATAGGTACTTAAGTGTCAAATTAGCCTATTAGTCTGAGTAGAGTTAATGCCCACTCAAGTACATGGACCCCCATGAAGCAGTCAGTCTCTTTTGCAAGACGTGTTCTCAGTTAAGATCTGTTTGGCATCTGTTCAATTTAGTAGACTTCCCTGCCTTCTACAGGTGACAGCCCTTCTAAGTATTTTAAAACTGGGTCTCATTGAATACAACATTATCTACTTTATCCCTCTCTTTTCCTCTGCTCAGCTTCTTTAAGTAAAAAAATAAATGCTCACAGGCTACTTAACATTACCTGATAAGCTCTGGTAAGTGTTATGGAAGGATTATTCCTAATCATGTCAGGGTTTTGTTGAATGAACCATTTATAAGAAATTCATAGGAAATAAAACACTGTCATGTCTTCAAGTATGCAAATTTTTTCTTTTCTTTCTTCATCCCTCCCTTCCTCTCTCCCTCCCTCCCTTCCTTTATCCTTTCTTCCTTACAGTGGTACTAGGGATTTAATCCAGGGGCACTATACCACTGAACTATGTCTCCAACATCCTCTGCCCCCCTTTTTATTTTTTATTTTGGGGCAGAGTCTCAATAAGTTGCCTAGGCAGGCTTGGAACATGTGATTCTTCTGCCTCAGCCTCCGAAACAGCAGGGATTACAGGTGTGTATGACCACATCCAGGTTAAAAAAATCCATAATTTTAATATAAAATGCTTATGAAATTTGTTTTAAAAAGGATCTTAGGGAAAAGGAGTTAATATGTCTAGGCAGACAATGCTCTACAAGAATTTTTCTTTAAAAGCCAATCAGGGGCCGGTGAGATAGCTGAGCGGCATAAGCGCCTGCGTGGCAAGAACGAGGTCCTGACTTCGATCCCTGGTACCCACACACACAAAAAAGCCAATCAGATGGAGAAGAGATCAGTGACTCCCACACTTAGGGATGGGTTTGAGAGACTGATTAGAAGTGTTAGAACTGTTTTGTAACTATTTGTGTAAGTGATTATAAAAATATATGCATTATTAAAACTCATAGAACTGTACACAATCAAAAATAAGTGATTTTTGCTGTATGTACATTTTGGTGAATGTAAATTCTAAGTTTATTAGAATGAGTCAGTGTGCAGTAATAAGCAGAATCTGTGTCTTTCAGATCTACTGTCACACAGAAAAGATGTCTCATACCTGAAGATGCATGACTTCCTGAAAATGGTAGGAGGATTTGTGTGGATTTCTGTTAGACCCAGGTCCCCTGTAGCCATCATATTGCGTAAAACATAGTCTGAATCCTTGAGAAGAGAAAGAGATTTCATTAAAGAGGAATAATTAGACCTCATATTCTCATACAAGCTTTCGGGAACAGAAATGCAAAGAAGAATTAGGAAAGTTTAGATGACTTCTAGCTTTAAGAACAGTGACATTTTACTTATTCAGTACCATGAAGGCACAAAATGTTCCATAAGAGAAATTTTTTTTTTTTTTTTTTTGTGGGTACCGGGGGGACGACCTCAGGACCTCACGCGCCAACAGGCACCCGTGCCGCTGAGCGATATCACCGGCCCCTTTTTCGTATGTGGGTTCCGGGAGTCGAACTCGGGCCTTCGCGCTTGCAAGGCAGGCGCTTAAGCCACTGAGCCGTCTCACTGGCCCCAAGAGAAAATTTTTAAAAGAATAAGATTTTAAAAAATGCATAACCCTTTTTTTTTAGTACTGGAGACTGAACTCAGGGCCTTCACACCGGGTTACATCCCCAACCCATTTTGGTTTTTATTTAATTTTTAAAATTTCGGGACATGATCTCACTAAATCGCTGAGTTGTCCAGGCTGGCCTCAAACTTGTAATCCTACTGCTTCAGCCTCCTGGAGTACTGGTATTACAGTGTCTTTATATAGTTTTTTCTGATGTTAAAAATGCATTTAGAACATTCAGAAAATATAGAAATGCCCAAAGAAAATAAATGCAAAAAAAATTATCCAGTGAGTTCTTTGTCCCTACCACTACTTCAATGTTCTTGTCAAGGTTATGAGTGACTCATTTTCAAATCATTGGTCAATCCCTAGTCCCCATCTTCATCTACCTCTTGGCACCAGTTGATCCAGTGAATAACTACCTTCTCGAAATAATTTTCTTCCATTGGCTTTTGGGACACCATTCTTTCCTGGTTCTCACTAAACATTCCTTGCAATTCTTGCTTCTGATTTATCTCCCTCACATCTATAGGTTTTCAACCTGTAGGTCATAACCTACTTGTAGATTGTGAAACTATTTTAGCGAATCTTGATCAATTTTTTGTAGGCACTAGCTTATAAAAAAGTAATATTAATATATTCTGTAAAATACACTAAACTTTAGGAAGACAAATTCAATTAGGAGTAAAAAGTCGGGTATTTATGAACCCCCTTTAAAAAAATAAATTTTGGGGCCGGTGAGATGGCTCAGCGGCTTAAGCGCCTGCCCGGCAAGCGCGAGGGCCCGAGTTCGACTCCCGGAACCCACATACGAAAAAGGGGCCGGTGATATCGCTCAGCGGCACGGGCGCCTGCTGGCGCGCGAGGTCCTGAGGTCGACCCCCCGGTACCCACAAAAAAAAAAAAAAAATAAATAAATTTTGGAATAAAAGAGAAACCAGGATAAGAAGATCTTATAGAGGCTGTATACTGAATGTTGCTTGGAGGATGAATAACTGCTTTGTAAGGTAAAACTTTCTTTTGTCTCTCCACTCCATGACCACAAGTATTCTGCCAAACTCTTTAGATCAAAAATGTTTTCAACATTATATTTAGTAGCTTAGTCTGATGTATGTTGCCAAACAGAATACCACAGATTAAGTGACTTATAAAAAAAAGAAATTTAATTTTTCATAGTTCTAGAGGCTAGGAAGTCCAATATCAAGGTGCTAGCATCTTGCAAAGGCCTTCTTGCTGCATGGTCTCATGGTGGAAGGGAAAACGATAAGACAGGGCTAGCAATCAAACTTGCAGACCCCAGCCGCTTTATAATCAGCGTTAATCCATTTATGAAATTGGAGCTCTCTCGTGACCTAAATACTTCCTGTTGGGCCTTAGCTTCCTGCCGTGTTGCTTTGGGGATTAAGTTTTCAACACAAGCTTTTTGGAGGACACATTCAAACCACAGCATTTGGAAAACTGTTAAGATTATCGTGCATTGGCCAGGTGTGGTGGTGCATGCCTGTAATTCCAGCACATGGGAGGCCAAGGCAGGAGGATTGCTGTGAGTTCAAGGCCAGCCTAGGTTACATAGTGAGTTCAAGGCCAGCCTGGACTTCATAGCTAGACCCTGTCTCAAAAAACCAAGAGAAAAAAAAGAAAAAAAAAAAGATTATCCTGCATTGACAGCTGGGTTTCTAGCTTTTTTCTGAATTTCTTTTATGGTTTTCTATTTGGTATATCCCCACCCTATCTATCTATCTATCTATCTATCTATCTATCTATCTATCTATCTATCTATCTATCTATCATCTATGAAGCAGGGTTTCAATAAGTCACTAAGTTGCCCAAGATGGGTTCAAACTTGAAATTCTCCTTCCTTACCCTCCCAGAGTGTTGGAATTACAGGCATGCATCACCATGCCCAGACAAATAGTTTAAAAAAATCTCACTCTGGCTATGTTTCTAAGTTTAAATCTTTAGCCAGAGCCAGACATTTCCTTTCCTGCTTTTCTTTCCAAAATTGTGTAAATCAACCACTCTTGCTGTTAGATCAGAAGCAAACGAAGGGCTCATAATAATATGTGAATACTATGCCTAAAAATAAGCTTGTTTTTCATTATTTTAGTTAGACCAAAAATCTATAAATTAAGCAAGCCCCTCAGTGGTTACCCAGTAGTAAAATAAGTACTTTTAGTTAAAATTTCACAGGAGAACTTTTCAGCAAAATGCTGCAGTTATAGTCTTCTCCCCAATTTTTTCTTCTGTGACTCCCTTATTTTCTCTTTACCTTTCTAATGTCTATTCATTCTCCCTTTTCTTATTACACATTTTTTTCTTATTCTTATTACACATTGTGTAACTCCTTTGCTTCAGTTTTTAATCTTTTGCTTTTTTCTTTTACTTTTTTTTAAAGAATTAAATAGAATAAACAATATTAGAAAACACCACATGTAGTAAAACTAGGTATTGTTTGTGAAACTTTTGCTTGTGCATGTGTGTAAGGGCTCAGGATATGAAATGTTTTTCATACTGTGGGTCACAGTCAATACAATTTTGAGTCACAGTGGTTCCAAACAGTTTGAGAGCCTCAGAACTCAGTCCTCAGCCTTTTTCTTTTCTTTCTTTCTTTTTTTTTTTTTTTTGGTACCAGAAATTGAACTCAAGACCTCAAGCTTGTCAGGCAGGCACTGTGCCACTGAGCTATATCCCCAGCCCAGTCTTTTTACTTTCTATCCTCACTCATCCCTTTGGTCGTTCCATCCATTCTCATGGTCTTATGCTTTGTTTTGTCATATTTATTGTGGATATATATAGCATAAAACTATTTTTTAAAACATTCATAAGGGTACAATTCAGTAGGATTAAACACATTCACAATGTCGTATAGCCCTGTCTTGTGGCTTTGAACACCATTAACGCATTAGCCTGGATTTCTCCCCACGCAGCTCATACACCCAACTGCCTACTCGATATCTCCATCTAGGTGTCTAATTTCAAATTATAGTCTTAAAATAGTTTTGTAATTTAGTAGTAAAAAGTTACCTTGTTCTTTGTATTTATTTCATTGAGAATAATCAAATTTTTTTCACATTTATGGACATTTTACATGAGATTTTTTATTTTTACTTTAAAATAGCCATGTCCTATGCTTATTTTCCTTTTGGATTAAAAAATCTCTTTGATTTGTCTATAACAGTGATTTCCCCCTAGTTTGTCATAAGCTAATTAATGCAGTGCCAGTGTTTGAGCCCAAGTCTTACATGTGCCCAGCAAATGCTCCAACACTGAGCTGCACACCCCAACTCTAACTTTATTTGTAATTTTGGTGCAAGAAAATTTTACATTTTTTATGTAGGCAGTATGTCAATTGTTCCAATCTTTGGCGTAAGCTTAGCAATCATTCTTCAAACCAAGATTGTAAATTTTCTCTTAACCCTCATATTCTTAGCTATTCTATGAAGCTTAAAATCTTTTATCAAATTTTTAAAAATCATGCTGGGATTTTTTCAACAAATTTTGTTCAATTTGTAAATAATTTTTGGAAGAACTTATACTTTTAAAAAGTTGTCTTATTGTGAGAAAGACTTTAGTTCATAAAACTTTCTACCTTATTGAAATATTTATGTTCCTTGATAACATTTTGTAGTTTGTTTCATATAGGGCCTAAGGATGATAGAATGAAGTGGAGAGAATGTTCTGAAGGAGTTACAGAATTTTTGAAAATTTTTGTTTTCTATTATGGATGGTGGAATGTGAACCATTAATTGTAATATTGCATTTTTCTTCCTCCTGGTAGTCTCTCCTCTCATGGAAGCAGAAAATCTGTAGAAAAGGAATGCTATGAGGCAAAAGCAGAAATCACTGGCTAGTCTCTGAGTTTTTTTTCAAAGTGAGATATGATTTAAGATAACAAACCAGGCACACATGTTAGCCACTTAACCCTTTCAAGACCTTAGGGAAATAAGAGACTGAGCTCTTGATTTCCCCACTTGCTGTCAGCTGGGGGCTGCTCTCACTCCCTAGAGACCTTGAGTCTTTGTACATAGACCTGTACATCTCAGAACAGGCAATGAGGTATCACCCTTCTCCTGTCCTCTCATCTCTCAGGGACCTCAGCCAGAGAAGGGTCTCTGTTTTCTTTTTAAATTTTATTTATTTATTTATTTATTTTATTTTATTTTTTTGTGGGTACCGGGGGTCGAACTCAGGACCTCAGGCGCCAGCAGGTGCCTGTGCCCCTGAGCAATATCACCAGCCCTTTTTTCATATGTGGGTACCAGGAGTTGAACTCAGGACCTCACACTTGCCAGGCAGGCACTTGTGCCGCTGAGCTATCTCACTGGCCCTTAAATTTTATTTTACAGAGAAAAAATAAAAAACAACAAAATTTCAAAACAAGATAATAGGAGAGTAACAATGGTTAATACATTGCATATTGTTATCTTTAAATTAATTTCTCAGAGTACAAGATATAGTCATTTAATTGTCCAGACAATATTAGCACAAACTTTTCTTTTCAATGAATTAAGAGAAATAGGTAGTTTAACTATCTTAACTATCATATATATCTATATCTAGATATATATATTATAGATATAGACATAGATGTAGATATAGATATATTATTGCTTTTCCCTTCTTTCTTTTCTCCTTTCCCTCATCCCAGTTTCTCTTTCCTTTTGAAGAGTTTCTTCCCATTTCACAATATCTATTGTACATTTTGGATCTTATTTAATCTTTCAGGTTCTCACACTGGGGAGACAATACGATGTTTACACATGTGAGTCTGATTTATTTCACTTATGAGTATGGTCTTGAGTTGCATCCATTTACCTATAAAAGTTTCAAGTTTATCCTTCTTTTTGGCTGACTAGTACTCCACTGTATAAAAAGACCACATCTTTTTTATCCATTCCACGGTTGATGGGCATTTGGGCTGTTTCCAAGATCTAGCTATTACAAATTGTGCTGCTATAAACATGGCTGCACATATTTCACTGTGGTATGATGTTTTTAATTCTTTTGGGAAGATACTCAGAAGGGGAATAGCTGGGTTGAATGGGACCTCTAATCCAAGTTCTTTGAGGAATCTCCACACTGATTTCCACAGTGGCTGCACCAGTCGACACTCCCATCAACAGTGGAGAAGGGTTCCTTTTCCCCCACAGCCTCTCCAGCATTTATTATTGGTTGATTTCTTGATAACAGACATTCTTTCTGGGGTGAGATGAAATCTCAGTGTTGTTTTAATTTGCATCTCTCAAATGACTAGTAATGTTGAACATTTTATCATATATTTATTTGCTGTTTGTATTTCTTCATCTGAGAAGTGTGTATTCATCTCAGATGCCCATTTTTGGATTGGGTTTTTAAATTGAGGAGGTCTGGTTTTTTTTGAGTTCTTTATTGGTTCTCCATTTTTAAGGACTCATGATTAGATTGGGCTCATCTGGACAACCCAGGACAATCTATCTCCATATCTCAAATTTCTCAAGTCTGCAAAATACCTGTTGCCATGTAAGGACAGGTATTCACAAGTTACAGGATTTAGGACATGGGAGTCTTTGGGGTGAAAGGGCCATTATTCTATCTACCATAGATTATCTATTTAATAATATTTTATTTCATTCTTCCAACAAAAGACATAGATGCTTTTGGATAATAAAATAAAATAGCCTGGGTTCCATACTTATGATAATTTGAGTCTCCTATTTTTCTCATTTGTGGTTATTGGCAACAGAACAAGATTTTTTTCCTTCATGACTCTATACTTTACAGGCATGTGGCCCTGAGGTGAGTTTGAGTGTCTCAGAATGTATTTTATAATTTGTACCAGTCAGGGTGGCAGAAAGATACAAATGGCATACTAGAACTAGATAATTTGAAGAGAGTTTAATAAAGGGAATATTTATGAAGTTTCAGGCAGTGTTTAGAACCCTGGCATAGTAGCAGTGAACAGTTAGCTACTCTTGGCCTGAAGAGGCAAGAGGAGGAAACAACTACCAGGATACCTGTATGGGGAAGACTCCTGACTAAAGGTAAAGTGGCCCTTAGCAGAATACACCCAATGCATAGCAACTTGGCAAAGAGAGTCAGAAACATAAATATTCCAGCTTCAGTCTCTTTCTGCCCTCCAACTTCCTACCTGTGGCTCTCAATGGCCAAGCCAAACAGAAGCCAGAGGGCTATGGAGCCCATTGATACTGCATACATTTTGTGACACAGAACAGGCTGGAAAAGACAGGGGAGTAAATTCGGGGGGCTGCAGAAGGGGAAAGGGTTGGCTTAGAAAGTTACAATAGTTGAATGCTTGTAAAAAACTTATCCCTATGGTCACATTTTGTCATTTTTTACACCAAAACCTCATCATGTTGTCTTGGACCAAGGATAAACTCTTTTTTTTTTTTTTTTTTTTTTTTTTTTTTTGGTCTTTTTGAGACAGGGTTTCACTGTGAAGTTCAGGCTGGCCTTGAACTCACTTTGTAGCCCAGGCTAGCCTTGAACTCACAGTAATCCTCCTGCCTCAGCCTCCCTAGTGCTGGGATTGCAGGCATGTGCCACCACACCCAGTGCAGGATACAACTCTAAACTCAGCCTTGGACAAGCTATTCTATTCTCACTCAAACCCTGGCTTCTGGATGGATCTATTCTCCCTCCCACCTTTCAGCAGTCTTTTTTTTTTTTTTTTTGTGGGTACCGGGGGGTCGACCTCAGGACCTCGCGCACCAGCAGGCGCCCGTGCCTCTGAGCGATATCACCGGCCCCTTTTTCGTATGTGGGATCCGGGAGTCAAACTCGGGCCCTCGCGCTTGCAAGGCAGGCGCTTATGCCGCTGAGCCATCTCACCGGCCCCTCAGCAGTCTTCTTTACCACCATAAAATGACCTCAAGTCAGATGGACCATCACTTTTGTAGGTTTGGCCATGTTGTAGCAATTCTGAAATTACATGCTATAGAAGCCATGCTTCCTCCTGACTGCTTTGGGCTATTTTGGCCTTTTCCATGGTGCTCTAGGTGCTATTTTCCTTAAGACCCTGAAAAAGTGCTTCTACATCTTCCATAGATCCTGTATGCATTTGCCCCACTGCTGTAGAGGCCTGTTAGATGTGGTGGATTGCTCCAGCCCCAAGGGTACGTGAAGGCTCCCGTTGCCACTCCTACCCTCAACTCATTCACACCCCCAGTGCAGAGCCAATAACAAGGTATTCACTACCTCCATAGCCTGGCCACCCTACCAAGAGTTCTGCGATTCAATTCTCTACAGCCAAGGCTTTATCAACTTGCTCCAGCCACTGAGGGAGGGAAGGAGGAAACTGGTGGTAAGGAAAGAAAAGAAGAAGCGAAGAGAGGTGGGGATAGGCACCTGTTGCAGACCAGCCAAGGAACTGGAAGACAACAAAGGTGACATCACTACTTGATTGGGCACCTCATAAGGTTGTTTAGCTTTTTTGAAAAGAAGACAACTTCGGGTGGGTGAGATGGCTCAGCGGCGTAAGCGCCTGCCTTGCAAGCGCGAGGGCCCGAGTTCGACTCCTGGATCCCACATATGAAAAAGGGGCCGGTGATATCGCTCAGCGGCACGGGTGCCTGTTGGCGCGCGAGGTCCTGAGGTCGACCCCCCCAGTACCCACAAAAAAAAAAAAGAAGACAACTTCCCTTCAATCTAATCATATAGAAAATACTAATGTTAAAATTAAGTGTAAAGAAGCAAACATTCAACAAGAATTCATCACATTAACTCTTACCACTCCTATTCAATATAGTACTTAAAATCTTAGCTATAGCAATCAGTAAGAGAAAGAAATAAAAGGGATCTAACTAGGAAAGGAAGAAGTCAAATTATCCTTGTTTGTAGATAATACGATCCAATATTTAGAAGATGCTAAAGACTCCACTGAAAGACTTTTAGAACTAATAAATGAATTCAGTGGAGTAGCATGATATAAAATGAACATTAAAAACTTTTTTTTTAAACTTTTTTTTACACCAATAACGATAGCTGAGAAAGAAATCAGGAAAACGATTCCATTCACAATAGCTTGAAATAAAACCTATGAACCAACCTAACCAAGGAGGTAAAAGACCTCTATAATGAAAATTTTAGAGATTACTAAAAAAAAAATATAATTGAAGGTGACACTAGAAGATAGAACGACTTCCCATGTTCATGGGTCAGCAGAATTAATACTGTTAAAATGACCAGATTTACTAAAAGTTGGGCCGATGAGATGACTCAGCGGCATAAGCACCTGCCTGGCAAGTGCATGGTCCTGAGTTTGACTCTCAGTACCCACATAAAGGAAGAAAGGGCCGGTGATATCGCTCAGTGGCACAAGCGCCTGCTTGCAAGCACAAGGTCCTGAGTTCGACTCCCGGTGCCCACAAAAAAAAAAAAAAGGATTTATGAAAAGTGATCTACAGATTCAATGCAATCCCATCAAAATACCAATGACATTCTTCACAGAAGTAGAAAAAAACAATCCTAAAATTCATGTGGAAACACAGAAGACCCAGAATAGCCAGAACAATCCTAAGCAAAAAAGGCAAGGCTGGAGGCATCATAATGTCCAATTTTAAATTATACTACAAAGCCATAGTAGCAAAAACAGCATGGGATAGACACAAAAATAGACACACAGACCAGTGGAACAGAATACAGGATGCAGAAAGACACCCACAAAACTATAATCTGATTCTGGACAAAGGAGGCAAAAATATATGATGGAGAAAAGACAGCCTTTTCAACAAGTGGTGCTGGGAAAATTAGATACACACTTGTAGAAAACTGAAACTAGATCCCTATTCTCACCTTGTACAAAAATCAATTCAAAATTAAATATGTAGGTATAACCTGAAACTTTGAAATGTCTAAAAGAAAACATAGGGGAAACCTTTGAAGCCATAGGCAAGGCAAGAACTTCCTGAATAGGACTCCAATTTCATAAGAAATTAGGGACCACATCGAATTAAAAGATTTCTGCACAGCAAGGGAAGTAACTAACAGAGTGAAGAGATAGCCTAAATAATAGGAGAAAATATTTTCCAGACAGTATTCTGATCGAGGATTAATATCTAGATTATATAAAAAACTAAAAAAATTGACACAAAAAATAGTCCAATCAATAAACAGGCAAATGAATTAAACAGACATTTCTAAGTTGGTTTTTTTTTTGAGACAGGGTCTCATTATGTAGTGCAGGCTGGCCTTGAACTCGCTTATTTAGCCCAGGCTGGCCTCAAACTCACAGCAATCCTCCTGCCTCAGCTTCCTGAGTGCCGGGATTAAAGGTGTGCACCACCTCGCCTGGCTTAAACAGACATTTCTAAAAAGAAGTACAAATGACCAGTAAGTATATGAAAAATTTTCAACATCTTTAGCCATAGGCAAATGTAAATCAAAACTACATTGAGATTCCCATCTGAACGGCTATCACCAAGAATACTACCAAAAAAAAAAAAAAAAAGCCTGAGGATGCAGAGAAAAAGGAACCCTTCCACACCCCTGGTGAGAATATAAATTAGTACAGCTACTATGGAAATCAGTACAGAGATTCCTCAAAAAACTTAAAATAGAGTTATTGCTTGATCAAGCTATACCATTCCTTCGTATATACCCAAAGGAATTAAAGGCAGCACACTACAGGATACCTGCATACCCATGTTTATTCACAATAGCCAAGATAAGAAACAGCCTAGACCCCCATCAACATACTATGAATAAAGAAAACGTGGCACATATATACAGTGGAGTACTATTCAGCTGTAAAGAAGAAATTTTGTCATCTTCAGGAAAATGGATGGAACTAGAGATCATCATGTTGAGCAAAATAAACCAGGCTCAGAAACACAAATATCACCTGTTCTCCCTACTATGTGGAATCTAAAAATGATGACATGAAAGAGGAAGGGGGACTATTATTATAGAGGATGAAGGGAATAAGAGGGAGCAGGAGAGGACTATATGAGAAGGTAGTAAGGAGGATATGATCAAAATATACTATAGGTAGTGAAACCCCCTCAAAATAATCATATTATACATAGGGACCCTTTTAAAAAAGCATATTGGTGTGATATAATTGCGTCCTTCCAAAATAGGAGTCTCTTATCCATTCCCATATCACTCATGTGACAAGGGGATATCGCCTCTTGGGACATATCTCAGGATGAGTCAAAAACAGTTTTCTTTCTTGAATTTTTCAAACTGGAACATTTTGCTGGAAGCTTAACCAAGCACCTGACTTGCCATATGGAGAAAGCCCATCTTTATTTGGAAGAATGAAGCAGTGTCAGAGGGAAGAAAACATGGGAATTAGGATGGTAAAGAACAGGAGAGAGCCCTGATGGTATTGAATCCCTGTATCTGGTCATTCTGGAAGCTGGCTTGACTCCTGTGCTTTCTTCATTTTGGTCACATGAATCAGTCAATTTTATCTTTTGTCTAATGCAGATTCCTGTCACTCACAACCAATGATCTTGAGTTGAGGTCCCTGGAAATATGTTCCCCAGTTAGCTTAATGGCTAATATCATTTTTTTTTTAAGATTAGCAAGATATTAACTTCTAGCAACTTCATTATATTGAAGAGATCTTGAGAACTTATTTGGAGGTTCTAGTAGGGGAGTACAGCAACTCATGTACCCTTGACTAAAGAACGGTCTCCTCTGTTGGTACGGTCGTCCTCTCTGAGCACACAGCTTCAGCAGGTACGCACAAAGAGCAGTGAGGGAGGAAGGAGACACTTGCCTAGCCAGCCAGATCAGCTGAATCAACCCTTGTGATCATTGGGATGACAGATGTCGCAACCAGATCGCCCTCACATCTGCCATTGAAGAGATCTAACACGTTGAGACTTGCCTACCTGGTCTGGGCTAGACTCAACAAAGTAGGTAGTGATGGAGGTAATGCTGGATGTGATATTGAAGAGCCAGCCGATGCCAGTGATCACAACATGCAAGATATGCTCCCTACTGTGAACATAGTGATAGGCATTGCTGAAGACATTGGTGACACCCTGTAAAAAAGGAAAATTCAAATTGTCTTTTCTTTTTAAGACAGCAAAATAATTAGCAATGTATTAATTGTACTATCTTTTAAATTAATGATAATCTACTTCTTAAAATGTATTCATCAGTGGTGTTCCATATTCTATTACATAACAAGAATCATCAAGAACTCAAAGCTTTGGAAGGCAGAGGTACATGAATAAATCCCAGCTACTTGGCAGGCAGAGGCAGGAGTTCAAATTCAAGGCCAGCCTGAGCAACTTAGTGAGACCCTGTCTCAAAAAGGTAGGGAGATGTCTGGAGATGTAGCTCAGTGGTAGAATGCCTCTAGGTTCAATCTACAGTATTGCAAAAAACAAAACAAACAAAAAGAAGTAAGACATGGGGCCGGTGAGATGGCTCAGCGGCTTAAGCGCCTGCCCTGCAAGCGCGAGGGCCCGAGTTCGACTCCCGGAACCCACATACGAAAAAGGGGCCGGTGATATCGCTCAGCGGCACGGGCGCCTGCTGGCGCGCGAGGTCCTGAGGTCGACCTCCCGGTACCCACAAAAAAAAAAAAAAAAAAAAGAAGTAAGACAGAAAGGCAGAAAGGGAGAAAGAAAGGAATGAGGGTATAGGCTGGACGTGGTGGTACATTCCTGTCCGAGTTACAGGGGAGGCTGAGGCAGTTGGATGGCAAGTTCCCGCTAGTCCAGGAAATTTAACAAGACCTTTAATCAGAATAAAATTAAAAAGGTGGAGGATAGGTTCTTGGGATGCAGCTCAGTGGTGGAGTGCTTACTTAGCATGTGCAAAGCCCTGGATTCAATCTCTAGTACCTCAAAAAAATCAAATATGTAAAGAGAGATGTGTAACATATGTTTTTGGCCCCTTTGTAAAAAATCAGATGGCTGAAGGTGTATGTGCCTGTTTCTCTGTCTTCTGTTCTGTTCCATTGGGCTGCATGTCTACTTTTGTACTAGTATCATGCTGCATCCAGTGCAGCGCTCAGGAAACTCCCAGGGGAAGGACCGTGAAGAAATGAAGGCAAGAGTGAAAATGTAGAAAGCTGAGATCAGGTGGAGCTCTCTTGGAGGAAAGAACCACCTAACAACTGTAGCGCGTTTATTTATACAATCGGCAGGTTGATGTCAGGTGAACCCATCTGCCTAACAACTAGCTCGCCTCTCTTGCTCTTGTTCTCGGGCCAGTAGGCCTGGCTCACCTGGGCACTTCGTATTCTCCCGGCTGAAACAGCTCGTTCACATGGTTTGCCTTGGGCGCTTGTGTTCTTGGGGCTGCCTTGCTCCAGCCCCACACGTGTGATCGATCTCCAGCTTCAGCCGCTCCCCACAGTATTATGCTGTTTTTGTTTACTATAGCTTTGTAGTATAACTTGAAATTTGGTGTTGTGATGCTTCCTACTTTGGTGTTTTTGCCTGGAATTGCTTTGTCTATTCTAGGTTTCTCCTGGTTCCACATGAAATTTAGTATTATTTTTTTAGTTCTGTGAAGAATGTTAGCATTTTAATGGAGATTGCATTAAATCTATAGATTGCTTTTGGTAAGATGGTGAAAAAATGGCAATGGTGCTGGGGAAACTGGTTTACACACATGCAGATGATTGAAACTAGAGCCATATCTCTCACCCTGTACTAGTATCAAATCAATGATCTAGATATAAAAGTGGAAACTTTGAAACTACTGGAAGTTAACATGGGTAAATATTTGAACCCATAGGCACAGGCAGAAACTTCCTGAACAGAGTTCCAAAAGCACAGGAAATAGTATCAAGAATTAACAAATGGGATTACATCAAACTAAAAAGCTTCTGCACAGTAAAAGAAAAAATTGACACAGTGAAAAGACAACCTAGAGAATGGAGGGAAATTTTTGCTAGCTACTCATCTGATACAGGACTAATATCTAGATCATATAAAGAACTCCACAAAATTAACTCCCTTCCCCAATGAAATAAAAAATAGGTAAATGGACTGAATAGACACTTCTCGAAAGAAGTACAAATGGCTAATAAGTATATTAAAAAATATTCAAGATCTTTAGCCATTAGTAAAATGCTAATCAAAACAACTCTGTGAGGGCCGGTGAGATGGCTCAGTGGCATAAGCGCCTGCCTGGCAAGCGCGAGGGCCCGAGTTCGACTCCCGGATCCCACATACGAAAAAGGGGCCGGTGATATTGCTCAGTGGCACGGGCGCCTGCGGGCGCGCGAGGTCCTGAGGTCGACCCCTGGTACCCACAAAAAAAAAAAAAAAATAGTTAAAACAATTCTGTGATTCCATCTTAACCCCATCAGAACGGCTGTCATCAAGAAAACAGAAAGTCGGGTGTGGTAGTGCACGCCTGTGATTCCAGCACTTGGGAGGCTGAGGCAGGACAATTGCCATGAGTCTGAGGCCAGCCTGGGCTACATAGTGAGTCCAGGCCAGCCTGAACTACATAGTGAGATCCTGCCTCAAAATTAAAAAAAAAAAAAAAAAAAAGCAACGAATGCGAGCTAGAATGTGTAGAAAAAGGAATTATTTTATGCTGTTGGTGGAAATGTAAACTAGTACAACCACTATGGAATCAGTATGGAGATTCTGCAAAAAACTAAAAATAGAAATTCCATTTGACCTAGGTATACCTCCCCTGGGTATATTATTGAAAGAAAGAAGGAAAGATATCATATTATAGTGATATATGCATACCCATGTGTATTATTTATTTATTTTTATTAGTATAATTTTTTTTTTTTGTGGGTACCGGGGGGTCGACCTCAGGACCTCGTGCGCCAGCAGGCGCCCGTGCCGCTGAGCGATATCACTGGCCCCTTTTTTGTATGTGGGTTCCGGGAGTCGAACTCGGGCCCTCGCGCTTGCAAAGCAGGCGCTTAAACCGCTGAGCCATCTCACCGGCCTATTAGTATAATTTTGAGGTACATAATGAATACATTCATCATGGGGAATTGGTACTTACACATATAACATCTTAATCCTTTTTACTTTCACTTCTCCTCCCCTCACTTCCATCCCTAGATCCCCTTCTCATCTCTAGAAGATCTAATTTCAGTGTCTTATAATCTATATTTTATCTTGCTTTTAAAATTACTTATACTTTGGATTTCTCGTATAAGAGAAACCATGAGATATTTAATCTTCTGTGTCTGATTTATTTTACTTAGCATTATGGTCTCAAGATTTATCCATTTGCATACTCTTGTTTAGAGTACACAATTCGCCATAGCTAAGCTCTGGAAACAGCTAGATGCCTGTGAACAGATGAATGGTACATGAGGTGTATATACACAATTCAGCCATAAAGAATAATGAAATCATGTCATTTGCAGGAAAATGGATGGAATTTGAGACCACGTCAAGTGAAATAAGTCAGACACATAAAGTTCAACATCACATGGCTTCTCTTATATGAGAGACCTAAAATATAAATTATTAATGAGTAAAATGAAGAGATGGTAGGAAATAAGAAGGCAGACTTTGTGGACATGGTGAAGGGGATCAAGGTGGGGGAGGTAAGGGAGTGGGGAATACAAGGGATTGAAAATGATGAAGATATGTTATTTTCATGTGGGCAATATCCCAAACATAAACTACTAAACTTTGTTTTTTAAAAAAGAAAGATCTATATAACTTTTTATGCTTTATGATAATAGTCCAATGAAATTTGTGATATGTTCTATTAGAGGATAGAATCATAAGAGAAAGATAAACACTAAAATGAGAGAAAAATATTTAAAAGCCAAGATTCTAGTCCTGGGCAGATGGGTAGGAGCTGCCTTCATCTGATGCCAATACTAATGTTTCCATCTATGGCAAGTGTCATCAGATAAACAATACAGGACATGCTTAGTCTCAAGACCTGCAACATGCTAGATTACAGTCTTCTGACAGTCATAAAGAATCTTGTCTACAGAAAAGGAATGGGAAATCTATAGAACCCATATGTGATCTTGTGGTCCAGAAATTCTTGGATAACCACAAATTCTTCAAAATCATACGCATTTCTATATGAGGACTCAAGCCATTTAATGGTAACCCAGGGGCCTTTATCTCTAAGGGCTAGAAGGCCAATTTCTAATTTATTTGGACATGCTAACAAGACTATATAGTTAATACTGATAACTCCTCCATTTTACTCCTTAATTTCTTCAAGTTATTTTTATGTCAGATGAGAATGAATCTTATACATTCAAGGATACAAGGAAGAGAAAGATACTCAACCACTTTTCTCAGTTATCTATCCAGTATGTGGAAAGCAAAAATGAAAAATAATGATGAATGAACATTAATAGCCAAGGGTTTACAGGGGAATAAACGACAAGGACATAGCATGCTCCTGACTTACTGCGATACTACACAGCCCATTGCCTCCATAAAGGCTTTAAATCTTCCTTCATTGAAATTTCTATCCATAGAATTACATAAAAATGCATGTAGAAATGTTCTAGTTATTTCATAGTCTTAAAAGTGCCTATCTTTTTTGTGACCTAATTTGAAAACATAAATGAATACTCAATAAACATTTAGGGCTTTTTCTTTATTCTTTGTCCTTAAAAATTGTAATACTGAAAATAAGAGCTATGGGAATGCGTATCATATTTAGCACCCTTCACTGAAAGAACATGAGATTACCAGGTAGCATTATCAATAAAACAAACATATATCCTGTCTAAAGATTCATTCCTACTTTGTGGGTTTTATCATTGGATTCTGTTCCACAGCACAAATTTTATTCTTGTGATTAATGCTATGAGACACATATTAACCATATTCCCAGAAAGGCTGATGCATGGATGTGCAGTTGAGTCTGAGAGTACTTTCATAAATAAAGGGAACTTCCTCAGAGATTGACACAGGGAACAGGACCAAGTATGATAACATACACACAGCCTTCCTTTCATCTGGTTTCACTTTCTAAGAAATATAGGAAATATAGCCATCCTACCATTGCTCTTGAAGACTTCTATGACTTACCTGATAGAATCTGATCTCATGAGGTAGGAAGATGTTTATTTCATGGGGATCTCTAAGAGTGTCAACAGCCAGGACCCCAAAGACCCTCATATATGCATCCTGAAGAGGCAGAGCCAGGAATGACCCATTATGATCATTCTTCTTGTGGGATTTGTCCCAGAAAAAGATGTTCCCATGGTATTGAACTTGGGGGACATGAATTGGCTTCCCTTCATCCACTACTGTAAAGCTGAGAAAAAAGGATACAAGGATAGGAATAAGCTACAGGGGGAGGCTTTACATTAAACCATAGAAGAAACTAGATCGATTTCCCACCCATAATCATGGACATTATATGTAAAAGAAGCAAACCCGGATAAGATTACAAGTTTGTAGGGCCTGACTTGAGGGAGGTATTTGTTTTGTTTTGTTTTTTGTGGGTACCGGGGGTCGACCTCAGGACCTCGCGCGCCAGCAGGCGCCCGTGCCGCTGAGTGATATCACCGGCCCTTTTTCCATATGTGGGTTCCAGGAGTCGAACTCGGGCCCTCGCGCTTGCCAGGCAGGCGCTTAAGCCGCTGAGCCATCTCACCGGCCCTTGAGGGAGATATTTAAAACACAACCGTAGATCTTACTGTAGAAAATGTATAAACAGGTTGAAGAGCTGTAATTTATGGAGCTGATATTGTGAAGCAGGGTCCCTGGGTGGTGAGTCATTGCTTAAAAGAAATAACCAAATGAAATCATTTGGGACTGGAAACCCATCAGGTCCCATTCTAGAGTCACTGATGACTGGAGACATTGCCCCCCTGAGCTGCTCACTAGTATTTGGATGCCAGTTCACTTCAGAAGGGGAATTATTTTTTTAGAAGAATGAAACCAAACTCTTCATGAAGTTCTTACCTGATTCCTGTCATGTCCTGGTAGAGCACTTTGTTCAATACAAATGGAGCATCATCTAGGGTACAAGCCACATTTCTCAATAGAACAGCCCCTCTATCTGGTAGTAGTAGGTTTTCTTCTAAGAGGGAAATGTGAGCACTGATCTTCTTATTTCCATGGGCTTCAGCATCCTGTAGCAAAATGTTTCTGACTATGTATTTGTAAACAGTCAAAGAATGTCCTTAATTGTTTCACTAGCCAATTTGTGAGTTTCATTTTTCTGAATAAATTGTGCAGCTACTTATCGCTATTCATGGCAGTGGGAAAAAGGCTGACACCACAGATGTCCTCTAAACCTGAGTTTTAGTGAGTGGAATGGGTTTCCTCTATGCCAACTAGACTGCTTTACTGAAAACAAAAGCAAGAACAAAAACAAAACAAAACCTCTCACATCTAATCAAATTTAGAGGCTTAGATCCCTCTGAAATACAGTCATATTTTCTGGGCTCAATTAAAAGTATTGATTTTAGAGAGCTGAAATAAGCAAATACCTTCACTTCACTCATATCTCTTGACCATTTAAACATGAGAACATGAAAAAATGCTCTTGAGGTATTCTTAACATAGTTTGGATATTTGATCCATGTAATTTCAGAAAAAGATTTCTTGAAGCCCAAAATTGTACTTTCCACAACTGCTATTTCTAATTAAAATAACTGAAAGTTCTCTACATCTATAAATCTTAAATCATTAATGATATTATGTGTTAACTATAGATTGAACATACTCGTAAAGTGAGGACATGAGAGAGACTTTCTTGATATTTGTCTCTCTTTCTACACATTTGGGTTTGCTTTTCATGCCCCCCCCTTCTGCCTTTATTCCTCCTTTCCACATGTAAGATCAATGGAGTAATTATCAAACATATATTAAGATTTCTCTTAGGGTACCACAGATCTCTGAAGCAAGTAGGAGTAAGGCATCTTTTCTCTTGAGCAGTCCTGGCTGAATCATTTCTAATGACATGGGAAAATTCATTTATTCAGGAGGTGATTTCAATGAGCAAAGGTTGGTATTTAGCTGAGACAATTGTCCATTCCCTGTATCAATGGGATCTGTGACATATGTAGAAGACAGCTGTGCTATTCTGCCCAAGAGGAGTAGCAACCTAGGAGTCTTGGAGGAGGTGGCAAGGCTGTGGACAGTGGCCCTTCAGGGTCATGTGTTCTAAGAAACAGGATTCTGTAATAGTCTCACTGCTTGCTTCTAGGCAGTGCTATGAAATATTGTATGACATTGGATTCTATTTTATAATAAATTTATGGTTTAAATACTTACTTTTAAAAATAATTACATAGTTTCTAAAATATTATGCAAGGAAAATGTAGCTTAAACTGTGCATCTCCTTACTATTTTTCATTATCAGCCTATTGTCTATTTTTAACTTATTTCTCTCACCACAAATAAAATTAGAAATCCGAAGACATCTTTTCCACATCTTAACTTTCTACCTTTCTTCTCTGCTTCTATATTGCCAACTAGTAATTATTCCAGTTATATTTCACGTAGGTTTTGGGTCATTTATTCACTATAATAATGAATCAAGTATCTATAGCTGCATCCAATGCTGTGTGCTTCTATGAAGCCATTGAAAATCACTTACTGTCGGTATTTTTTCTTATATATCACTTTAGAAAACATACCTGGGTGAGAGCCTTGAAGGTCTCAGTGTATACTGGCTCCAGAGATACCCCACTTGTTTCTGCAGCATGTTGGATTTGATGTAGCCATTTCCATCTTGCACAATTCCTCAGACTCTCAGTATGGCTTTTCTCTACAGCATTCATCAGAAATTCCACAACACTTTCCAGAACTTGATCTTCATCACCCCTGAGTTCAGATATAACCAATTCTATGTATTTCTGAAACTGTTTTGAAGACAACTTTACTTCATGACCAGGACGTGGCTTTGGAAACTGGATATGTAGTTTAGCTGAAAGACATAAATGCAAAACCAACAACTAACTAAAAGTTAATTTACCCATGGAGGAAATTTCATTTTCCTTTCATAGCAAGCTGAAGCCATTAACAGCTACTCTCTATGGAAAACCAAGATATCAAAGCCATCTCTGAACCCTATGGAACATTCCACAATACCTTACTATACTAAATTCAATATGACTCCTGTGTCATGTTCTGTTTTTCTTTTCCTTTCTTTTAATTCTACCACTCAGTCTGGTGAAACTCCCAGGGTCCACTCTGATTCATCCCTACATTTGGCCTTCCATATTCAGTAAACTACTTAATCCTACCCTATTATTCTTTGACAAAGCATTGGGTGGTTCAATCTCTTTCATTCCTACTTTCATCACCCAAAGCCAGCTGAATAAATGTCTGTAAAATTAATTAAAACACAATTTATATTGTGCAACTCCCTGTTTTAAAGTTCTACCATAGTTGGAGCTAGTCTATTTCCCATCATATATGTTCTTAATACCATGCAGGAATTATTTGCTGCAGTATCCCCATTCTACTCATAATCCCTGACATGCCTTGCATACTTCTGCATTCCACCACTTTTATTTTTTTCTAATGGTACAATGATGACTCTATCAAACCTGAACATTACCAGTAACTTACATCTTCACTCTGTTTTGCCCTATTCCATCACCTGCCTCCCTTACTAATATCCTGAATTTGGCTTTATCTTTTCCTCTTTTCTCAGTAGTCTTATAGTTATATAAAAATCTATGTGTTACACATACATACTTCTAAATAATTTGTACTTTAGTTTTGTCTATTTGTAAACTTTAGGAAAAAGTTACCAAGCCATAATATAGTTTTCTGGGACTTGCTTTTTCAGTCAACTTTATTATGCTATGATATCCATCCATGTTCTCTAGCTGTGACTCGTTAATTTTCACCACTGTATGTCATTATATGACTATACCATTGTTGATTATTTATTCTCCTTGCAAGTGATGTTTATGTTGTTTTCAACATTTTGCTCTTAGGAACAGTACTACAAGCATTTTTGTACATGTCTCCTGGTGTATATTTATATAAATTAATAAGCCATTAGAGTATGTACACTTTCCTTTAAAACATGGTTATAAGCCTGTTATTCCTCGAAAAGTTTTCCACTTTAATTCAGTCTTCCCCTGAAACATAAAGCATGCATTCTACATCTGACAATTAACAAAGACTACCTGGAAGTTGTGGTCATTTTATCATGTGTAAGCATCTCACTTATATAGTTGAACATTTATTGATTTTTGCTCTTTAGCATCCACTCATTTTTCTCTTGGTGGTTGTATCTCCAGTTGTGCTTTGGAGAAACCAATCCATTCCCTTCTCAGTTCATGTGTGGTAGAGCATGCCTCTCAGGCTTGTGCCAGTCAGGGCATCTTATTCCTCTAGCTAGTCATTGGCTTAGTGTAGATTAATACCAGACATTTTGCTTGCATGATTAGAAAGAGGATGTTTTCCATTTTATTCTTATTAGACTTGAGTGAACCTGTGAAGATGTGAGACGGGACCTTGTCACCACGAAGGGATAGAATATCTGATAATAGAGCTAAAACACAGAAGATAGTAGGGTTGGGCTGAATGCAAGAGAAGGAGAAAGAACAAGACACCTGCTTTAATGTCATTATTTACAATCCCAGGCCTTTTCCACTGAATGAATACATTTCCCTTTTTGCTTCTTTTAACCACTTTGGATTGTGTTTTCCATTATTTGAACGAAAACGGTCCCAAATAATATAGCACCCAATTAGGTTAAAGTGCTTTGTAGATTCTTCTTCTTTCAAATCTTTTGCTTTTTCTCCTTTCATTCCTTTCTCTTCTTGAACAATTTGGTTCTAAGGCCATTAGGTAGGGCAGAGCAAGGGGAAACCAACATGACACAGAGCAGGGTATCAGTTCAAATGGGTTAAGACATGCATTTGTGCAGGGGCTAAGCCTTAGCAGGGTGAGGAGGGTATCCACGTGGAAGGGGAATCTTTAGCCTACATGGATTAAGAAGGTGGTACTACAGAGAGGTAGTTTAGGTTGCCATGTGAAAGCCTAATGTGGATGTTTAATCCTATGCAGAGTGAAGAGAACATTCAAATGGAGGGACACCCTGGCTTGGGGAGTCATAACCTAAACAGGGTAAAGATGGTATCTATGTGGAGGGGAAGTCCAGAATAGAAAATCAGAATCCAATAAATTAAGGAGGACTGCCACACAGAGAGTTAGCTCAACATGGGGAACCAGAACATGAGTAGACTGAGGAGGGCATTAACATGAAAACCTGCCTTGGCATGGAATGTCAGAGCCTAGGCAATATATGAAGAGCATCCACTTGGAGGGGTGATCTGGTGTAAGATGTCAAGGCCCAATCAGAGTTTGGAGAGCAGCCACGTGGAAAGGGCAGTTTAGTGCAGGGTGTTGGAACATGAGTGTAGCAAGAACATGCGTGAGAGAAGGAACAGCAGAAGTGATGGGGGATTTGTTCCATACAGAACTAATAGATTTATTGATCAAACAGATAAATATATTTAGGATATCATGAGCGAGAGAGAAGAGAATTCCAAAAATGGAAAGGAAGAAAACTAGAATGAACCCTGTTGTTTTGGATTAGATTTGGAAGTACTGGTGTGAACTCATGGTTTTTAACATTAATAGAAGTATAGGTACAGATGTAAATGTTTTATACACACATGCATATGCATGCACATACACACAAATTCCCTATTTCTGTCCACTGAGAAGCCTGGGAGCAGAGAGTTGTAAGCAATGAGCACATGGAGAATCCTGATCATGGCTTCTAAATACTACTTTCCTATAAAATAAACCAGGTTTCACTGCAGAAATAAATTATTTCAGGGTTGAAATAGGGAGAATATAAGATGAACCTGGAATTTTCATTGTAGTAGAAAGCAAGGAAATGTTCAGTGAACACTGGAAACATGTTAAAAGGGCAGAGGGAACTGACAGTTTATTATAAAACTAAAAATGCCCATCTTATGGCCCAGAAATTATGCCCCTAGATATTTATTAATAATAAATGAATACATTTGTCCACAAAAAGATTTGTATAAGATTGTTCAGAGCCACTTTATTCAGAATAATTAAGACCTAGGAATAGCCCAAGTGTTTCCATCAACTGGGGAATTAATAAGCAAGCTATGGTACATTAATACAATGGAATGCTACTCATCAACAAAAAGAAGCAAATTGTTGATATATGCAACAACATGTAAGAATCTCAAGGAAAAATATGCTGGCTAAAGAAATCTTACACAAAAGAGTAATTTAATGAAGTTTAATCTATGGTGGGAAAAAACCCAGAAGAGTGGTTGTCTTATAGATTTGTGTGGTGGGGACTGAATGGGAAAGGGACATGAGGGAGTTCTTTTGTTCTGTATTTTGTTGTCATTGTTGTACTGTATTTTGATCAAGGCATGGAGTACACAAATCATGCATTTACCAAAACTAAGCAAATATACACTTAAATGTGATCTCATTTTATGGAAATTTTACTTAAAAACAGTTAATAAATAGAAACTCTAATTAATGATATGCAGGCTAGAGAAATTAGGGAGAAGGATATAATTTACTTTGAAACTGGTCAAAAATAAGAGATACAGAAAGATGGAAAGATGGATGGAGAGACAAATATATAGATAATAAGAAAGTATGGTAAAATGTTAGTGGTGGAATCTAGCTGTGGGTATATATATGCTTCACCATACAATTCTTTCAGCTTTATTCTATGCTCAAAATTTTTAATAAAATGTTGGGAGTGGGGAGGGAAGGACATAGGAGCCATACTGAAAGGACTGCTCTTTTCTAAATCTGAGACAATATGAACATCAAAACAAATGATGATAGTATTGGATTATAACCCATTAGGAAAACATTACATACTGTTATAAATTAATAATGAGAAGTTTTACAAGAAAGGGAAGGGCTGGTTATACAGTTTCAAAGCACATTCATAAAAACATATTAATTACAAAAGGGAAAATAGTAGCCTTAAATTGGAGAAGTCTGACACATAGCCTCTTAAGCAACTAGTCGGTTATTATCATGGAATTTCTGGTAGATTTTCAACAAGAAAAACACAGCATTAATTATGTGATATACTCCTGCAAAAGATGAAAAATCTGAATTTAATCATGAGGAAATATTAGAGAAATCCAAAAAAAGGGCACACTACAAATAACTAGTTTATAATCTTCAAAAGCATCAAGGTCATGGGAATCAAGAAAAGACTTGAGTTTCTTCATGTTTCTTATTCTAGAGTTCCAGAGTGAAGGAATAGTAGTACTTTTACACTAGCCATTTGTCCAATTTTCAGTTTCTTTAAAAACACTTCATATCCTTTCCAATGAGACTTTAATAATGTTCAAGATTTCTGGAATTAGATCATAGAATTTATTACCAAAATGGTGGCACCCCTTTCCCCCTCCAATTCCTCAATTCCATTTTTCATTCTTGTTGATATTATGAATCTTAGCTCATGTTATGTTATGTTATATTAATTGAAGTTATTAGGTTCCTGTACGTAGCATTGCTTTATTCTACTTATTTCCCCTTCCCCTCCTCCTCACCCCTTACGTTTTTTCCCTTGGGCCACTTCCCTATTGCAAGAGATCCATCTTCTTGTCCCCTTCATCCATCTTTACTATTCTCTTTGTTTGTACTTTGCCTCACTCAAATTCTGTAGGTTATCTCTACACTCTACTGACAGATTCTTTTGCTGTACAGAAGGTTTTTAGTCTGATATAATCCCGTTTGTTGATTCTGGCTGTTATTTCTTGTGCGATTGAGGGTCTGTTTAGAAAATCCTTTCCTACACCTATTTCTTCAAGTGTTTTGTCTATTTCATCTCCTAGTAGGTTTAATGTTTCTGTTTGAATGTTTAGATCTTTTTTTTTTCATTTTTTTTATTTTAAAGAGAAGAAAAAACAAAACAAATCAAAAGAAGAACAAATTTTCAAAGCAACATAATAGGAGGGTAACAATGGTTAATACATTACATATTACTATCTTTAAGTTAGTTATTCAGGATACCAGACATTAGCATTCAATTGTCCAAACATTATTGGCACAAACCTTACTCTTCAATGAACTAAGTAAAATTGGTAGTGTATCTATCTTAACCATCTTATATATATATATACAATTTTTTTTCCCTGTCCCTTCTTTCTTTTCCCTATTCCAGTCTCTCTTTCCTTTTGACCAGTTTCTTTTTGATTCATCATGTCTATTGTACATTTTGGATCTTATTTACTCTTTCAGTTTCTCATACTAGAGAGACAATACGATGCTTACACATGAGCATCTGGTTTATTTCAATTATGAGTATGGTTTTGAGTTGCATCCATTTACCTATAAAAGTCTCAAGTTTATCCTTCTTTATGGCTGAATAGTACTCCATTGTATAAAAAGACCACATCTTTTTTATCCATTCCTCAGTTGACAGGCATTTGGGTTGTTTCCAAGATCTACCTATTACAAATTGTGCTGCTATAAACATGGGTGCACAGATATCGCTGTGGTACGATGTTTTTAATTCTTCTGGAAAGATACCCAGAAGGGGAATAGCTGGGTCAAATGGGACCTCCAATCCTAGTTTTATTAGGAATCTCCATACTGATTTTCACAGTGGTTGCACCAGTCGACACTCCCACCAACAGTGGAGAAGGGTTCCTTTTCCCCCACAGCCTCTCCAGCATTTGTTATTGGTTGATTTCTTGATAATAGCCATTCTTTCTGGGGTGAGATGGAATCTCAGTGTTATTTTAATTTGCATCTGTTGAATGACCAGTGATGTTGAACATTTTTTCATATATTTATTTGCTGTTTGTATTTCTTCATCTGAGAAGTGCATATTCATCTCAGATGCCCATTTTTTGATTGGGTTTTTAAATTTGGGAGGTCTGATTTTTTTTAGTTGTTTTTATGTTCTCAATAGTAATCCTTTGTCTGAGGAACAGCTGGCAAACATTTTTTCCCACATTGTGGGCTGTCTCTTCACTTTGTTGGTGGTTTCCCTTACTGCGCAAAAGCTTTTCAATAAGATGATATCCTAGTTGTTGATTCTTTGTGATAGTTTCTGTGTGATCATGGTTTTATTCATGAAGTCTTTGCCTACACTAATGTCTTCAAGAGTTTTACCTATTCTATCTTCCAGCAGACATAATGTTTCTGTTTTAATATTTAGATCTTTAATCCATTTTGAATTTAGTTTAGTGCATGGGTCCAATTTTAATCTTCAGCATGTGCAGAGCCAGTTTTTCCAGCACCATTTATTAAAGAGGCTATCTTTCTTTCAGTGAATGTGTTTGGCATCTTTGTTTCTGCATCTTATAATCTGTTCCATTGATCTTCAGGTCTGTTTTTTTTTTTGCCAGTACCATGCTGTTCTTATCATAGTAGCTTTAAAGTATAATTTCAGGTCAGGGATTGTGATGCCCCCTGCCTTGCCTTTGTTGCCCTGAAATGCCTTTGCTATTCTAGGTCTCCTCTGGTTCCAAATGAATTTTAGGATTGTTTTCTCTAATTCTGTGAGATATGCTGTTGGAATTGATCAGAATTGCATTAAATCTGTACAACAATTTTGGAAGTATGGCCATTTTCACTATATTGGTTCTTCCTACCCAAGAGCAAGGCCTATACTTCCATTTTCTGATATCCTCTTTGATCTCCTCTTTCAGAGTACTGTAGGTTTCAATGTAGAGGTCTTTTACATCCTTTGTCAGATTGATTCCTAGGTATTTCATTTTTTTATATGCTATGGTGAAAGGTGTTGTTTCCCTAATTTCTCTCTCAGTGAGTTTTTTATTCATGTACAGGAAGGCTACTGATGTTTGAGTGTTGACTTTGTATCCAGCTACACTACTGAATTTGCTTATCAAATCTAGGAGTTTTTTAGTGGAGTTTTTGGGGTCTTCTATGTAGAGTATCATGTCATCTGCAAATAATGATAATTTAACTTCTTCCTTTCCTGTTGTTATTCCTTTTATTTCTTTCTCTTGTCTAATTGCTCTGGCTAAAGTTTCCAGAACTATGTTGAATAAGAGTGGAGACAGTGGTCCGGTGAGATAGCTCAGCGGCATAAGCACCTGCCTGGCATGCACGAGGTACTGAGTTCGACTCCCGGAACTCACATAAAGGAAAAAAGGGGCCGGTGATATCACTCAGTGGCACAAGTGCTTGCTGGCAAGCGCAAGGTCCTGAGGTCGACTCCAGGTACCCACATTTAAAAAAAAAAAAAAAAAAGAGTGGAGACAGTGGACATCCTTGTCTTGTTCCTGATTTTAGAGAGAAAGATTTCAGTTTTTGTCCATCTTGTATGAAGATAGCTGTTGGTTTGTCACAGATGGCTTTTATCAGTTTGAGATAAAGACCATCTATTCCAATTTTCTGTAGGGTTTTTATCATGAAAAGGTGCTGGACTTTGTCAAAAGCTTTTTCTGCATCTATTGAGTTGGTCATATGATTTTTGCCCTTGGCTCTGTTTATATGGTGTGTTACATTTATTGATTTACATATGTTGAACCCTCCCTGCATCCCTGGATGAATCCCACTTAGTCATGGTGTATAGTCTTTTTGATGATTTTCTGCATTTCGTTAGCCAGTATCTCATTGAGGATTTTTGTATCTATGTCCATTAGGGAGATTGGCCTGCAGTTCTCTTTCTTAGTTGGGTCCTTCTCTGGTTTTGGTACCAGGGTAATGCTTGCTTCCAGGAATGAATTTGTGAGTATTGCTTCCCTTTCAATTTCATTAAAGAGTTTGAGAAGTAGTGGTGTTAGGTCTTCTCTAAATTTCCTGTAGAATTCAGCAGTGAATCCGTCAGAGCCTGGGCTTTTCTTTGTTGGTAGGTTTTTAATTGCATCTTCGCTGTCATTGATTGATATTGGTTTATTTAGGATTTTTATATCTTCTTGATTCAGCTTTGGTAATTCATATGTATCTAGGAATCTGTCCATTTCTTCTGCATTTTCCATCTTATTAGAATGCAAGTTTTCAAAGTAGATATAGATGACCTTCCAGATTTCTGCATGGTCCATTGTGATTTCACCCTTTTCATTCCTAATTGTATGAATTTGAGTCATTTCTTTCCTTTTTTTTGATAAGGTTGGCTAAGGGTTTGTCAATTTTATTTAATCTTTCAAAGGACCAACTCTTTGATTCATTGATTCTTTGTATTTTTTTTTTAAGTCTCCAATGTGTTAATTTCTGCTCTGATCTTTATAATTTCCTCCCTTGTACGAGCTTTTGGCTTAGCCTACTCTTCTTTTTCTAAAAGTTTGAGGTTCACAATTAAGTTGTTTATTTGTGCTTGCTCTGTTTTTCTGATATGGGCATTCACTGCTATAAATTTCCCTCTTAGGACTGCTTTCATGTTGTCCCATAAGTTCTGGTACATTGCATCGGCATTATCATTCAATTGTAGAAAGTGTCTAATTTCTTCTTTAATTTCATCTGTGACCCATTGGTTGTTCAGGAGGGTGCTATTTAATTTCCATGTGTTTAGGAAGTTCTTGTGGTTTCCTTTGCTATTGATTTCCAATTTCATTGCACTAGGTCTGATAATATGCATGGGATAATTTCAATTCCTTTGCATTTACTTCAGCATGTTCTATGAACTGGTATGTGGTCTATTTTGGAGAACGTCCCATGTGCAGCTGAGAAGAATGTGTATTCTGATGTTGTGGGGTGGAACACTCTGTAGACATCTATTAAGTCCATTTGTTCAAAAGTTTGGTTCAGTTCTAATATTTCAGTGTTGATTTTTGTCTAGTTGATCTGTCTTTTTGTGACAGTGGTGTATTGAGATCCCCCGATACAACTGTATTAGTGCTTATTTGATATTTCATGTCTGTTAATATTTGTTTTATATAGTTGGGTGCACTAGTATTTGTTGCATATATATTTATGATTGTTATCTCTTCCTTTTGGATTGTTTCTTTTACAAGGATGTAGTGACATTCTTTATCTCTCTTAGTCAGTCTTGGTTTGAAATTCACTTTGTCTGCAAATGGAATAGATACCACTGCCTTTTTCTGGGTTCTTGTCACATGGAGTATTGTTTTCCATCCTTTGACTTTCAGTCTATGAATTTCTTTTTTAATTAAATGTGTTTCTTGTATGCAACATATTGTTGGATCTTGCTTCTTGATCTAGTCTGTGTCTTTTGATTGGTGAATTGAGACCACTAGCATTGATGGTTATAACTGATATGTATTGACTTATCCTTGTCATGTTATTTTCCTGTTGTAGGCTCCCCTCTTTTTTCCCCTCCCTCTGTTTGTTTGCCTTGCCTGGTGAATTCCTTCTGGTGGGGTTCATGGAGTTGTAGTCCTTGTTATCTCTTTCTAGAATGTCCTTCAAAACATTCTGGAGTGCTGGTTTGGTGGTCATAAATTTCCTCAGATATTCTTTGTCATAGAAGTATTTTATTTCTCCATCAGTTTTGAAAGATAGTTTTGCGGGGTACATCAATCTGGGTTGAAGGTTGTTTTCCTTTAGAACTTGAAATACTTCACTCCAAGCTCTCCTTGTCTTGAGGGTTTGTGCTGAGAAGTCAGCTGTGATTCTGATGGGCTTTCATTTATAGGTGATTTGTATCTTATTCCTAACAGCTTTTAAGATTCTATTCTTGTGTTGAATTTCTGGAATCTTTAGTATGATATGGGTGGCTGTAGATTTTTTTTTATTGTGGCTAATTGGAGTTCTATATGCCTCACTTATCTGTATGTCAAATTCTTTTTCTCTACCAGGGAAGTTTTCTCCCATGACATCTGTGAACAGCTTTTTTATATCCTTTGTGCTATCTCTTGCTTTTTCATTGACTCTAATCAATCTTAAGTTATTCTTCTTTGCCTCATCTAGTTGCTGCTTGATCGATTTCTCATGGTCCCTTGCTATTTTTAAGAATTCTTTCTTTTCATCATCGCTAACCTCAAGCCTGTCTTCTATATCTGAGATCCTGTCCTCACATTGGCTTAATCTGCTGTGGATACTTTCAGTGAAATTTTTATTCTCCTGGATATGTGCTTGAATCTGCCTATTGATTCCATTTCTTTGCTATACTGAGCATTCATGGCTTCCATAATTTTCTTAAGCTCATCTTTTTTTTTTTTTTTTTTTGTCTGTATCTGCTCTAGAGTTCCTAAGCATGGTCTTCATTGTGGACACCATCTTTGCAGTTATCTGAGAAATTATTTCTGATTTGATTTTTTTCCTGGTGCCAGTGATATAGCTCAGTGGCATAAGCACCTTCCTGGCAAGTGTGAGGTCCTGAGTTTGACTCCTGGTACCCGCATATAAAAAAAAAAAATTAAGATTTTTTCCAGAGCCTCATTCAATTGCTGTGTTGTTACCACTTCAGAGAGGCCAAGTGGGTGGCTTTCGGATTGTCCCACCTCATTTCCCCCTGGGTTTGCCTTTGGTGAACTGGGTGTCTTGGGTTGCATCTTGTTTAAGTGTCTTCTCATTTTCTTTTCTTTTTTTAGTTTAATTCCTGGGGTGATGCTTGTAAACTGCCTATGGTGGGTTGCTTTATTGCTAGTATTTAGAACCCTTAGCAGATGACTATTTCTCTGAGGTATCTTCCAGGTGTAGCTTGCTTTTGGGTTTTGAGTCAGTTGCAAGATCCTACCTCTTCAGTTTGTTGGGGATGAGAAGTTGCTGCCTGTTTTGTCCAGTTCTTGGTTCTTTGGCACTTTGCCTCAGTATTTTCTGTGACCCTTAGTCAATCTCAGTCATGGAATACCAGGAAGAACAGCTGTTTAGAACAATTATGTCACTTTTGGTTATAGTGGTACCAATAGCATCAAATACAGCCTAGAAAATGACAGACTGAGCTAACCAGTAATTTGCCACTTTTAACCATATAAACTAGTTTTGTGGTTATATAACAAAATCTAAAACAAACTGGAAAATTATATGCAGTATACAAGTCCTTAATATGTCAGTTTTGCCCTCAGGGGTTAAAACTTAAAATGGGTTAAGGAGAAAATAGAGAAGTGGAAGCAGAGGAAGAGATTAGAAGTGAGACTGGCGGACAAAGGGGGATCATGCTAACTTTGGGAAACCGGTGCAGAAGACTGGAGGGAAAGAGTGAAGGAAGGGATAAAAGAAGAACAGAACAGAACAACAACCACAAATAGGCTGGAAACCATGTTCACACTCATATAAAAACAAAATCAAATAATGAAGGAGAAAAACAAACAAACAAATACCCACCACTACCACAACAAAAAACAAACAAGAGAGAGAAAAAAAAAAAGAAAAAGAAAAGAAAAGAAAAGGAAAGAAAAAAGTCCACTTCCAGGTTTGTATTTGCTGTCACTGGTAGACAACGTGTGGAGACAAGAGTCTCAACCTGTGCCAATCTATCCCAGCAAGCCAGCAGCAGCTTTTTGGCGGGATAGTGGGTAATCTCAGGAAGCCTGTACTTTCTGACTGAGACCAGACTCCCTTGGCCTGCAGCTGTCAGCATACCTTCCGTGGGCCTGAGCCCAGCTGGGAGCTGCTAGATGGAGCCAGCAGCTGCTCTGAGTTCTGAGCTCAGTTGGCCCTTCTCCTAGATGGCTCCCAGCCAATTGCTCTCTCCTGTGGGACAACTGAGCTCTCTGCACTCACTGCCAGTCAGTGCAGTTCCTCACATCCGCTGCTCCCCTGCACTGCAGTGTCTCTCCCTGGAGGCCTCTGGGGTTGCTAGCAGTCACCCTGTGTCTGCAGGTTTGAACTGCTCCTCTCACGCAGTGAGTCCTGTCTCAGAGAGAAGGTGCTGCCAGGTACCTCCTTCTACTTCATTGAAGTTTCTCTCTTCACTCTCTCTGTGGGCTTCAGTTCATGCTTCAGATCCTTCCTGGGTCCAGGGGATCCAGTTGCCTCCTGTCTTCCTCAAGTTGCTATATTCCAGCGTCTGGATTGCGACTCTCAGAGAGGTTCTTTCTGTGCTGCTTACCACTCTGCCATCTTGGTAATGCCCCTTCCTGTTATATATTTAGAAGGGGATAACAGGGAAAATTGGGTACAAAATTGGTAGTGAGAAATGGGGATGGGAAAAGATTCTATGACTGATATAAATATTAGAGAAAAAATTAAAATGAGTCAAATGAAAAGGGGAGAGGAAAAAAAAAAAGAAAAATTGAGCAGGAATAAGACCCAGGAGAAAGAAGACAGGTGATGAGATATGTATAAAAGTAGGAGGGATGTAAAGGGACAAGGGAGAATTCTCTTACCCTCTATAAACTATATTGGGAGAAAAAAGGCGTGAGGAAGAGAAGCATACATACACAAACAGACATGCTCATGAAAGAAAAAAGAGTAAAATAATGGAATAAAAGTCTGGGGGAAAATGTACAGAAGAAGGAAAACAGCAAAGAATAAAAAAAGAAAAAATGAAAAAATAATATAATCAAATAAAGAATAATAAAAGAAAGTTTTCTGTTGTTTAGACATGTGTCTCTTTTCCTCAGCCTACAGTTAAGGCTAGGCTTAGCAGAGCTAAGGCTCTGGCAGAGCTGGCAGAGCTGAAGCCAGAATGGGTCTCTGTTCACACTAGAAATCTAAGGTGGCAGTTCATCCTCAGAACGGCGCTGGGTGCAGAGATCTGCTTACAATGTGAACACGGCACCAATGCGAACTTCCAGTCCTATGTAACTCAGTTTGAACCTGGCCTCTGATCACAGGAGCCTGATTTATGTGTGCACTAGCCCCTGCCGTCAGTGGGATTCCCCCCATCTTCTCTCCAACTGCCAGCTGTCTCCTGTGACTGTCTTTCCCTCATCCACTCTGGGAACTTGGCAGTGTGAGGCAGTCAAGGGGCTGCTCTGGGACCCAGGTTCAAACATTCTGCCCTTCCCCACAGTGGTGTCCCTGCCAACTTTTGTTCCACAGTTGTGGCTGCGGGCACTATATTGAGGTCACTCATCAACTGTTGACTGTAGAAGGCTGCTCCAGAAGCAGTGTTCCATGTTTTCCTTGCTGGTTCCAACTACTGATGATTCTTTCAGTCCTGATGTAGTTCTCTGGTTCTCCCTGAGCAAAAAAGTTGTTAGTTTCACTTTGCCTCCCAGCTGGTGGCTAGACAGCAACTGTTGGCAGAGCTGCAGGGTCTCTCCTCCATGGTGTGATCTATTTCTTCTGTATCACTTAATTCTATTTTCTTCTCCTCTGTTAGTTCCCTCATGGTTCCTGGGTAACCTCCACTCACTTCAATTCCTCTTCAAGCAATTGTTTTCTAGACACTAGACATTTTGTCCTGGAGAAGCCGAGTTGCTGGCACTCTCTGCTCTGGGCCCCTTGCTGAGTCAAAGAGTAATTAAGTGTTAACCATTGCCTGGTTTGAGGGTTTCCCAGGGTCCTTCCCATGCAGCCTGCAGCCAGTAGAAAACCAAAAGTGATGCAGTGTAAGCAGGTTGGGAGGCTCGTGGCGATGTGCACAGGATCTGGAGTTTGGCACCAGGAAACACAGCCCTCCTCCCGTAGTTTTTTTTTTTTTTTCCTTAAATTATCCTTTGTATAATTCCATATAGTTGGGTTCCCTATAATCCAATATATGGAACTTCCCAACATCATCCTTAGGTTCCTTAATTTTAGAATTCACCATGTCTAACTACTTCAAACTACTATCCTTACAAATAAGGATACTTGAGTCTATGGAGGTTAAGTAACTGGCCAAAGGTCACATGACCATTTAGTGCAGATCCAGTATTGGAAGCCAGGCATCCTGATCATCATATAGGATTTTCTGTGGAACATGGTTCTGTGTTATGAAATTTACCCATCTTCTAAGTGGAAACCACATCATTAAGCCTTTCCAATTTTCACTAATTTAATTAGTGAAAATTTGGATTTGGTCTTAGACAAGCAGTATAGTATGATATTGTTTGAGGAAGACATTGTTATTGAAGAGAACATAACAATTGATAAGCCTAATTATATATTTTTTTTAATTTTTTTTTTTTCCTTCTTGAGACAGGGTCTCACTATGCCTGGCCTTGAGCTCACTTTGTAGCCCAGGGTGGGTCTCGAACTTGCAATGATCCTCATGCCTCAGCCTCCTGAGTGCTGGGACTACAAGCATGTGCCACCATGCCTGGCTAAACCTAATTACATTTGAAGATCAACCAATATGATGATGTTTTGAAAGAGCTGAAGGACTTAACCAATCCTGACAATTTTTCATCTATGCACTACACACTTCAAATATTAGAAATCTGGTATACAGAAGTCACCAGGTAAATCTTTAAACCCAGTGAAGATCAAAATCATTTATACTGGGACCTAATGAAGAAAGGAATTTATTATACTGGAAAGAGAACTATAGTAGCTTTTGGTTGGGAAGTATTGATCAGAAGGGAAAAATATAATATAGGAGGAGAAAAGAAAAAGAAGTTAGTAAATTGAAGAGAAATTTGCGAGCCAGTCAGACTTAAATGATAGTTCAGATCTTGTGAGGGCAGAGTGAAAGAACAAGAAGAGAAACTAGGCAGAAATGTGGCATGGTTTGGATTCTTTTAATCTCAAGAATGAGGGTAACCAAGCACACAAAAAGACTTTTACTATGTAGAGTTAAGGTGTTGGACATATTCCACCTCTGAGTACACTGACAAATGTACAAAAATTCTGATTTCTTTGCATCCTTGCCAACACTTGATATTTTCCATTTTAAAAACTATGGCCATACTATTAGCATGAAGTGGTACCACTAGTGTAAAGTGATATCTGATAATTTTAGTATAATCAATGTTTGTTTTTTAACTGTATATATGTCACAGTAGTGGGAAACTTGAAGCCAAGTTGTTAACAACTTAAATGGGAACATTCTTATATTTTACCTTTCTTCATAGATTCTTTTTCCATTCCATCCTTGTATGTGTATAAGAGTTTATCAACTTCCTCTAGATCCAGGAAGCCTGAGGCATCACTGTTCCATTTCTGAAAGAGGGCTTTTAAGAGAAGTTCCTGTCGGATTCGGAAAGCATTTTGTCTAACCTAGGATAGAAACAGGATAACAAGGCACAGAAGACGTGATGTTCATTATGCTAGTTGGCATCCTGTGTTTACTTTTTAAAAGCCTGGCACATTTTATAAAAACTGCTTTACTGTGGGGTTAACGATGACATTAATGGAAAATTCAGTGGAAAATTTTAACCACTTCAAATGTCATTTCTTTGTTTCACTTCTAAAGCAAAAACAACAGAACAGAACAGAACCAAACCAAACCAGGAACTGTCTGCACTGGACTAAAACATACTACATTGGGAAGGGTACTAACCTTTTTAGGAATTCTTTTCCAATCCCTCCCTCATTAATAAAAAATGTGATAAACACATGAGGCGCTCTCCCTGGCTTTTTAGGGGATGTGTTTTGTAGTGAAAGAGAATGAACACAGTGTTCAAACAAAGAAAAGTGGTTATGCTAAAAAATTTCTTTTTTATATTTAACATTGACTGAACTTGACATCAATTTTATTTACCTTTTAGATTTTTCACTAGATGAATTCTATTAATTAGATTGCAATTGAATTAATATCTAGATAGATTTATTTGCAAAAAGAAAATAAATATGTACCTTTTGGCTAAGTGGGTGGACCTGCAGTTGAGGAGGCAGAAAGGATATCAACCCTGGAATTAGCCTGAGAAGACTCATAAAACTGATGAGATTACTAAATAAGCTTGGTGAAAGTAATTTTCATTTCACATTTGAGAGGATTAGTTGTTTATATAAGTTAATGTGCACGCATTTATCTATCATCCAAGAAAGTATTAAATTCTTAGGAAATATGTGCTACCTGGGAGACTGTAAATAAAAATACATAACCTACCCAAAATCATGTCCCTGTGGATTTGGATTTGTAAACACACTCACACACAGACACATACATTTTGCACATACATATATCCACTCAACTTCAGAGGAAAAACAAAGCTGTATGATAAACCACCTTCTTCCTGGAACAAGCATGTTATCACTAGGGAAATGAGTTCTCTGGACTGTGACCTTTGAACATTTGCCAATAAAACAAGATATTTAATGGTTGTGCTTGTTGAAATAAAGTGATAAGTTTGGTTGTGCATTTTAAAAATAAGAGCCACATTGGGAACAACTAAGGTTGAGAGATTGACTTATCCTAGTGACCTAACTTGTTTTCATTGACAAATATTACCCACCTGTTCTAAGGCATTCATTTTCTCTTCTTTTGTTTCAACATAGCCCCTCTTAAAAAAAGAGGTGAGGGTCTCAGTGGCACTCAAGGGGGCATCTTCACCAACAAATGTCTCTAGGAGTTGCACAAACTGGAGTAGATCAAAGGAAATTCCATTGAAGGTACTTCTACCTTTTACTTCCTTGTAGGACTGAATATTTCGGATAGTTGAGTGTAGTTCTGTGAAGCAGGAAACAGATACCAAGCAGTAAAGGGAACAGTTCTAATCTTACAGAAAACAAATGAATGCCTATTGTAATAGATATCTGCTATTGTTTTGATGTGTTTTGTTTTGGTGCTAGGGATTGGACTCTGGGCCTTACATGCTAAGCATGCACTTTACCACTGAACTAGACCACCAGCCTCAACATCTACTATTTTTTTTCTATCAGGAATATATGCTTTCTTAGTGAGGTCCCTGGCAGTCTAGTGCCTAGAATATATGCTTCCTTCATGAGGGCAGCATCTATCTTTTTTACTTTGGGAAAACATCTCTCCTCTACTGTTAGTTCAGAGGAGTTAGGTGGTACTAAGCCACCTCATCCTTTCTCCATAGATGTGTAATACAGGTTTAGCCAATAATTCATGTATAACAGCAATGTAACCTACAATAAGCCAATGAATATTAGGTCCAGAACATTTGGGGGAACTATTAGGGGAGAATTATTCTTCTTGTACTCTGATTGCTGAACTAGTAGGATGTAAGCTTGGAGATACTCTTGCAGGCATTTTTAGCCACAAAAAGGAGAAAACTGCCTAAAAATTTAAGTGACACAGAGAAGAACAGAGCTGGGAGGAAGAGAGAGTGCCCTGCTACTGCTGGATCCTTGTTATGGCTAGTATCTAGATGTTCCTCAAAGCCTCATGCACTCATAGGTCAGAGCTTTTCGGAGCTGGCTGGATCTGGGGCATGTAATACTGGGATTAAGGGTGTGTGTTACAAAATTAGTCCACTGATTGGAATTAGCATAGTTCAAGGTATGGATAATGAAAGCCCCACCGTGGGTGTGAGTGGCATCAATCAATAGGCTTATAGCCTGGATGGAATATAAAGGGAGAAAGGGAAGGCCAGCTTGCTGCCTTCTGCTTGCTGCCTTGTGCTTGCTGCCTTCTGCTTGCCTTGCCATGGACTATTTCTCCTCTACGATGCTTTTCTGCCATGCTGCTCTGCCTTGGAGCCAGCCAACTATGGACTGAAACCTCTGCAAACTGTGAGCTGAAATAAACCTTTCTTCCTTTAACTTTGGGTGTTGGGTGTTTTGTCTCAGCAACAAGAAATGTCACTAAGACAATCCTGTTGTGCCTGAAGCCAGCTACATTCTGGGCTTCTTAGTTGCATAAATTAGCCAACATTTCTCCTGAGAGTGTTGGCTAATGTATTTGTCTTGAAGTTTAATGTTACAACATGAAGCATATTTCCTAAAATGTCAGTCCAATTACTTATGTTTGATTTACTCATTGATTCACTCATTCATGCTCTTATGCCTTCTATATGAGATCAGATGTAACTTAAAAATGATTACCCATGCAATTTTTAAAAGTTAGCAAGGCAAGCCCAGCACATTGGTACATGCCTATAATCCTAGCTACTCAGGAAGCTGAGGCAGTAGGATTGCAAGCTTGACGGCAGCCTGGGCAAGTCAGTGAGACCCTGTCTGAAAATAAAAAAATACAAAAGGCCAGGGATGTAGCTCAATGGTAGCTCTTTAGTTTGTGTGAAGCCCTGGGTTCCCACATATTGTAGGGGTAAAAAAAGAAAAAGAAAAGAAAGGTAGAGCAAATCCTGACCACAGAGGATTCTGCATTTTCACCAGAATATTTTAAACATATGAAGTTTGTTATTTGGGTATTTGGTTTGCTTTTATAGTGCTAGGGAGAAAAACCCAGGTCCTCATGCATGCTAAAAGTTTGTTATTTGACCCAGGTTTAAATGAAAAAAATTCAAATACAAAGAAAATAATCTTGATCTAATTAGTTCTAGTACTTGTTGATATGAAAGGGAAAATGATAAAGTAGCATTTTAGTAAAATATGAGTAGAATTTGGAACAACTATAGTTAAATACATGGCTTAACTGAAAGCTAAATTCTGCTCTTTTCTCTGTTGGATAGACCTTGCTTTACAAGTCTTCAAAAACAAGATAGATTCTCAACTGTCTCACATGTTTGGATATGAACCTACCAGGAAGAGAAATAGCTGGTATGATTTTTATTGAGTTCTAATATCTAATATCTGATTTATGTTGTATGCTTGGATCATACCTTCAAAGCAGTTGTAGGGTCATGTAATGGTTTTTAAAAAATATACTAAACCAGGCATGATGGCTTACACCTGTAATCTCAGCACTCAGGAGGCTGAACCAGGAGGATCACTGTGAGCTCGAGGCCAGCCTGGGCTAAATAATGAGTTCAAGACCAGCCTGAACTACATAGCAAGAACTTGTCTCCTAATTATATAAGTTTTAAAGTAGAAGAACATTCATCAATAATATATGTCACCACCAATAGCATACCTCTACCTAAAACATCCATCTTGTATATATTTGGACCTATCAGCTTTCAGAGACAAAATAATGTAAGGATCTCTTTGTGTCTTAGCAAAATCCAGTCTTTGTCATGAGGTACCATGGTAAATTAAAACCATCTATTGTAATTCCACCTATGTTTCCTAGTTTTGTTGTTAATATGTACCTGTGAATCTGGAGTTACCATAGATTAAGTTTGCTTGTTCCTCATCTTCAAATTTGACATACTTCATCCTCCAGTTAGCAGACAAAAATTCACCTATAAAAAGCACAATTTTTACTATAGCCAATTTAATCTCACTTTCACAATGTTTCTGTTATAGGGTATAAAATGAAAGGAAGATTAAATGAAGAGTTACCTGACCATGACTTTCCTTCTATTTGGGGGGACTTGGGTTCACAGGATTTATCTTTCTGAACATCCTTTTTTGTCATTTCTAAGAGGCACAAAATAAAATGGTTATGAACTGAACATTACATGTTCTGCTAGGTATCCTATTAATGAATGAGAGAAATGCCTTACCTATAGAATAGCAAAAACCTGAAGTACTTCCCCATATGTGTTGTATCATAATTGACCACAATGAAATCACTTAATAATGTTAATTGTTGAGAGCAGCTCTGGCAAAAGCTGTTTGTTGTGTCCCAATTTGGTCATGCAAAGGAGGGATACATTTCCCAGCCTCCCTCACAGTGAGGTATCACCATACGTGTACCTAAATTCTGACCAGTGAGATATGAATAAATATTTGAAATGCAGTGTTTTCTGTCTGAAATATGACTTTCAGAAACTCTTCTAGAATATATATCCTTTAACTAACTAAAAAAACACAGGGCCCATTTCATAGCTGAAATAAAAGAAAATTTAAAAAGTGGTTTCTAATATCAGATACCACATTTAAAGCAAAAGGCCTTCCTCTGCCTTTTCAAAAACCCAGTTAAAACACAGGTACGTCAAACATTGCTAGATTTCCTCCTTATTAATAGGCTTCTACTACACATGATATTCTAGATAAACTGATGATAGAGACATTTTGGTTTGCATTTAATTGAGGTTTCAAGTCTAAACTGATGTTGAAACAACTGTTGTTGCCAAAAAGGATTGCAATTTTAATGAATATTTTCTGAAAAGACTTTAAGAACTACTCCATGAAACAGGGAGAGGAGAACTGAATTACTTTCTGAAAGATGATCTTTTCTACTTGATGTGGGAACTTCCTCTTGCAGTTCAGAACCTATGAAAATAGTTCCTCCTCTTATGTTTGCTCCCATAAACTCTCTTTCTGTGAAGGGAATTTTTTTTTTTTTTTAATGTGGGTACCGGGAGTCGACCTCAGGACCTCACGCTTGGCAGCAAGTGCTTGTGCCGCTGAGTGATATCACTGGCAGTTTTCTTCCTTTATGTGGGTTCTGGGAATCGAACTCAGGACCTTGAGCTTGCCAGGCAGGTGCTTATGCTGCTGAGCTATCTCACGGCCCTTGTGAAGGGATTTTAAAGTACTTAGAGAGAGTAGCCTCCCAAGATTTTGTCTTTTTTCTAAAGATCCTACCTTTTGCTGATTGTGAAGTTGAGCCTCTGTCCTGCTGTTCTGAAGCTGTCTTTCTGTGTGGTCTTTGTTCTGACTCTTTATGTGGTTCTATCACTGACTCTCTCCGTGACCCTTGCTCTGCAGTTGACCCTCTGTGTGTTCCTTGCTCCATCACTGACTCTCTGCGTGACCCTTGCTCTGCAGTTGACCCCCTGTGTGATCTTTGTTCTACAGTTGATGCTCTGCGTGACCCTTGCTCTGCAGTTGACCCTCTGTGTGATCCTTGCTCTGTCACTGACTCTCTGCGTGACCCTTGCTCTGCAGTTGACCCTCTGTGTGATCTTTGTTCTACAGCTGATGCTCTCCGTGCCCCTTGCTCTGCAGCTGACCCTCTGTGTGCCCCTTGCTCTGCAGTTGACCCTCTGTGTGATCCTTGCTCTGTCACTGACTCTCTGCGTGACCCTTGCTCTGCAGTTGACCCTCTGTGTGATCCTTGCTCTGTCACTGTCTCTCTGCATGACCCTTGCTCTGCAGTTGACCCTCTGTGTGTTCCTTGCTCCATCACCGACTCTCTGCGTGCCCCTTGCTCTGCAGTTGACCCTCTGTGTGATCCTTGCTCTGTCACTGACTCTCTGCGTGACCCTTGCTCTGCAGTTGACCCTCTGTGTGATACTTGCTCTGTCACTGTCTCTCTGCGTGACCCTTGCTCTGCAGTTGACCCTCTGTGTGATCCTTGCTCCATCACTGACTCTCTGCGTGACCCTTGCTCTGCAGTTGACCCTCTGTGTGATCTTTGTTCTACAGTTGATGCTCTGCGTGATCCTTGCTCTGCAATTGACCCTCTCTGTGGTGTTTGTTCTACTACTAATTCTCTACTTGATCTTTGTTCTAGAGTTGAGTCTGTGATGGTTCCCTGTTCTATTACTGCTTCTCTGTACAATTCTTGTTCAGCATTCGCCTCTCTGCCTTGTTCTTCGTTTGAAATTCTTTGTGATCCTAGATCTGCAGCTTTTCCCCTCTGCTGTTTGGGTGGATGTGGTGGTACTGTTGATGTTCTCAGTTCATCATATTTTGGTTGATCTTCTGGATCCTCTAATGATGTATTTTGGGTTTTGTTATGTTTTTCAGAAAGTAATGCATTCATCTTTAAGAGTACTTTATCGAAGTCTTCATAAATGTGTTTCTGATTATCCATGTCTCCCCAGAACTCAGGCAAGCCTATCTCTTCAAACTCAATGAATGGCCCTAATGCAGAAAACAACAATTAATTTATTTAAGCAGTTGATCTTACATAGCAGAATCAGAGTTATTAAATTAGTGTAAAAAAGCATTGAGCACAGTGATTTTTAATATAGTCCTATTACTTTAAAACCTTTTGTTGCAACCCCATAAAAAGCAAAAGAATACTCAAAGAACATTTTACAGGGCCGGTGAGATGGCTCAGTGGCATAGATGCCTGCCTGGCAAGCGCGAGGTCCTGAGTTTGACTCCCAGTACCCATGTACAAAAAAAGGGCCGGTGATATTGCTCAGCAGCACGGGCACCTGCTGGCGCACGAGGTCCTGAGTTCGACCCCTGGTACCCACAAAAAAAAAAAAAAAAAAAAGAACATTTTACAAATGTTCACTGCTGCGAATTAGGTGTCCCTTCCTAAAGGTATGGCTTTGGAAATGAACATAATTTTTCTTTTGCTCTTTGGAGTGTTGCTTATATTGACAAGGCAAATAAAATTTGTCTACTAACTTTGTGGCCCTTCCACAATAAGCATAGCATAGAGTTGGGGAAAGGACCATGTTTTTCCATCTCAAATATCTTTTCAATATCTGCAATATGAAATAAGAGCAAGTCCCTATCCATGACAGTCTTTCACTGGGGTTATATTTTCCAGTATTCACTTTCACCCTTCTTTCTCCCTCTCTGATTCTTTATTCCTCAATTCTTCCACAACTCATGTGGACAACTGGTTCAGAAATCTAGGGAAAGAGGTTGGGGTATAGCTTAGGATGTGTGAGACCCTGGGTTCAATCTCCATTTTAAAAAAAGAACCGGGCCGGTGATATAGCTCAGCAGCATAAGCGCCTGCCTGGCAAGCGTGAGGTCCTGAGTTCGACTCCTGGTACCTGCATATTAAAAAAAAATAAATAAATAAAATAAAAATAAAAAAAGAACCTTAGGGAAAGCATTCACCAGAATCCCATTGTTAAACAACAGCTGGAGGTATACCTCAGTGGTAGAGTACTTGCCTAATGAGTGATAAGTCCTAGGTTCCATCCCCCTAGTGCAAAACAACAACAAAACCTTGGTGTCCAAGACTACACAGAGTAGGACTCACACCACAGATTGTCCCTATGGTCATCAAAACATTTAGTAATTAAGCCATAACATTGTGATTCCCATAAATTTTAGGAATATTCTATGTATACTATTCACATATTTTAAAATATCCAAGTAATAAATCTTCACACAAAAATAAGATATTATTTAGAAAACCCATGGATTAAAAGGCTTTCTCTTTTTTAAAAAATAAAACTAATAGTTCTGTTTATGTTGGTAGAAATACGAAAAGGATATCTTACCATATAAGTATAAGATTTATAAGTACAAGTAACAATATACAAGTAAAAATGCTTGGGAGAAGTAAATATTTTTCTCAGAAATTTTAGAATTCTAAATTGAGCATTAAAACTGGAATAACAATTATCAACTAATTTTTAAAACATTCAAAATATCACTGAAGCCTCTCTTCATTTAAATTAGTTTAAATTTTAGTTCTGACATAATGCTTTTGAGTATTACATTGTGATGAAAAATGCATCTAGGAGTGATGAGGAGTGAATTTTGTGAGGGAATGAACAAGTAGCTATAGTTAGAGTCATCATAACTCGAGAAGTTATGTGAAAGGATTCAGTGAGAGGTAGAATGATCATATTAGAGTACTGTGACACTCCATTTTGAAGATGCTATTCCATCTGAATAGTACTTACATTGTCTTGGGTTTCGGAGTAAACTCCTAAGTGTTTGTGAACTTTGGTCATAGAACTCTTCCAGCAAGGCCAATGTCCTCTGCCGATCCAAAATCCCTACCTAAGCAGGAAGGTTATATTGGTAGTTACAGGAGATTTAAGATTTTAATGTAGACAGAACATGGCTTTCTGAAGCTTTTATCACCCCCATCACCACCACTACCATTGCCACCATAATCATCACACAAATAAAAGCTGCAAGCCAGGTGTGGTGGCACATGTTGGTAATCTCTGCACTCTGGGAAGCTGAGGGAGGAGGATAGTAAGATTGCGCCTAGCCTGGTCAACTTCATGACTTGGCAAGACCCTGTTTCAAAGTGAAAAAACAGAAAAAAGGAATAGGGATGTAGCTTAGTGCCAAGGCCGTGTGCTCAATCCTCAGCACAGCATGAATATACATACCTATATATGTACATATAATTTCTTTTAATGGCTATATGGCATCGTATAATATGAAAATGCCATCAATTTCTTAACATTCCTCTATTCATGGGCATTTAGGTTATTTCCACTATTTTGATACTAAAATAACATTGTGGTGGATATCTTTATTCATATCTCCTTGTGTACGTTTACAAACATTTCTCTAAGGTAAATAAGTGTGCTGAGGAATTTTCACGTAGAGAGCCAGGACCCCAAGGCCCTTTTCCCAGGAAGCAGCTTTATTTGTGCCGGCAGTGACTCAGCAGATTCTTGTCCAAAGGCTGAGTGCTGAATGTGGCATAGCTGCACTTTTTTATACAATTCTTGTGTCTTTGTCTCCCTTATTTGGGCTTACACTAACATTGTACAGTTTGGTTGGGTAACATTAACATTCTACAGTCTGGTTGAGTGTGATTTATGTTACAGAGTTACATCAGAACTGCATATGGGTACACAGAAGCTGATATTACCACATTGTAAAGAGTTCCTAACCCAACACATCAGGAGGAGCCTTACCACAAGTGGAATTACAAATCATATAATATACACATTTTCAATTTTAGCAGTTATTGCCAAATTGCTCATAAATTGCCCACACCAATTTACATTTTTGCCATAACTAAGAGTATCTATCATCTCTCCATATCCATACTAATACTTGATATTGTTAGGGTTTATACTTTTTCCAATCTGATAGTCAAAAAATGGTATTTTATTTTAATCTCATTTCTTCCATTAGTGAGACTAAATATATTTTGATATGTTTACTATGTATTTGGCTTTCCTCTTCTGTGAATGGCTTTTTCATGTCTTTTGTCCATTCTTTAGAGTTGTCTGTTTCTTCTTAATTTGTGAAATTTTGATAATGGTCATTCTACTATGTAGTGAATATCTTTGGCTAGTTTTTCTCTTATATCTTAGTTTAACTTTTGGTGAGTCTAGTCATATCAATGTTTTTAATTTTGAGGTAGTCAAATATATCAATCATTTCCTTTATGGTTTGTGCTTAGAGTATTCCTTAGAAAATAATCACTTATATTGTGGTCAAAATGTATGCTCTGTATTTGCTTCTAAAACTTTTAAACATTTGTTTTCTATGTCTATTTTTCAGATCATATAGAACTCATTTTTCCTCATTAGGGAAGTTAGGATCTAATTTTATATTTTTTCCAGTATGAAAGCCAGTTGTCCAAATATTGTTTCTTTCCCGTTGATTTATATTGCTACCTGTGTCATATATAAATTCCTATATGCTGTTGGATCTGGTGCCAGGTCGAATATTCTGTTCCACTTATTTATTTATCTATTCCAACATCAAAGGCAAGTTATGTTAACTAATAGAGTTATAACTTTATTTTAAATATCAGGGAAATCATCCCCAATTTGTTCTTCATTAGTATGTTTGGTCTTTTTCTATCCATAAGGTTTGAATCAGACTTGACTCCCCCAACCCCCAACCTGCTTGCCAGCAGAGGCACTATGCTCTACAAGGAACTCAGCCCAGTACCAAAGTTGTCATCAGCAAGCACAGGATGTTATGGAAGAGATAAGATAGGACAAGGAATTTTGCAGGTCCCGGGACAGCCGGGGACATCTGGAGACACCTGAAAATTTATGCCGGACACTTCAAGGACTTTGCCCACTGAGGTGCAAGACTGCCAGAGAACTTTGACTACCGATGTTTATTAAAATCTTCCTGTGTAATGTCCCCTGCCTTCTTTCCATCCCTATAAAAGGGACACACTTCTCTTTGTTAGGGGCAGACGGCCTTATCACTCTCTGCCTGCCTGCATCCAGGCACGTAAATTCCACACCATGTTGCCTTTACACAAGCCTGGTGGTCTCTGCTGGTCACCCCCACCCCCCTGTATGTTATATGTTTTATACTATTCCTGGACCTTTATTTTCCCATCTGAATTTTTAAAAACTAAACCTTTATTTAAAAAATACAACATACACAGCTTCTCAAGATGCTGAGGCAGGAGGATTACAAAGTATGAGGCAAGTATGAGGCCAACTATGGCAACATAGAGAAATCAGTCCCCAAATCAAAAACAAACAAACAAACAAAATGCAGCATACAAACAGAAAACAACACAAATCATGAGTGTTTGGTATTATGAATTAAGAGTTTAAACCCAACAGGAATTACTTCTCAAAGGAAAACAGCAGACTTTAGTAGAAGGGATAGCTTTGGTCACTCAAGGGATCTACACATGACCCTACTATAGCAACCTGCCACAGCTTCTAACTTGCCATACACATTCCAAACGCTCTGGGGTCTTCTGGGTAATAAGTGACAAAACAGAGTGTTTGCACTGCACCCTCAAAAAACCTACAGTCTTTTATTCTGGAACGCACTCTGGCAGCTAGTGGCTAGGTTAATGCACCACACAAACATACACAAATGTACTCAGTTAATAAGAACAGCACATGCAAATGTGGCAAAGGTTGTTTCTAAAACGTAAAAAAGGTCAAATAAGAATCGTACCTCTTCTTTAGCGGTATGTAGCACAAGATAGAGTAACTTACTGCATTCTTAGGACCACAGCATTGCTGAAAATTTTTACCAAAATATTATGTAAAGCCTGGATTTTTTATGTCCCACCCTCTGACACAAATATGTCTTACCAAGCCATTTAATGCCATTTAATGTTCATCGTAGCAGATCACCATCATGTATACCCATTAAAATAATAGAGCCATGTGATGTTCTGTGATATGTCAACACTATCAAGGTTTCTGTGTACTAGATTATAACACAGAAAAGAAGAGCTGCCTTAGTGCTAAGGCAAAGCAATGAAAGTAAAAACTATTCCTGACAGGTGAAATCAACCTTCTGTTAGTACTTTTAAATTGCTCCAGAGACAACAGTACATGCCAGAGTAATAGCGGTCAGTGAAAGAACTACATCAAGCTGGTCCAGTAAGGATTCCATACCTGGAATAGCCACTGTAATCAAAGTCAAAGATTCTTTGAGATATATGGATATTATACAAAATAGGAGAATTAGATAAAAATGTCATAGGATTACTTCCTTTGTATCCTTTATATATTTGTATACCTAATCTCTATGGAATTTAAAAAATCTATTTGTTTGATTTTTTTTTTTTTTTGTGGGTACCGGGGGTCAACCTCAGGACCTCGCGCGCCAGCAGGCACCCGTGCTGCTGAGCGATATCACCGGGCCTTTTTTCGTATGTGGGTTTCGGGAGTCAAACTCAGGTCCTCACGCTTGCCAGGCAGGTGCATATGCCACTGAGCCATCTCACCAGCACCCTATTTGTTTGATTTTTACTATTCTGGCAAATAGAAAATTTAGTTCTACTTGGTCCTTCCTTCCATTATAGTCCCCAATTTGGAGAACAAAAGGGAAGATTCTGCTAGTTGCTGAGTATGTCTATTCCAATTACACATTCAGAAACCAGAATAACCATAGATAAGCCAATAAGATTAATTGGGCCTATGATATAACCTTGGGCCAAAATAACATTTATTACTTGACAGCTGTAAATCCTAACTTTAACCAATAATCTCCTCGGGTATTTTGGGATCCTAGGGATTAGTGTTAACTTGGAGTTAATGTCTGATAATTCCTAAGAGCTGGTATAGTTCCTTTTTGCCAGTGCATATTCTCCACAGTCAATGGCTGCAGGCCCTTTGAAGAAGCCCTGGAGTATATGATTGTGGAAGTATCATAGGGGATACTTCCCCAGGGGACCCAGTCCTTCCTTTAAACAAAGAGTTCTTGGTTTATGAACTGACTTTAGTCTGGGAACTGGATAAGAAGTCAACTGTGATGTCACAATTGTAGTTGTGGCTTTTCTATAAATATATCTGGCAATAATTTAGTAGACATTTTCTCTAATTCCTAAGTAAACCATGATCACCAAGAAAAGTCATGTGTGTTAAAATACCCAGATGGCCAGTTAAATCCTCACTGTTCATTATATTCAGGAGTTAGGGAAATAAGCAAATGATCCTATTAAAACATAGCTATGGGACTTGGAGATTTGGTAAAAATACCATTTATCGATAATATGTATGAGCACTAACTGTGACTACTCAACCTCATCTCTGGCAGTTATATGCCGTGTGTCTTCTGTCACTTTAGAATCCACCTAGACTGCCTGCAGGTGCTACCCTTCCTTATTAGTGCCATGTTGGATTCAGGACTTCTCCATGAAGCCTGCAGTCTCTATGATACATCCAAGAAATGAAACATAAGTGCCTACAGCTCTTAAATTTCCCCTCAATCTACCTGAAATTTCCAAAACTGTCTATAATGTCCTCCACCTCCAACCCTGATTGGGGTGCAGGGATGGGGAATCAGATACTAACCCTGACTGAGAGACCCAGACAACATTTAAGTTGTAGTCATATGATCTCCAACTTCCTTCTCCCATTACCTGGTTCCAACTTTGCAGTAAGAGAAAAACTGCTTTGATTCCATACTTTGCATTCTGCCTTAATCTATGATTCTCTAGTCTTTCTCAACACTCCAGTATTTTCACTTTAAAATCTATGGGCTTTCCAAACCCCTGTTTCAACTACTAGCTTAAAAATATTCATCCAATTCACAGGAAGATGACAGAGCAGCAAAGAGCAGCAAATCAGCCTCTTTGAGATTTGGAATCCAGACAGTGGAATATAACAATTTGAGGAAGAAAAGAAGGAAGGAGGTAGATCTCTGAGACCCAGGAAGGATCTGAAGGGAGAATTGGCATCCACAGGGAAAGTGAAGAGACAGCCCTCAATGCAGAAAAAGGAGGAGGCAAACTACACTTTCTCCGACTCCCAGATTGTGGAGTAAGAGAGGAGGCTTGAATCTACAGAAACACAGTGAGGGTGGTGACTCCAGAGGCATTCAGGGAGAAACATACCAGTGGAATGGAGTAGTGGATACTGTGAGCTACAACAAGGGGTGAGTGACTTCAGGCCAAGCATCTGCTGTGTGTGCTGGAGAGGGTGCTTGATCAAATGCCATTTTAGGAAGGGGCCAACGGAAGCCAGGACTCAGAGAAGCCATGGATTGGCTTCATCTCAGGGCTCCCAGTGACTGGATGAAGGACAACTGTTTGTAGATGTCCAGAGGTCAGGAAGCCAAGGACAGGCTGGTAAGAGATACCCAGAATGTTGCAGGGTGAACAACTCAGGCCCCAACGGCTCAACCAGAGGCCAGGATCAGCCTGAACTTCTGTGGAGTTGAAAGCACCAGAATTAGCACCCTTCCCTAATCCTACTGCAGGCTTGCTTGGATCATCCAGCATGGATCTGGGCTCTGTCTGCCTCCTTTGTCTACCAGTGACAGCAGAGACATGCCTTGAATTGGACACTACCATAAACTGTACCTCAGAAGGTAACCACAGGCTTGAAATCACAGAGAAATCTCTTTTTTTGTTTTCTTTTCTTTATTTCTTCTTTTCTTGATTGTTTTTGTTTTTTCTTTTTCTTTCTTTCTTTTTTTTTTTTTTTGTGGGTACCAGGGATCGACCTCAGGACCTCACGTGCCAGCAGGTGCCCGTGTCGCTGAGCGATATCACCGGCCCTTTTTTCGTATGTGGGTTCCGGGAGTCGAACTCGGGCCCTCACGCTTGCCAGGCAGGTGCTTACGCCGCTGAACCATCTCACCGGCCCCCTGTTTTTGTTTTTTCATGAGTGTGAACATTATTATTACAGTTTTTTGTTTTGTTTTGTTTTGTTCTTTTTTTTTAAGGCTTTTTATACTATATTAAAAAATCATAAAATAAAAAAGGGATCAATCAACATATATATCAGAAATCCCTCCAGTAGTCCCAGTATTCAACAGCTTTTCCCATCTCTGCTCAGAACATAGATCTTTTAAGGATCATTGTCTTTGCTCAGGCTGCAGCTCATTTAAGGATCTGAGATGACTCTAGTTCTTAAAATCAAACTTGTTCTGCCAAATCCAAGACCCTGAATTTATCCAAACTGTAGAAACATGCTTTTACCACCTGTTCACCAAAATACCTCCCATAGATCAACAACAGCTTTAATTGCTGATTCAACTCTCTCAAATTCTAAAAATATTCATACTGCTTCATCATCAGGGGCACCAGGAATTTCAAATATCACACATTTGCCAACTTTGCCACATTTTTCACATTCTTCCTTGGTTTCAATTTCCAAGTCATCATCAACTTCTCCTGCACCAACCATGTTCCTCAGTAGGACCACTTTAGTAGGACATTTAAGTATTTCAGTTAATGGATTCGAATCCGACTTTGATGCATCTTGAGATTCACCTTTCTCGGTGGCATCACCCACAATAATCTTGCTGTCCTGTTTGCTGGGTCTTCTTCACTGACAATACGGTGCTCAGCCCTTGCTCATGCTTCCCCACACCCTGGCCTTCCCGGAAGCCATACTTCTGCATGATCTTATGTGCTACTGTGCCACCCATATTAGCAAGGAAGGAGTTGCTGGGCCTAGCTGGAGATCTTGGCCTATCCTGTTCCTCATATACTGGGGGAGGAATAGCAGCTTTGGAAGACTGTGGTTGAGGTCTTGAGTCCTCTCCATAAGGAAAATCTCGGGGTAACTCTTTGTCTTTCTCTACAAGAGAAGTAGGGGGTGCAATAGCAGCTCCTCCCATACTTCTTTTTCTTATCTTCTGCTCATAATCTTCATCTACATCAGAATCTGGACTTGGTCACCTTGAAAACTCACTAACTTTATGTCTGTCTTTATGCCTCTTTTCCCTTTCTTCTATTTCCTTCTGTCTCTCCAGCTTCCATTGTCTCTGTTGTTCCTCTCTTAGGTGCTTCACTACTTTCTCATAGTCATTAGGAAACATAGGATCATATTCATCAGCTAAAGGAATCAGAATTTCTCCTGCAGAAAACTCTGAAGGAACAGGGTCCTTCGGGCCTGAAGCAACATGTGGTGGAGTGTCCACAATCTGCCAGTCATCTGCAGAGCTGCCTCGCTTTAAGTCAATGACTGGGGCAAGGACGGTACTTTGTTTTGTGCTTTGGCTCTTTGCCTGAGTGAGAGCTGCCTTCTTCACCTGAAGCTGAGACCACACAAGCTTCAAGTTTTTGGACCAGCCTTCTGTTTTTGAGCCACTGGTTTCCACTCCCAGGTCATCATATAGGGACATCTTTTTGGTTTGACGCTGGCCCACTGGGCTGACTCTGCCCATGGGCCATGGAAGCAATAGCGTGGAGCCTGGCCACACTCAGCTGAAAGCCCCAGACCATGGGAGTCAGTGGTGGCACACATGCTCTGCCAAGTCCATGGGGTGCTCCGAGGCACCTGTTTTGTTTAGTTCTTGTTTTTGTTTTATCCATCTTTCTTTCCCTCCTGTCTTCTTCATCAGTTTCCCAAAAGCTTGGTTAATTGTCCTTTGTTCTTCAGCCTTGCTTCTAATCTCTAATCTTTTATTTCTCTATTTTTTCCTCTTAACGCTTCCAAACTTCCTTCCTGAGGGTAAAATCACTCTATTGAGGGAAAATTTACTGTATATAATTTTCTGATTACTTTTACATTTTGTTACATAACTATAAATCTTATACCTATGATTAAAGGTGGCAAAATAACAGTTACCATAGTTTGTCATTTTCTAGACTGTGGTAGATGCTATTGTCATTACAGATTGTACTACTTTATCCAAGGTGACATAGTTGTGATTAGTCATTCTTCCTTGTATGTTGATACTGAGATGGTCTGGGGTCATAAACAATACCATAGTCCAATACCAAAGAACTGGGTGCTAGTCCAAACAGGCAGCAACCTCTCATCCCTAATAAGTTGAAGAGGCAGAATCCTGGGAAAGACTCAAAAGTCAAAAGCCAGGGCCGGTGAGATGGCTCAGCGGCTTAAGCGCCTGCCCGGCAAACGCGAGGGCCCGAGTTCGACTCCCGGAACCCACATACGAAAAAAGGGCCAGTGATATCACTCAGCGGCACGGGCGCCTGCTGGCGCGCGAGGTCCTGAGGTCAACCCCCCGGTACCCACAAAAAAAAAAAAAAAGTCAAAAGCCAGCTAAACCTAGAAGACATCTCTGAAGGGTAGTCATTTCCTAAGGCTGTCTCCATATTAGTAATAAAGATACCCACCATTAGCAATTTACAAGCATCAATGCAGAAAACAAACTAAAAAAAATACAAAATGAGAAGACATGGGAGCAAGATGCAACCCAGACCTCCGGCTCATACAAGGCAAATCCAGAGGGCACTGAGGTAGAAGAAATCAAAAGCCACTCAGCTGAACTTTCTGAAATGGTAGCAGTGAAAGCAACAAAGCAAATAAATGAGTCTCTAGAAAAAAACAAATCCGATATAATTGCACAGATAACTAGAGAGATGATGACCATAATGAAGGACATGGTTAGTGAATCTATAGTAGGTATAGATAAAAAGAAATAGAGGAGCTTAGGAAAGTGATGAAAACCATGAATGCCCAACACAGGAAAGAACTGATGCCATAAAATAGATTCAAACAGATATCTAGGACATTAAAAATTCTATTGAAAGTATATACAGCAGAATCAATCAATGTGAAAATGGAATAACAGATCTAGAAGACAGGTTTTTAGCTAGTGATCATCAAATGAAAGACCTCTTAAAAATAGCAAGGAATGACCAAAAAATCAATCCAACAGCTGCTAGATGATGCAAAGAGGAATAACATAAGTTGATTGGAATCAATAAAAAAGCAGAAGATAGCACAAAGGACATAAAAAACTTGTTCACAGAAGTAATGGCAGAAAACTTCCCAAGCACAGAAAAAGAATTTGACATACAGATAAGTGAGGCACATAGAACTCCAATTAGCCATGATCAGAAAAAAAAAAAAAAAAAAACTTACACCAAGGCATTTAATAGGTAAGATTTCAGAAATCCAGAACAGAATGGTAAAAGCTGTTAGAGACAAGAAACAAATCACCTGTAAGAAAAACCCATCAGAATTACATCAGACTTCTCAACACAAACTCTTAAGTCAAAGAGAGCTTGGAGTGAAGTAATTCAGGCACTAAATAAAACAAAACAACCTCCAACCCAGATTGTTGTGCTCTGAAAAATTGTCTTTCTTAATTGATGGATAAATAAGACACTTCCATGATAAAGAACACCTGAAGAAATTCATGACCACCAAACCAGCACTCCAAAAAGTTCTGAAGGATATTCTGAAAAAAACAATGAAGATAATAATTCCATAAATCCCAATAAAATGAATCCACCAGGCAAAGCAAGCAATTAAATAGCAGGGAAAGAAAGGGAACCAACAACTGGAAAATAATATGACAAGGAAAGTCAACACATATCAGTTATAACATCAATGTAAATAGTCTCAATTCACCAAACAAAAGAAACATTGGCAGAATGGATCAAGAAACAAGATCCAACACTATGCTGCACACAAGAAATACATTTAACCCCCAAAGAAATTCGTAGACTGAGAGTCAAAGGACAGAAGACAATATTCCATGCAACAGGAACCCAGAAAAAAGCAGGGGTGTCTATTCTATTTGCAGACAAAGTGGATTTCAATCCAAGATTGATCAAGAGAGACAAAGAAGGTACCTACATCCTTGTTAAGGGAACAATCCAAGAGGAAGAGATAACAATCATGTATGCACCAAAAACCAGTATACCCAAGTATATAAACAAACATTAATGGATATGAAAAATCAGATAAGCACTAATACAATTGTAAGGGGTGACCTTAACACCCCACTGTCAGAAATAGACAGATCAACTAGACAAAAAATCAACAAAGAGCTGTTAGAGCTGAACCAAACCTTTGAACAAAAGGACTACATAAATATTTACAGTGTTCCACTCCACAAAGATGGAATACACATTCTTCTCAGCAGCACATGGGACTTTCTCCAAAACAGACCACATACTAGCTCACAGAACATTCTCAAACAAGTGCAAATGAATTGGAATTATCCCATGCATATTATCAGATCATAGTGCAAAGAAATTGGAAATCAATGGCAAAAGAAACCACAAAAGCTACATAAACATGTGGAAAATAAATAACATCCTCTGAACAACCAAGGTGTCACAGATGAAATTAAAGAAGAAATTAGAGTTTCTACAATTAAATAACAATGCCAATACAACATATCAGAACTTATGGGATGCAATGAAAGCAGTCCTATGAGGGAAATAAATAGTAGTGCATTCCCACAACAGAAAAACCAAGCAAGCTCAAATAAATAACCTAATGTTGAACCTCAAGTTTCTAGAAAAGAAGAGTAAGTTAAACCCATAGCATGTAGAAGAGAGAAAATTATAAAGGTCAGACCAGAAATTAATGCAATTGAGACTAAGAAAACAATACAAAGAATAAATCAACAAGTTGGCCTTTTGAAAGATTAAATAAAATAGACAAATACTTAGCTAACCTTATCAAAGAAAAGGAAAGAAAAGACTCAAATTCATGCAAGGAGGAATAAAAAGAGCAAAATCACAACAGATCCTACAGAAATCCAAAAGATCAATACCTACTTCAAGAACCTGTACTTCAATAAGATAGAAATTGCAGAAGAAATGGCCAGATTCCTAGATGCATATGAATTACAAAAGTCAAATAAAAAAGATATAAAAATTCTAAATAACTCGTATCTGTCAATGAAATTGAAGAAGTAATTAAACTACTAACAAAGAAAAGCCCATGACGTGACAGATTCACTGCTGAATTCTACAAGAAATGTGGAGAAGATCTAATGTCATCATTCCTCAAACTCTTTAATGAAATTGAAAGAGAAGCAATACTCTACTCCCAAACTCATTCCTGGAAGCAAGCATTACCCTGATACCAAAAACAGAGAAGGATCCAACCAAAAAAGAGAACTACAGGCCCATCTCCTTAATGAGCATAGATGCAAAGATCCTCAGTAAGACACTGGCAAACAGAATGTAGCAAATCATCAAGAAAGTTATACAGCATGACCAAGTAGGATTCATCTTAAGGATGCAGGGATGGTTCAGTGTATGCAAATCATTAAATGTAATACACCACATTAACAGAACCAAAGACAAACGCCACATGATCACTACATCCCCAGCCATCTCAATAGATGCTGAAAAAGCATTTGACAAAGTCCAACACCCATTCATGACAAAACCTACAGAAAATTGGAATAGAATATCTTTATCTCAATCTGATAAAAAGCCATCTATGATAAGCCATCTATACTAAACATTCAAAAAGTAAAAGCTTTCACTCTAAAATCAGAAAACAGCAAGGATGCCTATTATCACCTCTCCTGTTCAACATGACAAGCCATCTATGACAAGCCATCTATACTAAACATTCAAAAAGTAAAAGCTTTCACTCTAAGCTATGACAAGCCATCTATACTGAACATTCAAAAAGTAAAAGCTTTCACTCTAAAATCAGAAAACACCAAGGATGCCTATTATCACCTCTCCTGTTCAACATAGTTCTGGAAACATTAGCCAGAGCAATTAGGCAAGAGAAAGAAATAAAAGGAATATGGATAGAAAGGAAGATGTTAAATTATCATTTTTTGGTGATGGATGGCATGATACTCTACATAGAAGACTGCAAAAACTCCACCCAAAATCCTGGAATTAATAACCAAATTTGGCAGCATAGCAGGATATAAAGTCTATACTTAAAAATCAATAGCATTCTAGTACACAAATAACAAACTCACTGAAAGAGAAATTAGGGAAATAAAACACCTTTCAGAATAGCATCAAGGGGCTGGTGAGATGGCTCAGCACATAAGCGCCTGCCTGACAAGCGCGAGGTCCTGAGTTCAACTCCTGGAACCCACATAAAAGGAAAAAAAGGGCCGGTGATATCGCTCAGCGGCACAAGTGCTTGCCCGGCAAGCTTGAGGTCCTGAGGTCGACTCCCAGTACCCACGTAAAAACAAAACAAACAAACAAAATTCAAAACAAAACAAAAACAGAATAGCATCAAGAAAAATGAAACACTTAGGAATCAATCTAATGAAGGAAGTAAAAGACCTCTACATTGAAAACTACAGTACTCTGAAAAGGAGATCAAAGAGGATATTGGAAAATGGAATGATTTCCCCTTTCTTGGATAGACAGAACCAATATAGTGAAAATGGCCATACTTCCAAACTGTTATGCAGATTTAATGCAATCCCAATCAAAATACCAATAGTATACCTCACAGAACAATCCTAAAATGCACTTGGAACCAGAAGAGACCTAAAATAGCAAATGCAATTCTGGGCAATAAAGGCAAGGCAGGGGATCACAATTCCTGACTTGAAATTATACTACAAAGCTACAGTGATAAAAACAGCATTGTAGTGGCAAAAACAAAAACAAAACAAACAAACAAACAACAACAACAACAAAAACCAGACCGGAGGATCAACAGAACAAAATAGAAGATGCAGAAATACTTCAAACACACTCAGCTACCTTATCTTTGACAAAGGGCCCAAACACCTTCACTGGAAGACAGATAGCTCTTTAATACATGGTCCTGGACAAACTGACTTTCCATATGCCCAAAATTAAACCTAGACCTGTATCTCTCACCATGCACTAAAGTAAAATAAAAATGGATTGAAGTCCTAAATATTAAAACAGGAACACTTAATCTACTGGAAGATAGAATAGGCAAAACTCTTCAAGATGTAAGTGTAGGCAAAGACTTATGAACAAAACCCTGATCACACGGGAAATATTACACAGAATCAACAACTACAATCACATCATATTAAAAAGCTTTTGCACAGCAAAAAAAACCCACCAAACAAAGTGAAGGGACAACCCACAGAATGGGAAAAAATTTACCAGCTACTCCTAGACAAAGGACTGATAGCTAGAATATAAAAATAACTCAAAAAAAAAATCACACCCTTTGTGTTAGTTACTTTTCTCATTGCTGAGACAAAATACCCAACACCCAAAGTTAAAGGAGGAAAGGTTTACTTAGCTCACAGTTTGTAGAGGTTTCAGTTCATAAATGGCTGGTTTCAAGGCAGGGTGGATGGCACACAGGCATTTCAGAGGAGAAACAGTTCATGGTGTGCAGAAGAGAGCAAAGAGAGAAAGGGATGACCACAGCTCTTTCTGTCATTTTTATCTTATCCAGGGTACTTAGGGCAGGTAGCACTCACACCCTTAATCCTAGTGCCCTTGATCCTAGCATTGCACCATGAATTAATACCAGCATCATACACTCTAGATCCAGCCACTTCTGAAAAAATCCCACCTATGACTGCATGAGGCACTGGGAGACATCTAGACACAAACCGTAACACCCCCTAAACTTAATGACCCAATCAAAAAATGGACATTTCAAATGAATAGACACTTCTAAAATGAAGAAGTACAAACAGCAAATACATTTATAAAAAATATTCAACATCTCACTCCAGAAAGAATGCTGTCTTCAAGGAATCAACCAATAACAAATGCTGACGAGGTTGTGGGGAAAAAGGAACCTTTCTCCACTGTTGGTGGGAGTATAAGTTGGTACAACCACTATGAAAATCAGTATGGAGATTCCTCAAAAAACTAAAACTAGAGGTTCCATTTGACCCACTATTCTCTTTCTTAGTATCTACCCAAAAGGGTTAAAAGCATTATAGCACAGTGATATACGTATACACATGTTTATAGCAGCACTATTTGTAATAGCTAAGTCTTGGAAACAGCCCAGATGCCCATCAACAAATGAATGGATAAAGAAAATGTGGTTTTTATATACAATGGAGTACTACACTGTTATAAAGAAGGATGAACTTCAGACACTTTTAGGTAAATGGATGAACCTTGAAAACATAATTTTAAGTGAAATAAATTGGACACACATTGTTAGGCTGGTGAGATAGATCAGCGGCATAAGCGTCTGCCTGGCAAGTGCGAGGTCCTGAGTTTGACTCCCAGTATCCACATGAAAAGGATAAAAGGGCCAGTGATATCGCTCAGTGGCACAAGCATGGGCTGGTAAGCACGAGGTCCTGAGTTCGACCCCCAGTACCCACATTAAAAAAAAAAATCACATTGTTTCTCTTGTGTGATTAACCCAAAGTATAAATAAAGACCAAAATGGAGGATAGATATTGGGAAGTAGGGAGAAAATGTTCAAATGTGATGGGGAAAGGGGAGTGGGGAGGGGGAAGGGAAGGAAAGGAAAAGAAAAAAAAGAGAATAGAAGGAAAAAATGGAAACAAAATTTTTGTAAATGGATGGGGGAAGGAGGGTTGAAGGAGGGGAGGGGAATTGGAAAAAAAGAAGATTCAAGATTTATTATGAACAGATACAAATTCCCTGTGATGAATGTGAATATTATGTGTATCAAAGTATACCGATAAAATCAATTTTAAAACATTCCTTCAGAAACTCTTATTAACTTCTTTATTCTAGATTCTATCTATCAAAGATCAACACATAACTTCTGTTTGAATGATGAAAAGAAAAACAAAGAGCAAAAAATTGTGAACATCCATTCATTCCTCTAAATACTATCCCATTATGTTTGTTATGTCATATAGGTTGATGTTAAATTGGCCAACAGAGAGCAGTTGTCCTCCAGGCATTTTATTAGTAAGATCTTGATGCCTGTATCACCCAATGTTTATTAGAAATTCTGTTTAAACAAGTAATGTTCATGAGATTGTTGAAATACACATAAACATTTTAGATTTTATACAATATATTCCTGATCAAGCCAAGTAAGCAGGGATCTGAGAATCTAGATTGCATATATCAGTTCCTTTAGGAATTGCTTTTTCTGAATTACAGTCAGGACTAGTATCATTTGCCTACACTTAAGGGGTTATAAGAAACTCCCCTGAAAAAGTCACTGATTCATTTATTACAAGTCCATGAGAAAGTCACTGATTCATTTATTACAAGTCCATCATAAAAGATGTTCAGTTATCACACAGGGTCCCTTTAATGACTAGCTACAGGTTGGTTGTACTTTGAATCTCAAATTGATGTACTTGGGCCGGTGAGATAGCTCAGCGGCATAAGCGCCTACCCGGCAAGCACGAGGTCCTGAGTTCAACTCCCGGAACCCACATAAAGGAAAAAAAGGGCTGGTGATATCGCTCAGTGGCGCAAGCGCTTGCTGGCAAGCGCAAGGTCCTGAAGTCGACTCCCAGTACCCACATTAAAAAAAAAAAAGAAATTGATGTACTTTTTCTTAGAACCAGTTTGTATTTATCTTAAAAATATTATCAATAGTGTGTTTGGTCATTTTTTTTTTTCACATTCACTGCCAGGAAGCTTAGATTCAAACTTGAATATATCCTACAACAAATATTTAGGTCATTATGGCTAAATTATAATTTCATTCAGTATTCTTTCTTTTTTGCTCCTGCATTTTTTTTTATTCTTTTGAGATTTCTTGCACCCTTTCTGGAACATAAATAAAATATTCATAAATAAATATACTTCAGTACAATTTGTATATATTTTCAAGTCCATTTTATATCCTGGCACACAAGTGTTTTCCTAAACCTCGTCCTTAGAAATACTTTTTGATATAAACTCTTAATTTCAATTTTTTTTTTTTTTAAGACAGGGTCCTGCTATACAGTTCAGGCTGATCTTGAACTCACTATGTAGCCCAGGCTGGCCTTGAACTCGGGGCAATCCTCCTGCCTCAGCTTCCCACGTGTGGGGATTATGGGCTTGTGCCACCACACCTGGTTTAAACTCTTTTTATTTTTAAGAACCAGCATAGAGCCAGTGATATAGCTCAGCGGCATAAGCGCCTGCCTGGCAAGAGCGAGGTCCTGAGTTTGACTCCCGGTACCCACATATTAAAAAAAAAAAAAAAAAAAAAAAAAGAACCAGCATAATAAAAATAATAGGCTTTGTATTCTTAGCAACTCTTTTACATAGGAAGCCACCAACAAACGGAGAAAACAAAGACAACTTTAAGTTCCCGCTGTCTTACTAATGGGAAAGTATGGTCTACAGGCTAATGCCAGTCTGTAACAACAAGGTATAAAAATTGAGAATAGCATCTAGAAAAGCTTATAGAAATCTGAGAAAGTACCTAATAATAAATCAAATTTTAATCTAATAATTATAAATGTGGATTATATTTTGTGTGCCCCCCATAATACATTTTCACTGCATATCCATTCACAACATATTAAAATTTAAAACATCACCATCAACAACAACCTAAAAACTGGTTTTTCATAACAAATTGCACAAGAAGCAATGCTTTAAGAGTCTTACCTTCCCATGGTCACAGTGAAGAAAAAGTTCTACAAACATCTGTCTCTGCATGTCAGTTTTTATGATCTCCCGGAATTCATCTGCATGGTGGCAAAGGTGCTTAAGGAGTTCCTCAAAAATTTCACTTTTAAGGTCTGCAACCCTTGAAGAGATGTACTGCAGGGGGAAAAAAGGATAAATAATGACTTAAAAACATGCTCCTTTTTTCCCTCAGTACTGGGGGTTAAACCAAGAGGTGCTGTACCTCTGAGCTACAAACCCTGTTACACCTCCTCCGCCCCATCCTTTTTTTTGAGACAGGTTCTCACTGAGTTGCCCATGCAGATCTCAGACTTTCAATGCTCCTGGCTCAGCCTCCTGAGTAACTGGAATTTCAAGCATGTGCCACCATGCTTGGTCTAAAACTATACTCTATTTTCCCAAGGATTCAGTCAATGTACATGAACTATTTTGTCTTTTTTTTTTTTTTTTTTTTTTTGAGACAGGATTTTACTATGCAGTTCAGGTTGGACTTGAACTCACTTTGTAGCCCAAGCTGGTCTCAAACTCACAGCGATCCTCCTGTCTCAGCCTCCAGAGTGCTGGGATTACAGGCGTGCGCCACCATGTCCAGCCTGAACTATTTTGATCGAAAAATGTTTCCATAGCATTTGCTTATTACTTAAAGAATTTTCATGTGAATGTCATTCCACAGGCTGTGCAGTGGAGAAAGGTAACTAGAGCAGTCCCCAACACCATACACCAGTGGGGCTAGATATTTTTGGAGCAATTTTCCCTATAGGTTGTAATAGCATTATATAGGGTAGATTTTTCTTACAATATGAAATAGCAGCAGTCCTCAAATGTTGCCTGTAAATTAAAAGTTCTAATAATTGAATGAAATTTTTTTTATTGCTACATGGCATATAAGCACATGTGTGTTCCAAGAGTGACTACATTTAATTATTGGAGTGTAAAGAATAAGGATTCTGAGTAGCTTTTTGGTTTCTGATATTGCAATAAGGTATTTTTTGTCTATTTTTTTTAAGTGTAGGTGATATTTAGGGGCTATTGTGATGTGACCATCATGGGACAAAAGGCTGGGACAACAAAATAAAATCCTGGGTGCAGTAAACTATTACCTTTTGTAGCCCAGCATGTTATTTCCCTACCTTTGTGCTCTTTTTAACAGATCATGAGACCCTCATAAAACTATAAAAGCAGAATGTTTGCATGAAGTGAGAAATTGTTACCAAGGAAAAAAATCTAAGCCCTCTCACTTCACTTGCTTTTAGTCAACTTAAGAATCACTGATTTTGGAGATCACATAGCTTGGCAGTACATTATTAGTTTCCTGCTAGCTTTGCTGTAGGTAACACCTCTGATGTGTGGGTTATGATAATATGCCTAGGTTACTTCCTAGGGACTTGAAGTCCACGTTTGCTGAAAACAGTGACTTCATTTGAGCCTGCAGATGTCTGATGGGGGACTAAAATGGGATAAAAGGCATGGCAACTCTGTCTTCATATTGTCTATCCCCTTTGCTGTCTTAACCCTTGGGTCAGATTCTACTCAGTTCTGCACATAGATATTTTGATGATTTAAAAATGTTCAGCCTAAGACTATAATGCAGGGTTAACTTGGCCTATTGCCCATTGGAGTTGATGTTTGCTTTTTCTTTCCCTCTTCTCTCTTTTCTGTCCCCATCCTTGTGCTTCTTATCATTAAAGCCCAAGAGCCTAAAGTCCTTTGGATGCTATTGCAGGAACCAATAAAGCTTTGACTGAGCAGGAGTGTGTGCACTTACAACATTTAGCCCCATCTTGTTTCTACCATCCTTGGGTCAAAAATCCTATTATTTGGTATCATAGGGTCTAAAAACATCTATGCTCTTGGGCCATTTCTCTTGATCCCTGTTGAAAAGCAATCCACCAGAAGTGAGATTGGTAGGTTAGAAGGTAAATATATCTGTATTTTTTTTATTATGAGTTTTACATGGAGTTTAGGCCCTTTGGCGAACCCACCACTAATATATGACTGGCTATTTCCACATCAGTGTGTATTGCTGTCTGAATTTTTGTCAGTTTGCTAGGTCAGGAACATTACATTCTTGATCTACTACTTTTAATTAGAAACAGAAAGTATACTGGGTAGAAAGAAATGATCAAGCACTGGGTGAGTTTCTGAGTAGATGCCTAATGAAGTATTAGACCAGTTCACAATGATTTTATTCCCTGCTCCAAGCACAGAATTAGCCAAATTTATACAGTATGACTCTACTTCCAGAGCCATAAATGATTGGACGCAGAGAGGATATTTTACCTAAACAAGGCCATCCAGATTCTCTCCACTGTGAATTGAGGATTAGGATTCAGGAATGGCCAGTTGATCTCTGAGTGAGGCTGGACTTGTAAATATGTAGGTGGGGGAGGCAAAACTTTATCTTTACCCTTTTAGAGTATTCAGGGGGACCTGAGAATTAAATTGACATAAGATAGACTTATAGGAAGAAGGCAGAAAAGTCTAATCTAAGTTTTATATGACTTGGGGCCCTTAAAGAAGTGGCAAAATCTACATTTTTTTATGTTAGGTTGAACAAAGAGGCAATTTTGGAAAAGTAAATTATGTATGGAGGCTAAAAGGAAGATTTAAAATTATTGTAACAAAATCTATTTGTATAGAATTCTCTCAGCTAAGATTCTTCACTGAAGACTTTCCTTTTCCCTGGTATGGGGAAGTCATCTTCCACATGGGAGTTTTTATCTCTTATTTTCAGAAAGAAAAAGGAAATTTGTCTTTCTTTTGCCAGCTGTTTTTAAAGTGCCTTTGGCTTAGAGTAACTCAAATGCCAAAGGGGAGGCATATTCTGCCATTTTTTGTTTTCTGATAGTCTCGCTATGTTGTCAGGTTGTCCTTGAACCCTCAATCCTCTAACCTCAGACTCCCAAGTAGCTGGGATTCCAGGTGTGTGTCACTACACCCAGGTTTGCCACCACCCTTCAAATGTAAATATAAGAGTTACTGGGTGGTCAGATTGTTCCATGTGAAGTGAGGATGCAGAGAATGTCTGGAGAGAGAAATGAGGGGAGGGAGAGAGTAAAAGACAAGACAGGGGGATAGAGGGAAGGAGAGAGAAAGAGAGAGAGAGAGAATATGAGAATAGAAAGTAGAGAAGCTGGGTGTGGTGGCTCACACCTGTAATCCCAGTACTTGGGAGGCTGAGGCAGGAATATCACTGTGAGTTTGAGGCCAGCCTTGACTTCATAGTAAATGCAAGGTCAAGCTGAACTGCATAGTGAAACCTTTTCTCCAAAAAAAAAAAAAAAAAAAAGAAAGTAGAGAGGAAAAGGTCTTGATGCTTTCCAATTCTCTGTTCTTCTAGTATCTTTCTAAAGCCCTTGGACCAGGCACATTTCTTTTTCAGCTATATTAGATCAGGTTGATTTCTGGTTCTTATAATTAACACGTTTTACTTTAAAAAGTTCAGTTTTAGTAATTTTCCACTAAAGAATAGTAATTTGTTTTAAATGGAGAATATTTTTGGCATATTAATGGCACATAATTTTTGAAGTTACTAGTTCATTTCCTCAATAATATCATCTAGGCAAATTTAGAATATATTATGTAAGAGACACATTAGACTTGTGTCCATGCAGATGAGTCATAAACTATTGTTCAACTGCTTTAGGAATCAAAAGAGGAATATTTACAGCACAGCCAAAGAACTTTTCTAAATATTTGGTTTCCTTAACTGCCCAAATCATGTAATTGCCATTATTCATGATGAATTAAAGAGCACAATTAAGTTCTCTGTTTCCCAAGAAAACAGAATAGTGTTAAGTGGTTAAGAACTCACATTCTGGGGCCGGTGAGATGGCTCAGCGGTGTAAGCGCCTGCCTTGCAAGCGCGAGGGCCCGAGTTCGACTCCCGGATCCCACATACGGAAAAGGGGCCGGTGATATCGCTCAGCGGCACGGGTGCCTGTTGGTGCGCGAGGTCCTGAGGTCGACCCCCCGGTACCCACAAAAAAAAAAAAAAAGAACTCACATTCTGGACCCTTTCTGGTTTCAAATCCAATATCCCACATTTTTTCACTTGTAAAATAGGTATCATAGTAGTAGCTTCCTCAGTAGGTTATGGTAAGGATCCAGTGCACATACAGAGCCTGGATATTTTGTGTAATAAGTTCCTTATAATCCTAGAAATTGGCTAAGAAAGTTTTCCTTATAGACTAAAACAGTCTTCTCGGTCGATGGACATCTTTAGAAAGGAAAAACCCAATGAGATCAGTGATTCTCCAAGTGTGAGCCCTAGACCAACTACATCAGCATCACCTGAGAACTTGTTAGAATACAAATTTTTTGAACCCCACCTCAGACTTACTGCACCAGAAACTTTGGAGTTAAGATCCATCAATCTGTGTTTTAATAAGCCCTAGACATGATTATGATGCTTGCTAAAGTTTGAGTACTATTGAACTAGATGATCTGGAGTAATTACAGATAATCCTCATTTAACGATCCATCTGTTTAATGACTGTTTGAACTTAGGACCAAGGCATGCTATTCAGATTTATGACCTACCACTGACTTATGACCCATATTTTTGTACAGTTCTGTATGTCTTGTGGATAGAGCCTCAGTGTCTTTTTTGTATAGTGCACCTTGTTTATACAGTACTGTAATTTTTGCTGATTGTACTGTATAGTACAGTACTGTAGTTTTATGTTGTTATATATTACAGTACTGCATGTAAAAGTTAGGCAAATAAAAACAAAGTCATCAAGTTGGAGTTTCCTTTGACCATTTCTTTGTTCTGAATATTGTAATGTACATACTATATACAACTCCTGATTTAGTGACCAATTCATTTAATGACCTCTTTGCAAGAACAGAATGTGGGGGCCGGTGAGATAGCTCAGTGGCATAAGCGCCTGCCTGGCAAGCGTGAGGTCCTGAGTTCGACTCCCAGAACCCACATGAGAAAAAAGGGCCAGTGATATCGCTCAGCAGCACGGGCGCCTTCTGGCGCGCAACGTCCTGAGGTCGACCCCTGGTACTCACAAAAAAAAAAAAAAAAAAAAGAACAGAACGTGGTCATTAAACAATGAGTGCCTGTAGCCTATTGTATTTTAGGCACATTCACTAAGCATGTTGTGTAAATAAACACAGAATTTATGAAAAAATAAGTATCTTTAAAATATGCAATATTTCTATAATGTCTGATACTGAGGAAAAGTAAGCTACCTGACATTTTTGGATATGAGGCAAAAAATCTCCAAAGAGTTTTTGGTTTGCCTGTTTTGATGCGCAAGGGACTGATTTGGGGCATAGTTTTATGAGACCTGTTGATCACATCTGATATAGGCAGAACAGATGCGCCAAAGGCCAGAAAAATTTGTCAGTGCACTCTTTTTACTTGGCTCACTTCCAAGGACTATTTGCTTCCAACAGTTCCTCAGGTGTAATAAAACTGATTTAATTGGAATTAAATAAATTCTCAGACATAAACAAACTCTTTAGAAGTGATGTTACCTCTGAAACTTTCTGATACGTAGAAATGAATCATATCATGAGGGTGCACATATTTTCTCAGGGGTTTTATATATATGTACATTCCAAGCCACAGGAAACAATTGAACAGTTGTTATTCACTGTTATTCTTGCCTGTGATTGTTTTATGTGTTTAATTTTTGTCTTACACTCCTGTCTAGTAAGCTCCTTTACTACATACTTTATATGCCTTTCTATCCTCCAATGTATTACTAGAGAGATGGACAGAGTAGTGACCTCATTAATGCTAGTTTCATTTTCAAAGGTATTTTGGCATTTCCAATGATTTTTTTTGGGGGGTACCGGGAGTCGACCTCAGGACCTCGTGCTTGCCAGCAAGCACTTGAGCCACTGAGCAATATCACCGGCCCTTTTTTTCCTTTATGTGGGTTCCGGGAGTTGAACTCAGGACCTCGCGCTTGCCAGGCAGGCGTTTATGCTGCTGAGCCATCTCACTGGCCCTCCAATGATTTTTATAGAGGCAAGCAGATTGGTTCTGTGATATCTTTTTTTTGTTGTTGTTTTCTTTTTTATTTATTATTTTTGTGTGTATGTGGGTACCGGGAGTCGAACTCAAGACCTCGCGCTTGCCAGGCAGGCGTTTATGCTGCTGAGCCATATCATTGGCCCCTGTGATATCTTATTAGTAGTATTTTAGTTTCATTGGTCCCTTGCAATGACTTGCAGATGTTCCTTCATTAGTGAGCCAAAACTGCACACAGCTTCCACCAACAGCAATTGTGTGATCAGTGTAACCTTAAAGAATTCATGGAAGCTGCTAAAATGACAGGAAAGGGCATGTGAGGAAATATAGGAAGAAATATTTTATTGATTTGCTAAAGATCATATATGAATTGCATTTGCAATCATGATTATTGATGAGAACTTCCTATATCATTGCTATATCATAAGATATCCTGGATTTTCTGAATAATTTTCATCTCCACCTTTTCTGACTTGTGAGGGAGCAATACAGCCTGAACTCAGCTGATGTGGTGATTTGTTGGTGGCTGCTGTAATTTATCTTAAAGGTTATTGGAGAGCATGTGTTCTTGAACTATTTTAATAATATAATGTCTAATACAGATATTTCCTGTTTTACAACCTACCGTTTAAAGACTGTCTGGACTTGTGACCTGCCACTTGGACTTACAACCCACATTTTTTTTGTATACTTCTGTACATTTTGTTTGTAGAGCCTCAGTGTCTTTTTCTATACAGTATACTTTGTATAATACTGTAATTTTTGATGATTGTACTGTATAGTACCACACTATCATTTTGTTTGTTATACATTATAGTACTACATATGCAAATAAAAGCAAAGTCATCGAGTTGGAGTTTCCTTTGACCATTTATTTGTTCTGAATATTGTAATGTACATACTATATACAATTCCTCATTTAGCAGCCAATTCATATAATGACCTAGTCACAGGAATGGAATTTGGTTGTTAAATGAGGAGTGTATAGTCCTAATTAGTCTAGTATCCTAAAATCCTGTTGCTTGATCTTAATGAATTTTTGCGTCAGTAGTAGATATTTTTCCAAATCACTCATATGATAGAATTATTAAATAATTGGCATTTTCCATCAATATTGTGGCTCAATTCCTCTCATGCCGTGGAAAAATAACTTCTGGTTCATGACAAAAATCACCTGATTTTATGTGTAGCTTTTGGGAATTGACAACAAAACCATATGAGTGTCCTGGCTATGGGAATTCTATTGAATCAAGAATTAGTTAAAACCTTTTTCTGAGAGACTCTCCAATATTCTGAATTTGTAAGCTATGGGTTTTATGAATAAGCAAAATTTAATTGTTCTCTAAGTGTGGGCTTTATGACATAAGGACTACAGATTACCAACATCAACTACAAATCAAATTTCAAACTGAACAATTACAGAAATTTGCCAGTGTCTTGTCAAAACAGAAAAAGAAAGAAAAGAAAATACACCAAAGGCTTTGTGTTTTCATACTTTTGCAAGGAATGAATCAAAATAACTGCTTAGATTAAGACTATAACTAACTACAGGCATCCTCCAATTTAATAGCTCTGTGAGCTGTTAAACATTCAAACTGTACTTAGTCAAGTAATCTCTATGTTCTAGGTTCCACTGCAGTGGATTCTAGGCTTTTCCTTTCTGAGCCATCTCACCAGCCCCTGGTTCCTCTTTTATGAGAAACCTAAAACATAAATAAGAGTTAAAGAAAAGAGAGAGGATAGGAAACAAAAGGGCAGACTTATTGGAGATAGGGAAGGGGATGAGGGAGGGAGGATAAGGAAGGGAGATAAAGAGACCAAAAATGATCAAGATATGCTATATCTCTTTACCAATTACCCAAAATAAATGTAACTATGGTGTATTGCAAACATACACCAATAAAAATGAATAAAACAAAGACCTCAATTTAATATGCAGTTATAAAGACTAAAGCACACAGTTTGCCCCTACTGATAAAGCATAACTTAGGTAATGTTATGGGCTAAGGTACATTCCCCAAAATTTCATATATTGATGGTATAACCCTTAGTACCTCAGACTGTGACTATATTTGGATGTAAGGTATTTAAAGAAGTAAATTATAATGAGATCATTAGGGGTAGGCCCTATTATGATTAATGTCCTTATAAGAAGAGGAAATTTCAACATAAGCAGAGGGAAGATTATGTAAAGACACAGAGAGAATATAGCCATCTACAAACAAAGAAGAAAGACCTTCAGTAGAAGCCAATCCAGCTGGCACCTTGTCGACAGAACTATGGAAAATTAAATTTCTGCTATCTAAACAATCCAATCTGTGGTACTTTGTTATGGCAGCACTAGTAAAGTAATACAGACAGTAAGGAATTGCTAATCAGGCAGTGCCTAGATTTATGTTTTTTACGGTTGAAGATCTCCTAGGCCACTTGGAGAATAGTTCACTCAATTCCTTCCCATTTCTCTGGCATAGAATCCTCTCATTTCTCCCCAAGGTTTCCTCATGTATTTTCACAGCAGATTGCTGCTTCTAACATCCCCAAAAACTGTTATTCTATTTTCTTGTGTTCTTCCCTGACACAGCTCAAAGCACAAGAAAAACAAAATGAGCAAAACAAATTTTTAAAAAGGTAATATAAGCTAGGTAGAGTAGAAAGCAATTTAGATAAATACCTCTGTGGGAAAAATGCACAATCTGGATTTAGTAGAATATATTAAAAGAAAGACACAATCTTTAAGTATAGTTGATGAAGCCTTTTTTTCCCTCAAATTTAAACTCAGAGCCATGTCAGTTTGAATGACTGTATGACTGATGAAAAACAATCCCATAAGGAAGTGACCATCTGAGTGGACCACCATTCAGCAGGAATGGAAGAGGTCCTGAAGAAGATAATCCAGGCAGAGGCATGACCCTTGTTTCTTCCTGGGCAAGGGATACAACAGTTCTGCAATGGCAGAACCAAAAGTTAATACCTGAATACCAATGTATAGTATTTGTAGTTTTTGCATATAATTATTAAACTCATTTAATTCAGGAGTGGAACCCAGATGATCTGAAGACCAGGCCTACTAAATAATTCTCCTGAGAATCAGACCTTCCTTTTATATAGTCTCACAATAAACAGGAATGGGTAGGATTGTTTTCACTTGCTCCTGGTGAGCAGGTAGACTGGATACAATACAAGGGATAGAAAGAGGCTTGTCTTTCTTTCACTTGTTGCTTTTGCTGTTTTCTGCCACTATGAACTATTGCCTCTCTGCCATGTGACACCCTGCCTTGGAGCCTGAAACTTCTGAAACTTCAGACTGAAACTTCTACAAACTGTAAGCCAAATAAACCTTTCCTCCCCTAACTTTGGGCATTGGGTATTTTGTCTCAGTAACAAGAAAAGTAACTAAAACAGAATTTGGTACCAGGAGTAGGGTTGTTGCTGTGACAGTACCTGACCATGTGGTTCAGGAGCCTTTGGGAATGGCCTGTGGGAAGAGTTGGAAAGGTTTGAAGATGCTGGCTGAAAAAGTAGTCCTGGCACACCTTAGACTGTACTATATGGGAGATTCTGGTCAGAGCTTAGAAGACCAGAAAGCCAGTAAAGACCAGGCTCAGTAGGTTTCTGCTGGGAAGGACTGCATTGGCTGTTGGACTCCAGATGATGTGTGTTATGGTTTGGCAGAAAGTTTGTCTGGATTTGTTCATGTTCAGAGACTTTGCCTGAGACTGAGATTAGGGGTGGCAGACTAATTAATCTGGCAGAAGAAATTTCAAGGCAGTCTAATGTTGAAGCAGTGGCCTGGCTACTGTTGGGGGCTTTTAGCCAGATCTATTTTGAGAATCAAGAGCAAAGAGCCCAGCAGAATGATTTAAAATATTGTGAGTTTGGCCAGAAAGAAAGCTCCAGGAAAGCTGTAGACTGCAAAGATAGAGCAAATCTTGATTGCTGAGAAGGAACAGGAGAATAGAACAGATGGCCTGAGGACATCACAAGAAGCAGCAGGACTCCACCACTTGTAGTCTCAAAATTGCAAAAGTGAAAACTTTGCTTTGAGAAGGAAGCCACACAGCATCATGTTCTGGAATGGCAGCAGGTGTACCACGTTCAAGAATGGCAGCAGCCTAGAGAATTTGTTCCTCAGAATTAGATTCAGAGTGCTCAAGCAATCCAGGCACTCAACCCCTACAGCCAAGAGACAGGGAAGCCTAACTACTGCTCCTGCTGGCAATAGACCTTGGCATCATCCACATGGAGCTGGTTTTAGGTGCATGCAGAATGGAAGAGTAGTGGGGTCAGAAAGGCTTCCATCTAGATTTCAGAAGGTCTGGGAGGCCAGGCAGTATGCCCCTGAGAAAGCAGTGTGTGAAGCTGTGAGGGTGAAGCCAAAGGTACAGTGGAGACCCCAGAATTTTGGACAACCCAGGAATGTGGATCATCTGAAGAAAACTGCAAGGAGGGAGCAGAGTGGCCCCAAGAGACATGCCATGGGATCTACAACTACCAGTAGTGCTGTAGGGTGGAGGCACCAGGCTCTTTGAAGCTCACATCTTGCCACAGATTGCCTTGGATGCTGCACATGGAACCACAGGACTTGATGTTTGCCCTGCTGGATTTTGGACTTGCTTTGGTCCCATTCCTCTGTACACCCCATTTATAAATTTTGGAATGGAAATATCTATCTTATGTCCTTGAATGTTGGAAGTGTTTAACTTTCTTTTCATTTGTACAGGGGCTCACAGCTAAGAGCTGCCTTAAATCTCAGGGGAGACTTTTGACTTGGACTTCTCAGCAACGCTGAAACTGTTAGGACTTTGGCAACTTTTGGACATAGACTAAATGCCTTTTGCATAAAGGGATATGCATGAGTTTTTTGGGGGCCAGGGGCAGAATGTTATGGTTTGTGTATAGATGTCCCCCCAAAGTCTCATGGGGTCATAGGATTTTTTTCAGAGGTGGCTGAATCTACAGCATGTGATTGATTTGTAGTGCAATGCTGGGATTAAGGGTGCTCGGACTAAGGGTGAGTGATTGCTGGATCAATCAACTGATTGGATTGGCACCACCCTAATTCTGGTAGACTGGATACAATACAAGGGACAGAAAGAAGCTTCTTTTTCTTTCACTTGTTGCTTTTGTTGTTTCCTGCCACCATGAAGTATTGCCCCTCTGCCATATGTCACTCTGCCTTGGAGCCAGCTGATTATGAACTGAAACTTCTACACACTGTAAGCCAAATAAAACTTTTCTCCCCTAACTTTGGGCATTGGGTATTTTGTCTCAGTGATGAGAAAAGTAACTAAGATATGCTCCTTATGAGACTCCAATACTTGATGACCTGAGATGGAGCTGAGGTGCTAGTGCCAGGGTGGCTGTAAATACATATTAACATTATCAGAGAGGTTTGCCTGAACAGAGATCATAATAAACTAGTTGCTTGAAGACTCATATCAAATTCATCTCAGTAAGTGGCAAGTAACAATTAAGCTTCATCTGATGGCAAGCTTAATACTGCCAAGTGAGTTGATGTACATCAAATGTACAGCTGCTTCTGGTGGCAGGCTTTAAGTCAGCATCTGACACTCACTTTAGTTCCATGTGTGGCTGCACATTTTTTTTTTTTTGGCACTTCTATCTGTGCCTCTTTCATGCACTGTATGCTTGTCTTAGTCACAGTTTGGTAAGCCCACAAGTTAGCCCCAGCCAAAATAAGTAAAAAACAAACATCACTGGAGAGCTTCTTTGAAAAAGGGGAAGCTCTCATTGATGAGACAGCAGAAGATTCTAAGACTGCCAACAAAAAGAAAGCTGCATTTAAAAGAAAATACCAACAATTCTACTTAAATTATGGTTTTATTACAACAGGTGATTCACATTCTCCAAGCTTGCTTTGTATAGTATTTGGCTACCAGCTGTTCAGCAAAGCCATGACACCTTCAAAACTACTTCACCACATGGAGATCAATCACCTTCATTAAATCACATCTTTGGAGTTTTTCAAAAGAAAAAAAATGTAAACATGAAGTACAGCAGCAATTATTGAAAGCCACCATGTCATCAAATATATCTGCCCTGAGAACATCGGCCATAGAGGCTACTGTACTACTAAAGCTAAAAAGTCCTTTATTATTGGTAAAGAGTTGATCCTGGGGCCGGTGAGATGGCTCAGCGGCGTAAGCGCCTGTCCGGCAAGCGCGAGGGCCCGAGTTCAACTCCCTGATCCCACAGACGCAAAAAGGGCCGGTGATATCGTTCAGCGGCACGAGCGCCTGCTGGCGCGCGAGGTCCTGAGGTCGACCCCCGGTACCCACAACAACAACAAAAAAAGTTGGTGCTGCCTGCTGCTAAGAACATTTGTCATGAACTTTTAGAAGAAGCAGCAGTGCAAAATGTGGCATATACTCCTCTTCCCCTCTTCTCTGACTTTAATACCAGGAGTCAGATGAGTGACTAAAAAGGGAAATGTCAAACTTCTAAGCTGGAGATTCAAAGTTGAAAATATACTAGTTTCAGATGGTTTAAGAAGAAATTCTAGAAAGTATCCATACCATATCAAAACAGGAATTAGGGCAGATCCAAGGAATATGAAAAGAAGTAATATAGGAGCATGACAATGTTCCAAACATAACACAGAAGGAAAAAAGTAAATTATGGATAAAGAAGTTAATCTAAGCCTGGGCATGGTGGTGTACTATTGTTATCCCAGCTACTCAGGAGTCTGAGGCAGAAGAATCACAAATTCAAGGACAGTCTTGGCAACTTAGTGAGACCCTGTCTCAAAATAAAATAAAATAAAAAGGGCTGGGATGTAGTGCAGTGGTAGCACACCTGCCTAGTATGTACCTGGGTTTAATACTGGAGAGAGAGAGAGAGAGAGAGAGAGAGAGAAAGATAAAGGAAAAGGAAAAGGAAAGAAAGAAAGGGTGCAGTTAATATGTAAGGAACTGAAAAGCAAGTAACATTAAATGGAATTACTGACAGAGAGAAAGATTCAGATCATCACAGAGAATGCAAATTTTAAAAAGGCAAAGGAATTCACAAAATTAGAAGGAACTAATAGATATGAAAGGTAAATTTAATCCCACATATAAATAATTGACTTCCCTGATGTAGATAGCCCCCAAAAGAATAGAAGATGTATTCCAAGGTATAATATATAAAAAAAAAAATCCCTGAAATTCAAAAAAAAGAAATCTTTTTGTTTTTTTTTGAGACAGGGTCCCCCTGTGTAGTTCAGGGTGGCCACAAACTCACCATGTAGCCCAGGCTGGCCTTGAACTCACAGCGATCCTTCTGCCTCAGCCTCCCGAGTGCTGGGATTACAGGCATGCGCCACCATGCCTGGCCAAAAAAACAAAATCTTAACATCAAAGAACAGATAACTTTAAAGACATTTTTAAAATTATAATACCCTATACCAAAATATATCCTATGTAAATTTTCAGGTGCTGGGATTTGAATCAAGGGCCTCACTCTAGGCAAGAGCTGTGTCACTGAGTTATACCCTCAACCCTTGCTAAACTCTTGAATTTTAAAATGAACTTCAAGCCATTCAAGCTAATAGAACTACCTACAAGATAAGCAACAGGAAGACAGTGCCTTTTGTGAATGTAATGATAATAGAACATAAAACAATGCTTGTGGGGTGTGCTTCAAATAGTGAGACCCTGTCTCAAAAAAAAAAAAAAAAAAAAGACAAAAACCAAAGCAAAACAAAAAACACAATGCCTAACGTATGGCAAGGAATCAACAAAATATTTGTTGAATTATTTAGAATGAACAAAGAAAAAATAAAATTATATTAGACTTCTCCACAACATTCATTACTAGAAAATGACCAAGCATTGTCTATATTGTTTGAGATGAAAAGAAAATGTAACTACAGTATACCCATCCAAGGTATGGTTTAAGTGTAAAGATGATACATAGACATTCTCAACATAAAAGAAAAAAAAATATAGCACACAAGATCTTCTTGGAAAAATTACTTTATAATAAATCCAGCCAATTAAGAGGCTAATTAAAATAATGAAACAAAAAATAATTTGGGAATAGTAAAGAATTATAAATTATCATGAAATGAGCATTCAATCTATTTGAATATTGGATTAAAATCAATCAACTATAGCAATTTCAATTACAGAAAAGAATATGAATGGTGTAGATCTGTATAAAATAAAAATTACAAAATAACTAAAATTGGGAAATAGAAAAAATAGGAAAACATGAAGAAATATTAAATGTCATCATCTATAATAGTAGGTTGTCAGTTTTCTAAAATTGGAATATGTAGTTTACAAAAATAATGACTGCAAGCTCCAAGTGGGAGACTAGGGGTGTCTTGCTCCTGTCTTGATGTCTCTGCACAGGCCCCATGCACTGTGGGTAGCCCCAGAGACCCCGCACCGGAAATGGAGTCAGTGATGTTTGAGGATGTGGCTGTGAACTTCACCAGGAGGAGTGCGCTTTGCTCGATCCTTCCCAGAAGAATCTCTACAGAGCAGTAATTCAGGAAACCTTCAGGAACATGATCTCTGACACAAATGGGGAGAGCAAGCATGTGAAGATAAATACAAAAATCCTGGGAAAGTTTTACAAAGACAGATTGTGGAGAGCGAATATAACGAGTAAGGTAGTTAGTGTGGAAAAATCTTCAGATCTGCAGGTCTTCAGTCTCCAGATCAAACTTTAACTTAAAAAAAAACTGGACTATGTCCATGGGGAAGCCATGTGTGTAAGGAAGTCTTCATTGTCCATTCATCCCAAAATGTGCCCCTCAGACTTCACAGTGGAAACAAATCATATGAGAATTAAGAACATGTAGAGGGCCAGTGAGATGGCTCAGTGGCATAGTGCCTGCCCGGCAAGCGTGAGGTCCTGCGTTCAACTCCCCAAACCCACATAAAGGAAAAAAAGGGGCCGGTGATATCGCTCAGTGGCACAAGTGCTTGCCCGGCAACCACGAGGTCCTGAGGTTGACTCCCGGTACCCATGTAAAAAAAAAAGAACATGTAGAAAAGCCATGTAAATACAGGCAAGATGAAGAACACTTTACCCTTCCCCAGTGCTTTGAGAAGCCTGAAAGGATATATACTGGAGAGAAACCACACGAATGTAAGCAATGTGGGAAAGCCTTCATTCACTCCAGTGCTCTTCATGTGCATGAAAAAACACACACAGGTGAGAAACCCTATATGTGCAAGAAATGTGGGAAAATGTTTTCACACTGCACTTCTCTTCAGTTGCACAGAAGAATTCACACTGGAGAGAAACCTTATAAATGTAAAGAATTTGGGAAAGCTCTGATGTCTTCCAGTGGTCTTCTTATATGTGAAAGAACTCATACTGATGAGAAGCCCTATGTGTGCAAGGACGGTGGAAAAACATTTGCATGTTGCCCTTCCCTTCAACTGCACAATAGAATTCACACTGGAGAGAAACCTTATGAATGTAAAGAATGTGAGAAGGCCTTCAGGTCCTCAAGTGCTCTTCACGTACATGAAAGAACTCACACTGATGAGAAGCCCTATGTGCGCACGGAATGTGAGAAAACATTTGCATATTGTACTTCCCTTCAACTGCACAGAAGAATTCATACTGGAGAGAAACTTTATGAATGTCAGGAATGTAAAAAAGCCTTCAGAACCTCCAGTAGCTTTCAAAAACATAAAAGGACTCATAATAGAGAGAAACCTTATGCATGTAAACAATGTGGGAAAGCCTTAAGATGTTCCATGTACCTTAAAGAACATGAAAGAATTGACACTGGAGAGAAGCCTTATGTATGTCACAACTGTGGGAAAACATTTATTTATTCCAGTTCCTTTATAGTGCACAAACAAGTTCACACTAGAGACAATCCTTATAAATGCAAGCAATGTGGGAAAGCCTTCAGATGTTCCAGTCATCTTCACAGACATGAAATGGCTCACTGGAGAGAAACCCCATGTATATAAGCAAAGAAGCAAAGCCTTCCATCATTACCATGCCCTTCCAATACATGAAAGAAATTGAAGAGAAGCCACATAAAGCTAAGCAATGTGGGAAAACTATTCATATGTTCCAGTTCCCTTCAAGTATACATTGGAGAGATCCTTATCTATAAACAGTGTGCTAGTGTTAAATTTTTCTAGTACTCTTCAAATACATAAAAGGATTTATACTGGGTACAAACCTTGCCTATGTGAGCAATTCAGAAAAACCTTTATTTGTTCCTCTAAGTATTGAAGACAGGAATTCACAGTACTCAGAAAGCCTACGTATGTAAGCAATAAGGAAAAACATTTAGATGTTCCAGTTTCCTTTAAAAATTTTTTTTTGGATGGGAAGATCTTATGTATGTAAAAAATAGCCTTAACTCATTCTACTTCTCGGAATACATTCCACCTGTGTTCAATAGGTGAGAAGAAACACTAAATATAGGATGTTAAAACCTTCAATGTCATATCACCTGCCTAAAATGCATGCGAATGCATAGTGGAGAGGATTAGCATCATTGTAGGGTATGGGAAACCTATTCGTCTTGCTTTGATTCACAGATCTAAATTAATAAGTATGTGGAGAAATCCCTTAAACATAATACTTTTTCAAAAGACTGTAGTTGGCCCACATGAAAGAATTAATACTGAATAAAATCCTCCAAATGTCAAAAATATCAGCTGGCAGTTATAACAAATACTTTCCAAGACCACTGAAAATTCATCATCCCATGAAATCCTATTAATGTAAGTAACATGGTATAAAGAGAATGATGCAACATAATTTGGGTAAAATGCACCAGAAGATACCCCATTTGAAGGAAATGTAAAAGATATACATTGTCCTTGTCAGTGGCTCCTTGTTAAAGTACATCTCTGGATCATGGATGTTTCACTCTTGAAAACAAACATAAAAATATTTTACTAAGTCTTGTTTAAGCAATGAAAAAATAATGACTGCAGTCTTTTATGGCCTTCATATATATGTCATTTCCTAGAATTATATTAGAAAAAATTTGTGATGTTATGTTTAATTTCACTAATTCCCTCATTTTCACTTCAGCTTTTTATCTTCAGTTGAAATCAAATTAAATTTTTATTTTTAACTAATTAAATTTTTATAATTATTTCTGATGATTTACATTTGTATATACCAACCTATTTATAGCAACATAACCTATAAAGCAGTTTTGAATGATGTTCACTTAAGATTGACAATAGTTGTTTCTGCATAACAAACTTATAGTAACTTCTGAAGGGTCATCGTTGTACTTTCATATGTCATTAGAATTTCTTTAATATTCATGTATAATTTTTACAAAATTAAATGATTTTTCCCTAGAAAAACATGCCAAGGTGTTAACAAAAATTAATTCTTGTAATGGGAACATGAATATTGTTGTTCTATTTTTTTATATTTGTCTTCAAAATTTATCACCCTGTCCCAAGCTTTAAAGTTTTAACATAGCAATTTCTCATTTGAGTACACATTTACTAGCATTCCATAAAGTTAGATATAGGATTTTGACTCAAGGTTTTGTTTTTTGTTTATTTTTATGTGGGTACCAGGAGTCAAACTCAGGACCTCGTGCTTGCTAGCAGGCACTTGTGCCACTGAGCGATATCACTGGCCCTTTTTTCCTTTTTATGTGGGTACTGAAAGTCGAACTCAGGACCTCGCGCCTGCCAGGCAGGCGCTTATGCCGCTGAGCTATCTCACTGGCCTGACTCAAGGGTTTTTTAAAAAATTTATTTTATTAGTACATGTTTGCCATACATAATGATCACATTCATCATAGAGAATTTGTACCTGTACATAATATATTTTAATTCTTCTTTTTTCCCCATTCCCCTCCCCCTTCAAACTTTCTTTTCCTCCCCATGTTACAAAAACATTGTTTCCATTTTTTCCTTCCATTCTCTTTTCTAAATCCCTTTTTCCTACCTTCCATTCCCCTCCTTCCTTCTTTGTTTCCCTTCCCATTTGAATATTTTCCTTCTAGTTCCCAATTTACCATTTGGGTTTCTCACATAAGATAAATAATATGATATTTAAACATGTGTGTCTGATTTAGTTCACTAAAAGATTATGGTCTCGAGGTGTATCCATTTACCTAAAACTGTCTTTATCATTCTGTATGGCAGTGTAGTACTCCTTTGTATATAAAAACCATATTTTCTTTAACCACTCATCTGTTGATGGGCAACAAGGCTGTTTCCAAGATTTAGCTATTACAAATTGTGCTGCTATAAACATGGGTATGTATATATCATTGAGGTATGATGCTTATAACTCTTTCAGGATGATACCTAGAAGGGAAATAACTGGGTCAAATGGAACCTCTACTTTTAGTTTTTTGAGGAATCTCCATACTGATTTCCATAGTGGTTGTACCAATTTACATTCCCAGTTTCTCAACCAGAGAGACAATATGATGTTTACATATGTAAGTCTGATTTATTTCACTTATGAGTACGGTCTCAAATTGCATCTATTTACCTGTAAATGTCTCAAGTTTATCCTTCTTTATGGCTGAGTAGTACTCCATTGTATAAAAAGACCACATCTTTTTCACCCATTCCTTGGTTGATGGGCATGTCTCACTATGTAGTGCAGGCTGGCCTTGAACTTGTTTATGTAGCCCAGGCTGGCCTCAAATTCACAACAATCTTTCTACCTCAGCCTCCTGAGTGCTGGAGGCATGTGCCACCACACTTGGCATCATTTTTCTTGATGCTATTGTGAAAGGTGTTGTTTCCCTAACTTCTTTCTCAGTGAGTTTGTTATTTGTGTACTGGAATGCTATTGATTTTTTAGTGTTGACTTTATATCCTGCTATGCTGCCAAATTCGATTATTAATTCCAGGAGTTCTTACAGTCTTCTATGTAGAGTATCATGCCATCCATCAGCAAATAATGATAATTTATCTTCTTTCTTTCCTATCCATATTCCTTTTATTTCTTTCTCTTGTCTAATTTATCTGGCTAATGTTTCCAGAACCATACTGAACAGGACTGGTGATAGTGGACATCCTTGTCTTGCTCTTGATTTTAGAGTGAAAGCTTTCAGTTTTTGAACATTTAGTATGATGCTGGCTGTTGGCTTGTCACAGATGGCTTTTATCAGATTGAGATAAAGACTTGCTATTCCAATTTTCTGTAGGTTTTTTTTTTATCATGAATGGGTGTTGGACTTCCTCAAATGCTTTTTCAGTGTCTATTGAGATGATCATGTGGTTTTTGTCTTTGGTTCTGTTAATATGGTGTATTACTTTATTGAGTTGCATACATTGAACCATCCCTGCATCCCTGGGATGAATCCTTCTTGGCCATGGTATATAATCTTCTTGATGATTTGCTGCATTCTGTTCACCAGTGTCTTATTGATGATTTTTTCATCTATGTTCATTAAGGAGATTGGCCTGCAGTTCTCTTTTTTGGTTGGATCCTTCTCTGATTTTGGTATCAGGGTAATACTTGCTTCCAGGAATGAGTTTGGGAGTACTGCTTCCCTTCAAATTCATTAAAGAGTTTAGGAATTATGGCATTAGATCTTCTCTACATTTCTTGTGGAATTCAGCAGTGAATCTGTCAAGATCTGGGATTTTCTTTGTTAGTAGTTTTAAAATTATTTCTTCAATTTCACTGACTGATATTGGATTGTTTAAAATTTTTATATCTTCTTGATTCAGCTTTGGTAATTCATATTTATCTTGGAGTTTGTTCATTTTTTCTGCATTTTCCCCCTCTTACTAGAATACAGGCTCTGAAACTGAGTAATGATGACCTTCTGGATTTCTGCAGGATCTGTTATGATTTTGCTCCTTTCATTCCTAATTGCATGGATTTGGGTCTTTTCTTTCCTTGTTTTTAAGATGTTGGCTAAGTGTTTGTCTATTTTATTTATCTTTCAAAGAGCCAACTCTTTGATTCATTAATTCTATGTATTGTTTTCTTAGTCTCAATTGCATTAATTTCTGGTCTGATCTTTATAATTTTCTCTTCCATATGTGCTAAGGGTTTAACTTGCTCATTTTTTAGAATCTTTTTTTTTTTTTTTTGTGGGTACCGGGGGGTCGACCTCAGGACCTCGCATGCCAGCAGGCACCCGTGCCACTGAGCGATATCACCGGCCCCTTTTTCGTATGTGGGTTCCGGGAGTCGAACTCGGGCCCTCGCGCTTGCAAGGCAGGCGCTTAAGCCGCTGAGCCATCTCACCGGCCCCATTTTTTAGAATCTTGAGGTTCAACATTAGGTCATTTAGTAGAGCTCACTCTGTTTTTCTAATGTGGGAATTCACTGCTATAAATTTCTCTTCTATGACTGCTTTTATTGCATCCTATAAGTTCCAGTATGCTGTACTGGCATTACTGTTCAATTTCAGAAACTGGTTAATTTCTTCTTTAATTTTATCTGTGACCTCTTGGTTGTTCAAGAGAGTTTTACTTAATTTCCATGTGTTTATGCAGTTCATGTGGTTTCTTTGTCTTTTTTTTTTTTTTTTTTTTTTTTTGTCTTTTTGAGACAGGGTTTCACCATGCAGTTCAGGCTGGCCTTGAACTCACTTCGTAGCCCAAGTTGGCCTTGATCTTGCAGCAATCCTCCTGTCTCAGCCTCCGAGTGCTGGGATTACAAGTGTGCACCACTATGTCCGGCCTTGCCATTTATTTTCAATTTCATCACACTATGATCTGCTAATGCATGGGATAATTTCAATTCATTTGCATTTATTTGAGAATGTTCTGTGAGCTAGTATGTGGTCTATTTTGGAGAAAGTCCCACATGCTGCTGAGAAGAATGTATATTCTGTCTTTGTGGAGTGGAACACTGTAAATATTTACATAGTTCTTTTGTTCAAAGGTTTGGTTCAGCTCTGATATTTCTTTGTTGATTTTTTGTCTAGTTGATCTGTCTATTTGTGACAGTGGGATGTTAAGGTCACCCATTACAATTGTATTAGTGCTTATCTGATTTTTCATATCCATTAATGTTTGTTTATATACTTGGGTATACTGATTTTTGGTGCATATATATTTATGATTGTTATCTCTTCCTCTTGGATTGTTCCCTTAACAAATATGTAGCGACCTTCTTAGTCTCTTCTGATCAGTCTTGGCTTGAAATCCACTTTGTCTGCAAAGGGAATAGCTACTCCTATTTTTTCTGGGTTCCTGTTGCATGGAGTATTGTTTTCCATCCTTTGACTTTCAGTCTATGAATTTCTTTTTGAGTTAAATGTGTTTCTTGCATGCACCAATATTGTTGGATCTTACTTTTTGATCCATTTTGCCATTTCTTTTGATTGGTGCATTGAAACCATTTACAGTGATTGTTATAAATGATATTAATTGACCTATTGTCATTATTTTCCAGTTGTTGGTTCCCTTTCTCTCCTTGCTGTTTAATTGCTTCCCTTACTTAGTGGATTCATGGAGTTGTTGTCTTTGTTGTCTCTTTCTAGGATATACTTCAGAAATTTTTGGCATGCATGGAAGTATCTTATTTCTCCATCAATTTTTTTTTTTGTGGGTACCGGGGGGTCGACCTCAGGACCTCGTGTGCCAGCAGGCGCCCGTGCCGCTGAGCGATATCACCGGCCCCTTTTTCATATGTGGGATCCGGGAGTCGAACTCAGGCCCTCGCGCTTGCAAGGCAGGCACTTACGCCGCTGAGCCATCTCGCCGGCCCTTCTCCATCAATTTTGAAAGATAATTTTTCAGGATATATCAATCTGGGCTGGCGGTTGTTTTGTTTTAGTGCCTGAAATACTTCACTCCAGGCTTTCTTTGACTTAAGGGTTTGTGTTGAGAAGTCTGCTGTGATTCTGGTGGGTTTTCCTTTATAGGTGATTTATTTCTTTTCTCTAGCAGCTTTTACTATTCTATTCCTGTGTTGAATTTCTGGAACCTTGTGTATTATGTGCCTTGGTATAGTTCTTTTTTCTGATCATGGCTAATTTGAGTTCTATGTGCCTCACTTATATTCATATTCTTTTTTCATGCTTGAGAATTTTTCTGCCATTACTTCTGTGAACAAGTTTTTTATGTTCTTTGTGCTATCTTCTACTTTTTCATTGGTTCTAGTCAACTTATGTTATTCTTCTTTGCATCATTTAACAGCTCTTAGATTGATTTTTCATGGTACCTTGCTATTTTTCAGTCTTTCATTTGATAATTACCAACTGCAACCCTGTCTTCTAGATCTGATATTCTATCTTGACATTGTTTGATTCTGCTGTGTATACTTTCAGTGGAAGTTTTAATGTCCTAGAAGTTTGTTTGAAGCTGTTTTATGGCATCAGTTCTTTCCTATGTTGGGCATTCATGGTTTCCATCACTTTTGTAAGCTCTTCTATTTTTTTTTTATCTGTGTCTACTCTAGATTCACCTACCATTTCCTTCATTATGGTCATCATCTCTTTAATTATCTGTGTAATTATTTCTGATTTTTTTTTCCCTAGAGACTCTTCATCTGCCTTACTCTCACTACTACCATTTCAGAAAGTTCATCTGGGTGGCTTTTGACTTCTTCCACCTCAGTATCCCCTGGATTTCCCTTGGATGAGTTGGGGGTGTTGGGTTGCGTCTTGCTTCCTTGTTTTCTCTTTCTGTTGTTGGAGTTGTTTATTGGTTTTCTGCACTGAGGTTTGTAAATTGCTTATGATAAGTGGCTTTATTATTAGTATTGAGACCTCTTAAGGAAATGACTACTTTTCAGAGATGTCTTCTAGGATAGCTGGCTTTGGCATTTGACTCTGTCCCAGGATCCTGCCTCTTCTGTTAAGTGAGTAAGGTGGATGAGGACCCATCTTAATGTTTTTACAAGCCTGCCATTCTGTTAGATGGTACTCAACAGCATTCATTGTATTTTTTAGCACACTGGGTAAAGCCATTGAGGAAAAAAGACTCCCAGAGTTGCTTTAGAAAGTGGCAGGAATGATGGGATAAGAGTATTCAAAGCAAGGAGGAGTATTTTGAGTAGGGTTAATGGCAATGTATATTTTACTGTAATAATTTTTAATTCAAACACATATGATATTTTTTGATCAGCCTTTATATAACCCAGAAATTCCACTCCTGGGTATATACCCAAAAGAAATGAAAATATATATTCATTTAAAAACTTACACACAAATATTCTTAGCAGCATTAATCCAAATGTCCATCAAATGAAGAATGGATAAATAAAAAGTGGCATGTCCATACAAAGGAATATTATTGGCAATATTTTAGTTGGCAATAAAAAGAAACAAAGTACTGATACATGTGTGAACCTAGAAAACACTACGATAAGTGCAAGAAGCCTAAATCAAAAAACTACATATAGTATAATTCCACCTACATGCCCAGAATAGGCAAAGCTGTAGTGACAGAAAGTACATTAGTGGTTGCCTCATGCTGGAGATTTGGAGGGAGATGGGGAGTGACTGCTAATAGATGTAGAGTTTCTTTTGAGGGTGATGGAAATATTCTAAAATCAATTGTTTTGATGATTGCACTACTTTGTAAATATACTAAAAACCTCATTCATACTGTACTAGGCAAGTGCTAGACTACTAAGCTACATTGCCAGCCCTTTTAGAATTTTATTTTGATACAAGATTTCACTAAGTTGCCCAGGCTGGCCTGGAATTTGCCATCCTTCTGCCTCAGTTTTCCCTGCTCCTTACTTGACTCCAACCAGATTTCAAAGAAAAGCCTGGGAGTCCAGGCAATGTGGAATAGGGTCAGAGTCCCTGCCAGGAGTCCCTGAAAGGGTAATGCATGAAGCTGTAAGAGTGACGACAAAGCTGTAAGGGAGACTCTAGGAAGCTGGAGATGCCAGGAATGTGGAACATCTGCAGGCACCAAGCAAAGCCAGTCCATGGCAGAAATATTATGGTGAAAGGGCATGGTGGAAGAAAGCTGCCCCCCTCATGGCAACCAGAAAGCAGAAAGTAGGGGAAGAGCCAGAGAGGGAGGGGCCAGGGAATAGATATGGTCTCCAAGATAAAGGCCATGTGAGCTATAACTATCAAGGACATAGGGGCAGGGCTGCCTAGGCCCCTTGGAGCTCACATCTTGCCACACATGCCCCAGATGTGGACCTAGAACTACAGGGTTTAATGTGTGCCCTGCTGGGTTTCAGTTTTTGGTCTTTTCTATTCCCCTATTTGTCCCTGTTAGAATGGAAATGTTAATCCCATGCCATTGTATCTTAGGAGCATGTAACTTGTTTTTGGTTTTTAGAGAGTTCACAGCTAAAAATGCCTTGAGTCTCAGGAGAGACTTTGGACTTGGACTTTTGAGAAATGCTGGAACTATTGAGACTTTACTAATACTTAGACTGAATGTATTTTGCATAATGAGATGGACATAGGCCTTTGTGGGCCGGGGGAAGAATGTTATCGTTTGTGTCATGAATGTCCTTCAAAAGGCTCATGTATTCAAAGGTGAGGCTTTTGGAAGGAGTAGATCATGGCTAACATCATCAGGGGATTAAGCCATTGAAAAGTACATAGCTGAATGTGCTGTTAAGATGTGGGGCCTGTTTGAAGAAGTGGGTCATGGGGGAATGACCTTGGAGACTATACCTGGTCCCTGACTCCTTCCTCTCTGGCTCTTCTCCTGTTCTCTACTTCCTGGTGGCCTTGAGGTGGGTAGCTTTCCTTCACTATGCCCTTTCACCATAATATTTCTGCCTTGGAGCCACTGACCATGGTCTGAAACTTCTGAAACTATGAACCAAAATAAATCTTTCTTCCTGTAAATTGTGGGTATCAGATATTTTCCCCCAACAATAGAAAGGTGACCAGCACAGGGCTTTAACATTTGAATTTATGGTATGGAACATAATTCAGTTCATCCTTTGCCCACAAAATTTGCTCCTACTATATTTAACCCCATCCACCTCTCCATCCTACCCTCTCCCCCTCTTAAATCCTCCCACAACAGGGTAATATCACTCTACTAAGTGGAAAAACGTTGCATACAAGTTCCTGGTATAAGTTGGATTATATTATAGAATTATAGAACTTGCTTCTATGGTTAAAGATATCAGGCTAATAGTTACCACAGTTTGTCAGTAGCCAGGCTGTGTTTGAGTCTATTGCTGTTGCTAACTGTACTACTTTAACCAGGATGGCATACCTGTTATAATCAGTACTTTCTCCCCAATATGACAACACTGAGATTGCAAGGAGCCATAACCATCACCATAGCCCAGTATCAAAGGAATGGGCCTTGAGTAAAAAAGATAGCAACTCCACATTCTTAATATACTGGGAAGGTAGGTTCTTGGGATAGACAGAAAGACCAAGAAACACCCATATCTAGAAGACATGCTTGAGGAACAGACATCACTTAGGAAAGCCTTGATACCAGGGGTAAAGCTATCTAACATAAGAAACCTACAAGCATCAAGACAGAAAACAAAATAAAATAAAAATTAGAAAATGACAAGAGGAAGAAGCAAAACGCAACCCCAAATGCCCAGCCAACTCAGGACAAGTCCAGAGCATGAAGAAAGAGAGGAAATCAGAAGTCAAACACTGGAACTCTCTGAAATGATAGCAGCAGAAGTGAAAAACACAAATGGAAGAGGCCATAGAAAAAATAATATCTAAGGTACAAAAAAATGATAATCAAAATGAAAAAAATTAAAGCTGACACAGATAAAAAATAGAGGAGGTTAGGAAAATGATGGAAACCACGAATGCCCAACATAAACAAGAAATGGAATCAATGAAACAGAACCAAACAGAAACCCAGGAGATTAAAAACTCCATTGAAAGTATATACAACAGATTGAATGAAGGCGAGGATAGACTATCAAACCTAGAAGACAGGGATGTGACTAGTGACCAGGAAAAGAATGATATCTTAAAAATAGCAAGGGAGGGCCAGTGAGATAGCTCAGCAGCATAAGCGCCTGCCTGGCAAGTGTGAGGTCCTGAGTTCGACTCCTGGAACCCACATATGAAAAAAGGTCTGGTGATATTGCTCAGTGGCACAGGCACCTGCTGGCATGTGAGGTCCTGAGTTTGACCCCCAGTACCCACACACACACACACAAAAAAAAAAATGCAAGGGACCACAAAATATTAATCCAACAGTTACAAGATGAAGCAAAGAAGAACAACATAAGATTAATTGGAGTCAGTGAGAAAGCTGGAGACAGTGCAAATACCATTAAAAAATTCTTCACAGAAATAATACCAGAAAACTTCCCAAATATGGATAAAGAATTTGACATACAAATAAATGAAGCATATAGAACTCCAAAAAGCCATGACCAAAATAAATCCACACCAAAGCATATAGCAATCAAGATTCCAGAAATTCAATACAAGAACAAAATATTAAAAGCAGTTAGAGAAAAGAAACAAATCACCTATAAAGGAAAGCCCATCAGAATCACAGCAGACTTCTCAACACAAACCCTCAAATCCAGGAGAGCCCGGAGTGAGGTATTTAAAGCCCTAAAAGCAAACAATCTTCAACCCAGATGGATGTATCCCACAAAACTATCTTTCAAATTCAATGAAGAAATAAGATACTTCCATGACAAAGAACAACTGAAGAAATTCATGACCACCAAACCAGCACTACAGAATGCTCTGAAGGATATATTAGAAAGAGATAATGAAGACCACAAAAACATGAATATCAATAGAAAAAAACCGCCAAGTAGGGCACGCAATTAAACAGAGAAGAAAGACAGGGAACCACAACAGGAAAATAACATGAAAAAATTAAGTCAATACATATCAGTTATAACCATCAATGTAAATGGTCTCAAGTCACCAATCAAAAGAAAGAGACTGGCAGAATAGATCAAGAAACAAGATCGATCAATATGCTGCATTCAAGAAAGACATTTAACTCAAATAGAAATGCATAGACTAAAAGCCAAAGGATGGAAAACAATTCTCCATGCCACAGGAAACTGGAAAAAAGCAGGAGTAGCTATTCTATTTGCAGACAGTGTAAACTTTAAGCCAAAACTGATCAAAAGAGACAAGGAAGGTCATTACATACTTGTTAAGGGAAAACTCCAAGAAGAAGAGATAGCAATCATAAATATATATGCACCAAACACCGATGCACCTAACTACATAAAACAAATATTAACAGACATGAATAACCAAACAAGCACTAACACAATTTTAGTGGGGTACCTTAATAGTCCACTCTCACAAATAGATAGATCAACCAGACAAAAAAATCAACAAAGAAATATCAGAACTAAACCAAGCCTGTGAATAAATGGACTTGATAGATGTCTACAGAGTGTTCCACCCCAAAACATCAGAATACACATTCTTCTCAGCTGCACATGGGACATTCTCCAAAATAGACCACATACTAGCCCACAAAACATGTTTAAGTAAATGTAGAGAAATTGAAATTCCTTGCACACTATCTGACCATAGCACAATGAAACTGGAAATCAATGACAAAAGAAATCACAAAAACTACACAAACACATGGAAATTAAACAACACACTTCTGAACAACCAATGGGTCACAGAGGAAATTAAACACGAAATTACACAGTATATCCAATTAAATGATAATACTGACACAATATCCTGAAACTTATGGGACACAATGAAAGCAGTCCTAAGAAGGAAATTTATAGTGATAAACTCTAACATCAGGAAAACAGAATGAGCTCAAATAAACAACCTAATGTTGAACCTCAAACTTCTCGAAAAATAAGAACAAATCAAACCCAAAGCTTATATGAGGGAGGAAATTATAAAGATAAGAGCTAAAATTAATGCAATTGAGGCTAAAAAAAATACAAAGAATCGATGAATTGAAAAGTTGGTCCTCTGAAAGAATTAATAAATTGATAAACCATTAGCCAACCTCATCAAAAAGAGGAAAGAAAAAACACAAATTCAAGCAATTAGGAATGAAAAGGGGGAAATTACAACAGATCCTGCAGAAATTCAGAAGATCGTCAATACCTACTGTGAGAACCTATATTCTAATAAGATGGAAAACACAGAAAAATGGGTAGATTCCTAGACACAATCCAGCTGCCAAACCTAAATCAAGAAGATATAAAAATTCTAAATAACCCAAAATAAGCCAATGAAATTGAAAATATAATTAAAAATTTACCGGGCCGGTGAGATAGCTCAGCAGCATAAGCGCCTGCCTGGCAAGCACAAGGTCCTGAGTTTGACTCCCAGAACCCACATAAAGGAATAATAGGCCTGGTGATATTGCTCAGTGGCACAAGCGCTTGCTGGCAAGCATGAGGTCCTCAGTTTGACTCCCAGAACCCACATAAAGGAAAACAAGGGCCGGTGATATTGCTCAGCAGTGCAAGTGCTTGCTGGCAAGTGCGAGGTCCTGCAGTCGACTCCCGGTACCCACATAAAAAAAAAATTACCAACAAAGAAAAGCCTAGGCCCTGATGGATTCACAGTTGAATTCTACAAGAAATTTAGAGAAGAACTAATGCCACTAATGCTGAAACTCTTTAAGGAAATTGAAAAGGAAGCAATACTTCCAAAATCATTTCTGGAGGCAAGTATTACCCTGATACCAAAACCAGAGAAGAACCCAACCAAAAAAGAGAACTACATGTCAATCTCCCTAATGAACATAGATGCAAAAATCCTCAATAAGATACTGGCAAACAGAGTGGAGCAAATCATCAAGAAGATTATACACCATGACCAAGTTGGATTCATACCAGGGATACAAGGATGGTTCAACATATGCAAATCGATAAATGTAATACACCATATTAACAGAACCAAAGACAAAAATCACATGATCATCTCAATAGATGCAGAAAAAGCATTTGACAAAGTCTATCACCCATTCATGATAAAAGCCCTATGGAAAATTGGAATAAAGGGTCTTTATCTTAAAGCCATCTATGGCAAACCAACAGCTCACATCATACTAAATGGGCAAAAACTGAAGGCTTTCATTCTAAAATCAGGGACAAGACAAAGATGTACACAGTCACCTCTCCTATTCAGTATAGTTCTGGAAACATTAGCCAGAGCAATTGGATGAGAGAAAGAAATAAAAGGAATAAGGATAGGAAAGAAAGAAGTTAAATTATCATTATTTGCAGATGACATGATATTCTACATAGAAGACCCCAAAACTCCACAAAAAGACCTCTAGATTTAATAATCAAATTCAGTAGTGTAGCTGGCCACAAAGTCAACACTCAAAAATCAATAGCATTCCTGTATACAAGCAACAAATTCACAGAGAGAGAAATTAGGGAAACCACACCCTTTACAATAGCATCCAAAAAAATGAAATACTTAGGAATCAATCTAACAGAAGAAGTAAAAGATCTATACACTGAAAACTACAGTACTCTAAAAATGAGATCAAAGAAGCTATCAGAAAATGGAAAGATATCCCTTGATCATGAATAGGAAGAACCAACATAATGAAAATGGCCCTACTCCCAAAACTGTTATACAAATTTAATGCACTCCCAATCAAAATACCATTAGCATACCTCACAGAACTAGAGAAAACATTCCTAAAATTCATTTGGAACCAGAAGAGACCTAGAATAGCAAAAGCAATTCTGGGCAACAAAGGCAAGTCAGGGGGCATCACAATCCCTGACCTGAACTTATACTAAAAAGCTACTGTGATAAAATCAGGATGGTATTGGTAAAACAAAACAAAATAAAAAAACAGACCTGAGGATCAGTGGAAAAGAATAGAAGATGCAGACATAACTATGAACACACTAAATCACCTTACCTTGGACAAAGGAACCAAACATGTTCACTGGAAGAAAGATAGTCTTTTTAATAAATGGTGCTGAAAAGACTGGTTTTCCACATGCCAAAGACTTAAACTAGACCCATGTCTATCACCATGCACTAAACTAAAGTCAAAATGGATCAACGATCTAATAATTAAAACAGAAACACTAAATATACTGGAAGAGAAAGTAGGTAGAAATCTTGAAGACATAGGTGTAGGCAGAGACATCATGAACAAAACCCAGACCTCATGGGAACTACAACAAAGAATCAATAAATGGGATCTCACCTTATTAAAAGCTTTTGCACAACAAAAGAAATCACCAACAGAGTGGAAAGACAATGCACAGAGTGAGTTGGCCCTTAGACAAAAGACTTATATCTAGAACATACAAAGAATTGAAAAAAGTCAGGCCCCCAAAATTCAAAGACCCAATCCAAAAATGGGCATTTGAGATGAATATACACTTCTCAGAGGAAGAAATACAAATGGCAAATAAATATATGGAAAAATATTCGACATTATTGGTCATTCAAGAGGTGCACATTAAAACAACACTGAGATTCCATCTCACTCCATAAAGAATGGCTATCATCAAGAAAATAACCAATAACAAATGCTGGAGGGGCTGTGGGGAAAAAGGAACCCTTCTCCTATTGGTGGGAGTGTAGACTGGTGCAACCACTGTGGAAATCAGTGTGGAGATTTCTTCAAAAACTAGGATTAGAGGTCCCATTTGACTCAGCTATTCCCCTTCTGGGTATTTTCCCAGAAGAATTAAAAATATCAAACCACCGTGATACATGTGCACCCTTGTTTATAACAGCACAATTTGTAATAGCTAAATCTTGGAAACAACCCAAATGCCCATCAACCAAGGAATGGATAAAAAAGATGTGGTTTTTTAATATAATGGAATACTATTCAGCCATAAAGAAGGATAAACTCAAGACTTTTATAGGTAAATGGATGAAACTTGAGACCATACTCGTAAGTGAAATAAACCAGACCCACATGTGTAAACATCGCATTGTCTCACTAGTGTGAGAATCTGAAAGAGTAAACAAGATCCAAAATGTACAATAGATATTGTGAATAGGGAAGAAACTGTTCAAAAGAAAAGAAAAACTGTGATGGGAGAAAGAGGAAAGGAAGGGAAAAGGAAAAATACATATAAACACAAGACATTTAAGATAGTTATATAGCTGCTTTCTCTCGGTTCACTGAGGGGAAAGTTTTGTACTAGTAGTTTTCTGGACAATGTTTCATGCCTATATCTTGTACTCTGAACAACTACTGTGAATATAACAATATGCAATGTGTTGATTATTGTTGCTGTCCTACTAGCCTGTTTTGAAACTCTGTTTTATTGTTATTTCTTACTTTTTACTACTTAAAATTTTAAAAAAATCATGTTTTAAAGAATATTGACAGAGAAATGATCAAGAGATAGTGTAAGTACAAAAGTAGAATATATACTTGTATATTAGGCATATATTATTTGTACATAATATATATACAAAATCTACAAGAAAAATCACAAAATTAAAACTAAAACCTCACATATCTTACTATGAATATAATAGACACTAGATAGCACAGTGGTCAAGATCATAACAAGCTTTGGAATCAGATTATCCTGGGTTCTAGTCTGGTTTTGTCATTTACATGGTTGAGGACCTCAAGGAATTGTTCAATCTTCCTGGATCTCATTTACAAAATGATAATGATAATAGTAACTTAATTATACAGGAAAAAAGCATATTCTCAGTACAGTATCTGGCATATTTAAAAAGTGGTAAAATATCTGAGCTATTATTATTATTATTATTATTATCATACAAAGAAAAATATCACAATGTTAATAGTTGTTAGTAGTTGGTGGTAGGATTAGTAGTTTTAATTTTTTTTTTTTTGCCTTCATTTTCTATAATAAACCTACATTTACCCCCACCCTCACCCTTCCCCATACTGGAGATTGAACCCAGGGCCTCACTCATATTAGGTAAGTGCTGCACTACTAAGCTACATTCTCTGCCTTTTTAAAATTTTATTTTATTTTATTTTATTTTTTGTGGGTACCGGGGGTTGACCTCAGGACCTCGCGTGCCAGCAGGCGCCCGTGCTGCTGAGCGATATCACCGGCCCTTTTTTCGTATGTGGGATCCGGGAGTCGAACTCGGGCCCTCGCGCTTGCCAGGTAGGCGCTTATGCCGCTGAGCTGTCTCACCGGCCCCTAAAATTTTGTTTTGATATAAGATTTCACTAAGTTGCCCAGGCTAGCCTGGAATTTGCCATCCTTCTGTCTCAGTCTTCAGCATAGCTCGGATTATAGGTGTGCATCACTGTGCCAGGTTTATATTACTGCAATTTCTTATTAAGATATAACTCACATATGATAGAATTAATGTATTATGTTTATAATTTAAAATTAAAATTTTCTAAATTGCTCACTTGTAGGGAAACTAGTATGACAAGCACCAAGATTTACAGTATGTAAATTGTACCTCAATAAAATTGTTTTTAAATGATTAAAAAAGAAGCATCAAGAATCAGTGTTTTGCAAGGAAATGTAACTTATGAGTATAACTATATTACACTGATAAAGCCTTGGCTTTCCTGAACTATTATAGTACTATTGTTTGTTCTTCTGCATATTTTCTTTGAGTAGCTTATCTCATTTGTATTTTATTTTAAGGAGACTTTGTGAAATTTTATGTTGAGGAGGGACTGAATGATGATGTGGAGACACTAATTCCATTGGAAGATGATTTTTATTTACAAGTTTCCAAGAGAAAGGAGCATGTCATGCCATGTAGTGCCAAAGGGAAGGCATCAGATTTTAGTTAGGAGACAGAAGCAGAAATAAGCAAAGGGGAAATCTAAAACAGAGTTCTTATCGGAGTTTCCACAGAAAATGCAAGGCAAAGCGAGGTAAATGATTTAGTATTGCCTAGTTTGAATAATTTGGACAGACTTCAGGGCACAAGAGCTATACCTGGTTGTCTGGTAACTGGCCCTGAAATCATTTAGGGGAAGGGAAATATTGACTTGGTGTGTAAGAATTAGTACAGAGATGGTTCATTGCAACGCTCTTGCAGAACAGGGAAGATATAAACAACTTTGCCAATTAGTTTGGCTCTGTGACTGATGGGTGCCACATAGACAAAGATAGAATCCAAGGAAACACAGTGAAAATGTAACTGAGATAGAATTTGCCTAATTCTGATGTGTACAAAAATAATCTCAAAAAAGATTGCAGAAATCCATCATATACAACTTTGAATCTGTGTATAGTGTGTAGTGTTCAACTTAAATGGAGCAAAGGGCATATAGAAAGAGAAAGAGAAAGTTATTATCTTGATTCTAAGGACTCACTAAAGAAAATAAGGAGAAATAGAGGAACCATGAAAAAAAATAAGAAAATGAGCTATTATTCCAACTCAGAATTCTAGTATCATTAAATTGCTTCTTTCATTTATTCTATGATAATAGAATTCTACTTTGTCAGGTATCACACTTTGTAGAGTTTGAAACCAAATTGCCCAAATACAAATTTCCCCAGTTCCACTGATAGTGAGACCATGTGCATGTTATTATTCTTTCTGAACCTCAGAGCTTTCATTTATAAAAGCAGAGGATTAAAAAACAAGTAGAGCATGAGCATTAGCGAGAGTATTATCCAAGTTATATACAGATAGTTTAGGACAGTGTCTAATCCAAAGGAAATGATTTGGAAGTTTTAGATCTCATGATTATTTGTATAACTAGCTTCTGTTGAACATAAGATGTTGATTTTTCTCTATTTTACCAGAGGATGTCAGTGGAAGTTTTTCATTTTCATATCATGAGTGCCACTGATTGAAAGAAATTGTAAGATGCCTTTGATTGTTAGATAAAGCCAAATTTCAGAGGGATTAAAAAATTTAAAGTGTGTATCTTAGAATTGATAAAATAAAGTTTTATGCTTTCATTTAAGTTAATGTATGTATGACATCCACCAAAAGACAGTTTGAAACTGGAGAATAATTTGATTCAAATATTAGATAATATTAATTTCTTACTTCTGTGAATTCTGCTTTGCTCAATCTTGGCTCCATTGAGTCAGTAATATCCAAGTGTTTGCAACGTGATTCTAATTTTGGAATAGAAATTATTTGCTAGTTAGTTTGGTTTAATACATTCATATTTTATATTTACATTATAGTACTCAAAAGAAAAACATAAAATTATTTTAAACTAATGTTTATAGTTATAATAAAGTAGATATATACTTGGGTAACATTCCAATTGCTACAAAATTATTCTTTTTCCTGGCTTTTATTTAATCAAGCAACTTAAATGCTAAAAAAGTATAAACCTAAATTTTTTATTTTAATTTAAAATTTTGCATTTCTGAGGATAGACCTCAGGACCTTGTGCATGCTAGGTGAGCACTCCAGCACTGAGATACATCCCCAGCTATATTTTTTTATAACTATGTTGAAATAAACAGATACAAACATGCACAATAGTATAAAGACTACAAAAACATTTCTGTTGTTTTATACTAGCAGATCCCAAAGCAAAAGATCTCTTTGGTTCTTAATGTCTCTTAAATTAACTAACAATGTGTCAATATATTCTCTTAGCAAAAGATTCAAATAACACAAAAATATCAGCAACAAAACACGAATATCCTCCTTTTCCTCTGCTCCCCCCATCATCCCCTTCATCCTCCATGCCCCAGAAGTAACCACTGCCAACAGTTTATCATTCTCTGACAACCTTTGCATGCATTTCCAAATGTTTACATGTACATACATCTTTTGTTTTTCTCTATGTACATATAAAAATTCGATCTGCAACTTGCATTTCTTTTTTACTATCCTAATTTTCTCTAATTTTTTCATCAGGATCCTCAGTAGGGAGTTATCTTAACTCACTCCTGTACCCCCCTCCAAAATAAAAGAGTAAATGAAGTTATTTTAAAGAATTTCTGAAACAGGAGCAGAGGTTGAGCTGACTAGAGAATTACAGTTTGGGGATAGGCTGAGAACAGGGAGAAGGAGAAAAGATTGTCAGCAAGCCCCAAACCATGTTTGGGGATCAGCGACCAGGAGGATGAGATGTATATTTTATTTTAAAAAATGAGAACAGGACAGGGGATAAAGCTCCATGATAGAGTGCTTGCCTAGCTTGTGCAAGGTCCTGGGTTCAATCATCAATACAGAAAAAAAGGGGAGAACAGACTTCAAACATTCTCATCATCTATTGTTAAGCACTATATTACAAGTGATTGAAAAATTAACTAAAAAAAATCAGTCGAGCATAAATTCTATAAATATCAGGACCTTAATTCATGTTCTTTAAGTGACAAATCAGATTTTTAAATTTTTGCTTAATCTCTTTCTGAAAATAAATGTGCCAAAATCTATGGTTCTCCATAGGTGTGGTACTGTTAACCTCTGCCCCCAGTGTGCATTGTGGAAATATGTGGAAGTATCTTTGTTATTACAGTAATGGGGAGAAGTATTGTAATTTTTGTACAATCAATTTTATACAATCAAGTTTTTCCCCTCCTGTCAGACATTCAAGTAGGAGAAAAATCTACTTATAATAATTTTGAATTTGGAATTGAACTCTATTCTATGTATTAAATACAGAGTACAATTTTGCTGTTGCTTTTTTTGTTTGTTTCACTTTTGGTGTTAGGGATTGAACCCCACCCCCACCAAAGAAAGGAAGAAAGAAAAAGAAAGAAAGAGAGAAAGAAAGAAAGAAAGAAAGAACTAAAGAAAGAAAGAAAGAGAAAAAGAAAGAAAGAAAGAAAGAACTAAAGAAAGAAAGAGAAAAAGAGAAAAAGAAAGAAAGAAAAGAAACAAAAAAACAGTGGGTATACTTACCAAGCTCAAAATCTGGCCTTTGAAAAAATTCATGAAGAACATTTTGAATCTACAAGTTAAAAAATAAATAAATAAATAAGAAAAAAAGAAAAAAAGAAACTCCTCAGTTATCACATACTTGGTATTTTAGCCCAAAAGCTACCTATAGTTTTTCTATTTAAGTGCTGGTTATCTTTCTAACCAAAGAACAGAAACAGTTATAATTTACTTTTAGTTCAGAGAAAACTTATGGTGAATGTTTAAATTTTTAAAAATTTATAACAATAAAAGAACACTGCTATTAATCCCGCTCAAAATACTCCCCCTTGCTTCAAACACATTTATACCATTATTCTTGCTACTTTCTGAAGTACTTCTGGAAGTCTTTTATGAATGTCTTCATGAGGTGTGATCAAAAATACAGTGAATGATACTGCCACATGCCATCCAATGGAAAGGTAGGTTTGTAAAAACATTGTGGTGTGTCCTTGTTATGGCTTGTATATAGATGTCCTACAAAAGCCTCATGCAGTCATAGGTGGGGAGTTTCGAAGGTGGCTGGATTAGGGTGTGTGAATGTAGATTAAGAGTGTGATACTGGGGACACATGTTTAAATATCCCATTGTTTCTCTTGTGTGAGAAACCCAAAGTGTAAATAAGGACCAAAATGAAGGATAATATTGGGAAGGAGAAAGAAAATGTTCAAATGGGAAGGGGAACAAGGGAGTGGGGAGGGGGAAGGAAGGGAAGGGGATAGAGATTTACAAAAATGAATGGGCCAGGTGTGGTGCCACATGCCTGTAATCCCAGCACTCGGGAGACTGAGGCAGGAGAATCACTGTGAGTTTGAGGCCAGCCTCAGCTACACAATGAGTTCAAGGCCAGCCTGAACTGCATAATGAGACCCTGTCTCAAAAAAAAAAAAAAAAAAAAGAATGGAAGGAAAACAATAGAAACAAACTTTTGTAAATGGAGAGGGGGAGAAGGATTGAAGGGAAGTGAGGGGAATGGGAAAATAAAAGAATTAAAATATGTTATGTACAGGTACAAATTCCCTATGATGAATGTGATCTTTATGTATGGAAAAAATGTACCAATAAAATTTATTTTTAAAAAAAGAATGTGATACTGGGATTAAGAGTATAAATTATGGAACCCCCACCCTGGATGTGGGTGGCACCAATCAATAGGCTTACAACCTGGACAGAATATAAAGGGAGAGAGGGAAGGCAGGCTGCTGGTGTTGCTGCTGCTCACTGCTTTGGCTGCTTACTGCCTTCCTGCCTGCCATACCATGGGATGTTTCTCCTCTGCAATGCCCCTCTGCCATATATCCCTACTTGGAATCAGCCAACTATGGACTGAAACCTCTACAAACTGTGAGCTGAAATAAACCTTTCCTCCTTTAACTTTGGGTATTTGGTATTTTGTCTCAGCAATGAGAAAAGTAACTAAGACCGTCCTCATCCACCTTATTCACTGGATCTGGCACCATGCAACTTCTGGCTCTTCCCCAAAGTCAAAATGACCATGAAAAATAAAGTTTTGAATCAATTCAGGACATTGAGGCAACCACAATAACACAACTAAAGATAGGAAAGAGGACTTCCAGAAGTGCCTCAGAAAGTGGCAAAAATAAATGGGATAGGTGTTTTTTAAGCAAGGGAGAATATTTTAAAGGGGATTAATAGCACTATGTCTTTTACTATCATAGTTTTTAAAAAATTTAAATATCCACATTAGTTTCTTTTACCATACCTTCTATTAAGTACTTTCACAAGTATGTCCTCGGCGATGCCCAAATTTTTGTGTGAGAATGACTTGGATAATGAGAATGATCCCGTTTTGCTCCCTCCAGGGAACAGTTCTAGTCACCCTCCAACAATGTGCATGATAGAGCTGTGGTACATTTAGTAACCAGATAGGAAATCCTGAGAGTCCTCTATACTTCTTCACTTTTTTGACAAAAAAACAAAATTTCAGAGTTCTTGGTCCATTTTTTTTTTGGGGGGGGGGTACTTGGAGGTCGACCTCAGGACCTCGCGCGCCAGCAGGTGCCTGTGCTGCTGAGCAATATCACTGGCCCCTTTTTTTGTATGTGGGATCCGGGAGTCGAACTCAGACCCTCACGCTTGCCAGGCAGGCTCCGCTGAGCCATCTCACCAGCCCCTCTTGGTCCATTTTTAAAAGCAGATTTTATTTTTTTAGAGAAGTTTTAGATTCATAGAAAAATTGTGCTGACAGTATACAGTTCCCATATAACCCCTGCCAGCATACACACGGCCTCCCCCTACCATCAACATCTTACACGAGAGTTGTACATTTGCTATAATCAAACCTACATTGACACCGCATTACCACCTGAAGTCCATAGTTTATGGTAGGGATCACTCTTGATTACTATAATCTATATATTTTCACATATGTCTAATGACAGGTACCCACAATTATAATATCATACAGAATTGTTTCACTGCCCTAAAAATCCTCTATGCTCCACCTATTCATTTCTTCCATCCCTTCTCATGTCTGGCAACTACTGATCTTTTCACTGTCTTTATAACAGTAACGGCAATCCTTTTAGAGCTTTCAATGACACAAACAGCTCAATACAGCACACATGCCATAGGTTCACCACTACTGCTCTGTAATTTTCCCTTTTCCAGAATGATTACACTATAGTTGGAATTAAACAATATGTCATCTTTTCGTATTTGCTTCTTTCACTTAAAACAGCTCATTCTTTTTTTCGTGCTAATTTTACATTGTATAGATATATCACAGATGAATATTCATTCATCTACCAAGGGATATCTTGATTGCTTCTAAATTTTAGCAATTATGAATAAGTTGCAAGAAATATTTCTGTACATAGGTATTTATGTGGACATAAGTCTTCAACTAATTTGGTAAATACCAAGAGTAGCTATTACTGGATCATATGTTAAGAGTATGTCTAGTTGAGTTGTGTAGTATTTGTTTTTTTTCCTTTTCAAACTTATGATTTTATTTTTTTAGTTTGGTAGCACATAATAATTACATTCCTTGTGGGAAGTTGGTACATGTACATAACACATCTTAATTCCTTTTTTCATCGCATTTCCCTCCTCTCCCCTCTCCCCAATCCCTTGACCTCCTCTCCTTTTTTTGGTATGTGTTTACAGTACACAATATTTACACTCCTTGTGTGGAGTTAAAATAAAGAGCAAAATAAAAGATAGGTAATAGGAAGTAGGGAAATAGATTTTTCTCAGAAGGGAAGGGGATCAAGAGATGGTGGGGGAGAGAACAGATAAAGGATGAAAAAAAAGAATTGGGATGTGTTATGTAAACTTACAATTTTAGCAACAATTTTTATGCCATGGAAAGAAGAGTAACCTAATTCTCACCACCACATGGTTCAGAGAAAAACCGTAGTAGATACATACTGAATGTAACAGTCTTTGATTCTAAAGAGCCTCATTACCAACACCATCTGATTGCTGCAGACGAAAATTGGAGAAGCAAGAGCACAGCCAAAGGAGCAAGAACTAGAAAAAAAGAAGCTTAACATTTCTCAATATTAAGAAATGAAAAAAGTTTAAGGGGATGGAAATTCTTATTACCCTGATTTGATGGTATACATGCATCAAATTATCATATTATAGCTAATAACTACTGACAATTATTATGTGTTAATTAAAATATGTGAACTAGGGCTATTACAAGTATTAAACATGGCTATTAGAACAAATTGAGATAGTGCTCATTTTATTTTATTTTTAATTTTAAGAGAAGAAGAAAAATAGAAATAAAATAAAACAGTTTCAAATCAGGCTAATAGGAGAGTAACAATAATCGATACATTATGCATTGTTATCTTCATAGCAGTTACTCAGAGTACAAGATATAGGCATTACATCTCACTCCAGAAAGAATGGCTATCATCAAGAAATCAACCAATAACAAATGTTGGTGCAGCTGTGGGGAAAAACGAACTCTTCTCCACTGTTGGTGGGAGTGTAGACTGGTGCAACCACTGTGGAAATCAGTGTGGAGATTCCTTTAAAAACTAGGATTAGAGGTCCCATTCAACCCAGCTATTCCCCTTCTGGGTATTTTCCCAGAAGAATTAAAAACATCATACCCCAGCAATATATGTGCACCTATGTTTATAGCAGCACAATTTGTAATAGCTAAATCTTGGAAACAACCCAAATGCCCATCAACTGAGGGTATAAAAAAGATGCGGTTTTTTTTTATATAATGGAGTACTACACAGACATAAAGAAGGATAAAATCGAGACTTTTATAGGTAAATAGATGCAACTTGAGACCATACTCATAAGTGAAATAAATCAGACCCATATGTGTAAACATTGCATTGTCTCTCTAGTGTGAGAAGCTGAATGAATAAATAAGATCCAAAAAGTACAATAGATATTGCAAATTGGGAAGAAACTGTTCAAAAGAAAAGTGAAACTGATGGGGAAAAGGGTAAGGAAGGAAGAGAAAAGGTAAAAATATATACATACACAAGATAGTTAAGATAGTTACACAGCTAGTTCCTCTTAGTTCATTGAAAAGAAAGATCTGTACTAATATTGTGTGGTATTTGTGTGTGTGTTAAAAACCTCATAAAATTTACCAACTTAACCATTTTTAAGAGTATGTCTATATGTGTAAGTATATTTACATTGTTGTGAACTAGATCCCCAGAACTTTTCATCTTGCAAATTTGAAACAACACATTAAACAACTCCCCTTCATCTTCTCCCAGCCCTTGGTAACTACCATTCTTTCTGTTTCTCTGAATTTAATTAATTTAGATACTTCATATAAGTGTAATAATTCAGTATATGTCTTCTAAGAGTATGTTTAGTTTTATAAGAATTTTACATTCCCATCAACAATGAATAAGAGTTTTTGCTGCCCTATATCCTTGCCAGAATTTGTTAGTGTTTTGGATTTTGGCCATTCTAATAGGTGTGCAGTGGTATATCATTACTTTTTTAATTTGCAATTCCCTAATGACATATAGTGTTGGGCATCATTTCATAGGTTTATTTGCTATCTATTTATCTTCTTTGGTGAATTGTCTGTTCAAATCTCTTGCCCTTTTAGTAGGGCTATTTATTTTCTTATTGTTAAGTTTTAAAAATTCTTTGTATGTTTTGGGTAAGTTCTTTTTTTAATTTTTTTATTTTATGGAAAAAAGGTAAAATAGAATTTCATAACAAAACAATAGGAGAATAACAATAGTTAATACATTGCATATTGTCATCTTCAAAGTAGTTACTCAGAGTACAAGATATGGGCATAAAAAATTCTCCAATCGATATTAGCACAAACCTTCCTTTTCAATGAACTAAGACACACTAATAGTATAGCTAAACTGCATTTTCTCCCTTTTCCCTTCCTTCCTTTCCCCCGTCCTAGTTCCTTTTTCCTTTTAAATAATTTCTTCCCATTTCACAATATCTATTGTACATTTTAGACCTTATTTACTCTTTCAATTTCTCACACCAGGGAAACAATACAATGTTTACACATGTGAGTATGATTTCTTTCACTTCTGAGTATGGCCTCAAGTTGCATCCATTTACCTGTAAAAGTCTCAGATTTATCCTTCTTTATATCTGAGTAATACTCCATTGTATAAAAAAAACACATCTTTTTTTATCCATTCCTCGGTTGATGGGCATTTGGGTTGTTTCCAAGATATAGCTATTACAAATTGTGCTGCTATAAACATAGGTGCACGTATATCGCTGTGGTATGATGTTTTTAATTCTTCTGGGGAAATACCCAGAAGGGGAATAGCTGGGTCAAATGGGACCTCTAATCCTAGCTTTTTGAGAAATCTCCATACTGATTTCCACAGTGATCACACCAGTCTGCACTCCCACCAACAGTGGAGGGTTCCTTTTTCCCCATAGCCCCTCCAGCATTTGTTATTGGTTGATTTCCTGATGATAGCCATTCTTTCTGAAGTGTTGTTTAATCTCAGTGTTGTTTTAATTTGCATCTCTTGAATGACCAATGATGTTGAACATTTTTTCATGTATTTATTTGCCATTTGTATTTCTTCATCTGAGAAATGTGTATTCATCCCAGATACCCATTTTTGGATTGGGTCTTTGAATTTGGGGGGGGGGGTCTGAGTTTTTTCAATTCTTTATATGTTCTAGATAGAAGTCCTTTTTCTGAGGGATGATTGGCTAAAATTTTTTCCCACTCTGTGGGTTGTCTTTTCACCCTGTTGGTGATTTTTTTTATGTGCAAAAGCTTTTTTTAATAAGATGAGTTCCCAGCTGTTGATTCTTTGAAGTATTTCCTGTGCAGTTTGGATTTTGTTCATGAAGTCTCTGCCTACCCCTATGTCTTCAAGGGGTCTTTCTATGTCTTTCTCTTCCAGTATATTTAGTGTTTCTGTTTTAATATTTAGATCTTTGATCCATTTCAACTTTAATTTAGTGCATGGTGATAGACATGGGTCTAGTTTGAGTCTTTGGCATGTAGAGAGCCAGTTTTTCCAGCACCATTTATTAAAGAGGCTATCTTTCTTCCAATGAACATTTTTCCCCTTTGTCAAAGATAAGGTGGCTGAGTGTGTTTGTAGTTGTGTCTGCATCTTCTTATCTGTTCCAATGATCCTCAGGTCTGTTTTTTTGCCAGTACCATGCTGATTTTAAACATTAGCTTTGTAGTACAATTTCGAGTCAGGGATTGTGATACCTCCTGCCTTGCCTTTGTGGGTAACAGTTCTTTATCAACTATGTGTTTTTGCTAATGTTTCCTTCTGGTTTGTGGCTCATCATCCTGTTCTAATTTTATTTATTTATTTTGAGCTTGTAAACTATTTTATTTTATTTTTTAATAATTAATTTATTTTTTAAGACAACAAGTAAACATTATGTATTAACAAACTCAAGAATTAGAGAATGTACAAATACCTTTTGGAGAAAAACATTACTCAGTATAGGATTAAGCCATGTAAAAGCTAGGTAAAAACAGATGACTAAGGAATGGAATAGTCACAGTGAAATTGCATTTTCTTTTTTTTTTTAATTAATTAATTATTATTTTTTTAAAGACAACAAGTAAACATTCTCATGTATTAACAAACTCAAGCATTAGAGAATGTACAAATACCTTTTGGAGAAAAATATTACTCAGTATAAGATTAAGCCATGTAAAAGCTAAGTAGAAATAGAAGACCAAGGAATGGAATAGTCACAATGAAATTGCATTTTCACACTAGGGAGACAATACGATGTTTACAAATGTGCGTCCGGTTTATTTAGCTTGTGAGTATTTTCTTGAGTTGCATCCATTTACCTATAAAAGTTTCCAGTTTATCTTTCTTTATGGCTGAGTAGTACTCCACTGTATAAAAGTACCACCTCATTTTTATCCATTCCTCGGTTAATGGGCATTTGGGTTGTTTCCACGATCTAGCTATTACAAATTATGTTGCTATAAACATGGGTGCACATATATTGCTGTGGTACGATGTTTTTAATTCTTCTGGGAAGATACCCAGAAGGGGAATGGCTGGGTCAAATGGGACCTCCAATCCTAGTTTTTTGAGGAGTCTCCACACGGATTTCCACAGTGGCTGCACCAGTCGACACTCCCACCAACAGTGGAGAAGGGTTCCTTTTTCCCCACAGCCCCTCCAGCATTTGTTATTAGTTGATTTCTTAATAATAGCCATTCTTTCTGGGGTGAGATGGTATCTCAGTGTTGTTTTAATTTGCATCTCTCGAATGACTAGTGATATTGAACATTTTTTCATACATTTATTGGCCATTTATATTTCTCCATCTGAGAAGTGTTTATTTATCTCAGATGCCCATTTTGGATTGGGTCTTTAAATTTGGGAGGTCTGATTTTTTTGAGTTCTTTGTTTGTTCTCGATAGTAATCCTTTGAGGAACGGCTGGCAAACATTTTTTCCCACTTTGTGGGTTGTCTCTTCACTCTGTTGGTGGTTTCTCTTGCTGTGCAAAAGCTTTTTAATAAGATGAGATCCCAGTTGTTGATTCTTTGTGATACTTCCTGTGCCACTGGGGTTTTATTCATAAAGTCTTTGCCTACACCAATGTCTTCAAGAGTTTTACCTATTCTATTTTCCAAGAGATTTAATGTTTCTGTTTTAATATTTAGATCTTTGTTCCATTTTGAATTTAGTTTAGTGCACGGTGAAAGATATGGGTCTAATTTTAATCTTTGGCATGTGTAGAGCCAGTTTTTCCAGCACCATTTATTAAAGAGGCTATCTTTCTTCCAGTGAATGTGTTTGGCACCTTTGTCAAAGATAAGGTGGCTTAGTATGTCTGGAGTTGTTTCTGCATCTTCTAATCTGTTCCGTTGATCTTCAGGTCTATTTTTTGCCAATACCACGCTGTTTTTATCATAGTAGCTTTACAGTATAATTTCAAATCAGGGATTGTGATGCCCCCTGCCTTGTGTTTGTTGCCCAGAATTGCCTTTGCTATTCTAGGTCTCTTCTGGTTCCAGATGAATTTTAGGATTGTTTTCTCTAATTCTGTGAGATATGTTGTTGGAAATTTGATCGGAATTGCATTAAATCTGTGTAACAATTTTGGAAGGATGGCCATTTTCACTATGTTGGTTCTTCTGACCCAAGAGCAAGGGATATCTTTCCATATTCTGATATCCTCTTCAATCTCCTTTTTCAGAGTACTGTAGTTTTCAGTGTAGAGGTCTTTTACATCCTTTGTGAGATTGATTCCTAGGTATTTCATTTTTTTGGATGTTATTGTGAAAGGTGTTGTTTCCCTAATTTCTCTCTCAGTGAGTTTGTTATTCATGTACAGGAAGGCTATTGATTTTTTAGTGTTGAATTTGTATCCAGCTACACTACTGAATTTGCTTATTAAATCTAGCAATTTTTTAGTGGAGTTTTTGGGGTCTTCTGTGTAGAGTATCATGTTGTCTGCAAATAATGATAATTTAACTTCTTCCTTTCCAATCATTATTCCTTTTATTTCTTTCTCTTGTCTAATTGCTCTGGCTAAAGTTTCCAGGACTATGTTGAATAAAAGTGGGGACAGTGGACATCCTTGTCTTATTCCTGATCTTAGAGAGAAGGCTTTCAGTTTTTGTCCATTTAGTATGATATTGGCTGTTGGTTTGTCATAGATAGCTTTTACCAGATTGAGATAAAGACCCTCTATTCCAATTTTCTGTAGGGTTTTTTTTTTATGAATGGGTGCTAGACTTTGTCAAAAGCTTTTTCTGCATCTATTGAGATGATCATATGATTTTTGTCCTTTGTTCTGTTAATATGGTGTATTACATTTATTGATTTACGTATGTTGAACCATCCCTGCATCAATGGGATGAATCCAACTTGGTCATAGTGTATAATCTTCTTGATGATTTGCTGGATTCTGTTTGCCAGTATCTTATTTATTTATTTATTTATTTTTGTGGGTACCGGGAGGTCGACCTCAGGACCTCGCGTGCCAGCAGGAGCCCGTGCCGCTGAGCAATATCACCGGCCCCTTTTTTTTGTATGTGGGTTCCGGGAGTCGAACTCGGGCCCTCGCGCTTGCCGGGCAGGCGCTTAAGCCGCTGAGCCATCTCACCGGCCCCCAACCCCCACCAGTATCTTATTGAGGATTTTTGTATCTATGTTCATTAGGGAGATTGGTCTGTAGTTCTCTTTCTTAGTTGGGTCCTTCTCTGGCTTTGGTATCAGGGTAATGCTTGCTTCCAGGAATGAATTTGGGAGTATTGCTTTCCTTTCAATTTCATTAAAGAGTTTGAGAAGTAGTGGTGTAAATTCTTCTCTAAATTTCTTGTAGAATTCAGCAGTGAATCCATCAGGGCCTGGGCTTTTCTTTGGGAGGTTTTTAATTACATCTTTGATTTCATTGATTGTTATTGGTTTATTTAGGATTTTTATGTCTTCTTGGTTGAGCTTTGGTAATTCATATGTATCTAGGAATCTGTCCATTTCTTCTGCATTTTCCATCTTACTAGAATACAAGTTTTCAAAGTAGGTATAGATGATCTTCTGGATTTCTGCAGGATCCGTTGTGATATCACCCTTTTCATTCTTAATTGTGTGGATTTGAGTACTTTCTTTCCTTTTTCTAATAAAGTTGGATAAGGGTTTGTCAATTTCATTTAATCTTTCAAAGAACCAACTCTTTGATGCATTGATTCTTTGTATTGTTGTTTTAGTCTCCAATGCTCTGCTCTGATCTTTATAATTTCCTCCTTTGTATGAGCTTTGGCTTAGTCTGCTCTTTTTCTAGAAGTTTGAGGTTCACCATTAGGTTGTTTATTTGTGCTTGCTCTGTTTTCCTGATATAGGTATTTAATGCTATAAATTTCCCTCTTAGGACTGCTTTCATTGTATCCCATAAGCTCCGGTATGTTGTACTGTCATTATCATTCAGTTGCAGAAACTGTTTAATTTCTTCTTTAATTTCATCTGTGACCCATTGGTTGTTCAGGAGGGTGCTGTTTAATTTCCATGTGTTCAGGAAGTTCTTGTGGTTTCTTTTGCCATTGATTTCCAATTTCATTGCACTATGGTCTGATAATATACATGGGATAATTTCAATTCCTTTGCATTTGCTTAAGCAGGTTCTATGAGCTAGTATGTGGTCTATTTTGGAGAACGTCCCATGTGCAGCTGAGAAGAATGTGTATTCTGATGTTGTGGGGTGGAACACTCTGTAGACATCTACTAAGTCCATTTGTTTAAAAGTTTGGTTCACTTCTAATATTTCAATGTGATTTTTTGTCTAGTTGATCTGTCTTTTTGTGACAGTGGAGTATTGAGATCCCCCAATATAATTGCATTAGTGGTTATTTGATTTTTTATGTCCATTAATATTTGTTTTATATAGTTGGGTGCACTGGTATTTGTTGCATATATATTTATTATTGTTATCTTTTCCTCTTGGATTGTTCCCTTTACAAAGATGTAGTGACCTTCTTTATCTCTCTGAATCATTCTTGGCTTGAAATTCACTTTGTCTGCAAAAAGAATAGCTACCCCTGCTTTTTTCTGTGTTCCTGTCGCATGGAGTATTGTTTTCCATCCTTTGACTTTCAGTCTATGAATTTCTTTCTGAATTAAATATGTTTCTTGTATGCAGCATATTGTTGGATCTTGCTTCTTGATCCAATTTGCCAGTCTGTGCCTTTTGATTGGTGAATTGAGACCATTAACACTGATGGTTAAAACTGATATGTATTGACTTATCCTTGTCATGTTATTTTCCTGTTGTTGGCTCCCCCTTTTTATTTTTTTTCCCTCCCTCTCTTTAATTGTTTGCTCTGCCTGGTGGATTCCTTCTGTTGGGGTTCCTGGAATTTTAGTCCTTTAGTCCTTCTAGAATGTCCTTCAAAACATTTTGGAGTGCTGGTTTGGTGGTTATAAATTTTCTCAGATGTTCTTTGTCATGGAAGTATTTTATTTCTTGGTCAGTTTTGAAAGATAGTTTTGCAGGGTACATCAATCTGGGTTGAAGGTTATTTTCCTTTAGAACTTGAAATACATCATTCCAAGCTCTTCTTGACTTGAGGGTTTGTGCTGAAAAGTCTTCTGTGATTCTGATGGGCTTTCCTTTATAAGTGATTTGTTTCTTTTCTCTAAGAGCTTTTAAGATTCTACTGTTATGTTGAATTTCTGGAATCTTGACTATGATATGCCTGGCTGAAGATTTTTTTTGATCGTGGCTAATTGGAGTTCTATAAGCCTCACTTATCTGAATGTCAAATTCTTTTTCTCTACCAGGAAAATTTTCTGTGATAATGTCTGTGAACAGTGTTCTGATGTCATTTATGCTATCTCCTGCTTTTTCATTTACTCCAATCAATCTTAAGTTATTCTTCTTTGCATCATCTAGCAGCTGCTGGATTGATTTTTTATTGTTCCTTGCTATTTTTAAGAATTCTTTCTTTTCATTATCATTAATTGCAAGCCTGTCTTCTATATCTGAGATCCTGTCCTCACATTGGCTTAATCTGCTACAAATACTTTCAATGGAATTTTTGTTCTTCTGGATATCTGCTTGAATCTGCTTTATGGAGTCCATTTCTTTCCGATGCTGAGCATTCATGGCTTCCATCATTTTCTTAAGCTCGTCTATTTTTTTGTCTGTGTCTGCTCTAGCATCCTTAAGCATGGTCTTCATTGTGGACATTATCTCTGCGGTTATCTGAGAAATTATTTCTGATTTAAATTTTTCCAGAGCCTCATTCAACTGCTTTGTTGTTACCACTTCAGAGATGTCAGGTGGGTGGCTTTTAGTTTGTCCCACCTCACTGCCCCCTGGGTTTGCCTTTGGTGAGCTGGATGTGTGGGGTTGCATCTTGTTTAAGTGTTGTCTCATTTTCTTTTCTTTCTTTAGTTTAATTCCTGGGGTGATGTTTGTAAATTGCCTATGGTAGGTTGCTTTATTGCTAGTATCTCAAACTCTTGGGAGATGACTACTTCTCTGAGGTATCTTCCAGGTGTAGCTTATTTTTGGGTTTTGAGCCTGTTGCAAGATCCTACCTCTTCAATTTATTGGAGATAAGAAGTTGCTGCCTGTTTGGACCAGTCCTTGGTTCTTTGGTACTGTGCCACAGTATTTTCTGTGATCCTTAGACAATCTCAGTCTTGGAATACCAGGAAGAAAAGCGCCAGTCAGTGTGTCCTTCACAGCCAGTGCTTCTCTGTACCGCAGCATCTCGCGTTCCTCCGTAGAGGTCCCTGCCGGAGCTGTGGATGGAGTGGCGGCTGCCCTGAGTTCCAAGTTCAGCTGCTGCCCCCCCCACAATGGTGCCCAGCTAGTGGCTCTCTCGCACGGGACGGCCAGGCGTCAGCACTCACTGCCAGTCAGTGTGTCCTTCACGGCCACTGCTTCTCTGCACCACCACTTCTCGCATTCCTCCACGGAGGCCCCCGGGGGCGCCGGCAGTCACCGTGTGTCCCCAGATTTGAACCTCTTCAGTCGCGTCGGGATTCCTGACATAGGGAAATGGTGCTGGCGGCCACCTCCTTCTTCTTTATTGTAGTTTCTCTCTTCACTTTCTCCGTGGGCCCCGAACTGTGCTTCAGATCTTTCCTGGGTCCATGGGAGCCACTTCCCTCTTTCTTGTCCTCCTCTAGTCACTATATTCCAGTGTCCGCACGGCGACTTTTGGAGAGGTTCACTGCCTGTTTCTTACAGATCCGCCGTCTTTTTCCGGAAGTCTCTAATTTTGATCATTCACACTAAGCTGAAATATGCTTGGCATCGTATCCAACAATTAAATATTTTCAAATCTATAAACACTAAGAGAAAATATTTAATTCTTAGAGTACACTTCTTCCCTGGAGCTAAGCGATATGGCCCCATAAGTCTCACAGAAGCAGTAGCACAAATATACAACAAACAAACAAATAAAATGTGTCTCTGAAATTAATTTGGAAACCCTTGCCAGAATCAAGGTTTCAAAAATCTAGCTATAAGTGTGTGTGTGTGTGTGTGTGTGTGTAAATTGGCGGAATCAACGCTCTTGAACCAGACAGGTCAAGAATTGAGGTAATTTAATTTAGTACTGAAAATATCAAGGGAGGAGTCTAGTATTCCACTCAGTATTCTAGCAATTTCCCTCTTATTACCCACTCTACTACCCTTCACATATATCCATTTCTTACCACTGCTGTAGGAATCAGTCCTTCAGGGTCTAGAAGCCATTCATCCAACTGTTCCTGCAAAGCCTGTTTCCGCGTGTCAGCCACCTTGGTTTTGACTGTGTGTAGGTACTCTCTTTGTTGTCTTCTCTGTTTAACATTCTCCTTCAACTTGGAAACTCTGAAAAGTATAAAGATAGAAAACAGGCTAAGTTAAACTTTTGGATTTTATTCATATTGTTCAAATGGCATAATACAAGAGGTCAGAAACTCATTTAAATTTTATACCTACGTTTTCTCCATAAAATCTTTCTTGATGTAAGCCTCTAGTGAGCCCTCCTTCCCTCTAGAACCTACTGAATTTGGCATTTATCTTATGCTATCTACGTTGTTGACTTTTTATAGAAGTGGGACTTATTTTACCCAACTAAATACTATACTTAAGAAGTATTGGTAAGATTGTAAATTAGTACAGTAATCATGGAAAACTATATGAAGTTTCCTCAAAAAGCTAAAGATAGAATTATGATATGATCCTGCAATCTCAGGTTTGGATATTTACCCAAAAGATTTGAAATCATTATATAAAAATGGTGCCTGCGCTTGCATATTCGTTACTCCCTTATTCATAATAGCCAAGTTATGGAATCAACCTTAGTGGCCACCAACAGATGAATAGATAAATAAAATGTGGTATATAAACACAAGAGATACTATAGAGCATTAAAAAGAAAGAAAATTCTGTACATTGTGATGATATAAATAGAACTGAAGAATTATTTTAAGTAAAACAGGCACAGAAAGACAAATACAAAATATTCTCATGTATATGTGGAATATGAAATAATCATAGAATGGTGGTTACAGAAGTTGGGGGCGGTCAAAGGGTACAAAATCTCAGGAGGAATGTATTTGTAAAAGATCTATTGCACAGCAATATAATTAATATTATATTTTATATTTCAAAATTGCTAAGACTATAAATTTGAAGTGTTCTCACCTCAATAAAAAGATTACTATTTGAGGTGATGCTGCTGTTAATCATCTTGATTTGATTTTCTACATTGTATGTGTATAACTCATAATATCACATTATACCTCATAAATATATACAATTATAAATTGTCACGTACAATTTAAAAATAAAAAAGTAGTAAGAATAGCCCAACAACCTGCCCTACATAATTTAAAGACAAGGCTGATGCATTAAAACCTTAAGCCATGAGCCTATCTCTTCTCTAGCTACAGAAATCATTTTGAAGGCTTCTGATCCCAAGACTATGGTAGAAGTTTGAAAGATGCATTTATGGTAAGTGTCCTGGGCCATTCTGATGCCTTTAATCAAATTTTTGAGAAATTTGCTTAGAAGTATGAGGCATCATCAAGAATATGGTGAATGTTGAATTTTTTAAAATTTTGTTATAGCAAAAGACACATTACCATTAATTCTCATCAAAATATTCTCCCTTATTTTGAATAACTTCTCCCATCCTTCTTGCCACTTTCTGAAGCACATTTGGAAGTTCTCTTTCCTGTTTTTAGTTGCATTATCATGGCAGCCTCAAGGTCCTGAATTGATTCAGAACTTTTACTTTTCATGGTCATTTTGACTGGGGAAGAGCTAGAAAATCATATGGTGCCAGATCTGGTGGATAAGCTAGATGAAGACACATCACAATGTTTTTACAAGCCTATCTTTCTATTAGATGGCACTTGACAACAGCATTCATTGTATTTTTTTTAAGCATACCTCGTAAAAACACTCATGAAAAAGGACTTCCAGAAATGTTTCAGAAAGTGGTAAGAATGATCAGATAAGTATGTTTGAAGAAAGGGGAGTATTTTGAGAGGGATTAATGGCAATGTGTCTTTTACTGTAATGATTTTTAAAATTTAAACATTCACCATATATTTCAGTCATATCTTGTATCTTGTCCTATTGCCTCTTTCTAGTGAGAGTCAAATACTTTGACAGCCCCTGCTGAAGTCCTGAGCATAATAGCTACCCTTATCCCAGGGATGCATCACCCAGGTTGAGCCAGGAAAAATTTTGATTTCCTATGTTATTCATCCCTATCAGGACTTATAAAAACCCAAACTGGTTTTGATCAAAATCAAATCACTTGGCTCAGAATAATAAAAATAACTCCCAGTTTCAAGTTTGTTCTTTTTTTTTTTTTTTTTTTTTTGGTTTGGTTTGGTTTCAGGCAGGTTTTCATCTTTTATTTTTTTCTATATTGTTTATTGGTACAGTTTAGATATACAAAATGATCATATTCATCATAGGAAATTTGTACCTGCATATGACATATTTTGATTCTTTTTTCCCCAATTCTCTCCCATTCCTTCAACCTTTCTCCCCCTCTTGATTTACAAAGCTTTGTTTCCATTCTATTCTTTCTTTTTCTTTTCCCTTCCTTCCTTTCCCCTTTCCCCCTCCCTAGTTCCTCTTTCCTTTTGAACAGTTTCTTCCTATTTCACAATATCTGTTGTATATTTTCGTCCTTATTTACTCTTTCAGGTTCTCACACCAGAGAGACAATGCAATAGTTACACGTGTCTCTGACTTATTTCACTTAGGAGTATGGTCTCAAGGTACATCCACTTACTTAGAAATGTCTCAATTTATCCTTCTTTATGGCTGAGTAGTACTATTTAGAACATATAAAGAACTGAAAAAAATCAGACCTCCTAAATTTAAAAATGCAATCGAAAAATGGGCATCTGAGATGAATATACACTTCTCAGAGGAAGAAATACGAATGGCAAATAAATACATGAAAAAATGTTCAACATCACTGGTCATTCAAGAGATGCAAATTAAAACAATTCTGAGATTCCATCTCATTCCAGAAAGAATGGTTATCATCAAGAAATTGACCAATGACGAATGCTGGAGGGGCTGTGGGGAAAAAGGAACCCTTCTCCACTGTTGGTGGGAGTGCAGACTGGTGCGATCACTGTGGAAATCAGTATGGATATTCTTCAAAAAAACTAGGATTAGAGGTCCCATTTGACCCAGGTATTCACCTTCTTGGTATCTTCCCAAAATAATTAAAAGCATCATCCTACAGCAATATATGAATATATGCTCACTCATGTTTATAGCAGCACAATTTGTAACAGCTAAATCTTGGAAACAACCCAAATGCCCATCAACCAAGGAATGGTTTTCGTCTTTAAAGGAGAAAGACTAAGACAGTTTGACAGATTTTGAAACCCACAAGGATTTTCAGTAAGAACTGTCAAGTTGGATACCTCTAATAATCCAAAAGAAATTACTAAAACCTAAGCCATTACTTTATGCCCATATAAGACCTTTGGAATTCTCTAGGAAAACAAGCCTTCAAAAATAGACTTTGAATTCTGAAAATAAAAGGAAGCAAGCAGTTTAATAATACAAAAAGAGCTGGTGTCTGAGCCCAAAGATTAATTAGTATTTTAAAGGAAGTGCAAATTCCTCTGATACAACTGCTAAGCAAACAAACTGCCCATCCCTTCTACCTGTCTCTTGTTCAGCTCTTGTACTATTTTTCCCTCTGCTGCTTCCTCTGTATATATAGTATTGTCCTTGATTTCCATCTTCATTCTCATGTAGCTTGCTATTCTATACCTGTGTCTTATCCTAGCTGCATTCACTCTTTCACTAAGTCACTCACTTGCTCATTACACAAACATGTAGGGGATACACACTATGGATTCTGCAATTATAAAGCTTAGGTTCTGCTGGGCATAGTGGTGCACACTTTTAATCCTAGCACTCTTGAGAGGCTGAGACAAGAGGATGGAAAGTTCCAGCCCAGCCTGGGAAACATACCAACTTAGGGAGACCCTGTCGCCTAAAAAGAGGGTTGGGTATGTAGCTCAGAGCAAATGCCCTGGGTTCAACCCCCAGTACCACCACCATCACCACAAAAAAAAAAAAAAAAAAAAAAAAGCTTAGAATCCAGTGGTAGAACAGAACAGATAAGTAAACCGTAAAGTGTAATAAGCACTTTTCAAGATTTTCATGTGACACAAAAATGGATTCACAAAATTAGTTTTCCGTCATATTTTCACTGCATGAAATATTTTTTCTGCCTAACTAGATCTTCCACACGCTTTAGGTTTCAGCTCAGCTCAGACATCATTTCCTCCCACTTACGGATGGCCAGACTTAGAAACAAAATCTTGTTTCGTGCTTCAGAACCATTGTATATGAGCTTCCAAATATAATCCAAATGGATTTTAAACTGATTGTGTAACTTATTCCAGGAATGAATAATATTTCTATTGTGTAACTTGCATTATTTCATGAGGATGTTTATGTCAATCAACAGAATTCTATAGCATCCAAAACTTTTTAACTTTGGGCAATATAGGGTAGACATAACCCACAACTAGATTCTAAACATAAATCCCCACGTAAAGAGACTAAAGGGAGGAAAAATTACAGTGTGATAAATTACAAAAATAGCCACAGAGTCTTCACATTCCTGTATGAATGTCTCTTTGTATGCAATGTAACTTTGCAGTTCCTCCTTGAAGAGGTGGAGTCTATTTCTGCATCCATTTAACCTGCCTTTGGCCATGTGACTTATAATGGGCCACGAGCAAGCAGGATGCAGGCTGAAAGTTGAAAAGTTCTTGGCCATTGGGGTGTGCCCTTTTTTATGGAATTGGAAGCCCTTCCACCACACCTTGGAAATAAGCCTAAGCTAGCCTGCTGGATGATGATGCAGTTACACCTTCCTTGCTCCTGCAAATAGTCAGCCAATCACTAGAAAAGCAATTAAGGTCATCAACTGTCATCTTACTGCAATGCATGAGTGAGTCTAATTTGTACCATGTGAAGCAGAAATGGGCCATGAACTCAGCCCAAAGTTACCAATCTACAAAATCATGAGCAAATAAATAGTATTATTTTAAGCTACTAAATTTGGGGATATTTTGTTATGTAGAAAAAAGCTAACCAATAAACGTTTCCCCATATGAACAAGTACTTTGAGATATTTTTAAAAGTACACTGTAAATTTATCTGATTAAAGAGTAGAAGCAAAAACTCTCCCCCACCCTAGTTGTAACAATCCAAATTTTATCTATTCAAATTGTAAAAGAAAAATCTTTCACTTACAGCAGTGTTTCCCTAGATTATATCAAAATTGAATGTCATATTTCATCAAAGCTACTTCTAGGGCTGGTGAGATAGCTCAGCAGCATAAGCACCTGCCTGGCAAGCGCTAGGTCCTGAGTTCCACTCCCGGTACCCACATACAAAAAATGGGCCGGTGATATCGCTCAGCGGCACAGGCGCCTGCTGGCGCACGAGGTCCTGAGTTCGACCCCCAGTACCCACAAAAAAATAAAATAAAAAAAAAGCTAGTTCTATACAAGCCAGGTGTGGTGGCGCATGCCCATATCCCAGGACTCGGGAGGCTGAGGCAGGAAGATTGCTGCCAGTTTGAGGCCAGCCTGGGCTACATAGTGAGTTCAGGGCCAACCTGTACTGCACAGAAAGACCCTGTCTAAAAATTTTTTTAAAAACTAGTTCTATCCAGCTTAGTTGGATAACTTACCATGAACCCCGCACACCAGACCATTCCTGGATCTAACTGAAAACTTCTTGACTGCTGAACAATGCGATTTGTTTTCTCAGCCATGTGTAGAACTATATATGGACTCACTCTTCCCTACACAGTGTGATAATTTTCACTTGAATAACAGTCATAACAATTAAAAACTTTCTTCCTAACAATTAAAAAACCTTGAATTTTCCTCCTCCCTAAACTGTTCAGTGAGTGCTTCTCCAAGTTAATGAACTTAGTGCTTTACTTGTTTAACCTCTGGTGGTTTTAGTTTCACAAAGCTAAAATGGACTTGTTGCTATTTTCAGAGCAACCCTGTATTATTTCTGTGATGATTATTTGCATAAAAATCCATATGCTTCTACTTAATTATCATATGCACTTCTTATTTTCTTTTGGTTTATTCAATATATCTTACTTATATAAAATGAGTCACCTAACATAACATGTAATAACTTAAAAAAACCTAAGTAAAAAAAGAAAAATCTAAGTAATTGGTTAATCAATATTTGAATACATAATTAGTACTATTTGAAATTTTGTAAAATTATGAAGAACATTTACCATAACATCCTGATTAAATACTGATGACTAATTCCAGAGATTTCAAAATTAAACATTTAATTACTCCAACTTAAGGAATGTGTGAAATGATATAACCTTCCTACAGACATCAGGCATTAAGATATATTTCATAATAATCTTATTATCTAAGCCATCCAAAAAGCTTTAAAAATGTTTTATAAAAGAAAACATATCCTGAAGCAAAAACCAGATTGGAAAGGTTGATTAATTTGTTTAACATACATTTATTGAGCATCACTCACAAGATATGGTGTTCAATGCTGGCGGTTCAATGGCAAATATGACAGACACAGCTTCTGCTTACATTATAGCAGGGGAAACAGGCAGTACAATTACTACTAGTGTAATGAAGGAAGAACACAGGGTGCTATGAGGGCACATAAGGAAAGGTACCACCAAGTTTCACAATGAAGTGCTATTTGAATTAAACTCTGAAGGATTGATAGAATAAGGTAAAGAGAAGAGTGATGTAGTCAAAAGGAATGGCATATATAAAGACTCTGAGATAGGAAGAAGTATAGGATGTTTAAAGGACTGAAACAAGCTGGGCATGGTGGCACATGCCTATAATCCTAGTACTGAGGGAGGCTGAGGCAGGAGGATCACAAGTTTGAGCCCATCCTGGGCAACTTCATGAGATGCTGTCTCAAAATAAGAAATAAAAGGGGCTGGGATGTAGCTCAGTGGTAAAGCATTCCTGGGTTTGATCCATAGTACTTACTATGTGCCTGGAGTGTAGACTAAGAAGAGAAGAGCCAGGTCCCAGGTCAGACAAAGTAGATTTTACAAGCCCAGTTAAGGGCTTTGGTTTTTATTCTGGAAGTAAAGGGATTCCAACTGTAAGTTTTCAGATTGGGGAACAACATGATAAGATTATCTTTTTGAAAAATCACTCCAATTACAGATAAAGAATAGGCTGGAACAGGACAAGAGTAAATGTAAATATATCAATTAGAAGACTATTATGTGAGTGTAGGTGAGGGATGGTACCTTAGACTAGGATAAAAGCAGTGGTGAAAGGTCAGAAATGAAGAAGTTTGAGAAAAAAGGCGAAGTCAGCAGGACCCAGTAATTGCTTAGACATAAGCAGTGAGGAAGTGAAAGGTGCCAAAGTTAATTCCTCAAGTTTGCCTTAAGGATCTGGATGGGTGGACAACCGCATAAAGACTGACTTGTTGAAACTGAGGTGCTTGCGAAATATCAAAGGGCAAAATTTGAATAGATTGGATACACTGGTATATTGAAGTCAAAGAAGATTTTTGAGCTAAATATATAAATCTAAAAGTCATAGAGGTATACATGGAAACTGAGGTCAAGTGTAACATGAGAGCACTCAGGGATAATTACAGAGTGAGAGGAAAATAAGGTCTAGCATCAAGTCTTAAGGAATTTTGATACTTGAACAAGTAACAGAGAATGAGCCAACAAAGGACACTGAGAAGCAATAAACAGAGAAGTAGAAGGAAAATTATAATATCATAGAAGAGAAAGGAGAAAGGATTTCAAGATAGAAATGGTCATCACCATTGATTATTTCTAAGAAGTAAGTATAAGATAAAGACCGCAATCTTTCTAGTGGGCCTAGAAGCATGAAGAACATTTTGGTCTTAGTAAGTATCACTTATTGAAGAGAGCCAGGCATAAAAATCAGATAAAATAGGTCAAGAAATTTATGGGAAGTGAGGCCAATAGACGGACAAATGTTTTAGTTGTATTTCTGCAACTAGACTGTGTAAGTTCTTCAGAATAAAGAATGCTTAATGTTCAAGCATTAATATACAAACCAAGTAAAATGTAAAAGGGACTTTTATGTAAATGGACCTTTATTTTATTCACTCTTATTCCCTGCAGATTAACTCATGGACAGTCTTCAAGGAACTCATCTAGACTATGTGCCAAAGTCCATTGTGTATGTTTCTGTTGAAATGTAGTATCTGCAAAAGGTTCTAAGATTTTCTTTAAAGTCTTTATGTACTTACATTTTGTAGTTTTAAAAAAACCCTCAAAATATCTAACTCATCCTTTCAAGGTGCTAGCACTAGGACTTGGCAAGACATCCTTGATACGGATTTCCTCAGTTGCCTAGAGACAGTGGCTTCCTAGACAGCTGTCTGCTCATACTGTGCACCAGCTGCCACCCCTTTACTGAGCCAAATCCTTGTGCTTACATTGTGCCAGGAAATCCTGCAGATGCTTCTGCACAGGTGGCATTAGTAATATTAGTCACCATTCGATCTGAAATGAATATATGATTTATCAATTCAGTAAAGCAGATTACCTGTCTGCCCAAAGGGAGTGAGTAGATTAGAAAAATACTTAGTATTGTGTTTGAATAACTATTATGCTTACTGGTATGTGGTAGGACTTTATTCAAACAGGTTCTAATTTTGTTGAACCTGAAGCCTAATAATTTATATACACTGACTAGTTTATTATTCATTCCAATTGATACTCTGGGGTGTGTGTGTGTGTGTGTGTCCTGTAATTAAATACTTAGAAAGCCAGCTGCAAGTCCTGACTTAGTCCAGCAAGAGAGGCTGCATTCTTCATGCACATCATTTTTATATCATACCAATATTTGATTTGTTTTGCTTTGTTTTTTTGAAACAGAGTCTGGCTATGTAGATAAGGTTGGCCTTGAATTCACCATGTAGCCCAGGCTGGCCTCAAACTCACAGTGATCCTCCTGCCTCAGTTTCCCAAGTGCTGAAATTAAAATACATCAATATTTGAATCTGGGCATGTGCTTGATGATTTGAAGCTTAATAAATGTTCTTAGATGAATGAATTAATAACGAGCTTATTGAGGAGTCTTTACTCAATATTTATTGTATAACTATTGAATCTTTAATGTTGAGCTACATCTTATGGGAAAAATACAAAATTTGTATAAAGAATAAAACTAGAAAAGCAAATGATACAAACCTAACATACTTTACAATTGTGCAAAATTTCATGTAGGAATTAAAGTTCACTTCAGTTCTATACTTCTCTTTCAGAAACCCCAATGAAGGTAGTAGATTATATTTTACAAGTAAAACCTATAAATAATAGTGATATTGTACTTTTTAGTTAATGGACCACCACTATAAAAAGTGCTCCAAATATATAAGGAGTGTCTTCTTTAGCTATTGTTGTGAGATACCAAACAGAGATGAATAAATCCCTTTTTGTCCCAGAAAGCAGAGAGACAAAAACTTTCTGGATCAAGTTGAGTCAACACTATCCCTAGAGGATTAAGTCTTGACAAACTAAACAACAATTTTGTTTTCTTTTTTATTGAATATAAATAAGAAAAACGCTCATTCCTAAAGTGACTGGACTTCTCCAAGCCTCTATAACGGTTGAGACTGGCGTAAACAATGATATAATTCAAAGAATTTTAAAGAAGGATCATTTTTTACCAAGATTGCTGTGTATACAAGCCATAAGTAGTAGCCATTGGTAGCAGAACACAATGTTGTAAAACATTCTTAGGGTTCCTGAATATTCTACAAGTGCCCAACACTGTCATCTGTTCACATATAGATCTCAATTTTTGCTACAGAGAGACAAAGCCATAATCCTAATAATCCAGGCAAATAAATCATCTTTGATTACTTTAACTCTTTCATGAAATTCCTACAACAGTGTTGCTCCAATAAAAACTAAGGCTCTTGTCAAGCCTCAAATGACCCTAAGTAGTCAAACTGCCATTTCAAGAAACATCGGCAAAGCAATTTAATCCTCTTGTGTCATGTCATTAGTTGGCAATGAAACCTAGAGCAGAGTCCTGGTGTGCCCACTGTTATTCTTATTATAGATATTAATAAATGCCTAAAATTTTCTGTATCAATTGATATTTAAAAATCTCTCTCACAGGAGGGTTTGTCAATATATGTTTACTGGCTTGACACCAGTTCCTAAATTGAAACTATTCTTTTAATGGAAAAAGATCTAAATGCATATATTGCTGTATATTAGTATATATTGCTCTGAAAAAAACAGATGGTGAGCAGAAATTTCTTTATGCTATTTATTAAACTTAATGACACTGTTTCCTGCATGCTGATGGAACTTTTCACTAGTACAAAAACTCCCTTAATTTGGTTTCTCTTTAATTTGGTTTTGAAACTTTAGAGCATAATAACATCCATGGAACTTGTTTTAAGTGCATTTTTAGAGGTTCTGACTCAGAAGATCTGGAGGATATTCCAGGAACCTGCACTTTTTCTTTTCAGTGGTAGGGACTGAACTCAGGGATTCATGTGTGGAAACTGCACTTTTAACCAACCACCCCAGCTGATTGTGACATCATTGGTAGGCAGTCAAACCCTTAGAAACATTATTTCAATTGAAAATAAAAATGTATGTCCACATATAAAACAAAAAATATAAAAATTTTGTATATGTATATTATTTATTCCAGTGCAATATATGCACCTAATTCCAAAAGAATTATTAAGGGTTTGGTATGTAGCTCAGTGGTAGAATGCTTGCCTAACATGTACAAGATTCTGGGTCCCCAGAACAGAAAAAAAGAGAATTATTATGGTAAGGTTTCTAATTAGCTGTTTACCCTGTAGGAAGAAAACTAGAAGAATTACAAAGAATGTTAGGCTCCATTATAAATTTTAGTATAGGTCTCCATAGTAGAAGGAAAATAAAGATTTGGGAAGAGGTTCTGAAATTTAAAGTGTATTGGTTTTTTTATATATGAAGACATCTAATAGATATTATTTATGCCAGGAGTCAGCACACCAAATCTAACCCACTGCCTGATTTGTATGGTTCAAAAGCTAAGAATGGTGGCTATATTCTTAAATGGCTTTTTAAAATCAAGAGAAGAGTGATATTTCGTAGCATGTGAAGATTATATGAAATTCAAATTTCAGTAATTGTAAATAGTTACATTGGAACACAGCCACGCTCACTCATTTACATATTGCCTATAGCTGCTTTTGCACTACAGCAGCAGAACTCAGTAATCACGAGTCTATTTGCCAGGCAAAAAGCTTTTGACTTTTATGCAATCAAATTTATCAATATTTTCACAGCTTTGAGTCATGGTTAAAAAAGGTTTTCGCTGGCATAAAGGAATTTAAACCCTGGTTTCTTCAGTTTTGTATGCCTTCACATATATATTATATGTACATATTATATTCACATGTATATATTCTATTCACATATATATGAATATATATATATATATATATATATATATATATATATATATATATATAGTCTAAGGACCAAAAAAAGCTTCAGATAAACCTAAAACCTCATTTGGTATTTTTATGATTAGTTAGCAGGCTTACTAGCATTATTATTTTGAAGCTTTTTACATAAATTGTAGAATAAAGCAAATCAGTAATTACATCAAAGTTGTTAGGAGCCAAACTTCAGTGTAAGAAAAAAAGAGATTCAAACATAAAATCAAGGAGATTAGGTAAAATCCCTGAAACATCATATTTGATATGATATGATCAATACGAACTTATTTTTAAAAATTATTTCTTATGTCATACAATATTTCAATGAAGGAAGTAGAGATTTTTTAGTGATTTCCTCTGGGGTCAATGTACCAATACTGAAAGAGTTAGATTCCCATTATGGATACTATTGTGAAAATTAAAGAGAAGCCTTGGCTTGCTGATGGACTAAATTTTTATATTCTTACTTATTCAGTTGGCGTCTTTTGGCCACATATGCTAAAACTAATATGAATACCATTTCCCTTATAGGTATGTTCTGAAGCTCTGGTTTTGTTTTTGTTTTTGTTTGGTACTGGGAATTGAATTCAGGACCTCGTGCTTGCCAGGTAGGCACTTGTGTAGCTCTGGTTTTGAAGCATGTTTTTTTTTTTTTGTGGGTACTGGGGGGTCCACCTCAGGACCTCGCGTGCCAGGAGGCGCCCGTGCCACTGAGCGATATCACCGGCCCCTTTTTCGTATGTGGGTTCCAGGAGTCGAACTCAGGCCCTCATGCTTGCCGGGCAGGCGCTTAAGCCGCTGAGCCATCTCACCAGCCCAAGAAGCATGTTTTTTTAAAAATAAAATTTAAAAATAAAAAAAATTATAAAATTTATAGAGAATAAATATTCCCACTCATCAGAGTTCTTAAAAGGAGATAGAATTAATATGTTATATAAATATTTTGTTATACACAGAATGTCTATCATTTGATTCTGAAATGGTGAGCGTGTGTATATATATATATAAAAAACCTTTTAAAGATAAAATAAAATTAGATTTCTTAGTCCCGAAGAGCCTAGAACTAATGGCAGTACCATATTTATGAGCACTTCTATCTCCTAGATGAGTGACCCTCGTTAAAAGAGCCAGGAATCCTTAAAAAATGCATCAAATTTCTTTCAAAGACTAAAGGAATAATGTTAGAACATAGGATCCAAAGTTGGCACAATTTGAGCATTAAAAAGAAAAAGTGACTATAACTGATTAAAACAGTCTATGTATGAAAATCTTTGCATCTACAATGATGCTCAAGAAAGAGCTGGGTGTCAGCTATTCCCCTTCTGGGTATCTTCCCAGAAGAATTAAAAACATCGTACCACAGCGATATATGTGCACCCATGTTTATAGCAGCACAATTTGTAATAGCCAGATCTTGGAAACAACCCAAATGCCCATCAACTGAGGAATGGATAAGAAAGATGTGGTATTTTTATACAATGGAGTACTATTCAACCATAAAGAAGGATAAACTGGAGACTTTTATAGGTAAATGGATGCAACTCGAGAAAATACTCATAAGTGAAATAAACCGGACGCACATGTGTAAGCATCGTATTGTCTCTCTAGTATGAGAAACTGAAAGAGTAAATAAGATCCAAAATGTACAACAGACACGGTGAATCAAAAAGAAACTGGTCAATATGAAAGAGAGACTGGAATAGGGAAAAGAAAGAAGGGAAAGGGAAAAAATTGTATATATATATAGGATGGTTAAGATAGATACACTACCTAAAATTTACTTAGTTCATTGAAGAGTAAGGTTTGTGCCAATAATGTTTGGACAATTGAATGCTAATGTCTGGTATCCTGAATAACTAACTTAAAGATAATAATACGTAATGCATTAACCATTGTTACCCTCATATTACGTTGTTTTGAAAATTTGTTCGTTTTTTGATTTGTTTTGTTTTTTCTTCTCTTTAAAATAAAAAAAAAAAAGAAAGAGCTGGTGTGATGCTGCATGCCTGTAACCCTAGCAGTCTAAGAGGCTGAGGCAGGAGGATCACAAGTTTGAGCCCAGCCTGAGCAAGTTAGTGATTTAGCAAGACCCTGTATTAAAAATTAAAAAAAAAATTAGAAAGGGCTGGGAATGTAGCTCACTGAAAGGCTTTTGGTTCAATCCCCAATGCCATAAATAAATAAGAAAATAAATAAGAACCTTTCCTCAAAGGGGGAAATATTATTTTCATTTACTGTCACTATTAGTAGAAAAGTACATGTATAGATACAGATATATACAATATTCTTAAATTATTTAATTAAAAGAGAAATATTTATTCTGTCTTACTAGTAGGAAGCATATTTCAATGTAATCAAATACATAGCATCTAAGTGGGATTTATTTCAGGAATTCCAAGATAATTCAAAGTTAGGGATCTATAAATAAAATTTCTTGTTAATGGACCTAAGATGAAAATTAAGTGATCATCTCTATAGGTGTTGAAAAGGCTTCTGACAAAGTCAACAGTAAGTCTTGATTTTTAAAAAGCACTCTCTAAGACAGAAATTACTTTTTTTTTTTTTTTTTTTTTCAGTACTGAGGACCAGATCTAGGGCCTAGTAAATGCTCAGCAACCACTACTACTGAGCTACATCCTCTACCCATAAATAAATTTTTACTGTGATAAAATGTTTTTCACATCCAGATAGAGTAAGACTAATGTATAAAAGAAACTGCTATGGGGAAGTAGTAACACAAAAAGCATTTGCACTTCTACTAAAGTAGTAAACAAGACTAGAATGTCCACATCACCACTACTATTTAACATTGTATTTGAGAAAATAACCAATGTAATTAGGTAAGAAAAAGACGTTAGAGGTATAAAAAGTGAAAAGGAGGGCCGGTGAGATAGCTCAGTGGCATAAGCGCCTGCCTGGCAAGCGCGAGTCCTGAGTTCAACTCCTGGTACCCACATAAAGGAAGGGCCGGTGATATCACTCAGTGGCACAAGCGCCTGCTGGCAAGTGCGAGGTCCTGAGTTTGACTCCCGGTACCTACATTAAAAAAAAAAAATTGAAAAGGAAGAAGGAAAACTACTACTTGCAGACAATATGATTGTTTCCCTAGGAAACCCAATAAATCAATTAAGAGAACTCAGTAAGATAGCAGGGCACAAAGTCATATAGAAAGTAATAGCTTTTGGCCTGTGGTGCATGCCTGTAGTCCCTGCACTCCAGAGGCTGAGGTAGGAGGATCACCATGAGTTCGAGGCAAGCCTGAGCTACATAGTGAGTTCAAGTCCAGCTGGAACTACACAGTGAGATCCTGTCTCAAAAAAAAAAAAAAAAACAGAAAAAAGTAATAGCTTTCATTTCTTCAGACTACATCTACACAGAAAATCTAATGAAAGAAGAAAGTCCAACTCACAATAACAGAAAAACATTATAAAATAGTTAGTATTAAACCTGAAAAGACAGATGCAAGACCTACACGAAAATTTAAGGCAACACTGATGGATCCAAAACAAGAGAAGCAAATGAAAAGATACACTTTCTCATATAGAAACACTTGTCATTATTAAAGATATTTATTTCCTGTTAATTAATACACAGAGATTTTTTATTAGGGTTTTTTTTCTTTCGTGTGTGTGTGTGTGTGATGTTGGGTATCAAACCCAGGATCTTTTTTTTTTTTTTGTGGGTACTGGGGGGACGACCTCAGGACCTCACGCGCCAACAGGCACCCGTGCCGCTGAGCGATATCACCGGCCCCTTTTTCGTATGTGGGATCTGGGAGTCGAACTCAGGCCTTCGCGCCTGCAAGGCAGGCGCTTAAGCCGCTGAGCCGTCTCACCGGCCCTCAAACCCAGGATCTTGTGCTCACTAGGCAAGTTAGAGAAGTGCTTGAGCACTATATAATCAGATTTTGTAAAAATTTCTCTAAGGAGCCAGGTGTCCTAGTTACTTCTCCCTTTGCTGGAACAAAATAGCCAACACTTGCAAGTTAAAGGAGGAAAGGTTTATTTTGGCTTATGGTTTGTACAATTTCAGTTCATAGTTGGCTGGCCCCACCGTTGTGTGCCAGAATGTTACGGTTTGTATCTAGATTTCCCCCCAAAGCATCATGTACTCATAGGTGGGCTTTGGAGAAGTAGTTGGGTCATGGGGTGTGATACTCATCAGTGGATTAGTCCACTGATGAGTTTATAGCTAAGTGTGATGTTGGAAGGTGAAGCCAGGTTGGAGGAGGTGAGTCACTGTGGCGTGGCCTAGAAAGGTACATTTCCTCACTCCTCCCTTGATTGCTCTCTGCTTCCTGCTTGCCATGCCATGAACAGTCCGCCTCTGCCATGCCCCTCTGCCATGCTGCCCTAAGAAAGTAACCAAGACACCAGGCAAGAAAGTAACCAAGACACATGCCTATAATTTCAGCACTCTGGGAGGTTGAGGCAGGAAGACTGCAAGTTCAAGTCCAGCCTGCGCAATTTAGTGACTTAGTGAGACCCTGTCTCAAAAGATTTTTTTAAAAAGCCTGGAGATGTAGCTCAGTGCAGATGTCCTGGATTCAATCTCCAGTACCACGAAAAAATTTTTAAAATCCTCCTAAAGATTTGTTTTGGTTTTCTCTCCTCATATTATTTTTTTAAGTAGACAATTTAATCCTAAAGTTTACTTTAAAAAAGTAAACACACTAGATTAGGCAGGAGACATCAGGAAAAAAAAACAGTGGCCATCAGCACTGTCAGATTAATCAAAATATACTTAAGAACCTCAAGAATTAATGTCATGTTGTACTAGTGCAGAAAAGGAAAAACATCAGTGGAATAAGAAAAAGCCAGAAATACACTGCAAAATATATAGGAGGTTAATAATAAAGGTTCATCTCAAATCAGTGGGATCACTAAATAGCCATTTGAAAAAAGGTAAAGGTGGAACCATACCTAACATATTGCATTAAGACAAATTCCAAGTGGATCAATGTTTAAAATAAAAATTAAATCATAATATTTCCAGAAGAAAATATTTTGAAATATAACAGTGATTTAAAATCCAGGTCACAAGTTAAATTCACTATATAGAAATGAAAAATCTTCTGCCTGACAACAGATACACAGCAAATGGAAAATGGGGACTATTTGTGACTCTTATTACATGTTTTTGTGTAAAAGTAAACAAAATTAAGAGTTGCATTTGTTGTTATATGCATAAAGGCACTCTGTAAAGATGCATAGAAAACTAAGAACAGTAGTTAACTATGTCAGAGATAGAGTAGTAGATGGATGATGAATAAGAACAGGAGGGAAAGTTTTCACTGTGTTACTTTTTATATATTTTTTTTTAAGCCAGGTGAATATACTGCCTACTTGGAAAGTAAAACTTCTAGAAAGTCTCAACTCTCATACAGCTTACTTTCCAGTATAGGCAAACAGAAATAAATGTATAGAGCTGGGGTGTAGCTTAGTAGCAGAGAGCTTGCCTGGCATATGTGAAAAAAAGGAAGAAATATACAGTTGGAATCATAGAGAGACAAACCTATGAATACAAAGAACTTATTTATTATATTTCATTAGTTTTAACAGTTTCTTGAAAAAGTGAAATATACAATAGTAGCTTGATTAATACTTTCTGAAAAACTATAAAATCACTTCTTTTAAGTCTTGCTTGTGTTCACATTATTGTTCTACCAGCTTTTCAATGTAAGGATATAGGTTAATTGAAAATACCACAAATTGTACCTGTTGCAGATAGTGTCTGGAACATACATCTTCAGGTCTTCCGTGACATCTCTCATCACCCTCTGGTATCCAGACATTCCTGGATCTTTGATATAATTAGGATTATTTCTCATTAAGCATTCTCCCAAACAATTAATTGGATCGAATTTGGTTGTGATATCAGCTTCGGTCAAAAGCTGCTTTTCTCGTTGTGCTAACATTTTTTCCATTGCAGGAACTAAGGTGGGTAGAAGTTTGTCAAGCAAATATGCACGAGTACTCAGTGCTGTGCTTTCAGTATTAAACCACTCTTTGGCCAAATTATCCCTAGGGAGTTTTTTTTCAGACTGTTTTTCTAATTCCTTCTTTAGATTATCCTTATCTATTATTTTCTGTTGCATTGCCTGGGCTCTTGCCTCCACTCTTTCAAAAAGATTTTTCTTCCATGGTTGTTCTAGCTTTGGTTTCAGTTCAGTTTCCTCTAAATTAAAAGTCACTCTTGCAGGTTTTCTGATTACCATATGCCCTGGGACTTCAGTATTTAAGTCCATTGCTGGACATTTTGAGGTTTTCAGTTGCTCCTCCAGGTTTAATTCTGAGGGAAAAAAATGTAAGAAATATTAGAAGTAGATTTTAATATATATGACTCTAAAATATTATTTCAAAAAAGTTTTTATGTCCATTTACATGGCATATTAGAATACCTGCAAACAGCTGAGAGTGTCACAAAGTGTGACAACACTTGAACCATAAAGACATTTACTGGATCTTTGATATAACTAGGAGGGTGCATTCTAATATCTGCCTCCTCCCTTCTCTCTGTGTTTCCTGGCTGCCATGGTATAAGCAGCTTTCCTCTGCCATTCTCTTCCATCTTGCCATATCTGTCTTGGAGCCAGTCAACTTTGGACTGAACCCACTGCAGACAATAAGCCAAATAAACTCCTTTAAGCTGTGTTTGCTGGGTATTTTGTCCCAGAAATGGGAAAGCTGACTGATACATAATTGACTACACAAAGAAAAGTTTTCCTTTCTTTCTGTCATAGAGAAAGATTTCTTTCTTTCTTTCTTTCTTTCTTTCTTTCTTTTTTTTTTTTTTGTGGGTACCGGGTGTCGAACTCAGGACCTCACACGCCAGCAGGCACCTGTGCCGCTGAGCAATATCACCGGCCCCTTTTTTGTATGTGGGTACTGGGAGTTGAACTCAGGACCTTGCACTTGCCAGGCAGGCACTTATGCCACTGAGCTATCTCACTGGCCCAAGGATTTCTTTTTAAAAATAGGATAAACTTGACTATATTTAGAAATTGAAAAGCAGGAGGCAAAGTAGAGAGAAAAACAGAAGATACAGGAGAGATTTTAGATGATGGTCCTCAGAGTCTGAGGAGATATGAGGGAGTAAAATCAAGAACATATAATAGCCTTGGATGAAATAAGATATTTCTCATACTCAACTGTAAGGACACAGAAAAGTAGGTGCATTCCATCTAACATTCTCTATTTTTTGTGGAATAAAATAAATATTGCTAAAACCAAAGAAAGGTGGTATCTGGGCCGGTGATATTGCTCAGTGGCACGGGCACCTGCTGGTGCATGAGGTCCTGAGTTCAACCCCTGGTACCCACACACACACACACAAAAAGAAAACAGAGAAAGGTGGTATCATAAGCTTTATGTAAAAGATACAAATTTAAAATAACTGTTGTGAGGGTGGAAAGAAGACTATGTACACATAGATAGGTTTCCAAGCAATATTGAAAGTCTATCTGAGATTGAAAACTACATGTTTTTTTCATGGCACCAGCACACAGAATTGTATGGCATTTTTTCTAGTAGACCTGGGTAGCTTGGCTGAGTTCCCAGGACATAGCTAACTCAGGCTCTGAACAATAAGTTATTGGATTCTTTCTTTTTATACCTATACTTGCTGAGGTGATTGAAATTGAAGACTTAATGGGAATGTTAAGGTGATTTTTTTCCTTCTGATATGGCTATGGAGATGAAGTATTTTCCGGCTTTTTCAAATATCCACTGGAAAAAAAAATCAGTGCCCACCTGAACCACAATAGGATCAGGGTTATATATTATTAATGGCTTTTGCTTCTGTTATTTTATGGATGGAGGACAAAACAAAGAAATAAATATAGGAATTATTTCTATAATCATTGTTTTTAATGTAACTGGAAACTAGTTATTATCAGTAACAACTCCCAATAAATACTATTTTTGCAATAAAAGGGCAAGAGATCAGAGCTTCATTGGCCATAGGACTCTAAGCTCCTTGTATCTTTTGTGACCAGAGCAGCTATACTTCAATGTATTTTACATAATTGGAGCATGTCATAAGATTTCATTTGGGAAAAAAAAAAGGTTTTGCTGCCTTAAAATTCTATTTAAAGTCAATACTCTGAAGAACAAATCCTATGTAGATAGTATATCTTTCTTTTCAAGAGAAAAATTAAACAATCTATGAAGAAATCTTGAAAAGGTAACATTTCACCTACAGAATGTCTTAAGTACAGTAGTGGTTATTACTGTATTTATGAAACTCCTTTGCAGGTTTTGATTTCTTCCTTGGCCAATTCTCACATTCCTGTTTTTTAAAGTTACTAAGTATTTATCAACTGAAAAAGGATAAACAAAATGAAATATATCCATAAAATGGAATACCATTCAGTAATAAAAAGAGTGAACTATTGATACATATTACATGGATGAACCTCAAAAACATTATGCTAAGTAAAGGAAGATTCAGAAAACCACATAGCATATGATTCTATTACTGTGACATGTAAAGAAAAGTTAAATTTATAGAAAGAGATTAGTGATTGGGGCTGAGAGTGGAAGCAGGATTTGACTATAAACAAGAATGACAGAACTTTTGGTTAATCAGAATGTTCTAAAATTGAATTGTGGGTGCTGGTTATACAAATCTGTAAATTTACAAAAATCATTAAATTACACAGTTATAGTAGGCATATTTTAGGACATGTAGATTATACCTAAATTAAGCTAATAAAGAAAAACATAATGCCAATCATTCTGTTCTGACTCCATAAAACAAATAAAGCAAAATAAAACAAATCAAAGCAAAAAAACTAATGAAGAGTAAAATTCTGGCCCCATAAGATGAATCAAGGCAGTGGCACCCACAGAATATGTAGTCTCTACCTGTATTCACCATTACATACATGTAAAACAAATCTGCTTCCCCCTGGGTATCCTTGATGAAGTAGTGACATTATAAAATTTTGGTGTATCTTGAATATTGATGGGTGTGATTTCTGATATATTATGAAATAATTCAACATTTAGAAAATATGTATAAATCAATAAACTGATATTTCCTAATGACCAATCTCTGATGTTACTAAAACATGCACATGTAAAAGATCTATGTGAAGTACATGAGAGACCAATAGATTTTAATGTAACAGTATAATGCGGCTTCAGATTCCACATCACAACCAATCTTTAAGAAAATGTCATTAATAAAGTTTGATGTAGTATTAAAGAATAGCCACAATTATCCGAATAGACTATTAAAATCCTCCTCTTTTTTTTCAAATACATATCTGTGTGAGGCCAATTTCTCATATTGATATAAGAGGAAAATGAGGAGGGTAGTATAACACACCCTTTCACCTTTCAGTTGGATTTGCAAACAAATAAATCATTTTGGAGGCAGGTGAGTGGGTAAGGTGTATCTACATTTTGTTTTGTCACAATATTCATTAATATACAATGCTTTTATTTTTAAATGAGTGTGAAAGAGCAATTTTTTAAAGTCTGCAGATTCTAATGTACTCTATTTTTTTCCTTCTAATCTGTACAGCACAAACCAAGGCAGACATAACTCTGCTTGCTTTAAGGATAGTGCTACAGATGTACAGCAACTTAATATCTACCCATCTGCCATAGCTCATTAGTAACCTAACACATGAACTAGGGCATTCTCTATCTTCATTGCAGCCTGCTAGTACTTCTCTGGTGTTCTTGGCCATTAAAGGTTGCCAAGCAATAATCCTAGTGCTTGCATTGTCCCTACTGATACACAGAATGGAAGTCGACATGTGTTTAGTTACAGCTCTAGTCAAACACTTCTCTCTTAGAGCCATAAAATCAAGAAAAGAAAAAGATGTATAGAAATAGCAGGGCCAATAAATCAAGATTCTGAAAAAGCCTATTTTGAAACTGCCTTTTGACTGAGTGACCTCTGAATTCAAGGATCACAAATTACAGAACTGCCTCAAGGGCGAATTAGTTTAGAGGCTTAATTAAATATAGCTTCAAACAAGTACTGTGTTTTTCAGTAGGTCTGAGCTTGTATGTTCCTAAACCTTTTACAGATAAATTGATTGATTCCTTTATACATTCACTAAATAAAGAATTTTTGACTTCTTACTATGCGCCAGGCACTATGCTAAGCACTAGAACTCTTCTTCAGGATCTATTTCATAAAGTCTTCTTAAAATTAAGACTCTGAAGCTCTCCCCCAGCTCTCATACCTTCAATTCTCTCCTAGTCTGTCTTCTAACATGCAAAAACTTATTCGGACACTGTGGGCATAAATGCTTTCAACTAAATAAGCAGGTACAAAAAGAATTCCTTACTCATAATTTGAAAGGTCTAGCCTTGTAAGTGATTTTTATCATTTCCTGTACTTAGTGCACAGCTCACTGCCAGGCATAGCATTGGTGCAAAACCTATTTATGGACATAAATGGGAATGCATTATAATCCACATTACAATAAGCCTTAGCAGGCTCTTTCTAATGTTATATAACATTAGTGGAACTGGTTGATGATTAAACTAGTGAGAATTGATGCAGCAGAGTTATTTAACAAGCTGTACAATGTTCTTTATTTTTATTTTTTGTGTTTTTATTTTTTGTAGGTACCAGGGGTCAACTTCAGGACCTCGCACGCCAGCAGGTGCCCGTGCCGCTGAGTGGTATCACCGGCCCTTTTTTCGTATGTGGGTTCCGGGAGTCGAACTCGGGCCCTCGTGCTTGCCAGGCAGGCGCTTAAGCCGCTGAGCCATCTCACCGGCCCTGTACAATGTTCCTTTTTTTTTTTTTTTTTTTTTTTTTGTGGGTACCAGGGGTCGACCTCAGGACCTCGTGCACCAGCAGGCGCCTGTGCCGCTGAGCGATATCACCAGCCCTTTTTTCGTATGTGGGATCCAGGAGTCGAACTCGGGCCCTCGCACTTGCCAGGCAGGCGCGTAGGCCGCTAAGCCATCTCACCGGCCCTGTACAATGTTCTTTAAACGTAGGATCTATCTGAAATGTAGCAGCCTTGTCCTCATTAACAGGATTTCTCAACATTTGTGCATAATGTAAATGATTGCTACAGAAAAGAAAGAAAAGCACTATTAAACATTATTGGAATTGAAATTCAATTGCTATAGGAAAAGGCAGCTTCCTACAAAACTTTGTTAAGCTTAAGGCTTGTGTAATAAGAATAGAGCTGGGCAAATTGATATATTTTTTTAAAGTGTTCTTCAAAATACAAGTTAAACTCATAGCCCCAAATGGGGAAGAACTGGGATGAATAATTGATATGATACACTATTTTCTATGCAAACACAAGTATTTGAGTATATTTTGGGAGCTGCTTAGCAAGATAACATCACTTTAATTTTGACAAGTATACAACAAGGATTATGACACTTCCTTTGACATGTCAAAATTGCAATAACAGTTCCTCTTCCTACTTCTTTTATACATACATATTACATTTTATATCTATATAAAATGTATATATTGACATTTAGAAAGTAGGGAGTCAGAATATAGGTTTTACAGTTACTGATCACTGAAGAAAAGTACATTGTACTGCATTTGACAGCACAAGCAACCACAATGTTTTCAGCACTTACCATATACTGGAATGAATAATGAATCCCTCTACTAAAAAAAAAAAAAAAAAAAAAAAAAAAGAAGCACTAAGAGAAATTGAAAGTAACTTTTCAACTTTTAAACTTTTAATTGATATTTTTCTGGAGTGGCAATAAATTACATGAGGGACTACATATATATGAAGTTTTACAGACACAAATTTGGCCACAAATTAATTAAAGTGAACACCTAATTAAATTTATAACAAATTACCTTGATCACAATTCTGTTTGGCATGTTTAAAATGAAAGAGTTAATTTACAAACCTGGCCCAAGTGATTAGGGTAAAGACAAAGTAGTAGTGGAAGAGTAGGGTATGGAGAAAGTAAAATCAGGAAGCTAAGGTGTTAGGGCAGGTAGAGGAGGACAGGTAAAAACTTGTAAGGAAGAAAAACTTTAAAAGTTAGTGAAGCTGTGAAAATAGTACTGTTTATAAGAAAGACACGCCAAGGGTTATAAACTTTACTTCTTAACATGTAGTAACAAGAAGAAAAGGTAAATGACTGCTCTTAATTGGTTTAAAAGACAGAAAAACACTTTAGAAAAAAGTAAGCACCCAAAAGTTATAACTAGTATCTATACTGAAATTTAGGGTTTAGAAAATACTTTGATTATTATTATTATAATTCAGCCTAGTCTAGCCAGCACATACTAAACTTACAATACTTGTAAATTGATTTGAAGGTAACTTAAAGTCAAATTGTTACATTTTAAATATTGTAAAGAATTTCTATTAGTACAGGTTGTCACTAAATCTCTGGAATTAGAAGTAGCTACAGTGAAAGAGATGAATGTCTTATCCACTTATTTTTATCTTCTTCATCCTATAAATTTTCAATCTGCATAATTATGCGGAATTTCGGTAAAATGTGAGGCTAGGAGTCAAGTTTTAGATCAAACAGTATAAATATGTGGTCAAGTTTAGTAGTAAAATAATAAACATGACTGTATTTGTCACTTTCCTGTCACTGGAACAAAATAACCAACTCCTACAAGTTAAACAGGGAGAAGTTTATTTTGGCTTACAGTTTCAGAGGGTTCAGCCCATGATTTGCTGGCTCCAAGGCAGAAAGGGCATGGTAGAGGAGAGCTGCTCAACTCATGGAAGCCAGGAAGCAGAGGGAAAGAGGAATTAGGGACAATAATACACCCCTCCAAGTCATTTCTTCAGTGGCCCAACTTTTTTACCCAGGCCCCAGATCCTGTCAGCACATTCAACTATGAACTCACTAATGGATTAATCTATTGATGAGTATTAGCACCTCCATGATCCAATCACCTTCCAAAAACACCACCTCTGAATACTTCAGAATTCTGGGGGATATTTTAGATCTATACCATAACAAGGACCAAGAACAATAAGCAGCCCAAATACTACAATTCATTTTCTTTTCATATTAGTGGATTATCTGCTAGGCATCAGTCAAGTGTTTTTACTAAATTTTTTCTTTAATTAAAAAAGAGAAGATGAATAGTTACAAGTTGTCTCAAAAGTGTTAATAGAGGGCGAAGGGAATCTGAACTATTTCCCAAACTACATTTAAAATAACCCCCAGGATTATATTTTTAAAATTAAAAAGTTTGAAGAATACATCCCCAATGAGAAATGTAATGTTTCTTTTACATTTTATTGTGTAAGAAGAATAGTTAGATGCTGAAGACTAAAATTAGACCCATGTCTGTCACCATGCACTAAAGTCAAAATGGATCAAAGATCTAAATATTAAAACAGAAACACTAAATACACTAGAAGAGAAAGTAGGTAGAAATCTTGAAGACATAGGGGTAGGCAGAGACTTCATGAACAAATCCAAACTGCACGGGAAATACTTCAAAGAATCAACAACTGGGATCTCATCTTATTAAAAAGTTTTTGCACATCAAAAGAAATCACCAACAGAGTGAAAAGACAACCCACAGAGTGGGAAAAATTTAGCCAACTATCCCTGAGACAAAGGACTTATACCTAGAACATATAAAGAATTGATAAAAATCAGACCCCCCAAATTCAAAGACCCAATCCAAAAATGGGCATCTGAGACAAATACACACTTCTCAGATGAAGAAATACAAATGGCAAATAATTATATGAAAAAATGTTCAACATCATTGGTCATTCAAGAGATGCAAATTAAAACAACACTGAGATTCCATCTCACCCCAGAAAGAATGGCTATTATCAAGAAATCAACCAATAACAAATGCTGGAGGGGCTGTGAGGAAAAAGGAACCCTTCTCCACTGTTGGTGAGAATGTAGACTGGTGCAAACACTGTGGAAATCAGTGCGGAGATTCCTCAAAAAACTAGGATTAGAGGTCCCATTTGACCCAGCTATTCCCCTTCTGGGTATTTTCCCAGAAGAATTAAAAACATCATACCACGGCAATATAAGTGCATCCATCATTATAGCAGCACAATTTGTAATAGCTAAATCTTGGAAACAACCGAGATGCCCATCAACTGAGGAATAGATAAAAAAGATGTGGTATTTTTACACAATGGAGTACTACTCAGCTATAAAGAAAGATAAACTTGAGACATTTATAGGGAAATGGATGCAACTTGAGATCATAATCATAAATCAAATAAATCAGACTCACATGTGTAAACATAGTATTGCCTCCCTAGTGGAAGAAGCTGAAAGAGTAAACAAGATCCAAAATGTACAATAGATATTGTGAAATGGGAGAAACTGTTCAAAAGGAAAGAAACTGGGATGGGGGAAAGGAGAAAAGAAGGAAAGGAAAAGGAAAAAAAAATATATATATACATACACACAAGATAATTAAGATAGTTGTACTACCAATTGCTATTAGTTCATTGAAAAGAAATGTTTGTGCCTATATTGTTTGATCAATTTTTCATGTCTATATCATGTCATCTGAGCAACTACTTTGACGATAACAATAAGCAATGTACTAACCATTGTTACTCTCCTACAATCTTGTTTTGAAATTTTGTACCATATTTTTTCTTTAAAATAAAAAAGCAGAAGAATAGTTAGTAATTTACCTTGGGATTTTATTTCATCTTTTGCACCTTCCACCACATGGTTGTTGTTCTCTGTTGCAGAGATATCTGGTATAGTCTGTGAACTCTTTGAAAGAAGAAAAGAAACACCAATTTCAAAACAATTTGCTTTCCCTTAAAGTTGCATTAACTCTCACAATTTATTTATTTATTTTTTTATGTGGGTACTGGGAGTCAACCTCAGGACCTCGCGCTTGCCAGCAAGCGCTTGTGCCACTGAGCGATATCACCAGCCCTTTTTTTCCTGTACGTGGGTTCCGGGAGTCGAACTCAGGACCTCGCACTTGCCGGGCAGGCGCTTATGCTGCTGAGCTATCTCACCAGCCCCTTAACTCTAACAATTAAAGAGGAATTAATTTCTTTGTAGGCATTACTAAACGTTCCTACTTACTTTTTTGAGGATTTAATGTTGCATATTAGAAGCAAAGCAATAATCTTAATTTATAGCATTCACAAGATAAAATGACTCAATATGTCACTTCATCTTCCTATTACTAACAAAACATGCTGGAAGTATTTCATTTGTACATTAATGCAAGAATTATACAATATTTTCTATAAATATAATTTGAGAATGTATCATAGTGGAATCAAGCAATTGAAAATGCCACTTTCTAAGCTACTAGCAACACTTTACATATATGTGTAGAAAGAAAAACATTTCATCTTAACTGAAAAACTTAAAAATTAATTTTATGAATAATGGTGGCAAAATAGCTTTTTGTACTGTTGCTGATGTTAAAAATAGGATATTTTAAAAACTCATATTAGTCAATCAGTGTAAATCTGTTTAACTATTTGAACTGCTTCCTTTTCATCATTGTAGTTTTTCACCATGGAAATTACATTTTCAGCAGGACAGTGATGTTACTGTAGAAACTGTACGTATGGTAATAATTTTGATTTTAGAAAGCAAGCTTAATTTATCTGTAATTTATATTAGCTCCTCACAAATAATTTACCTATCTATGAGAGCTTCTTTTGACTGAAATGAGTCATTTTAACAACATAATTTGTAATTTTCCATTTACTATTTTGTTTATCTTTTTGAACACCAAATTTTTCTTTCCCTTCTTCATAAAAAAATATATTTATCTAGTTTACTCTCCAGGATTAACATCTGATTATTCATGACAACTGTACCTCAATAGGCTCTTGTACTTCAGCTGAGTCCTGTTTTTCTTTGTCTTCTTTTCCATTTTCCTGAAATGGAAACAGTGTTAGTTCAATGGTATCTAAAAGGAGCTGGGGGTTAATCTAGAGTCTTATACTCTAGTCTAGCAAGTTTTTTATTTTAAAAACTTTCACATATTGAGTAAATATCATTTCAAACAAAATTATATGAAAGTGTTTATATCAACAAATTTGAACAGTTAACACTTACTATATTTAAGGAATGCTAACCAACTAGTGGCAAGTCATTATGATCCAACTATTATTTTGACCTTTTTTTGTACATTTCGGTCAAAAATCTGATGTGGAACACTTCAATTACAAAAAGCAGTATACAATATGTCATTGCATTTCAATATACCCAAGAATGTTGAATTTGAAATCCTACCCCTCACTCCCACCCTGTACTAGAGATTGAACCCAGGGCCTAAACACTGAGCTACATCCTCAACCAATTAAAATTTTTTTTATTTTGAGACAGGGTCTCACTGAGTTGTTAAGTTGCCCAGGCTGGGCTCGAAGTTTCAGTCCTCTTGCCTTCACCTCCCAGAGTGCTGGGATTACAATTGTCTACCACAACATCTGACTCAAATCCTTTCATAAATGATTAGAAATCTTTGTAGGCTAGGGAACCTGAGCAGGTTTGGATTCCTCTTGGGATGTCGATTCACTCATCTGGTCCACTAAAAATATCACCAAATGGTACGGAGAAGTAATATCACGCCAGTAATAGTAATAAAAGAGAAAATATTAATAAACAACAAAAGTACCCTGGAAGATCAAAATCTTCCTCACTCCCACCCTCACAGCACCCCATCATTCTATTGAATGGTCGTAAGTTCTCAACTGCCGAACTTTTCAAACTGTACTACTGTTATTACTGTTGTTAACTGACCAAAGCTAGATTAGTGTTTGCTAGTGCTCAGGAAGACAAGGAAACTCATAGTGATAATCACTGTTACCATTTTTTTTAAAATCCAGCAATGATAATGCAATTGATTTTTATTTTATTTTATTTTTTTTTTCTTTTCAAAAAAAAATTTTTTTTTTAATTTTATTTTAAAGAGAAGAAAAAACAAAACAAATCAAAAGAAGAACAAATTTCAAAACAACATAATAGGAGGGTAACAATGGTTAATACATTGCGTATTACTATCTTTAAGTTAGTTATTCAGGACACCAGACATTAGCATTTAATTATCCAAACATTATCGGCAGAAACCTTACTCTTCAATGAACTAAATAAAAATCGTAGTGTATCTATCTTAACCATCTTATATATATATATACAATTTTTTTTCCCTTTCCCTTCTTTTTTTCCTTATTCCAGTCTCTCTTTCCTTTTGACCAGTTTCTTTTTGATTCACCATGTCTATTGTACATTTTGGATCTTATTTACTCTTTCAGTTTCTCATACTAGAGAGACAATACGATGCTTACACATGTGCTTCTGGTTTATTTCACTTATGAGTATTTTCTCGAGTTGCATCCATTTACCTATAAAAGTCTCCAGTTTATCCTTCTTAATGGCTGAATAGTACTCCATTGTATAAAAATACCACATCTTTCTTATCCATTCCTCAGTTGATGGGCATTTGGGTTGTTTCCAAGATCTGGCTATTACAAATTGTGCTGCTATAAACATGGGTGCACATATATCGCTGTGGTATGATGTTTTTAATTCTTCTGGGAAGATGCCCAGAAGGGGAATAGCTGGGTCAAATGGGACCTCCAACCCTAGCTTTTTGAGGAATCTCCACACTGACTTCCACAGTGGCTGTACCAGTCGACACTCCCACCAACAGTGGAGAAGGGTTCCTTTTTCCCCACAGCCCCTCCAGCATTTATTATTAGTTGATTTCTTTATAGTAGCCATTCTTTCTGGGGTGAGATGGTATCTCAGTGTTGTTTTAATTTGCATCTCTCGAATGACTAGTGATGTTGCACATTTTTTTGTATATTTATTTGCCATTAGTATTTCTTCATCTGAGAAATGTGTATTCATCTCAGATGCCCATTTTTGGAGTGGGTCTTTAAATTTGGGAGGTCTGATTTTTTTGAGTTCTTTATATGTTCTCGATAGTAATCCTTTGTCTGAGGAACAGCTGGCAAACATTTTTTCCCACATTGTGGGTTGTCTCTTCACTCTGTTGGTGGTTTCTCTTGCTGTGCAAAAGCTTTTTAATAAGATGAGATCCCAGTTATTGATTCTTTGGGATAGTTCCCGTGCGGTTGAGTTTTTATTCATAAAGTCTTTGCCTACACCAATGTCTCCAAGGGTTTTACCTATCCTACCTTCCAGCAGATTTAATGTTTCTGTTTTAATATTTAGATCTCTGATCCATTTTGAATTTAGTTTAGTGCATGGTGAAAGATATGGATCTAGTTTTAATCTTCGGCATGTGTAGAGCCAGTTTTTCCAGCACCATTTATTAAAGAGGCTATCTTTCTTCCAGCGAATGTGTTTGGCACCTTTGTCAAAGATAAGGTGGCTTAGTATGTCTGGGGTTGTTTCAGCATCTTCTAATCTGTTCCATTGATCTTCAGGTCTGTTTTTTTGCCAGTACCACACTGTTTTTATCACAGTAGCTTTATAGTATAATTTCAAGTCGGGGATTGTGATGCCCCCTGCCTTGCCTTTGTTGCCCAGAATTGCCTTTGCTATTCTAGGTCTCTTCTGATTCCAAATGAATTTTAGGATTGTTTTCTCTAATTCTGTGAGATATGCTGTTGGAATTTTGATTGGAATTGCATTAAATCTGTATAACAATTTTGGAAGTATGGCCATTTTCACTATATTGGTTCTTCCTATCCAGGAGCAAGGGATATCTTTCCATTTTCTGATATCCTCTTCAATCTCCTTTTTCAGAGTACTGTAGTTTTCAGTATAGAGGTCTTTTACATCCTTCGTGAGGTTGATTCCTAGGTATTTCATTTTTTTGGATGTTATTGTGAAAGGTATTGTTTTCCTAATTTCTCTTTCAGTAAGTTTGTTATTTGTGTACAGGAAGGCTATTGACTTTTGAGTATTGACTTTGTATCCAGCTACACTACTGAATTTGCTTATCAAATCTAGCAGTTTTTTAGTGGAGTTTTTGGGGTCTTCTGTGTAGAGTATCATGTCATCTGCAAATAATGATAATTTAACTTCTTCCTTTCCAATCATTATTCCTTTTATTTCTTTCTCTTGTCTAATCGCTCTGGCTAAAGTTTCCAGAACTATGTTGAATAAGAGTGGGGACAGTGGACATCCTTGTCTTGTTCCTGATTTTAGAGGGAAGGCTTTCAGTTTTTGGCCATTTAGTATGATATTGGCTGTTGGTTTGTCATAGATAGCTTTTACCAGATTGAGATAAAGACCCTCTATTCCAATTTTCTGTAGGGTTTTTATCATGAAAAGGTGCTGGACTTTGTCAAAAGCTTTTTCTGCATCTATTGAGATGATCATGTGATTTTTGTCTTTGGTTCTGTTAATATGGTGTATTACATTTATTGATTTACGTATGTTGAACCATCCCTGCATCCCTGGGATGAATCCAACTTGGTCATGGTGTATAATCTTCTTGATGATTTGTTGGATTCTGTTTGCCAGTATCTTATTAAGGATTTTTGCATCTATGTTCATTAGGGAGATTGGCCTGTAGTTCTCTTTCTTAGTTGGGTCCTTCTCTGGTTTTGGTATCAGGGTAATGCTTGCTTCCAGGAATTGATTTTTAGTATTATTATCACCCTTATTAATTTTGGAAGTAATAGTCAAAGTAAAGGAAGGTGAAACTTTGATTGCTACCTAATTCACACAAGAAAGTAGACAGATAACAGAATAATAATTCCTTAATTATTATTAAAGTGGGGGAGAGTTTGGGGAGGAGTATACTTTATTTGGCTTATTCATTCATATTGAGGAATTTAAATGAATAGTTACCAGATCCCCACTTCGCTGTACTGCTGTGCCAAAAATCATTTGATAATTTGTGTATACATGGGCTAGGCGCTGTGTAAAGAGTAAATTATGTACATTGTTTCTCTGCCTCCAAGGTAATTACAATCTAGGCACTCTTTAACTTGAAATTATATGAATTTAACACTCTGGAGTATTCACTTTCTTTTATATCAACAAAATATATATTCTACTTGAATAAATCAAAAGTTTTCCCTTTGGAAACAACAGATTCCAACAGAAAAACAGCTGCCTCAAAGATTTTTTTAAAAGCAATTCATAAATACTAAATATAAATTTCTGTGATAGTTCTCAACTGTATATAGTCTGTGCTTATGGTATCCATCTTCTGAAATTGCTAAGAAGTTTCCTTCCATTTCTTTTAAAACCTGTTCTATTTGCATGTACTAATACTTTCAACTCAGTAACCATTAAGTAATCACTTTCTATATGTAGAAAGATGTTGGGGTTAAAAAGGTAAGACCTCTCATTGAAGAATTTCCAGGTTAGTGAGGGAAAATAATGCAATTCAACCTGCAAAGTGCAAGGTAGAAGGACATATTAAGTGCCACATACAGAAACGAATGAGCAATTTTCTCAGGGTTGTCAAGGAATTTTTTACAAAGAGATTTCCAAACTGAATTTTAGAAGACTAGTAAGAAATTTTTGTCTAAAGTGGGGGTGGTATTTGAAGAAAGAACAATACGTTCGAGGGTATAAGAGTTCAAAAAATGAAGTGTTCATGTAACAGCATAGTTAGGTAGAAGATAGTGACAGAAGATGAGGCTAAAAGGGTCATAACAGTATAAAGCTGGGAACAGTGGCATACCTGTAAGTCTCAGCTACTTGGGAGGCTGAGGCTCGAGGATTGTGAGTTTGAGCCCAGTTAGAGCAACATAGTGAGACTCCCAATCTAAAAAAAAAAAAAACTATAGTCAACATGTAAAGAATTAAGCATGCTAAATCAAGGAGTTTGGACTTTATTTTGTGCTTTTTAAGCAGAGAACAGATTTTATCAAATTGGTGTCTTCAAAGGTTAACTCCCAGGGGCTGGGTGTGTAGCTCAGTGGTAGAGAACCTTTAGCAACATTAGCAACATGGAGGATGAGCTGGAAGTGTAAAGGACTTGAGGAAGAAAGAATAAAGATAAAAGCTATATCTAAAGTGAATTCCTTACTGCCCCTTACTCTAGTCTAGGCCCTGCTAGATCATATAAATACCCCAGTTATATCCCCCCAGGTTTACTTTTTCAGTACACGCAGATAGCTTCTGACTGCAAGGCCCTGCAAAGTGCTTGGGAGATAATAGTCACGTGAGAAGTCCTCAACAAATGATGGATAGGCAGTTGTGTACAGTCCCATATGTGGGAGATTCCTGAGGTATGTTCTATACTGTTTCCCAGAGTTCCCCAGTGGTATTGAGTCTCTGCTGTGCATAGTGTAACCTTCCCTATAGAGCATTTGTTTGGCTTCCTTCACATCTACTCCCTTACGATTGTATCCTAGAAACAACTACCTTATGAACTTGCACCTAAGTCTTAGGTCAGGTTCTTTTTCTTGGGGAATCCAAGCTAAACAGATACAATCATTAGGATTGGGGCCATAATTAAATCTAAGGAGTGAAGGAAAGGGGTAATTAAAGACCTCTGATTGTTCTTTTTATATTCAGAAAGCTGAATGAATGATGATACCACTAAGTAAAATAAGAAAAAGAGAGAACAATAGATTTGAGGAATGATACAATGAATTTGTGTTTGGAGATGTTACAATTAAGACTGACCAATATGCCAGATGTAGTGGCACATATCTGTAATTCTAGCACTCTGGAAGGCTGAGGCAGAAGAATCACAAGTTCAAGCCCAGACTTGGATAGGCAATTTAACAGCTCAGCAAGACTGTGTCTCAAAATAGAAAACAAAACAAAACAAAGTGTGGGGGATGTAGCTCAGGGCTCAATATATTATATTGAAGGCCACTTAAATATATTATAAAATATTGGCAGAAAATTATGCAGAATTAACTCTAATGGAAAATGATGGAGGTACTTTCCAGGTAGAATAGCATTACCTTGCCTTTAATCAGTCAAATTGCACAGCATTCTGTATACCCCACACACCCACCCAGGAGACCTTAGTCATTCCACTTAGATTGTTGGCAGTAAGATAGTGCTTTTCTGGACCTAGTAAAGGGCCATTTACACTCACCCTCAATAGATTTGTAATTTGCATTTCTAACCCCCAATATATTTGTGATTTGTAAATCACTTCCCAGTAAAAAGAGAAATTTAAAAATCATTCCGATTACTACAACTAATGAAAGATAAGAACTGTCTTTTATTTATATATCTTGTGATTCTTGAACACTTGAGTATCAGTAGAAGGAGGCATTTGCAGGATGATGCTAGGGGAGCTCACCCAAGGAAAATAAATGACAGAAGGAAAAGAAAGGGTGACAAACACTTAAACATAGAGCTGAGAAGGAAGAGCCTGTAAGAGATAATAACTGTTGAAAGTGGTAGGAGAAGAACCAGTAAGTAGGAGGATCTGAGAAACTGAAGCCATTCAAGGCCAATTTGCTAAAGAGAAATCAAGGAGGATAAGGAATAAAAATAAATTATTGAACTTATTGACAAATCACTTATGAACTTTGTAAGAGCAATTACATTGAGGGCCTGACATATGTTGTCTAATCTACTCCACAGCCTTATCAAATAATTTTAATAACACTATTTTGATGTGATAAAACAGAAAGTTTGAGTAATTTGCCCAAAGTCATACAGAAATTAGTAGGTCAGAATTCCAACCAATTTCCTAAGACTAGTCTTTACAACACTAGTTTAGCTAATGAGTATTTTCTTCTTCCTGTTTTAAATTTTTTAAAATTTTTATTAGTACGTGTTTGCAGTACATAATGATTATATTCATTTTAGGGAATTGGTACATGTATATAATACACTTCAATTCTTTTTGTTCCCCTTTCCCTCCACTCTCTTTTTATAACTAAGGATTATTTAACCAGAACAATCAATAGAATACTAACGGCAAAAGATGAAGAATGAATGTTGAGTTATGGAGACAGAGAAAGTAGACTACACTTTGATGAAGTTCCTGGCAAGGAGGAATTCTGTGCACTTATTTATGAAAACAAATGACATTATCAACTTAAAATGTAAACTCCCCTAGTGTTGGGACTAAGCATGTTATAGATTTGTTCATTAATGCACTTAGCAAAAAATTTATAGAGCATTTACTATGTATAAAATCACACATATCAGTCGGGCATGGTAGACAACAGTTATTTGGGAGGCTAAGGCAGGAGGATCACAAGTTTGAAACCACCCTAAGCAATTTAGTGAGACCATGTCTTGAAATCAAATTTTTAAAAGGGAAGGGAGCTGGGAATATAGCTCAGTGGTATGGCACTTACCTAGCACATGTAAGCTCCTGAGTTGAATCCCTAGCACTGGAGAAAAAAAATCACATATATCAAACATATGTATACTAAGGTCTTCTATGCTGCATTGGATCATATGACATATATTTTTGGTCTTTGACTATGGTTCCTGACACAGCTCCTAAGATCTTTGTAATTTCTGGAGTGATAGGTGCACCTGACACAGAACTTCTAAATCCACTGTAGTTTCCTGGGTGATAGGATTATTTTTTGTTTCAATGAGGTGACTCATTGGGCTTCTGGATTGCCTCAGGATAGAAGAAGTTTGCCAGGGAAATCAACTGTGTAATTAAAAGATTGGAACTTTTGGCTGAACCACCCTCAATGTCCAGGGAGGGGAGAGGAGCTAAAGGTTGAGTTGATCACTAATGGCCAATGATATAATGAATCATGACTTTACAATGAAACCTCCATGAAAAAGCCAAAGGTCAGTGTCAGCATAGAGAATCAAGATGGTGGAGTAGGGCCGGTGAGACGGCTCAGCGGCTTAAGCGCCTGCCTTGCAAGCACGAAGGCCCGAGTTCGACTCCCGGAACCCACATACGAAAAAGGGGCCGGTGATATCACTCAGCGGCACGGGTGCCTGTTGGCGCGTGAGGTCCTGAGGTCGTCCCCCCGGTACCCACAAAAAAAAAAAAAAAAAAAAAGATGGTGGAGTAGTGAGCAGCAGCAAAATTCAGCCTCTCACAGTTGTTGTAATCTGCAGGAACATTGCAGGGTTTTACTCCAAGGGGATTCCCCCCACATGGCAGGCAACAGCCAGATAGAGATCCCAGCACAGATGCCAGATAAATTCATGGGAAAGTGCTTGGTTAGGTGCCATTCCCAGAAGGGGTTGATTGTTTGAGTCTAGAACTCAGAACAGCTGAGAGATGGCTTCACTTCAGGGCTCCCAGTGTTACCCTCCCACAGTGACTGGGTGAGAGACAACCATGGATAGAAGCAGGCTGGAAAAAGATGCCCTGAAGGGTTTGAGCTTGGGCTGGGAAGGACATGTGCCCCATGTGGGAGGTCAGGCCCAGGTTGAGTTGCCCTGGGTCTGAAAGTACCAGATTTGAGTACTTAAATCCTTGCCCTACTGCCTTCATCCAGTATGGATATGAAGTCCAATTGCCTTCCTTAATTACTGGCATAAATGGGGACACATCGCAGCTTGGATAATGCTACTGCTTGGGGTAAGCAGGGGCCTCTGGAATAGGGCAAATCACAGAAGATATAACTGAACAGATAATGAAAGTATTAAACAAAATGATCAGGCAGCTTACAGAAGACACTAATAAAAAGCTAGCTCAGCTAAACAAAATGTTACATGAATGACAAGTTTAGCAAAGTCCATGAAAAGGTTTCAAACAGTAATCTGGAAGATTAAAAATTATATTGAAAGTATGGGCAGCAAATGTATCCAGTGTGAGGACAGACCATCAGGGCACTTTCAAAGCACCTAAGTTAAAAGACAGGGGTGGGGCCAGTGATATAGCTCAGTGGCATAAGCGCCTGCCTGCCAAGACAAGGTCCTGAGTTCAACTCCCAGTACCGCATTAAAAAAAAAAAAAAAGATAGGGGTGCTTTCAAAGACCAGTTACTCAAAGATACCTTAAAAACAAGAAAACATGAAAAATGGATCCAACAGCTGCTAGATGATGCAAAGAAGACTAATTTAATATTTACTGGAATAAGTGAAAAATCAGAAAACAACACAAACAGCATAAAAAAACCCATTTACAGAAATAATAGAGAAAACTTTCCAAATATAGGGAAAATGTTAAACACACAGATAAGTGAGGCATGCAGAACCACAAACAGCCACAGTTAAAAGAGAATCTCTCCATACCACATTATGGTCAAAACACCAGAAGTCCAACACAGGGACATCATCTTAAATGCTGTTAGAGAAAAGCAAGGAATCATTTATAAAGGTAAACCCTTCAGAGTTACAGCTGACTTCTCAACACAAACATTGAAGTCCATGAGGGCTTGGAGTGAAGAACCTCAAGACCTAAAAGATAACAACTTCTAACCCAGACTATATGACCTGCAAAACTTTACTTCAAAATTAATGGAGAAATAAGATATTTCCATGACCAAGAGCACATCAAGAAAATCATGACCACCAAACCAGAAATATCATCAAGGATATCCTAGAGAGAAATAATGAAACCAACAATGCCAAAAAAAATCTAATAGAATGAATACACTATAAATGATAAGCAGTTAAGCATAAAGGGGAGGGGGGAAAAGGAAATCAGCAACAAGAAAATAAAGCAACGATAGGACTAAGTCAATACCTTTCAGTAATAACTCTCAACATGAATGCTTTCAATTCCCCAATCAAAAGACACAGATTGGCAGAATGAATCAAGAAACAAAACCCAATGATATGCAATATGCAAGAAACACATGTGTTCGTAAAAGAAATTCACAGTGGAAAAATCAAAGGATGGAAAACAATATTTCACACAGCAGGAACTCAGAAGAAAACAGGAGTAGCTATCTTAATTTCAGATAAAGTAGATTTCAGGCCAAGTCTGATCAGAAGAGAAAAAGGCCACTACATGTTGCTTGAGGGAAAAATTCAACAGGAAGAGATAACAATTATAAACATATATACACCAAACACTTTTATGAAGGGTTCCCAACTTCATAAAACAAACACTAATGGATGTAACAAATCAGATAAATATCTACACGATTATAATGGGGGACCTCAATATTCCACTGTCACAAATCAACTAGACAAAAAATCAACAAAGAAATATCAGAGCATATAAAAAATTACATTAAGTGTCAATGGTCTAAATATTCTAATACTCTAACTAAAAATCAGAGATTGTTAGATTTTATAAAGAGCCAGAATGGTGGCATGGACCTATAATCTCAGTTATTTGGGAGACTGAGGTAGGAGGATCACTGGAGCCCAGATGTTCAAGACCAGCCTTGTGTAGACACAAGATCCTGTCTTTGAAAAAAAAGTCTTAAAGAAGAGAAAAATGCAAAAGTAGTCTTTCTATAAAAATGTACTTTAAATTTAAAGACAGTGAAATAGATTAAAAGGAAAAAGATATATCATGATGCAAACTTAAAAGAAAAGCTGCAGTGGCTATATTAATATCAGACAAAGTTCATTTCAGAAAACAGAATATAACCGAGAGCTTTCATGGCAGTTGTAATCTTTTACAGTATTTTTTGTAGTCACAGAATCAATATTGGAAAAATAATAATTAACACAGTAGTAAAATTTAACACAGAATTTAATTATGTGAGCTGCGGAATTATGTTAATTGAAATGACAGCCAAGTTACTTATGTGAAAAGAGGGACAGTGACTGGGAAGAAGGGGAAACTTGAAATTTAAAATGGAGACATTCAGCTGATCTTGGAGACTGAGAATCTCAAATTCCTGAACCTTTCTTGCCAAAAAAAAAAAACAAAAAAACAAAAAAAAACAGTTTATTCTCCTGTTTTTGAAGAGACTTGTCTTCTCTTAATTGAAAACATTGTAATAATCTCACCGAGGGCAGTTGCCTTGTAAGGAAAAGACCATTTCCTCTAAACCTACCACAAGAAGACCTTGGAATACAAGATCTGTAACTAAAATCATATTTTAAACTGCTTCAGCAGAGCAAATACAAAATCTGAGACTGAGAATCTCAAATTCCTGAACCTTTCTTGCCAAAACAAAACAAAACAAAACAGTTTATTCTCCTGTTTTTGAAGAGACTTGTCTTCTCTTAATTGAAAACATTGTAATAATCCCACCTAGGGCAGTTGCCTTGTAAGGAAAAGACCATTTCCTCTAAACCTACCCCAAGAAGACCTTGGGATACAAGATCTGTAACTAAAATCATATTTTAAACTGCTTCAGCAGAGCAAATACAAAATCTGACCAGGAAGAAATCAAAAGAATTTCACTATTTGCTTATATATTAGCAAAACTCCAGGTAATATATACGGGAGTATGTTATAAGGAAGTTAAACCAAGAAGGACAGAATATAATACTAGATTGCACAGAATTTACTGATATGGGTATATTTATCAGTACTTATAACAGATAATAGATTTAATGTGTTAGCATACACAGCTGGAAGTGATACTAACCATTTACTTGGTAGGTTCACTGAAACTTGGACTCCACAATGACCTTTTTTTTAATTAAGCTGAGATACCAGAAGTTCCCTGAAATAATGTAGAGAAAGTCCAAAGGCTTAGGGAGATAGGCATGTTGGAATGGATTTACCACATATGACCTGCACATCTCCTTCTCCGTCAACCCTCCCTCTAAGAGAACTTGGGGAACATTTCTTTACTAAAGTATTGAAAAATACATTAGCGAGCGGGAATAGCTACACCCTGTGTAAGTCTGTGTGTATTTGTACATGAATATATGCCAAAAACATGATTTTAGTCAACACAATGTTTTGACCTTGCACCCAGTTTCTTAACTAAAGGTAAGGATGGATCCCTTTGAGGAATACTCACTCATTGCAGCACTACTACTAGTATATATACTGAAAATCTTTCTCCCAGTCTTCTCCAGAGGCCAGTGGCCATTACATAAAATGACTATGTGTTGGGAAAAAGAAATATCCAGGCTTTTTAGGGCTTTGTAAACACCAGCTCTAAACTGATGTTAATTCTTGAGACCCAAAATACCACTGCAGTCTACCAGTTTAAGTGAGAGCTTGTGGTGGCCAGGTAAGGGATGTAATCATTTTTTCTCCATTCTTTAAAAAAATTATTAGTACATGTTTGGAGTACATGAAGCTTACATTCATCTTGGGGAGTGGGTACATGCACATAATACAGTTAGTTTCTTTTCTTTAAATCCCCTTCCCACTCACATTCCTTTCCGTGCCTCTAAATCCCCTTTCCCCATTTTCATTTTTGTTCTTATTATTATTGCTAGCTCATGTTTATGACATATAATGTTTACATTCATTGAAGCTATTAGGTTCCTATACATGGTATATCTTAATTCTACTTACTTCCCTTTCCCTTCCCTCTCTCCCTTCACCCTTGGTTTCCTATTTGCAAGAGATCTATGTTAAGTGAAATAAATCAGACACCCAAGGTTAAACAACATAAGGTATATCCCAAGAAGTAAGTTAAAGCAGAAACAAGGAGCATCATAAAAGATGGATGGATAGAACATGAAATCTTAAGTTTGAATCACAGTGGCTCAAATAGGGTCATAGGACCACTATGCAGTAATTTTATCAGCTTTTGAATGTATAATTAGAATAGAGATAGTGATAGTTGGCAGAACCTCCACATTGGCTCTCTGCTTCTGGAACAAGGACCATAATAGTATGAAAGGCCAAAGTGAGGCCCTGGGAGACCCACCTCCTATTGCATCAGATGAGTAAATAAAAAATATTGCCTCTGTGTGGTAAGGGAATGAGGGATTACAGAAATTAATGACACCAATATAGATCTGAAAGAAATGGAGTGGTGGAAACTATCTATGACAACTTAACTTGTCTATTTGGCCTGTGAAGAAGTCAGACATATCTTGGAGAATGTGGATTATTATAAATTTAATCAGCTGATGCCTCAATTGCAGCTGCTCTTCCATATGAAGTATCCTTACTAGAGCAAATCTACACAGCCCTGGCATCTCATATGTAGTTCCTGACCTACCCTCATGCTTACTTTTCCATATAAATTGGCAAGGAATACCAGAGGCAGTTAGATTTTGGTTGACAGGGCCAGTAATACTATATGCATTGAGTATCCCTTATCCAAAATGATTAAGACCAGAAGTGTTTCAGATTTCTTATTATTTTTTAGATTTTGGAATATTTGTATGTACGTAATAAGAGATCTTGGGGATAGGATTCATCCCCAATAAATATGAAATTCATTTATATTTCATATACATCTTATGTAGCCTAGATGTTATATAATATTTTTAATATTGTGCATGAAACAGTTCCACACCGCACTGGTGTCATGTTGATACTCAAAAAGTTGGATTTTGGAGCATTTTGGATTTCAGATTTTCAGATTAGTTATGCTCAATCTGTCCCCTAAGTGTTGACTCAGGGCTGTACCAGTTCTCTTGCTCTCTCCTATAATATAGTCTACAAAGATACAAGTGTGTTGACCTTCCAGTCAGCATCATATTGATCTAGTTATACGCTGATGACAGTCTGCTAATTTTATATGAGGAACAGGAGGTAGCAAGGTCTTTAACCTCTTTAACTGTCATTATGAGGGATATGGAAATACGTATGAGCGATCACTTCCATTCCTGGTATCGATTTCTGTATCAGTCAAGATGCCAGTTATTAATTATTGTCGCAGCTTCAAAATCACCCATTTTCACTCTTCTTTCACGCTTGAGCTGAGACTCTGAAAATCATATTTCTTTCCCTTGACATCTGGCTTCTTGTCTATCTCCTGACTGTTTCTTATAGTCTTTTGGTTTCTATACGCTTCACCCTAGTAAGGCTTCTCCATCTTGGTAGCAGCATTCCTTTTTGTAGCAACAGCTGAATCCAGTTTGTAGTTTTCCTCTAGTTCTGTAGTTTTCATTCACTCAAAGATACCAACACCAGCCAGCCAGCGTGCCTGCCTTAGAGCTCTGAATCCCAGACTGTCTGGTTCCCATGGAGCCCCTCCTTTAGCCTCACAAACACCAACCCCAGCTGAGCAGTGCCTTTCACAGAGCAGTGCCTTCTCCCTAGAGACCTGAGGTCCAGCTTTGTGGGACCAAATGCTAGAAAAGTGCTTTATCACTAAGCTATATGCTTAGCCCCATGTCTATCTTCTGTCTAGATAGACAGTTATATGAAGTTAGTAAAAGATTATTAAAATTTAAGAAATATTACAACCAAGTGGAGGCAACACTATTCAATCATACTCCATCACTTTTATATACTCCATCTGTGCTATGTTAATTTATATTTGTGCCTATGCTCAAGTCATTTCAAATGTAAGGATTTCTTCTTTTTAAAAATCTGCCCTCCTTTCTCTTTGATCAAGTTTAGCTGTGTAAACAGTAGTCATATTTTTTTTGGTACATGATGAGTTACAGATATACTGCAAGATGATTATTTAGCCCTAGGAGTGACCTGGAAAAATTGGAGTGGTTGATACTTCTAGGTAGGTCACCTCTGGCCAAAAGCAGTTCTAGGGATGTGATCTAGGGATTATCAGGAAGCATCCATTAGGATGAGATGCCCCACTAGTATATGGTCCAAGGTCTGCTAGCAGCAAGCTCAGTGAAAGACTCACTAAGCAATCTAAGGAGTATTTATTCTACCTCTAGGATATCATCCTTAATACATTTACTTTATTTTCTCATTAAAAGTATCTTGTATAAAGAAAACAGATTTTTCACCAAACTCCAGATAACTGTCTCCAAATTCCCTTTAATTTATCCCAGTGTGGTGTACAAATATTATTTCTATGGATGTGATGACACACAAACAAAAATGGTTGAAAACCACCAGTTTAACCTTCAAATCGAGATTTTTAACATGAAAGCCCTTGATGGATTTTAGCAAGTGTGAGAAATATACAAGTGCAGCTTTCTGGAGAAAAAAGTCAAAATTTTTATCAGATTTTCAAAGTTTAAGAAGTTGGCCTCAGGGATTTCGAATTCTCTATAATTTCACCCCTGAAGAAGTAATGATACAAGTTAAGGGTTAAATGATAAAAGTTAAGGGTTAAGGGCTAATCAGGCCTCCAATATGACAGGCAGGAAGAATGAAGGTGCTACATACAACTAGCACTACTGTATGGCTGTTTGTTTGGCACTGTCTTTGAGAATCCTAGTTTTCACCTCTCTTTTCTCAAATTCAGCTAGCATAGTAAGAGGATCCTAAAATCTTCACTCTATTAGTAGATACCACCTCTCAGATCACCAGAAGACAAAGCAGAAGCTAGGGTGGAGTCCAGGTATACAAATATACAAACAGAGTAATTTCAAATACTCGTATGTGATCTGCACAATTAAAAAAGTGGATATACTGGGAGCCGTAGCCAAAGCATTAAATCCAATACCTTAAAATGTACATTTGCCCAGACTATTTCCTCTGTGTTTCCATAGAACCTTGTACATATCTACAGTTCTTTATATCTAGGTATATTTCCCTTGAGGCCTAGCAGAGTTGACTGAAGTCACAGTACCACCAAACTACACTGTAAGTATTTGTTGATGTGTTTTTCTCTGCTAGTAGGCTATGAGCTCCTGAAAGGTAGATAAACATTTATTTTGTTCTTAAAACAGTATCTAGTATATAGCACACTATAAATATTATCTCAATTAATGATGAATTAATAAATATGCACCAGTAAAACTCTTGAAGAGAAAGGCACAGGTAAGGACTCTCTCTAAACAGAATGTCAATTGCACAAGAAATAACATGAAGAATCAATAAGTGGGATTATATCAAATTAAAAACTTCTGTACAGCAAAGGAAACAACCAATAGAGTGAAGATACAATCTACAGAATGAAAAATATTTACCATCAATTCCTCAGAAGGAGGACTGATATCTAGAATATATATATATAGAGAGAGAACTCAAAAAATTAGACCTCTCCAAAATGAAGGCTCAATCAAAAAATGGGCAACTAAAATGAATAGACACTTCCCAGAAGTATAAATGGTCAATAAATACATAAAAAATGTTCAACATCTCTGGGCATTAGAGAGATGCAAATTAAAACAACACTGAGACTCCATCTTATACCAGAAAGAATGGCTATCACCAAGAAATCAAATAATAACAAAATGATGGAGAGGGTGTGTGGCGGGGAGAACCCTGCTACATTGTTGGTGGGAATGTAAACTAGTACAACCACTATGGAAATCAATATGGACATTCCTAAAACATTAAAATTAGAAATTCCATTTGACTCATCTATTTCCCTAAGTAACTTCCAGAAAGAGTAAAAACATCATATTATAGTAATACATGCATACTCATGTTTATAGCAGCACAATTCATAATGGCTAAATCTTGGAAGTAGCCTATAGGTCCATCAGTAGATGAATGGAAAGAGAAAATGTGGTATTTATACATAATGGAGTACTACTATCTCAAAAAACCAAAATAAATAAATAAATAAATAAAAATAAAAAAGAAAGAAAGAAAGAAAAAGAAATGAAAGAAATACAGTGGGAGAAAGAAGAGAGAATGGGAAGTAAAAAGGATTAAGATGTGATATGTATATGTATCAACACCTCAAGATGAGTGTATTCATTATGTATCACAAACATGTACTAATAAAAAAGAAAAAGTAAATAAACAGACACATAATGATTTCCAAATCTAAGCTTCCTTAAATGGTAATATACCAGGAACAGATATTTTCCTTGTAAATTAATAAATTAACTTTCTGATGCAAACTTAATGTTGATTTGGGTAATTTATAATCCATTTTGAGTGTAGATATGCTGAACAAAAATGTTCTAGACTTAACTACAGATGAGACAAGCCCTGACCACTAATCTACTCCTACTGTCAAGAAAAGGTGTGAATCGTGTCTTCTTGTTTCTCTTTTGCTTAAATTATTTTCTGCATATAAAAAGTGTACTAATTTGGAACAAACTATAAAGAATACAAAGTAATCTTAATTGCATGCAGAGCTTTTCAGCTTATATATTACCACACATTATTTCATTTGAGCACAAGAATCTTGTGAGTTGAGTTCTGTTGTAGAGATAAAGAATCTAAAGCCCAAAAAGTTCAAGTCATTTGCATAAAGTTTTACAGAGCCATAACTAGAAACTAGCTCTTCTGATTTGTATGGTAGTGCTCGTTCCCTCTGTAAAGTTAAGCTTCTCTTCCAGATGAAAATTTTTTCCTTTTTTTCCTGTGGTGCTGGAGATTGAACCCAGGGCTTCAACATATGCTGGGCAAATCCTGTTCCACTGAGCTACATCCCCAGCCCCAGATGAATTTAATAGTTTGTTATTACACACAAGCAGATAATTGGTCTTGCCATTCCTACGTCAGTGAGAGTCAACATGCATTATTAACATTTACTGATTTGAATACTTTTTCTAGAATGATACGTCAGTTTATAAACCACATCCTTCGTTTATCTGAGATCATTCAGCTTTCAGCTATGTATGCTGTATTTATTGGCTCTGTATGTAGCTTCCTGTTTGGTCTCTTAAGCACTGGTTTAAAGTTCTTCTGAACTCTGCCTTCTCTTCCTGTTTACTACGGAGCTCTGGGAAAAATACGGTCAGATTGTTTAATCTGTGAACCATATACGTATCTTTGTTTAAATTTTATCGTAGGCACTCTTGATCACCACCAGGGGGCAAAAGCCTACCAGATGGCTTCTCTGCAATACACTCTATATAGGACTGTACAGTACAGGGACCCTCAGTGTCTGATTCTTGATGGTACCTCCCTGCTAATTATTTCAACTACAGGGCCCCAGGGAGAGAACAAAGGCTCAGCACAGAGGGCTCTTGTGGCACTCGACCGTACAGCAACCAGAAACAGCTCATGACAGCCCTGTCAGTTTAAAAGGAGCAATAAAATCCAGGAGTGAGTGACAAACAGAAGGCGGGTTTTAGTAACTGCAAACTCCTCTGTGTGTTTTCTACAGCTTTGATATGTATGGTCGTATTTATCAGCTCATCCACTCAGAGAGAAAAAGCTTTGTTAATTCTTTGTGTAAATACTAAGCGGTGTTTACATTGTGAGGATTTTTTTCCTTTTTAATCTTGATCTTCCATTACATTCTTGGCTTATGTACTGTGGATGGTTTATCTTTTAGAAAAATATTCCTTTAAAATATTTTTAATCTACATTTTCACTTATGTCTTTGAAATAATGTAATCTAGAGACAAAGAAGAGAGCTCAAAGATCAAATTTAATTAGTATAATTTCTTCACAGCAGGAAGCAAACAGGAGGTAAACAGCGAGTAGGACCTCTAAGACTCGGTGAGCCCAGCTCTCTTGGCCTCCACTCACAGCCTCTTTTTTACCTCAGGAGTGATGAATGACTTTAGATAGGTAATATAGGAAGCATGCAGGTACCATGAAGCTTTCCAGGGTTTACGAAGAAAATATTTCAAAAAGTCTCGTCATAAAACATGGACAGAAACCTCGGAAAGCTCAGAATCCCCACCCCCACTACTGAGAGCGGGGTCAAAGGGGGGAAACTTGACTCCTGATCTGGCCCAGTCTCAAACGCGCCCAGTGAAAGCGTCTGAAACCCCGCAGAACCCTTTCCCACCAGAAAACATTTTTGCCTCTGATTTCCACCTCAGTTTTTTTCTCTAAGGCTGGCTAGGCTGTATGCCTCACCTCATAAAATGGTTGTCTCTCAGGAGTGAGGACTCCAGGGCCCCCGGCCCAGGACTCCTTACTCGGCTGGCGGCTTTCGGCCCCTTCGCCGCCCTCCTCCCCACAGCACCCAGCGCAGTCTCAGCGTCAAGAAGAAAACGCGGGAGGGGGCAGCGGCCCCAGGCGCACGCACACTGCCAGCTTCCGGCAATCCAAGGGTTAAAACGAAGCGGCGGCGCGCGCTGAAGGGAGAGGCGGTTGCTGACAGGTGGCGCCTGCGCACTGGGAGCGCTTATTGTGCCCCGCAGCTGCCGAGCCGCCCGCCCGCCGCCCGTTCCGCGCGTCAGTCGGCGAAGAGTCCAGTGGTGGGTGCGGATCTTGAGATCGTTCCCGCGGCCTCCTCTTCCTCTCCGTTCCCCTCACCCCTATCCCGTACCCTTTACCCTCTTCCCGGCTCCGTCACCCCCCCCCCCTCAAGACGAGAATGCCCTGCCCGGAACAACCTAGCAGCGCCTAGATGGCTTTGGTCACGGTCCAGCGGTCGCCTACCCCCAGCACCACCTCCAGCCCCTGCGCCTCGGTGAGTCCCTCCCGGCGGCCGCTCCGCTTGCTTCTGTCACTGCGGCTCCGCTTTGCCTCAGCGGGTCCCGCCGAACGCCACTGCGCACGCGCCACGCCGCTTCCCAGGCCTTGGTACTCCGCTGCCGCGAACCCCCCACACCCTCTTCTTACAGATGAGCAGCGGGAACTGCAAGACGTTGGTTTATTGTCCCCCATCACCCTGAGCACCCAGCTTCTCACAGTCCTCGCCCTGAAATACCCGGTGGCATGCCTTCCAATTCTTGAGCATTTCCTTTCGGGAATGAGTCATTCTTGCTTTTCACCCTCCCCCTTCTTTTACCCTCTGTTGCTCTGTTGCTCTGTTTCAGGGAGGGGACGGAGGGTCTCCAGTGTTGGCCCTTACCCATATCCACATCCTCTTACCCACACCATTTCAGGAGCCCGTTCAGTATTTGCACATTGCTTATCCTTCTTCAGACTCCCTGGTGTGTGCCTACCCACCTAGTCACTTGCCGTCTTCCTTGAGCTCTGTACTGTTCAAGCTTCTTTGGACTGCTGAGCGGTAGTTATTCCTCGGTCCTCCCTTCCCCAAACGGTGGCAGTTGGGTCTCCTCTGCTTCTTGGACTTCTTACATTTCTTCAACGAGGTCCTGAAGCATCTGGTGCTCTTCAATGAGCAGTACCAATTCATTTCCATTTTACGGACATTTATGTCTTACATTCATTGCTCATGATCATTCTTGTTCTAAGGTCGTGTTTGAATGGCTTATTACTTCAGATGCCTATGCCAATAAAGCATGCTTCCCGATGGAAAATGCACAGTATCTAACCTTTTCCTGCTGGGCCTGTCTTTGCATTGCTCTTTGCCTCAGCCCCATTCCTTTACAACTATTCTCCTAGGCTTCATTTTTGAAAATATTTATTTAAAACTAAAATATTGCACCAGTGGAGCAAAATGGACTTAAAACCCCCAAACATCTAGATGTTTTAGAGAGAAACAGACTAAATGAAAATGAGAAAACTATATCGAATTTCCTGCAGAATTGTAATTTTAAAAGTAGTGTTGGTGGATTTAATAGTATCAAGCTGCAAAGAGGTATTCAATAAACACTATACTGCCTTCCATTATATAAAAAAATCGGATTACTAGAAATTTATTTGTTAACTGGGACGTACGGTTTGATATCTTCAAAAAATGCTGGCCCATGACTTTAAATAGCTTCTTGAATTTCAATTTTTTGTGTGTGCATAGTAGCGTTTTCATCTTTCCTGAGTTTTCTTTTAAATTTTGTGTGACCAAACTGACAATTTTATCTTAATTAAAGAGATGCTTATATTTCAAAGGTTAACTTATCTGTGGTGTTCCAGAGAGTACACAAGAACTAGGATTCTTGGATAGAAGTTTAGGGAGGCAGATTTCCAGTGATTGAAAAGAATTTTGTAACAATGGAGTACACTGCCTTGTAATATATTGAGTATCCATTGCTGGAAGTGCATGTAACAAGCAAAGGCTGGAGGACCTTTCACCTGGGAGGTGGTTTAAAGAATTCCTGCAGGAGGAGACTTTAAGCTCTGTCTTTAAGATTCTGTGACTTGAGAATTATTATACTTCAAAGCTGGTAAAACATTTTAGGGTCCTCTAAAAACAGGTACCATAGGAATAGAAATTTAATACATTTTATTTGTATGTGCAGTACTTCAGGGTAGATTTTGGAAAGTCATTAACATACCATCAGACCGTCTTAATTCACTCCACAAGTGAACTCTATGGTTTGTGGTTAGGAGGCCAGATTTTTGGCTGAGAAAGCGATTGAGGGTTAGTACATACAGACTAGAAACCAGTATTATAGTAACATTATTTTCCCTGGACATTGTTGAAAATGTTTTATGCTAGAATAATGCATTTATTAAGGTGTTATCATACCAATTTCTTGAGGTGATTGCTTAGTGTACAGTATGTCCCTATCTACTTGATTTGGCTTCATTAGCCAAAACTTGGGTTACTTTAGAATCTTGAGGTATGTTAATAGTCACTTTTGACATAGGTAATTAAATTGATCATGTAATAAAGTCAGTTGTTAAGCTAAATTGCTGATATTTCTGTATGTACTAGCCTGGTCATTTCAGTTGTTTATACTTAGCCTTGGGTACAAAGGAATCCTGGCACTGGTGTGTGTAACAATTAGCATTGTTAGCATGACTGATAAGCCAGTTATCTTTCCTTTCAAATTTGACTTCATTCAGAGCTGTATGCAGCTGAGTTGTCTCATGGTCCTTGTGCTCCAGTGTTTGGCTGCTGTCTGACCTGCATATATTTTGCTGTTGTATCTCTTGCTGCATGAATTGGTTGGGTTGGTTGTTTTAAAAGAGAGAGTGTAAAGGAATCGAGGGAATCATAAAAAAGAGAAATTTAAATTTGTGAGGCTGGAAATTTAACTTTTTCCATTAATCACTGTAAGTATTCTGTTTTCACTATAGGATGTGGAACATGTTAATACTTTTAGTTCTTCACTAGTCCTTCATTAGGTACTAAACAATTGATCACCTTTCTAGGCCATTATACATATTAAGATGTATAAGACATTTACCTGTCCATCAGAACTATATAATCTGGGTGCCAGGGGCAGCAGAGGAAAAAAACATGAGGTGGGAGGTTAGAAAAGGTGAGCAAGAGAAATGATGTATGTATGTGAGGAATGCATTCATAATGGTTGTAAGTATTGTCTGAATTCAGATTAAGATAAATTCACTAATTGCAGTGATAGTAAGAGTAATAATAATATCTAGCATCTCTTGGGTCCAGGCATCATGTAAAGTGCTTTATATAAATGGATTAACTCATTTACTCCTCTTAATATGCCTAAATGGAGTTGCTCTTGTCCCCATCTCATATATTAAGAAACTGAGGCAAGAAGGTATTAAAGAACATGCCATATGTCACTCAGCCAGTAAGGGACTGGAGTTGTAATTCAGACCCAGAGTGCCTAACTTTAAAATCTGCCATCTTTCCCAGAGAATGTCTTTCCCAGAGAGTGTCCCAGGTGGAGAGAAGCTGTATGCACCAAGACTTAGAGACAGAAAAGTACAAGGCATATCTGAAGGAATTAAATAGGCCAGTTTGAGGACTGATTTGGAAGAATAGTAAGAGATAAACGTGAGGAGATAGCTAGGGCTGTGCAGAGACATCTGAGCTTAAGTGTTTGAACTTGATGGAGAAGGTAATGGAGAGTCCTCAGAGGTTTTGAACAGATATGCCCACAGTAGTGTTTTAAGAAAATTGATCTAGGAGCTATGAACCAGAGGGATTTCAGGAAGAGAGAAAGTTATGAGTAGAACCTAATAGAGGCTGTTATAGCCCAGATGTGAAATAACAGCTGCCTGAACTGGGAGTTTTGAATTGGCAACGGGATAAAAGGACATACATCAGAAATTGTAGAAAAGACTCAAAGGACTTAGGGATTGATTGAATATAGGAGTAAAGAAATCAGATGCCAATTCCTGGAATATATTGTTCTTCCTGGAAAATAAATGCTTCATAGGACTGGAGGCATACTTCAGTGGTTCAGTGGTAAGAGCTACTTAGTGTTTAGCATGTGAGATGCCCCAGGTTCAATACCTAGTAACAACAACAACAACAATAACAACAAAATTATCTTTTTCCCTCTATTCTTTTTTGGTGTGAATTTTCTTTTTGTAATTTAAATTTTTTTGGTTTTTTATCTTTTTGAGACAGGATCTCACTCAGTGGTTTAGGCTGGCCTGAACTCACTGTGTAGCCTAGGCTGGCATCAAACTTGTGACAATCCTCCTGCCTTAGCCTCCCAAGTGCTGGGATTATAGGCATGCACCACCACGCCTGGCTTTGTAATTTATTTTTAATTTAAAAATTATTTTTGTGGGCTGGTGAGATAGCTCAGCGGCATAAGCGCCTGCCTGGCAAGCGTGAGGGCCCGAGTTCGATTCCTGGAACCCATATATGAAAAAAGGGCTGGTGATATCGCTCAGCGGCACGGGCACCTGCTGGCGCACGAGGTCCTGAGGTCGACCCCCGGTACCCACAAAAAAAAAATTATTTTTGTTTTTATTTTTAATAGACCCAGTAATTGTACATGTTTATGGGAGACAGGAGGGTGATGATTTGAAATGTGTATACAATGTATAACGAGATGAGAATAATTGGCATAGCTATCACTTTAGATATTTATCATTGCTTTGTGATGGGGAAATTCAAAATTCTCTCTGCTAGCTATTTTGAACTATATAATTATTGCCAACCATAATTATCCTCTTGTGTTATAGAATATTACAAGGTATTTCTCCTATTCAACTGTACCCTTGTGTAAGTTATCCTCTCTCTTGTCCCCCCATACCTTTCCTAGGTTCTGGTAACCACTATTCTCTGACTTCTGTGAGGTCAGTTTTTTAGCTTTCACCTATAAAAGAGAACATGGCATATTTATCTTTTTGTGCCTTAATGTAATATTCTCTAATTCCATCCATTTTGCTGCAAGTGACAGAATTTTTTTTTTTGCTGAGATATATATATCGTACTTTCTTTATCTGTTGATAAACACCTAGGTTGATTCCATAGTTTGACTATTGTGAATTGTGCTGCAGTAGACATGTGAGTGCAGATGTTTCTTTGATGTACTGGTTTTAGATCCTTTATATATACACCAGTAGTGGAATTTCTGGATCATATGGCAGCTTTTTCTGATTTTTTGAAGAAACTTCATACTGTTTCATAATAGCTGAACTAATTTACATTCCCACAAACAGTACATAAAAATTGCCCTTGGCATCCTTGCCAGCAAAAAATTTTTATTTTTTATTGACAAAAATAGTATATATTTATGGTGTGCAACACAATGGCTGGATATATGTGTAACATTATAGAAGAGATTAAATGAAGTTAATGTATCCACCACCTATCATACTTTTTCTTTTGTGATGAAAACATTTAATATTCCGCTGTCTTAGCAGTTTGTAAGTTTATAATACAATACTATTAACTATAGTCACCATGCTGTACAATAGAGTTCCAAAATGTACTCTGCTGAAATTTTATACTGTTTAGCCAGCAACTCCTTATTTTCCTCACCCTCTCAATCTGGTATGAATTTTCTCAATTGATACTTATATTAATCCAAGCTCATACAAGCGCAATACCATAATAATCTTTTACTTTTCAGTAGTGTTTTATACTTCACATAATGTTTTTGTGTTTGTACTGTAATTTAATTATAAGGTTAAAAGACACTAAACATTACAAAACTGGTGGGTATAAGAACTTGCACTAGAATAAATTCCTTGGTTCCTTGTCCACATCTCTTTCCATGATATGATAAGAGAAACAGCGTGTGCGGTTTCTGATGCTGAGTCTTGACAGCTAATTGAATAAGGAGCAAGACTTGAGATACAGTCAAGAATTCACCCTCCTTGGAGTTCATTTATATTGCAGCATTGACAAACTAGAACAGAATCATCCAAGTTGTACAAATCATTTTTAGGTGATACCCTTATTTGAAGCCTATTAACTCTTAATTTACAGAGAATTCTTATAAACATTCTTTAAGTATGTTAAGAGTAAGTTAAACTTACTCTTAGAAGAGTACGAACAGCAAAGTAGGAATATGAAGTTGTAGGTGCTTCCAAAGGTAGGCCCCATTAATGCTGGGAAATGATAGTTGATGGTTTTATAGCAAGGGAAGAGGAGGAAAAAGCTGGCAAGAGAAAAAAGTTAGCAATTCTTTGCTACTTAATGTAGGACAGATTTCCCTCTAGGACCCAGTAGTTCCCAAGAGCTATTGTTATGTTCATAATGATGATCCTGAATCATTATAAAAAGGCTTAACCTGTTTGGTCTTGATTTAAACAATCAAGATTAAGTGTAATATTTAAAAAAAAATAAGTGCCCTTCCAAGTTTCACCAAAGTTTTGATGTTTAAGATCCATCCATACTTCAGCTGAATGCAGTGGTGCATGCCTATAATGTCAGCTACTCTGGTGGCTGAGACAGGAGGATCAAGAATTCAAGGTCAGTCTGGGCAACACAATGAGTCTATCTCTCTCTGTCTTAAAAAAGTATACATTTCAGTTAATTGGTAATTTACATATAATCTTATTTCCTGGTAATGCTGGGTAATTAACATTATATATATATTTTTTATTTCATTGATTCAAACATGGCCATATTCCTCTCCCTACACAGAGAAAATAAAGCTAAGGCAAACATAAAATTGATTTCTATGAAGTGTAATTATTGAAAGGGATGCTATTGAATTTTTTGCATACAGCTTTAGAAACTTGCATAAATTTGGGCCAGGGATTTAGCTCAGTGGCGCAGCGCCTGCCTGGCAAGCATGAGGTCCTGAGTTAGATTCCCAGTCCCCCCCAACCCCCTTGCAAAAAAAAGAAACTTGCATAAATTCAAGAAATAGCACATGGCCATTGTAGGAAATTTGGAAATGCAGAAAAGTACAGAAAAGAGAATATGAGACATGCACCATCACTGTTCTCTATAAAGCTGAAATGCTGCCAATATATATAATGTTGTGTCTTTTTAAAAAGTTTGGTATATACCACAAATATATTGCCATACCATTTAAATAGCTGCATTAAGTAGTTATATTGTGACTCATTCTAGCCATCTATTATTGGTGGGCATGTAACTTTTTTCCATCCTTTTTTTCTATTATAAATTACATTGCAGTGAATATCGTTGGGCATATATATTTGATTGAATTTTGGAACATTTATTAAGATTTCAAGTAATGCATTTACTGGATCACAGAGTAAAAACAATTTTAAGACTCCTGTTACATGTTTATTCTTTCTACAAAGGTTACTCTAATTTAAATATTTATTTGAACCAGCATAGTGTAAGAATGCTCATTTCTCCTGATTAACACTGGGTATTCTCATTTTACTTGTTAATCATTGCTAATTTTTGAGAATAGAGAGTGGTACCAAGTTGGTTTGATTTGTATTTTATTATTAGATAGATTGAATATTTTTCAGGTACTTAGGCAATTTATATTAACTTTTCCAAAAATAAACTTATTGATATAATTTACAAATCCTGAAATATATCTGCTTTAATAAGAGTACAGTTCAGTGATTTTTTTTAGTAAACTTACAGAGTTGTGTGGCCCTCATTTTTAATCCTATATTTCTTTTCTGTAAGCTATTTGTTCATTTTTTCAAAGTATTTAACTTCTTGATACGTTATGAACCTTAATCCTTTTACTATATTTATTATAAACCATTTGCTCTTTAATTAAACTTTTATTATTGTTAGAATAAAGTCAGCAATTAAAAGTTTTGCTAGTGAGACCTTGAATGAACCAACCTTGCTTACCTCTTCAGCCTTGTCACTTCCCAAGTCCCTGCACTGCGCACTGCTCACAGTTAAGTTCACATGCCATGCTCCCTTTGGTCTCTAGGCTTTTGCACATGCTGTTCCCTTTACTTGGAGCATTTTCCTTCATCTCTTTACGTAACTAATTCCTGCTCATCCTTCAGGTCTCAGCTTAAATGTCACTTCTTCTGGGAAGCTTCCCTGACTCCACCCCCAGACCATGGTAGGTGCTTCTTCTATGTGCACCATAACACCCTACAGGCAGCCATGGTGGCTCTTACCTCTTTACTGTACTTGATTGTTTGATTGCTTATCTCCTCAAATAACCTTTAAACCAAGGAGTGGATCCATTTGTATATTTTTGAATCATCAAGGCTCAAAAGTATTTGATGCATGAATCAATTAATGGATCAATGGATATAGTCATATTTAGCATTTTTTTCTATTTTGAGTTCTTCCATTATTTATAAGCATAAAAAGATAGCCCAGAAAGCCAGTCATGTGGCATATGCCTGTAATCCAGGCTACTTAGGAGGCTGAGGCTGGAGGGTCCAGGAGGTTTGAGGCCAGCCTGGGCAATTTAGCAAGACCCTGTCTCAAAATAAAAAAAGTCTAGGGGTATAGTTCAGTGCTCCCTGGACCATGAGGTAGGTAGATAGGTAGGTAAGTAGGAAGGAAGAAAGGAAGGAAGGAAGGAAGGAATACATCCTAGAAACTCAAAGGATAAGACTATTTTTAAGACTTTTTTTTTTTTTTAATATGTGGGTACCAGGAGTCAAACTCAGGACCTCGCATTTGCCAGGCAGGCTCTTATGCCGCTGAGCTATATCACCGGCCCAAGACTTTTGATATACATTGCCAAATTGTCCTCCAGAAAGGTTGACTCAATCTTAGTTTACAATTAACACATAAAAATATTTGATGGTACCCTCTTCTAAGTATCTTCCTCATCATACATTTTCTTTATCATAATCCTAGCTATTGATTAATTGAGCACTTAATGTGCTTGACATTGTGCTGAGTATCTTTGCATATGCTAGGCAAGCATTCTAGCACTGAGTACCCCCTGCCTCCTTGTGCAGAGTATCTTACATGCATTGTTATTTAATATTCACATTGCTCCTGTAAGGGTAGGTATTGTTATCCTCTCTCTCTCTCTCTCTCTCTCTTCTTTTGTTTTTTGGTCCTGGGGATTGAACCTACATACTTACTACACACGCTAAGTACACACTACCACAGAGCTACAACCCCATCCCTATAATCACTATTTTATAAAGAGAATTGAGGCTCATAGAAGTAAAGTAAATCCGCCAGGGTTATAAGTATGATATCTAATCCTAGAATCCTTTTTTAAAACTACTGGTATTTAATTGTTTTAATTTACTTTTTTTTATTAGAGGTTAAACATCTTTTCAGACATTTGCTATTACCCAGGTGCAGTAGCACATGTCTTAAATTCCAACTATACAGGAGGCTGAGGTGTGTGGATTACTTGAGCCTACAGGTTTGACATCGGCCTAGGCAGGGAAGAGACACCCCTGTCTCAGTTATTTTTTATTATTATCATGTATTTTGTATTTCTTAGCTTGTAAATCGTTCATATGCTTTGCTCAGGCTTCTCCATGGGTATTTATTTTTTCCTATGTTGATTTGTAAGTATTCTCTATATACTAAGAATATTAACCTTTTCCTGTTGCAGGGTTATTTTTTTGTGTGGGTACCGGGGGTCAACCTCAGGACCTCGCATGACAGTAGGCGCCTGTGCCGCTGAGCGATATCACCGGCCCTTTTCTCGTATGTTGGTTGCGGGAGTCAAACTCGGGCCCTCGCACTTGCCAGGCAGGCGCTTATGCTGCTGAGCTATCTCACCGGCCCTATGTTGCAGTTTTGCTTGTTTTTCATTTGCCATTTTTTTATTCATTTTGATGTACAGACTTTTGAAAAATTTTAATGCCATTAATCCAAAGTTTTTTGTGAATTTTCATTATTTTTCTTCATAGTTTAGTTTTTTATAGAGATGTATTCACCTATATTTTCTTGTTTATAGTTTTATATCTTAACTTTAATCATCCAAAATTAATTTTACTATGTAGTGTGAGGCACAGATTACATTTATTTTGTTCAAAAAAATTAACTTATCTCGGCTCACTTTATGAAATGATCAGTGTTTTTTTCCAATAGTGTACACTCCACTTCTGGGAAATATATTAAATTCAACATTAACCCCATTGAAATTCCATCTACTGGGATTTAGTTTAGCATGTATTATTTGCTGCTCATTAAAATGTGTGAACAGAAAATAAACTAGCTTAAATTTAAAATTTTGGCTCAAGTGCCTAGGAAGTCCAGAGAATGAGTAGGTCTTTGGTACTCAAAAGGTATTTTCAGGCTCGGCATGGTGGCACACGCCTGTAATCCCAGCACTAGGGAGGTTGAGGCAGGAGGATCACTGCAAGTTGGAGGCCAGCCTAGGCTACATAGAGAGACCCTGTCTCAAAAAAAAAAAAAAAAAAAAAAAAAAAAGAGGGATCTTCAGGCCTCTTATCCTTCCTGTCTGGCCTTATGTGAGAGGGTGTAGACTATAGATGAGTGATGGCGAACCTTTTAGAGACCTAGTGCCTAACCACAACCCAAAACCCACTTATTTACGCAAAGTGCCAACACTGTAGTTAAACCTAAATACTGAGGTTTTAGTTTAGAAAAAACAACTCATACATTAACATTTTTTGTCATAAAAGAAAAACAACTCATGTGCTATAGGTTTGCCACCACTACTCTAGATTATGCTTAGTCTGAAAATGGCACTGTTCAGCACTGTCTTCTTATTTGACACCATTAAATATCATGCCTGGTTCCAGAAGCTTAGAATTTTACTATTTTTTCATTAAATGTCTACTATCATGTTGACTACAGCTGTACCTGGCTTGTTGTAGAAATATATGTACATATTCATGTTTTTCATTTATTTGTTCATTCATTTAAAAATATCTATGATAGGGAAACTATAGTATAGAAAAAAATGATTATTGATAAGACCTTTTATCCAACTTGAAATATGCCAGAGGCTGGGTGTACATGGGAGAGACCTTAAAAATCTTGTTAATTAGCAGATATTTAATGAGTACTATTTTATGCAGGTAATCCATTCCATTCTCTTCTTCTGGTTCTTAGTACTGAATCCTTTTCAGACAGTTTTATTAATTACCTTGCATTTTCTTGCCCATCTGAGCAGGACAGCTGCTGTCACAGTGTCCCTCATTTTCCTGTTTGTCAAGGGAAATGCTCTTGGTTCTGAAATGTGGTGAAAGGTCCCATGGTTCCTTCCCAAAAGATAGGAAGAAATATTTATTGAGTGGAGAGGATATGCTTATAAACAATAGGGAAAGGTAGTACTATATTCCAGCCTACATTTTATGTAACTGATTCAGTGTTTTTTAAAGTTACTTATACCTTTTTTGTGTACTTACACTGTACTTGAAGCTGAGGATATCTATTAACTGATTTTTATGTCACTACTGGGAATCCAGCAGTCAAGTTAGTCTTTGGCCTCAGGAAACTTAGAGTAGAAATAGAAAAGTTAATATTTTAAAAGTATTTAAATTACAGTATAGAAATCACAAATATGTATGTAAACCTTGAAAAAGAGAAAGAAGGCTAACGGGGATTTCTGACTTAGTGGGGCTGAGCATGGTGGTGAACACCTGTATTACCAGCTCTCTGGGATGCTAAGGCAAGAGGGTCACAAGTTTGAGGTCAGCCCAGGCAGTTTATTGAGACCCTGTCTCCAAACAACAACAGGGCTTGGGGATGTAGCTCAGTGACAGAGTGTTCGCCTGGCATATGTGGGGCTGTGGGTTCAATCCCCAGTACCAGAAAACAAAACCAAACAAACAAAACCAAAACTGACAAAACACTGAGTGGGAATTAGTAAACAGAGGGTTTGGTGTATAGCAGGAGAGAAGAAAGCATTCTTAAGCATGAACTTAAGGCCCAGGACTGGAAATATCACGTGTGTGCTGAGAACCACAGTTGTAGTGATGATGGCATTTCAAGTGAGGAAATGGGGGTGGGGAACTAAAAATAATTTGTCCTGAATTTTAACATCTGTACTCTTACTTTTACCTTGAATACAGTGTGTATATGTTCTCTTGGATTCTCTTTAAAGTAACTCTGTTAAAATTTGTGATTATAAGCAAGAAACTTTGAAGTATAATTTTTTTTTTTTTTGAGAGGAGGGCACTGGAGATTGAACCCAGGGCCTTTGTACTGAGCTATATTCCTAGCCCTTTATTTTTTATTTTGAGACAGGGTCTTGCTGATTGCCCAGGCTGGGCTGAAACTTGCAGTTCTCTTGCCTCCGCCTCCCAGAGTGCTGGGATTACAAGCACACCCTACCATGTCGAGGTGTGTGTGTGTGTGTGTGTGGTATTGGAATTGAACCTGAGACCCTACACATGCTAAGGAAGTGCTCCAGCACTGAGCTATATCCTTAGCACTTTTTATTTTTATTTTTTAAATTTAGTGACAGAGTCTTGCTGCTGGTGTCTTAGTAGTTGAGAAACTCAGTTCAGCAATTTTTTTGAGAACTTTCTCAAACACTGTGGATTGTATAAGGCATTATTCTTGCCTAGAATTTACAAGTCTAGTGGAGAAGACAGCTATAAACTGAGCATGTATAATCAAAACCCTCATTTCCTGAGTACAGTATGAGGGCTGAAACCAAGTGTGTAAACAGAGGAAGACTTCAGTACAGTGGGGATAATGGATAAGGAATGTGGAGTGGTATAATTGGAAAAGATAGATGAGCAAAATATGTTTGCAGCTAAGAAAATGAAAGATTTTTTAAAAAGATTTTAATGTCTTTCAGCTCCATTCACAATTAGAAGCCAATTTTTTTACCATAGGGTGACTATTGTAAGATATTATTGTCTAAGACATGGCAGGCTCAGATATATCAAAGGTTCTGTCTTTGGAAGGCATGTGTTACTATTTATTACCTTGCCTCTCACCTGTTGTTCCTCTCCTACCTCTATACCTTCTCACACTTAGAGAAAACAAAACAAAAAAAAAAAACAAAAAAAAAACACCAACCTTCTTTTATTGCTGCAAATAGATAAGGGAATATAAGAAATTACATTTATTGAAGTTGAAGGAAGACATCTCCATGCAGCTTGTTGATTGGAACAATGATTTTCCTATTGTTGCATCAGACATTTTATAGACACATGAAGAATTTGGAAGAGCCTTTTCTTCAAATCTCAGTATTTAGCATTGTCCCAGGTGAGAGTTAAAATAAACTGCATGTGCCCATCTCATAACACATTACCTTAATCTATTAATGAAGCTCATTAATTCTTTAGAGAAGGTGCTCGTGGTTTAGAATAAAAATAATAACTGGAATAAAAACCATAGGGAGTGGGGAAGCTCTAAAAGTATTTTTGCTTTTTTCTTCTTAGGCTTTCAAAAATACCTATTGTAACATGAAGCAATTTAGCATAATGGTTAGAAGGGTAGGGTCTAGAAACTGTCATCCTGAATCTGAGTCCTTGCTTTATAATTTACTGGACTTAGACAAAGCCATTTAACTGTTCTATGTTTTGTTTTGCCCACTGGTAAAAAAGAGTTAATAATAGTACTTCTTTCACAGAAATATTGTAAGCATTAAATGAGAGAATTGCATTAGTACCAAGCCTGGCACCAAATAAGCACACACTTGTGAAGTATTAGTCATTTTTATAATAATGGTGATTTAAGTTGCTATTTAGTTATTAAGTAATTTTTCTCATTATAACCAAAATTTGATGGGGAAGATACTGGCTTTTAACAATGTAAAATTCAAATGGATAAACTATTTCAGAGTTTAGTTTCTCTTTAACTTTTTTCTTTCTTTTAATTTTTTTTTATTTGATAATGGCTTCATTTTTTAAAATTAGAGAATCTCTGTTCCAGTTGCTGATCTCCATGGCAAAATATGTATAATTTTGTAATGATCCTGGGGTACCATACGGAATGATTAATGCAACTGTAATCTTTACAAAATCTCCTTCTATTAATTTAATAGCCCATACTTAGTAGCATATTAATCTATTGAATGTTTTGATATACAGTAAAACAGATCATTGCAAATTGTCACCTTACTTTGTATAATCAAATCATAGACCGAATGTGTTGGTGTTTTAAATGATTGAGACCACAAATCATGTGGCAAAATAGAACAGAAATTGGCAGATATTTTTTAAATATGGAGAATCTAAAACCACTGAATGTATTCATGAGTTTAAATATACCTTTGTACAAGGAAACAATAGGTGAGAAGAATGATCTGTCTAATCCAGCTATTCCAAGCAGTTGGCAGTTGAAATTGAATGCAGCTCTTAGAAGATGCATTTCCAAAGCAATTGAATGAACTAATGTATGATATAACAAGAGGTCTTGGTTAAGGCTTTGGTAGCATTTTGACTACAGTTTTTATTATAGAATCCTTTCATAAGATAGAGACAATGTATTTCTTCCTAAAAGAATACTGGAAAAAATTATATCAAACTTTCTTTGAACACAGATTTTGATTTGTCCTTTTGACAAACAGTCTTCTACAAACTGCAACTTTTTCCAACTCTGAGCATTTTAATGCTAATTCTGTTTTTCAGTTAAACTTGAAGAAAGTAGATCCCACCTGGACAACTTAGCCAGCTCCTGTCTCCAAAAAAAAAAAAAAAAAAAAAAAAAAAATTAAAAAGAGCTGTGAGGATGTAGCTAAGTGTGAAGGCCCTGGTTTCAACCCCCAGTACAAAAAAAAAAAAAAAAAAAAGAATATATACCGTATTGACTATAAAGGAATTCTGGTTAGGCAAGGTGCAGCTAGGAAAACAAAAAACAAACAAAAACAGGAATTCCAGCACTTGCCTAGTAAACATTCTTGCATGATACATAATCTTTTTCATTGTTGTTGTTTTGAGACAGGGTTTCACTATGCAGTTCAGGTTGGCCTTGAACTCACTTCGTAGCCCAGGCTGGGCTCAAACTTGCAGCGATCCTCCTGCCTCAGCCTCCTGAGTGCTGGGATTATAGACATATGCCACCATGCCGGGCCCCATGATACATAATCTTAAAAATAAATATAGGGCTTTTAGGAGAAAGAAAATGTCCTCAGAAGATTTCTATTTAAGCACCATTTTGTAGCATTTTAACCTATCGTATTAAAAAATTTAAGAAAATTTTATTTTTAAAAATGTGAATGGTTTTATTTGTGTGTGTGTTCTTAAAATTGTCTTATAGAAGATTATAGTTGTGGGCCCAAAATGAAAAACTTTAAAGACGCAAGGATCTTTGGACCTCTATATTGATGAGCTTGTTCAAAATACAAATCTGCAGAAAGTTAGAGATGTTGGTCACCAAATTACTCTTTAGTTTGGTTCCAGTTATCTTTTCAGATGATTCAAAGCACTTAGAAGAAAACTGTCTTTTAACGAGTCCCAGGTGTATTTTTTTTCTGTGTCCCACTCCCCCTCATTAAGTTGTATTCATTTGCAAACATTGATAACAAATTTCAACTGTATACATGATTTTATATCATTTAAACTGGTAGCATAGTATACTCTTTTTAAACTAAATTGCCTTATTTTGAATATATGATTTAGGAAATTGAATGGTTGAGGTTATCTTTTATTTCTTTATTCATTTTTTTTTTTTTTGTGGGTACCGGGGGGCGACCTCAGGACCTCGCGTGCCAGCAGGCGCCCGTGCCGCTGAGCGATATCACCGGCCCTTTTTTAGTATGTGGGTTCCGGGAGTCGAACTCGGGCCCTCGTGCTTGCAAGACAGGCGCTTGTGCCACTGAGCCATCTCACTGGCCCCCTCTTTATTCATTTTGCTGATGTATTTTAATTCTCACATTTGATTTTCCTTTTTGTGTGTGTGCTGAAGATCAAATCAGGGCCTCAGACATGCTAGGCAAATGTTCCACCACTAAGTTACATTCTTAGCCCCTGCTTTTTCTTTTTTAATCTTTTCTTTGTTTATTTTATTTCTGGCTCACATTTTTGGAATAATCATAATATTGATCCTTTAATTAGAAATAACCCTTTTGCAATAGTTGCGTAGACTCCAAAGTTAAGCCTTTTTGTAAAAATGAATTTTAGGGCCGGGGATGTAGCTTAGAGGCACAGCACCTGTCTGGCAAGCACAAGGTTGTGAGTTCGATTCCCAGTAACTAACTAAATAAATAAATAAACAATACAAATAAAAATGAATTTTATTGTGTATATTTAAGATTTACAACATGATACTGTAGGGTATACATAAGTAGTAAAAGCCACGTATGCCTGTAATCCCAGCACTTTGCAAGGTTGAGGCAGGAGAATCACAAGACTTTTTTATTTCCCAGAGGTACTAGGGATTGAACCCAGGGGGGCTCTACTACTGAGCTATATCCCCAGCTCTTTTATTTTTTATTTTGAGATAAGATCTCACAAGATTGCCCAGGCTTACCTTGAACTTGTGATCACCTGCTTCAGCCTCTCGAATAGCTGGGATTACAGGCCTGTCCCCACAGCACTTGGCTCTAATGGAGTTTAATAAACTGTATCTTGAGAGCTAAACAGAGATTTATGTAGCCCAGAGTTACCTAATATGTCACCAGTTTGTGGGCACTTTATCACAATTTCCTCCTGCATTTCAGTACTCTATTACTCATTCCTGGCTTCTGTCAGTTATTTCATTATTGTCAAGGAATTTAAAATTTGAAAGCTTGAGTTTACATTCTGATACAGAGACTTACAGTATAATGTTGGGCAAATTTTATCTTCGTAAGCCTCCCATTCCTCATGTGGATAATGGGTATATAACATTGCAATACAGCACAGTAGTTGGCACAATAATTAAATTTCTGGAATCAGAGACCTAAGTTAGACTCCTATCTCTGCCAAGCAATTTGGATAATACGGTTGTTTCTTCCCTGTAAAATGGGGCTAATAGTTGTACCTTACCTCACAGAGTTTTTATGAAGACCCAAGAGATACAGTGAAGTCCCCCCTTCCTAGAACTGTAAAGCAACCATATAATGTATCAAATTACTAACTAGTAAAAAGTGTCCCTCAAAAAAATCTTGGTGAATCACCCATAGAGAACAATCTACATAGTTTGAGCATACAACTCTATAAGTGTCTAAGGGGACTCAGGTTCTCCCAATTCATGCTCACATTATTGCATGCACCTATCAAGTGGAATTATATGCACTAGAACATTTTTATTCATATTTATTCTCTTTTCTGAACATAAAGTCAAATTAGCATAAATAAAATGCACATTTGATGCAACTACAGATTTATTATGGTGAAATGCTTAGCATAGAACCTTGCTCTTTAGTCCTTTAGGCTGTTATTTTTACCTTTGGTGCACCATATGATGTTTGAAGATGAAGAAATTGCAGTTGTTCAGGGTTTATCATGGCTTCTGACTGTGCAACATGGACCAATGATGATTTGTTTTTCACTCACATCAGCCAAGATTTATAACAGATGCATGTGGCCAAGGAAATTATGTCAATATAAGATTATCAATTGTAATTCAAGGAGAAACTCTAACAATTGTCTCCAAAGTTAACTGATCCCAAACAAATAATATGCTAATTTTATATTTTTTAATTGTGAAGTATATCATTGACAGAAAAGAATATTTTATTTTTTAAATGCAAAAAATTTGCTTCCTTTCAAATGTGTAAAAGTTTTTAAATGACTGAGTGATATTAACTGGAATGCAAGATGTTAGGAAGTCCTAATGATAAAATTCACCCAGGAGCCATCCATCAAAATGTTAACCATTTTCAATTAAATCTACATCAAGCCTTAAATAGTTGTAGATGATCTATTTTACTATGTTGAGACATGTACTGTATATAACAAAGTCTTATACCCCTGACAAAAAGTATTTATTATGTATACAATAATATAATCTTTGTACACTTACTCTCTGAATAATATGTATTTGTTGCTTAAAATAATTTGGAACTTTGGTTGCTTGGGTCAGATTGTAGTGCTCAGTATAATGAATCATATAAAAGCACAAATAGAACTTAAGTATCTTCAGCCATGCCCTGCAGGAAGACAAATAGGGCCCTCCTTTTCTTCGAGTAGGTGTTTTATTTTGCAAGTAACGGTAGCAGACACTATCTGAATCTTTTCCTTGCTGATCCAAAATGTAAAAGTAAGAGTAACAGTATCAGCAATAGACAGTAAAATTCTAGGAGCAATAATATAATGTTGTTCAAGCACTGTCAAGTGTTTTCTAACTGAAAGTAAGTTGTCTAAACTTGTACCTTATCATGTGTTACTTGGTATAGGGTTGTCTTGTTTTCAAACATAGGAGGAAAATCTTGTTCTAAGGTGACTCATGTAGTGATGTAGTAGGTTAGTAACGGGGTGGTGTTTCTTTGCTCAATATGAGCACCAGAAATAATAGTTATTAGTATTTTCCCATAGAATTAACTCTTACATTTGGGATGGGGGGGTGCTGGGGATTGAAGCTGGGGCCTTGTACTATATATGCTAAGAGGGAATTCTTAGGAATCTGTGTGTGCAGGTACTTGATTCCATGATAGTCTTAATAGTAGCTGGGCATGGTGATGCATGCCTATAATTCCAGCACTCTGAGAAACAAGTTCAGGCCTAGCTTGGTCAATTTAGTGACTTGATGAGACCCTGTCTCTAAATAAAAAAGGGCTGGGGATGTAACTCAGTTCCAAGGCCTGGGTTTAAGGAAAAAAACGATAGAGAAAGACTTAATAGAATAATTGAATTTTGCTACTCTGTGACTGTAGGATTTGTGTGTGTGTGTGTGTGTGTGGGTAGTGGGGGTCGAACTCAGGACCTTGTGCTTGCCAGGCAGGGGCTTATGCTGCTGAGCCATCTCACCGGCCCTGACCATAGGATTTTAAGCTGTGGCATTTATAATATATGAGTTATAGTTAGCTTATACTTTTAAGTCTTTAAATATCCAATAATCTCTCTTATTTTTCTCCTACTGTACCTTGAGGCTTATTCATCAGTGATTAGTTGATTTATACATTTACAGTTTATTAAACTCAGCTAATAAGTCTTATTTTATGGGTTTTAAAAGAAACTTACTGTGGTTATAGAACGAGGTCTAATGTGGTTATAGAACAAGGCCTAAACTTACTGTGGTTATAGAAAAAGGTCTTAATTTTGGCAGTTTTGTAGCAATACAGATATTGCCATGACACCTGGAAATAGAGTTTGTTGGTAAAAAGGAGGATAGGCATAATTAATTGGAAGATACACAGAAATTTATCCTCCTAGTTACAGATATTAGAAATTTACATAATTTCCTACAAGATAATTTATATTGAAAATTAAACTCAAGGGGGCCGGTGAGATAGCTCAGCAGCATAAGCGCCTGCTTGGCAAGCGCAAGGTTCTGAGTTCGACTCCCGGTACCCACACACACACACAAAAAAGGGCCGGTGATATCGCTCAGCGGCACGGGTGCCTGCTGGCGCGCGAGGTCTTGAGGTCAACACCTGGTACCCCCCACAAAAAAAAAAGAAAGATAATTAAACTCAAGCCATATTTATAGTAAGACAGAGCATAATCTTTAATAATAAATCATCAAAACCTAAGGTTTGGAGAAACTTTTAATGAAAAACTTGGGGAAATGATTGAAAAGCAATTAAAGTTTTGTTAAGGTTGATTTATTTTGACAGACTGATTGGTGGTTGTATCTGGGAGAGAAAAATTATAGAGTTTTTAAAGTTAAGAAAATTTTCAAGGCCAGTTGATGAAGAATAGCCGATTTGCTTTCTACTTTATTTTTTACTTTATTTGGAAGATTTAAAGAGTTTTAGGTAATAAAGGAGGTAATAGGTAATAAGGTAAGGAGTCAAGTTAAGGAGTTTTAGGTAATAAAATGACTATTTCTTTTAACTAACATAACAGCATGTATATTCAAAAGACTATTGTCTGGTGCCTAAGGAAAATAGCCAGTGTATTTATGCAAATGATGCCAACATTTGCTCAGCAATATTTTTTCTTTTTTGGTGGTACTGAAGATTGAACCCAGGGCTTTTGCACTAAGCTATAGTTCCCAGCCTCTTTTTAAATTTCATATTTTGATATAGAGTAGCTGCTAAATTGGCTATGCTTGGGCCGGTGAGATGGCTCAGTGGTGTAAGCTCCTGCCTGGCAAGCGCGAGGGCCCAAGTTCAACTCCCGGAACCCACATATGAAAAAAGGGCCGGTGATATTGCTCAGTGGCATGGGTGCCTGCTGGCACGCGAGGTCCTGAGGTCGACCCCCGGTACCCACAAAAAAAAAAAAAATTGCCTATCCTAAACTCAAACTTGGTCCTCCTGCCTCAGTCTCCCGGAGTTATGGGATTACAGGTTAGTGCCACCATACCTGGCTTGCTCAGCATCTTTAGAGCTCCTTTTTTTTTGGCATTGCTTCAAGTTCTTTTAAATTTCTCCAAGGATAGCAAATCTTTCTTTGAAGGTGAATTTGATTTTTGGAAATAGTAAAAAATAATTTGTATCTGTATGCAATGAATATTAATTAATCAAAAATATCTTAATTGAGTGCCTTTTATATTTCATATGCTAGGTATACAAGAATATCTAAGACAATCAGTTCTTGCCCTTAAAGCTGTGGTGAAACGCCCATCTGAATTTTCACCCTGCATAACCTTGGGGCAGATGGCACATCAAAAGACTGTCTGAGGAATTTGTCAGAGAGATACAGAACAGGGAAGGAAGTTCCCAGCCATAGAGACTTATTCACACAATATAATAGCTCAGTAAAAGAAAAGAAGTGAAAATAGGCTTGTCTATAAGTTAGTGAGATAATTTTTTGTGAATTGTGAACTACCTTAAATTTAGTTTTCAAGCAGAAATTCTAAAATGTTTCAAGTAGTGAGATATCATGGAACTTCTCAAAATGACTATTTGAAGAGAATACTCATTTAGAAATACGCATTTTGTTGTGTTGGTTAAAAAAGAAACTTTCACCAGTTTTTTAATTGCATTTTATTTAATGGGGTTCTCTATTTTCATCTTCAGATAGTCTCGAAACATATTCATCATGGAAGATTAATATAGATTTTCCCATATTTTTCTGTCTCTCCTAGATTCCTCTACAACCTTCCTTTTTTAAAAAAATTCTGGGCTAAAAGACAAGAGTCCCCTTTTATATCAAATATGAGGGTGGTAGTATAATGTTTTTAAGGGGCCAGGAAGTAGATGATAGATAGGATCCTTGTAATTTATTATTCAAACCAGGATAATGAGAATGAAAAGAGTGACAGTAATTATTTTGCTGTGCAACAGGTGTTAACTCAGATGGGCAAACAAAGGCATATGGCCATGCTAGTGATGGGGATTATAAAAAACAATCTTAAAGTGAATATTCACAGGAGTTGCCTTTTTAACAGTGGTGCGACATACTCATAACAAAGGATACTTTTTGTAACTATATTAATTTGTAATTAATTAACTATATTAATTTTCCTTTGTAACAGTGCAAAGAACTTACAGCATATTAAATATGAAGTTTTGTAATTTTTAAATTACTCATCATTCATGGCCATTTTCATCTGTGCCTATTGAGGAATATGCCAGGCTGCTATTAAAAAAAGAGGCCTCAGCATATTAAGACACATGAGTAAAAGTTCATTTTTCTCTCATGTTGCAGTTTAGGGAACCATGTCTTGTTAGAGATGAAAGAACTTCTCTGAAATGGAATGGTTAGGGGTTTTTTTTATTTTTGTTTTTGTTTTTTAACTGTACCATATTCATGCTGAATTTTCCTGAAAACTTCTGTTCGTCTTTTTTGGGTACTTAGGATCTTTATTTAAAAGTCTGCCCACATCCTGTTATTTGGTGATGTTGTACAGTATATCAAAGAAACACAGAGAAATTGTCACCTGAAGAGTAAAAAGTTTAGAATTTATCTTGATGTTTATTGGATGAGTTTTAATATCTAAGTAAAAATTTCATTTTACTGAGAGGTAAAATATTTAGAGTTTGTTACAATTATATATTTTTTATAACCATCTAACAAATTATTTCTTCCTCTGTATTCTCATAGAAATTTTATTATAACATTTCTTTATAGCATTATATTAGGGTTTTTGTTTTTAAGATTTAGTCTCCTCCATTAGACTGAGGTCGGAAATCTTTCTTGTTTATTTTTATAACCCCTTAGGTGTCTGAAGTATAATAAATATGTAATAAATAGATGTTGGGGAAAATATTAATCCTATTATAGACTTCCTCATTGCTGAAATAAGAGAGTATTGGTGCTGATAATTTTACTGAAGCATATCGGATGAATTTCTTGTATTTTATAATATTAAATGGGCTGAAAATGAATATTTAAATTCATAAGCTGTGTTTTACATATGATAAAGAGAAAAATTAAAGGATAGACATAGGATAACATGCAATTAGACTGATGAAAAGACCAGTGGAATTAGTCAGCAATTAAGTGGGTAGGAGCAGGACTGAATGGACCATAGACAGAAGAATGGAATGTGTAAAGACATGACAGTGAGGTCACTTGTAGGAGGACACATGATTTTATGTGGTTGAAATGGAGAGTGTATGTCAGGACATGAGCATCTTGAGAGATGCAACTAAAGAGGCTAGATCATGAAGAGCTTTATGTGATATATTAGGAAGTTGGATTTTATCCTGAAAACCATGAGGAAATATTGAAGAACTTAACTAGAGGAGTCATATAATCAAATTTGCACTTTACAGAGATAGTTATCTGAAAATATATCGGAGGACAGCAGATATACTTAGCTACTAAACTGGGGACAGAGGGCAAGGGGCAGGATGGAGGTTGAGAAGGAAGGGTGTAGAAAGTGGCTTTAGTGTTCCAGATTTGTGCAGCTGGATGAAGAATGTCATTCATCAAGATAGAGAGTACAGGTGGGGTGGAAAGTGAGCATCTTGAGTTTAAGGTATGTATAACAGAACCAAAGGAAAGTCCCAAGGTAGATAGATACATCTGTTCCTAAGCAAGTATACCTAGGCTAGAGATAGTGACCACTTATTGATCCCTTTGCTTAAATGAGTCAGTCACTGTGCCAAATACTTTGCATATCATCTCATTTACTACTTATGAATTATTATTTTCCCATTATATAGATTAGGAAACCAATATCCAACATTTCACAGTTAGTAGTAGAGTCACTTGTTGACTCTGAGGCCATGTTGAACCCATGAAGAGATGAATGTGATCACCTACAGAAAATATACAGGGTCAAAAAAGCACAGAATTAAAGAGCAACTGCAGTGTGAAATGAGAGTGGATTAAAGATGAACTTTTGGGGGAACTGTCCTCACACAGGGAAAGGACAAAAGGGACAAAGAGCTGATTAGCATCTCTGATCAGGCCATCAATCCCATTTATGAGGGCTTATCCTCATGACTTAATCACTTCCTAAAGGTCTCACATCTTAATGCTGTCACATTGTGGTTAAGTTTTAGCACATGAATTTTTTGCACAAATTCTCTTGACATCCAGGACTGGAGACATTAGTTAGGGTGAAATTCAGATGAGGTTATACCACAGAGTCTAAGCAAAGAGGGAGTTTCAGGAAGTGGTCACCCGTAGTCACATATCCTAGGGAGGTCAAGAGAAGTAAAAGAAGAAGGTTAGTTGACTTACGCAATTAAGAAGGCACTAGTGACCTATGTGAGATCAGCTTTTGTGGAGTAGGTGGTCAGAAGATTTGTTGCAACAGGTTAGAAGGTAACCTGTGGTTAAGCAAGTAATGTGGAAAGGGAAGTAGTAAGTAGAGACTTTTTCTTTTTCCTTCAAAAACTTGCCTGAGAAAGAAAGGAGAAGAAAGTAACTAGAGGGAACTTACAGTGAGAGAAGGGCACTTATGGGTTACTTGGAAGAGACAAGAATACTTTTCTGCTCAGGGGAAGGGGTCATTAGGAAAGAAAAGAGTCAAGATAAGGTAGGGAAGAGAGGATTATTCAGAGAGCAAGATTCTGGAGGACAGATGGCAAGATTAGCTTTGGAGTAGTGGATAGTATTACACTGAGTTCTAATACAGTAGGTTCCTCACAGTAATGTTGGTGTTTGTGTTTGGGTCAACTTTTTATGGCTTTAACTGTCACCATATTGGCTATCACTCTTACCTTCATTGTGTCTTCCTGTAACAGCTCTTTACTTTTACTGTTTTGCTGCTTCATATTTGCTTCCAGCTTAAAAACCAAGCTTTTCAGGAATTCAGAGTGAATAAACTGCAGGTCTAAAAAGCACCCCAGCCACTCACCCAGTGGAAGGAGTTCGTAAGCTTTGTGCCATCTCTTTTCTAAGAGTCCTTCTCCTCTTTTTATATGTGAGGTAGTAGGAAGACAATTGTGTTAGAAACCTTCAGAAGTTTTTTATATGTATGTGTTTACTACTGGAAATCTCCGCTATTTTTCTCTACTTTTTTTTTTAATTCTAAAATTTGTTTTCTTCATTTTAAAATGCTTATTGGTGCTTCATATCATCAAGCTTTATGTTATTCATACAGAATCTCTTCAGATTTTAAAGATGGCATTTGATAATATTTAGGAAATTAATGGCATAGGCAGGACATAAGGTTCTGAATTATATCCACTTTCAATGGTGAAGTCAAGTGTAATCTCTCTAAGTACAGTTTATTTTATTATCTTCACATATGCTAGTCCTCAAAATTATATGCTTCATAACATCTTAGTTTTTATCAAAGATGAAGAAAATGGTTTTTTTCACATTAAATTAAAAAATTGAAAACGTGCCTTTAAAATTAATTCAGTGTTAGCCAGGTGTGGTGTCCTATCATCCCAGCACTCTGGGAAGCTGATATAGGAGGATCAAAAGTTTGATCCCAGCCTGGGCAGTTTAGCAACTTAAGAGAGACCCTGTCTCAAAATAAAAAAATAAAGGGCTGGGGATGTAGTTCATTGTGAAGGTCCTGGGTTCAATCCCCAGTACCCCTTCTCCACACACATTAATACAGTATTCAGTGATAACATCCCCTAATCTCCCTTGCACAAGACCATTTAAAAGTAGGTGTGTTCCCATGGGCATGGTATTTGCACACATATGATCCCAGCCCTCTGGGAGGCTGAGGCAGAGGATTGCAAATTTAAGTCACCAGCCTGGGTGACTTAGTGACTTAGCAAGACCCTGTCTCAAAATAAAAGTAAAGAAAGGGCTAAGGATGTAGCTCAGTATGAAGGCCCTGGGATCAATCCTCAGTCCTGGAAAAAAAAAAATGGTCTATTCCCTTTGTTGTGATGACCAGAAAGTTTCTTCAAATAGAAAGAAATAAGAACAGTCAATATTTACTGAGCACTTACTGTGTACCAGGCACTGTCCTGAGCTCTTTATAGGTATGATCTGACTCAGTCCTCACAATAGCCTTCTAAGTACATGTACTATGTACTAGGTATGTATTATCATCCCTGTTTTGCAGATAAGGAAATTGAGGCATGGGTATGGAATAGAATAGGATTAGAATCTAGTTTGTCTGACTTCAGAATCCATTGCCTTAACAGCACATGCCAAAAATTGGCCTGCCTTTTTCTTTTTGTCTCCAATTCCAGTCTTGAATTCTGTGTCATTTTTGGTGAGTTGAGGAAAGAGGGGCTAGAAAATAACATCTGAAGTGCCTCCCCCCACAAAAAAACTCTAGCATATCCATTTTTTTGTGGTACTGAGAATTGAACCTAGGGCCTTCACACAGCGACATGCTCAGTCCTTTCTTTTTTATTTTGAGACAGGGTCTCACTAAGTCTCTAAATTGCCTGGGTTAGGCTCAAATTTGGAATCCTCCTCCTGCCTCATCTCCCTGAGTGCTGGGATTACAGGCACACATTACCCTGCCCAGCTAAGCTTTTTTTCTATTAATCTTCATTAAACAATTTGATAATGACAGTATCCAAAATGTATAAAAACCTCTATGTATGCTCTAAGACATTTTAAATCAAATATATTCTGTGCTAACAGCTTACTTTTATAAAAGTAATTAATTACCAATCCCAGGTACTATATGAAGTTGTTATAAAATATCAACTACAGGGATAGTATCAAGTAATATATGTAGCCCCAAAGTAATATAAGCTGCATAATGTTGAAGAAGTAGGATTGGCCTTACAAGAGATCCATTCATTTGGCTATGCTGTCATTTAATTCTTGCTTTGGCCATTCTTTTCATCTTTGTAGTGCTAGTTTTCTTATCTGAGATTTGAGAGTTGGATATGTAAGGTTTTATCCAGCTTCAGCATTTAAAGATGCTATTTACTCTTAGTGAAGTGTCTTTAGAACTATGGAATACAGTAATGCCTCTGTTCACCAACACTCCTGTTTGCAAATAATTCAGTTAGCAAACAAAAGCATTTGCAAAATTTTGCTTCCATTTGAAAACTCCGCATCTTGTGACAAACACGACCACAGTCATCTTCCCCACACAAACGCGAATGCAACCATCTTCCCCCAAATCATAAAACAAATTAAGTTTATAAACTGAGGTACCACTGTAGAAGTTGATGTAATGCTATAATGGGGTTTGTTCCATAGATTTTATGGTAATTTTTGGCAAGCATACAGAACAGGCTGAGAGATAATTATGTTAACTGACTTCTGGACCTATGGATAGAAACCTCTGTCCCCCCACAGGAAATGTGACTTACATGCTATGTCTTGGAAATGTATTTTTAGATACTTTTAGTATTTTATTAAGGATCTGCCCAGAGGCTGTTCAAGGCTTAAATATATTCTCTAACGAGTTAATACATTACTGACTAAAATTAGGTTTTTAGAAACTTGGTTTTAAAATAATTCTTAAAAATTGAACCTTTGGCACAAGGGTAGAATTAGGAGAAGGAAGGGGAGTAAGGATTGAAGGACAGTTTAGGATCCAGATTTAGTTTGGTCTGGGAAATAACATGGTCTCTAGCATATGCTCCCTTGTTCATTTTTCATTTTTTTATAACCAGTATACCCTTGAGAGTAAGGGTATATTATTGTACCTGGCAGAACTTTGACAAAAAATCTTCAAAACCTATGTGAAGCCTGTTGAAGGATATAAAGGAAATCCTGCATAAACACAGACCTATGCATATTCCTTAGAGCAATGACTTAATGTTGCAAAAATGCTGTTTCTACCCAAATTAATTTATACATTCAATGCAATTCCAACCAGAATTCTACTAGGCTTTTTCTTGGAACTTGAAAAGCTTATTCTAAAATTAATGTGAAAGAAAAAAGAAAACAAGAAATGTTTCTAATAAAAGAATGAGAGATAATATTAAAATATAAACCATTACTAAAGTAGCATAGATTAATGAAACAGATATAGATCCATGTATACATAACGATTTGCTTTATGCTAGATATGTTGTTTCAAACAAGTGGCCATAGGAAAAACTACAACTGGAGTTTCCATTTGGAAAGAAAAATAAAGTCAGAGCCTGCTAGGGTTTGGATAAGAGATCCTGAAGGGACCCACATGTTAAAAGGTTGGTCCCCAGAGTAGCACTATTGGAAGGTAGTGGAACTTTAAAGATGTGACCTACTGGGAAATCTTTAGGTCACTAGGCATACCCTTGCAGGGTATTATGGGGCTCTAGCCCTCTCCTCTCTCTCTCTTTTGCTCACAGGCTGTGAGTTGAGCCTTTTTGTTCCTATTAGGCAGTAGTATACCAAGAGGACTGGGGTGAAATTTTGGAAGTAATAGATTTATATGTACCTGTTGAGACTTTGCGAAAGATGAGATCACTAAATAAATGCCCAGGGAGACTCAACCCTGAGAGCCCCATATTTATGGGATAAAAGTACAAAAAGAATATGTGACAAAAGACTGAAAAGGAACAACCAGAAAGCAATTTGTGGAGTACTAATAAAGGATAGTATGCCAAAAGTTTTAGGAAGCGATGAATGGTCTGATTATGTCAAATGTAGCTGAGAAACCCAAAAAAAAGTATTCTGAATTGGTAATGTGGAAGCCACCAGTGACTTTTTCTAGAGTAGTTTCATTGGAGAGATAAGACAACCTGATTACAGCAGATTGAAGAAATTGATCAAGTAGAAATATTAAATATAGAATATTCCTTGCCAGCTGTGTTCCTATGAATGGAAGGAGAAAAAGAGTTGTAGCCAGAAAGAAGGAAGGAGGGTCAAGTGATTAGTTTTGTTTTTAACATGTGTAATAGATTTGAACATGTTTGTTGCTGAAGGAAATAAGTCAAGGAGATGGTCCTAGGGGAGGAGCCAAAAGATAAAAGTGAAAGAGGGAATAATTAATGGGACCAGGTCCTGGGTAAGAGGCTCTCGAACCCTGAATAAGGAAGGAGTTAGTCTGGAACTGGGACAGTCAGCTTGGGACAGGAAGAGTTAACTCATCTTCTGTGGTTTATATATCTATTTTCTATGATTGAATCTTACTACACAGGATGACATTCTCCTTTCTTACTCGCAGGAAACTTATATATATATATATATATATATATATATATATATATATATATATATATCTAGTGTGTAGTTTTATCAGTCTGTCTGTACATAGATAAAAGTTCCTATACATAACTAATATGAGGTATTATAGTATATCATATATAGTTAGGTTAACACAATTGCTTACTGCTGTAGAAATTAGCAAACTCCTTTCTTGCCTTTTTTTTTTTTTTTTTTTTTGGTGTTTTGTTTTGTTTTGCTTTGTTTTTGCTAACACTGGGAATTGAACCCAGGGGCACTCTAACACTAAGCTATGTCCCCAACCCTTTTTAAATTTATTTTTATTTTGAGACAGAATCTTGCTAAATTGCCCAGTTGGGACTCAAACTTGTGGTCCTCCTGCCTGAACTCCCTCAGTGCTAGGGTTACAGGTATGGGCTACCACACCTGGTTGAATGAGCTTCTTTCTGAGACATAAGAAAGTATATCTTGTTTGTTTTGATATTCTTCATTTCTTATTTTTATGTTCATACATAGTGGGCACCCAATAAAATGACAACATAAGATTTGGAAAATATTTAAATTACAAAGATATAGCTCAAAATATTAAAAGTGTTCATGACTCAGGATTTTCATTCTTTGAACTTACTAATTCTTATAAATTAGTACCAAATTCCATTTTTTTTTTGTGGGTACCAGGGGGTCGTCCTCAGGACCTCGTGCGCCAGCAGGCGCCCGTGCCGCTGAGCGATATCACCGGCCCCTTTTTTGTATGTGGGTTCCGGGAGTCGAACTCAGGCCCTCGCGCTTGCCGGGCAGGTGCTTAAGCTGCTGAGCTATCTCACCGGCCCTCAAATTCCATTTTTAATAGGTGACTTTTGTTATACCAAAATCCAGTTTGCCACTAGGCCTAAGAATGTAATTTGAACATTAAGGAAAAAAGTGTCTTTGATGACGACTTGGCAGACTTCCAGGTTGGAGCACATTTATTAAAAGGCATGGGGTTGGAGATGTAGCTTAGTGGTAGAGTGCCTGCCTGCCATGTACAAGGCACTGGGTTTGATCCCCAAAACCATAAAAAATAAACATAAATAGAAAGCCTGTAGTATTATAAAGTTTTGTGTGAAAATAGGATGCTACCCTGAGTTATACACTCGTTATATATGGGGGTGAAAAGTCCAGGCTACCATTATAAGGCCAGTTACAAATTATTTTCCTGTTTGTTGGGTTCAGTCAGTATGATGATAATGAGAGAAAGAAACAGACACATCAAAATGAATTTGCTGGAAAAAAAAAAAAAGATTGTGAACCTTTTAAAGGTTTTTGGTAAATGTACCAAATTGTTTTAGAAAAGTTCTATTGGTTTATACTTGCAGCAGTAATAGCAGTGAGTATCCACCAAACATTTTCCAAATATTTGAAGTTATATTCTCATTTTAGGAAAAGTTAAGAAGATTGGCATTGCATAGCTATTCAAATGACAGGCAAGGTTGATAGCTATATATGAAGCTCTTTATCTCCCCAAAGCCTCTAGCCATTGATTTCTGTAACCAAATTACTTCCTATATGCTTTAAGAAGCCAATTATGCAGTTTGCACCTTGATGTAAATATTTATGTGTTTATTTTTCTCTTTGAAGTCTTTAAAAATTTGAGTTCATCTTATAGTTTTTAGAGAATTTTCAAGTTTTGATTTGATCTCCCCGGTGGACTTTTCAGAATTACTACATTGTTAATAAAGTACTTGGGAAAATAGGTACTATAGATGATTGATAATCCCCTAATTCCGTTTGGTATAAGGATTTTATTTCTCTTTTTCATTTAAAAACTATCCTATTCAGCTGAGCCTGTAATCCCAGGTACTCGTGAGACTGAGACGGGGGGATCATAAGTTTGAAGGCCAGTCTGAGCAACTTTGCCAGATGTTGTCTCAAAATAAAAAGAAATAAAAATAAAAAGGGGTTGGAGATGTAGATTAGTGGTAAAACATTTCTGGGTTTGATCCTCAGTACTTAAAGAAACAAACAAAAAAACAAACACTGTTTTTTGGTGGCTGACTGATAATAAATTTATAGCTACTATAAGTGAGTTTGGGAAATGTTCAGTACTGTGTGTGTGTGTGTAGATGTTGGCAGTATAGCCAATTCTACTTTCTAGTCTTTATTTCTTTAAAAAGTCTTTAGTTAATATTTCGTTCTTCTTACATTCCATTTGTGATAATTGGTTACTTATTTGTATTTGAATATATTGATCACACTCGGAATATATAATGGGCACACAGATACTTTTTTTGTCTTTTGTATACCTAGTGAAATATGTTTTTCAGAACTTAGTATTTTCATGTCTAGTTTAATATAAATATTTTTCTGAAAAGAAGGAATTGAGCTATAGATGAATCGTTATGGGATATGTTGTTTGTTGCTTTGAACTCAGGGCTCAAATACCCTGAGTCTAGACCTAGCACTGTTGCTAATTGGCTTTGTAACCTTGAGCAAATCACTTATCTTTATGTTTTTATAAAGTGACTTACACAAAGAATATAATTTGTTTGAAAGTATTACTCAAATGTGAGGTAATATTAGGGAGAAGGAAAATCCTTGGCATTTGAGATTTGGGATGTTAGGAGAATGATTTCCTTGCTTTAAATTCAGCAGCTACCATTAGAGAAAGTACCATAGTGAAAAGCAAGAGTCATATCTCATTTGCTTACCAGAGTCAAGCAAGTAGCATGAATATATGAATTAGATCTAGAGGGTCAGTCTGACTTGGTGACACATGCCTGTAATCTCAGCTACTCAGGAGGCTTTGGCAAGGGGATGAAAAGTTTAGGCTGGCCTGAGCAATTTAGACCATTTTAAAATTTAAAAAAAGAAAGGGAGAAGAGGAGAGTGGAAGTAGGGGGAGAAGAGAAGGAGGGAGGGAGGGAGGGAGGCAGGCAGGCAGGCAGGCAGGCAGGCAGGCAGGCAGGCAGGCAGGCAGGCATGCAGGCATGCAGGCAATATAGCTCCGTGGTAGAGTACTTGCTTAGTATGTATGAGGCCCTGGGTTTAATCACCAGTACTAAAAAAGTGGGAAAAAAAAAAAAAAAAAAAAAAGATTTAGGATAGTACGCGCTTCCCAAACTACCTGGGAAGCTGAGGCAGGAAGATCACTTAAACCCAGGAGTCCAAAGCCAACTGGGGCAAAATAGAGACCCTGTCTCAAACCAAACCAAACCAAAACACAACAAAAACAAAAGACAAAAAAAGATTTAGGTAATAGTTCACACCTGAGACAAATCAGCCAGTATATCTATTGGCTAAAAAACTCATATTAATTTTTTAAAAGTACTGTAAGAACTATACAGAACAATTCTGAAGGCAGGATTCTTCTGTTAAGCTTCTGATTTTCAACCTCTGATTTAAAGAAAAGAATATTTGATCAGAAATGGAAGTCCCAGGTCTGCCATTAACTAGCTGGGCAATCTTGGACAGGTCACTTGGAAGGTCACCCTTCATCTGTGTGAGTTGACTAAATCCATTTGTAATGTCCTTTCCATTTCCTGAGAATTGTTTTCTTTTGTTAGGTATTGGTATGTATTTTGATGACAGCAAATGAATTCATTTGAGTATATTTTCTTTCTTATGATTCTGCCTTCCAGGCAGTAGCTATGTCTTACATCTGTTGTTAACTCAGTAAGGTTAGGGAGGCCAGAGAATTCTGTGATACCTTGAGGAATTGTTTGTTTTATTCATCACATTGGCTAGAGAAAATAACTATGACTCATGCAAGATTTACTAAGGAGAAACTAGGAAAGAGAAAGTAACATGTAAAATTCTTTCCACCTTTAAAAATTCAGGAAAAGAAACTTCCTCTGGGTATATTACTCCTTTGTAAGTATTAATTACTCCTACAAAATCCCAGTCAGGGAGGAGGGTAATATTAGCTCCTTTTTATAGTTTAGAAGTGGGAAGTATTTCAGTATTTATGAGTTAAGTGGGCTGAATTAATAGCAGAATCTTGGGTGAAGCCTGGATTCCCTGTAGCCTCTTTACAGTAATCCAGTGCACTGCCTCCACCCAGACAGAATGTGCAAGTGCCCTCTTCCCTTACATCCGAATGTGCACATCTTTTATGTATGTCAAGGCCCAGTTCAAACACCTCTCCTCCACAAAGCCTTCCCTAAACCTTGAGTAGAAAGTAATTTCTTTCTCCCTTGTAATAATAATTTGTTTCCAGTACTAAACTGAAGGCTACGTATAAGTGGAATCCACATTTGATTCATCTTTGTATATTGTTCAGCACAATTCTACATGTAGCAGACACTGAAACATCCTTCCTCTTTCTAGCATTATCTTCTCTTCCATCTTCAGGTGTCAAAACTTACTATACCCAATATTATATATATAGCATTGTATTCATTAACTTAATTTTCATGAGCCTTAGCTGGGACTTGGAAGCATAACATCTTGTTGTGATGATTTTCTGATGGCCTAGAGTCCTCAAATGGATGTCACATGCTGTTGGGGTAGATATAACAAAGAAAAAGTTGCTCCTTTTTGTTTCAATTACAGCCTCCCCCTAATTCTCCCCATTTCTCCCCTTTTCTCCCTCTCCATCTCTGTCTTCATCTCTCTCCCTTTCTCCTTCACTCCCTCAGTTTAACTTGGTTCTGAAAATATTTGTATATATTTGTATATATGTATATATATTTGTGTATATATATATATATATATTTTTTTTTTGGTACTAGGGATTGAACTCAAGGCCTTCACATTAAGCTACATCCTTAGCCCTTTAATGTTTGTTTGTTTGTTTGTTTTGTTTTGAGATAGAATCTCACTAAGTGGCTCAGGTAGGACTGCAACTTGTGTTCCTCCTGCCTTAGTCTTCTAAAGGGCTAAGTTATAGGTGTATTTGTAATTTCTTTTCTTTTCTTTTCTTTTCTTTTGTGAGTACCAGGGTTCGAACTCAGGACCTCACGCACCTACCAGCAGGTGCCCGAGCCACTGAGCGATATCACCGGCCCCTGTTTTCATATGTGGGTATCAGGAGTCGAACTCAGTCCTTGCCAGGCAGGCGCTTATGCCGCTGAGCTATCTCACCGGCCCTGTAATTTCTTTTCTATTATCCATTTATTTGCAATAGCACCTACTAGGTGCTTGGTTCGCATTGGCATGAATGATAAAATGAACAAAGCATCAGTTGTAACAAATATAACATTCTGGTGGGGAGATGCTGATATGGGGAGGATATGCATGAGTAGAACCAGGGGGTATATGGGATATCTTTGTACATTGTGCTTAGTTTTGCTGTAAACCTAAACTACTCTAAAAAAATAAAGTTTATTTTACAAAAAACAGCAGAAAGTATTGTGACAAAGTGGAAAAATCATGAACCTCTGCATAAGAAAAACCAAAGTTTAATACTGATTCCACTTCCTATACTCATCTTGGAGAAGTTCATGGCTGAGTCTTATTTCTAGTTAGAAAACAATACTACTTAACCTATATGATAGATTTTCAATATTCTTATTCTAAAATATTTGTCAATATACATTCTCCTTTTTCTGTTTTGGAAATATGGTCATCATATTTTAATGTTTTAAATTTTCATCAAAGAATTTTAAAACTATATGCTGGAGAAAATCATGTTATTTAACCACCAATTTGTACAATTGTGTAATTATGAAAAATAAGAACACCAAGCACCGTTTTTGTACAAATTTCCTATGATTGACATTAGAAAATCAGCCTTGAGCTAGACTTTTTCAGTTGTTCACATACTGCTTTAAACTTATGTTTTTACCTATCTGTAGTTGACACAGTTCAAAAGATTAAAATTTTGAGATCTTGTGTTTCATATTGCACTATTAATTTATTAGTCACAATCATAGCATAGTATATTTAGTAGAATACAGGTGAATTTTCTCTCATAATCTCTTGTATAAGTCTTACTCTAACACTTATGACTAGTAACTCAATATTAAATATGGAGTATCTACAATAGTAGAAATCTGGAAGAAATATGAGTGTTGATTAAGGCAGCATGGGAGATTTGAAGTCCATATTTTCTTGATCTTCTGTTTATTTTTACATATTTTTCTGTTTTTTTTCAAAAATCTTCCATTGATTCATTCATTTCAAAAACGAATCCATTTATTCATGCATTTTAAAAGTATATTATTAAGCCTGTACCATGTCATACACTGTTTTAGGCAAAAAGTATCCATTGACTAATAAGGCAGACATAATTCATGGAGGGTATTCCATGTATATAGCAATGAAGATGGAATTAAACATGTATACAAATTTGTAATTGCATATTGTGATAATTCTATTACAGAAATAGCTATGTTGAGAACAAACTGTAAGAAATAAGAGTAGAGGCAAGGAGGCCTATGTGGATGCTATTGCTGGTGAGAGATGATACATGAAGGTAAGAATGAGACAGATTTATGACATACCTTGGAGACAGAACTTGCAAGGCTTACTGATAAGTTGAATAGGAGGGTTGAGGCAAAGGAACAAGTCAAGGAAGACTCCAGATTTTTATATATAGCAATTGATGTGTGTATTTGCATTGTTTTCTGCAATAAGGAATAGGTCAAAGCAGGTCAGGGAGGTTTGGGGGAAGTTAGAATAGGGAGTATAGTTCTAATATAAGTTTCAGATGACCGTGAGATTCCCAGTTGAGATAGCAAATAGACAATTGAATATATGAATTGGGGGGAGGGAGGGAGGGAGGGAGGAAGGGGGAGAGAGAGAGAACACAAAAGCAAGAGAGAACAGGTTCAAGTGAGACAACCAAAGACTAATTCCTTAATCTTTTGAGCATCTACATCATTATAATTAATTTAATTTTCTGAATGAGTTAGATATTATCTGACAGTCACAGAAAATTCTGTATTTCTGTATTCTCTTTTCATAGCTCATGAAGATAATAGATAAAATAAGTCCAATTATAAACTTCTTAATTAATATGTTAATTTGAAAACTCCTTTAATAAAATATCTTTCTTTAGTATATTCTTAATCTTTCCGGAAACTAGGCATTATTTTGAAAACTTCTTCTTTAAGGGAATATAGATGTAGAAAGTGGAAAAACTTGGGCCAAATATCAAATTTCTCACAAACTTCCATAGAAAAGTTTACTATGTTTACTATGTTCACAATGTCAGTTAACCTGTCACAGCTTCTGTTCTTGCTGATAACCTCTTCTAAAAACAGAATGGAAAGGGGAAGGGACTTTTCCTTTTGATTGGGATTTCCAAATTTAAATTTGCTCTATTTAGGTCACATATCCTTTACCAATAGTAGAAGCCAATTGATGTTTGCCTGAGTAGATAAAGTTCAGCTTTTCTTCTGGATATGTGGCTTAGGTTTTTCTTTTTCCCCCTTGCCTCTATGTGTTTGTTCTGTGTGTTTCTTCGTAGGATTTTGTGCCAGTTACACTCTGTAAAGCTTTTTATTTAAAAAAGTAAAAGTTATCCTAGGTAGCATGCAGCTATAATCCCAGCGCTCTAGGAGGCTGAGGCAGGAGCATCTCAAATTGGAGCGCAGCCTGGGTAATTTAGCAAATTAGGGAGACCATGTCTCAAAATAAAAGAAATAAAAGGTCTGGGGATGTAGCTCAGTGTAAAGGCTCACCAGTACTGTGTCCCTCTTCCCTATAAAAAGCCTTCCTACACAATCCCATTTCTCTTGGGTTTCCATCAGTGTTTTTCTGTTTTTAAAAAACCAATCAGGATTATTAAAGTATCTGGCTGACATAGGAATCTTCCCTGTGTTTTACTAAGCAATTCATTTCAGTAAGCTATTCAATTTAAATATTCACCCATTGATGGACATTTAGTCCCTCTCTCTCTCTCTCTCTCGCTCGCTCGCTCGCTCTCACTCTCGCTCTCCCTCTCTCTCTCTGTTGCTCTCTTTCTCTTGTTCTCTCTCCCCCCCATTCTCTTGCTCTCATTCTCTCTATGTCTCTCTGTGTGTATGTGTGTGTGTGTGTGTGTATCTGATTATTTCTTGAAATTCTAGAATCTGAATCCAAGGTAATGAGCATCTTTAAAACTTGATATAGGAGGGAAGGTGGAGGGAGAGGAGGAGAGAAGGAGAAGTAAAAAGAATATGTGTTGCGTACATGTACCAACTCCCCAGGATGAGTGTGATCATTATGTGCTGCGACATATACTGATAAAAATTTTTAAAAATTAAAAAAAGGGGGGGACTTCATACAACATCATATTGCTTTTCAGAAAATTCTTGCCCATTAACGTATGAAAATTCCTTTATCTAGCTTTGGAAACATTTATAGTCTTTTATCCTTGCTAGTTTGAAAGGTGAAAATCCTAATTTATTTTGCATTTTTTATTTAACTTAGGGGGATATGTTTTCTGATTTTTTTAAAATCAAGTGAATCAGGAAGCACTAACATAGACAGACCAATACACCTTTATTCTACACTGTCATGAAAAGGAGTTGCCTACAAATGGCTGCAAGAGAGTATTTTTTCAAAACTTGCTATCCTGAAAGACTAGATACAATTTCAATTCTGCTATGAACTTCTCAAGCTCAAACTGCTGTTCAGTAGGATGTTAACATTCTGAGTCCAATGTTCCAGAACATAAATTTGCCAGTTCTCTGAAAACACTTGAACATAAATGGAAAATTCAACAGCACTACTTCAGTGATTTGCTTACAATCCACCAGTGGGCAAAAATGCAGGCAGGACTGCCAGCTGCTCTGCATCTGCAAACATTTGTGCAGAACTAATTTTAATAGCAGATGTTGAAAATATTAAAAAACAAAACAAAACAAAACAAAAACCTGCAGCCTCCCCTCTGAGAAAGTTGAACATATCCTGTGACTTCTCAGATGCTCCATAACCCTGTCAGCCAGAGCTTCATTCCTAAAATACCGTATTTTGCTTCCTTTGCTTCTCATATGAGTTTTAGAAATGCTTAGGGAAATTTAACTTCTAAAGTCTTGGTACTGCTTCAGTTGGCCCCGTGTGATATTGTCATGAATGGAAGATTCTTTGTCTACAATTACAGCTTACCCATGAAAGAGTCCACTTTGATCTTAGGGGTACCCAGACTTCATCTGTATTATATCCATCTAAAAGAAAGCCTATTTTTTCATTTTCTATTCAAGTACTATATAAACTACAGGTAATAAAGAGAAACTTTAAGAGAAAAATATTGGTTTTGTTTACCATTTGAACAGTGAAAGCGTGGTAAATCCTGGAAGAAATTGCTGAGTCAGTGTCTGAACAATGCCACTTACAGATTTTGGGTCATTATAGCTACATTCCAGGTGTCCAAAGGTGCTTACACAGGTAGATAGATGCCTGGATCCTTGTTCAGATGTCACAATTTAGTCAAATCTAGTTCTTTTTGGAACTTGCTTACTGCCAAAGGCTAAATAAATTCTCTTACCTCTATGCCCTGGTCATCTAGATTTCTTCATAATGAATGCTACTTTTTGTTGTCATTTTCTAGAATTACTAATAGACACGTAAATGTGTGCACATGCATGCACATATGCTCGTGCTTTTCTTTTACACTGGTGGTAGCATGCTACAGACAGTATTCTATACTTTGGTTTTTTTCACTTAGTCTGACTTAGAAATATTATTGTATTAGTACATAAAATCTTCCTTGTTTTTATTTATTCCTAGGTAGGGTCCCATTGTATAGATGTACCATAATATATCAACTAGTCTTTGGGCTTTTGTTGTTATAATAAATGCCACAGTGAATAACATTGGGAAAATGTCACTTCACATAATCATTATAAATTCCTAGAAAGGAATTTCTGGGCTAGAAAGTGTGGTTTTATTTTTAATAGACATAAAGCTAAGTTGGGACTGAAAGGTTAAATCTAAACTTGAAAAGAGATAAAGGTCATAGTTATCTGGCCAGACATTCTGATCTGGGTCATTAGATAATTTTAAAATCTTTTTCTTCAAGTAAGTAAAAATGGCAACAAAAGCGCTAAATGATTACTTTTAGTTTTATGAAAGGAAGGGGATGAAAAAATAATTAACATGTGTTATATACATGTACCAAAACAGCCTTGCACCTTGGGACTGTGCAGCCTCGTGCTGTCCCCATGCTGCTGGGGGCAGGAGCAGAAAGGCACCCCACAGCACCCCCCTATCTCACCTAAGGCAGTTACAGACTACAGCAGAGGTGGGTGACAGTGGCAGTGGAACTTGTAAAGCAACAAATGGAAAATAAGCAGCCCACCTTCGGAGAGGACTAAGAATTGGGGCTGAGCAGCCTTGGACTGCAACAGCAAGAGCAGAGGACCAGACCATATCACAGCATCCCACCCCACCCTGCAACAAATGACCTGAGAGGACAGAGCCTTGCCAGTGGAAGAGGAACACAGAAGGCTGAGCAAGGACCAGAAGGAGCCAAAGGTGCATGGGACAGGGAACAGACCCTTGTCTCTGTCTGAAAACAGCATAGCAACTGGGAGAGAGATGTCGCTGCCAAGAGAAACAGGGTAAGGAGAGGGAGGCCACTAAGGGACATACAGAAAGTACTGACTGAAGACTCTGACCCCAGGCCACCACATCCGGAGGCCAAGATCAGCCTCAAATCCAGCACAAACTCTACTGCAGGCTTGGCAGTGATATCCAGTAGTTTTAGACTCTCGGTGGAACTCTCGGTGGACACCAGAGGAATTTTGTTTTTTTGTTTTTCTTTCTTTCTTTCTTTTTTTTTTTTTGGCTGGTTTGTGGTTTGTTTCCTGTTCCTTTTCCTTTTCTTTATTTTTTTTTCTTCTCTTTTACCTACATCTTTAATCTATTCCTCTTCTTTCCCCCTTTCCTCAATTTACCTCTCTAGAATTAATCATATTGTCATATGAGTGAATAGTCTGTCTAATTTTTCTGGTCAACTTCAATAATTCCTTGCTTACTCCTTCATTCTTTCTCTTCTGCCCTCTTCTCTAGTTTCCCAAAGCTTGTGTGATCATCCTTTGTCCTCCAGTCTGGCTTCTACTTTCTTGTCAGTTATCTCTGTTCTCTCCACTATCCTTCTTAAATTTCCCCACCACAGGGTAAAACCACTCCACCAAGAGGAAACACTTTACATACAAGCTCCCAATTTATAATCGGTTCTGTTATATAACTGTAGATTTTGCTTCTATGGTTAAAGGTACAAATTAATAGTTACCACAGTTTGTCAGTTTCTAAACTGTGCATGGTGCTATTGTCAGTGCTAATTTTACTACTTTAGCTAGGATGTCATATCTGTTTTAATCAGTAGTTCTCACTTCTGTAACAATACCGACAAGTTCTGGGGTAATAACCTCACCACAGCCCAGCACCAAAGGACTGGGGACTGAGCCAAACAGATACCAACATCTCACTCCTAATTAACTGGAAAGGCAGGATCTTGGGACAGACATAAACCAAGAACCTCCTACATGCAGAAGACATCCTGAAGAACAAACCTTGCCTAGAGAGGCCTTGATACTAGTGATAAAGCTACCTACTGCAAAAACTTACAAGGATCAACACAGAAAACCAAATAAAAACTTTTGAAATAGAAAATGACAAGATACAGAAGCAAAATATAACCTCTGACTTCCAGCCCACCCGGAACAAGTCCAGGAGTCAACAAGATAGAGGAAAATGGAAGACACACACCTGACATTTCTGAAATGATAGCAACCAAAGTAAAGAAACAAATCCATGAGGCTATAGAGGAAATCAGATCAGAAATAATCTCTCAGGTAAAAAAAAAAGAAATGTCAACATTTATAAAGGAATTGCTCAGCAAATCTAGAGTAGACATAGATTAAAAAAATAGACAATGATAGTGAGAGGATGGAAACTGTGAATGATTAGTGTAGGAAAGAAATAGAGTGCATGAAACAGATTCAAACAGATATCCAGGAAATTAAGAATTCCATTGAAAGCTGGCAAAATAGCTTGAACGAAACTGAAGACAGACTTTCAGACCTTGAGGACGGGATCTCAGCTAATGATCATGAAAGGAAAGATCTCTTGAAAATAACAAAAGACCAGGAAGTACCAATTCAACAGCTGCAAGACAATGCAAAGAGGAGGAAAAAGATGGCGAATGAGTAAGAAGCAGGCAGCGAAACTCTCTCTAAAAGTTACCGTTGGAACACGGGAATATAGCGACCGGGAAAGCGCAGGAGGGGGGAGAGATGCCTCCCCGGAACCCAGAAAAGTTCTGAAGCGCAATCTGGGACCCCCGGCACCAGTGAAGGGTGATTTCCAACAAAGAAGGAGCAGACCGCGCGCGCGCGCACCTTCTACCATCCCAAGAATTGCAGCGCGACAGAAGCTCAATTCTACGGACACACGGTGACAGCTGGCGCCCAGGGAGCCCCCACGGGGGATCCTGAGACAGCGGCGAGGCGGGAGAGCGGCGGAGAACTGCGCTGGCCAGCGGTGAGTGTCTCTCAGCCACAGCTGCCCTGCACCAGAGAATGACCGGCCGGGCGCCATTGTGGGGGGTGTGGCGAAACTCAGAGCGGCGCGAAAGAAAAACAGCACTGGACACTCCTGCTGCGGACAGGTCAGCGAGGGGCCTCTCAGGCCCATGAAAGTGTGCTGAGGTCAGCAGGCGAAGGAGACTGGTCTCTCAGCCACACCTGTCCCGCGCCAGAGAGCGACTGGCCCGGCGCCATTGTGGGGGGCATGGTGAAAATCAGAGCAGCGGGAAACCAGTGCAGGGAACCCGCGCTCCGGACAGCGCGCTGCGCCTCTCAGGCCCAGGGATAGTGAAAGGGCACTGAGAGCGGCAGGCGAGCTAGACTAGTCTCTGCCTGAAAGTACGGGCCTCTGCTCACCGCCCGCCAGAGGGCCGCTCCGGGCTTACTGGGACCGACCTGCACAGAACAGGACTCTGTCACCACACGGTGCCTGCCTACAGCAGAGTCAACACCTGGAACTGATTCTTTTTATTTTTTTCTTATTTTTATTTTTATTTTTTTCTCACTCATTTGTTTTTTGTTCTGGTGAAGGGTTTTTTGTTTTTTTTTTTTTTTTTTTTTTTTTTTGGTGGGGTTTTATTTTTGTTTTGTCTGTTTTATTGTTTTTATCTTCGTTTTTGTTTCTGTATGTGTATTTGCTCTTTCCTTCATTATTCTCTCTGGTTTTTTATATGAGTGTAAACAGCGCCTCTAACTTCTTTGTGATTGTGGTTGTGATCTGTTCTTCCTTTTATCCCTTCCTTCTCTTTTTACCACCAGTCCTCTGCACCAGTGTCCCAATTTTAGTGGGATCCCTCTTGGTCCTCTAACCTTACATCTAATTCCTTCCTATTCTCCCAACACTCTATTTCCTCCTTAACTCATTTTAAATTTAAACTCCTCAGGGAAAAATTGACATACATAGGACTTGTATACTGCATATAATTTTTCTGGTGTGTTTTAGATTTTGTCATATAACCGCAACTCTATACAGCTAAAAGTGGTAAATAACTGGTTAGCTCAGTCTGTCATTTTCTAGGCTGTGTTTGATGCTTTAGTTAACATTATAGCCAAATGTGAAATAATTGTTCTAAACATCTTTCCTTCCTGATATTTCGTGATTGAGATTGACTAAGGGACACAGAAAATACAGTGGCACAGTACCAAAGAATCAAGGACTGGGTCAAACAGGTAGCAACTTCGCATACCCAACGAATTGAAGAGGTAGGATCTGGCAGAAAGCTCAAAACCCAAAAGCAAGCTCCACTTGGAAGATACTGCAGAGAAGTAGTCATCTTCTAAAGATCTTAAACACTAGCAATAAAGTAACCTACCATAGGTAATTTGCAAACATCACCCCAGGAATTAAAGAAAGAAAAAAATGAGACGACACTTAAACAAGATGCAACCCCACACATCCAATTCACCAAAGGCAAACCTAGGGGGCAACGAGGTGGGACAATCCGAAAGCCACCCACCTGGCCTATCTGAAGTGGTAACAACTAAGCAACTGAATGAGGCTCTGGAAAAAATTAAAACAGAAATAATCTCACAGATAACTACAGAGATAATGTCCACAATGAAGACCATGCTTAAGGACACTATAGCTGATACAGACAAAAAAATAGATGAGCTTAAGAAAACTATAGAAACCATGAATGCTCAGCATAGGAAAGAAATGGAATCCATAAGGCAGATTCAAGCAGATATCCAAGAGAACAAAAATTCCATTGAAAGTATTTGTAGCAGATTAAGCCAATGCGAGGACAGGATCTCAGATATAGAAGACAGGCTTGCAATTAGTGATCATGAAAAGGAAGAATTCTTAAAAACAGTAAGGGACCATGAAAAATCAATTCAGCAGCTGCTAGATGACTCAAAGATAAACAACTTAAGAATAATTGGAATAAATGAAAAAGCAGGAGATAGCATCAATGACATTAAAACCTTGTTCAAAGACATAATCAGGGAGAACTTTCCTGGAAGAGAAAAGGAATTTGACGCCCCTATAAGTGAAGCTTTTAGAACACCAACTAGACATGATCAAAAAAAAACTTCAGCCAGACATATTATAGTCAAGATCCCAGAAATTCAACAGAAGGGCAGAATCTTAAAAGCTGTTAGGGAGAAGAGACAAATCACCTATAAAGGAAAACCCATCAGAATCACAGCTGACTTTTCAGCACAAACCCTCAATTCAAGAAGAGCTTGGAATGATGTATTTCAAGCTCTAAAGGAAAATAATTTTCAACCCAGATTGATGTACCCTGCAAAACTATCTTTCAAAATTGATGGAGAAATAAAATACTTTCATGACAAAGAACATCTGAGAAAATTTATGACCACCAAACCAGCACTCCAAAATGTTCTGAAGGACATTCTAGAAAGAGATAGGAACCCCAACAGAAGGAATCCACCAGGCAGGGCAGATAATTAAATAGCAGGAAAGAGGAAAAACAAAGAGTGGGAACCAACAACAGGAAAATATCATGACAAGGATAAGTCAATACATATCAGTTTTAACCATCAATGTTAACGGTCTCAATTCACCAATCAAAAGGCACAGACTGGCGAAATGGATCAAGAAGCAAGATCCAGCAATATGCTGTATACAAGAAACACATTTAATTCAGAAAGAAATTCATAGACTGAAAGTCAAAGGATGGAAAACAATACTCCATGCCACAGGAACCCAGAAAAAAGCAGGGGTAGCTATTCTTTTTGCAGACAAAGTGAACTTCAAGCCAAGAAGGATTCAGAGAGATAAAGACGGTCATTACATCCTTGTAAAGGGAACAATCCAAGAGGAAGAGATAACAATCATAAATATATATGTGTCAAATACCAATGCACCCAGCTATATAAAACAAGTACTAAAGGACATGAAAAATCAAATAAGCACTAATACAATTATATTGGGAGATCTCAATACTCCACTGTCACAAAAAGACAGATCAACTGGACAGAAAATCAATAATGAAATAGTAGAACTGAACCAAACTTTTGAACAAATGGACTTAGTAGATGTCTACAGAGTGTTCCATCCCACAACATCAGAATACACATTTTTCTCAGCTGCACATGGGACGTTCTCCAAAATAGACCACATACTAGCTCATAAAACCTGCTTAAGTAAATGCAAAGGAATTGAAATTATCCCATGCATATTATCAGACCATAGTGCAATGAAATTGGAAATCAATGGCAAAAGATCTCACAAAAACTCCCTAAACACATGGAAATTAAACAGCACCCTCCTCAACAACCAATGGGTCACAGATGAAATTAAAGAAGAAATTAGACACTTTCTACAACTGAATGATAATGACAGTACAACATACCGGAACTTATGGGATACAATGAAAGCAGTCCTAAGAGGGAAATTTATAGCATTAAATACTTATATCAGGAAAATAGAGCAAGCGCAAATAAACAACTTAAGGGTGAACCTCGAGCTTCTAGAAAAAGAAGAGCAGGTTAAGCCAAAAGCCTGTACAAGGGAGGAAATTATAAAGATCAGAGCAGAAATTAACGTATTGTAGACTAAAAAAACAATACAAAGAATCAATGAAACAAAAAGTTGGTTGTTTGAAAGAATAAATAAGATTGACAAACCCTTATCCAACCTTATTAAAAAAAGAAAAGAAAAGACTCAAATCCATGCAATTGAAAATGAAAAGGGTGATATCACGACGGACCCTGCAGAAATCCAGAAGATCATCTATACCTATTTTGAAAATTTATATTCTACTAAGATGGAAAATGCAGAAGAAATGGACAGATTCCTAGATTCGTATGAATTACCAAAGCTGAATCAAGAAGATTTAAAAATCCTAAATAAACCAATATCAACCAATGAAATTGAAGATGTAATTAAAAACCTCCCAACAAAGAAAAGCCCAGGCCCTGATGGATTCACTGCCGAATTCTACAAGAAATTTAGAGAAGACCTAACGCCCCTACTTCTCAAACTTTTCAATGAAATTGAAAGGGAAGCAATACTCCCAAATTCATTCCTGGAAGCAAGCATTACCCTGATACCAAAACCAGAGAAGGACCCAATTAAGAAAGAGAACTACAGGCCAATCTCCCTAATGAACATAGATGCAAAAATCCTTAATAAGATACTGGCAAACAGAATCCAACAAATCATCAAGAAGATTAGACACCATGACCAAGTTGGATTCATCCCAGGGATGCAGGGATGGTTCAACATACGTAAATCAATAAATGTTATACACCATATTAACAGAACCAAAGACAAAAATCACATGATCATCTCAATAGATGCAGAAAAAGCTTTTGACAAAGTCCAGCACCTTTTCATGATAAAAACCCTACAGAAAATTGGAATAGAGGGTCTTTATCTCAATCTGGTAAAAGCTATCTATGACAAACCAACAGCCAATATTATACTAAATGGCCAAAAACTGAAAGCCTTCCCTCTAAAATCAGGAACAAGACAAGGATGTCCACTGTCTCCACTCTTATTCAACATAGTTCTGGAAACTTTAGCCAGAGCAATTAGACAAGAGAAAGAAATAAAAGGAATAATGATTGGAAAGGAAGAAGTTAAATTATCATTGTTTGCAGATGACATGATACTCTACACAGAAGACCCCAAAAACTCCACTAAAAAACTGCTAGATTTAATAAGCAAATTCAGTAGTGTAGCTGGATACAAAGTCAATACTCAAAAGTCAATAGCCTTCCTGTACACAAATAACAAACTTACTGAAAGAGAAATTAGGGAAACAATACCTTTCACAATAACATCCAAAAAAATGAAATACCTAGGAATCAACCTCACAAAGGATGTAAAAGACCTCTATACTGAAAACTACAGTACTCTGAAAAAGGAGATTGAAGAGGATATCAGAAAATGGAAAGATATCCCTTGCTCCTGGATAGGAAGAACCAATATAGTGAAAATGGCCATACTTCCAAAATTGTTATACAGATTTAATGCAATTCCAATCAAAATTCCAACAGCATATCTCACAGAATTAGAGAAAACAATCCTAAAATTCATTTGGAATCAGAAGAGACCTAGAATAGCAAAGGCAATTCTGGGCAACAAAGGCAAGGCAGGGGGCATCACAATCCCTGACTTGAAATTATACTATAAAGCTACTGTGATAAAAACAGTGTGGTACTGGCAAAAAAACAGACCTGAAGATCAGTGGAACAGATTAGAAGATGCTGAAACAACCCCAGACATACTAAGCCACCTTATCTTTGACAAAGGTGCCAAACACATTCGCTGGAAGAAAGATAGCCTCTTTAATAAATGGTGCTGGAGAAACTGGCTCTACACATGCCGAAGATTAAAACTAGACCCATATCTTTCACCATGCACTAAACTAAATTCAAAATGGATCAGAGATCTAAATATTAAAACAGAAACATTAAATCTGCTGGAAGGTAGGATAGGTAAAACCCTTGGAGACATTGGTGTAGGCAAAGACTTTATGAATAAAAACTCAACCGCACGGGAACTATCCCAAAGAATCAACAACTGGGATCTCATCTTATTAAAAAGCTTTTGCACAGCAAGAGAAACCACCAACAGAGTGAAGAGACAACCCACAATGTGGGAAAAAGTGTTTGCCAGCTGTTCCTCAGACAAAGGATTGCTATCGAGAACATATAAAGAACTCAAAAAAATCAGACCTCCCAAATTTAAAGACCCACTCCAAAAATGGGCATCTGAGATGAATACACATTTCTCAGATGAAGAAATACTAATGGCAAATAAATATACAAAAAAATGTGCAACATCACTAGGCATTCGAGAGATGCAAATTAAAACAACACTGAGATACCATCTCACCCCAGAAAGAATGGCTACTATAAAGAAATCAACTAATAACAAATGCTGGAGGGGCTGTGGGGAAAAAGGAACCCTTCTTCACTGTTGGTGGGAGTGTCGACTGGTACAGCCACTGTGGAAGTCAGTGTGGAGATTCCTCAGAAAACTAGGGTTGGAGGTCCCATTTGACCCAGCTATTCCCCTTCTGGGCATCTTCCCAGAAGAATTAAAAACATTGTACCACAGCGATATATGTGCACCCATGTTTATAGCAGCACAATTTGTAATAGCCAAATCTTGGAAACAACCCAAATGCCCATCAACTGAGGAATGGATAAGAAAGATGTGGTATTTTTATACAATGGAGTACTATTCAGCCATAAAGAAGGATAAACTGGAGACTTTTATAGGTAAATGGATGCAACTCGAGAAAATACTCTTAAGTGAAATAAACCAGAAGCACATGTGTAAGCATCATATTGTCTCTCTAGTATGAGAAACTGAAAGCGTAAATAAGATCCAAAATGTACAATAGACATGGTGAATCAAAAAGAAACTGGTCAAAAGGAAAGAGAGACTGGAATAGGGAAAAGAAAGAAGGGAAAGGGAAAAAAATTGTATATATATATATATAAGATGGTTAAGATAGATACACTACCAATTTTACTTAGTTCATTGAAGAGTAAGGTTTGTGCCAATAATGTTTGGACAATTGAATGCTAATTTCTGGTATCCTGAATAACTAACTTAAAGATAGTAATACGTAATGTATTAACCATTGTTACCCTCCTATTATGTTGTTTTGAAAATTTGTTCTTCTTTTGATTTGTTTTTTCTTGTCTTTAAAAAAAAAAAAAAAGACAATGCAAAGAAAATTAATTTAAGACTAATTGGTGTCAGGGGCTGGTGAGATGGCTCAGAGGCATAAGCGCCTGCCTGGCAAGCGCGAGGTCCTGAGTTCGACTCCCGGAACCCACATACGAAAAAGAGGCCGGTGATATTGCTCAGTGGCATGGGTGCCTGCTGGCACGTGAGGCTCTGAGGTCGACCCCTGGTACCCACACAAAAAAACAAACAAACAAACAAACAAGAATAATTGGTGTCAATGAAAAAGCAGGAGCCAACACAAATGACATTAAAAAAAACTATTTGCCGAAATAATAGCAGAAAATTTCCCAAGCATGGGAAAAGAATCTGACATACAAATAAGTGAAGCGTATAGAACTCCAGTTAGCTATAATGAAAATAAATCTACACCCAGACATAATAATCAAGACCCCAGAAATTCAGCGCAAGAAAAGAATATTAAAAGCTGTTAGAGAAAAGAAACAGTTCACCTATAAAGGAAAACCCATCAGAATCATCGCAGACTTCTCAACACAAACCCTCAAGTCAAGAAGAGCTTGGAGTGGGGCCGGTGAGATGGCTCAGCGGCGTAAGCGCCTGCCTTGCAAGCGCGAGGGCCCGAGTTCAACTCCCGGAACCCACATACGAAAAAGGGGCCGGTGATATCGCTCAGTGGCACGGGTGCCTGTTGGCGCGCGAGGTCCTGAGGTCGTCCCCCTGGTACCCACAAAAAAAAAAAAAAAAGAAGAGCTTGGAGTGAAGTATTTCAAGTCCTGAAAGAAAACAACTTCCAACCCAGATTGATGTACCCTGCAAAACTATCTTTCAAAATTAATGGAGAAATAAGATACTTCCATGACAAAGAACAACTGAAGAAATTTCATGACCACCAAACCAACCCTACAAAGAGTACTGAAAGATATTCTAGACAGAGATAAAAATGACCACAATTCCAAGAACAACGACAGAAACCACCAGGCAGGACAAGCAATTAAACAGAGGGAAAAAGCAGGGAAACAACAGTGGAAAAATAACATGACAAAGATAAGCCAATACATATTAGTTATAGCCATCAATGTAAATGGCCTCAATTCACCAATCAAAGGAAACAGACTGGTAGAATGGATCAAGAAACAAGATCCAGGGGCCAGTGAGATAGCTCAGCAGCATAAGCACCTGCCTGGCAAGCGCGAGGTCCTGAGTTTGACTCCCGGTACCCACATATGAAAAAAGGGCCAGTGATATCACTCAGTGGCACAGGCACCTGCCTGGTGCATGAGGTCCTGAGTTCAACCCCCGATACCCACAAAAAAAAAAAAAATCCAACAATATGCTGTATAACAAGAAACACATTTAACTCAAAGAGAAATTCATAGACTGAAAGTCAAAGGATGGAAAACAATCTTCCATGCAACAGGAACCCAGAAAAAAGCAGGGGTACTATTCTATTTGCAGACAATGTAAACTTCAAACCAAGAATGATGAAAAGAGATAAAGAAGGTCACTACATACTTGTTAGGGGAAAACTTCAAGAGGAAGAGATAACAATCATAAATATGTATGCACCAAATATGGGAGCACCTAACTATATAAGACAATTATTAATAGACATGAAAAATCAAATAAGCAAAAACACAGTTGTAATAGGAGACCTTAATACCCCATTGTCACAAAGAGATAGATCAACTAGACAAAAAGTCGTCAAAGAAATATCAGAACTGAACCAAACCTGTGGAAAGATGGACTTAGTAGATGTTTTCAAAGTGTTCCACCCAACATCATCAGAATATACATTCTTCTCAGCTGCACATGGGATGTTCTCTAAAATAGACCATATACTAGCCCACAGAACATGCTTAAGTAAATGCAAAGGAACTGAAATTATCTCATGCATATTATCTGACCACTGCAATGAAATTGGAAATTAATGGCAAAAGAAACCGCTAAAACTCCATAAACACATGGAAATTAAATAACACCCTCCTAAACAACCAATGGGTCACAGATGAAATTAAGGAAGAAATTAAACAGTATCTACAACTAAACAAGAATGCAGATACAACATACCAGAAATTATGGAATGCAATGAAAGCAGTCCTAAGAGGGAAATTTATAGCGGTGAATTCTCACATCAGGAAAACAGAATGAGCACAAATAAACAACCTAAGATTGCATCTCAATCTTCTAGAAAAAGAAGAGCAAGACAAGCCCAAAGCCCATACAAGGGAGGAAATTATAAAGATTAGAGCAGAAATTAATGCAGTGGAGACTAAGAAAACAAGACAAAGAATTAATGAATCGAAGAGTTGGTTCTTTGAAAGAATAAATAAAATTGATAAACCCTTAGCCAACCTTATCAAAAAAAGGAAAGAAAAGACTCAAATTCATGCATTGAGGAATAAAAAGGGTGAAATCACTACAGATCCTATGGAAATTCAGAAGATCATCAATACCTACTTTGAAAATCTTTACTCTCATAGGATGGAAAACACAGAACAAATGGACAGATTCCTAGATATGTATGAATTACCAAAACTGAATCAAGAAGATATAAAAATTCTGAATAACCCAATATCAGTCAGTGAGATTTAAAATGTAATTAAAAACTTACAAACAAAGAAAAGCCCAAGTCCTGACAGATTCACTGCTGAATTCTACAAAAAATTTAGAGAAGATTTAATGCTAATACACCTCAAACTCTTTAATGAAGTTGAAAGGGAAGCAATACTCTCTAACTCATTCCTGGAGGCAATATTACCCTGATACCAAAACCAGAGAAAGACCCAACCAAAAAAGAGAACTACAGGCCAATCTCCCTAATGAACATAGGTGCAAAAATCCTCAATAAAATACTAGCAAACAGAATGCAGCAAATCATCAAGAAGATTATACACCACGATCAAGTGGGATTCATCCCAGGAATACAGAGATGGTTCAGCATAAGCAAATCAATAAATGAAATACACCATATCAACAGAGCTAAAGACAAAAATCACATGATCATCTCACTAGAGGCAGAGAAAACTTTTGATAAAGTCCAACACTAATTCATGATAAAAACCCTACAGATAATCGGAATAGATGGACTTTACCTCAATCTGATAAAAGCCATCTATGACAAACCAACAGCCAACATCATACTAAATGGACAAAAACTGAAAGCTTTCACTCTAAAATCAGTAACAAGACAAGGATGTCCACTATGACCACTTCTATTGAATATAGTTCTGGAAACATTAGCCAGAGCAATTAGACAAGAGAGAGAAATAAAAGGACTAAGGATAGGAAGGGAAGAAGTTAAATTATCATTATTTGCAGATGACATGATACTCTACATAGAAGACCCCAAAACCACCACCAAAAGACTTATAGATTTAATAACCAAATACAGTAGTGTATATTCAAATAAATATATGAAAAAATGTTCGACATCATTGGTCATTCAAGAAATGCAAATTAAAATAACACTGAGATTCCATCTCACCCCAGTAAGAATGGCTATCATCAAGAAATCAACCAATAGCAAATGCTGGAGGGGCTGTGGGGAAAAGGAACCCTTCTCCACTGTTGGTGGGAGTGTAGACTGGTGCAGCCACTGTGGAAATCAGTGTGGAGATTCCTCAATAAACTTGGATTAGAGGTCCCATTCTACCCAGATGTTCCCCTTCTGGGTATTTTCCCAGAAGAATTAAAAACATCATACCACAGCGATATGTGCACTCATGTTTATAGCAGCACAATTTGTAATAGCTAAATCTTGGAAACAGCCCAAATGCCCATCAACCGAGGAATGGATTAAAAAGTTGTGGTATTTTTATACAATGGAGTACTACTCAGCTATAAAGGATAAACTTGAGCCTTTTATAGGTAAATGGATGCAATTTGAGACAATACTCATAAGTGAAATAAATCAGACTCACATGTGTAAACATCATATTGCCTCCCTAGTGGAAGAAACTGAAAGATCCAAAATGTACAATAGATGTTGTGAAAGGGGAAGAAACTGCTCAAAAGGAAAGAACAACTGGGATGGGGTAAAGGAGAAAAGAAGGAAGGGAGATATATATATATATATATATACACACAAGACAGCTAAAATAATTACTAATTTCTATTAGTTGATTGAAAAGAATGGTTTGTGCTTATATTGTTTGATCAATTTTTCATGCCTATATCCTGTAATCTGAACAACTATTTTGAAGATAACAATATGCAATATATTAACCATTGTTAATCCCCTATTAGCTTGTTTTGAAATTCTGTATCATTGTTTTTATTGTTTTTTCTCCATCCAGACATTAAGGAACAATAAGAATAATAAAATGGTCTTAGGAAAACTGTCAAACTGAAGGCATCTCAGATAGCTTTTGTTTATTTTTCCTCAAGTTAGATGTAAATAGCGTGTTTGGAAGGAATTTCCTCACTTAAGAGAAACAGAGACCATTCTCTTCAGAGGTATGGTAATGTGAAAACTAAGAGAGTTTCTCTACATGAAATGAACATTTTTTTTCAGAGAAATTATCCTTCAAGAAAGGAAATTCTGCCTCAATATCCAGATTTTTTACAATCCTGCCTGAGCTCGGACGACGCTGGCTCTCAGAACCTGAATGATGACTGTAGGATGTACCTCTTGTGACTTTGTTTTGCTCAGGGGCCCTGCTTGGCCTGGAGTTCTTCTTCGTACTGACTAAGGTCTCATGCAAGAAGTCCATGCTTAAGCTGTAGATTTTTTTCTAGGAATTTCCTGTGCTTTAGTTATCTATTCCTACTGCCCATGACGTTCTGTTTTCAGTTAGGCCTGTGGTCTGTGCAGAAGCTGACACAGACTTTGGACCTTCCTGTGCTTTGCTCTGTTCCTGAGGCAGAGGGTGGGGTGGGGTGGTGGGGGGTGGGGAGAACGCTACTGTTAAAAGCAACTCCTCCATTTCTGTAAGTTTCTTTTCAGAGGGGTGTCTTTCTGTGTTGGTAATCAAGAGGTCTGTTCACAAGGGTCTATGTTAATCCCCTGGCCTAGGCAGGATGACTCTTCTTTGACTTGTGTATTCCCTAATCTTTCATCCCTTCCTTGAAAATATTGTCCTGGCTTTTCCCTTTGGCCTAAAGCTTAGGGACCCATGATATAGAGTATCCACATGATACAGGGTATCTGGAAAGTTGCATTGGCCCCGAAGGAAACAGTCTGAAGATGGGACTATGAGACCTTAGACGCCAAGCCAACTGAGGAAAGGGGCACTGCAAAATGACAGCCCTCTGAGTAGGTCTGGAGTCCTACCCAAATCTGAGCTCTGATTCACCAGAAAGCTCCTTTTAAGGCAGTGGTATTCTACAAGCCTGTGACCAATATTTGATAGAGACCCTTCTCTGCCTTCTCTATGGTAAAAGAATTTTATCTGATCACCTTTTCTCCCACCTGCATAAGTATTTTCCCTAAGGAATTTGGCATTCTTACTATGATGCCAGCCCCTGAAATGTAGGTAATTGAGAAGGAAATGGCAGACTAGGGCAAAATCTGTAACTAGGTTTCTCTTAACCTTTCAACAGTTTTATGGATTCAAGAATCATGGGGGGTACCCCCTACCTGTCCTGCACCTAAAATTAAATACGAGCTTTTAGAATGTACATGGTAGGGGTTAGGATCAGGGAAAGAGGGCTTCCCTGAGAGTATAAGAGGAATATTCAGGTGATTTAGATAGTTGGTAAAGCTATTTCTCCAAAGACTAGTTTACCTGAGGTTTATAACCTTTTATGCAGCAACTTCTAGGCAGCTCCTCTCATTGTAGTCTGTTTAATCAACTAAAATAGAAAAATGACCTAGCTACAATGTGAGGAGATCTTGTGGTCAGAAAGGTGGTATATAGGAAATTAGGCAGGCATGGTGGCATACTTGTAATCCCAGCACTGGGGAGGCTGAGGCAGGAGGATTGCCATGAGTTTGAGGCCAGCCTAGGCTACATAGTGAGTTCCAGGCCAGCCCGAACTACATAGCAAGACCCTGTCTTTCAAAACAAAAAAATAAAATAAAATAAAATAAAAGCTGTATAGAAAATTAATTACAAATACAAAAGCATTCATTCTACTCCCAGTTCGGCCTATTAATTTAATTTTAGTAATCTCTACCCTTCCTTTTATAATCAACCTAGATTCCTCCTCCAGTACTAGAACTAAATCTCTCAGTTCTATTACTTATTAAAGAAAGAATCAAGCCTCTTTACTTGCAGAAAAATAGTTCTAATCCTTGGTCTTAAGTAAAAACCATTCTATTCACAATCATCTGAAACCTGACTTGATAGTGTCTCAGGATTCTATCTCGGTAACAGTGATCTTTCTGCACTTATCTTACTTTCCTGGCACACATCCCTAGACAAATGTTCAAGGGAGACTTTTCTCTCCTTTCTTACTCAGTGTCTTCTTTCTTTAAGTTTCTCTTGCTTTCTGAAGTTCTGTGGTTTCTCTTTCTTGTGAAACCTCTATTCTCCAAAGACATAACAGACTTCACCTCTTTGCACACTCACAGAAGCATACAGTGATCAATGTTACATGGTGTACACATTAGCATCTCTAAAACCCAGTGTACTTCAGTAGCCCAGGTTCCATGTCAAACTACACAGAATTTTAAAAAAAGATGTTAATGTGGCAGCCATTGGGGAAAGTTGATGGTTGTATTTAAATCACAGATAGTTTTCATATATTAGTCTGAGAAGGGAAATAAAGAACTAGAATTCTAAGGTTTTAAAAGACCATAAGGTAATATGTAGGATGTTTCACCAAATAAACGGGGCCAAAAGGATTATATGCTTTCAGCACATATAGAGTTTAGCTCATAGTGCCCCCTTTTTTGCTAGCCTGCTGTCACCTCATAAAATTGACAGAACTGAATTTTTTTAAACTCCTACACAGAACAGGAGGGAAATAAGCAGCTAACTTGTTAATTGCAGAGGCCTAATTAAAAATGGAATATGAGTATTTGGTTTGCCTAAGTAGAGACAAACCAGCCTCTTTGAGGATTATGTTTCATTTGTGAGCCACTTAATTAGCAACTAGAGGCATAAACCCAAAAGTTTCTCTTTCATATTTTGAAATTCTAGGGCTGAGATATTCCTGCCATTTTTTTCTCTGTGGGTTTTTAGTCAGGATTGAACATTTACCACTGGTTTTTTGCTTTTCCCTGACTATATGAATTTATTGCTTGCTCTTGGTTTTGTGGATGACTACTTTTCAGAACCTGCCATGGTACCTTAGTGTACACGTTACACCAAATGAGTGTTCATTAAATACAGGTAGTGGCCTCCTATGTAAACTGACTAACCTGTGTATATGCATGACTAATTTTGCATCTTATTGGAAATATAACACTGTCCTTTTACTATCAATTGCAAGTTTAGGAATGCAGGCATCATTTAGGAATATTTTGGAAAGAATACACATGATCTGCCAGATAATCTTTGTATAAACTGAAAACTGCTTATTTCCGATTAATTTTTCTGCACTGGTCTCAACATAGTCTGCTTTGCTTCCTTGTTTTTCTTCTGTGTAAATTTATTGTCCTTCATCCTCTGTTATTCTTTATCTGTGAAGGCATTGATTTTTAATTAGTCACAAATTGACTATTTTCTATTTTCCTATTTACTATTTTCTCTTTGCTATTTTCTCTTTGACTTCAACTGTTTCTGTCTTTTGTACCCTCGTTTAAAAAACAAAATAAAATCCATATGTGTTCATTGCTATATCTGGTAGGAATTAATTACAGCAAAGTCCCATTCCCATTCAAGGAATGATGTTTTAGAATAGTTCTGATTTCTCCTTGAAATCCATGGTTTCTCCTTAAGCTAGGGTTGCAAATTCTTTACAGCTCTGACAGATGATACAGTGTATTTTCATGACAAATTGTCCACCAGGAAAAGGTTGAATCCCTAGTATTAGCTATCCCCAATACTTCATTTTATAGATTATGAAACTTGATTGTAAAGCTTTCCTACAAGTTTAAAGTGCTGATTCTTTTTCTTCCCTCTAACCTCTGATGTTAAAATAATAAATGTAGTTATCTCAGCATAACAGCAGTGATTTAATTGTGGTGCTGCAACAGTCTTAATTTGTAGGAATTACTTCACACTTCTCTTAATTATAGACTTACTATTTTAGCATTTTAGGATTTTTTCCAAGTCATTACAAAATAATTGGTTACCAACAGTTGCAGCAATGTGCATGCTATAGAAATCAGGCATAGGAAGTGTGGGCCGTATAAGTATACAAAATCTGGTTAGGAAGTTATGATTCTTTCCATTGAAAATACCAGAATACTCTATATTATAAATGGAATAAACTCTGACTTTTTAATGGGGAAAAACCCAGAGGCAAAGCAGTTACAGAGTTGGTATAATGACTCAATGTAATTATCAAGGTTCTGAGTTCTTTTCATCTTTTCTACTCTACCATCTTTAGCATGTTCCCTGTTTTCCTTGGGCCTTTCCTTTCAAGGTCACAAAATGATTATCATGGCTCTAGACATAATTATCTTTGCACACTGCACACAAATGTACAGAAAGGTCAATTTCTTTTCTCAAATCTTCTTTATGAAGGTGGAAATCCTTTCCCACAAGCACAGGGCAGACTTGCCCTTAGGTTTTATTGACTAAGATAAGGATATGTGACTTTATGCTAGGCTCTAAACTAGCAGAAAAGGCAGGTATCTGGCATTTTTAGCCTAAGTGTGGGACTGATAGGTGAAAGAGGTGAGAGGTGACTATGGGGTAGACAACCGAGAGGGTTTGCCACAGAGAAACAAGACCGTGTGTAGATTATAATTCTAGGCAGTTTATTGTTGGATTGAATTGCGTGCTCTAGGCCAAGAACAGCAAGGTTTTTCTGTTAAGGGGCAGATAGTGCATATTTTAGGCTTTGCTCACCACATGTGCTCTCTGTTGTATATTCCCCCTTACCTTTTTTTTTTTTTTTAATAACCCTTTAAAAATGTGACAAACATTCTTAGCTTGCTAGCTATGAAGAAATAAGTTGTGGACCAAAGTTCACCCACAGTGTACAGTTTGCCAGCCTTTGCCTACGTAATGAAACTTCAGAGAGGACTTTCCACTTCAGTGAAGTTGAAGTCATCGTTTTGAAGTTTCCTGAAATTCTAGGTTGTGAGTGGTACTTTGAAGGGTGGATAAGTTTTGGATTGAAAGATGTCTATCTTCTGAAGTGCGTAACAAGCAAAATTACCATGACACAGTCCTGCGTTACATGCAGAGTGGAGAGCAGCAGTACCTTCACAAATGAAATGGACAAATTTCAGGCCAGAGTTAGCAGTATGGCATGAGTGTCTTGGCTGCTTCAACCACCACAGGCCACCCTGCCAAGTAGCTCTGAGAAATGAAAATGCTCTTAAAGCCTCCATGTTCACTTGAAGCCCAAGGGAGGCAGTGTTTCATGTAACAAACTGGCTCTTCTAGTAGGAGCTGTTGCTACTAGAACTAATTAAAAGACAAAAAGCATGTGTTTAGGGCAATAAAGATTGTTGGTCTCTTAACCACAGCTATATACAAAGATTGTAACTCATCTTCAATTTATGTTATTACTGGCAATGAGGAAGAATTGCAACAACTAATGCTAAAGTACTTATTCACTATTCATTGAATATCTACTATGTTCCAGGCCTTAGAGGTAGGAATTGAGAAGGCCACAGTGTAGAAGGGGAGAAAGAATCTATATAGAAATAATAAGGTTTAGAAAATATATATGCAAGGAATTGTACATGCCTAGAAGAAAGAACCTGTAACATCCTGATTTAAATTTTCAAGTTGACTCAGCCTAATTATTGCTGTCCTTCAATACTCATATGTTGTATCCTTAATATAGTACTAGACAATTATCCTACAGTTCTGTACCATTGATCATAAAGAGGTCTTTCTAAATACTGTGATTGGATCAAATCCAAATCATTGTTTTTCCAAAAAAAACAATTTCTGGCATTCTGCTGGTACTAGTAAATTTTAAGATCCCCTTTATGTACAAAGTATATAACTATGTTTCCTTTGTGTTGTAGTTCATTTTGTGCTTCCCACCATATTGATATAAAAATAGGGTTCAAAAAAAACCAATTGAAGGGGCCAGTGAGATGGCTCAGCGGCTTAAGTGCCTGCCCGGCAAGCGCGAGGGCCCGAGTTCGACTCCTGGATCCCACATACGAAAAAGGGGCCGGTGATATCGCTCAGCGGCACAGGCGCCTGCTGGCACGCAAAGTCCTGAGGTCAACCCCCGGTACCCACAAAAAAAAAAAAAAAAAAAAATTGTTTCCCCCAATAAAACTTTTAGAGAAGATTATCATAGTAGTCACAATAAATGCCCCCAAAAGAAAATCTTATCCTAATCCCTGGTAAACCTGTGAATGTTTTATGTTACATAGTAAAGGAGGAATTAAATTTGCAGTTAAAATTGTTCCTAATCAGAAAGCTTTAAAATAAATTATCCTGGATTATTTGGGTGTGAGACAATAAAATCAATCGCTAAGATTATTAAAAGTGGGAGGGGAATACGGAAGAGGTCACACTGATGTGATATGAAAAGTCAGCCCACATTTGCTGATTGTGAAGATGAGGGAAAGGGGCCATTAGCCAAGGAATGTGTATAACTTCCAGATGCTAGAAAAATCAAGAAAATAGATTCTCCCTGTATTAGGTTTGAGGGCTGTCATAACAAGTAACATGGAAATTTATTTTCTTATAGTTCTAGAGGTGAAAAGGCTTTGATCAAGGTGTTCGTGGCATATTTATTCTGAGGCCACTTTTCTTGACTGTCTTTCATGGCTATCTTCTTTAGTCTTCTTTAGTCTTCTCATGGTCTTCCCTGTGTGTGTGTCTGTGTCCCTAATCTGTTCTCATAAAGATATTAGTCATATTGGATTAGGGCCCACCAAGTTGGATTAGGGCCTACTCATTGGGTTATTAAACCTCGTTTTAACTTAATTGCCCCTTTAAAGATTCCTTCTCCAAATAAAGGCACATTTTGAGGTTTTGGGGATTGAGACTTCAGTATATGAATTCTGGGATATACAATTAAGCCCATAACTCTGCCCTAGATTCTCTAGAAGAAGCACAGGTTCTGCCAGCACTTTGATTTTAGGACACCTGGGCTCGAGACTATAAAGTAATAAATTTTTGTTAAGCCATCGTTTGTGATAATTTGTCACAGCAAATTAGAAAAGAAATATAATTATTATAATTACAAGTAGCCTGAATCTATTATTAAGCAGCCAATTATCTGAATTGTCAAATAGCTATACAATGAAATATTATGCAGCAATCAAAAATAGTAAAATATATGTCAATCAAAGGACAAGTGGATAAACAAAAGGTAATATATAGACACAATGGATATCACTGAACCTTAAAAAGGAAGGGAATTCTGACACATGCTATATTATGCATGAACCTTGAAGATATAATGCTGAATGAAAAAAAAAGTCAAAAAAGACAAATACTATACAATTTCTTTCTTTTTTTTTTTTTTTGTGGGTACCGGGGGTCGAACTCAGGACCTCGTGCGCCAGCAGGCGCCTGTGCCACTGAGTAATATCACCGGCCCTTTTCTTGTATGTGGGTACCGGGAGTTGAATTCAGGACCTTGCGCTTGCCAAGCAGGCACTTATGCCTCTGAGCTATCTCACCGGCCCCTACAATTTCATTTATATGAGATATTTGAAGTAGTCAAATTCATAGATACAAAAGTGAATGGTGCTGGGCTCAGTGGCACATGCCTGTTATCCTAGCACAGTGGTAGACTGAGGCAAGAGGATCACAAGTTTGAGCCCAGCTTGAGCAATTCAGCAAGACCCTGTCTCTAAATAAAATAAAAAATAAAAAGGGGCTGGGGCTGTAGCTCTGTGCAAAGGCCCTGGTTCAATCACCAGTACTTCACCCCCCCCCCAAAAAAAAGTGAATGATGGTTGCCAGGTTTAAGGGAATAATGAAGAGTTGTTTATAGTCTAGAATTTCAGTTTTATGAGATTAAAAAGCTTTAGAGATTGGTCATAAGACAATGTGAATACCTGTAGTACATAGCCTACTAAATTGTACACTTAAAAATGATTGGTAAATTTTATTGTACCACAATTAAATTTTAAATTAAATTTTAAAAAATTGTGAAATGAAGATAAGTTAAGGCAAGGACAGAAAAATAGCTACAGTTGCTTTCATTTATATATTTTAGAGAAGGAACATCTTCACATATAATTCTTGTATATACATGACTATCTTTGGAGGGTAGTTAAGAAAACTGGCATAGTGATTACTTCTGGGGGTTGTGAACTAAGAGGTGGGAGGTCAGGGATGGGAGGAGAACTTAAATATCTTTGACACCTTCTGAATTTTGTTTACCAGTACTTTGTTATATGTTGAAATAATAGTTTTTAGGACTGGGGGTATAGTTCAGTTGTAGAGCACTTACTTGCCAGGCATGCACTTATGCCGCTGAGCCATCTCACCAGCCCGTCTTCCCAGAAACCTTAATCCCAGTTTTTCTCCAAACAATACTTGGTCAAAGGGACATATTTCAGCTGGGTGTGGTGTCACACACCTGTAATCCCAGTACTTGGGAGACTGAGACAGGAGGATCATTAGGCCAGCCTAGGCTACATACCAAGACCCTGTCTCAAAAAACAAAAAACAAAATAATGCAAAAAGAAAAGGAGGAGGACATATTTCCACCGAGCCATATTCTTATCTTTGGGAGTTTTATATCTCCATTTTTTAAAAAAAGCTTTTGTTACCTTTTCAGGTCAGGTATCTTTCCAGTTTTGTTTGATGTTATAGTCTAGCTAATTCAGCACCAAGAAAAGTGTTTAGAACACAGTAGGCATATAATAAATTGTAATGAGGGCCGGTGAGATGGCTCAGCGGCGTAAGCGCCTGCCTGGCAAGCACGAGGGCCCGAGTTCGACTCCTGGAACCCACATATGAAAAAGGGGCCGGTGATATCGCTCAGTGGCACGGGCGCCTGCTGGTGCGTGAGGTCCTGAGGTCGACCCCCTGGTACCCACACACACACACACAAAAATAAATAAATAAATAAATAAATAAATAAATAAATAAATAAATTGTAATGGATGATTCATTGCAAAATCAATACTTACAGATCATGTAAAAAATATGATTTTATCTTTATTTAGAAGTGAGGCATTTATAATTTGGTTTAAGCAAAATTTCCCTAGAATGTAAAAGTTTCTTTAAAAGAGAACTTTAACCCAAATATATAAGCCTTTTGCATGTAGGAGGGAGATTATTATTATAGCAATATTTGTTATTATTATTAGAAGAAACAGTAGTATTAACATTAGTAGCTAAGTAATGATAAGTGCATTTCTTACGTTATCACTCCTATAATCTTTCCAGCAGTCTTATTAGATAGAAGTTATTGCTGTACCTATTTTTATGGATGAGGAAATTGAGCTCAGAGAAATTAAGGGATTTAATTTCAAGATTATGAGGCTCAAAATCACGTGGCTAGTAAGTGGCAGAACCAGGTACCCATAAAAAAAAAAAAAAAGATTTAGGCTTGGTAGCTGGGCATGGTGGCGCACACCTGTAATCCCAGCACTTGGGAGGCTGAGGCAGGAGGATCGCCTTTAGTAAGTTCAAGGTCAGCCTGGGCTACCTAGAAAGACCCTGTCTCAGAAAAGCAAAATGGCTGGTGAGATAGCTCAGTGGCATAAGCGCCTGCCTGGCAAGCGTGAGGTCCTGAGTTTGACTCCCGGAACCCACATAAAGGAAAAATAAAAGGGCCAGTGATATCACTCAGCAGCAAAAGCGCTTGCTGGCAAGCCTGAGGTCCTGAGGTCGACTCCCAGTACCCACATAAAAACAAACAAACAAACAAAAAAGATTTAGGCTAGGTACTTCCAATGTAAGAATAGGAATTTGATTTTGTCCTCCTCAGAATTCCAAAGGGAATTAGGGAAGTAGCCAAAGAGACATTAAAAAGAAAAGAAAAGAGAAGAGAAGAGAATTGATAACTGAACTATAAACTGGGGAAGATGACCATCCTCATGCTAGAAAAACATTAGCAGAATTGCTAGAATATAAATTTCAGGCAAGACTGGGTTGAGAAGTAAGACCCTACCAATGTGAGAGGTACTATATATAAAAGCCCATCAAGGGAATAAGTTCAAGAAGCATTTATTCCTAGCTTACAAAAATATCTGAAATAAGAAATAATTATTTTATCAAATGCCTTCAACAGCTATTTAAATAATCTTATGGTTTTCTCTTTTGAATTAATATGTAAAATTATGCTAGTAGAGTTCCTAAATATTTATTTATCCTACATTATTTAAAATAGTAAGTTTTATGTAATCACTAGCAAGACACTTACCTCTGCAGAACCCAGGAACATTTTAGGAGTTGGAATTATCAGATACCTCAGGAAGCAGAGAAAAAAACTTGAAATCTCCTTTGTCTTCCTTCAGATTTCTTAGAATTTAATTTAGAACTAAATATGTTGGTTGCAAGTAAAAACTTGTTCCATGAACCAATTATGTTGTAATTCTGTAAGCATACTTAAATGACGATTTTGTATCCTAATGAATTGTTTTAATTAATAAGCATACAGTTTAAAATATTAAAATAATTTCAGGAATGCAAGTATGGTTGCAGAGCCTCCTCTTCCTTAAGGATCATTTTGAGCAAGCTTGTGTAAATATGGAGAAATATTTATAAGGATGGAAACTGTAAGATCTTTTTTTTTTTTTTTTTTTTTTTTTTAAAGAGAAGAAAAAACAAAACAAATCAAAAGAAGAACAAATTTTCAAACAAACATAATAGGAGGGTAACAATGGTTAATACGTTACGTATTACTATCTTTAAGTTAGTTATTCAGGACACCAGACATTAGCATTCAATTGTCCAAACATTATTGGCACAAACCTTACTCTTCAATGAACTAAGTAAAAATGGTAGTGTATCTATCTTAACCATCTTATATATATATATATACAATTTTTTTCCCTTTCCCTTCTTTCTTTTCCCTATTCCAGTCTCTCTTTCCTTTTGACCAGTTTCTTTTTGATTCACCATGTCTATTGTACATTTTGGATCTTATTTACTCTTTCAGTTTCTCATACTAGAGAGATAATACGATGCTTACACATGTGCTTCTGGTTTATTTCACTTATGAGTATTTTCTCGAGTTGCATCCATTTACCTATAAAAGTCTCCAGTTTATCCTTCTTTATGGCTGAATAGTACTCCATTGTATAAAAATACCACATCTTTCTTATCCATTCCTCAGTTGATGGGCATTTGGGTTGTTTCCAAGATCTGGCTATTACAAATTGTGCTGCTATAAACATGGGTGCACATATATCGCTGTGGTACGATGTTTTTAATTCTTCTGGGAAGATGCCCAGAAGGGGAATAGCTGGGTCAAATGGGACATCCAACCCTAGTTTTCTGAGGAATCTCCACACTGACTTCCACAGTGGCTGTACCAGTCGACACTCCCACCAACAGTGAAGAAGGGTTCCTTTTTCCCCACAGCCCCTCCAGCATTTGTTATTAGTTGATTTCTTAATAGTAGCCATTCTTTCTGGGGTGAGATGGTATCTCAGTGTTGTTTTAATTTGCATCTCTCGAATGACTAGTGATGTTGCACATTTTTTTGTATATTTATTTGCCATTAGTATTTCTTCATCTGAGAAATGTGTATTCATCTCAGATGCCCATTTTTGGAGTGGGTCTTTAAATTTGGGAGGTCTGATTTTTTTGAGTTCTTTATATGTTCTCGATAGTAATCCTTTGTCTGAGGAACAGCTGGCAAACATTTTTTCCCACATTGTGGGTTGTCTCTTCACTCTGTTGGTGGTTTCTCTTGCTGTGCAAAAGCTTTTTAATAAGATGAGATCCCAGTTATTGATTCTTTGGGATAGTTCCCGTGCGGTTGAGTTTTTATTCATAAAGTCTTTGCCTACACCAATGTCTCCAAGGGTTTTACCTATCCTACCTTCCAGCAGATTTAATGTTTCTGTTTTAATATTTAGATCTCTGGAAACTGTAAGATCTTAACTAGTGTAATCTGGATTAATTTTTATGTTTCTTTTCAGTTTGTATATACAGTACTATGGCCTTTTGATATGCTTAATATCATCTATGTTATCTGTTGTGGTGTGCTTGGGAGAATTGAAAGCAGTTCTGATCTCTGTCTTATTAATTCCTGCAAATATTTTGTTAAGCCTTTAGTAGAAGTTATTGAGTATTTTGTAAATTGATTTTTTTTTCAAGCCAGTCGGAGGCCCGGCATGGTGGCACACACCTGTAATCCCAGCACTCAGGAGGCTGAGGCAGGAGGATCACTGTGAGTTCGAGGTCAGCCTGGGCTACAAAGTGAGTTCAAAGCAAGCCTGAACTGTATAGTGAAACCCTGTCTCAAAAAAGACCAAAAAAAAGAGCCAGGTGGAAAGTAAACGTTATTATTTTTTTTAACCCTTCAAAATGCAAGTGAATACGGAATAAAGGCACTTGTATTTGCAGGATTTAAAAAATGATTTTAAATATTTGGATTATTTCTGATTGTTTTCTAAAAGAGGAAGAGAAAGGTATAATGGCCAATGAGACTTGATTCTCAGCAGGAAAATCAAAAGTAGACAAAATATCAGAGTAGAAAAAAAATAAGAAGGAAGCAAACCAGGAACAAGTAGTTAAAAGAAATAGTAACTGTGAGCTTTACTTTCTTTTATTCAAGTTTATTTGCACTCTAAACCTCTTCATCTCCTTAAGTGTTCTGTAGGTTAAACACAGCCTTGCTTTGAAAAATAAAGTAGGTATCAACTAGGGTAGCCATAGAGTAGTTATATATGACTAAGTTTCTGCCACTGGTAGTAAGAAGTTTTGGTGACATATGCAAATACATGGGCATTCTATCTGAGGGTAACTCAGTTTCCAGCGAACACTTGAATGGACTCCAATGGATTAGTGTTGTATCTTTTTCTGTCCTCCTTTTGTGTTGTTAGTCACATGAAGAAACACCCTTGTATTTCCAGCTAATTATTTCATTCTTTTGTGTCATTCTTCTTATCTATCTTCTAGACAGATTTTGAAACAGAGATTTAAGAATGGAAGAAAAGGTTTTAAATTGTTTTCTGGCATCAGGCAGGTGATTTGGGTAGGGCATGTCTTTTGGCTCTTCTTATAAATACTTGTAAGCAGAGTTCTAATGAATTTAGGCTAGTTGTTTGATACCCTGAATAGGCCCTGTGTTACATTCTAAAGCCTATCTCTAAGCAATCACATCAAGTATAGAGTCCACCAAAAAAATATATACATCAGGAAAAGAAAAACTTGTATAAATATTTTGATACTAAAATTACTGAGACATCATGAAATTGATACAAGTTACCGTTAGCCTCTACAAATAAAGGAGGTGCTCGAAGTACTGGCCATTAGTTTCCAGACATTTATTAGTATGGCAACTGCTGAAGTGTGTATACATTTTTTTGACAGACTCTGTATATCTTTGGATGGGAAGATAAATGAATTTAAGCCTATCTGCAGTCTAGGAAGAGTTCACATTGTGAAGGGTTAGTAGCACCATCCTTACAGGAAAAAAATAAAAATAAAAAGACAGCCCATTGCTTGGAAACCACAGAAAATGCTTCAGCTAATATTTTCCTCAATCAGTTTTCTAATCACCTGGTCACTTTGTTGGCTGTATTCTCTCCAAGACAGCCATCACTAATCAGAATTGTAGCTTCTTGCCTATGAGCTAACACTTACTCAGTGATTTCAGCTGGCATTTCCCCTCATATTTATGGGCACATTTATCTTGATCACTGAAATGATCTTGTTTGTATTACAGAGCTCTCATTTGGAAGACAGTGAATCAGCAGCGATACTTTGCTGTGAATGTGAAGAATCAGAAATCTTTAGTGATTTCAATGTACGTAGGTATATGGTTCTATAAAGTCTTTGATGACTCAAGGAAAAGATTTTTTGGGGAGGGGTAAATTTGGCTCTTAAATGCAACTGGTATAGTGCCTATTATTTCATCTCTTTGGCCCTACTCAGCTACATAGTAGCGAAGGCAAATAGGTGTCTTGGAATGAGTGTATATATAAGTAGAATGGTAAATACATATATATATATGTATGTGTATATATATATATAGATATATATAGATATATATATAGCCATCTCCATCCAAAACATGTCTATAAAAGTAGGAAAAAAAATACTGTATCCTGAAACCTTAAATGACTCTCTTTCATTAAGGAATATGATTATCTTTATGGCTTTTTTCATCCTCATGCATACTCCTCCCCCAACTTCATTGCTGAGGATTGAAACCAAGACCTTCTCCCTAAGCTCCAACACCAGGCCAGTTTTTATTTTTATTTTGAGATAGGGTCTTGCTAAGTCACTAAGCTGCTCAGACTGGGCTCAAATTTGCATCCTCCTGCCTTAGCCTCCCAGAGTGCTGGGATTATAGGTGTGTGCCACCACACCCAGGTTTCATTCATACTTTTTTTTTTTTTTTTTTTGTGGGTACCGGGGATCGACCTCAGGACCTCGCACGCCAGCAGGTGCCCGTGCCGCTGAGCGATATCACCGGCCCCTTTTTCGTATGTGGGATCCGGGAGTCGAACTCGGGCCCTCGCGCTTGCAAGGCAGGCGCTTACGCCGCTGAGCCATCTCACCGGCCCACATTCATACATTTTTTTAATGGTCAGTAGTATCCTTTTCCTGGTAGCAACTGCTTGGTATTGGTGCTGCCACTGGGCCATCATTCCCTATGTACATAGGCCTGAAAGTCCTGACTGTTGATAAAGTTAAGCCAAATATGGTTGTATTCACTGGAGTAGAGAGATAACCTTATCACCTCAAATATAGAACATTAAACTATATAACTCTATTTCATGAAATGTTATAAATTTTGTTTATCCCATCTGACCCTCAGCATAGTTTTCAAGGAATCAGGATGAATTTAGAAAATGACTTTAAATGACTTATTTTTATAGATATTGCAGTGGGTGGTGAGATTAGTCCAGAAATTCTCAGTATATCCTGAGATACAAATAAATTTCCCCTTATTCAATAGCCTGTTCTTTTTCCTTAAAAGGGTGTTCAAATATCTTGGAGTGAAGGGAAGAGTAGTGGGTAGGGAAATTAAATGAGCTCTACAACTGACAATTAGATATTTTTTCTTTGGACCAAAAAAGAAAAAAGAAGAAATCTGAGAGTCTAGGCTACAAGAATACAGACCTATTCCCAGCTACTGTATATTTATGACAATTAGAAATAAACAGGACCGATTCTTTGTGAGTGGCCCAGGTCTCCACCCTCTGCTTCTCCTTTCAAACCAGATGTCTAATTTACACTTTTATCTCTTTGCTTCCCACTGAATCTAAATTGAAGTCTCAGATTATGATACCTTGGTTTTAATTGTGCTGATCTTTACCATGAAGCATATGGAGATTTGGAATGAGGAAAGATTTTATACAAGCATAGTTTTGGACTGTCACACCCTGGGGAGACTAGGCTGATGTTGGAATTTTCCCTCCATTTTTATGAGCAGTTCAAGATGGTTTGTATCAAATTGAAGCTTATTAAACGTGGCAGCCCTTTTTCTCATTTGGAGATTTGTTCCATGTCTTGCTATATACTGAATCCTACTTAAGAAATTCTCCAGGCTGGTGAGATGGCTCAGCGGTGTAAGCGCCTGCCTTGCAAGCGCAAGGACCCGAGTTTGACTCCCAGAACCCACATATGAAAAAAGGGCCAGTGATATTGCTTAGCGGCACGGGTGCCTGCTGACGTGCGAGATCCTGAGGTTGACCCCTGGTACCCACAAAAAGAAAAAGAAATTCTACAAAGCACAGTTAACATGCTTTATATAAGCTGAATTACAAAACACTTTTTAATTGTTTGGCTCATTTGATCTTTTTCCCCAGGATTTTACTGGACTTGATCTTTTCCAACACATTGTTGAGTTTCACTCCTGAAAATTCTATCAAAGTAAGCTGTGCTTCTCATATATGTTACCTTAGTTTTGCCTGGTCTTCAGCTTTACTTCATCTTCGTGGCACAATTTTAGGACCTTCACAAATTATATTGACCAACCTGGTTATACTTCATTCCACGTTGATGAAGAGTCAGCAATGGCATGAATTCCGTCATTATGACACACTAAAAGCTGAGTTGTGCTCATGTCCCTAATGCTTGAAAACATTAACTGATGAATCCACATGAACATTTTTTTGTTATCGACATTTAGCAGATGACAAACTGAGTGTGTGAAGGTTATATTCTTTGCCCAGTGTTGTATGATAAGAAGGGAGAGTGCCGACATCATATATCAGCTGACAGCTATCAGTGAGCTCATTACAGAGAGCAGCATCATTGATGGAATATGTACCAGGCGCTTTATATAGTATCCTACAAGATTTATTTGTTAAATCTGTAACGGTGTTCTGTGAATTTGCACTGGCTCATTGTCTTAGCTGATTTTGTCTTGCAAAGACCAGTACATAGAAATATGCATCAGGCCAGTGAGATGGCTCAGCGGCAAGAGCGCCTGCCTGGCAAACGTGAGGTCCTGGGGTCGACTCCCGGTACCCACATAAAAGAAAAAAAGGGCCAGTGACATCGCTCAGAGGCACAAGTGCCTGCTGGCAAGCGTGAGGTCCTGAGGTCGACTCCCGGTACCCACATTAAAAAAATATATATAGGGCCAGTGAGATGGCTCAGCGGCATAAGCGCCTGCCTGGCAAGCGCGAGGGCCCGAGTTCGACTCCCGGAACCCACATACGAAAAAGGGGCTGGTGATATCGCTCAGCGGCACGGGCGCCTGCAGGCGCGTGAGGTCCTGAGGTCGACCCCCGGTACCCAAAAAAAAAAAAAAAAAAAAAAAAAAATATATATATATATATATATATATATATATTTTTATGAAGTTGGACACATGGGGAAAGAGCAACTGTAGTTTTAATGGTTTTTCTCCCTTAGAAAGAATTAGTTAGGTATATGTACTTAGAAATTATTCTTGATTGCTTTATTGCCAGAACTTTCATTCATTTAAGTCAGGTTTGTTGGTTTTTTCCTCTCCAAAAGCCAAAAATGGTTAAATGAACTTGACTGACTCTTTGAAGGTATTGGATCTTCCTGTTTTGCTTATTCAGGGAGTATTTCCCATTCCCCCTCCCTGCCTCCAGACCTCTTTTTTCTCCTTATTTCCTTTCCCATGTGAAAGGGAATGAAGAACTTCTTCTTAATCTAAAGGCTTAACTTTGTAGGATGAAAAGGTTATAGGGCAAATTGATTGAAAAATCTTCATTATTTACTTTTCTTCAAAGGAAGTAATTTGGGATCTTGATAACTATTTGAGGTAGAAATACTGATGTAAAGAGAAAGAGTAGTTGATAAAGTTAATCACTGAAGAGTTTTCTCTTCAATCTTGGGATAATAGAAGTATGAGCTTTGATTATTTGTATTCATTCTTTCACCCAGCATTGTTTGACTCTCATGTGCAAACCACTGGACAAAGGAACTGTGGGGTTGGGCATAAAAATATAGATGCTATGCTTAGAGAATGAATAATCTATACTTCGACAAATGAGGTTTATGGACATTCATAAAAAAATTATATAAAGAAGAGAGGGGAAGATCATTACACGCAGTACATGGGAAGAAGAGAAGGAATCTGGATAAGTAGAAAGACACTTGGTGGGTGGCTAGTTTGTCTAGAAGGCTAGCTGCCTTCGATCTCCAGAGGCTTTCCTGGAAGAGAAAGAGTATGGAGTGACCCCCTACCCCTTTTCTGGTTCCACTCTGCCTCCAGGGAAACACAAAATGGTTAGAAACAGCTACTTGCTCCCTCTGTTGTGCACAAGGTTGTTGGGGAGAAGGATTGTATGCTCCAGAGCAGAGTGACAGTGTGACTGGAAGAGGTCACAGAAGATACTGGCCCTAGCTGCAGGAATGTAATGTTGGCTCCAGATAATAAGGAATGTTAAGTAGTGACTAGAGCAGGTCATGGTGCTAATGGCTACAGCAGCCACTGAGACTCCTGAGAGTCCTGAGGTTCCTCTCCCTTGCCCTCCATATATCTACTGCTATCCAGCCTAAAAAGAGAAAAAACCCTGTAGAAGCTGGGATTACAATCACTGTAATCATGGGGGCTCAGCTAGGAAGAACTGGATGCATTATCATTGTAGAACTGTTTGTTCCTCAGCCTGGTGGTCAGGAAAATACTTGCTATATTAATTTATTTCCTAAGAATAGAACATTTAAAAAATTTTCTCATTTTCCTGTTTTCTGACTCCCACTCCTACCCAAAACATGTAGAATAGTTTATCATACTATTTGCATGTTCTGTTTCATTGCTTGGCCTGGTTTGTTGTATTCTTGTAGGGAATACATTTTCCCTCTGTACAATCAGAGAAGCTTTTGTTTGGATAGCCCAATGAAAGGAAGAGATGTTAGCCTTTCATGTTATTAAAGAAAACAAAAAGAAAAGATCACCCTCTAGAATCAAATGTGGAGAAGACAGACAAAGAGGGGAAACCTAAAATGTAAGAATTATTTGGTTTGTGCTAGGGATGTAGCTCAGTGAGTGGTAGAGTGCTTGCCTGGCATGTGCAAGGCCCTGGTTTTTTAAAAAATTAGTTTACAATTTTTTGTTTGTTTGTTTTGGTGGTCCTGAGGATGGAACCCAGGATTTCTCATACTAGTCAAGCACTCTACCACTGAGCTACATCCCTCTTCTAGGTGAGGATATGGTCTTAGAATACAACAGTATCCATTCATTCATCCATCCATTTATGGTAACTAGGGATTGAACCCAGGGCCTTCTCATTGAGCTACATCACCAACTCTTCTTTAAAATTTTGAGACTTGGTCTTTCTAAGTTGCTAAATTGACCAGTCTGGGCGCAATCCTGATTCAGCCTCAGAATGCTAGGATTACAGGCTGACACAATTGCACCCAACTAACAATACTGTACATTTAGAGATCAGCTTCTATGAGATTTTTCACATGGAGACATTTTGTGTGAATGGCTTTGAAGAGAGAAATAGTAACCTACTAGCAAGTTCAAGATGAAGGATTTAAGAATTTTTTAAAAATTATTAGCGTTAAGGTTAATCCTATTCAAGGCCTGTTGTGGAGTGGCCAATTCTTTTTTTTTTTTTTTTTTTTTTTTGTGGGTACCGGGGGGTCAACCTCAGGACCTCGCGCACCAACAGGCACCCGTGCCGCTGAGCAATATCACCGGCCCCTTTTTCGTATGTGGGATCCGGGAGTCGAACTCGGGCCCTCGTGCTTGCAAGGCAGGCGCTTACACCGCTGAGCCATCTCACCGTCCCAAGTGGCCAATTCTTATGGATAAAAGATGGAAGAGACTTTATTCTTCAGTTGTCTTCCAAAACATCTTGGTTTTGTTTTGTTTTTCCCTTTGGAGAGAGTCTGATCCAAATGATTATACTGGTAAGAAGCCTCTTGTGCTATTAAACTTATTTTACTTGGTTCCAGGATAAGATGTAAAAAACCACAGTTCAGCTGTTTATTACAGAGTAATTACTATGAGAAATAATTTTCTTTTGTTTTTAAAGATCTTACCCTTTTGAGTGACATTTGAGAGATGAGACTTGTAGTAATCTTGGGTACAAAGGTTATTTTTGAAATTAGCCTTTGTTAGGGTCAGGACGCCCGCTGCGTGAAGGAAGACTCCAAGAAGCTTTTTCTCATGCAAAGGGCAAGGGGTTTTATTATCCAAGCATGCGTGGGGCTCATTGAACACGCAGAAACAGTGGGCCCCGGGGAGGGTCAGTGTGGGGCTTATATGTCTTTAGGACAAAGGGAGGAGTGGTCTTAGCAAGCGCGGTTACAGAAGCAAATGGCATTGGTTATTTTAAACAGTTACCTTTATTCGTTGGGAGAGAATGACTACATGGGAGTTTAAGGCTGAGTGGTGGGGGCTGTTTCCTAATATGGACAACAGGTGGTCCGGAACAGCACATTCTGTAATCCTTGCAAATTTCTTAGCCCAGAGTCAGTCGTTATCTTGCAGCCCAGTTCCCTGGTCTGTGGTCAGCTTTGTTCTGTTTTATCTACTTTGGGCTGCTTTGTAACAGCTCAACTCCCAGAACACTGGGAGGAGGGGGACAGCATGGTCTGTACATTCCCAGAAGGGAAAGTTTTTCTTACATTCCCCCCTTTTTGTTTTTGTGAATCTCTAATCTTAGAGATTGGAGTGTCTATTTTTAGGATCATCTAGAGCTGTATATTGTTGTCTAATGAGCATTAGTTTTACATTGTCAATCTGGTTATATATTTGAAGCTAGGAATAGGTATGGGTTTATCTCTTGAAATAATGTCTAAATCAGGCAAAAGAGAAGTTAAGACACATAACCCAGTCCAGTTTACAGGAAGGAGAGTGAAAGCCAGATTTTTGGCTTTCAGGCCACTCATCACAGGTGGGGGCAGCAATATTAATAACATCAGTGACATTAACACATACATGGTCAAGCAGAACATTTTTTTTTTTTAGCTTAATCTTTAGGGTGTTGGTTCCCCTTTCCATCGTCCACTTATCTGGTTTTGTGGGTGGAGAGACTGAGGTTGGCAGCACTTTGAAGTGGCTATGGTGGATCCAGGCGGTCTTTTTAGAAATCGCCTGAAGAGTACCTGGGTACTTGGTTTCACCGCTTGAGCAGGTCTTGTGGTCGGTGGGTCAGGTGGTGGGTGTTTTTGGTGGAACACCCGATGGATGGAGGAGAGCACGGGCTGTAGAGCCTGAAGGGACTTAACGAGATCTTGATTAGTAAGATCTGTAATCTCTAGTTTAGGTAACGGAGGGGTAGGTCAGCCAAACATGGCTTTAAAGGGGAAATTCCCGATATATAGGGAGTGCATCTGGCCCGGAGGAGAGCAAAGGGGAGGAGGCTATACAGGGTGAGGGCGGTGACCAGAGTCATGTTGGTGTTTAGCTGCAGCAGCTTTTGCTGAAGTCTCTTGGTGCATCGAGGTCTGAAGGTCTCTGGGGCAGACGGTCGCACTTCTGTAAGCTCAGGTGTCCATGTCTTGATTTGGGAGCATTGAATCCATGGAGCACAGCCTGTAACTTTAAGAGCAGTGGGAGTGGTTAGGATCACCTCGTTGGGTCCCTTCCACTTTGGTTGGAGAGGCTCCTCTTTTAGGCTGTAATCAGGACTTGGTCTCCCGGACTTGAAGGAGTGGACTGGCGTGGGCATGGGGCTCAGATGTCTCCATAACAGTCTGCTGAAGTTTCTGAAGTATCTGGTGCAGCGCCTTTATCTCTCTCAATGTTTTAGTCTTAGTGGGGAGGCCTCCATCCATCCTCAATAGGTATAAATCAAAACGAATAAGTGTCTCTTATTTTCGTTGGTGGGTTTAATTTTAGTAAAATCCACTTTAACATCTTTAGATGGCACAGTTTCTTGTCTCCGGACACCTAGTCATTGTGTTGCCAGGAGACAGGGTTGTTGTGGGATCAGTTAGTGTCCCTCTCAGTCACCGAAGCACATCAGGTCCATATCACAAACTGTCTCAGGAAGCAGAGCCTCTGTCTGGATGGTTCGCTCTAAGGTGACAACCGTTGTTCTCACTCTCCAAACCCCATCGATTACCATGTTGTTGCCATTTGAAAAGAGAGTCAGGTCCGGGTCCTGAAGGGGCACATCCTGTAAGTCTGGTCGGGCTGAGTACACCATCTCAATGGCTTCAGCACAGTCATGTTCAGGTGGCTCCAGGGAAGTGGGCAAAAGAGAGGCAGGATTAATAGCTTGTACAGTCTTGATAATTAACTTGGGGTCTTTTAACAAGGTCCCTTGGTATTGGGCCAACCTGGTTTTTGAGAGCCATTTACCTCTAGGTCCTCTCAATAAAGTCTCTACTGTATGGGGCACAAACATACTTAGCTTTTGTCCCAAAGTCAATTTGTCAGCTTTTTTTACTAGAATGGCTGTGGCGGCAGTCGAACGCAGGCAGGAAGGCCATCCTGCTGCCACGGAGTCTAGTCTCTTAGCTAAATATGTCATGGGGCGTTTCCAGGGTCCCAGTGTTTGTGTAAGAACACCCTGAGCAATGTCGTCTTTTTCATGGACAAACAGCTGGAAGGATTTCGTGATGTCAGGTAGTGCCAAGGCAGGGGCACTTACCAGTCTCTCTTTTAAATCTTTAAAAGCAGCCTGTCGTTTAGGATTTTACTCCAACAGAGGGCTATTTCCTCCTTTTAAAGCCTCATAGAGGGGCTTCGCTATTGCTGCAAAATTAGGGACCCAAAGGCGACATTACCCAAAGGCGACAGTACCCAATGGTTCCCAGAAATTTCCTCAACTCCTTTTTGGTCATCGGCACTTGGAGGCCCTGAATGGCCTGAGTGCATGAGATTGGCAGAGAGCGTGTTTCATCCTTTAATATAAATCCTAGAAACTTAGCAGTCTGCACGCAAATTTGAGCTTTTTAGTCAATTATCCCTATCTAGTACATAAGATGTTTTTATCTAATTTGTCTTTTAATAGGACATCACTGAAGAAATTTTATGACATTATCTGGACTGTTTAATATTTAGGCATCTCTAAATACTGTGGCATGTATATAGCATATACATCACATAAGTTTTTGTTAAAAATTATCATTTGACTGGTGACCTTATATTAGCATGAACCTCTTATCATAAATATCTGGAGCACAAGCAAAGGCAGGTGTCTGAATCTGAAAGAAAGAAAGAAAATGTTATCTCTGTAAACAATCCCAGTTTTTATATTTCAGAAGACCTGTACATCTGGAAGGTATGAATACACTTAATATACTATGAGATCAGCAATACTGAATTGTCATAGCCATATGAAAACTTTTGTTTCTTAATTTAGTTTTCTACCAGAACATCTTTAAATCAGAAAACCTCATTGTCCTGTTTTAGAAAATTTAACCTGTTGATGATGACCAATGTAAACATATCACAATAATACATTTTGTCTAACAATTTTTGATGACTTATGAAAACCAGATCACTTAACACATTATTTTGAACAATAAGAAACTCTCAAATCATAATACAATAAACAATAAACAAAACATGTATTACATTTATAGAACCAATTTTAACATCATTTTGGCCAGCTGGCAACTTTTGGTGGAAGCATACCAGACAAACGTTTTAAAAATCCAAAAATGTAAAAAGAAAATTTGTTGAGCTCAAATAAAACAGCTGTTTACAGGTTGGGCACACAGAAAAACAAAACATACAGACAAATTTAAAAAAAATCAGAGTGCACTCATATATATATTGGTCAAATTAAATTATAGTAACTCTTATAATTTTAGAAGTTTATAATTACAAATAGACTAGTCAGAATTATTTGTAGGTCAATAGCAGAGATCTCATAAGAATTTGGAAGAAACAAAAAAATAAATTCCTTCATAAAAATATTGACAACTTTCATGTTTTTTTTTTTTTTTATGTAGCTTCCAGCTCAGTCATCTCTATACCCTCTGTCACATACTCAAACCTTTCTTTTACTCTCTTAGCATTCTCTCGGTAAGAATATCATTTATATAAATTTTTTTTGATATATCTTTGTCAAAACTTATTTTGACCCCTTGTTCCTGGGTTGTTACAGTTACGCCCAGTTTCCCGCGAGCTGTAAATGTTGCAGCCATTTGTGATTTAAGAGCAGAGACCCTCTTTGTGTGCGGAGAAAGAGAAAAGCACACTTCAGGATAAGGTTTTTGTCCCAGGTGTTTTGAGCCAGGGCACCCAGCTTGTGTTTCCCACTGTGGCTTACTCAGCTTACTCGATGTTTTGACAAAGCAGGCATTTACATTTTTCCTGTAAAACTTTCCTAGATGTTTGTAGGCAGCGCCAGGCTGGTGACGTCCAGGCTGGCCATTGGGGCAGCACTGGCCCTGTATACAACCAGGAGTTTATATATGGAAACTAATTTGGGTGCTCAGGCTTTCCGGTGACAATATTTTATATTTTATTGATTACCTGGGGGTGGAGCGACCCTTTAGCTAATCATCCCACATTGAATGTGGGTCACTCAAGCTCACAGAAGTTTTGGAGCTTTACTTTTTATCTTAACTCTATAATCCACTTTGAACTTATCAAAATTGTTAAGCATACATTTTAAAACAGTTGACTTACTACCAGCAGAACCCATTATGTCAATGACTTGGACAACACAGTAACCCACAATTACAATTTATCTAAGCAAGTCCTGTCTTCTCCATTTAATCTGAAATGTAAACAAAATTTTGAGACTAACAAATGGTCTCCTGCCAGCAGGTTGACTTTCTCTGGTAACAGTGACTTGGAAGCGCAGGCGCAGGGGGGTGGGTATGGACGCAACACAAGGGAGCATGCGCACACACACAAAAACAGACAATCCCGGGAATAATAGCCACATCGCTCTTGACCTCAAATTTAGAACAGATTCAGAGGACAACCTCTGACAGACGGCAAAACATCGCGTCTGGTGGCCTAGCTCTCACAGGTTTAAGCAGGACAGACGCTAGCACAGAACAGATACCTGGACGAGCCTTGGGCAAATTGCCAAACCAGAAACCGAATTACAAGCACGCTTATCTTGGTTGGGAGGCGGGAATTTAGTTGTCTCTGTCTGGTAGCCTTGCGTCCTGTCTTGCAGCTGATCTGGGGGGGCCAGCTGAAGATCAGCTTTTTGGCGCCTTGGCCCCCCAAGGGTTAGCTGCCAGGCAAGGAGGCATCGAGGCCCCCTCCTTATTGTCCATGGTGGGTGCTGTGGAACAAAAGAGGTTAGTGGCACCAAACAAAGACAGACAAACACTAAGACCAAGATAATAGACAAATGCCGGCATACACAACTTCCCCAGAAGAGGAAGTAAACTGAATCTGATGGGCGGCGAATGGTGACCGCGCTGAAAACAAAAATTCCGAGACAGAATCCAAATCGGTGACTCCACCGCTAACCGGTCTGTTGGACCGAGAGTGTCTTACCAAAAACAAAAATTCTGAGACAGAATCCAAATCGGTGACTCCACCGCTAACCACTTGGGGCGTCCCCCAAGGAAAGTGGCCTGTGGCTCAAAAAGGATGCCTATGGCATTCACCAAAGGACTCACGTCCTTAGGTGCAAGCCACATGGATCAAGAAGCTCACGCTTCCTGAAACCGACCACACTGAGGCACAAGAAGCTAGGATCCAAGCATAACAAAGAACAAGAGAACAAAGAACAAGAAACAAGAACGGCCGTACTCACCCCGAGAGGCAGCTGTTGGGGTCGTCTTCCGACGCAGGGGGCAATCCCCGATCTCGCTGGGGCCTCCAAAATGTTAGGGTCAGGACGCCCGCTGCGTGAAGGAAGACTCCAAGAAGCTTTCTCTCATGCAAAGGGCAAGGGGTTTTATTATCCAAGCATGCGTGGGGCTCACTGAACACGCAGGAACAGTGGGCCCCGGGGAGGGTCAGTGTGGGGCTTATATGTCTTTAGGACAAAGGGAGGAGTGGTCTTAGCAAGCGCGGTTACAGAAGCAAATGGCATTGGTTATTTTAAACAGTTACCTTTATTCGTTGGGAGAGAATGACTACATGGGAGTTTAAGGCTGAGTGGTGGGGGCTGTTTCCTAATATGGACAACAGGTGGTCCGGAACAGCACATTCTGTAATCCTTGCAAATTTCTTAGCCCAGGGTCAGTCGTTATCTTGCAGCCCAGTTCCCTGGTCTGTGGTCAGCTTTGTTCTGTTTTATCTACTTTGGGCTGCTTTGTAACAGCTCAACTCCCAGAACACTGGGAGGAGGGGGACAGCATGGTCTGTACATTCCCAGAAGGGAAAGTTTTTCTTACAGCCTTAACTCATAGTTCTTAATGAGGCTGCACATTAGAATCAGCTGGTGATCTTTTTAAAAATAAGCACGAGATCTCACCCCACTTCAGTTAAATCAGGATCTCTGTGAGTAGGACTTAGATACTGTTAGCATTTTTTAAATGTTCCCATGATTATTCTAATGTGAATGTGAATCAAGGTTTAGAACCACTGGTTTAATTCTAGCTATACTAATTCTTGCACCTTCAAGTCAGAAGTCCAGTCTGCAGTATTTATAACATCTTTTTCCTAACAGCAGATGAAACTTGAGAGGGACTAAAATCTTAAGAAACTGTATGTATTTGATTACTCAAGTACCATGCATTTAACCTCTATTCTGTGAAATTCCTTGACCAGGCTTTCATTAAAAGAGGAGCAGCTCTGGGTGGTTAAAGCAGGAGGATGGAGTTCAGCCTGGGAAATTTAGTGACTTTGTGAGACCTTATCTCAAAAGGAGCATTGTTTGGAGGGGTATAGCTTAGTATGAATTCCCTGAATTTAATCCCCATACAGTATTACTTTAAAAAAAGGGAACAATTGCTGAAATTAGTGATCCAAATCCATTTAAATGAAGGGTTAACTTTTCCACACTTCATGGAAGGATATAAAGACTTATACTTCCTATATTAACACTGCTAATGAGCTCAAGAAAATAACATTTTGAGCTCAAGAAAATTATACTTTTATTGAAATAAAATATACATAAAGAAAAGTGCATTTATTTTGCAGTTTTATGTACAATTTAAAGAATTTTTACAAACTGATGTTTTCACAAACATTAAGAAGTTATGTAGCTTGAACCTAGATCAAGAAATGGAATATACCACTTACCCCAACCAATTCCCCCTTTTTTCTCTATTCTGACCAGTACTTTCCCAGCCATCACCCTTCCTCCACTTTCCTGACTTTTTGACAATATAGTTTTGATGAGGGCATGAGGACCTTCTCTGACTTCCCAAAGTCAGGGCTCACAGTCATGCAAATAGTTAAAGAGCTTAGGCTCAAGGTTCAGACTGCCTAGGTCAGAACTGTACCTCTAACACTTACTGGCTGTGTTAATCCACTTCCCTAAGCCTCACATCCCCCATCTGTAAAATAGGGATAAACCATTTGTCCTATAAAGTTGTCGTTTGAAGTAAATAATTTATGTTAAGCACTAGAGATTTACTAGTACATTAAATGTGCTGAGTAAATGGCAAGAGCAGATATAGGATTCCCTCATGTCACTATCTCTTCAATAGAGTAAGGGCAGAGTCAGCCACTGTGTCTGTGCACACAATATTAATACTTTAGGTCTAGATGAAAGGAGGTAGAAAATAGTGGTCATCTGACCATCTTTCCTTTTATTCAACATCCCTAATTTGGCTTGTGGCATAACTAACATGTGGCAACTTCTGAAATATATTCTTAAAAATGGCTATTGAAAGGCCAAAAAATGTTCTTATACATCTTTATATTCTCAACAGCTCCTAATACAGTAATCTGCAAATTGCACATAATTTATGCTATGGCTAAAGGCACCTGAAAATTATGCTCCGGCACACCATGGTTTCCTGTGCTGGATTTGTATCTGATCCCTCTTATGACCAGAATATATTTTTGAGACATCTGGCATTGGAGAATGCAGAATGTAGCAGTGAAAGAACTGTAGGCAAAAATAAGGATCATGGTCTAATTTGAAAAATAAACTAAATAAAAGCTTCAGCTGTATTTTCTTCCCTAATCTGAGGCAAGATTAGCTCAGGCATAGTTGCCACTTATTTTGGTTTGAAAGAGCAACGAAAATAAGAATTGGCAGGACTTGTAGGTTTTTCATTAGTAAAATTTTACAGACACTTTAGATTATAGCTTGGTGGAAAAATTACCCTTCAGAAGAGGTGGGATAAAGCAAGACAACTTACTATGTGACAGAAATTGTGCTAAATACTTTCTACACACTTTTGTATTGAATCCAAGTATTTGACATACTTTCAGTAGTTCCTATTTAAAGGTGAAGAATCAGGCTCATCTAAAATATGTGACCACATTAGTAGTAAGAGCTAAATTTGCTTGACATTACTAGCTTGAGCTCTTAACCTTTTGCTGGGTTGCTTTTGCCCTTGAATGGAATATTGCTATTCTGGTGCTAGGAGGTCAGGGTCATAGGGATTTTGGTTTTCAACTCTGGCTTAAAGCTTTTTTAAAAATACAGAAATTTAAGTCTCACCTTAGGAGGTTTCACTCAGTGGGTTTTGGATAAGACACATCATCTTTATTCTTTACAAAGGTCTATAGATGATAGTGCAGCCAGATTTGATAATCATGATACTTAGAAATTCACCATGGAGGAATTATAAAATTATAGATTAGAAGCATCTGAAAACTGAATTTAGAATATTGTAAATACTGTTGGTAGAAGTGTAGGAGGGAGATAGATTAATAAATCAAGTTCATGTTTCAGGAGATAAGGTGGTATATGTCACTGAAAATTGACGTATCACTGAGGTATTTCATAGTCAGATTAATTCTCCACTCTTTTTGTGAGTTTCTAGAGTGCTGCCACTATTGTAGTTAAGCATAATCTTTTCTCAACCCTATTTGCTCTCAGATGTCCCATTTCTCAAATGATGTAAGCGAATTGTAAATTTAATAAAGTCTTAATCTTGATGAACCTGTCTTCTAGATCACTCACAATGCCTTTTGTATATTTTCTCACAATGTACTTCAGCAGTAGGAAAGGAGTAGCAATTCTTCCTCTTGCTTTATAGTTAGGTAAGTTGAGTTACAAAGCCCATGGCTTGCTGAGAACCGCAGTATATTTTGTGTAGTTGAAATAATGGCTAACATTTTTTGAGCACTAACCAAATGCCTGGCCCTGTCTTATTTGTTTTACCTGTATAATCTCACATTGCATTTCTGACATTGATAGTGTTATTTATCCCTGTTTGAGAAGTGAGAAAACTGAGCTCATTTATTCTACAATTATTTGAGTTTACTCTATGGCAGGTACCATTTTAGACAATGAGTACCCTCTGGTGAATAAAGGAAACCCTCCCCTAATGGAATTTATGGTCTATTGGGGAAGACAGATGATAAGAAAATGTTATGAAAATACAAATGGGGAAACAATTATAAAGAATAGCAAAGCAAAATAACCATTTAGGTAAAGTCTTGTCAAGAAGGGCATCTCTAACATGGTAATATTTTAGTTCATAATAGTTAAGGTATTTGCTTAGGGTCACACATCTAGCAAGTGGCGATGTTCAAGTCTGATTCCCAAGGCTGTGCTCACTGTGTTATACTGCCTGTCAGACATGTGTTTGGAATCCATTCCAAGCTGTGACCTTTGTCTCTTGTCATATCAGCAATCATACCATGATACTGTACCAGATTTTCAGAAGGAGCATCATAAAATTTATAACCCATAAAGTTATAATAATAAGGTAATTCTTTCAGAAGAACCCTGTCTCCTAAAATGCTTCCTTAAAGAGAATCATAAGAGGAGGACCTCAAGATGGCGGATGAGTAAGAAGCAGGCAGCAAAACTCTCTCTAAAAGTTACCATTGGAACACGGGAATATAGAGACCCGGAAAGCGCAGGAGGGGGGGAGATGCCTCCCCGAAACCCAGAGAAGTTCTGAAGCGCAATCTGGGACCCCCAGCACCAGTGACGGGTGACTTCCAACAAAGAAAAAGGAAAGAAGGAGCAGACCGCGCGCGCGCACCTTCTACTATCCCGGGAGTTGCAGCGCCGCGGAGGCTCAATTCTACGGACACACGGTGGCAGCTGGTGCCCAGGGAGCCCCCACGGAGGATCCTGAGACAGCGGCGGAGCAGGGGAGCGGCGGAGAACGGCGCTGACCGGCGGTGAGTGTCTCTCAGCCACAGCTGCCCCGCGCCAGAGAGCGACCGGCCGGGCGCCATTGTGGGGGGTGTGGCGAAACTCAGAGCGGCTCGAAAACTGCTCTGGGAACTTGTGCTCCGGACAGGGCAGCACGGGGCCTCTCAGGCCCACGAAAGTGTGCTGAGGTCAGCAGGCGAATGAGACTGGACTCTCAGCCACACCTGTCCCGCGCCAGAGAGCGACTGGCCCGGCGCCATTGTGGGGGGCGTGGCGAAAAACCAGAGCGGTGGGAACCAGTGCAGGGAACCCGCGCTCCGGACAGCGCGCTGAGCCTCTCAGGGCCAGGGATCGTGAAAGGGTGTTGAGAGCGGAGGCGAGCTAGACTGGTCTCTGCCTGAAAGTACGCGCATCTGCTCACCGCCCCCCAGAGGGCGCTCCTGGCTTACTGGGACGGACCTGCACAGAACAGGACTCTGTCACCACAGGGTAACTGCCTACAGCAGAGTCAACACCTAGAACTGATTCTTTTTTATTTTTTATTTTTATTTTTATTTTTATTTTTTATTATTATTTTTTTTTCTCACTGATTTTTTTTTTTGTTCTGGCGAAGGGTTTTTTTGTTTTTGTTTTGTTTTGTTTTGTTTTTTTCGTGGGGTTTTATTTTTGATCTGTCTGTTTTATTGTTTTTATCTTCGTTTTTGTTTCTGTATGTGTATTTGCTCTTTCCTTCATTATTCTCTGGTTTTTTATATGAGTGTAAACAGCGCCTCTAACTTCTTTGTGATTGTGGTTGTGATCTGTTCTTCCTTTTATCCCTTCCTTCTCTTTCTACCACCTGTCCTCCGCACTAGTATCCCAATTTTAGTGGGATCCCTCTTGGTCCTCTAACCTTACATCTAATTCCTTCCTCTTCTCCCAATACTCTATTTCCTCCTTAACTCATTTTAAATTTAAACTCCTCAGGGGAAAAATTGACATACACAGGACTTGTATACTGCATATAATTTTTCTGGTGTGTTTTAGATTTTGTTATATAACCGCAACTCTATACAGCTAAAAGTGGTAAATAACTGGTTAGCTCAGTCTGTCATTTTCTAGGCTGTGTTTGATGCTTTAGTTAACATTATAGCCAAATGTGAAATAATTGTTCTAAACATCTTTCCTTCCTGATATTTCATGATTGAGATTGACTAAGGGACACAGAAAATACAGTGGCACAGTACCAAAGAATCAAGGACTGGGCCAAACAGGTAGCAACTTCACATACCCAACGAATTGAAGAGGTAGGATCTGGCAGAAAGCTCAAAACCTAAAAGCAAGCTCCACTTGGAAGATACTGCAGAGAAGTAGTCATCTTCTAAAGATCTTAAACACTAGCAATAAAGTAACCTACTATAGGTAATTTGCAAACATCACCCCAGGAATTAAAGAAAGAAAAAATGAGACGACACTTAAACAAGATGCAACCCCACACATCCAATTCACCAAAGGCAAACCTAGGGAGCAACGAGGTGGGACAATCCGAAAGCCACCCACCTGGCCTATCTGAAGTGGTAACAACAAAGCAACTGAATGAGGTTCTGGAAAAAATTAAAACAGAAATAATCTCACAGATAACTGCAGAGATAATGTCTACAATGAAGACCATGCTTAAGGACACTATAGCTGATACAGACAAAAAAATAGATGAACTTAAGAAAACTATAGAAACCATGAATGCTCAGCATAGGAAAGAAATGGAATCCATAAGGCAGATTCAAGCAGATACCCAAGAGATAAAAAATTCCATTGAAAGTATTTGTAGCAGAATAAGCCAATGCGAGGACAGGATCTCAGATATAGAAGACAGGCTTGCAATTAGTGATCATGAAATGGAAAAATTCTTAAAAATAGCAAGGGACCATGAAAAATCAATTCAGCAGCTGCTAGATGACTCAAAGATAAACAACTTAAGAATAATTGGAATAAATGAAAAAGCAGGAGATAGCATCAACGACATTAAAACCTTGTTCAAAGACATAATCAGGGAGAACTTTCCTGGAAGAGAAAAGGAATTTGACACCCCTATAAGTGAAGCTTTTAGAACACCAACTAGACATGATCAAAAAAAAAAACTTCAGCCAGACATATTATAGTCAAGATCCCAGAAATTCAACAGAAGGGCAGAATCTTAAAAGCTGTTAGGGAGAAGAGACAAATCACCTATGAAGGAAAACCCATCAGAATCACAGCTGACTTTTCAGCACAAACCCTCAATTCAAGAAGAGCTTGGAATGATGTATTGCAAGCTCTAAAGGAAAATAATTTTCAGCCCAGATTGATGTACCCTGCAAAACTATCTTTCAAAATTGATGGAGAAATAAAATACTTTCATGACAAAGAACATCTGAGAAAATTTATGACCACCAAACCAGCACTCCAAAACGTTCTGAAGGACATTCTAGAAAGAGATAGGAACCCCAACAGAAGGAATCCTCCAGGCAGGGCAAATAATTAAATAGCCGGAAAGCAGAAAAACAAAGAGTGGGAACCAACAACAGGAAAATATCATGACAAGTATAAGTCAATACATATCAGTTTTAACCATCAATGTTAACGGTCTCAATTCACCAATCAAAAGGCACAGACTGACGAAATGGATCAAGAAGCAAGATCCAACAATATGCTGTATACAAGAAACACATTTAATTCAGAAAGAAATCCATAGACTGAAAGTCAAAGGATGGAAAACAATACTCCATGCCACAGGAACCCAGAAAAAAGCAGGGGTAGCTATTCTTTTTGCAGACAAAGTGAACTTCAAGCCAAGAAGGATTCAGAGAGATAAAGATGGTCATTACATCCTTGTAAAGGGAACAATCCAAGAGGAAGAGATAACGATCATAAATATATATGTGTCAAATACCAATGCACCCAGCTATATAAAACAAGTACTAAAGGACATGAAAAATCAAATAAGCACTAATACAATTATATTGGGAGATCTCAATACTCCACTGTCACAAAAAGACAGATCAACTGGACAGAAAATCAATAATGAAATAGTAGGACTGAACCAAACTTTTGAACAAATGGACTTAGTAGATGTCTACAGAGTGTTCCATCCCACATCAGAATACACATTTTTCTCAGCTGCACATGGGACGTTCTCCAAAATAGACCACATACTAGCTCATAAAACCTGCTTAAGTAAATGCAAAGGAATTGAAATTATCCCATGCATATTATCAGACCATAGTGCAATGAAATTGGAAATCAATGGCAAAAGATCCCACAAAAACTCCCTAAACACATGGAAATTAAACAGCATCCTCCTGAACAACCAATGGGTCACAGATGAAATTAAAGAAGAAATTAGTCACTTTCTACAACTGAATGATAATGACAGTACAACATACCGGAACTTATGGGATACAATGAAAGCAGTCCTAAGAGGGAAATTTATAGCATTAAATACTTATATCAGGAAAATAGAGCAAGCGCAAATAAACAACTTAAGGGTGAACCTCGAGCTTCTAGAAAAAGAAGAGCAGGTTAAGCCAAAAGCCCGTACAAGGGAGGAAATTATAAAGATCAGAGCAGAAATTAACGTATTGGAGAATAAAAAAACAATACAAAGAATCAATGAAGCAAAAAGTTGGTTCTTTGAAAGAATAAATAAGATTGACAAACCCTTATCCAACCTTATTAAAAAAAGAAAAGAAAAGACTCAAATCCATGCAATTGAAAATGAAAAGGGTGATATCACGACGGACCCTGCAGAAATCCAGAAGATCATCTATACCTATTTTGAAAATTTATATTCTACTAAGATGGAAAATGCAGAAGAAATGGACAGATTCCTAGATTCGTATGAATTACCAAAGCTGAATCAAGAAGATTTAAAAATCCTAAATAAACCAATATCAACCAATGAAATTGAAGATGTAATTAAAAACCTCCCAACAAAGAAAAGTCCAGGCCCTGATGGATTCACTGCCGAATTCTACAAGAAATTTAGAGAAGACCTAACGCCCCTACTTCTCAAACTTTTCAATGAAATTGAAAGGGAAGCAATACTCCCAAATTCATTCCTGGAAGCAAGCATTACCCTGATACCAAAACCAGAGAAGGACCCAACTAAGAAAGAGAACTACAGGCCAATCTCCCTAATGAACATAGATGCAAAAATCCTTAATAAGATACTGGCAAACAGAATCCAACAAATCATCAAGAAGATTATACACCATGACCAAGTTGGATTCATCCCATTGATGCAGGGATGGTTCAACATACGTAAATCAATAAATGTAATACAGCATATTAACAGAACCAAAGACAAAAATCACATGATCATCTCAATAGATGCAGAAAAAGCTTTTGACAAAGTCCAGCACCTTTTCATGATAAAAACCCTACAGAAAATTGGAATAGAGGGTCTTTATCTCAATCTGGTAAAAGCTATCTATGACAAACCAACAGCCAGTATTATACTAAATGGCCAAAAACTGAAAGCCTTCCCTCTAAAATCAGGAACAAGACAAGGATGTCCACTGTCCCCACTCTTATTCAACATAGTTCTGGAAACTTTAGCCAGAGCGATTAGACAAGAGAAAGAAATAAAAGGAATAATGATTGGAAAGGAAGAAGTTAAATTATCATTATTTGCAGATGACATGATACTCTACACAGAAGACCCCAAAAACTCCACTAAAAAACTGCTAGATTTAATAAGCAAATTCAGTAGTGTAGCTGGATACAAAGTCAATACTCAAAAGTCAATAGCCTTCCTGTACACAAATAACAAACTTACTGAAAGAGAAATTAGGGAAACAATACCTTTCACAATAACATCCAAAAAAATGAAATACCTAGGAATCAACCTCACGAAGGATGTAAAAGACCTCTATACTGAAAACTACAGTACTATGAAAAAGGAGATTGAAGAGGATATCAGAAAATGGAAAGATATCCCTTGCTCCTGGATAGGAAGAACCAATATAGTGAAAATGGCCATACTTCCAAAATTGTTATACAGATTTAATGCAATTCCAATCAAAATTCCAACAGCATATCTCACAGAATTAGAGAAAACAATCCTAAAATTCATTTGGAATCAGAAGAGACCTAGAATAGCAAAGGCAATTCTGGGCAACAAAGGCAAGGCAGGGGGCATCACAATCCCCGACTTGAAATTATACTATAAAGCTACTGTGATAAAAACAGTGTGGTACTGGCAAAAAAACAGACCTGAAGATCAATGGAACAGATTAGAAGATGCTGAAACAACCCCAGACATACTAAGCCACCTTATCTTTGACAAAGGTGCCAAACACATTCGCTGGAAGAAAGATAGCCTCTTTAATAAATGGTGCTGGAAAAACTGGCTCTACACATGCCGAAGATTAAAACTAGATCCATATCTTTCACCATGCACTAAACTAAATTCAAAATGGATCAGAGATCTAAATATTAAAACAGAAACATTAAATCTGCTGGATGGTAGGATAGGTAAAACCCTTGGAGACATTGGTGTAGGCAAAGACTTTATGAATAAAAACTCAACCGCACGGGAACTATCCCAAAGAATCAATAACTGGGATCTCATCTTATTAAAAAGCTTTTGCACAGCAAGAGAAACCACCAACAGAGTGAAGAGACAACCCACAATGTGGGAAAAAATGTTTGCCAGCTGTTCCTCAGACAAAGGATTACTATCAAGAACATATAAAGAACTCAAAAAAATCAGACCTCCCAAATTTAAAGACCCACTCCAAAAATGGGCATCTGAGATGAATACACATTTCTCAGATGAAGAAATACTAATGGCAAACAAATATACAAAAAAATGTGCAACATCACTAGTCATTCGAGAGATGCAAATTAAAACAACACTGAGATACCATCTCACCCCAGAAAGAATGGCTACTATTAAGAAATCAACTAACAACAAATGCTGGAGGGGCTGTGGGGAAAAAGGAACCCTTCTTCACTGTTGGTGGGAGTGTCGACTGGTACAGCCACTGTGGAAGTCAGTGTGGAGATTCCTCAGAAAACTAGGGTTGGAGGTCCCATTTGACCCAGCTATTCCCCTTCTGGGCATCTTCCCAGAAGAATTAAAAACATCGTACCACAGCGATATATGTGCACCCATGTTTATAGCAGCACAATTTGTAATAGCCAGATCTTGGAAACAACCCAAATGCCCATCAACTGAGGAATGGATAAGAAAGATGTGGTATTTTTATACAATGGAGTACTATTCAGCCATAAAGAAGGATAAACTGGAGACTTTTATAGGTAAATGGATGCAACTCGAGAAAATACTCATAAGTGAAATAAACCAGAAGCACATGTGTAAGCATCGTATTATCTCTCTAGTATGAGAAACTGAAAGAGTAAATAAGATCCAAAATGTACAATAGATATGGTGAATCAAAAAGAAACTGGTCAAAAGGAAAGAGAGACTGGAATAGGGAAAAGAAAGAAGGGAAAGGGAAAAAAATTGTATATATATATATATAAGATGGTTAAGATAGATACACTACCATTTTTACTTAGTTCATTGAAGAGTAAGGTTTGTGCCAATAATGTTTGGACAATTGAATGCTAATGTCTGGTGTCCTGAATAACTAACTTAAAGATAGTAATACGTAATATATTAACCATTGTTACCCTCCTATTATGTTGTTTTGAAAATTTGTTCTTCTTTTGATTTGTTTTGTTTTTTTCTTCTCTTTAAAATAAAAAAAAAAAAGAGAGAATCATAAGAAACAGTAGGGAGAAGAAAAGAGCAGAAAGAGTTACAAACAGTACAAGAATTTCAGCAAATAATAGCTCCGAGCAAATACTAGCCACTTTGACAGCACATATAATAATAAAGCTCTGAAGTAGCTGATAATCTGCTGTAACTGCACTAGGCACATTCGCATGGGGAAATGCCTTCCTGGCATGCATGAACTGGGACTGCAAGTTCCACTTTGGCACAACATCTCATTTCCTGGCCTTACTTGAACTTAACTTGCAGGGTCTGATCAAGGAGCCAAGCAGAAGACTGCTCATGGAAGAAGCTGACTAAGAAGTGATAGATGATGACTAAAACCTCCAGGTGTTTGGAAAGAATGTGGGAAGAAAAATTCTGCCCTTGGGAACAGAACAGTAAAATACAACCTTGAATTTAAATGCCACGGTCTTCTTTTGACTCCAGCGGAGTGCTCGGACAAGTTAATTTTTTAGGGTTTTCCAATAGAGTATTTCTGACCCTGCTTGCTCCAGGAAGAGTCTACCTACTTACACTTTTTTCTCCAAGGAAATAACAACAATTTTTAGGTTGGTCAGATTCTGTACAAATATGATGCAGGTATTCTGACTCTGGATTATGAATCTAACTGCTTAGATTTGAATAATGCTTTATGTAAATTTCTGTTTGGAAAGGATTCATGTATCATATTCATATATATATCTTATTTGGTAGTTATATTGGTGAACATCCTGGTAATCTGATAGTTTAATCAAAAATTATAATAATGTTAAATCCTTTGACCTAGAAATTTAATTCTTAAAATATTTTTCTGAAGGCATTATTTAAAAAGTATATATAGGGGCAGGTGAGATGGCTCAGCGGCGTAAGCGCCTGCCTGGCAAGTGCGAGGGCCCAAGTTCGACTCGCGGAACCTACATATGAAAAAAGGGCCGGTGATATCGCTCAGCGGCACGGGCGCCTGCTGGCACGCAAGGTCCTGAGGTTGACTCCCAGTACCCACAAAAAAATAAAAAATAAAAAAATAAAGTATATATAAACTGGGCATGGTGGCACGCACCTGTAATCCCAGCACTCAGGAGGCTGAGGCAGGAGGATCACTGCGAGTTCGAGGCCAGCCAGGGCTACAGAGTGAGTTCAAGGCCAGACTGAACTGCACAGTGAAACCCTGTCTCAAAAAAAGCTGAAAAAAAAAAAAGTATATATACTACAGTTTTAATGAATATGTTTAATAATGGGGGAGGGTATGATTAACATAAATTATGGTAATATTAATTCAAAGAGACAAAGTGAAAACTATAAAAACTATATAGTTTCATGAAAATTATAGGTGAAATGTTGAGTGAACAGAATAAATGGTAAAAGTAAAATTGCATCTCTACCTCACTCTTATGACAGAATAAATTATAGATAGATCAGAGAATTAAATGTAAAAAAGTATACCAACACAAGGAAGAAAATTTTTAGAAGAAAATATAGGAGAAATTTAAAAAATTACCTTGGAGTGGGGAAACTCTTTGAAAATATAACACAAAGCCCAGAAGCCATAAAAGGAAATATTGACAAATTTAATTACATAAAGCCAAATAGTTCTGTATTAAAAGATCCTAAAATAGGGCCGGTGATATAGCCCAGTGACATAAGCACTTGCCTGGCAAACGCAAGGTCCTGAGTTCAACTCCCGGTACCCGCATTAAAAAAAAATAAAAATCTTAAAACAAAGTCAAGAGACAACATGTCGGAAAAAAGATTTCCAACACATGTGACACAAAACTGATTTCTGTAATGTATGATGTGTTCTATAATATTTTTTAAAGATCAGAAAAAATATGTAAAGGAAATTAACCAACTTTCACAGAAAAAATATACACAAATGACTCTTTAACATATGAAAAGATTTACAATAGTCCTCCTAACAACTATTTTTTATCTCTCAGTTTTTGTGTTGTCAGGGGCATAAGGGAAATGTCTTTGCTGTATGTTGTTAGTGGAGTGTAAATTAAAATACCTATCAAAATTCTAAATGCCCAGAAACTGAATTACACCATAAATTTCATTATTAGAAATTTATCCTCCTGGGCCGGTAATATAGCTCAGTGGCATAAGTGCCTGCCTGGCAAGTGCGAGGTCCTGAGTTCGACTCCCGGTACCCGCATATAAAAAAAAAAAAAAAGAAAGAAATTTATCCTCCAGAAATATTCCTGTATGTATGAAGCTTTGTATATTTGAGGATGTTCATCACATCATTTGATACAAGTAGAAATATCTAAAATGTGCATTATTTTCCATCTGAACTAACAGGTATAGTAATTCTATCCTAAAAATATTGTTAAAATATCTGTGCCAAGATCAAATCAGTGTATCATTTTTTCTTTAAAAACTAAAGAGCAATATATGTAGGTACTTAAATTTGCTTAGAATATATCTATGATATACATAAAAATTTTAAATATTAATTGTCTTTAGGGAGAAGAATAGTATGGCCAGAGAGCAGATATAAGATGGAGACTTACTATTTACTGATTATCATATTATACTTTTAAAATTTTTGCACCTCGTGCATGTTACCTACTTTCTTAAAATACTAAAATAAAGGGAGGGGGTTGAACAAAATTTCATAGCCACAATTCATTTATTTATTCCACAAATATATCTTAAAAGAAAAGAAAAAGATAGCTCTTCTAATACCATCAGCCTGGAAAGAGAGACAAATATATATGGTGATTGAAATATAGTATGGTAAATGCAATAATGATAAATGATGTAGTTGTGTGTACTAGGTACAATTGCAACACAAGAGTGTAATCCAGTTCTTGTTTGATATGTCATATTTAAAAATTAATAAAAGTTACATATATACTGATTACAACTATAAAAAGCTATGTATAAATAGATAAATAACAAAAGAGGAATCAAACACACATAACAAAGAGGGCTTAAATTAAAAGCTTAATTTAGCTGGTGAGGATATGAAGGGCTTTTGGAGTGTCTAAGTTGTCTTATTTGTATTTTAGAGCTAATTTTTAAAAATTCACTTTAGATAGAGTTTTAATAATAAAATAATCCAGGATTCTGCAGGGACCTAGCACTAGATTAGAGTCTCTTACTCATAGTCCTAAAGATGGGAGGATAGGGGCTGGGAATGTAGCTCAGTGATGGTGCACTGGCCCTGTGCTCAATCCCCAGTACAAAAAAAGGGGGAGGGGCAGGAAATACTGTACTACCATATTTGCCCTAAATTAATACCAGAAAAAAAGAGGCTCTTATCACACTCCTCTACCTTTTCCCCTACCATTCAAGCCTGAATCTCCACAGGGCACCATACTGTGTTTTAGAACTAATTATCATACAGGTTGTCTGTAGAAGTGTTCAGTGATCTTCAGGGAAGCTTTCTTTCTAAAGTTTTATGAAACTGTTTTTTTCTTTCTCAAGAGTCTAACACGAGCAGACCCTCATCTGGTCCATTTTTAGATGACTTAAGAGTGAGCTGCAGAGCAGCCAGGACTATATTAAGCAATTCTAGCATTCAGAATTTATGGCCCTTCCTCTTATAAACTCCATGTAACACATAAATATCAAGTAAAATCCACTAGAACATGAGTCAAATGCAGTATTGCTATGTAGTAATAATTTTAAGTTCTCCCATGAAGTTATTTATGTTCAGGACAAATGATCAGCATCTGTCTCTCATTAAGTCATACATTAGAGCGCTACTGCTTATTTCCTTCCCCACTGGTGTTTTCCACTGGTCTGGTTCTATGCCTCTACTTTGAACTAATTAAACAGGCTTAATCTGGAGCAGCCACATCAGGCATAATACCAAAAGCAGAGCAGAGTGACCTGGACACTTCCTTTACTGACTGTATTCACACTTTCTTACCCCTGTGTCTTAAGGGATTGACCTCAGCTTCCATTTCTTGTGTATAAGATTACCTTTCCATCACTTACTTTATTTTATTTATTTATTTATTTATTTATTTATTTATTTATTTATTTATTTATTTTTATGTGGGTACCGGGAGTCAACCTCAGGACCTCGCACTTGCCAGCAAGCACTTGTGCTGCTGAGCGATATCACCGGCCCTTTTTTTCCGTTATGTGGGTACTGGGAGTCGAATTCAGGACCTCGTGCTTGCCAGGCAGGCGCTTATGCTGCTGAGCTATCTCACTGTCCCTCAATCACTTATTTTAAATACATAGCATTTAAATACATAGTATCTCCTATGTGCTAGACAGTGTGCTGGTTCCAGGGCCATCATGGTACATACAACAAACATGGTTCTTCCCTTTGAAACTTAAGTATTAAAGGAAAAAAGGCATTAAATAACAAATTATGCAGTAAAATTTAAAATTATGACAAAATTCTGCAAAGTGCAAAGTACAGCATACCATGAGAATATAGCAAGCAATGTCTAACTCAGTTCAGAGGAGGGGGAAGTATAAGGGTTAGTGATCAAGCAGCTTTCTTGGGGAACTAGTGTTTTGAATTGTGCTCAAGATCAACCAGGGAAAATTTGGGTGGGCATAGTGGGGAAGGGAAAATTTACAGATCAGGAAAGTGGCACGTTCACGGAACAAAAAGAAGGCCAGTCAGGCTAGAACAAAGAAAGTAAAGGGGAAAATAACTTAAAATATGCTAACTCTAACCCTAACCTGTAAGCAAAGGTCACCCTGCTAACCAGTCAGCAAAGGTCAAATGGTGTAGTCATAAGCTAAATTAAGAATCTTGATCTTTATTCCTCTGACAGTAAGAAGTCGTTGAAGAATTTTCAGCTGGGAAGTGCCCAGGTTGACTTTTTTAAAAGATCAACCTGGCTTTATTATGAGAGAATTGGCCCTATTTATTTATGCCATAGACCAGTGGTGGCGAATGTATGGCATGTGTGCTGCAGTGGACAGTTTGTATCACTGAAAGCTCTAAAATAGCTTTCATCACTTTCGTCATCACTGCCATAGACAGTTGGGGCATCACACTGTATTCCTATGATTTGATTTGATGCTCACTCATCAGGGATGGAGCACTTAATAAAAGAGAAGTGACAGAAAGGCAGTATGATGTGCTGGTAAAGAGTGTGTAATCCTGGATGAATTACCGTCCTTTTCTAAGTCTACATTCCTTTACCCAAAGAATTGAAATAATAAATAGTATACATGCCTTGTGGGATTATTGTAAAGGTTAAATGAAATAATGTTGGCAAAGCACTTCAAGTAAGGCCTGGCATATTGTATAAGCCTATAATAAATGTTAGCCACTATTACAATATAATAAGCTTATGAAGGATTCATATAGTCTCCTGAGAGCCACTCATTGTTTGTGACCCAAAGAGTAGCACTCTACTGGTCACATGTTTACTCATCTGGCCACCACTACTGGATTTTAGGAATCTAGCTTCATCAGCTGATAAATATCATGCATACAGTTTAGTTTTACAGATGCCATTTGGAGATGGAAATGGAAGATGAGGAAGCATTGCTTGTTTTAACTTTAGTTGCGGTTTTGCTTTGAAGCTGGCTTTTCAAAAATACCACGGAAAGGGTTCTGTCACTTGCAAGAAATTCAACAGAATGTAGTTAGTTGCTTGGAAACGTCTGTTTCCCACAATACTAGGTAACTAATGTGTGTAATTATGCTGCTGAGCAAAGCTTCAGGTTGATCAAGGTTAATTGTTGACAGTATTTGAAATGTTAATAATGTCTTCCTCAAAACTGCTTTTCCAAAATAGATTGTTCTAGCTTCACAAGAAATTTAAATGCCATTGATTTCTTCATTCACCAAGATGTAATTCTAGGCCTGGAAACTAAGCTCTTCTGATTTAATGTTTTCTAAGGAATTAGTACACAGAAAATGTGTTTTCTCTTAAGTTCGCCACATCACTTACAGGAATTCTTACCACAAGGCTTTTGTTATCTTTAATCTATTCCCTAAAATACACATTTCTGCCCATGGTCCATTTTGTGGAATTAGGAAGAAGGGCAAAAGCATGTTCTCTTTCTGTAAGAGTCCTCAGGAGGGCCGGGGGTATGGCTCAGTGGCACAGCGCCTGCCTGGCAGGTGTGTGAGGTCCTGTGTTTGATTCCCAGTACCAAAAAAAAAAGAGTCCTGGCAAATTTTGAGCAGGTGACAATCTATTCTAAAAGTTCACAGTAGGTTCAGACCCTGTTCTACAAAGTCTTCATTTTGCAATGAAGTCTTACATTTGCAATGTAGCATAAGGGAGTTTTGCTGCTATGTGCTATAAAAGGAAAATCTTAAAGTTTCTTACCTCATCAGTGAGGGTTCATTGCAATTCAGTTCATTTACTTAATTTGCCAAAGATTTCTTGTGATAATTCACAGATAGTGAATAATTCCATTTTTTAAAAAATGCAAGTGAGTTTTGTATATTGTTCTTTTTCTTGTCCAACATGATGGCTCCACCTGCATCACTTGCCTTTTCTGTAATGCTCTAAATGAAGACCCAGAAGCATCACCTAAATTGTTTTAGCAGTGGGGAGAGTGTTAGTTGAGAAAGGAATTAGCTAGGAATAAAACTTTAGCTGTGGTAGAAAGTCAAACAGATGTCCTATCATATGTGGCTATCTTCTTTATTTTCTCTTTATTGGGGAGAGGGGTAATGGAGATTGAACACAGGGCCTTGCCCATGCTAGGCAAGTATTCCACCACAGAGCTACATCCCCAACCCTTTCTATTTTTTATTTTGAGACAGAGTCTAAGCTGCCCAAACTGACCACGAACTTGCAAACTTCCTCCCTCAGCCTCCTGAGTAGATGGACTACCATGCCTCGCTTGTTTTTGTCCTGTTTTAAAACCTTTATTCTTTCATTTATTGCCTTATGTTTGTCCTGCCCAGCTTCAAGAAGCTCAGCAGAACCGGTTATGGTGGCACGTGCCTACAATCTCAGCACTCTGGGAGGCTGAGGCAGGAAATTGCAAGTTTGAGCCCAGCCTAAGCAAGTTAGTGAGAGACTGTTGGAAAGAAAGAAAAGAAAAGAAAAGAAAAGAAAGAAAGAAAGAAAGAAAGAAAGAAAGAAAGAAAGAAAGAAAGAAAGAAAGAAAGAAAGAGAAAAAAAGAAAGAGAGAAAGAGAGAGAGAGAGAGAAAGAAGAAAAGAAAAGAAAAGAAAAATGAAAAAAGAGGGCCTGAGGATGTAGCTCCATGTGAAGGCCCTGGGTTTAATTACCAGTATCATCAAACAGCTAAACTAAGGGCTGTGTCCAAGTCACGGTGTGTGTTACTTGGAACTTTCTAAAAACTGGGCATTTTATTCTGGTATAAATGTATTTATACAAATTTTAGAAGAATGACAATGGGTAAACTCAAGTTTATTTTATTGCTATTGACTATTACTTATAATGGGAAAAGGAACTTAATCCTTGGGCTTCTTTATCACCCACTTAGCATGTGCCAAGCACTATTCTACTTGCTTAACATATATCTGTAAACAAACAAACAAAAAATCACTGCTTTTATAAGCTAGTAGTTTAATGCATGTTACCATTTCACCCACTGCCTCTGCCAAGGAAAGAATCAGGATTCAAATCCTAGCATTTGACATGGTCTGTGACATTGGAAAGTCACTTGTAAGAAGCCTAGTAATCATGTTATCTTATTCATATCTCAATAATCATTCATTGCATTGATTCTGTACGAGGGAATTTCCTTGTAAATTGCTTGGATTTGTACTCAGAGTGCCTTATACAAAATAAGGAAATTTTGTCCCAGGATGTATCCATATGTGTTCCCTAGTGTATATGTTTACAACTCATCTGGCTTAATATCAGCAATAATTTGTAGTGTGAAAGTCAAGACAAGGTGGGTTTATGTTTAATGTTGTCTCATACATCATCAGTTGAGGGGAATGGTGTAGAAAAAGAAAAAAAGAAGTCCAGGCATGGTGGCACAGCCATGTAATCCTAGCACTCAAGAGGCTGAAGCAGGAGGATGGCCACAAATTCAAGACCAGCTGGGCTATACAGTGAGTCCGAGGCTAGCCTGGACTATACAGTAAAAAAAACAGAAAAAAACAGAAAGAGTTCATTGGGTAGGCAGCTGCTACTTTTGGTGTGGTCAATTTATTTTCGTTTTGGGAGTGCATCTTCTTCCATGTAGTTCTGGTGATACTGATACTGAAAATCAGTTGGCATTGTTTTTCTTCCACTGCGAGTCATTTCCTGATAGACCCATGTCAGACTGGTCAGTCAGAATTTCCCTTTTTCCTGGTTATCATGGTAGCAACATGGCCTAAACAGGGCCTATTAGTGTCATTTTGAGAGACTAATACAGATTATGGGAGTAAAAAGGATCTTTATTTTTTTTTTATAGACTCTCATTAAGAGGATAATGTTTGCTTGGTATGGTTGGTGTTGACAGTCTGCCTAAGAATAAGAAAACAGAATCAAGAGAAAGAGTAGAAAATAGAGACTTACTAATACTGCATTTCTGAATGCCCCTTGAATTTAGTTGTGTGAACCTTAACCTTTTTTGTTTTTCTTGTCAGATTATTTGCAACTGAAAGCATCTTATACAATGCAGTATTCTTATCTATGATTAGTACTCATTGGTGTTTGCCAGGACAGTACTTCTGGTTCTTCTTCTCCTGCATCCTGGTAGGATTATACTTCCTTGGGAATTGGACATGGTCCTGTGACTGTTTTGGCAAATGAAATGTAAATGAGTTTGTCATTCCTAGTCTATTCTCCCTATCGTAGTGACCAGTCTAGCGCAAGGACAAGATGGAGCAGAATCTGTACCGTCTAGTATGGACATGTCACAGAAATGAGAAACCATTGTTACTTTAAGCTACTGCAATTTTGATGTTGTATGTTATTGTCCCACCTGACTGATAGCGTGTGTAGAAAATATTTTTCTGTTATAATTTTCTAAATATTTGAGATTAAAAAACATTTTAGTGTAACATTTAAAAAATACTAATGTCCACAGAATGAGATTAGTAAAACATTTGGTATGGCTAGTTATTCTGGTTCAGTAATAAGCTGTAGGCTACAGGCAAATAGCAGTGTTTCCTGGTTTACCATGCAGGAACTAAACCTGCCTTAATGACTCTGAACTCTGACCAAATTATAGTAGCCTCACTTTATATCAACATGTGGCAGGACAAAGTCTATAATGATAGGTGTTTAGAACTCAGACGGTCTGTAAGCACTCTAATCTTGACCGTGACAAGTTCCTCTTATGTGGGCAGAACAATGATGACATCTTCTTAAGCAGGCCTTACCATCTGAATATAGAGAAACTAGAGAAGTAGGAGGAAAATGTTCAAGGGCATCTTGAACAAAAGCCCGATTTGCAGCCATACAGTGTCAGTTTTGAAGCCTTGAAATTAACAGAGCCCTTGGCCAATAACCATCAGGGAACATGCTTGATGTCTACAAAGTTGGTGTATAATATAAACAGTGGTAAGCTCTATGAGCGTGAACATTTTCTTTGAGCAGTATTAGAGTATTAGAGGCAATGCTATTTATTCATGTCACACAAAACATGTCGTCTCCACCCCTCCCACACACCTCTATCCCAATGCTGGACCTCAAAGGCAATGTATAAAATTTTTTCGCTGGGATTCCTGGGAACACTTTGCTAAATATATATATATAATTATAATCTTTATCTATGTTGGATTCTCCAGTTTGTACGAGTGGCCATGCATTCTTATGGGCAGAGAACACTAGTGACCTGTCATTTAACCTTTGGGTACTTTAATTTCTATACCTATGAAATGGAAGTACATTTTCTTCCTTTCTTACAGCTCCTTGATTGTACATTTGGGAAATGGTTGTACACTTGTCAAAATTCTTGGATGACAGTAATAGAAACTGGCCAAGTAGAAATATAAAGGTTATTTGGAAAGTGTACATTTAAGGTATAACTGATTCAGGCCCTCAGATTATTTCATTATAATAATTTCTCTTTACACACACCTCTGCTTTCTTCTGTGTTGGTTTCATTTCTTGTTCAGGTCCTCCCTATGCAGGAAGGAAAACAGCCATCTATAATTTGAGCTGAACATTCTTAAAATCAGCTTAGCTACCCTAATGGAAAGATACCTTTTTTTTTTTAATAGTTCCAGCAGCCGAAGAAGACAGGATGGTTCCCTGCAAGAAAATCAGGGTATTATTATCATCATGAGAAAAGAAATTGATGGGCCAGACAAAAACAAAAAATGTTCATTATATATAAATTCAAAGTTGTTGCATATACAACTATACTATAGACACAGCTGTCTGTAGCAAACATAGTTGGTTGAATACCCTTTATTTATTTTCTCTCATCATTTCTAATAGGAGGCTCTGTTTTGTTCAGGTAGTTATCCATCTTCCCTGTAGGCAAATACCTAAAGGAAAACTGGCCCAGGCCCAGTGCATGAATCCTGATTAGACCCAGCCAATCAGAGGGTGCCATCCCATTTGGTGTAGGTTGGCTTAGGCATGAGAGGGACATCCTGTTAAGGACAGTGAGATGAGAGGGAAGCTTGAGGGGCTGGTAGTCTTCTTGCACAATTTCCCTTATATTCAAAAAGACATGGGGGAAGAGCTGTTTTACCTAGATGACTGTTGGTGGGTATATATGTAATTAACTTTGATTGTGGCAGTCTTCTTGGAGCCATATTAGCCTGAGGTCAATGCTGATACAATCTGGGTGTCAGAGCAGAAAGATGAGAAAAACTGCATCCTTGATAAAGTTAAGCCACTGATTTTCCTTTTGTTATATAAGTTGATACTTTTCCTTATTGTTTAAGGCACTTTTAATCAGATTTTTTGCTACTCAAGACTGAAAAATATCATGAATAATGGGTAGAAACAGTGTGGATTTCTTAGTAGGAAAAGAAGATCTTGGAGGATTATATAGTCCCCCTGGACCTAGTACAGTAACTTGCACATAGTTGAGGTTCAGCAAACATTATGTAAAAATAGATGTCTTTATTTATATTTATAATTTAAGCACTAAAAATGAAGATATCTTTCTTCTCTAATAATTCAATTCACATTCCACTAGATAAGACTAAGAGGCATTTATGTTTGGGCACCAAGGTCCAGACTTTAGTATTGGACCCCAAGTGGGGTAACAGGGCATCCACATGGGGAGGTGACTCAGAGCAGGCTACTAAGGTTTCAGCAGAGTGATGATAGAGTCTACATGGAGAACAGGGATGAGAGACTCATTTTTCCTTTCCTTACTTAATTTTTTTTCATCATTTATTTGTTCCATTGACTCACTTATTGAATAAATATTTGTAGAGGACCTATTAGGTCCTCTACTCTGGATAAATCAGAATAAGATATAAATATGTATAATTGTAATGCAAAGAAGAGGGTACACCTGAGAAAAACAGGAGAGGTCACACCCAGTTGAAGGAAATGAGAAACTGAATTTGCAAGATTTTTCTTCCTGAAAACCCAAGTCCTTGATGAAAGGGCAAAAAATATGCTTTGGTTTGGTTGGGTTTTCTTTTGGCACTGAGGACTGAACCCAGGGCCTTCACACTGAAATGCATCCCCAGATCTTTCTATTTTTTATTTTGAGACAGGGTCTCATCAAGTCACTGTGTTGTCCAGGCTGGACTTGAACTTGTGATCCACATATCTCAACCTTCCAGAGTGCTGTGATTACAGGCACATACCACCATGCCTGGCTCAAAATATGTTTATGACTGAGGCATTTCCTTGGGATCCCATGCTAAGAGTAACTTGAAGTGGTGTGAAATTCTGAACAGAATCTTTTAGATGCTTATTGATAGTATATTAAAAAAGAAAAATGGAAGTATCAGAGTTCTCATAATTGATGATTCCCTCAAGTAGCACAAGAAGAAACTGCTGCACAGTCTAAGGACCCTTGGGAAGAAAGAGGCAGAAAGGGAGGTACCTCGTACCTCCCCATGTGGATGCCCTGTCACCTAACTTGGGCTCCAATACTAAAGTCTGGACCTTAGTGCCCAACCATAGATGCCTCTTAGTCCTATCTAATGGCTTTGAATTGAACTGTTAGAGAAAAAAGTTGTCTTCATTTTTAGTGCTTAAATTATAAGCTGAGTTCAATCTAATCTGCGCTTCGTATGTATTGAAATCTTTTTTATTCCTCAGCCAGTTTTCCAATAGGCTTCTTTATAATTTAAAAGTGAAGTCTACAGTAATGGCCACTGGTGGAAGTAGTCTCTGGGGCAACCCTCTTTGTATCAGAAATTCAGTGAAAATGTTTATTTAAATTTTTTAATTCAGTAAACTGATGATAAGGAATGAAAGGAAGTCCTGGGGAATACTTTCTAGAGGGAGTTACGGCTTTTATTGCAGAAAGCATAAGGGCTAGAACCTGGGGCATATTATCAGTGTGCATGTGTAATAAACACCAGTAGTACTACTATATTTCTGGCTAATTGTTGTTGCAGTTTTACTTTTTGTTGTATAATTTTTCACTTGCCTCCTTCATTAGACTTAAGGGACTAGACCTGCTTTATCCCAAACACCTAGCACAGTGACTGAAGACACTTAAGAACTATCTCTTGAATCACTGGGCATGTAGGTCTAAAGGACTATGTCCCATTTTCTGTGAGTGTATTCATTTAATCTAAGTGTGTTAAGAGTCATTTAGAAATACATCTTAGGGCTGGGGATATAGCTCAACGGCACAGCGCTTGCCTGGCAAGTGCGAGGTCATGAGTTCAATTCCCAGTACCAAAAAAAAAAAAAAAAAAAAAAGAAATACATCTTAACTTTCTCATGAAAGCTTTTTTTCTTTTTTTTTTTTTTTTTTTTTTTTAATGCGGGTACCGGGAGTTGAACTCTGGATCTCACACTTGCCAGCAAGCACTTGTGCCACTGAGCGATATCACCAGCCCTTTTTTTTCCTTTATGTGGGTACCGGGAGTTGAACTCAGGACCTCATGCTTGCCAGGCAGGCGTTTATGCCGCTGAGCTATCTCACCAGCCCTTGTGAAAGCTTTTTAAAGTGAATCATGAAACAAAAGTTGAGTGTATACAACCTTTAGTTTATACATTTGTTTACATTTTAGTTTTAGATTTGTTTTACCTCATTAAATTATTCACATAGCTATTATTATTATTTGGTCTTTATTTTAATCAATATGAGAGCAAGAACTGTATCTTTTGAATTATTTGTCCAGCCTCCTTGGTGTAAAATTTTCGTAGGACTAGTTTGTGTAAAATAGGATGATTAAGAATGATTTTTATTTGATTTCACTAGAGAAATATTTTTGGAAAAATATTTTTTTACTTATATAAGACTATTTTAAACTTTTCACTTACTACATAGGCCAAGAAAGAAGGTTTTTAGGAATTCATTGATTGATTGATTAACTTATCTATGCAGTGGCATTGCTATCAAGGCTAAGGATCATATCTGAAATATTTACATAGCTTTCATAATTGTCCCAGGTAAGCGTCTGCTAACAGCTACTTACTTCCCAGTACATTGAGCATACCATCTATTCAATTCTGTGATTCCTGAAGTGTCTGAACACTGAGAATTATCACTTTATAAAAATCATGTTCAATTAATTCCCCATGGAAGCACTTCAGACATATTTCATGTACACATGTGTTCTTATCATGTACATAGACACAACTAAAATCCCCTCTTAATTTTCTTCTTCAAAGCTTAGTTTGTTATATTGTTGGTGTCTTAGATCTTGCAGAAAATATGCAAAAGCATTTTGTGTGCCATCTAAACTTACTCTAATGGTTTGAGAAGTTTTTTTTCAAATCTGCAGCATACTTTATAGCTACTATTTTATTCCATATTTTCAGATTACTCTAGTACTGTATGTTTCATTTTACCAACACTTACTAAACTTGATTATTCTTTTCATGGGCTGTTTAAGGCATTCTTTATCAGGAAAGTGATGGTTTTTAGGAAATTAAACAAGTAATAAATATTTCCTGGTGGTTGCTCAGAAGTGGTGTTTTCTGACTAAAATATTATCTTGGAATGCCTTTTTATATTTACCTTTGCTTTCAGGAATCATTTCAGTGGAGTTGCCAGTGCCTTTTGGCCTTATTGGTTCTCTGAATTTATGTATATAACACCCTATTGGGATTGTGCTAGTTTTTCAAGAACAAATACTGAATAACAAAGAGAATGTATGTTTTCAAAGGTATTCTCATTTATGTTAGAATCTGTATACAGAGGGGATTTCCTCTCAGGTATACCCAGCTTGCCCTTTATTAGTGGCCTTATTGTCTCCCTTTTTCCTCCCTACTTCTGTTAAATTGGGGGGGATCTAGATTAAAGAATATATTACTAATAGATAATGTAGGGTAATAGAATAATGATAATATATCATCATAAGCTTCCTGTGGTTATTTAGCTTGTTTATTATAATTCTGGTGACTTTACATATATTATGAACTCCCTGAGGATGGCCAAAGAAAAGGATTATACTGAAAAGTTGGTTATAAATACTTTTTCTCTTAAATTGTTAATTGGTATGTATGTATGTGAGGTGTGCATCAATAATATTTCCCCAGAATTTAAAACATGAATATTTTCTAAAGTTATATCAAGATATAAAATTCAAAGATCAAGGAGAGAACCTCACAAGTTTTGTCCAAAATGGGAAAGAAAGAAGTATGGGAGCCTTAGGGAAGCAATAGTGTCACTAGAGTAGAGAATGGGGAAATAGTCAAAGAAAAGCCATAAATACTTAAAAGTGCACAGTTAAGCTTCTGAGATGGATTAAGTGGCCTGTAAATTGACAGTGCATGATGCTGTAAATTGTAAATTTCAGTAAATTGTAAGGGAAATTCATATGACCGAGTGCTTCTCTCATATGAGATTTTTTTTGTGTGTGTGTGTGGGTACCAGGGGTCAACCTCAGGACCTCATGCGCCAGCAGGCACCTGTACTGCTGAGCGATATCACCGGCCCTTTTTTGGTATGTGGGTTCCGGGAGTCAAACTCGGGCCCTTGCGCTTGCCAGGCAGGTGCGTACGCCGCTGAGCCATCTCACTGGCCCTCTCATATGAGATTTTATCTTTCTCTTATGCACTATTTTCTATTCATGCAGTTCTAGTTAGACCTATATTGCTAGAGGGATGATTTCTTGTTGACTTGGTGGGTTGTCAAAGTTAATGGAGACTGTGAGTGTAATTAAACTCTTCCTACATTAAGTTGCCAATTAATTTTTTCTTTGTCATTTATTTTCATTAATAAAATAAAACCAAAAGTGTCTTATGTGTGGAAGGCTATTAATAATTGGTCTCCTCCCCGGTACCCACAAAAAAAAAAAAAAAAAATTGGTCTCCTTATGATGTTCATTGTGTTAGCAAGGATCACCAACTAGGCCTAATTTACACTAGGAATTAGATCACATTCTGATTTCTTACTCCATATTTTTGCCTGACTTGACGTAGGATTAGAGGCTCTCCTTCTTCCTCCCTCCCTCCCTTTTTCTTTTCTGTCTTGTGCTGGATCTACTTTTCAAGTTTTTTTTGTTTATGGAAGTCCAGCAACATAAAGTGACAAGCCTCCCGTCTTAGAGGTAAATCAAGGAATTGGACTCAGGAGTCAAGCATCGCATCTGATCTTCTCTTCATATTTATTAACCTAATATACCCCCAGCATTTAACTTATATCTTAACTGCTCATTATTAGCTCTGGCTTACTTTTCTTCTGTGGTACTAAGGATTGAACCAAGGGCATTCACACTGAGCTATATCCTCAGCCCTTTTTTATTTTTGAGACAGGGTCTCTCAAAGTGACTAAGTTGCCGAGGCTGGGCTCAAACTTGTGATCCTCCTGCCTTAGGCTACCACAGTGCTGAGATTACAAGTGTGTGCTACCATGCCCAGCAGTAGAGGCTTAATTTTAAAGTTACATACAGCAGTCCTCTGCAGTACTCCTCAAATCTTTCCACCAGAAATTTCTCTAACAACAAAGGACAGTGAGTAAGTAACCTTGGCAGCCTGGGTATGTAGAAGTTAAAGGAGCCCTTTACATTATTTGAATTTTTATGGTTTACCTTAAGTTTCATGTAAATATTAATGTTTATATCTCTTTTACTATAAAAACATTACTTTCCATCAAGTAAAATTGATGCTCTGGAAATAACCTTTATTTTCATTCTTTGGCTTCAATAATCCCTACCACACTGGGCCAGGATCCTGGAGTTCATGTATCCCAGTTTAATAACCAGAGTGCTCTCTGAAAGAAAGGACGTTGGAAAGGATATAGAAAAGGTTGTGAGCTGGAACTGAGGCTATGTGGCTGTAGCAGATTGGAAGCTGCTATACAAAGAAGACAGGGAAATTGTAGTGTATTCAGACAGCCACCTGTCAACAGAGTTTTCATTTGTCGATCTTTGAACTTATTAATTATATCTTTCTTAAAAATTGATCAGACAATTTGTGTGTTTTCTACATAGTATCTCACGTGACATCTGATTAAGAAAAGGACAAGGAATTTTTATACTTTCCCCATGTTCCTACTCTATATTTTCATTTTTTTTCTGAATATAATGCATGAATTATAAATGATTTAAGCTAAATTTTTAGTAAAATTCCTTAAATAAGCAAGCAAAAAATAGAAGCTATAAAGAAAAAAATGCTACATATGACTTTCTGAAATTAAGGAAGTAGAACCTAATACTAAAAGGAAGGAGTGATGATTTAGTTTACTAATTTATGACTGTTACTGACACATTGCCCCTTTTACCTGTTTCAGAATTCCATTGTGCAAGTCTCTAAAATGACTGCTTATGTGAAAATATGAGATGGCTATGACTAGGACTATTCCTGTATGACAAATTACTACCATTTATATTTTGAATCATTTATAGTAAATAACATTCGAAGACTGCATTGACAGGATTATAGAAAATGAGACACTGTGGTTGAAGAATCTGTCCCACAATATTTGGCCTGTCTTTTATTTTAGCCATTTGTTCCACAGATATTTATTAAGCATTGCTGGATGCTGAACATGCAGCAGTGATCAAGACACCATTCCTGCCTTCAAGATTATAATGTGGTGATCAACAAGTTAACAAGCAGTGTGAAATTGCTGCAGTGGAGTACTTGTTGAGGGAGCTATGGTTACACTTGGAAAGAGAATGGAACCCCTTTATTAGAGACATCAAGGAAGATCTCTGGAGAAAGGGATCCCTAAGCCACGAATCTGAAGGATGAGTAGAAGTAGACAAGCAAAAGGAGGAATGAAAGAGTGTTCTAGGTAGAGGGAACAATATAGCAAAGTCCAAAAGACAAGGTGGCATGGTTTGTTGTGGATACTACAAGAATTTCACTATTCAAAATTCACTTGCAGTTGAAGTGTTTAATATCGAAACTAAATGGCAGATGTAGGAGAAAGTAAATACCTGTGATCCTAGCATTGGTCAGGAGTGAAGCAAAACTACTTCCAGCTAATGGCAGAAAGTCAACCTATTAAATAAGATCACCCTTGCATCTCCAATGATAGACATGTGGCCAAAAAAAAAAAAAAAAATCAAAGCAGAAAAAAGTTTGTGGTACAGTACTTTGCAAAATCTAAAATATCTAGCCTTAGCCTCTAAAACAGTGATGATGAACCTTTTAGTGTTTTCAATGATATAAACAGCTCACTGTAGCATGTGTGCCATAGGCTCACCACAACTGCTCTAAAGTTTATTAAAATTCTCAACCCTTTTATTTAGGTGTCAATATTGATACTGTGTCCTAGTTAGAACTGAGGGCTCCCAACACCCCCACACACCCATATGAAAGGTCAGAGCTTGCTGAGGCAAATAAACATATCAGAACCTCTCTCTTGTGGCCTCACCTCACCTCTGACTTTAAAGACATGAGTTCTTAAGACCAACCGCATTCCCAGTTGACCAAAAGGATATGGAGAGCCTAGACTGAAATCATGGTCCGAGTATGTACATAGTGAGGCATTGTTTTGGGTGGTGTTTAGAATGTGCCTAAGATGAGTAAAGATTGCGATAAGGTAGCCAGTAATGAGTGCTGCTGTTGGTATTCCAGGTGTGCTTGCCCTTTATAAGCACATGTCTGTCAGCTTAGGCAGATTCCCAATGCCACACGGTCTGTTTTGTAATTAAAAAGCATTTAAGGGCCGGTGAGATGGCTCAGCGGCTTAAGCGCCTGCCCGGCAAGAGCGAGGGCCCGAGTTCGACTCCCAGAACCCACATACGAAAAAGGGGCCGGTGATATCGCTCAGCAGCACAGGCGCCTGCTGGCGTGCGAGGTCCTGAGGTCGACCCCCCCGGTACCCACAAAAAAAATAAAAAAATAAAAAAATAAAAAGCATTTAATACCACAGAAGATACTTATGAAAGATTGGTCTGTTAGCTTGGATTCTGTCTAAGATTGAATGCACTGAAATGGTCATTAAACAACACCACATGATGTTTTCCTTTAGTATTTTCTGTGGATAGTGCTCTCACTTTTAGTAAGTGTAAGCTTTGACTTTTCTGCCCTCTAGTGGAAATCTATGGTTACAGTAACCAAGGTCTTTTGGCTTTAGGAGAGAAAAAAAAATCTCGATTGACTATAAATTTTAACCTCAGTTTCCTTAAGTACTATAGTTTTTTTTACTGCCACTAAGACAACATTTATAATTTTACTCAGTTTTCTAAAATACTAATAAATACTTTCCCTAACTTCCTTATCAGTGGAAGCCCTGGGTTTCAACTCAGCTAATTAGCTAACTGTCACTCCCAAGGTGTTAAATGTTTTTTTCTTTTGTTCATGTCTCAAACATCCTGTAAGTCTCTGTGATTTTTCAAGATCTTCAAGGCTGGACTCAAAACCCATTTATCCTGTAAAATATTATTCTCACAGTGATGAGTCATTTCCGAATTCCTTTAACATCTACTTCTTTTGCCATACACTTGCAGCGTAATTTTTGGGTAAGCTTTTCAAATATAACAACCTCCCTCTTTAGGCAGATAGGCTTCTTGAGTTTTGTTTCAGTTTTCTGTGTCTCCTGTGAATTCCAGCAGCTCTATCCTGACACTGTCTTTTCCCAAATCAAAGGTTAAAAGGATAATTGTCTAACTTTAAATATGAATACTAAAATAGTAGCAATTCACTTCTTCCTAGTGAAAACTGTCTTAACAGTACATCTGCATCTTAAATATTTGAATTTCTTTTTGGTCAGAGACATTAATTTGATTTACCTACTCCTTAGTTTGGAATTGATTTTACAGAGTTTGAGAAAGTCATGCTGTTACATGAGCCACAATAAAACTCTCCTCCTTTAAAAAAAAAGTCTAAGAGTATTTGGTAAATAATCAATGTTGCTTCAATACCCTTCTGTATGTGTTCTTTGGTCTTCTTTCTAAATAAGTTTGTAACCTTGGTTAGTCCTAATCTAATTCTTCACATCCACAAGTAATTAGAATGTTTAATACTTTAGAAAGAATAAATTTTAGTGTCCCCCGGATTTTATCAGTTTATAGTTTAAATTCCTTATGGATGTATGGTAATTAATTATAGCAGAGGACTGGTACTAAAATCAGAAGTCGGGCTAAGCAATTGTGTTATAGCTAGTACTACAAACAATCAAGGAAACAGATGATATAAACAAAAGGAGCATGTAAGCACTATCTCAAGGGCGGCACTAAGAACATAGTTAAAAGTTTTAAGTCAAAGTTTAGAGAACAGCTAGAGGTACATATCTTAATAGAATGTGTGCTTAGCATGTGTAAGGCACTAGGTTCAGTTCTGAGCAAGATAAAAACAAAAAAGTTTGGATAACACAAAAGATGTAGCCAGCAGAGCAGGAAATATTCAAAACAGCTAACAACCAATATACTATAGTCATCAGTCCATCAGAGTAGGCAGAAGCCAGCACTGGAAGTCTTCTGCTGTCAGGCAGCCTGCTTCTTGTTTGATGTTAAAATATTTACAGGGGCTCTAGGCAACCACCATTTACCATCCAGATAGAAATATTGCAATAGTATTTGAATAATTAGTACAACTGTACCAGGATGACCTGGCTGAACATAAAACCATATGACCCTATTGAGGGTCCAGGCTACAGTGAAGGAAATGGATCAAGTTGGGGGGTGGGTCTTCAGAGAATGGGATCTAGAATTTCACTTGAATGGAAGGGAGCAGAACCTAGACAGGAGACAACTCAAAGACAAGAGTCTTCAGTGCACCTTGAACATTCCTTCAATGCAAGAGGAGCAGAAGACCTTCCCAGACAGAGTACTGAATCTGTTCATTACTCTTAGGTTCCTTTAAGAAAATTATCTCTCTTCCATGAAGCAGTTTCCTGAGCTGAAAAATAAGATTTTAATCATATCTATATGCCATTCATCCCAGGTGGCTCAAATTCAGTAAGTTATGAAAGGCTTTCAATTACCAAGAACCAGTGACACAGATGCAGAGCTTTATTATTTTATGATTTGTGCTGCACTCATCTTGGATTGGCAAACCAAGTATATGACTATAATGTAATAGGATAAAGTACATGACATAATGAAATTAGCCTAAAGTTTATTCCTTAGTTTTGCTACTTATTGGCTATGATACCCTGGATTATATTTATTAATTCATCTAGTACCTACTGAGCATCTTCTGTAAGCCTGGCACAATGCAAACATAATCCTGTCCTTACATAATTTATAGCGTAGGAAGAAAAGTAATAGATCTTTTCAGAGAGCTGAATTTCCATGATCATATTGATCCCCCTTGTACCTAGCATATTATCTTAAGGGAGTAGGGGCTATGTGTATCCTGTTTTTTTTTTTTTTTAATATCATTTTCCATTTAAAGCAGAGGTTTTAAGTTTTGACTGTTTATAAGTTTCTTTTTTTTTTTTTTTTTTTTGTGGGTACCGGGGGGTTGACCTCAGGACCTCGCACGCCAGGAGGCGCCTGTGCCGCTGAGCGATATCACCGGCCCCTTTTTCATATGTGGGTTCCGGGAGTCGAACTCGGGCCCTCGCGCTTGCCGGGCAGGTGCTTAAGCTGCTGAGCCATCTCACCGGCCCCCTGTTTATAAGTTTCTTATGGAACTTTTTAAATGTACAGACTCCTCCTGGGGCCCACGCCTTGTAGTGTGCTGGTGAATTTTTTTAAAACCTGTGCTCTGGGCAGGATTTGTAGCATTTGCTGATTTCACTGATAAACTTTCCAACTGCAGCCAGTTTCAAGTTACCAATGTGAGTCCTAAAAATCTTACAGTTGTTAAATCTAGCAATCTGGTCAGCTCCAACACATCATTAGTCTTCAGCACACCTTTGGTCTCCTCTCAGAGATAAACAAGAATCTGTACACATGAGTCATGGAGATTTTTCCCTCCCTTGATTTAATAACTTTTTTCTTTTTCTTTATTTATTAGTGCATGTTGGTAATTCAGAATGGTGAGATTCGTTTTGGTAAACTGGTACATTCGTTTAACATATCTTGATCATTTATTCTCTTATTGCCTCCTCTCCCTTTCCCCCTTTTTCCCTCTGACCTCTTTCCCCATCTTCAAAATTCTACCTCTTATTTATTGGTTTTTCATATAAGAGAAAACATGCAGAATTTAACTTTATGAGTCTGGCTTATTTCAAGTAATGTGATGGTCTCTAATTCTGTTTTTCTGCAAATGACAGGTTCATTCTTCTTTATGGCTAAGTTATATTCCATTGTGTGTATATACTACATTTTCTTTATCCATTCATCTCCTGACCTACGGCATCCAGTCTGTTTCAACAGCTTGGCTATTGTGAATTGTGTCACTATAAACATGGATATTCGTGTATCACTATGGAATATTGACTTTAATTCTTTTGGAATATACTCAGGAGTGATATATTTGGATGAAAAGGTATTTCTATGTTTAGTTTTTGAGGAATCTTTATACTGATTTCCATAGTGGTTGTATCAGTCAGTGTTTTAATACAGAAATAGATAATAACACAAGATATACAAATGTATAAGAATTTACAAGATTTGGCTTACAGTGGCCACCCACAGAGTCAGATGAGGAAGAGTGCAGAGGGTCTGTCTGCACACTGGAGACCTAAGGATTCATTCAGTCCAAGGTCTGGAGGTCACTGCAGTGTCCCATGCAATTCCATATCAGGAAGCTGATGGGTGTGCGGTTGAAGGCTGAAGAGTCTACGGTGGAAGGCCAAAGGATCTGTGCCAGAAGCCGAAGAGCCTGTGCTGGAAGCCAAATGATTAAGGTGAAGGCGAAGACTGGAGCACCTCTAAAGGAGCAGAAGCAGCTCCATCCTTCCACATTTACCCTTTATACCATCCGGGCTTTGAGCCACTCTAGGATGGGTCTTCCATACCCTAGGGTGTGGAGTTGCTGAGCTGATTTAGTTAAACTTCTCTTAACTAAACTTCTCAAGTTGGCACAATCAATCAACCATCATAAAAGCATACCTATCAGTAACAATAACCATCACAGTGATTGTGCTAGGTTACATTCCCACATATAAGGGAGGGAGAGAGGTTCCTTTTCCCCCACAACCTTGCCAGTATTCATTGTCTTTTGTATTCTTGATGATGGCCATTCTAACTAGGGTAGGGTGAGATGGAATCTTAATGTGGTTGGGTTTTTTTTTTTTTTTTTTTTTTGTGGGTACTGGGGGTCGACCTCAGGACCTCGCGTGCCAGCAGGCCCCCTGTGCCACTGAGCAATATCACCAGCCCTTTTTTCGTATGTGGGTTCCAGGAGTCGAACTTGGGCCCTCGCGCTTGCCAGGCAGGCGCTTATGCCGCTGAGCCATCTCACTGGCCCTTTTTTTTTTTTTCTTAATGTGGTTTTTATTTGCATTTCTTTAATAGCTAAAGATGCTGAACATTTTCTCATATACTTATTGGCCATTTGTACTTCTTTTGGGAAGTGCCTATTCAGTTCATTTGCCTGCTTTTTTGATTGTGTTGATTTTAAGGGTTAAATTTTTTGTTCTCTATATATTCTAGATATTAATCCTCTGTCAGAAAAGTAGCTGGCAACGATTTTCTCCCACTGTGTAGGCTTTCTCTTCACTGTTTCTTTTGCTGTGTAGAAACCTTTTTATCTGATGCAGTCTCCTTTGTTGATTCTTGCTATTATTTCCTCTGCTATTAGAGTCCTATTCAGGAAGTCTTTGACTGTGCCTATAGCTTCAACAGTTTCTACTATGTTATCTTCCAGCAATTTCACTGTTTCTGGTTTTAAATCTAGGTCTTTGATCTATTTTTATTTGATTTTAGTACATGGTGAAAGATAGGGATCTATTTTCAGTCCTTTACATGTGAATATCCATTTTTCACAGCACCATTTGTTAAAGAGACTGTTTTTTTACTCCAGAGTATGTTTTCGAACCCAAAAATCTGATGGCTGTAGTTGCATGAGCTTCTTTCTGTGTCTGCTGTTCTATTCCACTGGCCTACCTGTCTGTTTTCATGCCAATACCATGTTTTGATTACTAAGGCTTTTGTAGTATAATTTGAAATCTAGTATTGAGATGCCACCACATTGCTTTTTTTGCCCAAGATTGGTTTGGCTCTTCTGAGTCTTTTTTTTTTTTTTTTTTTATATGCGGGTACTGGGAGTCAAACTCAGGACCTCGCGCTTGCCAGGCAGGTGCTTATGCCGCTGAGCTATATCACCGGCCTTTCTGAGTCTTTTTTGATTCTGTAAGAGGCATGGAGATTTTTTTGTTACTAAAACCATTCTGAAAGAGAACCAAAAGTAAGAACCAGTAACTTATGAAGTTTCCTTATCACATGCCTATTAGAGCTGCCAGGTTCAGAACCCAGTTAGATTTCTTGCCTTTTAAAACCAAGGATTTGGCTCTCTGGTGATATAAAAGACAGTATAACAATTAAATAGAAATTATCATAAGTAAGTTAAGTTGCACACATAAAATAATTTCTAAGTAGGATAAGTATCATAGACAAAAGATGTCCAGTAATAGCCCCACACTCAGAACTCAGGGGTTTTTTTATTGGGCACTAACTGGACTGTAGTGTCTTTCTTTTTTTTTTTTTCTGGCAGTACTAGGGATCGAACCCAGGGCTTCACATATGCAAGGCAAGTACTTCAGCACTGAACTACATCTCATCTTTTTTAAAATTTTTTCAGACAGGGTTTCTCTAAGTTTATGACACTTCTGCCTCTGCATCCCAAATAACTAAAGAAAGACTGATGAATCAATTCCTCAGCTAATCACTACTTGAATTCCTGGCCCACAAAATCATAAACTAGAATGAAGTAGTAAATTTGTTATAAAGCAATGAATAACCCAAACAGCTGGTTCCATCCCCATCTTTTTTGTTTCTAGGAGGAGCTCTAAGCCTTCTCCTACAATCAGCCAAGTGTTGGGAATGGTGCCTTTACTTCCTTCTGTTTGCAAAATGGAAGCAGCATGCCTGTAGTCCCAACACTTGGGAGGCTGAGGAAGGATCACAACTTCAAAGCTACCCTGGACTACACAGCAAGTTAAGCCTGGGCTGAAACATAGTAGGATGCTGTCTCAAAAAAAAAAAAAAAAAAAAAAGCCAGAAGCACAGCATTATCTCTTCTAGTTTAGAAGCTCATACCTCCTCTTAGAAAAGACCATCTGAAATTCACCTCCCACTATTTATTCCAACAGCAGCAATGACTGATGGATAATCTAATATCTACTTAATGGATAATCTACAGCCTTCTTTCCTGACCATAGAACTTTTCTCTACATATGTGTTGTAGAGTCATAACAGCAATATTGCTTGATAGCCTCACCCCAACATGCTAAAACCTATACCTTTTTTTTTTTTGGTGGGTACAGGGGGGTCGACCTCAGGACCTCGCGTGCCAGCAGGTGCCCATGCCACTGAGCAATATCACCAGCCCTTTTTTCGTATGTGGGCTCCAGGAGTCGAACTCGGGCCCTCGCACTTGCCAGGCAGGCACGTATGCCTCTGAGCCATCTCACCAGCCCCTAAAACCTATACCTTTGCTCTGGTAATACACAACTACTCACTGTTCCCCAACTTATCACATTCTCACACTGCCATTTTCTGCCCCCTGTGGTAGCCTTCTGCCTGAAATGTGTACTCTTACTTTCCATCTCACAAAAACCTACTAGTTCAAGCCCAGCCTAAAAATTAACTCCTGTGAAGCATTTCCCAACCCCAGTTGGCTATTTCCTCCTTTGTTTCTTCTATAGTATTTTGCATATCTCTCTGCTATAGCCTAAATGGCATTATCATTACAATTTCCGTTTATGGAACTACCCATTGCAGTGTGAACTATCCAAGGATAAGAAGTTTTGTTCATATTTAATCCCTGGTACCTAGTACTAAAACATAGGTAGTCAATGGACAATGAATGAATGACTATATAAATGAGAGCAAGTGAATGATTCTTTAAAGCAAAAAGAAAGCCTAAGGTATTACTTCCAGATCTTAGTCTTAGGCCACTTCCTGAGTAATAAAAAACATTCTTTTATTCTGCTAAAGCTGAAATGTAACTGGCATAGAATCCTCACTAACTGAAAATGCATATCCAGTTATATCCAAGAGAATATCTTTTATTTAGTGACCTACTTTTATGCTTAGGTATTAGGCAGATTACTAATACTGCATCAGTCTTCCAATTAATACTTAATAGTTGGAAGAGGCATCAAGATGGCAGAGTGGTAAGCAGCAGAGAAAGAGGCTCTCTGAGTGTTGCCATCCAGATGCTGGAGTATAGCAATGTGAGGAACACAAGAAGGAGGAAAGTGAGTCCCCTGGACACAGGAAGGATCTGAAGCACAAATTGAAGCCCACAGAGAGAGGGAAGCGAGAAACTTCAATGAAAAAGGAGGAGGTAGCAGGCAGTGCCTTCTCCCTGAGACAGGACTCACAGCATGAGAGGAGTGATTCAAACCTGCGGGCACACGGTGACAGCTGGTGACCCCAGAGGCCTCCACAGAGAGACACAGCAGTGGAGGGGAGCAGTGGACGTAAAGGACTGCACTAGCTGGTGGTGAGGGCTCAGTTGTCCTGCACGAGAGAGCGATTGGCCTGGAGCCATCTTGGAGAAGGGCCCCCTGAGCTCAGAACTCAGAGTGGCTGCTGGCTCCATCTAGCAGTTCCCAGCTGGTCTCAGGCCTGCAGAAGGTGTGCTGATGGTTGCAGGCTGAATGAGTCTAGTCTCAGCCAGAAGGTGCAGGCTCGCTGAGATTATCCACTACCCTGCCAAAAAGCTACTGCTGGCTTGCTGGGATAAGTCAACATGGTTCAGGACTCTGTCTCCACATGTCATCTACCAATGAGAGCAGAGACAAACCTGGATATGGACTTTTTTTTTCTGTCTCTTTCTTGTTTGTTTTTTGTTGTGGTGGTTTTGTTTTTGCTTTTTGTTTTTGGGGTTTTTTTTCTCTTTCATTGTTTGATCTTGTTTTTATATGTGTGCAAATGTGATTTCTAGGGCCGGTGAGATGGCTCAGTGGCATAAGCGCCTGCCTTGCAAGCGCGAAGGCCCGAGTTCGACTCCCGGATCCCACATACAAAAAAGGGGCCGGTGATATCGCTTAGCGGCATGGGCGCCTGCTGGCGCGCGAGGTCCTGAGGTCGACCCCCGGTACCCACAAAAAAAAAAAAAAAAAAAATGTGATTTCTAGCCTTTTTGTGGTTGTTGTTCTGTTCTGTTCTTCTTTTTATCTCTTCCTTCTCTCTTTCCCTCCAGTCCTCTGCACAGGTTTCCCAAAGGTAGCATGATCCCCCTTTGTTCTCCAGCCTTACTTCTAATCTCTTCCTCATCTTCTACCTCTCTATTTTTTCCCTAACCCCTTTTAAATTTTAACCCCTGAGGGTAAAATTGACATATTAAGGACTTATATACTGCATATAATTTTCTGGTCTATTTTAGATTTTGTTATATAACCACAGAACTAGTTCATACAGTTAAAGGTGGAAAATTAATGGTTACCTCAGTTTGTCATTTTCTGGGCTGTGATTTATGTTACTGTTATTGATGATGGTACCACTTTAGCCAAAAGTGACATAATTGTTCTGCACAGCTATTCTTCCTGGTATTTCAAGACTGAGATTGATTAAGGGTCATAGAAAATACTATGGCACAGTGCCAAAGAACCAGGGGCTGGGCCAAACGATTAGCAACTTCTCATCCCCAACAAATTGATGATGTAGGATCTTGCAACAGACTCAAAACCTAAAAGCCAATTACAGCTGGAAGATACCTTGGAGAAGTAGTCATCTTCTAAGGGTTTTAAATACTAGCAATAAAGCATCCTACCATAGGCAATTTACAAACATCACCCCAGGAATTAAACTAAAGAAAGAAAAGAAAATGAGATGACACTTAAACACGATGCAACCCAAGACATCCAGTTTGCCAAAGGCAAACCCAGGGGGCAATGAGGTGGGACAATCCAAAAGCTACCCACCTGGCCTCTCTGAAGTGGTAATGACACAGAAATTAATTAGAATTAATTTCTCAGATAACTGCAGAGATGGTGTCCACAATGAAAACCATGCTTAGTGACTCTAGAGCAGATACAAACAAAAAAATAGAGGAGCTTAAGAAAATTATGGAAGCCATGAATGCTCAGCATAGGAAAGAAATGGAATCCACAAGACAGATTCAGATATCCAGGAGAATAAAAATTCCATTGAAAGTATCCACAGCAGATTAAGCCAATGTGAGGACAGGAGCTCAGATACAGAAGACAGGCTTGTGGTTAGTGATCATGAAAAGAAATATTTCTTAAAAATAGCAAGGGATTATGAGAAACCAATCCAGCAACTGCTAAATGAAGCAAAGAAAAATAACTTAAGATTGATTAGAGTCAATGAAAAAGCAGAAGATAGCACAAATGATATTAAAAAAAAAAAAATACTGTTCACAGATGTCATGGCAGAAAACTTCCCTGGTAGGGAAAAAAGAATTTGACATACAGACAAGTGAGTCATATAGAATTCCAATTAGCCACAATCAAAAAAAGTCTATAGCCAGGCATATCATAATCAAGACTCCAGAAATTCAACACAAGAATAGAATCCTAAAAGCTATTAGGGAAAAGAAACAAATCACCTATAAAGGAAAGCCCATCAGAATCACAGCTGACTTAGCACAAACCTTCAAGTCCAGGAGAGCTTGGAGTAAAGTATTTGAAGTTCTAAAGGAAAACAACCTTCAACCCAAATTGATGTACCCTGCAAAACTATCTTTCAAAACTGATAGAGAAATAAAATACTTCCATGACAAAGAACATCTGAGGAAATTTATGACCACCAAACCAGCACTCCAAAATGTTTTGAAGGACATTCTAGAAAGAGATAACAAGGACTACAACTCCATGAACCCCAACAGAAGGAATCCACCAGGCAAAGCAAACAGTTAAACAGAGGGAGGGAAAAAAAGGGAGAGAGCCAAAAACAGGAAAATAACGTGACAAGGATAAGTCAATACATATCAGTTATAACCATCAATGCTAGTGGTCTCAATTCACCAATCAAAAGACACAGACTGGCAGAATGGATCAAGAAGCAAGATCCAACAATATGCTGCATAAAAGAAACACATTTAATTCAAAAAGAAATTCACAGATTGAAAGTCAAAGGATGGAAAACAATACTCCATGAGACAGGAACTCAGAAAAAAGCAGGGATAGCTAATCTCTTTGCAGACAAAGTGAATTTCAAGCCAAGACTGATTAAGAGAGATAAAGGTCACTACATCCTTGTAAAAGGAACAATCCAGGAGGAAGAGATAACAGTCATAAATATATGTGCAACAAATACACAATGCACCTGAGTATATAAAACAAATATTAATGGACATGAAAAATGAAATATGCACTAACACAATTATATTGGGGGATCTCAATACCCCACTATCACAAAAAGACAGATAAACTAGACAAAAAATCAATAATGAAATAGTAGAACTGAACCAAACTTTTGAACAAATGGACTTAGGAGATGTCTACAGAGTGCTCCACCCCACATCAGAATACACATTCTTCTCAGGTGCACATGGGACGTTCTCCAAATAGACCACATACTAGCTCATAGAACATGCTTAAGTAAGTGCAAAGGAATTGAAATTATCCCATGCATATTATCAGACTATAGTGCAATGAAATTGGAAATCAGAAGAAACCACAAGAACTTCATAAACACATGGAAATTAAATAGCACCCTCCTGAATAACCAATGGGTCAGAGATCAAATTAAGAAATTAGGCAGTTTCTACAATTAAATGATAATTACAGTACAACATACCGGAACTTAGGGACACAATGAAAGCAGTCCTAAGGAGGAAATATGTAGCAGTGAATATCCATATCAGGAAAACAGAGCAAGCACAAATAAACAACTTAATGGTGAACCTCAAAATTCTAGAAAAGGAAAGGCAGGCTAAGCCAAAAGCTCATTCACGGGAGGAAATTATAAAGATCAGAGCAGAAATTAATGCATTGGAGACTAAGAAACAATACAAAAAAATCAATGAATCAAAGAGTTGGTTCTTTGAAAGATTAAATAAAATCAACAAACCTTTAGCCAACCTTATCAAAAAAAAGGAAAGAAAAGACTCAAAACAATGCAATTAAGAATGAAAAGGGTGAAATCATAACGAACCCTGCAGAAATCCAGATGATCATCTACACCTATTTTGAAAACTTGTATTCTAATAAAATGGAAATTGCAAAAGAAATTGACAGAGTCCTAGATACATATGAATTGCCAAATCTGAGTTAAGAAGTTATAAAAATTCTAAATAAACCAATATCAATTAATGACATCAAAGATGTAATTAAAAACCTACCAACAAAGAAAAGCCCAGGCCCCAATGGGTTCACTGCCGAATTCTATAAGAAATTTAGGGAAGACCTAACACCACTACTTCTCAAACTTTTTAATGAAATTGAAAGGGAAGCAATACTCCTGAATTCATTCCTGGAAGCAAGCATTACCCTGATACCCAAACTGGAGAAGGACCCAACTAAGAAAGAGAATTACAGGCCAGTCTCCCTAATGAACACAGATGTAAAAATCCTCAGTAAGATACTGGCAAAAATAGAGTGCAGCAAATCATTGAGAAGATTGTATACCATGACCAAGTGGTATTCACCCAAGGGATGCAGGGATGGTTCAACATACATAAATCACTAAATGTAATATACCATATAAACAGAGCCAAGGACAAAAATCATATGATCATCTCCGTAGATGCAGAAAAAGCTTTTGACAAAGTCCAGCACCCATTTATGATAAAAGCCTTGCAGAAAGTTGGAATAGATGGTCTTTATCTCAATCTGAAAAAAGCCGTCTATGACAAATCAATAGCCAACATTGTACTAAATGGACAAAACTGAAAGCTTTCACTCTAAAATCAGGAAGACAAGGATGTCCACTGTCTCCACTCTTATTCAACATAGTCCTGGAAACTTTAGCCAGAGCAATTAGACAAGAGAAAGAAATAAAAGGGATAATGATAGGAAAGTAAGAAATTAAATTATCATTATTTGCAGATGGCATGATACTCTACATAGAAGACCCTAAAAACTCCACTAAAAAACCACTAGATAAAATAAGCAAATTCAGTAGCATAGCTGGATACAAAGTCAACACTCAAAAATCAGTAGCCTTCCTGTACATGAAAAACTCACTGAGAGAGAAATTAGGGAAACAACACCTTTAAAGTAGCATCCAAAGAAATGAAATACCTAGGAATCAATCTAACATAGGGTGTAAAAGAACTCTACATTGAAGGAGAACCTCAAGATGGCGGATGAGTAAGAAGCAGGCAGCGAAACTCTCTCTAAAAGTTACCATTGGAACACGGGAATATAGAGACCCGGAAAGCGCAGGAGGGGGGGAGATGCCTCCCCGAAACCCAGAAAAGTTCTGAAGTGCAATCTGGGACCCCCGGCACCAGTGACGGGTGACTTCCAACAAAGAAGAAGGAAAGAAGGAGCAGACCGCACGCGCGCACCTTCTACTATCCCGGGAGTTGCAGCGCCGCGGAGGCTCAATTCTACGGACACACGGTGGCAGCTGGTGCCCAGGGAGCCCCCACGGAGGATCCTGAGACAGCGGCGGGGCAGGGGAGCGGCGGAGAACGGCGCTGACCGGCGGTGAGTGTCTCTCAGCCACAGCTGCCCCGCGCCAGAGAGCGACCGGCCGGGCGCCATTGTGGGGGGTGTGGTGAAACTCAGAGCGGCTCGAAAACTGCTCTGGGAACTTGTGCTCCGGACAGGGCAGCACGGGGCCTCTCAAGCCCACGAAAGTGTGCTGAGGTCAGCAGGCGAACGAGACTGGACTCTCAGCCACACCTGTCCCGCGCCAGAGAGCGACTGGCCCGGCGCCATTGTGGGGGGCGTGGCGAAAAAACCAGAGCGGTGGGAACCAGTGCAGGGAACCCGCGCTCCGGACAGCGCGCTGAGCCTCTCAGGCCCAGGGATCGTGAAAGGGCGCTGAGAGCGGAGGCGAGCTAGACTGGTCTCTGCCTGAAAGTACGCGCCTCTGCTCACCGCCCGCCAGAGGGCGCTCCTGGCTTACTGGGACGGACCTGCACAGGACTCTGTGACCACAAGGTACCTGCCTACAACAGAGTCAACACCTGGAACTGATTCTTCTTATTTTATTTTATTTTTTTTATTTTTTTTTTTATTTATTTTATTTTTTTCTCACTGATTTGTTTTTTGTTCTGGCGAAGGGTTTTTTTGTTTTTGTTTTGTTTTGTTTTTTGGTGGGGCTTTATTTTTGATCTGTCTGTTTTATTGTTTTTATCTTCGTTTTTGTTTCTGTATGTGTATTTGCTCTTTCCTTCATTATTCTCTCTGGTTTTTTATATGAGTGTAAACAGCGCCTCTAACTTCTTTGTGATTGTGGTTGTGATCTGTTCTTCCTTTTATCCCTTCCTTCTCTTTTTACCACCTGTCCTCTGCACTAGTGTCCCAATTGTAGTGGGATCCCTTTTGGTCCTCTAACCTTACATCTAATTCCTTCCTCTTCTCCCAATACTCTATTTCCTCCTTAACTCATTTTAAATTTAAACTCCTCAGGGAAAAATTGACATACATAGGACTTGTATACTGCATATAATTTTTCTGGTGTGTTTTAGATTTTGTTATATAACCGCAACTCTATACAGCTAAAAGTGGTAAATAACTGGTTAGCTCAGTCTGTCATTTTCTAGGCTGTGTTTGATGCTTTAGTTAACATTATAGCCAAATGTGAAATAATTGTTCTAAACATCTTTCCTTCCTGATATTTCATGATTGAGATTGACTAAGGGACACAGAAAATACAGTGGCACAGTACCAAAGAATCAAGGACTGGGCCAAACAGGTAGCAACTTCACATACCCAACAAATTGAAGAGGTAGGATCTGGCAGAAAGCTCAAAACCTAAAAGCAAGCTCCACTTGGAAGATACTGCAGAGAAGTAGTCATCTTCTAAAGATCTTAAACACTAGCAATAAAGTAACCTACTATAGGTAATTTGCAAACATCACCCCAGGAATTAAAGAAAGAAAAAATGAGACGACACTTAAACAAGATGCAACCACACACATCCAATTCACCAAAGGCAAACCTAGGGAGCAACGAGGTGGGACAATCCGAAAGCCACCCACCTGGCCTATCTGAAGTGGTAACAACAAAGCAACTGAATGAGGTTCTGGAAAAAATTAAAACAGAAATAATCTCACAGATAACTGCAGAGATAATGTCTACAATGAAGACCATGCTTAAGGACACTATAGCTGATACAGACAAAAAAATAGATGAACTTAAGAAAACTATAGAAACCATGAATGCTCAGCATAGGAAAGAAATGGAATCCATAAGGCAGATTCAAGCAGATATCCAAGAGATAAAAAATTCCATTGAAAGTATTTGTAGCAGAATAAGCCAATGCGAGGACAGGATCTCAGATATAGAAGACAGGCTTGCAATTAGTGATCATGAAATGGAAAAATTCTTAAAAATAGCAAGGGACCATGAAAAATCAATTCAGCAGCTGCTAGATGACTCAAAGATAAACAACTTAAGAATAATTGGAATAAATGAAAAAGCAGGAGATAGCATCAACGACATTAAAACCTTGTTCAAAGACATAATCAGGGAGAACTTTCCTGGAAGAGAAAAGGAATTTGACACCCCTATAAGTGAAGCTTTTAGAACACCAACTAGACATGATCAAAAAAAAAACTTCAGCCAGACATATTATAGTCAAGATCCCAGAAATTCAACAGAAGGGCAGAATCTTAAAAGCTGTTAGGGAGAAGAGACAAATCACCTATGAAGGAAAACCCATCAGAATCACAGCTGACTTTTCAGCACAAACTCTCAATTCAAGAAGAGCTTGGAATGATGTATTGCAAGCTCTAAAGGAAAATAATTTTCAGCCCAGATTGATGTACCCTGCAAAACTATCTTTCAAAATTGATGGAGAAATAAAATACTTTCATGACAAAGAACATCTGAGAAAATTTATGACCACCAAACCAGCACTCCAAAACGTTCTGAAGGACATTCTAGAAAGAGATAGGAACCCCAACAGAAGGAATCCACTAGGCAGGGCAAATAATTAAATAGCCGGAAAGCGGAAAAACAAAGAGTGGGAACCAACAACAGGAAATTATCATGACAAGTCAATACATATCAGTTTTAACCATCAATGTTAACGGTCTCAATTCACCAATCAAAAGGCACAGACTGGCGAAATGGATCAAGAAGCAAGATCCAACAATATGCTGTATACAAGAAACACATTTAATTCAGAAAGAAATTCATAGACTGAAAGTCAAAGGATGGAAAACAATACTCCATGCCACAGGAACCCAGAAAAAAGCAGGGGTAGCTATTCTTTTTGCAGACAAAGTGAACTTCAAGCCAAGAAGGATTCAGAGAGATAAAGACGGTCATTACATCCTTGTAAAGGGAACAATCCAAGAGGAAGAGATAACGATCATAAATATATATGCGTCAAATACCAATGCACCCAGCTATATAAAACAAGTACTAAAGGACATGAAAAATCAAATAAGCACTAATACAATTATATTGGGAGATCTCAATACTCCACTGTCACAAAAAGATAGATCAACTGGACAGAAAATCAATAATGAAATAGTAGAACTGAACCAAACTTTTGAACAAATGGACTTAGTAGATGTCTACAGAGTGTTCCATCCCGCAACATCAGAATACACATTTTTCTCAGCTGCACATGGGACGTTCTCCAATAGACCACATACTAGCTCATAAAACCTGCTTAAGTAAATGCAAAGGAATTGAAATTATCCCATGCATATTATCAGACCATAGTGCAATGAAACTGGAAATCAATCGCAAAAGAAATTACAAAAACGCCCTAAACACATGGAAATTAAACAGCATCCTCCTGAACAACCAATGGGTCACAGATGAAATTAAAGAAGAAATTAGTCACTTTCTACAACTGAATGATAATGACAGTACAACATACCGGAACTTATGGGATACAATGAAAGCAGTCCTAAGAGGGAAATTTATAGCATTAAATACTTATATCAGGAAAATAGAGCAAGCGCAAATAAACAACTTAAGGGTGAACCTCGAGCTTCTAGAAAAAGAAGAGCAGGTTAAGCCAAAAGCCTGTACAAGGGAGGAAATTATAAAGATCAGAGCAGAAATTAACGTATTGTAGACTAAAAAAACAATACAAAGAATCAATGAAGCAAAAAGTTGGTTCTTTGAAAGAATAAATAAGATTGACAAACCCTTATCCAACCTTATTAAAAAAAGAAAAGAAAAGACTCAAATCCATGCAATTGAAAATGAAAAGGGTGATATCACGACGGACCCTGCAGAAATCCAGAAGATCATCTATACCTATTTTGAAAATTTATATTCTACTAAGATGGAAAATGCAGAAGAAATGGACAGATTCCTAGATTCGTATGAATTACCAAAGCTAAATCAAGAAGATTTAAAAATCCTAAATAAACCAATATCAACCAATGAAATTGAAGATGTAATTAAAAACCTCCCAACAAAGAAAAGTCCAGGCCCTGATGGATTCACTGCCGAATTCTACAAGAAATTTAGAGAAGACCTAACGCCCCTACTTCTCAAACTTTTCAATGAAATTGAAAGGGAAGCAATACTCCCAAATTCATTCCTGGAAGCAAGCATTACCCTGATACCAAAACCAGAGAAGGACCCAACTAAGAAAGAGAACTACAGGCCAATCTCCCTAATGAACATAGATGCAAAAATCCTTAATAAGATACTGGCAAACAGAATCCAACAAATCATCAAGAAGATTATACACCATGACCAAGTTGGATTCATCCCATTGATGCAGGGATGGTTCAACATACGTAAATCAATAAATGTAATACAGCATATTAACAGAACCAAAGACAAAAATCACATGATCATCTCAATAGATGCAGAAAAAGCTTTTGACAAAGTCCAGCACCTTTTCATGATAAAAACCCTACAGAAAATTGGAATAGAGGGTCTTTATCTCAATCTGGTAAAAGCTATCTATGACAAACCAACAGCCAATATTATACTAAATGGCCAAAAACTGAAAGCCTTCCCTCTAAAATCAGGAACAAGACAAGGATGTCCACTGTCCCCACTCTTATTCAACATAGTTCTGGAAACTTTAGCCAGAGCGATTAGACAAGAGAAAGAAATAAAAGGAATAATGATTGGAAAGGAAGAAGTTAAATTATCATTATTTGCAGATGACATGATACTCTACACAGAAGACCCCAAAAACTCCACTAAAAAACTGCTAGATTTAATAAGCAAATTCAGTAGTGTAGCTGGATACAAAGTCAATACTCAAAAGTCAATAGCCTTCCTGTACACAAATAACAAACTTACTGAAAGAGAAATTAGGGAAACAATACCTTTCACAATAACATCCAAAAAAATGAAATACCTAGGAATCAACCTCACGAAGGATGTAAAAGACCTCTATACTGAAAACTACAGTACTCTGAAAAAGGAGATTGAAGAGGATATCAGAAAATGGAAAGATATCCCTTGCTCCTGGATAGGAAGAACCAATATAGTGAAAATGGCCATACTTCCAAAATTGTTATACAGATTTAATGCAATTCCAATCAAAATTCCAACAGCATATCTCACAGAATTAGAGAAAACAATCCTAAAATTCATTTGGAATCAGAAGAGACCTAGAATAGCAAAGGCAATTCTGGGCAACAAAGGCAAGGCAGGGGGCATCACAATCCCCGACTTGAAATTATACTATAAAGCTACTGTGATAAAAACAGTGTGGTACTGGCAAAAAAACAGACCTGAAGATCAATGGAACAGATTAGAAGATGCTGAAACAACCCCAGACATACTAAGCCACCTTATCTTTGACAAAGGTGCCAAACACATTCGCTGGAAGAAAGATAGCCTCTTTAATAAATGGTGCTGGAAAAACTGGCTCTACACATGCCGAAGATTAAAACTAGACCCATATCTTTCACCATGCACTAAACTAAATTCAAAATGGATCAGAGATCTAAATATTAAAACAGAAACATTAAATCTGCTGGAAGGTAGGATAGGTAAAACCCTTGGAGACATTGGTGTAGGCAAAGACTTTATGAATAAAAACTCAACCGCACGGGAACTATCCCAAAGAATCAATAACTGGGATCTCATCTTATTAAAAAGCTTTTGCACAGCAAGAGAAACCACCAACAGAGTGAAGAGACAACCCACAATGTGGGAAAAAATGTTTGCCAGCTGTTCCTCAGACAAAGGATTACTATCGAGAACATATAAAGAACTCAAAAAAATCAGACCTCCCAAATTTAAAGACCCACTCCAAAAATGGGCATCTGAGATGAATACACATTTCTCAGATGAAGAAATACTAATGGCAAACAAATATACAAAAAAATGTGCAACATCACTAGTCATTCGAGAGATGCAAATTAAAACAACACTGAGATACCATCTCACCCCAGAAAGAATGGCTACTATTAAGAAATCAACTAACAACAAATGCTGGAGGGGCTGTGGGGAAAAAGGAACCCTTCTTCACTGTTGGTGGGAGTGTCGACTGGTACAGCCACTGTGGAAGTCAGTGTGGAGATTCCTCAGAAAACTAGGGTTGGAGGTCCCATTTGACCCAGCTATTCCCCTTCTGGGCATCTTCCCAGAAGAATTAAAAACATCGTACCACAGCGATATATGTGCACCCATGTTTATAGCAGCACAATTTGTAATAGCCAGATCTTGGAAACAACCCAAATGCCCATCAACTGAGGAATGGATAAGAAAGATGTGGTATTTTTATACAATGGAGTACTATTCAGCCATAAAGAAGGATAAACTGGAGACTTTTATAGGTAAATGGATGCAACTCGAGAAAATACTCATAAGTGAAATAAACCAGAAGCACATGTGTAAGCATCGTATTATCTCTCTAGTATGAGAAACTGAAAGAGTAAATAAGATCCAAAATGTACAATAGATATGGTGAATCAAAAAGAAACTGGTCAAAAGGAAAGAGAGACTGGAATAGGGAAAAGAAAGAAGGGAAAGGAAAAAAAAATTGTATATATATATATAAGATGGTTAAGATAGATACACTACCATTTTTACTTAGTTCATTGAAGAGTAAGGTTCGTGCCAATAATGTTTGGACAATTGAATGCTAATGTCTGGTGTCCTGAATAACTAACTTAAAGATAGTAATACGTAATGTATTAACCATTGTTACCCTCCTATTAGGTTGTTTTGAAAATTTGTTCTTCTTTTGATTTGTTTTGTTTTTTCTTCTCTTTAAAATAAAAAAAAAAGAACTCTACATTGAAAACTATAGTACTCTGAAAAAAGGAGATTGAAGAGGATATCAGAAAATGGAAAGATATCCCTTGCTCTTGGGTAGAACCAATATAGCAAAAATGGCCATACTTCCAAAACTGTTACACAGATTTAATGCAATTCCAGTCAAAATTCCAACCACATAACTCACAGAATTAGAGAAAACAATCCTAAAGTTCATTTGGAACCAGAAGAGACCTAGAATAGCAAGGCAATTCTGGGCAAAAAAGGCAAGGCAGAGGGCATCACAATCCCTGACTTGAAATTATACTATAAAGCCACTGCGATAAAAACAGCATGGTACTGGCAAAAAAAAAAAAAAAAGGCTGAAAATCAGTGGAACAGATTAGAAGATGCAGAAACAACTCCAGAAATACTCAGCCACCTTATCTTTGACAAAGGTGCTGAACACACTCACTGGAAGAAAGGTAGCCTCTTTAATAAATGGTGCTGGAAAAACTGGCTCTGCACATGCCAAAGATTATAAAATTGGACCCATACCTTTCACCATGCACTAAACTAAATATGAAATGGATCAAAGATCTAAATATATTAAAACAGAAACATTAAATTTGCTAGAAGATAGAATAGGTAAAAGTCTTGATGACATCATTGTAGGCAAAGACTTTATGAATAAAACCCCGATCGTACAGGAAGTATCACAAAGAATCAACAACTGGGATCTCATCTTATTTTTTTTTTTTTTTTTTTTTTTGTGGGTACCGGGGGGTCGACCTCAGGACCTCGTGCGCCAGCAGGCGCCCGTGCCGCTGAGCGATATCACCGGCCCCTTTTTTGTATGTGGGTTCCGGGAGTCGAACTCGGGCCCTCACGCTTGCAAGGCAGGCGCTTAAACCGCTGAGCCATCTCACCGGCCCTGGGATCTCATCTTATTAAAAAGCTTTTGCACAGCAAGAGAAACCATCAACATAGTAAAGAGACAACCCACAACATGGGAAAAAATGCTTGCCAGCTGTTCCTCAGACAAAGGATTACTATTGAGAACATATAAAGAACTCAGAGAAATCAGACCTACCAAATTTAAAGACTCAATCCAAAAATGGGCATCTGAGATGAATACACACTTCTCAGATGAAGAAATACAAGCAACCAATAAATATATGAAAAAATGTTCAACATCACTGCTCATTCGAGAGATACAAATTTAAACAACACTGAGATTCCATCTCACCCCAGAAAGAATGGCTATTACCAAGAAATCAACCAATAACAAATGCTAGAGGGGCTGTGGGGAAAAAGGAACCCTTCTCCACTGTTGGTGGGAGTGTCGACTGGTGCAGCCACTGTGGAAATCAGTGTGGAGATTCCTCAAAAAACTAGGATTGGAGGTCCCATTTGACCCAGCTATTCCTCTTCTGGGTATCTTCCCAGAAGAATTAAAAACATATACCACAGCAATATATGTGCACCCGTGTTTATAGCAACACAATTTATAATAGCCAGATCTTGGAAACAACCCAAATGTCCATCAACCGAGGAATGGATAAAAAAAGATGTGGTCTGTTTTTATAATGGAGTACTACTCAGCTATAAAGAAGAATAAACTGGAGACTTATAGGTAAATGGATGCAAATTGAGACCATACTCATAAGTGAAATAGACCAGATGCACATATGTAAATATTGTATTGTCTCCCTAGTGTGAGAAGCTGAAAGAGTAAATGAAATCCAAAATGTACAATAGATATTGTAAAATGGGAAGAAACTGTTCAAAAGGAAAGAGAAACTGGGATGGGGGAAAGGAGAAAACAAGGAATGGAAAAGCAAAAAAAAAAAAATATATATATATATAATATATATGTATGTATATACACACAAGATAGTTGAGATATTTATAGCACTAATTTCTCTTAGTTCATTGAAAAAAATTTGTGCTAATATTGTTTGGACAATTAAATGCCTATATCTTATACTCTGAATAACTAATTTAAAGATAACAATACACAATGTATTGACCATTGTTACCCTCCTATTATCTCGTTTTGAAATTTTTTGGTTTTTTCCCTTTAAAATTAAAAAAAAAAAAACCTTAATGGTTCCTAACCATCCTAAAGTTAAATGTGCATCTAGGGTGTCAGAGGATATTGTTTCTTGGTCAAATTAATAAATATTAATACACTTTAAAAATTATTTAACAATAGGGGTCTGGAAATTAGACTATAGGAAAGTCAACAAAATGTTTTTAGTCATTTAATTCATGATTATACATATCAGAAATTATTTTATTCACTAAGAAACTAAGAGCTATCCCTACATTTTTTTCTCCTGGTAATTTCTTTCTTTCTTTCTTTCTTTCTTTCTTTCTTTCTTTCTTTCTTTCTTTCTTTCTTTCTTTCTTTCTTTCTTTCTTTCTTTCTTTCTTCTTTTCTTTTCTTTTTTCTTGTTTGAGGCAGAGTCTCACTATGTAGTAAAGGCTGACCTTAAGTCACTTACATAGCCCAGGCTGGCCTCAAACTCACTTATGTAGCCCATGCTGGCCTTGAACTCAAGGTGATCCTCCTGCGTCAGCCTCCTGAGTGCTGGGATTATAGGTGTGCGCCACCAGGCCCAGCTCTCCTGGTAATTTCTAATATTGTGAAAAGCTAACTAATTGTCCTTTTTAGCAGCAATATATGAAGTTACATAACAAAGTAGGTGGTTATATCTTGTATCTGTGCTTTTTAGAATGGTAAGCATTCTTCAGCTATCATTTGAATACCATTCTTCAAGATAACTCCACTACCTGATATTCTTACTGAATAAGCAGTATTATATCTTTGCGTTTCTGACATTGAATTTTACTGAAATAAACATTTTCTCAGTTCTTTTAAATCCATTTTACCCTAAGACCTATAAATACCTTTATATATAAAGTATCTCCTGCCTCCTTTCCTCACCCTTAGGTTTATTGTTCCAAGTAAATTGAAAGGGAAGCAAATGATTCACTTGCCTGCCCATTAAAACATTAAGAAAAAAGTTACTGTATTTGGGTATCTCGTGTTAGAAACAGTTATTTATCTGCCAAAAGACTTTTCCACTCTTTCAGCACTACTTTAACTTGTGAAGTCAAAGAGGAAAAGTACGAAGGATATTATTCTATTATAAAAAGACATGCTTTTTTCTTCAGCTCTCCCCCACCTCCCAACTTGGAATATAAAATCAAATTTTTAGTGTAAATGTAGTTAGTTATAGCAGATAGGAAGACTTCCCTGGCTCAAACGCTGACTTTACCACTTATTAGCTTTGTGCAGGTTCCATAGTGTTGTGGTATGCATTAAATGAAAAAACACGTGAAGTATTTAGCACACAGTGGTGCTCAACAAATGTTAGTTCACCCCGTAGACATAACTGATTTTGGCTATTTGTGCCCTATAAGGAAGCATCAAGGATATCGATGGTTTTCCCTTCTCTACTGCCATCATAATTCTCATTAATAGAAAAATCCACCAACGAGCTGAAAGTAATTGGAAGTATCCTTTTTTGGTTTGCTTGTTTTAGGAATGAGGGCAAGTGTATAAAACTTGTAATAGCCCATAAACACATGAGAGAATGCTCAACTTCACTATCTAAGGAGAAAGAATAGTCTTCAATACAGTCACAGAAATAGAATCTGTGGATTCTTAAGTAAAAATGAATGAACTAAAGCCACATGTATTAAGTGGATGAATCTTGTAAGCATAATGTTTAGTTTTTTTTTTTTTTTTTTTTTTTTGTGGGTACCGGGGGGTCGACCTCAGGACCTCGTGCGCCAACAGGCACCCGTGCCACTGAGCGATATCACCGGCCCCTTTTTTTTCGTATGTGGGATCCGGGAGTCGAACTCGGGCCCTTGTGCTTGCAAGGCAGGCGCTTACGCCGCTGAGCCATCTCACCGGCCCTAATGTTTAGTTTTTAAAAAGCATATTGGGAAGATAACACAATATAGTACAATTTTTAAAAGCCCCCAAACAATCAAAACTAAGTAATACAGTAAGAGTATAGATGTCTAATTTTATAATGAGGAAATAAAAATAATGCAAACTAATAGGTAAATTAAAAGAAATTCTAAGAAATGAATAATACAAAAGAAGCCATAAAAGGAAAAACAGGAATAAAAATACAAGAGACAAACTGAAAATAATAGTAACATAGTAGACTCAAATCCAATTATATCAATAATTACATTAGAAATTATGGAAGAAACACTAAAATTAAAAGGCAAATATTGTCACAGTAGATAACATGAAGTATGATCCAATTATATTTTGTCTACAGGAGACATTCTTTTAAAATATATCTTGCAAACAATGAGCATAAGTCTAGAGTAGCTATATTAATATCAGAAAAAACTACATATGAAGACAAATAGTCTTACTGAGATGAAGCAACCTTGTAAAACAGAAATGAATTAAAGGATTTATATTTCTTTCAAAATGTTCTATAAACTACAAACATTGAGTTGGTGTAGTACTGGCATAATGATTGACAGCTGATCTATGGAACTATGTAGAGAAGACAGAAATCAGCCTTCACTTAGACCAACTGTGTTAGTTAGCTTTATGTTGCTATTACAAAATACCTGAGAAAAATCAACTTAAAAGAGGAAAATTTTATTTTGGCTCATGGTTTAGAGATTTCACTCCATGGTTGGCTGGCTCCATTGTTAAGGGCTTGTGGTAAGGCAGAACATTATAGCAGAAGGGCATGGCAGAGGAAAGCTGCTCACCTCATGGTGGCCAGGAAACAGAGTAAGGGAGGGAGGAAAAGAGAGAGAGACAGGGCCAAGTTATATTCTTCCAGGGAATGCCCCTCTAGGACCCACCTCCATCCTATAGTTTCCACTATCTCCCAAGAGTCTATTCAGTTATGAGCCCATCAATGGATGAACACATTGATGATATCAGAGCCTCATGATCTATTCACTTCCCAAAAATCCAACCTCTGAACTTTGCAACATTGGGGACCAAGCCCTCAACATCCTTTGGGGGAACATTTCAGATCCTAACCATAGCACTGTTGACTGACTTCTTACAAACAAACCAAATAATACTATGGAGAACAGAGGGTATTTCAACAAATAGCGTTTTAAGACTGGATATTTATTCATATGGGAAAAAATGAACTTGTACCTTTACCTTATACAATATACAAATATTAATTTAGTGTGACTCGTAGACATTATCTACAAACCCATAATGCTTTGTAAGAAAATATGGTAGAGTATCTTTATAACTAAAGGTAGGCAAAGGTTTCTGAGAACACAAACAATAACCATAGAAGCAAAAATTGCTAATTAAACTTCAATTGTAACTCATGCATTGTTGATGAGTGTATAAGGTGGTGTAAACATTTTGGAAAAAGGCCTGGCAATGTTCTGTAAAACTACAAATCCATAATCCATGACCCAAAGAAATAAAAATATGTGCCCACAAAAAAGGAAAAGGAAAGAAAACGAAAATCCCACAAGATGATTTTTATATAATATCTTTATTCATAAGAGAAAAAACTCAGGGCCAGTGAGATGGCTCAGCGGCCTAAGTGCCTGCCTGGCAAGCGCGAGGGCCCGAGTTCGACTCCTGGATCCCACATACAAAAAAAGGGGCCGGTGATATCGCTTAGCGGCACGGGCACCTGCTGGCGCGTGAGGTCCTGAGGTCGACCCCCCGGTACCCACAAAAAAAAAAAGAGAGAGAGAAAACTCAAACCACCTATGTGTACCCATAAGTAGGAGAATGAATAAACCACAGTATATCCATATGATGGAATCCTCAGTAATAAAAAAGACTGTACTACTGTTTATTGCAACAGCATGGATGAGTCTCAAAAATATTGTGCTGAGTGAAAAGAGCCTCCTATTTAAGAGTATATACTACATGATACCATTTAATGAACATTGGAATCATGTAAGTAGAATCATATGCTATGTACTAATTTTTTTTATATTCACTTTTTTAATGTACTAATTCTTGATGGAAAAATTGTAGTGGAAAAATCCAAACAGTGGTTACTTCTGAATATGGGTGGCATTGGCTGGGAAGGGACAGAAGAAAACTTTCTGAGGTGATTGAAATATTCTATTTTTTGATAGCAGTTTGAGTTACACAGGTATATGCATTTGTCAAAATTCATGGGATGGTGCACTTAGAACTTATGCATTTAAGTGTACATAAATTTGAACTTAAAGAAAAAAGAAATATAGTTCTAATTATATACATTTAAGGGAAAGTGTATTTGTGTCACTATTTTATGTTGGAATACATCCAAAAAATAAATGGATTGATAGATGAACAGAGAGAATGAGTACATATGTGATAAAGCAAGTATAGAAAATATTAATGGTAGAATCCAGGTGGTAATCATATAGGCTCACTATGAGGCCTTTCAACTTTGTGGTATGTTTGAAATTTTTTATAATAAAATGAGTAAAGTCAAGAAAATTATAAACTTTAGGATAGTAGTCACATCATAGGAATGGGAAATGGAAACTAAGTGCAAAGTTATTGGTACTATTCCAGCTGTCAGGTGGAATGGTGCTTACAGGTTTTCACTTTATTATTGTACCTCAGTAACTTAAATATATGTTAGATACATTCTTCATTATATAATACTTTGTACTATAAAAGATAATGTGACAGGACTACATCAGAATTTGAGATCTATTAATCAGTAATAACAATGAAGCACTATTTGTTAAATGACATCCCAGGAAATAATCTCTATGTATTAGAATTCCCTTAGGCACAAAAACAAAATTTATATTTGCTCATCTGAGTCTTTTTTATTTTCATTCCTCCACATTCTCACTGTTGATTCCAGGGACAGTCATTTCTTTTCAATTTTAGACCCTTTTTTGAGTTCCTAAAGGACATACCTTTTGAACCTAAAATCTTTTCTACAGGCAGATAGTGTAATGCACTAATACACCTTACACTTGTACTTCCTCTGGGAGTAGAATCTTTGTGGTATTCTCTCTTTGGAGAAAATAGGCATCCTTAAAATCAATATTGGGAATAACAGGGAGAAAGTTATAGAGCTGGCTGTGGCTGCCCAGGAATACTGACAAAATTATCTAGAGGTAAATGGGGATGGCTTTATAAACTAGAGAATGTAGGTGACTCACTGGCAGACAGTGCACATATTGAGATTATTTTTCTCCTCCTCCTTCTATGTATGCCAGGTAAGACAGAAGTGATGGGAGAACAAATATATAATTCAGAGAGCAAATTTAAAATAAAAGTTAGCCTCTCAGTATCATTCATTCTATCATCTTTTCTCACTTTTCCTTCATGCCAATATTCTTGTCTCTGTGAAAAGCTGTATAATACAGTAATGTATACTAATTGCTAACCAAGGTCCGGGAAAAGTATATGGTTTTCAATAGGTTAGGAGGCAGTATATCGTTGGCTAGCTTCATCAATGAGTTTGCTTGGGCAACTTATTTGCTTTTTTGAATTTTAGTTTCTTCATCTGTAAAATATTCACTGAGTTTAAGTTGCCATAAATTATAAGACTATTAATTTAGTCCCACTAAAAATACAAAAAATTGTGGCGAGGCATGGTAGCATATAACTAATTCTAGCACTCAAGATGCTGAAGCAGTAGGATGTGAATTTGAAGCCAGCCTGGACTACATAGCAAGAATCCATCTTGGAAAACAAAACCAAAAAATTGTACTTAAAGTGTGATTCAGTGTTTTATTAATTACAATGATTTGTCCTTTGTGATGTGTACATTCAAATAAAAAAATATGGTATGTGCCATCTACCCTCTGAGTTTATGGAGAATAAGTAGGACAGTGCACTTAAAGTGCTGTGCACAGTGCTTGGCATATTGTAAGTACTCAGTAAGTGGTAACCATTATGTTGATGGTGTTGGTGATTTGGTCATAAGCACTCAGAAGTTGTGCTCATTGCTTAGATTGTTCTTTGGGGATCAGAATCCTAGGGCATCTTGATGAGATTTGGTGGTACTCAGAATTCCCACTTATTTTGGAGTGGAAGTAGCATAAGAGTAGCATAATATGTTCAGTTAGTTTTCAGAAGTGATTGTTTTATTAAGTAGCACTTCATTAGCAGTGAAATTTTTGTGAGCTGTTGCTCTTGTTTCCTCTAAGAATAAATTTTACAGTTATCAACCTCCTGGGTTGGTATAAATCACCTTTTATGAGACTTTAGTTTAAATGCATAACAACATGAATGAAATATTCCCACATATAAAGCTTAGTAAAATTCCACTAGTAATATTGTGATGAGACTTCAAGTTTTAATTTTCATTTTCTCTCTATTCAGGAGGCAGACAGTGGGGAGGAAGAATGCCGGTCACAGCCCAGAAGGTATGTCTTTTCATTATATCCTCAGTGCATTTATAGTTACTGTTTTTTCTTGAAATCTTTTTCAGTCTTATCAGATTAGCTTAATCATGGTTTTCCACGATGCTTCATTGTTTTTTCAAAAATGAGACTACTTCAAGAATACAATGACTGACGTGGAAAACTTTTAAATGGTAGACTGCTTTTTAAAAAGGATACAGGGGGCCTGTGAGATAGCTCAGAGGCGTAAGCGCCTGCCTGGCAAGCGCGAGGTCCTGAGTTCGACTCCCGGTACCCACATAAAGGGAAAAAAGGGCCGGTCATATCGCTCAGCAGCACAAGTGCCTGCTGGCAAGCGTGAGGTCCTGAGTTCGGCTTCCGGTACCCACATTAAAAAAAAAAAAAAAAAGGATGCAGGGCCAGGGATATAGCTCAGCGGCACAGTGCCTGCCTGGCAAGCACAAAGTCCTGAGTTCGATTCCCAGTACCAATAAATAAATAAATAAACAGGATGCAGACTCAGTAGTAGAGTGCTTATTTAGCTTGTTTAAAGTCCTGGGTTAGGACATGAACTGTACCTAGCTAGTCTCCTGAGAAAAAATAAATTTTGTTTTGTATTTCGGGGAGGGGAGAATCCCCTGAGTTCAATCCCCAGCACCCTCCCCCCAAAAAAAGTTGTAGAAAACCCAATTTTGACTCAGTTTTTACCACTCTCCAAGGAATTACCTTGGGTGATAAACAAATTGTCCTTACTTTTTTTGTGTGGGTACCAGGGGTCGACCTCAGGACCTTGCGCGCCAGCAGGCACCCATGCCGCTGAGCGATATCACCGGCCCCTTTTTTGTATGTGGGATCCGGGAGTCGAACTCGGGCCCTCGTGCTTGCCAGGCAGGCGCTTACTCTGCTGAGCCATCTCACCAGCCCATGTCCTTACTTTTTAGGAAAGTATCAACTGAAGAACCTTTCAGCCTTCAGAGGTTGTGTCGGGTTGGATTAGGTTGGGTTGGGTTGGGTTGGTTTGGTTTGGTTTGAGACAGGGTCTCACTGAGCACTGCAGGCTGGCCTTGAACTCCCTTATATAGCCCAGGCTGTCCTCGAACTCACAGTGATGCTCCTGCCTCAGCATCCTGAGTGCTGGGATTACAGGTATGCACCACTATGCCTAGCTTCAGTTTTATATTTACAATTATCATATGTTTTTATAGATTTTGGCAAATCTTATAGATTAAGTATTTCATTTTGTACTTATACAAAGGGTATACTGGATAACCTACCCAGTCTTTTAAGATACAACAACCCCCACACACACACACCCTTGACAGAATAGTGGGCTTGTTATTAAGGTTATTAATACCCTCTACCAATAAAAAAAATTATGAGAGAAATCTAGAAAGTATAAAATAACACTTCTGGGGCAAATGTGCAGCTCTACGGAACTTGTTTAGCATGAACAAGGCCCTGGGTTCAATCCCCAAAACCAGAACTGCAAAAAAACAAATTTCTATTCTCTTATTTAAATGGTTTTTATTTTTTATTATTTTTTTTTTTTGTGGGTACCGGGGGGTTGACCTCAGGACCTCGCACACCAGCAGGCGCCCGTGCCGCTGAGCGATATCACCGGCCCCTTTTTCGTATGTGGGTTCCGGGAGTCGAACTCGGGCCCTCGCGCTTGCCGGGCAGGCGCTTAAGCCGCTGAGCCATCTCACCGGCCCATTTAAATGGTTTTTAAAAGCAACTCTGTCCAAGAAAGATCCATGGTAACTTCTAGATGGTCATTTAAATGTTAACCAAACTTGTGTCCTCTGAACTCATTAATGACCCATCTGAATAATACAGAGCATGGATACAAAAGGTTTGCTCATTGTAAAACCTGGCTAAAGGGAATGCTTCCTGAATGATTAATTATCAGGTATTTGTTAATATACAGTATACCTTCCTCTTGTATACTATAACTTCAAATAAAAATAGTTCTTTTTCATCAGTAACTGAGGGTACTAATAATATTTTTCTTGTCTTAGTTATCACATAAATTTTGGTTGAAAGCTTAATTTCTCACTTGCGTTAGGGAAGATCTGACAAGCGAGTTGTCCTTCTTTTGCATTGGGCTAGAAGGTAGAAATCCAATAGAAATTTTACCACAGACATCATACCCTTATTCCCATTAGAAAGAAAAAAAGATTCCAAAGGGATTCTTAAATTTTCTAGTAGGTCAAATTTAAAGATTTCTGGGTTAATTTGAAGCTTTATATATTAACTTGGAATCCATTGGGATAATTGTCTTTCAAAAAAATTACATAAGAATGAGGCAAGGGTCCATTCTCTGGTTCACAGCACTGAACTGTCAAGCCATTAAGAGCTATAAAGACCTGTTTTAAAAATTGTTGGCAATAATTCATTAATATGATCAGCAGAGGATTTTTGTAAACTTCTATTCACAAGCAAAGGATCACTTATAGAAATAAGAAATATGGAAAAACGTAGCAGCACCCATTTAAAAAAAAATCATAATTTGTAGCCTGTTATAATTTCCATATTCAGTGTGTTTGTAACATTATATCTAAGTTTAATGGCTTTAGTTTGACTCAAAACAAAGAAATTTTCTTATATTCTCCTCTATACCTAGATGGTTTGTCAAGTTGATTTTTTGGGTATATTTGGATACTAAAGATTGTTCTGGCAATTCTCTGTCATTTACCACAGAATAAACCAGCACTAAATCCTTTCACTAAACATGCCCAAAATCATCTTGTCAGTTTGTGGGTTCAAATGTGGTTGGTAGGAGAAAACTGAATAGGAAACATCAGATCATTAGAACTAAGGGCCAATTCTAGGTAATTAAAAAAGACATTGCTTTAATAATTTCTTATTTTAACCAAATGTCATTTGCTCGGAAAGTCTTAAGTTAAAAATAATCTTTCAGGGCCGGTGAGATAGCTCAGCGGCATAAGCGCCTGCCTGGCAAGTACAAGGTCCTGAGTTCGACTCCCGGTACCCACATAAAGGAAAAAAGGGCCAGTGATATCGCTCAGCGGCACAAGCACCTGCCGGCAAGTACAAGGTCCTGAGTTTGACTCCTGGTACCCACATTTAAAAAAAAAAAATCTTTCAATATAATTAGACCAAACATGTCTCTAAAAACCAATATTCACAGATAACAATAATAACAAAGAAATAGATAAATTAGACCATCTAAAAATTTAACACTTCTGTACATCAAAGGACACAACCAACAAAGTGAAAAGGCAGCATACAGGATGGAAAAAATATTTACAAATCATAATAGTGTTTAATATTAAAAATATACAAAGAATTCCTACCTCTCAACAATAGCAAAATAAGCTTAATCAGCTCTGGTAGCTATTAAAAATAAACCTAGACAGGGTGGTTTGAACAAGAGACATTTATTTCTCACAGAGCGGAGGCTGAGGAATCTAGATCAAGGTGCTGGCAGACTCAGATACTGGTGAGGGTCCCCTTCCTGGCTTGTCGACAGCTGCCTTCTTTCAGTATCCTTACATAGCACACAGAGAGAACTTTGGTCTCTTCCTCTTGTTATAAGAACACTAATCCATTAGGGAGTGTTATGGTTTGTGTCTGGATGTCCCCCCAAAGCCTCATGCAGTCATGGGGGCAGGCTTTTTGGCGGCAGCTAAATCTAGAGTTTTTGATTAGTTCATTGTCTAGTACTGGGATTGGGGGTGTGAGTGCTGTACCCACCCTAGGGTGGGTAGCCTGCATACAATATGAGGGAGGAAAAGAGGCTTGCTCTTCCCTTTTGCTCTTGCTGCTTTTGCTGTCTTCCGCCGCCCCAGCCACCAAGAACTGTTGCCCCTCTGCCATGTGCCACTCTGCCTCGGAGCCAGCTGATTATGGACTAAAACCTCTACAAACTCTGAGCTAAATAAACCTTTCCTCTTTTAACTTTGGGTGTTGGATATTTTGTCTCAGCAATGAGAGAAAAGTAACACAGGGAGAATCTTACCCACATTAAAATTCTAGTTACTTCCCAAAGGCCTCATCTCCACGTCACACAGGTGGTTAAAGCTTTGATATATGAGTTTGTGGGAAGGGGGATACAAACATAAACTTTTGCCTCTAGGCCCCAAAATTCACGTTCTTCTTACATGCAAAATTCATTCATCCCACATCCCCAAAAGGGTTCATATGTTCCAACATCAATTCTAAAGTCCAGAGTCTCATCTAAATTGCATATGAATTAGATATTAATGAGACCAGGTATGATTGACCCTAAACCAAAATTCATGTCTGTCAGTGAATCTGTGAAACCAGGTAAGTCAAGCTTACAAAATAGAAAAGTGGCACAGGCAAAGTATAGGTACTTCTCATTTCTAAAGGAAAAAATCGGAAGATAGGAATGGCGGGTCTAAAGTAAGTCCAAAACTTATTATAAAGCAAATTCCTTTACATCTTAAAACTTGGGAATAACCCTCTTTGCCTTCAAACTCTGCTATCCAAACCCACTTGGTAGCAGCATCATTCCCTCTGCTCTGTGGTATAGCTCTGCCCCTTTGGCTTAGTCTATTGTCACCAGTGTGGCTTTCTGCAATGCCCTGAACACATAAGTCTGTTCTCACTGAGGTGAAAGCTCCCTTATTACTCAACTCCCATGAGCATTCTGGGCTGATGGTGGGGGTAGCAGCCCTGATTATCTCTGAATCACCTTTTGGGGTCCTTCTTCCTTTGTATGGAAAAATAATGAATTTTCACAGCTTTCTTTCATACTACCCCATTTTCTGTTGTTTCCTTTAGTCCCAGCTGCCCGTGTTTCTACTTGTATTATCCCATCTTTCTCCTGGCTTCTGTTGAGAGGGTTGATTAGGTCTGTAGTCCATACCTACACTAATCAACCTCCCTATCAAATGTTCTGTCAGCCATACCCTTGACATTTTCTTCCAAACATACTTTCTCTTTTTTGCAACATGGACAAACTGAGGATTAATCTTTAAGTTTGGTTAGCAGTCAGAAGAAACCAAATTACTCCTTCACCATTTTGCTTAGAAATCTCATTAGCTAAATATCCAATTCCATTGTTCACAAGTTTTACCTTCCACAAAACACTAGAACACAAACACAGTTCAACCAAGTTATTTGTCATTTTATAACATTTTCTCCATCATCCAGCAATTTTCCTTATTGCACTCAAGACCTTAATGGAATGAACTTTCCAACTATGTTTCTAACAGTACAGAATGATTCACCATTTAGTTATATTTTCTCTAAGAAGATGGAAGTGCTCTCTCTACCTTTATTATTTTTGACCTCTTACCAGAATTGCCTGTAGTAGTCTGTTCATATAAGTCTTTTCTTTTTTTCTAGCATGCACTTCAGAACTCCTCTAGTCTCTCTACCCATTACCTAGTTCCAAAGACACTTCTACTTTTTTAGGTATTTGCTACAGCAGCACCCCACTTATCAGTTCCAAAATCTGTATTTAGTCGGTATATTTCAGAGAAACTCAACAGGGGTGTGCATGTGTGTCTGTGTGTGTGTGTGTGTGTGTCTGTGTGTGTGTGTGTGTGTGTGTGTGTATAAAGACAGAAGCTTATTATAAGGAAGTGGTTTACATGATTATAGAGGCCAAGAAGTCCCAAGATCTGCAGGTGGTAGACCCAGGAGAGTTGATGGTGTGATTAGTCCACTTCCGAAGGCCTAAGAGCCAGGAGAGCCAATAATGTGAGTTCCAGTTTAAGTCTGTGGTGTTTACATTCAATGGAACATTAGCCTTAAAAAGTGAAGGAGATTCGTTCTCTGTCTCTCTGTCTCTGTCTCTGTCTCTCTCTCTCTGTTTTAATTTTGCTTGTTTTTTATTGATATACAGTGATACCTCAGTTGTCAAACTTAATTCATTCCAAATTTGTATTCAAACACCAAAAGGTTTGAAAACTGAACATATTTTTCCTATAAGAAATGATGGAAAACCAAATAATTGGTTCTGATGCCCAAAATTACACATATAAATTCATTTCTCCAGGATTTTAACAAATTTCACAATGATTTGTTTCTTTAACTCTATCATGGTTTTCACAGTTTTCCTCTTAGCTTTAATGCTGGCATCACTAATTTTCTTTAGAGCCATGCTTATGCTATTTCATGCAATAAAGCACAAAAAACCCCAATGATAAACGTTTTAATGCACTAACACAAGCATATATGTTGTCTGGGCAAGAGCAGTGCTTAGACTGAAGCGTCACCCTTTTGTGTCCACCACAAAACACAACACGTGACTCACTCTTGGCCCATACAGGTTTTTTCAAGTTGGATTTTCAGTTGGACTGTTGAGCAAAGTTGTGAACACTGAGCAGATTTTTTTCAAACTTTGCTGTTCGAGTAGTGCAAAGTTTGAGCTTGGAGCCATTAAACAACCAAGGTATCACTGTATAATAATTATAAAAATTTATGGGATACAGTGTGATAATTAAATATATATATATATATATATATATATATACACAACTTATAATGATCAAGTCAAGGTATTAACATTTCCCTCTCCTTCAACATTTATAATTTCTTTTTGTTGGGAACTTTCAAACTCTCTTCTCAAATATATACTAAACTATAACTATAGTTACTCCTATTGTGCTATAGAGCACTAGAACTTATTCTTCCTATCTAAATGGTTTTTGCTACCCATATCTAAGCTCTTCTCTATCTCCCCTCCCCACTACCTTTCCCGGCCTCTAGTGATCACTATTCTATTTCTATGAAATCAACTTTATTAGCTTATATATATAAGGAAGAACATATGGTATTTAGTTTTCTGTTCCTGGCTTATTTTTTAATGTCCTCCAGCTCTATCCATGTTGCAAAAAAGGGAAGGAAATGTTGACACGCTACAACATGGGTAAAACTTGGGGACATCATGCTAAAAAGAAAAAGATAAATGCTGTATAGTTCCACTTACATGAGGTACTTAGAGTAATCAAGCTTATAAAGACGAAAAGTAGAACAGTTACCAGGGAATAGAGGTGGGGAATGGGGTGGGAAGTTGTTTAAAGGATATGAAATTGTTTTAGAATTTGAAAAAGTTCTGAAATAGATGGTGGTAATGACTGCATACTGTTGTTAATATATATATGCCACTAACTCATATACTTAAAAATGGTCAAGATGCTAAATTTTATGTTATGTACATTTTACTATAATTAAGAAACAATATATTCATTCCATACTACTTTGTGACATTTAAATTCTGGCAATATTTTTCTTTCTAGGAGAATAAGCATAAAATTATGATTATAGGACATCAAATTGTATATTATTAGCTTTTTAGTAAACAGATAATTGTATGAAAATGCATGACAGTATCTGTTTGCATATTTGTGAAATCACAGCTTTCCTTCTTATATTATGACCCACTTTACCGACTGGGGAACAGTCAGGAAGGTACTATAAAACTAAACCATATAAAATGCCTGTATTCTACCATTTTGACCTATAATCAGCTATCTCATATGGGTCATCCTAATAAAATAAAAAATGAACAAAATAAAAAATGAACAAAAAAAGAACAAAAGTAAAAATGAACAAAAGGAATATGCTACTGAAATACATCTTTGCAATCTCGAGACATTTTTAAGTTGAATGATAATGACAGAAAACAAAGTGTTTGAGCTCTTAATTTAGAAGTAAATATTTTAGTTATAATAGAATTCTTCTATGTACTATCTCCAAGGCAAGAATTGTGTGACATAAAGAGTGACTCTTAGGAAATTGTCTTTGAGCCAACAACTTATACTATTAGACAATAATACAGATTCAAAGATCTAAGGAAATTGTTCTTTAAAAAAGGACAAATGGGTACATAAGCCATTCAGGATAATTGTTACATTTTACTTCTCAACCCAGTACATAAAATGTTACATTTTTTATTTTTAAAAATTTTTCGAAGAGCAAAGAAATTTTTTTCACTGTTTTTAAATCTAGTTTCTTCCTCTCTATAGTCTTTAATAAACATAAAGAACTACTCACTGTATGCTGAAAAATTCTACATCTTTAAAAACTAGATCTTCTCCCCAATGTACTGTAAAAAGAACAGCGAGAATAAAATTTGTAGTACAGGGAAAGGAGAGAGAGAGAGAGAGAAACGTGGAACAGAGGTTTCTCAGAAAATTTTGGAAGCATTGGGTCTTGATGAATGAATGGGATTTAGGAGAATAAAAGAAAAGAACATTACAAGCATGTAAGGATATGAAATAATGGAAGGATATCCTCAGAAGTCTGAAAGTAAGTGCTGATGTGTTTTAGGAACAGTAAGAAAGTAATTATCTAGATCTTAAAAAGCAGTGGCATTTTGATTTGATAGATCTTTGTGTAGAAGAAAGGCATGGTTATCAGAAAAATAGTCTGGCAGAATCATACAGTGTGAGAGGAGGCAGGAAAACTATTCAGGAAGATGTTTCAGTAATTAAGGCAAATGGCTAGTCCCCATCTGAGAGCAGCATAAAGACAGGGATTGTGTTTTATCTTGGTATCCACAGCAAGTAGCATTTAGTTAGCACTAAGTAAATGCTTGTTGAATGAATAAAAATAGAAGAATGTTGGTATCTTTTCTAGCAATAATATAGTTGAAAAAGAACTCTTGTAAGAAGATACGTGAAGGGCCGGTGAGATGGCTCAGCGGCGTAAGCGCCTGCCTTGCAAGCGCGAGGGCCCGAGTTCGACTCCCGGAACCCACATACGAAAAAGGGGCCGGTGATATCGCTCAGTGGCACGGGTGCCTGTTGGCGCGCGAGGTCCTGAGGTCGTCCCCCTGGTACCCACAAAAAAAAAAAAAAAAAAAAAAAAAAAAAAAAAAAAAAGAAGATACATGAAAAGTTAACCTTTGGACATGTGGAACACAGGGCAACAGAAAACAGCTTGAAGACAATTAAAACATGAGGATCTCAGAATGTAGCTCAGTAGCCAAGCACCATGAACAAGATCCTGGGTTCAATTCCTACCACCACCAAACAAAAACAACATAGAATCAGAACATGTCCTTGTGTATGAGATAGTTTTAATGGCATTGTGGTACTAATTCATTTAATTTGTAGATAAATCCTTCCCCCAGATATCTCTCTGGTACACCATCATGTTTTCTTTATCTTGTATTTGCCTCATTTATTTTTGTGAGATAAGTCTTCATGTCCATTTAATTTCAGCCTATTTGGAGACATAATTTTTCTGTGGTTTTCAGTATTGTAACAGTAAATTATCTTGCACTTCTTTCAGCTATGAAAATAGGACCACTGTACTTTTCTCACAATATATGTCCCAGTTAAAAAGTATATTGACCTAAAGAATATTAGCATTTTACTTAAATTAAAAAAGAGAAGAGCTAAGTATGGTGGTGCACGCATATAATCCCAACACTGGGGAGGCTGAAGCAGGAGGATGGCCATGAGTACAAGGCCAGCCTGGGCTACATAGTGAGTTCAAGACCAGCCTAAACTACATAGAGAGACCCTGGAGAGAGAGAGAGGGAGGGAGAGAGAGGAGAGAGAGAGCCGTTGTAATATAAGCTGATAATTTAATCCTAATCCTTATAAATTTTAAAGCAATCTCATACTTACAAAAAAGTTGCAGATATATAGTTCAGAGAATTTTTTTCTGAGCCATTTGATGGTAAAATCCTCCATAACCTCTTTTCTGTTTTAAGAGAATGATGATGTTAATATTTCATGGAGAAGCCAACTAATTATTTTAGCACTTCTAACAGGATATATTTATCTGTGTATCTATATATCTATGTATCTATGTATCTATGTATCTATATATCTATATATCTATATATCTATATATCTGTGTATCTATATTGAGAGAGAGTGTTTTGCCCCCTAAAGTAGAACTTTCCATGTATTAAAAACTGGCTCTAAGTGATCATTGGTGCTGTCTACCTTAGTGGTACTGTTCATGTCCATAGTAGAAATCTGCTCCTTGTAAATGTTTGGATGTGACCACCATGGGGGTAGTGAACTGTCCTCTCACCCTCTTAAGTTCTGCAACTGTACAGAGTAGCCCTTCTGAAATGGTAAGTGAATATTTTTAAAAGCTCTTTTCTTAGCTACTTGAAAGCAGTAAGAATTTTCATTTCAAAGAAGTGCTTTCTGTTTTTAAAGAATGTATTCACAGGCCTTCTTTATGTTATATTGATCTGGCATTTTCTGTCTCCAATGGCTATGAAAGGCATACCTCTTAATGTAGTTTGAAAAACAAATCTAATTAGCTCAAGCATAATCAAATTAGGTGGGTTTTTTTTTGTTTGTTTGTTTTTGTGGGTACCGGGGGTCGACCTCAGGACCTCGTGCACCAGCAGGCACCCGTGCCGCTGAGCGATATCACCAGCCCTTTTTCCGTATGTGGGTTCCGGGAGTCGAACTCAGGCCCTCGTGCTTGCCAGGCAGGCGCTTATGCCACTGAGCCATCTCACCGGCCCAAATTAAGTATTTTTTAAGGACAGATAAATAATTTTATTTTTCCCCCATGTTATAGTTTGTGTCTAGATATCCCCCCAAAGCCTCATGTGATCATAGGGCTTTTTCAGAGGTGGAAAGCCTCATGCAGTCATAGGGCTTTTTCAGAGGAGGCTGAATCCAGAGTGTGTGATGCTGGGATTAAGGGTGTATGATTAGCAAATCAGTCCACTCTTGGTTTGGCATAGTTCTGCTTACGATTAAGGGTGTGAATGTTACACCTACCCTAGTGTGGGTAGGCTGCATACAATATAAGGGACAAAAAGAGTCTTGTCTGCCCTCCTTTGTTGTTTTTGCTGTCTTCTGCCACCATGAACTGTTGCTCCTTCTGCCATGTGCCTCTGCCTGCCTTGGAGCAGGCCAATTATGGACTGAAACCTCTATAAACTGTGAGCTAAATAAACCTTTCCTCCCTTAACTTTGTGCATCAGATAGTCTGTCTTAGCAATGAGAAAAGTAACTAAGACAGAATTTTGTACCAGAGAAGTGGAATCATTACTGTGACTATACCTGACCATGTGATTCAGGAGCATTTGGGGATGGCTTATGGAAAGAGTTTAGAAAGGTTTGGAGATGCTGGCTGAAAAAGTAGCACGGAACACCTTAGGCTGTACTGTGTGGGAGATTCTGGTCAGAACCCAGAAGACCAAAAAGCTGGTAAAGACTGGGCTGAGTAGGTTTCTGCTGGCAAGAAAAATTGTACTGGCTGTTGGACTCTAGACAATGTGTGTTATTCCTTGGCAGAAAGTTTGTCTGCATTTTGCTCATGTCCAGACTTTGCTTGACACTGAGATTAAGGGTGGTGGACTAATTAATCTGGCAGAAGAAATTTCAAGGCAGTCTAATGTTGAGGTAGTGCCATGGCTACTGTTGGGGGCTTTTAGGCAGATCTATGTTGAAAATCAGGAGCAAAAAGGCAAGCAGAATGATTTTAAATGTTTTGAGTTTGGCCAGAAGGGAAGCTCCAGTGAGGCCATGGACTGCAAAGATAGAGCAGAGGATGGGCCGGTGAGATGGCTCAGTGGCTTAAGCGCCTGCCCGGCAAGCGCGAGGGCCCGAGTTGGACTCCCAGAACCCACATACGAAAAAGTGGCCGGTGATATCACTCAGCGTCACGGGCGCCTGCTGGCGCGTGAGGTCCTGAGGTCGACCCCCCGGTACCCACAAAAAAAAAAAAAAGATAGAGCAGAGGAGATCTTGACTGCAGAGAAGGAACAGAAGAGTAGAAAAGATGGCCTAAGGGCATCTGAAGAAGCAGAAGGACTCCCCCCTTTGCAGCCTCAAAATTGCAAAAGTGAAAGACTTTGCTTTGAGAAGAGAGCCCCATAGCACCATCTTCCAAAATGGCCTAGGGAAGTTGTTCCTTGGGATTTGGTACATAGGCACTGGCCCCTACAGCCAAGAGAGAAGGAAGCCTGGCTGCTGTTCCAGCTGGCAGCAGACCTTGGCATCATCCATGTGGCACTGAGTTTAGGTGCATGTAGAATGCAAGAGTTGCAGGGTCAGGAAGGCTTCCACCCAGATTTCAGAACAAGGCCTGGGAGGCCAAGCAGTGTGCCCCTGAGAAGGTAGTGCATGAAGCTATAAGTGCAAAGCCAAAGGTGCAGTGGAGAACCCAAAAGTTTAGAGAAGCCAGAAACATGGATCGTCTGAGGAAAACTATAAGGAGAGAGTAGAGCCGACCCCAGAGAGAAGCCATGGGAGCTACAACCACCTGCAGTGCCATAGGAGTAGAGCCACCTAAGCTCTTTGGAGTCCACAACTTGCCACAGATTGCCAGGGATGGTGAAAGTGGTACTGTGGGATTTCTTTGCCCTGCTGGATTTTGGACTTGCTTTGGTCCCATTCCTTTGTATCCCCCTATTTGTACTTTTTTGGAATGGTAATGTTTATCTTGTGCCATTGAAGAATGTTGGAAGTGTTTAACTTTCTTTTCATTTGCACAGGTGCTCACAGCTTAGAGTTTGCCTTAAATCTCAGAGGAGATTTGGGATTTGGATTTTTAGCAATGCTAAAACTGTTAGGACTTTGGCAACTCTTGGAGATGGACTATTTTGCATAAAGGGATGTGCATGAGTCTTTGGGGGGCCGGGGTGGAATGTTATGGTTTGTATATACATGTCCCCCAAGTCTCATGGGGTCATAGGATTTTTTCAGAGGTGGCTGAATCTAGAGCATGCGATTGAGAGACAATGAAGCTAACAATGATAAAAGGTCTACTGGAATGAATATACGAGGTATGTTGAACAGTTAAGTAGAACGAAAAGATAGGAAATGAGCAATGACAGGAAAAAGAGGCAATGACGGGAATAAGTCAATATGTATCAGTAATAACTGTCAATGTAAATGGTCTCAATTTCCCAATCAAAAGGCACAGACTGGCAGAATGGATCAAGAAACAAAATCCAACAGTATGTGGTATACAAGAAAAATATTTAACCCAAAAAGTAACTCAAGATTAAGAAGATGGGAAAAAAATATTCGATGCTTCAGGAACCTGAACAAAAAAAAAAAAAAAAAAAAAAAAAAGCAGGCATAGCTATACTATATTCAGACAAAGTAGATTTCTAGCCAAAACTGATCAAAACAGGCACAGAAGGTCACTACATATTGGTTAAGAAAACAATCCAAAAGAAAGAGATAACAATTATTAACATGTACTCATTGAAAAGTGGAGTAGGCAACTTCATAAAACAAATACTACCGAATATACTTCATAAAACAAATACTATTGGATATAAAAGACCAGATAAACATAAATACAAATATAGTGGGGGACCTCAGTACTCAGCTATCACAAATAGATCAACTAGGCAAAAAAAAAAAAAAAATCATGCTTAAATAAAACCTTCGAACAAATGATATTAATAGATATTGACAGAGTTCTACCTAATAACAGAATACACATTATTTTAGCAGCACATAGAACCTTATCCAAAATAGAACACATACTAGCCAAAAAGGCAAGCTTAACTAAATGTAAAAAATTGAAATTGAACCATGCATATTATCAAATTATAGTGCAATGAAACTAGAAATCAACAACAAAAGAAAATAGAAATTATACAAAGGCATGGAAACTAAACATTACACTCAAGTAAAAAATGAGTTACAATAAAAAATAAAAAAGAAATAAGACAGTTTCTAGAACTAAATGATAATGCCCGTAACAACTTACCAAAACTTTAGGGACACAATGAAATTAGTCCCAAGACAAGTTTATACTAGTGAATGCCCACATCAAAAAAATAGAAGTCCAAATAAATTACCTAACAGTGTTCCTCAGGATCCTAGAAAAATAAGAACAATCCAAACCTGAAGTTAGTGCAAGGAAGAAAATTATAAAGATCAGAGCAGAAATCAATGAAAGTGAGACCAAAAAAAAAGTATATATATACAAAAAAATTAATGAACCAAAGAGTTTATTCTTGAAAAAAAAGAGTTGGATCTTCAACTGAATAAGCAAAATGGATAAACACTTAGGCAATCTAACCCAAAAAAAGGAAAGAAAAGACCCAAATCAATGCATTTAGAAATGAAAAAGGTAGGGCCGGTGAGATAGCTCAGTGGCATAAGTGCCTGCCTGGCAAGGGCGAGGTCCTGAGGTTGACCCCCGGTACCCACAAAAAAAAAAAAAAAAAAAAAAGAAATGAAAAAGGTAAAATCACAATGGACACTGCCACAATAAAAAAGATAATTTACAACTACTTCCCAAATCTGTAAGCCAATAAACTGAAGAATTTGGAAGAAATGGGCCTGGGGATATAGCTCAGTGGCACAGTGCCTGTCTGGCAAGCACGAGGTCCTGAGTTCGATTCCTGGTACCGAAAAAAAAAAAAGAATTCAGAAGAAATGGATAGATTCCTAGATGCATTTGAATTACCAAACTGAATTAAGATTTTTTTTTTTTTTTTTTTTTTTGTGGGTACCGGGGGGTCGACCTCAGGACCTCGCGCGCCAGCAGGCGCCCGTGCCGCTGAGCGATATCACCGGCCCCTTTTTCGTATGTGGGTTCCGGGAGTCGAACTCGGGCCCTCGCGCTTGCCGGGCAGGCGCTTAAGCCGCTGAGCCATCTCACCGGCCCTGAATTAAGATTTTAAAACCCTGAATAATCCAATAACTGACAATGAAATTGAAGGAATAATTTTTTAAAAATCTACCAACTAAGAAAAGCCCAGGTCTGTATAGGTAGTTTTGAATTCTACAGAAACTTCAGGGAGGCTCTAACACCAATACTCCTCAAGCTTTTCAATGAAATTGAAAGGTAAGGAGAGCTCCCAAAGTCATTCCTGTAAACTAGCATTACCCTGATTCTAAAACCAGATAAGGATCCAATCAATAAAGAAAACTATAGGCCAATCTCTTTAATGAATACAGATGCAAAAATCTTCAAAAGGTACTGGCAAACTGAGGTGGGGCATGGTGGCACATGCCTATAATCCCAGCACTCGGGAGGCTGAGGCAGGAGAATCGCTGTGAGTTCAAGGCCAGCCTAGGCTACATAGTGAGTTCAAGGCCAGTCTGAACTACATAGTAAGACACTATCTCCAAAAAGAAAACAAAAAAGATACTAGCAGACAGAATACAACAAATCATCAGAAAGATCATACATCATAACCTACTAGACTTCATCCCAGGGATGCAAGGATGGTTCAACATATGCCAATCAATAAATGTAATATATCACATAAACAGAAACAAGGACAAAAATCACATGGTCTTCTCAATAGATACAGAAAAAAGCCTTTGACAAATTTGAACATATTTTAATGATAAAAACACTGAAGAAAGTAGGTATAGAAAGACCTTATCTCAATCTGATAAAAGCAGTTTGTAACAAACCTACTGCCAACATCATATTTAATGGGGAAAAACTGAAAGCTTTCCCTCTAAAATTAGGAACAAGACAAAGTTGTCCACTATCACCACTCCTGTTCAACATAGTACTCAAAACATTAGCAAGACAAGTAGGCAAGAAAAATAAAGGGATATATGTAGGAAAGAAAGGAAGTCAAATTATCATTATTTGCAGAAGACATGATCTTCTACATAGAAGACCACCCCAAAAAATATCCACTAAAAGTCTCGTAGAGGACTTCCAGAAAAATGTCAGAGTGGTGAGTGACAACTCAGCCTCTCTAAGATTTGGAATCCATACCCCAGAAAATAAAAACTTGAGGGAAAAGGAAGAGAAGTAGATCCCAGAATCAAGCTGGATCTGACAGAAAAATTGAAACCTACAGAGAAACTGAAGACACAGAACACAAGATAGAGGAAAGGAAAAGAGTCTGCACTTTCTCTCTGGCTCCCAGCTCATGGCTCACAGGAAAGGGAGACCAAATCTATAGAAACAAGCGAAAGCTGGGGACTCCAGAGGGCCTCAAGGAAAACTGCAGTGGCAGAATGGGCTCTTGGGTGCTGTGCAGTGCAAGAAGAGCATGGGGTTGTGCTCCTGTGAGTCCTTCAACAGGCAACAGCTGGTAAGTGTCTGCAGTCCAGGCACCCACCGTATCCCTGGAGGGTGCTTGGTCAGATGTCATCCCAGGGAAAGGTTGATTGTTTAAACCCAAGACTCAGAGCTTTGGGATAGCTACACGTCACAGCTCCCAGTGTGATGTTCCCACAGTACCTGGGTAGCCACCAAAGGCAGCTAAGGTTAGAGTGCACACTGAAAAAAGACCCCTCCAAGGGGTTTGAACTAAAGGATATAGACCCCTCCTTCATAGCCAGAGGTCAGGCCTAGCCTGAAAGTCACAGCATTGGTGCCCTCACTGTACTCCCATGTTCTGCTGGTACCTGCATGCAGCAAGGACAGAGGGTTTGAATGCCTTCTTTATCTACCAGTGTGAGCACAGACACGTCTTCACTTGAAAATTGCCCCAAAATCGTAGATCCCAGAAGAAAAAACACATTCAAAACCACAGAGAACTCTTTCTTTATTTTTCTTTCTTTTTTTCTTTTTTTTCTTTCTTTCTTCCTTTCTTTCTTTCTTTCTTTCTTTCTTGCTTTCTTGCTTTCTTTCTTTCTTGTGAGTACATGTGTGGTTGTTTCCTTTTTTGATTTTTTTTTATTTTAAAGAGAAGAAAAAACAAATCAAAAAAGAACAAATTTTCAAAACAACATAATAGGAGGGTAACAATCGTTAATGCATTACGTATTGTTATCTTTAAGTTAGTTATTCAGTATACCAGATATTGGCATTCAATTGTCCAAACGTTATTGGCACAAACCTTACTCTTCAATGAACTAAGTAAAATTAGTAGTGTATCTATCTTAACCATCTTATATATAAATACAATTTTTTTTCCTTTCCCTTCTTTCTTTTCCCTATTCCCCCATCCCACTCTCTCTTTCCTTTTGACCAGTTTCCTTTTGATTCACCATATCTATTGTACATTTTGGATCTTATTTACTCTTTCAGTTTCTCATACTAGAGAGACAATACGATGCTTACACATGTGCATCCGGTTTATTTCACTTATGAGTATTTTCTCGAGTTGCATCCATTTACCTATAAAAGTCTCCATTTTATCCTTCTTTATGGCTGAGTAGTACTCCACTGTATAAAAATACCACATCTTTTTTATCCATTCCTCAGTTGATGGGCATTTGGGTTGTTTCCAAGATCTGGCTATTACAAATTGCGCTGCTATAAACATGGCTGCACATAGATCACTGTGGTATGATGTTTTTAATTCTTCTGGGAAGATACCCAGAAGGAGAATAGCTGGGTCAAATGGGAACTCCAATCCTAGTTTTTTGAGGAATCTCCACACTGATTTCCACAGTGGCTGTACCAGTCGACACTCCCACCAACAGTGAAGAAGTGTTCCTTTTTCCCCACAGCCCCTCCAGCATTTGTTATTAGTTGATTTCTTGATAATAGCCATTCTTTCTGGGGTGAGATGGTATCTCAGTGTTGTTTTAATTTGCATCTCTCGATTGACTAGTGATGTTGCACATTTTTTTGTATATTTATTTGCCATTTGTATTTCTTCATCTGAGAAATGTGTATTCATCTCAGATGCCCATTTCTGGAGTGGGTCTTTAAATTTGGGAGGTCTGATTTTTTTTGAGTTCATTATATGTTCTCAATAGTAATCCTTTGTCTGAGGAACAGCTGGCAAACATTTTTTCCCACGTTGTGGGTTGTCTCTTCACTCTGTTGGTGGTTTCTCTTGCTGTGCAAAAGCTTTTTAATAAGATGAGATCCCAGTTGTTGATTCTTTGTGATAGTTCCTGTGCGGTTGAGGTTTTAGTCATAAAGTCTTTGCCTACACCAATATCTTTAAGGGTTTTACCTATTCTACCTTACAGCAGATTTAATGTTTCTGTTTTAATATTTAGATCTCTGACCCATTTTGAATTTAGTTTAGTGCATGGTGAAAGATATGGGTCTAGTTTTAATCTTCAGCATGTACAGAGCCAGTTTTGCCAGCACCATTTATTAAAGAGGCTATCTTTCTTCCAGTGAATGTGTTTGACACCTTTGTCAAAGATGAAGTGGCATAGTATGTCTGGGGTTGTTTCAGCATCTTCTAATCTGTTCCATTGATCTTCAGGTCTGTTTTTTTGCCAGTACCACACTGTTTTTATCACAGTAGCTTTATAGTATAATTTCAAGTCGGGGATTGTGATGCCCCCTGCCTTGCCTTTGTTGCCCAGAATTGCCTTTGCTATTCTAGGTCTCTTCTGATTCCAAATGAATTTTAGGATTGTTTTCTCTAATTCTGTGAGATATGCTGTTGGAATTTTGATTGGAATTGCATTAAATCTGTATAACAATTTTGGAAGTATGGCCATTTTCACTATATTGGTTCTTCCTATCCAGGAGCAAGGGATATCTTTCCATTTTCTGATATCCTTTTCAATTTCCTTTTTCAGAGTACTGTAGTTTTCAGAGTATAGGTCTTTTACATCCTTTGTGGGGTTGATTCCTAGGTATTTCATTTTTTTGGATGTTATTGTGAAAGGTATTGTTTCCCTAATTTCTCTTTCAGTAAGTTTGTTATTTGTGTGCAGAAAGACTATTGATTTTTGAGTATTGACTTTGTATCCAGCTACACTACTGAATTTGCTTATTAAATCTAGCAGGTTTTTAGTGGAGTTTTTGGGGTCTTCTGTGTAGAGTATCATGTCATCTGCAAATAATGATAATTTAACTTCTTTCTTTCCAATCATTATTCCTTTTATTTCTTTCTCTTGTCTAATTGCTCTGGCTAAAGTTTCCAGGACTATGTTGAATAAGAGTGGGGAAAGTGGACATCCTTGTCTTGTTCCTGATTTTAGAGGGAAGGCTTTCAATTTTTTTCCATTTAGTATGATATTGGCTGTTGGTTTGTCATAGATAGCTTTTATCAGATTGAGGTAAAGACCATCTATTCCAATTTTCTGTAGGGTTGTTATCATGAAAAGGTGCTGGACTTTCTCAAAGGCTTTTTCTGCATCTATTGAGATGATCATGTGATTTTTGTCTTTGGTTCTGTTAATATGGTGTATTACATTTATTGATTTATGTATGTTGAACCATCCCTGCATCCCTGGGATGAATCCAACTTGGTCATGGTGTATAATCTTCTTGATGATTTGCTGGATTCTGTTTGCCAGTATCTTATTGAGGATTTTTGCATCTATGTTCATTAGGGAGATTGGCCTGTAGTTCTCTTTCTTAGTTGGGTCCTTCTCTGGTTTGGGTATCAGGGTAATGCTTGCTTCCAGGAATGAATTTGGGAGTATTGCTTCCCTTTCAATTTCATTAAAAAGTTTGAGAAGTAGTGGTGTTAGGTCTCCTCTAAATTTCTTGTAGAATTCGGCAGTGAATCCATCAGGGCCTGGGCTTTTCTTTGTTGGGAGGTTTTTAATTACATCTTCTATTTCATTCGTTGATATTGGTTTATTTAGGATTTTTAAATCTTCTTGATTCAGCTTTGGTAATTCATATGTATCTAGGAATCTGTCCATTTCTTCTGCATTTTCCATCTTAGTAGAATATAAATTTTCAAAATAGGTATAGATGATCTTCTGGATTTCTGCAGGGTCCATCGTGATATCACCCTTTTCATTTTCAATTGCATGGATTTGAGTCTTTTCTTTTCTTTTTTTAATAAGGTTGTCAATCTTATTTATTCTTTCAAAGAACCAACTCTTTGCTTCATTGATTCTTTGTATTGTTTTTTTAGTCTCCAATACGTTAATTTCTGCTCTGATCTTTATAATTTCTTCCCTTGTACGGGCTTTTGGCTTAGCCTGCTCTTCTTTTTCTAGAAGCTCGAGGTTCGCCATTAAGTTGTTTATTTGCGCTTGCTCTATTTTCCTGATATAGGTATTTAATGCTATAAATTTCCCTCTTAGGACTGCTTTCATTGTATCCCGTAAGTTCCGGTATGTTGTACTGTCATTATCATTCAGTTGTAGAAAGTGTCTAATTTCTTCTTTAATTTCATCTGTGACCCATTGGTTGTTCAGGAGGGTGCTATTTAATTTCCATGTGTTTAGGGAGTTTTTGTGATTTCTCTTGCCATTAATTTCCAATTTCATTGCATTATGGTCTGATAATATGCATGGGATATTTCAATTCCTTTGCATTTACTTAAACAGGTTTTATGAGCTAGTATGTGGTCTATTTTGGAGAACGTCCCATGTGCAGCTGTGAAGAATGTGTATTCTGATGTTGTGGGGTGAAACACTGTAGACATCTACTAAGTCCATTTGTTCAAAAATTTGGTTCAGTTCTACTATTTCATTGATTTTTTTGTCTAGTTGATCTGTCTTTTTGTGATGGTGGAGTATTGAGATCCCCCAATATAATTGTATTAGTGCTTATTTGATTTTTCATGTCCTTTAATACTTGTTTTATATAGCTGGGTGCACTGGTATTTGATGCGTATATATTTATGATCGTTATCTCTTCTTCTTGGATTGTTCCCTGTACAAGGATGTAATGACCGTCTTTATCTCTCTGAATCATTCTTGGCTTGAAATTCACTTTGTCTGCAAAGAAATTAGCTACCCCTTCTTTTTTCTGTGTTCCTGTCGCATGGAGTATTGTTTTCCATCCTTTGACTTTCAGTCTATGAATTTCTTTCTGAATTAAGTGTTTCTTGTATACAGCATATTGTTGGATCTTGCTTCTTGATCCAATTTGCCAGTCTGTGCCTTTTGATTGGTGAATTGAGACCATTAACATTGATGGTTAAAACTGATATGTATTGACTTATCCTTGTCATGATATTTTCCTGTTCTTGGTTCCCACTCTTTGTTTGTTTTTCCCCTCTCCCTCTATTTAATTATCTGCCCTGCCTGGTGGATTCCTTCTGTTGGGGTTCCTGGAGTTTTAGTCCTTGTTATCTCTTTCTAGAATGTCCTTCAGAACATTTTGGAGTGCTGGTTTGGTGGTCATAAATTTTCTCAGATGTTCTTTGTCATGAAAGTATTTTATTTCTCCATCAATTTCGAAAGATAGTTTTGCAGGGTACATCAATCTGGGTTGAAAGTTATTTTCCTTTAGAGCTTGAAATACGTCATTCCAAGCTCTTCTTGACTTGAGGGTTTGTGCTGAAAAGTCAGCTGTGATTCTGATGGGTTTTCCTTTATAGGTGATTTGTCTCTTGTCCCTAACAGCTTTTAAGATTCTGCTGTTCTCTTGAATTTCTGGGATCTTGACTATGATATGTCTGGCTGAAGTTTTTTTTTTTTTAATCATGTCTAGTTGGAGTTCTATAAGCCTCATTTATGTGAAGATCAAATTCTTTTTCTCTACCAGGGAAATTCTCCGTGATAATGTGTGTGAACAGGGTTCTGATGTCATTTATGCTATCTCCTGCTTTTTCATTTTTTCCAATTATTCTTACGTTATTTATCTTTGAGTCATCTAGCAGCTGCTGGATTGATTTTTCATGGTCCCTTGCTATTTTTAAGAATTCTTTCTTTTCATTATCACTAATTGCACTGTCTTCTATATCTGAGATCCTGTCCTCACGTTGGCTTTTTCTGCTACAAATACTTTCAGTGGAATTTTTGTTCTCCTGGATATCTGCTTGAATCTGCCTTATGGATTCCATTTCTTTCCTATGCAGAGCATTCATGGTTTCTATAATTTTCTTAAGCTCGTCTATTTTTTTGTCTGTATCAGCTATAGTGTCCTTAAGCATGGTCTTCATTGTGGATATTATCTCTGCAGTTATCTGTGAAATTATTTCTGTTTTAATCTTTTCCAGAGCCTCATTCAGTTGCTTTGTTGTTACCACTTCAGATAGGCCAGGTGGGTGGCTTTCAGATTGTCCCACCTTATTGCCCCCTAGGTTTGCCTTTGGTGAATTGGATGTGTGGGGTTGTATCTTGTTTAAGTGTTGTCTCATTTTCTTTTCTTTCTTTAGTTTAATTCCTGGGGTGATGTTTGTAAATTACCTATGGTAGGTTACTTTATTGCTAGTGTTCAAGATCCTTAGGAGATGACTACTTCTCTGCAGTATCTTCCAAGTGAAGCTTGTTTTTGGGTTTTGAGCTTGCTGCCAGATCCTACGTCTTCAATTTGTTGGATATGAGAAGTTGCTATCTGTTTGGCCCAGTCCTTGATTCTTTGGTACTGTGCCACTGTATTTTCTGTGACCCTTAGTCAGTCTCAATCATGAAATATCAGGAAGGAAAGCTATTTAGAACAATTATTTCACTTTTGGCTATAATGGTACCTAAAGCATCAAACACAGCCTAGAAAATGACAGACTGAGCTAACCAGTTATTTGCCACTTTTAACCGTATAAAGTGGAGTTGCGGTTATATAACAAAACCTAAAACACACCAGAAAAATTATATGCAGTATACAAGTCCTTAATATGTCAATTTTGCCCTCAAGAGTTTAAATTTAAAATGAGTTAAGGAGGAAATAGAGCATTGGGAGAAGAGGAAGGAATTAGATGTAAGGTTGGAGGACCAAGAGGGATCCCACTAACATTGGGAAACTGGTGCAGAGGACTTGTGGGAAAAAGAGAAGGTAGGGATAAAAGGAAGAACAGATCACAACCACAATCACAAAGAGGTTAGAGGCTCTGTTTACACTCATATAAAAACCAGAGAGAATAATGAAGGAAAGAGCAAATAGACCAACAGAAACAAAAAACGAAGACAAAAACAACAAAACAAACAAAACAAAAATAAAACCCCACAAAAAAAAAAAAAAAAAACCTTCACCAGAACAAAAACAAATTAGAGAAAAAATAAATTAACTAAAACTAAAAATAAAAAATAAAAAAAAAAATAGGGCCGGTGAGATGGCTCAGCGGCATAAGCGCCTGCCTTGTAAGCGCGAGGGCCCGAGTTCGACTCCCGGATCCCACATACGAAAAAGGGGCCAGTGATATCGCTCAGCGGCACGGGCGCCTGCTGGCGCACGAGGTCCTGAGGTCGACCCCCCGGTACCCACAAAAAAAAAATAAATAAATAAAAATAAAAAATAAAATAAAAAGAATCAGTTCCAGGTGTTGACTCTGCTGTAGGCAGGCACCGTGTGGTGACAGAGTCCTGTTCCGTGCAGGTCCGTCCCAGTAAGCCAGGAGCAGCCCTTTGGCGGGGCAGTGAGCAGAAGCGTGTACTCTCAGGTGGAGACCAGTGTCGTTCACCTGCCGCCCTCAGTGCACATTCCGCGGGCCTGAGAGCCGCGGTGCCGTGCTGAGTCCCCAGTGCTGTTTTCACGCCGCTCTGAGTTTCACTGCACCCCCCACAATGGCGCCCGGCCAATCGCTCTCTGGCGCGGGACAGCTGTGCCTGAGAGACACTCACCGCTGGCCAGCGCAGTCCTCCGCCGCCCCCCTGTACCACCACTGTCTTGTGTTCCTCCGTGGGGGCTCCTGGGGGCACCGGCTGTCACCGTGTGTCTGCAGATTTGAGCTTCTGTCCCGCCGGGGTTCCTGGGACAGGGAGAAGGCGCCACGGTCTCCTCCTTCTTCGTTGTTGAAAGTACCCTTCACTCGCTCCCTGAGTCCATAACTGCGCTTCAAAACTTTCCTGGGTTCAGGGGAGGCACCTCCCTCCCTCCTGCACTCTCCTGGTCACTGTATTCCAGTGGTCCAACAGCAATTTTTAGAGAGTTTCGCTGCCTGCTTCTTACACATCTGCCATCTTTTTCCCTCCCTCCTTTTTTTCTTTTCTCTTTTTTCTTCTTTCTTTTCCCCTTTCTTCATCAAATTATTGGGGTTTGGGGAATTTTCTTTCGTCCTTTTTCCTTGCTCCTTATCTCTTTCCCTTACTTCTTATTTATTTTTTTCTTTCTTTTTTCCTCCTCTGCCTGTTAATTTTCTCCCTTTAATCTTTTGTCTATTTTAACTCCCCATATAATTTCTTCTTTTATCCCTCTCTCTTTTATCTTCTATTTTATGTCAGTTTTTTTTTTTTGTTGTTGTTGTTACCTTTACCTAATCCTATAAACATCCTTCTACTCCCCAGTAGGATCTTTGTCCCACTTCTCTCTTCTCCTTTCTAATATCAGATACAGTGGTACCTCGGTTCATGAACTTAATTCTCTCCATAATTCTAGTAGCAAACCAAACTGGACGAGAACTGAATCAAATTTCCCCATAAGGTTAACATTGAACCTGACCATTGAATTTGATTTGTTTCTTATCCAACTCGGTTGCGACCAGAATTGTGGAAAGAATCAAGTTCATCAACTGAGGTACCAATGTAGTTTAAGGTTTCAAATTTTTCCACTTGCATTTCTGCACTCCCAACCCCCTATATCATTAACAGTATAACCATAAAGCTTTATTACTCTTTAGTTAGTTAACTCTGTAATATTACTGTTGAATTCTTTTCTATCATTAGCAGAGATATAGTTGAAGTATTGGTTGTCTTAATGTTTACCCCATAATTATGAATTTCTTCTGTATGGTTAAGGGTGATACATAATTGGTTCTTATGGTATGTTAATATCCAGTTTGTCTTGCATGATACTACTGTAGCTGATTTGTTTGATATTGTCAGTGTTGCATAATTGTTGCTATTAATGGGTTTGTTCCTAGAAGACAAAACTCAGATTACCTTTGTTACATTAACAATACTAGAATATATGTCCTCCTCCCCTCTCAAATTAATTAAAATGGTTGGATCTTGGGGCCGAGGCAAAGGACTATAATTAGCCATGCCAAAGTACATTACTGAAAAGCAGTCGCTATACTAACAACAAAGTCTTTACACCTTAAGCATCCACAAACCTCACCACAAAACAACAAAAAACAATAGAAACAGGAGAAGACAAGCCAACAAAATGCCTCCCAAAACTGCCAGTTCCCCTGAAACCAATCCAGAGGGCTTCAAGCGGGAGAATAGCATTAGCCACACACCCAGATTACTCAAAAGGATAACAGAAGAGGTTAGAAAATAGATCAAGGAGGTATTTAGCAGTATGACAGAAGATATAACTAAACAGATTATGAAAGTAAACACCAAAATGATTCAGGAACTTTTGGAAGACACTAATCAAAAGCTAGCTGAGCTAAACAGAAGAATACAAAACATGAATGATCAGTTTAGCAAAGAATTAGAGTCCATGAAAAGGTTTCAGAAATCCATGAGATTAAAAATTATATTGAAAATGTAGGCAATAAAAGCAACCAATATAAGAACAAAATTTTAGAACTAGAAGACAATGGTAACTTCAAAGGCCAACTACTCAGACACCTTAAAAGCAGCAAGAGGACATGAAAAATGGATTTGATAGCTGCTAGATGACTCAGAGAAGAGTAATTGGAATAAATGAAAAATCAAAAGACAACACAAATGGCATTTAAAACTTATTCACAGAAAATAATGGCAGAAAATAAATAAATATACAGATAAGTGAGGCATATAGAACTCCAAATAGCCAAAACCAAAAAAGAACCTCTCCCTGGCGTATTATATTCAAGGTACCAGAAGTCCATCACAGTGACAAAAATCCTAGAAGGTGTTAGAGAAAGGCAGCAAATCACATATAAAGGTAAACCCATTAGACTTACAACAGACTTTTCAACACAAACATTAAAGGCCAGGAGTGCTTGGAGTGAGGTGTTTCAAGCCATAAAAGATAAGTTCCAACCATAACTTATGTATCCTGCAAAACTATCCTTCAAAATTGACAAATAAGGTATTTCCATGAAAAGGAGCACCTCAAGAAATTCATAACCACCAAACCAGCATTACAAAACATTCTCAAGGACATCCTAGAAAGAGACAAAGAAGCCAACAATGCCAATAAATCAAAAAAAAAAAAAAAATGAATACATCTTGCACAATGATCAGTTAAGCAACAGGGAAAAAAATAAGGAAATGAGCAACAAGAAAATAAACCAATGAGAGGAATAAGTCAATATCTTTCAGTAATAACTCTCAACATGAATAGTCTCAATCCCTAATTAGAAAATACATATTGGCAGACTGGATCAAGAAACAAACCCCAATGATATACAGTATCCAAGAAACACATTTCATTCAAAAAGAAATTCACAGATTAAAAGACAAAGGATGGGGCCAGTGAGATGGCTCAGTGGCGTAAGCACCTGCCTGGCAAGCGCGAGGGCCCAAGTTGGACTCCCGGAACCCACATACGAAAAAAGGGCCGGTGATATCGCTCAGCGGCACAGGCGCCTGCTGGCGTGCGAGGTCCTGAGGTCGACCCCCGGTACCCACAAAAAATAAAATAAATAAATAAATAAATAAATAAATAAATAAATAAATAAATAAATAAAAGACAAAGGATGGAAAATAATATTCCATGCAACAAGAACCTGGAAAAAAGGATTAGCTATTCTAATTTCAGAGAAAGTGGATTTCAAGTCAAAACTGAGCATAAGAGACAAAGAAGGTCACTATATATTGCTTACGGGAACAATTCAACAGGATGAGATAACAATTAAAAATATATAGGTATTGGGCCGGTGAGATGGCTCAGTGGCGTAAGCGCCTGCCTTGCAAGCGCGAGGGCCCGAGTTCGACTCCCGGATCCCACATACGAAAAAAAAGGGGCCGGTGATATCGCTCAGCGGCATGGGTGCCTGTTGGCGCACGAGGTCCTGAGGTCGACCCCCCGGTACCCACAAAAAAAAAAAAAAAAAAAAAAAAAAAAAAAATATATATATATATATATATATATATATATAGGTATCAAATATTAGCATATTCAACTTCATAAAATAAACACTAATGGACATGAAAAATCAGATAAACACCAACACAATTGTAATGGGGAACCTCAATATCCCACAGTCACAAATAGACCAACTACACAAAAAATCGACAAATATCAGAGCTGAATCAAACTGTTCAACAAATGAACCTAATAGATAAGTACAGATAATTCCATCTAACCGCAACAGAATATATATTCTTCTCAGCAGCACATAGAACTTTCTCCAAAATAGACCACATACTAGCTATTATGACATACAGGAACCTATGGGACACAATGAAAGCAGTCCTAAGAGGGGCATCTATAGTGGTGAATGCCCACATCAGAAAAACAGAGGAAGCTCAAATGAATAACCTAATGATGCATTTCAAGGTCCTAGAAAAATAAGAACAATCCAACTCCAAAGCTAGTATGAGGAAGGAAATTATAAATATCAGCAGAAATTAATGAAGTTAAAACTTAAAAAATACAAATAATCAATGAATTGAAGAATTGGTTCTTTGAAGGAATAAACAAAATAGAAAAACCCTTAGCCAATCCCACAAAAATAAAGAAAAGACCCAAACACATGTAATTAGAAAAGAAAAAGGCAAAATCACAATGGATTCCAGAAGATGAAATCCAGAAGATGTTGGTAACGTCTTTGAGAACCTGTACTCTAACAAAATGGAAAATTCAGAAGAAATGGATAGATTCCTACATACATATGAACTACCAAAACTGCACCAAGAAGATATAAATATCCAATATCAGTCAATGAAATTGAAGAAGTAATAATAGTATTTTTTTTAAACTACCAACTATAGAAAGCCCAGGTCATGATGGATTCACTGGGAAATTCTGTAAGAATTTTAGAGAAGATCTACCAGTAATACTCCTCAAACTCTCTAATGAAATCAAAAAGGAAGCAGTATTCCCAAAGTCATTCCTGGAAGCAAGCATTACCCTGATTACAAAACCAGACAAGGCATCAACCAAAACAGAGAACACTGGCCAATAGCTTTAATGAACATAGATGTCAAAATTCTCAAAAAGATACTGGCAAACAGAATGCCACAAATCATCAGAAAGATCATACATCATGGCCAAGTACGATTCATTCAGAATGCAGGGATGGTGCAACATATGCAAATTAATAAATATAATATACTACATAAACAGAAGCAAGGACAAAAAACACATGATCATCTCAATTAATGCAGAAGAAGCTTTATCAAAATCCAACATCCATCATGATAAAACCCCTTAAGAAAATAAGTATAGAAGGACTTTATCTCAATCTGATAAAAGTCATCTCTGACATACTAATGACCAACATCATATTAAATGGAGAGGAGCTGAAAGCTTTCCCTGTAAAATCAGGAACAAGACAAGGATGTCTGCTATCATCACTTGTGTTCAATATACTTTTTGAAACATTAGTTAGAGCAATTAGGCAAGAGAAAGAAATAAAAGGGATATGGATAGGAAAGGAAAAAGGTTAATTATTATTATTGTCAGGTGACATGATCATCTACATAGAAGACCCTAAGAACTTCTAGAAAACTTTTAGAATTAATAACCAAATTCAGGAGTATAGCAGGATACAAAGTCAACACTCAAAAATCCAATAGCATTCCTCTATGCCAGTGACTCACCAGGAGAGAAATTAGGAAAGCAATACCTTTCAAAATAACATCAAGAAAAATGAAATATTTAGGAATTTACCTAATTAAGAAAGTGAGAGAGTTCTATAATGAAACTATACTACTCTGAAAAAGGAGATAGAAGAGGACATCAGAAAAAGGAAAGATATCCTCTGTTCCTACGTAGGCAGAACCACTATAGTCAAAATGACCATACTTCCAAAACTAATTCCAGATTTAATACTATCCCAATCAAAATACCAATAGCATTCCTCACAGAACTAGAGAAATCAATCCTAAAATTCATGTGGAATCAGAAGAGACTTGGAATAGCAAAAGCAGTTCTGGGCACAAAGGACAAGGCAGGGGACCTCACAATCCTGAACTTCAAGCTATTTTACAAGGCTATAGTATTGGCATAGTATTGGCAAAAAAAAAAAGAGTAGTGTATCCGTGGGACAGAATAGAAGCAGAAAAGACTCCGGTCATACCCAGCCACTTTATCTTGACAAAAGGGCCAAATCCTTTTTCTGGAGGAAAGAGCCTCTTTAACAAATGGTGCTTGGAAAACTGGCTGTCCACATTCTGAAGATTGAACCTAGACCCACATCTCTCACCATGCACTAAACTAAATTCAAAATGTATCAAAGATCTGAATATCAAAACAGAAAAACTTACTCTGCTGGAAGATAAAGTAGGTAAAACTCTTGAATACATAGGCATAGGCAAAGACTTTCTGAGCCAAAGCCAGGTGGCACAAGAAATAATACCAAGAATCAATAAATGGGACCATATCAAATAAAAAGCCTCTGCACAGCAAAGAAAACTACTAACAGAGTGAAGAGACAACCTACAGAATGGGAAAAAAATTTTGCCAGCTACTCATCGTACAAAGGACTGATATCTAAAACATGTAAAGAACTAAAAAAATTAGACATTTTGATGGGCGTCTGAAATGAATAAATCCTTCTCAGATGAATAAATACAAATGGCCAATAAATACATGAAAAAAATGTTCAGCATCACTGGCCATTTGAGAAGTCCAAATTAAAACAATGCTGAGATTCCACCTTACTTCAGAAATAATGGCTATCTTCAAGAAATCAAATAACAACAAATGCTGGGGAGGCTGCAGGGAAAAACTAAAGCTCCTTCATTGTTGGTGGGAGTGTAAACTGGTACAACCACTATGGAAATCAGTATGAAGATTTCCCAAAAAAAACAAAAATAGAAATTCTGTCTGACCCACCACCTATTCCCCTTTTAGGTATCTTCCCAAAAAAGTTAAAGACATCATATTATAGTGATAACATGCATACCCATGTTTGTAACAGCACAATTCATAATAGCTAAATCTTGGAAGCAGCCTATATGTCCATCAACAGATTAAAGAATAAAGAAAATGTGGTATTTATACACAATGGCATACTACTATGCCATAAAGAAGGATAAACTTGAGTCATTTGTAGGAAAATGGATGCACCCTGAGGCAATAATGTTGAGTGAAGTAAATCAGACACACAAGCTTAAATATCTCATGCTTTCTCCTATATGACAAACCTAATATATAAATAAAGTACAAAATAAAAGACAGACAATTGAAAATAGTGAAATGAATCTTTGTCATATGGAAAGGGAACTGAGAGATGGAGGGAGTGGAGGGAAATGAGATTTTTAAAAATGGGGTGGGTGCGTGTGTGTGTGTGTGTGTGTGTGTGCGTGTGTGTGTGTGTGTGAAGTACTATGTACATGCACCAAGTCCCTACAAAGAATCAAGGAGTGTGATCATCATGTACTACAAACATTTAAAAAAAAAGGGGGGGTCTAAGAGATACAGGAATGGGGAGGGATTTGAGGGGAGGAGGTTAAAAAGAAAGGGCTGAGGATATAGCTGTGTAGTATGAAGGCCCTGGGTTTGATCTTCAGTATTGGAGAAAAAAAAAATCCTAGTTTTGGAAGAACTCAGATTATAATTACAAAAAAATAATAAAAATAATAGCTATTGGTTGCTGTGTTACAATAGACACTTCACCTTTATGTCTCTCTTCATGAAAAACTGTAAAATATTCTTGTTCCTCTTACACAGTTCAGGAAATGGGCTCAAAGAAGCCTGAAAATAGATGAGAAACATAGTTCTTTATTAATCCCTTCTATAGAAAGTTATTGATCAAGGATACAATCATGAAGACAACAAAGATTGTCCCTGCTCTCACAGTTTTTTAAAGTAGCAAGAACAAAAAAGTACTATGTAATAATAGTGTTGAAAATGCTGTGAAAGAAAAGCAGAGAGTTCTGTTACAACACAAGTTGAGAATTTTTCCATTGAAGAGTAAGGACTGTTATAAGCAAATGTAGCTCGTAATCAATTATATGTTTTAAAAAGTTTCTAAATTTCCTGAGCTTTTGTTTGGTATTTCATGAGAACTGCTATTTTAGGGCTATGTTAGGTAATTGACACAAGTCCTTTCTTCTCTCTCCAAATAACTGTGGTGTGGGGAAATTCCCAGTGAAAAATTAACACTGGGACAATCTGTCAGTTATGTTCATCAATAGTATATTCCTTCTGCTGGAGGGCCGTGGAATAGTAGTGAGTTATAGAAGCAAGCACGTGAATCTTTGCCTAATAAATATACATTGAATGAATGAATCAAGATGATTAGTACCTTTAAACAAGGTATTCAAAATGGCATCCAATGTCTATGACTTTAGGTAATTAGTCTGGTTAAATCAGATTTGACCTACTGACCCAGAACTAGGAAGCTTCCATTTCTAATTCAGTACTAGACTGTATTACATATTACTTTGAATTAGTATCTGAAGTCTGATAATTTCTATTCCTGGTTTTCCTCAGTAAATTATCTGAATACTATATGATGCAAAGTGTATTTGTTATGGCTTAAAGTTGTAGAAATTGGGCTGTGAGTTTGTGAAATTAAAGTTGAAAAGAGTGTATACAAATAATAGTGAAAGTATCATCACTTTACATCTTTGCCTTAATATTATTAAACTTTTTCTATAGTTATTTTACTTCACAGCAGTCCTATAGGATAGATGGGCAGACATTATCCTGATTGTACAACTGAGGTTTAGCATTGTATAAGGTGAGACAGAACTAAAGTCAGGTTTTCTTACTCTTAGTTTGTTGCCCTTTCCCTTATGCTGTTTACATCTGTGTATTGATAATACTGCTGGGCATCCAGGCTTCCCTTTCTATATATAAAAAGAAAGTCAATATAGCATACTTAGAGTCTTACATAATCAGACACAAAGGCTAAAACAGAACTGTTTTTTACCCATAGAAGTACTACAATGAAGATTTTTTTTAATGTGATGCTATTCCTTCTCATTACACATTATGATAGAAAATACTTATATATCTATAATTTACATACATTTCCTGTTTAATCACAGCTTAAAAAGATGCTGTTCTGGGATAAATTTTCACTTTTACCTGGGAAATCTCGCATTTTTCAGAAATCTTATTTTCTGAAAAAAGACCTGATGAAAATAAGGCAAACACTTTTATTATCTTCATTTATTAGTACATGTTTACAGTACATAACATTTACATTTCTTTTGTGGAGTTGGTACATATACATAACAAATTGTAATTCTTTTTTTTGTCCCCTTTCCTTCCCTTGCATCTACCATCTCTCCATCTCTTGATCCATTTTCCATTTCAGAAAGATCTATCTCCCTACTTCCTATTATCTATCTATTATTTTGCACATTTCTCGTATAAGAGAAACCACGTGATATTTAAGCTCGTGTGTTTATTTCACTTAACATTTGGTCATTCATTTTCCTACAAGTGACTCAAGTTTATATTACTTTATGGCAGAGTAGTACTCCATTTCATGTAACTACCACATTTTCTTTATCCATTCATCTGTTGATGGACATATAGGCTGCTTCCAAGATTTAATTACAGATATTCCTCATTTAACAACCTACCTGTTTAATTACTGTTCAGACTTAGCACTGAGGTGCACCATTTGGACCTATGACCCGCCTTTTTTTTGCACAGTTCCATGCCTTTTGTTTACAAAGCATCAGTCTTTTCTTGTACGGTACACCTTGTTTATAGTACTATAATTTTTGCTGATTGTACTGTACAGTTTGTACTGCAGTTTTATGTGCTGTTATACATTACAGTACTGCATGTAAGGGTTATGCAAATAAAGGCAAAGTCATCAAGTTGGAGTTTCCTTTGATCATTTCTTTTTTTCTGAATATTCCTCATTTAGCAATCAATTCATTTAATGACTTATTTGCAGGAATGGAACTTGGTTATTAAAAGAGGAATATCTGTATTATTAGTTATTCTGCTATGAACATGGATATGCATGTATCAGTGTAATGTAATGTCTTTAACTCTTTTGGGAAGATATCTAAAAGGGGAATAGTTGTATCAAATTGAATTTCTAGTTTTAGTTTTTGAATCTCCATACAGATTACCGCAGTGGTTATACAAGTTTACATTCTCATCAACAATGTAGAAAGGTTCTTTCTCCTCACAGCCTTGCCAGCATTTGTTATTATTTGATTTCTTGGTGATGGCCATTCTTTCTGGTGAAACATGGAATCTCAGTGTTGTTTTAATTTGCATTTATCAAATGGCCTGCAATGTCAAGTATTTCTTCATGTATTTATTGGACATTTGTATTTCTTCTATGAAGGGTCTATTCATTTCATTTGCATATTTTTTGATCGGGCCTTTTATTTGGGGTTCTTTATATTTAGTAGATATTAATCCTCTGAGGAATAGATGGAAAAAATTTTTTCCCATTCTGTAGGTTGTCTTTTCACTCTGTTAGTTGTTTATGTGCAGAAGCATTTTAATTTGGTATGATCTCATTTGTTGATTCTCAATACTATTTCCTATGAAACTGGGGTTTTGTTCTGAAAATCCTTGTCTACACCTGTAACTTTAAGAGTTTTACCTATTTTAACTTCCAGCAGGTTCAGTGTTCCTGTTTTAATATATGGTGAGAGATACATGGTGAGAGATATGAATTACTACATGGTGAGAGATATGGATCTAGATTCAGTCTTCTGCATGTGGATAGCCAATTTTCCCAATGCCACTTATTAAAGAGGCTGTTTTTGGCAGAACTGCAGCTACAAATGCCATTGGGCTAAACTGCTAGGATTGTGCTGGTTCATCATGCTCGGGTGGGTAAGGCCCCCTGTGGAGGGACAGGAAGTGACAGAACCCTGGACAGGGCAAGGAAAGGAGCAGGGAGGCTTTTCTTATCCTCCCAGAATTCCAGGGTCCCCAAGTCAGAGTCAGAACCCCACTCAGCGACAATGATTGTGACTCAGGAGAGTGGTGAGAATTGGTTATGACCAAATGTAGCTTTAGTTTTCTTTCTGGTACTGAATGTTTCTAATAAGACTGCTGGCTAGGTGTGGTGGCGCACACCTGTAGTCCCAGTACTCAGGAGGCTGAGGCAGGAGAATCACCAAGAGTTCAAGGCCAGCCTGGGCTACACACTGAGTTTAAGGCCAGTCTGAACTACATAGCAAGACCCTGTCTCAGAAAACAAAAAACAAAACAAAACAAAATGAAAAATGTGTAGGAAAAAAGAATGGAAAAAAAAAAGAGGTTATTTTTCCTCCATGTATGTTTTTGCTACCTTTGTCAAAGGTGAAATAGTTGAATGTGCTTGAGGTTGTTTCTGCATCCTCTATTCTGTTCCACTGATCCTCATGTTTGCATTTGTGCCACTACTATGCTGTTTCTATCACTATAGCTTTGTAAAATAACTTCCAAGTTAGGGATTGTGATGCTTCCCACACTACTCTTGTTACCCAGGATTGCTTTTGCTATTCTGGATCGCTTCTGGTTCTATATGGATTTTAGCACTGTTTTCTCCATTTTTGTGAAGAATGCTGTTAGTGTTTTTATTGGGATTGTGTTAAATCTATATACCAGTTTTGGAACTATGGCCATTTGAGTATATCCATTCTGCTTATCCAGGAACAGGGGATATTTTCCCTTTTTTTTTTTTTTTATGGGGGTACCGGGGGTCGAACTCAGGACCTCACGCTTGCCAGCAGGTGCTTGTGCTGCTGAGTAATATCACCGGCCCTTTTTTTCCTTTTTATGTGGGTACCAGGAGTCGAACTCAGGACCTCGTGCTTGCCAGGCAGGCGCTTATGCCACTGAGCCATCTCACTGGCCCCCCATTTTCTGAAGTCCTCTTCCATCCCCTTTTTCAGAGTACTATAGTTTTCATTGTAGAGGTCTTTCAGTTCCTTAGGTTAATTCATATGTTTGTAATTTTTCTTGGTGCTATTATGAATGGTATTTTTTCCTAATTTCTTTCTCAGTGGGTACATTATTAGTATACAGGAATGCTATTGATTTTTGTGTGTTGATTCTGTATCCTGCTACATTACTGAATTTAGTTAATTATGAGTCATTTTTAAATTTTTATTTTTATCAGTACATGTTTGCAATACATAATGATTACATTCATTGAGGGGAATATATAAATGTACATAACATCTTTTTTTGCCAGCATCAGATTTATTTATTTTTCAGTCTTTATCAAGTTTAATATCATACTCACAGATTAGCAGCCAGACTAACAGACCAAAAATCATATAAAACACGAAAAATAATTATACTAAATCTTTGAGATACATTGGCCATGCTGGATTACAACTTTTTTCTTTTATTTCCTATTATCTGTCTTTTATTTTGTACTTTATTTATATATGGTTTCTCATATAAGAGAAACTATGCCATATTTAACCTGGTATGTCTGATTTAGTTCACTTAACATTATGATCTCAAGGTGCACCTGTTTTCCTGTGGATGACTCAAGTATCTTCTATGGCAGAGTAGTACTCCATTGTGTATAAATATCACATTTTCTTTATCCATTTATCTGTTGATGGACCTATAGGTGCTTCTAAGATTTAACTATTATGAATTATGCTGGTATAAACATGGCTATGCATGTATCACTTTAATACGATATCTTTAACTCCTTCAGGAAGATACCTAGAAGGGGAATAGCTGGGTTATATGGAATTTCTATTTTTAGGTTTTGGAGGAATCTCCATACTGATTGCCATAGTGGTTGTACCAGTTTACACTCCCACCAACAATGAAGAACCCTCCCCACTCCCCGCGTCCTCTCCAGCATTTATTATTCTTTGATTTCCTGTTTATTTTCACTGGGTAACTTTATCCTCTTCATTCTTCATGTCCATAGGCCAAGAACTCTGAAATCTATATATCTACTTCACATCTCTTTTTGAGCTTTAAACCCTTGTATCTAACTGCCTGCAATCTCTATAATCGTCTATTGTATTTGACAAATTTCTTTCTCTTCTAAGATGTCTTCTCTTCCTATTGACTCTAATCAGTAGTTTAAGCAAAACTTCATATGCTATTCTGACCTTTTCCCCCAGGTTGTCACTCCCCAAACCTGTCATTTCTCCCTCCAGAAACTTTCTTTCACAGATGAAAACAACAGGAAAAAAAAATTATAGACTAAAACAAGAAATTATTACAGACAAATCATTTTAAATTCGTGAAAACTTCTTGAACAAACATCAAAGTAGGAAGAATCAATGTCAAGTTTAAGGTGGGCTCGGGCAGACTGATCCTTTATTCTGTGTTGATACTGGAGTCTCTATCATCTGGGCTTTCTCCACCATTTGGCAAAACCCATTTTAATCAAATTTGAGAAGCTTGCATAGTATAGAGTCTATTTTAGTGGCAGAATTTATTTAGTAGCTTTATAAAGCACTTTAATTCTGTATTTATAGAATCATTAAGGGCACAAAGAGTTACTTAAAATATACATATGGCTTTTTTTCCCTTTCTCTTCAAAACTTCAAAATTACATATACTTTTAAGCACCAAATTAGTGTCTTATATTCATTATTTCATTTAGTACTTACAATAGTCCCAGAGAATTATTATTGCCCATTTTATAAATGAGGAGGCTGAGACTCAAAGAGATTAGTGACTTCCTCAAATCAAATAGCACAGAACCCAGAGTCAAATTCAGTGTTGTCAACGCTAAAGCCTTTCCTACTTTCTTCATGAATGCCTTTTCCCCTTCTTTTTCTTCCTGGTAACATTTCATTCATTCTTTAAAATCTATCTCATATCACTTCCCAGGGAGAGTTTTCTCTTCATTCATTTACCCTGTTCTTTTTGAGTAGTGGGTAAGAATCTAGACTTTAGAATTAGACAACACAGTGGGATTGTCCTGATTTACTAATTGTCTGACTTATTCACTTTCTTGCATAACCCACACCCATAATATATACATTGTTTTTCATTTCTAATTTTGATTTCTTTAGAGTGAGAATGTATAAACAATTATGAAGAGCTGACTGCAGAATCCTTCTAGAAATTTAGAATTCCTTCAGTCTTTTACAATCCTTTTAACCATACATAATTCAACAGCAGTTTTTAAAGTAACTATTCTTAAGTTTTTCAAAAGCATTTAAATTCACTTTTATAGAAATATCTTATTCTGTACCCATGTGTAATTGTTTTATGTAATATTTAATTAAATTATGCAGTTATAGTAAGAAGTAAGTTGGACATCAGTAGTTCTTAAACAAACACAGAAATTCTTGATAAGCATACATTTAAGTGTTAGAAGCAGCAGTGAATGGGAATACTAAAGAGGAGTAATCTGTTAGGCAGGAACATCCTTGCTACTATGGCTGTATGCTCACTTACATAGTTTGGCATAGTGCTTACCACATGGTAAATCCTTAATAAATGTTATTGACTGTTACTAAGAACCACTATCATCTTGGTACTCTTTATACAGGGGGTCTTGAATAATGTATTTACTAAGCACTTTTGGGTAGTGATGAGAGAAGAAACAATATCTGCGGGTGTAAACCTGTAAATTTAGAGCATACCATTCCGGGAGGACATAGGATATTTAATTGGTCACTAATTCATGTATTACATCTGTCTCCCCTGCTTTACTATGAGCTATTTAATATATAATTTGTATTCTCATACTTATCTGAATACCTAACACTAGCAGTGTCTGGCAGAGTTGATAGTCACTGTTTTGGTATGCTTCTGTTAACCCACCTTAAAGTGTGAATAGTAAGAATATATGGCCAAACATTAATTCATGTTTGCAAGGGATTTTGAAAGCCCTGTTTAAAAGCTTCAGCATGGGCCAGTGATATAGCTCAGCAGCATAAGCGCCTGCCTGGCAAGCGTGAGGTCCTGAGTTTGAGTCCCAGTACCCACATATATAAATAAATAAATAAATAAATAAAAAGCTTCAGCATAAGAAATTCAATATTCTGTGTCCTACTCTTCCCCCTTTTATTCTTATATGATTTTTCTCTAGATTCTTATTACTTATCAATCTAGTACATATGCCTTTGTGAAAGTGTCATCAGCAACTATTTTATAGTTAATGCTTTATAGTGTTTCTGACTAAAGCTCTACTTCCTCTAGATTAAAATTTAAAAAATGTCCTTGGGGGAATACATGACTACCCTTTGTTTTTGTTTTGTTTTCTGATGTACAGCAAAATTCGAAATCCTTCTGAGGTGTAAGCTTAATATTTGATTATATACATCCATCATTCAAGCAGTATACCCAGTATAGTTCAATATCAGTATCGGTCTTTGGCAATAAAGGGGCTACAGAAAATTAAGATGCCTTTAAGCAGAGATTGTATCTTTACAAAGAACACTTACCTTCTTAATCCAAATATAGGTATTTGTGTGTTTTTGCTCCCCCTCCCCATAGGATTTCTTCTTAAAAGAATTTTTAAATGTGTTCTTAGGTGCTACATTGGATCACATTCACCTATAAAGAGCTTCAGAATGGAGGGTGGAATGAGCTGTATTTTTATTACAATTTAATTGTTTAACCATCCACCTATATTCCATTTATATGTAAAATAAAATATCCTGAGAATAATGTAAAAAAAATAACTATTTAATTGTAATTCATTTAGCGTTAGCTAAATGACACCAGGTTCTCACTCAAAGAACAAATGTATTTTCTATGATGGGGAAAGGACTATAATTACAAGTGATTTTCAGTAAGCAAGAAGTTTCACCAAGGAATTCATTTTTGACAGCTATTTCATTATGTCTTCCTATTTTTTAAGTTTTTAAAAATCAACTTGGACCTAATTATTCTAATTTTAATAGGTAAATAATTTTTATTAAAAAAAAATTTAAGGTCCACTAGTGGCACATATCTATGATAGTCTCCGCTGAGGCCAGAGAATCACTTGAGCCCAGGAGTTTAAGGCCAGCCTAGGCAAAATAGTGATACCCCTACCTCAGAAAACTTATAAACATACACACACATGTTTTTTTGGTTTTTTTTTTGTTTTGTTTTGTTTTTTTAATGTGGGTACCGGGAGTCAAACTCAGGACCTCGCACTTGCCAGCAGGCGCTTGTGCTGCTGAGCGATATCTCCAGCCCTTTTTTTCCTTTATGTGGGTACCAGGAATTGAACTCAGGACCTCACACTTGCCAGGCAGGCGCTTACGATGTTGAGCCATCTCACCGGCCCTTGGTAATTATTTTGAGGCAGTAATATTTCTCATTTCCTAAGGTAGAGTTGTTATTTTTAACCCAACACCATCTTTTCTTGAAATCTTTCCTTTTGAAAGCCTGGTACTATAACTGGGTTTCTCTGAATCTGTTATTTTACCTATAAAACTATGAAAATATTAACCCCCAAGTGTAATTACTATTAATTAGAATGCTTACAGGTACTTTATAAATAAATAATAAATAATGTAATTCCTGGTAAGGTAATTATTTTAAAATGCTACTTTGTTTAAAAAACAAAAATACTACTTTGTCTACTATTTGAAGTATAAATAGTATGCAATATGCAAATACCTCTAATAGCAGGTCAAGTAGTATTGCTCTAATGATTTGTTTATAATCCCCATCTTGCCAGGTGTGGTGGCACATGCCTGTAATCTCAGCATTTGGGAGACTGAGGCAGGAGGATTGCTGCAAGTTCAAGGCCAGGCTGGGCTACAAAGTGAGTTCAAGGTCAGCCTGAACTGCATAGTGAAACCCTGTCTCAAAAAAAAAGAGAAAATAAATAAAAATAAAAATATAATCCCCATCTCACCATGATTTAAGCCCAAAGCTGGAAAACATAGTTGATGAACATCCCTAATAAAATGAGTATATTAAATAACTAGAAGAGAGTTACTTTTAAAAGTTTACAAAATAATTTTGTAATCCCCCTAATATATCTTCTAAATTAACTTACTTCAGTAAAGTACTCTACTACAAGCTGATCATGAGAAGAACTAGGCCACAGACCTTCACTATTAATAAAAATCCCATTGTGATAGAATATTATGTAATAAATAAAATTATTTAATATATTCATTTTATTAGGGATGCTCGAGAACCAAAAACAGTTTTTCTGCTTTGAACCTAATCATCTCATGAACTTTTCAGAAAAGGCTAGTAAAGTAAAAGCTGAAATAACTGCTTTCCAAGAAGTGACTTTTCTCTTTTTGTTACATAATATAAGGTAAGTGCTTAAACAGTAATTAAACTTCAAGGCTAATTATTATTTTGTTGTATATTAAGCCACTGAGTATCTGAAACCAGTTGGGTTTTTTTCTCTTTTCTTTTTTTTCCTGAAACCAGTTAGTATCCTTCCTCACTGAGCTTTTTAGACAAAATATAAAATAGAGGTTTTTATTTTGTTTTTCCAGCATTTCATTTAAAACATAAAGACAAGTTGGAAGAATTATACAGTAAATACCCAAATACACATCACCTAAATTCTACAATTAACATTTTACAGTATTGTATTTGTCACCTACCTACTGATGTAACTGTCCCTGGACTAGACGTTTTTAAGTAAGAAAAAGATTTTGTTTGCTCTTCTGTATTTTATTTTATTTTTTTTTTTTTTTCTTTTTGAGACAGGGTTTCATTATGCAGTTCAGGCTGGCCTTGAACTCGCACCAATCCTCCTGCTTCATCCTCCTGAGTGCTGGGATTACAGGCATGTGCCACCACGCCAAGTTTGTATATATTTTATATATCAACCTTAAGAAACTTAAGGGCCGGTGACATAGCTCAGCGGCATAAGCATCTGCCTGGCAAGTGCAAGGTCCTGAGTTCGACTCCCAGTACCCACATTAAAAAAAAAAACTTAAAAATTAACTTTAGTGCTTTATAAGCAATACTTTTCTGAATGAATTTTATATTAAAGAAATACTACTAGGGCTGAGGTTGTAGATCAATCGTAGAGCACATGCCTAACATGTACAAGGCCCTGTGTACTCTCCAGTACTGCAACAAATGGAGAGAGGAAAAAAAAGAGTTGGGCATGGTGGCACACACCTGTAATCCCAGCACTTGGGAGGCTGAGGCAGAAGTATTGAAAGTTTAAGGACAGTCTGGACTATTAACAGCAAGTGCTGCAAGGCCAGCCTGGACTATATGGTGAGGCCCTGTCTTGATAAACCAAAAAGAAAGGTTACCATTTGCATAATACAAAAATATGAATGGAAAGATAAACACCAAATTTTTAAAGGGGCAAAAAGCTAAAAGTTCACAGGGAACTTTAAATATAATGTTTCATTTCCTAAAATGTTTCCTAAGCATAAAATGTTGGAACATAATAGAGCTGTCTATTGAGTGTTTGGCTGTTTGTTATGCTCTCTCTGTTTGTTATGCTTGAAATATTTCACAATTCAAAATAAATGGGAAAATTTCTCATCTTCCCTGCATAGTATTTTATACTTCATTTAAGATCCATTGTCCAACTGACCTGCCAGCTGAAGTGGATGAATAGAATCAGACAAAACCATATCTTCTCTGTTACTGATGCACTAGCTGAATAATGCTAGGAAGTGCCCTCTTTCTAGTAAGGAGTATAACTTGCATATACCTTGGTTTTGCCTAATTCAGAGAAAAAACACAACTTAAATTTTTTGAACATATTTGACGTGGTTGTTGAAATGTGTATAATTACATTAGTATATGACTTTTTATGTTCACCTGATTTCAGAAGAAAAAACATGGCAAGTGAAATATAGCCAGGGAAACTGATACATGAAGGCTTAGAGAGATAATGATGCTGCTCTGCCAGGGACTAGAAACTTGACCATTCTAAACAAACTGCATGGTACTAAATTGCTTGTGAAGGGGCTGAATCAGGCCTGCTGCAATTTGAACTTTTGGCTCCTGAAAGTCTAGTGCAGGCTTGGGAATAAAAATAAAGCCTTCACTTACTGAGTTGTGTTCCAGGCCTCTACTGAATTCGTTGTATAAAGAGGCATCTATGCAAAGAGCAAGAGGCAGCAGGTGAGAGATGAGGCAATGAAAGGTGAAAAGGAGTCTTAGCAGCTGCTCCCTGTATCAGGAGTGAGGGAGTGAGCTCCCAAGAGAAAGAGCCAATTATTAATGTATTGATTTCTTAGGAAGTATTTATCTAGAGCCTAATGTGTGTGTGTGGAAGAAAGATACCCTTAAGAAAGATATGGTGGGGTTGTAGTGTAAAGAATCGGTCATCCAACCAGAATTTATTTGGTGATTTTGACTTGTATAGCCCTATGCTAGTTTATATAAGGTCCACAAGAGTTGTAGTGTTTGATTTGCTCGAAGAGTGAGATAAGTTATACAGGTAACAATTAGAGGACAATAAATATGGTATATGCTCTTAATTCTTGCCTATAAAATGTGCATTTTATATTATGTGCCATAAAATACAGAATTTAAGACCTTGAATAACATAGTTTATAAATTCTAAAGGAGTTAGAAAGTGTCATAACATACTTTAAACCACTAATTGATGATCATTGAACCTAATCAGAAGGTGCAGATCCTACCTCTGACACTTACTGTGTAAATTTGGCCAGGTCCCTTAACCTCTAAACCTCAGTTCTATCATCTCTAAAATGAAGCTGATAATCCCAGGTAGCTTTCCTTACTTATACACAGAATTTTAATGAGAACTAAGTCAGGACAGATGTGAAAACACTGTAGAATTTGTAATTATTGAATGGGCTGAGAATAGAACTAGGTCTTTAAATGGATAACCTGAAAGGCTGGCCACAAGTGATCTCAGAGAGGGAACAATTTGAACAAAGAAAAATGAGACTTGGGTATAGAACAGGATATAAATTGCTTAATTATAGCAAAAATTTGTGTCTGATGGGTAAAAACTAGTATACTGATTATGTTGGAGAAGAGATGAAGTTGAGGGTTATATATCATAATGACTGGATTATGGTAGGATTCAGATTACAAAGCCTGTAAAGGAAGAGTTTGGACTTGATCTGAAAGGGAATAAAAAATAGTTGGGAGTAGGGGCTGGTGAGATGGCTCAGCGGCGTAAGCGCCTGCCTGGCAAGCGTGAGGGCCCGAGTTCGACTCCCAGAACCCACATACGAAAAAAGGGCCGGCGACATCGCTCAGCGGCACAGGCGCCTGCTGGCACGCGAGGTCCTGAGGTCAACCCCCCGTACCCACACACACAAAAAAAAATAGTTGGGAGTTTCAGTAGGAAATTATTATAAAAGTATTTAACTCGTATCCATTTTGACGGTCAGCATGTAACTAAATATCTGGCATACAGATATTCATGATTAATCAGAGAATTCACTTAATCTATCAACAGTATTGTAGGATGAATTGAACACACCTGAGCCTAGAATCAAGCCTTTTTATGAACTAGATGTTAGTCTTGTTCATCTTTTTCTTCAACTACATCAAGGAATGATAATACCTGCCCAGCTAGTATGTTTATTTTAAACATTAAATTTCATGGTGATGTACCATCATCATCCACAAATACATCAAACTCTTTTCTGTAGGATGTTGTATATAAACTACAGAAACAAAACAAAACAAAACAAAAAAACTTTGAAGACAGTGCTTTGAAAAATGTCTTGTGGTCAATATAAGTTTGAAATACAGAGTTCTAAGGGATCAGGTAGCAAGAGGAAGGTATACAACAGCCAAAAGATCACCTTATTGCTATATTTAATACAGGGCTAGGTTTCTATTATTGTCAGTACCTGCTAGGCATAGGTAGGATCATGTAGAGGAGAAAATACCAGTTTCGGTCAGGTAGATATTTAAGGTTCCCAAGAGTTCTTCCTATGGTCAACAGACTTTTCAGGTTTAACTTATTCTGTAATGAACCTCTGTCTTCATGAAGACAATGTAGAATATTGGTTAAAAAGCAGGATTGGGACCAGAATAACTAGCTGGGTTTAAAATACTACTGTATAAGCTTAGACAAATTATTTAATCTTCCTGAGGGCCAAAGAGATAATAATATAAGGTTGTTTGTGAGAATTAAGTTACTCGCTTAATTACTGCATATAAACTCTTAATAGAGCACCTAGCACATGGTGAATGTCTGTTCAATAAATATCAATTTATCAGGGGTTTTATTGGTTAGTTTTTTCAAGATCTTATCAACTCCTCTAACGTCCATCTTTTGTTGGTCCCAAATTCCCTTTCAATTTTTCTATTTATATCTTACCCCATTCTAGGATACTGAATTAGGATATATTTGGCTCATTCACCTGCAGTATATTGTACAGCATTAGCATTGAACAAGTCTCAAAATATTCTATGAATTTGAAATTATATTATCTTCAAAGAAATTTAAGTATTACATATATTTAGTTATAGTCTAAGTAATTCTTTATAATCAACAACACATGATATAGTTCCTCATAATATTTTTCTTTATACTTTAGTGTATTTTTCTACTTTCTATGACATATTCACCTTTCTAATATGTATATTTTTCAGTTTTTAATGTAATATATGAAATATGGGGTTCAGAAGTGGATCCTGGGACCCTGAGTTAACTTAATAGATCATGAGATAGCAGACAATAATGTCACACAAGAAAATAAAAAACTAAACCCTACAGAAGGGCAATTTAATAATATTTACTAAATCCAAAATGTTTAAAATATTTTAAACTAACTTCCAATTCCATCTCTAGGTATTCATCCAATAAGTATCCACAAAAGTTGTATGAAAAGAGCTGGAGGTATTGCTCAGTGGTAAAAGTGCTTCCTTACTGTGAGGCCATGTTCAATCCCTAGCACTACCAAAAAAAAAAAAAAAAAAAAGCATTAGTAAAAGTATGTTTATGGAGATATTTTGGATATAATAATAAAGACCAGAAGCAAATTTCTATCAGCCGAGAACTGTTTAAACCATATATGATCTTACAATAAAACACTATGTACTCCTCTGAAAAAATAAAGTAGATTTATATAACCATGGGGAAATATACAAGCTATAATAACTAAGAGGAGTAAGAAGCAGAATAATATGTGTAATTTTATTCTGTGTGTGCATGTGTGCCTTTTAAAGGGCAGCTATGACATAGGATGTTTGCGTATGTGAAGAAAATATCTGAAAATATTGTTGGTAATCACTCTGGGACTAGGATGATAAGAATGAAAAGGATGATTTTTATTTTACTGTTCTGATTTCTGAAACAAATAGTCATTTAGCATGTGTCACTTTTATTTTTTTTTTAATGGTTTAAAAAAGGTTTGAAGAGATAGACTGAGGGCTAAATGGTTAAATGTTTTGTAAAGTGTCTTGGATGTGGAAAACGATCTATAAATGCCTATTATTTTTACTAAACAATAGAGTGTGAGGCTTTTGTAACCTGAAGAAAGAAACATTTCAGCATCTCTTCCTACAGGAGCATATGGTGGTTAAGATCATGAGGGAAGAATGCTTTAGAGATCTTCTCTTCTGGAGTAGATAATACAGATCTTTTCAGAATACCCTATTGCTTTTATGGTGGAAAATTCTATGGAATGATTGTAAAGGCTCAGTGACATTGTTCAACTCAGTATTTAAAGCTATTGTTAGGTATTCTGTTTTAAAAAACTCTTAGCCACATAGTGATTGCAAAACATGATTGCTTTTAAGAGCCTTTGTTTATAGAATTTAGTATATTGTATTGTATGAACAGTGTCTTTTACTAAGTGTAGTAAGATACTGCTTGGTACTATCTGGGCAACAAATTTAAAATTTGGGGTATTATGTCGAGAGTTTTATCTTACATTTTACAAATTAACAGGAGGCAGAATATTGTGTTACTCTAGGTAACGGGCTTTCTGTTTTGTAACTTTTTTTGTGTGTGTGTGTGGGTACTGGGGGTCGACCTCAGGACCTCGCGCGCCAGCAGGCGCCCGTGCCGCTGAGCGATATCACCGGCCCCTTTTTCGTATGTGGGTTCCGGGAGTCAAACTCGGGCCCTCACGCTTGCCAGGCAGGAGTGTACGCCGCTGAGCCATCTCACCAGCCCTGTTTTGTAACTTTTTAAGTGTTGGTTTTCTCCTTTTTGACACTCAGGAATTAATTAACTATTTATTTCTCTACATGAAGCCCTTAGAGAAAACATAAAAGCATAAATTTATGATTGGTATAATCATTTTGCCTTATGACCAGGTATTTTAAAAATAAAGTTGTGTAAGTTAGTGCTATTATTTGAAAACTTATATAAAAATTGAGTAAGCACTGCATATCTCACATTACTATATATTGCAACAGAGTTAAAATAATTGGGCTGGTGAGATGGCTCAGCGGCATAAGCGCCTGCCTTGCAAGTGCGAGGGCCTAAGTTCGACTCCCGGAACCCACATATGAAAAAAGGGCCGGTGATATCGCTCAGTGGCACGGGCACCTGCTGGCGCACGAGGTCCTGAGGTTGACCCCCGGTACCCACAAAAAAATAAATAAATAAAGTAATTAACTACCTGGCAAACAGTAACAGTAAAGACTTTCTAGATGAATGGTGGTACCCAGGGGAAGTCTGTATTTCAGTTTTCATTCATTCATCAACTTCTGGGTAATAAAAGAAAACAAATACAACTCGCTTTCTATTACCAGAAGATGATTGGCCAATTTATGCATGATGATGATTAATAATGAAAACTTGATGTTACCATCTTCACAAAGCACTTTTGTCCATGTATCTTAATAAGCATGTGAGGTAAACATTACTATCTCCAGTTTAAGACTAAAGAAACTAGGGATGAGAAAGATTAAGGCTTGTCTATAAACAAAGTAGCTAGAATCTAGAACTTCTGATACCAGAGTAATTGCCACTTTTTAATGTTGCCCATTTGGGCTTCTTTGTTTCGTTTTCATTTGGTTTGGTTTGGTTGGTTTGGTTTGGTTTTTGTTTTTGTTGTTGTTTTATTTTTTTGAGACAGTGTCTCTCTACTCAGGTGGCCTTAAACTCACTATGTAGTCCAGGCTGGCCTCAAACTCATGGTGATCCTCCTGCCTCAGCCTCCCGAGTGATGGGATTACAGGCATGCACCACCATGCCCAGCTCCATTTTAGCTTCTTTTCAGATTTGTGGAAAAGAGTTTAGAGACCCATTTCTAATCCAAAGTTTTTACTTTCTCAGTGAACAAAAGAGCAGGGCCGGTGAGATAGTTCAGCAGCATAAGTGCCTGCCTGGCAAGCGTGAGGTCCTGAGTTCAACTCCCGGTACCCACATAAAGGAAAAAAAGGACTGGTGATATCGCTCAGCAGCACAAGCACTTGCTGGCAAGCGCGAGGTACTGAGGTCAACTCCCAGTACCCACATTAAAAAAAAAAAAGCCAAAGATCAAATTTTTGTGCCAGATACTCATTTAAGGTAGATAGATAGATATTGATTGATTGATTGATTGATTGATTGATTGATTTTGTGCCAGGTACTCCTTTAAGATAGATGATAGGTAGATAGATCAGTTTAATCTTCACAATAACTTCATGAATTAAGTGTAATATTGTCTCAGATCAAGTAACTAAGAAATTCACAGCTAATTATAGCAGGATTCAAACCCAGCCTATTAATCCCAAGGCCAGAGTGTTTAATTGCTGGGCTTCATTGCTTTAAAAAGTTAACTGTTGGGCCGGTGAGATGGCTCAGCGGCTTAAGCGCCTGCCCGGCAAGCGCAAGGGCCAGAGTTCGACTCCCGGACCCCACATACGAAAAAGGGGCCGGTGATATCGCTCAGCGGCACGGGCGCCTGCTGGCGCGCGAGGTCCTGAGGTCGACCCCCCGGTACCCACAAAAAAAAAAAAAAAAAAAAGTTAACTGTTTATCTTAAATGGATTAAATGAATTATGGGAGGAAAGTATTTGAAGCAGGATCTCACTATGTATTTCATGTTGGCCTTGAACTCTAAAAGTCACCTAATTCAGCCTCCAGTGCTGTAATTATAAGTGTGCATCACCACACCAGGCCCTCAGGATCTTTAGATTGGTGAGAATACTTTCTCTAGTTTCCTGACTCTCAAAACAGATCTTGAGGTATTTCCTTAGGATTTTATTATCCCATTTTACAAATGAAGTTGTGACTTGGCCAAAGTCTTAGTTTATTAAGTGACCATTTTAGAATTAGAACTTAGGTTGTCTGGTTTCTAGCCCACTGCTTTTGTATCAGTTCAAGTGATCTGCCCATGATGAAATTTTATCAGAGCAGCAAAAGCATGTCTACATCCTTCATTCACATTGCAGTATATCCTCCTGTCTGTCCTGAAATACAGTTAGGTCAGTATCGTTTATTGTTTTACAGTGTTTATACCTTATGGAGCAGTACATAGTAATAGAAGTATCTTATTAACACGAGGGACTTCTGTTACTTTAAAATCTTTCAATGCTATTAATATATAGTCCTATAAAAAAAAAAAACAGTGGCACTCTAGAAGGCTGAGGCAAGAGAATCACAAGCAAAGGCCCTGGATTAAATCCCCAATATTGATAGTAGTAGTAATAGTAGTAGTAGTAGTACATAGCCATGACAAAACTCATGTCTTGCAACTCAAGTGAGAGTATGAAAAAAGGCAACAAATTTTCTTCAGGACCTTTGTGGAGGGAGGGAAGGAGAGGGGGCTGGGAAAAGAAGGGATGAGAAGGGAAGGGAAAGAAGAGAAAGAGTGAAAGGCAGGCAGGCAGAAGACAGAAAAAGACAAGAAAGAAAAGAAAGCTAGCTCATTCTGACTTCATGTGGAGTAGAAAACTAGCTTAGTTTATTTCATGCTGCTCAATCTAATTTGGAATCATTTTTGAATTCCTAGATCCTTGAGTATAGGAATCTCACTCCCTAGAGCCTGGTTTCCTGATAGTGGAGAGTAAAAGATTAAACAGAGCTGACACTAAGTTGATTGACATTTTGACATTTCAGACTGTGAAAAGAAAGGGAATTGGTGTGACTTTTTAAAACAGACAGTAGCAGATCTATTTCCTTAAAGGTATCCCAGTTGGCAAAGATGATTTAATTTTTTTCTTAAAAAACCAAGAGGCATGTTCTAGCACTTTCCAATTTCCTATATTACAGTCCAAAAGCAAGAATTTGACTTTGAAAAGCTTTTGAAAAGACCTGAGTGGGGGTGTTATCATAGTCTCCTTACCTGAATAGGCACTGACAAGTCTTTTTAGGGGAAATTAAAGGACTGTGCCCCTCTGGGCCATCACTATAGGAACCTGTTAATTTAAAAAAAAAAAACAGTATACATATTTATAAAATCTATATGAAATCATTAGTGTTTTTAAGTGCAGAGATAAGTTTGAATCAAGACATTTCCTGCTGAATTCTTTTTCAGACAGACACACATGATTACTATGCATCATCTTTCTTAAACATCATTTAGTATTCACTACAATAAAATCCTATCTCTGCTGTGTCATGAAAGGAATTGCAGTCACCTTAACAGTGCTGTTTAAAGTCCCTACTACCTTTCTTGATCACAGCAGGAGGCTGTAATAAATTACAGCCTGGAAGAAGTTTCAAACTGGCAAGTTTGCCAGATATTTTAAGCAATTTATTTTAGGGTGTATCAGCAGATTTTTTCTTACACTGCCATTTGGGTGCCTGCTGACACAGCCTGAATAAAACTTTCAAACATTTTCCTTCCTAGAGATGGATGAAACTCCAAGATCTAGACCCTCCATTAACTCTTCACCTCCCTTTTGGTTCCTCCCTATTACCACATCTCCAGGAAACTTAGATATCACTTTCCATTTGAGTTTACAATATTTGAACTCCCTAAGTTCCTGAGCAACAGCTTTAAGTTTTATTGAAGGGTCATTTAGCAAAACTTGATTCTGATTTTAGGCATAGAATACTTTAGATTGATTATTTCATTACTAGTATTTTAAAAACTGTCAAATTTTATAATAGGGATAAGCCTGAATATGTGTATGCTAAGATTTAAAGAGATTTCTTTCTAATTTTAGTATGCGTTCTAACTGTAGTGAAGTCATTTTTTAAAAATTACTAATTTCTGGCTTTGGGTCCCAAAACGCAGCTTCATTGATATATATTTTAGTCAAATACTTAGAAATTCTGAAAATACTGATGCCTGAAAATATTTGCTCTGGTATCATGAGACTAGAAGGGCAAGAGATAAGGCAGCTAATTTACTGAGAGCTTGCACTGTGCCAGCCCCTTTTGTAAGCCACTAGGTAGCATACGAGAGAGGAGTCTCATTTTACAAAGAGCTGGTTTCTGGTCAGCTGAAAGGCAGTTCTCAATGAGTTGGAGGAAACATGGTAAAGGCTTAAGCCTGTAAAACCTTCAGAGAATACTACTGGTAAAAGCTCTAGATCTGGAGTCACAAACGAGGTCATCTCCCTACACCCTGAACGTTTCTATGTCTAAGAGGTGAGGATACAGTCAGTCTCTAGCCGCCTGCCTGCCTTCTCAATCTTGGCTGCACGTTGGAATCACCGGAGGGGAACTGAAAAGTGCGTATAGAGCCCTCAAGAGATTCCGATTTGATTGCTCCAAGATGCACTTTGGGCATTTGGGATTTTTAAAAATCACAAGTAATTCACAAGCACAGCTAAGGCTGTGGATCTTTGGAGGATGGCTGGGAAACCCCTATTTATGTTTATTTACAAGGATTAGCAGATGTTATCGACAGTATAGGATAGTTTTCAGTTTTCCCATCATAGCTTCAACTGTTTTGTTAGGGGGAAAAAAATCCAAAACTAACTTAGGATTCCCCCAGCAAAAAGAAAGCCACTGATAAATATTTGTTTAAGTTATGCATGTATAGCCTTTTAAGAATTCAAAAAATGGGCTTGCGGTACAATGCATAGAGCCGATTAAGAAGCAGGACTTTTCTGTTGAAACATTTCCCCTTAGAGAAATTCTAACTTTTCTCACACATTCCCGGCGGGGCCTCGTTTTGCTTTGCAAGCCCCGACGAGCGCCAGGGATGGGATCCGCTTGGGCGCAGCGAACTCCGGGGCGGGGCGCCGGCAGGGCCCACCCTCCCAGCCCTCAAGACCCTCCCGCCCTCGGCTCCGCCCCCTCTCCGGGGCTCCGCCCCGGACGCGGGCTGGGACCAGGCTGCTGGCCTCGCCGGGAAGCCCAGACTGCATAGCAGATCCCCAAGGCTTCGGCGGCTCTGTTTACGCTACCCGGCGGGCACTGTCTGGCCGCTGAGAGCCAGCGCCTCTGCCTCTGCCTCTGGCCTGGCGGGAGTCCTACATGAGCGCCTCGTGCCAGAGTGGGGCGGGAGCCAAAATGCGGGGCTGTGCGCCTTGAGTTGGCCCTATGACCCTGAGTAGCCGGCGAAAGGAAGGCGTCCCCCGCCTGCACCTGCAGCCTGTGTGGCCCCGACATGATCCCATACTTCTCCGCCAACGCTGTTATCTCGCAGAACGCCATCAACCAGCTGTGAGTCCTCCGCGAGCCCTTCCCGCTTCCGCAAACGCTCGGAAAGTTTGCTTTTCAGTGGCCGCTTCCCCAGCATCCTGGGGGAGTGAACTAGCAAGCGAGGGTGGAAGTGCAGCCTGTGTACTCCGACGTCTCTGAGTATCCGGGGGCTGGATGATGGGGTGGAGATGTTGGGTGATTAGTGGAGGCCGAAAGTATCCCAAAACGGAGGAGTAGGGGTGAGCAGAAGAATCGTTTGGGAGAAATTCTTGGGACTCTGAAAGTGGGGTGATCCCAAAGAAGTCTGTGGTGACCAAGTGACAGCCGAGCCGTATGTCACATGGGAAATTGCGAGCCAAGGGTGATTGGTAGAGTGAGAACAGCTGGCCAGAAATGCGGGGAGTCTCGGTCCTGCTGGTGACCAGCCTCCTGTGGTGGTGGGTTTTGTTAAAGTGAGTTTGCGCGTGACCGTACGTTTCTGTTATAGACCGTTCACTCCAGCTGGCTGTAGTCTGGAGGTATTTCAGAAAACTAGATTTCAGTAGCTTAGCAGTTTTTATTTTCCCCTTCCTTACTCGTATGTGCTCACAACCCAAGTCTGCGTATACTCTTTCAATCACTGAAGTGCAAGAATCAAGCACATCTTTAAACTGCCACTGTTTTTGAAGTCTTTAGAGTCCTAATGCCCTTCCATTGTGGTTTAGTTATTTGTGAGAACTATGTGTGCTGAAGCTTGCGGTTAATCTCACCTCACGGAACGCTCAAAGAACAGGAACTCCACCCCTTCAACTTGCATCCTTGAACTAGTGGAGTGGTTTAAGCTTACAGTAGATAGCAACAGTTTGGTCTGTGTTCATGAGTAGGCACTCACTCCAAAGTATCTTCAGAGAAGTTACCTGCTGAGATTTTCCTAGACTCCAGCACTTAAGTGAGATTACTGTCTCCCTTCTTCCTGAAAAACTCTACAGGAACTTCCCATTATCCCATAATAAAGGTCTGGAGTATAGCATGTAAGGTGATTTAAAATCTTTTATGCCTGATTTATTATTTTAATTGATGATTAGCTGTTCTGTCCTCCCAAATCAAATTCATTTGTGTTTCACTTCTTTTCATTTGTGTTGATTTGTGGTACAGCACCTAAAAAAAGAAAAAGAAAGAAAAAAAAGTGATTTTACTGTCTTGTTCTATAAACTCTATGCAGGGGTGGAACGAAAGAGAAGAAAGAGAGTGAATAATCTCAAGCTGGATAATCCATGTCTAAATAATAGTGTTAACAGTACTTTTTAAAAAGGCTATAGAGGCTGGGTGTGGTAGTGCACATCTGTAATCCCAGTACTTGGAAAGCTGAGACAGGAGAATCACCATGAGTTCAAGGCCGACCTGGGCTACATAGTGACTTCAAGGCCAGCCTGAACTACATAGCCAGACCCTGTCCATTTATATGAGGTACCTGGAGTAGTCAAATTCAAAAACTGAAGGAATGGTGGTTGCTAGGTGTTGATGGAGAAGGGATGAGAAATTTATGTGTAATGAGCACAAAGTTTCATCGGAGGAAGATGAAAAAAATCTAGAACAGATGGTGGTGGTGGTTGCACAACACTGTGAAAGTACTTAATGCCACAAACTGTACGCTTAAATGATTAAAATGATGACTCTTATGTATATTTAATAACAATAAAAAAGAATTTTAAAAAAAATTTTTGCAGTGCTGGGGATCAAACCCAAGGCCTTGTACATACTAGTCAAATACTCATCAATGAGCTACACCTCCAATCCAGAAAGTTTGCTTTTTGTTTACTTGTTTGTTCCTTAGTACTGGGGGTTGAACCCCAGCTCTTCACACTGAGCTACATTCCCAGCCCTTTCTTTGACACAGGGCCTCACTAAGTTGCCTAAGCTGGGATTGAATTTGTAATCCTCCTGCCTTAGAGCTTCCAAGATTTTGGGAGGAAAAAGAGTTTTGAATCATACTTCCTAATGTAATTAAACAAGTCCTGATACTTTTTCTAACTGATTAGTGTCTTTGGGTAAATCAATTGACTTTTGTTCCTTCCACTGTAAAGTAGATACAATGGTTACTACCCTATGAGATCATAAGAGATCATGTATTCAGTAACATTTTGCAAACTCTAAATCACTATACAAAAATGAGTTAACTGAAATTAACAACTAATAGCTACCATTTATTGACTACTCATCACAATGCTAAGCGTCTAGTGTATATTATCTCATTTAATCATCACAGCAACCCTATGAACTAATTTGTTCTATTTACGGATGATACACCTGAGGCTTAGAGAAGTTAAATAACTGTTGAAGTCACATAGGTAGCAAGTAAAAAAAACTGTCCTTAAATCCAGATCTATTTCCTAGGCCAGTATTCTTAACAACCATAAAAATTACATTTTGTCTAGGTAGATGCAAGATCACTTTTTTCTTTTTTGGTGGTACTGAGGGGCACTACCGCTAAGCCACATCCCCAGTGCTAAATTGCTGACACTGGCCTCCAACTCAAAATCTTTCTGCCTCAGCCTCCTGAGTAGCTGGATTACAGATGTGCACCACTGTACACCAGGGTACAAGATCATTTTTGAGAGTTAGCAGTCTTAGGAATTATCTTTGCTGACATCTCCAACTAGTGAAAAATGTATTTTCTATACTGTACAGAGTTTTGCTGCTTTCAAGGAATTTTCAGAGCATTTTTTGTCTACCACTTCCTTGTTCCTAAAAGAGACTTGCTATATTTACTTCTAAATTGTATTTACTGGTATTGCGTTGAATGGCATGTTTGCTTAACGTTTATAATGTTGTCCAACTCATCAAATCAGTAGGGATCATTCTGAATAAGAGTCTAAATTTGGCTGGGTGTGGTGGTGCACCCCTGTAATCCCAGCACTCAGGAGGCTGAGGCAGGAGGATCACCATGAGTTTGAGGCCAGCCTGATTTACATAGTGAGACCCTGTCTCAAAAAAAAAAAAAAAAAAAAAAAAAAAGTCTAAATTTATGGTCTTAAACATAGTCATTGTTGCCACCTAATGTGAAAGTTCCTAATTTGGTATTTGTGGTCACCTAGAAGTCTATGGCTTGGCTTGAAAAAATTTTACTTCCTGAGATCATATGAAAACGTGGGGTAGATAAACATAATTTTAAAATCTCAGATTCCCAAAGTAATCTGTGATCTTAATAAAGGTTAAGAACCTCTTTCCTAAAAAAGCGTTATTTCTAAGACCTAATACTGTAAACCTTAAGTGATGTGAGCATTTCATGTGGTAAATAGCAATGACTAATGGGAGCAACTAAAAGACCCATATTTAAGGTAGAAGTGATGATTAACTTCAAAGAAATTTAAGTGTGTATTTAGGGGAAGGGGTTACTTGACCCAAGAATACATTTTTTTTTTTTTTTTGTGGGTACCGGGGTCGACCTCAGGACCTCGCGTGCCAGCAGGCGCCTGTGTCGCTGAGTGATATCACCGGCCCTTTTTTCCTATGTGGGTTCCGGGAGTCGAACTCGGACCCTCGCACTTACCAGGCAGGCACTTGTGCCGCTGAGCCATCTCACCGGCCCCCAAGAATACTCTTAACCTGATAGTTCTCTTTGTCACTAGAAGGACCTGCTCTTATGAAGTTTTCTTCCCTTTCTTATTTGCTGCTTTAGATTTGCTGTGTAATTAAAAACCAAAGTAACAAATCCTATGAGAACTGTGTCAAAGAGTAAACAGACCAGAGATCCTAGGGGCTCTCCTATGAGGAAAGATTGTAACCTTTAGAGTATAGTCTTTGAACACCAATTTTGGTGATTTCATAGGCTTTGCTTTTTACTCTTTTAAATTTTATTTTTATTAGTATATGTTTGCAGAACGTGATGTTTACTTTTATTGTGGGAAGTCGGTACATGTGCATAACACATCTTAATACCTTTTATTTCCCCTTCCCTTCCACTCCCTCCCTCCCTCTAGATCCCCTCCCATTTGCAAAAGATTTATCTCCCTGTTTTATTTGCTTTTGAGTCAGGATTTTGCCAAGTTGCTCAGGCAGGCCTTGAGCTTATGATCCTCCTGCTTCAGCCTCCCATGTAGCTGGGATTACAGGCATGTGCCATCACGTCTCACCTATTCAAAGATTCTTTGCAACTTCCTAACTTTGAACTTGGGGGATGTAAAATTATAGAATAACTAGTGTATTAATGTACTTTACTGGTAATTATGTCATTGTTATCACATCTGTTGAAGAGATAAAACATGCAATAATTAAGAATACAGTTTGTCATACAATATGTGCCAGATGAATCATGCAGTTGACAGTTGATGTTTTTAGAATTCAGAGAAGAGAAAGGTGTCGTTATAAATGAGCCCATTAAGAAAGGATTTATGGTATTTGGAGCTAAGCTAGGACTATGGCCCTCTTAAATGTCTTGTTTTGTGTGAACATTGGTAAAGGATACTTATGTGGTGAGGAAGGGGAAGAAAAGGAAGACTCCTGTTGTGGCCATCAATAGATGAATGGATAAGGAAAATATGGTATATATACATAATGGAGTATTACTCAGCCATAAAGAAGAATGAAATTCTGTCATTTGCAGGGAAATGGATAGAAGTGGAGGACATCATGTTAAACTGAATAAGCCAGACAGAAAAAAGACAAGTATGTTTCCTCTTGTATTTGGAAACAAAACAAAATGAAATGACCTGGAAGTAGAAGAGCTGTTATACAAGGGAACACAGCACAATCAACATTTGATGTGTGGATGCATGGAAATATCACAGTGAATCTATTAATTTGTAAAATTAATAGGTGTTAATAACTAAAAAATATGAATATTTCAAGTCTGAGTTTTCTTATATTGATTATTGACTATATAATAATTATTTTCTGTGGTGATTATGTAAAAGTTTACACTACCAACAGCTTTTTTATCTTTTTGCAACTTTGAGCATCCTTCGTTATCCCTGCAAAAGGCTGGTCGGATTTTTTTTTTTTTTTTTTTTTTTTTGTGGGTACCAGGGGTCGACCTCAGGACCTCTCGTACCAGCAGGCGCCCGTGCTGCTGAGCGATATCACCGGCCCTTTTTTCGTATGTGGGTTCCGGGAGTTGAACTCGGGCCCTCGCGCTTGCCAGGCAGGCGCTTACGCCACTGAGCCATCTCACCAGCCCCGGCTGGTTGGATTTATGAGCTCAGGATTTTATCAGTACATTTTACCTCCACTGTTCTCTAAATTTTGTTCAGTGAAAGCTAGCTGATTTCCATGAGAGCTAAATTGAATGAAGAGTGTTTCCAACTTTACTTATAACAGAGCTCTTAAGAGAGATGCTACTTCTTCAAGTCCTTCTGTCACAGGTCCCTTTAAATTACTTCGTTTCTCTGAATGTGTACTCATATGACCAGTTCTTATGAACATCAAAATTTTAAATTTCCTATCATTGTATCATCTTTATTTTTGTGGGGACGCTTAGTTTGAAAACCTCTCAATGGGAGAATGTGAATTCTCAATGCAAATTTCTCTTTCTAAGAGATGAGTGAAATAAACAGATTCAAACAAGGAGTGAAACTGAACCTCTTTGAAATCCCTTTGATCTGATTATGGGACATTTCATTCTTTTTATTTTTATTTTTTCCTGGTACTGGGGATTGAACCCATGCTAAGGAAGTACTCTACCACTGAGTTAAACCCCATTTCATTTTTTTTTTCCACCAGTGCTACTGGGGATTGAAACCAGGGTGCTCTACTACTAAGCTACACCCCTAGCCTTTAAAAAAAAGTTATGTTTTTGAGGGGACCAGATCTTGCTGAAATTGCCCAGCATGGCCTTGAATTTGCAATCCTCCAGCCTCAGCCTCCCTAGTAGTTGAGATTATAGATATGTGCCACCATGCCCAGCTCCTTTTTTACCTTTTTAAGTTTTATTTTGAGAAAGAACCTTCCTAAGTTGTCCAGGCTGGCCTTGAGCTTGAGGCGACCTCCTGCCTCATCCTCCTGAGTGCTGGGATTATAGGCATGTGCCACTACACCCAGCAACATTTTAAAACTCTTAAATGTCTCTTGGGTCCTATATTCAGAATAAGTACTTGTCATTTGTCCTTTTTCCTAGTAATATTAGTGTGGTGTTTGGAATGAAACAGACCTGAGTTTCATAATTTCACCACTTAGCTGTCTGACCTTGAACAAATTATATAACCACCCTAAACCTTAGTTTCATCATCTGTAAAATGGAACTTGTAATACCTGTGAGATTTAAATGTAATAGTATTTGTGAGGTCCTGGTGATAGTAAGCACTCAGTAAATTAAATTGTAGCTAATATTTTTGCTCTTTTTGCTTTTTTGTTATGAGCCAAGTTATAGGAGAACAAATCAGAATACATCGTGGCAGCCTTACCTGATGATGAAAAGTCTATAATTTTCATTATTATCATAATTTCACATATTGTGTATAAGAATGGGAGATAAAAATACTGTATAAGACATGGTTCCTATAGTCAGGATGCTAAATCTGTTAAAGAGATAAGACATGTCAACAAAACTATAAATAAGAGTACAATTTGGTATACACTAAGTACCTTGAATAGTGCTTTAGGAAATCAGAGAACAGAAAGTGTCACTGTAAATGAGCCTGTTAGGAAATAATTTATGGACATAGGGTCTGAACTAGGACTCCGCCCCTCTTAAATGTCTTGATTTGTATAAACATTGGTAAAAGATACTTGTGTGGTGAAAAAAGACTCCTGTAGCAGACATTATTGCTATATTACAAATAATTTTTCAGTTAGTGATTATTATTAATCATTTGTGGTTTAAAAAAATCCAGAAAGGCTTTTGTGTAGATAGTGTCCTTTGGAAAATTGCTGTGAGCACATTTTGGGTATAAGTTTTAATTTTTGGCAAAGTTTTAATTGAATATCCACTAAGTACATAACACAGTAATCAGTGTTTGCAGACTTTACACAGCTTATTTGGGAAAGTTGCCAGTTTTGAAAGTCTGTTGTTACCAAATCAGTACCAGTGGCTGGTAGAACAATGTGAAACCCGCACAAGCTGCATAAGTACAGAAATTATTAAACTGTCTGCTAGTGGCTTTATGGGTTAAAAAAAAAAAAAAGCACATTTAAGTAATCTAAACCAAAACCTCTTTCTCTGCTTCCTCCAGGTGCTTACCTCTAGATATTATTACATCAGCATCACGTGGTAAGCAAGGTGATTCCCATGTCACAGAGGGCTTGTAATATTTATAGTAGAGTGAGCTATAAAGGGAAGGGTGTAGTGATTGCTGTTTTCCTTGTTCTTACTGCCTTGTTTAATGGCCTGTTTGCCAATTAATGGCTCAACTTTTCAGCATTTTGTATAGGCAATGTGCAGCTCCTTAGTTTCTGAATCAAATACACATAACAACCATCCTAGTGGATTTGGCAATCTATTACAGAAATAGTAAGCCTGTGATTAATTATATGTTAAATAATAAAGTTCTAGAACTATATAAATGCCATGTTGCACTAAGCCCCAATGATAGCTTAATGGCACTACATCAAAAAGTCAGTGTAACTACTAAAAATTAAGTGATTGCGGGCCGGTGAGATGGCTCAGCGGCTTAAGCGTCTGCCCGGCAAGCGCGAGGGCCTGAGTTCGACTCCCGGAACCCACATACGAAAAAGGGGCCGGTGATATCGCTCAGTGGCACGGGCGCCTGCTGGCGCGCGAGGTCCTGAGGTCGACCCCCTGGTACCCACAAAAAAAAAAAAAAAAAAAAAATTAAGTGATTGTGCCTTAACAACACTTTTTTTTTTTTTTTTTTTTTTTTTTTTTTTTTTCTTTTTTAAGACAGGTCTGGCTATGTAGTTTAGGCTGGCCTTGAACTTACTATGTAGCCAGACTGACCTCAAACTTGCAGTGATCCTCCTGCCTCAGTCTATCGAGTGCTGGGATTATAGGCATGTGCTACCATGCCCAGCCCAACAACTCTTACACTGACAAACTGAGACTAGGTTAGATAAACTGTATATTTATTTCCATTTATTGATTCTACCTAAATGAATTTAAGACTAGTCTAATTATTTTTTCAAAAGTTAAGGAAAAACTGAAGACTGTAAACTGACTAGTTACCTCTAATTCAAGATTAAACACCCATTGTTTTAATCATACTTTTGTATTAGTTGCCTCTTTGGAAGTGTGCCTGTTGAGAATCCACTTTAGTCCTGGCTGTTAATATATTGGGACTTAATCACCCCATGGCAATAGGCATGATTCTGTTATCATGGTAGTCCACTATGCCTATACTACTGGAGTTTTCTTGTCCTGATTTTATTGCTATTTTAGATGCCTGGAGTAATTCTCAGTAAGGTCATATACCCTATTTTTAAAAAATGGTAGCATTACTATGAGAAAGTTTGCTAAGCTTTAAAAAAAAATCTACTCTCTTCATTTAAAATCAAAATGAGCAAATATTGGCTATCAATGCTGTCCTTTATGGCAGTCTTACACATCTGTTTCTGGTTCCAAGTGGGGAATCCCCTGCACTTTTTAGAAACTTTTTTTTTTATACACAGTAAAGTTAATACCTTCATTTTTTGCCACCTCTTCAGCTTAAAAATGAACTTGTCCTAGATAAATAGTTTCTTTAAACCGAACTGATCTTATCAACAAAGCAAAAAGTACTGGTTATTTTTTCAATATTTACAGATAATATATATTATAGAAAAATCAGAAAATATTGAGTTGTTGCACCTACCCTCAAAAGTGTTACGCTTATTCTTATCTGGGAAGATAATATTGTTAACACTATACAGGCTTCTTTTATGTATGTACTTTTTAAATGGGATTGTCCTGTATCTACTGCTCAGTATAATCTTATGGGGTTTTTTCCCCATGTTAGCATATATGGGTACATCCTCCCATTGTCCTCAAATGCATTTCTTTCGTATCTTTTTTACTGGTTGTTTGTTTTTTATTGAACTGTTCCATGTTCTGCCCTATTGTTGAATATTTCGATTGTGTCCAGTTTTTATAGTTATAAAAAAAGACTCATCAAATGTGCCTAAATCTTTGCATATAACTCTAAAAGCAATATCCAAAAGCTCAGTTCTGGGATTGCTAGGCCAGAGGGTATACATATTTCTGAGGCTTTTAATAGAGATTACTAGTTTGATTACCAGTTGTAACTGGTATTTGTACTCCGACCCACAATTTTAGTAATTTTTGTAATATTCCTGAAATGATAAAAAGTAAATCAAAATATTAAATGTAAAATTTTATCTTCAATTCATCTGAGCTACTTGGAGACACAGAAATGTTGATCTTTACCTGTCTTTACTATCGAAACCCTCTTTCATACATAGGCACAGATGAAAAATGCTTTGATTTATAAGCTATTTGAGCAGAACTAATGGAAAGATGAAATAATAGTGCACTGATAGTGAAGATGAAAAAAAGTAATTATTCCAGGGTGTTTTGAGCATATATGTAGTATTTTTGTTTGTTTTGTTTTGTTTTTTGGGACAGGGTCTCACTATGTAGTTCAGCCTGGTCTCAAACTCACTTATGTAGCCCAGGCTGGCCTCGAACTCATGGCAATCCTTCTGTCCCAGCCTCCCGAGTGCTGGGATTACAGGTGTGCACCACCACACCTGGCTAATGTTTATGAATTTAGGTTTGCTGCCTAAATTTTTATTTTATTCTAAAATCATCACTTTTTTAGGCTTAGAGAATTTTAGAGCCAAAAGATAAGCAAACAAACTTCCTCAGAGTCTTTCAGCAAATTAACTTAGACATTAAACATTTCATTGTGCTGATTTTAGGAAGGTTAAAGCTGGGCTTTTGTAATACCAGCATTTTGGAAGACTGAGGTAAAAGAATCACAAGTGTGAGCCCTCCCGGGCAACTTAGTGAGCCCCTGTCTCAAATTAAAAAATAAAAAGGCTGGGAATATAGCTCCATGCAAAGGTCCTGGGTTCAATCCCCACCCCACCCCCAAATTGTTACACATCATTGTGATTTTATATAGTACTGTCTTACGAATAATACTGAAATTTAAAGATGATCAATGCATTTAGTTTGTTAATGCCAGTGACTATTCTAAACAGTGGATATATTTCACAAATTGAAAGATTAGTTTTTTTAGGGAACGTGCCATTTAAATTCTTGAACCAGAAGTTTGAGACTGAGTATTGAGTAGAGGAGAAAGAAGACTATATGCATTTCTTAGACTCTTATTTGAATGTCACCAGCAGATCTAATCAGTATCCATAGGGATCTGTGGCAAATTTATGAAAAAAAATTTTTTTTAAATTTGGGGGAGAAAAGCCACCACTGTAAACTGGCTTCAGGAGTGCTAGTTGCTTGCCTTTCTCTGAAACCAACCTACTTTTTTAATGAAAGTGTGTGCTTAGATCACAGGCAGGGAGAGTCATTTAGGGTGAAGTTTCACTTTTGTAGGGGCAAAGTCCTAGACATGCTGCTGGGACAGAGGATGCGTACAGCACCCTCTCTTCAGATCGTATCTATGCCCACAGCCCATCTCTTTTACTTCGCAAGCCTTTGTTTATTGGAGAGTGGGCCTCTGTGGTTGGCCTGTCCAACTGCTGTCAGAGACCAAAGGTGACTGATAAGAGGGCCAAAGGTTAAAGTGAATCAGGCAGAGGCAATCTGACATTATGGGGAAAAACATCTTTTTCTGGCCTGTAGAATTCAAAAACTGAATTGCAGCCTGGGAAGTGCTCAATTCCTTCTTTAAAAGCTCCTTTCAACTCCAAAGAAAATGCACAGACTATGTCTACAGTCATCAGGAACAGAAAAGAAACAAAACTTCTTTAAAAGGCATGACTTGGGCCAGTGAGATGGCTCAGAGGCATAAGCGCCTGCCTGGCAAGCGCGAGGTCCTGAGTTTGACTCCCGGTACCCACATACGAAAAAAGGGCCGGTGATATCACTCAGTGGCACGGGCGCTTACTGGCATGCGAGGTCCTGAGTTCGACCCCCGGTACCCACCAAAAAAAAAAAAAAAAAAAAAAAAAAATATATATATATATATATATATATGGCATGACGTAATTAAATTGGGTTGTTTTAGAGATTTCAAACTCCAGAGGTGGTTTCTATAGGAATGTTACTTTATTTACTGTGAGATAGCAGGTATCAAATCAAAAATATCAGTAGGATCTTTTGTTGGGTTTCAAAATAGAAAGTCAAGTAGATGAGGTTCAGGTATTTCATTTACTAACACATCACCTTTTGATCTGTTATTAGGATGTGGTGTAACAAAGAAAAAAGAAAGAAAAATAGGAATAGCAAATAATATTTGTATTTCTTATTAGGGCAAACATTTTTTAATTAAATTGGCTTTTACCAAGTATTTTGCTAACTTCAGAATTCAGATACTACACATATATGATTCTCAGCCTGATTAAAATCAGCCTGATTAAAAGTCTGCTTTTCAATGCCTATCCTTTAAATTAGCAGTGGTCTTTTTATATAGTCAGTGAAACCATAGCTGTTATTTTTGACCTCTAGTGAAAACATTGCAAGCCGACAGCTTTATAATTTGCAGGGTACCTTATTAAAAAATCATTAAGAATTTCAAAACACCACCAACAGAATATTAAACCAAGTATGGGACCCTCCCAAGCACTAGACCCTGTACAACTGTGTACATTACAAGCCCATGAACTCTGGCCCTGACTTTGAGATGTGCAATTAAATAGAAGTAGAATTGATCAGAGCTCTACTACTTATTCACATGGTCTTTCTAAATCTTTGTTTTCTCTTTCTATTCTTTATCCTCCTATAAAACTTCTCCTGTACTGTTCCATCCTCCTGCCAGTGTTGGAGAACCTGCAGCAAGAATTGAGAATATGTGCACTTCTCTTAGTCCATGTGAAAACTTCTGGAATAGTATTTCCTTCTATTTGACGGTGGAACAATCCAGGTTAAGATTTTGTTTTTAGGAAAGGTAATATAGAAATACATATTCCACATTATAGTTTTCTAAATTCTTTCACAGTTGATATAATGTTTAATTCAAACAGGTATGCATTTAAGTCAGTATTTTTTCCTCTCATTTTATAAATGAGAAAATTAAGCCTCAGAGAGGTTAAGAGACTTTCTCAATGTAATTCATCTGGTAAAGCCATTCCAACCCATGCCTTTTCTCACTAATCCTTTCTGCCTTTATAGTTCAGCAAGACCATAATTAAGGTCACAGTATACTTACTTTCTTAAAATTGATGTTTTACAGAATTCTTGCCAGTTTTCCCATAATAACTATCAGATATAATAATATTAATTAATATTTGTAATAAGTCTTCACTTTTATTATTTCCTGTAACACTTGCAATAACTGTGATAATTTTTCAGTATAATTTTAAAGGAGCAAGGTTGAGATTCAAAGAGATTAATTGACTTAAGGTAATTTAATGAGGGAAAGGGCAGTGATTGAAGTCCAGCTTATCTAACTTTATATCACAGGTTTCTGGCCTATGCTTTATTTGCTTCTAATTTCATGTCTCTACTTAGTAAATGTTCATTCATATATTGATCATCTATAATGTTCCAGGTATTGGGAATGTGTCATTGAACAAAGAGACCAAGTTAGCTGCCAGAACCTATATTCCATAGTATAAATAAATAATTTTAAACAGTTAGCTAATGATACACCTCTAAAGAAAAAAATAAAGCAGGACCAAAAGATGAAAAATAAGCTGGGAGAGAGGGTGAAATTTTAGAGAAAATAATCAGGAAACTGATAAAACTGTTATTTGAACCAAACTGAAATATAGAATTTATATAAATGTATACTAAATCAATTTAGTTATAAATGTATAATAAATCAATTTTTATATGTAACAAATAATTGAATATGAGACCACTGCGCTTATGGACATAGAAATAGGTGAGAGTTTTTTCCCCTACTTTAATTACAACCAGCTATCCAATAAGGTAATGAAATCTTTAAAAATGTTTTATCATGTGGAGACAAAGCACCTTGCATGAAGAGAGAAGCCTTTGGAGTTTTTCAAAAGAAAAAAGGTGAACCCAAAGAACAGAAGCAGTTATTGAAGGCCACCACTTCAAATGTGTCTACAATGAGAGCATCATTCTTAGTGGCTAACTGCATTGCTAAAACTAAGAAGCCCTTTACTATTGATGAAGAGTTGATCCTGCCTGCTGCCGAAGACATTTGTTATGAACTTCTAGGAGAAATTGCATTTCAAAAGATGACACATGTTCCTCAGCTAGCACCATAGCTAGATGAATTGATGAAATAACAGGATTATTGAGTTACCATGGTTCACAATCCAGATTGATAAGTCTATCAATGTTGACAACAAGACAACAGTTCTTGTTTAGTGCAGTACATTTTTCAGGAAGATGTACATGAGGATATGTTACGTGCATTTTTGTTGCCAACAGCACCACAGCTGCAGAACTATTCAAGTATTTGAATGATTACATATTATCAGGAAAACTGAATTGGTCATTTTGTGTCTGTATATGCATGGATGGAGCAGCTGCCATGGCTGGACAGCTTTCTGGCTTCACTATTCAAGTCAAAGAGGTCACTTCTGAATGTGAGTCTGTGTACTGTGTCATCCTTAGAGAAATACTGCTAGCTGAAAAATGTCACCTGAACTTAATAACATTTTTCAAGATGTAATTAAAATTATCAACTGCATTAAAATACATGCTCTTAACTTTTGTCTATTTGTGCAACTCTGTGAGGAGACAGACACAGTGCAGACACGTTTTCTCCTATACACAGAAGTGAAATGGCTGTCTAAAGGTAGATCACTGGCCAGAGTTTTTGAGTTATAAGAGCTGCACCAAAATTTATTTTGGAAAAGAGTCACCACTGGACAGCATATTTCAGTGACACAGAATGGGTTGAAAAATTCACTTACTCATGTAAAAATTCAACCTGCTCAATGAACTCAATCTATCACTTCAAGGAAAATGACAACTGTGTTCAAGTTGGCAGATAGAGTGGCTACATTCAAAGCCAAACTGAAATTTTGGAGACAATGAGTGAGCATTGGGACATTTCCCTAGCTTATTTTATTAGTACATGTTTGCAATACATAAGTACATTCATCTTGGGGAATTGGTCTGTATACATATTGCATTTTGATCCTTTTTACTTTTGCTTATCCTCCCCTCCTGCCCATCTCCTCCCATCTCCAGATCCCCTTCCCATCTTCACAGAGTTGCTGTTACAAACATTAATCTTTACAGTAAGCATTATACCTTACATTTAATATTTTTCCCATGTGGCTTACATTACAAAATCCTAAAATCAGTAAAGTTCTAAATCTAGTCATTTCCTTTCATGCTCAATCACTTATCACATAAAGCAATGTTTCATGTATTCTGGCCTTAGATTTCTCTCACTCTTTGAAAATAATTACTATGTGGTGTGTTCTGGGTAGTTACAATGTTTTAACAGGTTCCTGAAATGTGAAACCTCATTTACTGGTTTAGATTTAATTTTAATGAATTTTAAAATCTTGTCCATAGTCCTTTATTGTACCAAATTCCTATTATGTCTAGTACTATAGAACTTCAGTAAATGAACTTTCACTTAATGTTTAGAAACCTTTGTGATATGAAAATTTTTATTCTAGGGGGATTTTTCAGAACTGGAGAAAGAAGGAGGCAACATGAGGGATAGTCTTCGTAGAATTTGCCTGTTGCGTGCTTTCAAATGACTGAGTCCAAAGTATTAGAATACCTATAGTCCAACCCTTATCTATTTATGTGTGTTTCTCCTGTTTTCAAAGTTAAATCCAAGCATCAGTCATTCAACATTTGTCTTTTGTTAAAGTTGAGCCTTTTGCGGGCCGGTGAGATGGCTCAGCGGCTTAAGCGCCTGCCCGGCAAGCGCGAGGGCCCGAGTTCGACTCCCGGAACCCACATACGAAAAAAGGGGCCGGTGATATCGCTCAGCGGCACGGGCGCCTGCTGGCGCGCGAGGTCCTGAGGTCGACCCCCCCGGTACCCACAAAAAAAAAAAAAAAAAAAAAAAAAAAGTTGAGCCGTTTGCTGCTAAAAAGTGAGAGGCAGAAGTAGGGTGGCTATTAATTCCCAGCTGCCTATAGTTTCTTTAGGGTAATACCAGGTTTCTTAGTCCATAAATACACTGAAATACTCTGAAAAATGGGTCTACATATGATTACTACATTAATTTTTCTGGAGAAAAAAAACATAGATTTCATCAGATTCTCAAAAGAATCTAATGACATCACACATGTACACACACACAAACACACACACACACACACAGTTGCACACTGTTGGAATTAAGAACCTGGGATAGGACCGTTTTAGGCATTTGATTTAGATACCAAGTAAACTCTTTAAGCCTTTCAAACTTACCAGTGAGGTTCATTTATTCATTTTTAAATGATCAGTCATGATTTCCCCATGCTGGAAGAATATAAGCTATTTTCTCTCTGTTGAGAATGATTATGCATTTGGGAGAGGGGTACTGGGAATTGAACCCAGAGAGCTCTGCCACTGCTACATCCCTACCTTTTTTTTTTTTTTTTTTTTTTTTTTTTAAGGTAGGATCTCTTAGAATCCTCCTGCCTTAGCCTCCCAAGTACCTGGAATTATGGGCGTGCACCACTGTACCAGGGTTATACAGCCTTTTGAACACTCTTTCCCTCGTAATAATCTTAAGCACCACAGTTCCTAGAATGGTATTTACTTAAAGAAAACTTGGAATATTACAGTAAGCCTGAATGTTTGTGCTTTCTGCAAATAGTCACGACCTATGTGATCAGTGGTGAAGAGAAATAGCATTGGGGTAAAGTCTGTCTGGTACTGTACTTTGAATTATATCCAGGGAGGCAAAAATGATTTAAAGTTGAAAAATGTTGTGAAAGGAAGTAGAATTTCTAATTCCATTTAACACAGGTATCTACTGAATTAATTTAAAAAATTGTTGAACGGTTTAGACATGAGGACCACTGCCTTAGGATTAGACAGTTACGAATGTGCTATTATTTAACTCTGACTGTCCAATCTATAAAGCCATTCTTTACTACTAAGACTAGTTTCAGCAACCTGTCATGTATAGCTATAAATATCTAGAAGTGTGGGTAGTCACATTTTTTGTGCCATTTTGCCTTCTTGTCATATCACTTCATTTATTTAGATGTTACTTCATTTTCTGATTGCTCTGACAAAAAAATTTTGGGGTTTGCAAACAAAGCCTTGAGAAAACTTAGACTAGTGTATCTCTCTTGAAAATTCATCACCCTATGGGTGGGAGTAGACATTCTTCTTCCAAGAGGATTATTTCAGTGTCAAATGTAAATATTTATATATAGGTATTTTTCATTGTTTTTTTTTAATGCAGAAGAAGCAAAATGAGATTTTTCAAAATTCACTCTTAAAAATACTGAGCTATTTATGTAGCTTTTAGTTTAGAAGTAAATATTGGAAAATGAATATACAAACATAGTCTAAATTGTATGGTTTCTACTTGGTAATGATTGTTCAAATATGTCACTGTAGAAATGTTAAAATAGAATATGAAGACAAAAGAAAAACACCCAAAATGTTGCCTCTTCTGCATTAACCGTTGATCTGAAAAAATGCACAGCAGATTCTATATACCTCTTCACTGACACTAGAAAAACTTTAGGAAAACATCCAACATCTGCTTATCTTTCCTGCAGTGGAAATGTTCAAAACTGCAATGTGCAGTTTCCTCTGAATAAAGATAAACAGATTTTTGTTATACTTATGTTTCAAAAGTATGTTTACTGAATTCTTTAAATGTATTTTATTTTTTCTCCTGACAGTTGTGGAGGTTCCAAAAATGTATAGTTTGTTATTGGGGTTTTCTTAGCTTTATCTTGAGGGCAGCTGTATTTTTCCAGATACTTTCCTTAGACTCTTTTGGATTCCTGATGTAGAGACCACTTAGGAAATATGTTCACCCAAGCTTGTTTCCCCTCTTACCTGCACTATTACCATGGCCCTGATTTACTTCAACACAGTTTTTAAAATAAAATCTAAGTCCCACAGGCACTTTTTGGGGATGAAGGGGGTAAACACATGAGTCAGCTTTTTCTTCATTTGGTTCTGCTTTGGCTGGATGCTGGTTTCAGGAAGCTGTCACCCAGAAAACTGTTGGAGGGCTCTTGCCAGCCAGACCCCGTGTTTCTGATAGAGTGATGATCCCCAGGATGAAAACCTGTTTGTTCCAGTTCCTAGGAGACTAACCTGCTGAACATTTTATGCTGTTGACCTGGGCAGCTAACATTGTCTCTGCCTAAGGTGTGGCAGACAATCCTGGCAAGTGAGTTATCAGAAGGTATTCACTGTTTTGCTTTAGGCATGACTGTGCCAGAGTTAATGTATGGTAAAGATTACCTTGTGCGTTTTAGGGATTACATACCTATTCAGGATGAAATAAAATTGAATGTTGGTTGCCAAAGAATGCATTGATTCAAGTGGGATTTTTTGTTTTTGTTTGTTGGTGTTTTGTTTTGTTTTGTTGGTACTAGGAATTGTACCCACGGCATAGCACATAGTAGGCAAGCACTATACTACAGAGCTACATCCCAGCCCTATTTTTTATTTTTGAGACAGGGCCTCGGTAAGTTGTCCGCGCTATCTTTGAACTTGTGATCCTCCTGCCTCAGTCTCCCAATTAGTTGGAATTACAGGCATGTGCTGTCATGGCCAGCCAAGCCAGTTTGTGTTGTCAATGTTGTTGTTGTTGTTGTTTTTAGTGTCTTTCCTTGGCTGAGGTAATAACCTCGCTGCTGTAACTCTAAGAATAGGACTGAGTCTCCTATCTTTAATAGCTTGTCTAAATATAGCAAGGTATGAACTTGGCTAATATGGAGAGAGACAGTAGAATGACCTTCGCTGGTCTTCTTTACTAGAGTTGTATTTAAAGAAATAGGAACATTGCTTTAGTTCTGCTGACCGACTGAAATGCTCTTTGTAGCTCCTTAGTTTCCTTAGGGAAAATGTTTTATTCACTAGATCAAAAAAAAATTTTTTAAGCCTACTTGTGAAAGAAGCCAGGAGTTAATTCTATATGAAAACATGTCTGTAGGGTAGTTTCTTTTTCTATTTCTTTGACCAAAAGTTAACATTTATTTAGAATGTAAAAGGTACAGCCTAAGTTTTATGTACTTATGTACTTTTTGAATAATGACTTTCATTTATATAATGCTGGTACTAAGAAGAAAGGATATTTTATTCCCAAGCGTGTAAGACACAGGGTAGATACCACCAATCCTTTTTCACACATGAAGAAACTTACAGAGAGGTAAAATGGCTTTTTTTTTTTTTTTTTTTTTTGTGAGTACCTGGGGTTGAACTCAGGACCTCATGCGCCAGCAGGCACCCGTGCCGCTGAGTGATATCACTGGCCCTTTTTTTGTATGTGGGTACCGGGAGTTGAACTCAGGACCTCGCGTTTGCCAGGCAGGCGCTTATTCCGCTGAGTTATCTCACCAGCCCTAAAATGGCTTTTCTAAGGGACTGAGTGAATCAGTAATACAACCAGCACTAGTGATTCCAGTGCTCCTCACTTTTGGCTCAGGCTGTCCTATCTTTGAAACTACCCCGCAGCCTTTTGGTTAAGGGAATTTCTATGGGGAAAAAAATTCTCCTTTTCTATCCCTTTTCTTCATTTTTGTTTTGTTTTTGTTTTTGTTTTTTAATCGACTATCACTAGAGTAGGGAAGGGGCAGGATTCCATTTGCAAAAAAAAATTTCCAGTGGAAGGCAGGGATCCAGTGAACAAATTAACCATTTAGTTACTAAACAACATTTAGTATACCCTGCAGAGTTTGAGTAGTGATATTTGCAGAGTAGCCCAGCCCATGTGACATAACCTTGAGGGCATTATTTAAGAATTACCTCTTCTCTGATGAAAAATCTAATTGGTATTTTGCTTGTTTAATGCTGTAGAAATAAGATGATCTTACGATGAACTAATGGAGTACTTTTAAGGTTCCCAGTGATAATCTCCTAAAATCAAACCTTTTAAGAGTTTTTATAATGTAATATGAAGAAATTGAGATCTGGATTGTCTCACTTTATATTATACAATTCATTACAGACAAAGCAAGAACTCCAGGTCATCTGTCAGTTCCATGTTTTTTTCCTCTCTACCTTCCCTGAAGCAAGTGAAATATTAACTGTACCCAAGCATGGGAAAAGTGTGATTAGAAAGACCTGTTTAGTGTAGTCCTGGCCAAGTGTGTACCTAATACGTACTGATTCCCCCAAATCAATGAAAATGTGATCTGAGAACTGGAAGCTCATTAGTGGAAAGGTTTGCTTTAGGGATATTTTGAATTTGCAGTGTTGAGCCCTTTTTCAAATGGGTGTGTTCTGAATATAAGAGCCACCTTTGTCTTACTTCCATTGTATTTTACTAACATCTTGTTAACTGTTATAATCCCACTTATACAAGAGAGGCAAGAAGCAAAGTTAGCCACCTATTATAACACAGCAGCTTTTCTGTGGTTAAGATATAAATTGGGTCAAATCCTATCCATAGATTTATTCCCCCAGTCCTTTCTGAGTAGCCTGTGGCTCATCTTTAATATAAATTCTTTTAATCCTCTAGCAACCATGTTTTACATAACTCCTGATTCTAGATATAGGTAATTAAGTTTCTGAAAGCTGTCTTCTTTTAGATATTCTTTTATAATGGGTTATTTAATTTAGCTGAGAGTCAAATAAATTTAGCATTACTTGCTTACCGATTCGTTAACATCTTATTCCAGTGTAATACAAATGAGTTCGTAAATTCATTTGCCTTCTTTTGACTTTGCTTTTTTTTTTTTTTTTGTGGGTACCAGGGGTCGACCTCAGGACCTCGCGCGCCAGCAGGCGCCCGTGCCACTGAGCGATATCACCGGCCCGTTTTTCGTATGTGGGTTCCGGGAGTCGAACTCGGGCCCTCGCGCTTGCCAAGCAACTGCTTACGCCGCTGAGCCATCTCACCGGCCCGACTTTGCATTTTTGATTCACCTTTTGATTGTTATTGTGTTCACAAAATTAAGCCTTCTTTCTTTAGTAATGGTTTAAAATGGCATTTTCCAAACTTAGCTGCATTATCACTCATTTAATTAGAGTTCATGAGTATACTCTCAAATGCATTGAATGAGGGGTAGGAAGGAGGGAAGTCCTTTGTGTAAAAACATTCTCCTCAGATGTTCTTTCTTGATGCTGAAAGTTTCATGCCTGACAGGAAATGATATAAACATGTGACAACAAAGTGACATGAGGAAAAACTGCTTATAGAGTCTGTGGCTTACCCAGATTGATTGTCAGTTAGCATCTAAGTTCAGGCAGATTTAATATCCAAATCTTAAGAGTTAGCAAAGTATAACTTAAGAGACTTCGAGATTGAGGGTGTGGAGACTGTTCTGAGAAAAGTTTGGACAAAGGCAAGCAGTATGAAACTAGCCATGTAAATAAACTTCCTTGTTGTTTTTTTGGGGGGTCTTTTTTTGTTTTTCTGTTTTTTTGTTTTGTGACTTCTGGATGAGAGTTTTAAAGCATTGGTATTTCTTAAAGTCAAGGACCTGTCAGAAGAGTCAGGAGGGGCAAAGAGAAAACATTCTTTATGGGTGGTAGAAATTTGTACATATCAAAGTATTTCTCTCCCTGGTTTTTCATACAATTGGAATTACTGGAAGTTGGGCATGGTAGCACATACTGTAATTTCAGCACTTGGAATACTGAGGAAGGAAGATCTCATGTTCAAGGTCAGTCTGGACTACATAGCAAGACCCTGTCTCAAAAAAGGGCTGGAAGATTACTTTGGGGAGTAAATTTCCTATTGAACCAGAAAGTAAATTAGGAAAATAGCCCCAAATATTATCTTCCCTTTTTCCTACTAGCTCAGATCCTCCTTCTATCTTACCTACAATACCAAAGTAACATCTGTCTCTCTATTTCTAAGTCTTATTCCATCTTTCAGTCCATTCTGTCTATTGTTGTTAGAGGAGTCTTTCTGAAAATGCAAAATCTAGCTCTCTTTTATGCTTAGGATAATATCCTAATTCCTTGACAAGCACGATAAGACCTTTGAGATTGGTGCCCTACTTATTTTTTCTCCCCATCTTTACTGTAGCCTCCCTCCCTTTTTCACCATACCATAGAATTGAAGATGTTCTCTGTCTTGTTTGTGGTGCTCCCTCTGCCTGAAACATCCTTTCTTTTCCCTCCCAGGCTCCGGGACAGATTGCATAGATGGCCTTCTCTGGAGAAAGAATTCTGCCTCCCCTGTTTCTGGAGAAGGCGGTGAATGTCTTTGGCTTATTGCTTATTTAACCCTCTCTTCTACTATCACCTTTATCAGGGAGCCCTTCCCTGACCATCATATCTAAAATAGCAGTGTACCCTGTCTTTTTTTTTTTTTTTTTTTTTTTTTTTTGCCTCAACCCACTTTTTCTTTAGAGCAGTTATCACCACCTGACATTTTGTCTCTTTCTACTTCACCTTACAAATCTGTTAGTCTCCCAACTTTTTAGGGCTGGTGAGATGGCTCAGCAGCACAAGCGCCTGCCTGGCAAGTACAAGGTCCTGAGTTCGACTCCTGGAACCCACATAAAGGGAAAAAAAAGGGCCAGTGATATCGCTCAGTGGCACAAGCACTTGGCCGGCAAGCGTGAGGTCCTGAGGTCGACTCCCAGTACCCACCAAAAAAAAAAAAAAAAAAAAAGTTTATTGCTATTTTCCTAGTACCTGGAATGGCGCCTGCTACATAACAAGTTCTCAATAAATTGAATGGAGTGTATGATGTATTCTGTTTTTGTTGTTTGTTTTTGCTATTGTTGTTTTTTGAGACAGGGTCTCGCTATATAGTGCAGGCTGTCCTTAAACTCGCTCATGTACCCCAGGCTGTCCTTAAACTCACTCAAACTCATGGCAGTCCTCCTGCCTCAGCCTCCCAAGTGCTGGGATTACAGATATGCACCACCATGCCCAGTGGCAGTCTATGACATATTCTTGAAAAGTAGTTTTCAAACCCAAGTGTCAGAACCAACTGGATCACTTAAAGAATTATTACTTGAATTAGAGTTCATGGAGTAGGTTCCACATTTCAAAACCACTGTTAGATTATATAAGTATACAAGATTGGGGTACCTTCCTCTGTTCTCTATGTATTACCTTTAGGTTGAAATCTTCATATAGTTGAGTATAGTTTGTTTTCTCTATTACAACTTTCTGCTCTGGTTGGTAGTCTCACCAGTGGGAAAATGTGAGTACTGTGAGCTATGTAGAATTAACTGAGAGATTAAATTAACAGTTTAGGCAGCTTTAGTATAACATTTATATAAACCTACCTATGGTCGGCTCCATTGTCATGGAAGAAGGAGATTATATAGGACCTAGGAGAGGCTACTGTTTCTAAGCAAGAGGTCTCTAAAATCTTTTGTAGTCAACTCACCCAAAGATAGATGGAGGGCAGTAACCCATACCACATACCCTACTTCTCAGAAAAAGGAAGTTCATGACAGAACCCCAGACCAGAGAGAATTTTGGAAGGACTTTGCAAGTCAGTTGAAAGTTCTTTTGCTAGTGGAAATCAACAGGCATGATTGAGGGCTGCAAGCAAGGACAAGTTTCATAGCCCGCCCTGTGATTTGTGTTACAGATGTAGGCTTTCTCACCCTCCAGATAAACAGGTAAACACAAGAGAACGCACAGTGACTTTCATACTTTATTAATAATCTTCTAAAGTGTACTTGATCCTATAACATTTCTGTTGTCATTTGCAGATCACATGTATTGAGCATTCTTTATTTGGCATTATATTTTATATAAAGCAGTATGAATTACAGGCTCCCTGTATTGCCTTATCTGCGAAAGCAAATACTGTAGTATGGAAATATTCCCCTCATTAAACAGAAATAAAATTTAACATACACTAGGTAAGATAATATAGGAGATGGACAATTGTATTTTTAGTTATGACTTTTTCTCTACCTGATAAGCTTTTTTTTAAGTTGGAACAAAGGAGGGGGAGGCAGCGTGAATCCACCCAGATTTTTATATAGTAGATTGTACCCTATCTCTTCCCACGCTGGGACTGGGATGGTTCTGCCAAGTGCTAAATGGTGCTGTTGACAAAGAACCTCCATCACTTGAATGGAGACATATGGGCCGCTTGAGTTCCTCCTTGTTTGAGTAGTAGACATTGCTGATGGCAAACATTGTGGGCACAGAGGTAGCTCATAAATGAGGAACTTAATCTAAAAAATTTTGTGTTTCTCAGCCCTGTGGGTTCTAATCGTTGGGTTCCTCTCAGCTCACTTTCTCTTTGTCCCCACCCTCCCTGCAAAGTACTTGTTGACTGCAGCTCCACTTTTTCAAGTCTTGTGCAAAGGCAGATGTCTCTGAAAATGTAGCTTACGCAAAACATCTGTGTGCTTGACTCTTGTTCCCACAGTGGTGTGTTTTCCTGTACTACCCTTTTTCCTTTTTTCTTCTTCTTTTTGTCCTTTTAAAAAATTGAAAACACAGTATAACCTCATTTAGGAAATTTTTGCAAAACGAAAAAATCACTCCTCAATGCCTCCATCCTTATTAATATCATTTACTTTTCCATTCTTCATATGCATAGCTTTCTGCCTAGTTATGTCATTTTTCTTAAGCAGAAGTTCTGATTTTTTCATACAGCCACTTCCCTATTTTTTTGTTGTTGTTTTTGTTTTGTTTTCCTGATTCTGTCATAACCTTTTGGTTTTGGGTCATAACAAAAAGTCATTGCAGCTTATCAGCACTCTGTCAGTGAGTTCTTGTTTTTATTTTCTTTTCTGACTTTTGGGACACAGATATTTTAGTTTTTAGAGTACGGCTGAGATCCAACTTTTATTTTTAAAAGGTATTAATATATACATGATTTTAAATTTTCTTAACTGTTGAAAACTGCCATTTAAAATACATTGACTTTGTTTGTTGCAAGCCTCAATTCTGTCAGTACCTGACTAATCTTGTTGATATCAGTGAATCACTTGTAACTGGCTAACTTAGCAGAGTTATCTATGTGTCTCATCCTTCATCATCATAATAGTGAATAAAGCCATATCCATGTCTCATTAATCTCCCTTTCTTATTTGACAAAAAGAAAAAACAAAATGAACCATGTTTTGTTTTGTTTAGAACAGTTTTGTTAGAACAGTTAGATATTGAGTATTTCCAGCCATTTTCCTTTTAGAAAGCATGATTTCTTGTGCATCTTGTAGATGTTTAAGAATAGACCTGTAGTGGGTAGGGTCTCCTAATGTTTTAGGAGGTCTGCAGGACTTATATACAGCTGTGTCAAGTGTCTTATTACTCTGTGAGATGTCAAAAGACCCTCTTTAGAGTTGTAGTTTTCCTCCTAACCATTTAAAACAAATTTTGCCTCTGGTAGTAAAACTGGTGTTAAAATAATTTCTTTTTGATCCTTACATTTTTCTGGGTCCTGAGTTGCCACTGGGTAGGTTATTGGACCTCACTCAATCAGGACCCATAAGCAATCTAAGCACCAGGAGTGAGATTGTACTGCAATATCTGTTCCTACACCGGAGCAAATATATGATGAGTTTTAACTCATTTTTTCTCAAATACATTTAAAACGCATATGAACGTTATATTTACTCTTTGGACAGTTCCTCTTATTCCAAATCCTAAATACTACCTTGTGATCTCTTTGTCCCCAGCTTTCTGATTTCTTAAAATTATTCTCTGGAAAATAGGGAAGAATGTGCTTCCTCATAAATTTCCTTTAAAATATACACTTAGTGAATTTGAAAAATAAATTAACTGTTAAAGAATGGATCAGGTATCAAGAAAGCCCAATAAATTAAATTTGCAAAAAATAAGAGTGAAATTTTCATCTGTAATGGTGGTGCAATTTGTAACAATTCTGGAGAGGGGAAGAGCATAGGAAGCAAAAAACATGAGGCTCATTAAAAATTGGGAACTAATTAAGGACAGCATGTACTGTTTGCTTTCTCTTCTCCCTTTTCTTTAACAACTCCTAAAATTGTCCTTTGGACTTGTCTTTTGCTATTTTTTTTTCTTTCCTTCTCTCCCTTCTGCTCCTACTACTCCATCACCATTATCATTTTATAAAAGTTAATTGTTCCTAACAAAAGCAGTTGGCAAGAGAAAGGAATAAAGGGCATCCAAATTGGAGAAAAAGTCAGGCTATTCCTGTTCACTAGTAACATGATCTGATATTAAAAAAAAAAAAAACCCTAAAGACTCCACCAAAAACTGTTAGAACTTATAAATTCAGAAAAGTTGCAGGATATAAGATCAACATACAAAATCAATCGCATTTTTATACATAAATAACAAACAGGCTGAAAAAGGAAGCAACCCCATTTACAATAGCTACAAAAAAAACCTAGGAAGAATTTTTTTTTATTTTAAAGAAAATAAAAACAATGGTACAAGAGTTCAAAACAGGATTATAGGAGAGTAACAGTGGTTAATACATTGCATATTGTTATCTTCAATGTAGTTGCTCATATTACAAGATATAGGCATGAAAAAATGATCAAACCATATAGGAGGAATTTAAACCAAGAAAGTAAAATAACTTGACAATAAAAACTATAACACAAGCTAGGTTTGCTAGTGTACACAAGCTGGGTTTATAAAGACTTCTATAATCCCAGAATTCAGGAGGCTGAGGCAAGAGGATCACAGGTTCAAGCCCAGCCTAGGCAATTTAGTGATTTAGCAAGACCCTGTTTCAAAAAAAATAAGGGAGGTAGGGGCTGGGAAAGGCCCTGGGTCCAATCCCTAGTTCTGAAGAAAAAAAAAAAAAAACTATAAAAAACACTGATCAAAGAAATGGAAGAAGACGAAAATGATTCTTATGTTCATAGATTGTAAAATTAATGTTGTTTAAATCTCCATACAAAATGATGATACCCAAAATGATCTACAGATTCAATGAAGTTCCTATCAAAATACGAATGACATTCTTCACAGAAATAGAAAAAAAACTCCTAAAATTCATTTGAAACCACAGACGACTCAAAATGGCCAAAGTAATCCTAAGCAAAAAGAACAAACGTTTTAGAACAAAAGTTTTAGAAGTTCTACAATACCTGGCTTCAAAACATGCTGCAAAGTCATAGTAACCAAAAGAACATGGTATTGGCTTTTATTTTTCTTTTTTGAGACAGGGTCTTGCTGCATAGTTCAGCCTGGCCTTGAACTCACGATGTAGCCCAGACTGACCTTGAACTCAGGGATCCACCTGCCTCAGCCTCCCGAGTGCTGGGATTACAGGTGTGCACCACCACACCCAGCCTGGTACTGGCTTTTGCAAGTGTCAGAACCTAAGCACTGGCTCCTCTTGGATTTCATTGTGTATCAGTACATGGTCAGGGGGATCAGCTGTAATATAGAATTTGCCCAGGAACTTTAAAAAGGAAGTATAGTGATAGTAAAGGAAACCAGGCAATAGATTCTAAAGAGGTTCAGTGTACTTTGTCATGTGTTTATTTATTCCCCTTGATTTGATATGTGGAAATTAGTATGTTTGAGGGACTTTTAAGAGGGCCTATTGGGAAACCATTTCATTTCCTTACTTTAGTAAGATACAGAGCAACTCTAGATGAGATTATTTGGTAAGGAAAGTTGATAGTGTTTTTCAGACTTGAGTAAATTTATGTAGCCAGTGAATTTTTGAGAAATTACTCTTAAGTCTGCATTAAAGTAGCACTGAACTGACTGAATTTTTTTAAAAACCTTTGATTTTCTGTTATCTAAGAATTCACTTTTAAAACACTGTTGGTAGTTTGGTGGGTAAGCTACAGTGGAACTCCAACATCCTTATAATACAGAACAGAGAACTCAGAATGCTAAGGAGGCCAGGGATAGGATTTAAAAACAACCACAAAACTTGAAAATACGGTAACCCTAAATTTTGATCCCTGCACTGTTATTCACTGATTGTAAACATAAGCAAATTACTCTCAAAACCTTTATTTTCTCATCTGTTAAATGACTTCTGTTGATTGTGAGATAGAGATTGTAAAGCAGAAGGCATCATGCCTAAAAAGGTGGGTACTCAAAAATGATAGTTACCAATTCCTGTTTAAGCTTATTTCACAGTGCTTAAAATTAGCACCTGACCACTACTGTCATGCAACTCCCAAAGAGAACATTTTGATGGACATTCTTTTTTACCAGATTCCAGGTTTTCACAAACAAAAGTTTAATGAAATAATGGTAAAGTTTTTGCCATTATTATTAGTAAACAGAGGCTATCCAGTAGACTGCTGTTTTTAAGGTCTGGGGCTCTGTGATAGAACTGAGCTAGAGAACCAATTTCAGAGTTATAGCAACCACCATTAAAGATTTTCCCCAATAATTGTTACCTCCCAGTATTTGCATCCTCATGTAGTCCTTTCCTACATTAAATAAGGTGGACTCTATAACCAGTAGGATGTTGCAGAAATCATGGTATGTGTCTTCCAAGGTTAAGTCATAAAATATTGTGCTCTGCCTTGTTCTTTCTGATATCCCTCACTCTGGGTAAGGTCAGCTGCCATGTCTTAAGGTTATTAAGCAGCCCACGGAAAAATTTATATGGCAGAGAACTAGGCCTTCTATCAGTATCCCTGTGAATGAGCTATCTTGGAAGCAGACCCTCAGGCTCATCAAGGTTTTAGATAACTGCAGCCTTGTAAGACCCCTAAACAAGAACTACCCAGGTAAACTCCTCCAGAATTTCTGACTCTCAGAGTCTGTCAGGTGATAAATGTTTCTTTGTTGTGTTAGGCTTCTAAGTTTTAGAGTAACTTGTACATGAGTAGATAACTAATCAGGAATCATCAGCATATAGGGTAGTGATGGCCATGTGTGTATATGGAGGCAGCCAAAAGAGTAGGAAAAATGACTGGCAGGGGAAGAAAATGGATACAGCAAATATAGACCTTCTACCCCACTGTGGTACTAAGGCTTGAACCCGGAACCTTGTACATGCTAGCTAGGCAAGTGCTCTACTACTGAACTATATCTGCAGCTCTTTTTACTTTGTTTTGAGACAGGGTCTTACTAAGTTTCCAATCTAACCTCAAACTTGGAACCCTCCTGCCTCAGCCTCCCAAATAGCTGGGATTACAGGTATGTGCCATTGTGCCCAGTTAGACTTCTCTTTAAAGAATTTCAGGAATCAAGAGAACTTAGAAGGAAACACAGGATCAAGGGGGAGTTTTTTGTTTGTGTGTTTGTTTTGTTAGTTTTTTGTTGTTTTAAGAATATGAGAAACCAAAAGAAAAAAAAAAAGAATATGAGAGACCAAACTTGACATGTTTCCAGGCTAAGATGCAGCAGTCACTAGACAGATAAAACTAGGAGATGAGGGGATGGGGTCAAGGACACAGGAGAAAGGGTTAATTTGTGACAGCTGGACACATGATTCTCTCAGATTAGAGAAAGGCAAAAAGTTTTCAGGTGAAAGAGAGTAATTGGGAGAAATAATACCAGCTAACCCCTATTTTCTTGGTGTTATAGAAGGCTAAGTTAACTGTGGAGAGTTAAAGGAAGCAAGAGTTGTGGTGGGGAGGGTTTGAATAACATGGGAAGAAACAGGAGGGTAGCTGTTCAGATGTATTAACAGTCCAGCCAAGTTGAGAGGCTAAGAGCAAGAGGACCACTGCAAGTTCTAAGCTAGCTTGGGCCTCCCAGTGAGTTCAAGGCCAGCCTGAACGACATAGCAAGAAAAAAAGAGAGAGAGATAAAGAGCTCAGCTGAGTGAACTTGGTGCTGCTGCTATCATGTTTGACATCCTTGTCATTGAGACCCTGGTTGTGCTGTGGAACTCAAAGGCATGGTTTCATAATCTTCAATGTTAGGCTGCCTTTCTTTTATTTATTCAATATATGTTTATTTAATATTTTTTTAGTGTTAGGCATTGTGCTAGACATTAGAGAGATAACATTAGATATATAAAGTTTCTGTTCCCTCTATTTGAGGATCTCATCGCTCAAATAGATAATAAATAACTCATTAATTTCTATAGTTCTAAGCTGTTGTATGAGGAAAGGAAATCAGGAGCAAAAGAATAAACTGTAAGGAAACCACTTATGAAATAGGACATGAGAGTAGGAAAGAAAGAAAATTCAAAAGGAGGTTGGTGACCTAGGAAGAACTGAATAATCAAAGTTTTAGATGTCTCTCGCGTTGAAGAGGAGTGAACAAATGGCATTCGCAAGAAGAAGGGGATTGTTTATAATCATAAAGTTGGAGTTTGATTTCTGAAATCAAGTTCATCAAGATCTCCTGCCTTCTAGAAGGACACTGGGAATTAGAAGTTTGTTAAACAGAGTCCAGATGAAGGTCTTTGAAGACCAGGAAGATGAGAAATTTGGGCGGGGAGAGGGGGCAAAACTCTTAGATGTTCATCTATGTGAACAATAGAATCTCTTTAAAATTGTAGTAGGAATCAGGAAGAGAGGAGATTGAGGAAGATAAGAGATGAATAAGTGATAACAACAAGAGTGTCAAAAAAAAACAAAGAACAGAACATGATCTGAACCTCAGAAGAGGCTTTTCCAGGATAAAAAGAAATGGCCTGAAAACAGTGTTAACATTTTGGCCAAATGCTTTGAAAGCCTAGCTTGCATTCCTTCTGAAGGTGTGTATAAATACCTGGGAAGCCATTTGTTGAATCATGCAAATGAAATGATTTTTCAAATACTGAGAGTTTTTCTGAGTTAATCTCCTTTTATTTTGCTTATTCCCACTATTTTAAATTTAGTGCCAAGAAATTTTGGTCATGTCTCTTAGTAACCAGTATATCTAGCATTTTAAATACTGGGAAAGAACTGGTCAGGTCATTTACTTTTGGATCAAGAGAGATTTGAAGCTTTTCTCTTTCAAAAGAAAAATATTTGAATCTAGAATTTAGGACTGAAAAGTGTTAATTCAGCTTGTAAGGGAAATGGGCTTCTTTAGTCTGAGGTAATTTCTCCTTTCCTTAGAAGACATTCTCAAAACCAAAACCCTCTGCCACTATCAGTCACCAGAATATGGTCCATGTGTGTTGGGAAGTTGCTTGACACCAACAGCTTTCATGGGTACCTACATCTTTTGTGGTGGTGTTATTTGGGAGGGTTATTTTTGGATAGCTGCTAGAGACAAGGCTTTGGCTAAGCCTTGCTAGGGCAGCTGAGAGAGGAAGATGAGAAGGAAGCACTGGTAGCCATTATGGTGGCACACATCTGTAATCCTACTAAGGCTGAGGAAATAGGACCACAAGTTCTAGCCAGTCTCAAAGGGGGGGTTGGGGATGTAGTTCAGTGTGAAAGCCGTGGCTTCATTCCCCGGTGCCACACCAAAAAAATTTTTAAAAAGGTAGCTGTGATATAATGGGAAGGTCTGGACTCAGTCTTAGCCAGAATCCAAAAGTGTTTGAGGGCCAGATTGTTGCATAAGCCCAGAAGTAGTGACAATGTGGAGGAACCAGCCAATATCCGCTCTTCTAAAAGATATTCTGAAGTCAAAAACATTTTAGATCTGTGCTAGTCTCATAAAACGTGCTACCTGCTACTATTTGAAGCCCTGCCCTAGACCTCTCTAAAGGCCCTCCAGCTCTGATATTGTGTTGTTTGGTAGTACTACTTTAAAACCCAAACAAAAAACAAATGCTTTAAGTCCCTAAAAAGAGGTGAAGTGGATATGTGGCCAGATGGCACTTACAAAGAAATGATATTGATCTCAGAAAAGACTGAAGAGGAACCAAGGGCTGAACAGACATCCACACAGACATCTACACAGACATTCCTTGCCTGTGTAGGTTTTGCTGCCTTCCTTTGTAGGCTTCTTGACATTTTATTGCAGACATGTTGCTTTTAATACTTTTTAAGACTGGGGATGTAGCTCAGTGGGAGAGAACTTGTCTTGTTTTTGGGAGCATTTGACCCCTAGCATCACAACAACAACAACAACAAAAATTAAAGCAAAGTTTAGTATCTAAGAAACTTCCTAAAGGAAAAAGGCACAACTTTAAAGAGGCAGTATTATTTGCTTCATGGGAATATGTCTCAGTATTTTCCCACTTAGACCTGAACCTTGTGGTCAGGATGCTCTGAAAAATAGAACAAACATCACACCAGGTTCTACAGTGAAATCCTGCCTTTGTTCTCTTTAGATGAATTAACCAGATGTGTTTTTAACTGCCAGTTGCTTCAAACTATTAGGTTAGCAATATGTCCTGTTGTAATAACAACTAACACAGGATAAACGGTTAAAGTACTCTGGGTGTCAGATGACATGGGGGTCTTAGTCCTGGCTAACTTAATTTCACTGCTAACTAGCTGTGTGACTTGGGGCGAGTGATTAAATTATCTGAGGTTTGATTGAAATATCAGATTCTCTATTGAAAACTCAGAAATGAATTTTACCTATCTAAGCAAAATATTTCAGAGAATGTCAGAGGTCTCTTAGTGTATGGGAGGCTAAAGGACCAAGCTCAGAGAACAGGCAAAGCTAGGGGCATTCAAAGAAGGCCATGGCCAGGCTGGGCACACTTGAAATCTCAGCTACTCAGGAGGCTGAGGTAATAGGATTTTGAGTTCCAAGCCAGCTTGGGCAACTTAATAAAGCTTTGTCTCAAAATAAAAAATAAAAAGGGCTAAAGTATAGCTCAGTGGAGAGTGCCCTTGGGTTCAATCCCCAGTACCACCAAAAGGAAAGCCAACCAGTACAACCTCAGCACTCTCCCTACAGTGAAATGACCACACCCTACTATACTTGTTCTTTTGGGTCACTTGCCAAAGATTCAAAATCCCAGAGCACAGACCTAAGCTATATTCCAGCTTCTTGCAAAGCCCTTCTCAGTTACAGAGTTGGAAGCCACCAAATACACTTTTGGTGGATTTTCCAAAAGAAGACAAGGGTGATAAAATAGATCTATTAGCTGGACAGCCAGAAACAGCAAATGCCAAACTCACTGTGCCCCAAGCTGTAAAACTTGAAAGATTGAATTGTATGACCAATGGTAAAGTTGTTTCTATCCCTATTTTTTTTTTTCCCCAGTATTAGGGATTGAACCTAAGACCTTCACACTGTGCTACACTCCCAACTCTACCAAACATTTCTAAATTGCACATATTTGAGATAAAAATGAAGTAACAATATCTTATCAGTAAATGAACATTTAAAGTGATCAGAATAAAAGAAAATGTTCTGGGTTTTTTGTTTGTTTTGCTTCCCATTTATGATCTATACGGAAAAGACCAGGAATGTTCATTGTGATTGGAATTTGTCATATAGTCTTGAACAGACTCCCCCTCACCCCCTCAATAAAAAAAAGTAGGAAAGAGGAAAACAAATAGCTGTATCAGAGTATAGTTGTGCTAGGCATTGTGCAACAGAGTTTAAGCGGAAGATTAGCTGTAACTAAAATGGCCTAATGGTTGTAGTTAATGAGTAAGAACTAGAGTACTAGGGCTCTATTTTGCCAGTAATTGGTCCACTCATGTGCCCCAGCCTGTCTGTGTGCTGAAAAGGATAAAACTAATTCTGCTGCCTGCATTCATAGCCATGTGTATGAGAGTTTATGCCCTAGGGGAGAGGGTTCCATTTTATTATTGCCATTTTAGTACTGTCAGTTGATTAAGTTTGGGAATATCTAATTATAGAGAACAGTATGATGTTTGGGTTTGGATTTTCTTCTGTTGCAACCTAAATTCCTTTAGGAATACAAAATGACATTTCTCTCATTACCTAGACGTATGTTTTTGACTTTTGCAGACAGATTTCATACATCAAGGACAATGACTTTTTTCCTCCTGGTTTGGTTTGGTTTTGGTTTTGGTTTGGTTGAGGGGTGATTGTGGTTTTATATTTTGTTTTGTGGTATTAGGGATTGAACCCAGAGATACTCAACCACTGAGCTCTACCCCAAGCCCTTTTTATTTTTTATTTTGAAATAAAATCTAGCTAAATTGCCCAGGCTGGGCTTAAACTTGAATCCTGCCCCAGCCTCCTGAGTACCTGGGATTATAGGCGTGTGCCACCATTTTTTGGTTTCCCTCTTGTTTTTTTTTTTTTTTTTATTTATCCAAACATTTTTAGTCAGCACCTGTATTGATAGCTCTGTAATCCCTTGGCATCTGGTCTGATAGTTGAATTTTCTTCTTCTGAAATTCTCTTTCATTCTAGTGTGGTCACACTAAGTGGAGACATGAATTCCATTCCACTTAGTGGTATTGACTGAGCTGCCCTAGAACCTCGAATCTGAAATTTAAACAACGAAGCAGGGAAAACTTGCCAGAAGAGGGAAAATAAAGTGTTGGGTGGGTAGAATATATTCAAAAGAGTCCTCTAGATGAATATTCTTTATGACAAAAATTTAACAGTTCAGATTATGTGTCTTTTAGTTCAATATAAATGCCAACCAACTCACCTTGTAAAATAACATTGTAAGTAGTCGATATTACACAATAATTTACCTATAAATTTTGGCTTTGGGAAGAAATAGCAAACAAACTCAAAAGTTTGATATTATAGTCATTATAAACATGAAAATCTATTTCTTTAATTTTGAAATAAAAATATTACATCCCCTTTTTCATAGTAAATTATCCATTTCTTCTTGTGTGCGTTAGATATAAAACAGTAGAATTTCTATCCAGTTAACATTCAGCAATTTGGCCAGGTGTGTTGTTGCTTTATTTTGCTCCCTTGACCTTCCTACTGGTCATGGATGATCACCCTGACCACATTCCTCAAAGATTATTTCAAACTCAAAACAGCTAAGTATTTTTTTCCCCTTACTTGACCTTTTTCCCTCTATACTTTGCTTGAGAAGAAACTGCCAGTTAACAAATGTCATGCTTTAGGAAGTAATTTTGATGAGAAAGGATTGGCACAGAGTGCTTCCTCAAATATATTTAAAACATAGTACTTTTTCCTCCATTTGTGAGGCTGAAATACTGTCATTCCCAGCAGAGATCACAGTTCTTAACTGTCCAGACTGACTAGATTCACCTCTGAGCCAGATGTTCTTCATTCCCCTCTGGACAGTATTTCTGTTTCTGGCCTGGGGGTGGAGGTGGGGGTGTGCGGTGAGAGCTGGATGGATCCCAGTCCTTTGATCTCACTCTACTTTTAAATTCTCTTCTATTAAAAAGCCCTACAGGGAAGACATTGTTTTTCATCTGTCATAAACTGTCTTCCAAAACTAGAGTAACATAAGAGTAATTCAGGGCCGGTGAGATGGCTCAGCGGCGTAAGCGCCTGCCCGGCAAGTGCGAGGGCCCGAGTTCGACTCCCGGAACTCACATACGAAAAAGGGGCCGGTGATATCGCTCAGCGGCATGGGCGCCTGCTGACACGCAAGGTCCTGAGGTCGACCCCCGGTACCCACAAAAAAAAAAAAAAAAAAAAAAAAGAGTAATTCAGAGCATGGACTTTGAAGTCAGTTCCTGATTTGAATTTTTGCTCTAAGGCTTGCTATCTTGAGCAAATAATTTATTCCCAGGTTTGGTAGCCCACACCTGTAATCCCAGCACCCTGGAAGGCTGAGGCAGGAGATTCAAAAGTTTGAGCCCAACTGAGCAACTTAGCTAGACTCTGTCTCAAAATAAAAAATAAAAAGTGGCTGAGAATATAGCTCAGCACAAAGTCCCTGGGTTCAATTCCCAGTACTACAAATTAATCAATCAATCTGTCTATCTATTTCATAATATCTGAGCCCCTCACTGTCTTACAAGTAAATTGGGGGTAAAAATAGTGCCTACTTCATAAGTTTGTCATGAAGGTTAATTAAACTAAATACTTAGTGCCTAGCATCCAATAAGCATCCAGTCAAGTTAACTATTATTAGCTCATTTCATATATCTAACTAGGGATAACTTTTCCCTTGTTGAGCAAGTGATCATGTGGCAAAGAGGAATAGGTGTTCTTTAGTTGAATACAGATCAAGACTCTGGAGAACTTTCACTATCACTTTGTTAGAAAGGTGATCCTCTGAGTGTTATCAAGCAGCTAATCATTCCTCATCTTTTAGATTGAGAGAGTGGTATTCTCTTTATCTTTTTTCTACCTTAATATAGGGGTTATTGATTCCTTGGGGGTTTATATTTGATTTAGGTATCTACAGTCACCTGATGGCTCTGTACAGTTTATTGCAGAAGGTCCTGTTTTTGAGCCCAAGTCTACAGAACTAGTCAATTCAGAAAATACAAACAAGTTCTTACCTACTTTTGTACAAATTTTTAATTAGAGAATAACTATCAACTGAATCTTCAGGCTGATATTTACAAATCCCTTACTATTCTGGAAAGGTATACAAAGCTTTACTTACCTTACACTGAAGTACATGAGATTAAATTTACATCTAATTTTCTTTATATGCAAACAGAGCATTTAATTTTCAGGTTGAATTTGATCTACCTAAACTATGAGGTTGTGAATTTTACTTTTATTTCAATTCCATGACATTGTTTCCATTTCAGTAGTGATAAAGGATTTTTGTAATCAGCCACACTATTACTGGTTCCCTTTTGACCAACAATAGTTTATCACTCTTGTGATAACTAAAAGGTCATGACTGCGGCTGTGGAATAGAGAGGGTTGATTGTACCATCCGGAGGTCTGCCGTGACTCTCTGGAAACCTGTATCACACATAGTAGCAGTCTTCTGGCCTAGCTGAGTCTTCTGTACATTTTGTTCTTTCAGAAAAGATTGTTGAGATTTGTGTAAATAATTCAAATAGCAAGGCCCCGTTTCCCTTACACCTGAATTCAACTCTTGGTCTTTTCTTTACAATCAGGAATTTTTGGAGTCCAACTAGCTTTGAATTAACCAAGGGCACTCATCTACCATCCCAGCCCTCACCTTGCGAAAGCACTACATACATTTTGAAGAACACAGTTAGATGTGCTTTAAAGTAAGAATGTACTTAGATATGCTTCAAAGCATAAGCAATTATAGAGCTTCCAAAACCCGGAAATTAGTTCTTAAACTACTTTTCAAAGAGAAACTACCTCTGTCTCACAAAAGGAATGACTGAAGTATGCTCAGCTGTTCTAAGCTCTCAACAAATATACTTCTTTTGTAGATTTAGATAACTGCTTTGTTTACTGGAAACCAGAGTGCCCAAAGCTCTTATTTTGCCTGACTGAATAGGTAGAATATTTAGCCTTTATTTTTAAAGATATTTTCATTTAGTAAAAGCAGATAGTTGCTGTGTTGGCAGAAGTGTGAATTTCATTTCCTGTCTGTGGTGTACCCCACTTATCCTGTCACTCAGACATTTTGTTTTAGGTTGTTCCCGTAAAGTAAGTGAAACAGTGACCCACAGCAGGGTGGCATGTGCACACTACGGATGTAACCGGAGACAAGGCTTGTGCAACAGACCACAAGAGAGCAATGCTTTATTTAAAGATGAAAACAAAACAAAATCAAGGCAGCCCTCCCAGAGAGCATGCAGATTTTTAAAGTGACATCTGTAGAGTCTTATGTTTTGTTTCTAGAAGAAATATTCCAATCTGTTTGGCAGGTTACCTCAAACATTTTATCGGCATAATGCCACTTTATTAAAGGACAAAACCAAGTCAGTAACTGACATTATAGAGGTGATTTTAACTTTGCCAAGTAATTGATCATCAAATATTTTTGTTTTGTAATCAATCCGTAAGCTGCCAAATATAGTGAGTTCTGTAATGATTATTTTTTAGGTATGAGAATTGACCTAAATTATAATTCTTTTTTTGTTTTGTTTTTCTGTGTGTACCGGGGGTCTACCTCAGGACCTCGTGCGCCAGCAGGCACCCGTGCCGCTGAGCGATATCACCAGCCCTTTTTTCGCATGTGGGTTCCGGGAGTCAAACTCGGGACCTCGCGCTTGCCAGGCAGGCGCTTACACCGCTGAGCCATCTCACCGGCCCTATAATTCTTGCTGCAGTGCTAGAATAGACATGATCATGGAAAATACCTTGGGATGAACTATCAATCACATATCTTTTGAGTGTCTAGTATATATCTGATATTATTTCCTCTGCTGAGGATACAGTGATGAGCAAAATAAAGTCCTTGTTCTTATGGTGATTGTATTCTGTTATATGACGATAACTGCAATCAAGGATACAAATGCATAGATATAATTTTAGTTTATGATAAATATCTTTAAGGAAACAAAACAATAGGATAGAATTTGATTGGGTAAGAGTATGGTGATACTGTAGCTGAGACTTAAATAATTACAGTTTAGGAGGAAAATCTTCCTAAGAGAACAAAAGACACAAAGGCCCTGAGGAAGGGGCCTGAAATACTGAAAACCGTGCAACTAGTACATAGTAAACAAAAGGGGAGATGATATAAGATCAGAGAAGTAACTTGCTGTAGGGTGCTACAAGGGCATAGAAGACCAAGCTAAAGATTGGTATTTCATTTATAAGTATAAAGGGAAGCTATTGAAGGGTTTTAAGCAGGGAAGTAACATTGTCTGATCTATGTATTTTTTAATCATTCTGGTTGCTGATGCTGAATAGCAGGGGAAAAGAAGTAGCTGCAGGTAGACTTATTATGATTTTTGCTGATAGAGTATCTAGGTGAAGGGGATGAGAATATAGAAAAAACAAAATAGCCATAAATTAAAGCTAGAATCTGATGGAAACTTGGGGATTCATCATATTCTTCTTCTTACTTTTTGTATATGCCTGAAATTTTCTGTAATAAGATGATTATTTTAAAATGGCTTTTTAAGAGTAGTGCTGGGCCAGTGATATCGCTCAGCGGCACAAGTGCTTGCTGGCAAGCGCATAGTCCTGAGGTCAACTCCCGGTACCCACATAAAGAAAAAAAAAAAAAAAAAATACTGCTAATGAGAAATGATGGTCATAGTGATAGTGAGAATAAATAGGCAAATTAAAGATATATTTAAAAGTAAAGCTCATAGAACTTACTAATGGATTAGATATATATTGCCAGAAGAAAAGAAAGAAGGATGACCATTATGTATTTGCCCCATACAACTGGGTGGGCTAGGGACCAGTTGGTAGAGGGTAAGCATAAAAGTTTAGGGTTATTTTTGCAATGCTAAGGATGAAACCTGGGGCCTCATACATGCTAGGCAAGTACCCTAATTCTGAGCTATTTCTCCAACCCAAGAGTTCCATTTTTGCAATGTAAATTTAAGATTCCAATTAGATTTCCAAGTGAAAATATTGAATAGGTGGTGTCATTCACACTATATTAGCTAACCTTAGATAGCAGTACCATACTCACAGACTTGAAATCCTCCATTCTGTGTTTCTATATTTTGCCATTAGTGACTTAAAAGTTCTAACTTTTTCAGATGCTGTGACATTGAAAGTCTTGTTTATTCTATTGATATGACATAAATTAGATATTTTCTATTTTTTATGAATATCCCTTGACATTGTATCTTGAATAGCCTCTATCCTGAGCAATTCTTCTCTACCAGTTTAGGTGGTAGTTGCTGCTGTTTTTGTTTTGGTTTTTGTTTTTGTGGTACTGAGCTCCATCCTAAGCCTTTTTTAAATTTTTTAAGATAGGGTCTTGCTAAATGGCTGAGTTGCCTGGGCTTCTCTCAAACTTGTGAGCCTCCCACAATGCTCGGTTTACAGGCATCCACAACCCCTCCTGCCTTCCACTTGTATTATCACTTACATGAATGATGATGTTAACATGAGGGACAAAGTCCAGGGAGTTAAACATACTTCTTGTGCATTCCTTTTCAGTGCATGTGGGGATTCCAGTTGGCGAGAATAAAATTTTTAAATACATTTTTTATTTCATTGACATAGCAGTTGTACATACTTAGGGAGTAAAATGTGACATTTCAATAAAGTATACAATCTTTAATGATCAGATCAAGGTTATTGGCATATTTACTACCTCAGATATTAATCATCTGTGTTGTGTCAAAATTATCTCCACTAACTAAATTGAAATAATACAATTAATTATTACCAACCATAATCCTTCTGTACTATGGTACATTAGAAGTTATTGCTCCCATCTAACTGCACTCCTGTACCTGTTGACCATCCTCTCTTCACACCCTTCTCCCCCACATCCTTCCCAGCCTCTCATAACTACTGTTCTGCTTGGTGAGAGTAAAATTCTGAGCTAACACTTTAATGTGATGTGTGTATTTTAAACATAAATCCTTTTTGCAAACTGTGGATCTATTATTAGTAACTAAGTATTGAAACACTTCACATCTGGTGATAATCAGATCAGGATAGGACACTATTGGTAAATAACCATAAATCACACAACCTCCTTTTATTATCCCTATTTTACAGTCAAGGAAATTTAGTCCCAAAAAAGTTCATTCAGGTAGAAAGTGGCAGGCTAGGATCCAAACCCAGTCTGATTCCAGAGCCTTTACCCTTTTATTTGATTACAGAGTCTTCACTCTTAACTGCTACCATGTAATTTATGTAGAATATTATAAGTTTACTTCAGAAAAATTGTAATAGCTAGGGCTATATTATATATAAGAAACCAGAGTCTGTCTTGATTTTGTTCTTACTTCACCCTCTGACGTTGAAACTATGGAAAAAGGGAGAGAGAATAATCCTAAAAAGGATCTCCATTCTCCTCCTTAATTTTGTTATTTTAATTTATTTTCTTTTGACATTTTTTTCTTATAGCATCAGCGAGAGCTTTTTAACTGTCAAAGGTGCTGCACTTTTTCTACCACGGGGAAATGGCTCATCCACACCAAGAATCAGCCACAGACGTAACAAGCATGCAGGTAAAGCTACACACAAATTATTTCTTTCTTGATTATCTTGTCTTTTGTTTTGTCTTAAAGCTGAATCCATCATTCCCATTTTTCCAATAGTTTTTTGTAATGAAAGAAAGCATTGTACCGTACTATGATCACTTTTCTTTCAGCTATCACCATTTTTCTAGCATTTATCAGAATGCCTTTAACACATAGTAGATGTTCAGTAAATTTTTGTTGGAATAACAATGAGAAAGTACAAAAATAATCTGATGAAGGGATTGTTATATCACATATTAAAATACCTGATCTTACATGCCAGAATCTGTTTATTGAATGTATACCCAATAAAAGGCTAAAGGGCTGGTGAGATAGCTCAGCGGCATAAGCTCCTGCCTGGCAAGCGCGAGGTCCTAAGTTTGACTCCCTGTACCCACATACAAAGGAAAAAAAGGGCCGGTGATATCACTCAGCAGCACAAGCGCTTGCTGGCAAGCATGAGGGCCTGAGTTCGACCCCCGGTACCCACAAAAAAAAAAAAAAAAAGGCTAAAAATTTAATCTGGAAGGCTTTGATAAACAAGGAGTCATCAAATAATTGTTCAAGGAGTAAGTGTAAAATCTGGTTTTGAAATATCCACTAACAATAGTATATACATTTCATTTCCTTATGTTGGATTTCTCTAAAGTCAAGTGTACCTGTGTACTCAAAAAAGACAGAATCATAGAAAGTGTGTCCCAGGGAGAAAGGCCTGTCAGTATAGGATATCCACAGCTTTGGAAGATAAACAGCCTGATTTTTCCCTTCGACCAGCAAGAATTGTTTATGTCATTTTGAAGATAAGTTAAAGTCAACCTGAGAGCCAGGCATGGTGGTGCACACCCATAATCCCAGCACTTGGGAGGCTGACGCAGGAGGATCTCCACAAGTTCAAAGCCAGCCTGGGCTACATAGTTCAAAGCTAGCCTGAACTATATAGCGAGACCCTGTCTCAAAAAAAAAAAAAAAAAAAAAAGTCAACCTGAGAATAATAGTCTTGATCAATACTATACAAAGAGGTAATTATTTGTTGTCATAAATATGCCTTTTAATGACTTACGACCTCCAAGAGTAGAAGGAATTATAGTTACCAGGAAGAAAACAATGAAGACTGCAAACCTTGAATGTGTAGGTCAGAGGTAAAAGCCAGAAATACTGGATCCTACTGATCCAGTAGATGAGTTTACTCTAGTCAAGATAGTCTCAGCTATTTTAGTGCTCTCTATCTTGTTTGGGCTTTTATCAAGCTACAAATGTAGCAGTTCAGAACTATAATCCATTTTGTTAGTATTATCCTCCCACCAATACTCTCTAGTAGTGGGAAAAAATTTTTTAAAGTAAGGAGGAAACGATGTTTTGAAAATTAATTTGACTTGTACTTTGTAAACCCATTCTCCTCAGTGCCCACAGCTGAGCTGGGAGGACAAAGGAGGATACTTCCCAAAAAACTTGAATGCACAGAGGAAGTAGACCCAGCTAAGCTTTCTATTTCTGTTGGGTGTGGATGTTTATCACTTACAGTAAAAAGAAGACAAATTGGCCGGTGAGATGGCTCAGCGGCTTAAGCGCCTGCCTTGCAAGCGCGAGGGCCCGAGTTCGACTCCCGGATCCCACATACGGAAAAGGGGCCGGTGATATCGCTCAGCGGCACGGGCGCCTGCTGGCGCGCGAGGTCCTGAGGTCGACCCCCCGGTACCCACAAAAAAAAAAAAAAAAAAAAGAAGACAAATTATTGGTTTAAATCTAGCTTGTCGGACAAGATATCAGGTGAATTGCTCTGTGCATGTGATAGTTAAGTGGGGTCGGTGACCTTTAAAGGTCCTGGCCCTGGTTGGTTTTTCTTTGATCAGACTTCTGCATTCAAACTGCCACCCAGATTTGTACTTGACATTGTTCACTTAGCTTTCCCTATACTAAAAAGAAAAGCATATTTAACACAAGCTGGATAGGCTTGATTTGTGATCCAGACCAGGACAGAAGAGGCAGTATAAATATGAATGCAGCTCAAAAAAGCCACAACTTCACATAAACTGAAGCTGCCTTGGCTGAGCTTACAGAGTTTGAAAGATGGTGGCAGAATAGAGAGTACATCAGAGGTATGTTATGCCTAACTGTACTTTCTTATGTGTGTTGCTTGAATTGGTTAGAATTTTTTATCTGGGTTGCATTTAATATATCCAAATACTATTTTGGTGGTTTGTTTTGTGATGCTAGGGCTTGAACCCAGGCCCTTCACATTGAGCTACATCCCTAGTCTCGTTTTAAATTTTTTTTTTTTTTTTTTTTTCTTGAGACAAGATTTCGCTAAGTTGCCCAGGCTTGGCTTGAACTTGCAACCCTCCTGCCTCAGCCTCCAAGAGTACTGGGATTATAGGCATGTACCCATTTTGCAATTTAAAATTATAGAATGAAAATCTGCCAATATTCTAATAGAAAATGATGAAAAGTCCTTAAAATCAAACAAATCTGAAATTTAGATACTAGCAGTGGTGATATATGAGAAAATGTGGGAGGCCCTGGTATATTACCTCCGTTAATCTCTAAGAACAACAGTTTCCCAATAGCACATAATATTCAGTTTGCTCATAGTAATATTTTTCATAGCTAGCAAACATACCCAGTTCATGTAAGAAGCCTTACTGAAAGAGTAGGACTCCTGGCTTTTGTCTGATTTTCAGTAACCCAGCTGGATTTTTGGACCAGTAACATGTAGAGTGAGTACTTTGGCTAGTATCTAGGGTTCTCCTTCAGAATTTTTCCATCTCGGAAAATCTTTTCCTTGGTTATTTATCCTGGTAGGACAATGGAAATTTTTCTTTTTAAAAAGCTTCAACTGCTTAACTCAATTATAATTGTAACTCTAGTCACTTGTCATTGTCAATACCTAACATTTTGTCACTTCACACTTGTTCTTTTATTTTTTAACAGATTAAGATGCAATTCAACAATTTACCCATTTAAAGTATAAATTCAGTGGTTTTTAATATGTTCAGAGCTGTACAACTATCACCACAATCTAATTTAGAACATTTTCTTCCCCTCAAAAAGAAACCCCATGCCCATTAGCATTCACTCTCCGTTCCTCCCCTTTCCACCCCACTCCTTGCACCCTAAAACTATTCATCTACTTTCAATCTTTGGATTTGACTATTCTGATATTCTATAGAAATGGAATCATATAAAAAGACTTTTTTTTTATGTGGGTGCTGAGCGATACCACCAGCCCCCTTTTTTCCCTTTATGTGGGTACCGGGAGTCAAACTCAGGACCTCGCGCTTGCCAGGCAGGCGCTTATGCCGCTGAGCCATCTCACCGGCCCAAAAGGACTTTTAAAATAGACTTCTTTAACTTAGCATAATATTTTCAAGGGTTATCCGTGTTATAGTATATAACATTAATTTATTCCTTTTCATGACCAAGTAATACTATATTACATGAATATGTTACATTTTATTTACCCACTCATCAGGTGATGTTTGGTTATTATAAATAATGCTGTATGAACATTCATGTACAGGTATTTATATGGACATATATTTCTATTTCTTTTGGGCTTATACTTAGGAGCCCACCCTGTATCTTATATATGAGACTTACATTGGGTCTGTGGGTTTGAAATATAGTAGAATGCATCTGGCCAAACATAATGATTTTCCTTTTTAATTTTAAAATTTGAGTGGGGTGTGGTGGTGCACGCCTATAATCCCAGCACTCAGGAGGCTGAGGCAGGAGGGTCACTGTGAGTTCAAGGCCAGCCTGGGCTACATAAGTGAGTTCAAGGCCAACCTGCACTACACAGCAAGACCTTCTCTCAAAAACAAAACACAAAAAATAAATAAAATTTGAAAGTGTCTGCAATAATGGAGTTAGAAGCCAACAGCAAAATGGCAGGGATAGGAGTGGGGCAAGAAAACTATTCTTTAAAAGAGGGAGGTTGAGGGAAAGGCTTTCAGATTCGCTGACCTTTTAGACAAACACAGCTGTTTCCCAGTCTTTTTTTCTTCCTGCCTCTCTCCCATTTCTTACACATATCACCTTGTAATCAACAGCTATGAAGTTAATTTAACATAAGAGAAATATATGTAGATTCTAAGACTAATGTGAGAACAGATTATACTGGTACCTATGGTTATGTGGCAGTGTCAGTCGCCTTACACTCTTAAAAAGAGCTGCACCTGGGTGGGCAAGAATCAAGTTTTTAGTTCTTAGCTTGTCATCATTTATCACAGCACATTTTCTAATTGTCTCCTGTTAGCCAAAGCCTTAGATTTTCTAGTACAGAATAGAGAATATGAGGAGGGCTGGGGATATAGCTCAGTGGCACAGTGCCTACCTGGCAAGCGCAAGGTCCTGAGTTCAATTCCTGGTACCAAAAAAAAAAAAATAGACTATGAGGTAATCTGTGATACCTTAATACAAAGAAATTTTAACTTATTTTTATAAATGGTATAAAAAATGTAAGAATTCAAATAATAGTTGACCATTTTAAAGCATATAATATGTTTAGAAGAATAGATATCCCTAATATGCTAGATTTAATATATATTCTCAGACACTTAATATCAGACACTAATATGGAATTATTTTAAACTATTGATATTATTCTAGGGAGAACCCCAACAATCTTTTTAGGTTAAATCTGAGAGAAGATTATAATTACAGAAACAGGAGTAAAAAAAGACGAGTTTTTTTTAAGTTAGGAATAATTCTTCAAGCATCAATTACATACCCCACTTTAAAATGCCTTTATTGTTACCTTCACAGGTCCCAAAAGTATAGCCAGTGCTGCCTCTTCCTAACAGATCTCACCAACAGATCTCTCATCAGCATCCACCACTGTACAAAACTGAGATTGGTCTCAATTGTACTTTCTTTTTTTTTTTTTTTTGGTACCACGAATCAAATTCATGACCTCGCAAGCGCTGTGCTGCTGAGCTATATCCCCAGCCCCTCAAGTGTACTTTCCATAGGACAAACCCATATTTTAATGCACAGACTAAAAGTGAATATTTAAAGATATAGCCTACCATTCTCTTTCCATTTAAAAAAGGAATCAATAATTACATTATTTAATTTCTGTATCTAGTTCTTTAGAACCAGAACTTTCCTTTACAAATCACTAGAGTAGAAGGAATCTTCTCTGTTCATTTAGAATGGAGAATAATTATCCTGTGCTTTATAAATTTCACTAGGTGATCTCCAACAGCATCTCCAAGCAATGTTCATATTACTTCGCCCAGAAGACAACATTAGGCTGGTAAGTTAATAGTATCATCATAACTCTCTTCCTGAAAGGACTGCCTAAAATAGCCAACATTAAACAGACCCTTTTGTATTCCAACACAGCAGGGGGAACTATGTGGAACAGGAAAGAAGAATAGCATGCCTCCATCATTCAGGAGATTAAAATTTCATTTGGGTATAAGATAATGTAGAATGATATAAATAGTTTGATGGTTTAATACTGTTTATAAACACTAATTTATAAGTTATTACCTATAATAACAATTGAAATTCAGAAAAGGGAGTAAAAGCTTGGAAACTTAATTTAGTTGAAGGTTTCATGTAAACAGTAGAATTTGAACAGGTCTTGAAAGATAATGAGAAATGGGTTACTAGAAAGACTTCATGTTCCTAGATGACAACATAACTTAAACACATATAGGGAGGGACAAGGATGGAGTGAAATGCTCAAGGATTGATGCTGACCTCAGAATCAGGAGACCTGGGCCTTGCTCCTTGCTAATGGTGATGTTGGACTAGTTACCTAAGTCTAAGCTGTCTGCCCTTTTCCTCATCTCCCAGCTGCCTCTCACAGTTGAAAGGACCAGCTGGATGTGGTGGCACACACCTGTAATCCCAGCATTCTGGAGGCTGAGGCAGGAGGACTGCCATGAGTTTGAGGCCAGCCTGGACTATATAGTGAGACCTGTCTCAAAAAAAAAAAATTGAGAGAATCAAATGGACATGAATACACATTGAAGAGTGCTCTGAGACACTGCCTAAATATGGAGATTATTGTTACCACAGGAAAGATAGACACGTCAAGCAAGTGTGGATTTAATGCTATACCACATCTCATGGGCTAGAAATATTTTTGTTTGGACCATGCAGTATTTTTTTGTTTTTTAGGGTTTTGGTTTTTTGTTTGTTTTGTTCTGTTTTGTTTTTGGTACACAGGCCTTAGCACTGAGTTACATCCCTACCAACCCCCCTCTTATTTTTTTCTTTTCTTTTCTTTTCTTTTTCCAGTGCTGAGGGTTGAACCCAAGATCTTCACACTGAACCACATCCCCAGCCCTTTATTTATTTTTTTATTTTGAGACAGGGTCTCTTTAAGTCACTAAGTTGCTCAGGCTGGGCTCAAACTTGCAGTTCTCCTTTTACTGGGTTTTGGGTGCTGGGATCTCCTTCTAGGTGTGGTTTTTAGGTTCTACTTGCCTTGAACAAAGAACTGGACAAAACAAACACAAAAAGTAGTGAGCTTTTATGTTTATTAAAGATAGGAAAAGAAATGTGCTCCATGAGCAATTTGGGGCCAAGTAAAAGTAGGAAAAAAGTACATTCTCTAGCGTGAGAGTGGACCACTGTGTAAGAGAAAATACAGTAGCAGAGATCTCAATGGTGACTGTTCTTTTTGTATCTCACACTCCTCAGGCTGATGTCAGGTCTGGGCTGTCCTATCCAGAACTGCTCAAGTCATTGCAAGGAGTCCACATGCAGGGCTTTGGGCACTGTTCTGAGCATGTGTTCTGGGATCTTGCAATTAACAAGTCACACCTACTTCCCCAGCCAGCCTTCCACGCCCTAATCTCCTGCCTCATTTCCCCCTGAAAGGCACATATCTACATAATTCTTTATGGGCTGCTGGGGAGTGGAGGGCTCAGTCTTCATATAGCTACTTCTTGCTGAAAGGGGCTGTAGGCCCTACCTACTTGGGATTAGGTGCTCTCCAACTACCTTGGGGTGCTGTGGCTCACTGGCTGGATTAAAGAAATAAAAACCTGTTGGAAGACAATGAGAAAAGAGTTAGCATCTGTATAAGAAGGACTGTTTGATGGGAGAAAGCTTGGTTGTCAGGAAAGTTACTTTACTATTAAGTTGGGGATGTAGAGCCCAAATATGAAAAGGAGCAGGTCAGATTTCCACACTTTCTCTGGAGGAGAAAGTATGGCAAAGAGGGATTTTAGATAAATTATCTAGACTCTCAGTGCTGTAGCCTTTGCAAGATTACCCACTTCATGGGATCTAATTAAAAACAGGAGTCTCAATACAAGTGCCCATGTATTTATCTGTACTCAGAGCAGTAATGGAATCTTGCTTTTTTTTTTTTTTTTTTTTTTTTTAATGTGGTTACCAGGGGTCAAACTCAGGACCTCACGCTTGCCAGGCAGGCGCTTATACTGCTGAGCTATCTCACCAGTCCTGGAATCTTGCTTTTTGAAGAGGAATCTCAGATCTTTGAGAGGTTCACAGGAGTAGTTTTATTGTTTTGAGTGGTCTTTTTCTTTAGACAGTTCAGGTGGAGCTGGCTTTATAATTACCAGCCCTCCCCAAAGTATGACCCTCTGCTCTGTACGGGTCCTAACAAAGGAGATGGTATGATCTTACCAAAATTCATAGACTGGGTGAGCTTTGCAGACCTGTCGGGTTTTGCTGCTAGTCCTAGTCCTGTGAAAACTTGAGTGACCATTTACCATGTAGGGTTTTTATAACTTTTCACTGTGTCCCTTGAGGAAGGACCAGTTAAATGGTTCTTCAGGAACTAGGAATAAGACTAGTATCTTGAGGGGGTATAAAGCTGCCCTTCTTGCCTCTCTACCAGCCTTTTCATTTCCCAAGGAGACTTTAGACATGTCTCTTTGGGGTCCCTTGCAATGCATGACAGCAACCTGCTTGAGAAGGTAAACTACCTGTACAAGTTTTAGAATTTCCTATTTGTGTTTTATTTTATTAGTTAGCAAGCTCTCTTTTTTCCAGATTGCTGCATGGACATGTAGAACTAGAAAGGCATATTTGGAGTCTGTGTAAATATTTAGCTTTTTGTCTTTTTCCTAGTACAAATGTGTGTATAAGGGATATGAGCTCTGCTTTTCAAGCAGAGGTCCTTGAGGGTAGGAGTTTGGCCTCAGTGACCACACCTCCTGAGAGTCTAAGGAAGGCAGGTCAGTGATATCCTGTCTGCTACATAGGTCTGGGAAATCACATGTTCACAAAAGTGGCTAACCTCTGAGCCTATAGACATTAGTGAAGCAGGATTAAGAACAGTGCAAGTCATGTAGGGGTGACAGAGTCTCACTATGTAGTTCAGGCTGGCCTTGAATTCACTATGTAGCCAAGCTGACCTTGAACTCACAGGAATCCTCCTGCCTCAGGCTCCCAAGTGCTGGAGTTATAGAAGTACACCACCATGCCCAGCTAAGAATAGTGCAAGTCTTTATGGTAACCTCAGGTGTCTAGAAGCATGGTGTGGAGTAGTCCCAAAAGGCAAAATCTGCTTTAGCCTTTACCAGAATTAGAGAGTTGCCCCCAATTTTGCTCCCTTCCTAGTAAGGGAGTGGGGCATGGTAGGACAATTAAAAACTTATAGATGAACATTTGACCTTTGAATTGACATATCAAAGCAGGAGTAAAGAAGCTCTGACTAAGGCTCCCCTCAAGCCCAATTATGGCTGTAGATCAAGAGGAAGATTTTCCAGAGAAGGAAGTTAAATTAGAAGCCAAAGGAATTGAAATTTCTTACCCATGAATCCAGGGTCACCCAGGGTTTCTCACAGGAGATGAAGATGTTAGTCAGCAGGGGCATTGCAGGTTGCCTCAGGCACCTTCAGGCCTCTTCATCAGAGTGGGAGGGTTTTGGCTGGCCTAGCCCTCTCTGGGAGCAGGTACAGTCAGTCTTCCAGTGCCATGACTCAGGCACATCAGGCACATCAGCCACCTGACACTTGGAGCAGGGCCCAGGCAGTAGCTTGGTACAGTCGTGTGCCCAGGGTCCAGTTTTCTTGCATTTAAAACAGGAACTCTTTCCTTGGTTGTCCTTATGTTTTCCCTTAGATAACTTGGGGATGTTTAAAGCATTGCCAATTACAACAGCTATAATTGTGTCTTGTTTCCTTTCACCTTCATCTGGATCCCAATTGTTAAACACAGAAAAGGCCATATCCAGCAATTGGGTCATATTTGAAAATACTGGGTCTTTCTAGGGTGCTGTTATGGCTTGTGTCTAGATGTCCCCCAAAAGCCTCATGTAGTCATAGGTGGGGCTTTTTCAGAGGTGGCTGGATCTAGAGTGTGTGATGCTAGGATCAGGGCACTAGGATTAAGGGTATGAGTGCTACCCACCCTAAGTAACCTGGATAAGATATAAGGGATAGAGAAAGCTGTGGTCATCCTTTGTTACCTTGCTACCTTCTGCCCACCTTGAACTATTTCTCCTCTGTGATGCCACCCTGCCTTGGAGCCAGCCAATTATGGAATGAAACCTCTATAAACTGTAAGCTATATAAATCCTTCCTCCCTTAACTTTGGCCATCAGGTATTTTATCTCAGCAACAAGAGGGGATAAACTCTGGTGAAAACCAGTGGGAGAGGCTCATATCCCCATGAAAGGCAGGTAGGCATCTGAGGACAGGATCATCAAAGATGTCAATTTTTTTTCTCTTTGTAGACCTCTTTAAATACCATAGTCCTTGGGCCTTCCCAGAGATAAAAAGCCATAAAAGCCTGAGCATTAGGGATTTCACACCACTTTCCTTGCCTTTTGCAAAAAAGATCTAACTGAAGAATAGTATTTTAAGTTAGACTGCCATTCTGTACCTGTCTCTTGCTATTTCTCAGTTCATACTGGACCCAAACAGTCTTGCAATAGAAGAAAAATCATTAAAGATGAAGATGGAACCCCTAGGGCTCCAACTAGCTGTCTGTGTGGGGCCTATGAGAGAGAGAAAAGACTAGCTTTGGGGTTCTTCACAGGGCATCACCCACAGAAGGATGTAGGCCCACTGAGTCCCTGAAGCATTTTCCATGAGACTCAATTATATTACCAGATTTCTGGTGAAGCAAGCAAAACTGGTGTCTTCTTATTTTTTCCCTTAGAAATCTCCATACCTTGTTGCCCACTCTGTGCATCCTTCAGGGTCAAATTGTTTCCAGTATTTAAGGATACAGCCTAATGGTGAGGTCTCTGGGATCTGCAGGATGTTTCTCATGGTATATAGGCCCACTGACTCCTTAAGAGAAGGGTGGAGGCCCTACCCTTGGGACTCCCTTAGCCACTTGAGAAACAAATCCCTAAGAGATCAGAGTGGAGCCCCTTAGCCATTTGAGCCCCAGAGACTAGGGTGGAGCCCTCTGGGGGACTCCCTTAGGTCAGGGTAGAGCCACACACACACACTTGGGGGTTCACTTAGCCACTTGAGAAACAGTACACTCTTAAGAGATTAGGATGGAGCTCCCCCTCCTGAGGCTTCATTAGATAGTAGTCCACTGACTCCCTAGAGAGAAAAGTAGAACCCTCCTTGGGGCTCCCTTGGCCACCTGAGAAACAATATCCCTTCCATTTTCCCCAATAATAAAACTTTAGTACTTTGTTTAAGACATAGAAAGCGGGCCATGGTGGTGCACCTCTGTAATACCAGCACTCGGGAGGCTGAGGTGGGAGGATCGCCACAATTTTGAGGCCAGCCTGAGCTACATAGTGAGTTCAAGGCCAGCCTGAACTACATAGCGAGACCCAGTCTCAAAAAAACAAGAAAAAAAGACAGTAGATAGAAACCTCTTAAAAAAAAAAAAAAAAAAAACTTAAAAAATCTTTAAATTTTCTAAGAACAAGGATGACTACTTTTGCATACTCGGAGCCACTTGAATTGAGCTTTACTGGCTGTTCCTTTGTTTTGCTCAGGCCATCAGGCATGTTTCTAAATTACCTGAATTTCTGTTAGAAGAAACAAGGAGGGAATCTAACCTGATTGAAAAGAGAAGAGGGCAGGAGGCATATATGTTCCCTAAAAATCAGAGGTTTTGCTCCTATCTACAAGGGTGAGATTTCATGGTGACCATGAGACCAATTGAAAAAAAAGAAGAAAAAAAAAAAAAAAAAGGGGCAAATAAGCATGGCAGGGGCCAGTGAGATGGCTCAGTGGCGTAAGCGCCTGCCTGGCAAGCGCGAGGTCCTGAGTTCAACTCCCGGAACCCACATATGAAAAAGGGCCGGTGATATTGCTCAGCGGCATGGGCGCCTGCTGGCGCACAAGGTCCTGAGGTCGACCCCCAGTACCCACAAAAAATAAATAAATAAGCATGGCAGAACCATGTAACCAACTAATGTGTCCATCTAAAATGGCCAACAAACATGGCTAAATCTATGCAGCCAACCCACAGGATGAACCAGAATGACCAACCCATATGACAAACCAAAATGGCCAACCCATATGATGAACCAAAATAGCCAACCCACATGACTAATTTACATGATGAACCAAAATGGCTGCCAGTCATGGCGGAAAGGTAGCCTGGGATGAAGTAAGGCTCTGAGAAAGCAATTTACTAAAGATACCCAGAGCTAAAAGGCTATGAAGGGAAAGAGGATATGAAGCTTTGAGCACAAAAAGGAATAAACTGGGGTAGGTGGCTGTTTAACCAGTTGACCCATTTACCAATAGCTATTTTTCCCAAAAGAGAAAGCCGAGCAAAGTATCATGGAGAACAGAAACATGAGAACAGAAAGGCATGCTAAACTCTAGGTCACACACATGGAAACTAAACAGTCTGTTCTGTGACTGGGTTAATAACAGCTCTTTACTGGCAGCTCTTTACTGACTTGTACCCACAGTGATTGACCAAAAATAGGAAAGAGAAGAAAGAAAAGTGGTGATAAACTTGAGGTGGACCTGTGGGCCTCTTACCAGCTGGGAAAAATAAAGAGGCCATGCACTTTCCCTTCCTATGCCAGATGGTGGGACACACTATGAAACTGTTCCTGGCACCATGAAAAAGCTTCCTGAGTTCCCCATCTTAAAGGAGAGAAAGGAGCAAAGAAAAAAAATCTTCTTGGCTGCAGATTTTAGAGACAAAAACAAACAAATGCCCAAAAGGGCCTTATCTCCTGGCTGGCTCACTATATATGTTACTGGGTTTTTGGGTGGTTTCTAGGTTCTTTGTGTCTTGAACAAAAAATTGGACAAAACAAGTGCAAAAGGTAGTGAGCTCTTATGTTTATTAGAGGTAAGAAAAGTAATGTGCTCTGTAGAGTGAGTTTGGGCCAAGTAAAAGTAGAAAAAATGTATACTCTACAATGTAAGAGTGGACTACTGTGCAAGAGAGAATATGGTAGCAGAGATCTCAGTGGCATGTGTCCTTTTTGTATCTCCCACTCCTCAGCTGATGTCAGGTCTAAGGTGATCATATCCAAAACTGCTTCAGTTCTCATGAGAAGTCCACATGTGGGGCTTTGGGAAATGTTCTGAGCATGTGTTCTGGGATTTTGCAATTAACAGGTCATATCTACTTCCCCAGGCAGTCTGCCATGCCCTAATCTCCTGCCTCACTCCAGTCTCAGCCTCTCAGAGTGCTGGGATTATAGGCATGTACTACCATGCTCCACACAGTATTTTTTTGTTTTAATATTAGCAAGAAGTTTAAAGCTAAGTGCCTTCATACAGAGATCCAATTTTGAGTTCTAGGGTGTGGCTCGGAGGTAGAGAGCTTTCTTACCATGCATAAGGCCCTGGGTTTGATCCTCAGCACCACAAAGGAAAAAGAACAAAGAAAAGCAATCCATATTTAGGTCTTAAGCAATCAAAAATTTCTGGAAGCACTGGGATTTTATTCTCACATGAAAAACTTGGCCGGCCTGTACTGCAAAGAGGTTCAGCAGACATTCTTATTTACCATAATCCCCACACATCCTGTTGTCTCCTAGACACTTAAAGTTAAGTATCACAATTTGGCATCATTTTTGCACTGTTTGTTTTTTATTGTAATAACTGTAATAAAAATAGGAAAACAAAAATGAGATGAGCATATTTCTTTGTGGAAATTAAAAAGTACTTCTACCCTTTTAGTATTCACAGGGCTTACTTCTCTCATGTACTTTTCTGAGCTGACCTCCTAGATTACTAACTAGAAGTAGTACCTCTCCCACTTTAGTAAGCAGTTATAAAACATTACAGGGTTGTGTATGTGTGTGTGTGTGTTGGTTTAACTTTAGGTACTGGGGATTGAACCTAGGAGTGCTTTACCACTGAACTGCATTCATATAAAAATGATTGCAATACTGTAATATAATGCAAAATAATAAAGAAAATGCAAAATAAAATAAAATAAAATAACCTGCACTTACCTTTGAAAACCTTTGTTGCTGGTGTGGGGGAGACGAAGAGGAGGATTATTGTGTAGGACAACTTTGACTATCACTGATGGAATCACTTCTATCTATTGGCTCAATGGAATACTTTTCTTCTGCAACTTTAACAAGGAAACTATCCAACTATACTTAGTTTTGCCTCCTTTTGAGGATCTTGCAGAAATACGATATTACATTGTTGTTAAACAGATTCATTGCTCATACTGCTACAGCCTTGTTTGGGTGGTGCTTTTCTACAAAATTTTGCACTGTTTCCCACATTTTATACTTCTCCCTATTCTCATTTGAAGTGAAGGATTCCTCCTCCTGCACTACAGGCAAGATCTCCTCCATAACCTCTTGCTGTTTTGAGACGATCACCTACAATCCCACTATGGGGGCAGAGCATTGGCTCTGTGCTCATGTGACGTTTGGCATCAAGTACTATTCCTATTGCAAGACATCACTTGTTTATCAAGTTAAAATTTATGGCCGGTGAGATGGCTCAGCAGCATAAGCGCCTGCCTGGAAAGCACGAGGGCACGAGTTCGACTCCCGGTACCCACATACAAAAAAAAGGGCCGGTGATATCACTCAGCGGCACGGGCGCCTGCTGGCACGCAAGGTCCTGAGGTCGATCCCCAGTACCCACAAAAAAAAAAAAAAAAAAAAAAAAGTTAAAATTTATTAGAAATGTTTGCGGGGCCGGTGAGATGGCTCAGCGGCTTAAGTGCCTGCCCGGCAAGCGCGAGGGCCCGAGTTCAACTCCCGGATCCCACATACGAAAAAGGGGCCAGTGATATCGCTCAGCAGCACGGGTGCCTGCTGGCGCGCGAGGTCCTGAGGTCGACCCCCTGGTACCCACAAAAAAAAAAAAAAAAAGAAAAGAAATGTTTGCTTGTCTTACAGAACATTTGCAGAACAAGTTACTTGCAATCCAAGGTTTTACTGTACTTCTTTCTCAAACAGTTCTTTTAAAAATGAACAGGAGCAGGGCCGGTGAGATGGCTCAGCGGCTTAAGCGCCTGCCTTGCGAGCGTGAGGGCCCGAGTTCAACTCCCGGATCCCACATATGAAAAAGGGGCCGGTGATATCGCTCAGCGGCACGGGCGCCTCCTGGCGCGCGAGGTCCTGAGGTCGACCCCCTGGTACCCACACAAAAAAAAAAAAAAAAAATGAACAGGAGCAGGGGAATGCAGTTCTTACAGCGCTGATATCTACAGCAGGGACTTTCAGACTTTGGAGTACATGAGAATCACCTACAGAGTTCTGTTTGTTTGTTTGTTTGCTTTTGTCTTTTTGAGACAGGGTTTCACTGTGCAGTTCAGGCTGGCCTCAAACTCACTTTGTAGCCCAGGCTGGCCTCCAACTCACACATCGATCTCCTGCCTCAGCCTCCTGAGTGCTGAGATTACAAGCATGTGCCACCACGGCCGGCTTTACAGAGTTTTTTAAACCATTAGTTACCATTAGTTAGGCTTTGATCAGAGTTAGGCTGTAGTAATTTGTATTTCTAGTAAGATTCCAAATGATACTGAAGCTGCTGGCCCAGAAATCACACTGAGTACAACTCCACTAAAACTAGTAATAGTAGACATACTAGATGGATATACTAAATGCCCAATAGATATTTGCTGGTAGCTTCCAAAAATTTTTTTTGGTTTGGTAAATCTAAAGCTGAAGTCTATCATCATTCATTTTTATCTTCTGTTTAATTGATGTCCTTCTGGTTTGAATCTTTGGATATTAAACTAGAAGAGACTGAGAGAACATGAAGGATGCAGTTAGGAAGGCAGAGTTGACAGTTAAATCTCTTTTCCAACTAAAATATGCAGTTTCAGCTACTTTACATTTTTAAAATATAAATTCAGAAAATGTAACTGATGCCTCTGCATTCAGAGTTAAAACGACAAGCCCGTTTACAGTTGTTTTGAATAATTACACACAAATAGTCATTATGTTTCAGATTATTGAGTGAGTCATCTTCAAGAAAATGAGAGAATGCATTGTATGATTTTGGACAAATTAGCATTTTTCTAACTCAATGGAGCATTTGTAGACTCAAAGCAAAGGCTTTTGTTTTGAGTTAAATTTGAAATGCTTAAACTCTTATCTTGGGACTTGTGCTTAAGGTTAAAAGTTTGATAGTCAACTGAAAGCTCTTCCTTTTTTTAATAACCCAACCATATCCCACATTTTCCTTAAGCATTGAAAATAAAATAAAACCAACCATTTCATCGAGGGAAGTGCTGCATTTCAAACCCAGGTGTTCAGCATGAACTTTAGGAAAACTAGCTGCTCCAATAAGGAGCTCGTTTTAAATTCTCTTCAAAGACCCACTTAATTTTTTTAAAAGACTGGGAAATTAATAATTTTCAGGACATTTGAAATAACTTCTATAATAATCTTAACTAGTGCTGTGAAAATGAGGTCTGGGGATTTAGCTTAGGGGAAGAGTGCTGTATGTTACTTTTTTCCCAAAATATTTATTTTGGAAATATTTATTGTTTTCTAAATATAAATGTCTTGCGTAGGATTTTTTTCTTAAATCAGACAGTTCAGAAGAGTATAAGGATGAAATCACCGTATCCTACTCTAAGAAAGCCATTCTTAGTTTAGATAAGTACCCTTCCTTTTGTGTGTGTGTTTGCATATGAAGAGCAGCATGAGAAACAGAGAGTGTACAAGTGAGCCAGAATGAACCAGCACAGGGCTGCTGTGGTTTTGTTTTTCAAAAATACTGTTGTTTTGTGACCTGCCTTTTTCATAGTTTATCATGGGTATCTTTCCATGTGAGTAAATAAATCATGGAGGTTTTTTTTTATTGTTGGTGCTGGGGATTGACCCCAGGGCCTTGTACATACTAGGTGAGCACTCTGCCACTGAACTACATCCCCAGGCCTTAAATCATGGTGTATGCTTATTAATTTGTGTGTTTGTTTGCTTGTTTGTTTTGAGGTAAAGGAATTGAACTCTGCAGGCATTCTACCACTGAGCTATATTCTCAGCCCTTATTTTTTTTTATTTTGAGACAATGTCTCTATATAGCCCAGGCTGGCTTTGAATTGGTCATCCTCCTGACTCAGCCTCCCAAGTAGCTAGGTTCACAGGCATCTACCACCATCCCTGGCAAAGCATGATTTTTAATGGCTACACTTAGAATATCATTTATGGATTTTAATTTAAGAACTTCATATACAGACTTTTTTTTTTTTTTTTTTTTTTTTTAATGTGGGTACCAGGAGTCGACCTCAGGACCTTGCGCTTGCCAGGCATGCGCTTGTGCCGCTGAGGTATCTCACCAGCCCAGACTTTTTTTTTAATTGAGATTTCCTCAAACTAATTCCTTTAAAGACAGTGTTCTTTAATGACCAGTGTTATATCTTAAGTCTGTTTTAATCCTAGCTATTGACTTTACTTTGTTCTTTTGGCTAAAATTGAGTATTTACATACTTTTGAATCCTTTCCCTCTGATGGATTGGGTGAGCTGCCTGTCTAGATATTAGGTCTTTATAATATAGCTTCTGTGGAGATAAATATTTCATACATGCAGGGGCATGATGTAAGATTGTTAGTGAAAAGAAATTGAAGGCAAAGGTGCAGTGTGAGCTTAAGGAAGACTATTTCCTAATAATAGATAATGCTGATGAGAGAAACTCTTGTGCCAAGTAGGGTTGTGAATGGCTTACACTTAGGCTAAACATATAAAGTAAACTGAGAAGTTTTAACATCATTTTTTGAATGATGAGCTTTGAGAACAGGTTGAGTACTTATTTTCAGGAATAAGCAGAGAGGCAAGAAATGACTTCTCAGATCTCCCTCAGTCTTAAGATTCCTGGATCCAATTCACCTGAAACTTGAAATAGTATTCTAAATTTAGGCAATAAATGGACTTTCTTAGAATAATTATCTCAGTTACTATTGCCTCTCAAGTTTTAACATCCAGAAAATTGTTTTGTTTGGGCAATTAGAAAGGACATTTCTTTTAATAAGATCTTTAGTTTTTAATCTCATCAATCTTGATACTCTTGTTCCAGTCATTTATTCCTAAATTCTGGAGACTGAGAAAACATTAGAAGTGGTATTATTTTCAATATAGGGTATTACATAAAAACTGCCATTTTAATTTATACTTCCCTGATTAATATGATAAATTAGATTATTAGTTTTTGTTAATCTTTTCCTTAGCTGAGGAATATGAGCTAAATTTCAAATGAGGGAGGAAGGATTAGATTTTTCTTTATGCTTATGGCTTATACATTCTTAATTCCTTAACACAGTCTTGAAGCTTGCAAGGAACTCTCAGATCCATCATTTGGTATTTCGGAATTCTTTTCTTTACAGATTTCATCTTATCCTTCAAAGGAGGATGTAGTGTTGAGTTATATTGTGATTCCTGACCTCCTCATTAAAGCTCTACTTACCTTTAGTAAAAATTTATTAACTATTATAGATACTATTAGAGACCTGTGATCAAATTCAAAGACATGTCAGGTGCTATTCTTCTATCTAAGAAACTTAAATTTAAATCAATCTGAGATGTGCCTGGTATTCAAGCATAATGCAGTGTGAGATGGCTGCGTCCTTTCCCATGAGTCTTGGGGTCTGTTCTTGATATTATAAATAAATAATATCAAAAGACAACTAGGGCCAGGGGTTTAACTCTGTGGTAGAGCACTTGCCTAAGAAGTGTGAGGCCCTGGGTTGGAATCCCAGCACCACAAAAAAATACGTAAATAAAAAGAGACAACTAATGTTTGTACTGAATATCACTTACAAAAAACTTGCTGCCCACTCCTAATTTGGCCTGATACATTCCATTACAAATAATATTTATGAAGACTACTTTTTCCTTTTATCAGCTCTGAAATGGCCAATCAGTTGCCATTAGTAGTTTTAAGAGCTGCAGATAAATTGTCAGAAGCACAGTTCATTTTTTATCCATGCCATTTGTACTTGAGCCTTGCCAGAAATTCTCAGAGCCTTAGCAAAGGATTGAGAAAAGCCTCTTAACATATTCAGAAAACTGAACAGTTAGCTCAGAGCCTGCCAAGGCATGCCCAAGTTTAAATATGCAATAGTATATGAGACCTTGTTTATAAGAAATACTAGTTTACCTGCATCAAGTTATCTGGTTAATTAAACACATTTGGGAGTGTTTCTACAGTTAGAGAAAAGAGTCAATGCTGCCTCCAAGTCCACTTCATGTACAGTTACTATTACCCAGAGCTCTGTGTGTTTAACGCTTCTTCCTCCATCCCAGCTGACTAGGTCTAGACCTTAGTCCTTTTAAATGTTAGTGCCTCTTAGCTTCTCATAAGTGAATTTGGTCTTGAATGCTCCATTCTTCATGGAACATAAAGTTAGCAAAGTGCATTTGGCATCTAAATGATGGGCATTACCTTCCTGTTATGTTAGCTCTGATTAGAAACAAGCTTTAATGTAGCCATTTCTGCTGTTTATACTTCCCTAGCTTGTCCTAGGAGTATCAGAATAGACACAGAGATAGCCATGGGAGTCTCATCTTTGCCTTGCTAAATGGGTCATTTGAACTATGTAATTATGCCTATTTTTTTCTTTGGCCACCTGGGAATACTGACAGAGTTAAGGGGAAGAAGACTCCAACAAGATCAGCTTAAAGAATTCCAAATAGAAATCTGTAACAAATATCTTGAGCCAGTTGATGGATTGGAACTATGTTTCTCTTCTGAGAAGAAGCTCAGGAGCTATTTTGTATAGAAGAAACTGCCTCCAGAGCACATTTTCGTGGTTTCAAAGCATCTGTCTTCTTACTTGTGTTGTTATTAACAGATAACAAGAAGAGTAGACTGTACTTTCCATGAAGGCAAAGATCATGTCTCTTCCACTACTGACTCCTCACCTATTGCACTGTTATTGTCATATATACAGTATATGTATAGGAAATATTTCACATGAGTGTTTTTTGAAGCCATTTTACTTTATTTTTAAGGCTTACTATCATTTTGAACTTCTTATTAAGAAAATTTCTAAACATACCAAAGTAAAAAAAATACATTTTTTTTTCTTTGTGTGGGTACTGGGAGTCGAACTTAGGACCTCGCACTTGCCAGGCAGGCGCTTATGCCACTGAGCTATATCACTGGCCCAAAAATATATTCTTATTAACTCATTACTTAGGTTTAATAATCATTGGCATTTTCCCTGGCTTCTTTCATCTATCCCCTCCTTTTTTTTCATTGGAACATTTTAAAGTAAAACACAGACATAATGTCATTTCATTACAAACATTTAAGTAAAGAAATATTAACCACAGTGCTATTATCACACTTAACAGTAAATCCCTAATTTCATCTAAAACCCTATCTGTATTCAAATTTTCTGAAGATACTTTTAAAACATAAATAGGTAGGCATGGTGATGCATGCCTGTAATCCCAGCACTTGGGAGGCTGAAGCAGGAGGATCACTGTGAATTTGAGACCAGCCTGGGCTACATAGTAATTTCAAAGCTAGCCTAGACTACACAATGTGATCCTGTCTTAAACAACAAACCAAACAAAACCAAATAAATAAATAAACAAACAATTAATTAAAACCTTTTGACGAGGGCCAGCAATATAGCTCAGTGGCACGGCACCTGCCTGGCAAACGGCAAGGTCCTGAGTTCGATTTCTGGTACCAAAAAAAAAAAAAAAAACCTTTTCACCAAAAAAAAAAAAAAAAAAAAAAAAAAAAGTTGTGAGAAGCTTCTCAAAAAGCACTCTCCTTTAATTATCATTGAACCTAAAAGAAAATCTTGTAGTTTATAAACGTGCAAGAATTCAGTATGGGCTGGCGTAGTGGTACATGCCTATAGTCCCAGCACTATTGGGAGGCTGAGTTAAGAGAATCTCAAGTTCTATCCTAGCCTGGGCATCTCGGCCAATTGGTGAGACTCTGTCTCAAAATAAAAAGTAAAATATGGCTGGACCGGGCATGGTGGCGCACACTTGTAATTCTAGCTCTCAGAAGGCTGAGAGAGGAGGATCACTGTGAGTTTGAGGCCAGCCTGTACTACAAAGTGAGACCCTGTCTCAAAAACAAACAAAGAAAAAAACCTGGAGTTGTAGCTCAGTGCAAAGGCCCTGGGTTCAGTCCCCAGTTTGCTTCATATAATTGTGGGAATTGCGTCTGTAACACCAATGCTTACATTCATATTCTTCATATTCCCCTCAGTCTTTCAAACATGTTCTGCCAGTTGTTATAAATTATATTAATAGCAGACATTTATGGCACATTCACTGTATGCCAAGCACTGTGCCTTACGTTCATTATTTCATAAGACTCTTAAGACAACAGGTAAGTATTATTATACCTACCTCCAGTTGATTTAGTAACTTGCCAAAAGTTTTATGGTTAGTGTATGAGTTAAATTTGATGTTTGTGTATGTGTGCATGGTACTGGGGACTGAACCCAGGGGTGTTTTGAGGCTGCTACACCTCCAGACCTTCTATTAAATTTTATTTTGAGACAGGGTCTCAGTTGCCCTAGCTGATCTGGAACTTGATATCCTCCTGCCTCAGCCTCTTAAGTAGCTGAGATTACAAGTGTATGTATAGTCCTAGCTTGAGCTGGGATTTGAATTTAGGTCTCCTAACTATTGGCTCTGCTGCCTTCCTTAGTATGCTTTAAGATGTTAATGAAGTAGCATTTTAATCACTTACATATGTTATGAACTCCCTGAGGATGGCAGAGAAAAAGGATCGTACTGAAAAGCTGGTTATACTGCTCTTCTTTTAGACTGTTAAGGGGCGGAAGGATCAATAGCATTTTCCCAGAATTAAAACATAAATATTTCCTAACATTACATCAAGATATAAAATTCAGAGATAAAATTCAGGAGAGAAGAACTTCAAGGAGTTTTGTGCAAAATGAAAGGGAAAGAAATATGGGAGCTGTAGGGAAACAAGTTTATCAATAGAGCGAAGATGGGGAAGACAATAGAGAAATAATCAATGAAGAACAAGGAATGCTTTAAAAAAAAAAATGCTTTAAAAAAAAAAAAAAAAAGGCAGGGGCCGGTGAGATAGCTCAGGGGCATAAGCACCTGCTGGCAAGCACAAGGTCCTGAGTTCGATTCCTGGTACTCACATTAAAAAAAAAAAGGCAGTGTGTAGCTACCAGGGCGTAGTCATGCATGACTGTAATCCCAGGTGCTGAGGAGGCTGAGACAGGAGGATCACCGATTCAAAGTCAGACTGGGCAACTTAGCAAGACCCCAACTTAAAATTTAGAAAAGGGCTGGGGATGTAGCTCAGTGTTAGAATGTCAATTCCCAGGACCAGAAGAGAAGAGGGAGGAAGAAAAAGGAAGGAAGGAAGGGGAAAGAAGAGGGGGAAGACTGATCAAAAAGGTTTAAATGATCTAAAATTTCTTCTAAACTTCTTAATTTCTCTGTTATCTGTTATCCTCCAGGCTGTAAGACTGGAAAGTACTTATCAAAATAGAACACGCTATATGGTAGTGGTTTCAACTAATGGTAGACAAGACACTGAAGAAAGCATTGTCCTAGGAATGGATTTCTCTTCTAATGACAGGTATGGTACCACAAAAATAACCTGTTATAGTTGCCTTTTGAGCTATTACAAAACATCTTGTATGGTTCTTTTTTTATTTTTATTTTTTTGTGGGTACTGGGGGTTGACCTCAGGACCTCGCGCGCCGGTAGTTGCCCGTGCCACTGAGCGATATCACTGGCCCTTTTTTCGTATGTGGGTTCTGGGAGTTGAACTCGGGCCCTGGCGCTTGCCAGGCAGGCGCGTAGGCCGCTGAGCCGTCTCACCGGCCCCTGGTTCTCTTTTTAAAAGTGCAAAGCACGGGCTGGTGAGGTAGCTCAGTGGCATAAGCCCCTGCCCGGCAAGCGCGAGGTCCTGAGTTCGACTTCCGGAACCCATGTAAAGGAAAAAAAGGGCCGGTGATATCGCTCAGCAGCACAAGCGCGAGGTCCTGAGGTCAACTCCCGGTACCCACATTTAAAAAAAAAAAAAAGTGCAAAGCATGAAAAGGCTTTATGCCTACTTTTTCTTTCTTCAGAGCTAAAAGTGGGGAATGGTTCCTTAAACTCAAAACTGAACCTTTTATAATCATGCATCTTTGGATTTAGCTGTACTTTATATCCTGTGGCTAAAGATATCAGATAGAACATAGGTGTTTGGTTTTTTTGTTGGTTCCCCCCACCACCACCACCACTTGTTCAGGAGAAACCTTGGGAAGACTATGGAATGTGGCTGCTAAGCAGCAGATCTTTATACTCTGAGATAATAAGGTTCAGGAAATCCTGCCAGATGTCTCAAAGCATTGACTTCCTGGTTGAGGACTAGAATGGAATTGTGGAATAGCTCGGGGTGTGACCCAGGCCTGGGGGAATTTAGCCACAAACGGAGCAGGAGAATGGGAGTGATTCTGATTGTCCTGATGTTGGGGGATGGGGCAGAAAAATCTCATTATCACTAGAAAGTTTCCCAAACAATGTTTACCTGAGCTTGGACATAGACATCAACCTGCAAAAGACTTGTGGATTCACAGGGATCACAAGCCCAGAGTTATTAGCTTGTAAATCACCTGTAGCATGTAACTGTATGCTCTCAATTTACACAGGCTTGTAAACCACTTTAGGAAGTTTTCTCCTTCAGTTTAACTTCTGGTGTTACCTGAGCAACACTTCTTTAGCAGTAACTTTTCCTATAAGAGCACCTACCTTGTCTCCCTTTTAGGAACTCTGATTTGGGTTTTCCTCTCTTGATTTGTACTCTCTAATAACATTTGCCAATAACCATCTGTGGATATTTAAATAAAAAATAATAATATGTACATAAATAGAATTAAAATGTCATTTTCTCAGTCATAAGTAGCCACATTACAAGTACTCAGTAGCAATATGTGGCTAGTGGCTCCCCTATGGAACAGTAGGTTTATTGCCATTATTGCAGAAAATTCAACTGGACAGAACTGTTCTGGTTTGTATTTCCTTTGTTCAGTTCTCCCTGACCCTTCCCTTGAAAACCTTATAAAACAAGAAACTGGAGCTGCATAGAAACTTCAATTGATTCTGCCCCTAGAGACAGAAGGCAGTAATTCAGCTTGTTCAAACCCAGAGTGTGAGCAATCAGGTGTCTAATCTTATCTCTTTTGCTTTGTCCTAAACTTTACCAGAAAGAATGCAAATGAATACCCAGTAATTTATCCTTAATGAACCATATCTGTCTGCTTTAACAGTCCTGCCTATATCTGACAAGAACCACTAACAGGAAGAAATTTTAGTTTGTAGAAAACAAAATGGAACATGGAAGCTAGAAGCTAGTTTTCATTCTGTTTGGTAAACTTGATATGTACTATGAAATTCCCATCTATCTTCTCCTTGAATGAGCTACTCGAACAGGGAGAGAAATACTGCTGCTGACATAATCTAATGTCACTTTCATCTCATTTGCTACTGATGAAATGTATACTGTTTTGTATCTGAGAATATAAAAATTTCAAAATAGTATTCAACCAAAGCAGAACCCAGATTGTTTATGAAGAATACAAGTAGTTCTTCAGATATTGTGCAGCATGTCTTTTAGCCTATTTTGAGATGTGAGGGTGTGTGTATGTGTATGTGTGTTTGTTTTTTGCCATACTGGGAATTGAACCCAGGGCCTCACATTTGCTAGGCATATGCTGTACACTTGAGTTACATCACCAGACATTTTTGTTTTGTTTTGTTTTTATTTTGAGACAGGGTCTCATTAAATTGCCAGGATTGGCCTCCAATTTGTAATCCTCCTGCCTCAGCCTCCTGAATAGCTGGGATTACAGAAATCTGCCACAGGACCCAGCTAGTCCAAGGATTACTTAATGCCAAGAACTACTGTTAGTTACTGAAAACTTTGGAATATGTGATTTGTTCAGTTCTAATTCTGAGATTTGCATAGACATTTGGAACACCAGAATATATTTAGTAGTCTAAAAGTGAAATGAAATAAAATGTAAAAGGTGAAACAGAAGGACCACAAGTTTGAAGCCAGCCTGGGGAACTTAACAAGAACCTTTCTCAAAATAAAAATTTAAATAGGGTGGGGATGTAGTCTAGGTAGTGTGAGGCCCTTGATTTAATTACCAGTAAGAAAAAGGAAGGAAGGAAGGAAGGAAAGGAAGGAAGGAAGGAAGAAAACAGTCCTTGGAAGGCAGCTAACGCTCACCACTATACCACCAACACAGACAAGAAACGGTCCTGTTTGTTTGTTTGGCTTGGCTTGGCTTGGCTTTGGGGTTGTTTTGTTGTTGTGATGGTTGTGGTTTTTTTTTAATGTGGGTACCGGGAGTCGACCTCAGGGCCTCGTGCTTGCCAGCAAGCACTTGTGCCACTGAGCAATATCACTGGCCCTTTTTTTCCTTTAGGTAGGTTCCGGGAGTCAAACTCAGGACCTTGCTCTTGCCGGGCAGGCGCTTATGCCTCTGAGCTATCTCACCAGCCCTTGGCTTTGGTTTTTGAGACGGGGTCTCACTATGTACTTGAGACTGGCCTTGAACTTACTGTGTAGCCCAAGCTGGTCTGAATTTGCAGCAGTCCTCCTGCCTCAGCCTCCCAAGTGCTGGGATTACAGGCATCTGCCACCATGCCCCGCTAAGAAAGTCCTTGGAATTGAGTTGGATGCCATAACCTGGACTAAGAGCTACCAAATACAAGTCAGCAGTACTCACTTGGGTGTTTTAGATAGTAGCCATTTGCACTACAGCAATACAGGGATCTCATTCAATAAGTTTTCTTTGTTACATATATCAGAAACTGTCTAACTGTGCTCACTTTGGCAGCATATATACTAATTTTGGAAGGAACTGACTAACCATCTCTTTTCAGTAGCTCCTGAGGAATATATAGGATTAATAATAATGTGATGAGAATTTCTTCATTCTAATGCTTAGGCCACATTTTTGAGCTTAGAGGCTTATTCTTTGTGTTGAAAGAGTTAATGAATGAAAGACTGCGTCCCAGAATAACAGGAAGTAACTTATGGACTATTTCTTATCTTGCAGTAGCACTTGTACCATGGGCTTAGTCCTGCCTCTCTGGAGTGACACCCTAATTCATTTGGATGGTGATGGGTAAGAGCTTTCCCTTTTTATTCTCCCTCAGAAAGCCAAGGGGTGGTATTCCATCTTAGTGACCCATTCATTCAGTTGAATGGGAGGCCCAGTGTGCCCAACTGAACTGACATGTCAGCTTCTCAATGAGCCCTTTTAAACTCCTGTTTCATAAAGTAGAATAAAAATACAACTTGCCAGAGTCTCTCGCTTCTTTTCTTTTAGGCCAGCTATGGTAGGAATCCAGACAAAGAAGTGGTATTTCGTTGGCTCACTCTTTAATCTAAGCATGTGGGACTGTTGCAGTGCTCTCCCAGAGGATGTGTTCTGTTTCAAATAACCTCTTGCAGCCTCTGCCAGCTGCCAGCCTACAGTATAACCCCTTTCCTATGCTTGTTCTTTCCAGTGACCCCACCACCCCCAGCTCCTGGTGTTTTTAGAATGTGTGCCCAAGAGACTGAGATATTTGCTCCAGTTTATAAAACCAGGGTCTGGTTTGCTAAGAACCCACAGGATTTCCAGATAAAAGTATACAGCAAAACAGTTTGACTGTAGCTATATCTAGGAAATTTTATGTAATCCCATAACTCCAATGGGGGATTCCATTCATTTTTGCCTGGTAGATAAAAATCAAACAATTTGTTGAAGCTTTTCAATCAAATCGTATGCTCTAGTTAACTATGAAATATATGATAATTCCTTCTATTGAACCAGCTGTTGCTAGCCTGGGAAACAACCTTGAAAACTTAAAATTGAAATGATCTATCCTCATTTGTGGATTTCTGTCTTGTTCTCTTTTGTTCTTAGTGGTTTCAGCGTTTCAACAGATAATAGAGTTCACATATTCAAACCTGTATCTGTGCAGGCAATGTGGTAAGATGACTTTTATTATCTCTACAAAAAAAGTGTTTTTTAAACTATTGTGTTTTTTGATATAAGACCAATATTTTATGAGAAGTAGTTATTTTACATGGTACAATGTACTATGAAATGCTGTATGATCATGAGTGCCTATAGGATTTTTCTGTGATCTGTTTGTGTAGATATCTAGTTAAAGATGACCTAGAAGAGCAATTTTTAAATTGTCATAGAGGAAGGCCTTGAGCACTGGTGAACAAGTAAAATTTAGAGGTATTTTTAGGCTCTGGAAGAAACATAATGTATTAGATAGCTGGTTGGGACTGAGTTTTGTAGGGACATACCAACTAAGTTACTTAGCTAAGAGCCAAGTCCAAAACATCATTTTGTTTGTGTGTGTGTGTGTGTGTGTGTGTGCACGCACGTGTGTCCATATGTATGTGTGCGTATGTGTGTGTGTTGCTGGGGATTAAACAGCAGAGCCTTTGCACTGAGCTACATCCTCAGCCATTTTTTTTATTTTGAGACAGGGTCTTATTAAGTCACTGAGCTGTCCAGGCTGTGTTCGATCTTATAATCCTTTTACCTCAGCCTCCCAGAGTACTGGATTTACGGCATGTGCCACCACACCCAGTTTAGAATACCTTACTACTATGCGTTAGCTTTTGAGTTTTTGAGGTAATCAGGGATAATGTTGACAAAATTATATTATAGAGAGAGAAATTTCCATTTGAACTGCTGAGAGTGTTTGCATAATACAAATAAATCCTAGAGAAAATGTTGTTGTTAATAACCTTTAATGGGGTTACTGACACCTTTGAGTTATTTACTATGTGCCAGGCATTTTGCCAGGTGCTTTACATGGGTTATATTTAATCATTACACCAATACCCCAAAATAATATTGTTGGCCTCTTATGGATAAGAAAACTGAGGCTTTAGAGAGGGTACATAACTGGCCTGAGCGTATCTCATTCATTTAGACAAAATAGACTCATTCTTTTTTATTATCTGGAAAGTGATCTAGTATAACCAGAAAATGATAAGACTCTAAATTCTGAATTCATCCCATAGACAGGGATTTAAATTTCAGTTTCTTATTCAGCGGTCTGTTCTGTAGTAGAAGTAACCAAAAGGCATGGAATGGATAGAAGGCAAGCAAACTAAGAAATAAGGGAGCCTGAAAAAGATTTTAGCCTTCTCCCCTCTGAAGTATTATATGTATGTATTATAGGGCAATTGCAGCAGGCTTAAAGAAAACACACAGTGTTTATCCTATGTGGTACACTAAACTGGCCCTCACCTTTGAATCTGTGTAATGAAACAGATTCTTAAGAATTTGACTTATTTTGAGTAATAGAAAGACCGTTTTTGTTTTTGCTTTTTGAGACAGGGTCTCACTGTGTAGCTCAGGCTGGCCTTGAATTCACTATGTAGCCTAAGCTGGCCTTGAACTCTTGGCAATACTCCTGCCTCAGCCTCCCAAGTGCTGGGATAACAGGCATGCACCACTGTTTTTGGTTTTTGAGACAGAGTCTCACTGTTTAGCCCAGGCTGGCCTCAAACTCATAATCCTCCTGCTTTAACTTCCTGAATGCTGGGATTACTGGTGTGTACCACCACTTCCAGCTCTAAAAAGCATTCTTTTTTAAAGATTCTGCAACTTTGTTTTTAAGGAAAAATCGACTGGCATTATTGCCCCCTTATTAAATTGGTAAAAAATGTGCTTTTTAAATTTACATAGCATAGAGTTGCTAAGAATTTAAGGAATAATCAGTCATATACTATTTGTGGAAGAATAACCTGGAGCAACTTTTTTGCGGGGAAGAGGGAGACAGGGTCTCTCCAAGACACCAAATTGCCTGAGCTGGACTCCAACTTGCAGTCCTCTTGCTTTATCCTCCCAGGGTTCTGAGATTACAGGCATGCACCACCCCACTTAGCTGAGAGCTTTCTGGAGAGTGATTTGCCAACATGCCTTACTGTTTTCCATGCCCTTTAACCTAGTAGTTCTAGGTTAAAACTTTGAAATAATCACCATGTGTATGTGCAGAGATTGTTAACTATGTTTGTCAATGCTTTAATAGCAAAAAATATTAAAAAATTTTAAATGTCTGAAAAATAGGAATCAGTTAAATTATGATATACCTATTTCATAGAACATTATGCAGCCATTAAAAATGATCTAGTTGAATATTTATTGATATGGAAAAGTGTTAATTTATACAGTATAAAGTAAAAGCAAATTTTAGATCAAATACAGTATATGGTCATATCTTTGTTTATTATGGATCTATGGGTAGAAAAAAGAACTGGAAAGATCTACACTAACATCTGAACAGTACTTATATCTGGGTAGTAAGATTGCAGTATACTTTTGCATTTTGTGTAAAGACTGTAATGTTTTTGTTCATGTGATACTGGGGATCAAGCCCAGGGCTTCCTGCATTTAGGCAAGCACTCTACCACTGACCTCCATCCCCAATCTATAAATGATTTGAAGTGAGCATGGATCACTTTTTTATGAAGGGAAAAATAAAAAGATTTTTTTGAAGAAAAATATGTGAATGAATTGGGCATAGAATTCTCTTCTTTTTCCTTTGGGAGTGAGATAATAGTTTATAGCTAACAAGACATTTTATTCAACAGATTGAATTTCAACTATGAGCTAGGCATTCTTAGGCACTTGAAATATACCAATAAACAAAACGTGGAAAGATCATTGCTCTTACATGACTTGATTCCAAGTATTTCTAGCTTAAGTTTTTCCTATGTACAGTAGATAACCAAAAGATACTTTGCAGTTTGGTTTAACTTTTTTAGGTTCCTGAGTTCAGATTCAGATGGTTTAGTTAGTCTCAGAATGACCAAAACTGTTTATAGAAAGTAGTTTATGGGGCCAGGGATATAGCCAGTGGCACGGCACCTGCCTGGCAAGCGCAAGGCCCTGAGTTTGATTCCCAGTACCAAAAAAAGGTAGTTTATGTATATGAATAAATGGTTTAAAGAGATTAGTAGACTAAAGCAGCAAAAATGATACATGTAATTACATCAGTACTTCCGGAACATTAATGAACGTGTCCCCATAGCTTAGCAACATCTATCTCTCTGATCTTGTGGAGCCTTTAAGAGTCATGGAGAATGTAGGCTTACATGATTCTGTGCCAAGGGAAATGAATCTTTGTACATTAAATTGTTGACCTCTAGTTTTTTGGTGATACAGCTATAGCATGGTTCCAGCTATAGGATGAATAGCTCTATAAGTCTATTTTTCTAGACCTATTTTTCAATTAAGAGTTTGAAATATGCATGGGTTATTGACTTTTTAGTAACCCACAGTTCTGCAGTGCTCATTTTACAGTGCAACATATCTTTCAGGTCTGCACTACAGAGTTTACACAAGGCTTGCGAAGTTGCCAGAATCCATAATTACTACCCAGGCAGCCTGTTTCTTACTTGGGTGAGTTATTACGAGAGCCATATCAACTCAGATCAATCCTCAGTCAATGAATGGAACGCTATGCAGGATGTGCAGTCCCATCGGCCCGACTCTCCAGCTCTCTTCACAGACATGTAAGTCAGCTTGCAAAACTCCTCTGTGTGACCTACCCAGCAGGTTTCTCTCTAATTTCCTCTTTTGGAGAATTACCCAGCAATAGTAGTCACCATCAATACCATACTTCAGCCACAGGCCACACATAAGGAGAACCCCATTCTTCCTGTTCCCTAAAAAGGCATGAAGAATTTCATGCCTGAGCACAACAGAGTCTCCATGGTGAAGAACTCCAATACCATAAAATCCATTATTCAGATTGCACTTACTTGAAATTTGAATGTGAAGTAATTGGGTTGAAATTTGTGTCAGCATTATCTTTGAAAGGAGCATTTGGTAAGCAAATTAATAGCAAGAAGCTTTTAGAGAGATGTTTGTAGTACTTAAGAAAACAAGATGTTTCCAATCAATTTAAAAGAATACTTTAGTTGTTAAACTAATTTTAAACTTTATATTCAAATTTACTTTCTGTTGAGATTTTTTAAGGACAGTTTATCATTCAAGTGTCTTACTCTGCTCCACTTTGCCTTAAGTCCTTGTCAGCGAGGTTTTTATTAAATTTCCCTGATGTAAGTGGAGATAGTAACTAAAGTTAATATTTAAAGTTAATATTTAACTTTAGTTAGATATTAGTCTAATAAATGCTTTTTACTAAAAAAGGTGAAATTTCTGAGAGTTGTATACAAGAAACAGTCCCAGGGAGTAAGGTGGGATAAAGGCCTGAGGTGGAGCTGATGTTTATTTCCTTTTTAGACTTATGTGTTGAAACTTCTATGGCTATTTTGGAAATTTTTTTACCCTTATTTCCTCCTTTGAAAATTAATCAAAATATTTGTTTTTCTCTGAATTGATCTTTCTGTACTTGCAAGGTATTCTACAGCTAGAAAAGAATAGCTATCTGACCTTACGAATAGGATTTGCTTTATGATTCCTAAAGTCATGCCAAAATAGTTCATGATTTGTTTTAAAGACTTAGTGAGATATTAGTCTAATAAAAGATGAAAATTTCTAAGTCTATTAGTCTAAAAAAGATGAAATTTCTAAGAGTTGTATACAAGAAACAGTCCCAGGGAGTTATTAGTACTAGAACTTCTTCTTCAGTAACCCTAGTCCTTTCAAGATCCCTTTAAAGATACAAATTGGTGGAAAATGTTATTCATGATTTTGTGTTTTACACCTGGCTGATGAATTTCAAAGGACTGGATATCTAGCTAGAGAGAATTTTGAAACTAGAATATACCCTCCAAAAAATGACAAATAAAAGAAATTGCTCATAATCTCTCTACATTCCTGAGCAAAAAAATGTAAAAGGTAGTTCCTGGTATCTAGTAAAGGGTCATTAAATACTATTTCTTGTGTATACTATAATAGCAATTTTAGATATGGTTAATAGCTATCTGTTCATATGAAAAGAATACATGGAAGCTGTAGGCCACACTATTAATGATTATCTTCAGAGATATTTTTATTTTCTTTGTATTATTACATATTTCCCAAATTTTGTCCAGTGAAAACAAAGAAGTAACAGTATGTATGTGTGTGTTGTAATGTGTTTTCCATCCCCTTCATCCTCCCAAAATTGACTAGAAAAGCCTATAAAAGAATGCTGAGTACACAGGGATGATGTATGCCAAAGTGGACTTACATGCTCTACTATGAATAGTTTATATTTGAAATCCAAAGAAAGGAAGAGGGAATATACATCCATAATGTCCACAGTGTACATCTAATGCTATGCTAGGCACTTCATGTATGGTATCTCTTTTAACCTTCATAAGAATCTCAGGAGACAAGTATTATTACTGCCCTTACTTTATTGAAAAGAAAACAAAAGACTCGGGGAATAGAAGGAACCTATTCAAAGTTACATCACCAGTAAGTAGCAGGGGTGAAATTGAAGCCTAAGTCTATCTACTCCCAAACCACTCTGTCTCAAAGAAGCACGAGGGATTGAAAGAAATATTACTAAACTAGGAAATACAGTGTTTGCACACAGGTGCTAAAATTTGTTTTCACCAGTGTCTTTTTAATGAAATACTAAAATTATGCATTTACTTTTTATCACTAGCTATGTCAAGGAAAAGTGAAGCAGAGGTAAAAAATTTTATTCCTAGTCAAGACAGGGCTGCCTTTGCTGATTGAAGGGGAAATGGCTCAGATATTAGTGTATTCTGTATTCTACAGAGTTCATGAGAAGCTAAGAGCCCAAGTGATGTGGAACTCCAAGGCTGTGGGGTTAGAGCATCCATTTTTGGAAATTACCAAAGCTATTTTTGCAGCCAGTGATAAGGCTGTAGGCAGCAAGGGCAGGCAGGATGCCTGAAGCCTTAGTCTGTTTCCATCTCCAAATAAGGAGGTGTAGAGCAGATATCTTTCTTCAGTAGGTATGGGGAAAAAGTGAGGCAGAAAGTGCTTTCTGTCAGCCTTACTCATATTCTGCATAATATGAAATAATGCCTTTAGAGAGAAGCATCCAGTTACATTGAGCCAGTACCTTTCTAGTAATTGGCCAGTCAGCTACTTAGTTTGATTTTATATTAAAGTTCCAAGAGTAATTTTATTTTTAGGAGATTCAGAAGACTAAAGAAAACAACACAATCCTGTAGGTAGAATCTTAGACTGGGCTGACTCAGTATTTTTATTTCCCTGCCAGTTGGTATGATCATCAGCATGTATTTTAATTTGTTTGTTTCCTTTATCTGTAAAATGAGGATAACAATTTCACGGAGATACTGTAAGAGTTGTCATGAAAAGGAAAGCATCTTGGATGGCAGTACTATAGGTAATTGATCCCTACAACCCATTTGGGAGAGAATTTGCCTTATTGAAGAAGGCAAGATTACTCTTCCTGCTTGTCTGTTTTTTAGAATTACAACAATGAATTATCAGCATACAGTAGCATTTTAAACTACAGAAAACCCAATTCCAAAGAGGGTCATAGCACTACCGTACTTAGTAGTCTAGCTCAGTGATACCTAGGTATACTTGATGAGAAAGTATGGAAGTGGTCCTTCATTCAAGAACCACACTCAGTATTCCCAACTTGTCTTTGCGCCTTCATGGATTTATATACATCAATGTATTTGGAGGTTTTAAAACACATATAACATCTTCAGGTAATAATTTCTACATGTTATATTCAATACATTCTTAAAAGAAACTTTTAGAAATGAAACTTTTATTTGCCATGCCTCCGCAGTGTAAATTTGAGGATAATGGAGGCAAAGCTTGCCAGTTTGGAAACATAATAAAATGGTACATTCATTAACTTGTTTCCTCTTTAAGAAAAATCATTATTTCTCTGTCCTCAGACCAACAGAACGTGAGCGAACAGAAAGGCTAATTAAAACCAAATTAAGGGAGATTATGATGCAGAAGGATTTGGAGAACATCACCTCCAAAGAGGTAAGAGACCCTGACTTCCAAGACTAAGTGTAGGATAACCATAATTATGGGGCTAGAAATGGTACATGGTTGGAAGTACAGAGAGACTTTACAGAGATTAGTACAATATGTCATCTTTGTTTCAGATACGAACAGAGTTGGAAATGCAAATGGTGTGCAACTTGCGGGAATTCAAGGAATTTATAGATAATGAAATGATAGTAATCCTTGGTCAGATGGATAGTCCTACACAGATATTTGAGCATGTGTTCCTGGTAAGTTTCAGGGCGGCTTTAAATAGTGTGCTGAAGCTAGTCTGTATGGACTCATGGGGGGAGGAGAGCTGTTGTTAAATATTATTATATTTAAGGAAAATGTAAGCTACATTCAAAGCAAAGGTATTAAGTACTCAAATCTCATCACTTCCTAATCATTTACTACATTTTAATATTATCTGTGCTTTTAAACTTACTTACATCTATTCTTTGGTAGCAGTTGTGTATAATGATATGCTTCTACTCTCTTCCCAGTTCCTCACTCAGTGACATCAAGCTGGTGGATTAAAGTTGACTATAGTAAGAATATTTACAGCCGGCCAGTGAGATGGCTTAGCAGTGTACGCGCCTGCCTGACAAGCGCGAGGGCCCGAGTTCAACTCCCTGAACCCACATACGAAAAAAGGGCCAGTGATATCACTCAGTGGCATGGGCGCCTGCTGGCGCGCGAGGTCCTGAGGTCAACCCCCGGTACCCACAAAAAAAAAAAAAAAAAAAAGAATATTTACAGCAAGGAAACTGACAAATGCTACAAATCACTTTTTTCCCCCAGGTTGTTAAATATATCATCTGTTTTTCATACTACTCGGTTATAAACACCAGTCTGCTGTAGTTTTGTACAGTAGTTTTATAGTTTGTAGTTTTATAGTTTTGTACAGTAGTTTTATAGTTTATAGTATATCTAAATAGCATGATGGCGGGGAGGGGGCTGGGGATTGAACCTAGGGCCTCATACATGCTAGGCAAGCACTGTACCACTAAGCTACATCCCTAATCCTAAATAGGATGATCTTTAAAGTCCTTCTTTTAAGTCTGCCAAATGTTTCTAAGGTCTAATATATTTGAGCAGAGCAGGTAGGAATTACTTACAACTGAGAAGCTATTGGACTTATTTTTTTAATTACTTACAACTGAGAAGCTATTGGACTTATTTTTTTAATTACTTACAACTGAGAAGCTATTGGACTTATTTTTACGGTTCTGGGCATCGAACCCAGGGCCTCATATTTGCTAAGCACATGCTCTACCACTAATCTACATCCCAGTCCTGGACTCTTAAAACATGTAGCTACACTTTGAATCCCCAGTGTACTTTTCATGACTATCAAAAAGTCAGTGACTAAAAATTGTTCTTTATAGTTCCCAAACACTCAGTGACCTGTAATTAGCCCAAGGTGACCTCTCTGACAGGCAAGTTAGGAAAAGTTCAAATATCCTAAGGCCCATTTTATTCTCAAATGTTTAAGCATTCTAGTTTTCATCTGTATATGATAGTGGGAACAAGATTAACAAGGATAATTAAAATCAATGAGGAATCCTAAAACTTTATTTTTATTTCCACCCCCCCACCACATACTTTGACCAAAAATGTTAACAGGAACTAATCAGTTGGTTTGAATTTCATTTCCTTTCTATGGTAAGGACATTTATGAAGTTTGAAAAGGTTAGAAACTGGGAAATATGTAGAGCTTTTGCAAATGGGAAGGAGAACAAGAATTGGAGGGAGCAAGAAAGGATGGGAGGGGAGGGGGACAAAAAAAGAGTTAAGATGTGTTACATATATGTACAAACTCACCACAATAAATGTAATCATTATGTACTGAAAATATGTACTAATAAAAAAATAAAAAGAAAAAACTGGGAAATATGAAAGAAGAAGAATAAGTATACAGAAACTGACTCACCCTGAATATTCAAGAGTTTATTTCACCAGGCAATCAGACTGTGTGCCATTGAAGGCTTATGCCCTGAGTTATTTGTTGGCATGTGTGTCTCTAAAGTGATTCATAGTGAACTAAAGCTATGAAATTACTCACACATAGCTTGGAAGGAAACTTCTTTGCATTACTTTCACTTGGCCTATATATGTTGCTGTTTCTGAATGTATATCATACCAGACTTTCCATTTGTAAGGCACCTGGTTTTGTTGTCTCTGAGGTATACTTCTGTGAAGGTTCAAAGATATCCAGCTCTTATATTGTGTTATCTATAGAAAACTTAGAAATCATTCATTCAGATGGGCTCTGCCCCCAACTCTCTTGAGTCCAGAGCTTGGATTTTAGCACCTTAAAAGGGTATGTTCATGATGAATATAAAATACAGTCAATTACTGGCTGATCAACCTATTTTATTCCATACATATTTCCTTAAGTCTCTGCCACTACTTCCTCCAGATCTACTTCCTCTCCCACTCCTCAAATGGTATAAGAGAAAGTTTTAATAATATTCTAAGCAGAAAAAATAATCTAATTGATCCAAATTTATATTTCCATATCAACTACAAATGTATCTGAGTTTTTGTACCAATAGATTCATCTTATGACTTCATAATTCTTTCCTGAGTTTTTTTCTTACTATAAAAATAATTTATGTTGGGCCGGTGAGATGGCTCAGCAGCGTAAGCACCTGCCTGGCAAGCACGAGGGCCCGAGTTTGACTCCCGGAACCCACATACAAAAAAAGGGCCGGTGATATCGCTCAGCTGCATGGGCGCCTGCTGGGCACAAGGTCCTGAGGTCGAACCCTGGTACCCACACAAAAAAATAAGAATAATAATAATAATTTATGTTTATTGTAAAAATGTTGCAACAACAAGTAACATTTAATCATCACCAAAACAGATAATCATTGTTACCTTTTGTTATTGCCTTGCAGTCGTTTTTACATATATGTGTGTGTGTTTTATATTTATGCAATATATGGACTTTTTTTTTTTTTTTTTTTTTTTAATGTGGGTACCAGGAATCGACCTCAGGACTTTGCGCTTGCCGGGCAGGCACTTGTGCCGCTGAGCCATCTCACCGGCCCTGGACTTTTATTTTTTAGAGCAGTTTTAGGTTCACAGGAAAATTGAGAAGAAGATAACGGAGATTTCCTCTCAATATGCGTAGCCACCTGCATGATCAAATCCCCCACCAGAATGGTACATTTGTTAACAATTGATGGACCTATATTGGAGTGTCACTTAACCAAAGTCCATCACTTACATTAGAATTCACTCTTGGTGTTTTACATCATATGTGTTTGGACAAATTTATGACAGCTATCTACTACTACAGTATCACACAGAGTTTTTACTTTTTAAATACATATTTATTTACATAGTTTTGAACAAAGGAAAATCTCTTCAACTTCAGATATAATTCTATTTTCTAGAGAATGGACATTTTCTTTCCATTGTGAATATTTTTTTTATTTGGAAAAACATCTTCCAAATTGGAGAATCCTGAAATTTAACTCCTATCCAATAAAACAAGTACACAAACAAGTTGTCTAAAAATATTATACTTGTTCCTTTGGGGCTTCTTCTCTCTTTGTTTGTACTGCCATATCCTATGTCCAAACCCCTGTCTCTTCTCCAGTGAATTTGTACACTGCTGTCTTTCCCAGCAATTGACATGGAAAAAGAGGTCTTATCCTAGCTACAAGTCATGGTGTTAATTTTCTGCAAAGTCATCTCATCTGGTGCATAGCTGCCATGCCTGGAGCTCGACCAGATTGTGTGAAGAGACAGCAGGATTTTTCCCTCCCTTTGGAAGAATGCTCAGCTCTGCAGTGTACTGCACAGAGATCTATTTATTTGGAAAGGGATCCAGAGGGAGCATGAAGAACATAGTTTAAAGACAATCTTTAGTGAATAGAGAAGATATTGATTGGTGGGAAGCCAGGATGTTAACTAGAAAAAAGGTTCTTCTACACCCTTACAAGTGTATGACTTCTCTGAGCTGGAAGCCTTTGCCCAGCCAAATTTCAATATCAACAGCTCTACTGGAGGCTGTACAGTTTGGCTGAGAAAAACTAGATGTGAACAGAGACCCCTTACAGAAAAGCAAGCAACTTTCTTAAATAAGGGAAACACAAGAGTATTGGACATACAACCAGTAATTTTGCTTACAAATAAGAAAAATAGAATTTTTACTGTGGGTTATCTTTTTCAAGATTTGATACAATCTTTTTAAAAGAGTAGGGGCTGGTGATGTAGCTCAGTGGCATAAGCGCCTGCCTGGCAAGCACAAGGTCCTGAGTTCGACTCCCGGTACCCACATATTAAAAAATAAAAGAGTGTTGCCTCAAACTTATTACTTTTACTGGAAATGCAGAGAAATGGAGAGTATATGAATAGATGAGACAATAATGAAGTGGAGGGCCGGTGAGATGGCTCAGCAGCATAAGCGCCTGCCCAGCAAGCGCTAGGGCCCGAGTTCGACTACCGGAACCCACATAAGGAAAAAGAGCCAGTGACATCGCTCAGCGGCACGGGCGCCTGCTGGTGCGCGAGGTCCTGAGGTCGGCCCCCGGTACCCACAAAAAAAATAATAAATAAATAATGAAGTGGATTATTTTTATCATAGTCATGATTTTTGTCTCTGCACTGAAAATGTGTGGCATAAACTTCTCTTAAAAAGAAAAGTTAATAGCTTATGTCTGCTTACCACAGTAATGTGACTTACAACGTTGAGGGTATAAGCATAGTATGATAAAGAAAATAGGGATACCAGACCTTGGCTATTATGTCATGTTGTTTTTATCCTAGTAGAACCCCCAGTACAATGCTTATTTGCTATAAATGTACTCTTCTCTTTTATTTTGCTTGGAACAGTGGGACCCAGCAAGACTTTTTCCTGAGGATAACATTTGAAAAGAATCAGTTACTTGGATCTGTAACCAGTGTACAGTGTGAGGGAGCCAGAATGAAAGATGGAAATGAACTTACTTAAAAATATAAGGGGCTGGGGATTTAGCTCTAGGCAGTGGTACAGCACTTGCCTAGCATGTGCAAGGTCCTGGGTTCAATCTCTAGTACATATAAGCTATGTTTTTGCATAATTACAGTACACAGAATATAATGGAAACCCCTATAGAGTTATGTCATTATAAACCTGAAAAGGTGGAGGTTAAAAAAAAATGATTGGGTCTGTGGAGAGCCCCAGGAGGCTAGTATTCGTGGTATTTGTGTTGATGACAGAAAAGTAATAACACCAAGTTGACTCTAGTTCTTTCAAATTGAACCTGAAGCAGCACTAAGCACAGTCCAAGTCATTTTATATGGACTTCACTGAGTCAGTGACCAGTGCCTTTCATACTTTTCCACCACATGCACACATCCTGCCCTCCAACTCTTTAGGTGCAATATAATGCACCAGAAAAATGTGAGCTTCAGAATCAGATCTAGGTTGATTCATAAACACTGCTTTGTTCGGTCAGCAACCTCCCAGGTGCCAGACACTAGCCAGATGCACAGGTTGTATAGGAAGCAAGAGACCTGGTTTCTACCCTCAAGAAACTTACATTACAGTAGACAAAATAGTTAGAAAATAAGGCTACAATAGAAATATATATAAGTAAAAATTGTGATACATGCTTGAGCAAAATATCAGATTACTATGAGTGATAGTAACATAAGACATCTAACTTAGGTTGGATGGTCAAAGACACCTCTCCTGCTCTGTCGTTTCGAGCAAAAATGATTTGAATTTTATGAAGGTCACTTTTCTTACCTGTAAAAAATGAAAATGCAATTAACTTTTTCCCCCATGCTACGGATGAAACCCAGAACCTCATGCATGCTTGGCAAGTGTTCTACCATTTAGCTACTTTTCTAAGCCCATCTATTTATCTATATATAGATAAGGTCTTGCTAAATTGCCCAGGCTGGCTTTGAATTTGAGATCCTCCTGCTTTATCCTTCTGAGTAGCTGGGATTATAGACATGCACCACCATGACCAGTGAAGATAACTTTCTTACTCTGTCATTTGTGAAAATTTTAAGTATAATAACGTATAAACCACCTGTGATAACAGAGAGCACTGAGTAGATGTTATTGGCCCTCTTTAAACTCTACTGCGTCCCTCACAGTACTCCTTTTCAAGTAACTATATTTGATTGATTTCCTAATAATCCCTAACCTTGTCTTCTTCATTCCATAGGGCTCGGAGTGGAATGCTTCCAATTTAGAAGACTTACAGAACCGAGGGTAAGAACACAGAGCAATTGCTGACACCCTCATGTAACAAAAGTCCCTGTTTAATCTCTACATTTTCCCATCAAAGTGCTATCAATGGGTAACTTTAATCTTAAGAGTTTCAATTGATTCTGATGATTTATAAAATAATAAAAATTAAAATGGCTGTTGTCTATTTCATCCTCCCAAGAAGGATCAACTGAGGTGGGAGGGGGCATTGTTTTGTTTTGTTTTGTTTTGTTTTGTTCTGTGAGGACTGGGCATTGAACCCAGTAACTTGTGTATGTGCGGCAAATGCTCTACCACTAAATTGTATCTCTGGTCCTTTTTTTTTTTTTTGAGACAGGGTCTCAGTTACCCAGGCTGGCCTTAAACTTACTATCTTCCTGCTTCAACATCCTGAGTAGCTGGGATTACAGGCATGCACTACCACACAAGGGAAGATCATCTAATAGAAGGGCTTCAAAAGGAAATGTCCAAGTCTTTGGTGCAGTTTAAACTCAAATGTAGTTTTGGGTTCCTGTGTTATGTAAGAGTACATAAAACTGCGTATTTTGGGTTTACAGAGCTGTTCATTCAACATTTACTAAGCATTTTCTGTGAGTCAGGTGCACTCCTGACTCGTCAGCTAGTAATCCACAGACTAAAATTAGATTCAGTCCCTCTCTTTTTGTCCTTTTGTAACTGTTTGAAGACGAAATAGGTTATGAATATAAAATAGGCAAGCTCCAAAATTGAATAAGAAAATTTACCTTGTATTAAAAAAATTACCCCAGGCAGTGTGATTATTAAGACTGTAGCAATTGAGACGACAGTGAATATTCAGCAAGCAAAAAAGCTATCATTCTTCCCTTTTTAATTCTTAGCTAATGCAGCTACGTTTCTCAGTGAACTTCAGGAGAAAGATCATCCCATTAAGAAAAAAAAATTGGGCTAGGGATGTGACTCAGTGGTAGACTAGCACCTCCCTAGCATGTGTAAGCCACTGGGTTCAATCCCCAGCACCACAAAAAGAGAGAGATGGGATACAAAATCAACACACAAAAATCAGTAGCATTCCTGTACACCAATAATGAAATGAGGAAAAAATTCCATTCAAGATAACTTCAAAAAATTAAATATCTAGTATCTAGGAATCAACCTAGACAAGAAAATAAAAGACTACTATAATGAAAGCTACAGAACACTGAAGAAAAATATTGAAGAGGGGCCGGTGAGATAGCTCAGCGGCATAAGCGCCTGCCTGGCCAGCGCGAGGTCCTGAGTTCGACTCCCAATACCCACATAAAGGAAAAAAGGGCCAGTGATATTGCTCAGCGGCACAAGTGCTTGCTGGCAAGCATGAGGTCCTGAGTTTGACTCCTAGTACCCACATAAAAAAAAAAAAAAATTGAAGAGGACATCACTTGTTCTTGGATCAGCAGAATTAATATTTTTTAAATGGCCATATTACCAAAAGCAATCTATAGGTTTAATGCAATCCCTATTAAAATACCAGCAACATTCTTCACAGAACTAGAAAAAACAATCCTAAAATTCATATGGAACCAGAAGAGACCTACAATAGCCAAAGCAATCCAGAGCAAAAACAACAAAGCACAAGGCATCACAATACTGGATTTCAAGTTATAGTACAAAGCTATAATAACAAAAACAGCATGGTACTGGAACAAAAATAGATTTGTGGACCAATGGAATAGAACAGAAGACACAGAAACAACCCCATGAACCTTCAGTCATCTGATTTTTGATAGAGGGGCCAAAAACATGTTGGAGAAAAGATAGTCTCTTTAACAAATGGTACCAGGAAAACTGGTTATCCATGTACAGAAGACTGAAACTAGATCCATATCTCTTACACTGCACTAAAATCAAAATGGATCAAAGGCCTAGATATAAAAACAAATTTTGAAACTACTGGAAGATAACATAGGGGAAACAGTTGAAGCCATAGCCACAGGCAAATACTTCTTGAACAGAACTCCAGTAGTGTTGGAAATAATGTCAAGAATCAGCCAGGTATGGTGGCACACACCTGTAATCTCAGCACCCTAAGAGGCTGAGGGAGGAGGATCACAAAGTTTGGTCACAGCCTAGGCAACTTAGTGACTTAGCGAGACCCTGAATCAAAATAAAAAATAAAAAAAAAAGGGCGAGGTGTGGAGCTCAGCGTGAAAGCCCTGGCTTCAATCCCCAGTAAAAATAAAGAAATAAATAGATAAAAATTTAAAAATAAAATCAACAAATGGTATTATATCAAATTAAAAGGCTTCTACAAGACAAGGAAACAATCAACAGAGTGAAAAGACAACCTACAGAAAAGTAGGTTACCATTTTTCTGAAAGAGGACTAATATCTAGAATATATAAAGAACTTAAAAAACATTAACCCCCCAAAATAAATGACCCAATGAAAAAATAGTCAAATGAACTGAATACACTCTTTTTGAAAGAAGTACAAATGGCTAATAAGTACATGAAAGAATGTTCATCATCATTTTTTTAAACACAACTTTATTGAGATATAACTGGCATACAACAAATTGCACATATTTTAAGTGTATAATTTGATAAATTTTGACATAGGTAAATACTCATGAAGCTATTACCTTGCTGTTTTGTCTTTTATTTTGTACTTTGTATGTTGGGTTTCTCATATAAGACAAACCATATGATATTTAAGTTTCTGTGCCTGATTTACTTCACTTAACATTATGGTCTCATGGTGCATCCATTTTCCTACAAATGACTCAAGTTTATCCTTCTTTATGGCAAACTACTATTACATTATTTATAAATGTCACATTTTCTTTATCCATTCATCTGTTGATGGACATATACGCTGCTTCCAAGATATAGCTATTACAAATTTTAATGCTATAGACATGAGTATGCATGTATCACTGTAATATAATGTCTTTAACACTTTCAGAAAGATAACCTAGAAGAATAGCTGAGTGAAATGGAATTTCTATTTTTAGTTTTTTTAGGAACATCCATAGTGATTTACATAATGGTTGTACCAGTTTACACTCCCACCGGCAATGAAAAAAGATTCATTCCCCACCCCCTGCAGCCTCTCCCGCATTTGTTATTATTTGATTTCTTGATGATAGCCATTCTTTCTGGAGTGAGATGAAATCTCAATGCAGTTAACTATCTAAAGATTACTAAAGCTTTATAGTTATACTGTTAAAGATATAGTGGGTTGGGAATGGGGGAATGCAAGAGGAAAAATATGAAACCTTAAACTATATGATATGAGAAGGAGGAGAGAGAAGTGATACAAAAGATCCTATTGGGGAGTAGAAGGATGTTTATGGGATTAGGTAATTGTAACAGAAAAAACTCATGAGAAATAGAAGATTAAAAAAATGGAAAAGAAAGAAATTATATGGGAAATAAAAATAAGAAAAAGTAAAAGGAGAAAAATTAAAGGGAAGAGAGGGGAAAAAAAAGAAAAAAGAAGTTAAAAAAAAAAAAAAAAAAGGTAGGAAGCAAGGAAAAGAGACAAAGGAAAATTCCCCAAACCTCAATAAACTGGTGAAGAATAAAGAGGAAAGGAAAGAAGAAAAAAATCAAGGAATACTCAACACGCACTAAGAAAAAAGAAAAAGAAAGAAATTTCCCTGTGATTTGGAATGTGTGGTTTTCTTCCAGGTTCTACAATTTGGGGGCAGTGTCCAAGTCAAGATGTGGACCTGTTCATGCTGGTTGATAAAGAAGACTATCAGGCCCCAGGTCCATGCTGGATGCAGCCACCAGCAGGAAGTAGGAGTAGGGTGAGGGGACCAATGCCCAGACTTTCAAACCCAGAGCAACTCTGGCTGGGCCTGTCCCCTGGCCATGGGGGTAAAGCCTGTGTACTTTAGCTCAAACCCTTCAAGGGGTTCCTTTCCAGCCTGCTTTCTGACCATGCTGTCTCCTGTAGCTGTATTTCACCCAGTTACTGTGGGAACGTAACACTGGCAGCCCTGAAGTGAAGCCGTAGCCACTTGCTCTAAGTCCCAGGCTCAAACAATCAACCCTGTATAAATACATTTTCTTTATCCATTCATCTATTGATGGACATATAGGCCACTTTCAAGATTCAGTTATTGTGAATTGTGCTGCTTCAAACATGGATATGCAAATATGTCTTTAACTCTTTCTTGACGATACTGTATCTAGAAGGGGAATAGCTGGGTCAAAACTAGTTTTAGTTTTTTTAAGGAGTCTCCATACTGATTTCCGTAATGGTTGTACTAGTTTATATTCCCACCAATAACGTATAAGGGTTCCTTTTTCTCTTCAGCCTCTCCAGCATTTATTATTTGATTTCTTGGCTATAGCCATTCTTTCTGGAGTAACATAGAATCTCAGTGTCATTTTAATTTGCCTTTCCTTAATGACCAGAGATGTTGAACATTTATTTTTTCATGTATTTATTGGCTACTTGTACTTCTTCTGAGAAGTGTCTGTTCATTTCAGTTGCCCATTTTTTGATTGGGTCTTTTATTTGGAGGGGCCTGATTTTTTTTTTTTTTTTTTTTTTTTTTAGTTCTTTATATATTCTAGATGTTAGTCCTCTGTCCAAGAAATAGCTGGCAAAAATGTTTTCCCATTTGTCTCTTTACTCTGTTGGTCATTTCTTTTGATGTGGAGAAGGTTTTTAATTTGATGTAATCTCATTTGTTGATTCTTGGTATTATTTCTTGTGCAACCAGGGTTCTGTTCAAAACATCTTTGTCTATGCTTATGCCTTCAAGAGCTTTACCTATTTTACCTCCAATGTATTGTTTCTGTTTTAACATTTAGATCTTTGACCCATTTTTATTTTAGTTGAGTACCTGGTGAGACCTATGGGTCTATATTTAGTCTTCTGCATGTGGATAGCCAGTTTTCCCAGTACCATTTGTTAAAGTGGCTATCTTTCCTCCAGTATGTTTTTGGCCCTTTGTCAAAGATTGGGTAGCTGAATGTGCCTGGAGTTGTTTCTGCATCCTCTGTTTGTTCCACTGATCTACATTTCTCTTCCCCACCCCCAATACCATGTTGGTTTTATCACTGTAGCTTTATAGTATTACTTGAAGTCTTGAGGTTTTGATGCCTCCTCATTTGCTATTGTTGCCCAGAATTGCTTTTACTATTCTAGGTCTCCTCTGATTCCATATCAATTTTCTCCAGTTCTGTGAGGAATGCTCTTGGTATTTTGATTAGAATTGCTTAAATCTGTATGTCAGTTTAGTTTAGTTTAGTTTTGTTTTGTTTTGTTTTGTTTTGTTTTGTTTTGTTTTGAGACAGGGTCTCACTAGGTAGTGCAGGCTGGTCTTGAACTCACTATGTGGCCCAAGCTGACCTCGAACTCACGGTGATCCTCCTACCTCAGCCTCCAGAGTGCTGGGATTATAGGCGTGTGCTACCATGCCCAGCTCCTGTATATCAGTTTTGGAATATGGCCATTTTGACAATTTTGGTTCTGCCTGTGCAGGAGCAGAGGATATCTTCCCATTTTCTGATGCCTTCTTCAATCTCCTTTGTGAGAGTCATGTGCTTGTTTTTAAAATTAAAAAATAAAAAAAATCTTTCTAGTAATGGGCTTTGATAATAAATAAAAACAGATCTGATTCATGTCCCAGAAACATTTTAGCCATTTGGCCTTAACCACATAAAGTTGGTTAACTGTGTCTTTCTCTTTTCATAGTCACTTTGACTTCGAGTTTCAGTTCATCAAGCCCCACATTTGGTTCTGAGTAGGAAACAGCTTCTTCAGAATATATTTCATATTCTATTGTTGGAATAAACTCTAGTGATGTCTAGGTCTACACAGCATTGAGAAAAGATAAACCTTTGGCCAATTAAATGAAGGCATTTTTTGAGATGCTGCAGTAAGAGATAATAGAAGAAAATTTTGATAAATCCTTTTCTGTGTGCAGTTCAGTATGAGAGACCCCTCAGACACACCCACTGCTGTAGCAGCCAAGAATGCAGCCAAATAGAGTTAAAGGAGTTTCAAGTCCAAGTTTCCTCTGACCCTCCCAGCCCTGGCCTCATTTGCCTTTCATTATTTTAGAGAGAGTAATAGAGCAATTTCTAACAATTTTGCATTTAGAAAAATAGGAAGTTTTTTCTTTTCTGTTTTTCTTGGGGTACATGTCAATAGTCTGATTTTATTCAATCAATCTTAGTGACAGAAATTATGTTAGGGATCTTAGGTTGATTCTTTGGAGAAAAATACAAGGCCATATGAAGAGACTATCAAAAATAAGATTGTGCTGGGCATGGTAGCACATGCCTATAATCCCAGCACTCGGGAGGCTGAGGCAGGAGGACCATCCTGATTTTGAGGCCAGCCTGGGCTATACAGTGAGTTCAAGGCCAGCATGAACTACATAGTGAGACCCTGTCTCAAAAAAAAAAAAAGAAAAAAAGAAAAAAGATTATGTAACTATGCATAAACTGAAAGTGGACTTTAAGCAAGGTGTGGTGGTGCATGCCTGTTAAATCAGCTACCTGGGGGCTAAAGTGGGAGGATCATGAGTCTAAGACCAGCCTGGGCAACATAGTGTAACTCTGTCTCAAAATTTAAAATGAAGACTAGAGATGTACCTCGGTGGCAGAATGCCCTAAGTTTGATCCACAGAACTGCCCAAAAAAAAGAAAAGAAATATTTAGATTTTGAACTTGGCACGTAGCTCTTTGCTTAGTAACTCCCTCATGTCCAGACATACCCAGACTCTGTCAAACAATTTCTTTACTAAACAGCTTCTTAGTTTTTGGCTTTTTCATTATTTTTGTATTTAATACATAGAGTAAACATGTTTTAAATAAGAAAAACAGTGCTGGAAATTGGATTAGCCTGGCAGTAGAGCACACTTTCTCCCTTGGTTTTCTCACAGGGTGCGGTATATCTTGAATGTCACTCGAGAAATAGATAACTTCTTCCCTGGAGTCTTTGAGTATCATAACATCCGGGTATATGATGAAGAAGCAACGGATCTCCTGGCTTACTGGAATGATACTTACAAATTCATCTCTAAAGCAAAGTGAGTAATAATCTACACACATATTCTGATCCCTGTTCCTGAAGCACCACACATGGCTGGGGCCAAGGGCTATAGATAACTTACTATTGGTACTCAGGAAAAAAAAAAATGACATAAAGGAAAAAGGGGAGTGAGACTTTGCAATTATAGGCAAAAGACTAGTGACCTAATACTTTTCTTTAAGTGAATGAAACCCCTCATGCTGGCATCATATTTCCATTAAGCACAAAGTTAAAGACAATAGTATACCACAGCTAAAGAAGTAGAAATGACATGAGCCAAATGAAATCAGTTCAGGGTCGGGGGAAGAAAAGGAAAAGAAAAGAAAAGGGAGACGTGGAAGAAATTCTGCATGAAATTCTTAAGTTTTCAATGGGGATGTGTGTAAATTACATAACAGAAATTATTCTGGGTAGGTGGAATCCTGTTCATCTTCTCTGAAGACAGTAGAGAAACATAGTGAGCTTTGGAAACGTTTTCCCATTTTTTTACCCAAGATCTTAATACATGCTAGGCAAGCTCCTTACTGACTGAGCTATATCCCCAGCCCATTAATTGACTCTTTTAGTGAAACTATTTAGTATTAACCTAGTGCTTAATATTAATGCCAACACTGCATTTTTTTAAGTCCCTGAGGATTTCTATGCCAGTCCCATTCATTTCCTCACTATAAGGAATCATAGATGAGCTTGTCAGCTACATCTTCCTTCAGGTAGGACTACATTCAAAAAAATGTCATTGGTGAAAAACACTTCTATTTTTAAAGTTCTCCTTCAAGAAGATTCCACATTTCTGTTGAGGAACTTCGTGGTCAGGACATTCTTGCTCTTAGTTACCTTGAATCCTCATGCTCTGGCCTCTATTCCTTTAGCCTGTAGCCAGTAGCTAAAAGAGTGCTTTATTTTCTTGAAGCCTATTAACACATTATTCACAGTAATAATTCATGGCATGCTTGCTTTGTGTCAGTTACTTTATGGGTGGGTTTGTTTGTTTGTTTGTTTGTTGAGACAAGGTATCACTGTGTAGCCCAGGCTGGCCTCAAACTCAAGTGATCCTCCTGCCTCACCCTTCCAAGTGCTGGAATTACAGGCGTGTGCCACTGCACCCAGCTTTTTTTTATTTTATGGGGTGTGTGTGTATGTGTGTGTGTATGTGTGTGTGTGTGTACCAGTTGCTTTATATGCACTCTCTTGTGTAATGTTTTCTAAACTCTAGAGAGACAGATGCTGTTATTATCCTGTATGAATGAGGACAGTCCATAGAGATGAGATTCAGAATGGTTAAATAACAAGGGGTAGAAATAAGGTTGTGTTTATATCAAAGTCCATGTATATAGGAATAGTCTAGTTCCGTAAGAAAAGTGGACTAATAAGAGTAGGCAAGTTGTCAGGGTCCCATGTAAAGAGTCTAGAGTTCAAGGGAAAACCCTATTTATAGTAAAAAAAAAAAAAAAGAGCTCGTTGCAGCTGGGATTAGGGAGACATATGAGGCACCAGCGGCACAAATGGAGGCACTCCCTTTCAGACTTCTGCGGGTGTAGGTCAGCATCTGAGAGTGCTTCCTGAAATGCTGTGCTCTGGGAACCTCCTGTATCTTAGACTAATCAGGACCTCAATTCCCAATATAATGCCCTTAATGTGAACAACCCTGTGTTTATGGACAAGGGGGCTGAAATTAAAGGGTAGAATTAGGTTACGTGAAAACTGACTTAGATTTTTTACTACGAGTTAGAAGCTGTCCTCTGAAAAATCCCAGTTGAAAATGTGCCAAAAGATGTTTTCATGGGAGATTTCATAATTGCATTTTACTTAGGTTTATCCAAGTTTGAGCACCTTTGATGCCTGCAGGAATAGACCTGAAATTTGATACACTAATGTTGTCAGAGGTCAATGGGAAAATACAGAGCACATGTCTTAATTTTCATCTTGAGTCCCTGGCATTGGCTTTGTAACTGTAGTTTAAGTGACAACCTTGTAGTACCATAAATAAAACAAATATTTCTCAGTCATTTAAAATAAGCACACAGAGACACACATCCAAGCCAACCTTAGGACATCAAAATTTGAACCTAATTGACAGGTAAAAGGCTAATCTCTCCTCTCTCTTGAGACTGCTTCAGTTATTCCAAACCATTTTCTGTATTCCTGTAGTTTATCTGACTCATTCATTTTTGGCATGTAACCTGTTTCTTTGCATTAATACTTAAGTCTTTCATATATCTGTCTCTAGAAACAAGATTATAAGCTTCTAGGCAAAAGCTTTGTCTACCATCACACGAGTGAGTCAATGAACTGACTTCTCCTTAAACTTACAAATACATATTTTCATTTATTGGAATAGCTACTTGAGAATGATTCTAGAATCTATAGGGCTGGTGAGGTGGCTCAGCGGCGTAAGCGCCTGCCTGGCAAGCGCGAGGGCTCGAGTTCGACTCCTGGTACCCACACACGGAAAAAGGGCTGGTGATATCGCTCAGCAGCACGGGCGCTTGCTGGCACGCAAGGTCCTGAGGTTGACCTCCGGTACCCACAAAAAAAAAAAAAAAAAGAATCTATGTATACTAGTGATGAGCAGCAGTTCTTTTTTCCCAGATTTTAAAATGTTCCTACTTAAGTATCTGGCAAATGTAATCGGCAAATCCATAGTTTGTTCGTACATTTAGAAAATATTTGAGGGCTTACTATGTGCCAGACACTGTATTGTTAACAGAATTAGCATCACTAAAGAATGGTCATATTCAAGGTAACTAGGTCTGGCATAGTAAGATTCAGGTGTTTTGTTTGTATAGCTTTATGGTAGCTTTGTTTTCTGTTCCTTTCACCCCATTAAAAAAACAATGGGCTGTGGCTGGGGATGTAGAGTTCTTGCCTTGCATGCACAAGGCCCTGAGTTTGATCTGCAGCACCACAAAAAAAAAAAAAAAAAAAAAAAAAATAGGCTAGCTGGGCAAGGTGGGGCATCCCTGTAATCCCAGCACTCAGGAGGCTGAAGCAGGATTGTCCTGAGTTTGAGGCCAGCCTGAACCATATAGGGAGACCCTCTTTCTCAAAAAAAAAAAAAAAAAAAAAAAAAAAACGGGCCTAAGTGTGACTCAGTGCTACAGCACATGTTTAGTGTGCATGAGGCCTTGGGGTTCAGTCCCCATCCTTAAAAAAAAAAAAAGATAGGCCAGGGATGTAGCTCAGCCGCACGGCACCTGCCTGGCAAGCACAGGGTCCTGAGTTCAATTCCCAGTACCGAAAAACAAACAAACAGGGCTGGTGAGATGGCTCAGCAGCATAAGCGCCTGCCTGGCAAGTGGGAGGGCCCGAGTTCGACTCCCGGACCCACATACGAAAAAAGGGCCAGTGATGTCGCTCAGCGGCATGGGCGCCTGCTGGCGCACGAGGTCCTGAGGTCGACCCCCAGTACCCACAAAAAAAAAAAAAAAAAAAGATAGCTGTCATTCATTCCACCCTCATCACTGAGAAAGTCATGTGGCACATTAAATGCACCCATTCATACTCTCTGAGTTATATAGCCAGTCTCTAGACAAGACGCCAATTGTGGTGTTGTGAAAAATAGTATCTCGGGCTATGTCTGAGTAGAGAGGAAGGTGAGTTTCATTTGACTTGTGCCTTCCTCCAGGGACAGAACCCTTATTGGAACTTAAACTGGAAGCAACTCATAACATTTGAATAGTGAATCATTACCACACCTTTAACACAGGAGAACACCAGCCGTGAGCATGTTCCACAACACACAAAATGGACTACAGTCTCTAAATTCAAAATGTCTCTACTCTCATTGCATTTACTATATTTAATTTTCTCTGTTTTCCCCACTGAATCCTACCTATTAGGTAAAAGCTGTATGTTACTTATGTTTGCATCTTGGCAACTTGCACATTATCTTACGTATGGTAAAATGCCTGGTAAATGATTGTTGAATTAGAGACTTAATGTTGACTGTTGTTTAAGAGAATACTTAAAGCTGCCTAACCTATCCTTGCATTTGACCATAGAGGTACATAAGTGTACCAAGATGGGGAGATGGCATAGCATGAAAATGGGAGGGTGGGACAGGAGACTTGGAAAAATCTAGAACTTGGCTTTTAAAATGTACTCAATATAGCTTTTCTCTATTCTGTACCTCAATCCTCCAAACTAGGAAACATGGATCTAAATGTCTTGTGCACTGTAAGATGGGGGTGAGTCGCTCAGCCTCCACCGTGATTGCCTATGCAATGAAAGAATATGGCTGGAATCTGGACCGAGCCTATGACTACGTGAAGGAGAGACGAACAGTGACCAAGCCCAACCCCAGCTTCATGAGACAATTAGAAGAGTACCAGGGGATCTTACTGGCAAGGTGAGTCCATCAGTGACTATCTCAAGATGCTCCCTCCTTCAGGCTCTGGAAGGAAAGACGAAGTGTGCATTCCTACACCCAGTTCTCAACCAAATTTGGATGTGATTTTAACTCCTTTTTTTTTTTATTTTAAAGAGAAGAAAAAAAATAATAAAAACAAAATTTCAAAACAACATAATAGGAGGGTAACAATGGTTAATACATTATGTTAGTTACTCAGGGTACAAGATATCAGCATTCAATTGTCCAAACATTACTGGCATAAACCTTTCTCTTCAATGAACTAAGCAAAATTAGTAGTGTATCTATCTTAACCATCTTATATATAAATACAATTTTTTTTCTTTTCCCTTCTTTCTTTTCCCCATTCCCCCATCCCAGACTCTCTTTCCTTTTGACCAGTTTCTTTCTGATTCATCATGTCTATTGTACATGGATCTTATTTACTCTTTCAGTTTCTCACACTAGGGAGACAATACGATGTTTACACATGTGCATCCGGTTAATTTCACTTATGAGTATTTTCTCAAGTTGCATCCATTTACCTATAAAAGTCTCCAGTTTATCCTTCTTTATGGCTGAGTAGTACTCCATCGTATAAAAATACCACATCTTTTTTATCCATTCCTTGGTTGATGGGCATTTGGGTTGTTTCCAAGATCTGGCTATTACAAATTGTGCTGCTATAAACATGGGTGCACATATATCGCTGTGGTACGATGTTTTTAATTCTTCTGGGAAGATACCCAGAAGGGGAATAGCTGGGTCAAATGGGACCTCCAATCCTAGTTTTTTGAGGAATCTCCACACTGATTTCCACAGTGGTTGTACCAGTCGGCACTCCCACCAACAGTGGAGAAGGGTTCCTTTTTTCCCACATCCCCTCCAGCATTTATTAGTTGATTTCTTGATAATAGCCATTCTTTCTGGGGTGAGATGGTATCTCACAGTTGTTTTAATTTGCATCTTTCGAATGACTAGTGATGTTGCACATTTTTTTGTATATTTATTTGCCATTTGTATTTCTTCATCTGAGAAATGTGTATTCATCTCAGATGCCCATTTTTGGATTGGGTCTTTAAATTTGGGGGGTCTGATTTTTTTGAGTTATTTGTATGTTCTCGATAGTAATCCTTTGTCTGAGGAACAGCTGGAAAACATTTTTTCCCACATTGTGGGTTGTCTCTTCACTCTGTTGGTGGTTTCTCTTGCTGTGCAAAAACTTTTTAACAAGATGAGATCCCAGTTGTTGATTCTTTGTGATAGTTCCTGTGCGGTTGAGGTTTTAGTCATAAAGTCTTTGCCTATACCAATGTCTTCAAGGGTTTTACCTATCCTACCTTCCAGCAGATTTAATGTTTCTGTTTTAATATTTAGATCTCTGATCCATTTTGAATTTAGTTTAGTGCATGGTGAAAGATATGGATCTAGTTTTAATCTTCGGCATGTGCAGAGCCAGTTTTTCCAGCACCATTTATTAAAGAGGCTATCTTTCTTCCAGTGAATGTGTTTGGCACCTTTGTCAAAGATAAGGTGGCTTAGTATGTCTGGAGTTGTTTCAACATCTTCTAATCTGTTCCATTGATCTTCGGGTCTGTTTTTTTGCCAATACCACACTGTTTTTATGTGATTTTAACTTCTATCAAATTAAAAAAAAAAAGTACAGGTGTTTAAGATTAGCAGGAAAATTAGGCACTTAATCTTTTTTGGCGGGGAGGGGGTTGGTTTTTTTGAGACAGAGTTTCACTGTGTAGTTCAGGTTGACCTTAACCTCATTATGTAGCCCAGGCTGGCCTCAAACTTTCAGTGATCCTCCTGCCTCAGCCTTCCAAGTGCTGGGATTGCAGATATATGCTACCATGCCCAGCTGGCACTTAATCTTTTAGGTAGATATTAGGTTGATATAAATTAAGGGATAGAAATACTGTTCCCTTATTTCATTCTCAAATAGGTACAGATTTTAATAAATACTTCTCAATGTTTTATAAAGCTGGATACAGCCGCCTTAGTAAAATGAATACCAATTGTACCTAAGGTAATGCTAGACTTAAATGAAATTCTTGAAAATTTTTGGCCTTTTTTTTTTTTGGTATCGGGAATTGAACTCAGGACTTCACACTTGCCAGGCAGGCACTGTGCCACCGAGCTAAATCCCCGGCCCCCAGGCCATTTAAAAAATGATACCTACTATTACTTTGAGTATTTTTTCCTTCAGTGCTTGGTTTCATTCAGTCCTCTCTAGTAATTTTGGTCATGTGACAAATGTTTATTATCCATTTGAGGTATGAAGGTACTTCCCAGAAACAGCTGCTTATTTCCTTCCTTTTCTTTTTTCTTTTTTTTTTTTTTTTTTTTTTTTTTTGAGACAAGGTCTTGTTATATAGCCCAGGCTGGCCTCAAACTCCTGGCAATCCTCCTGCCTCAGCCTCCCAAGTCCTAGGATTGCAGGCATGTGCCACCACGCATGCTTTTTGAAAAGCTTTTAATGAAGTTTTATGTATGTTGTTTGCAAAAATGCAGAAAATTGGGCCAGTGATATAGCTCAACAGCATAAGTGCCTGCCTGGCAAGTGCAAGATCCTGAGTTCGACTCCCGGTACCTGCATATGAAAAAAAAATGCAGAAAATTATAAAGGGAAAAAGTAATTTATAAGCTCAATACTCACAGGCAGCAGTTGACATTACTCTACCTATTTCTCTAGGTTTTATCACATATTTTGATGACTGTTTTCTTCACAAAAACTATTTTGTAGCCTGCTTTTCCACCCACTGCTAGGTCTTGACTATCTTCCTGTATCAATAAGAGGCAGCTGTTTTCAATAATAACTAGGTAGTTATTAAAATGAGTAATTAATTCACTGCATCATTACCCATTTGGGGGTGAAAACTACCTTCAGCTGCTCTTGGGAATAAGTATCAGATATTAAATGACTTGAGGATCAGTTTCTTGAGATTCTGCATGCTGAAATTCTGTGGATTGCTAGATTTTGCTTTGTTTTTTCCACATGGACACATTTTAGGTAAGTTTGCCAGGGTGAAAGCACAGCTGCTTAGAAGCAGTTGAAGCTGGTGCCAGGGTTTGACTCCAGCGAGTCTCATGACTTGGTCTTGACTCTTGAATCTGGGCTGTGTTTCCCCTGGAAAAAATGTTAAATAGCTTTCCAGCCTTTCCAAGCAGAAGGACCACCCCCTAAAGTATTGTGAAAATGTGGCCACAAAATAGCATTATGGTTTCCACTAAAAAAATCCCTCCCTTTTACTCAACATTTGGCATGATTTCCTCTGAGTCGTTCTCTTAGGAGGCTGGTCTCAAGTCTACTCTATTTAAAAGAATTTGTACATCTTTGGGATCAGATTTTGATGACATTTTTTTATTACAGTTTTAGATTAAATCAAACGGTAGGGCACAGTACTTCTTTTTGGCAAGAGGCATCTAAGGGTTTGACGATATATAAATATTATATATTCCTAAACACACACATGACAGATGTTAGGCAATGTCCTCACATGACCCACTGAGAGGAAGGATATGATGTGTCCTGCCAATTTTTAGTATTTACTCTGGAATCCCAGGCTACTGCAAGCTGTTAGGTTGAGTTTTTTTAGCATATGTGGTTTTTCTTAGATATTAAAGGAATTTCAGAAAAATCTTAGCTGAAGATACAAAAGCATAATAAATCCAGAAATCACCCTTCCTCTTCCCTTTTTCTATCCCATCCTGACTTCCTGGGCTTGATTCATGTAGGGAGGGTAAGCCTTGGGGAGGGGAAAAAAACACAGAATTTGAGTCAGTAGATCTGGTTTCCATTCCTTGCTCACCCCCTTGCTGCAACCTTGAGAAGTTACTTCACATTTCCCATGCTAACCCAACCCCATCTATAAAATGAAAATCAAGAAAGCTACCTCACATGGTTATTGTGAATAAAAATGTGTATAAATGTTTACTGTATATTGGTGAGGGTTATTTCTCATCAACTCCCTTGTCTGGGGTTCCCCAGAAAACACATACATGTACATGCTGTTTATTTCTTCTTCCTTAACATCAACCGTGGCCCCCACCACCAAAAACTCACTATCTCCACTAAAAAGTGGAAGGGGAAGTGTTCCTAGAATCCCCTATATTGTGATGTTTCCTAGATTTTAAATATGAGTCCAGTTTAGAGAGATCACTTAGACTGCTTTGGGCTGCAAGTAATAGAATACCTCCAACAACAAGAAACCATGTACTCAGATTAAGATTATTTGTAGAGGGCCGGTGAGATGGCTCAGCGGCGTAAGCGCCTGCCTTGCAAGCGCGAGGGCCCGAGTTCGACTCCCAGATCCCACATACGAAAAAGGGGCCGGTGATATCGCTCAGCGGCACGGGTGCCTGTTGGCGCGTGAGGTCCTGAGGTCGACCCCCCCGGCACCCACAAAAAAAAAAAAAAAAAAAAAAAAAAAAAAAAGATTATTTGTAGAGTATTATAAAAGGGTTATTTCCAAAAGTATGGCATTGTAGCAAATCAAGGAATTTGTATCAGCAGGACTGTTTGTTTTCATAAATCCAAAGAGAAAGGAAGCATTTACCAGAACCTGGAAGGAGACTCTTATAGAAAAAGGTACCTTTAAAGATAAACAATAACCTTCAGTGAGGGAGACACAGCTAGCCTAATGGGAGTTCAGAGAAAAAAAAAAAAAACCTTGCCCTAAGTCTCTTCACTCCAGTCTCCTCTTAGTGCTCCTTGTTAGCCAAACCCTGTGGAAGTCAGAAGACAAGGGGGCCTGTTGAAGTGGTCCGTTGATCAGCCTTCAGCCCAGAAATCAGGGTGCAGAAGCTGAAGAGCAGACTTGCAGGGATAAATAGAAAGTATCTGCCCTAACACCGCACTACAGGTAGTTTTAAATGTTGTCATCTCCTCTAACGCAGAAGTAGTCTCTAGTAGCCTGATGATGATATGATCAGGGACTTTAGTGTGCTCCATCTTTCCACTCTACTTTCCTTAGTTAATGTTTCAGCCTTGAGGTTTTATCCTCATGAGTGCTATGTGTGGCCACATTTGTAGGCATCTACATGTAAATTGCACAGCTATGGCTGAAGGAAAAGGGCATTTAAATTAGGGAGAACGACTTTTCAAGCTTCCTACAGACTTGGCCTCCACACTGTTGGGCCAGGACTGGGTAATAGGTCTATAGCCAATCACTGGTCAAGGAAACAGTTTCCAGGATTGGCTAAAACATATTTATATTTATCCTCTGGAGCTAGGAAGGTACCACATTCTCTGAATCGATGGGACAGGGAATATCCAGCCAAACCAGGACTCTGACAGTAACAAAAGTGGTTATTGGGTATATAGCCATTAATGTATATTGTTCAGAAACCTTAGTACTTTAAATCCAGATTAATTGGGCCCAGCAGACTCTTTACTGGTCCCAAAGTCCTGCAACAGAATCTGTCTGCCTAGAAGAGCAAAGATAAAAGAATCTCCAGACTTCTATGGTTGTCTGGAGCTCTATCAAGCCTTGTGGTTTAGGTAACCTTGAGAGTAAAGTGTTTAGAAAAATCACACTCAATTCTACCTCCAGAGAAATTCCATTTCCTGTCCAGGTGTTTTTATACTGTATTTCATATCTTCTCCCAGGAGGCATGTGGTGATTTTCGCAAGGAGTTAAGAACCCTGCTCCTAGCATTTCTAGCTCTATGGTTACCCAGTAGATGCTTAACTGGAGGTGGCAGCTTTCTGTTTGAGGGCTTTAGTTTAGTGTTTTGGCCTCTTAGTAGAAGAGTTTACAAAGCGACACCAGGTTCCACTAGTGATTTATGAATCCTTATCAGAGTGTACACTTAATCAGAGTGTAAGGGTGTAGGCCAAACTATGAAAGCCTTTTCAAGAGAATTTTTTTTTTTTTTTTTTTAACTGCTGGTTCTTTTTTTTTTTTTTTTTTTCCTAATGTGGGTACCGGTAGTCGAACTCAGGACCTCGTGCCTGCCAGGCAGGCGCTTATGCCACTGAGCTATAGCACCAGCCCTCAAGGGAACTTTTGCATCATTCAAAATATTATTAAAAGCTTGTAAATGCTTATTTAATATTCCCCTTTAGACCTAAAAAGGAGGTGTCATAAAACTACTGATATTATGCATATTTGGTTTTTCTTCTGTTTTTATAATTGCGGGACAGGAGTGAGACAGGAGGGGTGTATGTGTGTGTGTATGTGTGTGTTGAAACTCTTCATTAAACTTCCACAGCCCTGTTTATTTTTCTGCACTCTGATCATGCAAGTATCTGGCAGATTTATATTCCATTAGACAGTTTCAGATTTCAACCTGACCATTTTCAGTCTGGACCATGTGTCTCTGGTATTAGTTTCTAATGTAAGGGGGCAAGGAAGAAAAACTGGGTAGTAGCCAGGGAGAATTTGTACTACATGTCCTCAGAAATGTCAGTTTTGATTCTTTGAAGGCATCTCCCACAAGGACCTGCAAGAGCAGGGTTAACTTTTACACTGGCTTTGCTGGTGGAGACATTGAGGTCAAGTTAGCTGATGCACAGTGGTCAGCCAGCCCCAGGGAACCTTAGAATGAAAGGACATGGATTCCTGGTCAGGTGACAGCCAAGCCCAATTGGCATTTGAAAGGATATAGGTGTAATTTTTTTTTTCAGTACTGGGGATCAAAATCCAGGGATGCTATACTACTGAGCTACATTCCCAACTTTTTCTGTTTTTATTTTTTTGATTTCTAGACAGGATCTCCCTGAGTTGCCCAAGCAGGACTTGAACTTGTGATCCTCCTGCTTCATCCTCTATAAGTGCCGGAATTAGAAGTATGTGCCACCATACTGCCTTAAAAGAATTTTTAATAGTTTTTCAGTTAAATAATAAGCATCTCGGCCAGGTGTGGTGGCACACACCTGTAATCCCACTACTCGGGAGGCTGAGGCAGGAGGATTGCTGTGAATTCGAGGCCAGCCCGGGCTACATAGTAAGTTCAAGGCCAGCTTGGACAACATAGCGAAACCCTGTCTCAAATAATAATAATAATAATAATAATAATAATAATAATAAGCATCTAGGACCATGCACAGCACACAGAAGATGCTCAATTAGTGCTTTTCCTTTCTTTTCTACAGACTTCCTAATACCCTAAAAAGCAACCACAAACAGTACAATTTCCCTGCAACTACTCCTTCATTTTTAGCGCATTTTCCTCTGTATAACTTTCTCCGAGTTGATGCTTTAACACACATATAACAATAAAAAAAGGGTAAAGAGAATGAGGTGTCTTATGTATCTCCTCATTTTAATTTCCTTCTTGTTCATTTACTGATTAAAAAGCCAAATTTTTACCCAGAGTGGCCCAGACCTCTCATTTGTGTCTGTGTGTTTACATGAATCTAAATTCAGGTCAGAGGTCACTCAAGAGGGGAAAGGATCTGAGATTTGGTTGCATCATCCAGGCCACAGACCAACTCTGAAGTTCTTTTTGGCAACTTGTTTACTTGCTGCCTTTCTGGAATAGATTGGGCGGGGGGTCAGCTGGATTTAAAAGTTAACAGTTTAAAATAATAGATATGATCTAATGTCTTAAATCTATCCCTACCAATGATAGCCCATTAGACTACACTGCTCCAAACAAAGCTTCACTGGAAAATAGTCTAATGTTACCAAATAAAGCTGATGATGCATACATACACTATGACCCATGTTTTCCATTCCTATATATAACAGCTTTGAGAAACTTAGGTGTGTACAAGGCACAAGAATATCCATGGCAGTGTTATTTGTAATAACCAAAACTTTATTACAAGATAGATTAATAAATTGTGACATATTCATTATACTCTGTGAGTTCTTTTTTTTTTTCTTTTGAGGATTGAACTCATGACCTTCGCACTGAGCTATATCCCCAGCCCTTCTTTATTTTTATTTTGAGACAAGATCCCACTGTCACTAAATTGCCTAGGTGGGGTCTAGCTTTCAATCCTCCTGCCTTAGTCTCCCAGAGTGCTGAGATTATAGGCCTGCGCCACCACACTCAGCTCTATGTATTACATTTGTACACAGTAATGAATCTTAAAAATGTAATTTAGGCAAAAAAAAAAATTAGTCATGAAAGAATACATGTATAATTTCATTTATATAAAGTACAAAACTAAGTAATATATTCCTAAGTACAAAACAGTGACATTTTAAAGAAAACAAAGGGAACGATTAGCACAAAATTCAAGAGGGAAGTTACCTCTGAGTGGGGTGTTAGAGGGGAGAGATCAGGAAGGGAAGGGGCACATGAAGTACCAGTGTTTCAGAGGCAATGGTAGTAATTAGGATATATCGGAGAGTTGCCTACCAGTCCTCCTACAAGTCCTCTTACAAAAGTGAAAAAGGCAGAAGTTCCATTAGACCAATCTTCAGTTTGGGTTTTTTCTTTTTCCTTTGTATCAGTTTCATTCCAGAGTCTCAACCCAATATTTTCTGGTGATTATCTGTGACAGGAAGAAAAGGAAATCCCTGCTGGGCAGCACAGCTGTGATGTCAGCCACTTCCTCTGAAACATGCACTGTTTATGCCCATTAGCATTACTTTCATCATTTATTCCCTCTTGACTTATTAGTTGATAGTAAGCTTTTTTTTAAACTCTACTTTAAAAAAATTATACTCCAAATTAAAAAACTATATTTTGGCAGATGCTTGAGAATCATAGAAATTTCTCATTTGCTTATTGATTGATAAGATCAGGTGTTCTTCTACATTATTAAAAGGGTGAGAATAGCTACCCTTGAGCTGTCTCCCTAGTCCACATCACAGGTATTGTCTTAGCATGGGGAATGAGAGGAGTTGATGCAGGTTTGAACATCCTCATGATAGGTGACAGAAATTAAAGAACACAGTCATATTTAGGTCAGGAAACAAGGGTATCTTGTTTATATTAGATATAATAATTTGTAAAGAAAATGCACTGGCCTTGGGCTAGTCATGATGTACAGTTTTGGCCCCTCTTACCCAAGCAGTCAGCCACTCACTTATTTGAGATGTGTGATATGTTGTCTCCTCCTAGGGGTGGCTGGAATTCATGCAGCTTGGGAAGAGTAAAAACCCCACCTCACAGTCAGCTAATTGATTAAGGCTTGTCTTCAGAAATATCCTGACCTACTTCCTACCTGAGAACGCACCACTCTGCTGTGCAGGCCTGAGTCAGAGAGCCCCACCCAAACAGACAGCCGGGGAGCTGAGAGCAGGTGCAGAGTTGAGAACAAGCAGGGTCATATTAGTGCAAGCGCATGACTATGGAGCGGATCCCAGGGAAAGTGGTTTGAGGCCGAGTTTCCCATTCCATCCAGCAGTTAGGTAACTCTGTATCAGCTTGTAAGGGGAACTTATGTAGGATTAATGGCTGATGTGGAGGTATGGGAGGATGGTGGTCATTCTTGAACTAGAAACCACCATACCACCATACTTAGTGACCTGGTCACCAAGCAGGTGATCCTGACCAACCACACTGCCAGGCTGAGGCTGTGGCTTTTGGCTGAGGCTTTCAAAATTGTGCTTCCTGTAGTGTATGGTTTGAAATAAATCTCACCCCCACCTCAAACCTTCACTCCATGAAATAACCAAAGGACAGATGTGAGACGGGAGAGGGTTGTCATCCTTTGCCCCACCTGCTTTTCCATGAGTCTACTTAGCATGATGATGTCTATCCAAAGATCCTTCTGAAAATGGCCTGTCTTGTATGCTCATTTTCTTCATTATGTTTCAGAGCATTTTCAAAATAACTAGCACTACCTTTATTTTTTATTTTTTTATTTTTTTGGCTACTGGGGGTCGAACTCAGGACCTCGTGCGCCAGAAGGCGCCCATGCTGCTGAGCGATATCACCGGCCCTTTTTTTGTATGTGGGTTCCAGGAGTCCAACGCAGGACCTCTCGCTTGCCAGGCAGGCACTTATGCCACTGAGCCATCTCACCAGCCCACACTACCTTTGTTTGGTTTTGGTTTGAGTGTGTGTGTATGTGTGGGTTTTTGTTTTGTTTTGTTTTCTGTGTTTTTGAGACAGGATCTCACTCTGTGTTCAGGTTGGCTTTAAACTCATTTTGTAGCTCATACTGCCCTCAAACTCACGTTGATCCTTCTACCTCGGCCTCCCAAGTGCTGGGATTACAGGCATCGCCCCATACCTGGCATGTGTGTGTTTTATGATACTAGGGATTGAAGTAAGGGGCACTATTGAGGTACATCTCTAGCCCTTTTTATTATTTTTATTTCAAAACAGTCTCACTAAGTTGCCTAGGCTGGCCTGGAATTTATAATCCTCCTACCTCAGCCTCCCAAGTACCTGGGGTTATAGGCATGTGCCATAGTGCCCAGCAAAATCATGTTTTGTTTTGTTTCATTTTGTTTTGTTTTGTGGTGCCAGGAATTAAAACTAGGGCCTTACATGTGCTAGGGAAGAGCTCTACCACTGAGCTATCTGACATTTATTTTCTAATTTAAGAATGAACACCACTCTCCCACACCTCCACATCAGCCATTAATCCTACATGTAACCCCTTCATCTCTCAATCATGAGAACTTGGTAATAGAATCCAGTGTAATATTTCCCTTTGTGTGACTTGTATGTTGTTTTGGTTTTAGATTTTTTTTCTGATTATAATTGTTAAATGTGCTCATTTTTTTAAAGGAGGAGATGTTTAATTTAGCTCATCACTTTTTTAAGTTCAAAAATTGTAGAACTGTAGAAATAGCCTCGCCCAGAAGTCTTTCTGCCCTCCTTGAAGAATCATTGTTACCAGTTTGTTGATGTTTCTTCAGTCTTTTTCCTATACTTACTCTAACATGAGATATGTTCAACATACTTTTTCACTTAATAATGTAGTTTGGGCATTATTCCACTGAAATTCCTCATAGCATATAGACATATGGCCTGTAATTTTTTTTAGTGTGTAATTTTTAGTATCACAGAATCTATCCTTGTATGTATGTATTTGTGCACTTGTAATAATTCTCCAAGAAAAAGGAAGAATTGTTGGCTAACAGGTTAAATTTGAAGAGACCTTAAAAATTCTACAATTCACACTTCTACCAACAACATATGAGTGTGCTTGTGTGACCAGCACATTATCAACAGTGGTTGTTACCAACCATTTTATCTCTTGTCATTCTGATAGGTAAAAAAGTCAGATATCGGGCCGGTGAGATGGCTCAGCAGCATAAGCACCTGCCTGGCAAGTGCGAGGGCCCGAGTTCGACTCCTGGAACCCACATACAAAAAAAGGGCCGGTGATATCGCTCAGCGGTACAGGTGCCTGCTGGCGCGCAAGGTCCTGAGGTCGACCCCCGGTACCCACAAAAAAAAAAAAAAAGTCAGATATCATACTGATTTATTGTTTCCATTTTGCTTTTTTTCTTTTTCTTTGCCATTAGTTGAAGTGAGCATTTTTTGAAATGCTTATTGCCTAGTTCCATTGAGCAGTATCAAATCACTTTGCAGATTATCTGGGAGTGGTTTCCTGGGAGGGTGTGGATTATTTTCATAAACCAGAGTTAAGGTGATTCCTGTGTATGTCCTCCACAGCAAACAACGACACAACAAACTCTGGAGATCTCATTCAGACAGTGATCTCTCAGACCACCATGAACCCATCTGCAAACCTGGACTAGAACTCAACAAGAAGGAAATCACCACCTCAGCAGACCAGATTGCTGAGGTGAAGACCATGGAGAGTCACCCATCCATACCTCCCGTCTTTGTGGAACATGTGGTCCCACAAGATACAAATCAGAAAGCCCTGTGTACCAAAGAAAGAATGATCTGCTTGGAATTTACTTCTAGGGAATTTCATGCTGGACAGATTGAAGATGAATTAAACTTAAATGATATCAACGGATGCTCATCAGGGTTTTGTCTCAATGAGTCACAGTTCCCTCTTGACAACTGCCATGCATCCAAAGCCTTACTCCAACCTGAGCAAGTCCCAAAAATGGCCAACAAGTTCCCAGATTTAACAGTGGAAGATCTGGAGACTGATGCACTGAAAGCAGACATAAATGTCCACTTACTGCCTATGGAAGAGTTAACATCTGGACTGAAAGACCTCCCCATGTCTCTTGATCCTGAGTCGCCAAGCCCCCAGCCTAGCTGCCAGGCTGAGATTTCAGATTTCAGTACAGATCGCATTGATTTTTTTAGTGCCCTAGAGAAGTTTGTAGAGCTCTCTCAAGAAACCCGGTCTCGATCTTTTTCCCATTCAAGGATGGAGGAGCTAGGTGGAGGAAGGAGTGAGAGTTGTCGACTGTCCGTGGTAGAAGTGCCCCCTGCTGAAGTGACCACTGATGACCAGAAAAGCAGCTCTTTGAGTAATACTCCCCATGCATCAGAAGAATCTTCAGTGGATGAAGAACAGTCTAAGGTAAAAACTATCTTTATAGATCTCCACCTAATGAAGTTCTCACCAGAGACCAAATATGTTAGACTTTGTTATGTTCACTTTATTTTTTATGTTAGTAAAAGATTTAGGAAGGCAATAAGACAGTCCAGTTGAGATTTATTTGAAAACTTAGAGCTTAAATATTTTATAAATCAATTTTGAGGATTTTAACTTTTCAGGCTTTTGGTGTCATTGGAACTACTTCTGAGTGGGGCTGTTGGAGGAAAGGATTAGCTGAAACAAATGTCCTGGCTGAACAAAGAGAGGTTCCCTCCATAGACCTCTGCAGCTTGGATCAAATCTCACCAGTAATGAAGCGTTTGGGATTCAGATGCTGCCCAAATAAGATCTGTGTCTCTGTCAGAAGATGAATTTGTTTGGGAAATTCTTTTTGTCTCAGAAAATTCAAAGGCTAGGCTTATGTAAATAGTCGCTGGAGTAGCAATTGATTCCCATGCTGAGTTCTTGCTGTTAATGTTTCTGAATTCTTCATCTCCAGTCTTGTGTTACTCAAGAATCAAGGATTGATTTGAGAAAATGTATTTGAGAGCAGACAGGATCCTGTGATTTTTTCAAAGGCGTATGAGCTTTTATATAAGCCATTTCAAAAAAAGTATTGTTTCATCAAGTATGTATCATCTAACACCCACACTTTTTCATTTTGACACTTCTGAAATGAGGATGTATATTGTCAACAAGTGTCTTAGATCACAACCATGCAATAGTTGAGGAAAGTGACAGATTTACTCTAAAATAGTAAAACTTCAGTTAATGATTTTAACTGGGCTGACTAGATTCTTGACATGTGCTGATTTCTACTTACATTTACCTCACCTTTTCCATCACTCATCTGTTACCTTTCTACTTAACTACCCACCCCAAGCACTCTTGCCTCTGCTTCTATCCTTCTCCCCTTCCCAAAGCCTATGTCTCTGTTTTGTTCTTACTGGGAAGTCAGAATACTTCAGCTCTCCATTGAACCAACAATGAGTGCAGTAGCACTGACAGAAATAGCCTTCCCACAGAGTTGCTGGTCATATGAGAACTCCCTTCATGGCCAATGCACACACCAGGCCCCTGTGGCTTCTCTCCAGTGGCAAGTTCCCCTCTTCCTGATGTCCTGGCAGATTTCCCCCAGAGACATGACTGACCTTGTTAGTTTGTACTAGCTGAATTTCTCTTTTGAAGAAGAAAGGCCAGAACAATTACTAGGGAAATACTGTACTTTGAAGTCATACATAAAAATGTTAACAAAGTAGATAGTCCTAGTGATCCTACTTTAAGAGGTATACAGGAGCCATTTCCAGATTTTGAAGGGTGTTTTTTAACAATAGGACCTGATTTTGCATTGGTAAGTTTTCTTTCGCCTTTTCCAAATATATCTGGGAATTTGTAACTGGTAGAAGCATGAAATGTCTGAGAATGATAGCATTTGCTGAGGCACATGGCTGCATAAGCCAAGTAAACCTTTCCCAGAAGGCAGCATGTGAAATTTATGATTGTGTAGTCAGATATATGAGTGCATCTGGAATGCTATTGCTAAGAGTTGTAGTGGGGAGGATATGGATGAAAGGTAGGAAGACAGGAGAGAAGAGAGAAGTGAGTTTCTAGATCAAATACCAGGTGACAGATGTATCCATCTTGCCCTGTCTCACACTGGGCATATCTAAGGTGGCCACTGAGCCTTTGAATGGACTCTTCCCCCTAAATAAATTAAGATCAAACTGGAAATTGATAGGCCAGATGAGAAAGGTTTCATTTTGGCCAGTATGGCCTGATTCCTGGAGGTTCATAGTCCTAGGAAAATACAGATTGTGGGAGCCCCCACAGCTACTTCCTGTTCAGTTTAGAGCAAGATACTAGATTAGAATACTTTTTGAGTAAACGGAATAGAAAGTTTAGTAGGTTGTGATGTAACCAGGATGAATTTTCTATCTCTGACCTTGATGAATCCCAGTTTTGTTTTTTTTGTTTTTGTTTTTTTTTTTCTTATAACCTGACAAGACAGATGGAAAGAGTTTGGTACCCAGGTACTCTATACCTTTTGTTCTCATAGTTAGTTTCTTCTGGATCAGAGCATTATTTAGCAGAACACTAGCACTTAATTAGACTATAATTTGCCATAATCTCATTGCTTTCTCTTCTTAGGCAATCTCGGAACTGATCAGCCCAGACATCTTCATGCATTCTCATTCAGAAAATGCAATTTCAGTCAAAGAAATTGTCACTGAAATTGAATCCATCAGTCAAGGAGTTGGGCAGATGCAGCTGAAAGGAGACATGCTATCCAACCCATGTCATACACCAAAGAAGAGCACCATCCATGAGCTGTCCCTTGAGAGAGCCCAGGCCCCAGAGAATAAAGCTGGGCATATGGAACAGGACGAAGGTTTCTGCACAGCCCATCCTGAACTACCCAAAGACTCAGGGAAGTACAACCCAGAAGGCTGCATAACCACACACACATCCACAGTAGACCTGGAAGAAGAGGAACCAACTGAAGAGGAACATGAGCTCCGGGGCCCAGGCATGCATTCAGGTGCCAAGTGGTACCCTGGGTCTGTGAGGCGAGCCACCCTAGAGTTTGAAGAGCGTTTACGGCAGGAGCAGGAGCACCATAGTCCTGCCCCTGTTTGTACCTCATTGTCCACTCGCAAGAATTCTAAGAATGATTCTTCTGTGGCAGACCTAGCACCAAAAGGGAAAAATGATGAAGCCACCTCAGAATATTCATTTGCTCCCAAGGAACCAGAAGTAAGCAAGGGCAAAGGGAAATGCAGTAAGTCTGAAACTAGCTCACTGTCCCAATGTGAGCAGAATGCCACTGTTCCAGCACTCGAGCTGCTAGAGTATCACCCCTTGACAGCAACTCAGGAGTATCCAGTGTCAGATATTAGAACAAAGCAAGGAGTCCCAGAGGAGCAAGGGACTGTGGTTTCATGCCAGGGGTCTGAGTCCCAGGCCATCCCTCTTCCCAAAAGGATAGAAATCATTGAGTACACTCACACAGTTATATCACTCAGTCACACGGGGTCAGGGGGTGAAATAGCCACAAGTGAAGAGAAGGGAGAACAAGGACTAAGAAAGGTAAAAGTGGAGAAGTCTGTCACTATGCCGTGTGCACTGGATGAAAATCTGAATAGGACTCTGGACCCCAACCAGCTTTCTCTACACCCTCAAGTGCTACCTCTGCCTCATTCTTCTCTGGGGCACGATAGACCCACCAACCCAGCGTCCATGTTGAGCAGCCCTGAAAACAGAGGCGACAGCCCATTGACAGCCCTGGAAACAGCAGTACCTTTTATCAGTCATACAACCCACATACCACCTGCCAACTTGGATTACCTGCATCCCCAGACCATGGTTCACCTGGAAGGTTGCACAGAGCAGAGCAGCTCAACAGACAGTGAGCCCTCTGCAGAACAGGTTAACTGGGAAGAAAGTCAGAAGGGCCATCTCTCTGTTGGTGATGAAGTACCACACAAAGGCTCCCAGTTAAATAGCAAAGACCTAAGATTAATTAGCAAACTTGGTGACAACATTGGGGAATTACAGAAAAAGATGGACCCATCACAGGTAGCCTGGCAACTCCCACATAGCTCTAGTAGTGAAAATATAAAGGGTCTCAGCCACAGCCCTCATATGGTAAAGGAATGTGCTAAAGAAGTTGAGTCCCGAGTGATTTTCCAGGCAGGGATCACCAAACCATCCCAAATGAGGCGCTCGGCTTCTCTCGCCAAGTTAGGTTACCTGGACCTCTGTAAAGAGTGTTTACCAGAGAGAGAGTCTGTCTCCTCTGAATCCCTTCATCTCAAACTGCTTCAGCCCTTCATCAGAACAGACTCAGGCATGCATGCCATGGAGGCCCAGGAGCCCCCAGAAAACCCAGGTGCCTCCCAATACCCAGAGCCCACCAAGTATTTTGTAGAGCAACTCAAAACAACAGAGTGTATTGCACAGAGCAAACCAGTGGAGAGGCCCCTTGTGCAGTATGCCAAAGAATTTGGTTATAGTCAGCAGTGTTTGCTCCCCAGGGCAGGACAAGAATTGACTAGTTCTGAAGGAGGCCTTCCTTTGCTACAGACCCAGGGACTGCAGGATGCAGGCCTAGCTCCAGGGCTGGCCGTGGCGCCCCGTCAGCAACACGGCAGAACTCACCCCCTTAGAAGACTGAAAAGGGCAAATGATAAAAAACGGACAACCAACCCCTTCTATAACACCATGTGATTCTGAGCCTATTACATGTGATTTTTCTAAAAGAAATGTATGTAAAAGGGGCAGGTGTAATACGTAAGGAAGATGCACTTTATTGGTTAATTTTATAATATTTTGGTCATTTTACTGTTCCTGGCGCATGCAGGGTTTGGGTTTTTTAGTGTGTGTGTGTGTGTGTGTGTGTGTGTGTGTGTGTGTGTGTGTGTGGACAGAGAGATTGATTTGGACGGCAGGACCATTTTATCATTGTTTATTTTTTTAAAATTCAAACCTCAAAACTCATTTTTCAAAGAACACCTTATCAAGGCAGATTGCTGTTTTTCAGTCAACTGCCACCTGCTCCTCATTTCGCTCTCTGAGAAAAGGCATGCTTGCTTTGCTTGCTTGAGAGAAAGAAGCAGATGGAGAGGGTGGCACTGAGGCTACAAATTAGAAATGTTCCCCCAGGCCTTTCCAGACCTCAGGCATCAGATGAGCTGAAGGGCAGCCAGGACTTCAGAGTCCTCTCAGCCTTCATTTCCAGCCCTAGTCCTTTGGAGTTCCTGAAAAGATACGTTCTGCATTGCTTTACAAGGGGGTCTTCTAGAATTCATTTCTTTTGGTATTGTAGAATGTATTATTACAGAAAGGCATGATTAATAGCTGGCTCTATAAATTTATCAAGCAATTTTTTAACCTCAAGAAGAATTTTTAAATTAAAAGGAAACACCAAATGAAAGCTAAGAGGTCTTCTGCAGAGGAAAGCATGATAAGAGGAGAGTGAAAAGGCCACTTCCCAGTAACTTCTGGGCTGGTGGGTTCCACACAGATGGTCATCCTGGCCCTCCCTGCCAAAAAATGTACTCTGCAATTGTCCCCCCAACTAAAATGCAGTAGAGTCGAGTTTGAAAAACAGCAATCAACAGTCAATGTGTTCTTGTAAAATGAATACATATGTAGGGTTTTTAAACCCTTTCCATTACTTGAATAATTCTGTGGGCCTTCTGAGTTTAATGGCCATATTTTTTCCCAATTTATTTTCCTCTCACTGTATCCCACATCCTGCCTATTTTTTAATTTCATAGATATTTGAATTGTTACATTTACATACATATAATCTCCATTGAATGCAAAGTTTTCTGTATTATCACTGTTTAACACTTAAGTTTTTTTTTCCTTTCTTTCCCTGGAAGGTTTGTCATTTCTCTAAAGTATACACCGTATTTATGTACATAATGTCACTTTTTCTTCCAGCATTTTGTTGTTGATGCTGTGGGGTCCTTTTCGATTTATTCTTTTTAAGAAGGAATAGAGTTGTAACTGGAAAATACATAAAGGCACCAGAAATAAAGCTGGTAGTTGTTGATAGGAATCTGCACCATATAGTGACAGTGATTTTCCTGCCAAATTATGCATTAGTAACTTCCTCCTCAGAGAAACCCCTAAAGGTTCCCATTGGATCACAGTGTGACTAAAGGCTGATTTCTGTTTGAGACTAAAAGCCTAGAATATTATTTGCCAGTAGATGAACCACAGCCAGAAAGTGTATATGCACTGTCCAGAGCGGAAGCTCCTAACAGAGGCTGAGAGACCACAGGGGAGGTCTCTGCCAAGGGCAAGTGCCCATAACAACTATGTTTAGGATGCTGTTGCTTTGTGGTTATGGAGATCCTTAACACAGGAGCATCTGCCTTGCCTCCAAGGTTCTTACAAAGAGCATATTTATCTGGGATGAAACATCTACTACAGCTCATCAGAACTGAAGAAGTTTGCAGATTTGCTTCCTGTTTGCTTTGGTTGATGTCCACATTGCTCAGGGTTGACTGAGTACAAACTTGAGACTTAGGTTTTTGGTTCATCACAGCAATGAGAGGAAGACATACATGCACAGACTGTCAAGGTGCTGTCACAGGCCAGAGTTTGGAGGGGACAGACAGTTGGGCAACCAAAAGGATACAAAAAAGTTGAACCGAGGCTATTTGCAGGTGCTCCAGAGGAGCTATGGATCCATTTGCCACATGGAAGCCATGGTTGGGTGTGACATCACTGCTAGGAGGCAGGTTGGAAAAAAACCACCTGCCAAAAGTATCTTTATGGTGTAATAATTATGTATATCTGTGCTGTCCTTCAGTAGCTTCCTTAAATGTCCAAATGTGTCATCCACACAGCTTTGTGATTCCTTGATATTTATGTGTTGTAAAGTGTTTTGTTGGGTTGTATATATGCCAGTGTGAGGAGGCTTGTCAAATAGGGTGATGAATTCCAGGGCTCATCCATCTAAACCCACCCTGTCTTGCTGAAGCAATTCCACTAGCAATGTGATAGGGAAATAAATTGTGGCAGGAGTGGGGAAAGGATTTGCATGGAGGTCAAGAGAGTGGCACCAATATCCCACATATTAAGGAATACAAGTGGTATCAACAGTGTGGCACTGTTCCCTCTCACCTGCCACCGTGTTCAGTGCTCACTCTCACTGCATTTAATAGCAATTAAGAAGGGGAGGAAATTCTCTAATGCTGTGAAAAACACAAACTTTACTCTTTTTAAAGAGTAGAGGGTACAATCTTGCTCTGCCTTCCTTTTATTTAAATTATATTTTTTATCATTTAACTGACCTGCCTAAACATCTTCTACATAGGGCCTATAATCTAACCCCGCCAAGGGATTTGCCAGCCCTCTAAAACCCCACACTCTTGAATGTTCTTGAGTTATGTATATGGCTGAGCAATGTCCAGGGGAGGTGCAGAATAAGCTGGTGAGGACTTTTTAGACTTCTTCTCTTCAAACTTATTGAAAATTTCATGTGGCTTATTTCCCATTTCCGTTCATGGAAAACCTAGACCTCAAACAGTAGGTTTGATAAGTTAACAGAGATGAGCAGGAAAAACTTTGATCTCTTGTCCAATACTTCACTTCTTGCCCAGTACCTCTGTGTTTTTCTAAAGATGACCATAGTCTTTCAGTAACTCTGGAGGAGAGTGTGTGTGTTTATGTATGTATACAAAGAGTTGACATTTTAGTGCCTGGGTTAAAAAGCCCCAGGAACACACAGGATTGGAGCTGTAATCTGGATGGTTACCTGGTCAGCAGGAAAGAAATCCCACCCCGTTTGCTTTTTGGAAACTCTTAGGAGTAGTGTATACTGTAGTAAACATACTGTGCTATAGTATGGTAGTGTTCATCTCTCCTCATTTTCATTTTGGTCGCCTTTCAGATTCTTTTTTTTTTTTTTTTTGAACCTGGAATTGAACTCAGGACCTTACGCTTGCAAGGCAGGTGCCGTACCACTGAGCTGTATCCTGGCCCCTAGATTCTATTTAGAATATTTGTTTTGGATCATTTCTAGCATCTCAGCCTCTGTAGGCTATTTAGTCTTTTCCTGCTCTTGTCCCAAATGGTATTTTCTTTTTCTTATTTTGAGAAGTGCCAAGAGCTCTAAGGACAGCCTGATGATGACAGCCCAGGCTCTAAGGTCCCCTCCTGCTCATGGCTCCACACAGATGCTGTCAAGCAGACCCGAAGCTCCCTATGAGAATCTTCTGAGACATACCAGCTCACAGACATCTTCATCTGCTTCTTTGAGGATTTCATCCTGAAGTGATCTAGGCATGTTTGCTAAAAATGTTCTGTGGGAATTGTTTCTTTATTTTTTTTTTTGCTAAGAAAGCATTATGCAAAAAGTCACTTTTAAGGGCATTTTAAAATAAAGCCATTTTTTTGGCTTTTTCTGATAACTATTTGTGGATACTTTGTTTACATTTTGAATATTAAAATATGCATCATTTTGTTGGCCACTCAGTCCTCCAGGCACCAAGGCCCTGACTGTCCTGTGAATCCTCACACAGAGCAACGCCATAATGTCAGCCCTTGTGGATAAGTGGTAAAACCTGGATTTGACTCCCATCTGTGTCCTTCACTCCTATCCAATATTCTGTATGGAATAGTTGTCCTCAGTGATGATATCTTAATAGTGATGGTCGTAATGGTGAATGGCTACTATGGTTTTTGTTTGTTTTGCTTTTTGACGATAGACAAGATGAAATTTTAGTTTTTTCAGCACCAATCCAACTTGAAAACATTGTGGATTTTGTTTTCCCTTTCAAACTAAAAGATTAAGGCATGTATTAGACATAAGTGTATTTGTTGCCTCAACTCACCTAACACCGTATTAGGAAAAGACCTGCCACTGACGCAGGAGGCTGCACACTCCTAACCTTTCTCCCAGGGCTTGGGGTCCCTTGACACCATGGAGAGCTTTTGCAAGGTGCTTCTGTACTTTTCCAGCCTGGAAGTGGAGGGTGACTGGGCTTGGCTTCTGCTATGAAAAGAGAACCAGCCTCATCTTCTCAATGTCCCAGAGACCTAGGACAGGATTTCTAAACTGGAATCATCATCCCTTATCAGCTTAAAGATCCCCCAAGAGGTATAGTGCTGCCATCAGTGTCCTCACAGCAATGTCGGTGGCAATGCCCGTGTACATACATATGCAGAGCTGATACCCAGGGCTTCACTCAAGCTGATGACCCAAACTGAAAACTGGGAAACACTCTGAAATCTTTCCTAATCAATAAGCCCACCAAAAAGTGTTTGACTTTTATATTTTGTTGGATTTTGTTTGCTTGGCATAACTAAAGGTGCCTTTTTCTTTTGGTTTTGTTTTCTACTTTATTTTGTAAGACTTGTTCTAAACATGGAAAACAAGTCCAAAAGACTCTCCCACTGACTGTTACCTTTGCCCTAGGTTACCCTCAACTTTTATGCTCACGTTTTATTAAATAAAGCAGGTGCTCCCTGGAATCTCTGGGACCTTTTTGAGGCATTTGAAGCAGAATATAAAGAGTGGTCTCATCTCCTTCCTTAATCTTCCTGGTGGTTGGGATGTTCCACTTGTATCATAGTTTTTTTATTACTGATATGCTCTGCTGTTTTTAAATGTGAACTTGTGCGCAAATGTGCAGATGCAATGTTCTTGTTACAGACTGAATAAATTTTTATTTTGAAGATGAAATGTGTACGTCAAGTGCAGTGGGGCAGGGGCATGCTAGAGGTGGAGGGTTTGGACAAGGAGAACACTGATAACAAACAGAACAGTGTTCATTGATTGATTCCAATCAAGCATACCCTGAAGAACTTTAGAGAAATAAATAACACCTTCCACAAAAGAAAAGACTGGGTAGGAGATAAGGCAACTAAAAATTACTAAAGACCAAGTGACCAAGCCGGGAACTTGCCTGGTCAAAGAGGCATTTGTCAAAGCCACCACGTGAGTATTAGAATGAATAAGCAAAGGGACAAAAATTTCCTCCACCATCTGTGGTGCAGAGTGACTGATCTGGGACAGCTGCAGTGACCTGCCCAGCAGACTAGATTTGCTAGGTGAATGACCTTTCTGGACATTAGTGAGGCAAAGCTAACAAGCCTTCAGCACAAAGCTCAACTCCCTGAAAGAAAGGGGAGAAACATTTGATGTCAGTGGTACAGGAGGGAGATGGAACCAAAAGGCAGTTGTGACAAAAGAGCTGGGGACAGTGGCCCCACTTCCACTTTTCCACAGACCCATCATGAGATATTTAATGGTGCTACTTATCACTTGAAAGCACTGCTCTAGGGAGAGAGCTGTTTCCCAGTTGCCCACCAAATTTGCTAAAGCTTCCAGAGAAAACCCTGCCTTGAACTTAAGTCATCCTGCATCCTTCTGAATCACATGCTTCAAGTGAAAAAGGGCACACTGCTGGTCTCTAGCGGGAGTGCATAATGGTAAAAGTAAGGTCACATTACAAAATATTCTACAAGTGCTTGGGGTCTCTGACCAATCTACACAAGCTCAATCTTGGCTTTCAAGCTGAAGCAGGTGGACAAAATCATGGCCAAATTGCCAGAACACTTGTAGAAAGTGGCTTCATGCCTGTAATTCTAGTACTTGGGAGGGTGAGATAGAATTGCTGTGAGTTCGAGGCTAGCCTGGGCTACATAGTGAGACCCTGTCTCAAAAAAAAAAAAAAAAAAAAAAAAAAGTGGCTTCATGAGATGAGATTCATGCCTGTCTTCAGTGGATTGCAGTCCAAAGCCCAGCTGCAGTTCACAGAGGAAGCTCCAAGCTCAAGTGGCCTTTTCCCCTGATTGGTTCTTTATGCTTTGGCTCCACCCTCCCACAACTTTGTCAAGCTTTGGCAGGAAAGCTGGGGGGCTGGGCTGAACCAGCCAGGCCCATACAAATACCTGTGAATCCCCGTTCATGTATGCAGAGGGCGCCTTTCTTCCCAGATGATAGAACCGAAGGCTGGATGGACAGGGATTTAGAGTCCCCAGCTCTCTTTAAAGTGAAGGGAAAAGGTAGGGATAATGTTTCAGAGTAGGAGACAACATATCGATTCTCTTCTTTGCCCACAAATGATGCAGAATTAGAACTTGACCTGGTCCTCTTCATTTTACAGCCCAGAGTGCAAAAATAGGATGGCTAGGCCAGGACTGGAACCTCAGTTTTCTAATTAGGCTAGGTAAACCCTCCTCTGTGCCACATAGCATAACTCTGAGGATCAGCACTTGTGAGATAAAGTGGCACTGTCCTTCAAGGAGAGGCAGAAATACATGGTACTGAAAAACGTGGACCCAGATGCCAGAACCTAGGGACAAGAATCTCAGCTCCACCAACCAGTTGAGGGATAGGTATAGGTAAACGACTTAACAAGTAAGTGCCTTGGTTTCCTCCTCTGTAAAATGGAGTAATAACAGTACCCATCTCTGAAGGTTGTTACCAGAATGTTATTGATATGTGTAAAGCTCCTAGAACAGTGCCTAACTTATAGTGTTAGTGTATCAGTCAGGGTTTTACTAGAGAAACAGATATAACACAAGATATACAAATGTATAAGAAATTACAAAATTGGCTTACACAATGGTCAGCCACAGAGTTGGATGAGGAAGCATGCAGAGGGTGTCTGCACACTGGAGACTGAAGGGTTCAATCCAAAGTCTGGAGCTCACTTCAGTGTTCCATGCAAGTCCATACCAGGAGGCCGATGAGTCTGTAACAGAAGACTGAAGAGTCTATGCCGGAAGGCTGAAGGATCTGAGCTGGAAGCTGAAGAGTCTGCGCTAGAAGCCAGGAGATGACGTCCAAGCTGAAGGCAAAGACTGGAGCCCCCATCTGTCCTTCCTCATTCCCTTTTATACCGTCTAGGCGAGCCACCCTAGGGTGGATCCTCTACACCTAGGGTGCAGACAGCTGCCCTAGGGCAGGTCCTCTACACCCTTGGGTGTAGAATCGCTGACCCAGCTTAGTTAAGTTTCTAAACTTTTCAAGTTGACACAATCAATCAACCACTACAGTGAGCTACTATTATTACAAAGGAGCAACTAAGTTACTCAGGTACTTTCTTTCTAGTCATGTACTTGGACTCTTCATTCATCCTCTGGCCCCTCATGCCATGAATTCTTTCTAGAGCACCTGTAACAGTTTCTGAGTATGTTCCCCTACAAACCACTATTCAGTGACCTAGAATATTCCTGAGAGACAAGAGCCTTGTGGGGACCCTCCTGGTTTCCACTACCTTGGGTCTCTCTTTCCACTTGTGGCCTCTGCCTTCCAGAAGGTTGTGTGCTATTGATTTCAGGTGTGCCCTGGAAAGCAGGAAGTAATAACTGTTCCCACACTCCCTTGCAGACTCTTATCATCTGAAGGAAGAAATCCAGTGTGCAGGTATTAGGTAAACAACACTGGCTGTATTTTGATTAGATTATTTTTTATTTCCTCCTTGACCTTGGCCAATATTCAGATCCATGGGTCTTGGGAAAAGAAGGGAGGCTCCCTGGAACACAATTGGGCATCAGCTCAAAGGAGGCCCAGATGACATTAGGCGTCAGACTAAACATCAGCGTCTGAGCTGGCTCTTCTGGCCCCTAAAACTGTGGCCAAAAATTTGTGCCAGCTTTTTCCCCCTTAACCTGGGTGGAAGATGGGGAGCTCAACGTGGGTTCACTTTTCTCCCCTCTCTGGTTTCAAGCTGCTTTGTGCCCTGCCTCTCTAACAGAGTGAAATGACTAGCACAGTGCTAGCGTTTTAGGTACTCAGTGATGGCTATCGCCATTATAACAGCGGTAACATTCACAAGTCCTTGTCAGGTACCCTCTCAGTCTCCCGAGCGGGCCCTCATCCAATGACTGAGACCATTCCCCCAGCGCATCTTCTAGGGCCTCTTCCCAGTGGGCCTGGACTACAGTCCCGCAACCCCAGCCTGCAGAGCCAGGCTAAACTGGGAGCGCGATTGCGGCAGGAATGCGGCGCAAAGGCGCCTGATGTCGCGCGGCCGCCTGCTCCAGCGGAGCGTGCCCCTAGCCGGCTACCTCTCCCAGCGTCCCTCTCTGGCTCTGGGAACATGGGCTCCCCAGCCTCCTGGAGGCGCGGAGAGTGGGGAAGGGGCGCGCACCCCGCAAACACACTCACACTTACTTCTGACATCCTTCCGAGTCCCGCAGACACTCGGAGAGAACTCTGTGGCGCTCCGCTCTCCCGCCGCCGGAGGGGGCGGGGCCGTTTCGGCCCAGGCCCCGCCCCCGCCCAGGCCCCGCCCCCTCAGGTTGATGGCAGCGGCAGCTGGGTCCGCAGCGAAGCGCGGCCCTGGAGAGCTGCAGGCAGCGGCCGGAACGCGCAGCCCGCACCCGCGCCCAGACGCCGCGGACACCCGAGAGGCAGTTCCTTCGCCCCCGGCGCACTCCCGGCGGGCTCCGCAGAGGAGTAGCGGCGTGAGCACACTCCCCTCCAGGCTTAGGATCAGGTACACCCTCTCGCCGCCGCCGCCCGCAGCCAGCGAGCGGGCGGGGTCTTCGGAGGGGGCAGAGGTCTGCGCCCCCTCCCCCCGCCGCCAAATTCGGTCCCTGGCAGGGAAGACTTGGTGTCTATATTTGGCCGGACCGGGGCCGGCTCGCAGACACCTCGTCTCGCAGGAATGCAGTGCCGGGACAGGAGGCCGGAGGAGGGTGCGGGGAGGCCGGGCCTCAGGCCTGGGGCTGCAGGAGCGGCTTGAAGGGCACAGGGATGCCCTGGGCTAAAGAGGGGCAGGAGCCAATGCCCCTTTGCTAGAGCTTGGTGTGGCCCCTCGGGAAGAGAGTAGAATAGCACAGGTCCTGGCTAGAGAAAAGGCACCTCACCCTTCCCACCTCTGCAAAAATGGTCCTGGCTGGGAGGGGAGAGTCGAGGACCCCAATCTCAGGAGAGTTTACAAGGAGGAAGCCCCAGCCTAGGTGGGAACCCAAAGTACCGTAGGTAGAGGCCAGAAGACCATGGTTGGGGCTTCTTGCAGAAGCCAGTGCCGGGAGGAATGGAAGGAGAGATCCACCTTACATGCTGCCACCACCCACAGCAGCATGCGAGGAAACTGCTGAGAACAATTGCAGGAAGGGCACAGGTTAGCTGACAGGAGAAACTGCACCCTTGGCAAATTTTTGTAAGAAAGCAAAACTCCATCTATGTCAGAGATCCAGGTTTGGGACTAGGTGAGAGGGGCTGCAGTCCTAGCCCCATAACTGGCCTTCAGCCAAGATCCAATGGCCAAGGCCTCTGATTCTAGGAGATATAACACTTCGGTGAAGAGCTGCTCACCCAAGGCCTAGCAAGAGGGCAGCCTGGCATCGAGCTGCTCCCAAAACATTCTGTCTTTTAGGAAGCTTTCAGACCCTGTCAGCCTCCTCTGTACCCCAGCCTGAGTCTCTAAGCCCTTCACTCTAAGCATTTGACAGGTGGCAAAGAAATGTCCCACACTTTTTTTTTTTTTTTTGTGGGTACCGGGGGTCGCGCTCATGCCGCTGAGCGATATCACCGGCCCTTTTTTCGTATGTGGGTTCCGGGAGTCAAACTCAGGACCTCACGCTTGCCAGGCAGGCACTTACGCTGCTGAGCCATCTCACCGGCCCCCTGTCCCACACTTTTATACTTTGAAGAAAACTACAGGACCTGACTCTTGGTCAAATAACCCTTCTCACCTGCCTCCCCATCCATACCTCCTCCCTCCCACAGCTCACAGAACTAAGGACCAAAGGCATTTCTGAGCACCGAGATCCTCCATCTCTGCCACAGCCATGAGCCGGCGCGTGGTTCGGCAGAGCAAGTTCCGCCATGTGTTTGGGCAGGCAGCAAAGGCCGATCAGACCTACGAGGACATCCGTGTGTCCAAGGTCACATGGGACAGTTCCTTCTGTGCTGTCAACCCCAAATTCCTAGCCATTATCGTGGAGGCTGGAGGTGGGGGTACCTTCATCGTCTTGCCTCTGGCCAAGGTGAGGGATGAGAGGAAAAAAGCAAGTGGGAGGACACTGGCTGGGGCCCCTGTGTTCTCACCTGGTTCCATTCCTCCATGAGGAGGGCAATTTGTGTGGATTGGCTGTTTCCTGTCCCCCAGCCTTCAGGAGCAGGTGGGATGCTTCTTCATTCCATCCTGAGTGTCACAGTGGCCTACACCTGCTCCCTATCCTGCCACCTCACCATGCAGCACCCTGTTCCTGGCAGGGACCAGGGAGTCAGGTGATGAACATTGTTGGGATGCAGCAGAGGTATATTCTGTCCCTGTCTTGCCTAATGCCACACCCCCTCATGTTTTAGGGCTGGAGATCCTCCTTCCCAGCCCAGGATGACTAATCAAATCACAGCTCAGAGCTTCACGCTGGGGATGCAGTCAGGCTCTATCCAAAGAGGCCGTAGCTACCTCCTCACTCTGGTTCTTTTTTTTGTTTTCCCCAGTACTGGGGATTGAACCCAAGGCCTTTGCGTTGAGCTACATCCCCAGCCCTTCTTTATTTTGAGATAGAGTCTCACTAACTCATTAAGTTACAGGCATATGCCACTGCACCCAGCTCCACAATGGTTCTTACAATGAGGTAGAATGCATGAAAGGCAGGGTTACATAACACATGAGGCCAAAACTCTCCCTACTCTAGGGAAGGGGGCTAGGCAATGACTGCCACCTTTGCTGTGTAACCTCAACATTCTTGGCCTGGATTCTGGCCCCTATACCTTGTTGGGGAGGCCCCACAAGTGACAGGGTTGGGCCTGACAATAGCCAGTGACTCACCCCAGACAATGCAGACACCATCCAGACACCATCCTCAGGGCTCAAATTTCAGCTAGAGCTGCCTCTTTCCCCAGTATGACTGCCATTTAAATGCCACATAGTCACCTCCTCCGCTACTGCCTGGTCTGGCCCAGTGCCAGCCCCTGCAGAGGCCTCAGAAACTCTAAGGAGCACATGGAGATCAAAAAAGGTAATACCCACCCCCAGCCCCAGTTTGGGAGACAGTAGGCACCAGGATTGCCTGCTACTTGTGGTTCCAAGGTGAAGCCAGTGACAAGAAAGAAATCTGCCAAGGGTGGCTAGGAGCACTGCCCCGAGGATTACCTCACCTTGAACTCTTCCATCAGGGCCTTCCCAAAGACCTTCCAATTACGGGAACAGGCTCAAGAACTGTATCCTCCAAGTAGGTGACTTTCAAAAAAGTACTGGACTGAGAAGTAAAGTCTTGTGGATCTTTGCTTAAGTCATTTTACTTCTCTGTGCCAGGTTCCCTAATATTAAATTATTTCAACTCTGCCTTCAGCAAAGTGCAAAGGAAGTGGACTGAAGGGGGTTACAGGTACAGAGAAAGTCTGCACGGAGAAACAGAAGATAGAGAATTGAGATGTAAACAGATCTGCTGCCCACTCCAAAACACACACACACACACATACACACACACACACACACACGGTGGGCCAGGGATGTAGCTCAGTGGTAGAGGGCTTGCCTAGCATGTGCAAGGCCCTAGGTTCAATCCCCAGGACCACAAACACACATATATGCACTCACATATACACACATATAGCATAGGAAAGTGGCTCCATAGCTCTCTCTGACCCCTCCAGACAGGACGAGTGGATAAGAACTACCCGCTGGTCACTGGGCACACTGCACCTGTGCTGGATATTGACTGGTGCCCACACAATGACAACGTCATCGCCAGTGCCTCAGATGACACCACCATCATGGTAGGAGCCAGATGGATGCTGCTAGGCAGCTGCGCAAAGGGGCAGGGAGGGCCACCTCACCTGTGCTAGGGAAGGTGCTAGAGAGGTGCTGACTCCCAGAGCCCTGCCCTGCCCAACTTCCAGGCTATTCTTAGCTATATGTCCACTCCCTCCCAGGATGCACTGCTTAGGACTAATTATAGTCGTGAACAACTTGGGGCCCTGGGGCCGGGTACTTTTAAGTCTCCCTGGTGCATGGAATGGGGAGGCAGGTCTCTGGAGAGCTGGAGTGCCCCCTCTTGGTTCCCAGCTGCTTCTGCCCTCAGCAGACATCACCATATCTTGCTTGTATTTGACTCCTACCATTCAAGATAACTAGTAGGGTTAAGGGGAGGAGGGGAGGAACAGAACTGGGTCCTTATCCCACCAACCCTTTGCCTTTTCTTCCTACCTAGGTGTGGCAGATTCCAGACTATACCCCTGTGCGAAACATTACAGAACCTATCATCACACTCGAGGGCCACTCCAAGCGTGTGGGCATCCTCTCCTGGCACCCTACTGCCAGAAACGTCCTGCTCAGTGCAGGTCTGGGGGCCTAGGGAGGGTCCTGTAGAGGAGGCCCAGGGTAATAAAGGTGGGGCCCAGGTGACCATGCCTGGCCATTCTGGACAGGTGGTGACAATATGATCATCATCTGGAATGTGGGCACTGGGGAGGTGCTGCTGAGCTTAGATGACATGCATCCAGACGTCATCCACAGCGTGTGCTGGAACAGCAATGGTAGCCTTCTAGCCACCACCTGCAAGGACAAGACGCTGCGCATTATAGATCCCAGAAAGGGCCAAGTGGTGGCGGTGAGTGCCTGGCCTGTCCACTCCCTAGTAGACCTTGCCCAGTGCCCAGCTGTTAGCACCTATTATAGTCAGCAGAGCCCCAGGTCCCAGCTTTCATCTGCCCCATCCCTTACTCCAGAGACTAGTCGTCCTCTCCCCAAGTCTCTGTGACCACAGTTCCCTGCCCTAAGTAAGTCCCCAGCCTGCAATTCCTGCCTTGCTCCTGTTCCCTCCCCTCCCCTGCATCTCAGAAGCCCAGAGGAGGGTTCCTTGCTTTGAGATTGAGAAGGGGAGAAGCTGGAAACCACCCTCCCACCAGAACCTGCATGAGACCTGAGCTCCGGGACCCTCTCCTCTCAGCCGGCAGCCAGCGCCATCTTCCAGGGTCTGGGGCCTGACCACTGGCTCCAGAGCTGGCACTTTCCGGCCCTCTACCCGCTGGGTGGGCGGGGTGGGGGTGGGGGCTGGTAGAGGCAACCCTCGTCCGTTACTTGTCCCCTGTGGGTGCCCTAGGAGCCTCACCAGCCTCAATCTAACGCGGGGTGTGCGGGGCGGGTGCATGTCTGTGCGTGCAGCAGGCGCGTGGAGCGCGGCTGTGGGCGGGTGGGCAGACGGGCACTCTAACCCACTAACCCCGCGAGCAGGAGCGAGCCCGGCCTCACGAGGGCGCCCGCCCGCTGCGGGCCGTCTTCACCGCAGACGGGAAGCTGCTCAGCACCGGCTTCAGCAGGATGAGTGAGCGGCAACTCGCGCTCTGGGACCCGGTAGGCCAGGCCGCGCTGGGCATGCTCGCTCGCTCCTTCACTGGGTCAGCCAGGAGCGCCCTGCCCCGCGGTGGCCCGAGCGGAGCAGGGAGCTCCTGTTTGGGAAAAGCCTCGCTGCGACCCCAGGGAGCCAGCAGACATCGCCTGCTGTAGGGAGCAGCCTTTGAGGGCTCTTATGGGCTCCGGATCTGAGAGCCGTGCTCCTCCAGCCGCCAGGGGCCAGCCACTTGCTCTAGGGAAGCCGAGTTCTTTAGGACCCTTGTGTCTCTCCCTCGCCCCCACTCCTGCACCCAAATCAGCGAACTGTTTGCTCGCTTGCTCGGTCCTCCGTGCTCCCCAGGGCAGGCAGCTGTGTGATGCCCCTCCCTTCTCCCCCCTTCCCCCAGGAGAGGTTTGCAGCCCACGAGGGGATGAGGCCCATGCGGGCTGTCTTCACGCGCCAGGGTCATATCTTCACCACGGGATTCACTCGCATGAGCCAGCGAGAGCTGGGCCTGTGGGACCCGGTAACGCAGCTGGAGGCTTGGGGTGTGTGCCCCGGGGACTGGCATCACGCGAGAGGGGCCAGGTGCCCCCCACCGCAGGTTATGCCCACCTGGACTGAGCTGGAGGCCGCTGCCGCCTCCTCAGTGCCCGCCTCCCCACACCCACCCTTCTGCCTAGTTTAGCTGCGTCGCCTGAAGAAGCTCGCACTGGCGCCCACACCCGGTGATGCCGAGTCCCTGGGGGTGGTTTGCGGTGACTGCATGCAGTGGCGGTGGTGCAGGGGACACCTGTGCCAGGGCAGGGTAGCGATGTGTCCAGGGGAGGGGCCTGTAACTCTCACCAGAGCTACCTTGGGAACTAGTGGGATTTGGGGCAGGCAGGAAACTTAAAGGTGGTTCCGAGGTAGCAGAAGTAGCACGGGAGGATGGGCAGGGCTGGTCATGCCTCCTGTGCTTGGGCAGAACAACTTCGAGGAACCAGTGGCACTGCAGGAGATGGACACAAGCAATGGAGTCCTACTGCCCTTCTACGATCCGGACTCCAGCATCGTCTACTTGTGTGGCAAGGTGCTGACAGCGGGCGGGAAGAGCAGGGAGCAGGATGGAGATGTGCGGGCATTGCCTGAGCACCCCTCTGAACCGACTGGCTTTTCAGGGTGACAGCAGCATTCGGTACTTTGAAATTACGGACGAACCACCTTTCGTGCACTATCTCAACACATTCAGCAGCAAAGAGCCGCAGCGGGGCATGGGTTTCATGCCCAAACGGGGGCTGGATGTCAGCAAGTGTGAGATTGCCCGGTCAGCAGCCGAGGCCCTCCCGCATGCCTCCCTCTGCCCGTACTCATGTCAGGTCTTAACTACCGGGCTTTCCCTGTAGTGCTGTGTTTTGGAAAACAGAAAGTTGGGGGTGGGGATCAAACAGGTCTGTTTTAGCACTGGCCCCAAATCTCACTCACCTGACATTCTCTGAACCTCTGTCTCCTGTAAAATAATGACAAACATCCGAGCAGAGGTGATTTACGCTGAAATTGTTAATGCATGTAAAGTACAATGCACTTGGTAGACATTCAGCAAGTGTTGGCCTCCAACCTGTTGGTCCCAGGCAAGAGAAGTTAAGCGGGTGGTAATCTGTGGGGGCGATGAACCTGGTTCCCTTTACAGGTTCTACAAGTTGCATGAAAGAAAGTGTGAACCTATCATCATGACGGTGCCACGCAAGGTGAGTGGCTGGGAGAAGGGTGGAACAAGGCGCCAAGGTGGAAGGGAGCGCAGCAGGCCTGGCACTCCAGTTCACATTCATCCGCCTGTCCACCCAACCCCGCAGTCAGACTTGTTCCAGGACGATCTATACCCAGATACGCCCGGACCGGAGGCTGCCCTGGAAGCAGAGGAATGGCTATCGGGTCAGGACGCCGAACCCATTCTCATTTCGCTGAGGGATGGCTACGTGCCTCCTAAGCACCGCGAGCTCCGGGTCACTAAACGCAACATCCTGGATGCGCGCCCGCCCTCTGGTCCCCGCCGCAGCCAGTCAGCCAGCGATGCCCCCTTGTCGGTAAGATTTTGCCCTGTTCTACCCAGACCCCATCTACACATCCTCTACTTTCACCCCCGACCCGGGCTCTTCCATCCTCTGCTTCCCAGCAGCAGCACACCCTGGAGACACTGCTGGAGGAGATCAAGGCCCTTCGTGAGCAGGTGCAGGCCCAGGAGCAGCGCATCACGGCTTTGGAGAACATGCTGTGCGAGCTGGTGGATGGCACTGACTAGCACATGATGCACGGCTGAGCGGCTGTGCTCAGCGCCCAGCATTTGGGACAGGCGGGATACACTGGCCAACTCCAGCCTTTTGTTTGGAACTTCGGACCTCGCCTTCCTGGGCTGGGGTTGGAGGCTGGACTGGGAAGGAAACTACGCCCCTCATGGGAGACCTGGAAGGGAGCTCATGGGAGACCCGAGTTTGTCTGGCAGGGATCAGACTGTACTCTTGGTCCCGGACTCGGCTGGAGCTGGCCTAAGGGGGCTCCTGGGTAACGGGGCCTCAGCAATGGTGCTGCTTGGCGAGGTGGTATCCTCCTGTGTCCCTTACCCCAGGCAGGGGAAATGCTTAGTTATTAGCAGAATGCTTGGGGATATTGGGGAGTTTGGGCTTGACCTGAAAGGGGTGGCCACTCCACGGGTCTCCCCAGACTAAGTGGGGAAAATTAGGGCGCTTCTCCTTATCAGCTCACTTGATTCCACCAATCTGAGTGGTAAACCCCAGTTCTGAGTTGGCAGCACCCCAGTTCTGCAGATACATACATAACCTGCACAACCCCAACCCAGGGGTCTAGGACAGACGATAGGGCAGTTTCCTCCAGACAGTCTCTGCCAGAGAAATCTCAGAACTGGCATAAGAAAGCAGGTTCACAACACACACACACACACACACACACACACACACGCAGCGTCCCCCCCACCCGCCCTCTGCTGTGGCCTTAACTCTGTGAGGAAAACAAGACATAATGATATGTTTTACCAAGTGCAAGTCTGTGCCTCCTGCATGGCTCCAGGCAGGCAAAGGGGAAACATTCCCAGGCTCCTTGGAGAACCTAGCGAATGCAAGCCTGGGCTCAGGACTCACCAAACAGCCTCTTATGCTAGAGGAGTCTTCACACTGAAGTTCAGCAGGACTCCCCACCCTGGGCACTCCTCCCCAGTAAAATCAGGTAGGAAAAAGCCTCCGGTTTGAAGCCTCTTTATTTGTGCCTCAGAATCAGTCTGGTGCCCCTGGCATCAGGGAAGGGAGTGGAAGGAACAGTTTCTCCTTGTTGCTCTTCTCTTCTGTCCCCTTTTTGTGTCCCTTCTGAGCCTCACTGGCTGAGCCAGGAAGGCCAGTCTGAGAGGCCCAGGACAAGGATGTGCAGTGGGCCGGAGCCCCTGCCCCTGGAGGGGCCTGTGCTTCTCTGGGTGGGTGAGGCAGGGCAGGGGAGAGCCGGGGGTTAGCACCATTGGATGAAGGGTTTTAGCCCCTGAGTAGGGGCAAAAGGGATGCACAACCACAGAGGGCTAGCAGCAGCTGGTAGGAAGGGGTGGGTGGTGGTGCCAGGACCCTAAGTGATCCTTTGTATCCAGTTTTGTGTCAGGTCTAGTGCTTGCCCCCAGCCGAATATGCCCCCCCCTCATTCTCCAAGGCACCAGGAGGGAATCAGGCCTTTCTGGGGCCAGGGGGCCACCTTGGACCCACTCCCTGATCACAAAACTGTGCCTTGGGGGTGGGAACTTGAACTTCTGGCTGCCCAAGGAGAAGCTGGGACCACCCTGAGACCCAGGACGGGTGTGGGGGCTGGGGGAGCCGGGCACCCCGCTAAGTGCACTTGACGCTGAAATGCCGGGGTGGGGAGGGGCTGGGCCCTTGACGTGCTGATTTGTGTCTGGGACAAAGCAGCGACACAGCACGTGGGGAACCCAGCTGCCCCCCCAGGGGTGAAGAGCAGAGATGCAAAGGCTTCAAGGGTAGTGTCCCGGTGTGGGGTCCGTGAGCAGAAAGGAGGACCGGCCAGAAGGAGCAATTATGGGAATAATGCTCCTCTGAGGATTCGTCTTCCCTTCAGAACCATCTACCTCGCCCTTGGACAAATTGGAGCCCAGAGGAGCGGATTAGGAGTCAGGATACAGCAAAGCAGGGGGACCGGGCAGTGCCAGTCACCTCCAGGGCTCTGTCCTGGAAAGTTACCCTGCGCCCATGTCGAACCCCTCTCCATCTCGTGCCTGGTATACTGCTACACCCCCCGAGGCGGCTCCAGACTCCAGCCGCAGCTCTGCAGGCTAGCCGGCCAGAGTTTGTCTCTCGCGGGTCCAGGGTCCCGGCAGGGGTGGAGTGGGTGGCGGACCCGGCAGGGGGCGCTACAGCTCGGTCAGCGAGAGTCTCAGAATGCGCTCCAGTTCTTCCTCCTCCTGGCGCGCGCGCCGCCGCCGCTCCTCTTGCTCCTGAGCGGACAGCTCCATGGCCAGCCGCAGCTGCTCGTCGTAGCTCCGGAACACGTGGCCGCCGGAGCCAGGGCCGGGACTGGGTCGAGGGCTGGGCACCCGCGCTGGGGGCGCGTGCTGGCGCTGCGGTGTAGGCGGGGCGCTCCTAGGGGCGGGGAGGATCCTTCTAGAGCTCAGCGGCTGTGCACCAGCCCAGATGCCTGGGTGGGGCCCTGCACAAAGGCCATATGGCAGAGCGGGCCGCCACCCTCTAGGGGAGGCGAAGTCTTGCATCCAGGTAGGGATTCACAGATTCTCTGGGCCTATCGGGGTTCCAGTGTCATCTCCCAGTGTGACGGGGTACTGGGGTACTCTGTGCGTGTGTGTTGGGGGGCAGATGAAAACAGGCGTCTCCAAATGCCCCTCAGCCTAACGGGCACTGACCTGTCCTGTCGGCGACCCTCGTAGGACATGGGGTGAGTGCCTGGTTTGCTGTTGGTTAGCGCCTCCCAGATGGTGACCTGGAGCGAGGAGCCCATTAGCTGTGCGTCCCCGCACTTATGTGGCCCAGCGAGGCTGCGGGACGCACCTGATCATACTCACTGCCTGCCTCAAGCAGGCTCTGCTGGATGGCGAACTGTAGCAGGTCGTCGTCCTCGTCGCGAGTCGCCGCCTCCCGCTGGCCGCCCAGCACGCTGTAGCCTCGAGGGGCCTCGAACAAGGCCGGGGAGATCTCGCAACCACGGCATGAGGCTGAGGACGGGAGGCTGCGGGTCACAAGTGGGCCGGGCCTCTAGCGCGCCAGGGTGGGAAGGGAAAGCAAGGCAGGCTCAGAGCGAGCAGGAAGGAAGCTGGGGTGGCAAGGCACAGGGAATGGAAAGTCTCACTCGTAGAACTGGAGCTGCTGACGCTGGAGGAGTCGCTGCCTGGGGAAGGGGTCTCACTGCTGGGGCTACCTCGCACGGATGGCACCGGCTCATCGCAGCCATTGAGGTTCCCGAAGGTGATGCGCGCATTGAGGATGTGGAAGATCGGGATTTCTAAGGATGAATAAACCATCAGGCACCACCACCCACTCCCTCATACCTCAGGCCGGCAACCCTGACCTCATCTGAACCCCACCCCACTGCCCAAAAGGGCTGAGGGGAAATGGCTGTGGGGTCTCACCAATCTTGACGGGAAACCCTGGAGGCAGGCGCAGGGTGATGAAGTCCCGGAGCTTGGCAAAGAGCGCATTGCTGACTGCCATGAGGTCAATGATGGGGGCCACCTGCTCACACAGGGACAGGGGATGCTCCTCACACAGCCACAGCTTGGCCTTGAACCTGCCCCCCCCAGATCACAGGGGTGAGGGACGCTGCAGGAAGCCATGGCCTCCCGGCACCTCCTGGAGCCCCAGCCCTGCCCAGCCCTCCCCAGCAGGAGCAGGGGGCCTCACTTCTGTGTCTTGGTGGTCAGCTCCATGGGACGGCCCATGTCCCGGTTGCCAAGTTCAAAGTTGGGGTTGAAGTATTCTTCTGCAGTGATGGCAGTGGGGTTGGCCTGGCTCAGGGTCTGAGTGATCAGGGTCTATACCACATGGGGAGGGGCCGTGAGCCTTTCTCAGTCCCTTATGCCAGGCCAGCCAGTTGATATCATAGGGCCCCCATCTCTCCCCCTTCCAGTGTGGCATGGCTTTAAGCATTGTGCAAAGGAGGTCCACACAGGCCATGCTAAGCAGGTTACCCTCCAAGCTTCCTCTGGAGCCACATCCACACCCCTACACACAGTGATGCCCCTGTACACACTCACCCCATTTTGGGGGCCCCCATGCTGCTCAGCAATTCCCAGGAAGGACTGGAGAGGTGTCTTACAGCCTACAAGAAATGTGTCTCAGAGGTATCTCAGAGGACACTGCAGCCCCTGCACATGTGGGCACCTCGGCAGAAGTGACAGTTCTCAAGCCCTAGGGACACGGCTGGTTACTGGGGAGTGGGGCTGCTCACCTACAGCACATAACCAGGCCTTCATCTAAATATAACCATAACCTTCATCTGAAAGTGACTGAGGACTCCATGGGGCAGGGGCGAGGACCCCTGGAAGCATAGTTGGACTAGAAGTAGGCTTGGGTCCCAGGAGAAACACCCAAAAGTGCCACAATCCAGGTTGGCGACACTGGACAGTAAAATACCTTCCTTTTGTGCGCAGTTTGAGGGTATGCATGTGTGTTTCCCTCCAGGCACTTGTATATTATTGACTTCATTTTTTTCCCCTGTGAGGTAGGAATTATCTGTTTCTACTTGAGACAGGTTAGCTGATGCCCAGAGAATCGGGTGTGGTGTCAATGCGCCCACAGAAGCAAGGTCCCCTGACTTTCTACCCAGATTATGTCCCAGTAGAGTAAAATGGCCAATAAATGGCATTTAAATGTATAACATTTCTTTCTCCTTCTGAGTACAATGCAGACATTAGCAATCAATTGTAGCCTGCCTTTCCATTGAGCCCAAATGAGCCCTTTTAGAATCTTCTTAGCAGTGTTGTAGGCAGCTGCTACCAATCATTAGGGCTTGGCACTTGAACTGAAACCTATTGGCCTGAATAAGCCATGCTGGCTCTTACTGGGCTGCCAAAGATAATACCGAAGGAGGAACTGAAGTGGAAGCTGGCTTCTCCAGTCCCGCAGCGCCTCCCTCTCACACCTCGACCTCATTACCTTTGACCTTGCCCTTGTGCTGTTCTGAAAGATGCTCTGTCCGGGTCCGGGTGATGAGCTCCACATTGGATGCCCCATATACCTGGAGACAAAGAGGGAAGGGCTCAGAAATAGGTCTAGTAGCCCCACCTAAAGGAATTCTAAGCATTCCCTGCAATAAAGTGTCCTGGAGGGTCTCTTTTGCTCCAGTTCTGAAGCTTTAGGTCAAGTAAATATATCAAATTGCTCATTCATTCACTTATTCATTCAATGAACATTCTTTTAAGGGGGAGTTATATGCCAGCCATTCAGGTGGGCATCAGAGTTACAGTGTTGAATAAGTCAGATATAATTCCTGGCCTCTTGAGGGCCACATACCAGTTGGAGAGACAAGAAAATGGACAGCTATAACTCAGTGTGACACATGCTTTGGTAGGGGTAGCAAAGGGCCTTATCCCAACCTACAGAACCAGGGAGGGCATCCAGGAGACAGCATATACAAGAGCTTGTAGTACTGGCCAGTTCCTTCATTCACAAGCAGCACCATGTGCTGGGAAAAGTGTGGGTTCTAGAGTGACAGACATGGTCTTAAGGGTAAAGGCCCAGCTTCAGAGTCAGGCAGCCAGGGTCAGACCCCCAGCTCTTACACTTATAGCTGTGTAAATTGTAGTTACTTACAATGACTTTACAAGGTCATTGAACCACTCCAAGCCCCCATTTCCTCATCATAAAAATGGGCCAATAATCCCTATTTGGTGGAGTTGGAAAGATTAAATGGGATACCATGGAAATGATTCAGTATCTGGAAGTAGGAATAATAATAGCACCTGCCTGAAAGGGTTACAGTAAAGAGTAAATGAGGCCATGTATGTGTTCGCTCATGCACACATGTGTATATAAACCCACACATTGGCATAAAATGCCAGAACAGTGCTTTGAACGTGAGTATAGTAATTCTCATCCAGGTGACCGTTAGCCTAACACCCCTTCCTCCATGCCACATGGCCTCTGCACCTCCAAGGCTGGGGAAGGATAGTCAGGAAACCCTGCCCAGCTTGCTGTAGACAAGAGCACAGTTGGCTCTGGCACTGAGAGCTGTGGCCTCACCTTCGCTTCGTACCCATTCACCATCTCTGTCTTCTCACTGCGCCAGCCCAGAATGCCCGTCTTATTCCTGGGGAAGTAGAGCGGTCCAGGTGAGGCAGATACCCCACCAGGCTGCATCCAGGCTGGCCAACGCCGTGCCTGCTCACCTCTCAAAGGAGATATTCTTGGTGTCAAGCTGCGTGGTGACGACAGGTGCGGTGAGCCGGCTCAGCACCTGCTCCTCGGTGGGCTGGGCAGCAGCCAGCAGCAGCTCCCGGTCCTGCCCAGCCAGGGCCAGAGTCTCTGTATACACCACCCGGCGGTCATGGTCAATCTCCATGACCACAGCACTCGTGTCTGCCAGCCATAGAACAGCACGGAGATGTCAGGGTGACATGGTGCTGTCCCATCCTCCCTACCTGCCCCACCTCCTGCCTGCCTGACCTTGGCCCCTGAAGATGAAGCTGCGGTTCCCTCGCTGCCATGTCATGTGGTCAAAGCCCAGGAGCGTAGTGTCTACCCTCAAGTTCTGGCCGCTCTTCCACACTTTGTAGGTGTCACTAGGGCAGATCTTGGACACCAGGGGCACTGAGTGGAAGTGGAGGTCAGAGGTGGCTTCAGTTTGCCTGGCCCACCCAGCCTGGGCCAGGTCAGGGGATAGGAGTTGGGGTCAAAAAATGGCCAGGAAAGGGTGAGGGAACTGATGTAAGAGCAGCTCTTCCTCCAACCACCCACCTTGACAAATGTAGACCACACTCCCTCAGATGTGAGGAACCTGAGGTCGGGGACAGGCTGCCTCGCTGAGACTCATCGATGAGTCTCTAGTATCCTCCACTCTGTGTTAATTCATTCACTCAATCTGTCATCCAATTGTTCAACAAGTATTTATTGAACACCTACTAACATGCCAGGAACTATTGAAGTCACTGGAAATAACATTGAATAAGCCAGGGACTTCTGCCCTCTTAGAACTTACCTTCTAGCAATGGGTGACAAGTAATAAATAAGTAAATCATTACAGAGTGAAAGAAATAATAACGGAAGCAGGTTAGTGTCTAGGGCAGTCTGGAGAGACTTCGCTGAGGAGATGGCATTGAGCTGAGAGTTAAAAGATGAATAGGATCCCCTGAAGAGCTACAGGATGATGCTCTAGGCAGGGGACAGCGAGTGCAAAAACCCCAAGGTCAGAGAGGCCCCCATTCAGCCCCTCTTACCCCAGCTAGTGAATTCCCATTTCATCTCCACATAGAAGTCCTGGGCCTAGAGGATGGAAAGGAGAGTGGCTAAGCTCGCACGGAAATGGGGTGCAAGGGTTCCAGCGGCACGGCTGGGTGGCTGAGCCTCACCTTGCGCAGCTTCTCCAGGAGCACAGGGATGCCTGCCAGCCGCTTCACCACCCGCTGGTAGTCCCGGTACCTCAGCACCAGCTGTACCAGCTCCAGGTCCCGGGTACTCACAGCCTCCTGAAGCACTGGGGGAGAGAAGGCGACGTCATAGGGCAGGATCCTTTAGCCAACCCGAGGTGAGTACCTGATGCTAGGGAAGCCCTGGTTGTCAGTGCCCACCTGTCCAGCCACTGCGATTCTCCCTGCCCACATCAGCGCCGTGTGCCAAGAGCACACGGGCACACTCCAGGTGCCCCAGTGTAGTGGCCAGGTGCAAGGGAGTCCTGCCACGGGGATCCAGCTGCTCAATGTCCACCTGCAGGAGGAGTTGAAGAAGTAGAATGGTCACTTCAGAGGCAACTGACCTAGACAAAACAGCCCCTCAGCAGGCAGCTACCCTCTAGCTACATCACCTGGCCCACCTCACAAGACCATGGAAAAGACCTTCATGATAAGCTGGTACCAACTACATGGAGAGGAACTTAGGAGACAGAGCAGAAAGTAACTGTTAGAGGGAGAGGGAGGGCCTTCCTCCCTTTCTGTTCACCCAGGCCCCAGGGCTGGGTTCCCCCCTCCGAGGCCCAGTGGAGCCCAGGAAGAGTAAGCCAGAGACAAAAGAGTGGTCCAGAGAGGCTGCTGGACCTGTCTTAGAGGTCCTAGACCACACCCTCAGGTGGGGCCACCAATTTCATATCACTGACATTAAACACTGAGTAAAAAGGCAAAAAGGTGTAGTCATATACTGTCAGTGAAAGAAAATGTTCGTGGTACAACTTCAAAGCCACATCCTGTACCTGTGGAACACTATGCACTAACATTTTACAAAATTTACAAATAACAAATTTTATTATTTTGTGAATAGCATGATTGCACAGCATGAGATTTTTGTTGTGTGATAAAGCATATGTTTGTTAAGCATAAATATTTAAATATATCTCAGGAATCTAGGACTTCTGCTTAAATATAGTGAACTGACCATATGCATGTAACTCCTCCTCTCCTCCCCAGAACTTGGTTAATATGCCATTAAAAAGCTTCCATTTTAGCCATCAAGATAACAGAAATTATGCTGCCACCAGGCATAATGAGGTAACTATTGCTTCAAAATATCTGAAATAATTGTTTTCAGACATAAGGCCCCAGGAAATATGCAACTGAGATGTCTGAAGTAAGGGAAACAAACAGAGAAAGTAAGGGATTTTGGCCTGAGGGGACATTCCATGGAGGGGAACACCCGGCAGAGCCTGGTGGTCTTGCTCAGTTAAGGAGACAAAGATAGGATCCAGGAAGTCGAGGTAGCTGCAAGTTGCAAGGCAGAGTTCTGGAAAGGAATGAGCCTTGCAGAGGAGGAACTCCTCTGATCTTTTCTCACTCATCCATCACATCCTAACCCTCTCTGCTCGAAGGAATGGGAGTCCCTTTGAGTCTTTGCTGAATACTAAACTGCATGTGTGTGTAGTAAACTCAATAAAACTGCAGCACAGGAGCAATGAAGTGATGAGTTTTCAGAACTCAGAGGGAAGAGAAACCTTCAAGCTCCAACCTGCTAGAGTAAAGAATCTTTGTTGATCACTCAGTGTATTCAATAGAGACCCAGGAGTGTTATGCCTTAGTAGTAGGGCTCAACTATCCCTAGAGAAAAGGCTCACCCAGACCTACCCTATTAGATTAAAATGTAGCATCAAAAGGATCAAATTCAGCTGGGCTTGGTGGTGCATGCCTGTAATTCCAAGCATTCTGGGAGGCTGAGGCAAGTGGATCACAAGTTTGAGCCCAGCCTGGGCAATTTAAGTGACTTAGTGATACTTTGTCTCAAAATAAAAAACAAAAAAGGGGTAGAGGGCCGGTGAGATAGCTCAGCGGCATAAGCGCCTGCCTGGCAAGCACGAGGGCCCAAGTTTAACTCCCGGAACCCACATACGAGAAAAGGGCCGGTGATATCGCTCAGTGGCACGGGTGTCTGCTGGCGCGCGAGGTCCTGAGTTCGACCCCTGGTACCCACAAAAAAAAAAAGGGCTAGAGATGTAGCTCAGTGCAAAGGCCCTGGGTTCAATGCCTAGTACCACACACACACACGCACACACACACACACACACACACACACACACACACACACAAAGAATCAAATTTATTTATAAGTAATTCCCTTAGTTTGCCAGAACAAAGCCTAACATTCTTTAAAGAAAGATGACAAAATCCAGATGCTTGGGCCAGGGATATAGCTCAGCAGTACAAGCACCTGCCTGGCAAGCGCAAGGTCCTGAGTTCGATTCCTGGTACCCAAAAAAAACCTAGATGCTTGATATTTACAATGTCCAATATCCAGTTTAAAAATTCTAGCCATACCAAGAAATAGAGGCTATATTCCATAATCAGGAGAAAAATGACTTAAGAGAAATGAGAAAAATTATAGCTCAATATGCTCAAGAGTTTCAAGAAAAATATAAGCAAGCTGTTCATGGGGAGAAAAATGGGAAATATAAAAAAGAACCGGGCCAGGCATTGTGGCACACACCTGAGATCCCAGGACTTGGGAGGAGACTCAGCTGCAAGTGACCCAGTCTGGCTACATAGTGAGTTTAAGGTCAGCCTAGACTAGGTAGCAAGACCCTGTCTCAAAAAACAAAAAAGAACCCAGTATGCCAGGACAACCCTTGTAGTCCCAGGAGGCTGAGGCAGGAGGATCTTGAGTTTAAGGCCAGCCTGGACTATATAGCAAGACCCTGTCTCAGACAACAACAACAAAAACAACAACAACAACAAACAAAAAGGGGCCCCCCAAACCATAAAGAAAACAAATATAACATCTAAAGTGAAAAATTTGCTAGAGATAGACACTTAAGGATTTTTTTTTCTCTTAAAATTGGTGAATCTAAAGAGAGCAATAGAGGGCCGGTGAGATGGCTCAGCGGCTTAAGCGCCTGCCCGGCAAGCGCGAGGGCCCGAGTTCGACTCCCGGAACCCACATACGAAAAAGGGGCCAGTGATATCGCTCAGCGGCACGGGCGCCTGCTGGCGCGCGAGGTCCTGAGGTCGACCCCCCGGTACCCACAAAAAAAAAAAAATAAATAAATAAAGAGAGCAATAGAACCATCCACACTGAAGCACAGAGGAGGAACAAAAAAGTACTGAAAAAAATAATTTGAAGAGCCTCACTAATCTGTGAGACATCACCAAGCATTCTAACATTTCGATTGGAATCCCAGGGACAAGGTAAGGATGTAGGAGAAATAAGACAAATTTAAAAGAAAAAATGGCCAAAATTTTTCCAAATGGTAATGTCCCTCTAAAAGGTAGGTTCATGTCACATTCTAACCCTTAGAACCTATGAATGTGACTTTATTTGGGAAGAGAGTCTTTGTGGATGTAGCTAGGTTATGAATCTCAAGGTGAGATCACCCTGGTGATCCCAAAATCCAGTGAGAAGTATTCATGTGAGAGACATGGAGAGAGAAGGCCACATGAGCTCAGAGGTACAGGCCAGAGTTATGCAGTCGCAAGCCCAGGAATGCCTGGTGCCACCAGAAGCTGGAAGAGGCAAGAAAGGAGTCTCCCCCACCAGAGTGTGGCCCTGCCAACAACTCAAGTTTGAACTTCTGGCCTCCAGAATTGCAAGACATTAAATTTTTGTTGTTTTAACCCACCTACTTTGAGGTAATTTGTTGTAAAAACAAAAGCAATCATAAATCTACAGAACCAAGAAATTCAAAGAACCCTAAACAAAACAAACACAAAATTACACCAAGGCCTATCATAATCATATGCTTAAAATTAGTGATTTAAAAGAAATGTTAAGGGTATTCAAAGAAATGAGACCCTTTATACAAGAACAAATACTGGAAATAATACATACTTCTCATCAGAAACTATGCAAGCCATAAGACTCTAATGAAATCTTTAAAGAGCTGGGGGGGGGAGGCAAAAACATTTCAACCTTTATAATTCTGTAAGTGGCAAAAATGGAGGGGAAGTAGATACTTCTGCAGACAAAGAAAAGGTAAGAGAATTTATTGCCAGAAGATGTGCAGGAAATGTAAAAGGGAGCTTTTCAGGTAGAAAGAAAATTGATACCATATGGAGACACGGATCTATACAAAGAAATGAAGAGCACCAAGAATGTTAAATTTGTAAGTATAAGAATGTCAGTAAAATATTTAAAGCCCACAAGAAAAAAGAGATGTCAGAAGATGAGAAATTTCAACACATCTTAGAACATGGGAAGTGGCCCAGGTGTCTCAAGTGATTTAGGGGAGGCAGGGGAAGCTAGAACCCAAGCAGTCACAGAGGGGAACCTGTGAGTAGCAAACCAGGCCACCCAAGTACCCCTGAGAGTTTCAGAGCCTGTAGGCAGTGGGGATGAGGCTCAGACCTGGATAAAGGAGGGCTGGGTAAAATTCAGAACCCCATGGCCCCTCCCCATCCTCTTGAAGCTGGGAAGCCCCCTATTCACCACAGGACACCCAGGTTTATTCTTTGTAGGAACTGAACACGAGATATGCTGGTCTCGAGGATATCGGCCACAGCAGAGGTCATGAGGCTGAAAACTGACCAGTGAGACCTCAGCCCCTTCCCAACCTTGGATCCTGCACTACTGGTAGCCAGACCATAATAGGTCCCCACCCCCAACCCCTATTCCACTGAGGAGCAGACTAGAAAATTTTTCCTTGGAGAAACTAAAGGCCCCAAGGACTTCTTAATAAAGACATTTGGGGGGGGTCCCACAATGAGCAGGCCACTTCGCAGCCCACTTGCCTTATAGTAGCACCCACACATCAGTCAGCTCCACACGCCCATTCCTAAATATGCCCCAATAGCCAAGATGGACTGGATCCTTGAGGAAAGCTTCCAGCATGAAATCAACCTAAACATACAAATAAGTTTCCTCTAAAGACACAGAGGAAACTCTTTCAGTGCAAGGAGTAAAGGAAACTTTTTCTGGGGAAAACAGTAATTTACACCTTCAAGGAAAATACTGTATGAAAAATATCACTGCATTCACAATTGGGAATTCACATTGAACTCCCTTGCCTTCATCACTGCAGAAGTGCTTTCCTTCACCTTTACTGGCTTTCTACTTTCTTAGGCACCTTTGGAATTGTCTTTATGGCTTCTCTTCCCCTCGCCCTTCACATCTCATCTATCCAGAGAACCCGTAGGCTCAACCCTCAAAATAGAGCTAGAGACCTCTCAGTTTCATCACTGTCAAGCTACCCATCTCTTGGGTGGCAGGATAGCAGCCCCCCTCACTGGTCTCTTTATCTCTCTCTTGGCTCCACATCACCCACGGCAGCTGAAGTCACCCTGTGAAATGTCACAGAGGGCCTGACACACTTTAGCTCAAATCCTCCCAGTGGCTGTCCATTGTATTTAGCAGAATCCAACAGCCCTAGACTTCTCTTGGAACTCAATTTGCTCTGCCGTCATGCCTCCACTCCTGCCCCAGCCTTCCCTGGAATGATCTTCTTGTGGGTACCCTAGTTCTATGGCTTAGATGTGGTTTGTTCCCCAAAGGTTGATGTACTTGAAGCTTGGTCCCACTGTGGGGATGTTGAGAAGTGGATCTTTCAGAGGTACAACACCAGCCCAGCAGGTATTCTGTTAAGGCAACACAGCCTGAGCCACCTAGCATCCCATGACGGTTTTGCCCTCACTTCAGGTTGCTGCCTGAATGTTAACTCCTTAGATTAGTCTACTCTGACAGTTCATCTGAGACAGTTGCTGCTCATTCTCCCACTGCCCCTTGTCTCTGCCTACAGCCAGTGCTTTTTGACTTCTTCACCATCTCCCTCTCTCAGAATACACACCCAGCAAGGCAGAGGCCCTGCCTGTTAGATTCACTGATAGATAGCACCTGATATGTAACTGGTGTGTAAGAAATACTTCTTAAATAAATGTGTAGATGAGTACATGGAGGGGGCATGAAAAGGAGAAGGTAATAAAATGTAAAAATATAAACCAAGATATAGTTGTGAAAGTGTATTATTTACAATTACAGAGGAAAATAACAGAAGAAAGAGCCCAGAGTTCACAGTGGTGGCCTTCTCAGAGGCCTTCCAGCAACAGCTAAATATTTTAAAACATGAGTATGCATTCCTTTATCCAAAATGAGACATTTTAAATAATTTAAATTATTTATATCACTTTGCAACCTTCTGTTAACATTTCTTCACTTTTAAGTATACTGGGAGCCTCAAAAAACAAGAGTGCCCTGCTCCTTCTCAACCTGAGCTGTGATTTGGAGATGCAAGGGGACCCACATATAAAAGGAGCACTATGTACTCTGCCTGTTGTGAGGTGAGCTAGGTGGGTCCTGAGCCCTGGGGTGGGAACAGTAGAGCCTCCACAGACCCCAAGTGGGCTGGGGACATCAGCAGGTGCCCTTCCTGTGGGGTTGTAGCTGAGTCTCAAGGGCCTCCCCTGGCCCTGGCCCAGATGCTGCTGCTATTCCTGCTAACAAGGCCCCAGGGAGCTGGCAAGGTGCCCTGCCCCGCCCAGGGCCCTAGATGCTGCACACCCACCCCATCAGCTGCCTCAGCTCCAGGTCCAGAGAGACGCTGGCACTGCCTGCCAGGTGGGGTGCCCCTCCCCAGCCCCACTTCTCAGGAATGCTCCTGGCAGCCCACTCAAGGGCACCACTGATTCCAGGGCCAATGTGGACCCTCATATACCCAGCCAGGCCCCAAAGCAGCTCTTCCCACAGCAGGGCCTGCAGCACATATGGAACCTTGCCCTGGGCCCAGGTGGAAGAACTCATTACTCTCCTCAGCAAAGGCCTACAGCTGTTTAATTGCTGGAATGAAAAGGTTTCCCATGAAACCCAACACCCAGCCATCTCCACCAAGAGAATGGAGACACCTCACCCCAGCAAGCCTCGGCTGCAGTCAAAGCTAGAGTCATTGGAGTCTAGGGGTGGGGACTCCTTGGCAGAGGATGTCCCTGCCTCCACTCAGGAGCACACATGCATGCTAGTGTGCACAGGTACTGTAAGCAAACACTCCTACATACTTCCACTTCCACACACATAGTACTGTGCACCCCCACCTGAGCAAACACATGCTTGCCCAGCTGCCCTCTGGCTCTGCAGAAGTCTTCATGTGTAACACAGGTTCCTTACCAGCATATTTGCACTAAACACTCCTCACACCCACATGAACCAGGAGGGCATTTTACAAACTCCTTTTTATTATTATTATTTTTTTTTAATGTGGGTACCAGGAGTCGACCTCAGGACCTCGCATTTGCCAGCAAGCACTTGTGCCGCTGAGCGATATCACCAGCCCTTTTTTTCCTTTATGTGGGTACCAGGAGTCGAACTCAGGACCTTGCACTTGCCAGGCAGGCGCTTATGCCACTGAGCTATCTCACCGGCCCTACAAACTCCTTTAATGCTGGCAGAATCCTTTTGTCAAATGAAATCTTAAAAGCATGCAGCAAATGTATAGACTAAGCCTGGGTGCTGGAGGGAAAGGCACAGGCCCCAGAGCATGTGTGGGGCTTGCCTGCTCAGCCACCAGGCTCCTTCCCTTGGCCCCTCTTTTCCCAGTCCCAGGTAAGACAGCTGCAGTCTGGTTTCATCATAGCTTCGGAGCTCTACCAGCAGACATTGGATGTAGGGGCAGGTATGTCTGAACTCTTAAGGGAGGGAGGCAGGTGCTTCCTCTGTTCTTCAGGGATATGGGTAGCTGGGCCAGCGCTGCTGACTCTCCCTATCCCTTCTGTCTCCATGCAACCCCTCCCTCTCATCCCAGGGCACATTGATCTTTGGTTTCTGGGGTTTGTGGCTCCCTCTCCTGAGCTCCCTAGCTCACCAGCTGTGGTGATGCCCACACCCAGGACTGCCCACTTTAGGGAGCAAGAGCAGTCTAGTGCTCCCTGAGGTCCTGGACACAACCAATACCATTAATAGGACAGTGTCTGAGCATCTGAAGCCACCCCACAACTCTATCTCAGCTGCCTCTAGGTCAGGGTGAAAGGGGAAAGCAGAAAGGAAGGAGGCCTGCAGCAGAGGCAGCCCCAGGAAGAAGAAAAATATTTCCCTGAGACCACAGTTGGGCCCCCTTCTGATTCCTGTTGCCAGGAGAAGAACCCAGCTCCCAGCTCCCTGGTCCTCGCTGCACATGTGCTCTCCCACAGGGAGCTGTGCAGCTTGTTGCCTGTTCCTCACCCCCAGGGAACCCCAGGGACTCGTGACTCCAGAACCAGGGCTGAGCCCAGCTGGCTGTGCCAATCTCAGGGTTGTGCCAGACAAGGAGGAATTGGCCCATCCACTGGTTACAACTAGCTGTCCCCTCTAACCTGGCAGGGCACTGAACAACCACAGTACCACCGGGTGCCAGCCAGCCCTCTTCCCTTCACACCAGCATCTCCTACCTGCCCACCACTCCCAGAAGAGCACCCAGGGGCTGAGCCAAGCCTGTGAACCTGCTCTGCAGGCTGCCATGCCATCCCTCTCTGTGGCCAGCTGGCACTGCCAAGCCTGCCCCCAGGAGGCCTCTGAAGGGCTTTCTTGGAGTGAAGCAAAGGAAGCTATGCCAAGCAAAGACCAAACCCAGGGCAATTTGGCTGCCAAGTGCTTGAGGAAAGCCTGGCTGTTGTCTATGGTGGTTGCTGCCAGGAGGACTAGTGGTCAGGGACCCCCAACAAGGATGCCAGGGGTCTTCAGGAGTTTCCTTAGTAACCTAGATAACTCACCTCCAGAGCTGTCCCCTGCAGGAAACAGCCTGGTACCCTGAAGACAAGAAGTGCACATTTGGATGCGAGTGTCACTCTGGGCCAGACCAGGAGATAGGGTACAGCCAGGGGCTCCTGGAGCCAGGCTAATTGGCATGCCCCTTTCAGCATCCCTGAGGGAAGGAGAGGACTGGCCTGGTCCCTCTGTGGGTGAACTGTGGTTAATCCAATCAGTGCCCTATATTGCCCCAGCCTGGATCAAAAGCAAGACAGGTGGTATCCATTTTAAGGAGACATGAACTCACCAGGGTGGGAACAGGGCAAACCTGGCACCTGGTCTCTGTGACAGCCTGAGGAAGGGAAGAGGAATACTCACAGAGACAAGCCACCTCTGCCTGTAGCAGCTCTGCTCCCCAGCCCAGCTGACCCAGCAAGATGGCTACTGACTTCAGGACTGTCCACAGGGAGGCCTTGGTCCTTCCATCCAGAGCATTTTGTCTTTCCAGTTTGCAGGAAAAGGACCACCCACACCCCTCATGCAAAGGAGTGGGACTGAGACAGTATAGAGTTCAGTCTCTAGCCTCCCATTCAACAATCCTTGGACCTTCAGGAAGTTCCTCTCAGATCACACTTAAATCTCTCCAGTTGTAATCTTGGTTAGAAGCTTGTCTTCTTTTCCCCTCAGGGGAGGAAAGTGGAGAAGAGGCAGAGGAGCCTGGACTGTCTGTGTCTTAGCACCTTGCACCTTACACCATCATCTCCTGTCACATTTGCCTCCCTAGAACTCAGTCAGTCAGTCAGTCTCTCTCTCTTTCTCATACTGTGAATTGAACCCAGGGCCTTGACACTGAACTACATCCCCAGCCTTTATTTTTTATTTTGAAACAGGCTTTCACTAAGTTGCTAAGTTTTGCTATGTTCCCTGCGCTAGGCTCAAATTTGCAATCCTCCTGCCTCAGCTTCCCAGAGTTCTGGAATTATAGACATATTCCACCACTTCCAGCTACCCAAGCCTCCTTGAGGGCAGGTGCTGGTGCCTTGTTTGCTCTTCTTTGTTCTTCCAGGCCTCTCATGGCTGCAGAACACTTCTGTTATAATAGATAAACCACCTGGGTTGAGAGGCAACTTGGAGAGTACTTGTGTAAGCAGAGGTAGAAAGAAGTGGACACCCAGACCAGCCCAGAGGTTTGTGGGCCCAGGTCATCCCGCTATTTACTGAGAATGCTACACAGAGCTGGATGCCATGCTGACCTGGGGGCTCAGTGGTGCACTTAGGAGACACAGCCTGACCCTCCCCTGGTTCACAGTCTAGTCTACCTGCAGCTTTTCCCTTGGGAATTGGGCTCCTCACACTGAACTTCTGTGACTCATGAAGTAGCCTTCACATGAGATATCTGCACAGGGGAAACCCCTTAGCCAGCCACTCCCAGCCCACAACCCCAGGGTCCGAGATACAGACTAAGGCTGGAAGTCTCCATCTGAAGCAACCCTAGGCAGGCTGGACGCAGCTCTGGCCACTGCTTCCCACAGAGGATTGAGGGGTCCACCAGTGTTTACCTGTGGCCTGGGTGCCAAAGGCAGAATTGAGGATTATCTGTGACCTGTGCCTGCATTTGTCCTGAAGAATGGTCGTAAAGTCCCCTCTTTCCCCCTCTTCTTGGAGCCACTGCCCAGCCCAAAGCTGGCTGACCCACGGGTCCTTGCTGACTAGCAGGAACCAGGGAGCCCATTCTCTCCAGTCTTTCCTGTGGCTTCCTCAGCGCCGAGAAGCCAGGCCCCAGCACCAGAGGGCAGGAGAGCGCCTTTCAGCACCTGGACAAGGCCCTTCCGGGCCTCCCCGGAGGGTTTCTTTCCGCTCCCATTCCTGACCCCGGGCTGAGCTCCCAGGGACCCAGGGATTCGGTCTAGTCTGAGCGAACGGAGAAAGCGCTCACAAGGGAGGAAGAGGTCACTGGGTGGGGCTGGGATGCCTGGCAGTGTCACACAGCTGACTCCCCGTCCTGACCTGTGGCCCCCTCCCCACTCAGGCTTTTCCACCTCCGCACATTCACGCGGAGGTGTTGCGGCTCGATCGAGCGGGGCGGACTCTCCCACCACACGGAACACAGACCGAGCCGGCGCCCCTCCCCACAGTCCTCACTGCCTGACAGAAGAGGGGAGGGGCACTTCGCCCCCCACCCGATCCTGCGAGAGCAGCCCGTCCAGCAGGAAGGGAGCGGGCGAGGGCCGCTCCCATCACCGTCTGCAGGTCCCTAAGCACAAAAGCCTCGGCTGCAAACAAAGAAGCGCTGCAAACTCGCCCGGGAGGCGGGACAGCTGGCGCCGCGCCCCCTCCCCACGCTGCAGGGGCGTGCCGGGCCGTGGGGTCCCCGCCGCGCCCCGACGGCGCTCCTACCTGGCCGGCGCGGACCTCCTTCTCCAGCTCGCGGTGGCGGTTGTGCCACACGAGGTAGTGCAGCGGGTACTTGCCCTCCGGCCCCTTCCTGGCGGAGGCGTTGGCGGGGATCATCGCCCGCTCCTCATGCCGGGGTCGCGGCGCCCGGCCCTGGAGTAGGGACGGCGCCGGAGCCGGGGCCCGGGGCCGCGGGGCGGGCGGCCGGCGCTGCCTGCTCGCAGGGCTGCGGCTCTGGCATGTGCGCGTGGCGGCGGGTGGGGGCGGCGCGCCCGGCACAGTGCGGGCGGCGGGCGTCCTCGCGAGGCGGCGGCGGCGGGCGGCGCGGAGAAGCCCCCGCCCGCCCGAGGAGGGAGCGGGCGCTCGGCGGCGCGGATTCGCGCCTCTCCTCCCACACCCCCGCAAAGACGCTGCTTGGCGGAGGGAACAGCGCCTGCAGCTGGCGCGGGGGCGCACGGGGCGCGGGTCCCGAGGTCGCGGCCACAGGGGACGCGCGCCCGCAGCCCCCGGCTCCTCGCAGTCGCATAGCCCGGCCCTCAACCGGAGCAGCCGGGGAGGGATGCAGGAATGCGGGGATGCGCTGGGCGGCGGCGGGGGGGGGCGGGTGTCCGGTCAAGGCTTGTAATACCTCGGCCGGCGGCATCATGGGTCTTGTAGTCCGCCTTGTAGAACCGAGGGTGGCGGGTAACCAGAGAGGTTCTCGCAGCTTGTCCGCCTGCTTCCCTGAGAGAGTGGGAAGGGAGTCAGGCCTGGCTAAAACCGAGGCAGTGCCCTGACGCCCGATGGGCTGGGGCACACCCCCACCCGCTGGCATTTTGCCCTTTTCAGAGGAGGGAGGGGGCCGCAGGCCTCACTGGAGAGTATTTTTGAGGGGCGTGTGGTCTTCAGAATTGAGTTTAGGTTCCTGGGCCCAGGAGGAAGGTTACGAATTCTCAGAAGACAGTGGGTGATGAGAAACCCTGAGAAAGGTACAGGGGTTTCTGGAGCAGCCAGGGGTCAGCACCTGAAATAGTTCTAGTCTTCCCTGCCCTCTTAGAAATAAACTCCATCCTCTACATATGATGTTGGAAAGAGGATGTCCAGTAAAGTGGGGAGAACAGCCCGTTCTCTTATATCCCTATACACTGTGCTCAGTAAGAACCAGAGTGAGGATGGGCAGAGAAAGCCACAGGTGCCAACTCCCCACTTCCACCTCTTGTGGCACCTCAGGAAGGAAAGTGATTCAGACTGCCTCCTTCCTGAATGACCCAGGGCACGGAAGTTTTTCTAGAACAGCCCCCGCCAGGGTGGAATTGGCCTCTGGGGCGGCCAGCTGCAAGGGCTGGAAGGACTAAGAGGCTTGGCCCAGTCCCTGGAGAAATCTTGATGTCAGAGATACCTGAGTTTAAATACCTCCTTACTAACTGCCTGACCTTAAGAAAACTGCTTACATTTTCTGAGTTTCTCAGTCCACCCACCGCTGGACTGGATTCTATCTCCGGGGGTCAGCTAAGGATAGTAACTGCCCGGGAAACAGCACTTTCCTTCTCCAACCACGCGGACTGAGACAGGTGGTAGAACCAGACACAGTGCCTTCCTGAGCCCCCTTAAAACAAGGCAAGAAGAAGGAATTCCACATTAGTCCTAGTTAGAACAACAATCCAAGAAGTGTTTGTGTGGGAAGTGCCAGAAAAAGCCTGCACAACCCGCACCCCCACCTCAAGCGCTCCTCTCTCAGGTTTCTTTGTGCAGGCTTCTTCCCTGCCTTCTCCACACCCTGCCGTGCCAGTCCCTGGCGGGAAAGGATGAGGGAGCAGTGGACTGCCTCGCTTTTTTCTTCAGCCTGGGAGGAGCTGGCTGCCCACGTCCACCACGAGAGGTCAGCAGAGTGTCGTCGCTGCAGCCGGAGTTGGGGAGGGGGCTAGAAGAGGGGAGGGGCGTCGAGGAGTGGCCAGGAGAAAGCCTGTACATTTCCTCATTAAATTGTTTTTAGAGTCTTGTGTGTGATTCTGCTTTAGCTGTTCTGCTTCCTGGGGTAGTGACATCTCCACTGGGAAATCCAGAATCCTTTGTATCCCCAGCTTCAAGCCCAGAAGCTTGGCTGTGACGAAACTGGGAGTTCGGGAACAAAATTTGGACGGCGTGTCCGTGTCAGGGCCACTCCCAGGTAGTCCCGGGGGCCACCAGTAGGTGGGGGTGGGGTGGGGAGCGGGGTGAATCACCCTTCCTCTGCACAACCCAGGAGCCCAAGGAGTGGGGAGCTCAACCTAGACTGAGGGGAACTGTCCCCTGGGCAGCTGTGTTGCCTTTGCCAGACAGCCAAAGACTGTAAGCCCAGGTCGCTTTCCCTCTGGTCTGAGCGCTGCGGCTGCCACGTGCTTGAGACGCGCCCACACAGCGGAGAAACAAAGACAGCCAAGTGGCAGGGCTGCCAGCAGCCGCCTCGACATTTAATAAATGAAATTCCATAGCTGGGGGTCGATCGGGGGTGAACCGGCGGCCACCGCTACTGGGCTATGAGCCGAGTATAGGTTACCAGGACACTCCTCCGTCCTCGGGGCTGGAGCCAGCAAGCCCTCGGACCCCTTGCTGCGAGTACCACGCGGGGCGGCAGGTGGTGCTTCTCCCCCCACCCCCCCAAACACACCCGCGAGGTAGCTTCGCCGGCAGAAGCCCCGCCAACTGAGCGGTGGGCTGTGGGGGAGGGGAGGCCCGCAAGATTTTTTTTTAAAGGTGCGATTATAAATATATCCCGTGGATCGCGATTTCAAACAAACTTGTCAATCTGGGCTGCAGGGAAGGGCGATGGAGGCAGCTTTGCATATATTTCGGGTGGTGTGACTCATGAGCATTACTTGTCTCCCCTAGGGAAAAAGCCTTCCCACCCACAAGTCACTGCTGCTCTGGCACAGCTGGGATAAATCGACCACTCCGTCTCCTCTGCCCTGTTACCGACCAGGAGTCCCTGATGGCAGGGGAACCTTCCATTAATTGTGTCACCACTGAACTGGCCCTCAGGCCTGGTCCTGAGCACCTCTGCCCTCCCCACAAGCAAAGTACACTGGCCCTTTGCTGCTGCAGGGATGGGGGCTGGGTGCACACGGGGCACACGTGTATGGGGGAGCATGCTCAGTGCAGGGGTGCACCCACGCGTGGCCTGCTCACTCCCCACCATGTTCCTCTCCTGTCTCCCAGTGTGAAGTCCAGGAAGAAAAGCCCTCACAAGAAACAGCCTCTGTGTGTTGTATGCACATGCTCTGTACACAGATCCCTCGGGTGCCCCAGAAACATCATGCATATATACAAGCAGGTGACAAGTGGATATTAGTGCAAACAGACACAGTGGTCATTCCTCGGGAGGTCTTAAAACCGGCCAGATTCTTTCCTCTCTGGATGCAGGCAAGGGCGGAGGCACAGATGTCTGGAGGCAGGGGGACACACTTCATGACCTCTCTAGCATCTGGGCGTCCATATTGTTGGCGATATGCCTACTCAGCAAGGGTGTGACCACATCCCACCTGGACACAGATATGACACCTGGGTAACCAGGAGGCACACCTCACCCCAGCCGAAGAGAAGCAAAGATTTTTTGCCGGGGAGGGGGCTTGGGCCACCAGCTCCTTCTCTTCCCTAACTCCCAAACCACCCGGCTCACCCTGGGCAGAGCGCCCCCTGGATAGCCCCCAGGCCGGAAATGAAAGGGAAGGGACTGTGAGGGTGACTCACAATGCTCAGGGGAGCGCCCAAGCTGAGGCCAGGGCCGCAGGCACAACTGCTCGCTGGCCAGGAGGCGGCAGCGGTCCCTTTAAGCGCCTCCGCCCCCTGCCGCCCGCGCTCCCAGCTTCCTTTCTCCAGGAGGCGCGGCCGCCAGCGCCGAGCGGCGGGGCGGGGGTGAGGGCGGGGGTGAGGGCGGCCCCTCCCCCGGTGGGCAGGGCCTGCGCCGCTTCCTGCTGGAGCGGCCGAGAGCCGCGCAGGGGGCGGGGAGAGCGAGCGGAGCGCGGCGACGGGGCGGCGCGGGGCGGCGCGGGGCGGAGGGCGCCCGAGGGCGAGCGGGCGGGCACGGCGGGGTCCGGGGCGGGCACGGCGGGGTCCGGGGCGGGCACGGCGGGGTCCGGGCCAGCCCCGGGGGCGGACGGTTGGCCGGGCGCGCGCAGCCCAGCCGGGGCCTTGCCGGAGCCGGGCCGGACAGCAGGGCCGCCGCCGCCGCCCGGGCCCGCCGCCCGCGCCCCCCACGCTGGCCCAGAGGGCTGCGGCCGTGTCGCCGCTGAGGATGTCCCGGAAGGGGCCGCGAGCGGAGGTGTGTGCGGACTGCAGCGCCCCTGGTAAGCGCCGCGGCGCCCCGGGCCTGGCCGGGGGCGGGACCGCACTCCCAGGCCGCCGCCGGGCGGGCGCCGGGCCTGGCGGGGGCGCCGTGCGGGCCCGGAGGGCGGGGCGGGGCGGGGCGAGGCGGGGGGCTGCGGCCTCCGGCCTCCGGCCTCTGGCCTCGGCTCCAGCTTGGGCCACTGCGGCACCGCGTCCTTGGCGGGAGGGCCTGCCTGGGGGACCCGCGTTCCGTCGAGTCAGTGCACGGAGCAAGGAAGGACATTCCCGGTGCCGCCTCATACCCTTCAGTCTGAGGGAGGCGGGCAGCTAGCTGCCTTCCCACCTCCACCTCGGTATCCAGACGGAAGCACTAATCTACGGTGGCCTTAGGGTCGTGGCAGAGGCTGCCAGGGTTTAGGAAGTGGGCGCGAGTGTGGTTTGTGTCATCTCAGAGCCACCCCCGGGTCTTGCACCTGCTGCTGGTACAGTCCGTGTGCCTGCTGGAGTGGCGGAGTGCAAGGGGCAGATGAGCCGGGGTCTTGGATGTAGTTTCTTCAGGAGCACCTTAGGGGGTGGTGGCTTCTAGAATTCCCTGTCCCTGGTTCCCCAGGCTGGGGCTCCTTGTGGGGCCTGGTGTTCAGATCTAGTCCAAATCTAGGCATCTTCCCTGGAAGCATCCCCAGGCCTTCTGGTAGCAAGGAACAGCTGGACTCGGCTCTTCATGTTGTCAGTAAAGCCTGTTTGAGAAGTTGGGGTTGCCATTGCTTCAGCCTATGAAAGGATCGCTCTTGATCCCCTAGCTTAGTTTGGCTAGGATTGAGTATGGGACAGTGACAAGGGGTACCTAGACACCCCCCTCCAATCCAGCATCCAGCTGGTTTCCTGGCTGCCCTTCTTTTGCAGTTTTTCCTCTTTCTGTCCCAGCAGAGTTAGGTTTGGGCTGGTGTGAAATCCCGTTGTTTTGCGGAGGAAGTGAGGGACAGTGACCCAAGAGTCTGCTCCCTCCCGATATGGGAGGACACAGCTAGTGATGGGGTTCAGCAGCTGGGGAAAGAAGCTCTTGGCCCTTGTCCATCTTGTCTTTAGAAATAACTTCTTTTCTAAGTAGTAGGTTCAGGGGGTTACTGAACTCCAGGGGAACTGTGAGCGTGAGGGTGAGGAGTGCTGTTTGGGAAACCCGTAACTTCCAGCGACTCCTTGGAAAGTCCTAGACCCCAACAAGTGGAGCCCCACAGTTGGCCTAGTAGTTCTTGTGATCCAAGCTAGGGTATTTGGGAGCTGTGATTCCTGGCAGGGACAAGGGCACAAAATATTTTGTGTGTGGTTATGACCCCGAGGCCTCCCTTAGGACATGCCATGATTTGGAGGACCCTGGAGGGTAAATGTCCTTACCCGTAATTAGCTGGAAACTGACTTCCTTCCCCCAACCTTGGGCTGGTCTGGGGATGCCAGGATGAAGGGGAGACTTTGCCTTCTGTTTGTCCTGGGATATTCAGACCTCTATGGGGTGGGCATGGGGGTTACTTAACAGGCACCCCATCTAGGAACCTGGGTGTAGTGTTGCCATTGTTTCCAGCTTGCTCTATGACCCTTGATAGACTTTCCTCACTCTGGGCCTCAGTATCCTCAACTGTGAAACAAAGAAGTTGGGGTAGAAATGGATTTTCCAGAGCCTTCCCATTTCTATACCTCTTTTCCCACTTCTGGGACAGAGGACTGTCACGTAGCATCAGCAAAGGAGTTGTTTTTTCCTCATTGTCTGTGAAGGTCTGGCTGGAGCCTCTGGGTACCCAATGGACTCCAGGACAAATGGTGTGTCTCTGATGTATTGGAGAGCCCAGCTCCTGTTTCCAGTCTTATCTGATAGAAGTGTTCATGATGTGGGTACCTCCTTTTCCCCTTATCCAGAATGCAGGTTAGGAAGATGGTAAAGTGGGCAGGATGTTGACAAACTCTTACTCATCATCCCACTCCAACACCTAGCATAGTGTCTGGCAAGTGCAAGTGTTTCAGTTCTTGTCAGAACTATTCTATACCCCCTCCTTGCCTAACATGATGCCCCTACCAGGCAGTGACATTTTCAGTCTGGGACTACAGCATCTCAGGCCAGAAAAGTATAAAGGTATTCAGCAGTCTGGAGTCCAGATCCAGTGTTGACCTCCTTGGTATATGCCTCCACCCAGACTCACAGGTTCCTCTCACTGTAATAGGAGTCCTACAGTCCCAGCCCTAGAGGTAGAGTCATGGCCTTTTTTGTAGTTGTTTAGTCTGGTGACAGGTGAGAAGTGAGATGCAGGCTGTGCCCAAAGGGCCTACGCACCTAGGAGTAAGTGTGAGTATGTTGCAAGGCAACTGGACATGGCGTGACTACTGTGGCAGCTTGTGACCCCTCATCAGGTACCATATGTGTCCCTGCCTGCATTGAGAGACTGTGAGGGAGCAGGGCACTGGAGAATGTTGGTTTCCCCCTCCTTTGCCTCTTCTTTCTCTGCCACGTGGCCTCAGTCCTGAGCTCGCTGGCCTGGGTTTCAAACACCTTACTCCTCACCCCTTGGACCTCCATATCAGCTTTTCCACTTTGGCAGTCCCAGGCACAGAAGTCAAGACCTCAAGGTGCTCGTCCTTTGGAGGAACAGGGCTGGCCACTTGCTGGGGACATGTTGCAAGGCAACCTGCAGGGTCATTTGTCTCTTCATAATGTAGAGTTTGGGGTAGGGTAAATGGTGGGCTTTTCCTCCTCTTTTATTGAAGTGTAACTTACATATAGCCTCATACCTGCACTTTAGTGTTTATCCTGTGGATTTTTACACATGTGTAAATTAGCATAATGACCACTGTGGTCAAGATGTACATTTCCATTACTCTCAGAGGTGCTATTGAGCCCCTCTCCTCCAGTCCATGCCCACAGAGGTAACCACCATTCTGACCTCTGTCCCAGTGGATGATGGATTATTCTTACCTGTTTTCAGGGGGGTGGGCTTTTCCCTCTTGTCTATTAAGCATCTGCTCCTTATCTCAGGAAAGGGAGACCTGAAGCTGGTTTTTCTGTAGTTTCTCATCTGTGTCATCCAGACCTGAACTGGCACCAGTGTGGCCCAGACCAGGACAGTGTGCCCTGCCCATTCTTGTTTCAGTCACCATGGAGGAGAGGGAGGACCCCTCTTTCAGGCTTAGAGATATGCCTTGGATCACATTCCTGAGGTCCTAGTCTGTTGGACACTGCCATAACCAGGAGCTCATCACATCTGCTCTGCCCACAGCTTGGGGCTCTGGGACAATTGGTCCTGAATATCTAGCTGGCATTTCTAGTCCTGACTTTTCCAGTTAGGGCAATAGGCTTGAGGTGGAGGCAAACCATTTATGATCCTGGCCTGGGCGGCTCCCCTCTTACAGGAAACCCCACCATTTCAACAAGAGGAATTTAGGCTGCATCATTTCCCGCTTCCTGTCTGGGCTGCCAGAGACAACTGGCAGGCAGACCCCCTCACCCAGTGGTGTTTGGGAGTTGAGGGAGGAAGCTTCCTGTGCCTGGGTGCCTGACTGTTGGGGTAATGCCAGTGCAAAAGTGTGCCCTAGGTCTCCCCCTCTTGGCATAGATGGCTGGTCCTTATAAACCCTGAAATCAGCCCCCTGGGAAGATGAATGGCTGTCACTTTGTGCATCCTTCATTGCCGTTTTGTGGGATTCTTAAGCCTAGATCAAAAGACTGAGCTGTCTTCACTTCCCATTACCATGCTTTATTGGGGGGGACACTCACTGCAGGGAGAGCTCAGGCCCCTGACTCAGAGTCTGCTTACAATTCTCTTGGGAACCTAGCTGGGAGGTCTTGGTGAGGGGAAGGGCCTGAGAATCTGGGTTAGATTCACATCACCCCAAGACTGTCCCTGCCTGGAGGGGGGATGGCCCAGCTGGCCACCCTAAGTGTTGTGGGCAAGCCAAGAGCCAGCCCATCTCCACTCTCAGAGAGGGGTTCCTGAGCTGGGGCATAGGCCTGGGCAGAGCAGAGTCTCCAGGCCCCTCCCCTACCCTTGAGGTCCTTGGGAGCTCCCACCCAGTAACTAGCCCCTCTTCTTGTTTCCAAAGTTCACATCTCCACAAAGCGGAGAGATTGGCCACCAGGTCTCATGCCTATCTGGGGCTGCAGGGACAGAAGGCAACAGCATGTATGTACCTGATCTCCTCTCTGGCACTGAAGTACCTGGGTCCACACCTCAGCAATTTTACTCATTAGCTCTGTGACCTTGAGCTAGACCTCTGACCTCTTTGAGCTACTGTGTTCTTATCTGTAAAGCAGAACAGCATTTCCTCCCTTGCATCATACATAAAGCATCCAGCTGGTACACAGTGGGCACTCAGTCAAGATTAGTTCCTTTGCCCTGTCCATCCTTCTTAGGAAGGATTTCAGCCCACAGTAACAGTGGCAGGAGACTCGGGCCTGAAAGGGTGTCTTACCTGCCAGTGTGATGGCATGGGCAGGAGGAGCCTGCAGAAGGGTGCGATCTGTCAGGCAGGTTCCAGCAGTCTTGGATACAGGAGAGATACACCACTGACCTGGCACAGGACTACCTGGTACATGGTTAGGGCAACAGCCTTGCTCCCTGGGGAAATACCGAATCTGGAGAGGTGGCTACAGGCAGGAAGCAGTGTGCCCACTGAATAGGCCCTAGGGACCACATGTCCCCAGAGGAGCAAGAATGTGTTGCAGAGGTCAAGGCTCTCTCAGCCTCCAGCTGTGTGCCCTGGGGGAAATCCCTTCCTAGTTCCTAGGCTGTTGTGGACCCACTGAATGAATATTCATGAAGCACTAAGCATACAGGCCCAGAGTGGATATTCAGGAGATATTGCCTGTTCTGTCATTTGGCTCCAGCTGACCCTTGTCCCCACCCCTTCACCCCCAGACCCTGGCTGGGCATCCATCAGCAGGGGTGTGCTGGTGTGCGACGAGTGCTGCAGTGTGCACCGGAGCCTGGGACGCCACATCTCCATTGTCAAGCACCTTCGCCACAGCGCCTGGCCTCCCACACTGCTGCAGGTACAGAGCTGGGTCAGCGATTCTCATTCAACACACACAGAGCATGGTTATAGTCTACCCACACCTACACACACACCTGTTTGGAATCTGGAGCTTCCTGGGGCATTACACACCTGGGGCAGAGCCTGATCCTGACCCCTTCCACTAACCCTATGCAGAAAGGAAGCTTTCAGCCTGGCCACTTACTAGCTTGGACAAGTAGCACTTGAGCAAGTCACTTCAACCTTGGCACACCCACCATGGGACCTGAATCACCGAACAGGACCCACATCTTTGGGTGGCCTGACTGGTGTGGAGAGCAGACACTCAGTAGGCCCCTCAGTGCCATTTCCAGCCATGGCAGGCACTTGGGGCATGTTTCCCCTGGTGCCCAGCAAGCACTGGGCACTCTCACTTGGCGTCTCTTCCTTGCAGATGGTGCACACGCTCGCCAGCAACGGGGCCAACTCTATCTGGGAGCACTCTCTGCTGGACCCTGCACAAGTACAGAGTGGCCGGCGCAAAGCCAACCCCCAAGACAAAGTCCAGTGAGTGGGGCTGTAGAGGTGGTGGGCAGGTCTGTGTGCTCTGGGATGGGCCAGGAGGTGGCTGGGTGACCCACCTCTCCTGTTTTGCCCCCCCATTGTCTCCTGTGTGCTCCATGCAGCCCCATCAAGTCAGAGTTCATCAGGGCCAAGTACCAGATGCTGGCATTTGTGCATAAACTTCCCTGCCGGGACGACGATGGGGTCACTGCTAAAGACCTCAGCAAGGTTTGAGGGGCCCCACAACAAATGGGTGGGCCTTTCCCCTCTTCCTAGGCCCAGGACACTCTTTTGTCACCACTGAGCCCTAGGCCCCAAAGGCAACCAAGTCAGGGGAGAATTCTGGGCACAGCGAGGGGGCAAGATTGCTCTGTCAAACTATCGGTGGCCAATTTGTCACACAGGGCTAGAGTCCCCCAGCTGTCACTCAAAAGCTGGAAAAATGTGGAGCAGTTGCTTAGCCAATCAGAGCCTCAGTTTCCTCATCTGTAAAATGAGAAAGTAATAGCATTTACCTCACAGATATTATCTTTTCAAGCGGAGCACATAGCACATGGTAGATGGTGACTGGCAGCAGTTATTATTAATTGGCATTAACTCCTAGTGAGAAGCCCTCTGTTCTCTTTGACATGGCCCAATTTTGGCTGGACCCCTTATAGCTGGTAGGAGTCACAGGAGTGGCCTGGGCCAGGTATAGCTTGAGCATGGGTTATGTGCCTTGCGCACACATGTATCTATTGCACACTCTGCTCCTTGCAGCAACTGCACTCAAGCGTGAGGACAGGCAACTTGGAGACATGTCTGCGCCTGCTGTCCCTGGGTGCCCAGGCCAACTTCTTCCACCCAGAGAAGGGCACCACACCTCTGCATGTGGCTGCCAAGGCAGGGCAGATACTGCAGGCCGAGCTGCTGGTGGTGTATGGGGCTGACCCTGGCTCCCCTGATGTCAATGGCCGCACACCCATTGACTATGCCAGGTGAGGGTCAGCTAAAAGGTGAGGCTTGGGTGGGTGGGGAGTGGGCTCCTGCTCCAGGGCTGAGCATCGCCCCTCCCCACAGGCAGGCGGGGCACCATGAACTGGCAGAAAGGCTAGTCGAGTGCCAGTATGAGCTCACTGACCGGTTGGCCTTCTACCTCTGTGGACGCAAGCCGGGTGAGCAGAGTATGGGCTGGCTGGGCTGGACCAGGCAGGTGGGACCCAGACACACCCCAGCAGCAGGTGCCATAGTGACGAAGCCAGCTGGGGAACAGTGTTGCTAGGCAACTGGCTCCTGTGAAATTGCTGCAGGCTCTGGGCTGCAGCTTGCTGGGGCTAGGTAGTGCGGTGGGCCTGAGATCCAGCTCCTGGTGCTCTTGGGGTAGCATGCCCTTCTTTCTTTGCCCTGGTACTTCTGGGCACCAAACCCCGCTCACAACGGTGAAGTGGGCTCCCAGCTCCTGAGGCCACCCAGCATCAGTGACTTGGCATTTTTATTTTTGTTCAGATCACAAGAATGGGCATTACATCATCCCACAGATGGCTGACAGGTGAGTGACCACCTGATGCCCCTTCCTAGAGGCTATTTGATGCCAGGAGGGTGCCTGACCCCAGAGCCCCACCCCTTACCCTCCGCAGACTGCAGGGGTCCAGGACCCCACCCTTCACACTCTCTGGCTGGAGGCACGTGTACTCACAGCCCAGTTCTCCCTAATGTGGGTCCAGTGTAGCTAAGAAGTCTCAGCTCAGAATGTGACCAGCACAGCTGAGCCCCATGACTGTCAAGTATGTGAAGGACTTGGGTGCAAGGAAAGGCCCCAGGCTACAAGGGTGTATCCCTGGGTTCTGATTGGCCATACAATCTTCAGATAAAATCTCTGCTCTGCCTGCAGAAGTCGGGCTGTAAGGAGCTGGCTGACTTTGGGACTGCTGACCAGGCCTCTGGTGTGCTCCCAAATTGGACAGGGGTGTGAATGGGACCTTTCTGCCTCTGATCTGAGAGGCCCCAAGCACCAGGCCTTAGGGGACACCCCCACTCACTCAGCTCTCAAGATGGATGCTGGCGCCACCTGGTGGCCCTCAGATGGCCACACGGTTATGCCAGGCTGCTCCTTCTGCCCTGGATATGGGGACAGTAGGCTCCTTCCCCCACCCAGGGCCTGTGCGAACAGATGGGATGGTCAGGCCTGGGCAGCTCAGATCCCTAAATCCAGACCTCCTCTGTTCTAAGATCCTGAGAGTCCACCCTACTTCTCTAGTCTGGTTCTGCCTGGTGCGTGTGTGTGTGTGTGTGTGTGCGTGTGTGTGTGTGTGTGTGTGTGTGTAGTAAATACACCACATATGAACATGTATGCAGTGGATTGTTGAATGAGCACCTTCTCACAGGCAGCTGCTACTCTGGGGACACAGGTTACTCACACTATCCCTGCCTTATGGGAGCTGAGACTAGATGGTGGGGCATTATGGCCCACTGTAGGGAGCACAGCAAGAGAGCAGAGGCAAAGAGGTTGGAAATGAGGTGCCGGGAACTGCAGGCAGCTCCTGTGGCCAGAGCATAATGTGAAAGGCAAGGAGCAAGATTAGAGTCAGGTGAAAGAATGCCCAGGCCTGTGAGCCTCAGGGAGATCTGAGGACAGAGTTCTTAGCATGGATGTGTGAAGTCAGCTCTGCCAGTTATTGGCTATGTGACTTGCAGCAAGCTACTTAATCTCTCCTAGCCTTGGTTATCTCACCTGGAAATGGGGTTGACATTACCATCCTTTTTCAGAACTGAGGAGATCAAATAAGATATTACAGGGGCCAGTGAGATAGCTCAGTGGCATAAGCGCCTGCCTGGCAAGCGCAAGGTCCTGAGTTCAACTCCCGGTACCCGCATATATATATATATAAAAAAAGATATTACATAAAAAGTGGTTAGTATATGTAGATGAGCTTTTTGATGAAGTATGGTTGAAGTACCATGTGTACCTGTTACTACTGAGATGTTTTAAGGTGGGTGGTGGAGGTTGGTGAAAGCCAGGTGTGGTAGTGCGTGCCTGTAATACCAGCTACATGGGATTCTGAGAGTGAGAAGGATTGCAAATTCAAGGACATTCTGTGTAATTTAGTGAGACTCCATCTCAAAATATAAAGGCAGTAAGAGGGGTACAGCCAGATATGTCAAATGATCCCCTGAGCTGCTGGGTAGAAAAAGGATTTTAGGGGCAAGACTGGACATAGGAAGATGGATTCAAGAGAATATTGCAAAAGCCCAGGCAAAAGGAAGCAGTGGCAGAACTGGGAAGCTTGGCTAGGACGCTGAGGGTGAGAGAGACTTAAGGTGACTCTTAGGTCAGTGGATGAATAGGTCACAGAGGAAGAACAGACGGGAGGAGGAGCAGGTTGAGGGCAGATGAGTACCCTTTTGTACACTCTGGGTTAGGCATGTATGGAGACGGGTCTGAGCTTGGTGCAAGAAGGCGTGTGCTGCCCTGCTCTTGAGTAATTGCTGCCTCTGTCCTATTCTTCCCTCTGCTGCCTTCCACTGGACTTAGATCTCGGCAAAAGTGCATGTCTCAGAGGTATATCATGCCTGCTGGGAAGCAGGCTTTGGAGGTTGGGTCTGGTGGGGAGGTACCTGGTGTGTGGCATTGGGGGTCTTGTCTTCCTGGAAATCTCTGCATGTTTGGGAAGTCATTGGCAGGGGCCTGGCCACCTCATTCCTGGCCTCTCCCCTTCTGCCTTCTTCATCTGCAGCCTGGATTTGTCTGAGTTGGCCAAAGCTGCCAAGAAGAAGCTGCAAGCGGTGAGTCTGCTCATAGGCTTGTGGTACTTAAAGAGTTGGTCCCCATCCCAAATTTTGTCCTCTCCCCCTTCAGTACAGGGGATTAAACCCAGAGCCTTTGCATTGAGCTACATCCTTGGTGTCTCCCCACCCCACTTTTTTTTCTTTTTGAGACAGGATCTTCCTAAGTCATTAAGTGGCCCACACTGGGCTCAAACTTGCAATCCTCCTGCTTCAGCCTTCCAGTATTGGGATTACAGGCGTGCACCACCATGCCGAGCTTTTGCCAAGTTTTTGACTTCCTCCCTCACTTGCCTCACCAGTTGTCATGACCTCCTCATACCTTTGTCTTTGACCCTGGCTCTTCTTGCTCTCCAGAGTGTTAGAACTCCTAAGGTGTTATCTCCCCCGCTGACATATGCAGGAACAAACTGGTCTGGCCTCTTTCCCCGGAGTTTGGCATGTAGATTCCTATCCATTTTCTACTCGAGGTGTTAGACTGGGCAGCACAAGCCATTCCTCACATCTGGTAAGCTAGCCTTGTTGGCATGGGGGAGCAGGTGATATTATAAACCTGGGTCGCCTTCTCTGCCTCCAGCTCAGCAACCGGCTTTTTGAAGAACTTGCCATGGACGTCTATGATGAGGTGGATAGAAGAGAAAATGATGCTGGTGAGTAGGGGTTGGCATAGAGGCCTGGGTGGAGGGGCCTATGAAGAAGCAGCTCAGGTCTTTTAGTGGGACTAAAAAGAGGTGGCTGGGGTGGGGGCATCTCAGAGCCTTGCCTGCTGGTGAGCTCCTGCCAGCTGTGAGCCTGCTTGGCAGCTCCTCACTGGGCAGAGTGTGCTGAGCTGGAGGGAGCCAGCCCATCCCTCCCCCAACTGCTGAGCCAGTCTCATTGCTGCTCTGGCCGCCTCCCCAGTCCTGCTGCACCCCCCTGCATCACTCCTTCCAAGTTCCAGCCCAAACTCGGGTCTGGCATGGCAGGACAGGCCTTGTTCCGTTCCTCAGTTGCCAGTAGCCCCACCCATCCTTGCCCTGGCCCAGCCTGGCTTCTTGTGCTTGAAGATCACCCGTGTCAGACACGAGCTCCATCAGCTCGGTGGGTGTGGGAAGGATAGTGCTTCCTCATCTCCACCCTGGAGGCCCCACCATGGCAGATGATCTGCTCCCTTCCTTTCTCCACAGTGTGGCTGGCTACCCAAAACCACAGCACCCTGGTGACGGAGCGCAGTGCTGTGCCCTTCCTGCCAGTTAACCCTGAATACTCAGCCACACGGAATCAGGTGAGGAGGCTGGGGAGGGGACCTGGGCGGGCTCCTCCCTTCTTGGGAGCCCTGTTCTTCCTCAGCCTGCCATGGGCAGGCCCAGGTCATCTCTCCACCCTTTGCTGGGGCCTCCCTCAGGGCCTGGCTGGCCCTCACATTCTGGGGCGGGGAAGAGGCCGTCCTTTTGTGGGCTTGGGGAGCAGCCTCAGGTGGCGATTCGGCCTCTATGCGCTGGGCTGGCCTAGCCTTGGGTGTCTGTGCTGCTGACTAGCCAGGTGAAGTAAGGCTGGAATTTTTTAGTTGTGGTTAAATCAGATGACAGGGCATTGCCTTGCTGCTTTGTCCCCACCCCCATGGGTTTGATATAAGGGGCCCCTTGTCTCTTACACTCTTTTGGTCCTTTTTGCCTTTCAGGGGCGACAGAAATTGGCCCGCTTTAATGCCCGGGAGTTTGCCACCTTGATCATTGATATTCTCAGTGAGGCCAAGCGGAGACAGCAGGGCAAGAGCCTGAGCAGCCCCACAGGTGGGAAGGCCCTGAGGAGAGTTGTGGGCATCATCGTCCTGGGATATTCTCCTGGGTGGCTCCCTTTGCAGGGGGGCATGAAAAATGGGTTCTGTGGCTGAGTGAGCCCTAACAGATTTTGTGTCCTCAGACAACCTGGAGTTGTCTGCAAGGAGCCAGAGTGACCTTGACGACCAGCATGACTACGACAGTGTGGCCTCTGACGAGGACACAGACCAAGAGCCACTACGCAGCACCGGTGCCACTCGGAACAACCGTGCCCGGGTCTGAGCAATGTCCCTACCCATCCCCTGCCCCCAAGAAGCCCCAGCTGTTACAGAGCCTTGGACACACAGGGGCTGGTCCCACCTTCAAGGGCATCTGTTCCCTACCCCCGTGGCTGACCAGTTTCTCTTTCATTGTGCAGAGTATGGACTCCTCAGACCTGTCTGATGGGGCCGTGACGCTTCAGGAATACTTGGAGCTGAAGAAGGCCCTGGCTACCTCTGAGGCAAAAGTGCAGCAGCTCATGAAGGTCAATAGCAGCTTGAGTGATGAACTTCGGAGGCTGCAGAGGGAGGTGAGGGCTGCAGCCTGGGGGTAGGGAGTTCAAGACCCTGGGAGGGAAGGGTGCCTTCTTGGGGTGCCTGCCTGGACCCAGGGTTGGATACCACTGTGTGCACTCACAGATCCACAAGCTACAAGCAGAGAACCTACAGCTCCGGCAGCCACCAGGGCCCGTGCCCACACCCCCACTCCCCAGTGAACGGGCAGAGCACACACCCATGGGGCCTAGTGGGAGCACCCCCCGCCGGGACCGCCAGGCCTTCTCCATGTATGAGCCAGGCTCCGCTCTGAAGCCCTTTGGGGGTGCACCTGGGGACGAGCTTAGCACACGGCTGCAGCCCTTCCACAGCACTGTGAGTTGCCTGTGCATCTTGGGTGGGGAAACAGGGCTGGGCCTGCCACAGAGCCTGTCATGATGTCCACTGTACTGCCCCCACAGGAGCTAGAGGATGACGCCATCTATTCAGTGCATGTCCCTGCTGGCCTTTACCGGGTAAGCTGGGCCTGGGAAAGGTGGATCCACTGTAGCCAGTAGGTTTTGAGTTCCAGTAGGTGTCAGGCTGTGCTGGATGCTGGAGCTGAAGAGGAGAGACTGACTTTGGCTCTGTTTCTGGGTTTCAGATTCGGAAGGGGGTGTCTGCCTCAGCTGTGCCCTTCACTCCTTCCTCCCCACTGCTATCGTGCTCCCAGGAAGGAAGCCGTCATGCGGTAACATTTCCAGCCCAGTGCCGCTGGGGACAGTGTGGGGAGCAGGCTGTGTACCCAGGAATGCACACTCACCTCTGGCCCTTCCCCATGCCCTCCAGAGCAAGCTTTCCCGCCATGGCAGTGGTGCTGACAGTGACTACGAGAACACGCAGAGTGGGGACCCGCTGCTTGGGTGAGGCTCTCTTGGGTCTCTACCCAGCCCTGGCACCTGGAGGGGAGGAGGTGGAAAGGGCCCGGGTATCTGCAGGCAAGCGTCTGTGGCTGGATCAGCTTTCTCTTCTCACACTGGGGCTCAGGCTGGAAGGGAAGCGATTCATAGAGCTGGGCAAGGAGGACGATCTCCATCCCGAGCTGGAAAGCCTAGATGGGGACCTAGATCCTGGGCTCCCCAGCACTGAGGATGTCATTCTGAAGACAGAGCAGGTCACCAAGAACATTCAGGAACTGTTGAGGGCAGCCCAAGAGTTCAAACATGACAGGTATGTGTGAATGGGGTGGGTTCAGACACCTGGGGTGCTGTAAGGGCAGCCAAGGGGCCCCATTCCTCTGTTTCTGGGACCCTTCCTGGAGAGCCCCCTCATCCATTCCCTCCCCTCCCCCCACAGCTTTGTGCCCTGCTCAGAGAAGATCCATTTGGCTGTGACTGAGATGGCCTCTCTCTTCCCAAAGGTACAGGGGTCAGAGGAGCAGGAGGCCCTCGGGGTGGGGCAGGCATAGGGAATCTGTTACCTGGGTGGAGATAATACACTTGCTGGGCCATGATTGAGGTGTGTGGCTTAAAGTCCAAGGCCTGGCCTCCTCCTGCCCTCCCTCCCTCTCTCCAGAGGCCAGCCCTGGAGCCTGTGCGCAGCTCACTGCGGCTGCTCAATGCCAGCGCCTACCGGCTGCAGAGTGAGTGTCGGAAGACAGTGCCCCCAGAGCCTGGTGCCCCTGTGGACTTCCAGCTGCTGACTCAGCAGGTGATCCAGTGCGCCTATGACATCGCCAAGGCCGCCAAGCAGCTGGTCACCATTACTACCCGAGAGAAGAAGCAGTGACTACACTCCCTGCCCTTACCCACACCCTAGGACCTCACTGGCCATGGGAGCTGGGCCACTCCAGACACTAACCCACCCCAACAGAGCCACTGGCACAAGTGCCCTTAGCGCTGCCACTCTCCCCTGGCAGCCAGGCACCCTGGTGCCCACTCCCCTCGAGCCCCAATGATGGGGAGGTGGGGTGGCAGGAGCTTCTGTCCCCCACATTCCATGCACCTCCCCCCTGTACATAGCACCTCACCCTTTCTGCGTGCAGGGGCTTGCAGGGCATCCCAGCCCCTCCCCTACAGCAAAGGGTTGGATGGGGATACTCCAAATGGGGCCTTTCCCTTGTGTGCAGCCTACCCCCATGAGCCAGTTCAGCCCTATTGGGGGCTGAGTGGGGGCATCACCTCCTTTGTACATATCTCTCTGGATGTCCCCAACCTGTAGCCACCAGCCCTCTTGCTGCTCTCCTCTAATGCAAAATGGCCCCTGCCTAGGGTACAGGCCCCAACTAGTATGTTGGGGTCCCCAGCAGCAAACACTGGAATATTTTTTCTTTCTTCTCCCCAACCCCTTAATTTTAACTTTGTGGTAACTGAGTGTCCCTGCGTGCCTGCGTGTGAGTGTGTGGGCAGCAGTGCCGTTCAGGAGGCCTGGCCCATCTGGAGTTTTGAGGGGCGAGGGGTCCAGAGCAATGGGACCAGCATTGCGGGACCTGGGACCAGAGACTGCCAGGATGACCAGCTGTGGTCCTGACGCTGCCTCTTATCATCACAGCCCCCACTCGTACCCCTATTGTATGAATTTAAAAGGAAAACCACTTCCCTCCATCTCTCCTTCCCCTCCTTTGTAGAGGGAAAAGTGCTGGCCAGGCAGAGGGCTGAGCACCTGAGCCTGGGGCTGGCTCCCCGGGGTCCCCAACTCAGCTGGTGGCTCTGGACCTGAGAGCCCCTCCCCATAACCTCTGCGAGGCCAGTACTCATCATCACTACCTGCACCTAAGGTGGCCCCACCCTCTGGAAGTCTGGGGACCTGACGGCAGCCTGGGAAGGCTGGAGAGGCCAACAGCAGCACCCACCAGCTCTTCTTCCTGACCCACCTCTCCCCCAGGGGCCAGCCCTACCTGTGTGGTGGTGGGTGGACTGTCGAGACGTGTGTCATGTACATTTGTATCAAAAATAAATAAGTGACCATGTGCTGCTTCTGATGCTTAGAGAATGGGGAGTTGGGAGGGCTTGAAGGCAGACATGAAAGAAATCTGGAGAAGCACAGAGCAAATGAAGACAGCATCCAAAGACCCAGTACCAGGAAAGCCCCTGTGTTGGAAATACCTAACTTCCAGAAGAGTAGCTTGGAAATAACAAATTGCATAAGGGACACCACCACCCCAATAACACTCCTAGAAGGCTACGTGGGGGGGGGCTCAGGACCAACCCAGATGGCCTAGGCCTAGTGTCCTGGGGGGAGTGTCTGTGTGGTAGATGCACAGGCTCAACTCCAGACTCTACTAAAATAATTTAATTAGAAACGAGTTTGGGCAACGGGGTCAGGAATGGCTGCTCTTGCTCCAGCCACTCTCGCAACCCACACATCGAGGAGGCAGTTTCTGCAATACATAGCAGGGCTGCTCCGTTTGCCGTCAGGGGGCGCCCCTGTGCGCGGTCCACGTGGCAGAGGCCCTGGCCACGCAGCAGAGGAGGAGCCTGCCGGGCCAGCGGCAGGGCTAGGGCAGGTCAGTCCGAGCTCTCCACATCTGGGCCGCTGTCTGGCGTGGGGGGGAGCAGGGGTCTCCGACGGGAGCGCTTGACTCGGCGCGAGGGCATCAGCAGCCTCCGCTTCAGCACAGCTGTGGGCAGGGGTAGCGGTCAAAAGGCAGGGAAGCCTCTGGGTTGAGCTTGGGCGTGGACTAGTGCGTGGGAAGAAAAGGTCTCACCAGCTACAGTGTCCTGGCTGTCCGCTGTGGGCCCCCAGTAGATGCTGTCTCCCCGGCGGAAATTTCGATGCAGCCTCGTGCAGAGCGTGGCCAGTGTGAGCAGTACCAGCAGGAAAGTGAGGGCCATGGCAGCCCAGGCGGCCTCCTCCGTGCGTGGGGTGGGGCCCCGGACTGCCCGTGGAGGCACTGCTGCCCGAGGGGCAGGGGAAGCCTGACTCGGGCAAGCACACCCCTCTGGGCTGCCTTGGGCTTTGGGTATCTGACCCTTTGACCCGATGCTTGCATTGCCTACGGGTCCCCCAGGTGACGAGGGGACGGAAGGCACAGATGGGGCATTAGCCCCCTTACTCTGGGTTCCCCAAATGGGCTGCTGGACCTTTAAACTCCATGGGGAAGCAAAAGGAACCCTCGGGCCTGCAGGAGTGGACTGGAGGCTCAGGGCAGCTCGCAGCCCCCGTCTCTTGGCACCACTGGAAGAGTGCTGCCTGGGCACTCTAGATGGCATCTCTGTGCCAGGAGGCCTCCAGCTGCGCAGAGCAAAGGGCAAAGCTGGGGCCTAAGGGAAGAAGAGACAGTGGTTGGTCACTCCTGCCCTGCTTAGATAACCCAGTGACCCTGACAACCCCCAAGACTGGGCCTGGCATGCCTCACCTGCATACACCCTCTTGGGTACAGCCTCCCTCTGCTGAGGCTTGGCACTGATGGAGAGGGCTGAGCAGGGCTGTCAGGGTGGAACCATACTTTCTTCCTCTGCTTCCTCCACTGCCTCCTCTTTAACCAGTAGGCAGCCCAGGTTGGTTCTACCCATGCCATCTCCAGTGCCATCCCCCATGCTGTCAGTACCAGGGGCTATGAAACAAGGTAACTTTTAGAGCTAAGATGAAGGTAGGGAGCAAGCAAAAGGAAGGCCCTGAATTTTCCTTTCCCTGCACATGGGGCTGCATCCTTCTGCCATGGCCAGACAACTGTCTTTCATCAACCACTTACCCTGTCCCGAGTGAGGTTGGAGTCAGGGATGAGTGAGGGCTTAGCAACACAAACATGGGCCAGGAGGGCAAGCTGGAGTTTCAGCCAGGGATGGGCGCAGGGGTGATAGAGGAAGGTGACATCCTCAGCCTGGAGGAAAGGCAGACACATTAACCCAGACCCAGGTACCTCCCAGAGAATCACAAGCTCTCCCATGTTGGGGACCACTGTAAAGTGACTGCCAGCATGGCCAGGTGACCCTCCCACTTTTAAGGCACAGGAAACAGCAAAGGGCCCTGGGTACTGGCATGTACTCCCTTTTGCTTCTGAGTGTTCCCTTTGCTCCCCTCTCCAACAAATGTCACCCCTCAACGCTGAGCAGCTGAGCTGACAGAATGCTTAGGCAACCCTGTTAGATCACACTTTATTTCTCTGCCCCTGCAACACTGGGTCTACAGATCCACAATCTAGATGATAAACATCCCTCAAATAAAGACCATCTCTTCTCTATCAATCTAATCTATATAGTCAGTCTCCCGAGAGGATCCAAATATGAGGCCCATAGGCAGCAGGTGCACAATCATAGGATAAAACACTTCATCGGTCATTAATTATTCCTTGATTGAATTAATCCACTGCTCAGCACTGTGCCAGATGCTGGAGGAAATACTAAAGAGAACTCCTGCACTCTGCCTGCAGAAATATGTAAGAAACTCAGTAGCTAGGTGCAATGGTACATTCCTGTAATCCCAGGACTCTGGGAGGCTGAGGCAACAGGACTGCAAGTTCAAATCCAGCCTCAATCAACTTAGTGACTTAGTGAGAATATGTCTCCAAAAAAAAAAAAAAAAAGGGCTGGGGATGTAGTTCAGTGTGAAGGCCCTAGGTTCAATCCCCAGTACTGAGGGGCGGGGCAGGGGGGACATAATGCAAATGAAAGGGCAAACTAATAAAGCACAAAGCGGTTTGTTGTTAAGTTGCAGAAGACAGGTCATGAGTACTACAGGAATACAGAGAAGTGCATGAAGACAGGCTGATATGATCAGACAAGGTCTTGGGGAGTGTACTCCTGCACTGGACTGTGAAAATAGATGGGGATGGGTGGCAGGGGGGTAGGAGCTGCACCCTTTAGGTCAGGATAGGACAAGTGTGTAGAATAAACAGGAGCAAAGGGACAGTGGTGGGAAGGAGCCTGGCATTCGCTTGTGTGGTGAGAAGACCAACATGACTGAGAAGAACTGAAGATACGGAGTCAGATGAAGTGAATTTATGGGCAGAGAAGCCAAGCAGGGAGTGTTGCTGTGACAAAGCGATGGGTTCTGAATAGCGAACCTTGCCTCTTTCTGCAGAAAATGGCAAGGAAGGGAACTGATGAGCAGGAAAGTTGGAGGAAGCATTCAAGGCATGTCTCAGGTGTAGATAGCAAGGTTGTACCCTCGTACTTACCAGGCCTGGTCTCACTCGAGTGCAGGTCACTTTTGGCAACACCTACACATAGGAAAAGAATGTTTAGAGCAGCTGGGGCACTGCGTGTGGAGTAGAGAGGGGACACCAAGCCCCAAGATCTAGGCTGGGACGGAGAAGTTAGCAACTGAAGGCAGGAGGAACCAGCAGAGGTCCCCACAGGGTGACTGTGGATGGTACAGCGAGGCCAGGCAGGACTGGGCTACTTGTTCGCACCCCTCTCTCCCTCGGCCCTTCAGGGCCCCTACCTGTGGGGGCAGAGGCCACAGACCCTCGGGACAACGGGCTCCAGCCTCCTCCGCCAGCTCAGCCACCACCTGTGGGTCCAAGGCGCAGAGCTGGGGCGCTGGCCTCAGCAAGGGCCCTACCTTCTCTCTTCCTTCCCAGGCCCGCAGGTTGGGGATATAGGGGACTCTTAGTCTCCTCTCGGCGCGCCACGCCTTCCAGGACGAACTTTTGGCAAAGCGCTTTGAGATCTCGGGTAGAGGACTTCCCAGGAGTGGGGCGCCTTACCTCGCTAGGACCCAGGAGCCCCACCAGGGCTGCCAGGAGAAGCAAGTAGGGCGAAAGCAGAGGAGGCGCCATGCCAGCGGGTATCGCCACCCCGCCTGCCAGGGAGCGCGCCCCCGCGCCCGGCGCGGCCTGCGCCCACGTCGACCCCGGGCTCGCGCGCCGCCGGGCCCCATCCTTCCCAGGCCGCGCGCCCGGGCCTCGCTCCGCCCCCAGCAGCCGAGCGTGCGCGCAAGTGTCCTAAGACCGAAGCCGGAAAAGCGGGTGAGCGGAGCGGGTGAGCGGAGCGGGTGAGCGGAGCGGGTGAGCGGAGCGGGTGAGCGGAGCGGGTGAGCGGAGCGGGTGAGCGGAGGCAGGGCCGGCGGGGGCCGCCTCTCTCACGCTGGGATTAGTCCCGGCGCCTTCCCGCGGTTTGCGCGGGCGGAGCTGCAGCGTCTGGGTCGGATCCTGGAGCGGGGCAAAGGGCGGGAAATGGGATCCCTGTGAACTGGATAGCCCAGGGGGAGGAGTCTGGTATGCTCTCCTGGCAAACACGCTTCAGACATATCCTGCAACTGGAAGAGAGCCCGAATCCCGAAGTCAAGCTGCTGAAGGGAGAAGATCCTAGCTCTAGAGCTTCACCTTCAACGCATCCCATCCCCGCCCTAGCAAATAGGGCCTGAGCCTGGAGGACCCTCAGAGAGCCTCAGATCCCTTCTCTCTCCAGACCCAGGAGCCCTGGGAAACCGGATTTGGCCAGGGAGCTTCCTTTTCCCCACCTTGGCCCCCGTCCCCTGCTTTTTTTTTTGGTGGTTACCGGGGGTCCAACTCAGGACCTCGCGCGCCAGCAGGCGCCCGTGCCGCTGAGCGGTATCACCGGCCCTTTTTTCGTATGTGGGTACCGGGAGTCGAACTCAGGACCTTACGCTTGCCAGGCAGGCGCTTAGCCGCTGAGCCATCTCACCAGCCCCCCTGTTGTCTTTCGCCCAGCGGTGGCCTGACACTCTGGTCCCCGCGAGGCGGAGCAGCTACAGGCCTCGCCCCAAGCTGAGAGCCCTGCCGGCCTCCTTGGCAACAGGCGCCAGCTCCCATACCCTCTTCAGGATTTTGGGGGAAAGATGGAAAGGAAAGTGGAGAGTGAGGGTTGAGATGCCCAGCCCAAAACTTAAAAACGCAAGCACGCGTTATTTCAGCCCCCTCTCCCCATGCCCCTGGCTTATAAGGGGCTCCATGCCCCACCCTCTCCAGTAATTACCAGATATTGAGCTGATAGGGGAAGCCGCTCTACCCCTGCCACGGTCTGATCGTGGGGGGCAGGACCCCTCGTCCTCTCCCTCACCTTAGTCAACCTGGGGCTGCTTCTGAGGAAACCCTTTCTATTGAGGACTTGCTCTACATGAGGCCACGCTCCTGGGGACCCTCCCTCCTCCTCGACTGGGACAGGAGGTGTCTGCAGGACAGTGCCCCATCCCTGCACGGAAGGAGCAGCTTCCAGCCGCAAACGCGCGGGGAGAGGTCGACGACTGCCCTTGGCTCGCCGACCCGGTGCTGCCCCCAGCCCGGCCGGGTCATTGCGCAGTTGCGGGACCCGGTGGGCAGAGACAAACTCCGAGGTCAAAGAGCGCGGCGAAGCCAGACGAGGGAGGGCGGGCCTGGCTGCAGCTGAGGCTGGAGCAAGCGACCAGGGCTGCGCGTCGTTCACTTCTCAGTAGCGGTCTCCGAGCGCAGCGAACGCCGGCCTCCCTTGTCAGCCCCAGACTGTAGAGGGCGGAGGGCGGATCCCGGGGACTCTGATGCTCTCCCCGCGTCCCTAAGTTCATCTTCGGGTCTCCCCACTTCGCTGCTAAGCCCCTCAATCCCCTGCTCTCTTTCTTGGTTCGCCTGCATGTCCTGGCTCCCTCTCGGTGGCCCCTTTTACCCTCTGCTCCTGCTTGTCGCAATCACTGTACAAAGGGCTGGGGGCGGGAGTGGAGGTCGGGCGAGGGGAGCTCGACCCGAACTGGCTGCCTCTGCGAGCCCGCGACCAATCCCAAGCGCGCGCGCCCGCCCGCCCTTGCGAAGGGTGCTGGGCGGAGCTGCGGGCTGAGCGGGGAGCTCACCGAGGGTACCCGGAGCCCGCAGCTCGCCGGTGGCTCTCGGCCTCGCCATGCCGCTGTGGGGCGCCGCCCTCGCGCTGTTCCTGGCCGCGCTCGCCTTGCTCCTCCAGCTCGCCCCTAGACTCCTGCACACCGTCGGAGCGAGGACCCAGCCCCGGGCCCTGGTACAGAATGACGAGGTGGACGCCGGAGGCCCCGCGGATCAGTTCAGCAACGGGTGTGAGTGGCTGCCAGGCGGTTGCAGCCTCCTCTGTAAGCCGTCGGCGCTGGCCCAGTGCCTGCTGCGCGCCCTGCGACGCTCGGCGGCGCTGGAGCCTGAACCGCGCCCCTGGCTCTCCGGGCCTCACCTGCAGACCCTCTGCCACTTTGTCCTGCCAATCGGGCCGGGGCCTGAGTTGGCCCGGGAGTACTTGCAGTTGGCAGATGATGGGCTGGTGGCCCTGGACTGGGTCGTAGGACCTTGCGCCCGGGGTCGCCGGGTCACCAGCGCGGGGGGCCTCCCAGCGGTGCTGCTGGTGATCCCCAACGCCTGGGGGCGCCTTACCCGCAATGTTCTCGGCCTCTGCCTGCTTGCCCTGGAGCGCGGCTACTACCCGGTCATCTTCCACCGCCGTGGCCACCACGGTTGTCCGCTGGTCAGCCCTCGGCTGCAGCCTTTTGGGGACCCGTCGGACCTTAAAGAGGCGGTTACCTACATTCGTTTCCGACACCCTGCGGCCCCGCTCTTCGCCGTGAGCGAAGGCTCGGGCTCCGCGCTGCTGCTGTCCTACTTGGGCGAGTGTGGGTCCTCCAGTTACATGACGGGCGCCGCCTGCATCTCGCCTGTGCTGCGCTGCCGCGAGTGGTTTGAGGCCGGCTTGCCCTGGCTTTATGAGCACGGCTTCCTGCTGTACCAGAAGATCGCTCTCAGCAGGTGGGTAATTGAGGCCCAAGATGGGCAGGGAGGCCTCAGGCTGGCCTAGAAAACAGCCCTGCCTCCTATGGAAACAAACAGGTGTGGGCCAGTTTGGGCAAAGTTCTCACATTTTCCAAAGCTGTTCAAACTCCATATTCTAGATAGAACCAAGAAAGGAAGTTTCAAAGCCATATGTGGCCTCGTGGCTTCAACTAGTATCACTGTGCTAGAGCAGGGACTCGCGCCCAGGGGCTCCATCATGTCCTTCGGTGTCCCAGCAACCTGAGCGCCTGGCCTTGCAACAGCAGAGGTGGCACCTGATGTTTACCACTTAGTTTGTAACTTGGCAGGTAAGCAAAGAGGGCTCTGGAAGCCATTGCAGCCCATTATCTGTCTAGAATATTTGCTTAGAATCTCTGAGCCAGGAGGTGATGGGTATCAGAAATAGGGCAACATTTGATTTATTAAAAATTCTTTCGACTTGGCAAAAATCCTGCATATGTACTCAACATTTAACTTAAAATTTTAAAAATATTTAAACATTTTTATTTTAATCTCCAAAAGGAGAATAATTTACTACCAGCGTCACAGGTGAGACTTTTTCACTGAGAAGCCCTGAGTATCATTCCAGCCTTCCCTTGGAGATGGCAGAATGAGGTCAAATGCAGTATGACAAGAGGATGAGGAGGAAGACCTGGGGTACAGGATTAGACCTGCTTGGGTTCAAATCTTGGATTTTCAGCAGTTACCTAACCACCTCTCCCCGTTTTTTTTTTGTTGTTGTTGCTTTGTTTTTTTTGTTTTTTTGTCTTTTTGAGACAGGGTTTCACTATGCAGTCCAGATTGGCCTTGAACTCACTTTGTAGCCCAGGCTGGCCTCGAACTCGCAGCAATCCTCCTGCCTCAGCCTTCTGAGTGCCGGGATTACAGGTGTGCACCACCACGCCTGGCCCCTAACCCCTTTAAGACTCATTTTCCCCTTCAGTTCAATAGAATTAATAATAGCCACGTCCCCAAAGTGGTTCTGATCATTAAATGACAAATGAAAGTGAAGGGCTGGCGTTGGGTAGGTGTTCAGTAAATGTGCTCAGCAACTGTGATGCTTTTTCCTTGCCCCAGTTTGTCTCCTATTTTGAGAAGCTCAAATCCTGAACTGAACAACAGCCCGAAGCACTGCCATGGCAACCCAGAGGGCTGGTGCAGTCCAGGGACAAGGTGCTCTCATCCAGCTTAATTGTCATAGTTTCCACTCCAAAATGACCACCACCAGCAGGGACCCTGGGCACCAGCTAGAAGTGGAGAGGAAACTTGTGCCTTTAGAAACTGCCATTCCCATGGAATTTGTGGTTGAAAACTTGGGGCAGTGTCTTTCAATATTTGCAAGAAACATATATTAAATTCAACTGGCTGAGGCTGGCCAGATTAACCCACCCAAAGGACTGAGCCACCCATCCTGGCCTGTTAGGATGCCAGGCCCTCTTCAGGGAGCTAGAAATAGCAAAGATACTCCTATTCCCACAGCAGTTGCTCTCAGGGCCCTATTTGGGAATGCTTCATGGAAATTAATTATACTCCTGATTGCTTTCTTGCCACCCAGCACTGTCATCTAGGAAAACCTGCCTGAGATGTACCTGATCAAGTTAACAGGTCACACTCATTTGTCATCATCAGGACAGCAATATTAGCATAAAAATATAAAAACAACTAACATCATAACTGAATAGGGTGGCTCCAGTGGTTTCTGAAGGTAGGGAAGGGTCCAGGAGGTGACAGCTCTTAACAAGTTCCCTGGAAAGAGTGAGAAGCTGAGGTTGGGAGGGGAGCTGCCCATGTAAATCAGAAGCTGCCCCTAAATCAAAGTTGCCCCTAAGGGCTGGACAGGTGATTCTATATAGGACAGGGCTGGTGGGCACTGTGACACAGGAAGGAACGCAAGCTCATGTGGCCAGATCTTCCCATTAATTTCCCTGGAGATCTGCATTTTATGCAAGATCTGATGACCATAGTGTGGAAGTTTTTAAAAGGGCCATACAACCAAAAAGCCTCAGTGACGAGAATCTGGCCAGTGGGCTACTCCTCTGCAGCTTCTGCTATCACTGGTTTTCTGATTCTTCCTTCCCTTTCCCCTACCTTCCCTACTCAACTGCTGCCAGGTATGCCACAGCCCTGGAGGACACAGTGGATACCTGCCAGCTGTTCAAGAGCCGCTCCCTGCGAGAGTTTGAGGAGACTCTCTTCTGCCACACCAAGAGTTTCCCCATCAGCTGGGACACATACTGGGATCGCAATGACCCCCTCCGGGATGTGGATGAAGCAGCTGTGCCAGTGCTTTGCATCTGCAGCACTGATGACCCTGTGTGTGGGCCACCGGACCACACTCTGCCTACCGAACTCTTCCACAGCAACCCGTACTTCTTCCTGCTGCTCAGTCACCATGGAGGCCACTGTGGCTTCCTGCGCCAGGAGCCCTTGCCAGCCTGGAGCCATGAGGTCATCTTAGAGTCCTTCCGAGCCTTGACTGAGTTCTTCCGAATGGAAGAGAGGATGAAAGGGCTGAGCAGACACCGGACCTCATTCCTAGGGGGCCGCCGCCGTTGGGGAGCCCTGCAGAAGCGGGAGATCTCCTCCTCTTCCAATCTGGAGGAGATCTTTAGCTGGAAGCGATCATACACAAGGTGAGACCTGGCAGGAGAAGCCCTTGGTCTTTCAGGCATATGGAGTCCCAAAAAGATGGTTGGGACTGCATGGGCAGCTCCAGTGCTGTGCTTCTGATTCTGCCCCTTCTCTCTTAAACTGGTCTATGGAAAGAGATAGAGCTACCTGCAAACCCACTCTGCCCAGTTGAGTGGAACTCCCACGAGGCTATCAAACATTCCTGCTTATCCTTTTAAGTCCATGGACTCAGGATAAAATGCTTTCTTCCTAGCCATGGCTACAGGGAAGATGAGTTTATGCATGTCATTTGGCTGTTCTGTCTCTCATAAATAATCAACGCAGCAACTGATTCTCAAGCTGGAGCCACTCGATGTAGAAAGGACAGGATGTTTGTGTCTCGGTCCCACTTCCCTTACGTGCTCTGTGGTTGTGGCTCTGCTCTGACTCTGCATCAGCAACTGTGGACCCAGGCTCCCGGAGTTGCCCAAGTCTGAAAAAGCAGCAGAGCAGGAAGTGCTGTGACCAGCTTGACCAGGGCTGGTACGGGTGAGGATAAAGCCTGGCCTTGGGCTCAAAGTTCCATTCTCCAGGAGGAGCTCTGCCAATCTCAACTGAAAATGGGGCTGATCTGGGACTCCAGCCTAGGCCCTCCAGCTTCTCTGGAGGGACCCTAAGGGATTTTAGGAATAGGAAGTGCTCTTGCCTGCAGTCTAAGGGCTCTGTTAAGACATGGGCTCAAGTAGCCAGTTTCTCAAGTAGATGTTCCCTCTTGTTCCATTTCTGAGGCTTGCTCCAGAGAAGCCCAGCCAGAGCTATTTTTCTCCTGAAATGTGGGTTTTCTCTAAGTCATTAAAAATATAGACCTCATAATTCAGAGTTTCTTGTTAGTTATTCCCTTTTCTGATGCTCCTAGCCTCTCCCTTTCCAGAGCCAGGACAGGCATCTGGGACCAGAGGAAACAAAGCAGCAAGAGTTTCAGTAGAGCTTAGTGATTTATGGGTGTTTCACATTACCATGCTTTGTCTGCTCAGTTATTTAAAAGGGCATCCATGTAAAGGCAGAAAAATCTTTCTGTATCTGACCACTCAGGGACTAAGTGGGTATTTGGTTCTATGAGAATAACACTGAAGACGAGAGTGAAATAAGTGTGTAGGGTACAGATTGGTCTACACATTCTGGTTTGGATTGGGCCATTATTATTATTTTCTTTTTTTGACAGTGAGAGATCTGGTTCCATGTTCAAAAATTTAATAAGGCTTGCCCTAAAGGTTTTTTTTTTTTTTTAATATTTATTTATTTATTTTGGTGCTGGGGATTGAACCCAGGGACTTGCCAATGCTAGGTAAGCACTCTATCACAAAGCTATATTCCCAGTCCAGAAATTTTATTTTAATTCATCAGTGAGAAAGAGGGCAACTGTTTTGACCTCACAAACAGCAAAGCAATTTTAAAGAGACATTTACAAAAGGCACACCCCGAGTTTTGGGTTGAGGTATTCCTGGCGCCATGAGTTCAGATTTGGATGATCTTGCCACAGTCTTGTTCTTTTAGCTCAAAAAAAGTTCTGAACTAATTCCAGTATTCTAAACAAATTATCTACCACATTTAGTTATCTAAGGCATATTCTGTTGTGAAAAAAATGATCTCCGTCCTTCCTTACTTGCTCCTCCTCCTCCACATTCCTCTTTTAATGTTCTTTCACCATTTCTGAGCAGGAGAAATAAAAAGGAACTGAACGCTAAAGAGGCTGTTCTACTGCTGGTAAACTACAGCCTCTGTGTAAGTCTTGCTAAGGCACAATTACTGACATCTGGCCACCCCACCCCTATCCACCATCTTGTTCAGTGGGGATTTCAGTTAATTAGTGTCCTGCAGTCCCATATGCCCCTTGGATCATTCAGAACTGCAAAATGGGAAGCAACTCAGTGCTTTTTAATTTGTTTTTGGTGGTACTAAGAATTGAAACCAGGGCCTTCACACTGAACTACATCCCCTTTTTTTTGAGAAAAATTCTAAGTTACTAAGTTACCCAGGCTTTGCTCAGCCCAGTGGTTTTTAAACCCTAAGGCTTAGCATGTCCATAATGGCAAAAACCATGGTAGTTTCTCTAGACCAGGTACCACAGGACTGTGGTTTCTCAAAAGAATGGCTTTTTGAGAAGTGGTGGTTGATTCTCTTTTCCCTTTATAGGAAAGAAAATTTGCCAGGAAGGGCAATATATGTATTATACAGTCACAGGGTTTTTTTTTTTTTTTTTTCTTTTGCAGTGCTGGGGATGGAATCAGAGCCTTGCACATGCTAAGAAAGAGCTCTTACCACTGAACTACACTCCCAGCCCTGCAGTTACAAGAGTCTTAAAGTTCTCAGAGGAATGACAGAACAGCTTTAGTTCAGGGCATTAATTCCCTTGGGCCCTGACCTCCAACATCTACATCCTAAAACATTTCTCTTCCATCTGTCCTTTGCGCCACATGTGCTTGCTACATGTCACAAAAATCTATTTCTCTCTTATCTTCTCGTCACTGCTTGAAAATAAGGGTTGCAAAGCTTATTTTTGCCAAGAAAGTGTAGTTTTTCAAGGTTTGGGTGGCCCTGTCCTTTAGCTAAATTGTCTCCATTTTGGTAAACAGCTAATCTTGAGAGGAGCTGGAAAAGACCCCAGGCACACTCTTCTGAGAAGGGATCCCTTGAACAAAATTGCAAGTTCTGAGTTTGAGGAAGCAAAACAATAAAACAAAACCAAAAAGTACTACTGAGTTGGAGTTTTCACAAGGTGGGACTTTAGCGATCCTCTGATGCCTCATTACTTTCTTGCCTTCCTTTTGGTCTCTTCATTATTTATAAACACCTTCGAATGGTAAGGGAAGGGGAAAAAAACTCCAGTGATTTAAGGGAGGCACTGTCTCAGCAGCAGAGTCCTCTGTTTCCACATGGGCATCAGATACAGGAAGTAGACAACTGCCTCTGAGTGCTTCTTTGAACTCTACTATATTCTCACCTTTGGTATCAAGAATGTGGTAAGCTATAATTAAATTTTTATAAAGATGTAGTGTTTTATATATTTATAAATAGGTTCCAATAGTTGTTTTACTGAAAAACAAAGCCCCAAATTCTGAGAAGACATGATGTTTTGAATGAAGATGTTTCTAAGTCTTGAATATTGTTAGAAGTCTTGACACAGGAAGTGTCATCTTGGCTTTATATATAACCTCAAAACCACCCCAGCACCAGAGAAACTCCTCTGTACTCATCTTTCACCCAAACCACAGTATCCTTTGTCAGCTAGACATCTTAGTAATGCCAAGGTATCTTCCTTTAGAAATGAACTTCAGCATGAATTCCTCTCCCTATTTAAATAAGCAGGTGCACCTGTCCACATTGGTAGAACTTTGTTAACAATGCTAATGAGTATTTGTGATTCTGCAGTCAAGCCACAAAGAATGAAATCAGAAATTTTCAGAAGTTATCATAATATGCAAAGGTTGCTTTTAGGAAGGCTTGTAAGTTATACACCAAGGGTGCCAGGGAGTACCCATAAATAGAATAAATGCCTCAGATAACAAGTTCCACATCATAGCATAGGTACCTCTTGGCACCTATCATGGAGGAGTGCTAAGAAACGAGTATGGCTTGGATCAGATAGCCGGCTCTATGAGAATCTGTGAATTGAAATAATGCTAACAAGCTCAGAGAGTTGTAAAGACTTCTGGTTCGTTTTTAGATCTGATGATCAAGTGACCATAGACTTGACCAGGACACTGGGAGTTGGGAGATGACAAAGATTCTAATGGGGGGGCCGGGCATGGTGACGTACGCCTGTAATCCCAGCACTCAGGAGGCTGAGGCAGGAGGATTGCTGTGAGTTTGGCCAGCTTGGTCTACAAAGTCAGTTCAAGGCCAGCCTGGACTGCATAGTGAAACCCAGTCTCAAAAAGACAGAAAAAATTAAAAAAAAAAAGATTTTAATTAAAATAATCCTGTGAATGTGACCAGGTGTAATATCTAAAGATATCCAGTAATTATGCTCTAGTTGTAGGTGCCCAGAAAAAGCTAACAGTTTGAAGGTAAAATGAAATTTCAAACAGTGAAAGACATGAATATATCAAAAATGTTTCTCACCCCTCCAGCCTTTCCCTGAAATAAAGCAGTATCTCACCCTAGTGTTTATCACTAATGTGGTTAAACATTTCTCTAACTTATTTGCCTCTGTAAATACTGTTAAAACTTGTAGTCTCCCTGCAACACCAGAATGTATAAATATCTAGAAACAAATATGTGCTGTTTGTCTCCTGAAATCCTGTGTGTCCTGAGCCATGCTTATCTATTATGGAGCTTAACAGAGCCTCCCTGCATTTTCCATTCACTGGTCCTTGCCTCACTTGTGCAGATTTACCTTTGTTTCTTTAACACAAACCAGAGGCTCTGTTTAATCAACAACCAGACCTCCTGCTTTGGGCTAGTAATTTCTCAGCAGGGTTTAAATTCCCTGATCTTCATTTAGGATCTACGGAGACATTTTTTTGGTGGGCAACTGCTGTTTGTAGTGTAGAGTACTGAGGTAGAAACTTGGAGATTTGGAGATGTGGGTTCTATTTTCTACTTCATCTATGACTTAAACCCTACTTCATCTATGACTTCAACATTGTTCCATATGAAAAGACTTGAGTGTATAGCCCTTCCTGTATTAAGGATTGCCCAGTTGAGAAAGAAAATTTTGTATTTTAACCTCTCTTGAGTTCCTCCAGTTCAGGGGGATAATTGAAAATGCCAGACAGGAGACCTGGGGTCTAATTTTGGCTCTGCCAGTTGTCTGAGCCAGGCAAATTAAATAAATGTTAATGTCATAAAGGCTCCATAACAGCATTCTACAAGTTAAAAAGCTGTGCCATTTTTCTAAGTCTTCAATATAGTAGGTAAACTATACTTTTTAAAATGATATTTATGGGCTGTGGATGTCGTTTAGTAGTAGAGATCTTGTCTACCATGTTTTAGACTCTGGGTTTGATCACCAGTGTGATACACACACACTTAAAAGTATTTTCTTTTTGAATTAAAAAAATAGCCTAACACCCATGAACATTTCCTCTCCTGTATTAGCCTTTTGACAAAAAATGTAACCCAAACTGTTTTTAAACAGGACTGGATTAGATGGCCTACTATCCCACATAAGGCTAAAATATGATGATTTTTGCTGAGCATGGCGGCACATGCCTATAATCCCTGCACTTGGGAGGCTAGGGTAAAAGGGTCATAATTTGGAAGGTCTGGGCTATACAGCAAGACCCTATCTTAATAAAATTGTGTATGTGTGTATGTATGTATGTGTAATTTCTAAGAGAACTGGTCCGGGGATATAGCTCAGTGGCACAGCACCTGCCTGGTAAGCATGAGGTCGTGAGTTCCATTCCTGGTACAAAAAAAAAAAAAAAACTGTGTCCCTGCGTGTGGGAGGGGTTATAGTTACACAGATCACAACACAGGAGTAAAACCGCATCAAACAGAACCAAAAGTAAAGTCATCTCATACCTAGAAGGCAACAGGCCACGTCACTCTCTGGACAGAGCAAAGTTGAGGTAACTAGTAGAGTTCCCTCTTATCAGTATCATACTCACTTTTGTAACATGTAGCATTGTGCTTGAAGTTTAGTAATTATCTAATTGTTGCTAAAATAAATCTGTGGGAATAAAACTGCTTTAAAAAACCGAGCAGACACTGTGTACTAAAATTACTTTATTACAGTTGATTTTTTAAACATTTCCTTTGCTATCATACAAAGGATGCTTACAAACAAAATATTACATATGACCTTGTTTTCGCTCTTATGTTCTGACAACTTGGTAACAGCTTTAAATGCACAATCTATACAATTAATACAGGTTATAATATGAACTATAAGGTATGCTGAACCAGAAGAATACTGACAATATACTGTACAATAAGCCTTACCAATTAGTGCTGTGGACCATTACTACCAAAAGGAAAATGCACATCTGTACAGTCACCTTTACCAGCTGGTGCTGACAGTGAGGGAGAGGCTTCTTTCCCATTGCAACCCTTGATAAGCCTCCACTGTGGGCGTCTGTTTGGTCCAAAAATTGAAAGGACTGTGTATGTTTAAAATTACTCATCAGTAAAGTGGCAGAACACTACCACACTTAACATGATAATCTCTCACCAAAAAAAAAATATATATATATATCAGTCCCAGCTTTAAAAGACCGTAAGTCCTTCGTCCACTATGAAAACCCTACAGGCTCAAGGGCTTTGGGAGATGAGAAGATGAAGGCTGCCAAAAAAGGAGGCAAGAAACCAAGCCAAAATCTAGGTCTTGCAAAATCATTTTTCCCTTCACCAAAGGGAACTAGAAATGTACAAATTCATTGATGAACCTCAATGATAACATATCAGTTATAGCTGATAACCCTCATTTTATATGGACCCCTGACTCATGGGAATAACTGAAACAGATTGTGGACAACATATACCACTTTCAGAAAAGAACATCTTGCTTAGTTAAAATATTCCCTTCAGCTACCAAAGCTGGTCCTGGGCTATGACAGGTGTGCATTCATCTCTCAATGGTCTACTCAGAAATGATAAGGTTACAGCTTTTTTCTTTTTTTTTTTTTTTTTTTTTCCTTTTTAAATAAAAAAGCAATTGATGAAGCATTTTCTTTTTTTAAGGTAAATAGCAAAAATAAAAATAAAAACCAACCCTGGCATTTGCATAAATAATGCAAATGGAGTGATATGGCCTTTAAAGGAGTTAGTAGGAAGAGAAGTGAAGAACCAGAGAAAATGATGTATTTTTTTCCTTTTAAAATTTCTACATGTGCAAAATAAATCATGCTGTTTGAGGATAGCAAAGGGAAATGAATACTTAAAACTAAAAATATAAATAATGTTTGGATGACTGGTAAAAGCAGAAACCAACCTGGGTTACAAAAAGGATTATACATTCAAGATGCTCTTAAACCCAGTGGGATAACTTATGTTAAAACTGTGTTAATAGTTACGTTAAAAATCTCAAGTTTGTTTTTAAATCTTCACAATACAAGCAAAGCTGTTTTAAAATATACACTATACATATTTCTCATAGTCTCTCCAACCTCATTAATGAGCATTAGGCTTTTTCATATACTAAAACAAGGGGGTTCTGGAAGCTAAATTGCTTATAGTAACCCATCCATTATTTAAATGTTTAAGTCTTAAGTGGGTTAAAAACTTTAGCAGACTTACATAAATAGGATTTAGCAACACAGGTGTTAATTTAAAAAACTCTAAAGCATTTACAAATGATTAGGTTGGAACAGTCTGGGGAAGTTATGTGCACTATACTTTAAAATGTTATTTACATCAAATCATTGCTTTCGTAAAAATTTTCCTAAAAAGTTTAAAAAAAAAATTGAAGAATTAACCTGTCTAAACTAGCAGAAAAGGATCATAAAAGGAAAGGTTAAAATACGAACAAAATTATCTCCTAATAGAAACCCCACACATCCCTCTTCACTTAGATTTTACTCTAGAAACCACTTGCAAATCCTAATAGGCTCATATATGTTGTCAAGATAATGTGATAAAATACCTTGTCAAATAACTGGCCTCAAGTAACTTTGTTTTTAAAGATGTTTTCTTCCCTGTGTCTCTAGCTTGGACAATTTTGGGACACATGTAATTAATTGGAGGGGCACTCTAAGTAGGCACAATTCCCATTCAATGCGGAATAAAAGGGGGAAAATGCTGTTAGGAAGAAGGGGTGGTGGTTTCTTTGATAGTATGAAATGCGAGGAAGCATAGCACATTTGGAATGGGCACCAAATGAGCTTTTCTGGCAATACACCAGAAGCAGCCAACATTTGGTAAACTAAAATATACCTGTTTATGACCCCCCAAAAAGGGTTAGAAGGGTTCCAACACTCCTCAGGGTTTTTTGATATGTGCCAAATGGTCACACAGACCAGCCAGAAACTGCAAATAATAGGCAGCTGTATCCTTTTTAATTACATATTCCACTCTATGACCATGTGCAATTTATAGTAATAACGTTCATGCCTAGACAATGTTTTTGAGGGCTAAGGAAAAGCAAAATGTGCCACTGAGAGAAACCTGTTCCCATGTAACTGGTCTTCATGCTTTCAAGTGGCTCTAATATACCTTGGATACTAAGCCAAGCCATGCAAAAGCAAAGAGTACACACTTTTCATTAACATTAGTATCTCATTTCTAAACCACTGACTTCAAAGTAGCCGTAGAAACATATAACACAAGTACTGAAAGCATACAATTGAGGGTTCATGGATTTTTAAGAAATGCATTTCCCTCATCTATATTCACCAGTCTTTAATACCTTGGATACAAGGCATATCAGAGAAAGGGAGGTTAAATGGGGGTAATGTCTAAGGAACATACGTAATTCTGGAATTAGAAAAATGTTCCAGAAATGGGATAAATGTGCCAGCAAAAAGCATAGTTCATTTCATTTGAAAACTCACGCAAAGAGCCTGTGAACAGTCCCAAACCATAATGTTATCACCTGCATAATTTACATAAACAGTAACACACTTGTGCACTTTATAGACAAAACACACTTCTGTAAACATGGCCACTGGGGGAGGGAGGCTCCTACCTCATTCATGACTGAGGATATGTAGTCATTATATTAAATAAAGTTACTTAGCTTAAAAGATTTCAAACCTGACCAATGATTAAGCTTCATTTCCCCCTGTTTAACAACATTTAAGCATTAATTCTAAAAATGTATGTCACCTAGGATGGTTTCAGGGTTAGATGCTAGAATCACAACTGGCAATGACAGCAACTCCTCTCTAGCTGGCACGGACCTATAAACTTTAGTACAAAACCAAAAAAATACAGAAACTAGGTCAATTTGTTAGCTACATATTTACAGATAATTACAAGATTTTTCACTCACAATTGCTAAAAACTGTGAGTAAAAGGAAACTGTGCAGGTTGAATTACCCGTACTTTGAGGGGAATTCTTGGGCATCAAGATACCCATTTTTTCATTCATTCAGAAGCCTGACCTTCTCTCCACTTCTTCATGGCAAACTACCTACAGATGTTTATATTAGTGTATCCAGTGGGCATCCTGCTATTTGAGAAGATTAACTTTTTCTCTAAAGAACCCCTTGTATATTTAAAAATAAAACAAAAATACAATCAAACAGACACATACACCCCCACAAAAAAATCTGTGAAATTTCAAAAGTTTGGATTGCTGGGAAACAGTTAACAGTGATGATGACATAGTACATGGCTCCCCAGGTTTAATTCTCTGCCTTTATTTTCTTTAAAAGGTATCAATACTTGGGTGGGTGGGAAGTGCAAGTTTAAGAAGCCCACAACAGGCAGATAAGGTGCTACTAATTTATGTATTTCTTATGATCTGAAGACTACCATCAGGCCAAATGGATTCTCTTCCTTTGTATGAGTAAAATTTTTGAAATCTGAGCATAAGGAGGAAAAAATTAGTCAATATGACTTTAAAGGAGGCTATCAGAATTCAGTAGAAAATATGACAAAAAGGAAGAGTTCTCAGCTTCACTTTTTCTAGACAGTGTTTAATAAAACTTCTTTACAAATTAAATGATTTCCAATGTAGATCTACTGTAGCAATTTCATAAAAGTGCAGACAACATAACCAGACACAGCAAAACAGACTTCAATCAGTAGTCCTTGCATACATAAGAGGCAAGTATGCTAAATGTACAGCACACTCTTCCTTTAAGGAATCTGAGGATGGGAAATTTCCAGTTCTTAACAACTATGAGTGAGTGCATTTTAAAAGGCAACACTACAACCTGGGTTGAAATGCTATCCTGTTAGATAGGGGAAAGCAAAATAGAGAATCAGTTTCTCTTCAATAATCAATAATGATCTATATTTTGGTAAGCAGCTCAAAGATGATAGCCCAAGTTTTAATTCTGCTGCTTAAAAAAGGCTCTAAAAATTGAGAATTTCTTCATCCATCACTATAGGAAATTCACTGTACACACCTTAAATATATTTTCTGACTTGATTACACAATAGGATACTTCATATTTTCAGCATGGGACAAAATGCAGAACGGTATAAACTTCCAAGGACAGGGTTGCTGTGTTGGGCCAAATCTCTGCTTGAATAGTAGTGGCTCAGAAGGGGTGGAATGTGCCCAAAGAACTTACTATTAACAAGCAAGAAGAGACAACTAAAAGAGAAAGCCCCTCACACCAATGCCATAATCCGTTCTCAGTGGCCATTTCCTGTTGATTGTATAGTTCAGGAGAATCTTAGATGCTTTAATTGTAATTCCTTTCTTGGCTGTTTAGATCCTCAGCAAAATATGTAATTATAGTATCAATGGAATAAAAAAGAGGATCAATGGATCACTACTAAGAAATACAGAAAATATATAAAGATTGTGTGATTTATTGGTTCTTTTTATCATCTTTGCAAAGGAATCACCACCAGTGTTCTTTCTACAATTCATTTCTCTTTGTCATCACTCATCTTTTGCTGCATCACAACACAAAACTCACAGAAATACTAACTGGCTCTTTCCCCAGCACTAGTTTACTGCACTGCAACTTATGGTTCCATATGTTACTTTTCTCTCCACTCACACAACTGCTAAGAAGGGATTAGAAAGGAAAAGACTGAATCTAATGATCGCTTTCTCATAAATATCAACCCAGAGTACTCATTCTTTAAAAAACACCTGCATTCTTGCCTTAACTGAGGACTGAAATAAAACCAAACAAAAACAACAGAACCTTAAGTGCCCTGATGGAAATGTACAGTATGAGTTACATCCATCCATCTATACACACATATAGACACTCATATGTATATACAATATATACATACAAATGATAATAGCTATACCAAAAATGTGCATATTTAACACAGTTTTAAAAAGCCAGTAGATCATGGTATAATACAATTTATTTCCACTAGTGAATGGCACAAATGGAGAATTGCAAAGGAGGTGTTTCAAGTACAATGAAGTCATTTTCACAGGTGAAAATAAATAGTATTATTCCAGTGTCCAACACAATGTATTTTATAAAAGTTTAAAATGCCAGACAGTTAGTACTTACAAAAGCAGAAAGTTACTAAAGTCTGTCTTATGGTCTAAAAAAAGACAAAGAATTTTTCAATTTTTGAAAAGAGGCGTGGGGTTTGAGAAAAAAATTGGTAGAAATGGGAGTGTCCAGGAAGGTGGCCTTAGTGTTTTGAATGGTGTTTACCTATATCCAGGCAGCTGAAAATCATGGCTATGGTAAGTTCAAATTACTGAAGTCTATTATATCTGTGGGTGTGACTTCAAATTCAGGACTAGTCATCTCTATGCATAGAAATGACTAAAAAGAATATCAGCTCTGATAAAAATAATATAAACACATTCTTAAGCTAACATCTACACAGTGAAAATGCTTTCAGATACTCTAATTTGGGGTTAGAACTGACTTTTAAAAAGAAGAAAAAATGTGCAAAGGGAAGAAAATCTAATTAAGAATAAAATGTTTCAACATATGAGGCTTTGCATTTTTAAAATGCTAACACAAAAAAGGAAGAAGGGCAAACACAAGAAACTTTTCACTGCCAGGCTCTGGATACCAGATATAGCATTTACAATTTCTGATAATGCTACACAAATTTCCCATACTTTTAATTTTCTTAAACATATTTATGAGTGAACACCAACACCAGGGAGGAGGTAGTGTTAGTTTGATCAAATTTTGACATTTGCACACAGATTCAGAAAGTGCTTGCTCTTTCTTCAGGGTATCTTAAAACCCTTCAAATTTTTCCTGCTACCAGTTTTACTCTATGATGATTCCTATCATGTACAAGATTCATAAGAAGTTAACATCCCACAAACACACAAAAACCAATTAATTTGTATCATTTTTGCAAACTACATATATTTTAACTAAAATTAATGATATAATCCAGATATAGTAATGACCTACATGTAAAACTAGTTGTCACACAAATTAGATACAAAGCCTTACTGGATAGATATTTGGAGTCAGTATTCAATCATGCTTTTCTAAGTATATATGATATGAATGAACTCATTAACTCAATTAGCCTAACTGAATCTCACAAGTGGACTTTAAAATGTATCGCTGGTAGTACTCTGAGTTTGCAAGAGGTTTTGTAAGCAAATCTGATCGGATTCCTTATTCCACCTCTCCAGTAGTACAAAGGGGCCAGATCCTTATGCTTTTAAAGGTATTAAAAGTCTATTGCATTTCTGGATACTTTATTAAATTCTAAAGCTCTTATAATTTTCCTCCAAATAGATTTCTCACTGAAATACTGCATAACAGTTGAATGCAAATAAAAGAAGACTAAAAGCCTTTTCATCAGCTATGACAAATATGTCATGTTTACCTAAAAACTGGTGATGAGAAGCATGGCCAAGAGGACAATACAACAGAGTACTACTTGAAACACTGGCTAGAGAGTGTATGAAGTCCACTTTGATCTTGGTTTTTAAAGGATTTATATTAATGCATTAATTTTTCTTATAGTTACCTTCAAATCAATGTCAGAAATTCCTAAAGAGGAGACTTCATGGAGACTGGGCTGACATACAGTACCTAAGGAAACTTAAAAATTTGGTTGACAAAACCAAGTGACAGATTACAATTTGGTCATTAGTTTGGTCTAGGGGAAGAGTGTTATTGTGAGGGACTTGGAGAGTTCTATCTTGGAGCCCTCTGAGTATATGAAAAGCAGGATCCAGAGTTAGCAGCAAGTGTTCTTCAAGACAACTAGGGAGGGGGCAGGATGATAACTTGTAAGAAACTCTGATCTGTCACTAAAGACATTTTTTTTCTTCAAGTCATATTCACAGCTCCCCACCCACCTCCAACTCAACTTCCACACACATACCAATGGAAATACCAAGTAACATCTGACTTTCGGCATTGGGTTGATCCTTCATTATAAAGCAAAACAAAACAAAAAAACAAAACATGCCCCACCCCACCCCAAATGTTAGCTTTTGTCAAGAGATTCCCTGACCACTATAACTTACTTTTTTTTGTTTTTGTTTTTTCATTTGCCAAACTTCCTAGTTCCTTTTCAGTAGTATTTTAGCACTGAGGCTTGAGACTTCTGGAGTGGTGTTTCCTATTGTGTGATGTTAACATGATCCCAAATAGTCACTAAGTCTCAATGAACTAGAAGTTTGTGAAGTATTGCAGCAACAAAAACAGCAATTATAAAACAGAGGACCTGCAGGTGCAGCAAAATCTACAGTGGTGATGAGGATTAGTCAGCAGCTGGTAGTCATTGGCTCAGTGGCTCCTGGTTCACTATGGCAACTAAACATTTAAATAACTGACTAGTCTACTTGTAAACAGGAATCCCATAAGCCAAAAGTGGATAGTCAAATTATGTCTATGTAGTGTAATGAGAATTCCCATAGATGGCAGTTTGCAAATATGGCATCATTCAAATACCTCTGGCATTTGATTGCTATTGGCTTTATGTCTTTGTTTCTGTACAAAGTAAAAGTACAGAATGTAAAGTACAGAAAGTAAAAGTACGGGATGTTAGGACTTTCAGAGCTTAGCTAGGATAAGATATCACAGTATAAGCAACAAATGTCGGGATATATATACTTCATCTCCTCACTGCTGATGGACATAACTATCACATGAACTTCCAGGGGCCCCTCTCACTCTGCTGGTCTTCCCCTTAAAAGGCTCATAGGTTAGTTAATGCAATCCTTATACAGCTTGTGATCTCCTTAAGCAACTCCATCTTGCTGTGACACAAAGAAGGCACAAATGACTGGACAAAATCACTGACGAACTTAGGAAGCATTGAGAAAAAGAACTAAGTTGTTTTCTACCATCTGAAAAGGTCAATACAATCTTTTAGTGTTATAGATTTCTGCTTTTTTAATCCAAATGAGGCTGAGAAATCAGACCAATTTAATAAAGAAAATACACTAGTGAGGAGGTGCAGGTGTACTCCTATAATAACTTGTTTCAGCATATGCTGCCTGCTGTCAGTGGCTCAGAAATTTTGAATATGGAGGACAGCTTTAGATTTTCTCACAAACTTCTTAGGATATGATACCCTAAAGTGATGACTCAAGCCACTTTCACTGCATTTTATTTTTGCAGTATTCAGAAAATACCCCCTCTATATAGCCAATTTCATTTTACTACATGCATGAAGTATTTATATATTTTTTTGGCACCAGGAATTGAACTCGGGACCTTACACTTGCCAGGCAGGCGCTTGTGTCGCTGAGCTATATTCCTGGCCCTGCATGAAATATTTAATATCAACTCCCCTTTCAAAATATCCCCAAAAGTTAAAAAAAAATCAAACCCGGCAGCCAAATACTATGACATCCCAATTAGTAAACATGAAACAAACACTTTACAAAAATGAATAAAATATACCATTATGCACTCAGCTTCCACACTGTAGTACCCAAGTGAGGAGGCTGCTGTGATGATGTCTGTAGGCAGTTTCTTTTGGCAGACAGCTCCAGCGGAATTGCCACTTTCAATTATTAAGTTAGGTATAAGACATGTGTGACCCATTGGATATTTGTGAAGTGACACTCGTGCTTCTGCTCATGCCCTGCTCCGTCCGTCCCCCAGAAGCTGTCCGCCTCAGAGCCTGGGGGCTATTGCGGACTCCTATACTGCTACCTCGAGGTACCCCTTGCATTGGCCCCGAGGGGTGACCCCATGGTTGGGGTCCACCTTGCATTGGATGGCCCCAAGCTTGTGGTGGGCCACCCATGGGATGACCCCAGTGAGGTCCTGGACCCCCAGCAGGATTGTGAGACCAACCAGAAGCTCCTGGGTAGCTGTGGCTGAATGCTTCAGGGGAAAGATTAGAAAGGACCATGTTACTAAAACCTAGTCTCATGCTTTCAGAGTCAAAAGCTTCAATTTCTCTAGCTTGACGCTCCAGCAGGCTTCGTATTCGTTCTGTGCGTTCATTCTGCAAAGCCAACATCTCTTCTTCGATCTGTCGGTGGTTAGGGAAGGGAAACAAAAGAAAAGCCAATTTATTTTTTAAAAGTCTATAAACTAAGGAAACAATGATTACTTAATTTTAAAGTGGCTATTTTATGGATGTATATTTAAAAATCAAAAGAGACATACTGTAGGAATCATGGACAACTGCTATTTCTAAAGTATGTAAAATTAAGTTCTTAAAAGCAAAGCTAGGGCCGGTGAGATGGCTCAGCGGCGTAAGCGCCTGCCTGGCAAGCACAAGGTCCTGAGTTCGACTCCCGGAACCCACATATGAAAAAAGGGCCAGTGATATGGCTCAGCGGCATGGGTGCCTGCTGGCACATGAGGTCCTGAGGTCGACCCCTGGTATCCACACACACACACACACACACACACGCAAAGCTAAACTATATTGAAGTAATAAATACAAGTATCACCAATGGCTACTAAATCCATCACCAATGGCTACTAAATCCATCAAGTAAAAAGGTGTTGGAAAAAGAAAATGAGTGAGGGGAAGCTCTAACAGATACAAGACACCATCATGACATTCCAATAAAATAGTTTTTGTTTGGGTTGTTTTTGAGAAAGGGTCTCACTATGTAGTTCAACTTCAGGCTGGCCCTGAACTCACTGTACAGCCCAGGCTGGCCTCAAACTCATGGTGATCCTCCTGCTTCAGCCTCCTGAGTGCTAGGATTACAGGTATGCACCACCATGCCTGGCTTTCCAGTAAAATAAATACTGTTGTAGGAATAGACAAGTAGATTACTGAAGTGAAAATAGGATTAAGATCCTAGTTTGTAGGTCTTTAATGAAGAATGAGGATGGGGGTATAGCATACTTGCCTAACAGAATGTGACAGAAATTTTAAAGCTAACAGCCTGACATTATGTTAAGACGGGATATGCAGGCTCAGCCGGTCTCATGGTTAGACTTTCAGGCTCAGTTAACCATAAAACACTATGCTGTTTTTACAACTCAGAGATAACTTACCCAGCCCGTAAATGTACCTTGTTTCAAGGACAGACTAGCCCAGCCAAGGACACGCTTGATTTTACTCACCCACTCAGCCCCAGCTCCCTCCCTAGACTTTCCCACATTATGATAAACAACTCCCCCTAATAAAACCTGCCCAGGACAAATCTGCCTAACAACGTGTGACAAAAGATATATAACCAATTATAAAATAACCTGTTATCAGCTTTGTACTTCCTGCTTACAAAATGTATATAAGTTGCTGTTTTACTCTGAGTCAGTGCTGGTGATTTGGAATCTAGTTCCCACCAGCCCGCTGGTGTTAATAAAAAGTTGCCTTCCAGGCCGGTGAGATGGCTCAGCAGTGTACGTGCCTGCCTGGCAAGCGCGAGGGCCTGAGTTCGACTCCCGGAACCCACATACGAAAAAAGGGCCGGTGAAATTGCTCAGCGGCACGGGCGCCTGCTGGCATGCGAGGTCCTGAGGTCAACCCCCGATACCCACAAAAAAAAAAAAAAAGAAAAAGTTGCCTTCCAACTCTTTGGTGCAGAGTCTTCCATTCGGTTCGGTATCAGTTTCAGCAACAATACTAGGCCCTGGATTTTGATCACTAGCATTGTCAGAAAAGAGAAAAAAAATTGGAGAAATTAGTGGGTTAGGTGGTCATCATAATCCATTTTGGAAAACTGGAAATTACAAACTCATTTATTACAGATAAATATAGTTGACTATAATTCGAGAGATGCAAATTAAAACAACACTGAGATACCATCTCACCCCAGAAAGAATGGCTACTATTAAGAAATCAACTAATAACAAATGCTGGAGGGGCTGTGGGGAAAAAGGAACCCTTCTTCACTGTTGGTGGGAGTGTCGACTGGTACAGCCACTGTGGAAGTCAGTGTGGAGATTCCTCAGAAAACTAGGGTTGGAGGTCCCATTTGACCCAGCTATTCCCCTTCTGGGCATCTTCCCAGAAGAATTAAAAACATCGTACCACAGCGATATATGTGCACCCATGTTTATAGCAGCACAATTTGTAATAGCCAGATCTTGGAAACATCCCAAATGCCCATCAACTGAGGAATGGATAAGAAAGATGTGGTATTTTTATACAATGGAGTACTATTCAGCCATAAAGAAGGATAAACTGGAGACTTTTATAGGTAAATGGATGCAACTCGAGAAAATACTCATAAGTGAAATAAACCAGAAGCACATGTGTAAGCATCGTATTATCTCTCTAGTATGAGAAACTGAAAGAGTAAATAAGATCCAAAATGTACAATAGATATGATGAATCAAAAAGAAACTGGTCAAAAGGAAAGAGAGACTGGAATAGGGAAAAGAAAGAAGGGAAAGGGAAAAAAACAATTGTATATATATATATATATATAAGATGGTTAAGATAGATACACTACCATTTTTACTTAGTTCATTGAAGAGTAAGGTTTGTGCCAATAATGTTTGGACAATTGAATGCTAATGTCTGGTGTCCTGAATAACTAACTTAAAGATAGTAATACGTAATGTATTAACCATTGTTACCCTCCTATTATGTTGGTTTGAAAATTTGTTCTTCTTTTGATTTGTTTTGTTTTTTTTCTTCTCTTTAAAAAATTAAAAAAAAAAAATATATAGTTGACTATATAAAAATAAATAATTTCTATGGAAAAATATGCAATAAAACCAATTTTTAAAAACTTGAAGAACTTTTTACTGAATGACCAGATTGACAATACATGAATCTGATTTATATTAATAATAACTTAAAAGTGGGACTAGACATTATATACTTCTTAATGTGATTGATACAAAAGTACACAGTAACCATTCTGAAAAGTCCTTGTAAAAAACTTAATAGGAAAAAAACTGAACCTAAATATAATCATGCCTTTTGACCTAACTACCAGTTCATAGGAAATATTAATTTTAGGAGAGAGGAAAATTCTAAATGACACCGTGAGGATGTAATCAGCCAAACCTAGAAATTACACACTTCTATAATCCAGAATTTAAAAATTGAGGGGAGGGGAAGAACTGTTACAGACTAAAACTTGAAAGGCAATTAACCAAATGTAATGTATGGATCTTGTTTGGGCCTTAATCCAAATAAACTAATTATAAAGAAGACTTTTTTTGAAATAACAGGAAACTTAGACATTAAATAAAACAAAAGTAATACTAATTTTGTTAGATGCCACAATGGAAATAAGCTTAACATAACTATAATTAATGTAAGACCAAAATATCCCATCTGTATTTAGGAGTGAAATTATACTATACTGGGATGTTTTTAAAAACCCTAGACACTATCCCCCCCAAAAGGCATTGAGGAGTGAGAAAAAAAATCTGTAAAATACTAATTGTTGAAGATGGATGAGGAGTATTTAGGGATTTCCTTGTACTAGTATTTCTACTTTTGTGGTAACTGAAATTTTCCATGGTAAAATGTTTTTAAAAATTGTAAATAAAGAGATTTTGGGGCCAGCGAGATGGCTCAGCGGCGTACGCGCCTGTCTGGCAAGCATGAGGGCCCGAGTTTGACTCCCAGAACCCACACACGAAAAAAGGGCCAGTGATATCGCTCAGTGGCACGGGTGCCTGCTGGCACGTGAGGTCCTGAGGTCGACCCCCGGTACCCACAAAAAAATAAAATAAATAAATAAATAAATAGATTTTGTAGTGATAAGGGAAGGGGAAGGAAAGAGAGAGGGAGCTAGCGGGGATGAAAATAATCAAAATATATGCATGTACCAATACAAATCTCATTATTCTGTATTACTAATATGCAACAATAAAAATTTATGTAAAGATGCATCAAATTATCATTTTGTTTTGTTGTTTGATGTTGGTTATTAAGCCCAGGACCTCCCAAAGGATAAGGAGGTGTTCTCCCACTGAGCTACATCACCACCCCAAATTATAATGGTGCTTTGGTGCTTGCCATTAAGTGGTTCTGGGAGGTTTGATTAGTACCAAAAACAATGAGTACCAAACAAAGTCTTTTGGTTGGAAAGGATAGCAAGTCACAAAGCAATGGACACCCACAAGTTCTAGCTTGCCTGTTGGGCACCAAACAAAAAATGAGTACCAGGACAAAATTTTCATATGAGAATGTGTCAAGTACTATATGCAGCAAGTTTCAAAGCAGTAGAGTACCAAATTATGACCGTATCAGGTTTCAAGGCATCTGAGGACTTACATCAATAGTCATTACTCTGCAGAAATCTAGTTCAACAAATATGTTTAATTTTTATGTGTCAAGTTTATACAAGTACCCTTTGTATACCTTTTGATTTAGCATGGGAAGCACACACATTTAGAAACTGCATTAGAATATGGTAAGATATAATAACAGATTTACAGGTAAAGAATGGAATCATTCACTCTCTAAAGGAGGAAGAAAGAGGTAAGTCTACTTAAAGAAGATGGTATATAGACTAGATTTTTTTTTTTTTTTTTTGGTGGGTACTGGGGGTCGACCTCAGGGCCTCGCACGCCAGCAGGCGCCCGTGCCACTGAGCGATGTCACTGGCCCTTTTTTCGTATGTGGGTTCCGGGAGTCGAACTCGGGCCCTCGTGCTTGCCAGGCAGGTGCTTACGCCACTGAGCCATCTCACCGGCCCAAGACTAGATTTTAAAAGAAGATTAGAAGTGCCGGGCTTGGTGGCACATGACTGTCACCTGTAATCCCAGTACTCGGGAGACTAAGGCAGGAGGATTGCTGTGAGTTGGAGGCCAGCCTCAGCTACACAGTGAATTCAAGGTGAGCCTTAACTGCATAGCAAGACCCTGTCTAAAAAAACCCAAAATAAATAAATGAATGAATAAAAAATAAATAAAAGAAGATTAGAAGTTTATCCGAAACACATGGTGGGGAAAAGACATTTTCATCAAAGGAAACACATGTAAAGGCCTAGAGAAATGATAAGTGTTTAGGGAAGTATAAACAGGTCAGAATGGCTTGGAGTAAGAAGAGTTTAAAAATTAATGTTCTGTGTACAAAAGTTTTCTAAAACAATCTTATAGGGCCAGTGAGATGGCTCAGTGGTGTAAGCACCTGCCTGGCAAGCGCAAGGTCCTGAGTTCGACTCCCGGTACCCACACAAAAAAAGAGGGCCGGTGATATCGCTCAGCAGCACAAGCGCCTGCTGCCAGACACAAGGTCCTGAGTTCGACTCCCGGTACCCACACAAAAAATAAATAAATAAATAGATAAATAAAACAAGCTTATATAAAGCATTTTATATGAAAGTTGAAGGAAGACAGATTAAATATGAATTCTTCTGAGGGAAAGATTAAATTGTTAACTGGGGTGATTTCTCAATGGTAATATTAAGGACAAATCTTTAGTTATACATCCTTATACTTATACTTGCCAAGTGTTAAAACTTGGCAAATAATTAAAATCATAGGTCTGGGGGTGTGGCTCAGTGGTAGATTGTGCACAGTGGTGCACAGCAATTCTGGCTACTCAAGAGGCTAACGCAGAAGGATTGAAAGGTCAAGTCCCAGCCTGGGGCAATTTAGTGACTCAGTGAGACCCTGTCTCAAATTTTAAAAAAAAGGGCTGGGAACCTGTAATCCCAGTACCCTGGAAGGTAGAAGCAAGAGAACTGTTAAATTTGAGGTTAGCTTGGGCAACTGAGTGACTTGGTGAGAACCTGTCTCAAAATAAAATTTTTTTAAAAAGGTCTGGGGATGTAGCTCAGTGCGAAGGCCCTTGGTTCAATTCCCAGGACTGGGGAAAAAAATAAAAGTCATACAAAATTAAATCTACATATCTACAAGGAATCAAGAATTTTAGTTTTTCTTTTAAATAAATTTTACGTGTAAAAACCTCAAAAATCCATGCAATAAAAATATTTAATTCAAGAGATACAATAAATGATGGCAATGTGGTGAGCATATAAATGACCTTAATAACTCATGATAAAAAATTTAAACATATTAATACTTATTAATATTTTATCCAATAAGCACTGTTTCAATTTTGTTTGCTGCTAAGTTTTATCATGTTAAAAAAAAGGAGCCTCCCCTCCCCCGTGCTGGGGCTTAAACCCAAGGACTCATGAACCTGTGCATGATAGTTTTTCAATTACATAAAACTCAAAGCTAGGGATTGTGACACATGCCTATAATCTCAGCACTTTGGGAGGCTAAGGCAGGAGAATCACAAGTTTGAGCACAGGATGGGCAACTTAGCAAGACTTTGTCTCAAAACATAAAAAATCCAAAAAACAGACAAACAAAAAACATTAAAGAAGAGCTAGTGAATGCAGCTCAGTCACAGAGCCTTTGCCTAGCAAGTACACACAAAAAAGATACATTAAATCTTACTTCTTTTAAAGCATATTATTAATGTAAAAGAGAAAAGTGGTTTCACTCAGCCAGTAGAGTTACCACAATTAAACTTTTGAGAGGTTTTCTCAACCTAATGTGATCTTTTTGTGTGAATACCAAAAGAAAGGTCTGGTAAGGTGTTCTAATTTCTAATTCTTAAACACTATTAACCAAGATGTTGCTATTAAGTGAAATGCTGAGAGAAAATTAAAAGAGAAGATTTTTTTTACAAGGCCATCTATATTACTTTTCATATGTGTGTAAAAGTCACATGAAATTTAACATTTACTGTTGTTGCCTAGCTGAAAATTTAATGTAAATCAGAGATAAGAAAAGCTGAAATAAAACTTCATGGGCTGTGGGTTTAGCTCAATGATATTTACCTAGTATGTGCAAGGCTCTGGGTTTCATTTCCAGCACCCTCAAAAAACAAAACTGAAGTTCAGGCGTGGTGGCACATGTCCATAATCCCAGCACTTGGGAGGCTGTGGCAGGAGGATCACAAGTTTGACACCAGTCTGGGCTACATAGTGAGTTCAAGGCCTTCCTAAACTACATAGTATGAATCTGTCCCCAAACAAAACACACACGCGCACGCACGCACGCACACACACACAAAAAGAAACTCAAAGACTTTATGTACAAATGAAGCTTGTTTTGTTGGTGTCTCAACGTAAAGAACAATTCACTCTTTTGTACTTCTATTTATTTTTAGGTAACTGTTTAACTGTTTTTCATCTGTGCAACCAGTATGCACAAAGTGCAGAAAATATAACTGTTACTGTTCAGTGAAGGTTTTTTTTTTTTCCTGGTGTTGGGTCTTATACATGTTAAGCATATGTTCTACCACTGAATAAAACCCCCATATACAATTTTTCAGTTTTTGTTAAGAGGTGTATAGTCTTGGCAGTTTCCAATCAACCTCAGACTGCCTTATAGTCATATACTTCATCTGAAATGCAAACAGCACTACAAACCAACTAACATCTTAAAGCACTATAGATTTATTGACCCACTGTTTATCCATTTATTTGGTACTAGGCACTGAACCCAGGGCCTTCTCACTGAAGCTATATCCCAAACCCTTTTTGAGACAGTACCTCACTAAGGTGTTAAACTGCCCAGGTGGGGCTTGAACTTGCAATCCTCCCACCTCAGCCTCCCAGAGTACTGGGATTACAGGAGGGTACCACCATGACTCATTTCTTTTATTATTTTAAATACTAAATAATCTTATGTATTTTTCTATTATCAAAGTGATATAAATTGTATTTGAAAAAAGAAAAAGCTCTGGCATGGTGCCTATGGCTGTAATCCCAGTATTTGGGAGGCTGAGGCAGGAAGACTGCCATGAGTTCGAGGCCAGCCTGGGGCATATAGTGAGTTCAAGGCCAGCCTAAGCTACACAGCAAGACCCTGTCTCAAAAAACAAAACAAGGGCTGGTGAGATGGCTCAGCAGCGTTAAGCACCTGCCTGGCAAGCGTGCGGGCCCGAGTTCGACTCCCGGAATCCACATACGAAAAAAGGGCCGGTGATATCGCTCAGCGGCACGGGCGCCCACTGGCGCGCGAGGTCCTGAGGTCGACCCCCGGTACCCAAAAAAAAAAAAAAAAAAAAAAAAAAAAAAAATAGACAAAAGAGGAATCAACTCACCATATAAATATAGCCACTACTAACATTACTTCAGTAAGTATAATTTGTCTTTTCCATTTTATTCAAACACCATAAACATTTTCCCATGTTAATACCTTGTTTTGTAGCTATTGTTCAAATGGCTGAATAAGATTTTATTAGTGGGGCTGGGAATACAGTATCTCCAGTACTGGGAAGAGGGAAAAAGAGTTTATTGGTAACTTGGTCCTATTTACTTAATTATATTTCTATTTTTTTTTTTTTTTTTTTGGGTACCGGGGGGTCGACCTCAGGACCTCGCGCACCAACAGGCGCCCGTGCCGCTGAGCGATATCACCGGCCCCTTTTCCGTATGTGGGATCCGGGAGTCGAACTCGGGCCCTCGCACTTGCAAGGCAGGCGCTTACGCCACTGAGCCATCTCACTGGCCCTATATTTCTATTTTAGATGGTTAGGTTATTTTAAGCTATTATAAAATATGCACAGCTAACATATATATATATATATATATATATATATATATATATATATACACACACATATATATATGCATATTGTTTTCCCTATATCTTGATTTTTCTTTAGAATAACTTCTCAAAATTTTAAATGCTTAACATTTCAGAGCCTCAATATACACCTCTAACTTACTAGTTCTAAGATGCATTAGCAAATGTATAGAATGCCACTGCATCTTCAAAGGAACTGTTTTTTATGTGCACACCATACTAGTTTGTATAACATGTAGGTTTTGTTTCATATATATTGAAGTAGGGTTATGCCTACAGTGCTAATTATAAACCACTAGGTGGAGCTAAAATTACAACCGCAATGTTTTGCATTATCTACCTACCTACCTACCACCCACAATATTCATTCTATCTATCCATCCATCCATCCATACATCATCTATCAGTACTGATATTCTATCATTTCTCACAATGAAGACCTTCTCATTGAGTACATCCCCAGCCCTTTTATTTTATTTTATTTTATTTTTTGGAGATAGAGTCTTACTAGGCTACAACTTGTGATCGTCCTACCTCAGTCTCCTAGAGTGCTTGCTTGGATTACAGGCATGTACCACCATACCCAGATACAACCATAATTTAAAAGTATCCATTATTTCTCTCACAACACTATTTGTGAAATACTATACAGAATTTTCCTTTTAGTGGTAATTTTGAAGCGTAAGACAAAATTTTAAACATGAAAGTTGGAAGCAGACATATGGGACAAATAAGATTTTTCAAAATTTATGTTTCTATCCTTCCCACTTTGGATGAAAAACATCACTGAGATAATTTTTGGAGGCCAAATACCTTAAAAGAAGCCAGTAATAAAGACAGCTGTGCTACAAAAGTAGAAACATCCTTGTACAATTTTTATGTTTCTATGTATCACTTAAAAATAAATTTAATTAAAGAAAAAATAAGCAAGCAAGCTGGGCTTGGTGGCACATGCTTGTAATACCATCACTCTGAGAGGCTGAGGCAGGGGGATTGAAAGTTTGAGACTAGCCTGAGCAACTTAGCAGTTTAGTAAGAACCTATCTTAAAAAAAAAAAGAGGGAGTGGCTAGGAATATAGTTCAGTGTAAAGGTCCTGGGTTCAAGCCATAGCACCACCACCTACAAAAAAAGATGGAATTTTTAATTTAATAAGGCATTCTATTTTTATCACAAGAATTACAGGAAACAGAGAAAAACTCACAGGCCCTATGTTCCAGAAACAATGACAACTTTAGCAAGATCAATAGGCAACATTTAATAACAATACCCAAAGGACCCGAGACTCTACATCAGCTGTTGGGAATTTATGACTCAAGAATTTTGGATACAGCTCTGAATCCTGGATACAACTGATATTCTATCATTTCTCACAATGAATGCCTTACCTCTTTTTACCTCTCAAAATGTTCTACTACCCTTTCCCTAGAACACACATACATATACACACTTCTTAGTATGCTGAAGGATGGATTTGAATTTGGGGGGGGGTCTATCCCTATTCTGTAATATATCTGACAAAGAATAAGTCAGAAGTAAAGATGTATGCAGATGTAACATTTTTCAGCTTGACTTCACCTGTGTGAAGCTGGTTTTACCTTCTGCCCCTTAGTAATCATCCACCAACCTGTACAGTTCCAGGCCAAGGTGTATGAGTAAAGTGTATATTCCTTATCCTTTGTCCCTGCCTCTCCCAAGCAATTAACTATAGTTCTTTTTCTTCACTATTCAAGTCTTTCTTGGGTAGAGCTAGATACACAAAAGAAGTGAGGAACATGGAGCCAGACTGCGACTCTCACAATTCAATTATCTTCACATAGTCTCATATTCTTTCTCTAGTAATCACTACTTAATTATGTTTCTTTTATTTTTAGGACTCATTAATTATAAGATTCATTAGTGAATTAATAATTTTAAAGACCAGGGGCCGGGGATTTAGCTTAGTGGCACAGCGCCTGACTGGCAAACGTGAGGTACTGAGTTCGATTCCTGATACCCCCCCCAAATAAAATAAATAAAATTGGCATCATTAGATCCAAGTAGTCTTTAAAAAAATAAAAATAAATAAATAATTTTAAAGACCAAAAAAACCCCACTACCAAACTAGAATTAAGGAAATATGGTACTGTGAAAGAAATGTAACCTCTATCAATGTAAGAATGTATTTACAAAATGCCTTTGCTAAAAGCAAATATTTCAACAATCATTTTCCTTCTATTATTTATACCTTTTGTTCTAAGAGTGCCCTGCGGAGAGAGACCCTCTGTTCAAGCTCCCGAAGCTCTCGATCATGTTGTGCCTCAGCTTGCATCTTGATTTTGCTCTGATATGCATTCAACAGCTCCAATTCTTGCTGCAGCTGCATCTTCAAAACCTGGCACTCTGCTTCCTGTGCTTCATCCAAACGCAGCTGAGAGAGAAAGAAAACATATAGCCTACTGTGAGCTATCCATTCAGGATGTATGGAAATGAGGAAGAATAACAAGAGACAGACTATTCTTTTCTAGATGACACAATTGTTCTCTCTAATATTCTGGAATAAACGTCTCTGCAAATAAAAGGGACAATAACCAGTGATGTCATTATGAAGATAAAGCTACCATAAGCTATTTGGAGGATGCCTGAATAACTACATTCTTCTTAAGAGAAACCTTAGATGATGTAAAACTCTTAAGACTTTTTCTTCCTTAGTGGAAATAACTATAGGACAGAGATCAGCAAACTGCAGCTTATAAGCCAAATCCTGGAAGGCACTTGTTTTGTTTTGTTATAGCCTACTAGCTAAGAATGCTTTTTACATTTTGAAATGGTTACATTTTAAATAATTATACAAATAATCACGTAATATCCTCAATTTTGCCTCCTGGTCTGCAAAGCCTAAAATATTTATTATCTGGCCCATTAAGAAAAAGTTTGCAGGGGCCGGTGAGATGGCTCAGCGGCGTAAGTGCCTGCCTGGCAAGCGCAAGAGCCCGAGTTCGACTCCCGGAACCCACATACAAAAAAAGGGCTGGTGATATCGCTCAGTGGCACGGGCGCCTGCTGGTGCACAAGGTCCTGAGGTCAACCCCTGGTACCCACCAAAAAAAAAAAAGTTTGCGAAGTATTTCATATTTGCACTCAAATGTAACCATTTTGATTCCTAATACTGTACAGCACACACCCCTACCCCAGCACTGGGGATTCAACCTATCACCTTTGATCTTTGCACTAAGATACTTTATATGCCTATACTTTACTTTGCCCAACCTTTTTTATTTTTAATTTTGAGACAAGGTTTCCACTAAGTTGCTAAGTTATCCAGGCTGGGCTTGAAATTGGCAATCCTCCTGCTTTAGCCACCCAGGGTGCTGAGATTACAGGTATATGCCACCATACCTGTCTTTTTATACTACTTTTTGGCCATAGTTTACCAAAGCTCCTATTTTAATGCTGATAAGCTGCTGGGATCTCTTTGTACAAGGAGTCCACATTAAACCTCATTCTACATGCATCGTGACATTTCAAGCAATGCTGACAGCAGGAAGAATATGGACCACCACTATTTCCCTAGTTTCACAAGAGCTATCATTTCTACCGTTTATTTATTTATTTATTTATTTACACTAAGAATTGAATCCAGGGCCTTCAGCATGCTAGATCACTGAGCTACACTGAGGTACATTCCCAGCCCCCACTCCCTTTTTAAAATTTTGAGACAGGGTCTTGCTAAATTGCCTAGGTTGGCCTCCAATTTAGGATCTTCCTGCCTCAGCCTCCCAAGTAGCTGGGATTATAGGCATGTGCTATCGCTCCTGGCTTCCAATTAATATTTTACCTGCTGGAATTTCATTCAGGTGGTAGAAGTAAAGGGGAGCTAAATTTGTTTCACATAAACAAAGCAAACTCACAGCCTGTGTGGAGAGCATTTCGTTAATGCTGTGATCATATTGCTCAGCCAGGATGGCTAACTTCCGGGTCTGCTCCTCCTTGAGTCTTTTCAGAACAGCCTTGTGTTCACTCTTTGGTGTGGTCTCCAGTAGGTGATTTCTTAATGCTTTGTATTGCCTGGTTTGGATTTTGCAGGTATCCTGAAACTGCTTTTTTATTTGGAGTTCTTTAGACTGGGAAGGAAAAACATAGATGTATACAAGATTTAATATATAGTATTTGGTATACCTTTTACTTACTTATATACAAATGAAGGCTAATAAGAAAAAGTGAGAAACCAACAAGGTCAGATGGCAAAGTTGCAGGTATTTTTGCATGTGGCTATTGAGCCAAACTATTGGATTCTATGTAGTTTTACAACAAAACCTCTAATTTCCAGAAAACCTCAAGCAGACTTGTTTTTTCACTAGTAAATTTAGTGACTTGAACAAGTATTAAAATTTTGAAAAAAAATATTTTTAATTTATTTTGATTACTATGTATATTCATGCCGAAAATCAAATTTATTCTCATGAATTAAGTGTAGTATATTCAAATCACTTGATTGGGCAGGCAAATTTTATCAGACATCTCAGGCAGAAAATAAAACACATTTACTTGGTTCTTTACCTGAAACACTTTGCTCCAATTTCTTTTAATAACAATTTTAACTTCAACTACATGTGTAACAGACTCTACTTTTTGTGTGATCTATATATCAAACTTGAGATTGACTTGGAAGTCTGAATTAGTAACTAATATTGTTATTCTGTTTTTTCCTTAAGAGAATAAACTAGGTAGAAACATATTTACTAATAGTTTACTCTTTAATACCATAAACAAAACTAAAAGTAAGTTGAGTTAACTAATTTTTCAAAGGTGAACAAAAATTATGGAGCATGGAAAGGGCAACTCTCTTCTTGGGGTGATAAAAGACAGACTATATGAACATTTCTGAAATAAAATAATCTGAGTTTAGAGGCAGAAAGCTTTATCTTCTGGTTATTCACAGTTTAAAAAAAACAAAAGTTTTTTAAGAACTCAGGTTTTTAAAAAGTTTTAATAAGATATACTTCTGTAAGGCATACTGGTTGAGCCTATAAGTAAGAATATATTCGTTTAATACACAGAGGCAGAATCTAGAGTTGAAATTATTTTACTTTAATATAAATACTTTTTTGGGGGGTAGAGTTGAGACAGGGTCTCATTATGTAGTTCAGGCTGGCCTCAAACTCGCAGAAATCCTCCAGCCTCAGCCTCCTGAGTGCTAGGATTGCAGGCGTGCACCACCATGCCCAGCCTAATATAAATACTTGATCAACTGGCTGACTCAGTATACACGTAACAAATGCATATATGATCAAGTGTACACACTTGTCTAGGAAAAAGTACCTCCACTGCTATAGTATTACATTAATATAAGTAGTTCCACATTTTTAATCAACTGAGGCAGCAGGTCCTACTCATGTGCCTTTATTATGTGAGGGGTAAAGAAATAACTAGCCAGAAATGACTCTTGGTTTAGCAATGCTCAGTAGCGCTGCTCTTAAATACTGGTCTTGGTTAATAAAGTTCTTTCAAGTGCTTCCAGAGAAATGAAACAATGAAATATGGACATTCTCTTCTGCCTCTTTATAATAGCCTCTATTCTTTAAAAAAAATCTTTTAATGTGAAAAGCAAACTGCAGTCATTCCATGAGTCATTCCTAATGAGACAAAAAAACTTGGAAAATTTTTCAACAAGGGTTAAGATTAATGCTTATACCACAAAGCTTGACTCCAGTGAAAATAAGATGAATGTAACAGTTATTTCTGCTCATATAATACTGATCATATGGATAGCACCTGAAGAAACAGTACAGTTGTTTTTTACCCAACTCATTCAATAGAAACAGCACTCCTCCCCCACAAACCCTAAATTATATACAAGTGCCAAACTGAAGTCTTTTCTTCTCCAATTTAATGTCTTACAGAAGGTTGGATGAGGACACTATTACTTAGGTAAATACAAATGGGATGATTTGATAGTAAAATCTAATGATTTTTTTTTCCAAATTAACCAAGTAGTAGATAAATGTAAATAAGAAGAAAGTGATTTTAATTTTCTACTAGAGGAAAACTTTGAACTCATCTGTCATTGGAAAGAGGCATTCTTTTTAAAGTCTGACTACAATTGCAAAACATTATTTTTTCCTCACTTTTCATGCAGTATCTGAAAACACCACATTACTTTTTATAAGCTTTCAAACTAAAAGGGCCTAAGAACAGGACACAGAAAGGGTTAAAGTCAAAGAACTATTCATCACCCAAGACCCAGAGAAATGTTACATAAGATTTGTATATTATTAGAGAAAACTAATAAGTCTTCAGTTTGGTTTACTTCTGAGTGCTGCTAGCTTTAAAACTGTAATTAATTTCACAGACATGTTATTTTAAAAATCTTCAGTGGTAGATTAGCTTATAGACAAATGATTATATATCCCCCTCCACTGTACAAACAAAAGAAATCTAAAAATCTTTATAAATCATAGTGTTCTAAGCATCGACCAGGTAAGATTATGTTGGCAGTCAACCTAACTACTCTGCAAATGATGTGAGTTTGTTTTGTTTTTGTGGTACTAGGGACTGAATCCAGGGCTTGGGCATTAAGCTTCATCCTCAGCCCTTTTTTAAATTTTGAGACTGGGTCTCAAAGTTGCCCAGGTTAGGCTTGAACGTGTTACTCTTGCTTCAGGGCTGCAATTACAGGCATGTGCCACCACACCTGGGAACTTCGCTGTTCATAAGACACAACAAAGTAAAATTTTAGTATGGTTCACAAGGGAAGGGCTTAACTCTGATTTTACATTTTGACCAAGACAGCTTGTTTGAACTTGGGTGGGCACTAAGAATACCAGTGGGTGTGTTGTAGCTTCTAGGTTTTGACACAGATTACCTTTGTGACTGAGGTTAACTTTATTAAAACATAGTTATTCAGGGTAAAGATGAGAATAGTTTTTGTATTCATAGCTTTAATATTGAATAGTTTTAAAAGGAATTGGGAAGGGGTCCGGATGGCAAGGGAAAGGAATCTTTCAGTAGCAAATACTACCCAGGCATGATGGTACACTCCTATAATCCCAGCATTCAGGAGGTTGAGGCAGGAGGATTGCTGAGAGTTTGAGGCCAGCCTGGGCTATACAGTGAGTTCAAGGCCAGCCTGAACTACATAGCGAGACCCTGTCTCAAAAAACCAAAAGATGAAAAAAAATTTTTTTGAATTTGCAGACATGTACAGATCAAATGAGGTACTATCATTAATGAGAACCTATATAGTAAGTCTTTTTTGTTTCTATTAAGATTCATTTAAATCTTTAAATATTCATTACAAGTTATAAAATTTGAAAATTTATTGGGATTGTTAACTCATTAATTTGGTGAAGGGGGAATACATCAGGTGGCTAAAGGAACAAGAGAAGAGAAAGAAACATTTATTTTTATATTTTTAAATTTTGTACAACTCAGAGCAAATTAAGATTCTAAAACTGTAATACTGGGAATAATAAAGAGAAGCCAAAATGTTAGCATGTTGACATGTAGAATGTAACAGCAGCAATGGACACTGGGCACATTTATATAACAACACTGATTCCTTATTTACTGGTATTCCCCACAGTTAAAAGTTTAGCCATTTTTTGTACTTTCATGAGAAATACACAAGCAAAAGTCTACAGCGATAGGCACTTCACAATGAAACATACCAAAGATGCTAAAAGTGAAAAAGGTATAATTTTTTAATGACTTGAACTCTGTTTTTGACTTTCACTGCTTACATAGATGCCATTTTCTCTCTCTTCCCCTTTGTCAAGAAGTTTACAAAAAAGATACCTTCAAACTTTTAGGCTGTTGTCGAACTTCCATGACATGCTTTCGCCTTAGTTCTCGTTCCCTTCGCTTATTATATTCCAGTTGGTTAGTGAGCTCAGTTTGATGCTGCAATCTGATCAACTCACAGCGCATCTTCTGAATTGTGTTGAGGTGGCGGAACTCCAATTCTTGCATGGATTCATGCTGTCTTAGTAGCATGGCATGCTCCAAGTCCTTCTGAGTCTGTCTTTTGTTTAACTCCTAATCCATAACACAGAAGACAAAGGTATAACTTACTGTTTTTTGCTTGTTTTTAAAATAGGGTCTCACTATGTAATTCAGGCTGCCCTTTAACTCACTATGTAGCCCAGGCTGGCCTCGAACTATGGTAATCCTCCTGCCTCAACCTCCCAAGTACTGGGATTACAGGTGTGTGCCACCAAGCCTGGCTAATTTACTTTTGTATAATGCCAGGAAAAAAACCCTAAGAAAAAGAATAACCAGGAAAGGAATATAATTAACCCTCTGCTTCAGTAATGGCTGCACAGTACACACTAGGATTCTATGACCTTATTCCCCCTGCCCAGCACTAGGGATCGAACCCAGAGCCTTGTGCATACTAAATATATACTCTCTCACTGATCTACACTCCCCATCCTATTTCATGGATTTAATGTGAGGAAGAAATAAGTTCCTGAATAAAAAGTCCTCAGAATACCTAGCACATGTTGTTATTCTTTCTTTGTAAATTTTTTTTCTCAGATCAAAAAGAGTTAAGTACATATACAAATTTTATGTCAAAATCAAACTTGACCCCTTTGCCCCGACAAACCCTTTCCCCAGGGGCCAACAGTGTGGTGCATATGCTTCTCATCCTTACCATTATTTGTTGTGATACAGCCATTATAAAAAAAAAAAAAATACACAATATACACACTTATAATAATAATAATATACACATTTCAGGCATGTGACTTGCTTTCTTCATTTAACAATATAATGCATATATATCCAGATCAAATCAGTAAAGACTTTAAAAAACTTTCACTGAAAATGACTACTTTGTGATACCACTTTTTCAACCCCTACACGTGACCAACACTTGAGCTGTTTCCATTTTTTTACTTTTACAGTTTCAGTAAACATCTATGTATGCGACATAATGTAATCATGTTATTATTTTTTGTAGGATAGAACTCCTGAAGTAGATCTGATAAGTAAAAGCGTATGTGCATATATCTTAAAAGCTACTGTTAAATCGTGCTCCGAAAAGGCTGTATCAATTTACACTCTTACCAATAGTGTCTGTTAACCAATGTCACTACTAGGACTGGTGTTATGGTTGTATCTGGAAACCACCCCAAAGCCTCATGCAGTCACAGGTGGGGAGTTTTGAAAGTGGTTGGATTAGGGTATGTGAATGTGGATTAAGGATGTGGATAACAGAAGCCCCACCTTGGGTATGAGTGGCACCAATCAATAGGTTTGTAGCTGGGATGGAATATAAAGGGACAGAAAGAAGGTAGGCTGGCTGCTGCTGCTTTGCTGCCTCCTGCCTGCCATGCCATGGACTGTTTCTCCTCTGCCATGACCCACTGCCATGCAGCCCAGTCTTGGAACCAGGCAACTATGGACTGAAACCTCTACAAACTGTGAGCTGAAATAAATCTTTACTCCTTTAACTTTGTGTGTCAAGTATTTTGTCTCAGCAATGAGAAAAGTAACTTAGACTGGATATTATCAATCTTTCAAGTTTTTCTTGTCTAAGCTAGTTTAAATTCCTTTCATTATTTGTGAATTTGTAAACTTACTCTGTATTTGAAGCTTATAACCAACTACTGGAAATAAATTTATCTATGTTCATAGGTATTGTATTTCTTTGGGTTAGAGGGGGTAACCTAGAGCCTTTACATGGAACTACATTCCCCCTTTACCCTTTGAGACAGGATCTTGCTAAGTCCTAGAGAGTTGCCCAAATTGGGCACAAACTTGTGATCCTCCTGCCTCAGCTCCCAGAATGCTGGGATTATAAGCGTGTGTCACCAAGGCAGACTGAAAGTATCCTCTTAATGAAAACAACTATTTTCACTGGCACGAGGAGCTTTTACAACATATGCCCAATTAATAATTAGCATCATTATAAGACATTTTAAATGGCAGCACAGAGCCAGTGAGATGGCTCAGCGGCATAGGCACCTGCCTAGCAAACGTAAGGTCCTGAGTTCGACTCCCAGAACCCACATACGAAAAAAGGGCTGGTGATATTGTTCAGCGGCATGGGCGCCTGCTGGCGCGCAAGGTCCTGAGGTCAACCCCCGGTACCCACAAAAAAAAAAAAAAAAAGGCAGCACATATCTCATGACACTCACTTAAGATCAAAGAGGCAAAGTTTGCCAAATTTCTTCATATTTAAAATTTGATTTCTTTTATTCATATTAATTTGTTTTGTTTTGATTTTTCAGACAGGGTCTCGCTATGTAGTTCAGACTGCCACCATGCCTGGTCATATTAATTTTTTATTGAATGCCTACTACATGTCAAACACTCAGAATATAAAGAACTGAACAGATGGGCATGGTGGCACACACCTGTAATCCTAGCACCCTGAGAGACAAAGGCAGTTGGATTACCATACTTCAGCCCATCCTAGGCAATTTACCAGGAGCCTATATGTAGCTCTGTAGGGAATGTAGCTCGGTGTAAAAATCCTGGGTTCAATCCCCAGTACCAGAAATAAACCTGAATAAAGTGTAGCTTTATACAACTTCAATTCTATTGAGGAAGACTAATTCTCTTTTCCCAAAGAGAGGATGTGTGTGTGTGTGTGTGTGTGTGTGTGTGTGTGTGTGTGTGTGTGTAAAAGGAAAAAGTGCAAAAAACATTTAAGAAGGGAAAAAGATCTGGCAGTTAGGAAGGCATTTCTGGAGAGGTGACATGTGAGTACAGACATAAAAAAGGGACAAAGCAAGTCTTATGAGTATGTAGGGAAAAGTGATTCAGGCAAAAGGAAATACAGTACAAGGTCCCTGAGATTGGGAAGTGACTGGCATATATTCAGGAAAGATAATGTTCATAAATTTCACATCATTCAAACATACCTCCCTGACAAGGTCCTGCTCCAAGTTATGGCGCCCAAGTAACATTCTTCTCTTGAAGCGACGGCATTCCAGCTCCAGGTATTGTCTCTGACGCCGAAGAAGGTTAGCTTCTTCTTCTGCTTGGAAATGCTGTATATTCTCTTTCTGCTTTGAAAGCCACTCCTGTTTTTCTTTTTTAGGGGTGCTCTGATTTTCATTCAGCTCCTGGCAACATAAAAAAAATCTCGGTTCAAAATACATAAAAATTCCTATATGAATGTATCATTTGGTATAATGGTAAATTTAGATATGATTTTCTCTCTAATGGTCAAGCAAGTTTATAATTTAGAAAAAATAGGTAATATTTTCTTTTTTTCCTGCACTGGGTATTAAACCTAGGACCTTTGCACTGAGCCCCTTTGTTCATATTTTATTTTGAGACAGGGTCTTGCTAAGTTACCCAGGCTGGGCTTGAAATTGCAATCCTCCTGCCTCAGCCTCCCAGAGTGTTAGGATTACAGGGATATGCCATACTGTGCCCAGCTATTTTCCTCTTTATTGAATCACTCATGAAATAGGATGAGAAAAAGAGACATGTATATCCACCAGAAAACATGCATACCTTTTAGTTTTACACAGCTATATTTCAGATTCCTAGCTTCAAAGCATACAATGACTGGTTAATAAAGCAAATACATCATCCCTTAAAACCTCCCCAAAAAGAGACAGAAGGCAGTGCTTTCAGGTAAAAATTATTTGTGAGTTGAAATTAAGGCTAATATACAATTAAGCATCATCTCAATTCTTAGATTTTGATATACTCAGTAATAAGCTTTTGGCAAAATTATGGATGGACTCAATGTAAAAGCACTGTAAATTAAATGGGAAACCAACAAAACCAAGGGAGAATAGAAACCTACTTTATAAATGGTATTTAATGTTCAGCATTAATAACCACTGAACAAATCAAAACCAATGCTTTTCTTCATTTTGAATACATCTCACAAATGGTTTCAATGAAAATGCTTTTTATATTGGGCAAGATGAAAAAGTGACAATACATTCAATAAGGCAAACCCTCATATGCTAACTAATATGTATATTTTCAACCTAAAGGACATCGCCATTATACAGTACATAAATCAGCTGTATTTCCCAAGTTAAAAAAATGATTCTTCAGAGACTACACCTTATCTTCTTTTTCTTGTTATTCAAGAAAGAGATCAATTCTTCACAGTTTTAGTTTATAAGATATCCAATTACATAAAAATAAAAAGCATATAAATTAGTACTTTGTAATGGGTATCTGTATGCACACTGTGATGAGACAATAATGACATGGGCACATACATAAAGAATCATCTGATTATCATTTTCAAAATCTTCTGCCAGGGAATTCCCCACCAAGACTCTGCTGTGAGAATCATTCCTCTATACTGAGACTCATTATTCTAAATGAACATAAATACACATAAAAAAACCTGTCTTCCAAAAGAAAATTAATTTGTTAGGTTGACTACAAGTTACATCCGAAAGTATTACATAAAACAATTAACCTATGAAGTCTCATTTTCCAGAAAACAGAAATATACAACTACATTTTGCTAGATTTTAATTATTTATGTATAGCTGGGAACCCTATTTACAATCCTTTTTTTTTGGCCTTACTAGGGACTGAACCCAGGGCCTTGGACATGGTAGGCAAGGGTTCTACTAATGAGTTACATACCCAGCCCTCCTATTACAATATTTTCAGACTCAATGTTCCAGTTTAGAATTTGGATTCTTAGTTTCTTTTTTAAAGAGCTTCTTTTTTACACTATTCTGTATAACAGTGATAGAAACATATTGTCGGTTCACTCTACCAATGGAAAATTATTACTATTGAAGCTTACTTGGTAGGGTATGTAGGAAGTCTTTGTGCCACCAATATGTAGCCAATAAGACATATATAACTGATTATAAATTCCTACATTCATGCGCATACACACTCAATGTCACAGAGGTTACTCTTATTTTATCAAGATTAATTTACCAGTGTGCTAATTAATTACATGGATTAAAATTTTTATTCTAAAAGGGGGGATAAAAAAGATACCTCACTTTTCTATATTTGCTATTATCCTGAATTAATTACCCCCTTTCAAACTGGGCATGGTGGTGTACACCTGTAATTTCAGCACTCTGGTAGATTGAGGTAGAGAGTAGAGCAAGTTCAACCCAGCCTGGATAATTTAGTGACTTAGTAAGACCCTGTCTCAAAAAATAAAAACAAAAAAAAGGGTTGGGGATGTAGTTTAGTATGTGGGCCCTGGGTTCAATCCTCAGAACTACAGGAAAAAGAATAAGGTTTTGGAATAATTAAGGCTTTTTTCAAAGTTAAGACTACACCTACTTTTAAAAGAAGTTCATAAAGTAGACATAGCAGGCAAATAAATATGACGTCATGTAGCCATACAAAAATAGCATATTCGGGCCGGTGAGATGGCTCAGTGGCTTAAGCGCCTGCCTGGCAGGCGCAAGGTCCCGAGTTCGACTCCCGGAACCCACATACGAAAAAGGGGCTGGTGATATCGCTCAGCGGCACGGGTGCCTGCTGGCGCGCGAGGTCCTGAGGTCGACCCCCCGGTACCCACAAAAAAAAAAAAAAAAAAAAAAAATAGCATATTCTCCTATTATGGTTTAGATCTAGAATGTTCGCCAAAACTCTCATTTGCTCAGAGGCAGGCTTTTGGAATGTGACTGGATTATTGGGGCATTATGTTCATCGGTGGTTTCATCCACAAATGAGTTCAGTATCCAAGTGTGCTGTTAGGAGGTGAGGCCTGGTTAGAGGTGGATCACTGAGGTTTGTGACCTAGAAGGGTTTATCTCCCTCCCCACTTTCTTTCTCCTTTCTCTCTCTGCCTTCTGATCACCATAACATAAGCAGTTTTCCTTCACTATATCCCCCTGCCATGCTCTTTTTGTCTTGGAGCTCTCAAACCACAGATAGAACCCACAGAAACTGTGAGCCAAAATAAACCTCTCGTGAGAAGCTGAAAGAGTATATAAGATCCAAAATGTACAATAGATATTGTAAAATGGGAAGAAACTGCTCAAAAGGAAAGAGAAACTGGGATGGGGGAATGGAGAAAAGAAGGAAGGGAAAAGCAAAAAAAAAAAAAAAAAAGAAAGAAAAAAACCCTATATATATATATATATATATATATATATATACATACATACATATATACACACATATGATAGTTAAGATAGATATACTTCTAATTTCTCTTAGTTCATGGAAAAAAAAGGTTTGTGCTAATATGGTTTGGACAATTGAATGCCGATATCTTGTACGCTGAGTAATTTAAAGATAACAATATGCAATATGTATTAACCATTGTTACCCTCCTATTATCTTTTTTTTTTTTTTTTTGGTGGGTACCGGGGGGTCGACCTCAGGACCTCGCGCGCCAGCAGGCGCCCGTGCCGCTGAGCGATATCACCGGCCCCTTTTTCGTATGTGGGTTCCAGGAGTCGAACTCAGGCCCTCGCGCTTGCCGGGCAGGCGCTTAAGCCGCTGAGCCATCTCACCGGCCCACCCTCCTATTATCTTGTTTTGAAATTTTGTTTTTTCTCTTTAAAATAAAAATAAAAAATTAAAAAAAAAAAACCTGTCTTTTTTTAAGTTGCAGGTGTCAGATATTTTGTTCCAGCAATGAGAAAGTGACTAAGACACCTATTAAAGAAAATATGATATCCTGCTCTATGCTAAAATTGGCAAATTAACAAATTATTATAATCTTCTGAATGAAAAGTAAGAATGTATGGTTTATATTTTTGTTTTCTGAGTCATGGTCTCACTATGTTGTCCAGAAGGGTTTCAAATTCCTATATTCAAGTGATTCTTCCACCTAAGTAAGCCTCCTGAGTAGCAAGCAGGGAGTACAGGTATGTACCACAGAACCTGGCTGACTCACTTTTTTTTTTTTTTTTTTTTTTTTTGACTCAGGATCTTGCTGTGTAGTTTAGGCCAGCTTCAAACTATGTAGCCCATTTTGGCCTCAAACTCGCAATCCTCCTGCCTCACTCTCCTGAATGCTCGTATTACAGGTGTGTGCCATCATATCTGGGTTGCCTTAGTTTTAAAGTAAGAAATACATGAGGTTTTTCTCACAGCTCAAGTAGTTTTATTTCTAGGGAGTTAATTAGCTATTATAAATGAAATAATGCATATTTTTATGAAAGGGTTCTTTTCAGACCCTATCCACTAGAATAGTCACTTAAGGGTAGTTGATACAACCCATGTTTTCATGTAAGCCAATATAAATTAAGTGGCCACAACCAACAAAAGTAAGTTTTATCCTAATGGATACATGAGTTAAGAATATGTTTTTTTTTTTTTTTTTTTAAGAGTAGGAAAATTTATTGGAGAAAGGAAATGAGGAATAGTAATAGCTCCAGAGAGACAGGAATGGTCCCGAATAGGCTGCCCTGTTTGCTTGGTTTTTTGTTTGTTTGTTTTTGAGACAGGGTCTCGCTATGTAGTTAAGGCTGGCCTTGAACTCGCAGCGATCCCCTTACTTCAGCCTCCCAAGTGCTGGGATTACAGGCATGCACCACCATGCCTGGCAAGAACCACTGCATATAATTAATAAGCAGATAGCATGGAATTTTTATAAAGTAAGTACCTCCTTAAGCTGCTCTTTTCGAAGTTTATATTCTCTTTTTTGGGACTCCAGAAAACTATTCAGTTCTTTCTTCTGTTGGGCCTGAATATGTTGCTGAAATTTTTTCTCCTCATTGGCCATCACTTTAGCCTATATGAAATTTTAAAAGTGAATCAAATTAGTTAAGTAGATATATTCAAACAGAGGTTTGATATACACATTAAGGATACTTTATTTTTAAGGAACAAATCAGTAGAAATATTATCAAAACAAAATACCTAACCTAATCAGTAACACTGTTTTTTCTTAGCATCTTTATCATTTAAACTTTAGAGAACCAGTAAGACGGAATCATCTTTTAATCTGATCTCTTACTGGGCCAAAATATTTTCACCTTTTTCATTTAACTGGAATATATATTCTTTCCCAAAAAACCCAAAACAAATACATATTTATCTTCAAGTAAAATTAAAGCATGATCTTTTTACCCTACATTATCCTATATGTTAAAAAATGGAATGCATTTAACCTTCCAAGTAACCCCTGACCTTTAATTTATACAGTAAATAATATGAAATATTAAATGTATCATACTATTTTTAAATTACATATATATAATACATATTCATTTTAGAACATTTAGGAAATATGGAGGGAAAAAAAGAAGAAAAAAATCTCACATGGCTTTAGTATCCAGAGATAATAACCAAAGTTTTGCTGTACACACATCCTATTTATTTCCAGGATATATATATTTCTTCAACAAAATAATTTTTTTTTCTGGTACCAGGGATCTTTAACAAATTTTTAATCACATTGTATATCCTGTTTCATGAATAGCTTTCTCAATACAATATGTTAGCATCTATCTCTTCTCAAGCTATTAAAAATACCACCAACACCTAAAAGGATTCTAAATATCTGTACATTCTTTTTTTTTTTTTTTGCAGGGGGGGGGAGGTACTGAGAATCAAACTCAGAACCTTATACTTGCCAGGCAGGCGCTGCGCCACTAAGCTAAATTCCCAGTCCCAATATCTGTACATTCTTTCAAATTATTTAAAATCAAATATTTATTTATCCTATAACTTCTTTTGTAAAATTCCATATAACTGTGGGAGGTTTTGTTTTTTTTCACTTTTTTTAAGGGATGGAGAGAGAACAAGGTAGCTATGATAAATAAATTTCAACACAAACTAGCTGAACATACACTCAGATGTACTGTATTAACTAAGAAACATTCTATTTGGCAAATATGACTAGCAAAATAAGTTGAAACTGATGGGAATACCAAAAACATTACAGGAAAAGGTTTCATGTAATAATTCTAAAAAATACACCTATATCCTAAGGTAGATACTTATTTATAAATAATTAAATGGGCTAACTCTTAATCTGAATCTCTTAATTTCCAATTTCAAACATTCTCTGTATGTATTAATTGTAAACTATTCTGACATAAAAATGCCACATAAATTTAAGGGGAGGATACTAAAAAGTACACAGAGAATTATGAATGACTCTTTCAGACCTAATCACCTATTGATATATTTATCAAAGTTCTCAGAAAACAGAGTACTAAAAGCCTAGAATAGCTGAATGACTTACTTGCTGTGATACTATAAAGCTATCAATTATCAGGAAATGATCCAAAGTCTATTAGTTCCCAGACTTAGTACTGGATATCAAAACATCAATTTTTCACAATCAAAATCCACATACAAAATTAGTGAGAAAAAAACACACAGAAACAATCTTTTTTTCAGGGGTGACTGATCTATCAGCAATTTATAGAAAGCCTTACACATGTTACATAAATTCTTTTCCCTTTCCTCAGTTAATTTACTTGGTGCCTGGGATACTCTTAACATCGAAAAATGCTATACTGGTTAATTCTGAGATAGACACAAGCTAAAAGAAGCAATTAGTAATACTGAATCAGCTACCTCTTTTTCCATAGCAGCCTGATGTTTCTTGATAAGTTTCTCCATTTCTGCAGCAAAATTGTTACGCTGAGTTTCAAGATCTTTGTCTAATCTAAGGCGGTGTTCATCCATTTCAGCTTTTAGCTTATTTTCCAGAGTCATCAGTTGCTTTTGATGTTGCCGCCTCATTCGCTTATAGCCAGACATCTGTTCTCTAAGCTCGGAGTCCTGCTCGTGTTCTTGCATTTGCCTTGTAACCTAGACATACAATGGACAAAGAGCGGACAAAAAAGAAAATAATGGGGGAGGGGGAATAAAGCAACACATTTGTCTTTTAAAAGCATTTTTAGATCACTATACTATTATCTATCAGTGACTAATTTAAGAGATCTCAATGTTAGCAGTTTCCAATTAAAATTTCTAGGATGTCTTTCAAAGAAATAGACAAGCTGTTAAAATTTATATGGAGTAGACCAAGATCAGGGGAAACAGCATGGGCACAGCAGCACATGCCTGTAGAAAACTGTAGAAACAGATCTACTCACGTTAATCAATTTTCTATTAGAAATTCCTGCCTGCCCTGCCATGGACTATTTCTCCTCCGCCATGACCCTCCTGCCATGCCACTGTGCCTTGGAGCCAGCCAACTATAAACTGAAACATCTGCAAACCATGAGCTGAAATAAATCTTTCCTCCTTTAACTTTGTGGGGTATTCTGTCTCAGCAACGAGAAAAGTAACTAAGACATGCTCTGAATATTTTATTTGTAATAAATGGACTTACTGGGTTTAATAATATAAATCTATCCCATGCTTTTGATTTATTAAGCCTGTAACTTTAAAGTGTCCTTAATTAATTTGAGAAAATCAAACTATGGGTAAAAGACTTCCTTGAGGGCTGGTGAGACAGCTCAGTGGCATAAGCGCCTGCCTGGCAAGCGTGAGGTCCTGAGTTCAACTCCCGGAACCCACATAAAGGAAAAACGGGGCCAGTGATATCGCTCAGCGGCACAAGCGCTTGCTGGCAAGCGTGAGGTCCTGAGGTCGACTCCCGGCACCCACAAAAAAAAAAAATTTAATACTATTATGTATTTGGCAACTCAGATAACTCCCATATCTTTTTTTAAAAATCCTGTTATATATTCTAACAACTTGTTTTTCACATGATATCCTAACATAATTTCTTTCTATCCCTAGCATCCTTTATCATGTTTTGGTCCTACTTGTCTGATAGAACAATTACCAATGTCCTACTATAGCATGTTTGTAATGGACAAATAATCTATATTTATTGTTATTTGGGAAATAAGAATAACATTTAGAATATACCAAATAGGATTACCTACCATTTCCAACATTGCCCTCTTTCTGGTTATCTTCACAGAATATATTTCCTTACTGTCAATTCTTTTATGTGGAAATATCACTGCTCCTCTCTCCTTGTGCCTAATAACTCTAAATGCTCAAACTATTTCTTTCAAAAATATTTTTTACACCCCTAATAAAAAGTATCTTGTAGCTCTTATAAGTACTGAATATACTCTGAACTATTAGTCATTTATGTACAAGTTTTGAAGGTATTACTAGTTTAATATTTCTCAGAGTGCTTTAGATATCTTTCTCATACAGGCACCTAAATGCTGAATAAGTATCTTACAAAATAAATTCCAAATAAAAAAAAAAAAAAAAAAAAAAAAAAAAAAAATCAGCTAAACTGCTAGGTTCAACATGAAAAACATTTCTCCCTAGGTCCAGGAAAGTACATACCAGTGATGCCGTCCTTATAGTTGCAAAATGTTCTCGGTTACGATAGTGTGATTTGTGCCGAGATACTTGGGGTGGAGACTGTGGATCTGATGCTCTTGTTCTAGAGTCTCCTTCCTCTCTGTAATTTTCCTCCTCCTAAGCAAAAAAAAAAAAAAGGACATCATGTAAGGTTCATAAGTACTTTGTTTGAACCTTCAAGGAAATTAGAGTTTAAAAACAACTTGTTCAATAAATCTCACATACATAATTTTAAAAAGAAAAAACAACAAAGGGGGAATGTCATTATTTTATTTTCAACACAGAATTATGAGAGATTATTTCCACAGTGTATGAAATAATATAGAGACTCAGGATAAGGTAATGTACATAGCTAGATTCATATCCTACATATTACATGCAAAACAGAAAAGCTTTGATGTAATTTAAAAATAAAGAGAATGATGCATATACCCAATATTTTAAATACTAATGAAAATTACTCAAAGGCTTTTAGGTTTTAGAAGAACTATAGCTTAAAACTATCTTTATAAGATTTTTGCCATCTGTCCAAAATAAGCAATAAAAAACTGGCTGCAAGAACTGAAGAACGGGCCAGTGAGATGGCTCATCGGTGTAAGCGCCTGCCTGGCAAGCGCGAGGGCCCGAGTTTGACTCCCGGAACCCACATACGAAAAAAGGGCTGGTGATATCACTCAGCGGCACGGGCGCCTGCTGGCCCACAAGGTCCTGAGGTCAACCCCTGGTACCCACAAAAAAAAAAAAAAAAAAAAAAAAAAAAAAGAAGAACTGAAGAACTGGGCTTGGATGTTGTTCAATGGTACAGAGCTGGCCTAGCATGTGCAAGGTTTGATTCCCAGCACCAAACAAGCAAATAGAATTTGTGTTTTTCCTTGTTTATATCAGTTCATCAACTAACAAGGAAGTCAATAAGTTGCAATCAATTGTAGAAATAATCCTTTTATGACTGACTCCATTGTCTTTGAATATAAAAATTAAAAGCGATTTTGCCCTGAATAATACTATTGCTTAACCATCCTTTTTATTTTTTTTATTTTTTTTTTTTTGTGGGTACCAGGGCTCGACCTCAGGACCTCGTACGCCAGCAGGCACCCATGCAGCTGAGCAATATCACCGGCCCTTTTCTCGTATGTGGGTTCTGGGAGTCGAACTCGGGCCCTCGCGCTTTCCAGGTAGGCGCGTACGCCGCTGAGCCATCTCACCGGCCCCAACCATCCTTTTTTGTGGGGAAGAGGGTACCAGGGATTGAACTCAGAACCTTGCATCTACTAGGCAACTGTTCTCCAACTGTGCTACACCCCCATATCTTTTTTAAGACAGGGTCTCACTAAATTGCCCAGGCTGGCTTCAAACTTGTGATTTTCCTGCCTCAGCCTCCCAATTAACTTGGATTACAGATGCACAGCACTGCAATGGGCATAACCATCATTTTTAATGTGTTAAAATATGAACAATAAAAAACTTGCCATTCTAGTCACTTTAAGCAGCGGTAATTGAATTCTCAGTGTTGTGTACCTATCACCATTATTTCCAAAACTTCTCCATCACCTCCAAATAGAAACTCTATCCATTAGCAGTAACTTCTATTTTGCCCTCTGCTCAGTCCATAGTAGCCTTTCAGTTACTTTCTATCCCTATTAATTTGCTTACTCAAGATATTTCATTTTAAGTTGAATTATACAATAATTGTCCTTTGATGTCTGGATTATGTCACTTAGCATGCTTTTGACATTCATCCATAGTGCAGCATATGTCAGAAGTTCATTCTTTTTTATAGTCAAATAATATCCTACTGCATGTACATATCACAATTTATCCATTCATCCGTTGGCAGATATTTGGGTTGTTTCCTTTTAGCCACTGTGCCTAGTAACTTTTTAGATAATACTGCAATCTGTACAGTTAAAAAGAAAGCATTCCTACTAATTCCTAAGAGTAATCACCTGACTTCAGTATTGTTAGAATTTTAAAATTTGAACTGAAAACTACAAAGAATAATGTAACAAAAACCCATATTTCCTAAAGCCTACATTTATAATTTTCCACAATTACACTGAGTTTTATTTTAATGATATAAAAATGGATAGTGCAAGTCACTTTTTTGTTTTTGGCAGTACTGGGGATTGAACCCAGAGCCTTTGCACTAAGTTATATCCTCACTCCTTTTTTACTTTTTTAAATTTTTGAGACAGGGTTTTGTTAGGTTGCTATGTGGCCCAGGTTCAGCTCAAACTTGTGATCCTATTGCCTCAGCCTCTCTACTTTTAATCATAGTTTATCACAACTCTTTCTCTTACTCCCCAACTATAACCATTATCAATTTCATATACATCCTTCCTATTTTTTAACATTTTATTTTCCAAAGAACTTTAAATAATAAACAGTATTTCTTTTTTCTAACATTTTAAAAGGTTCTATATTATTTTTATAATTTTCAAAATATTAGTTTTCCAAATATAAGTAACAAATTACCAATTAATAAGACTACTACCATTCAAAAATATTCTAACTGTCTGAAACTTCCAAGAAACCTCCTTCTTTTAAATTACTCAGATGAAGAAATTTATCAAAGTTGCAACTTTCTCACAGAAATTGAAATACTCACCGGTTTTAAATGGATGACAGAACTGTTGGACATCACTGTATGGTCTCCCTCCATCATGTCTAGCTCACTCTTGTCATCTGAAGCATCTGGAAGACTGTTAACACTACTGCTTTGGCTGCTGGCACTGATAGACATACTGGGAATAGACTGATTACTTCCAACACTATTCACTGTTCCTGTCCTGCCAACACCATGATCTTGCTCCTAAGGAAAAAGAGTTAGATTAAAATATCTCTCTCTCTTCTAAAATCTTGATTAAAGCATCTAGTACACATACCACTTGGTATACAATTACTAGAAAGAAAGTTAGAGATCTATTGGGAGAAATACCCTTTATGTAAGCAAGACCCGCAAGTTTATTAAGTGTTTATTGATAGAAACACAAACAGGACTGGTGAGATGGCTCAGTGGCGTAAGCGCCTGCCTGGCAAGCGCGCGGGCCCGAGTTCGACTCCCAGAACCCACATACGAAAAAAGGGCCAGTGATATCGCTCAGCGGCACAGGCGCCTGCTGGCGTGCGAGGTCCTGAGGTCGACCCCCGGTACCCACAAAAAAAAAAAAAAAAAAAAAAAAAAAAAAGCATGTTCCATGGAATTGGATCATTAGTCAAAAATGGTTCAATGACCAAGAAACATGAGATGAACTAGATTAGCCTTTATCATGCCAATGTGTACTATATAAAGTGGCTAGGTTTAGAGCATGCAACAGAGTATGATTAAATGTCTTTTTTCTAACTGAGATCTTATAGAACTAAGGTTAAGAAAACAAACCTGGAAATTATTGATATAAAAAGTAAATTCTTGGCAGGGAAAGTTGAATAAGTAAATAAAGCTAACTCAAGATTTGAATCAGGGCTGGTGGTATAGCTCAGCAGTGTAAGCGCCTGCCTGGCAAGCACGAGGTCCTGAGTTCGACTCCCGGTACCCGCATATTAAAAAAAAAATCTTTGAATCATTTTAGGAATTACCTCTTCTTCTTCCTGTGCTTCTACTGTTGGTCCATTATGTGCCTCCTGGAAAAGGAGTTTCTTCATTTTTCGATACTGCAGATTGTCAAGCTCTCTTACGGCATCCTTTGTCCTTTGAATAAGATCTATCAACACTGTTTCAGGGCGCTCCCGAAGAACAAACATGTGCTGGAGAGGGTAGAAGGTAAGGTCGAAACTTCAAGTCAGGTTGATACTTTTTTTGTTCAATTAGTGCAAACATACCCCTTTTCTCAGACTCTAGAGTTACTATCCTACGATATATAATGCATATAATCTATAACTATCTAATTCTATTACACTTATGATTTCTGATACTTAACAAAACTATCATTCATAAACATCTACTCTGTGCCTAGAAACCATCTTTGCATTTTTTTTTTTTTGTGTGTGTGTGTGTGGGTACTGGGGGTCGACCTCAGGACCTCGTGCGCCAGCAGGCGCCCGTGCCGCTGAGTGATATCACCAGCCCTGCATGTTTTATAAAACCTTGAATTTAGTATTTTTGTTGACCTACTGAAAATAGAGTTGAAATTATCAAAAGGCTAAAACAGTAAGAATTAAGTCTAATCAGAGCCTGTTGATAAAGGTTTACATATTCTAAGAACTGATGATTTCTGAGCTATATTTGATTTCAACAGGACTTTTTATTGACAGTGAATTAACTAATCTAAATTTAGACACTGTGGGTTCCTTTATATGCTGTAAAAGCAAGACTGCATAAAACACTAATGATGATTAATAGCTACTATGTTATTAGTGATTTTTATTACTAACATTTAATGAAACTTAACTTTATCAAATAAGGAAGGTAGAATGAAGAAATCCATTATTAGGATTATTGCTGTTACTCTTTATTTTCTTGTTATACTAGAGATTAAATCCAGAGCCTAACTAGGCAGGTACTCCATCACTGAGCTACATCCCCAGCCTGATCTTGCTTAGTTTTTATTAACATAATTCCTAGATATATTAAGATTAAGGCTTTCATCGCTACCATGAATGCCTGTTTATTGACATTTTCATTTCTGAGACCATGAATAAGCCCACTGCACAGAATTCTATAAGCACTACTGAAACTTCATATTGCTCTTCCATATACTGTGGCTTTAAATAATATTATCAAATATATATATATATGATCTTTTAAATTTCTTTGCAGATTTAATTTAGCTGATGTTTATCAGAGAAAATAAACTGAACTCTGAAATTATAAAATACTGGCATAAAAAGTTTACTTAAATTTCGTGAAAAATCAAAGCGTGCTTAGGGTTACAAAGTGACAGAATCAAATCATATTTGCTACTGCCTTATCTACATAGTTTAATAATTATATGAAATTCATTACTGGTATTAGTAAGATATCAACTCTCAAAGTAATTTTCTGAGAACAGAAAGCACACACTAATCATATATTTAAAATAAGCAAACAAGTCTGTTGAAAATGAAATACAATTTACAGTGTTTTTACATCATTTTTACTGTTGAGAGCAGACTTCCATAAAAGGAAACTTTTTTCTTTCTTTCTTTTTTTTGAGATAGAGTCTTGCTTTGTTGCACAGCCTCCCAAGCAGCTGGGATTACAAGCTCTTGCCACTATGCTCAGCTGGAACAGACCATTTTTTAGCAGTTTCTCATATATTTATGTATTTTTCTCCCATATATATATATTTTTTTTTTTGGTGGGTACCGGGGGGTCGACCTCAGGACCTCGCGCGCCAACAGGCACCCGTGCCGCTGAGCGATATCACCGGCCCCTTTTTTGTATGTGGGATCCGGGAGTCGAACTCGGGCCCTCGCGCTTGCAAGGCAGGCGCTTATGCCGCTGAGCCATCTCACCGGCCCTCTCCCATATATTTTTATAATCATATATTTCTTTCATATTATATTAAGATTGGGCAGATCAATATACAAGGTATGGTAGATGAAAAAAATTAGATCTAAGCTGGGTGTGGTGGCACACAGCTGTACTCCCAGCACTCTGGGAGGCTGAAGCAGGAAGACTGTAAGTTCGAGCCCAGGCTGAAAAATTTAGTGAGACCTTGTCTCAAAATTTTAAAGAAGTAAAATAAAAAGGGTTGAGGATATAATTCTGTGTGAATGCCCTGGGATCAATCTCTAGTAATACACACACACACACACACCCCCAAAGTTAATCTATGTTTAACCCATTTTGAAATAAGACTCTGTTCTATAGAAATTAAAATTTATAGGAGCTGAGAATATAGCTCAGTGGCAGAGTACCTGACTAGTATGCAGAAGGCCCTGTGTTTGATCCCCAGTATCATACACACACATACACAGACACACTTTATAACTCACAAATATATTCTTGCAGACAGTGCTTATATAAGCATCTAAGCCATTTGGTACTATTTTGAATATTTAATTACAGATTTTATTTAAACATGAGAAAAGCAGCTAATCTATTCTATTTAAAAACAAGAGGGGGCCGGTGAGACGGCTCAGCGGCTTAAGCGCCTGCCTTGCAAGCGTGAAGGCCCGAGTTTGACTCCCGGAACCCACATACGAAAAAGGGGCCAGTGATATCGCTCAGCGGCACGGGTGCCTGTTGGCGCCTGAGGTCCTGAGGTCGTCCCCCCGGTACCCACAAAAAAAAAAATAAATAAATAAATAAATAAAAACAAGAGGGCCGGAGGGATAGCTCAGCGACATAAGTGCCTGCTTGGCAAGCGCGAGGTCCTGAGTTCGACTCCTGGTAACCACATACGAAAAAAGGGCCGGTGATATCGCTCAGTGGCACGGGCGCCTCCTGGCACGTGAGGTCCTGCGTTTGACCCCCAGTACCCACAAAAAAATAAAAAATAAAAAATAAAAACAACTAAAAACTTAACATCTAAGTAAAGTTTCCAAGGTTGAATGTATGAGTCAGTGATAGAGCGCCTGCTTACATCACCAGCAGAAAAGGAGAAAGAGAGAAAGGGGGTTGGGGGGAGGAAACGAGAAAAAGAAAAAGTTTCTAGAGAACACAGCATAAGAAAACCAGTAGTTTAGTGTGCTGGGGTGTGGCTTGGTGTAGAGTACTTGCTTAGCACGCATGAGACCCTGGGTTTGATTTCTAGCACAGGAAAAAAGTATTTTAGTAAAAATTATTACAATATACATATAACCCTGATTCAGGATCAAAGAATAATAAAACACATTGTTTAAAATCACTTCTCAGGGGTAAAAACAGACTTAAAGTATTGTAGAACTGACCTTTAAAAGTTCCTCTGATGTTGGACGATCCTGAGGGATTTTCTGGAGGCAAGAATCTACAAAGTTGCGAAAATAATCAGACCTATTGTAAAGGAAAGTATTGAGTGAACATATTGCTATTTCCTTTAAACAAACACACGCACGCGGGCACCCACGCACACACAAATCAAGGCATGTGCTGTGGGAGAGGGACTGGAAAAGGAATGGTAAAAACGGGCAAAGATCATATACTTCCATACAAATCTATGCGTCAGTGGGTTCACACTGTCTTGTTTTTTTGCCATAAGAGCACACAACACTGCTTCTCTCTAGAGGGTGTAGGGTTCAAGATACCATTTTAAAAGAGATTGAGTCCTAACCCAGCAGTAGCCTTGGTCTTGGAATTCCCAGACTCCAGAACTGTGAGAAATAAATGTCTGTCTTTATATATTATCCAGTCTCAGATGTTCTATTACAGCTACACAAAACAGACTAAGATGTATCATAGTACTAAACTCTACCAAAAGATTCTTTCACATATCTCTACATAATTAGCAAACTTATAAACGTGCTCTAATTATGTAATCTTTTTTTTTTTTTTTTTTTTTTTGTGGGTACTGGGGGGTCGACCTCAGGACGTTGCGCGCCAGGAGGCGCCCGTGCCGCTGAGCGATATCACCGGCCCCTTTTTTGTATGTGGGTTCCGGGAGTCGAACTCGGGCCCTCGTACTTGCCGAGCAGGCGCTTAAGCCGCTGAGCCATCTCACCGGCCCTAATTATGTAATCTTTAAAATGATAGTGTATCCTTATTTTCTGTAACTATTTGTGAATTTTAAAACATTTATTAAATATCCCAGATACTGCCCTAGAATTTTTCAAATGCTAGGGATGCCTAAGGAATTAATTTTGTGTGATAATTTTTTACCACTGATCAAAATCATAGTTTTCTAAAATTGTCAATCTTTTTTTTTGGTACTGAGAATTGAACTCTGGACCTCATGCATGCCAGACAGGCGCTGTGCCGCTGAGCTATATTTCCAGGCCCCAAATAGTCAATCTTTCCTCCATAAACTTCTTTATATGAATGAACTTAATTTTAGCATGGTACTGCATGCCTATAATCTCAGCACTCTGGGATGCTAAGGCAGGAGGATCATAAGTTTGAGCCCAGTTTGGGCAACTTAGTGATTTAACAAGACCCTGTCTCAAAACTTAAAAAAAAATTTTAGAAAGGGCTGGGGATGTAGCTCAGTGTAAAAGCCCTGGGCTCAATCCTAGGTATCACACACACACCACCACCACCACCACCACCACCAACACCACAAAATAATACAAAGATTAGCACAGCAATGTAAATAATATCATCACCAGAATGATCCCGAAGTTTTAAAAAAATTATCTGGCAATTTTTTGTTTGTTTGTCTTTGGGTTTGTTTTGGGTACCGGGAATCGAACTCAGGACCTCACACTTGCCAGGCAGGTGCTGTGTTGCTGAGCTACATCCCTGGCCCCCTGGCAATTTTGATAGTCAAATCCTTTTACCTGGGATTTATATCATATAAATTATAAACTATTCTTCAGTCAAGTATCACTACGGTTACACAATATTAATGTTTAAATATGGTATTAGTATATGATTAGGGTTATAGTATGATCCTAAAGTTCAAAAGAAAAGATATACATTTTTGTAATAATCAATACTTTTTGCATCCATATTGATATTATCTATCCTTCTGAACTGAGTTTTATATATATATATATATATATATATATATATATATATATATATATGTTATATATATAGCATATATATAGACATGACAAAGTTTAAATACAATATAAGAAAGGGTAATATAAACCTATTTTTTTTTGGAGACAGGGTCTCACTGTGTAGTTCAGGTTGGCCTTGGAGTCACTATGGTAGCCTAGGCTGGCCTTGAACTCGCAGTGATCCTCCTGCCTTAGCCTCCCAAGCACTGGGATTAGAGGTGTGCACCACCATGCCTGGCTATAAACCTATTTTAGTATCTCTTCAGGTAATACATTTTACCTAAACAACAGATTACTAGAAAACACTTCATATATACAATGTCACAAAATATGCCTCAGCAATACTCACCATTCATTAGACTGTAGTGTAGGGGATTCATTTTGGGCTATGTGATATAAGGCACTCATTGCATTCATGTTAAATAAAGGAGGCTTCCTTTCCGCTGTAAAAAAGGAAACTTCCCATTAAAACATGCGCATGTTATACAGGGGTACTCAAATACTGTCAAGCTTACAAACATGAAACTGTTTCTATTTCCCCATTATTCTTTAATTTCTATAAGTTTTATAGTGATAGTCATTTCTCATTCCTGATATTGGAAATCTGTGTTTTCTCTCTGGCAAAAGGTTTACCAATTTTACTGATCATTTTTACTGATTTTCTCTTTCATTCAACTGATTTTTGTTTTAATCTTTGTAATTATCCTCTTTCTTCCACTCACTTTGGATTTAATTTACTCCTTTTTCTAGTTTCTTTTTTTTCTTTGAGTTTTTTTTTTTTTTTTTTTTTTTTTGAGACAGGGTTTCCCAATGTAACCCAGGCTGGCGTTGTCACTGCCTCATCCTCCTACCTCAGCCTCCCAAGTGCTGAGCTTATAGGCATGCACCACCTTGCCTGGCTCTTTTTTCTAGTTTCCTTAGGAGAAAGCTGAAATCATGATCTTGATGATTTTGAAGTAATCAGGACTCTTGAATGTCCCTCAGCTTAGGTTTGTCTGATATTTCTTATTAGATTTCAGGTATCTTGTACCTTTTCGGCAGAATATCACAGAAGTAATGCCATATTTTGCTAATTACATCTTATGAAGTAGCACATGATTTCGAGTGCTCACATTATTGATTGTGTTCACTTTGCTCATTTCATTAAGACTGCATTTGCCAGTCTTCTTCATGTAAAGTTTCTCTTTTCTCCTTTTGTACTTCATAGGCATTTTGTGATGAGGTATTTTGAATCTATATAAATATCCTTTTTCACATAAAACTTTAATTTTAAGTAATTAATGGATTAATATTTCTATTTTATTTAATAAGTTATAATCTATCACTTACTATGATATTGAAATTGTCTCATATTTGAGGAGGGGGAACCTTTTTGAAGTTGGCTTCTGTGTCTTTTGGACATATCTTCATCATTCATTGTTTCCTTGCATTCCCATGAAAGTGTTCCAAAATCAACTTGTAGTTTCCTATCCCAGACACTTGATCAACCATTTCTCCAAGGATCCATAGCACTAGGTATGCTCACTGTTACTGTGACGTCACTACTCTCAGGGCCTCTCATTGGACAGTTAGAAAACATGTGCATGTATATAATATATATATAATTTGTCTACACATATGCACATAAACAGTCTATGTTTATTTCTATATTTATTGAAAACAGTTCACTGTATCTTGCATTTCAATCCAAAACATACTGATTATTCTAGCTTTCTCCTATATATTTTAAGCTCTTATCTGACAATAAGCAATCTTTTCGTTAGCCTTATATTTTATTTAATAAAACTCCTCCCCACCAAGTTCCCATTTTTACTACTTTCTCCTCTGAGCAGATGTCCTCCTTTTCCTGTTCAAAATCTGAATCCCTATTCCATTTCACCATATAGTGTGAATGCCTTCTTCACCTACTCAGTTTTTGTGTGTGTGTGTGTGTGTGTGTGTGTGTGCGCGCGCGCGCACGTACTGGGGGTTGAAATCAGGACCTCACGCGCCAACAGGCGCCCATGCTGCTGAGCAATATCACCAGCCCTTTTCTCGTATGTGGGTACCGGGAGTCGAACTCAGGACCTCGTGCTTGCCAGGCAGGCGCTTATGCTGCCGAGCTATCTCACCAGCCCCACCTACTCAGTTTCTGACACTCCACTCAAACCAGGTCACATCTCTACAGCCAAGGCATACACATCTCGTGAGGGCAACTCTCTTCCTTTTTATTAGACATTACCACTGTTTTAGGATGCCCCTATATGGTCTGCTTCTTTAGACTCTGACTTTATATAATGGAATGCTCCCCCTGGGTGGTCAATTCTTCACCCTCCTCAGGCTCTGATAATTCATGGTGAACCACTTCCGTGTGTCAACCTACTAGGCCTCAGAGTCTCCATATCTGACAGCCACCTGCATAGATATACTCATTGGTTTCTGACTCCACACACCAGCTACAGGAACTCTTTACTATAATCATTTCACTCTGTTACCTACTCTGAGTTACCATGGCTCATCATCTGTCATGGATACTGTGATGATTAATCTTGATTGTTAACTTGATTAGAGTGAGAAATACCTAGCAGTAAAGCATACTTCTGAGTGTGTCTATGAAGTTATTTCCACAGAGACTGGCATGTGAGACAGCAAACTGAGGGGAGACCTGCCCTGAATGTGCACTATCCAATAGGCTGGGACCCAGGTAGAACTAAAGTGAAAACAGAAGGCCTGACAGTACAAGCTTGCTCTCATGTTCTTTGTCCTTCTTGGCCACCATGAGGTAAACAGCCTAGCTCTACCATCCATTTCTACCACGATGTATTACTGCCTCATCACAGGCCCAGAAACAATGGCCCCAGCCAGTTACGTACTGAAATCTCTCCAACTGTGAGCCAAAATAAACCCTTCCTCCTTTAAGTTTTTATTATCATAGTTGTTTTATCCCAGTGAAAGAAAGCTGACTAATGCTGATACCTACTTACTCTGTCCCACCCAGTAGCTTTAAAATTGAATAGTGTGGGGAAGAGGAAAGGATTACTGAAGAAATTTCAAATGAATAAATAAAAGAAATTATTTGTTTCTAAGATAATTATTGTGGTTTTTAATTTGGCAGATTCAACTGACATCTTCTATCTCAAAATCCTATAAGCTACTAATAAATTTCATTTAAACTAAATTTATTTTATAAAAAGTTACAGAGATCCTATTCTTTATTTCTTATGTACATTATTTCTGAAATGTCTTTGTCCTTAAATGGATTGCTTCTACAAAATACCACCCAAACTAGAGAGGAAATGAGATGAAACTGAGATAGAAAAAACAAGGTCCAAAAAGTTAATCTCACAAAAACAACACCCACTAAAAACATTACAGAGAAAGAGTTCCTATTATGTATACTTACACAGTAGAATAATCATAAAAGGTAAGGTAAATGGGTTCAAATTTCACCACTTTCCCATACTGTTCAATGGGAAAAGTGAGTTTATATTTGCTTGGGACAAGCTGACAATAAACTCAGGAACAGTTCACTTACCCACCTTATTTACTAAGTTATAATGGTCCACTGTTTTTAGCATATTTCCACTTAGGAACAACAAAACAAAATGTATACATACAAATCAAACTGCTAAGGGAGTTCAGTCCAATCTCTTTTCCCAAATGCAAGCACCACTGTATTGATTTTTATACCTATCACCACGGTCCCCCCCTTAAATAAAGCCTGCTTTACTATTTTAAAAGAAAAAAAAATCAAACTGTGACAATATAATATGCAGCCTGACATCTAATTTTCATATGTAACTTAAAGTAACAACTACCATAGGTAGAGGTAATTCATGAATGCTTTAGAGTCCCTTTACAGATGATAAAACTCCTCATGATAGGCAGAGTTGAGGTATTTAACAAGTACTCATTAATGTTAGATATAATTCAAAGTTAAAACCAAAGTGGAAAACTATCTTAGACCTAATTCAACAGCAAATAGAATATAATGAAAAACAATCCTTACCAAGTTCAATACATGTTATTCCAAGAGACCATACATCAACTTTGCCATCATACTGTCCTTCATCCATGGCTAAAATTACTTCTGGGGCCATCCTAAAACATAAAATGTTCATTTCGATTAAAGTTTTTTAAAAAGTATGCTATTCTTTGAGAATGTAAGGACCAGCTACATGGGTTTGAATTTTAGCTGACGTGTGTGGACATAAGCATTTTATAATCAGAAACAATTACATTAGAGATTGTGAGGTAAATATTTAGCAATGTATATAAAGTGTTAGATTCATTCTCAGTATTGTCATGATCATGTAACAGCATCCCAAAAGAAGGAAAAACTCCAGAGCAAGGTTGTATTCTGCATCTGTTCAAATTTGCAGATGCCAATATTACATATCATTTAGGCCAGTGGTTCACAAACGCTGATCTCAGGATTTCATTACAAAAATCTAATTTTTGTTTGAAAGACTGAATTTTACCACTGACAACAAATGTTGTCAGTTATTCTTTTTTTTTCTTTCTTTTTTTTTTTTTTTTTTTGTGGGTACCGGGGATTGAACTCAGGACCTCACATGCCACCAGGCACCTGTGCCGCTGAGCGATATCACGGGCCCTTTTTTTTTTTTTTTGGTACGTGGGTTCCGGGAGTCAAACTCAGGCCCTCGCGCTTGCCGGGCAGGTGCTTATGCCGCTGAGCCATCTCACCAGCCCTGTCAGTTATTCTTGAACTGACAACCTCACTTGAGTTACCTGAGAAATTGTGCCTTAATAACTAATACCAAATACTTATAGTTTACATGTGTCTCTCAGAGAAAAAAATGATATTAAATGATAAGAGTGGCTAGGGCAGCTCACTACTCAAACAATCACACAGTTATCAATCTTATGGGTATATTAGTTATAAACTCAAACCCCAATTCATGTTTGCAACTATAATGTAACATTCTCAATGGTACTTTACACTTCATTTGTATTTGGTGTTAAGCACAGATAAACACCTTTTAAGAGTTGTAACTGCTTCAATGAGATTAACAGCCATGCCAAATGTGTGTATAAAGATATATGTACTCAATTCTTGGGTTCCAAATACATAATATAAAAATAACAAGTATGTTAATAAAGAAAATCTTCAATTCCCTCCTTTCGCTTTTTTCTTTTATGCTTTTTTTTCCCCTTTTGGCACAGGGCCTTGCTATGTAGTTTAGGCTAGTCTTGAACTCACTATGTAGCCTGGGTTGGCCTCAATCTCGTGGCAATCCTCCTGCCTCAGCCTCCCGAAGTGCTGGGATTACAGGCATGCACCATCAAGCCTAGATTCACAAGTTTTCTTTAAAGTGTTAAATTAAGGTTTCTTTGTTTTTGTTTTTTGGTACCGGGAATCGAACTCAGGACCTCGTGCTTGCCCGGAAGGCGCTATGCCACTGATATAGCCTAAGCTCCTGAATTAAGTTTAAGAAGCTGCTAACTTAAGCAAAAGTTAAAGAAGTAACTTGTGTTTTTTAATAAAGGACTTTCTAGGGCATTTTTAGTATCTAATATACATCACAAATTTCTTTCTTTTTTTTTTTTTTTTTTGTGGGTACCGGGGGGTCGACCTCAGGACCTCGCGCGCCAGCAGGCGCCCGTGCCGCTGAGCGATATCACCGGCCCCTTTTTCGTATGTGGGTTCCGGGAGTCGAACTTGGGCCCTCGCGCTTGCAGGGCAGGCGCTTAAGCCGCTGAGCCATCTCACCGGCCCTACATCACAAATTTCTAAAGAGGGAAATCATTAAGTCTTATTGGACCACAGAATTCATTTTTATAGTGAGAAATGGGAAGTATATATATAAACTAGGGTCTACAAAAGAAATTTTTGGTTATTTACAATAGATCTTCAATTTTCCAACTCATTTATCTCCTAGAATTTATTAAAAAAATTTTATCCCCTTGCACATTTGGGGGTTGTTATTTACATTTTGTAAACATAATAGCTGTGAAAGATGGCGGATCTGTAAGAAGGAGGCAGTGAACCTCTCCAAAAGTCGCCATCCGGACACTGAAATATAGTGACTGGAGGAGGACAAGAAAGCAGGAAGTGGCTCCCATGGACCCAGGAAAGATCTGAAGCGCAGTTTGGGGCCCACGGAGAAAGTGAAGAGAGAAACTCCAACAAAGAAGAAGGAGGTGGCCTCCAGCGCCATTTCCCTGTGTCGGGAATCCCGACGCGACTGAAGCGGTTCAAATCTGCGGACACGAGGTGACTGCTGGCGCCCCCGGGGGCCTCCACGGAGGAACGCGAGAAGCGGCGGTGCAGAGAAGCAGTGCCGTGAAGGACACACTGACTGGCGGTGAGTGCTGACAACCAGCCGTCCCACGCGAGAGAGCGACTAGCCAGGCGCCATTGTTGGGGCGGCCGCCACTCCACCCACGGCTCCAGCAGGGACCTCTGCGGAGAGAAGTGGCAGCTGTGAAGGACACACTGACTGGCGGTGAGTGCTGACACCCAGCCGTCAGGCGCGCAAGAGAGCCACTAGCCAGGCGCCATTGTGTGGGGGGCAGCAGCTGAGCTGAGAACTCAGGGCGGCCGCCACTCCATACACGGCTCCAGTAGGAACCTCCGCGGAGTAACGTGAGACACCGTGGTACAGAGAAGCGCCAGCCGAGAGGGACGCACTCACTGGCGCTTTTCTTCCTGGTATTCCAAGAATCTCCTAAGAGTTTGAAATACTAGCAATAAAGCAACCTACCATAGGCAATTTACAAACAGCATCCCAGGAATTAAACTAAAGAAAGAAAAGAAAATGAGACGACACTTAAACAAGATGCAACCCCACACATCCAGTTCACCAAAGGCAAACCCAGGGGGCAGTGAGGTGGGACAAACCGAAAGCCACCCACCTGACATCTCTGAAGTGGTAACAACAAAGCAGTTGAAAGAGCCTCTGGAAAAATATAAATCAGAAATAATTTCTCAGATAACTGCAGAGATGATGTCCACAATGAAGACCATGCTTAAGGACGCTAGAGCAGACACAGACAAAAAAATAGACGAGCTTAAGAAAATGATGGAAGCCATGAATGCTCAGCATAGGAAAGAAATGGAATCCATAAAGCAGATTCAAGCAGATACCCAGGAGAACAAAAATTCCATTGAAAGTATTTGTAGCAGATTAAGCCAATGTGAAGACAAGATCTCACATATGGAAGACAGGCTTGCAATTAGTGATCATGAAAAGAAAGAATTCTTAAAAACAGCAAGGGACAATGAAAAATCAATTCAGCAGCTGCTAGATGACGCAAAGAAGAATAACTTAAGATTGATTGGAGTCAATGAAAAAGCAGGACATAGCATAAATGACATCAGAACATAGTTCACAGACATTATCACAGAAAATTTCCCTGGTAGAGAAAAAGAATTTGACGTTCAGATAAGTGAGGCTTATAGAACTCCAATTAGCCACAATCAAAAAAAATCTACAGCCACCGATATCATACTAAAGATTCCAGAAATTCAACATAAGAGTAGAATCTTAAAAGCTGTTAGAGAAAAGAAACAAATCACCTATAAAGGAAAGCCCATCAGAATCACAGTGGACTTTTCAGCACAAACCCTCAAGTCAAGAAGAGCTTGAAATGATGTATTTCAAGTTCTAAAGGAAAATAATCTTCAACCCAGATTGATGTACCCCGCAAAACTATCGTTCAAAACTGATGGAGAAGTAAAATACTTCCAAGACAAAGAACATCTGAGAAAATTTATAACCACCAAACCAGCACTCCAAAATGTTTTGAAGGACATTCTAGAAAGGGATAACAAGGACTACAATTCCAGAAACCCCAACAGAAGGAATCCACCAGGCAGAGCAAATGATTAAAGAGAGGGAGGGAAAACAAAAATTATAAGAGGGAGAGCCAACAAGAAAATAACATGACAAGGATAAGTCAATACATACCAGTTTTAACCATTAATGTTAATGGTCTCAATTCACCAATCAAAAGGCACAGACTGGCGAATTGGATCAAGAAGCAAGATCCAACAATATGCTGTATACAAGAAACACATTTAATTCAAAAGGAAATTCATAGACTGAAAGTCAAAGGATGGAAAACAATATTCCATGTGACAGGAACCCAGAAAAAAGCAGGGGTAGCTATTCCTTTCGCAGACAAAGTGAATTTCAAACCAAGAATGATTCAGAGATAAAGAAGGTCACTACATCCTTGTAAAGGGAACAATCCAAGAGGAAGAGATAACAATCATAAATATATATGCAACAAATACCAGTGCACCCAACTATATAAAACAAATATTAATGGACATGAAAAATCAAATAACCACTAATACAATTGTATTGGGGGATCTCAATACTCCACTGCTCATAGAACCTGCTTAAGTAAATGCAAAGGAATTGAAATTATCCCATGTATATTATCAGACCATAGTGCAATGAAATTGGAAATCAATGGCAAAAGAAACCACAAGAATTTGCTAAACACATGGAAATTAAATAGCACCCTACTGAACAACCAATGGGTCACAGATGAACTTTAAGAAGCAATTAGACAGTTTCTGAACTGAATGATAATGACAGTACAACATACCGGAACTTATGGGATACAATGAAAGCTGTCCTAAGAGGGAAATTTATAGCATTAAATTCCTATATCAGGAAAACAGAGCAAACACAAATAAACAACCTAATGGTGAACCTCAAACTTCTAGAAAAAGAAGAGCAGGCTAAGCCAAAAGCTCGTACAAGGGAGGAAATTATAACGATCAGAGCAGAAATTAACATATTGAAGACTAAAAAAACAACACAAAGAATCAACGAATCAAAGAGTTGGTTCTTTGAAAGATTAAATAAAATCGACAAACCCTTATCCAATCTTATTAAAAAAAGGAAAGAAAGTATTCAAATCCACGCAATTAAGAATGAAAAGGGTGGGCCGGTGAGATGGCTCAGTGGCGTAAGTGCCTGCCTGGCAAGCGCGAGGGCCCGAGTTCGATTCCCGGATCCCACATACGAAAAAAGGGCCGGTGATATCACTCAGCGGCATGGGCACCTACTGGCGTGCGAGGTCCTGAGGTCGACCCCTGGTACCCACAAAAAAAAAAAAAAAAAAAAGAATGAAAATGGTGATATCACAAAGGACCCTGCAGAAATCCAGATCATCTATACCTACTTTGAAAACTTGTATTCTAATAAGATGGAAAATGAAGAAGAAATGGACAGATCCCTAGATATATATGAATTACCAAAGCTCAACCAAGAAGATATAAAAACCAATAACAATCAATGAAATCGAAGATGTAATTAAAAACTTCCCAACAAAGAAAAGCCCAGGCCCTGATGGATTCAGTGCTGAATTCTACAAGAAATTTAGAGAAGACCTAACACCACTACTTCTCAAACTCTTTAATGAAATTGAAAGGGAAGCAATACTCCCAAATTCATTCCTGGAAGCAAGCATTACCCTGATACCAAAACCAGAGAAGGACCCAACTAAGAAAGAGAACTATAGGCCAATCTCCCTAATGAACATAGATGCAAAAATCCTCAATAAGATACTGGCAAACAGAATGCAGCAAATCATCAAGAAGATTATACACCATGACCAAGTTGGATTCATCCCAGGGATGCAGGGATGGTTCAACATACGTAAATCAATAAATGTAATACACCATATTAACAGAACCAAGGACAAAAATCATATGATCATCTCAATAGATGCAGAAAAAGCTTTTGACAAAGTCCAGCACCTTTTCATGATAAAAACCCTACAGAAAATTGGAATAGATGGTCTTTATCTCAATCTGATAAAAGCTATCTATGACAAACCAACAGCCAATATCATACTAAATGGACAAAAACTGAAAGCCTTCTCTCTAAAATCAGGAACCAGACAAGGATGTCCACTGTCCCCACTCTTATTCAACATAGTCCTGGAAACTTTAGCCAGAGCAATTAGACAAGAGAAAGAAATAAAAGGAATTATGATTGGAAAGGAAGAAGTTAAATTATCATTATTTGCAGATGACATGATACTCTACGTAGAAGACCCCAAAAACTCCACTAAAAAATTGCTAGATTTAATAAGCAAATTCAGTAGTGTAGCTGGATACAAAGTCAACACTCAAAAATCAATAGCCTTCCTGTACACCAATAACAAACTGAGAGAGAAATTAGGGAAACAACACCTTTCAGAATGACATCTAAAAAAATGAAATACCTAGGAATCAACCTCACAAAGGATGTAAAAGACCTCTATACTGAAAACTACAGTACTCTGAAAAAGGAGATTGAAGAGGATATCAGAAAATGGAAAGATATCCCTTGCTCTTAAGTCAGAAGAACCAATATAGTGAAAATGGCCATACTTCCAAAACTGTTATACAGATTTAATGCAATTCCAATCAAAATTCCAACAACATATCTCACAGAATTACAGAAAACAATCCTAAAATTCATTTGGAACCAGAAGAGACCTAGAATAGCAAAGGCAATTCTGGGCAACAAAAGCAAAGCAGGGGGCATCACAATCCCTGATTTGAAATTATACTATAAAGCTACTGTGATAAAAACAGCGTGGTATTGGCAAAAAAACAGAACTGAAGATCAATGGAATAGAATAGAAGATGCAGAAACAACTCCAGACATACTAAGCCACCTTATCTTTGACAAAGGTGCCAAACTCATTCATTGGAAGAAAGATAGCCTCTTTAATAAATGGTGCTGGGAAAATTGGCTCTACACATGCCGAAGATTAAAATTAGACCCATATCTTTCACCGTGCACTAAACTAAATTCAAAATGGATCAAAGAACTAAATATTAAAACAGAAACATTAAATCTCCTGGAAAATAGAATAGGTAAAACTCTTGAAGACATTGGTGTAGGCAAAGACTTTATGAATAAAACCCCCATCGCACAGGAAGTAGCACAAAGAATCAACAACTGGGATCTCATCTTATTAAAAAGCTTTTGCACAGCAAGAGAAACCACCAACAGAGTGAAGAGACAAGCCACAACGTGGGAAAAACTGTTTGCCAGCTGTTCCTCAGACAAAGGATTACTATCGAGAACATACAAAGAACTCAAAAAAATCAGACCTCCCAAATTTAAAGACCCAATCCAAAAATGGGCATCTGAGATGAATAAACACTTCTCAGATGAAGAAATACAAATGGAAAATAAATATATGAAAAAATGTTCAACATCACTAGTCATTCGAGAGATGCAAATGAAAACAACACTGAGATTCCATCTCACCCCAGAAAGAATGGCTATTATCAAGAAGTCAACTAATAACAAATGCTGGAGGGGCTGTGGGGAAAAAAGAACCCTTCTCCACTGTTGGTGGGAGTGTCGACTGGTGCAGCCACTGTGGAAATCCATGTGGAGACTCCTCAAAAAACTAGGATTGGAGGTCCCATTTGACCCAGCTATTCTCCTTCTGGGTATCTTTCCAGAAGAATTAAAAACATCGTACCACAGCGATATATGTGTACCCATGTTTATAGCAACACAATTTGTAATAGCTAGATCGTGGAAACAACCCAAATGCCCATTAACTGAGGAATGGATAAAAAAGATGTGGTATTTCTACACAATGAAGTACTACCAGCCATAAAGAAAGATAAACTGGAAACTTTTATAGGTAAATGGAAGCAAGTCGAGAAAATACTTACAAGCGAAATAAACCGGATGCACATTTGTAAACATCGTATTGTCTCCCTAGTATGAAAATGCAATTTCACTGTGACTATTCCATTCCTTAGTCTTCTATTTTTACCTAGCTTTTACATGGCTTAATCTTACACTGAGTAATATTTTTCTCCAAAAGGTATTTGTACATTCTCTCATACATGAGAATGTTTACTTGTTGTCTTTAAAAAAAAATGAATAAATTAAAAAAAAAGATGTACAGCACATACAAATATTGTACATTGTATGTGTGCTTTAAAGATATTTAAAACTTGGAGTCCCAGAATTAGTTCACTCAATTATTAAAAACACTGCCACATAACCTAGTTAGCAAAGCTAATCTTCAGGTCATGTAAATCAGACAAACAAGAATGACTTTAGGTCAGGAAAAGTCCGACTTCATTTTTCAACACAATTAAACATATTCATGTGTCCCCACGACAATCATCTCTGGACAGAATTCTATACTAAAGGGAATACAAAAAAGGGGAAAGGGAGTTTTTGGGAGAAAAAGATGAGTAAAAGGTAAGGGAAGGAGGATGCTAGAAAGGCACAGGACCCTGCCATTTATTTGTGCCCTGATCTTTCAATATTTCTCATAGATGCTAGCCAGACATCCTCAAAATGCATCTCTGGTATACTTCTGAGGCTTTTACATCCCAGAGCAAATACATCATTGTAATATTCAGGATAGGTAAGAAAGCTGTCTTTTATAAGGGAGATTTGAAAGGCAGATAGAAAAGAAGATGCAATAGACTTAAGGCACCATTCTTATTATATATAAAAGATGATACATATGGGAGTAAAAGATCTGAAAAGTAATTCCCTTCAAACTTCAGCTGACAGATACATATTCATCTATTTACAGATGAGATGAGATGATGTCTAAGATTTCCTTCAAAATGACCAGGGTGGGAAGAAAAGAGAATTCATAAGGCAGGACTGGCTATGTGATAATGTGATTGGGCTGGGTAACTGACATGTAAGAAATCATCAGACTTAAGTCAACTTTTATGTATATTTGAAATTCTCTACACTAAAAAATCAAAACAAAAAACCAAAAAAAAAAAATCCAAATCAGTTACCAGTCTTTAAGTATTCTTAGTCTGAAGATCAATGATACCTAGTAAATTTAAAGGAAACATTTACCATTTAGCATGTCTCTCTCCTCCCCATGAATGTTACTGAGTTTTTTCACTCCCACAATACATGATGTAAAAAGTAATACAAATGCAAATGTGGCAGGGATAAAATGAAATAGAAATGAAAAGATGAAAAGAAAAAGATGAAAAAAGATAAAAAGGAGATGCAAAGACAGTACTCCAAATCTATATTTAAAATTACTTAAAGCAAAAATATCCAGAGTGGTATCATATTTTCAGAAAAAAGGAAGACATCTGAAAAAAGCATAACAACACACTGCCTTTTTCAATTATGAGGATCAATAATAGATAGGACTGTTCTTACCAATATGGTGTTCCCACAAAAGAATTGGCAGGGGATGCCATGGAAGCAGATCCAAAGTCAGCAAGCTTCACCTGGCCTGGTTCCGTCAGAAGGATATTTCCTGCTTTGATGTCTCTGTGTTTAAGGAACACAGAAAATTATTTATTTTTCCGTCATTAGATTGTGTTTAAAATGATAAAAATCAAGAATTTTTAAAACAGATATGGAGAAATATAACAAAAATACAGAATTCAAATAAATATGTAGTAACAATTTTCTAAGACAGAAGACAAATACTTTAAAAAAGACAGAAAAATCAGGTAACTGGAGCATATAGTCTATATTTGAGTTTCTGTTTATTGGTATAAACAATGGCTTTCAAAATAAAATTTATGTGATTGGCTCACAGTCCCTTTATGGATGATGTGTAAGTTTGAGCACCTCAGGTAATGTTAAAAAAAAAAAAAAAAAGGAAAAAAAATAACTTTAACCTCTGAACTTTTTTTTTTTTTGGAAAAAAGGATTATTTACACCATTTTCAAACTTCAGCATAGTTCTCCTAAATATGAAAACTGAAATATATGGAGAATGATCCCAGATTTATTTTCAAACTCACTTCCTTGAAACAGTAAACAATCAAACTAAGAAAGTTATAGATTCTTATATAATGAGATTGTATGTCCAATGAGCACTATAACATACTCTTAACCTTTCAAATTCAAAAAAGAAAAACTAAATTTCCAAGCATTTGTTAATTCTTATCAAAGTATTTTAGTGCATATAATATTACGTGAATCTATTTTCCTTCCATTTGTTTTTCAAAAATGTAATATTTTTTATTTTTATTTTGGGGTTTTTTGTTGTTTTTTAGGGGATGCTGGGGGATTAAAACTTGGGCCTTGTATACAGAGAGGTACTTTGCAGATGAAAATACCCTATGTTTTAATTCCAAGTCTACTACTCATTCATTTACTACCATTAGATTTATCTTGGACTTTACTAACTTCATCTAAAAAAATGATGACCCATTAACTCATAATGATCCTATGACATAGTTTAATATGTATTGTCTAGTTCACATATATAATTTAAAAATACTAGTTTCTTTCTAAAATAGCTAAAACCAGTTAAAAAATACATTATAAAGTAATATTTTAACCTCACAGTTAATACTATTACCAAGGATTGCTAAGGATTAATGCTCAAAAGTATAGTCTTTGTTCATGTCATGGAATCAAAGAAGCAAATTTGCAATTATCAGTCACCAGGAAAATGAAGGATTTGTTAAATACTATCTCTCATCTATTAGCCTTTGCAACCTTCAGGAAATTATAGTCACAAATTGGGGCATCAGTTTCTTCACCTATAAAATGAAAAAGACAGACTATATAATGCCTAACATCCTTTTCCATTCTAAAAATTAAATGACTCTTAATTAAATTTCTACCACAAACCCACGAAGTGTATATTCTTCAGAAGACCCAGTGATATAGGTAGCAAAGATAAAAATTATCCTAAACAGAGAGATCAAGTATATTATTATATTCTTTTAAAAACATGGACAATAAAAAAAAAATTAGTTTATACAATTCTGTTTGGATAAAAAAAACAAAAATTTCAGGGTTACTAAACTTCAGAGCTGATAAATGCAACATGCCATTTGCTTGTCAATATAATTTTCAAAGTACTTACCTATGGATCATTGTATGAGAATGTAAGTAGGCTAATCCCTGGAGAGCACCATGTGTTATTGCTGCTATTTCCACTTCTTGTAGTGGCTTTTTGTGAACTTAAAATAAGAATTTATTTAAAAATAATTATTACCTAGAACATTTTATTTAAAAAATAAAAATACATATCTGATGTATGAGTAATTTTTAAAAACAGACATTTAGCAAGAAGAGATTTATCTCCCACAATGATAAAACAAGGCTACTGAACTTCATAACTAGTACACAGTTGTGCTGGCTGTTAAATGTAATTCTCAGCCAATTTCCTTCTTCGCTAACCTTTTTTTCCCTTTTCTTTTCTTTTTTGTGGAGACAGGGTCTCACTATGTAGCTCAGGATGGCCTCAAACTTGCAATCTTCCTATCTGCCTCTGATTCCTGAGTGTTAAGGTTACAGGTATGTGCCACTCCACCTGCCCTGAGCTACCAATATTGAGCAATTATTTGGTGATCGTGAAAACAAAACTAGTTTTTCCATTATTCACACTTATCTTTGTTTTGAACTGAAGGAGCAGATCAAGAAAAATGCTGGAAAAGTTACGATGAAGGAGAACTTGCATATTTTATACAACCATGTAAGATTTATAATAGCATACACTGTACTGTACTGAGACTCTAAGAAAAGCTAAAGATCTTACTTTTCCTAGAAATTTTTCATGTTTTTTTAGTGTTAACATTGTTTAAATAATATCTAACTGAATTATCATTTTATTTTGTTAATACTCTTTTTTTTTCTTTAATAATCAAAGGAAACCTACCTTCTAGTAAATCTGAAGCAGATCCCAAACAATATTCCATTACAAGCTATGGAAAAAAAATTATGGACGTATTAAAATATAAACATGTATTCTATTTAAGATAAAATTAATTTACCTAGGAGGTCAAGAAGAGAGTCTGAAGTAAAACAAACTCCAGTCATCATTTGCCTTAAAAAAATAGTTATACATTTAGTAATTAGTTAAATATATGTATCAAATAAGCCAAGAACACATTTATCTTTTAATGTCAACATGTAATAATTTCTATAAGCTATGAATTTCATTACTAATATATATGTATATAGTATATATACACACACACATAAATACACACATACAACTGTTACTATTAAACTTCAAAGTTGTTAGGAGGTAGAAAACTAAACTCTGGAACTATGTATAAGGTTTAAAATTAACAACTTAAATGGTTGCTTCTCTCCCTCCTTTTTTTCTTTTAGGTTCTCACTATGTTGCATGTTGCTCAGGCTGGCTCCTAGGCCTAAATGATCCTCCTGAATGATCATTTCAGCCTCTCAAAATAGTTGGAACTACAGGCATGCATCATCACTCCTAGCTTTAAATGTTTCCTTTAAAGCAAACACAGAACACCACCTCTGTGCCAGATGTTTTATATATATATTACTCATTTTAATCCTCACAACAACCTTAAAAGTTATACCCTATTATTATCCTTGTTTTATAGATGGAGAAAATTAAGAGACACACAGTTAACCTGCCCAATGCCACTGCTTTTTCTTTAATTATACCCTCAATTTTAAGAGCCATCACCACCAAAATCAAATAAAAATCCCCCAGATACTACAAATCTAAATCTAAGCCAACTATATTAAAATGATAATTAGCTGTGCTTTATTATTCAAAATAAAGAATAAATTCTGTTTAAAGGAAATTTTATTTTTCTCTTAAAAAACACAGTTACTATGCATATATGGTACCACTGCAGAATAACTACCATATTGCCTCAATGTGAACAACACGATAAAATTAATCTCTAGTTCTTTCCCAGCAGTTGGAAGGCTGAGGCAGAAGGATCACTGGGAGTTCAAGGACAGCCTGGGCTACAAAGTGAATTCAAGGACAGCCTGAACTGCACAGTGAAACCCCATCTCAAAAAAAAAAAAAAAAAGACTCTAGTTTTTGTAAAAAAGTATCTCAATTTTCCACCTTTAGTATTATTCAGCCAAGGAATCACGATCAGTTCAAACTACCAAGATATTTCTGATTAAATGACTTATAACCAGGCCAGTGAGATGGCTCAGCGGCGTAAACGCCTGCCTGGCAAGCGCGAGGACCCGAGTTCGACTCCCAGAACCCACATACAAAAAAAAGGGGCGGTGATATCGCTCAGCAGCACGGGCGTCTGCTGGCGCGCAAGGTCCTGAGGTCGACCCCCAGTACCCACAAAAAAAAAAAAAAAAAAGACTTATAATCCATTTATGTTAAAAAGATATGTTAACTTTCATTTCAAGCAATAGGACTGTTTTTACCAAGTTTGGATGGTACCACTGACAGTATCAGAAGACAGGGCCAGTGAGATGGCTCAGCGGCGTAGGTGCCTGCCTGGCAAGCGCGAGTGCCCGAGTTCGACTCCCATATCCCACATACGAAAAAAGGGCCGGTGATATCGCTCAGCAGCACGGGTGCCTGCTGGCGCGCGAGGTCCTGAGGTCGACCCCCAGTACCCACCAAAAAAAAAAAAAAAAAAAAAAAAAAAAGAAGACATTTTACCATTTATATGAAGGTCAGCAGAATTCTGGAGAAAATCTGCAGTAGACTTGCAAAAGTTCTATTACCTCTTTTTGCCTATGAGGTCTAGGATGCTAGAAGAAGAATGCTACATTTCCTCTTCTAGGATGAACTAATATTTCAGGTATTTTTGCATGCCTTTAAACAAGTAGTTTGAGACATTTTGAATTCATTCATTTTAAACCAAAACCAACTAAAATTGCAACAAGGAAGAAACAGATACCAACCCACGCCGTGTGTTCACGTAAATAGCAGCCTTTGTATTCTATACTGTTGGGATGTTTTATTCTTTGTAGAAACCTGACTTCCTTAATAATATCCTGCCATTTCTGTGGGGAGAGAAAAAGGAATAAGGGAAAGAATTATGAACAGCTGGTTTTCCTTAGAAAGTTATAGAAGAAGAAAGCAGCAACTGGATTGGGTTAACTAGAACATACAACTTAGCTGACTTAAAATATTTAGATGAAATATCAAAATAAAAAATTTAAAAGAGGGCCGGTCAGATGGCTCAGCGGCGTAAGCGCCTGCCTGGCAAGCGCTGAGGGCCCGAGTTCGACTCCCGGAACCCACATACGAAAAAAGGGCCGGTGAAATCGCTCAGCAGCAGCATGGGCGCCTGCTGGCACGCGAGGGCCTGAGGTCGACCCCCGGTACCCACACACACAAAAAAAAAAATTAAAAGAAACTGATTCATATAGTTTATGACTCAATTATATAACCTACAAAATTACTTCATTCAAGGTAGGACAAATTTTGGCTTGATAAAATTTATGATCAATGAGTCTTATTAAAATTGGATAGTCATACACCATCAAACATGTTGAAGATAACATACTATGTTTAGCAACTTCTCTTCAAAAGTCTAACCTTTCCTTTTTTATTGATAGCCTTATAGCCCTAATTTGCTTGCCATAAAAAGTTCATTTCAGGGGCCAGTGAGATGGCTCTGCACATAAACGCCTGCCTGGCAAGCGCGAGGGCCCGAGTTCGACTCCCGGAACCCACATACGGAAAAAGGGCCAGTGATATCGCTCAGCAGCACGGGAGCCTGCTGGTGCGCGAGGTACTGAGGTCGACCCCCGGTACCCACAAAAAAAAAAAGTTCATTTTATGGTATTTTTGGCTTATTTCATCTATCAAATGTTAGATTTAGTTTGTCTTTTTTTTTTTTTTTTTTTTTTTTTTTTTTTTTGTGGGTACCGGGGGGTCGACCTCAGGACCTCGCGCGCCAGCAGGCGCCCGTGCCACTGAGCGATATCACCGGCCCCTTTTTTGTATGTGGGTTCCGGGAGTCGAACTCGGGCCCTCGCGCTTGCAAGGCAGGCGCTTAAACCGCTGAGCCATCTCACCGGCCCCTGTCTTTTATTTTTAATTCAAATGAAGTAATTCCTCTGAAATTTAAGTTTCTAAATGCAAAATCCATAAATTGCTAGTGGAATAGTTAGTTATTATCTAAAGAAAATTCAAAGAAGAAGCGATATGAAAAACTTTCCTGGGCCGGTGAGATGGCTCAGCAGCATAAGCGCCTGCCTGGCAAGCACAAGGTCCTGAGTTACTCCCGGTACCCACATACAAAGGAAAAAAGGGCCGGTGATATTGCTCAGTGGCAAGCGCGAGGTCCTGAGTTCGACCCCCGGTACCCACATAAAAAAAAAAAAAAAAAAAAAAAAGAAAAGCTTTCCTATGTATTTTGCTAAGAGACTTTCTCATTAATACTGAGCAGGAAATATAGGTATCTATTTGGCCTTAAGCTACTCCACGACAACCGTAAGCATTTAGGCCGTATTTCTTTTGTTTTGTTTTGTTTTGTTTTTCCAGTAATGGGTATCCAACCTGGGATGCTCTATCTATCACCCAGTTACATACCCAGTCATTTTTTTTAGGGCTCAAATGTGTAATCCTCCTGCCTTATGAGATAATGGAAAAATACCTAAGATTTTTTTTTTTTGGTACCGGAAATTGAACTCACAACCTTGCACTTGCCAGGCAGGCGCTGTGCCATTGAGCTATATCCCTGGCCCCAAGATTATTTAGTATAAGAATAAAACCAGCATAATGGCATATTCCTTTATTAATCGAGCACTGTTGGGAGGCTGAGGCAGGAAGATCTCAAGTTTGAACCCAGCCTGGGCAACTTAGTGACTCAATGAGACTCTCTTGAAATAAAAAATAATTCTAGGGCCGGTGAGATGGCTCAGCGGCGTAAGCGCCTGCCTTGCAAGCGCGAGGGCCCGAGTTCGACTCCCGGAACCCACATACGAAAAAGGGGCCAGTGATATCGCTCAGTGGCACGGGTGCCTGTTGGCGCGCGAGGTCCTGAGGTCGTCCCCCTGGTACCCACAAAAAAAAAAAATAATAATAATAATAATAATAATTCTAAAAAGGGCTGGGGATATACCTCAGTTTGAAGGCCCTGGGAGCAATCCCTACTAGGGGAAAAAAAAGGCAACTATGGAACTCTAAAAATATAGGTCCTTGGGTTCATAACCAGAAATTCTAGAGGTTTGGTAGGTGTAGGATAGGGACTACCAAACTGTTTTGTGCTCTTGTTTTAATTTTTTTAAAGCTTTATTGTTGACTTAGGCTATATAATTAAGAGTAGGGAAAGTCGTGTAAGAAAAATTTTTTAATTGTTTTGTACTAGATGTTATTTCACAAGTCCTCCAACATGTCAAAATATGTTGTGTTTTATATAAAATGTGTCAGATATATTATAAAATGCTAAATTCAGAAAATCTGTTCTACTAAGTTTTAAATTTCAAATTTGAGTACTTTGAGAGGCAAAGTCTTAAGAAAAACTGTAATCTATGTAAAAAATGTCATGAAAGACAGCAATATTAGATGCTAAAGATGATGCTGTAAATACATGTTTTGTTCTAGGTGTGACTGATCAATTAGACTTTCCACATAGTATGATCAATTGCCTGGTGAAAGCTAGTCCTAAAGTTGTTTATACAAGAGTGAATAAAGGGCTGGTGAGATGGCTCAGCGGCATAAGCGCCTGCCTGGCAAGCGCAAGGTCCTGAGTTTGACTCCCAGAACCCACATAAAGGGAAAAAAAAGGGCCAATCATATCGCTCAGTGGCATAAGCGCTTGCTGGCAAGCGCAAGGTCCTGAGGTCGACTCCCAGTACCCACATTTAAAAAAAAAAAAAAAAAAAAAAGAGTGAATAATATATAAACCTATAAGAAATATTAAGAATTTTTAAATATTAAAATGATGGAAAATGATATAATCATGATGGTATTATCATACCCATAGTATAATCATCATAAGAACAGGACTCAATATAAAATAAATTAAAAAACTGAGAAAACAAAATATTTAAAATAAAAGCAGCAATTCCAATCTGAACATATACTGAAAAGAACTGAAAGCAGGGACTCAAAGAAATACTTGTACAGTTGTATTCATAGCATCATTATTCAGAACAGCCACCCAAATGGGCAATCCAAATGCACATTTATAGATGGTATGAATACAAATGTGAGGTATGAGTGTGTACACGGATTGAAAAGAAAGAAAAGCCTGGGCCAGTGATACAGCTCAGCGGCATAAGTGCCTGCCTGGCAAGCACAAGGTCCTGAGTTCGACTCCCAGCACCCACATATTAAAAAAAAAAAAAAGTCTATCACATACTACAACATGTATAAACTTTAAGGCATTAAATTATATGATATAAGCCAGTCACAAAAGGACAAATATTGAATGCTTCTACTTATACAAAGTACCTAAAGTAGTCAAATTCATAATAGAAACAAAGTAGAATGGTGGTTGCTGGGGGTGGGGACTTTTTGTTTAATGAGTACAGTTTTAGTTCTGCAAGATGAAAAGCATTCTGGCGAAGGATGGTGATAATAGTGGCAAAAAAAAAATGTCAATGTACTTAATGCTATTGAACTGTACACTTAAAAATGGTTAAAAGATAGTAAATTTTGTTGTATTTTACCATATTTAAAAATAAAAAAATAAGTTAAAGACTGTCAGAATCCCAGATTTAACAAGTAGATTGCATTTTACAAATAAATTTATGTAATTAAGCAGAATAAATATAACCCAAAAAGAATAATTAAACTACAATGTAGCATTAATTTCATGTTTTGGTTTTTCAAATTGTATACACTACAGTTAATTAAAGTTTGTTTGAAACAACTATCAAATGATTTCTAAACCATTTTAAAAGATTATATCCTACATAATTTACTCTGAAGTACATCTTATTGTACCTTAGTTTTTTAGAAACTAATTATCCCTCCAAGATATGCATACAATGATATATTAAATCATAGTTTAGAAAACTAAAATTGGGGACACAACTGGAGAGGTTTTTGAGATGCTCCTGATTTCCTGTTTAGGCTTCAATTAATAGTTAAATGGGTACTATCACTGAAAGAAAATTCAATGAATATATGTAAGATTTATATACTTTTCCTTATGTATATTATACATTAAAAATTTCTACCCTTGGGCCGGTGAGATGGCTCAGCGGCGTAAGCGCCTGCCTGGCAAGCGCAAGGGTCCGAGTTCAACTCCTGAAACCCACATACAAAAAAAGGGCCAGTGATATTGCTCAGCGGCACGGGCGCCTCCTGGCGCACAAGGTCCTGGGGTGGACCCCCGGTACCCACCCAAAAAAAAAAAAAAATTCCTACCCTTTATCTCAATTAAAAATGATATGTCTTTCTCTAACATGCCTATAAGAATATATATATTTCACCTACTTCAGTAGACTGCTTTCCACTATAAGACATTTTCTTGATGGCCACCACTTCATTGGTACGTACATCTCGTGCCTAAAAAAAGAAAAGAAAGGACCACTGTAAAAATAATAGATTAAATATGGGCAATCAGTTCTTCAAAAATAAAAGCATTTTGTAAACTATCATGTCAAAAAGCATATCACATCTGCTTATAGTGGAGGAAATAGGAAGATGTGAGCCAAAGCACAAAAAATAGCAGATATGTACGATGAACAAGTCTAAGATCTAACAAGTCTTTAGATCTAAAGAACTAAAATTAAAACTATATTGTATCAGGGACTTCTGTTAAGTAAGTAGGTTTTAGCTGGTCTTACCATACAAAAAAAAAAGTATGTGAGATAACAGGTATGTTAATATCCTTCACTTTAGTTACCATTTTACTATCTTGTATCCCATACATCCGAGTTGTAAACCTCAAAAATATACAATAAAATTTATTTTAAAAATAAACAATACAGAAGCCGGGCATGGTGGCGCAAGCCTGTAAATCCCAGCACTTGGGAGGCTGAGGCAGGAGGATTGCCGTAAGCTTGAGGCCAGCCTGGGATATATAGTGAGACCCTGTGTCAAAAAAAAAAGAAAGACATGTTCATTTATTTAAAGTATATTAAAAAATAACACTATCATTATAGTTTGATCTAAAATATCCCCGAAAAGGCTCAAGTGTTCAGAGGTGGGGCTTTCAGAAGGTGACTTGATCATAGGGACACTATATTCCTCAGTGGATTTAATCTATTAATGAGTTTATTGCTGAAGGTGTGGCCTGTTTGGAGGTGACCTAGAAGATTATTCTTGTCTGGGGTCCCTTCCTCCCTTCCCTGGCTCTCCCTCTTTCTCTATCTCTCCTGGGCAGGTTTCTTCCACCATACTCTTCTGCCATAATGTTTCTGCCTTAGAGCCAGCAGACCATGTAATGAAACCTTTGAAATTATGAATCAAAATAAATCTTTTCTCCTTCAGGTTATATATGTCAAGCATTTTATCCCTAATAAAAGCTGACCGATACTACTATACCACAAAACTCATAAAATTATCCAGGTGCTGGTATTTTAGAAAGAAAAAGGCGTGTCTGTCTTTCAGTAACCCAGTTAAGAGGAAAATACAGAAATTTGAGTAGTACTATAAATGAAGAGATAAAATAATACTAGTTATATACAAGTCTACACTAATAAATTTGTAATCTCAATGAAATGGATAATTTTCTAGGAAAGAATGCATTACTAAAACTGATGTAAAGAAGAAATAGTGGTAGATTAAAAAAACAGCAATGAATTACCTTTAAAATAGCCTTCAACAGAAAAACAGCTTTCTAGGGGAACTTTACAAGAAATAAGGAGAAAAAAAGGAAAGCTATCCCATTAATTTTATGAAGGCAGTATAACCCTGTAGCCAAAACCTCAGAAATAGCACAAAATGGAAAGTTAGGTAATAATTTTGTTTGTAAAAATAGGAAGACTCCAATTAACAAACCAAATTTTATAGCCATGAACGGATCATTTGTATAAAACATACAATCACAGAAATGCAAAAAATTTTGATACTAAGAAAACATTTTATGAGTTAGGGAAGCAGGTCAGTGGTAGAGCTCTTGCCTATTATGTGTGAGGTCCTGAGTTCAATCTGCAGCAGTGCAAAATAAATAAAAATGATAATAATCCATTTAAAAATTTCACAATTCTCCACATTATTTTAAAGTCAAAGGGAAAAAACACATATAAACCTTCAATAAGATGCATGAAGGGCCTAATTCTAAATACAGTGAATTGCCTAGAAGGCCAAACTCTTAGAAAACCTAAACTAGAAAGGTGATTCCTAACTGGGTGTGGTGCATGTGGTGATGCCTTTACTCTGGAGGCTTAGGTAAGAGGGTCACAAATTCAAGCCTAGCCTGGGCAATTTACAAGATCCTGCCTCCAAAATATAAAAGGGTTGGATATATAGTTTAGTGTGAAGGCAATGGGTTCAATATCTATTATTGTTCAAAAAGAAAAAAAAAGGTAACTCGTCAACAAGCTAAATCATATCTATTAAAAACAACTGCTAATCAGAATCTAGACAATAATCTTAACATGTTTCAGAATGATTACTTAACAATATTGTGGAAATTCTGGAAAAAAAAAAAAAAAACCAAAAACGAGAAACATGGTGATTGACTCTTTAGAGAAGAAATAAACTCTCATTATGTATAAATAAAATGAGCCATGCTTATAATCCCAGCTACTCAGGAGGCTGAGGCAGGAGGATTACACATTCAAGGCCACCCTGGGCAACTTACCGAGGTCTCAGAACAAAAATAAAAAGGGTTGGGGCCATAGCTCAGTGGTAGAGTACTCCTAGGTTCAATCCCCAGGACTGCTATTTTTTAAAAGTATACGTAAAATGATAAAATATATTAAGAAGGCATAGGAGAAGAGCTGCAAAATATTAAAAGTGAGTTTTGTAAAAGAGAATCATCTCAAATCATCAGGCTTTAATGAATTCCCAATGACAAAATGTTGCACAATTATGGTAATGGTTGAAAAGCTGGTATTTAGAAAACTTGCTGAAATGTAAACTTACAACTGGTAAAGTTATAGAACGTAAATTATACTCAAAAAGAATTTTTTTTTTGGAAACAGTCTTGCTATGTTACCCAGACTGTCCTTGAACTTCTGGGCTCAAGAAATAATCCTGCCTTAGTCTCCTGAGTAGCTACGGTTATGGTGATGTACCACAATAACCCAGTCAAAAAATGTTTTGTTTTGTTTTGTTTTGTTTTTTAAATAAAAGACAGGTATCTATAAATTATGCCTCAATAGTTGGTTTAAAAAGCCAAACAAGGGCCGGTGAGATGGCTCAGCGGCCTAAGCGCCTGCCTTGCAAGCGCGAGGGCCCGAGTTTGACTCCCGGATCCCACATACGAAAAAGGGGCCGGTGATATCGCTCAGCAACATGGGTGCCTGTTGGCGTGCGAGGTCCTGAGGTCGACCTCCGGTACCCAAAAAAAAATAAAAATAAAAAAATAAAAAGCCAAACAAAAAATATTCTTCAGCTTATCAGCTGTGGACTACTAAATGGATCCTGAGAAGAATTAATGACATGTCAATTTGAAGTGCTAGTGGATTACTTACTGTATAGGTGAAATGGACCCTTGCAGGTCCTGCTTAAATATTATTTTTTCCCCAAAATCTCTACTTATCTGTGAGCCTCTTGATTTTAATCAATAGGTATAAACAGTTAACAGTCTAACAGTTTTATTAAGATAAAATTCATAGACCATACAATTCCATGATGGTTAGTACATTCGCAGATATGTGCAACCATCACATTTTTGAACACTTAACAGGAAATCTTTTTAAGTATTTTACAATAAAAACTTTCTCCAGAAAAAAGAAAATCCCTGTACCATCTTTACCTATCATTTTCCTATCTCCTTACCTACCTCCTACCCCTAAGCAACAATCTACTTTCTGTCTCTCAAGATTTGTCCAATCTGGACATTTCATATGAATGGAATCACATATGTGGTCTCTTGTGATTGACTTTTTTCACTTAACAAAATGTTTTCAAAGTTCATAACTACTGTAATGATGCTGTACAACTTTTCATTTGCTTCATAGTCATTTATGTATCTTCTTTGGAGAAATGTCAGTCCAGAACCTTTACTCACTTTTTAAACCAAAAATTGTGACACTGAATTACGCATTTATAATTCTATATAATACATAGGACAAAAATAACAAAGGATATAGAAGGGGATAAATGATTTCTACATTTTATCTGCAGTGATATAACATTAACGAACAGACAGGAGAATGAAAGTCTTCTAGTAGAGAATAAGGTAACAGAAAAGCTTATAAAAGTGTTTACATAATAAAATACTGTGTAGGTCAGAGTTAAATGAGCTATGAGTAACTAAAAAGGAATACAATACTACATCATGTATTCTCATTATGAGAGAAACTTAGTAAAGATAAAATTAACTACAAGTTTAAAGACAAACTAGATGCTGTAAGAGAACAAAAGCAGAACAAAAATCAAGTGAACAGGGAAAAATACAATCAATGCGTTTAAAACTAGGAAATTGTGAAGAATATAAATTATATGTATATGGTTTCAAGACTAATGTGAATCACGCTAAACAAATTTATGTAACCACTGAAAATACGAATCTGCCAGGCATGGCGACACACCTATAGCACCAGCCTGGTAGGAGGCTGAAGCAGGAAGATCACAAATTTGCACCTAGCCTGAGCAATTCAGTGAGATACTGTCTCAAAAAATAAAAAAGAGGGGGCCGGTGAGATGGCTCAGTGGCTTAAGCGCCTGCCCGGCAAGGTCGAGGGCCCGAGTTCGACTCTCGGAACCCACATACGAAAAAGGGGCCGGTGATATCGCTCAGCGGCACGGGCGCCTGCTGGCGCGCAAGGTCCTGAGGTCGACCCCCCAGTACCCACAAAAAAAATAAAAATAAAAAAAAATAAAAAAGTGCTGGGGATGTAGCTCTGTGCAAAGGCCCTGGGTTCAAGCCTCAGTACTGGGGGTGGGAGGATACAAAACTTGCAAATCCTTTAAAAGAGCACAGATTAGTACAATCTTACACTCTATGTAGGTCAGAGTTAAGGAAATTATGCATAAAAAAAGAAATAAGACATAAATACTATATCCTGTCTTTAAAAATGAACGACTAGCCAGGGATATAGCTCACGGCACAGCACCTGCCTGGCAAGCATGAGGTCCTGAGTGCGATTCTCAGTACCCCCCCCAAAAAAAAGAACAACTACCACTCACAAGAATTTTTACAAAATAAATAAACAACTGTATCATACATGGTCACCCACATTTGTTAGCAAGCTACCTAGTTCCCAAGAAAGTGTTCTCTTTGGCTTTTTTATGGTATATAAATTATACCACAACTGTAGCCCATCTACTGCCATCGCACTGCATCTACTGACCAATCTACTGACATTACATAGGCTCTACTTAAAGTATTAGAAACCAAAAGAGAATGTTTATTTTTCCTGCCATCAAGAGGCAACGTTCCTCTTGGATATCTGACTCTCTGGTTTGGTTTCAAATACTACGATATCAGCTTGCCTAATGATTAGCTTGCCTAATGATGGCCAAGCTGGCTTGCTCAATTAACAGCATTTTTTAATTTAATGTGATCCCTACTGCAAATTAATGAAAATTTAGTGATGTGGGGCCGGTGAGATGGCTCAGCGGCGTAAGCGCCGCCTGGCAAGCGCGAGGGCTCGAGTTCAACTCCCGGAACCCACATACGAAAAAAGGGCCGGTGATACCAGTCAGCGGCACGGGCACCTGCTGGTGCGTGAGGTCCTGAGGTCGACCCCCGGTACCCACAAAAAAAAAAAAAAAAATTTAGTGATGTGTTATTTTTAGTCATCTAAAAAAGATTTGATCATTGGGTCTTTCCCCTACACACTCTATAGATAACCATTACACATTTATCCCTGTAATGGGATGGGAGTGAAGAGAAACATAAAAACAGAAGAATGTACATATACACATAGGTTTACCTATACCACAGAATATTAAGATTAGTGACCTAGAAACAGATTTATAGCAAAAATACTCTATTATGGGCTATATTTAATCTTTCCTTAGCTGTATGTTATGTATCTATCAGACATCAAGACAAATAACAAAAAACACCTGTTCTAAAAAGTTGCTCCTGACTCCTCTGGTTCCATTCAGTTACTCCTGGGATGTCCTAGGCTTAACTTTGATTTCTTAGTTTCTTAAATCAGCATTTAAATGCCCCCACCCCCATTTTATATTATAAGTCAGCTCAAATATACAATAAACTTGGTATGGCACAGCAATCCTTCATTACATCTTCCTCTAGATCAGAAATCAAAAACTTTTTTCTAAAGATTAAGATAGAAAATATTTTAGGCTTTGTGGGCTACCTATAAAATCTCTGTTGCACATTATTTTTTATTATGGTGGTACTGGAGACCAAGCCCAGGGCTTTGTGTATGGACAGGCAAACTCTCTACCACTGAGCTCAACCCTCAGCCCTGTATTTTTTTTTTTTTTTTTTGTGGGTACCGGGGGTCGACCTCAGGACCTCGTGCGCCAGCAGGCGTCTATGCCGCTGAGCGATATCACCAGCCCCTTTTTTCGTATGTGGGTTCCGGGAGTCGAACTCGGGCCCTCGCACTTGCCGGGCAGGCACTAACGCCGCTGAGCCATCTCACCAGCCCATGTCTTGTATTTTTTAAATGTAAAAACTATTCTTAGTTTGGGACCTGAGGAAAAAACAGGTACGAGTTGGACATGGCACAGGGGATATAATTTGTTAGCACCTATTACAGATAAATCCATAGCTAACATTGTCCCACACTTACTCTGAAATTTTCTATCTAAACACGTATCATTATCATTTTTATTATTTCATTACTGAAGAGTCATTGACAATACACACATTCTGATCCTTGGTCCTAAAAATACTTCTTTACATATCTCCAGAAAACAAGAACATTCTCTTGACTAATCACAATACAATTATCAAATTTAAACTTTCAGCAATGATAAGCCAGGCATGGTGGCACACAACTACAATCCCAGCCCTCTGGGAGGCTAAGGCACAAGGATCCCAAGATGGAGCCTAGCAAAAAGTATCCAAAACAAACAGAACAAAACATCAAACCCATTAAGAATGCAAAAGAGGACCAGTGAGATGGCTCAGCAGCGTAAGCGCCTGCCTGGCAAGCGCGAGGGCCCGAGTTCGACTCCTGGAACCCACATATGAAAAAAGGGCCGGTGATATCGCTCAGCAGCATGGGCGCCTGCTGGTGCGCGAGATCCTGAGGTCGACCCCCGGTGCCCACCGAAAAAAAAAAAAAAAAAAGAATGCAAAAGATCTGAAGATGATAACCATATTTACATTTTTGACATAAACAGAACATTACAGCTAACAAAATGTAGATTATACATAATTTCCGATGCACACTTAGAGAAAATATTTGCAAAACATAATAGCCTGGCATAGTAAAACATGCCTGTAGTCCCAGCTACAGATGAGTCTAAGACAGCAGGATCTCTTGACCTCAGAAGTTTGAGACCAGCCTGGGTTTGAGGCCCTCTCAAAACAAAAATAATAGTAAAAGTCCATTACACATCTATCACAATTGCTCAAAAATGACTACCAATACCAAATGTTAGAGGAAACTAAATTTTCATGCACTGCTAATGACAGTATAAAGTTTCTAGGTCTTGATGAAAAATTGTGGTACTTGGCTATACTTTTTATTTATTCTGAGACAGTGTCTTGCTATGTAGCCCAGGCTGGCCCTGAACTCACTATGTAAGTCCAGGCTGGCCTCAAATTCTTGGTGATCCTCCTGCCTCAGCCTCCTGAGTGCTGGGATTACAGGTGTGTACCACCATGCCCAGCTGTAGCAATCTGTCTTCTAACTCTTCCTTGGGTCTCCAGATTGCTGACCTCTGTAAATTTTGCGTTTGCTAGCATTATGAGCCAATTCCATAAAATATATTGTTTTATCAATCTGTATATATGTGTCTTATACATCTGTAGAAGAAACTGCCAAATAAATACACAACATACAATATTTTCCTTAAAAAATATTCTTTAAATTAATATTATATTGTTTCTGAACCTATTCTGTTTCACTCTTTGCCTACTTAGGCATTAATACCACAGGGCTTTATTTATTGTGTTGTAGTTTTCAATAATTGACAATTCATAGCTCCCTTTAATAGTCTCCTTTTTAGCTGGGCGTGGTGGTGCACGCCTGTAATCCCAGCACTTGGGAGGCTGAGACAGGAGGATCGCTGTGAATTCCAGGCCAGCCAGGGCTACATAGTAAATTCAAGGCCAACCTGCACTACATAGTGAGACCCTGTCTCAAAAAGCCAAAAAAAAAAAAAAAAAAAAAAAAAAAACTCCTCTTTAATATCCTTTTAAATTATTTTCTAGGCTATTCACATTGCTTTGTTCTCCTTTTATTCTTTTTCCCTCCAAACTGACAAAAATATTCATAAGGCAGAAATATGATCATGTTCATCACATTATTTTTAATAGCAAAATAAATGAGGAAAGAATCTAAATACCTAATCACATGGAATGATGAAAGCAATTACAGTATATGAAATACCTATACAATGACTCTGAAAAGCAATTAAATGTTATATATAAACAATTAATATGAAAGATAAACACAACAGAATGCATAAAGTAAATGATACCATTTATTTTAGCAAGTAAGTTGTGAGCCGGGAGTGGTGATGCATGCCTATAATCCCAGGACTTGGGAGGTTGAGGCAGGAGGATCACTACAAGTTCGAGGCCAGCCTGGGTTACATAAGTGAGTTAAAGGCCAGCCTGAACTGCATAGTGAGACCCTGTCTCAAAAAAACAAAACAAAGTTTTGAAAATTTGTTCTTCTTTTGATTTGTTTTGTTTTTTCTTCTCTTTAAAATAAAAAAAAAAAAATTAAAAAAAAAAAAAAAAGTAAATTGGGAATGACAGAATTATGTGTTAAAGATATATGTACGGTGATCAACCATCTCAGTTTGACCTGGACTGAGGGGTTTTCAGGATATGGAATTTTTACTGCTACAACTGAGAGGGTACTGGCCAGACATGGATGACAACTCATCCTCCATATATTTAGATTATTTCAAAGGCTGAAAAAATAAAAATGAAATATTATCAATAGTTATCTGTGGGCCGGTGAGATAGCTCAGCGGCATAAGCGCCTGCGTGGCAAGCGCGAGGTCCTGAGTTCGACTCCCAGTACCCACATACAAAAAAAGGGCCAGTGATATCGCTCAGCAGCACGGGTGCCTGCTGGCACGCGAGGTCCTGAGTTCGACCCCCAGTACCCACAAAAAAAAAGTTATCTGAAGGAAAATAATTAGAAGCTGTGGTTTCTTTCTGCTTTTCTATTTTTTTTTTTTTTGTGGGTACCGGGGAGTCGACCTCAGGACCTCGCGCGCCAGGAGGGGCCCGTGCCGCTGAGCGATATCACCGGCCCCTTTTTCGTATGTGGGTTCCGGGAGTCAAACTCAGGCCCTCGTGCTTGCCGGGCAGGCGCTTAAGCCGCTGAGCCATCTCACCGGCCCTCTGCTTTTCTATTTTAAAAGATAAGGGTGACATACCTTTATACAAATAAGCAAAATTTATTATGAGCATTTTATGAAAAAAAATCTCAAAATGGAATTAAAGATTCAAAAGAAAACCAACTCAGCTACACTGACAACCAAAGAAAGAAGACTAAAATCAGAAAAAAGTGGGGACATTATAGGAATAAAAAGGAGTATATGAGCTCCAGTGGCGCAATCAGTTAACATGCAGTACTTATACAGGAGTATATGATAATACTATTAAGAACTGTATATCTATGAATTAGATGACAAATTACTAGAAATACAAATTACCTAAATCAACTCAAGAAATTTTAAAAATTTTTAATAGTTCTATAACAGAATAAATCTGCAATTAAAATCCTTCCAAGAAAGGAAAATCCAGTATCAAATGGCTTTGTTAACGAATTATTCTACCAAACACTTAAAGAATCAACATCAATCCTTCACAAATTCTTCCAAAAGACAAATGACAAAGGAACACTTCCTAACTATGAAGTCAGTGTTACCCTAATATAACACCAGATAAACATACCACTAAAAAATTATAGATCAGTATCTCTCATGAATATAGAATAAAAAATCCACAATATCATACTAGCCAACCAAAACCAACAGCATATTAAAAAAATTATACACCAGGATGAAGTGGGATTTCATCCTAGAAACGCAAGAGCAGTTCAACATGACAAAATCAATCACAGTATTCAAATGAAGGGAAAAAAAAACCATGATCAGCCAGGCGTGGTAGTACATGCCTGTAATCCCAGCACTCCCGAGGCTGAGGCAGGATAGCCCTGAGTTCAAGGCCAGCCTGGGCTACATAGCAAGGCCCTGTTTAAAAAGAAAAACAAAAAACTCATGATCATCTTGATACAGAAAAAACATTGACAATTCAAAACACTTTCATAATAAAAACACAAGAAAAACTAGGGATAAAAGAAACTTCCTTAAAGTGATAAAAGTCACGAAAAATCCAGCACCAACAATTAACAACATAGTTAACAGAGAAATTTTGACTTGGATCCCTAAAATCAGGAACAAGACAAAAAGCTCACTTTTACACTGCTATTCAACACCGTACTAAAAGTTCTAACCAGAGCAATTAAGATAGGAAGTACAAATCAAAGCCATCCAAATTACAAATAAATAAATGATCTCCACTTTACAGATGATATATGCTCAAATACATCTTCCTAAAACTCCAAAATAAAGATATCAGAGCAAATAAATTCACCAAACATATAGGGTACACAAAGTCAACTATTTACATACATCAGCAATAAACAATTCGGAGGATGGTGATATACACCTCTGATCCCAGCTGTTTGAGAGACTCAGGCAGGAGGATCTCAAGTTTGAGCCTAGGCTGGGTAACTTACAAAGACCCTGTCTCAAAATAAAATAAGGACTGGGGATATAGCTCAGTGGCAGAGCACCTGCCCTCGATGAAGCCCTGGGTTTGGAGAAAGGTCAGTTTTAGCCCTTTTGCCCATTTGTAAATTTGGGTTGTTTATCTCATTGTTGTTCAGTTGCAAGGGCAAAGGGGGCAGGGACTGATACCCTGAATACATAAAGAACCCCTACAGCTCAATAACAAAGAGACAAGCGACCCAATTTTACAAATGGGCAAAAGGTACAGAATAGACATTTCTCCAAAGAAGAAATACAAAAGGCATGTGAAAAGATGCTCCACATCATCAGTCTTTTGAGAAAAGCAAATCAAAACCTTAGTGAGATACCACTTCACACACAGGGTGGCTATAATGAAAATACTAGGATGGATGGTTGTACACAAAGTATCAGGCCATGTTACAAATGTGGGAAAATTGGAATATACTTAACACTGCTGGTGGGAATGGAAATGGTATAGCACCTATAGTACTGTTTGGCAGTCCCTCAAAATATAAACATAGAACTGCCATAGGAACATGCAATTCACTGCTAGGTATATACTCAAAATTGGTAACAGGGACTTATTAGGGCTAAGAAAATAATATCCCAAAGTATAGCTATTTGACATGGTGAGTACTTTGAACCAAAAAACAGAGTCAGAACCAAGATCTCTCTGACCTTCAAAAAACTCTTTCTCATCCGAAGCCCAAGAAGCAGCTTTCTCTAAAGGTTTTAAATTGTGTGCTATATTGAGTAATGCATTCCATCCTGCCCAAGACATGACTCATCCCTTCATCCAGAATGTCCGCACTGCATACACTATCCACCATTAGTGATTTAATAGCTATCTTAGTTACTAGATCAACTGTCATGGTATCTCAGTGTTTATGAGACAGGGAGCAACCAGGCAATACTTTGAAGTAGCAGCCCAAGAGAAGAGGAGCAGGCAGCTGTGACTTTGGCAATTAAGAGTGAGAAAGTAAATGAGGTTATTACAGGAACAAGCTGCTGTAGTTTTTGAGATAACAAAGTTTTTGAGATAACAAAATGCATGGGCAAACTGGATAGGACTAAACAAAGCAGTCAACATATCTGACCCAGAGCTGACCCTAAAATTCCAAATTCATATCTGCATAATAACTAACTCTCTCTAGTCCAGAGTCTCTAACCCTCCTGAAAAAAAAATGAATAATTAATAACATTTCTTTGAGATCCCAAAGTAATGCATTCCATCCTGCCCAAGACAGGTGAAATGCCTGGTAAAAGGTGAAATGCCTCCTTTGTTCAGGCTCTTTGTCTGTGGAGTAGCCAGCTTTGCTGTCCTTTACTAAGGGTGTCTCTTTCCTGGGGCTGAATGGCCAACAAGGCAGCCAGCTGTATTTTTTCCTATAATAAATTTGTATTTTATTCTTACTTTAGAATTAGTCCATGTCTGAGTTCCATCTTTTTTTTTTTTTTAAACCCAGGGCCTTTGTACTGGGCTATACTCTTAGTCCTTTATTATTTTTTATTTTGAGATAGGGTCTAAATTACAAAAGGCTAGGCTACAATCTGGGTTCCTCCTGCCTCAGTTTCCTACAATGCCGAAATCACAGGCATGTGCCACCATGCCCAGCTGTGATTTCCATCTTATATGCAGCTAAAGCTCCACACTAGTTGCTGACCGGTGATACTTCTATTCAGGTAATGATTAATTTACTTAGTAATAGGACCGAAGTGGAAGAAGAGTGATGTTGGCAACTGGTTATGCCAAACAGAAGCCACAAAGTGCTTCTTTTAAGCAAAAGAGTGATGTAATAAAATTTCTCAACAAGAGAAAAACACCCGTATACTGATGTTGCTAGGTTCTATGCAAAGAACAAATCTAACATGAAATTATAAAGAAAGAAAATAAAATCAGTGCTAGTTCCCTGGTATTTGTGAAACCCTGAGTTTGATTCCCAGCACTAAGCAAAAGAAAAGAGAAAAGAGAAGAAAAAAAAAAAAAAAAAAGAAAAAATTATAAAAGATGTTAAATTATAAGGTCCAGTACTATCTTTGGTTTCAGGCATCCACTGAGGGTCTTAAAACTTATCTCTGAGGAAATGAAAGTGCTTTTATATAAGAAAGTTTTAAATTTTCTCTTTCCCCTCCAAAGTTTCAATAATTTTAGTCTATAAAATGAACTGGCAATAGAGAAAGGGGAAGGAAAAAAAAAAGCATACGCACTTAATAATGTGCAGAAACATAGGAGCCATAAAGTAGGAGAGCAAAGAAAAGGCCAGCTGGTTGAACCTTAAATAGCATTTTGAGCTACAGAAAGAAATAGGAGGGGACGGAGATTTAGCTCAGTGGTGCAATGCCTGCCAGGCAAGTAAGGTCCTGAGTTCAATTTCTGGTACCCCAAAAAAAAAAAAAAAGAAAGAAATAGGAACTTTGATGAGCCAGGCATGGTGGCACAAGCCTATAACCTCAGAATTCAGGAAGGTGAGGCAGGAAGAGTGTGAGTTTGAGGCCAGCCTGGGCTATATGGTGCAAAGCCTGTTTCAAAAAAAAAAAAAAAAAGAAAAGAAAACGAAAGCAAGAAAGGAAGGGATAAAGGGAGGGAGTCATAGGACTTGAGGTTACTGGGTGGTGGTAACGGCAAACTATGGGAGGCTGAGGAGAGGAAGAAAAAGGAGAGGTAGGACAAAGATTGTCCTACTTTGTTAACAAAGTCTCCCAAGTAACTGTCACTTATCTGTCTGGGCCAGGTGTCAGAACCCCAATTTTTTATTCCTGTGGAAAGGTCTTTCCTAAATAGATGGGCACTATCAGATAGGAAGCCTTGGCCTGCATGCACTGTTTACTGATGTAGATGATTATAAATTTTTTTTCACAAATGGATAGTTTTTTGTTTGTTTGGTTTTTTTTTTCTGCAGAGGTACACTTTTTCACTGAATAACCAACTCAAAGCATGACACAAAAATATATTTAAGGTGGGATATTTTGATGTTTTTCAATTTTTTTTTGTTAAAATATTTGGCCTTTTATCTTTTGTTCTAGGAACAGATCTAGAATGGCAACATAGCCATAAAGGTAAAAAAATAAGTCTTTTGTTATTTATAATAACCACACCTAAGCTTACCTTAGTGAGGTGATTTTTGGAAAGCCCCTAGATAACCTCAGTATGGGGGCTAGCTGCCAGGGGAACAAACCAAAGGGTGTTCAGAGGGTTGGAACTCACACCCTATCCCCACCTCAGAGGAAGGAAAACAAGCTAAAATTTGAGTTAATCACTAAAAGCTGATGATTTAATCAATGCTATAATGAAACCTCCATAAAATACAAGAAGATTGAGTGTATGGTCTTCAAAGAACAGGAACACTATACGCAAAAAGATTGGTAACCCCAATTCCAAGGGGATAGAAGCTTGAGTTAGGGACCTTTACAGACCTCATTATGTATTCTTTTTATCTGAAGAGATTTGTATCCTCTTAGAACATTCTCAGTATCCTTTTGCACCTTTTAGAACATTCTTTTTAACAAACTGATTAGCAAATTAATCAAACCAAGGAGAAGGTTGTGGGAAGCCAGATTTATAGCTGATGGGTCTGAACTCCACAACCTGGAATCTTCGGCATCTAAAGTGGGAGACAGTCTTGGACTGAGCCCTTAACCTGTGGGACCCAACACTATTTCCAGGTAGTGCTGGAACAGAATTGAACTAGAAGACATCCAGGTATCTTTCTGATGCAGAACTGACTGCTTGCTTGATGTACTGGGACACTTCTGGTCTAAGAAGCGTGCTGTGACAGTATGGTAGGAGTTTTGTTTTTCTACTCAGCAAATTCTGTATCTTATATTATTGTTTTTTACTCAGACATCAAGTGTATATTTTAACACTTACAAAATATACTGCTCCAAAGCTTCCATGGCCAATTTCTCTGAGATCTGTGAAGAGCTTCTCTGGATCTTCTTTGAAGAAGAGCTCTGCAATTTCAGGGTCCTTTAGACTGCCAGCTCTGTTAGTTGATGGCATCCTGCTGGGCAGTCAGCTGTCTGATTCTAATTTCAAACTGCTATCCCAATCCTTGGTTCATCTGTATGAATGAAGCCACGCTGGCATAAACTGCTGTAAAGAAAAAAGCAGTAGAATTAAAAGCTGCTAAGAATAATTTATGTAAGATCATTTACTGACAGCATCCACAAAAATTACTAAATTTCATTGAAAAGGCAATGTAATCTACTGCTGCAGTAGTTCCTAAGCTTGGCTCATTATCACACTTACTTGTGGCACTTTAAAAAAGAAATCTAAGCCAAACACAGTGGAGCACCCTGTAATCCCAGCCCTCCGGAAGGCTGACATGGGAGGATCACAAGTTTGTGCCAGCCACCCTATCTCAAAGTAAAAAACACCTAGAAGGGCTAGAAACATAGTTCAGTATGAAAGCCTGGGTTCAATTTCCATTACTTCATTACTGTCCAAAAAAACGGGGAGTGGGGTGTCCTACAATACAGTATTTTAAAATTTTTGATCCCTCTGTATATCTTGAGAAGCTTTCAATGTCATAATGTATTTAAAGATTTATCTAATTCTGACAGAGCAAAAGAAATGACAAAAGAACAATTAAAAACATATACTATAATGACAAGCTGCACACATAGCGTGTTTTTAACAGACACCACTTATTAAAGATATCCACATATAAGGAAATACACAAAAAATGTATTTTTTTCAGATACCGTATGACGGTGTATTAATCAAATCTGATAGACATTTCAAAGAAAAGCATAGTAGGAGGAAGTATAAATTTAACATAGACAACTGTTCTTCCATAAACCTGATTTATACTAAAATTTGGCCTTTATCAACTCTGACTCCTTAGAAAAGCAGGCATACAGATAACCTGTAAACTCCTTGGTGGTTCTGCTAGCAGTTCCTTTGTCAGATTATCCAATTATTAAAATGAATACTACCAGAGAGGAATCAGGACCTGGGTCTACAATGATGAGGCTTAGCTATGAATTCCAGAAACACTATTTATAAGCTGTGCAACTGGGAAGTCTCATTTTCCTAATCTGTAAAGTGCAAATAATAACCTACTTCATAGATTAGTTGTGAGGGTTAAAAGAGTTAATAAATGTAAGCACGGACCAGTACTTTGGCATTGTAAGCACTATAATAAATGTTAGCTATTTTTTTCTAATCTGCTTAATTTTAGCAATTATAGAGTTTACTTTATTAGAATTCTAAAGAAAACAAAGCTTCATCTAATTCTTCTTATGCCCTTTATATGACTTTTAAACAGGCCTCATTTTAGTGAAATATAAAACCAATTTTCTTTCTTTCCCTCCCTCCCTCCCTCTTTCTCTTCCTTCCTTTCTTTCCTTCCAGTATTAAGGACTGAACTCAGGGCCTTCACACTGAGCTACATCCCAGCTTTTTAATTTTTTATTTTGACACAAGATCTCACTAAGTTACTAAATTGCCCAGGCTGGGCTCAAACTTGCAATCCTCCTGCCTCAGACTCCCAGAGTGCTGGGATTACAAGTATACACCACCACACCTCCAACTTCAATTTTTGCTACAAAACTTCTTCATAACTGTATAAAACAGACATGTCTTTTGTACCTCTCCAAAGTAAAACTACACTGCAATAAAAAGGTATTAACTAGAAGCCCAACATGGCAGTCATCCCTGTAATTCTAAGTATTTGGGAGACTGGGGCAGAAGGACTACGAGTTGGTGGCCAGCCTGAGCAACTAAGCAAGATCCTGTACAAAATAAAAAGAGCTGGGGATGTAATTCAGTGGTAGAACACCTACCTGCCTGGCATGTGTGGCATGTATGAGGCCCTGGGTTCAATCCGTAGCAGCAGCACCACTACCACCACCAAAAAAAGAGTATAAATTAAGTTGTACTCCATTTCTAATATACACTCCCAAGGCTACCCCATATACTTTAATCAATTTCCCTGCTCTGGAAATTCCCTGGAACAAAGAGTATCAATTATCAGTTACATTTCTCCTAAGATACTGTGAACACAGAAAACTCACTTAACTTCTTAACCCTAAAATGAAAAGGCTGAAATAAATTCCATATGAAGTGTTAATATTTAAGGGGCTAACGATACAGCTCAGTGGTAGGACACTATCCTAGCATACACACGTTTGATCCCCAACAACTGGGGAAAAAATTTTTAAGTGTTAATATTGAATCAACCTGTAAAAACATTTTTAAAGGGCCGGTGAGATGGCTCAGCGGCGTAAGCGCCTGCCTTGCAAGCGCGAGGGCCCGAGTTCGATTCCCGGATCCCACATACGAAAAAGGGGCTGGTGATATCGCTCAGCGGCACGGGTGCCTGTTGGCGCGCGAGGTCCTGAGGTAGACCCCCCCGGTACCCACAAAAAAAAAAAAAAAAAAAAATTAAAAAAAATCAATGTTAAAATCTTATTTAAGATTTTTGAGAATAATTTTTAGTAGTATTACAAGAATAATTTTACACTAAAAATTTCTAACCAGTTTCAGATTTGCATCTTGTGTCTTATCTGCCTAGCAAATTCTTACTCAAAATTTTGAGTTTTAGCTCAAATGTCAAAACATTTATAAAATTTTAGCCCTATTAGAAAGAGATGGACACTCTTTTTATACTTCAAAACATCCTATAGTATTTATAATACTGCACTCTTCTACCCACCCACAGGTATAATGTTTCTCCTTCTCTCCATCTCCTACAATCTACATCCTACAGTTAGCATTAAATATTTGTTAAACTAAGGAATATACTTAATCTTCCTTGTCTAACAACCCTAAGAATGATGTCATTTCAATAGTTACTGAACAAACAGTACTGTACACATAAGATTATGACACACAAAAATATTAAAATTGATAGAGTAAATTCTTAAGCATAGCACCTTCCAGAAAATCAGTGAGACAAAAAAAAAAAAAAAATCCCATGTAACGTTTGCTCTACCAATTACCAAAAGATAAAACAACTGCCACCAAAAAGAGCAGAATCTTAAAGACTCCTAAAACAAGAAGGACTAGTAATTCTATAAAAGACAGGCTAGGGGTATAGCTCAGTGGCAGAATGCTTGCCCATCATTTGATTGCCAGCACAAAAAAAAGAAAGAAAAAATAGAAGAAAGGAAAGAAAAAAGGAAGGAAGGGTACCCTTGGGAGAATCTAACGGCCATGTGGAAAAAATATTAATTTACAAGTATATCAGAAATACAAATATGATAAACAAAAAATACAACTATATGAGTACTAGAAGAAAACATGAGAATAAATTTCTCTGTTACCAGAGAATGAGGAAACTTTCCCCTGATCCAAATCCAAAACAGTAAGAAAAAGACTCTTTTTCTTTTTTTTAAACAGTCTCATTATGTTGCACAAGCTGGTCAAACTCACCATCTTCCTCCCTCAGCCTACCAAGTAACTCAGATTATAGGCCTGTACCATCTGGCTAAAAAAAAACTTTTCTTTATACGCAAACATACATAATACATAGCTGGCTAAAAAGACTTTTATTTATACACACGTATACATACACACACCCACATATATGTGCATATACACACCTCAATATATCTGACAATATAAAAAAGAAAATTTAGGGCTGGGGGTGTAGCTCAGTGGTAGAGTGTTTGCCTAGCATGCAGGAGGCCCAAGGTTTGCTCCTCAGCACCACAAAAAGAAAAAAACTTGGGAAGACATTCTTAGCTAGGGGCCATACAAAAATCAGGTATCAGAGCATATTTGGTCCTTGAGCCAATGTGGCAACCCCTGACCTATACAATAGAGATTTAATGCAGTTGTTAAAAGGATTTCACTTTTTCTTTTCGTTTCTAACAGTATGTGAAGCATATAAAGCACGTTGATATTAATGTGATTTTTAAAAAATTGTCAATTACAACAGAATATTTCAAATGTATTATCACTTTGTCCTATAATTTCAATTTGAATGCATTAAGAAACATTATCAAGTCTGCACAGAGGTAAATATCTAAAGCCACTCAGTGTTCAACAATAACATTTATTTCTAATCAAAATAATTTAATCTCAATCCTACGTTCACAAAATTAACCTGTTGTGTGATAGGTTGTAGGGAAATTCAAGATAGCTTTTGTAAGTGCCAAAAATTCATGAGGGGAAAATGGTTATGTCCAAAATTGAGTTACACTAACCATTAATACATAAGACAGACTCTATTTTACATAAAGTATCTACCAAAAAAAAAAAAAATACAACAAATAATGAAAGGCTTTATATCTTACATGACAAGCTTTATAAATTAATCCAACTAAGCCCTTTTTTTTTGATGCCTATTTCACACATCTTAGCCAACTCAACTTCAGGTGATACTGAATTAGTCTTTGTTTAACTTTGAAAATATTGTCACCTTTACTTGATACTTGCAGATTATTCACAGAGGCTAACTTTTCAGGCCTTTCTAAATTGGCATAGATTCTTCAAAATAAGCAAGTAAGCAGTGTGAGTGACTTCTGTTGACTTATCAAGAGCCAAGGAAAATCATTCAAAATCATTTTTTTAACTATTTTTGACTATTGATAATGCTAATATCCTCAACTCTTTGAACAGCTCTTGTAAATAAAAGGTTTACTGTGTTACCAGTTTATTTTCTATAAACACATTTTTCCACTGTCAACTAAATATGATCTCATTTACACATCATCAGTAAGTGACTTTTCTTGCTTGGCTAACATATGAGTTATTAAAAAACTTGCTTTAGTCACAGCCTCATTTTCGTATTTTATTGTGAAGAAATTTTGCTGTAATGACACACTCAATTATAAATTTTTCTGACCATCATTTTCCAGTCAATTAATATTGTGATAGAAGCCTAGTGTGGTGATCCATGCCTGTAACTCCAGCATTTGGGAGGCTGAGGCAGGAGGATCACTGTAAGTTTGAGGCCAGCCTGAACTACACAGCGAGACCCTGTCTCCAAAAGAAAAAAAATAATAATAATAATGATATAATGATAGGGCTTAGTCTGGAAATACCTATGCATATTACCTTCTTTTAGCATAAATTAGTGTCACGGGATAATACACAAAACATTTTGCCATCTAATTTGATAACAAAATGATCCACACGCTGGGCATGGTGGCGTACCCCTGTAATCCCAGCACTCAGGAGGCTGAGGCAGGAGGATGGGTGCAGGTTCGAGGCCCATCTGGGCTTTGAATAGTGAGTCCAAAGCTAGCCTGAACTACACAGTGAGACCCTATCTCAAAAACAAAACAATAAAAACAAAAAACCCCCAAAATGATCCAAAAATCCCACTACTGGGATTTTAAAAGTATGACATTAGTACTTCACTTTATTTGTTTTGACATAATTGATATGCACTGGTAATTAAAATAAATAAAATGTCACAGCTCAGTGATAAGTGTTAAGGTATAATTTGAATTAGTGTAATTTGTAGTGTGCCAAACTGTGGTGTTAGGGATGAAAAAAAAAAAAATCATGTATGGTCTCTACCACAGTACAACTACTCTTTTGTCATTTTGGTACAAAGACAATTATTGACAGTTTATAAATGAATAAATTTGTGTTCCAATAAAACTTTACTGATAATCTGAATTTATATTATACAGTTTTCATGTGCCACAACATACTATTCTTTTGATTTTTTTCCACCCATTTAAAAATATGAAAAACGTCCAGGTGTGGTGATGCATGCTTCTAACCCCCACACTCAGGAGGCTGAGGAAGGAGGATTGTTGCAAGTACAAGGCCAGCTTGGGCTACATAGTGAGTTCGAGGCCAGCCTGCACAACAAAGTGAGACCCTGTCTCAAAAAAACAAAAAACAAAACCAAACAAAAAACATTCTTAGCTAAGGACCATACAAAAACCAGGTAGCAGAGATTTATGTAGCTGTAAAAAGAGGAATATTTCTACCTTATGCTATGGATTAATCTGTAGGCTATATTTCTGTGAAAAATATAGTAAAGCACAGGACATTGTATATAATATGCTACTTTTATTTAAGGGGAGAGAATGTAAAAAAGAAGATGAAAAGATAAATAAAATCCTACTTCAAATAGTTACCTATGGAGAAAGGAGACAGAGTGGATAGATGGGACCAATAATTACATTTCTGAATGTATGATGTATTATAAACCTGACCTTTTAATATCTTTAAAAGATCGAAAGACGTAAAGAAAACAAACAATCCCTAAAAGTCGAAAGCAAATTAAAACAACCCTTAGTATATTAAATTGGTGGTTTAACAATACAGAGAGGAATTATTTCAACTTTTAAGCCTCATGTTTTTCCTATATGTTATTACTAGGGTGCAACCTAAGGGGGGGGAGACCTACAAATCTTAAGCTATTTCAATCATTTTGTTGTTAGTAATAACCATTATACGCATAAGATATAAGAAATGAATACGTAATATCACGAGGAGCCAAGATAAAACAGCTGGCCATACTGGTACACACCTGTAATTCTAGCACTCTGCAGGCTGTAGCAGAAGGATAGCAAGTTCCAGGCCAGCCGTAGCTATACAGTGAGACCCTGTCTCAAAACACCAACCAAACAAACCAAAAAGTCAAAAACAAATATAAAATCAAAGAAGTAAAAACCTTGCAATAATGTAGAAGTCTAAAATGTCAGAGAGAAATCTGTCTTTCTGATCAGAGGAACTGGTAAAAGGGGCCCCTGGAAACTGAGGAGTACAAGGGAAATAACTAGAAAGAACTAGAAATGAGATTCTATAATTCTGCAGATGAACCAACACAAATACTGATTTATACATACATACAACAAACTCAAACTAGCATAATAAAGTCCTTGAGAACTGCAACGTAAATCCTAAAGTACCTGAGAGAAGCCAGGTGTGGTGGCACATGCCTATAATCTCAGCACCTGGGATACACAGTGGGTTCAAGGACAACCTGAACTACACAGCAAGACTCTTGTCTCAAAAAACAAACAAAAACAACCTACCTGAGAGACACGTGCATATACAAAGAGAGGAGGATAACTTAAAGATAACAATAATGTATTAACCATTGTTACCCTCCTATTATGTTGTTTTGAAATTTTGTTCTGTTTTGTTTTGTTTTGTTTTTTCTTCTCTTTAAAATAAAAAAATAAAAATAAAAATAAAAAAAAAACAAAGAGAGGAGGAAAGTTCTGAAAACTGAGCTTTTATTAGAACTACCACCCACAGAAAATAAAACAGATCTTGTCACGCAAGCCCATCTAAACTGTTTTAAATGCTAAAATGAACAACATTCTCCAAAAGCTATTAATAGTGGCATATTATCTATATTCCTAGAACTCTGGGATGCTGAGGCAGGAGGATCCCAAGCGTGAAGACCCAGGGTTCAATCACCAATAGCACCTCCCCCAAAAGAAAGAAATTACAACAGCTATTCAAAATCTCCAGGATAAAACCCAAAATTACTCTACATGCAAGAACAAACTCAATGCATCCCCAAAAAGGAAAATATGACAATTATCAAGGGAAAAGTTCAACAAATGACAATTTCAAAGTGACCCATGTTGGAATTGTCAAAGACATAATTAATGAGACATGGTTAATACATTTGAAACAACTGGAAAGACACTCATTCATTCATTCATTTACTGGTTTTCTGAGAGAGGGTTTCACCATGTAGCACAGGCTAGCCTCGAACTTCTGGCGATACTCCTGCCTCAACCTCCGGAGCCCTGGGATTACAGACATGCACCCCCATGCCCAACTAAGACATAAATTTTTAGCAGAGAAATGGAAACTATAAAAATAACCACATTTAGAACTGAAAAATACAATACCCAAAACTTTTCCAAAAACTGACTGCATGGACTCAATAGCAGAATGAACATGATAGGAAAACAGAGTCAGTGTACTGGAAGATAAAACAGAAAAAAAGGTTGAAAAAAACAGAATACAGCCTGAAGGACTTGTGGGCCAATGTCAAATGGTCTAAGTTTCACATGACTGGAGTTGCACAGAGAAGAAAAACAGACTAATAAAAGAAATAATTCCTTTATTAATGGCAAAAAAAAAAAAAAACTTCCAAAATTTGGCAAAAGACGTAATTTTACAGATTCAAGGTCAGCAAACCCCCCAAAAAAAAATTTAAAGAAAATCAAGATTAGACACATCAGGGACAGTGAGATAGCTCAGCGGCATAAGCACCTCCCTGGCAAGCGCGAGGGCCCGAGTTCAACTCCCAGAACCCACATACAAAAAAGGGGCCGGTGATATCGCTCAGTGGCACGGGCACCTGCTGGCGCACGAGGTCCTGAGTTCAACCCCCGGTACCCACCAAAAAAAAAAAAAAAAAAAAAAAAAAAGATTAGACACATCATAACCAAAATGTTGAAAAACAAAATAACAAACTTTCAGATTTCTCACTGGAAACAGTGGAATCCAGAGAAAGTGAAATAGCATCTTTAAGGTGATGAAAGAACTGCCAGGTCAGAATTCTTTAGCTACTAAAAGTCTTCTTCAGAAATGAAGGAGAAGATAAAAAGGGAGGGAAGAGATTCTTAGATGAAGGAAAACTAAGATAACATATGACCAGCAGACTTGTAGAAAGGCAAAATACTAAAAAAAAAAAAAAAAAAAAGAAAGAAAGAAAGAAAAAGAAAGTTGGAGTGGTTGTACTAATATCAGACAAAACAGACTCCACAAATTATACAATGATATGTCCATTCACTAAATCTCAAATTTATATGTGCCTGACAACAAAGCTTCAAAATTACACGAAGCAAAAACTGGTGAAACTAAAAAGAGAAACAGACAAATTCAAAATTACCTTTAGAGATCCAATACTTCTCAGAAATATAAAGAAGTAGTCAGAAAAGCAGCAGAACTACAAAACAATGCTACTAACCAATGGGACCTGACACACCTAGAATACCCCCGATAACAACAGAATACAGTCAAGTGCATATATAATACAGAAAGCAAAAAAAATGTTATCTGACTATATTGTCATAAAACTTGGAACTTTTAAAACCACAAATACTTGGAAGTTAAACAGCACACTGCTAAGTGATTCATAGGTTAATAAAGAAGTCTGGAGAAAAATTAGAAAAGATTATGACCTGTGTGGTAACTGTAATACAACATAAAATTTGTAGGATACTGGTAAAGCAATGCAAAGGACGTAAATGTATAGCATTAAATGCTATACTGGGGAGGAAAGGATCTCAAATCAATGACCTAAACTTCTGTCTTAAGAATTTAGAAAGAGAAAAGCAAATTAAATCAAAAGTAAGTATAGGGGCCGGTGAGATGGCTCAGTGGCTTAAGCGCCTGCCCGGCAAGTGCGAGGGCCCGAGTTCGACTCCCGGAACCCACATACGAAAAAGGGGCCGGTGATATCACTCAGTGGCACGGGCGCCTGCTGGCGCGCGAGGTCCTGAGGTCGACCCCCTGGTACCCACAAAAAACAAACAAACAAACAAAAGTAAGTATAAAGAAGGAAATATTAAAGAATATAATGATGAAGCCAACTGAGTAAAATTTAAAAACTTGGTGTTTGGAACCAAGGGAAATACAACATGAAAAAGCCTCTAACCAAATTAGCCAAAAAAACAACAGCAGAGACAAATTACCAATAATAGAAATGAGAAAGGAACCAGGTATGGTGGGTGCTGCAGGCCTATAATCCCAGCACTTGGGAGGCTAAGGCAAGAGAATTATGGGAAATTCAAGGCCAGCCTGAACTATTTAGTGAGACCCTCTCTCAGAGAGAGATAGAGGGGGGGGGGCAGGGAGGGAGGGAGGGAGAAGGAAATATTATACTCTTCATAGACTCAATGGAAATTAACAGATGGAGGAAATATATGTATAGCCCAGGCCAGCCTCAAACTTGCAGCAATCCTCCTGCCTCAGCCTCCAGAGTGCTGAGATTACAGGCATGCACCACCACGCCTGGCTCAGATTGAGGAAATATAATAAATAGTTCTAAACTCATAAATTTAAAAACACAGATGAAAAGGACAAATATAAACTACCCAAACTCACTCAACAAGAAGTAACCTGAATGGTCATATGTATATTAAAAACATTAAATTCATACTTTAAAATGTTCTCACATAGAAAGTGGACGTGGTGGTGCATGCCTATAATTCCAGCACTCAGGAACTGAGGCAGGAGGATTGCTGTGAGGTCAGCCTGAACTACATAGTGAGACTCTGTCTCAAAATAACCAAAGAACGGGCCGGGGATTTACCTCAGTGGCACAGCACCTGCCTGGCAAACGTGAGGTCCTGAGTTCAATTCCTGGTACCCCCCCCCAAAAAAAAAACAAAGAAAAAATTTCTCACATAGAAAACTCCAGGCCTAGACAGTTTCATTACCAAATCCTATTAAACATTAAAGGGAAAAAATAGCAATTCAATATAAAATCTTCAGAGTTAGAAGACTGAACATTTCCCAATTCATCTTATGAAGTCATTGTTACTCTACATCAAAACCAGATAAGAACTTTACCAAAAAAAAAAAAAAAAAAAAAAAAAAAAAAAAAGGTGTCTGACCATACCTTTCATGACATCAAAGCAAAAATCCTAGCAGTAATCAGAGGATGGGGAGGGTGACACGGAAGGGGGATTGAAAGGAGGATGGTTAGTGAGTAAAGGAAAATGACTGGAAAAGAAGAATACCTCTCTGGTCAACAATAATTCTATATTTCAAAAGAGATAGTACAAAGTATTTTGAATGTTGGATGTGTCACAGTCTACCCCTATAAATATGTATAGTTATGTGTGTCAAAAAATTTTCTTGGTACTAGAGATTGAACCCAGGGACACTGCACAGAGCTATGTCCCAGCACTGTTTATTTAGAGACAGGGTCTTATTAAGTCACTATATTACCTAGGCAGAACTCAAACTGACCAACCTCCTGACTCAGCCTCCCAGAGTGCTGGAATTATAGTAAGTGTGTGCCACCATACCTGGCAATATGTATATTTTCATGTATTTTCTATATTGCTTGATTTTAAAGTAAAAATTAAAGAAAACAAAATTGTATCTACATTATAGTATCAATTATATATAATAATGTACAGCAAGAAGAGGGCAATATATTAAAATATAGGATTATTTTAGGTAGTTATGGCCAATATTATGAACAATGTTTAAAAGTCTATACTTTATGTTTTAAATTCTAAACAATGATATGTTCGATTTTTGCAACCAAAAAAATAAATAAATAAAAGATCAAAAAAAAAAAAACCACTTAAGCATCTTCTTTGGACTGTTAGAAGACAGAAAAATCAAAAATAAAACCTAAAAATATGAGAACTGCCAAAAAGTTAGAAAGCCCTGAAATATGCCATTATACCATTAGGCTAGAGTTAACATTAACCAATGTATAACTTCTTTTCTATACATACTCCAACTCCCAAAAATAAAGTCCTTTATCACAAAAACTAGCATCGTTCTTGTTGCTTTGCACCCATTCCAAATATTCCTACAACAGGATCATCAATGTAAAATGAGAAAAGTGTTGTTCATTTTAAATCACTGTCATAAAAAACTACAGGAAAAGAAATAGCATGTAGAAGCTTTCAGAGCCACTCTAATCATGACTCCATAATTCCAGTTTTCGAACATACATACATGAATACTGAAAGCATGAGACTAACACAGCTTGATAAACTACAGTTCGGGCTTAAAAAACATAAATATTAATAACGAGTTCTTAAAAGTACTACGAAACTGCATATATGATCTTTTATTAAACTCTTTGTGATTAAAAATATAAAAGGTAAGCCAGGCATGATGGCACATGCCTGTAATTGTAGTACTCCAGAACCTGAGGAAGGAGGATTGCCATGAGTTTGAGGCCAGCTTGGGATACATAGTGAGTTCAAGGTCAGCTGGACTACATAGCAAAACCTGGCTAAAAAAAGAATAATAAGTAATAAATAAATGGCATACATAATTTTAGTGGGCAGTGTAATTTTGTTCAAGACCATATATCTCCAAGAATGCTGATTAGAATAAAACCCAATATAACTTATTTTAAAATCTCAAACAAATATGAGATTTTCAGAATTAAGTAACTGTTCCACATCTGCAAAAACAGTCAAATAACTAACAATAATATCAGGTAAAAGCAAGAGAGAAGTTGGGGAAGGATACTGATAATCATAGCACATCTAGTTATTATTTTAATGTTCTTTCAATCAACAGTAGTGATGTTATGGTATTCCACCTTTTAAGAATCTCCAAATTTTTACAAAAAAGGACACTCTTGGTCCCAAGCAAATAATTTAACATAAAACCCCTAATTAAATCGTTCCAGATTAGAAAATAGATAATTTAGTCAAATGGCTGATCCCAATAAAGAAAAACTGCAGAGATTATACTGTCCACTACATTCTCATCTCGACAGACAGATGGACACGTACACATGTACTAACTCTCAAAGCTTTACTACACCAAGAGATAAGAAATATGTTACTGATCCTTTGTTCCTTTTGTCTCATTCTCTTTTTCTCTTTTATTGGGGTGGGGAGTAGAGATTTATTTAACTTATTAAATTTAAAAATGATGATTATGTAATAGAAAATTTTGGCTTAACTGTTTGCTAAAGTGTTGCAATACACAACCGAAATGAACTTCACATTTAACCGCACAAAAATGTTTGTTCTAAAATATTAGGTTATTTCATACTATTTTTATGGATTATTACATGTAAATCTGTAGAATAAGAATATGAAGCCAGGTATGGTTTCACACACCTGTAATCTCAGCACTCCAGGAGGCTGGGGCAGGAAGATCTTGAATTCATGTCTACCCTTGGCAATTTAGAAAGACCATGCCTCAAAATGAAAAATACAGAAGGACTAGGGAAGTAACTCAGTGTGAAAATTCTAGGATTAACCCTAAGGGAGGGACAGGGAGGGGGGAGGTTGATTGAGAGACAGAATGAATTATGAATAAGAATATGAAAAGAAAAGAACAGTCAAAAGAAATTGTATTAATAAAGAGATTCCTCTACTCTCTGGAAGGATAATTAGCAAAACAAAAAATAAGATAAAGTTTTATATTTCTTAAGGACAATAAACTGGAATGGATAAATTACAGTATTCTGCTTAAGATCCTCATCTTAGGTTAAATTAAAAAGCTAACTCTATGCATTTAAGAGACACATGTGAAGCAACTGAAATAAAGGTTGAGTACAGGACGAAGGGCCATGTTCGGTGATAAAATAAGATGCATGACAGTGTAAAACCCCATCATGCTCTCCTGTGTGTGTGTGTGTGTGTGTGTGTGTGTGTGTGTGTGTGCGCGCGCGCACGCATGCACACACATTCTAAGTAGGGAGAAATACATGGATTTGAACCCAGAATAGCAAAAGCAATTCTGGGTAAAAAGAACAAAGTGGGAGGCATCACAATCCCAGACTTGAAGTTATTATTACAAAACTACTGTGATAAAAACAGAATGGGGCTGCAGGTATAGCTCAGTGGCACAGCACCTGCCTGGCAAGCTCAAGGCCCTGAGTTCGATTCCTGGTACAAAAAAAAAAAAAAAACCAGAATGATACTGGTACAAAAACAGACACAAGAGGGGGCTGGTGAGATGGCTCAGCGGCGTAAGCGCCTGCCTGGCAAGCGCGAGGGCCCGAGTTCGACTCCCAGAACCCACATACGAAAAAAGGGCCGGTGATATCGCTCAGCGGCACAGGCGCCTGCTGGCGCGCGAGGTCCTGAGGTCGACCCCCGGTACCCATAAAAAAACAGACACAAGAATCAACAGAACAGAACAGAAGATGTGGAAACAACCCCAAGCATATGCAATTATTTGATCTTTGACGAAGGGCCAAAAACATACACTGGAGAAAAGATAGTCACTTTAATAAATGGTTTTGGGAAAACCGGCTATCCACATGCAGAAGAATGAATCTAGACCCTTATCTTTCACCATGTATTAAAACTAAAATCACAAAGGATCAAAGAACTAAATGTTAAAACAGAAACACTTAACCTGCTGGAAGACAAAATAGGGAAAACTCTTAAAGTCACAGGCACAGGCAAGGAGTTTCTGAACAGAACCCTGCTGCACAGGAAATAAGTAGTACTGAGAATCAACAAATGGGACCATATCAAATTAAAAAGCTTCTGCTTAATGAAACAACCAACAGAGTAAAAAGACAACCTTCAGAATAGGAAAAAGATTTACCAGATATTCCCCCAAAGAACTAATATCTAGAATATACAAATAATTCAAAAAACAAAATAAAAGACCCACTCAAAAAACAGGCAACAGCTGGGTGTGGTGGCGCACATCTATAATCCCAGCACTCGGGAGGCTGAGGCAGGAGGATAGCTGCAAGTTTGAGGCCAGCTTGGGCTACATAAGTGAGTTCAAAGCCAGCCTGCACTACATGGTGAGATCCTGTCTCAAAATAAAGGGTGGGAGGGGGGGACTGAAATGAATAGACACTTCACAGAAATACAAATAGCCATTAAGCATATGAAGATATGCTCAACATTTCTGACCATTAGAGAAATGTAAATTAAAACAACACTGAGATTCCATCTTACCCCAGAAGGAGATCAAGTAATAACATCAAGAAATCAAATAACAAATGCTGGTAAGGCTGCAGGGGAAAAGGAATTCTTCTACACTGTTAGTGGGAATGTAAACTAGTATAACTGCTTTGAAAATCAGTATGGAAATTCCTCAAGAAACTGAAACTAAAAATTTCATTCAACTCAGCTACTTGCCTTGTAGGTGTCTTCCTGAAAGAGTCAAAGATGACATATTACAGTGATAATGCATACCTATGTTTATAGGAGCACAATTCATAATAGCTGAATCTTTGAGGTGACCTATATATAGGTCCATCAACACATGAATGAAGAAAATGTGGTACTTACACACAATGGAGTACTACTACTGTGCCATAAACTTGAGTTATTTGTAAGAAAATGGATGTACCTTGAGACCCTAATGTTAAGTGAAATAAGTCAGACACACAAGCTTAAATATTGCATGGTTTCTCATATGAGAAACCCAAAGTATAAATAAAGATCAAAATAAAAGATAGAAAGTAGGGAGACAGATCTTTCTCAAAGGGCAAGAAGATCAGGCCAGTGATATAGCTCAGCAGCATAAGCACCTGCCTGGCAAGCGTGAGGTCCTGAGTTCGACTCCCAGTACCCGCATAAAAAAAAAAAAAAAAAAGATCAAGAGATGGAGGGAGAAAGGCCAGGTGTGGTGGCGCACACCTGTAATCCCAGCACTCGGGAGACTGAGGCAGGAGTTCGAGGCCAACCTGGGCTACAAAGTGAGTTCAATAGCAAAACCTCAAAAAACAAAACAAAACAAACAAACAAACAAAAAAAAAAAACAGATGGAGGGAGAGGAAAGGCAGGGGAGGAAAGGGGGATGAAAAAAGGAATAAAGATGTACTATGTATATATACATACCAACTCCACTAAGAAGGGGATCAAGAAATGCATGAGGCAGGGAGAGAGGAAAGGGAAAGGGGATGAAAAAAGGAATTAAGATGTATTATGTACATGTACCAATTCCCCACAAGGAATGTAAACATTATGTACTACAAACATTTACTAATAAAAAAATTTTTTTAAATACATGGGTTTGAGTATTAGTATGTATTTGTATATGCGTAGATTGTCTCTGGAATAATATTACAGTAAATGTGTAATACTATTCGCCTCCAGGGAAAGGTACTGATCCTATGAGGGCCAACAGTTGATTTTACACTATAGTTAAGTGCATAGCTTTGAAGTTAAACTACCTGAGACAGAATTCTAGCCTCTGCTTACTAGCAGTGTAATTTGGGCAAGTCACTTAACCTTGCTATGACTCACTTTGCTTGTATGTAAAATGGTCCAACACTATATTTAGGGTTGTGAGCATTATTATTGTTAAGAAGTATTCTATCATATGGATATACCACAAGAAGTGTTTTTCCAGAAAACTTAAATATCATCATTTTCTGCTACTGGTAAGCTAGAAAGATAAAGTAGGGTTGTATTGTTTTGTTTTGTTTTGTTGTTTCCCCGAATGCTGAGGATTGAATCCAGGGCCTCATGCATGCTAGGTAAGCACTCTACTACTGAACTACACTACCACTATTATTTTTTATTTTGAAACAGGGTCTCATTAAAGTTGCCTAAGCTGGCCTCAAAGTTGGGATCCTCCTGCCTAAGCTTGCTAAATAGGTAAGATTACAGTCACTATGTCTAAGAAATTTTCTTAGCCATACTGTTGTATTTAATGGTGAAATCTAGTATCATAGTCAAGAAAGTCCCCTCTTCTATTAAACATTGTTCTAGAAGTACCAGTTTTGTTAACAATGTATCATAACACATAAAGCATTCTTAGAAGCCAATAACAAGAAAAAAAGTAGTTTCCACAAATAAACAATTCAGTCAATAAATGTATAAAAATATGGTAGTTGAACAGAGATTTTTAAAAACAGAATATATTTTAAAAAGAAAGTTACCCATAAAAAGAAAAAACTCGAGAGTGCCTAGTTTCTCCAAACCTCTTAGAACAAAGCACTGTCAACTTTTAAATTTTTACCAATTTGTTAAGTGAGAAAAGGCACCTTTGATCATTGCTAGTGGAGAGAAAATTTAATACAAACACATGCAGAGGAATGTGGCCATTTGTAACAAAATTACAGGTACAGTACTTTCATCCTGTGATTCAACAATCCCACTTCTAAGAGTATATTGTAATGTTACACTTGTCACTTTATATTAAATTTCTATATGTATTTTCAGAGCTTAGACCCAACACTTGTGCACTGCATAGTCTCTCAATACTTACTTTGTACTTTCAATGAATTGTATATTGCAATGTGCAATTTATGTATGTTTATTCTTTTTTTTTTGTACCGGGAATTGTGTATGTTTATTCTTTATATTATTTTGTACTATACATGTATATGTATAAGTGTCATATGCAGCACTACATAATAAAAGATTAACACACACACAAGAAAACTCAAAATTACAAGTTCTTGGAAAAATCAACAAAACTGACAAACATTTTAACTACCCCAAAAAAAGAAAAAGAAGACTCAAATTACTCAAATCAGGAATGAAAGCAGGCATATTAGTACCAAACTTACAAAACTAAAAAGAATATGAAAATAGCATGAACAACCAACAAGTTGGAAAACCTAGATGAAATTGTCAAGTTCCTAAAATAAAACAAACTATCAAAATTTAAGAAAACAAAATCTCAACAGAATTATAACAAGTAAATAGACTGATAAATCGACAATCAAAAACTTTCAGCAAGAAAAGCCTAAGACTAGATATGGCTTCACTTGTGACTTCTAGCAAATATTCAAAGAATTAACACCAAATCTTTTTTTTGTTTTGTTTTTTTGAGACAGGGTTTCACCATGTAGTTCAGGATGGCCTTGAACTCACTATGTAGCCCAGGCTGGCCTTGATCCTCCTGCCTCAACCTCCCGAATGCTGGATTACAGGCAACACCGCATCTTTTTATAAAGCCAGAACTACCTTGATTCTGAAGCCATACAAAGATAACAAAAGAAAACTGCAAAAAAGAAAGAAAATTGCAAATCAACATCTCTTATGAATATAGAGTCTACTGCCATACCACCCTGAATGCGCCTGATCTCATCTCATGAATACAGATGCAAAAATCTTCAACAAAATGTTACCAAACTGAATCCAGGAGCACATGAAAAGGATTATAAACCATGACCAAGAAGGATTTATTCTAGGAATGCAAGGTGATCCAACATATGAAAATCAGTTTAGTACATCGCATTAATGAAAGGAAAAAATACATAGCCATCTCAACAGATACAGAAAACATTTGACAAAATCCAACACTCTTATGATTGAAACAAGGAAAAGTATATTCAATAAACTAGAAATAGAGTGGGACTTCCTGAACCTGATAAAAGGCATCTATGAAAAACCCACATGTAACATTTAATGGTGAATGACTGAAAAATTTCCTCCTAAAACCATGAACAAGGTAAGTAAGGATGTCTGGTCTCACCACTTCTATTCAACCTGATACTGAAAGTTCTAGCTAGGGCAATTAGGCAGAAGGAAAGAAAAGATTTGGTTTAGAAAGGAAAAATTAAAACTATCTTTATTCATAGATGACATGATCTTATATAAACCAAATCCTTAAGAAATAACAAAGAGGGCTGGTGAGACAGCTCAGCGGCATAAGCGCCTGCCTGGCAAGTGCGAGGTCCTGAGTTCAACTCCCAGTACCCACATACGAAAAAAGGGCTGGTGATATTGCTCAGCGGCACAGGTGCCTGCTGGCGCACGAGGTCCTGACTTCAACCCCCAGTACCCACAAAAGAGGAAAAAAAAAAAGAACTTAAGAATAAACAAATTCAACACAGACTAGTGATAACCCTCCTATCTGAACTGTTTCCAGTTTTATTCTCTCCAATGTGTTCCACTGTTCCTCTTATTTGTCAGACTAATATTTATTAAGTGCAAATTATGGGCAAGGAATTTTTTAAGAGGAGTCTCTGAATTACTGCTTGTGTATTTTTTAAAATGCAATACCATGATACTTACAGAATAAAAGTTCAAATCAGTTGAACAGCATTTAAGAACTCCACAATCTGGCTTAATTTTTCCTTTCTTTCAGTGTATCTATCCCTAAATCATAGCAATTTTCAATTAAAGGCCTTTTATGCTGCCTGAAATACTCTTCTTTCCACATTTTTAACAAACTTATCCTATGCTTTTTCCACGTCTGACTTCAAATCCTTCATAAAACTTCATTTAAAATTAATTTCTTCCTTCCTTCACATTTTGTATCTCTATTTCAACATTTATTTTATTCTGTGTTATATTTCAGTTGTTTATATCCCTACACCCCAAGATTGTATCACAAGGTTCTGGAGCGCCTCCACAGAACAAGAGTTTCACAAAGCAGCCAATAAAACAGAAAATGTTTGTTGAGGCACTAAATAATCCTAGCATTTCATTTATTTTTGTCTCTTTGTACAATCTGATAAATTTAGGTAAGGGTGAATATTTTTTAAACTTCGATTCCAATTATAAGACATGATTCATTTTTTTATGAATAAAAATAATTTTAACTGGGAGTGGTGGTACACACTTGTAATACCAGCACTCTGAGGAGCCTCAACAATTTAGTGACTTAGTGATAACCTATCTCAAAATTATAAAAAGAAAAAGAAACTGCACCCTAGGTTCAGAACATCCCCAGTACCATACCAAAAAAAAAAGTATATATATATATATATATATATATATATATATATATATATATATATGTAGATGTGTGTGTGTATGACCATTATTTCCATGTAGATTTCACTGAAAATTTTAAATCTAAAATCTCCCTTTTAAATATTATCACAATTACTTGAATTACACTGAATATTACATGTTACATATACTAGAAAGTAAAAGTTCCCTCTAAGTTAACTATGATCTATACAACAGAATTTGAATCATTATGCAGTGAAAAAAATGTGTCCAATACTGTACACTACTTTGTACATCAGTTCTGCTATAATGTTTATTTTGAAAGCAATTTCAGCACGAGAATTACACATTTACTTATAGTTTCATCCCTGAAAAACACTAGGTGAAAGCAGATAACTGTACCTAGCAGAACCAAGTATATTAACTATATGTTCTTTTCTTGTGTTTTTGATACTCTGCCATCTGCAGCCTTGCTGGTCTGGGAGAGACTGTCCTTCCCAAGGCTAGTCAATTCTCAGGATTAACAAAAAACTTTCCGGTGAGCATACCTTTCAGTAGTAAACTAAACAATCCAAAGCTCATATTCCCTAAGTACCTCCTTTATTGCCTCTGACAAATGTGGCCAGTACTGTATTCATTACTTTTCCTTAATCACTTCAAATTCAGGTACCAGAACAACTCAGGACAGTTCCTGTACCTCATATTCCACTGAGATTACTGAAATTAGCCAATATTTATCCTACTTAACCTGCCTTGCCTATTACTTAACAAAGAAACCACAATACAGGCTCTTACCACATTTTCCTTCAGCTCTTTCTGCCTCCTGATTGATCTTGGTGTTTTTCCAAGTGGTCCTGCATGACATGGTATACCCCCTCTAGAATTGTCAGTAACAAACTACCTTTCTTTTCAGTGGCAGTTTCTACTGATTTGGTGGCCTCATCATACCTGCTACAGTAATGGTAAAACCTACCTTTTAAAACACCAACCCAAATAAAACATGCACATATACTTTAAACGTTATCAGCCACCTCAGTTCACTGCATGTTATATCTGCTTACTCACATCTGTGTTACAATTTTCATCTAAGTTCAGACACTTGTCTTCTACCACTTCACCATAACTCCTAAGTCACAACCCTTCCTATGTTCACTTTCTTAATGCGTCTTTAAAAGTAAAGTGCAGTGCCTGCTGCAGTGCTTATGTATTTGCTAGTCATTTAACATGTGTAAAACCATGCTCCCATTTTTATTATTTTTTTTATTTTTATTTTTTTTGGTGGGTACCAGGGGTCGAACTCAGGACCTCGCGCTTGCGAGCAGGCGCTTGTGCCGCTGAGCGATATCACCGGCCCTTTTTTCCCTTGTATGTGAGTACTGGGAGTCAAACTCAGGACCTCACTCTTGCGAGCAGGCACTTATGCCACTAAGCTATCTCACCGGCCCTTTATTATGTTCTTATCCTTTTTATGTATCAGTGATGAAATTTCTGAGTACTGTACTTCTAATTCTTTTTTTCCTGTAAGCCCTGTATAATTTCAAAAAACAAAGTCATTTTTAGGATTATATATGTTCGATAATGGCAGAACTGGCTGTACTTATATGTGAAGTTCACTACTATTCTCTAACAGAGACAGTGATTTTGTAAGCTGTGTACTTTTCCTCCAATTATATTGTAAATTCCTTAATAGAAAGACATCAATCACAAGCTTCTCTGGAATATAATAATAAATATCAATTTGCTACTAAGTCAAAAGAAAATGTTCAACATCCTCTTATTTTTTTGGTGTTGGAGATTGAATGCATTCTTTTAAATCAGGTTCAGGCTGGGAATATAGCTCAGCACTACAGTACCTGCCTGGCAAGCACAAGGTCCTGAGTTTGATTCCCAGCACCGAAAAACAACAACAAAGTCAGGTTCAGTGAGGTAATAAATATTCAATAAAATTCATTTTTTAATGTTCAGTTTGATCACTTTTGATATATGTATATACAGCATTAATACCACTATGACAAGAAAAAAAATATTTCTATTACCCAGAGAAGTTTCCACAGCCCTTGATCCAATTTCTGTCACTATAATTTTGCCTTTCCTAGAACTTCATATAAATGGACCACTATACCTTGTAGTCTTTGGTAGTTGGGTTTTTTTGTATTGTTATTTCCCATTTAAAGCTTTCTGAGATTCATCCATGTTAATGCTGAATACAACACAATTTGTTCATTCACCATTCACCAGCTGGTAGTCATTTAAGTAGTTTCCAATTTTTGGCTAATCTGAATAAATCTGATTATAACTATTAATTTGTGCACAGGTCTTTTGTGAGCAGACGTGTTTTCAACTGTCTTAGGTAAATTCCTAGGAGTGGATTACTAGTTAATGTACATTTAACTCATTTTCTTTTTTTCGTCAACATTCTGCAAAAACTTACATATGATGTAGCTAAACACAATATAAATGTTAAACTTTTCAAGCACATGAAGATCATTTTCTGAAAGACAAACTAAGCTCTTTTTTTGTAGCTATATTTGTGTAACTTGATAAAACTTTTTCCCTCAATAATGTCTGATACTGGGGCTGGTGAGATAACTCAGCGGCATAAGCGCCTGCCTGTCAAGCGCGAGGTCCTGAGTTCAACTCCCGGTACCCACATACAAACAAAGGGCCAGTGATATCGCTCAGCGGCACGGGTCCCTGCTGGCACGCAAGGTCCTGAGTTCGACCCCCCGTACCCACAAAAATAATAATAATAATAATAATAATAATAATAATAATAATAATAATGTCTGATACTGATCTTAATACTTGTTAGAAAATCTGATGTGTTGATGTGTTGGTGCTAGCCTGTAATCTCAAGCTACTCAAGAGGTGGAGGCAGGAGGTTTCCAAGTTTGAGCCCAGCCTGGGTAACTTAGCAAGACCCTATCTCAAGATAAAAAGGGCTGGGGATGTAGCTCGGTGGTAGACAGCCTCTGGGTTCAATCCCGAGTACCACACGCACCAAGAAAAAAAAAAAAAAAGAAAGGAAAGGGGAAGTAAAAGAAAGTCTGATGAAATATAACAACATCTGAACAGTTGGAAATTTATGAAGACTATCCAAATGTTTGTCTTCACATTTAATTCTTTCTATTTTTGGGGGGGAGGCGGTTTGAGACAGGGTCTCACTATGTAGCTCAGGCTGTCCTTGAACTCACTACATAGTCCAGGCTGGCCTTGAACTCCTGCCTCAGCCTCCCGAATGCTCAGATTACAGGCATGGATCACCATGCCTGGCACATTTAACTTTCTAAGATAAAAAGAACTAGCAGTTTCTCCTGATCTGGTGGCTTCATCATACTTGAATCCCAAACCTTCCTACCAACAAGGTGTGTTTCCATCTACATCTTCATCAATGTTTGGTGTTTGTGGTCAATCTTTTTTCTACTTAAGATGAATAGGACAAAACTTCACTGTGATTTAAGGTCACAGAAGTGGAATTTACAACTGAAAGGAGCCATGGAGTAAATCCTATCCTTTCAGCCAAGAAAACAACAGACAAGAAGTAGGCTGGGGAATTCATAACAGTTAAATCTTGGAAGTGGCCCATATGTCCATCAACAAACGAATGAATAAAGAAAAGTAGTAGTTACATGAAATGGAGTAAGCCCTATTCTCCCATAAAAAGATAAACTTGAGTCATCTGTAGGAAAATGGATGCACCTTGAGACCCTAATGTTAAGTGTAATAAATCAGACACACAAGCTTAAATATCACACTGTTTCTCTTATATGACAAATCCAGAGTAAAAAGAAAGAACAAAATAAAAGGCAGATAGGGCCGAGAATATAGCTCGGTGGCACAAGCACCTGCCTGGCAAGCAGAAGGTCCTGAGTTCAATTCCCAGTACCAAAAAAATTTTAAAAATTAAAAAAATAAAAGGTAGATAATAGAAAGTAGGGAGACAGATTAGTCTCAAAGGGGAAAGGAATTTAAGAGCTGGGGGGAAGGGTAAGGAATAGGGAAGAAAAAGGAATTGGGATATGTTATATACATGTAACAACTCCACACATGGAATGTAAACATTATGTACTATAAACATGTACTTGCCTAGAATGCATGAGTTCTTGGGTTCAATCACCAGTACTCCAAGCAAACAAACAAACAAGAATAATTTACAATATACTTCATAAGTATCTAAATACTGACTTCTAAGACACAACAAGCCTCTCTCCCCTTTTAATGAGGTCACATAATACATCTACTTTTCTATTCTTCCACTGTTTAATAATATAACCACTGTGTGTGGGGAGAGCAAGCTACAAGACAGTTACAATAAAATACAAAATTATTTTAATGTCTTTTTCATACACATACCAGTTCATGAATGATTTTGTTTGCAGACAATTTGGTTAGCTAACAGAAGCATGTAGCAAAATTATTTTTGTTTACAAACTCTGCACCGGGGGACAAACATGAATATGGCCATCTTTCTCACACAAACACAAACAGCTATCCTCTCCAAAATCATAGAGCAAATTAAGTTCATGAACCAATGCTGGGCATGGTGGCACACTTCTGTAATCCCAGCATTTGGGAGGCTGAGGTAGGACTGCCATGAGTTCAAGGCCAGCCAGAACCACACAGTGAGACCCTGTCTCAAAAAGGCCAAAAATAAATATAAACAAATCAAGGATTTTTTTTTTTAAAAAGGTACCACTACATTCTTACTCAGACTGATGAATTTAATCAGAAATAAAAAATGAAAAAAATGATGAGTGCTTTTCTGGTTTCTTTTTGTTTGTTTTTGTTTTGCTTTTCTTACATCATAATGGGAAAGAAAGAATTCTAACAGAAGAGACTAGCTAACATTTATGTAAATTTTAAAATCTTGCTGGGTTGATCAAGCATGGTGGATTATGCCTGTAATCCCAGCATGCAAGAGCCTGAGGCAGGAGGATTGCCACGAGTTCAAGGCCAGTCTGGAGTACACAGTTTAAGGCCAGCCTGCTCTACACAGTGAGACCCTCTCGAAAGGAAGGAAAGGAGGGAGGGAGGGAGGAAGGGAAAAAAAAGAAAAGAAAAGAAAAGAAAAGAAAAGAAAAGAAAAAGAGAGGGAGAGAGGGAGAGAAGGAAGGAGAAAGAGAGGGAGAAAGAAAGAAAGAAAGAAAAATATTGCCAGGCATGGTGGCACATGCCTGTAATCCCAGCACTCAAGGATGAGACAGGAGGACCTGCAAGTTTGAGTCCTGCCTGAGCTACATAGTGAGTTTAAGGCCACCCCGAACCACATAGTGACACTCTCTCCCCCCGCAAAAAAATTTTTTTTAAATATGAAGTTACCAAAAATCATTGTTAAAAACTGACAAACCAGGGCCGGTGAGATGGCTCAGCGGCTTAAGCGCCTGCCCGGCAAGCGCGAGGGCCCAAGTTCGACTCCCGGAACCCACATACGAAAAAGGGGCCGGTGATATCGCTCAGCGGCACGGGCGCCTGCTGGCGCGCGAGGTCCTGAGGTCGACCCCCCGGTACCCACCAAAAAAAAAAACAAAAACAAAAAACTGACAAACCAGCTTGCCTATAATCCCAGCTACTCAGGAAGCTGAGGCAAGAGGACCACAAACTGAAAGCTAGCCTGAGAAACTCAGCAAGACCCTGTCTGAAAATGGACTGTAGTGCAATGGTAGTGTGTCAGATCCTGGATTCAACCCCAACCACTACAAAAATATAAATAAAATCTATATATCTTCTAGAATTTGCCCTTTTTTCACTTTTCCTAGGGTGTATTCCTAGGTTTGTTACTCTCCAAAGGAGAAGTGTCGTAACATACCTGTACATGTATATGTACCAACTCCCCACAAGGAAATGTAAACATTATGTACTATAAACATGTAGTAATAAAAAAAAAAACACTTCTAACTCAAAATACTCTACTCAGAAAAATCTTCTTTCCGAATTTCCCATACAAAATAAAGTATTGGGGCCGGTGAGATGGCTCAGCGGCATAAGCGCCTGCCCGGCAAGCGCGAGGACCCGAGTTCGACTCCCGGAACCCACATACGAAAAAGGGGCCGGTGATATCGCTCAGCGGCATGGGCGCCTGCTGGCGCGCAAGGTCCTGAGGTCGACCCCTGGTACCCACAAAAAAAAAGTAAAATAAAATAAAATAAAAAATAAAAATAAAGTATGCCATTCTAATGTGTCCAATTCAGCAATCTAGAAACTTAAAAAGTTCTGTTTTGACATCTCCCTTTCCTTCACTCAACCCAATCCATTACCATGTCTCATAGCTTTTTTTTTTTTTTTTTTTTTTTTTTTTTTTTTTTTGTGGGTACCGGGGGGTCGACCTCAGGACCTCGCGCGCCAGTAGGCGCCCGTGCCTCTGAGCGATATCACCGGTCCCTTTTTCGTATGTGGGATCCGGGAGTCGAACTCGGGCCCTCGCGCTTGCCGGGCAGGCGCTTAAGCCGCTGAGCCATCTCACCAGCCCTTTTTTTTTTTTTTTTAATGTGGGTACCGGGAGTCGACCTCAGGACCTCGCACTTGCCAGCAAGCACTTGTGCCACTGAGCGATATCCCCGGACCCTTTTTTTTTTTTTCTTTATGTGGGTTCCAGGAGTCAAACTCAGGACCTCGTGCTTGCCAGGCAGGCGCTTATGCCGCTGAGCAATCTCACCGGCCCCATGTCTCATAGCTTTGTCCTCCTAAATTTTTCTCAACTTGGCCCACTTTCTTCCATCATCACAATCACTTCTTTATTTTTAAGTTACCACACTTTATCTCACTTGGGTTACTTACTGTAACAATCTCCTAAATGGTATCACTGCATATACTCTTGGCACCCCTCCAATCCATTTGTCTATTACAATGAGAATGACCTTTAAAAATGCAAATTGGATCATGTCATTCCCTCTGTTTAAAAGCATTCAATGTCTTTACACTGCACTTTGGTTGAAACAAAAATCCTTAATTGAAGCCCTAGTAGTTGCATGTTCAGACCCTACCTACATCTTTAGTTGCATCTGAGTCCCCTGAAGTTTTTCACTATATTCCCTCCTTCTTCCACAAAGCCTTTAACACATAGTACTTAACAACACTAATTAAGAAATGTATTGGGCCAGTGAGATGGCTCAGTGGCATAAGCGCCTGCCTGGCAAGTGCGAGGGCCCGAGTTTGACTCCCGGAACCCACATACGAAGAACGGGCCGGTGATATCGCTCAGCGGCACGGGTGCCTGCTGGCGCGCGAGGTCCTGAGGTCGACCCCCAATACTCACACACACACACACACAAAAAAAAAAAAAAAGAAATGTATTATCCGGCCGGTGAGATGGCTCAGCGGCATAAGCTCCTGCCCAGCAAGCGCGAGGTCCTGAGTTCAACTCCCAGAACCCACATAAAGGAAAAAAAGGGCCAGTGATATCGCTCAGTGGCACAAGCACTTGCTGGCAAACACGAGGTCCTGAGGTCAACTCCCGATACCCACATTAAAAAAAAAAAAAAAAAAAGAAATGTATTATCATACACTGGTTCCTCTTCAAAAAAAGATTTCTTAGAAAATTCTTGAGTTGGTAGCTAAATTTTTTGAGGACTTACTTAGGTGGAGCTAAGGGGGAAAACAACCAAAAAATAGTCACATTAACTAATTCTACATATAGTATACAAAATCTAAGTTTACATCTAATATACTGTGTAACCATGGGCAAATTTTAATTCTCTGATTTTAGTTTTCTTGTCTCTAAAATAGAGGAAATAAATAATTATGTCATGGAGGTTTTGTGAAAGTTAAATGAAACATATGTAAAGAAACATAGTATTTGATGTGAAACTTCTCATTTCTTTCAATTTCTGGTTATTATCTCCACTGAGAAACCTTCCCCAACCCAGCATTTTCCAGGCACAATTAACTGTGTGTGTGTGTGTGTGTGTGTGTGTGTGGGTGTGTGGGTGTGCTACTCCCATAAGATTTGCTTATATTCAACACGTACATGATCTGTTTGTACATCTATCTTACCTTATCACTGGATTAGAATAATAAAGGCTAACACAATTATTAAATGTAAATTTAAGTAGGAAAATATACAATATTAACGGTCACTCCAATATTACATTTTAAAGTTTTAAAAAGTCATGAAGTTATTCAATTGAATAACTATTAAATCAAAGTTGATTATAGGGCCGGTGAGATAGCTCAGAGGCATAAGCGCCTGCCTGGCAAGCGCGAGGTCCTGAGTTCAACCCCCCGTACCCACAAAAAAAAAAAAAAAAAAAAAAAAACAAGAAGTATTTCTAACATGACATTCTCCCTAACAGTGAACTAACTTGAAAGTTAAAAGGGGCAACAATTTGAAATATAATCTAAACTATACCACATCATGCCAAACCTGAGAATAAGCAGCAAAACATTTTTTTTTAGTACTGAGGACTGAACCCAGGACTCACACATGCTAGGCAAGTGCTCTACCACTGTACTATATCCCTAACCCTAAACCACTTTAAATTATTCAAGAAAAGATACATCTGCTCTCACTTATCTCCACAATAAGTTCCATTACATATAGAAATCCACTTTTTAAACAGAACTGCTAAGCATTCTGCCCTCCCTAGTGCTTCCAAAAGAAAACGCAGAAACTGCACACAACATATAGTACACGTTACATCTCTTCCTTTCAGTCACCACACAACTGAATAGACCCTCTCGTTAATAAATATTTGGAGGAGAGAAAAAGTCAGAAAACCAACCATTTATTTATTTATTTATTTATTTATTTATTTATTTATTTAGAGATAGGATCTCCCTATGTTGCCCAGACAGGCCTTGAACTCCTGGGCTCAGACAATCCTTCTACTTCTGCTTCCCTAGAGCTGGGATTATAGGTCCCACTTAAATCTTACAATTACTATATGTCAAATTAAAAAAAAAGAAAAACAGATGACCGGTGTGGTGGTGCACACCTGTATTCCCAGCACTCTGGGAGGATGAGGTAGAATGACTGCAAGTTCAAGTGCAGCCTGGGCAATTTAGCAACAGAGTGAATCCCTGTCTCATAATTAAAAAAAAAAATTTTTTTTTTAAATGTTGGGAACAGAGCTCACTGTAATGGCCCTGGGTTCAATTCTCACTACTGAAGAAAAAAATGATGAAAAAAACCAAAACAAAACAAAACAAAAAAAACACTATCTTTGTCTTTTTGGTTCAAATGGAAAAAAAGACTTCTAAATTTTCTCAAACCTCAACAAATAGCTTTTATTTTATATTAAAGTAAAATTACAAGATAAAAATGAAACTTTTTCTCCCTGTCAACAAGATTTGGTATATTGATTAGATCTTAGAAACAATTTCTTTCAAAATAAAAATAGGGGACATTGGGTGACAGATATAAACAAACTCAGAACTTTAGAGATACCTTAGTCATCTTTTAAATCAATATGTATGTTAAGGACAAGAACCTAAAGTGTTGAGTGGCTTGCGTAAGGTCACAGAACTGGAACTGTATCTACTAAGTGCAAGGTGGTATCCTGAATTAGATCCTTAAACAAAAAGAGTATTAGTAGAAAGTAGGTGGTTTAGTTAATAACATTCTATCATTGTTAACTTCTTAGATTTCATAAATATACCATGTTTATTTAAATTGTTACCATTAGAAGGTGAGTGAAAGATATAAGAACTCTGTACTAGCTTTACAATTTTTCTGAGTCTAAAATTATAAAATAAACATAAAAGATTTAAAAATTTTCAAATTATAAAAGTGATTTCAAATACAGAATGCTTCCCAAATGCTTTTGTTTCTATAAAAAATCCCAAATATAAACGCATTTAATATATAGAGATAACAAAATACAGGATACCTCCTTATAACCACCTCCAACCAAAAACAATTAAAAGAACTCTTTATTTTTCTGTTTAGTAAGAAACAGAACACTCATTCGATTCTTACTATATTCCAAACATTCTGCTTATTTAATTCTCACAACTGTCTTAAGATAATTATCAACTCAAATTAGGCTCAAACAATTTAAGTAACTTGCCCTGTCACATAGCTACTATGTAACAACCAGATTTCCACCAGACCTCAGTGTCAATTTTCTCTATATTACACAGGCATTTTAGCAATCTTTGTGTATGTAAAGGAAGTATTTCTTACTAAATTTTACAGATTTAATATCCACAGTGTTTTTCACATCAAAACCCTCACTGCCAATCTCACTGTCACTGTTTTATTTTTTTTATGTGGGTACTGGGAGTCGAACTCAGGACCTTGCGCTTGCCAGCAGACACTTGTGCCACTGAGCGATATCACCAGCCCTTTTTTTTTTTTTCTTTATTTGGGTACCAGGAGTCTAACTCAGGACCTCGCATTTGCCAGGCAGGCGCTTGTGCTGCTGAGCTATATCACCAGCCCACTGTCACTGTTTTTGTTCAAGGCTCTGTCACCTCTTGTCTGAAAGCCTCTCCAACAAGCATTTCAATCTTCAGTCTTTTCTCCTTTAGTCTGTTCTGTATACCTGTAAAGAACAATTGTTTTTTGGCCTTCCAATATCTGTTCCCAACTTTTGAATGGTACCGAATTGCTTAGCTGGAAATTAACTCTCCTCTGCCTAGGTACTCCTCATAAGAAACAGTAGTTTTCAGGAATTCTGATTTCTGAACAAAATAACATGTATGGAAGAAAATGGTTAGTGTGCATTCATCCTAGTAATATCCTGATTAGACTGTCTGTTCACTCTTGATATTGAGATGGCAGAAGTTACCCTACGGTGGCTTAGGGTCAGTGAACAACTTAATAGCCTTATGATAAATTTCTTTTTTGCTTAAGATTGTATCACTCTTTTGCTTCCAAAGACCCTAATGAATATATCATCCCTGATCATATAAGATCTCTAGAGCATCTTTAAAGCATTACTCCATCTTCCCACTCATGGCTTGTAACTTCCCAATTTTATAATCTTCTCCAGGGTTAATTTTCAGAGTTCTCCTGACATGGATCCAACTTACATTGCTAAAACTCATTTTGCACTGAGGGTATCATACAATATGTAGAGATCAAGTACCCCTTATATGAAATCCCTAGGACCACAAGTGTTTTACATTTCAGATCCTTTTGAGATTTTGCAATATCTGCACATATACAATGAGATATTTTGGAGATGGGACCCAAGTTTTAACAACAAACTCATTTATATCTCATATATACTTTACACATGTTGTATAGGTAACATGATACAATGTTTTTAGTTCATCTGCGTTTTGACCGCAGTCCATCACATAAAGTCAGGTGTGAATTTTCCACTCATGGCATCATGTCAGCACTCAAAAAGTTTCAGATTTTGGAGCATTTCAGATTTCCAATTTTCAAACTGGGAATGCTCAAATTTGATGTTATTCACTCACATTATGCTCACATTATCCCACAAAACCCCCATCTGTGCCTATAAATTTTATCCATTCTATTTAATTGTTCCCTTGAATACAAATTATTATTCAATTCTACTAACTGGGATACTATGGAAAGTATGGATACATCCACTTTATCTATTTTATTACATATTCTGTATTCTTATTTCTATGAGTTACATTCCTTCACTCTCCCAAAGGCAAAAGTGGGAGTGGGAATGTGTCAAGTGAGGAGAAGAAGTAAGGTCATAAGCTCAAGTTAAAATATTTTCAAAGTCTAATGTTTTACATTTGAAATTCAAGTGAATTCTGTACCCTAGAGTAGCACTATCCAATAGAATTTTCTGCATTGGTGACAGTGTTCTAAATAAATCTTGTGCTCGTGAATCCATACTCTTAAGTGAAATAAATCAGACACACATGTATAAATACCACATTGTTTCTCTGGTGTGAGAAACCAAAAGTGTAAATAAGGACTAAAATGTATAACAGGTATTGTGAAATAAGAGGAAAATGTTCAAATGGGGAGTGGAACAAGAGAGAGGGGAGGGGGAAAGGAAAGAAGGGAGAAGTTACCAAAAAAATAAGAAAAGAAGGAAAACATGGAAACAAAGTTTTGTAAATGGGGAGGAGAGGATGGGTTGCAGGCAGTGTAAGGGAATGTGGGGAAAAAACTTATATCATGTGGGCCGGTGAGATGGCTCAGCGGCATAAGCGCCTGCCTTGCAAGCGCGAGGGCCTGAGTTCGACTCCCGGATCCCACATACGAAAAAGGGGCCGGTGATATCGCTCAGCAGCACGGGTGCCTGTTGGCGCGCGAGGTCCTGAGGTCGACCCCCCGGTACCCAAATAAAAAAAAAAAAAAAAAAAAAAAAAAAAAAAAACTTATATCATGTACAGGTACAAATACTCTATGATGAATGTGATCATTATGTATATCTAAAATGTACCAATAAAATCTAATTTTAAAATAAATAAATAATAAAATAAAATAAATCTTGCGCTAATATGGTAGCCACTAGCCACATGTGGCTACTGAGTATTTGCAATGTAATTGCTGGAACCAAGGAACAGATTTTTATTTAATTTTTATTAAGTTTAAATTAAGTTATGGTAGGTAATGCCTACAATACTGGATGGCTCTGCTCTAGGATATAATCTATTTTTTGCTTGATTGTAAAATAATCAAGGAAAATATCAAGTTACTTAGGAACTTCCTTTATCTTAGTAGGATGCCACACCAGAATACCTGATTCAGAAACTGAAATTTAAAATTCTTAACGAAGTATACAATTCTCCCTTATATAAATCAAGGGTCTCTTACTCTATTTAACTTCTGATGTAACCTGAAAAAAGGACTGCCACCACAGATATGCAGTTCCATAAGGCACAAGACTTGGATAGCAGAGCGTAAACTGAATTTCAGCACTAATTCATCTGTTTAGCCAGATGCCCTTGACTTATACCCACACATTTCCACTATATTACATCTTTCCTCTATCCTTTTACTGTAGCTTAGAATGCACATTTTTTCACCTTTGGCTCAGCAAGTATTTCCTACATGTCCTTCTAGACTAATACACTTATTCTACTCCCCAAACCCCAATAAGGATTCAGTCTTTCCTCTGTTTCTGTAACATAAGAATATCTGTGATAGTGCATGCAACAAACTGGTTTTTCATTTTTTAAATATTTATTATTTATTTTTGCAGTACTGGAGACTGACCAGGCCCATACACATGCTAGCTAAGTGCTCTACCACTGAGCCACATCCCTTTGTCCTATTTATTTATTTATTTATTTTTGAGACAAAGTCTCACTAAGTAGCCTAAGTTGGTCTCAAACTTGCAATCCTCCTGCCTCATCCTTCAGTGTAGATGGGATTATAAGTGTGTGCCATGGCACCCAACTCACACTGGTTTATAATTACTGCTTTTCTCCACTGTTTCCCTACTCATGACAAATATACTTCTTACACATACAGAGTCACTTTTTTCATCTTTATATTTTCACTTACTAGACAGTACTTAAACACAGCAGGTTTCACATTAATGTAACCATAAAGGAAATTGAATCTTTCCTATGTAAAACACATGAGAAGTCACAGATCTTTAAACTGGGCTGGGGAGATAAGAGTGCTTCCCTAGAATGCACAAGTCCCTCAGTTTGATCTCCAGCATACCAAAATAGATAAACAAACAAACAAACTTTAAATTGGTCTTAACAGAATCTAATTTCACTTGGTTTTAGACTATAAGAACAATATTTTCAAATATAATTTTTAATTTGTCAATATCTCTCCTAACGTAAAAATTTTAAAGTGAACCCAAACAGTGTAAGAACTCCTGTATAAACCAAAGCCAGTAAGTATTTATTAAGAAATTTAATGATCTGACTTTTAAATAATTGCGCTGGTAACTATTACCTGCTTTTCATGGTGGAGACAAACCAGCATATCTTAATAGTACATTAATCTTTAGTATAAGAAAAGTAAAAATTGTTTAAATAATCTATGATGAAAAATTACAAGCACAATAAAACTTAAAATATTCAAAACTCTCAACCTATGCAAGTTGTTTCATACGTCAAACTTACTTTTTATTTGTATTTATTTTTTGTGTGGGTACCGGGGGTCGACCTAAGGACCTCACGCGCCAGCAGGTGCCCGTGCCGCTGAGCGATATCACCGGCCCTTTTTTCGTATGTGGGTTCTGGGAGTCAAACTCAGGACCTCGCGCTTGTCAGGCAGGCGTTTTTGCCGCTGAGCCATCTCACCAGCCCTCACCGGCCCTCAAACTTACTTTTTAAACAGTAAAAAGAGAAACTAAAGGTCAGCAGTCAATGAAGAAAACTTGTAGCCAAGCATGGTGGCACACACCTGTAATTCCAGCATTAGGGGAGGCCGAGGCAGGTGGATCACAAAGTAAAGCCCAGCCTGGCCATTTTAGCCATTTAGCAAGACCCTGTCCCAAACAGTAAAAAGGATTAGGGATGTAACTCAGTATGAAGGCCTTGGGTTTAATCCCATTACCACAGTTCAAAAAAATAAACACCTTGACAGGTAATCTTACACATGACATAAAATTAGATATTTCCTACTATTGTCCTTATTTTGTCCTTCAGGAAACAAAACTTCCAAAGAAACATATGTAGCTCGGCCGACACCTACACTTTAGCAGTCCAGGAGATCTAGATGAGTCTATTTCTCTGCCCACTACAATCTCTCTCCTTTACCCAAATGTTACTATGCTCTACACAGATGAAGATTAAATAACAGTGTGTGATTTGTAAGTTGTTACTTAGAAGCAACTATGATACTGCATGCTGCTCAATATGGTCCATAAAAGAAGCTTTCTATCTTCTGGAATTTTCTACAATATACAAACCACATAATAAAAAATTCAAGGTTTTTTAAGTGCTAGAAAGGAATACCAACAAGCCATTTAAGCCTCTGAATTGCAACTTTATTCAATTATTTATATTTATTATAATAGTAATTATCCTTATAAAAATAGCTGTTTCCATGAAAGAATTATATGCATTTATTTTAAATAATATTCTTTTGCTAAAGTAAAATGATGGTTCCTCCCTGAAGTACTGAATATACTGATATTTAATTTTATAGAGCTATATGTTGATTATAAACTATCCTAACGAGTTCATTTATAAAAATTCCTATATTTGAATGAACTATTCTGTTAAACAGGAATTTCAAAGATATACTTCATTTATCTCAGGACACAAAAAGCTTAAATTTTGTATTCATAAAAAAAGTGTTATTGTTGTGTGCCATTACGATCAACCAAAAACCTTGTCACAATACTGGTCATAATACTAAGAAAAAATTTAAACCAATCAAATTGTTTTTGAGGGCCAGTGAGATATCTCAGTGGCATAAGCACCTGCCCGGCAAGTGTGAGGTCCTGAGTTCAACTCCCGGTACCCATATACGAAAAAAGGGCCGGTGATATCGCTCAGCGGCATGGGCGCCGACTGGAGCGCGAGGTCCTGAGTTCGACCCCCAGTACCCACAAAAAAAAAAAAAAAATTGTTTTTGAAACTTGTTATATACAAATTTGGAATCAACTTGTACTTCTCAAGAATGATACAGTAGGGCCGGTGAGATGGCTCAGCGGCGTAAGCGCCTGCCTTGCAAGCGCGAGGGCCCGAGTTCGACTCCCGGAACCCACATACGAAAAAGGGGCCGGTGATATCGCTCAGTGGCACGGGTGCCTGTTGGCGCGCGAGGTCCTGAGGTCGTCCCCCTGGTACCCACAAAAAAAAAAAAAAAAAAAAAAAAAGAATGATACAGTAACTGGGACAAGATTTACCTTTCTGCTATGAACATGTACAAAACTGGACAAATATAAAACTACAGTTCAGACACTGAGCAAAAAACAACATAGGACTATGATCTTTGAAAGTAGCTAAATAAACAAGGTTAAATTCTATGGGTGTTGGCTTTCTGTCTGAAAACACTTTCTGGAATGTGATCTAGGAAAGGGGTACCGAGTAAAGTCTTACAGAGCTGGCACACAGAGATCAGAATTTAAGAAAGATGAACTAAATAGAGGGAAGGGAATTACCCACAGAAAAATTACATATTGTTCAGAAGACATTTTCAGGATTTGACTGAATACTAAGTTCCACGTGGATAAAGTAAAACTCCATAAGGCCAGGCAAAGATCAATGAGAGAAGGCTGAATTCTCATTCAGCTATTCATTCAGCTATTCAGATAGAGCTGACTCAATAGCCAGGCATGGTGGCATACACCTGTAATACCAGCACTTGGGAGGCTGAGGCAGGAGGATTGCCATGAGTTTGAGGCCAGCCTGGGCTACAAAGCAAGACCCTGTCTCAGAAATCTAAAGTAATAATAATAATAAGAAGAAGAAGAAGAAGAATAGTTTAAAAAATAAATAAAAATAAATTCTGACTCAACCACAATGGAGAGTCCTTGTTGAAGACCTACGGGATTCAGTAGAGAACCCAAAAAGGGTTTATCTTAACAGTAAAATTGGCCAGGGACATAGCTCAGTGGCACAGCGCCTGCCTGGCAAGCACAGGTCCTGAGTTCGATTCCCGTTACAAAAAAAAACAGTAATATTACATTAGCTCTAAAGACTCCTCTCCACACACCTCAATGAAGCTTAAAAATAGCCCGATTAGAGTGTAGCTCAGTGGCAGAATGCTTGCTTAGCATGCACAATGCCCTGGGGTTGGATCCCCAGTACAGCTAAGGAAGAAAGGAAGGAAGGGGAAGGGAAGGGGAAGGGGAAGGGAAGGGGAAGGGGAAGGGGAAGGGAAGGGAAGGGAGGAAGAAGCCAGTATGAAGAGGACCAAACTGACCCACACGAAATCAAAATAATAACTCTTTCAGGCTAGACCAAAAATGTAAAACTGACAACATATTAACATATCATACCTGATAAAAATTAAGACATGCCAATAAACAAACAAACTCTACAGGAAACATTCCCCATAACCAGTAGAAAAATAGCTCAACAAAAATAGGTCTTACAATGAAACAGAAATTGACAGTCAAGCTGGGCATATTGGTGCATACCGGTAAAACCAGCATTCTGGGAGGCTGAGGCAGGAAGATAACAAATTTGAAACTAGTCTGGGCAACTTAGTGAGACCCTGTCTCAAAATTTAAAGTGGGAGGGCTGGACATGTAGCTTACTGCAAAGGCCCTGAGTTCAATCCACAGTACCACATACAGACACATACATACATATACACACACACACACACAAAGAAAAAAATTAACAGTCAAAGGCATTAATTATTATGAATATGGTCAAGAATTTTCCTAAGTATACATAGTAATAAAAGAGAAAAAATAAAATGGAACTTTATTTTTTTTTAAAGAGAAGAAAAAAAAGAACAAAATTTCAAAACAACATAATAGGAGGGTAAGAATGATTAATACATTACGCATTGTTATCTTTAAATTAGTTACTCAGGGTACAAGATATCAGCATTCAATTGTCCAAACATTACTGGCACAAACCTTTCTCTTCAATAAACTAAGCAAAATTAGTGGTGTATCTACCTTAACTATCTTATACATATATATACAATTTTTTTCTTTTCCCTTCTTTCTTTTCCCCATTCCCCCTCCCACTCTCTCTTTCCTTTTGACCAGTTTCTTCCTGATTTACCATATCTATTGTACATTTTGGATCTTATTTATTCTTTCAGTTTCTCACACTAGGGAGACAATACAATATTTACACATGTGCGTCTGGTTTATTTCACTTATGAGTATTTTCTCGAGTTGCATCCATTTACCTATAAAAGTTTCCAGTTTATCCTTCTTTATGGCTGAATAGTACTCCATTGTATAAAAAAACCACATCTTTTTTATCCATAAAATGGAACTTTAAAACAAGAAAAATACAAGTATCAGAAATGAAAATAGGCCTGTTAGCATACCCAACCAATGCTGAAAGATCCATAAATTGGAAAAAGATCCATTAATACTGCATGGAGAAATGGTAAAAGATAACCAAATAAAAGCACAGACAAGCCAGGCATGGTGGCACACACCTGTAATCCCAGCACTCGGGAGGCTGAAGCAGGAGGATCACCGTGAGTTCAAGGCCAGCCTGAACTGCATAGTGAAACCCTGTCTCAAAAAGACAAAAAAACAGGGCTGGTGAGATGGCTCAGCGGCATAAGCACCTGTCTGGCAAGCGCGAGGTTCTGAGTTCAACTCCTGGTACCCACATACGAAAAAAGGGCTGGTGATATCGCTCAACGGCACGGGCACCTGCTGGCACGTGAGGTCCTGAGGTCAACCCCCGGTACCCACAAAAAAAAAAAAAAAAAAAAAAAAAAAAAGCATAGACAAAATAAAATACACATGTATAAAATCTCAGTGTGGAACAATAGTAAGTATTTTATGCCTATGGAGTACCACATAGGACAGTGAACTAAAAAAAAGTATTAGGATAACCAAAATTTTCTTAATTTTGATGAAAATTATAAGCCTACTGATTCAAGAGGGTCAATAAACACCACCAGGATAACTTCAAATCAATACCATGGCACACAGTAATCAACTTCCTGAAAAATCAATGATAAAGAGAAAGTGTGGCGATATAGCTCAGAGGTAGAGTGCTTGATTAGCAAGTGTGAGGTCCTAGGTTCAATCCCCAGCATCACTCATACACACACACACACCCCCCACAAAGTTTTAAATCAGGAACTATTTAGAGCTCAATCAATCTATCTATTTTGGTGCTGGGAATTGAAGCCCAGGGCCCTGTGCAATCTAGCCAAGTCTCAGCCCTATTTAAGGATAAGTCTAACATATGTGTAAGTGATTTGTATGCAGACAACTACAAAACACTGATGAGAGAAATCAAAGATTACTTGAATAAATGGAGAGATACAGAACAGTCATAGAGGAGATTCAATATTGTTATTGTCAATGCTCGCCACAATGATCCAGAGTTCAAGAAAATCCCAAAAGATCAGCAGCCTTTTTGTAGAAACTGACAAACCAATTCTAAAATGGATATTAAAAAAAAAAAAAAGCAAAGTACCTAAAATAGTCAAAATAATTTTGAACAGAGAATAAATCTGGAAGACTTGTCTGATTTCAAACTTACTATAAAACTATAATAATCAAGATATTGTGGGCCGGTGAGATAGCTCAGCGGCGTAAGTGCCTGCCTGGCAAGCGCAAGGTCCTGAGTTTGACTCCCAGAGCCCACATACGAAAAAAGGGTCAGTGATATCACTCAGCGGCACAGGCGCCTGCTGGCGCGCGAGGTCCTGAGGTCAACCCCCAGTACCCACAAAAAAAGAAAAAAGATATTGTGTGGCGCGGTCCACCGGCCTTGCAAAAAGAAAAGAAGATATTGTGGTACTGATGTTAAGGACAGAAACAGAAATTAATAGGAAACAACGGAGTCGTAGAAGTAGATTCACACATATACGGTCAATTAATTTTTGAGAAAAGTACGCAGATAATTCAATGGGAAAAGGATTATCTTTTCAACAAATGGTATGAAATACAATTTTGTCAAAAACCCTTCTCATCCTTGAAAAAAATTTACTCAAAATAAATACACCTAAATGTAAAATCTAAAATTAAATTTGTGTTAAGAAAGTATAGGACAAGCTAAGCACAGTGGTACATGCCTGTAATTTCAGCTCCTTGGGAGGCTAAGGCAAGACAATCAAGTTTGAGGCCAGTCTAGGCAATTTAACAAGACTATCTCATAAAAATAAAAATGGCTGGCATGTAGTTCAGTGGTAAAGAACCCCCATGCCTCAAAAAATACAGGATAACATTTTTTTGTGATTTTGGTTTATACATTTTTTTTTGGAAGTAGTGGGGATCAAATCCAGTGGTACTATATCCCCCACCCCTTTTTATTTTGTGACAGAGTCTCACTAAATTGCCTAGGCTGGCCTCGAATTTGTGATCCTCCTGCCTCAGCCTCCCGAGTAGCTGGGATTATAGGCATGTGCTGCTGCCACCATACCTGGCTGCAAAAATTTCTTTGATAAAAGGCAAAAGCAGAGCTGGGGCTGTGACTCAGTGGTGGTGCACTTGGCTAGCATGTATAAGGCCATGGATTTGATCCCAGCTCCATTAAAAAAAAAAAAAAAAATCAAAAGTACAACTCAGTAGAAAGAAACTGACAAATCAGACTTCATCAAAATTTAAAATGTCTTCCCTTTGAAAGTTAAAAAAAATTTTAAAAGCCATAGACTGAGACAACATATTTGCAAAACATGTATCTAAAAGAGTCATGCATATATCTTAAATAATGAATTCATAACTGAATAATAGGAAAACAAATACCCTACTTCAAAAATAGATGAGGGGGCTGGGGATGTAGCTCAGCACTTGCCTAGAATGCCCAAGGCCCTGCATATTTATTACCTACAAAGAGAAAAACAGTAACTTTACAATGGAGAAATGCAGCAAATACCACCTTAAACAAATCAGATTAATATCAACAGTACTGTGACATATTGAGATAATGTATCATACCCCTGATATCATGCACTGAGAAGGGTACAGGATAATTCTGAAGTATTCTTGACAAAAATATATATGCTCAATCTAATCATTAGAACATGCCAAATAAACTCAAACTGAGATTTTTATTTTATCTTATTTTTGTGGGTTGGGCATTGAACTTAGGCCTCCTGAATGCTATGCGAGCTCTATCACTGAGGTATTTCACAGCCCTCAGATTGAGAAACATTTTAAAAATTAAAATAAATTAAAAATATTTATTATTTAAAATAATAAATTACAGGCACACACCTGTAATCCCAGCATCCAGGGTATGAGGCAGGAGGATCACCATGAGTTTGAGGCCAATCTGAACTACACAGACAGACCCTGTCTCAAAAAAACATAAAATATGCCTGGTGTGGTCGCACATGCCTATAATCCCAGCACTCAGAAGGCTGAAGCCTACAGAGTGAGTTCAAGGTCAGCCTAAGACCCTTCCTCTCAAAAAAAAAAAAAAAAAAAAAAAAAAGGGCAGATGTTAAGTTCACACATTGAACTAATATTGATTTTCTTAGCTTGATAATTATTCTATGGTTATATAAGACTAAGAGGATCTAGGTGAAGAGCATACTTGTATACTTTGTGTAATTTTTAAGTCTATTGAAAAATTTAAAAGTACTAAAAAAGAGTGTGACTTTCATTAGTAAAATCTTCAGTTATAAGCCCCTGAGAGCTATGTATTAAAATAATAGTCCAAGATTTACTTGAATTTCTACAATTAATCCCATCAAATAATTATCAAATTTTTATAACTCTGATCCCTCTGTACTTAATCAATTTTTATAGTATAATAGAATATTATTAGCAAATGTAGAGATGTATTTTATTCTAAGCAATTATTGTAATACTTCTTTAAATAAAAGGGGAATCAGAGAGACCAAGACAGGGCTGCGACAGACAGAAAAGCAAATCATCCTTCAAAAAATGGTAAAGGGGGCCGGGGATGTAGCTCAGTGGCACAGCGCCTGCCTGGCAAGCGCAAAGTCCTGAATTCAATTCCTGGTACCAAAAAAAAAAAAAACAAAAGTGGTAAAGGGCTGAGGATGTGGTACAGTACATGCTTTATAATGTATACCAAGGCCATTGGCTTAATCTCCAGCACTAAAACAAAACTTATATTTCCTTTTTTTTTTTTAATGTGGGTACCGGGAGTCGAACTCAGGACCTCGCACTTGCCAGGCAGGCGCTTATGCTGCTGAGCTATATCACCGGCCCTCCCTTTTCTTTTTATGTATTTATTTTAAAAATTTTTTGCAGCATAGGGGAACAACCAAGAGATTTTCACATGCTAAGTAAGCATTCCACTACTGAGCTACACCTCCAGCCCCAGAAATATCAATTTTGACCATATGTTAGAAGATACAACAAGTCATTAACATTATGATTTTATAATGATCCATGTTCCACTACCCAAATATATACAATAACTCATAGGGGGAGGGGACCAACAAAATCAACCATTCTTACTTCTGTCAAGCTTAATTCAATTTGCTTTCATTGGATATAACTAGACAATTATCAAATCCAACTGGTAAGCCAAAATAATAATTCATCCAATATTTACTATGCTTTACAATGTGCTAGATGCTGAGGATTCAGAAACAATTAAATAGGAGAGACAAACATAGGGAAATTGTAATTTCATTTAACGAATATTTATTAAATAATAAAGACACAAATGTTGAATAATATAACCCTGACATAGAGGTTACCCTTTTGAGAAAATTAATGAGTTCAAAATTTACCTCCCTATTGTACCAAACAGGACACTGAATAAAACTCCAAGGAGAGAACCTAATTCAGTTTAATAAATTTTACTCAATTTTAAAATTAAACAAGGTTAAAAGACAACATATATACTTTCAACTGCACTGAACAAAGCCACTCAGTATGTTCTATTGTATTAATTTCCGATATATAACTGCCCCTTTTCTGACAATCCAAATAATTTCTGTAAGACCTCTCTGTAAATAAATGCTTTTTTCCATTAAATCTATGGTTATTTAAGTTTTAAAAAGTCTTAAATGTGACTACTTTCTTCTACACTTTGAAAATGTGAAGAACAGACAAACCATACCCTTTTTTCAACAGTGAATATCCTAGATACTTTCAGAGTATTCTACTAGAGGACTCATCTTTTTATCCTATCTTTATTTTCACTTGCTTATTTTTGTTGTTTATGTAACATATCATGTGTTTTTATGTTGCCCACCTGAAATTAAGTAAGTATCTATGATTTCAAAGTTGTGCTCTTTGGGTAGAAAACTGAAAAGGTATCTTCAATGCTTAGTCAAAAGACAATATTCAAATACTTGAAGGCAGAAAAGCCCCTAAATTATTTTATTAAAGTTTGTAGTTGTATATGATGTTAGAAGGGTCTTAAACTCTTTCAGACAAACATTAAACCAGTTTCATCGTATCTTCTCTTCTTAATTACCCACAGTACTTTTGTGTTTGCCAAATACTTCAGATCTTTAAAGATTTTTCTTGGTAAGTGAAGCATAACTCTTTGAAAATCAAAGTTTTATTTTAAGTATTTTCATAGAATATATACAAATAGCTAACAAGCACAGGAAATAGGGTCATCCTTAGTTATTACAGAAATGCAAATCAAACCCACAAAGAGTTACCACTTCACATCCAATAGAATAGCTATAAAAATACAGAGACTGTGCAGAAACTGGAACCTTTGTACATTTCTGGTAGCAAGGTAAAATAGTTCAGTTCATGTGGAAAACAGTGGGCAGTTCCTTAAGAAGTTAATCACAAATTACCATATGTCCCAGCAATTCCACTTCTAGGGATACACTCAAAGACTGAAAACAGGTACCCAAATAAATATATGCAGAGACATGTTCACAGCAGCACTATTCAGAATAGCTATCAGGTGAAAAACTGCCTAAATGTACATCGACAGATGCACTGAAAAACAAAAATTGCAGTGTATACATACAATGGAATATTACCCATAAAAAGGAATAAAGTACTGAGACATGCTACAACATAAATGAGGCTCCAAAACATGCTAAGAAGCTAAACACAAAGCACTGCCTATTGTATAATTCCATTTATGAGCCACAGACACCTTTGAATATTTAATGAAGTTACAGGTTATTACCCTAGAAAAATGCACACGTGTACATACATAGTAAATTGCATACAATCTAAAGAAGTTCACCAGACTAATGTAACCCACCCAAGCAATTCCCATAGGTTCAGCACTGAAGGAAGGAGGTGTACTAAACAATATTATCTCTATGTTCCTTTCCAGTTCTAAATCTCTTGATTCTACTGCAGACTAATACAGTGGGAGAGCCTCAAGACTTACACAGGTTCATAGAGTTGTGCCATGTTTTTTACTTCTTGTAGTTTTAAAAATAGTTGTCCTAGTTCACAGTCAAATTCTCTATGATTGCTAGTTGCTGTCCAACATTTAAGAGTACTTAAACTTTAAAAACTCAGTTAGATTCTATACTATATGTCCTAGGCATTATAAAGGAGGGATACAAAATAATGACGGGGCCGGTGAGATGGCTCAGTGGCGTAAGCGCCTGCCTGGCAAGCACGAGGGCCCGAGTTCGACTCCCGGAACCCACATACGAAAAAAGGGGCCGGTGATATCACTCAGCGGCACGGGCGCCGGCTGGCGCGCGAGGTCCTGAGGTCGACCCCCCAGTACCCACAAAAATAAATAAATAAATAAATAAAAATAAAGGAGGGATACAAAATAATGACAGTTCTGGTAAAATTTTAAGACAATTAAGTAATTACAAAAAAAGGAAAATATCTTATTAAGTACTAAACTGGGACACTGATAATGAGCCAAAAAAGAACACAGAGAAGAACAAGGACAGCGTAAGCTGGGACACTGGGGACAATTTCATACAAGATTTGAATGGACAGGGGTAAAGGACAGATGAGATCAAAAGGATACTAAAGAGACATAATGAACACAGGCAGAGAAGCTGTAATAAGGACTGTGTGCAGAGTGTGAAATAAGTTAGTAACAGACATGGAGGGATCGATCACAGATAATCTTAAAAACTAAAGAAAAAGCTGGGCATAGTGGTACACACCTGTAATCCCAGCTACTCAGGAGGCTGAGGCAACAGAATCACAAGTTTACAGCTTGGCCAACTTAGTGACACACTGTGTCAAAAAATAAAAAGAGCTAGGCTAGCATACATGAGGCCCTGGGTTCAAGCCCAGTACTGGAAGAAAAAAAAAAAAAGGATTTACTAATAAAAATAATGCATGGTAAAGAACAGATGTGGAGAGGGATCGCTTCTCTTTTGGCTAAGATCAAGTGCAGATGTGGAGAGGTGGTTATTGAGGAGGGAGAGAGAAGAGAAAGCCTGTGGAATGTTAGAAAGTTTCAAAAAAATTTTTTGCCTGTTCTTTTCCAGAGAGAGAGAGAGAGAGAGAGAGAAGGTAGGTAGGAAAAAAGAAATTTACTATAGCTTTAATCTGAGTGATAGACACATTTGTGAACTTTCGTGCTTTACTATTTGTATACAATACTACAATTAAAACACACACAAATAAGGTATTTGTGTAGGATAATACAGTAAATGCCTTTGTAGGTTTGAAGAAGTAAAAGGATGTAGTCTGGGAATGTAGTTCAGTGGTACAGTGCTTGCCTAGCGTTCATGAGGCACTACGTTTCATCCACAGCACCACCAAAAAAAAAAGTGCTGTATTAGGACATAGGTCTTACAGTAATCCACAGAAGGATCTAAGGATCTGAACTGGAAGAGGACGAGACCATTTTAAGTAATACAGAATTAAGATAATGCCAACTAACACCATATAACAATATGCCAGGTACTGTTCTAAAATCTGTACATATAATGCTCCTAATCTTCTTAAAAATGGTATGTGAGGGGCCGGGGATATAGCTCAGGAGCACAGTACCTGCTTGGCAAGTACAAGGCTCTGAGTTTGATTCCTATACCAAAAAAAAAAAGGTATGTGAAAAGTATTATTATTCTCATTATACAGATGATAAAACTGAGGCCCAGAGAGATTGATTTGCCTAACTTCACATGCAGTAAGAATATCCATGACAAACCAGGCATGGTAGCACACATCTGTAATCCCAGCACTTTGGGAGGCTGAGACACGAAATGAAGTTTGAGCCCAGTCTGGGTAATTTAGAAACTTAGCAAGACCCTGTCTCAAAATAATAGAAAGCAGCTGAAGATGTAGCTCAATACAAAGGCCCTGAGTACTGGGGGAAAAAAACCATGACAATAAACTTTTTCACCACACCATATCACATACATACTCCTAAATATACAACGAAACAAAAACAAGACTGCTAACAAAAACAGGGACTAAAGTGGCTTTCATAGGAATAGAGTGCATCCAGAAGCAACAGCCCTTGTCCTCAACCTATGTGAATGTCAGCACCATCCTCTTACCAGAGATCCCACCTGACTATAACCTTCACTCGGCACTTAGACCATCAGCATCATCACTCTCACATCCCCTACTCCTAAAAGAAAGCTTCAAGTAGTTTCTCACAAGAATGTTACAGATTCTAGAAAAAAATAAAGAATGAAACATTTCAAAAGAAGAAATACCATGACTTCATAACCTACTGTATGAATACAGACAGAGAGAGAATAAAAAACAATCCCTAAGTTTCTTACTTGGAAGACTTCAGAAATGCCACTAACAGAAATGAAAATGTGTCCATAAAAAAGGTCAGTACAGAAATGTACAATAAAGTTTTATTCATAAAAGCCAAGACCCAGAAATGACTCCGATACCAGTAACAGGTGAGTGGATAAACCAATGGTAGTATATCCAAACACTAAACTACTATTAAACAATAAAAAGAAATGAACTACTGATACATGCAATGACATGGAAAAATAACACAGACATTATGTCAAAAGAAAGAAGCCAAACAACTAGTCATGGTAGTGCACACTTGTAATCCTAGCACTCTTGAAGGCTGAGGCAGGAGAATCCTAAATTCCACTCCAACCTGGGCAACGTAGCAGCTTAGAAAGATCTTGTCTCAAAACAAAAAAATCAAGCACTATAGATGTAGCTTAGTGCAAAGACCCTGGGTTCAATCCCTGGAGCTGTAATACAAATAAATAAATATTTTTAAGAAAAGAGCTGGAGATGTAGCTCAGTGTGTAAGCTTAGTTTGTACAGGATTTCAATTACCACTACTGCAAAAAAAACAAACAAACAAACAAAAAAAAAACGTTTTTTTTTTTTTTGAGACAAGGTCTCACTATGTAGTTTGGGATGGTCCTGAACTCACTATCCAGCCCAGACTGACCTCAGACTCACAGCAATCCTCCTGCCACAGCCCCCCCAAGTACTGGAATCACAGGCATGCAGCCACCATGACCGGCAAGATTTTTTTTTTTTTTTTTTTTGTGGGCACCAGGGGTCGACCTCAGGATGTCGTGCGCCAGCGGGCGCCCGTGCCGCTGAGCGATATCACTGGCCCGTTTTTCGTATGTGGGTTCCGGGAGTCGAACTCAGGCCCTCGCACTTGCCAGGCAGGCGCGTACGCTGCTGAGCCATCTCACCGGCCCCCGGCAAGATTTTATATCATAGTTATTTTGTGTTTTTTAACAGGTATTTCATATCTTGGCAATAAAACTATTTTATTGTTAATGATTCCCACCTCAACAATAGTCACAAAACATTTAAATGTTTGCTTACTGTATCTACTACACCATTTGTATCCTGATATACTCCATCCCATTATGTAAAAGGCCAAATGAAAATCTGTATTTACAAGGCTCTTAAATTAACCAGATCCCCTGATGAATCTACTTGTTTAGAACAAATGTGGTATAAAATATTCTGAGACTAATTCTCCAACTTCAGGTGACTTTTTTTTTATGTGGGTACCGGGAGTTGAACTCAGGACCTCGCGTTTGCCAGCAGGAGCTTGTGCCGCTGAGCGATATCACCTGCCCTTTTTTTTTCCTTTATGTGGGTACAGGGAGTCGAATTCAGGACTTCACGCTTGCCAGGCAGGCACTTATGCCGCTGAGCTATCTCACCGGCCCAAGATGACTTGTTGAAAGAATATATTTGTACTTAAAAATCTGCATTACAAATCTGATAAATAAAAATGACAGTTATCTGATTCCTCAAGTTTCCAAAGCATGCAACTTCCAAACTAAGTCTATTCATGATGGTAAAAATAATTTCATAAATAGTATTTGTCCCCACTTATAGGCAAAAAAAAAAGCCAGTCTGATTTCAATATTAAAACCACTAAATAAAAAAAAAGGAAAACCATTACCCTTATTATCTAACTCATTATTAAATAATAAACAACATCTACCTTGTATGTATTATAACCAGAGAAATAAAAATGCATTTGGCAATAATCCATTATTTAGGGTTTTGTATAACATCTTTTATAACAGCAATAAACTTCCGTGAAATTTAGAACCTTTCTAACTACCTAATACTTATTACAAAAACAAACTCATTTGCATCTAAAACTATACTATTCTTGGGGCCGGTGAGATGGCTCAGCGGCTTAAGCGCCTGCCCAGCAAGCGCAAGGGCCCGAGTTCGACTCCCAGAACCCACATACGAAAAAGGGGCCAGTGATATCGCTCAGCGGCACAGGCGCCTGCTGGCACGCGAGGTCCTGAGGTCGACCCCCCGGTACCCAGAAAAAAAAAAAAAAAACTATACTATTCTTGGAACACAATGGCTATGGCCAATCATTTTATTATACATTTGTATGCATAATCATTTCAATCAAAAAACTCATGTAAACAGGAAACACCCAAATTCTATACTTCCTATTACTGGCAATCAAGTTTCTCTACTAAAGGGTACTTCTAAATAAAAATATTTTCACATCTTTTCCTTCTCACAATCTTTTTACTGTCCCTACCACCACCACCAAAACTAGGGGCTGAACCCAGGGTCTCAAGCATGCTAGGCAACAGCTCCATCACTGAGTTACTTCCCCAGGCTTTTTTATTTTTTTAGACATAGGTCTCACTAAATCACCAAGTCTAGTCTTGAACTTGCAATACTGCCTCCCAAGTAGCTGGCATTACAAGTGTGCACCACCCTACCCAACTAATTTTTTTCCCCTATCATATTCCCCACATTATTAGTAGCAAAATAAGCCTAGATGGCAGAGAGGAGGTTCGGACAATCCTTCTATTTTTCATTCAACTTTTGTGACAATATATAAGCATTCACATATAAAACACAAAAATACTATGTCACTACTAAACTGAAGTTTAAAAGCATTTTTTGTTTTCATTTTGTGCTACTAGGGATTTAACTCAAGCCTTGCACCTGCCAGGTACGTGCTCTACCATTGATCTACACCCCAAGCCCACTTATTTTGAGACAGATTTTTGCTAAACTGCCCAGGCTGGCCTTGAACTTGAGTTCCTCCTGCCTCACCCTCTGAATAGCTGGGATTACAAGCATGCACTACCATGCCAGGCAAAAGACCTTTTAATTACTCCTATTTTCAAATTATTTGTTCTTTTCTAGAGAATTGAAAAATTATTACTAATAACAACTATATGTCAAAGTAAAGGATCTGAAAGGTAGCACATTACATTGTCTCTTCTGGGACTCAGAACCCTTCAATTCTAAAAAGCAAAGCCGGGCCGGTGAGATGGCTCAGCGGCATAAGCGCCTGCCTTGCAAGCGCGAGGGCCCGAGTTCGACTCCCGGATCCCACATACGAAAAAGGGGCCGGTGATATCACTCAGAGGCACGGGCGCCTGCTGGCGCGCGAGGTCCTGAGGTCGACCCCCCGGTACCCACAAAAAAAAAAAAAATAAAAATAAAAAAATAAAAAAAATAAAAAGCAAAGCCAACTGTAGTAACTACTCATATCATGTGATGATCTCTATAAAAAAATCACAATCATCTACTATTTACACAGCGTAAGATTAAACACTACATATTAAACATTATAATATACTATACAGAGTTTCTGCGCAATAATGAGAAGTTTCCTTATTAAGTACAATTACAGGCTAGTAAGTAATTTTAGTTTTTACAGTCAGGAATATGGATGCTTTTGGCAAAGACACAAACTTTTTCCCATTTTCAGTGACACTAAATTCCTATGTCTAAGGCCGGTGAGATAGCTCAGCAGCATAAGCGCCTGCCTGGCAAGCGCGAGGTCCTGAGTTCGACTCCTGGTACCCACATACAAAGGAAAAAAGGACCGGTGATATCACTCAGCGGCATGGGTGCCTGCTGGCGTGTGAGGTCCTGAGTTCGACCCCCGGTACCCACAATAAATAAATAAATACATACATACATACATACATACATACATACTACATAAATAAATAAATTCCTATGTCCAAAAAAGAAAAACCTGGACTTTGTTTAGTAATGCTATTCACCAACTTTTTCTGAAACCACTTTCTCAGTCTCATTGGGAATAAATTTGTAGAAATCAATCCAAAATACAAACTAAAAACTCAAAAATACTACCATGAACCAAGCCAGGGATGGTAGTGTATACCTATAATACCAGCACTCTGGGTTATGGTTAGGGTTATTTAGCATATTAGTCACGTAATAAATTTTAATAAACTACATATTGTAATTAATATTTTTAAATTAAATTTATTCTCTGAAATAAAAATAAAAGATAGTTTAATCTGCTCCAAATAAAAAGTTCTCTTACCCAGGTGTGGTGGTGCATACCTACTGTCCCAGCACTCTGGGAAGTTAAGGCAAGAAGATCACAAGTTGGAGCCTGGCCTGGAAAACTTAGTGATTTAGCTCACTTGCAGTCCTGCCTAATTGAGAGGCTGAGGCAGGAGGATCACTTGAGCCTAGGAGGGAGGCTGAGGCCAGCCTAGACAACATAGCAAGACTGTCTCAATTCATGAGAAACTGAACTCACATGTAAGGTATGACACATTTCCTAATATAAAAACCTCAGAAATTATCATCATTCTCACAACTGCTGGTACCCCACCAGAATCTTTTAGACAAAAATCCTTAGTACTCTTCAATTCTGAGACCTAGGAAACTGGAAATATAAATAGGCCCAATATGACTACCAAATAGACTACAGACGGTATCAGTAAAGACTGAAAGAGTTGTTGAAAGAAAAAGGAAAAAAATAAATACAAGCATACTTCAGAGATATCAGATTAGAAGTAAAAGGGGACTAGAGGCTTAACATAGTGGTAGCACATTTGCCTAGCATGCATGAAACCCTAGGTTAGATATCCAACACGGGGGAAAAAAAAAAAGGAATGAGAAAAAAATGAAATTTCAAAATAAAGTTAACTTTGGTATCCAGAACATCAAAAACTACGGCAAACAAAAGTTTCCCATAATAATGCTTACCATTACTTACATACCACACTCTTGACATTCACCATCATTTTTTAAATTGTTATTGTGATTCACTAAATTGAATTCACAAACCATGAGTGGGTCACAATCTGTAAGAGGAACTGGCAGTCACAGGAAAAGCCTTGCTTTCCTCTGAATATCTATCTTAAGAAAACTACAAGGGCAGGGACAGTGTCTTAATGCACCTAATAATCAGTTTGTTGAATGAATACATTTTGGAATATAAAGCACTCTCAAGGTGAAGCAGACCTACAAAGATCATCTAAATAAAAAGGCTTTTAAAAAAATGAGTATTCTGGATGTCTTCAAAGCCAGAGATGATAAAAAGGATGTAGAAATGTGATAACAAATTTTTTCTTAAATAAATGAAGTACCAAAGAGGAGGGGAAAGAAACTCATATTAGGAACTGGGAATAAGCGCAGTGGTGGCAAAATACACACATGCACAAATCCTTCGGTTCAATCTCCAGTACTCCTCAAACAACAACGAATACAACTCACATTAATATTAAGTAATACATAGTAATTCATTATAAGTAAAAAAGTAAGATACCCTTATAATCTAACCATTTTTCTAAAAATATGTCAGATTCTGGACTAGGGATATAGCTCAGTGGGGTGATGACTAGCATGCCCCTGGCACTGGGTTCAATCCCCAGAACTGCAAATGTCAGATTCCAAAAAGTATAAATCAACTTCAACTCAAATTATGGACTGCAAATCAGATGTGATGGCGCACATCTATAATCCCTACTACAAGAGGCCAAGCAGGAGGACTGGAAATTTGAAGTTTACATGGGCAATTTTGTGAGGCCTTGTCTCTAAATAAAAAGGGAGTGGGGATGTAACATGTAACTCTGTAGTAGAGTTCAATCCCAAGTACTGGGGGAAAACACACACACACACACATAAATAAATTCTGTGTATGTGTGCTAGGGATCAAACCCAGGCCTCAGGCCGGTGAGATAGCTCACCAGCATAAGCACCTGCCTGGCAAGCAACTCCTGGTACCCACATATGAAAAAAGGGCCAGTGATATCACTCAGCGGCACGGGCGCCTGCTGGCGTGCGAGGTCCTGAATTCAACCCCCAGTACCCACAAAAAAAAACAGGCCTCACACATGGTAGGCAAGCATTCTACCACTTAGCCACACCCCCAGCCATTCTTGGTTTGTTAGTTGTTGTTTTTGTTGTTTGTTCTATTTTGTTTTTTATACATGGGTATGTTGAACTCAGGACCTCACACTTGCCAGGCAGGCGCTTATGCCGCTGAGCAATATCACTGGCCCCCTTTTTTTTTTTTTTCCTTTATATGGGTTCCAGGAGTCGAACTCAGGACCTCACGCTTGCCAGGCAGGTGCTTTCACCACTGAGCCATCTCACCAGCCCCACTTGTTTTGTTTTTTGAGGCAGAAACTTGCCATGTAGGTTAGGCTGGTCTCAAACTCATGATCTTCCTGTCTCAGCCTCTCAAGAGTGCTGGGATTACAGACATGTATGGCCGACCACACCTTGCTTCATTCTTAAATACTGGACTTCCAGTATTCATTCATAAACATTTATTAAGCAGCTAGTGCATGACAGCACAAGTTTTTAAGTGCTTATTATCTATCAGGCAATATGTTATGTACTTAACAAGGATTACCCTATTTTACAGCTCAGTAAAGATACTATTCTCATATTATCTATAGAAAAATGAAGCTTAAAAAGTTAAAGTAACACAGCCAGGCATAGCGGCACACACCTATAATCCCAGCACTCTGGAGGCTGAGGCAGGAGGATTGCTGTGAGTTTGAGGCTAGCTTGAGCTCGTAGTAAGTTTAAGACCAGCCTGAATTACAGAGCAAGATGCCATCTCACACACAAAAGTTAAACTAACACAGCTAATAAATGGTAACGTTAAGATAATACTAAGTGCCAGAAAGTTTTGTTTTATTATTTCATAATTTTCTTCTCAGAAACTAAACTTTGCATGTCTTTCAAAATATTGCAGTAATTCACCTACATCCTAACTTGCATAAAATTATTTGATCAAATAATTTATCAAGAAGGAAAAAACTGGCCTCTTTTCACCTTAAAGGTAAATTAGAGGGCAGTTAAATGTAGTTACATTAGCTTTTTTTTTTTTTTTGAGACAAAGTTAGCCTCAAGTGATACTCCTGCCTAAAAATTAGCACTTTTACCAGGGTGTGACACATCACTGTGCAAGGTACTTACTAACCTGTACTTTTATTTATGCCAAGTACTTACATTTTGAGCACTCTTCCACCTTTTACGGACCACTTAATTTTTTCACTAAGTAAGAAGGTACAGCCTTGCCGGGCGTGGTAATCCCAACACTTGGGAGGCTGAGGCAGAAGAATCATGGAGAGTTCAAGGCCAGCCTGGGCTACAAAGTGAGTTCAGGTCCAGCCTAAATTATACAGCGAGACCCTGTCTCAAAAAAAAAAAACAGAGAAAGAAGGCACAGCCTTAGACTGCAGTTCAGAACAAAAAAGTCTGTTTCTAACACAAATGGAAGGGACTGATAAATAGAAATAACCTTTACTATATGACGACAGAACAACTTAACTTTTTAAATACTTCTAAGCCCCTCCATATGTTTTAATTCACAGATTTTTTTAGAAGACATGAGACTTCTTTAATGAAATTAAATATCAATTTTCATAATACAACTTCAAATACTTTAACCCAACAACTGGAATATAATGGAATGGAACACAACAGGTTGTATCTTCTCACCTCCCAACCCCTCCCTCCTACTTCTCCTACCCCTCACCCCACCCCATTCAGAAGATTGAACCCAGGGCCTTTGCACTGAGCTACATCCCCAGCCCTGTTTCTATTTTTTAAATTGAGACAGGGTCTGGCTAAGTTGCTCAATTGTCCAGTTGCCTTGGTGTTCCAGAGTGCAGGGATCACAGGTGTGCACCATCATGCCCAGCTCTCACTTATATTTTGTAATAGGAAATCTTGAAAAATATAAAGATAATCCTTCCATGAACAAATTCAGAAACCTAGTTGGCACTCTGTTTAGAGGAACAGTGTCAATTTTATATAAGACTTGCCTGCAGAAATCACACTTTTTAAAAAGAGTTTCACTGATATATGATCCTGAACTGAATAGCAGTCCTTAAGCAATACGTACAAAAAAAAAAAAAAAAAAAATCCTAATTTCTAAAAGGTTAAATTAAATTAGTATAACTGCAATTAATTGTTTTAAGTAATAGACACAGCAGACATAGTGCTGGTCCACACCTGTAATCCCAGCTACTCTGAGGCTGGAAGTTCCAGGCCAACCTAATCAACGTAGGGGAACCCTGTTTCAAAAAGATCTAGGGATATAACTCAGTAAAGTGTCCCCAGGTTTGATCCAAAGGACCATACACACACACAAAAGACATTCCTGATAACCAAAAAGAGATATAAAATAATTGGCTTTAATACACAAATCAGCCAAATGCAAAAGAGAACTTATTTCCAGGTAATATGAAGAACAGATTAATCTTAACTCTAATTTCAATTCAACAGTTGGCCCTTAGATAACTTCTGGACTTAAGTATTCATGTCTATTAAGAACAAGGAAATTATTAAATTATTTGTATCCAGTCTTTCTGGTATCCTATAACTAATCCATTTTTTTCTTATTTGTGGAATGACATCCTAACATCAGGCCAAATACCACATATATGTCTTGACAGTAAGCTTATTTTATATTAACACATTCAATTGGTTGCCATGTCCACAGCTGTCAAAAAAATCCATATTACAGAAAATACAACAGTCATTTTCTATTTAATTCAACCTTTTTTTGGGTCTGTACACTGCTGCCTCTCTTTAAGTCTCTCAGAGGCCTGGGGATGTAGCTCAGTGGGAGTGTTTGCCTTGCATGCAGAAGGCCCTGGGTCTGATCCCCAGCACAGCAAGGAAAAACAAAAAACTCTCATCAGAGTTTACATTTATTTGAGATACTATCCTTTGGTTTGGAAGCAATGTTTTGTAACTGTTACGATAATCTTAGCCTATTAAAGGCCTCCAAACAAGTTGATTCTTACACATTCTTCCATGTATAAAACATAAGAATTATAACAAAATTAACAAATCTGATATCAGAATGCCAAAAATTAAGTCATTAAAAGAGAATCCAGAGAAAGAGCCAGTTGTGAAAGAACAGGAAGTGATGTACACTGTCATTTTCTAGATGAACTATTTAGAAACATAAGAAGTGCCATACTCATCTGGAATTAACCCAGACTAATCACTCAGTATTCTCATTCTGACAGTGCCATCAGAGGTCATCTGAAATAACCCTCAGACAGTTTTTCCTTAATAATAAATTTATCATAGTTATCATGAACACAATTTTAATACTTTTAGGCAATTCCTACTAGCTATGGAAAACAAAGTTTCTTTTTGATTATGATAAAGAGTAGTACCTCTTAGTTCTAGTATGCTAACATATATCAAGTAGTTAACCCATACCCTGTGTACATTCTCAAAGTCTGTAGCCATAATTGATAAATCCTGTCTTCCTGCATCTTTCCAAGATAAAAGCAGTCACTCTTTACTGAGCAGTATGCTTGGATTTATACATGCTAAAATATATGAATTCACTACCAACAACAAATCATAATACAGAAAACTGGGGGCCGGTGAGATAGCTCACCGGCATAAGCGCCTGCCTGGAAAGCGCGAGGTCCTGAGGTCGACTCCCGGTATCCACATAAAAAAGAAAATTGGGCTTTATGGTATCATTTGGTATATAGGAGAAAACTCTGCACATCACAATGTGCAGTTTTGGGCCATGAAATAAAGATTTAAATGAACAGTGCTGTTAAGCAAGTTAAAATGAACATCAAAAGAAAATAAAAGTAAAGCAAATTCTATATTGTTCAGAAAAAATAAAACTACATCAGTATCATGGAATAAAATGACTCAGAAACTAAATTCGTGCCTAGCACTGTTGCTAACATCTTTAAGTCCCTGTATTCAAACAGGTTTCAAAATGTAATACACCACATACAACATTAAATAACATAAATGCAGAGGTATTTTAAAATAATTCACTATGGAAAGCTTAAATAGTAAGCTTTACTTGTTAGTAAAAGAAGACTACTAATCTACAACATATTTTAGTCATTTCATCACTTTGTGAAAAATTATTTAATTCTACTAATACTCACATATGGAACATTTTTAAATCACTAGTAAATCTAAACACGAAGAAAAAAAGGTACTGGCAGCACATCAAGACTCCTTTAAGACTTGAAGACTACTTTTTGGTCGCAAAAAGCACTTGTTAATTTTATTTATTTCCACTCTGAGGACAAAACCAACAAGTACTACTGCAAATCAGATTATTTAAAAAATATATATGACGAGGCAAGAGTGAAAAATATGACTACAGAATACAGATCCATCATAGTATAATTTAGCAGATTAGTTTACTATCCTGCATTTCCTTAAGAAACAGAACGTTTGCTACAGAAAGGATTGTAACCTAATCATTTTCAGAAAATTCCAATTTCAATATTACACAAAATAGTATTAACCTTAAAAATTCACAGCCCAGGGGCAAATGTCCATAGACAGCCTCTCTGTATGCAATAATCTTTAATAATTTCTTCAAGAACTACAAAAGCCACAGGAAGAAAAAAGAAAAGTGAAATTGACAGGATACAAATTATTTTATTTGAATCCTAAGGAAAATTCAACCTGCTCAAAAAAATGTCAATCCAGATATTTCTCAAAAAGAGGGAGCAAGAAAGACATCAAGTGTTCTAACATGAGAAGGGTCCCCTCGAGAAGCCATATCCCTCAACGATAACAACAGGAGCAGATACACTTCCCATGGACAGTTCAAGGGAAAAGTATTAACGGAACTGTTATCAATTTAATATCAAAGGAAAGAGTAACCTTTCCAAGGGAAGCGCCATTACACTTCCCTCTCCTGCTCACCCTCCCTTCAGTGTATACATGGGTCTGTGTATGAAGAAACTGCCTTGGACTTCTGCAGCACTGCAGTAGACTAGAGGTTGAGGAAGGGGGAAGGGTAGGGGGAGAGAACCGCTTCCATCACCCCTACAGAAGAGGGATACAGACTTCCTGCGGGGGAGGGGGTGGAATCGACCCAGCTACCTACTCCTTTCCCAAGTCTCCCTTCCCAAGAATACAGTACATAGACACTACAAAGGAGGAGCGGGAGTAGAGGGACCAGAGCGAAAGGGACCTCGCGCTTTTAAATCGGGGTGTACCTCAACCCAGGCTCGCAACGAGGGCCACACCTTCCTTGAAACATACCCTTCCACCACCCCTTCCGGTGACCCTCAGGAAAAAGGAATGTAATTGCTCTCGCTCCTCAAAACAGAAGGGCACCCAGCTCACCAGCTTCTTCACCCCACCCACAGAATCAGACCCTCCTTGTCTGCTTCCCCCACCCCACCCTCACATCTCTTCTTTCACACAGAGGCCTCAGTGGGCCGAATTTCCCCGCCCCCTCCATGTCTCCCTTTCCCAAAGCAGAGGTGCCCTTACCCTTTCGCCGACAGGTCTGGGGCGGAGGAGGCAGACCCCGCAGAGCTCCGGTGGCCGTTACGCCGGAGCGCGAGGAGTAAGGAGGAGGGGGCGCAGGAGACAGACCGTCCCCCCCCCAGCCCCAGCGAGCCGCCCAGCCCAAGCTCTGCGACAAGGGGCGGGGGGGGGATAAGGGGACGACCGGGGTCGAGGAGGCGCCCTTAGAGCTCGGGCTCAGCTAAGATGGCGCGGGGAAGTGCCGGGAGCAGCCGCCGCCGCCGCCGCCGCCTCGGGGGAACCGGCCTGGGCCTCGGCCGCTTCCCGTCTTCACACAGCCGAGGCCCTCTTGGTCCCCCGCCGCGGCCCCTCGGCGGGCGGGCCCACGCGCAGCCCTCAGCCACCACCACCACCCCTGGGAAGGGGGCGCTCACAAAGGGAAGAGAGGCCGCGGGCCGACCGGCGGGCGGTGGGGCGGGGTCCCCGGGGACCGGGAGGCCTCAAAGGTTCTAGAGTGCTTAGCGCTCTCGGCCCGAGAAGGGCGCAGGGCGAGCGGGACCCCCTCCTCTCCTCAAGCAGGCAGCGACACCGACTCACTCTCTTTGCCACCCTCCCTCTCTCCCTCCGAGCCCTGAAGCCACAGAGCCCGGCCGCTGCCCAGGTTCCCCCCCTTCCCCAACACCACTCCCCTCCTCCCGACAGTCATCCCAGTCTCCGATCTCGCGAGGTTTCCTGCCTGACAGGCCCGACCCTGCGCGAGACACGACTGCGTGCGCGCGCGTCCTCACAGGAACGCGCAAGTCCTTCCGTGGGCGGAGTAGCTCGGGTGGTCGAGTCCTAGCTTCTTTCCCGCCCCGCCTCACTCAGCTCGCAGAGCTCTTATGCCACGCGGGCGTCAGGTGCATTCATTTAGCCTCTGAAAGAAGACGAGTTTATCTGCACTCCCCCAGTTTCCCACTTGTAAGGCGTCAGCCCCTCACAATCCTATGAATGTAAAAATTTGCCCTAAAATGTACAAGGTCCCATTTCTACACACCTTAGTTCGATTCCTCCATGGAATTCAGAGGTAAACTGGGTTTGTGAGATTCTAATAGTTTATAGTAATTTTTGAAACAACTGAGAAATTACAGATTTAAGCTGCCCTGTACATTGGTGGTGGTAGGAAAGAGACAATTTCTTCGAAAGTTTTGTTGAATGATGAGAGGTTTTTTGAAACGAGCAGCAAACAGACTAAAGACCCCAAGGATCTAATACAAAGAAGTAGAACTTTTCTTTTTTAGGTGAAAAACAGTTTTAAGGGAAAGTCCCTTTAGTGGTTTTTACTCAAGGGATCTTAAAATGTGCCTAAAGCTCAATCATAAAAAATTGTGGGTCTTGCTAGGCAGGGTGGTTTACTCCTATAAATCCCAGAGACCTGAGAGAATTAGGCAGAAGGTGCAAGTTTGAGGCCCCCCTGGGTAACTTCGTGAGACTCTGTCTCAAAATTAATAATAATAATGACTAGGGATGTTATCTCAGTGGTAGAGGATCCTTGGGTTCAATCCCCTGAACCAAAATAAATAAATAATCGTGGCTCTTCAACTAACATAACTGAGATATATCTGTTCTGTGAGTTTTATGAGCAAAAATGTACTTTGAAGAAACAATTTGCTTTGGAGCAGTGATTTGAAATTTCAGTAAACTTATTTTTTGTTTTTTCGTTTTTTTGGTACCAGGAATGGAACTCATGACCTTATGCTTGCCAGGCAGGCACTTGTGCCGCTGAGCTATTCCCTGGCCCAGTAAACTTATTAAACAAACAAACAAACAAACAAACAAACAACTATCTGCTCCAGTGGGATGTACATATTTGTTGTCAACACTCTCTCTTGTAATAAGGGTCCTTGCTCTGTGAGTCAGCTGGTCCTCTTTTTGCCTATATTGTTAATCACTTGCCATTGGTAATGTCCCCTCAGCACACAAAAACATGCCCTAGTTTTTCCTTGGAGAGGAGAGATGGGTTACCATCTTCATCTCTCTTTCCCTTTACAGCCAAGCATCTTGGAAGAGTTGTGGATCTTCCCATCTCCACTGCAACTGATCTTGCAGAGATCAAAAGTGACCTTAGTTGCTATATCTAGAGATGTCATTTAATCCTTTTCTTCCTGTCATTTACAGTATGTTAAAACTCCTTCCATGTTGAAACTGGCTTTTTGCCACCACTCAAAACCAGTTTTCCTTCTTTCTTTCCTGGCAGGACCCTGCTTCCTTACCCAACACTCAAAAGATCCCCCTCCAATTCTGATTTGTCCAGCGAAAAATTGTTAGAGCAAAATACTCTCTTCTAAGGGTTGGGGGTATAGACCAGGGTGGAGCACATGCTTAGCATGTGGGAAGCCCTGGGTTCAATCCCCAGCACCACCTCCAATCCCTCAAAAAAGAATGCTCTCCTGTGTCTAGTTATTTCATACGTTGTAGAGTGGGAAGAGACTCAGATTTTGGGTCCGGTGAGATGGTTCAGCAGCCTACGCGTCTGCCTAGCAAACGCGAGGGCCCGAGTTTGACTCCCGGATCCCACATACGAAAAAAGGGGCCGGTGATATCGCTCAGCGGCACGGACGCCTACTGCCGCGCGAGGTCCTGAGGTCGACCCCCCGGTACCCACAAAAAAAAAAAAAAAAAGAGATTCAGACTTTCCCATAATATTTTTATAGAAAATTTCAAACATACACAAAAGGACTTTACCAGTTTTATTTCGCCTCTTGTCCCAAAAATTTTCCCCCACCATCCTCCCAGAGTATTTTTAAGTAAGCTTCTAGTAAACCATCATAATATTTTCATTTGTACAGTGGTACCTCGATACTCATCACTAATTGGTTCCAAGAGACCCAAGGAGTACCAAACAAATTATTTTGGCTAGAAATGGTAGCAAGGCACAAGGCAATGGAAACTGCCAAGCTCTAGCTTGTGGGTCAAGTACCAAACAAATAAACAAGTACCAGGACAAAATGTTCACGTCAAAATGTGTTGAGTTCCAAATTTGACAACTTTCAAAGCAGTCAAGTACCAAATTATGACTGTAAATACTTCAGTATGTATTTCTTTTTTTTTTTTTTTTTTTGGTACCGGGAATTGAACTCAGGACCTTGTGCTTGCCAGGTAGATGCTGTGCCACTGAGCTATGTCCCTGGCCCTTCAATATGTATTTCTAACAAAGTCTTCCATTATAACACATTTACAAAACATTTTAAATTCCTTGATATTATTTAATATGCAATCCATAGTCAGTTTTTCCTGGTAATTTCCAAAATGCCTTTTACAGTTCATTTACCTGAATCAGGTATTTCACATTTGCTTCAATGCTCATATTTCCTGTAAACTCCTAGTTAAATCTAAAGGTCTGATTGTATTTAGAGCAAACTTGTTTTTGTAAGAATCTTGTATGAGTTACGTTTTTAATTTGTATCTGCTACCACCTCTTTCTTTCTTTCTTTTTGGCAGTACTATACTAGGTATTAAACACGGGGCCTTTGCACTGACCTAAGTCCCAGTTCATTTTTTATTTTTTATTTTGAGACAGGGTGTTGCTATATTGCTAAACAGGGTGGCCTCAAACTTGTGATCCTCCTGCCTCAGCCTCCCAGAGTGCTGGAATTTCAGCCATGAGGCATCAAGCCAGGGCCCACACCATTCTTTAACTTACCTCCACCTTTCCCATAATATAAGTTCCACTACTCCCTAGTCCCCCAGCACAAAGAGAATTTTTTTTTTTCAAAGATGGAGATACCACCCAGTACTTCACAGGTGCTAGAAAAGTGCTCCATCCCTGAGCTACACCTACAGCCCCAAAGAGAATCTGAAGGGACCCTGACTGGCTGGCTTTCTTTATTTCTTTTATGTAATTCTGCATTTGTGCCTGTGATCTGGTGCTGATAGGACTCCCTTCTCAAATCTCAAATTCTTCAAATTTCTCTTCCTTGTCTCTCTTTTTCCCCCGTGCCTCTCCCTGTCTCTCTCCCTCTCCCTGTCTTATACTCACACACACACACATACACACAGAGGGGCTTATCTTAACAAGTTTATTCAATAAAACATCACTAGCAAATACAGCAAAACTTGTTAGTTATTTCAGTTAAAAATTTATCCAAAAGGAAAAAAATAGCATTCATTGGTATACAGAAAACAATAAGTTACTGCCTAGAACGGTTGCAGATATTGAGTTTCTGTGGATTTAACTCCCAAACATTTCTTTTTGTCCCCATCTTTTTTTTTTTTTTTTTTTTTTTTTTGTGGGTACCGGGGGGTCGACCTCAGGACCTCGCGCGCCAGCAGGCGCCCGTGCCGCTGAGCGATATCACCGGCCCCTTTTTCGTATGTGGGTTCCGGGAGTCGAACTCGGGCCCTCGCGCTTGCCGGGCAGGCGCTTAAGCCGCTGAGCCATCTCACCGGCCCCTTTTTGTCCCTATCTTGACTCCCACTGTCTCTGCTGTGGTGGTTCAAACCTCATGGCTTCTCACCTGGGGTGCTGTAATTGCCTTCTAACTACTCTCCTTGTCCCCTCAGTACACCCATTTCTCTATACTAATGTGAATAGTTTTAACGTTCTTAAAATGCAGTTTCTAAAAACTGAATGTGTCATGTCTCTGCAAAAATTCTTCCATGGCTTCTCTTAAAACTCTTCTATGTCCTTATTTAGAATGTTTCTACCATCCTGAACTATATTATTCACTATTCTGCTAACTGCTAACATTCTGTCTCCAAGACATACACTGCATGTCTCTGCTTGAAATACCTTCTGTTGTTGATTCAGATCCTTCAAGACTCAGCTCAAGTGTCACTTCCCTTGATAGGCGTTCTCATATCGCAGTCAGGTATCCTTTGAGCCTATAAATTGGGGTCAGAAGGATGTGAGGAGAACAATGTGTACCAACCATCTTTTGACCTTAATAGAAAAGTTACACAAACAATGGCAAAACCAATAAACTCTTTCCATACATTCTTATTTAATCTTCACAACAAACCTGTGAGGTAAATACTATTACCTCCATTTTATAAACAAAGAAACCACAGTTCCAAGAGCTTGTATCATTTGCCCTGAATCACACAACTCATAGGTGGAAAGCTAGAATTGAACCTAGAGGTGTGAATGAATCCGAAGCACATTCTTTCTACCATATTGTATTCCTGGCACCACCAACCAAGCGCACGTGTGTGTGTGTGTGTGTGTGTGTGTGTGTGTGTGTGTGTGTGTGTGACAGAGACAGAGGCAGAGACAGAGACAGAAAGACATACTGAGGATTATATACTGAACTGCATCCCCAGTCCCCCCTCCTTTGTTATTTTGAGATAGGGCTTTGGTAAGTCACTAAGTTGCCCAGGCTGAGCTCGAACTTGAAATCCTCCTACCTCATTCTCCTAGACTGCTGAGATTACAGGTGTGTACCACAACGCCTGGCTTCCAAGGGCACTTTGATACCGTTTTTCTAGTGTGTAAAAGAGATGCCTGAGCATGTGTAATGTCACTGTATTTGCTGTTTCATATGTATCTGTATTTGAAAATGTAACTATTCACTACGTCTTTGGGTGCACTGACTGATACGAATATCTGTCCAGTTAAACTCTTTTCTTTTTTATTGTTTGTTTGTTTGAGACCGGGCCTAGCTATGTAGTTCAGGCTGACCTTGAACTCACTAGTTAGCCCAGACTGGCCTCGAACTCACCCATCCTCTGGCCTCAGCCTCCCAAGTGTTGGGATTACAGTCATGTGCCACTTATTCAGTTTATGAAACTCTTTTCACATTATAAATTAGTAAAGGATTGAATCATGTTCAACTCAATTTAACAAATACTTGTTGAATTCCTATTTTGTGTTATGATTAAATAAAATACAGAAGGGGCAAACAAAACTAACATTTATAGCAATACTTTGTGCCAAACAGTATATGAAGTGAGTGCTTTACATTCTTTATCCTCTTTGTCTTCCCAACATCCTTGAAAGAGGGATAATAATGATGATTCTCATCACAGAAAAAGAAAGCTCAGAAAAATTAAGTAACTTCATGCAACATCACATAGCTAGTAGATGAAAAACTAAAATTAGAGTACAGTGTCTAAATTGTAAGCCAGTTTTTTCCACCGCTTTCAAGTCTCTTTCCCCAAGTCTTCCTCGTATCCCACCCTCAGGAAATCAATATCCTTTAAAAAAAGGACAGGCCAGTTGTGGTGGTGCATGCCTATAATCCCAGCACTCTGGGAGGCTAAAGCAGGAGGATCACTGCAAGTTTGAGGCTACAAAGTAAGTTCAACGCCATCCTGAACTGCATAGTGAATCCCTGTCTCAAAAAACGCACAAAAAATCTTATTACAGAGATAAGATCTGCATCCACAAAACATTTAAATAATAATGTAAAACAACCTACAGACAAAGAATGTTCTAAACTAGATCTTTTAATGTTCTGGGCCATAGTTTTCTATCTGACGACTATAGACTAAAATGATCTCTAGAGTCCCTTTTAATTCAAAAATCTATAATTAGAGGAGTGATGCAAGTAATACAGGCAGATAACTTGAATTCTGAAATACGTATATGGATTGTTTTCAAAACAGCTTTTGCTGTGTTGCTCAGGGGATTTCCTTGCCTCAGCCTCTGAAGTAACTGGAACTACAGGCATATGCCACTTGCAGAACTGGTGTGCAAATATTCATAAACAGAAAAAGAAAACTCTTCTTTGAGTATTCTAGCATACTCAAAATTGCATGCTCAATACCCAATTTGTGTATTAAAATCTGTGAAGAAATTCATTGCTTACAATGATATTTCCAACCAGCATTAGCTAGTGTGTAAATTTTTTGCAATCATATTAGTATTACTTACAGAAATCTCTGTTTCTTCATGGTAGATGGCAAAAACAAATCTGCATGAGAGAATATTTGGTGAGAATGAAGTGTCTCAGGATTACCAGTCTAGAGCTAGAAGCAGTAGCACAGGGCTGTACTCCCAGCTACTTAACAGGCTGAGACAGGAAGATGCTAAGTTTGGAGCTGGACCGGCAATTTAATTAAACCCTATCTCAGAATAAAAAATAAAAAGGGCTGGGAATGTAGCTCAGTGGTGCAGTGCTTGCCTAGTATATATAAGGCCCTAAGTTCAATCTCCAGTACCAAGAAAAAATTTTAGGAAACTAGGGATGAGGCACTTCATGGAACTGATAATCATCGAATAAAACCAAATAAATAAATACATTACTGTATGTTATTTGCTGTATCCTAGGATGTTACATCAGCGCATCTTTAGGTGATGGGAACAATCTACCAAAGCAAGGTGCAATGTGGCTGTCACACCTCACTCAGACGTGTCTACAGAGGGATGCCTGGTATAAACACGGTTTCACAGGCTAGAAAATAAAGCTTATCATGTACAGAGTTGCTTCTTTAGCTCTAAATTTTTATATAATGGGACCCACTTTGTGAATATCTTTTTAAAATGCAAATCTAGACCAGGAATATACCTCAGCAGTACAGCATCTACCTGGCAAGCACAAAGTCTTGAATTTGATTCCTGGTACCAACAACAACAAAAAAAGCAAATCTAATGCATAAGTTGCTGCCCATCAATTTATCCTTGGGTTTGATCCCCAGCACTGAAAAAAAAAAAGTCTTTTTTAAATGGCTTGTATGTGAAAGGAGCAAATTCTTCATTGTAAACCACAAAAGTAAAATGCTGGTCCAGGGTACCAAATTATGGTAGAATGCATTTCGGTCTAAGAAAGTCATGACCTACAAACCTTTCAGGCTCAAGTATCAGATAAGCTTCTGGAGCAAACCATGAATAAGTTAACAGAGTCTAAAAGAAATCCATCCCTGAAGAAATTAAGCAGTAGGTGGAAAAGAGGCACAGCAATAGTTTAAAACATTGACTGTGGAGTCCCACTTCCATCACCTGCTAATGTCAGTGACCACCTTGTTTTGTGTCATGTGTATAGCCATGTTAAGTGTGGGTTTCTTCAACTGTAAAATAGGGTTGTGCAAGGATTAAATAAGATAACATATAAAGTGCTTAGCTTAGCTCAATGCCCAGCCCATGGAAAAGTGTTAAGTGGTTAGCTATTATTGTGTATGTGTAAGAAGGTAAATATTCTGGGCTGGTGAGATGGCTCAGTGGTTTAAGCGCCTGCCTTGCAAGCGTGAGGGCCCGAGTTCGACTCCCGGAACCCACATACAAAAAAGGGACCGGTGATATCGCTCAGCGGCACGGGCGCCTGCTGGCGCGCGAGGTCCTGAGGTCGACCCCCCGGTACCCACAAAAAAAAAAAAAAAAAAAAGAAGGTAAATATTCATCCCACTGCTCTGACACTACCCTCTAGCAGGCATCCCATGACCAGCGCATCATGCCTATGATTGGGACATCTGTGACAGTGGGAAGGGTTGGGCAGCAAGTTTGTGTACTGAGAGGTTTTTTGGAATGTATCTTCAGGACCAATTGGTGATTTTGTTATGCCCTTTTCTTTGGCTGACATCTGCCAAGATTAAGAAAAAATAGATACGTGAATTCCTACCAGATTTGTGCCACATAGAATATTAAACAGAAATAGTTGGCAATCAAAACATAAAATAAGTTGACATTTTATTTCCCTGGGAGTGCCTTTGTGCCTCTTCTTTGGACTTCTTTTCACTAGGTAGTAGTACTGAACTAGTAAGAAATCTTTTGGTTTTGGTTAAAAGTGACAATTCAAGTCAGCTTAAGGGGGGGGTATTACACCTCATAACTGAAAATTCAGTATCTCAGAAACTAAAAGAACTTCATAATGGTGGAGTACTTGCCTACTATGTGTGATGCCCTGGGTTTGGTCCTCAGCACTAACAATAAAAAAAAAAAAAAAAAAAAGAATTTTGTAGCTGGGAATTATGACGCATGCCTATAATCCCAGCACTTTGGGAGGCTGAGGCAGGAGGGTCACAAATTCAAGCCCAGCCTAGGCAATTTAGGAAGACCCTGTCTCAAAAAAAGAAAGTTTAGTTAGGTGTTTCTGTCTTTCCACATACTACAACTATTCTCAATGCCTGGATATATTCCCGTATAACTTTTTTTTTTTTTTTTTTTTTTTTTGGGTACTGGGAATCAAACTCACAACCTTGTGCTTGCCAGGCAGGCACTATGCCACTGAGCTATATCCCTGGCCCCAACATATTATATTTTGTTATGAAGTTATATGTGTCCATTTTAGGGAAGAGGTAAAGTTGGTAAATCTGGGGTCTTCTCCTGCTGCCACCTAGTTCAAGGTATCTCAACACTGAATGCTGCCATTGATACTGTCTACATATAAGATGTGAATCAGGAAGGTTTCTGATATTGGGGTTTTTTTTTGTTGTTGTTGTTTTTCTTTTTTGTGTGGGTACTGGGGGTCGACCTCAGGACCTCGCACGCCAGCAGTCACCCGTGCCGCTGAGCGATATCACCGGCCCTTTTTTCGCATATGGGTTCCAGGAGTCAATCTCGGGCCCTGGCGCTTGCCAGGCAGGCACTTACGCCACTGAGCCATCTCACCGGCCCTGATATTAATTTTAACCATATGCTTCTTTTAGCCAGGCATGGTGGTACATGTCTCTAATCCTAACCTCTAGGAGGCTGAGGCAGGATGATCACTAGTTTTAGCCCAGCCTGGGCAACTTACAGACTTAGGGAGACTTGTTTCAAAATTTTAAAAAATGAAACTAATAAAAGGGCTAGGGATATAGCTCAGTGCAAAGGCCCTGGTTTCAAACCCTAGTATCACAATAAATAAATAAATAAATAGGAATAACAAATAAATAAAATCCTGAACTTTCAAACAGGTGCTTCTATCACTAGTGAGTATAATACACATATCAGCAAAGAAAGGAAACTTTTTTTTTAGTACAAATATGTGAACCCAGGACCTTTACATGGAGCTACATCTCCAGCCCTTTTTTGAAATTTTGAGGCAGTGTTTCACTAAGTTGCTAAATTGCCTAGGCTGGGCTAGAACTTGGGATCCTCCTGCCCCAGCCTCCCAAAGTGCTGGGATTACAGATATATACCACTGTGCCCAGCTAAAGTTCAGGTTTTATACAATGTTTAGGCTTGCCTGCTGTGTGACCTTTTCTTCATAACTTGCTCTCCCTCATTCACTGCCCAAAAACTCCTGAACAGGGGACCAAAGTCTGATCTAGTTATCAAATGGCACCATGTAAATGATTTTCATGAAATCTACCCCTTTTTTCTCCTGTTCATAAATCTTCACAATACCCAATGTCAGAATATAAATGTAGATTCTGAAGGCATTGGAGACTTTGTGAGAATGAGCAGAACAGAATCAAGGGCTTATGAATCATAGCTATACTTCCATAAAAGTCTTCCCATAGGTCACACTGAGGAAAAATTGCATCTTAGTAGTCTACTTCATGTAGCGCATGTAGCAGAGGGATGCTGGACCAGGGATAGAGGGTGAGGGGAGTTAGCAGAATGGCCACAGAAGGTCCATCCCAGTTTAGTGACCCCAAAGGCAAAGGGAAACTTCTTATTCTGCCATAACAGTGTATACAATGCAAATCATCAGCTCTAAAAACCCAGCTTGGGCCCTAGGCCACATTCCCGATGCCCTTCCCTGGGCCAGTTAGTTGTTTCCCAAAGAGGTGAACTTTTTTGTTTTTTTCCCTGTGACACTGGGAATTGAACACTTGGCCTCATACTCTACCACTGATCTATATCCCTGCCCTTTTTATTTTTGTTTTTGTTGTGTTTTTTGTTGGGTTGTTTGTTTGTTTCTTTATTGTAGTACTGTGGATTGAACCCAGGGACTTCATGTTGAATTACATCCCCAGCATTTTTTTTTAGTCAGGGTCCCACTAAGTCACTAAATTGCCCAGACTGGGCTATAACTTGCAATCCTCTTGCCTCAGTCTCCCAGAGTGCTGATGCTACAGACATATGCCACCACTCCTGGCTCCTTTTCATTTTATTTTGAGACAGGGTCTGGCAAAATTGCCTAGGCTGACTTCAAACTTTCAATTCTCCCATGTTGACTTCCTGAGTAGCTGGGATTAAAGGTATATGTTCCCAGCCTTAGGGGTAAGATATGAAGTGCTCAAAAAATATGGTGAATGCTTAATTATTTTAAACTTTATTAGAGTAAAAGACACATTGCAATTAATATCTCTCAAAATACTCCGCCTTGCTTTTAACGCACTATCCCATCGTTTTTGACACTTTCTGAAGTAGTTCTGGAAATTCTCTTTCATGAGTGTCTTTAGTTGCATTGTCGTGGCTGCCTCAATATCTTGAATCAATTCAAAAGGTTTATCTTCATGGTCATTTTGACTTTGAGGAAGAGCAAAAAATCAAACAGTGCCAGATCCAGTGAATGAGTATATGAAAACACACTATAATGTTTTTACGAGCCTCCCTTTCCATTGGATGGCCCTTAGCAGCAGCATTTACTGTATTTTTTATCATACCTCATAAAGACACACACAAAAGAAAACTTCCACAACTGCTCCAGAAAGTGGCAATAATGATGAGATAAGTGTGCTCAAAGCAAAGGGGAATATTTTGAGGGGGATTAATAGCAATGTATCCTTTATTGTATGTAATACATTTCCCGAATGTAAACATTCACCATATATTTTAATCACACCTCATATTTTGATTGTGCTAGCTGTGATTGTATGCCCAACCTGTAGCAAGAGACTCACAGTAACACTCCAACAAGTACACAGAATGATGGAGAGGAAATTCCCAAAAGGAATGTATGGTACTTTTTGCCAGAAGAAGAGGGAGAAGAGGGAGAAATTCTGGACAGACAAAAACAACAGATGTTCACTACAAGTAGAAGAGAATTGCTGGTGAGGCCAAACGATGTAGCTTGGTGAGGATGCCAGCTAGAATAGAATATATCGACACTTATTTGTGCTCAGATTAAAAAAAAGCAACTATCACCTGGACACAGCAGAACTTTCTTACATGTGAGCTCTTTTGATCTTCACCACAACTCTGAGAAATGGGGAGGGCATATTCATTTTAAAGGATATACTTTTGAGACTCAAGTGGCACAGAGAAGCTCAGCAGAAAAATGTGCAGTTCACATGGGACGTTCTCCAAAATAGACCACATACTAGCTCATAAAACCTGCTTAAGTAAATTCAAAGGAATTGAAATTATCCCATGCGTATTATCAGACCATAGTGCAATGAAATTGGAAATCAATGGCAAAAGAAATCACAAAAACTCCCTAAACACATGGAAATTAAACAGCACCCTCCTGAACAACCAATGGGTCACAGATGAAATTAAAGAAGAAATTAGACACTTTCTACAACTGAATGATAATGACAGTACAACATACCAGAACTTATGGGATACAATGAAAGCAGTCCTAAGAGGGAAATTTATAGCATTAAATACTTATATTAGGAAAATAGAGCAAGCACAAATAAACAACTTAATGGCGAACCTCGAACTTCTAGAAAAAGAAGAGCAGGTTAAGCCAAAAGCCCGTACAAGGGAGGAAATTATAAAGATCAGAGCAGAAATTAATGTATTGGAGACTAAAAAAACAATACAAAGAATCAATGAAGCAAAAAGTTGGTTCTTTGAAAGAATAAATAAGATTGACAAACCCTTATCCAACCTTATTAAAAAAAGAAAAGAAAAGATTCAAATCCATGCAATTGAAAATGAAAAGGGTGATATCACGACGGACCCTGCAGAAATCCAGAAGATCATCTATACCTATTTTTAAAATCTATATTCTACTAAGATGGAAAATGCAGAAGAAATGGACAGATTCCTAGATTCATATGAATTACCAAAGCTGAATCAAGAAGATTTAAAAATCCTAAATAAACCAATATCAACCAATGAAATTGAAGATGTAATTAAAAACCTCCCAACAAAAAAAAGCCCAGGCTCTGATGGATTCACTGCCGAATTCTACAAGAAATTTAGAGAAGACCTAACGCCACTACTTCTCAAACTTTTTAATGAAATTGAAAGGGAAGCAATACTCCCAAATTCATTCCTGGAAGCAAGCATTACCCTGATACCAAAACCAGAGAAGGACCCAACTAAGAAAGAGAACTACAGGCCAATCTCCCTAATGAACATAGATGCAAAAATCCTTAATAAGAAACTGGCAAACAGAATCCAACAAATCATCAAGAAGATTATACACCATGACCAAGTTGGATTCATCCCTGGGATGCAGGGATGGTTCAACATACGTAAATCAATAAATGTAATACACCATATTAACAGAACCAAGGACAAAAATCATATGATCATCTCAATAGATGCAGAAAAAGCTTTTGACAAAGTCCAGTACCTTTTCATGATAAAAACCCTACAGAAAATTGGAATACATGGTCTTTATCTCAACCTGGTAAAAGCTATCTATGACAAACCAACAGCCAATATTATACTAAATGGCCAAAAACTGAAAGCCCTCCCTCTAAAATCAGGAACAAGACAAGGATGTCCACTGTCCCCACTCTTATTCAACATAGTTCTGGAAACTTTAGCCAGAGCAATTAGACAAGAGAAAGAAATAAAGGGAATAATGATTGGAAAGGAAGAAGTTAAATTATCATTATTTGCAGATGACATGATACTCTACATAGAAGACCCCAAAAACTCCACTAAAAAACTGCTAGATTTAATAAGCAAATTCAGTAGTGTAGCTGGATACAAAGTCAATACTCAAAAGTCAATAGCCTTCCTGTACACAAATAACAAACTTACTGAAAGAGAAATTAGGGAAACAATACCTTTCACAATAACATCCAAAAAAATGAAATACCTAGGAATCAACCTCACAAAGGATGTAAAAGACCTATACACTGAAAACTACAGTACTCTGAAAAAGGAGATTGAAGAGGACATCAGAAAATGGAAAGAGGGCCGGTGAGATGGCTCAGTGGCGTAAGCGCCTGCCTTGCAAGCGCGAGGGCCCGAGTTCGACTCCCGGATCCCACATACGGAAAAGGGGCCGGTGATATCGCTCAGTGGCATGGGCGCCTGTTGGCGCGCGAGGTCCTGAGGTCGACCCCCCGGTACCCACAAAAAAAAAAAAAAAAGAAAAAAAAAAGAAAATGGAAAGATATCCCTTGCTCCTGGATAGGAAGAACCAATATAGTGAAAATGGCTATACTTCCAAAACTGTTATACAGATTTAATGCAATTCCAATCAAAATTCCAACAGCATATCTCACAGAATTAGAGAAAACAATCCTAAAATTCATTTGGAATCAGAAGAGACCTAGAATAGCAAAGGCAGTTCTGGGCAACAAAGGCAAGGCAGGGGGCATCACAATCCCCAACTTGAAATTATACTATAAAGCTACTGTGATTAAAACAGTGTGGTACTGGCAAAAAAACAGACCTGAAGATCAATGGAACAGATTAGAAGATGCTGAAACAACCCCAGACATACTAAGCCACCTTATCTTTGACAAAGGTGCCAAACACATTCACTGGAAGAAAGATAGCCTCTTTAATAAATGGTGCTGGGGGCCGGTGAGATGGCTCAGCAGCTTAAGCGCCTGCCCGGCAAGCGCAAGGGCCCGAGTTCGACTCCCAGAACCCACATACGAAAAAGGGGCCGGTGATATCGCTCAGCGGCACGGGCTCCTGCCGGCGCGCGAGGTCCTGAGGTCGACCCCCTGGTACCCACACACACAAAAAAAATAAATAAATAATAAATGGTGCTGGAAAAACTGGCTCTACACATGCCGAAGATTAAAACTAGACCCATATCTTTCACCATGCACTAAACTAAATTTAAAATGGATCAGAGATCTAAATATTAAAACAGAAACATTAAATCTGCTGGAAGGTAGGATAGGTAAATCCCTTGAAGACATTGGTGTAGGCAAAGACTTTATGAATAAAAACTCAACCGCACGGGAACTATCCCAAAGAATCAATAACTGGGATCTCATCTTATTAAAAAGCTTTTGCACAGCAAGAGAAACCACCAACAGAGTGAAAAGACAACCCACAACGTGGGAAAAAATGTTTGCCAGCTGTTCTTCAGACAAAGGATTACTATCAAGAACATATAAAGAACTCAAAAAAATCAGACCTCCCAAATTTAAAGACCCACTCCAAAAATGGGCATCTGAGATGAATACACATTTCTCAGATGAAGAAATACTAATGGCAAATAAATATACAAAAAAATGTGCAACATCACTAGTCATTCCAGAGATGCAAATTAAAAAAACACTGAGATACCATCTCACCCCAGAAAGAATGGCTACTATTAAGAAATCAACTAATAACAAATGCTGGAGGGGCTGTGGGGAAAAAGGAACCCTTCTTCACTGGTGGTGGGAGTGTCGACTGGTACAGCCACTGTGGAAGTCAGTGTGGAGATTCCTCAAAAAACTAGGGTTGGAGGTCCCATTTGACCCATCTATTCCCCTTCTGGGCATCTTCCCAGAAGAATTAAAAACATCGTATCACAGTGATATATGTGCACCCATGTTTATAGCAGCACAATTTGTAATAGCCAGATCTTGGAAACAACCCAAATGCCCATCAACTGAGGAATGGATAAGAAAGATGTGGTATTTTTATACAATGGAGTACTATTCAGCCATAAAGAAGGATAAACTGGAGACTTTTATAGGTAAATGGATGCAACTCGAGAAAATACTCATAAGTGAAATAAACCGGACGCACATGTGTAAGCATCATATTGTCTCTCTAGTATGAGAAACTGAAAGAGTAAATGAGATCCAAAATGTACAATAGACACGGTGAATCAAAAAGAAACTGGTCAATAGGAAAGAGAGACTGGAATAGGGAAAAGAAAAAAGGGAAAGGGAAAAAAATTGTATATATATATAAGATGGTTAAGATAGATACACTACCAATTTTACTTAGTTCATTGAAGAGTAAGGTTTGAGCCAATAATGTTTGGACAATTGAATGCTAATGTCTGGTATCCTGAATAACTAACTTAAAGATAATAATACGTAATGCATTGACCATTGTTACCCTCATATTATGTTGTTTTGAAAATTTGTTCTTTTTTTGATTTGTTTTGTTTTTTCTTCTCTTTAAAATAAAAAATAAATAAATAAATAAAATAAAACAGTAAAAAAAAATGTGCAGTTCATACAACAGGTGTAACTCTGGTATGTACATCAGATGAAGAAACAGATGTCTTCCAGATGCCCTTGGAACCTTAGACAATCCTGAAAATACATCTGCCAGGTGTACGAACCCAGAAATGCCCATCAGCCAGAAACACACCAGTAGTGCCAAGGTGATAGCAACTTCAAGAGGACTCTATCGTGTGTGTACTTCTTTTCCTAGAGTTCTTTTATCATACTAACATTTGTAATAGCTCTTCTCCCAGATATCACAGGCAAACAGCATTCACTTACTCATTTCCATCTCCCACACCTAACTCAGTTTCTGGCACATAGCAGAAAATGTTTGCCGAATGACTAAAGTGGTAGATAACAAACATTTATTGAATGTCAGTTATGCACATTATGGCAGGCACTATGGGTGTGGAGACAATTAAGATAGCATTCCTATCTTGAGGAGATCACAGGTTCATAGGAAAGGCCAACAAATAAACTGTTCAGTGTAATTTATGACTCTTTCATTGTAAATGATAGAGAACCAGACATAAAGCAACTTAAGAACAATAGATTTGGGAGCCTGAGGCAGGAGGATCACAAGTTGGAGGCCAGAATAAGCTATATAACAAGATCCTGTCAGAAAGAAAGAAAGAGGGCCCACCCCATTCTGGACCCCTCCTGGAAATCCAGGAGATATTCTTCTCCTTATTTCCGATAAAACTCTCCTAACAGAAAGAAAGAAAGAAAGAAAGAAAGAAAGAAAGAAAGAAAGAAAGAAAGAAAGAAAGAAAGAAAGAAAGAAAGAGAAAGAAAAGGAAAAGAAAAGAATCTAGGAATATTTTGGCTTACACATGCTTTAAAAAAAAAAAAAGGGTGCAGGCCAGCTCAAAAAGTTAGTTACAGGGCTTAAATGACTGGATTTCATCTCCAGGACATGTCTTTCATTGGCCTTCCTTTGGTTTGGGACTTCACAGCAAGAGGCAGCAGCAATTCCAGCCTTTACATTCTCTCAAGGGTATGAAAATGGCTTTGACAGCCCGACGTTATAGCGTATGCCTGTAATCCCAGCACTCAGATGGCTGAGGCAGGAGGATTGCCATAAGTTCAAGGCCAGCCTGGGCTACATCGCAAGACCCTGTCTCAAAAAAAAGAAAAAAAAGGGGGGGTTTGACACCAGCTTCACCACAAATTGTGAGACGCTTGACAAGTTAATCAAACTCTGTGCCAGGCTGCAGATGTATGTCAGCCATAGACCACGTGCTTAGGCAGCATGAGGCCCTGGGCCTGATCAACAGTGTTGCAAAAACAAAAACAACTCTCTGGGCCTCAATCTCACCATTTGTAAAAGGGAATAATAATCATAACTACCCAATATGGTTATTGTGAAGAGTAAATGAGTTCAGTGTGTAGAACTCTCCCTGACATAGAATAAACAATAAATGTTAACTATTTCATTATTATTGTCATCATCAAACCTCAGGGAAAAAAAAAAAGAGAAATTCTTTCCTCAAAATGCCAAAGAAAGGGGCCGGTGAGACGGCTCAGCGGCTTAAGCGCCTGCCTTGCAAGCGCAAAGGCCCGAGTTCGACTCCCGGATCCCACATACGAAAAAGGGGCCGGTGATATCGCTCAGCGGCACGGGTGCCTGTTGGCGCGCGAGGTCCTGAGGTCGACCCCCCGGTACCCACAAAAAAAAAAAAAAAAAAAAATGCCAAAGAAAATCTTATAGTGCGCATTGGCTCTGACTGGATTACATACTCACCCTGAGCTAGACCTGGGGAAATGTCACTCACTGTATACACAGATTGGTTTAGGCTGATAAACATTCTCCATCCCTGAACACAGTAGACTCAGCTTCACAGACTGTATAGAGAAAGTGCTTGTTCCCAGCTACACACTGAGGTACAGTTACCAGAAAGAGAATGGATGCTAGCCCACAAAAACAAGAGATGAGCAGCACAGCTGGCGTTATAGTACGGTCTGACCAGTGCTACAATCAAGGTAAGCATCAGAACTCATCTGAGGAGCTTCTGACCCACACTGGAAAGAATCAGTTTTTTCTTTCTTCCTTTTGTTTGTTTCAGATGACTTTCACTGTATTGCCCAGGCGGGCCTCAGACTCCTCAAGAAATCCCCCTGCCTCAGCCTCTCTAGTAGAAGAATTGATTTATTTTAATCAGCTACTTAAGTCCTCCAATCCAAAAGGGGTTGAGGTTTGTTTTTTGTTTTTTGGTACCGGGAATCGAACTCACAACCTTGTGCTTGCCAAGCAGGCACTGTGCCGCTGAGCTATATCCCTGGCCCCCAAGGGGTTGGGTTTTTAAAAACAAATTGTAGTAAAATATACCTAACATAAAACTTACCCTTTTATCAGGAATCAAAGCCAGGGTTCTGTGCTTATTAGGGAAGCATTCTACCGCTAAGCTTACACATTTTTTTCTCCTGTTTTACAGTGCTGGGGACCAAACGCAGGGCCTCGTGCATGCCAGGCAAATACTCTACCCCTTAGCTCCACCCCAGGTCTCCAATTTTACCCATTTTTAAGTGGCATGCAGGATAGTCACATTGTATAACTATCCCCATCATCCATATGCAGAACATTTTTCTTTTTCCAGAACTGAAACACTGTATGCACTAAATTGGAACTCCCTTTTCCTCCTGTACTCCAACTCCAACTCCAACAAACACCGTTCTACTTTTTAAATTTTTTAATTTTTATTTAACTTTTAATTTTAATTTTTTATTTTTTAAGACAAAAGCTCACTAAATCACTAAGTTGCCCAGGCTGGGCTTGAATTTGCAACCCTCCTGCCTCAGCCTCCCTGAGTGCTGGAATTACAGGCATGCACCACCATTCCTGGTTAGAATTTCCTTCCTTTTGGGCCGGTGAGATGGCTCAGCGGCTTAAGCGCCTGCCCGGCAAGCACGAGGGCCCGAGTTCGACTCCCGGAACCCACATACGAAAAAGGGGCTGGTGATATCACTCAGCGGCACGGGCGCCTGCTGGCACGTGAGGTCCTGAGGTCGACTCCCTGGTACCCACAAAAAAAAAAGAAAAGAATTTCCTTCCTTTTAAAGCTGAGTAATATACTACATTTTGTTTTTCCATTCATCTATCAATGAACATTTAGGTGGCTTACACCTTTGGGCCATCGTGAATAATGTTGCCATGAACATGGGTATACAAATATCTGTTAGTCCCTGCTTTCCATTTTCTAGGTGTTTCTAAAACAGAAGAAAAAGTAGAGCTTTATTAACTTTTTCCTCTTTTTTCAGAAGGTGTCAAATTCCTATCATCTCATGCGACTTCTAGCTTTGATGACTCCCACTCCATTAGAAACCATAGAATCAGCCCTTATTTCTCAGAATATACGTGAATACAGAGGTTTCCCTATCATCACCATGATACCCAAAATACTGCTTTGGAATTAGTGCATTGAGAAAGCTACCTTTCCTCTAAGATTACTTTTTTTTTTTTTTTTTTTTTTTGTGGGTACCAGGGGGTCGACCTCAGGACCTCGAGCGCCAGCAGGCGCCCGTGCCACTGAGCGATATCACCGGCCCCTTTTTCGTATGTGGGATCCGGGAGTTGAACTCGGGCCCTCACGCTTGCCGGGCAGGCGCTTACACCGCTGAGCCATCTCACCGGCCCCAAAGATTACTTTTTTTTTAACCCTCCCCCCCACGGGGGACTGAACCTTGGGCCTTATGAATGCTAGGCAAATGCTCTACCACCAAGCTACATATCAGTCCTTTGTATTTTATTTCATCATTATTATTTTTTTTTATGTGTGTACTGGGAGTCAAACTCAGGACCTCACACTTGCCAGCAGGCACTTGTGCCGCTGAGCGATATCACAGGTCCTTTTTTTTCCTTTATGTGGTTACCGGGAGTCGAACTCAGGACCTCGCACTTGCCATGCAGGCGCTTATGCCGCTGAGCCGTCTCACTGGCCCTGTATTTTATTTTGAGACAAGGTCTCACTAAGTTGCCCAGGCTTGCTTCAAATTCACTGTCCTCCTGTTTCAGCCTCCTAAGTAGCTGGGTTAACAGATATGAGCCACCACACTCAATTTAAGATTAGATTCTTTGAATGATAGGAGGAGCATGGAATTGAGAAACTTTGTTTTCCTGGGAGGGAACCTGCCAGTTATGAAAAACTCAAAGTTGTTAATTGTCACATGGTGACTGCCTTGTGAAATCTGTCAAGATTCCTGACAGCTCAGCTGAGAACCTAATTACCAGTAACAAAGACAGACAGGAAAAACGTGTTGTCAGGGAGCTCCTGGTCAGAGAGAATGAGATACAGTGTCCTAGCCGCACCATCAGCCTCCTTCTTGTTTCAGCTAGAGCAAAACACATTAGCATATTGACATTACACATGTTTATTATGTTGAACAAAGGAACCACGTCAAACCACAACTCTGTGTCAGCTGAGTCTTTGGTAATCACATAAATTGAACAGTGGCGTTTGACCTGACTGTAGAAACACTTCCAGTATTCTCAGTGCCAAGCATACCACCAACCTGCACTTAACTTTTCTCCTGGAGTTTACACAGACTTGAACCAATCCTTTCGTTTCCTAGAGTGAAGAAGAGCAGTGATCATTTGTTCTATTAAAGCCCAAAGAAGGAAAATAACGTACTAAAATTATACCGTCAATCACCAAGCCAGCATCTTATCTTCCAAGGAAAATATAGTAAAACTGGTACGAGCAAAGTAGCGATCCTCACGAAGAATCCTGAAATTGGGGAAGAGCAAGATTAATGTATCCACATGGTAGTTTTTACAAAGTCTTCTAGTCTTACAAAACTCACACATTTCCCACTCTCTTTCAATGGTTAGCAGCACTTGAGCATGACTGAGATCTATCTCAGTGCGAAATATGTTTTTCAGGTTCCTGAAAACAGGGACTTGTTATTTAGAGTATGAGGAAGGAAAGAGAGAGACTTGATATTTATTCGGCATCTATTATGTTCCAGATCCCACGTCTTACTTCTATCTAATTTCATCTGTAAGCCAACTGGCAAAGTAGATGCTAATATATACATAGTCAGATGCCTTACCTGGAGCTTAAAATGATAAGATAAATTGCCCAAGCTCCCACAGTTAGTAAATGGCAGAGCAGCCAGGCCTGGTAGAAAGGACTTGTAGTCACAGCCATTTGGGAGTCTGAGGCAGGAGGATCCCTAAAGCCAGGTGTGCAAGGCACTGAGTTTAATCCCCAGAATCTCGAAAATTAAAGATAAAAAAAAAAAAAATTTAAAAGTTGCCTGACTCAAAGAGAAAGTACTCAGGTAAAATACTCCAGATTCCAAGATATTATAGGAAATAGGGAACTGGGATGGAAAATGAGAGGAATAAAGGGAAAAGAAGTGGGTGGGAGAAAGAAGGACCAGGAAGGGCATATACTTGGAAAATTTAATGGATAGTGGGTGTCTTTCTCAGAGACCTTCCACCAAGATCCACAGAAGCCAATAATGTAGAAGCCAATAATCTTTCTTTTGCTCCATTCACCATTTATTTTCTCTTCTGTAAAAGGATTAGCAGGATGGGCTCAGTCGGAAAGGAGGCCCCTGTGGGATCCTGTTACCAGCCATCTGTGTTCTGCTCTTTACTTTTGAACAAGACGGCTCCAAAACTCTGAACTGGAGAGGGAGTTGGAGCTGCATACAGATCAGCAGAGCTGTTGCTAACAGCTCTGATGCCTGCAGGATGACTCAACCCTCTGTGCCTGGCAGAGTCAGCTGTGGTCCCCTGGAGCCTCCTACTCTAGGGAGAAAATCAGAGATGCAGGAAAGTGGCTTGTGGAGGGAGAAGGAGAACCCTTGATCTTGAGCAAGAATTCAGGCTCAAGGATAGGTTGGGGCACCCTGAGTTGTTAGTGAAGCATTCCAACTGATGATGGGGTTAGAATTAAAGATGACAGCTAAGGAAGCACAATCCTCTGTATACTTCAGCTGCTCGGCAAAAGGAGTATACCATCTGGAGGATGGCAGTCAGCAAAAGCCATATGGCTGTGTCACCAGGAATTCAGCCCAAATACAAATCTCACTCACCTTCCTGGTGAGTTTTACCCAGGTACACTTAGCTCCTGCTATTCCCTCAGTTTCTGAGGAACCCCCAGACTCTTCCTATTCTGATAGGGGACCATTAATACCTAACAATCTTTTTGTACCTCAGATCTCTCCCCTGATCCTTCACTCAGATCTCTGGAATACAGGCAATTAGGAAGAAGAAACCATGCCAGGAAGCTCCTAGGTAGACTTCCTGTTTGCTATTTGTGTATCTATAGTGCCAAGAGGCTATACTAATACGGAAACAGCTTGATCCACCCCCTCCCAACCTCAACAACCCCAGGCTTCTCTCAAAGAGTTGTCCTTTCAGTTGGCTTCTTATCACTCAGCATAAACAGCCCCCACTTCTGGGTTTGGCTTCCTGTTGCCATGGCAACTCAGAAGAAATGGGTTGAAGCTGCCAATAAAAGCATCTGCAAGAGCTCCCTTACACCCAGACTCCTTTAAAAACAATAGTACAAAGAGGAATCACCGCTATATCCACCCCCCACCCCCACTCCACATATACATCCTCCACTGGTAGTTTTATGGAGAAGCTATCAATTCTTGAAATAACTGAGAAAGTGGTTGCTTAATTCCAGAAGAAATGTTTTCATACTCTAACACAATTCTTTCTTTAGATACTAGCCTAGAAATGTGACCAAACTACCAGTTGTTTATACCTCTAAAGGGCTAACAAATTTACAAAATGAGCCTGTGTGTTCTCTTTACGTATATTTCATTTTTCTGTGCCTAGAGGAAGAATCTGAGTATTTAGTATTTCAAGGTTTTAGAACTGCAGCTAGTTTCAGACAAAGGAGGAGAGGACTCGTTTTATTTTATTTTTTGTGGTAGTAGGTATCAAACCCAAGGTGCTCTAACCACTGAGCCACATCCCCTGCCCATGTCTTTTTTTTTTTTTTTTTTTAATTGTGAGACAGGGTCTTTTTAATTTGCCCAAGCTGGCCTTGAACTTGTTATCCTCCTGCCTCAGCTTCCCAGAGTACATTGGTTACAAACATGCACACCACACCCAGCAGTATCTGGTTTTATATGCCAAGCATCTTTGCTATATCAAGTATGCTGCTGGACACAGTGTGCTGCTGGGAAACATAGACAAGGTACCCTGTCCTCAAAGAGTTCATAGTCTAATATTCTAGAGACAGACAGACCAATAATTGTAGGCAATATGATGAGTACTTCTCTAAATGAAGAGAGAAAACAGAGGAGGGAGCCAGAAATTTAGTCTTTAAGGATATCTGGGTTTTTCCAAAACACAGAAATAGTTTATATGTTAGTTAGGTACTCTGCGTTATGAAGAACAGCTCTATTTAGCCCAACATTCTTTTTCCCCTTAGTACTGCACAGGGGCTTGAAGGAAGGAATAAGCTATATCTCTAGATTTTATTTTATTTTGATCTTACTAACTTGCCCAGGCTGGCCTTGACCTTCAGTCCTCCTGCCTCACCTCCTGAGTAGCTAGGATTACAGGTGTGCACCACCATATTTGGCTTAGCTCAATAATTTTATTTTAAAACTGTGAGTCACAGAAATTCAGGAAATTAACAACCCTGAAGAGTAAGACACAGCATTTTTGGTATTTTCACTCTCATGCTTAGTAATGCTTAGTCATTAGCATGACTTAGCTATTTTTCTCCCAGCAGGGCCTCTTTTACCACTACTAATTTGTTCCTTATTCTTCTTTTTATATGCATGTTCCCTACCTGGAAGTTTCTACGTCCTTATAGCTTGCCTTGACCCCTCATAAGTCTGAGGAGTTTATCTTCTAGTTTTTCTTTATGTATCATTTTAGCTCTTGTTCTTATCCTCAATTGTTGCATCTTCTTCTTGATGTTGTTGTCAAGCTGGGGATCAAACCCAGGGCCTTTATGTTAAAGTACCTGAATAGGCATTTTAATCACTGAACTATACCTCCAGCTGTTTCCCTTTTCTAACTCAGATATTAGAGAGTATGGGAGAATCTTATCAACCTACTCCTTTTTTTTTTCATGCCAGGCTTCTCATAAGTTGCTGGCCAGGTTCTTGATTATCCACTATTGCAAAATATGCCAACTCTTGTCAGCTAAGGCAAAAGAACCTCTTCAGATCCTGATTTTGGCAGCCTAAGGGTGGGAGTTTCCCTTGGAAAATAAATATGGCTGTAGCAACGAGGATGTTCTATGTAGAAGAGAAAGAAGAAACAACATGTACAAAAGCATGGTAAAGAGAAGTGCAGTGAGTCTGGAGTTGATTGACAGATATCGATTAAATGATTGCTCAATGTCAGTCATTATGCCAGGAGTCAGTAACAAAAGTTCTGATGGATGGTGAACAGGATGCTATGGGAATCCACTTTAAAATCACCTGAACTAGACATGAGGGGATCAAGAAAGGCTTCTTAGAGGAAGGAAATTCCCCTAAGGGAGAAGTAGAATAAGAAAGAGGAATATTCCGGGATCTGAAAAAAGGTTAATGAAGCTGGCAGAAAATGGGGGGAATAGTAAGCGATAGGCAGGGACTACTTCCTTCAGGTGTCAGTAGTTGTAGTTACCAATTACTGAACACAGAACAGAGCCCTATGCTAATACTTTTATATATATTAATTTATTTAATCTTGCCAACAATTCTATGATGGCTGGGCGTGGTGGCACAGGCCTGTAATCCTAGCACTCGGGAGGCTGAGGCAGGAGGATTGCTGCAAGTTCAAGACCAGCCTGGGCTACAAAGTGAGTTCAAGGCCAGCCTGAACTGCATAGTGAAAACCTGTCTCAAAAAAGCCAAAAAAAAAAAAAAAAAAAAAAAAAAAAAAAATCTATGATGAAGTAATAATTATTGTTCACATTTTTTAGATGAGAAAACCAAAACTGAGTGAAATCTGGTAGTTTTCTTATGATCATAAAACTAGCAAGTGCCCAAACTGCTAACAATGAAATTATACTTACTTTGTTGGTCATATAAAGGACATCATATATTGTTGTGGGGTGTGGTGGCAAATGCCTGTAATCCCAGTATTCTGGGATGAGGCAGGAGGATCGTAAGTTTGAGTCTAGCCTGGGCAATTTAGCGAGACTCTGCCTCAAAATAAAAAGTAAAAAAAGGACTGGGTATGTAACTTGTTGCTACAGCCCTGGGTTCAATCCCCAGTACAAAAAAGAAAAAGTATTTATTTTAAGAACAAAGGGAATTCATGGAAGGATTTTTAAACAAATTTGCATTTAGGAAAATAATCACTCTTGGTGCAGAGAATAAAATGGATTCTAGGGAGCTGAAGAGTTACATAGGGAAATCACTTGAGATTCTCACGAAGATCCAGTGAGAGAGGGTAATAATTTGAACTAGAATGACAAATGTGACATGGATGTAATTATTAAATATCATTATTCTTGTTACATTGAGACAGGGTCTTGCTATGTTGCCTATGTTCCCCAGGGTGGCCTTCACCCATGATTCTTCTGCTGCACCCCTGAGTAGGTAGGCCTAGAGGCACATGCCACTATGCCTGGTTTCATGTATTATTTTGATCGACAAATATCTAGTGAGCTTTCAGAAAGAATGTTATCTACTAAGGACACAAGGATGAGCAAGGTAGGTTTGTAGATTTGGTCCCTGCCTTCACAGACCTTATTTTCTAAAAGATTGAGTAGATAGGAATTAATGATGAATTGAATGGGGTAGTGATGGAAAAGAAGTGGTGTGGGATGACTCACAGACTTCTGAATGGCCTCAACATCCATCCTGTTTACATTATAACTTCTCCAAGAATTTATATGTTAAGTGGGGAGGGGAGCAGTAGGCAAAAGGGTAAAGTTAGGAAGGAAGATGGAAACAATGTGGGAAGAGACTTGCATGCCATTTTCATCAGTTCAGGTTTTATTCTGGAGTTTTTAGGAGGCCATTGCAAATGCATAAGCAACTTGAACAAATATACATGTTAGCAAGATAACCCCGCCCCCCGCATTAACACTTAGAATTTCTCCAGGGCTAATTAGCCATTTCGAGATGAGAATGCTCTAATCTTCTTTTCATGTTCTACCCTCTTGTGGTAAGAAGAAAAACAGCAAGTACCAATTTCATCGGTTTGTAAGCCAGCTTTGATTCGCCTTGGATGTCCTAGCTCCTGTATCTCAGAAAGTTTTGTTGCTCAGATAAAACCAGGCATAGTGGCAGGGACCATCCATTCATTCTGAGATTCCCCCAGCTCAGGACACAGCTCTGTCTCGGACTGCAGACATCTCTCTTCTGGGACTCTCACAAGTCTAGTTCCCAACCTCCCACACCGCCCCCACCCCACCTCCACATTCTTGAGCTCCTGTCAGAGCCCTGGCTCTGCAGATCTCTCCCTAAGTGGCCCGGAGCAGTCAGCAGAGGCTGACATTGCTGCCCTCAGGTGGGAATCTAGTGAAGTGCGCATTATATTTCTCCTGGAACCGCTCCCTTTCAGCGCAGTTCTTTAAACTTGGCGTTTTAGTGAGATATGCTTCCTTTACATCTGAGTTATAAAAGGTTATTGCTCCTTTGGGCTCCAATCTAAGAAAGCAAAGTAGAGGAAAAGAAAACAAGAGTCCCCTTTCCATGAATTCATCATTGTTAACACCCCTATTTCACCATAAAGAGCAAGACTCTTAAAAGAACTTTAAGAAGGCTTGAAAATAGAGGGCAGGACACTCTTTTCAAGGACATCGCCAGCTGTATTTGAAAAGAGATGTTTTAGCTAAGGTAGCTTTCACACCTTGATCCTTGATCCCTTTTCCCCAGAGTCCTTGTTCTTCTAAGGTAAAGCTCTGATTAATGTCCATCATAATATGAGAGTTTTACTAATTTATATGGCTTGGAAATAAACACTGAAATCACTTCTCAGAAATCCAGTTGAAGCATGATGGGCACACACCTGTAATCCCAGTACTCAGGACGCTGTGACAGGAGGGTTGTGAGTTCAAGGCCAATCTGAGTACATACCAAGTTCAAGGCCAGTTACAGACTACATGGTGAGAGGCCTTCTCTCAAAAAAAAAAAAAAAAAAAAAGGAAAAAGAATAAAATTGAAGGGTTAGGTATAAAGCTTAGTCACAGAGTACTTGCCTAGCATGTGCATGGCCCTGGGTTCAATCCTCAGCACTGCAAAACTTTGAAAAATAGGATTGATTTAAAACCCTCTGGCAAGGTTTTTTTGGCATCATCTCAGGTTTTAAAGAACCTAGGTCACAATCTCCTTCACTCATTGACTCAGCACTTAGTGATAAAGTGACCCTTTAAATCTTAGCTAAGACAGCTCCTGCACCTCCTGAGGGTGATTTTGTGTATTAAATACTGATGCTTTTTTTTCTAATTAAGCACATATACACCACCCACAGACAATTTACTCCAGAATTTCTTTCAAAGCCAGGGGCTAAAAAAAAAAAAAAAAAAAAAGCCAGGCGCTTTAAGATTTCTGACAGAGAGATCTCTCCTCCATCCCAGCTCTCTATTCACCCAGGAATTTGTGATGTAAATAGTTCTTGCTGGAGTAAAGCTGCATACCAGCACTATGAGGGCTGAGTGGCCGTTGCCATGAAGCCCGGTGTTTGTATAGAACTGTCTATAAAAGAAAGTAAGCCTAAGGGCTGCATAGATTCAGAGCTGATTGGATTAGAGATGAGTCAGCTCCTTCACCTTACAGATCAGAAAACTGAGGCCCAAGACTTAGTTAAATGACCTACTCAAGGTGCTAAGAAAAAGTTGTGTCTTTTGCAAATGTGTCACCTTTTCCAGTAAAGTGTGGCGCTGGGGCCACAATAACTCAGTGGTAGAGTGAGTCCCTAGTATGCCCGGATTTCAATCCCTGGTTCCACAAAAATGTAACAAAACAAGCATCCCTTTTCTGGTTGAGTGGGTGCTTTTCTGTCCTGTTGCACTGTGCTATCCCAGCACCATCATTTCCAAGTAGAAGTGTCGGGAAATGAGACTAGCAACAATGGATTTGTAAATATTCCTGTATTTGTATTCAAGTCTATGTTCACATTAAATTATATATATGCACACCTGAGGGTGAACATTTGTATACCTCTCTGATTAGTGAAATTTCTTAAACCTCTGTTTCTTGACAAGTGAAATTTAATTAAGAAACAGTACCTACCTCAAAGGACTAAATGAAGTAATGTGACATTTAAAGTACTTAGCATAGTTGCTGGCATATAATAAATGTTTGATATTATATTATTTCTAATGTCTTGCTGAGAGGAATGTGTCAGGGACTGCCCTCGAGGCCTTGGGCTAAATGCTTTAATTTTTTCATTTAGTTTTCACAACAAACCTTCTTTTGTTATCTACACAGCACTGGTGAGAAAACTAGGCCTAGAGAGGTTAAATAACTTCCTGAGGTCCCAGGGCTAGGAAGTAGCTGAGTAAGAATCAAAACTAGGCCTGTCTGATATTAATGCCCTCAATCTTTATCTTTATGGTTAGGTTGTATGCCTCTTTTATAGAAGAAAGAAGAGATAACTGGTCTATTTTAGTATATTTAGACTTGCTAGAACTCTAAATCCAAATATATTAGATACATATTGTGTGTGAAATGGGCTGGCTCATCCATTTATATATGTTTTAAGTAAACTCACTGAAACTATAAGCAAAAGGTTGTTTTCCCCTTAATTTTATATATATTTTAGAGAGACTCTACTTAGCCATTTTGCACAAGAGACAATTCCTCAACAACTGAATATCGTTTTATTCAATATCCTATTGTTTCAAAATTCCTTGTTGGTCCTGGTAAGACCTATGTAAAAAACACCAGTCAAACTGAAATCACATCACCAAATGCTTGAGAAATCTGCTTATCTAGTAAGCTATCTTCTTATTCTTTAAAATATCTAGGAAGCCAGGTATGGTGGCATACACATGTGATCCCAGCTACTAGAGCTAGGGATGTGGCACAGTGTGAAGGCCCTGGATTCAATCCCCAGTACTAAAGACAGAAACAAAAACAAAAAGCAACAACAACGAAAGTCTTAGGACATAAGAGACATACACTCAACATCTTTCTTAGTAGATATTCTCTCATACTAGTTAAAAGCACCAGTTTTAGGATCTTCAATGGTCTAACACAAATTTCTATTATGATCACAACCAGTTAGTTTCTATGAGATCAGTTTCAATCAGACTTTAGTTCTTGACTGTTCCCTTTTTCTTCTCTCTCTCTTTTCTTTTTTTGGTGTTTTCATCCACTCCTATACCTTGAACTATCCCTGCTACATGGATATAATTACCACATTCATTTTTTTTTTTTTTTGTGGGTACCGGGGGGTTGACCTCAGGACCTCGCGCACCAACAGGCACCCGTGCCACTGAGCAATATCACCGGCCCCTTTTTTCGTATGTGGGTTCCGGGAGTCGAACTCGGGCCCTCGCACTTGCCCGGCAGGCGCTTAAGCCGCTGAGCCATCTCACCGGCCCTACCACATTCATTTTATTCATTCAATAAACATTTATTAACTTCTTGTTACAGTGTGGATCTCATTTGCCTATTCAGACCTCTATCCTAAATTCAGAAGTTTGTGGAATATCTTTGAAACGATGTAGTGAACTGACATCGATATAAAAATAGCTTTAGGGCAAGCTATTTGGCTTTTCTGCAGTCCAGTCTTGACATTATCCCTTTGATCCTCCTTTACATCAGCTATTCACAGTGTGTGGAATTTTCTACACCGACTCTGAAGCTCTCCTTGTCTCAGTCCAACCTGGACTCATGCTGAAAATAACTAGTGTTAGAACCCCGAAGTCCTGAAGATACAAAACAAAGTCATCACCTTCCTCACCAAACCACTCTCTGCTCTTAATTTCCTCCAGTATTTCATTTAGTAGAAGCAATATTCCCCCCCAATTTTCTCTAAGGTTTACTTATTGCCCTGACTCCCTTTCAATTCACTTGCCATTTAGTAATTTGTTAAAATACAAATCCAGTCATGTTGTTCTCCTGCTTAAAACTAGCCCATACCTTCCCAGTGTTGTAAGAATACAATTCAAATTCCTTCCCAGGGCCTAGAAGAGACCTTGAAAGACCCAGATTCTACGCACATATCCATTCTCATCTTATGCCCTTCTCCTTTTATGCCGCTGTCTTCTGCTACGTTCCAGCCATATGATCTTCCTTTCAATTCCTGGAACATGCTAAGTTCTAAGGCCTTAAGACTTTATCAAAAGTTCTTCCCTGTGCTCTTACCATTCATGGTTAACCCCTTATCCTTCAAATCTTAGTCTGAGCCGGTTCTATTCTCCTTCATCATTACTGGCCATCATCCCTAGTCATTATTCCTTCTCCTAGTACCATTTGTTGCTTCATAGCATTTATCCCCATGATAACATTATACATTTTTAGAACATACCTATTTATAGTCTGCCTCCCCAGACAGATTAGACTTCATGAAAGCAGGGGCCACATCTGCTTAGTTCATTACTCTATATGATGCATTTAGAAGAATGTCTAGCATACAGCAAGTAATCATAAATGGTAGCTGATATCATTTTTCCTAGTGAACTCCATTCTTTGTCTGCAAAATGGTAATTCAAAGCTTTGCCACTCTCTACCTCTTCTATTCTCATTAAAATCTGACTAGAAATTATTATCCTATTTTTATTTTCTATAATTTCCTTAAATGCCCTCTGTTTGTGTGACTCTGGGCCACTCAACATTCGATCACACCTCCAACCCATTCTTCAACTATTCCTCTGTCCGAAACATCTTCTACCCACTTCTCATCCCTTCTCATCATCAGGTCTGGGGGTGCAGCTCCATCACAAGATGTTTGCTTAGTATTCAGGAGGTCCTGGTTTTGACCCCCAGCACTGAAAAAAAAAAAGCCTACCATGTTCCCTCTTTGGTTTTCCTGAACAGCCCACAATTAACTGGTCTCTTATTTGCAATTTCAGAGCCCTTTGCCAAGTACTTTTACATAAACTTCTCCCATTTTATGAGTGTTATTTGTGTGGGTTCCTTACCCTAGAGGATTTGTTATCCTTTAAGTCCCAGTATCCAGCACAGCTCTTGATGCATGATATACGGCCAATATGTAATAATTGAATTAATAAATCCAAAACAGAATAACTATCTGTAGAAGAAATCCTGAGGTTTTCCCAGAAACTGGTAATAAGAGACTTGATAGGACTCCGAGAAAAAGCAAATGTGCTGATCATTTTTCAAATACATCTTTCCTTCATCACCCACAGAAATCCTCAAAGAAACCTCTCTTTAGATTTTGTTCCTACATAGAAAAAACAGAGAAACCTAGAACAAATTAAAAATTAAGCAAAATCATAGTTCCTTGGACTGACTGGTAGGGCTTGAAGAAAATTGGGGTGCTTATTAACCATGAAAAATGTGAATGTTAGCCTTTCTTTTTAAAAATGTTACCCTTTCTAACTTGCCTTCATTCAAGAATGATGAGCTAGGCTCTACTTCCAGCTATTCTGATTTAATTGGTCTACCATACAGGTATTGATATTTTTTAAAAGCTCCTTAAATGATTAATGTGCAGCCAGGATGAAGAACCAAATGCTAAAATGGTGTTATGGGCTGAAAGTTGGTGTCCCCACAAAACTCATGTTGAGGCTCTAAACCCCCATATGATAGTTTTTGGAGATGGAGCTTTTGGGAGATAACTAGGTTTAGAAGAGATTATGAGAGTGGGCCACCATGTTGGGATTAGTATCTTTATGAGAAGAGGAAGAAGAGATCAGAGTTCTTTCTCTCCCTGTTCTGTAAGACACACCTAAAAGAGACATCTGCAAGCCAGGAAGAGGGCCCTGATCTTGGACTTCCTAGCCTCCAGAAATGTAAGCAATAAATAATTGTTGTTTAAACCACCCAGTTTGTGGTATTTTGGGACAGTGACCCAAGCTAAGACAAATGGCAATCCACTGGTCTTTCATATGAATAGGAGTGAACAGAGTTAATACAGATATTGAGATATAGAAATTCGGTTAAATAATCATTATTATACAAAGCACTTTGAAACATTGCCTGGCACATAGAAAATGCTCAATAAATATTAGCTGGTAGTAGCAGTACTAGCATTATCAATGCCATTATCGAATAGTTAACAAGGGGTTGTTATACAATTCCTTCAATTTTCAATGAAGAATTAAAGGTGGATATTTTTCTGGCATAGAGATTAAGACTTGGGAGAGCTGAATGATTTGACCACAGTTTCACAGTCTATATTAAAACTGTTAGTGAAATCATTTGCTTTTTATGCTGGGCATTGAACCCAGACATTCACACATGTTAGGCAAGTGGTCTACAACAGAGCTACATCTCCGACCCAAATTATGACTGAAATCCTAATGTTTTTCATCACACCAGTTTAAAGGCAGCAGAAACAGCTTCCTGATTAATAGTACTCAGAAAAACAATTCCCAATACTAATACTACTATTCATATTTTACCTGTTTCACTGGTCATCCAGATCAGCTCTCTAACAGGGGCTCAAATAAAAGTCAGTATGGGCTAAAACCAAATTACAATTTGCAATACCAGTGAGCAGAACTTTTGGGTATGAAGATCTAATGGTTTCACTTGGTAACAGTTAACATTATGTAACTGTTAATACAGAATCTCCTTGGGCTCTTGTCCAGGCTTGAAGAGGTCAGATTGGCAAAAAAAAAAAAAGGCTTTTCTCAAGAGGTTTACTTCTTATTTAGTCCTCATGGCCTCCTACTCTTGTTTATTTCTAAAACTGTTCATAGTTCCTAAAAATTCATGATAATGCCCAGAAATGGTCCAGAAGATGGAAAAGGTGCAGGTATGTGCTACTGTTGACATAATCCCAATATCCCCAGGAGACCAGGTCAGTCCAGGACAGTTTTTGCATCCTATTTTAGAATCCAGAACTGGATGGGGTTTTTGGCAGTCTGAGGTAGGAGAAAAACCCAGAGCTGGGCCAGATTTCCACCAGGAAGTCCTGTGTTTTGCTTGGCTAATATTCTTTTTTAAAAAATCCATCTCTTGGGCCGGTGAGATGGCTCAGCGGCGTAAGCGCCTGCCTTGCAAGCGCAAGGGCCCGAGTTCGACTCCTGGATCCCACATACGAAAAAGGGGCCGGTGATATCGCTCAGCGGCATGGGTGCCTGTTGGCGCGCGAGGTCCTGAGGTCGACCCCCCAGTACCCACAAAAAAAAAAAAAAAAAAAAAAAATCCATCTCTTGTGCTGGCGAGATAACTCTGGTAGAGTGTTTGCCACCATGCATGAGGCTCTGGATTTGATCCCCAGTACCAGAAAAGGCAAACCAAAAACTATCTCTTTTGTGACATTGTGATAACATTTTCCTCTGTGGTCCACACTGAATCTATCTTTACTAGAACACTTATGATTGTAGTAGGATTATTTGATTACTTGTTGCTTTCTTTCATCTTCTATGAACAAGTAGAACAATCATATCCTATTTATCGTCATTCTCCTAGCGATAGCAATTATATCCTGGATGATACTTTGGAGATACTCTAAGTGATTGTTAGACAAGTTAATGGGAGGATAGGTAATAGGTCTCTGGGTCTCAGCCTGAAATTATGAGACAATTGCAGAGGATATATTTTTGTATTATTTGGGTCCATATCTGGGCAGTATACTAGATGATATTAAAAAAAAATTTTTTTTTGTATACTGAAGATCAAACCCAGCAATCCAATACCATTGAAGTACATTCTCAGCCTTTTTTATTTTTTGTTTTGAGACAGAGCCTTGCTACTAGATTGCCCAGACTGGCTACAAATTTGTGATACTCTCGCCTCAGCCTCCCAAGTAGCTGGAATTTCAGGTGTGTGCCACCATGCCAGGCTAGATGATAAATATTTTTGTACTTTATTTTGCTTTACTCATTTTTGTATCTTCCACAGAATTAGTTTTCAAGAAATATATGTTGAGAATCTGTTCTGCTCAGAAGTAGTATAGGAGTCATATTTTAAAAATTAGTTAATTTGTGGTACTGAGAATTGAACACAGGGCCTTTGCACTGAACTATATCTCTGGCCATTTTTTTAGTTTTTATTTTGGGATAGAGTTTTACCAAGTCACCAGGTTGCCCAAGCTGGGCTCAAATTTGAGATCCTTCTGCCTCAGCTTCCCAGAGTGCTGGGATTACAGGTATGTACCTAAGTTTTAACTGGGACAAAGTCCATCTTTAAAGTTAACAGACATTTATTGAGTTCTTGCTATATACAGAGAGATAGGAAGTATAAAATGTTGGTCTGGGATTAGTTTTATGGGGAATGAAAATCGGGAGCTGGATTTTTAAAAATTATAAATTTGGGTCATAAAACAACAGGGCTTTTTAGATTATAGGAAGGCTACAATCAAAAGGAAAAAGGCAATAATGATTATGGCATGTTTGGGAAGCATTGGTTAAGTGACAATGACTTTGTAGTACAGGTTCTCACCAAATACATGCAGATATGTAACAAATGCTGAGTGTGTAGATCAGTGGTAGAGTACTTGGCTAGCATGTGTGAGGCCCTGGGTTTGATCCCTAGCATTGAAGGAAAAAAAAAAGCAGTAAAATACACTCAACATCACAAGGACAATTACAATAAAAAAAAAAAAAAAAAAGACTGACAATCCCAAGTGATAATGAGAATGTGAAGAAATTGAGATATTCATACTTCGTTGGTGGAATACATGTGAAATGAGACAGCCACTTTGGAAATGGTTTGGGAGTTTCTTTAAAAATTCATCATAGGGCCAGTGAGATGGCTCAGTGGTGTAAGCGCCTGCCTGGCAAGCACGAGGGCCCGAGTTTGACTCCCGAAACCCACATACGATAAAAGGGCTGGTGATATCGCTCAGTGGCACGGGCGCCTGCTGGCGCATGAGGTCCTGAGGTCGACCCCCGGTACCCACACACACAAAAAAAATTCATCATAAATATACCATATGACTCAACAATTTTGCTTCTAGGTACTGGCCAAGAGAAAGGAAAATATATATGTACACAAAAAATTGTATGTTCATAACAACATTGTTTATAATCACCAAAAAGTGGAAAAAATCCAAATGTACATTAGCTGCTGAGTGGATAAATAAAACTTGATACTTTCATACAACATAATACTATTCAGCACTAAGAAGGAATGAACAAGCCAGGAGTTTTGGCACATGCTTGTAATCCTAATACTCTGGTGGGGCTGAAGCAGGAGGATCACAATTTTGATCCCAGCCTGGGCAATTTAGCAACTTAGTGAGACTTCGTCGTAAAATAAAAAGTAAAAACATCTGGAGACATAACCCAGTGTAAACCCAGGTTTAATCAATTCCTAGTACTAAAAAAAAAGAAATGAGCTACTAACATACTATACAACATGGATGAACTTTAAAAACATCATGCTAAGTGAGAAAAGCCAGACACAAAAGATTCTATTTACATGCAATGTAGGATTCCATTTATATAAGTTCCACAAAAGGCAACTCTATAGAGACAGAAAGCTGATTAGTAGTTGTCTGGGCCTGGTGATGGGAGCAGAATTGACTGCAAATGAGCACAAAAAACATTTTTGGGGGTGAGGGAAATTTTCTAAAAATTAACCTGTGGTGGTGGCTGCATAACTCTGCAAATTTACTGAAAATCGTTGAATTGTATACTTACACTAGGTGAATTTTTGATTTGTAAATTATATCTAAATAAATCTGTAGAATAAAAAAAGAGACGGGGGCCGGTGAGATGGCTTAGCGGCGTAAGCGCCTGCCTGGCAAGCGTGAGGGCCCGAGTTCGACTCCCGGAACCCACATAAGAAAAAAGGGCCGGTGATATCGCTCAGCGCCACGGGCGCCTGCTGGCGTGCGAGGTCCTGAGGTCGACCCCCGGTACCCACAAAAAAAAAAAAAAAAAAAAAGAGACGGGTTAAAAATCAAATCCTAGCTCTACCACTATCCAGCTGTGAAAGTTGGACTAGTTATTTTGGCTCTGTTGTCTTCCATTTTCCTATCCTTATAAAACAGGGATGATAAAAATAGTACCACCACTACCCAATGAAGACTAAGTAAGGTCACGCAGTAAAGTTGGTAGCACGTGGTAATTACTCAGTGAAGGTTAGTTCTTCCTTTTCTTAGCATTATTGGGAGATAGTGAGGAGATCTGCCTGCTAAGATGAACACCTGCCCCATATTGGGGGGCATGAGAGCTGGGTTGTGATCTACTTAATGTAAACTGTGGTGCTTGTATTCATTTACTAAAAAAATGCATCAAGAAGGAAAAGAATTAACTGTGATTTTTTGAGGAGATGAAACACAGAAGAGGCAGGTGGCAGTAAAAACACAAGAAAACTGCAGACAGGCAAATGATGAGGAAAAAAGACAGGAAGTGATGGATGACTAGAGCTGTACTGAAAACTCATCTCTTCTCTAAATTGTATATGTATATAGATTTTAAAAAGTTACTTATTTGTATTTACTCATTTATTCATTCATCCATCCATTCAACAATATCTACAAATAATAGATTATAAGAGTACCTGCTACATAGAGGTGTCATAAATTGAATTAGTTCATTCTGGTACAGTTTGTACAGGATGCATTGTATATCATATTAAGGAATTGGAATTGGAGCTTCTAAAAGTTGTTTTGAACCCATTAATATTAAGGCTTAGTAGTTAACTCTGGCAGCCCAGAGTTGTACTCTGAAGTTCTTGTCATAAACAGAATCTAGAACTTGTTGCTATTCTATACTTTCAGGAGCCTAACTAAAAACAAAACAAAACAAAACAAAAAAACAACTTCATGAAGAAACAATGAGTTCATTTATCCTTTTTAAAGATCTGTGGTTCTTACCCATGTTGAAGTCTTGAGCCTCTTTGAAAAAAAAATTTTTTTTTCAGTACTGGGGATTGAGCCCAGGGCATTTGCACTGAGCCACAACCCCAGCACTTTTTATTTTTTTATTTTGAGACAGTCTTCTTGCTAAATAGCCCAGGTGGGAATCTAACTTTCGATCCTCTTGCCTCAGCCTCCCAGAGTGCTGGTATTACAGGCATGTGCCACCATGCCAGACTTTGTTTGAAATTTAATGAAAACTACAATAGTTTTCAAATTAAAAAGCCTTAAAAAGTAATGAGCTTTCATTTACATGGGATATATTAATCAATAATTATTAATATTAGAAATAAAACAAAATAACAATGAGCTTCTTTTCTTTCTTTTTTGGTTTTCTGAAACAGGGTCTCACTGTGTGTTTAGGCTGTCTTTGAACTCACAGTGATCCTCCTGCCTCAGCCTCCTGAGTGCTGGGATTACAGGCACACACCACTGTGGCAAACTAACAATAAGCTTCTTATGTTTTAACATAAATATCATATTTTTATAAAAACATGTATTTTTCCAAAACAATAAAAAATGAAGATAGCATTGACGTCACTTTTTTTTTTTTTTTTTTTTTTGCGGGCACCGGGGTCGACCTCAGGACCTCGTGTGCCAGCAGGCACCCATGCCGCTGAGTGATATCACCGGCCCTTTTTTCGTATGTGGGTATTGGGAGTTGAACTCAGGCCCTCACGCTTGCCAGGCAGGCGCTTACACCGCTGAGCCATCTCACCGGCCCTATAAATTTATTTAATGTGTGCTTCAGCTAGATTGTCATATCTGCACTTCAGTTCGTTGCAACATGTTGTTTTACTTGAAGTATTTGAAGAAAATTTAGCTTACAGTGATATACAGTTGGGAAAAGAAGTTTTTAAATAGTCTTTTCAGGGCCGGTGAGATGGCTCAGCGGCGTAAGCGCCTGCCTTGCAAGCGCGAGGGCCCGAGTTCGACTCCCGGAACCCACATACGAAAAAGGGGCCGGTGATATCGCTCAGTGGCACGGGTGCCTGTTGGCGCGCGAGGTCCTGAGGTCGTCCCCCTGGTACCCACAAAAAAAAAAAAATAGTCTTTTCAGATAATTGTGGGTATGCTTTGATACTACATGGAAACTCAACAAGTGCTAATTTATTTTTCCAGTGCTGAGGATTGAACCCAGAGCTTTGTGTGGCAAGCATTCACTCTACCACTGAGCTATACACACCGCCCCTCAATAAGTGGTAATTTCTTAAATGTTAGTTGCAAAGAGGAATCTAAAACTATATTAATGAACATTTTGTCCTCTGCCTCATTAAAATCCATTGGTATTTCTTGCTCTTTGAATGGATCTTTCACCCATGCATGACTTAATATATGCACTAGTGATTTGAAAAATATTGCCTCACTGAGTTATGTAGATCTTCCAAATATTGACACACTTCATTATACAATATCAAGTGTGTGCATGCGTGCATGCGTGCACGCTGCTTTTTTGTTTTGTTTTTGCAGTGCTGGGATCAAACCCAAAGCTTGCTAGGAAACTGCTCTATCCCTGAGCCAACACCAGCCCTCATCATACAATATCAAAACATCACATTCATTGTTATCAGAAAGTCTTTTAAGTATTGGGAAGCTGTCAGGCTCACACAGTGGAAACAAGTTTTATAAAATTCTAATTTTATCATTGGCGAGAAGTACTGTCAGGGTTGGGGATATAGCTCAGTGGCACAAGCACCTGCCTGGCAAGTGCAAGATCCTGAGTTCGATTCCCTGTACCAAAAAAAAAAAAGGGCTGGTGAGATAGCTCAGCAGCATAAGCGCCTGCCTGGCAAGCACGAGGTCCTGAGTTCGACTCCCGATACCCACATACGCAAAAAAGGGCCGGTGATATCGCTCGGCGGAACGGGTGCCTGCTGGCACGCAAGGTCCTGAGTTCGACCCCCGGTACCCACACACACAAAAAAAAAAAACCACTGTCAGTTATTTTCCTGAAAGTGGAATCTTGCTTTGCTCACTTTTGAGGGAAATTTTCAGCCAAATATCCAAATCTGAATAGTCGCAGTTTGTCTGTTAATCATTCTTTCAAATAAAAATGGTGGTCAATGAGAAAAGTAGCTAGCTTAGCTCATAGTTCTGTGAATCCTACAAATGTGTGTTTTTGTTTTTGTTTTTGTTTTTGTTTTTGTTCATTGCTGGGCATTAAATCCAGGACTTTGCACATGCCAAGTACACGCTCTACTATTGGGCTACATGCACCACTCTGCACAGATATTTTTCCTCAAGACAACCATCCATCGTTCTTAGATACACAGCAGAAGTGTTTTTGCACACTTCCCTTTTGTTATATCAGATATGTAATTTAAAATATGTATTGAGAGATAGAAATTTAACAAAATTAATCTCTTTTTCTGCTTCATCAAGGATATTCTTAAATAAAACTACATTTATTTATTTATTTATTTATTTATTTATTTATTTGCAAGTGAATGGCAGTAAGGTATACTTGATATGGTTAATGTCACTACCTGCTAAGGAACCAGAGCTTTGCTTTTGCACTATTAGTGCAGTGTAAGCACAGTAACAAAGGCAACTAACATCTTGGCATTATGCATATCAGTCACTCTCCCTCTGAATACCACTACTCTAGAGCATTGCTACACAATGTTCTGAAACTTAGCAGCAGTGGTATTACCTGGAAGCTGGTCAGAAATGCAAAATTTCAGGCCTAATCCCACATATCAGCAGTTGCATTTCAACAAAATCCTTGGGTATTTTGCATTCATTTTCATTTTGCACATTAAATATCATTTGGTGAGCTTTTAAAAAATAGCCATGCCCAGGTTCTCCCAAGCCACTTAAATCAGGATATTTAGACACCTTAGTACTGTTTTATTTTTGGTTTTCTTAGCTCCCCTGAGTGATTCTACAGTACGGTTAAACTCAGAACTTCTGCTCTAGACGTTCCCCCCGCCAGGAAAATGTATCTACTCATGGAAACAATATTTACACATAAAATTTCAGAGAATTCATTTATTTTTTCCAGTGCTGGGATCAAACACATGGCCTCACACATGCTGGGCAAACACTGTGCTACTGCGCTAAACCCTAGGACCACTTTCAGAGAATTTTGGATACCTTCGGTGTTGCTCATGAACATCAGATTGAGAACTTTTACACTAGATCTTTAAGTAAAAATTTCTCATGGACCAAATAAAGTCAGAAGAGAGTTGTTTATCTTTACAGCATAATCATCATCATCATCATCATCATCATAAATTATCTTTATTGTACTGAACTTGGTTATAATGTTTTCAGCTTTTATTATGGACTATATAAGAAATAGTCTTCAAAATTTCTCTTCAAGTGTGCGATCATGAATATGTTGTTGAATGTGATGTTGTTCACAAGATTTGCTCTCTGAAAGAAAGCATAGGAAAGATTTAAAAGTCTTGTTTTCATGAAAGGTGGTTTTCCTTAAGTAACAGGCTGTTTTTGCTTATGAACAGTACAAATCTTGTTCCAACTAATTGCTTTCTTGTATTTTTATTGGTTGCCAGGCACCTTAAAGTCAAAACATTGTTTTGCCCTCCTTAGCACATCTAGAACTTCATGGTAGACATTTTGTGAGAACCTCATTTCTGGGTCTGTTTTACTTTCCTGCCTTTACATTCCTTTTCCTTCACTCACCCTCCTTCCCTCCTTTTCTTCCTTCTTTCCTACTTCCCTCCCTTCCTTCCCTTCCTTCCTTCCTTCCTTCCTTCTTTCCTATCTTTCTTCTTTTAGTACTGTAGATTGAACCCAGAGCCTTTGCACTGAACCATTTTTTAATTTTATTTTTATTTTGAGATAGGATCTCACTAAATTGCCCAAGCTGGGCTCAGATTTGTGATACTTCTGCTTCAACCTCCCAAGTAGTTGGGATTATAGGTGTGCACCACGGCACCGAGCTCCTTCACCTTTCTTACACTTAATGTATTTTGTCTTGCTATTTTTTTTTTTGCATCTTTATAAGCCACTTTAAAGTTATTTTTTTCCCTTGCAAGAAGACAAATTATAAATGAATGAATGATTTCAATTAAAATAAGGCAGGACTGGGGGTGTAAACTCAGTGGTAGAACATTTACTTAGCACACATGAGGCCCTGGATTTAATCCCCAAGACCAAAAAAGAAAAGAAAAGAGAAGAAGCAGTTCTGTAAAGCTCCATTTGGGAATCTCTATCAAAGGCAGAATCAATTACTTTATGTAAGTGTTCATATACTCTTTGTCAATCAGGCAATAAATATTAAGCACTTGTCTGTCAGGCTCTAGGCTGGGCAGGGTATCAGAAAATGTAGGGGCCGGTGAGATGGCTCAGCGGCGTATGCGCCTGCCTGGCAAGCGGTAGGGCCCGAGTTCGACTCCCGGAACCCACATACAAAAAAAGGGGCCCGTGATATCGCTCAGTGGCACAGGCGCCTGCTGGTGCGTGAGGTCCTGAGGTCGACCCCCCGGTACCCACAAAAAAAAAAAAAAGAAAACGGAAAATCCCCACAGAAAAGCACAAAGAAAGGGAACAGATAAGTCCTCCAAGTAAGAACAGAAAAAAAGTTATAGGTGGCTTTAAAATCCTTATAATCTTTGGCCTAGCGATGCTCCTTCTGAAGATTTATCCTAAGAAAATAATTTAAGAGGGGAAAAAAAAGTACGTGTGAAGATACATTATCTTATAATAGTGAAAACAGTGTTTTTTGGTTTTGCTTTTTTGTTTTTGGGCTGGAGATTGAACCCAGGGCCTCACACATGCTGGAAAAGCACTATACCACAGAGCTTCATCCCGGCCCTTTCAAAATTTTATTTTGAGGGCCTGTGAGATGGCTCAGTGGTGTAAGCGCCTGCCTGGCAAGCGCGAGGGCCCAAGTTCGACTCCCGGATCCCACATACGGAAAAAGGGCCGGTGATATCGCTCAGCGGCACGGGCACCCACTGGCGCGCGAGGTCCTGAGGTCGACCCCCGGTACCCACAAAAAAAAAAATTTATTTTGAGACAGGATTTCACTAAATTTCCCAGACTGGTCTTGAACTTGCAATCCTCCTGCCTCAGCCTTCCAAGTAGCTAGGATTACAGGCAAGCACAATCATGCCCTGTGCAAACACATTTCTAAGCAAGGATGTTAGACAGTAACAGCTATTTCTCGAAGTGGTGTGGTGGTTAAACGGAATAATGCATGCAAATTACTTAATGTAATGCAAGGCACAAAGTACTGCATATGCTTGATAAAAGGTGGCTGCCTAGTCTCGAGGCTAACAAACAACCTGCGCTTCTACAAAGCCAATCTCTCTCCCAGTCCCTCATACTTATATTGAACAGAGAGACCTGTAGCCTTGAAAAGTTGCCTTAGGAAGGCAGCAGAATCATCCCCAACCTCTGCTTCCAGTATCAAAGGAGGCACCTGCCATGTCGATTCCCTAAAATTTCTACTTTATTATTTGGAACTTGCCATTCAGCCTCACACTAGAACATGTTTAAAAAGATATGTAACCACTTTGAAGTCTCATCTTGTGGGAGAGGGAACTGTGGGACTGGTGGTATGGCCAAATGATTAGTTTAAATTAATTAGAATCAGCCAGTCGTAGTCCAGCATAAAAGATTTTATTTCATCCCATCCTCGTTTGAAACTCCAGGTCCACAGAAAAAGTATTCTTGAGTTCAGTTTCTAATTAGGCATGGCCTGGGAATGTAGCTCAGTGATAAAGCTTTTGCACAGCATGCATGAGGCCCTGTGTTCAATCCCAAGTGCTACAAAAAATTAAAAATTAAAAAATTGTATATATATATAGAGAGAGAGAGAAAAGAAAAGAAAAGATATTTCTGATTGAGCAGAGGTATTAGACTTCCCCATTAACTATGGAGCCACAGCACCCCAAGGTAGTTGGAGAGCACATGATCCCCAGTAGGTAGGGCCTGCAGCCCCTTCCAGCTGGAAGAAGCTATAGAAGACAGAGACCTCCACTCCCTCAGCACCCCACAAAGAATTACAGGGATTTGTGTCTCTCAGGGGGAAATGAAACAAGAGATTAGGACATGGCAAAGTTGGCTGGGGAGGTAGGCAGGACTTGTTAATTAGGAGATCTTGGACACATGCGCAGAACAGTTCCCAAAGCCCTGAATATGGACTGCTCAGGAGAACTCCAGCAGGTTTTCAGAAAGATGGCCTAGACCTGATATTAACCTGAGGAGTGGGATCTCAGCACTTCCTCTCAGGACCCGGATGAAAAAGTTCTTTGGGGTTTTCTCAAGATCTGGACAGTATGGGACGGTGAGATGGCTCAGCAGCATAGGCGCCTGTCTGGCAAGCTCGAGGGCCCGAGTTTGACTCCCGGAACCCACATACGAAAAAAGGGCCGATGATATCGCTCAGCAGCACAGCGCCTGCTGGCGCACGAGGTCCTGAGGTCGACCATGGGTACCCACAAAAAAAAAAAAAAAAAAAAAAAAAGATCTGGGCAGTATGAGAGAAAGGCAGCCACGAGGACCTGATGCTATCAAAACTTTCCATGATAGCCCATGCTGTGTTCCCAAATGCAACATATACTTTTTTCTTTGCTCTTACCCTCTTTTTTTCTGTGTACTGCAGCCCAACTTGCTCCGCAGAGCCAATTTCTCGTCCATTCTTCACTTTTGCTTTCTTGAATAAACTTTGCCACTGGAAAAAGAAAGGAAAGGAAAGGAAAGGAAAGGAAAGGAAAGGAAAGGAAAGGAAAGGAAAGGAAAGGAAAGGAAAGGAAAGGAGAAAAGAAAAAGAAAAAGAAAAAGAAAAAGAAAAGCTATAGCTCAGTGACAGAGAGATTGTCTAGCATGTGCAGGGCCCTGAGTTTGATCCGAAGTGCCAAAAAATGAAACAAACATGACAAATCCTTCTAATTTCATTGTTTTACTTTTTCAAAATTAAATTTTAGTGTAGGCCTATTCCAGAAAATGTGGACAAGCAATGAGATTTTTAAAATTTAAAATGATCTGTAACCAAAGTATGAATAACCGTAAATATAAGGGGTCTGCGAAAAAAATTTATGGACTATACATACAATGGAATACCATACATCAATTAATTTTTAAAAAAAGGAGGCAAAATTAAAATATAATATTGCAGATAGAAGTCAGCTTTCTAAGATACAAGTATACTTGTAGGGAAACACTCTTTTTCCTAGATATAGGAAAAAAAATGTTTCTTCACTGATCACTGACTGGCCTCTGTTATGTTCTTTCACTTGACTATTGGCAGTACCATCCACCTAGCTGCCAAAACCAGAAAATTGCAAGTTATCTTCCACAGCACTTGCCTGGCAAGCGCGACACCCTGAATTTGATTTCGGGTACCAAAAAAAAAAAAAAGAAAGAAAGTTATCTTCAACCATTCCCCGTGTCTCACTGCTCCCGCTAATAGCAACTTCTTCTCTATTTCTACTAATAGGCAACTTTGTTCTCTACTTCTTTTTCTATTGCACTCAAGAAGATTCTTTGTGACTCCTGCATATATAATCACAATACCATTACAGATCTCAAGGATTTTATAATCCACTTCCTCTAACCCATCTTTCACATTGCCTACAGAGTTATCAAAGCCAAAGTCAAAAATTACAGGTAATTTTTCAACTATTGACTTCTAAGACATACAGGAAAAAGTTTAACCACGTAAGAAACACTGAAAGTGCCATCCCTTTACTTGCACTTTTCCTTTTGCATATTGTGACTGCTTTCTTCTCTGCCTGGAAAATCACTTTTCATCTTTAGCACAACTCAAATATCACTTTCTTTCTACCTCTGCCAGCATTACTTTACCCTTCTCTATGCTTCCCAAAATACTCTGCATATACTCCTTTTATAATACTATATTATACTATGCAACTTAATAATGCTTAAGACCTACCTATTTCTCCCACTATGCTTTACTTTGCTTTGCTCTCTTCCACCCTTCCGTCTTCCCTACTCTAATTCTTTCTTTCTTTCTTTCTTTTTCTTTGGAGATGCCAGTTTACTATGTTGCTTAGTCTGGTCTTAAACCATGACTCAAGTAATCCTTCTGCTTCAGCCTCCCGAGTGCTAGGATTACAGGTGTATGACCCCCACGCCCAGCTCACTTTTTTAAATCATTTTTTTACTTATTAATTTCCAGTTTTTGCAAAAAGGGGAAAGTACTGTTATGGGAAGTGACAAATCTGTTTTATATATCCAGCAAGTGTTTTTATGTTCCACTAAAATATCTGTGCTTATATTCAAAATTGAGTTTGGGTGAAGTCAAAAGACAGAAAGTTAAGAGAAATGTTTTATCCTTTGAAACCATTTAATTGACCTTGGGATATAGTCATTCAGTTTGTTTGTTTGTTTTTTTGTGGGTACCGGGGATCAAACTCAGGACCTTGCACGCCAGCAGGTGCCCGTGCCGCTGAGCAATATCACCGGCCCTTTTTCCGTATGTGGGATCCGGGAGTCGAACTCAGGACCTTGAGCTTGCCAGGCAGGCGCTTATGCTGCTGAGCTATCTCACTGGCCTTTGAATAGATTTTTAAAATCTACATTTAAGACATAGAAAACATTTGGATGGTTTTCTAGTAAGGTGTGAAGTACAGTGATGGCATGTCAAAAGACATCAAGCATTTTTGTAAAAGTCACAGATATACTCTGGTTTCTCTTCAGAGCATATAAATTTTTCCCTTTTTCCTATAAGTCATGGTTGAAAGTTGTATTTTTGTATACCTAGGTAAAATACAGGCTTGTGTTAAGTACATGGTTACTGTGGTTTTGCACACTAGAACGTCTGGGTTAGTTAAGACCTTTCATGTTGTAAGTGGTAGAAAATTCACCCAGAGCTGGTTTAACAAAAACAGAAGCAAAAACAAAGAAAATAAATTATTGTCCTCATACCAGACATTTTGTTGCTTCCTCTGATGGAGCTTGATCCAGAATTCAAATGATACCTACTTCCTTGGTGATGACTCCATTCTCAGGGCAAGTTCTCCTTTCATGGTACAAAGTTGGCTGCTGATAATCCTGGAGTAATCTACTTCCATCTAGTGGAAGAGAGACTGAAAGTTCCTAATAGCTGAACAAAGATCCCCATGAATATCCTGAGTTGGGGCGTGAATATCCTGAGGAATGGGAGGTATTAAGGGGTATGAGTTACAGTGACTGGCTTGAATTGATATCCAACTGCATGTGTGAAGAAGAAGCAAAGGAAAAGGAAGAAATATTTGATCAGTCATTACTTTAAAAATATGCTTTCCATAGAAGAAATGCCATAATCAACTACAATATTTATGGAGTGCCTAATTTTAGAAACAGCTTAAAGAATGTTAGACAAATTTTAAGTACATCTCCTTGCTACAAGGAAATTTATTAAGAAGAAAAAAAATAAGCAAATCAAACTTTACAGACCATGAACCATCAGTGTCATCCTCCCACCCAAATTCTTCTAAATTCTGAGAAGCCTCTAGTTACTTTTGACTTTAAACAAGTCATTAAATCTCTCAGGGCTTGCTGTAAAATGATGCTCAATGACCTAATCCCTAACTTCTTCAAAATTCAAAAATTCTATTAGCCAAATAACCATTAATTTGAAATTTAATGCTTGTTATAACACATACACTAATTTCAGACACAAATTCTGGAATAAACAATACTTTTTGTTGTCTTTTCTGTGCTGGGCATCAAACCCAGGGCTCATGCATAAACATGTGCCCTATCATCGAGCTACACCTTTAGCCCCTTTCTGTGTCAGCCCTTTCTATGTCAGACATTTAGCCCCTTTCTGTGTATACTGCACCTCTTAAAACATGATATACATTATATATGCGTCCCTTTGCATTCTCTCATGTCCCTTGCATTTTAGAGGTGCAAGGCAATCTCATTATCTCTTAGATACATTTCCCACCACTGTCCTACCCTTGTCCTTTGAAGCCCATCTTCTTCCATCATATTGCCTTTTACTTCTCCCCATCATGGCTTTGTACTAACTCCAAAGGCATGTTTATACATTTGTTGCAAATTTTGGAAATCTGGTGTTTCTTCCAATGCCTCTCATCTTCTGGCTTATGAAACTTCCATTCATATGGATGGACCATCTAAGATTCCATCCTTAAAGTTTTTTGGCTTATATCATTCCAATAGCTTTCCCTTCTTTTCCAAAAATACAATATCCTACTAGGCTCACACCTTCACTTTTTCCCCCAACCTGGAACTTCCATCCTTGTAACAATCTGAGATTTCCCATGTCATTCTCTGACTCCAACATTCTTTCCTTCTAGCTGTATTAGTCATCTTTCCCATTGCTGGAAAAGAACACCTGACACATACAACTTAAAGGAAGGGAGGTTTATTTTGACTCATTTCAGAGGATTCAGTCCATGGTCAAGTGACTCCAAGGCAGAAGCATCATGGTAGAGAGGTGTGGTAGCGCAGGGTGCTCTCTGGAACAGCATCAGAGAGAAAGGTGTCAAGTACCAGATACGTACCCAAGGTCATGACTCTACGGCCCACTCAGAAACACCCAGAAGTGTGATTTACTAATCCCATAAGTTGCTCTCAAACTAATCAGGCTGACAATCACTGTCATATTCCATCTGTTGTCAACTTGAGACCCAAACACTTCTCCTTAAATCATATTTAATCTCCAAATAAACACAAAATCATAATTCCACCTACCTTATATGATATGACTAGCCTGCCTACAACCAAAAGCCAAATAATTCCTTCCCCAAAGACTCAACAGTTCCAACATTACTCAAAAGTCAGAGTCTGAAGTCTTCTTTGAGATTCTAGGCAAACTCTTAGCTGTAATTCCCTACACATTCAAAATGTAAGGTATATCTTCCCAATATACAATGGTAGGGTAAACATTCCCATTTCACAAGGGAGGAATAGGAGGATAGAAAAGACTAGAACCAAAGCAAGACCAAAACCCAACAGGGCCAACGTTAAGTCCTATAGCTTCATGTCCAGCATCCAGGGACAATGGTGGTAATATTGGCACAAGTCACCCACTCCCTGTGGCCTGACGGGTTGAAGCCCACACAGCCTTTCTCTTGGGCTGCCTCTGCTTGTTACACACAATTTTCCTTGGGAAACATTTCATGTTCTTAGTATCTCTGACTTCCTGGGATTTCCACTGTACCTTTAGCTTTATTTCCACAGCTTTAAGCATCTCCCTCTCAGGGTGACATTGCCTGGTCTCCCAGGCCTTCCCTTAAAATATGGGTAGAGGGCCGGTGAGATGGCTCAGCGGCTTAAGCGCCTGCCCGGCAAGCGCAAGGGCCCAAGTTCGACTCCCGGAACCCACATACGAAAAAGGGGCCGGTGATATCGCTCAGTGGCACGGGCGCCTGCTGGCGTGCGAGGTCCTGAGGTCGACCCCCGGTACCCACACAAAAAAAAAAATATATATGGGTAGAAACCTCCATGACCCTATAATTTTTGCATTCTGCATGGTATAAACCTGCATCACATAGATGGTTCCAGGCTACTGCCAGTGCAAGCAGTAGCCAGGACCAAGGGTACCATGGCTACAGTAGCTTCTGAGTGCCTGGATGGCTCATCATGTGAAATGAATCATCGGGAACCAATTCCCTGGGTACTCCTTGAGCAGGAGACCTGGCAGCTCTGTCTGCAAATGAAAGGTTTACACTTTGGGGGCGAGCAGGGTCTGCTGATTCCTGTACCTGTACAAAGTACTTTTTTTTTTTAATGATGCTGCTCTCTTCAGCAACCATCCCTCCTTGGGCCCCAACATTACACGTGTTTTTTTTCTTGACAAAATTTAAGTTTTTTAGACTTTTCTGCTCTGCTTTTTGCTCCTGACTCTCACTATAAATCTGGCTAAAAGGAGCTAGCAGTACCTATGCCATAGTCTGAACACTGGGCTGTCTTGAAATTCAGCACCATGCAAAGTCTTAAGACATGGGCAAAATGTAGACAAGTTCTTTGCCAGAATGTAACATGCATGGCCTCTAGTCCAATGCACAACAGAATCCTTTTCCCAGCTGAAATCTCAAGAGCCTGGCCTTTACTGCCTGCATTCCTATTAGCATTCTAGTTTTCTGAGCTCATAAACAAAGCAGAGATCATTAGGCTCTGAACTTCTGAGAGAGCAGGACAGTTTTGGTAAGACTCCTGAGACAGTAGGAACCTTTTGCAAATGTAAAACCCACCTTTAAATCCTCAGCACTAAGTATAAGGCCTGGCACACAAAAGTACCTCACAATTATTTGTTGGATGAATAATATATTACATACTGTCCGTATTCCCTAGCATCTTCCCTTTATCAGTTTTCAATTTTCTCCCTCTCCTTCCATTTCCCTTGTGCTCTATTTTCCTGCCAGCCTTTTTTTGTTTTTGTCTTTTTTTTTTTTTTTTTGCTTGTTTTTTTTTTGTTGTTGTTGTTGTTAATGGTGCTGAGGATTAAACCCAGGGCCTCACACATGCCAAGCAAGTACCTTACCACTGAGCTAAACCCCCAGCTGTTTTTATTATTTCCACTGCTCTGTTTGTCTTTTCTCTTGGCTTTCTCTTGTCTTTTCTCCACACTGTCTTGGTTACTATAGTTTTATAGTAACTCTTTCCTTTTTTTTGTAGTGTGGGAGTTTGAACCCAGAGCCTGGCACATGCTAAGGCCACACTGTGCTATTGAACTATACCCCCAGCCCCATCTCCTTGCTTTTGCCTCTGCCCAATCCATTTGTCACCTTGCAGTCACTGTGATCCTCAAAAACATGAAGCAGAACATGTTACTTCTCTGCTTAAAAACTTTAACAGCCTCTACTGCTCTAAAGTGAATTCTAAGCTTCTTAATATAACTTCCAGCAACTACATGACTGAGCCCCTCCCTCCTTCTCTAATCACATCATGTATCACTCCTCTCTTTACTCATTATCTTCAGCCACCTATAGCCTATTTATTTGTGTTGTGGCCTATTTTCCTGCCTTGAATATGCCTCACTCATTTTTTATTTGTTTTTTGGACATGGGGTCTTACTATGTTGCTCAGGTTAGTCTCAAACTTCTAGGTTCAAATGATCCTCTTACCTTACTCCCTGAGTGCTGGTATTAAAGGTAGGCACCTGATTATTCCGTTAGACTTGAAGATGTATTCTTGTCTTTTAGGTCTCAGCTCATGTTACTCATTCAGAGAGGTATTTATTTAATATAGTTGTTCTCAAATGAGGATGATTTTGTCCCCTAGAGATTTTATAATGTCTAGAACCTGGGTTGGTTTTTTGTTTTTTGTTTTTTGTTTTTTTTTCTTTCTTTCTTTCTTTTTTTCAGTGCTGAGGATAGAACCTCCAGGGCCTCACACATGCTAGGCAAGTGTTCCTTGTGCTCCTCTATCACTGAGCTGCAGCTCAAGCCTACAAACATGTTTGATCATCATGACTAGAGAGGATATATGTTACTAGAACATAGTGGGTAGAGATATATGTTACTAGCATCTAGTGGGTTAGCGGATACTAAACATCTGACAATGCACAGAACAGCCCTTTACAAGAAAGAATTATCTGGACCAAAATGTCAATACTGCAGAGGTTGAGAAACTCTACAAATATTACTTTAAATAAAATGCTACTTGAGCCAGAGATATAGCTCAGCAGCACAAGTGCCTGCCTGGCAAGTGCAAGGTCCTGAGTTTGACTCCTGAAACCAAAACAAAAAACAAAAAACCCTACTTGGCTCTGTTTCATTGCTCTATTTATTTCTTTCATAGCACTTACAGCAATCTTAATTAACTAATTAATTAATTGTGGTACTAGGACGAATCCCAGGGATGATGCTCTACCACTGAACAACATCTCCAGTCCTTTGTATTTTTTATTTTGACACAGGTCTTGCTAAGATGCCCAGACTGACCTTGAATTTGTGATCTTTCTGCTTCAGCCTATGGAGTAGTTAGGATTACAGATGTGTACCACCATGCTCAGTGTTATTTGTTTTTTTATTTGTTAATTCTTTTTTGTTCCACTAAAATATAACCTCCATAAAGTCAAGATTCTCATTTGCCCTGAGCACTGCTAAATGAATAAATGAATTCCATGCACCTGCAACTACTAATTTTCCCACTAATCTGAAGTTTTATTTTACAACTTAATTTAATTCATTTCCCATCAAAGCATCTATTTTTAATCATTTGAACCAATATATTTGGAGCATCAACTATGTGTTAAGCATCAGCTAGGTGCTGGGTATATAATAAAGAATAAGAAATGGCTATTGATCTCAAAGAACTTACAGATCAAGGTTTAGTTGGGGGGGTTACATATCATAAAAAGGCCACTTATACTTTGGGGTGGTATGGGGAATCAAAGAGAATACAGGGTATCTCCCTTTTGTCAAGGGAATTACTCTGTTCGGGGAGGGAGGATGAAAGATGCACATAAACAACTACAAATACCAGAAAAGAACACAGATAAGAGATGCAGGAATTTACCAGCTATGGAAATTCAAGAAATTGGAATTTTCCTCTTTGTGGAAGAGGTACTATTTGGTTTGAGACACAAAGGGAGACAGATGAGAGTAAGATAAGTAGGCAAAGGGAATAGAGAAAAGGGGATAGGGCATTCCAGGCAGAGAGAATGGCAAGAGCCAAAGCACAGAATTGTGTGTGCCAGGAACAAGTCAACATGTTTGGCTAGAGCACAGCAGACCAGCAAGAGCCTAGGCTGGGAAGGGAGACTGGGTTCAAACTGGGTCAGTTGAAAAAGAATACAAATGACCCAAATCTTGTCCATATTTCCTATAATTTAGAGCAGCATTTTCCCCATGCATACAGGAAAAGAGAAATTCAGAGAAATCTGGTGACTCAGCAAGTCATTGCTATACCAGTATTATTTTGACTGTCAGGATTTTGGGGAGGTTCTGGACTTACCATTGCTCCCAGGAGCTCAATATAACAATCCTTGTGGGCCGGTGAGATGGCTCAGCGGCTTAAGCGCCTGCCCGGCAAGCGCGAGGGCCCGAGTTCGACTCCCGGAACCCACATACGAAAAAGCCATATCGTTCAGCGGCACGGACGCCTGCTGGCGGGCGAGGTCCTGAGGTCGACCCCCCGGTACCAACAAAAAAAAAAAAAAAAAAAAAAAATCCTTGTGAAAAGACAGAGTTCCTGATACATAAAAGGGACACTTCCTGTCTCAGTGTATAAACAAACAATATGCTGCCAGATTTTATTTTGGGTTGGGGGAGACTCAGAAGGGAGGGTTTTTTTTTTTTTTCCTTTTTGTTCCAAGGTATGGTAGAAATGAGAGTACAAGAATGAAAAAAGGAGGTGGAAACAAGGAGGGGGACCAAAGAATCGAAAGAATAGGTTAGTTTGTTTAGAAACAAGCTATGCTGAAGTATTTATTTGCAATATTCTAGTTGTCATAGCAATTGGATGCTGCTCTTTCCACTGCTCCTTTTATCCTTTGCATGGTTTTAAAGAAGTTGTTTCCTAGATAGATGTAGTACTTACTGTTAAAGAAGATTTTGGAACATACTTTCCACCTACTTTTCCTTTCCTTTTTTTTTTTTTTTTTTTTTTTTGTACCAGGAATCAAACTCATGACCTCGTGCTTGCCAGGCAGGCGCTGTGCCGCTGAGCTATATCCCCAGTCCCTCCTTTTCCCTTTTTTGCAGTCCACATCCACACATCTGGGAAGAACAAGATGGTGCTGGCTATTTCAGGAGCAGAAACTTAGTATTAAAGGAGTATTACCAAGCCTGATCTGAGTTGAAATGCTCAGTTGCTGCCTCCTATGACATCTTGGCACATAAATAAGTGATAAGTATAGGGATTAAGTAGGGTGAAGAATGGCTTTAAAATAAAACAAAAATGCACTTGCAGGTTACAGATAATATGGTCAAAGTCTCTGAAACTCAAGGAGAGAATTGCCCCCATTGAGAAGGAAAAATGACGATTATGAATATTACACTATATAATCCCACTGAATCCTTTCAACAACGCTATGAGCCAATTACAGCTAATATTTATGAAGCACGTACTTTGTTGTCAGACACCATTCAGACTCCACTATCTCGTCTGAGCCCTCACATCCATTTTGCTGTAGATATTTATTATTCTTATTTCAGAAGTGAAAAAGTGGCCTAGAGGTGTAGTTCAGAGGTGTAGTTCATGTGCATGCTCAGCATGTGCAAGGCCCTGGGTTTGATCCCTACTCTGTGCACGTGCACGCATACACATGCACACACAAATTGAAAAAAGAACATAGAGTTAACAATTAATTGGATATATGATATGTGCCAAGACACTGTGCTAAGACTTCACATGCATTTACCCATGACAAACTTTTTTTTAACTGTTACACATTACTTTATGTTATAAGTATACTACTTTATACTTTCTACCTGTGCACTCGGTCAATAGCGCACACGCTCACCGCACTGGCAACTTCCCTCCTGGTGGCCCTTCCTTCTCTCATGACACACTTCTAAAGTAGGTCTGTATTTTACTGGGGGTCAGAGAGGTTAAACAGATTTCTTAAGTCTTCATAGGTAAGAAGCAGCAGAATCAGGAGTCAAAATAGGCTTTTTTTTTTTGAGATATGGTCTTGCTATGTAGTTCAGGCTGGCCTTGAACTCACTATGAAGGCCAGGCTGGCCTCAAACTCATGGTGATCCTCCTGCCTCAGACTCCTGAGTGCTGGGATTACAGGTGTATGCTACCACACCTAGCAAAAGTAGGTTTTCTTATTAAAGCTCACTACTCTTCAGAGACTGTAACAGACTTGCTCAAGGTTACACAGACAGCATGAAGCAGACTGATAACTGAATCCAGGACTGGCAAATTCCAGAATTGAAATGCTGGCATTTTGTAATTAGAAAAATAATGGAAAATAATTTAGTCCTCTCACTTAAAGCTAATTCTAAAAGCAGAGATATCTAACTGGGTTTTATTTTATTGCATTGTTTAGATATAGCTCCCTCAGATGTTAGTCCATAAATAGGTAGCCACAAAATTGTGCTTTGATTATTATTGTTGTTATCATCACCACCACCATCATCATCATCATCATCATCATTTTCATTCTTATTTTGCACTACTAGGGATTGAACCCAGGAACTCGTACATTCTAGGCAAGTGCTTGACCACTGAGCTACATTCCCTGCCCATTTTCTTTTTATTTAAAACAAAAATTTTCAGGAGGCCTTAAGTTGTCCTTGCTAGGCTTGCTACCTTCCTACCTCAGCCTCCTTAATAGCTAGTTCTTGAGATGGGGTCTCACTATGTTGCTCAGGCTAGCCTCAAACTCCTGGGCTCCAGCCATCCTCCTATCTCAGCCTCCTGAGTACATGGGACTAAGGCCCACCTAGCAGTGTTAGAGCACTTGCTTAGCATGTGGGAGGCCTTGGATTCAATCTCCAGCACAGTGAAACAAAACAAAACAAACTCACCAATGTTCACAGGCAACAACAACAAAATAAATACAGTAAACTATATCAAAACTTAAAACTTCTGTAAATCAAAGGATACAATCAAGAGAGTGAAAAGGAAACCCATGGAATGGAGAAAATATCTGTAAATCATGCAGGTGATAGGAGTGAATGCCCAGAATATATAAAGAATTTCTACAAGATAATCATGGTGATGCACACCTGTAATCCTAAAACCAGAATTCTAGAAGACTGAAACAGGAGGATTGTGAGTACGAGTCCAGGCTGGACAACTCAGCAATTTAGCAAGAGCCTGTCTCAAAATAAATAATAAAAAGGGTGGGAGATGCAGCTCAGTGCAAAGGTTTCTGGGCTCCATACCCAGTAGTGCAAAAGAAAGGAAAGAAGAAAGGAAGGAAGGAAGGAGGGAGGGAGGGAAGGCAGGCAAGCAGGCAGGCTCCACAGTAAAATATCTTAGGGGTAAGGTTGTAGCTCAGAGATAGAGCATTTTCCTAGCTCACGGTCCTGGGTTCAATCTGCAGCATGCCCCCAGAAAAGCCACCCCCTAGAAAAAGTAAAAATAAAAAAAAGAAACCTTAGTTAGTTTGGGCTGCTATAACAAAATCCCTTAGACTAGGCAATTTATAAACAACATAAATTTATTGCTTACAGTTCTGAAGGCTGGGAAGTTCAAGATCAAGGTGTCAGCAGGTTTAGTGACTGACAAAGGTCCTATTCCTCATAAATGATCCCTACTATATGTATCCGTATGGCATAAAGGCAAAAATCTTCAAGCCTCTTTATTATGACACTAATCCAATTAACGAGAACTCCACCCTTATGATTTAGAAATCTCCCACTTAATACTATCATCTTGGGAGTTAGGTTTCAAAATATCAATTTTGGGAGACACACATTCAGGCCACAGCAGATATATATCCCTTAGAGTATATGTCTAGTAGCACTAATCCAATAGCAATGAGCACACTAAGTGCTCATATTTTGGCTCCTAAGTGATATTCTCTGTTAACAAAGATGTTAGGGATACTGAGAGAAACCCTTATTCCATAAACAGAATATGGGAAATACAAAATAAACTTGGAATACCTTATATTGCCAAAATATAAAGTAGTATTCAAATAATGGTGGAAACATGCCAAAAGAACCCAGATGCCAGCTTGAGGGGGCTAAATCTGGGACAATTTGAGCATCAAAATAAACAATTATAGTAATAGGCCATATAAAATAGAAACCCATGAATTCATACTGATATAAGTAAATAAATGAATAAGCAAGCCAGGCGTGGTGGTGCACACCTATAATCCCAGCACTTAGGAGGCAGGAGAATCACAACGAGTTTGAGGCCAGCTTGGGCTACATAGTAAGACTATGTCTCAAAAAAAAGAATAAGCAAATGGGAAGACTGGAACGATGAAATACAGAAAGAACTCTGGAATTAGAAAAATCACCATTTGTCAAACATCATAGTAATAGTTAAATCAGCTAAGAAACACCGTGGAGGGCCGGTGAGATAGCTCAGTGGCATAAGTGCCTGCCTGGCAAGTGAGAGGTCCTGAGGTCGACTCCTGGTACCCACATTAAAAAAAAAAAAAAAAAAAACACTGTGGATGCTAAAACTAGTGGGTGAAAATTTGATGAGGAACAGGATATTTACATAAGATACCTACCCACAAAATACTTAATAATTATAAGTGAAAAAGAGTAACTTTACAATTGAGAAATCTGATAGATGACACCTTAAAGTGATCAAAAGTTTTATCACCAGTTAAGAGGGCAAATTGAAATTGTGTACCACCTGATAAGATGCAAGAGAAAAGCATAGCATCACTTTTGTGGTAATATGTCAAAAATTTATTAGCTAACTCTAATAATGAGGAATCAACAGACAAGTCTAAACTGAACAACATTCTATAAAATAATTGGTCTATAACAGTCATGGCAAACCTATGGCATGAGTGCCGCAGCAGGCTGTTTGTTACCAATGAAAGCTCTAAAAGGTTCGCCATCACTAGTCAATAATCTTCAAAAGTACAAGGAATTGAAAGTCAAGAAAAAGTTAAAGAACTAATATTCCAGATTGAAGAGCACAGCTAAATACAACATATGATCTTAGGTTGAAACCCATATCTACAAAGGACATTATTGAGTCAGTGGATAAAACTTGAGTAGGTTGTATTAGGTGATAGTAATGTATCAGTGTTAATTTTCTAATCTTGTTCTTTTTTTTTTTTTTGGTGCCAGAAATCGAACTCAGGACCTCGTATTTGCCAGGCAGGTGCTGTGCTGCTGAGCTATATCCCCGGCCCCTAATTTTCTAATTTTGATGGTTTTGATTATGTAGAAGAATATCTGTGTTTAAGGATTACACACTGGGGCCGGTGAGATGGCTCAGCGGCATAAGCGCCTGCCTTGCAAGCGCGAGGGCCCGAGTTCGACTCCCGGATCCCACATACGAAAAAGGGGCCGGTGATATCACTCAGTGGCACGGGTGCCTGTTGGCACGCGAGGTCCTGAGGTCGACCCCCTGGTACCCACAAAAAAAAAAAAAAAGAATTACACACTGAAGCATTTGTGGTTAATGGGGCATAATGTTATCTATTCTTACTCAAATGAATCAAGGTATGGGAAATAGTTAATTGTATTATTCTTGCAGAAAAACAAAGTAAATCTGTGATGTTGAATAGGTGATTCATTAAAAAGCTCTATTATTAATCATTAACATCAATTATGTATATAAGATGTTAGCAGCCATGCAGTATACAAGGGGTGATCAAAAACTATGATGAAAGTTTAAATTTTTAAAAATGTAATATAATAAAAGACACACTGCCATTAATCCCCTCAAAATACTCCCCTTGGGCTGGGGAGATAGCTCAGTGGCACAGTGCCTGCCTGGCAAGTGCGAGGTCGTGAGTTTGATTCCCAGTACCAAAAAAATATATACTCCTCTCACTTTGAACAAACTCTTGTATCACTTTCTGAAGCAGTTCTGGAAGTCTCCTTTTGTGTTTTTACAAGGTGTGATTAAAAAATAAGTTGAATACTGCTATTGAGTGCTATCCAACAGAAAGGCAGGCTTGTAAAAAATTATGATATGTCTGCTTCTATTTTATTCACCAGATCTGGCACCATGTGACTTCTAGCTCTTCCCCAAAGTTAAAATGACTATGAAAGGTAAACATTTTGATCTGATTCAGGATATAGAGATAGCCACGACAGCTTACCTAAAGGCACTCATGAAAAAGGACTTTTAGGACTGCTTTAAAAAGTGGCAAAAATGGGCCGGTGAGATGGCTCAGCGGCTTAAGCGCCTGCCCTGCAAGCGCGAGGGCCCGAGTTGGACTCCCGGAACCCACATACGAAAAAGGGGCCGGTGATATCGTTCAGCGGCACGGACGCCTGCTGGCGCGCGAGGTCCTGAGGTCGTTTCCCCGGTACCCACCAAAAAAAAAAAAAAAAAAAGTGGCAAAAATGACGGGATATGTTTAACCAAAGTGGAGGGATTAATGGCAATGTGTCTTTTACTGTAATACATTTTTTTTTTTTTTTGTGGGTACCGGGGGGACGACCTCAGGACCTCACGCGCCAACAGGCACCCGTGCCGCTGAGCGATATCACCGGCCCCTTTTTTCGTATGTGGGTTCCCGGAGTCGAACTCGGGCCTTCGCGCTTGCAAGGCAGGCGCTTAAGCCGCTGAGCCGTCTCACCGGCCCTGTAATACATTTTTTTTAATTTAAACTTTCAGCATAGTTTTCAATCACACCTTTGGTATTTTTGATCCTAACCTATGGTCATGACAATATCAAATAATCACTAGCAGTGTGTAGAAACCCTGCTTATCCAACTATTGTTCCCTCTCCCATTCTTTCTTGCTAACGAATTTCAGTTCTTGAGATATGCATATCTGGGTCCTTCCTGTCTCCAGAAGATGAATTTTATTGGTCTAAGCCAGTCACGATTTAGACATGAGCATGTTCTATAATTCTTGCTATTGATACACGAAAGCAAGTTTGCTGGAGTGGGGATGGGGTCTAGAGAAAGATTTTCATTGCTAATAACAAGACATGCAGAGACAGAATGAAATGGCTCCTCTTCTGTTTCGTATGGTCATGTCTAGAGGTAATACCTGGAACTGCAGTAACCATCTTGCTACCATCAGGAGACAAGTCTGAGGACAAAAGCCAACACACTGACAGTGGCAGAGCCATAAAATAGAAGAAACACCTACATCCTTGATAATGTCATTTTCTGCTACAGTAATCAATCCAGTAACCACCCTAGCTCTTACCAGTTATGTGAGATAACACATTCTCCTTATTTAAATAATTTGAGCTGGAGTTTTCTGTTACTTGCACCCAAAAGCAACCTGAGAAAGATGTCAAGAGAAGTTTTTAGTTCACAGATATCTAAGACACATTTATTTTCCCATAGAAAGATAGTACTTTACCTAGATAAATTAACATATACCTTATTTCCATAATTTGGATGTAGTTTCAGCTCATGGAAAAAAAAAAAAAACTAGTGAGCTGTAAAAACAAAACAAAACAAAACAAAAAGCAAACAGACTTATTTAGCTCTCACACATCTTGACACATTGTTTCTAGGAACTTAATGGTGTTGCTGGAATAAAAGCCTCGGACTCGACATTTCTCACCCTCTGGACTGTTTTGCTCAATGCACTACAAAATTTTTCCCAAAGATCTATATGGAACATTCCATCCTTTGGCATAATATCAATGATATATACTAGTGTTTATTGTTTATGATTCCTGTATGTAGTGGTAAAGTTTTTTTTTTTTTGGTACTGGGAATCGAACTCAGGACCTTGCGCTTGCCAGGCATTGTGCCACTGAGCTACATCCCTGGCCCTCTAGTGGTAAACTTTAACGTAAGGAAGGATCAGCAATAAAACTTTTCTGAATATGTTAACTGCCTACTAAATGGATTCTCAAGGAATAAGCATATTCATACTTTATCCCCTTAGTCATATACTAAAAATCCTTGAAAAGGCTTAGAGTTTCTGCCTTATTTTTAATAACTGTCATCCATTTTATCAGATTTTTCCATTTTCCAATTTCTGTTCTTTTTGTTGTTTGTTCATTTGGACCCATACTCATTCTTGGATTAAGAATGAGACGGTGTACCTGGGTGCTTGCCTGTAATCCCAGCTGCTTGGGAGGTGGAGGAGGGATGAGTGCGAGTTTGAGACCAGCCTGAGAAGCATAGTGGGACACCATCTGTTATGGTTTAGATCTAAGATGTCCCCCCAAATTCTCCTGTGTGTGGAAGGTGAGTGGATCATTGGGACCCTATACTCATCAGTGGACTCATTCATTGATGAGTTCAGTAGCTGAAGGTGTGGTTAGGAGGTGGGGTGTGGTTGGAAATGGGTCAGAGGGCATAACCTGAAAGGATGTATTCTTGTTCCCGACTCCTCCCTTCACTGTCTGCTTCCTGTTTGCCATGTGTTGAGCACCTTTTCCTCCAGTATGCCCCTCTGCCAGTCTGTTTCTTCCTTGGAGCCAGAGGACCATAGACTGAAACCATGAACCAAAATACAACTCTCCTTTAAATTATGAGTGTTGGGTATTTTGTCCCGGCAACAGGAATGTGGCTAAGACACTGTCTCAAAAAATAAATAAATAAATAAAAGTTTGAGACCAGACTCTTCTTATTGCTGTGTAACTTTAAACAGAATACATGATTGAGCTTTAATTTTCTTATCCATGAAGTATAAATTTTTATAGCACCTATCTGATAGGGTAATTATGAGAATCAAGAAAGATAATGAGGGGGCGAGGGGAAGGGTATAAAAAAAGAATTAAGGTATGTTATGTACATGTGCGAACACTCCACAAGGAAGGTAATCATCATGTACTGCAAACACGTACTAATAAACAATAAAAAATTTAAAAAGATAAAAAAAGAAAGTTAATGAGTAGAAGTAGCTTGCATAGCATCTAAGACCTCATTTATCAGTTTTTATTAAATAAGAGCAATGCAAGCTGGGCATAGTGGCCCATGCCTCTAAACCTATCATGGAGGAGGCCGAAGCAGGAAGATCACAAGGCTAGCCTGGCTACATAGTGAAACCCTATCTTGAAAATACAAAAAAGAATGGAATCCTAAATTATCACCTATTTATCACTTTAGGTAACTTTCTGTAGAATTTGAATACTATTTTTTTTTTTTTTTTGAGACAGGGTCTCACCATATAGTGCAGGCTGGCCTTGAACTAACTTATGCCCAGGCTGGCCTCGAACTTGCAGTGATCCTCCTGCCTCAGCCTCCTGAAAAATACAATAATTTTTAAAAATATACCACGGTTTTACATTTATTAAAGGTAGGGAAAGAAACAGGCTCTGTAGAGTGAGTTTGGGCTACGTAAAAGTAGGAAAAAATGTACACTGTGAAAGTGAACTACTGTTAAAGAACACAGTTGCCTCAATATCATAATTTTTAAAACTAATTCCTTATAAAGAGACTTTGGTAGGTAATAGTCGTGAAGTACATTTGGCTTTGGTGTTGGACAGGCCTGAGTTTAAATTCCATGTCTACCATTTATTATCAAAAAGACCTTGGACAAATGACATAAACCTCTCTGACCTTAAATTTCTGCATCTAAATAATGAGAATCATCAACCTATACCTGGTGCTCATTATTTGCAGATTTCTGTATTTGTGAATTCACCTACTTGCTAAAATTTACATCCTCAAGTCAATACTTGCAGCAGTTTGGTGTTCATATCATGGATATGTGTGGAACAGCAAAAAATATGAGTTGCCTACGATGCATGTTCCCAGATGATGTTGAATAAAGCAACGCTTAATATCCTACCTCTCCATCTCTCTGTGTCTGTCTGTCTGTCTCTGTTGTTTTGTTTTGTTTTTGTCGTACTGGAGATTGAACCCAGTGCCTTCACACTGAGCTACATCCCCAGCCCTTTATTTTTTATTTTGATACAGGGTCTCACTAAACTGCCCAGGCTGGGCTTGAATTTGTGATCCTTCTACCTTAGCTTCCGAGAGTGCTGGGATTACAGGGATGGGCCACCACACCCAGATAAAGCAATGCTTTACTTCTTTATTTCAGCTCTCCTACTGTAAAAAATACTTTCTTTGCTGGGTGTGGTAGCCCATGCCTGTAATCCCAGCACTTGGGAGGCTGAGGCAGGAGGATCACTGTGAGTTCAAGGACAGCCTGAGCTGCATAAGCAACTTCAAGGACAGCCTCCACTACATAGCAAGACCTTGTCTCAAAAAAAAAAAAAAAAAAAAAAATATATATATATATATATATACTTTTCGTGTTGTATTTAGTGCTACATTGTTTGTTTGTGTTTAGTGCTTTTTTCAAAGAAATTTTGCTATAAAAATATAGCAAGAGTATTTGTGAATTTCTGCCCACTCTTATACTTTGGGTTGTTTGTTTTGGTTTTTGTGGCAGGGTCTCACTATGTAGCCCATGCTGGCCTTGAACTTCTCTGTAGCCCAGGCTGTCTTTGAACTTGAGATCCTCCTGCCTCAGCCTCTTGCCTCAGTGTGTCACTTGACTACTGCTTTGTTTGTTGTTGTTTTGTTTTGTTTTTGTTTTTGTTTTTGAGACAGGATCTCACTGTAAGGTTCAGACTGGCCTTAAACTCACAGTAATCTTCTTGCCTCAGCCTACTGAGTGCTGGGGTTACAGGCGTGTGCCACCACAACTGGCCTGATCATTGTTCTTAAGAGCAAGAATATGTGATGGAGAAAAGCTGGGAAAAACATGTGTTAGATAAGCTTTGTTCAGATATGAATTATATTGTTGTTTGCCATGAGTTCAACATTAAGGAATCAACCATATATATTAAATATGGTGTCTTTGGGCCGGTGAGACAGCTCAGCGGCATAAGTGCCTGCCTGGCAAGCGTGAGGTCCTGAGTTCGACTCCCGGTAGATTAAAAAAAAATATATATATGGTGTCTTTGATTGGTTCATGAAAATATTGTGGTCAAAGAAGCTCAGAAGGGTAACCCTGTATTTCCTCTAGAAGTAATTGGTGCACACTAATTCCGTATTTGTGTCCATTTTATAAAATATGTCAAACATAAGTAATGAGAATTATCTTGTAGGATTGCCGTAGGGCTTAACTGAACTACTATATGCAAGCATTTAGCATTGTGCCTCGCACATGAGGATTAGGGTTGTATAGAGTGGGGGTAAGGATGGGACTCACCCTGGATATATTGTCAGTTTGATTTGAACACTTATCTAGGTAACACATGGTTCGAAGCAGTACAATACATTTAAATGAAAGTTATGAAGCTCTAGAAACTTCACAACAAAACTCTCAGGCTAAGCCACTGGATTTCCCTTGAGAAGCCTTCAATTAGACCATTTCCTTGCAAATAACAGTTTACTTTCACAAAAATAGATGACCTAGCTCATGATCATAATTAGCCTTCTGGAATTGAATGGCAGTTCAAGTGAGAGGCCATAGCTCTCTCCTTTCACTTTCTTAAACTGGTGTGGAATTCCTATTCCTCTTCCTCAGAATGTGCATTTTAATAGTAAACATACCACATTTGGTCAATTATTACATTACTTATATGCTTATGTACTGTCTTAAAAAGAGCAAGTATTTTCCAGATGAAATATAATACATTTTCACAAGCGGTTCAGGAAGGAAATCCATTGCTGTCATTTTGAAGATGATGAAACAAGACCCAGTAATAAAGTTAGACAGAGTGACAGACCTGAGTAAAATCTGTGCGGCTGCCATCTGTGCATTGTATCCTCATGGTTTTGTGCTCTGTTCTTACTAGACTCGGAGCTATGGAGCCTAGACATGCCTTACCATAAGAGGTTACACTGTTCTTTCAATTACCCTGTGTCCAAGCTTTTTTCCCTATCTTATGGCCTTGATATATGTCACTTTCTCTCCCTAGATTGTCTGTTTGTCTGTTCTCTCTCTCTCTCTCTCTCTCTCTCTCTCTCTCTCTCTCTCTCTCTCTCTCTCTCTGTCCTTTTTGTAGTGTTGAGGATTGAAAACCCAAGGCCCTATATGTTAGGGAAGTGCCTTACCGGTGAGCCCTTAATCCCTTTCCCTAACTCTTATCTTTTGGGTCCCAGCTGAGATGTCACTTATGCAGAGATCATGTATCACTAACCTCCTCCTACCCTCTTTCACAGCATTCTGAACTCCTCCATAGCACTCTTATCACAATCTGCACATATATATGTATTCACGTATGTAATTCATCTTCCCCACTAGGCTCTCAGTCCTATGCAAGCAGGGACGTCATCTGTTTTGTTCTCGTGCTGCATGTATTGCAGGCTCTTTTGAGTAAATATTAATTGAAGGAATAAATGAATGAATAAAATGTTGTTCATCACATACTACTCTGGTAAAACAAATAGCTTGGAGTAGGAATGGATGTTATTAACAATATTTTGATGGTTGATGTCAGGTATATTTATTTAGTTTTTTGGGGGGGAGAAGGGGCTTTGGGGATTGATTGCAGAACCCTGTGCATGCTAAGCATGTGCTCCAACCACTGAGATACCTCCCTTTGCCAGTCTTTGAAGCTGGACTTAAACATCTTCTACTCTTCCTAGTCTCTACTTGCACCATCAAGGAGTATTGTCTGGTACACTGAATCTCATAGTGCTAAGTACTAATATCTGTAAATTTGGAGACTACTTTTGGGAATAGATACATGTACCAAGACTGATTCAATTTATAGGATTTTAGGCTTAAAAGTTCCTACTGAAATAAAGTTTGATTTCATAGTATTCTGGAGTAACTCCAGGCATTCACTATTCAGTGTGAAGAATTTAATATTAGTTTGGAGTAACTCCAAGGCATTCACCATTCAAAGGAAAAGACATTTGTTTTGTTTTGCTAAAACTGAACTCAAATGATATGAAAGACACTGTTGCTTTTGTACATAATTATGTGAATTTTAGGCATCCAAGAATGGGTATTGAATCCTACAAAATTCATATTATATATTTTAATTAATGACATTCTAATGTAAAAGAAAAATATTCTTGTAGAAATTTTAGAAAATGGAAAATGTAGTGGAGATGAAGGAGAAACAAAAAAAATATATAAAGAAATAAAAAAAGGGCTGGGCACATAGCTCAGTGTTAGAGCAGCTGCCTAGCACACACAAGGCCCTGGGTCCAATCTCTAACACCACAACAAAACAAAACAAAACAAAACAAAACAAAACAGAAAATATCATCACCTAGAGATAACCATTTCTAACAGTTCAATATAGTTTCCCTCAGCATTGTTTGTACGTGTGGGTAGGCACATATACATTTTTATAATAGTTATTACATGCATATATATATATAATAGTTATCATTTATTAACTATGTAAGCTACCTTGATTCCTTTTTATACATATTATCTCTTATAATCTTCTCAATATAGTTCTCTGAGACTATATTATCATTCTTTATAAATGAGTAAATTAAGGTTCAGAGTATAATGTACTTGCCTAAGTTCAGGTAGTTAGTAAATGGTAGATCTGAGATGTAAATCTAGATCTAATTCTAAACCCTACCATCTCAACAATTATGTTATATGACTATCTGTACATTTCTATGTCTCTAATCAAGTTGGAATTGCCATAGAAATAGCTTTAATTCTGCTTTTCAAACTTTTGATTATATTTTCTTACAACATTTCATATCTCTCTTTTTTTTTTTTTTGAGACAGGGTCTCACTATGTAGCCCAGGCTAGCCTCAAACTTGTGGCAATCCTCCTGCCTCAATCTCCCAAATGCTGGAATTATAGGTATGCACCACCACACCCAGTTTCACTAACCTAATTTACTGGCTTTATAATATTCCATCAGATTACTGAAATAATGTTCAAGGCCCTGGTTTTGATCCCTAGCACCAAAAACAAAAACAAAAACAAAAACAAAAACAAAAACTGAACTAATAATTGAATGAATAAAATGTTGCCACTACTCTGGCAAAAGAGAGATAGGATAGATATTTTGATGTTTCACACTATTTATGTCATCTTATATTCTTAATAATTCTTCATATTCTGTGTGATTTTCTTGCTTGTTTTTTTTGTTTTCTGTCTTCTATTCTATGAACTACATTTTCTTGGCTTTTGAAATCCTGTTTAATGCTTTAGAAGTTATACATTCTGTTTTTAATCTAAAAGTTCTTATCTTTAAATACATTCATTAAAAAAAACTCATCTTATTTTCAACATCACAATGAAATAATAACTTCATTTTTCCTGAGTACTATGGGGTATTTAGCATACTTTTATTTCCCCTTGTTCTTTACCTCCCAGCTTGACTTTGTTCATCTATCCTTTTAGACCTTGAATATTCCTCTTGGGAAAAGACATTTTTTCATTTTTTTTCAGTACTAGGTATTGAACCCAGCCCTGTTATACTGAGCTACATCTCCAACTCTTTAAAAAAATTATTATTATTTTTTAAAATTTCCAGTCAGGGTCTTGCTATGTTATTAAATTGTTTGGGCTGGGCTCAAGTTTGTGATCTTCCTGCCTCAGTCTCCCAGAGTACAGGGATTACAGATGTGTACCACCACATTGGCTACATTATGTATTTTTTTTCTTATAAAAATTATTTTAGATATTTAAATAGTTCTATTATCCATACATCCTGCTAAACTATAGCTGCCTCTCCCTCCTCTTCTTTCTTTTTCTTCTTTTTGAGACAGGGTCTCACTATGTAGTCCAGGCTGGCTTTGAACTTGCTATGTAGCCCAGGGGTACAGACCTTGCTATGTATCCCAGGCTTTGATCCTCCAGCCTCACCTTCCCAAATGCAGAGATTACAGGCATGCATCACCATGTGGGCCCAGGAACGTTTTTCTTTAGTCTTGGATTGTCATTCAGCAGAATTTTATAGCATTGACCAGTCTTTTCTTTCAGAATATATAACCTGGTTGGTGTCATTTTTGAGCCTTTTATATCTAAGTACTTATTTCTGAGGTCCTCACAATTATGTATCAAGATGGCTAGTGTATATGTGGGTGCTAACTTTCTGTCACTGTGATACAATATCTGAGAAGAAAGAACTTAAAGGAGAAAAAGATTTGTTTTGACTCACAGTTCCAAAGGTTTCAGTCCATAGTCCGATCACTTGGTTCTGGGTCTGTGGTGAGACAGAACATCTTGGTGGGGGGAACGAGGAGCAAAGCAGCTTACCTCATGTCAGACAGGAGGCCAAGAGAGAGAGTCAGAGAGGAAGGGGCTAGGGACAAGGTATAGTCCCCAAGGTCATGCTCCTATGACTCACTCCTTTCAGTTAGGTCCCACCTCCTAGTAGCCCACTCAGCTATGAACTCAGATTATGAGGTCAGCACCCTCATGATTTAATCACTTGCCAAAAGGCCATTAGCTGACAACTAAGCTTTTAACAGAATGAGCCTTTTGGGGGACATTTTAGACCCCAACCACAACAGTGTAGATCCTTAACTTATAAACATTTACTCTCTGAATTCTATAGAATATACTTTATTAATTTGTGCTTTACAGAACTGCAGAATCCTGAGGTTAGCTTGATTTTTGTTCTTTGGAGATAATCTTTTTTTTTTTTTTTTTTTTTTTTTGAGTAGATTCTTGAAGACTTTTTTCTTTATCTTAGAGATATTTTTAAAAATGTCACCTGGCTAGCCTAGATGTTGATTTATTTTTATTCATCTGGCTAGCAGGCTTAAGTCTTAGGAAAATGATTTAATTACTGCTTCTATTCCTATTCTGTTTCCCCTTTTGAGATTCCTAATGTATTCATTCAAGTCATTCGACAAATATTTATTGAGCAGGGCCTGGGGTTTAGCTAGTGGTAGATCACTTGCTTTGTGTGCATGAGGTCGTGGGTTCCAACCCTAGCACACACACAAAAAGTACTGAGCAACTACTCAGTGCTAGGCACTATTTCATGTTTTTAGGATACATCATTAGGGAAAAATAAGCACTTACATTTTTGCTGTTTGGATCTTCTGTATATCTCTTGTTTTGGTTCTGGTATTTTAAAGGGACCTCATCCTTAGAGCTTCAGTAAATTTTCATAGTCTTATGATTTTTTTTCCATTTCCTCACCTTAACATAGAAAGGTTGGCACTGGTCTACTTGCTTAATACTTACGTAGGAATTGCAGTGGGTTCTGTTAAAGACGAATGGGTCTGAGTGTATCCCTTATTCTTTGCTTGCCTTTACCTAGTCTTTAAACCAGATGGAAGAGGGACAAAATTCTATTGGGTGATATTTTACAGAAGTAGGGTCTTGAACTGACCCCTCCTTCTACTTGGGCCTTTCTGTGTTCTAACTAGCAGAAATTCTTCAAACTTTCTGGTATATGGAAGGTTTTTCTATTTTTATTCCTTTGATCATTTCAATGTGAATTTAGAATGAGGCAATTTAGAAACCTGTCCTCACAAAGACTTCTTATTTTAAAAACCACAAACTAACATTTTTTTCTCTATGTTAGGTTAGAAAAAATGCTCGAGTCATAATTATATGTAGTTTAAAATTTTTTCATAAAAGGTCTCAAATCCCTTGAAAGCTACACAGCCTAGTGTGAATTGGAAGAATGACGTTTGATTGTGACATATAACTTCACTGTGGCTTTGAACAAACTATTTGGACTTCAGATTCTCTAATCTCAGATCTTCTTACGTCATAGTATGACAGGGAAGCACTAGAAAAATAATGTGGAAGCTCTTTGATCAGTTCAAACATAGACACTAAGGAAATCTGATGCCTTTTTGTTATTGTATATGTGCTATTATAGGTTTGAGCGCTTTCAAGCTAGCCCAAAGAATGTCTGCTTGAGGGATAGCAAATGAAGCCTGGTTGCTAGAAAGCAGGGTAGGCAAAACAGCTCTGAAGTATAGCCAGGGGACACTAGCTTTAGATACTATCGTGTTGTATAAGATTGAAGAGAGTGGTAAATGCAGTCCCACTTTTCTGTTAGGTCAAATGACTATGCCAGGTTTATCTGAAATTACCTCCCTCCCTGCCATGGAAATGAAGGCCTCTGGATAGGTTATGCCTTCATAAACAATTTTTGTACTTCTGGCCAGCATAAGCAGCTATATATTTATATATATATATAGCCTGTTCTCTATTTTTGTAGAGAGATTTGAAAATGTGCAAAAAGAAACATCCCTATGGTTATCTCAGAAGTTTAAAGAAAGCATCTTATGGTCTTAGGCAAATCTTTTCAGGTTCTACCTCCTTTATGTGCTGTTAATCCTTCCTGTATTTTATGACTCAATTTTTTTTGTGTGTGTGTGGGTACCGGGGGTCGACCTCAGGACCTCACGTGCCAGCAGGCGCCCGTGCCACTGAGCGATATCACAGGCCCTTTTTCCGTATGTGGGTTCCGGGAGTTGAACTTGGGCCCTCGCGCTTGCCAGGCAGGCACGTACACCGCTGAGCCATCTCACAGGCCCAGACTCAATTTTTAAATGAAATTTCTGTAAAATTCAACATGAATTGTCCTAATCATAGGAAAAAATGTTGTCTTCACTAAGGTTCATGACACTGAGCCTGTTTCTACACTATGGAGATAAATGGTTCTCATTAGTTTTAGACAAGTGACTTCTTTTTTAAAATAATGGACATGAAATGAAGAAATAGTAATTTCCACCTTCTGCACAAAGTTGTGCAAGTGCATCATACTTGTAACCCGTAGGCCATAACAGAAGACAGCATCTTAATTGTTCACCCACAATGATTTAAAAGCCTGCTGTGCTGCTGTGTACCAGATACTGCAATAGGAGCTAGACACACATCAGAAAAAAGACAGAGTTTCTGCCCTCATGGGGCGCCAAACCCAGCAGGGAAGCCTATTACATTAATCAGTATAAGGTGCTATGAAGGAAATGTATAGACTACAATAAATGCAAATAAGAGTAGGAGAGAAGCCGAGCGTGGTGATGCACGCCTGTAATCCCAGCTCTGGGGAGGCTGAGGCAGGATCGCTGTGAGTTTGAGCCCAGCCTGGACTATATAGGGAGTTCAAGGCCAGCCTGAACTATATAGCAAGACCTTGTCTCAAATAAACGAAACAAAAAAGAATAGGAGAGGAGAGGTCTACTTCTATAAGGCAGGGAATAATAGTATCTTTGTAGTGACATTTAAATCAAGCCTTAGAAGCTAGGATTGACAACATGAGCCTGTAATCCCAGCTACTCAGGAGGATCAGTAGAGCCCAGGAATTCAAGACCAACCTGGGCAACATAGTGAGACCCTGCCTCAAAAAAAAATTTTTTTTAAATAAATGAATGTATAAAATCAAACCTTAGGATAAGGACCCTGCTATGAGAAGAACAGAAGAGAAAGATTATAATGTTGCTAAGGTTCTTAATTTGCACAAAGAAGTACCAATGAAGGGTTGTAACACAATAGTGGAGGGTAAGGTGACAAAATAAGTTTGAAGAGGTATGCCGTGACTGGAGACATACATATATATATATGTGTGTGTGAAATATATATGTGTGTGTGTTTGTGTGTGTGTGTATATAGTGACATATATATATTTGGTTTGTAGTGCTAGGGATTGAATCCAGGGCCTCACAAATACTAGGCAAGAACTCTACCACTGAACTATATCCCTAGCCCCTAGACTTCTATTTTGGTATTGCTCTACTTGTCTTGTGGAGGAATGGATATGAGGTTATGAATGGAAGTAAGGAGACCATAAGCTTACACTAGGGGGTAGTGGAGATGGAAGAAGCAAATTCAATTAAAATATATGTGGCATGATTGAAAAATGTGGTGAATGTTTCTAAAAGTTTAAAAAATTTATTACAGTGAAAGACACATTGCCATTAATGCCCTTCAAAATATTGCCCCTCACACTGAACACACTTATCCCATTATTCTTGCCAGTTTCTGAAGCAATTCTGGAAGTCTTCTTTCGTGTCTTTAGTCGTGCTGTCATTGTGTTGTCCACAATGTCCTGCCTGAATCAATTCAAAATGTTCACCTTTCATGGTCATTTGACTTTGGGGAAGATCCAGAAGTCTCACAGAGCCAAATCTGGTGAATAAGGTGGATGAGAACACACTGTAATGTTTTGAATGAGCCTGCTTTTCTGTTGGATGGCACTCAGCAGCAACATTGACAGTATTTTATTTTTTTATAACAACTTGTAAAGACATTCATGGAAGAAGACTTCCAGAATTGCTTCAGAAGGTGGCAAGAATGATGCGTTAAGTGTGTTCAAACCAAGCGGGAGTATTTTGAGGGGGAATTATATGGCAATATGTCTTTTACTATAATAAGATTTTTTTTAATTTGAACATTAACTGTGTATTTTGATCATACTTTGTATTTATAGGTAGACCTGATAGGACTTGTGAATGAACTTATTTAGGAGATGAGAGAAAGGGAGAAATCGAATATGCCTCCCAGGTTTGTGCAATAAATCATTTAGAAATGTTATTACAGATGGAGAAGATCAGGGAGAAAGATTTGGAGAAAAAAAATGAAGGGTTTGGTTTGGACATGATAAATTTGAAATGCCTGTGATGTATCAAAGAAGGTAAAACAAGGAGGCAGTTGTGAGAGTCTGGAGTTGAGAGAGGACAGGAGACACACATTAGGAACTGTGGTGGATTGACAACTGGTGGTCAACTTGTAACACCCAGCTGAACTGAATCAGCATGGTGCCTGGTGTGGAGGGCCCACCTGAGGACTGTTGCCAACATTATAAAAAGAAGAACTGGTGAGGAAGAGTTGGTGCTGTCGGTTCTCCTTGAGGAGCTTGTTACACTCGCTTTCCTGATAGGAACTTGGCTGTTCTCATTGTCGGAGGAGCTCGGGACCTCGTTGTCGCTGTGGATGGCTGTGGTGTCTTTCGGGGGAGCTTTGGTCCTTACTCTGAGTGTCACTTCCTGGCTCCGGGGTAGATCCCTCAGCCTGCTGGCACAGATCCTTCATCCTGCTGGTGCAGACTTTCTAGCTTCCACTGCCGACCTTTGGGCCTTCCCAGTGCAGATCCGTGAAATATACTTGCATGAGACATTGTTGTGGGCCCTAGGCCTTCAGCTGGACTCATGAGGGCATGGCCATGGGCTCTAGGTCTTCAGCTGGACTCATGCAGGACACTGCTGCAGGATCCAGGCCCTCAGCTGGATTCTTTGGGTCTTTAGTGTGTGGAGAGATTTCCTGCACTTTTTGTATATGACTCTTTGGGTGACTATTACAAAATAACTCTATAAATTATGTGTCCTGTATTGTATTATTTCCCTTGCAAACCCTGACTACACAGGAATGAACACCAGAAATAATATTTCACCCTTGAAAGCCAAGTGCTGTGGTACACATCTATAGCTCCAGCTAATCAGGAGGCTAAGGTGGGAAGATCACTTGGGTGTAGTTCAAAACCGCCCTGGGCTACATAGTGAGACCTCATCTCAAAAAAAAAAAAAAAAAAAAATTAAAAAAAGGAAAAAAATTTTAGCTTGGGAACTGGATGGGATCTCCTTTGCAGACAATGCAAAGAAAGTAGAAAAAAGGAACCTAGGATTGAGCCTGGAGACTAGCCAGGTGAACAGTTGTGCCGCTAAAAAGAAATAGTGAAGGAAATTAAGAGGAGCATGTGGTTTGGAGAGGAAATTTATAACTTATGTTTGGAACTTGATAAGTTTGGAGTACCGACTTGGTTCCTGTCATTTCCATTGTGGTGCCTGGACAAAATATATAGGTGTCCCTTCATAATGTTAAATGCCATATTTTATTTTTTTGTTGCTCAGTCTTGTGATTTCTCTGTGAATTTTCAGAATAAAACATTCCTAATCTTTGCCTGAATTGGGATTTATTTTATTGAGAGAAAACACTTTATTAAGATCCATGTTGCTGCAGCTGTTTCTGAGTTATGTTGTTAAATGACTCTCTGTGTCACCAATCTTAGACAACAAGTTACTCGTTCTTTTTAGTCATGGACATGAGATAAAGAGAAAATTTATCCAATGTTCTCTCTCTGTGCCCAAATGTACTTTACTGGTAGCACATAAATTGAAAACACAGGGGTAATATACATATATTAAGCATCTATCATGTGCCAGATACTCTCGGGATAACTCAGAGAACAAGACAGACAAGTGTAAGAGCTTACCTATTAGGAAAAGAGATGGAAAAAAATTAACCTACAAATAAAATACCTGAGTAGTGTGCTGTGAGCTCTAAAAGAATCAAACAAATATAGGAAATGAGTGGGGGATGGTAATTAGGGTCTAGATAGGGTATTTAGGGAAACCTTCCTTAAGAAGGTGACATTTGCTGGGTATGGTGGTGCACATCTGTAATCCCAGCACTGGGGCGGCTGAGGCAGGAGGATGGCTGTGAGTTCGAGGCTAGCCTGGGCTACATAAGCGAGCTGAAGGCCAGCCTGCACTACATAGTGAGACCTTATCTCAATAAATAAATAAATAAATAAAGGTGACATTTACAGTTTCTTCAAAGAATCTTTAGTCATACCAACACTAGGGGGTGTAACTGTTCCTTTCTTGATGGGCAACCAAATGGTTTGTATTTTTTTGTTTTTTGTTTTTTGCTGTTGTTGTTTTTGTTTTCATTTTGTTTTTGGCAGTATTTGGCCCCAAGTAGTTCAGGCAGGCCAAATAGCTCATACTGGAATATTCAGTACTAGTGCACTAAATGTGGGGGAAGTGTTGGGAGTGTCTGCCTCCATGAAGAGTATTTTATCACTGATGTTTAAAATTCCCTGTACAGGGCCCTGGGGAAGTAGCTCAGTGATAGAGCACTTAGAGTACTTAGCATGTGTGAGGCCCTGGATTCAATTTGCAGCATCAAAGCAAACAAAAAAACTGAGAGGGAGATATGCCGTACAGATCAGAAAGTAGCAGTGTTTCAACAGAGACAGAGCTTGGAGTGATGTGGCCATGAGTCAAGGAATGCTGATGGATACTAGAAACCAGAAAAGAACAGATTTTCTCCTAGATCCTCCAGGGGGCAGTGCAGTTCTCATAACACCTTGATTTTGGACTTTTGGCCTCTAGAACTGTGAAAGAATAAATTTCTGTTGTTTTTTGGCATCAAGATTGTAGCAATTTGTTGCAGCAGCTACAGGAACCGGGGGTGCCCGGCAAGCCCCACCTCTTCCTCAGGCCCTCAACTCATTGGTTTTCAACCTAGATATTCATAGATGGAGACGATTCTACCTTTGTCTTATGTAAACTTTTTTTTTTTTTACACTTGATCTTAGCCAAAAGGCCGAGAAGCGATTTTTTTTTTAATTATAGATCTTTATTTAAAAATCTGATCTGCCCATACTAAGCCACCTTATCTTTGACAAAGGTGCCAAACACATTCGCTGGAAGAAAGATAGCCTCTTTAATAAATGGTGCTGGAAAAACTGGCTCTACACATGCCGAAGATTAAAACTAGATCCATATCTTTCACCATGCACTAAACTAAATTCAAAATGGATCAGAGATCTAAATATTAAAACAGAAACATTAAATCTGCTGGAAAGTAGGATAGGTAAAACCCTTGGAGACATTGGTGTAGGCAAAGACTTTATGAATAAAAACTCAACCGCACGGGAACTATCCCAAAGAATCAATAACTGGGATCTCATCTTATTAAAAAGCTTTTGCACAGCAAGAGAAACCACCAACAGAGTGAAGAGACAACCCACAATGTGGGAAAAAATGTTTGCCAGCTGTTCCTCAGACAAAGGACTACTATCGAGAACATATAAAGAACTCAAAAAAATCAGACCTCCCAAATTTAAAGACCCACTCCAAAAATGGGCATCTGAGATGAATACACATTTCTCAGATGAAGAAATACTAATGGCAAACAAATATACAAAAAAATGTGCAACATCACTAGTCATTCGAGAGATGCAAATTAAAACAACACTGAGATACCATCTCACCCCAGAAAGAATGGCTACTATTAAGAAATCAACTAATAACAAATGCTGGAGGGGCTGTGGGGAAAAAGGAACCCTTCTTCACTGTTGGTGGGAGTGTCGACTGGTACAGCCACTGTGGAAGTCAGTGTGGAGATTCCTCAGAAAACTAGGGTTGGAGGTCCCATTTGACCCAGCTATTCCCCTTCTGGGCATCTTCCCAGAAGAATTAAAAACATCGTACCACAGCGATATATGTGCACCCATGTTTATAGCAGCACAATTTGTAATAGCCAGATCTTGGAAACAACCCAAATGCCCATCAACTGAGGAATGGATAAGAAAGATGTGGTATTTTTATACAATGGAGTACTATTCAGCCATAAAGAAGGATAAACTGGAGACTTTTATAGGTAAATGGATGCAACTCGAGAAAATACTCATAAGTGAAATAAACCAGAAGCACATGTGTAAGCATCGTATTATCTCTCTAGTATGAGAAACTGAAAGAGTAAATAAGATCCAAAATGTATAATAGATATGGTGAATCAAAAAGAAACTGGTCAAAAGGAAAGAGAGACTGGAATAGGGAAAAGAAAGAAGGGAAAGGGAAAAAAATTGTATATATATATATAAGATGGTTAAGATAGATACACTACCATTTTTACTTAGTTCATTGAAGAGTAAGGTTTGTGCCAATAATCTTTGGACAATTGAATGCTAATGTCTGGTGTCCTGAATAACTAACTTAAAGATAGTAATACGTAATGTATTAACCATTGTTACCCTCCTATTATGTTGTTTTGAAAATTTGTTCTTCTTTTGATTTGTTTTGTTTTTTTCTTCTCTTTAAAAAAAAAAAAAAATCTGATCTGCCAATTTAGTGTTTTCCACCAACTCAGGGAGCAGAAACTTTCACAGGCTTCGCAATCTTCTGCTTAGGTGCTGCCTTTGGGAGCCTTAGCAGCAGCCATTGCAGTCTTTTTAGGCTTCCTTAGCCTTTTTGCTTCCTTGGCAGCCCTGACCGCTCGCTCTCTTTGGGCCTTTCTAACTTCTGGTTTCTGATTCCTCTTGGCCATTATATCAGCAAAAGATGCACCAGTGATGGCCCTCTGGAATTTGACTGCTCGTCGTGTTCTTTTCTTTTGAATTTCTTCTGACTGTCCCCTTTTGTGCTTTCTTCCCTAGAGGACAGTCCAACGTACATGCTGAGGATTCCTCTTGGAAAGGAATGCAGACTTGCATTTTTTTTTTTTTTTTTGTGGGTACCGGGGGGTCGACCTCAGGACCTCACGCGCCAACAGGCACCCGTGCCGCTGAGCGATATCACCGGCCCCTTTTCCGTATGTGGGATCCGGGAGTCGAACTCGGGCCCTCGCGCTTGCAAGGCAGGCGCTTACGCCGCTGAGCCATCTCACCGGCCCGAGACTTGCATTTTGCATTAAGAAACTGGAAAAACCTTCCTGTCGGTTCTGAGGTAGCACCTCTGGTTTCCTGGGTAGATCTTGTACCCGCTAAAACTGCACAGCTGGATCTTCATGGCTGAAGACGGCAGTCAAGAGGAAAGATGGCGAAGAGCTGTCTTATGTAAACTTAGTAGACAACAATCTCTGACATGGTATGTGGGGAACATAACTATTCTTGTGGTTTAAATCTTTAATGTACTCACACCATACTTGAGCCTTATGGAAATTTTGCAAATTAAGACATTGAAATATGGCTTGTAAAATCCACTTAAGAGTGAGGTTAATTACTTCAATTTTATGTGACTATCTCATAGAGAAGAGAGGGGAAAAAAATCCTAAAACAAAAAACAAACAAAAAGCACTTGTGGGGCTGAGGCAGGAGCATTGCTGCAAGTTCGAGGCCAGCCTGGGCTACATAGTGAGTTCAAGGCTGATCTGAACTACATGGTGAGACCCTGTCTCAAAACAACAAACAGAAAACAGGAAAAGCACAGGCCAACAAGAGCAGAAATGAACAAGTAGGACTAAAAAGATTCTGTACAGCAAAAAAAGCAATCAACAAAAAAGGAAATGTAACCTAAGGGATGGGAGAAAATATAAAATATACAGTATATCTAATAAGGGGTTAATACCCAAATATTATGACTCATGCTGGGTATGGTGGTGCATGCCTGTGATCCCAGCACTCGGGAGGCTGAGGCAGGAGGATCGCTGTGAATTCAAGGCCAGCCTGAACTGCATAATGAGACTCTGTCTGAAAAAAGAAAAAAGAAAAAAAAAAAAAAAAGAACAACAAATAGTATGGCTCATTTCTAACAAATAGGATACTGTACAGGAGAATTAATGAGAGGTCATTTCAGAGATTAGTTTATAAAAAGACTGGTTTCATTTTGAGATCTCTCTCTTGTTCTCTTGCTCACATTGAGGGAAGACAATTGCTGTGCTGTGAACCATCTTAGGGAGAAACCTCCAGCCAAAAGCCAATGAGGAACTGAGCAGACTCAGTGCAGCACCTCAGGAGGACTGAATCTACTAACAACCAGGGGTGAACTTGGAAGCAGATCTTCCCACCAATTTAATGAGAGCCCTTGAGCTAATCAGCACCTAGATTCTGGACCCCAGGAAACTGTGAGACAGGATAGTTTTTTCACTAAAATTTTGGGGTAAATTGTTACATTGCAATAAATAACTAACAATAACAATCATATGACTTAGAACTACTAATTTAGAAACACTAAAAGAATAGAGAGAGAAAATAGAATCAATAAGTTGTAGTTTCCATGGTTACACTATTTTCTTATAGCTTCTTAGATATTCTAATCACACTGACTAGATTATCTATGGCTAATTTAATCAGTTTATGTTTAGTTTTACTAGTTTTACTCTCAGTGGTCACCTTTAGTCTAACTTCTGAATGCATCTGTGGACTGGGAACACAACAATTAAATACTTAATGATTCATTCACATATAAATTCATTTTTTTCTGTTGGAGACTCAAAAATGTAACCAAATGGCACATTAATTCCCTTTATTTTGGATTCATGTTCACAAGACAATTGTGTGTATTTATGTACTGAGACTGAATGTACTTTGTTTTTGTTTTTTTGTGGGTACCGGGGGTTGACCTCAGGACGTCATGCACCAGCAGGCACTCGTGCCGCTGAGCGATATCACTGGCCCTCTTTTCATATGTGGGTACCGGGAGTCGAACTCAGGACCTTGCGCTTGACAGGCAGGTGCTTATGCCGCTGAGCTATCTCACCAGCCCTGAATGTACTCTTGAATGTCAGTTGACAGCATTTGCCTGTCTTTTTAAAACTTGGAAACATACTCTACGCTTGGTTAACTTGCTAATGGATTTCCTGAAAACTCAGTTCCTCTATTAAATATCGAAAAGTTTAGCTTTATACATAATTAGCTTTACACGCAATTCCCTTGATCTTTATTTTGGATTCATTTTCACAAGGGAATTGTGTATTGCTGGGCGTGGTGGTGCACACCTATGATCTTAGCACTGGGGAGGCTGAGGCAGGAGGATCACTGCAAGTTTGAGGCCAGCCTGGGCTACACAGTGAGTTCAAAACTAGCCTGAACTACACAGTGAGACCTTGTCTCAAAGTGAACAAACAAACAAAAACCAAGACAATTGTGTATATGCTGAATTCATTCTTTTTTAAAAATTTTATTTTTGCAATACTGAAGATTGAACTCAGTCTTTGCACTAAGTGTATATCCCAGCACCCACCCTGCTTTTTTTCTGGGTATTGGGGATTGAACCCAGGGCCTTTGTACTGAGCAACATCCCCAGCCCTTTTTATTTTTAATTTTGGGACATGTCTCGTCAGCATGTTACATTGCCCAGGCAACTTCTGTCTCAGCCTCCCAGAGTGCTGGGATTACAGGTGTATGCCACCATGCCCAATTTAAAATTTTTTTATTTTTAAAATTTTCTTGTGGTGCTGGATATTAAACTCAGGGCCTCATGTGTGCTAGGAAAGTACTCTACCACTGAACTATTCCCCCACTACCTATTCTTTTTTTTTAACTTTTTTTTTTTTTACAAAAGGAATAAATGTGTAATGTACAGTAACAGAAAATAGAGATGAAAAAAGAAGAAAGATGGTTTTAAACTTGCTACTCAGAGAAATATCTGAAAATATAAATATCTAAAAGTTTAGCTTTATATATTACATTAGATTTCTGTTGCCATGACAAAATACCCAAGATAAACAATTTAAAAGGAGGAAAGATTTATTTTGGCTCACAGTCTCAAAGGTTTCAGTCCATGGTCTCTTGGCTCTGTCACATTGGGCCTGTGGTAAAGCAGAACATCATGGTGGGGTTTAGCTTTATACACAATTAGCTCTACTGCTCACTTCATAGTGGCCAGGAAGCAAAAGGGGGTGGGGGAGGAAAGTGAGGGCAATATCCCCTTCAAATGCATGCTCCTAATGACCTAATTACCTTTCCCTAGGCCCTACCTCCGAAGGTTCAACCACCTCCCAGTAATGTTACAGGGTGGTGACCAAGTCTCTAACACATGAGCTGTGAAGGATATTTAAGATCCAAACCATAGCATATATAAAACTTAATAATTTAGCGGCACTAACATTTAAGATCTAGTTCCATTTATTGATGTTATAAGCACTATACTAAGTAACTTTATTTCCATTATTTTATTTAAACTTTACTAAACCTTGAGAATTAGGTTCTAATTTTACCCCAATTTTTCAGATCAGTAAAGTTTAGAGAGGTTAAGTAATCTGGTCCAGAAGAGAGTCCATCTTAGTTCTATCTAACTATAAAACTTATGTTCATACCACTTTCTTATAGCTTCTTTCTCAGTTTTTTCTCATAATACTTTTTTGATAAAAGCAAATGTTATTAAAAAAACTTTCATATTCAGAAAAGTCATCATATTATAGTTATTAAAAGACTAACCTAATTTATCTATACCTCTGTATAATTCCTTTGAAAGTTTTTTTGAAGTTAGTATCTCCAGGCAAAAATTTTAAGATCTAAAAGAAATATACATGAATAAAATTCTTTTCCTATGAAATAAAACAGTGTTAGCAGTGTTTTGCCTCATTTTGAAAATGGAACTATCATCAGAGGGCTGATGTCCATTTACATAGAACTACACAATACCATTTCTAATTAAAATGTCTATAACATTATAGTCAACTGGTACAGTTGAAAAAATAAAAATTTTCAGCTAAATTGCTGTTTATGATTTTATTATAATGGAATAAAAGGGTGGTCTGGAAAGAAAGAGCAAAGAAAATGATCACAGAATGATAAGAGTGGGAATAAATGTACAGGCTATCCAGCCTATCCCCTATATTTTGGAGATGAGAAAACTGTGAGTTATAGCCCGCAGTGTTAAAGGTTTCTTTTTTCTTTTCTTTTCTTTTTTTTTTTTTTTTGAGACTGGGTCTCACTATGTAGTTCAGCCTGGCCTTGAACTTACTATGTAGCCCAGGCTGGCCTCGAACCCATGGCGATCTCCTGCCTCAACCTCCCCAGCGCTAGGGTTCCAGGCATGTACCACCACACCCAGCATTAAAGGTTTTTATATTTATTAAGTAATCGTAGTCCCCAAAGTCTATGATTGTGTGTGAAAAAGTGTCTCATTTGGTAATTGAGACAGTCTTACAAATATATTTAAACAATTTCCAAAACTGTGTAAATGAGAAAAAAAAAAAAAAAGCAAAAAAATCCAAATAAAGATATCATACCTGGTACATAAAAAGTACTCAAATAAATATTGCAAATGAACAAATGAATGAAAAGGTTAAATTGCTTTCATTTTGCAAGTTCCCTCATTGTCACTGAATTTGTATTTTATATGCAGTCATATGCTATGAATATAATTTGTGACTTTGCTTTTTGTGCTTGAGTTACAGTGCCAATATTTTTTCCACACTGTTATAATCTAACTATAACCTTTAAAATGTTATAAACCTTTTATAACTTTTAAAGCACCTATTGAAGTTACAACACTTCTGAACCAGATTCCAAAATGACCATTAACATTTTAACAGGAGTGGATCCAGGTTTTGGGTGGAGTTAATTAGTTCATTAAGGAAAATAAATATGCAGAAATATATTACTGTTCCAAATTTTACAAAATAAGCCTGGCGTAGTGGCACATGCCTGTAACCCCAGCACTCGGGAGGCTGAGGCAGGAGGATCACCAGAATTTGAGGACAGCCTGGGCTGTATAGTGAGTTCAAGGCCAGCCTGAACTGCATAGTAAGAGCCTGTCTCAAAAAACAAAACAAAAAAAACACAAACAAAAAAACTAGACACCATCTTCATGGTGGTTCTGATGTAGCTTGAATGTTTCTTAGAGGTTTATTAAAATTTTAGGAATACATACAACATTGCAAAAATGTTAGAAATACTTTTATGGGCTGGAGATATAGCTCTGTGGTAGAGCACTTGCATAGTATGTGAAAGGCCCTAGAGTGGCCCTCCAGTAACACACACACATACACACACACACACACCACACACACAATCAAAACAACAATAAAAACTTTTATGTAGCTGGACCTGGATTCTAGTTCAATCTCCACTACAAACTTAATGGCTTCTGAATTAATAGGCAAGTCTTTCATTTTTTCCCCCCTGTATTGGGAAATTGAACTAGGGCCCTCACACAGAACTATACACCCAGGCCTTTTAAAAATTTTTTATTTTGAGACAAGGTCTCATTAAGTTGCCCAGGCTAGGCTCAAACGTGCAATCCTCCTGCCTCAGCCTCCCAGAGTGGTGAGATTACAGATAGGCGCCACCACGCCTGGCTAAGCAAGTCTTTTAACTTCTTTAGTCCTCAAATTCCTCATCTGTGGAATGTGCTTATTATCTATCTCAAAGAACTTATCTATATTTTAAAAATGAAGATAAAATACTTGGTACAGTTTTCAACATTTAGTAAATACTCAGTATGAACTACTATGATTACAATGATAGTTAAAACATTTAAAACATTAACCTAACATAAATAGGGATCTCCTGTCTCTCCATTATTACTTCCCTCATTGACTGTAGGTAGAACACTGTATAAAATGAATTTCAAAAAAAAAAAATGAATTTCAAAAGAACGTGCATATTAAGCTTTGTTTTGGTTTGTTTTTTTGAGAAGTCTAGCTACTTGGAAGAACTGCTTGAGTCCAAGAGTTCAAGGTGGGGCAACATCTCATAAAGTAAAAAATAAAATTTCATTTTGCAAAATAATATTTTTAGGGTTAGGGATGTAGCTCAGTAGAACTACATACCCAGGCCTTTTTAAAATTTTTTATTTTGAGATAAGGTAGAGCACTTGACTATCATGTGTAAGGCCAAAGGTTTGATCACTAGCACAAAAAAAAATACATTAAAAAAGTTTTTTGGGCCAGTGAGATAGCTCAGCGGCATAAGCGCCTGCCTGGCAAGCGTGAGGTCCTGAGTTCGACTCCCGGTACCCACATATGAAAAAAGGGCCAGTGATATCGCTCAGCGACATGGGCGCCTGCTGGCGCGCAGGGTCCTGAGGTCGACCCCCGGTACCCACAAAAAAAAAAAAAAAAGATAAAAATATGCTTGAAACAAGTAGAATCAATTATTTTCTTTTTACAGAGGTTTGGTATTATGGCATTATTATAATGGTGTATTTCAAATGCATGGCAAGTCTCAAGTATATTTTACATATAATTATTTCAGAAAAATCAAGTAAAATGTATGTGTTTTACTGCTGTATCTCCATTCTTTTAAAAATTTGTGGTTTTTAAGGGTACGATTCTAACATACACAGAATTTAACATTCTGCGTTTTTCTGACATTGTATCACAAGTCTTTCTCCGTACTATTACGTAGAAGGAAGGCAGCATTCCTAGTAACTAGATTTAGTTTAACTCAGTACAACTGTATGGAAAAAAACTAAGGCAGGTTGAGGTATGTAAGTGAAGAACACAAAATGAGTGTGTTTGGATTGTATACAACTACAATGTAGGAAATGTAGACAAAAAAAGTTAGAACCCAGGAATTCTAGCCTTTCAACTAAATGTGTCAGTTAGCAAAAAAAGAAAAAAAAACATAATCCTAAATTGTATATGTATTTTCTTTTTTTAATAGATGGGAAAGTGGTGGGATACTGTTCAACACTGAAGACTTCTTTATATGATGATATTATTATTAAGGTTTTAGCTCTCAAAATTGGGTAAACTACCCCCAAAGGGGTCCTTCTTTAAAATTTAATAAGGCATTGCAAATCCTCACTTTATAGAACGAGTCAAGGTCTGGTTACAGTTTTTTCCAGAGTCGGTGGCATTTGCTGCTGGAAACAGGCTTTTATGTTTTAAATATGTTTTTGCCTTGACATTCATTAATTTCAGAGCACAGCTTTTTACTTTTAAGCTTCTTTGTCCTTTAATATTGTCCTGCAACAGGAATTCAAGCCACATTTTAAAAACTGTACAGAATAGATGGAGGAAATAATCCATGCATCCATTGCTGAATAAACAAAATATAGTTCACACACACATGCACACACACAATGGAATATTATTCAGTGTTAAAAAGGAAAGTTCTTATACATGCTACAATATGAATTAATCCTTAAGACATTATGTTAAGTGAAACAGGCCAGTCACAAAAACACAAATACTGTATGATTCCACTTACATAAGGTACCTTGAAAAGTCAAATTCATAGAGACAGAAAAGGGAATGGGGGAGGATGGAAAGGGGAGTTATTGTTTAATGGATATGAAGTTTCTGTTTTGCAAGATGAAAAAGTTCTAGATATGGGCAGTGGTAATGGTTGCACAAAAATATAAATGTACTTAATGCCTCTGAGCTGTACACTTAAAAATGGTTAAGAAGGTAAACTTTGTTTTATCATGATTTTAAAATTTCCTCAATATTACATATATTGAGAAAAGAGCATTATACGTATATATTGTCTAACAAATTATAAAGCAAATGTATGAGTGATCACCATCTAGCTTAAGAAATAATATATTAACAGTGTACCCTTGTATCCCTCATCACAATCCTTTTCTTCCTTCCTAACCACTACCATGTCTTTAACATTTTATTTTAAAAATCAGACTGTGATGTGACAATGCAGAGTAAGTTAATCGACACCACAAAACGTTATTTCTTTAAATCCCAATATTTTTTGTAAATGCAAGAAAGCCTTAAAAACTTTTAAAGTGTTCTTTCTCTCCTTTCTTCTCTCTTGAAACTTCATATTCTAAGACCTATTTTGGGTCCACAGTTGACCTCACCTGCAAGAGTTTAATTTAAAAAAAAATCTTCAGTGTATATTTTCATTCCTTCCTCTCTCCCTTGCCTCCAACTACAAAGAAACAATGATTTAAACCCTTTGTGCCCTTTTAGAAAATTACACAGATACCCCATTGTGGAACCCTATAATCCCTTCGTGGAAAGGAAGCGATTAGCATATGAATACAAAGCAAAATGAATCCAGAATACAAAACTATCTACTGAATTGTGAAGCTCTTGTATTCTTAAAAATGTATTTATTTCCTTTTTGTATTGCCCCTTTAGTGGTCTCCGGTTAAGGGAATTGAGCTTCCCTTCTGGTTACCCGGAAAAGGATTTTTTTTTTTTTTTAAAGGCAACAGATTCTTCTAGGAGGTGCAAAACCAACAGACGGCTCCTAGCGCCAGTGGAATCTGCTACACTCGACCCGAGCTTGCTTGCCGGAAAGGAGTGTAGAAAGTGCTGTTCGCAGACTGCGTGGTGAAGGAGAAAAAGCGACAGAACAGAGAGCCATAGTGCTGACGTTGAAGGCCCGGCCCTGTGAGGTTGCACAGGGTAAGCGGCGTTGGCCAGGAGGCAGTGTCGAAGGGGAAGGAAAGAGGATTCGGGTTGGGGGCGGGGCTTGCGGCACAGCGTGGCTTCTGATTGCTGGAGCGCAGCTGCCAATCTCGCAGAATCGCTTGGTTAACCAGTGCGCTGGCGAGACGCGCTCAGATATACTGAGCGAGCCCGGAGAAGCAGTCTCAGATCCTGACGGTGCAGCAGCCTGCAGCCTCAGCTAGGGAGTCCCAGCCGCTTTCAATGGAGGAGAAGCCCGGCCAGCCACAGCCTCAGCACCATCACAACCACCACCATCCGCACCATCATCCTCAGCAGCCGCAGCAGCAGTCACACCATCACCACCATTATTATTTCTACAACCATACCCACAACCACCACCACCACCATCATCACCAGCAGCCTCACCAATACCTGCAGCATGGAGCCGAGGGCAGCCCCAAGGCCCAGCCAAAGCCGCTGAAACATGAGCAGAAACACACCCTCCAGCAGCACCAGGAAACGCCGAAGAAGAAAACAGGTCTGGGAGGAGGCCGGGTGGGGGAAGGGGATTGGGGGTGGGGGACGAGGAGATGGGGGTGGGGCTAGATCTGAAAGGCGCGGACCGGGTCGGGGTGTGTGTGTCCCTCGGGTCTGGGGATGCCCCCTTTCATTCTCCCCAAGCTCGCTCAAGGCAGTAGGGGCTGCAGCGCCCTCTCCTTCCCTTGGGCATGGGAGAGGCCAAGCCAGGCCAGCGTGACCTTCCCGGCCCCCACCCCGGCCGGAGGGAGACCCGCGGGGTCGGCCTAGGAAGTCCAACCTTATTAACGCCTTCTCGCTCACCTTCCTGCGGCCTTGGAGTTACCGTAATTTGGATTCCCTGAGCTTGGGTGATCCTATCCTCCCCCCCGCAAAAAAATCTCTCGAGGTGTAACTCAGAAAGGCCTGGCGAATCCCGACGCGGGTGGTGTCGCGAGACCCTTTGCAGGCGGCCAGGTGGGCCGACCTGAGGAAGCGTCCTCCTCACCCGCCACCCCAAGCCCACCTGTGGCCTTAGGGTTCCCCGTCTGAGGTGGGGGCGGCTTGGACCCTTAGTCTGTTGGGTAGTTTCCTCCCCTAAAGGCCTGTTTTGGGTGCCGAACCCCGCAGTCTGCCCCAGCGATTTCTCCTGAGGCTGGCGCCCCGGGCCCGCTCCCCCCAGAGCCGGCGCGGCTGGAATGTTCTCTCCTCCTCGCGGGGCCGCTTCCTGTCCGCCATGTTGGAAGCCGATTCCTGTCACCGACTCTGGCCCACTGAGGAGCGGAGGGGGAAGGGTGTCGAGGGGCCGGCGGCGCGGCGCGGCGCAGCGGGTGACTCGGGGCCCCCGCCGGCCGTCGCTTCGCCCCCAGCACCCATAGGGCGCCGCCTTCCCCCCGCCCCGAGGCCGCCCCTCCCCCCGGGGCCTGCCGGGTTGTGTAACCCGGTGGCGGCCGCGCGGCCCCGGGCGGGTCCCTGGGGTGAGGGGCGGGGGCGGTTGGGGTGGGGGAGGGAAGCGGCCACGAGGGGAGCGGCCTGCGCCGGGCCTCGCGCGCCGGCGGCCGCGTTTCCCGCTCCCGGGTGCGGCGGGAGGCGCGGGAGGTCTGGGCGGGGAGCCGGACTCCCAGCGGAGCTGAGGGGGAAGGAGGCCCCGGGCGGCGGCTGCGGTCCTCCGCGGGGCAGGAGGGCTGGAGGGGCGGGGGGGATTCTTTGGGGGTAGAGGCGGTGCCTGAGGCCTGGTTGGGTACCCAGCGGGAACCAAGCTCCCGGTCACGAGTTTCTCTGCCACAGGATCCTCATATCCTGCCAGGTTCGCTCAAGACTCCTCCTGAGGCTTTCACTTGGGCCTTTTCCTTCTAGCAGCTCTTTTTCTACAAAAATCGGGGAGGGGACCCCCCCACACACACATACCTAGTTCCATCGATCTCCCTACTCAACACTTAACCGTGTCTGCCGGGCTAGGGTAGTGTCGGGGCGGGGGAAGGGATTAAACAAACGTTCGATTGGATGGGGAAGGGGGGAATTTTTTGACCCTTGTGTCTTGTCACTAAGGGTGAACTGAAGTGGCTCCTCCATGAGGTTGGATCACGATCGTCTTGCCTCGGACGACCCTTTTTTTCGTGTTAAAATGAAAGGAGTTTTTTGCATTTTAAACTCTTAATTTTAACAAAACAAATTGGAGCCAGAAATCATGCGAGGAACAATATTTGAGAAATAAGTTAAAGGTTCATAACCTCTCAGATTTTTAAAACTAAGAGTCCTTTATAAGTTGAGAAATAAAGGGAATGGTAAGAATGTTAATACAGTTATTGAGAGCTGGAGAAAGACTTTTTCTTTGCAGAGTTAATGTAACTTGAAGATTGAAATTCGAATGTTGTATTTTCCATTTTGAGGTTGTATGGTATTGGGTAGAAGTGAGCATATGGGTTAAGTGTTTAATCATAAGGATTTGGAGCAGCTTAACTATTAACACTAGGTCATTTTAACAGATTTTTCAAAAACCAGAAAATGTTACCTTATGCTTGCTTTTGAAATACAAGGCAATAGTATTGTTCAGGTTTGAAAATTGTGTTTTATTAAATCAAGTTAATGTTTCCCTATAGGACTCCTCTCTACGTATAGCAGCAGCCCCTGAACCAAAGTGGGGTCCCTCAAAAGTCTTACGCTGGAGTAAGAAATAAGAAGGAAACTAGGTTTAGCAATTTTTAGAGAATGTAAACAATTTTGGGGTTAGTAGTTTGTGTGTATCCTGGTCACACAGTACTGTTGCTTCAGTGTGTACAATGTTAGTAACTAAAAAAACTTTAGAATATTTTTGGAATGTATTATACTATGTTAAGGTGGGCTTTGATGACCCGTTACACTTAAACCTATGAGGAAGAGCTGTTTTTCTTTATCCAGAAGAGGGCGCAAGAGAAGATCAAATGTTTTGAGTAATTTCAGTTTCTAATCCAAAAGCTAGATTTATCAGGACTCAAGTTTTGCTGAGTCCATTTGAAAAAGGATTAGCACGGCAACCCTAAATAACAAAACCAATGGGAGCTCTTTATTTCGGTAATTCTCTATTGTTTACATTTTTCTTAAATGCGTAAGCTTTAAAAAGAAATTTTCTGGCATACTTTTAACGAAGTTGCCATGGGAAAAATTTTTATGTAGTTAAATGAGAAATTTGTTACAAACTTGGTGGGAATATAGTGGCTTTTGAACTGTTTTATTGGTAACTTCTGATATCTTAGCCATTAATAGTAGTCTTAGGAGAAATTATTCTGGTTCACTTAGAAGTTTGCTTTGGTTCAACTTGGTTTGGACAGGAAATTTTTTTCTGGTTTTGGTTTGTTTTGTTTTTGTATTTAAGATTGCCCACCTTTGAGGTGCAAAACGTTGTGACTGATAGTCCAGGGCTGGAGGGCATCAACATCTATTTAACCTGTTAACTTATTAGCAGGTTAAGTGGTGTGGGTAGGTCTGTGGCCCTTTGTTGGAAAAGGGTAAGTTTATATCTCTTAAAAATGCTGAGTCTCTATTTAGGGATTTCCTGCTTTTCTAAAGAATCCTTTAGAAGACTCCTAAGCAGTGGTCTTCCACTTACTGTTTCATAGTTGGGGTTATAGAGTATACTGTGCTTGAGTTTTTTGAGACGGACAAGCTGGCCTCAAACTCAGTCCTCCTGCCTCAGCTGCCCGGAGCGCAGCTAGGATTACAGGCATCTGCCACCATGCCTGGTTATAGTTAAAATTTTTGCGCCAAAAGTTTTATTTGATCGCTATCATATAACTTATTCAGTAGCCAAACATGGAAATGTAATGCAGTAGAATTTTATGCATTTTGTGCCTATTTTGGGAATGATTATGACCTCGAGTATGATTACGTCTTTTTTTTTTTTTTTTTTGATGTTCATACAGTAGAAGAAAATGTCTATTCATTTTGAATATTTGCACCATTTTCTTTGATGTAGAATGAGTGACTTAAATTTTAGTAAATACTGTTGTGAATCTTCCCAGGTTGTTCTACATCAGGTTATTTCAAAACAGTGGTTCTCAACATTTAAAACAAAAAACACCCTCATTATCCTTACTATTATTGCTCTTAAAATTAAGGAACTGCAAAGGGCATGGTGGCTCCTATCTGTAAACCCTGCACTCAGGAGGCCTGAGGTAGGAGGGTTGCCCTGAGTTCGCCTGGACTACATAGTTGAAGACGAGCCTGGATTACACAGCAAGACCTGTCTCAAAACAACTGGGTGGGGGCATTGAAAGAGCTTTTGATGGGAGTTATATTCATTGATATTTACCATATAGGAAATTAAAATTGAGAAAATTCTTTTTAAAATGTACAAACTCATGGGTCTTAGCTTTCACAGCCCAAATGCCTAAAAGCATGAAAGTGTTAAAGGTGAATAATTTAATATTCTTTTATCCATGCACCCTGAAAAACTGTCTTAAATGAATATGTATACATACTGTACATCTGTTTGTAATCACTTGACCTCAGGATGCTTTCGTGAACTTTAATAGAAAGGTGCAGATAATTAATAACACATTTTACTAGTGAGAGAATGGGGAAAGTTGTTGACCCAATTAAATCACCTGTGGTAATAGTTAATTTTGTGTGTGTGTGTGTGTGTGTGTGTGTGTGTGTGTGTGGTTTAAGTCTGATTGTATCTGAATACCATGACACATTTTAAGTTAAATTCCTTTCTTTGGAGTTTGGTTAGTATATATTTTCCCACTGCATCTTTTGAGTTATGTAGTGTTGGTGATAGGAGACCTTGGGTCCCAGATAGCTGGAGTTCAGATTTCCATTTCTTCCACTTTGTGACCTGGGCAAGTTACTTTATCTCTCTGAGAGTCTGTTTACCCAAATGTAGAATGAAAAAATTTTTCTTTTTTTTATTTTACTTTATTTTATTTATGCAGTGCTGGGCAATGAAGAGGGCCTCTTGCATGCTAGGCAAGAAGTACTGCACCAACTGAGCTACATCCCCAGCCCTGAAACATGTCTTTCCCCCCCCCCCCCTTCCAGTTCTCTTAACATAGTAGGCAAATGCTGTACCACTGACCTTTGTCAGCTCTAACCTTTTACTATTTCTGTATAAGTAAAACTTGGTTTTTGCTTAGAGGGTAGCTCTGCTGTAAACTGTAAAGAAAATTTTATAACGGCTTTGTGGGACTGGTGGGTAGATTGATTCTGTTGAGCAGTATTAGGGCTTACTGATTAAAGGTCTTGTCTGTGATCTCAGACACTGGTTTGAATCATGGCTCGGTTCCATCTTTTTGCTTAGCAGTAGTAGGTTCCATTTTCTAATCTGTAAAATGTCCTAAGTGTGAAATAATAACCAAAGCTACAGTTCAGCATAGTGTCATACAGTGAGTAAACAGTCCTTAAATATTAGGTACTACTGTAATTTAAATGTTGTAATTTTAAAGTCTTCTTTCTTTTCCCTCCTTCAGGCTATGGTGAAATAAATGGTAATGCTGGAGAAAAAGAAATATCTTTAAAGAGCTTGGGTTCTGATGAAGCTACCAACCCTATTTCCAGGGTCCTCAATGGCAACCAGCAAGTTTTAGATACTAATCTGAAGCAGACTGTGAAGCCTGGCACTTTTGGGAAGACAGGAATTAAAACCAAGAATTTCGTTCAGAAAAACAGTATGGACAAAAAGAATGGGAAGTCTTATGAAAATAAATCTGGAGAAAACCAGTCTGTAGATAAGACCGATACTGTAGCAATTCCAAATGGTGTTGTAACAAATAATTCAGGCTATATTACTAATGGTTACATGGGTAAGGGCGCAGATAATGATGGTAGTGGATCAGAAAGTGGATATACCACTCCTAAAAAAAGGAAAGCTAGGCGCAATAGTGCTAAGGGTTGTGAAAACCTTAATTTAGTCCAGGACAAAATAATGCAACAAGAGACTAGTGTCCCACCCTTAAAACAGGGACTTGAAACTTTCAAGCCTGACTATAGTGAACAAAAGGGAAATCGAGTAGATGGTTCGAAGCCCATTTGGAAGTATGAAACTGGACCTGGAGGAACGACTCGAGGAAAACCTGCTGTGGGTGATATGCTTCGTAAAAGTTCAGATATTAAACCTGGTGTGAACAGCAAGAAGTTTGATGACCGGCCCAAAGGAAAGCATGCCTCAGCTGTTGCCTCCAAAGAGGACTCGTGGACCCTATTTAAACCACCTCCAGTTTTTCCAGTGGACAATAGCAGTGCTAAAATAGTTCCTAAAATAAGTTATGCAAGCAAAGTTAAGGAAAACCTCAACAAAACTATACAGAACTCTTCTGTGTCACCATCTTCATCTTCATCCTCTTCATCATCTACTGGGGAAACTCAGACCCAGTCTTCAAGTCGATTATCCCAGGTCCCTATGTCAGCGCTGAAATCTGTTACTTCTGCCAACTTTTCTAATGGGCCTGTTTTAGCAGGGACTGATGCAAGCGTGTATCCTCCAGGAGGTCAGGCACTGCTAACTACTGCTGCTAATACTCTAACACCCATTTCTTCTGGAACTGATTCAGTTCTCCAGGACATAAGTCTAACTTCAGCAGCTGTTGAACAAATTAAATCTAGCCTTTTTATCTACCCTTCAAATATGCAAAGTGTGCTGTTGAGTACAGCACAAGTGGATCTGCCCTCTCAGACAGATCAGCAAAACCTGGGGGATATCTTCCAGAATCAATGGGGTTTATCATTTATAAATGAGCCCAGTGCTGGCCCTGAGACTGTTACTGGGAAGTCATCAGATCATAAAGTGATGGAGGTGACATTTCAAGGAGAATATCCTGCCACTTTGGTTTCACAGGGTGCTGAAATAATCCCCTCAGGAACTGAGCATCCTGTGTTTCCCAAGGCTTACGAGTTGGAGAAACGGACTAGTCCTCAAGTTCTGGGTAGCATTCTAAAACCTGGGACTACTAGTGAGAGTGGAGCCTTATCCTTGGAACCCAGTCATATAGGTGACCTGCAAAAAGCAGACACCAATAGTCAAGGTGCTTTAGTGTTTCTCTCAAAGGACTATGAGACAGAAAATCAAAATCCTCTGGTCTCTCCTACGAACACTTTGTTAGGCTCCGCCAAAGAACAGAGATACCAGAGAGGCCTAGAAAGGAATGATAGCTGGGGTTCTTTTGACCCGAGAGCTGCTATTGTATATCACACTAAAGGTAACTCATTTCTTTCTTATACAAAGATGATTATTGATAAGTTTGTGTGTTGTTTGTAATGAGTAAATTTTGAAAACTGTACATAGATTCTTTAAGACTATCAGAGCTTAGTCGAGAATGACAATAAGCCTCTAGCATCAAACTCTTAATTCAGGATCTTTGGAAATAGTATGGTTAAAGTTTTAGAAGGAATGTTCACTTTTTGAACTTAAAAACATTTATTTATATATAGATGGGTACAATTGACCTTCTGTCTGGTTCAAAGCGTAGAGGTACGGAGGTAGGGAGGGGACTTGCTTAAAAGGATGATCATATATTTCCTTATGAGCACTTAAAATAAGAGTTAAAAATATTTTTTTCTTCAAGTAGATATTCTCTGCTTTTTATATCACATGTTGCTTTATTAGTGAAGCATTTAATAGTTCAGTTTGCTTAAAGTGAGTAGGAATAGTTTTTGAGGAGGGTCCAAAAAAGGTCCAATTACTGTGTTAGAAGGAATAATGGGTGCTGAATGGTAACTGGAAAGTAATTTAGACAAACTACAATGGCAAGCACATTTATTCATCAGTGTTACAGAGAAACAGACTTTGGATCAAAGCCCCTGTAAAAGGAAGCTTATGCTGGATGCCATGGTGAGCACTTAGGAGGCTGAGGCAAGAGGATTGCTTGAGGCCAGTTTGGAGAGCATATCAAGACTCTGTCTCTAATTGGAAGGAAACAAAAACATCAAGTTTCATACTAATAATTTTTCTTAGAATATGACCTATAAAGAATTTGCTGAATGGCATAACTAATTTAAATCCTTAAGAGCAAATAATGAGGTTAAGTGAATGGTTTTGCTTAAGAGAACAGTGGCTTTCAGTCTTCACACCACTTCCACTTCATCTTTCCTTCCAAACAGCAACACCCTTTAGTCAGTGACTTGCAACTGCAGGAACTGGGGAACGTGACAGATTGTAGGGAATGAGGTAATTAGTGTTCTCCTTGGACAAGATCATTGCCTCAGAGATGAATAGCAAAGCTGTTTGTGACTTTTAAGCAAATTACCTAGTTTTCACACCTTATCTGCCAACTGGAAGACACTGAGTATAATAAGCATGTTGTATATTTTTTCCCTTCCTTTAAAAAATGGGAATAAATCATAGGATCTATTTGTGGAAGTTAAAAGTAAGAATCCTGGCAGATAGAATTTACCTGTCTTCCATTCCAGCTCTTTTTGGAAGTAAATAGGAGTTAACAGGAGCTGGATGTTTTTAGGAAAGTAGGGATGTTTTTAGGATAGTAATGTCTTAGCATGTGTTTAATGATATGTAAGTTAAGTTGGGTGTTTTGGGTGTTATTTTCTGTACCATCTGCTCTCTAGAGACTGTCAATAGAAAATATTTACCAAAGTGTGTTGTACTTTGGTCATTGTGTGAGCCTGAAAGGATATCTCAATGTATTATATTCTCCCACCATCTCTAAAAAAAATTGTGAGATAATAATATTCCATTAGGTGGTTACATGTATGATTTTATTTTTTAAAGAAACAGGAGTCTTACTACTTTAAGCTAGCTCCAAGTGATTTATTTTTTATATAAATTTCCAGACCTTTTAAAGTGGGAATACAGTATTAACTTGTATTTATTTGTAGTTATTTTATATGCATTTTCCTTGTAGATGGGCAAAGTAAATATGAAATGAATGGTTGAGGTAAATGAAATGCCTCTATCTACGTGATAGTTAGGTTGACTTTGCTGGTTTTACTGGGAAGTTCATTTTGTTTTAATTTAGCACAGTGGATTAATTTGAGTTTTGTAGTTGAACATTATTGAAATTAATCACATTGGTATGATTGGTATTTGCCCCCTAAAACAAATAATATTTAGCTCAATTAGATTTCCATAGGGCAAGGTCTTTGAATTTCTGCCAAATGTTGATTGATCCCCTCACTTTCTATTAAGTGAACTTTTCTTCTTTTAAAGTTTCCTTAAACCTTACAAGAGGTAATAATCAGTTGGATTTATTGGAGTATGAAGAGCACCTGTATTTTCTTAGTTTAGTGTTCCTGGGTGTCCAACTTTTGGCTTGCCTCAACCACATTGAGTGAAGAAGAATTGTCTTGAGTTGCATATAAAATATATAATGTAGTTAATTTTTACAAGCAATAACTATTTAAAAATTTTTAATAACAGAAAAGAAGGCAACATAAACAGGTGAGTGCAGGAAGCAGAGTAGCCTTCCCCTACACACCATTCCGTTGTCACCTGTGCAGCTGCCCTTGAGCACTTGGAATTGAGTCATGAAAAACATTGCTAAAAATCATAAAATGTTAAAAGTTTGCCATTTTGTAGGCCCACATTCTAGCTGACCCTAACCCTAACCCTATGGGCCATGGGTTGAACACATCTTGGTAGTCACTTTAATGATCAGTAGTAATGTACTGAGTTGAAGTTAAGTTTAGAGTTGGGAGTTGTATGCATTTCTCCTAACTTTCAAATTAGAATCTTTAGTTTAATGTGGTACTGCCATCAATCCCCAGTACTGGGAAGAAAAAAAAAAAAAAAAAGCCCTTTAGCAATTTGGAGGTAGTAGGTAGGAAGGAGGGTGTGTTTTGTTACTTTAGTAGGAATAGTGCTGCTTTTTTTTTTTTTTTTTTTTTTTAGGTTTAGCATTAGTTATTTTTGCAGATTTTTAAAAATCAATATTCAGCATGAAAAGAAAATACAATAAAGCATAAAGAGGGACTTAGGGAAATTCTAGTTTTTGGGATTTTTTCTTCTAGCTTTTGATATACACTATACCACTAACTTTCCTGAAAAAATGACCGTTGGGGGTGAAGGTAGCTCAGTGGTAGAGCACCTGCCTGGCATTAGAAGGCCCTGCTTTCCATCCACAACATTGCCCAAAAAAACTTTTTTTTTTTTTTTTTTTTTTTTTTTTTTTTTAAGGCAGGGGCTTATCATGTTGCCTCAGGTGTGCCTTGAACTCCTGGGCTCAAACTATCCTGCTTTAGCTTGCCTGGGACCACAGGTACAGGCTGTACTTGAACACTTAAAAATCATCAGTCAGGTATGGTGGTACATGCCTGTATCCCCTACCACTCAGGTGTCTGAAGCACAAGGACCACTGTGAGGTTGAGGTCAGCCTCAACTACATAGCGATAGATACTGTCTCAAACAAAATATCTTTTTTTTTTTTTTTTTTTTTTTAACCTGTCCCGTATTTATAAGGTTCTTGGGTAGGAAAGTTCCAGTCCCTCTTTCTGTTTTTCTTAAATTGTGGTAAAATACTTACACATCATCTTAGCCATATTTAAGCATAGAGCTCAGTGGTCTATTTTTGGTTTTTTGTTTTGTTTTTGAGACAGGATCTTGGCCATACTTCAGTCAAGCGATCTTTCTGCCTCAGCTTCCCAGTGCTGGGATTACAGGCCTGTGCCTCCATGCCCAGCTCAATATCTTGATCATTTTTTATCAGTCTCCCCACCCCCATTTCTCCCCTCTGGATTTTGATGCTGGGGATTAAACCCAAGGCCTTCTATATGCTAAGCACGCACTCCATGGTGGATCACTTCCAGCCCCTAGTATTTGTCTTGTAGTAACCGGCTATTTCCTGTAAACAAAACATCCTAAAGGTTCATTCCTATTGGTAGTAGATGGCAGAATTTCATTCCTTTTAAAAGCTGAGTATGGGGCCAGTGATATCGCTCAGTGGCACGGGTGCCTGCTGGCGCGCAAGGTCCTGAGGTCGACCCCCGGTACCCACAAAAAAAAAAAAAAAAAGCTGAATAATCATGTATATATATATCACGTTTCTTTATCCATTTATCTAGGATGAACACTCGGGTTGCTTCTACATTTTAGCTATTGTTAATACAGTAATGCTGCTGTGAACATGGCTGTAGAAATAGTACTTTAAGGCCCTACTTGCAATTATTTGGGGTTTATACCCAGAATTCGAATTACCAATAATAGGCTAATTCTAAGTTTTTGAGGAATTATTGTGGTGTTTCCCATTGTACCACCAACTGTGTACAAGGGTTCCAATTTTTCCACATCCTTGTCAATACATATTTTCTAGTTTAACTTTTTTTTTTTCTTTTTTTTTTTTGATAGTTGGTATCCTACTGAATATGAGAGGTGGTATCTTCATTTTTTATTTTGAGACAGGGTCATGGTAAGTAGTCCAGATTGGCCTCTAACGTGCAATCCTTTGTTGCTCAGCCTCCGGACTACAGATACATAGCATCACTTCTGGTCCTGGTTGTATGTTTGTTCTTGAGATTTAGGGGCTCTCTGTATGTTTTGGATATTCTATTTTCAGATATGATTTCCAAATACTTTCTCCCATTCTGTGGGTTGTCCTTTTTTTCCCTCCCAGTAGTGGGGATTGAACCCAGGGCTTTCATACAGAGCTACATTCTGGCCCATTTTTTATTTTGAAACCATGTCTTGCTAAGTTGCCTAGGGTGGGCTAAAATTGTGATCCTCCAACCCAGCTGACAATGTCTTTGGTGCACAGCATTTTAAAATTCTGAGGAAGACCAGCTTATCTGTTTGTTTGTTTGTTTTTTAATACGTGGGTACCCGGAGTCGAACTCAGGACCTCGCACTTGCCAGGCAGGCGCTTATGCTGCTGAGCTATATCACCAGCCCGTTTTTTCTTTTGTTGCCCGTACTTTGGCATTGTTGAAATTGCAGTATCATATTTCACCAGTCAATACTTTGCAGTTGTTTTGGAATTGAACCCAGGGCCTTGCACACGCTAAACTCTTACCACTGAGCTAAATCCCAGTCCTATATTTTTTAGTGTATTAGGACGTTAGCTCTTAGTGCACTTACCCAGGAAATGTAACTGTTGCCTCCTTGAAGGACTTGGGATGCATATTTTAGTGAAATTCTCTTTGAATTGTCTTCAAAGGCTTCTAGCTCTAGATCCCTAACTTTTGGAGGTGAACCTTTGATTTTGAAATTATCTAGAGCAGTAGTCACTTGAAACGAAATTCTGTGAAAATAAGAGACATGAGTTGTGTGTTCGGTTGAAATGCTCATTTTAAACTGAGTTGGTGTATCTTGCCCAGCTAATTTTGCATTGAAGCACATTAAGCATTCAGAATGCTGATATTTTGTAATACTCATTAAAAAATAATCACATGTGGCAAATTTGACTTAACACAAAGGCAGAGGAGATATATAAGGTTTTGATTCTTGATGGTTGAGTTAAATGAGACAACATGAAAGCAATCTGTGAGTGCATGAAAATAGTTAAGGACCAATTGTAAAAAGTTTTTAATGTGTTGTAAAATATGTACAGTGCAAATGTAAGGTCAGTAAACCCATTTGTGCTGGCTTGTACCATCATGGTTCAGGCTGCTTGCTGGTGAGATGTATGAATTACTGCCCCATAGTGAATGGGTTAAGGTGATAGCACTACAAATAGTTAAGAGCCCTAAATGAAACATTTTGGAGGAGCAGTAATGTAAAAGTTCTGTTCTTTTTCTTTCGTCTTCAGGGTAACTTTTCTTTTCTTTTTTTTTTTTTTTAATTTTGTTTTAAAGAGAAAAAAATAGAACAAAATTTCAAAACAACATAATAGGAGGGTAACAATGGTTAATACATTCCATATTATCTTTAAATTAGTTACTCAGGGTACAAGTTATCAGCATTCAATTGTCTAAACAATATTTTTCCTTTTGAACAGTTTCTTCCTGTTTTACCATGTCTATTGTAGATTTTGGATCTTATTTACTCTTTTAAGGGTAACTTTTCTGTAGATGGGAAGGTCGCTATTATAAAATACTCCCTTAGTCAACTGTTGAGTGAAATTTTGAAGATTTGTTTCTTTGATACCTCCACAGGTGGTATGATGCTAGGATAGACAGTTTGATTCACTAGATTTGGGCTAGGCCCAGAAATAAAAAATTAATTCACTAGTGGTTCTATTTGTCAATTGCAGGTAGGAACTATAGCTCTAAGAGCGTTCCTTAACTTTTTTTCCCCTTTGCTTTACCACTTGTATACTTATCTCTCTGCCAGTTTCCTTTTAAAGAACTAAAGTAGAGGAGAAAACAATACACAAGTAGATAATACAAGATTTTAAATATCATAAGGATAAAATAACTAGGGGATTTCAGCAGAGCAATGGTGGTGAACCTATGGCATGGGTAAGTACAGAAAATGTTTTCATGGAGCATTTAAGCTGAGCTGTGATGGATAGTAGAGATATTTAACCTCCAAAAAATAGAAGATTGACTGAGGCATAGCTCAGTAGTAGAGGCTCTGGGTCTAGGTCACTCCAAAAAATGGTGCTGGGTGCTGCAATATGCAGCTGTAGTTCTAGCTACTACTTGGGAGGCTGAAGTAGGAGGATCACTTGGGCCCATCCTGGGCAACGCAGTGAGAACCTGTCTCAAGAAAAAGAAAAAAACTGGAAAAAAGGAGGCAAAGAACGGTAAAATTGGAAAGTCATTAATAAAAATACAGGAAGAGCAGTAGTTTGGATATGGTGAAGAAATAAAAGGGAAGGAAGATAGGTTGCTGCCAGATCATGGAGGTTTTTAGATTTTAACCTGGAGGCAGGGGAAGTTCTCAAATATTGGGGAGATGGGTTGATGGGCATGAAATACCTTAGGCCCACAGAAGACATGCTTTTTAATACTGCTTTCCCAGTTACTTTGTATTTAGGTGAATCATGAATCATTTTAAATCCTGAATTTCCTAATTTTATAAAATGGGGATAACAGCCATTGTTTTGTTCTATCAGGTTGAACCCAAATGCTTTAAAAACTGAGTTGGTATTAAATAGTCTTAATTATGGATCTGTGGTCAGATAGATTAACACAATTTATAGGTAGATTGGAAGTTGCAAATTACAATAAATTGATCTATGAAACTAACAAGGACTGTGCTGTTAACCTTTGAACAAATTGGGTTTGAACTGTAGAGATCCACTTACGTGCAGATTTTTTTTTTTTTTTTTTTCCTCCGAATTTGCAAAAACTGCAGCATAGGGGGGAAATAAAAGTATGGAGGGAGTGTGGTTTAGGGGTGAAGTACTTGCCTACCATGCACAAGGCCCTGGGTTTTATCCCAGCACAGCAAAAAAAAAAAAAAAAAGCTGTGTCATAGGTACATAAGGCAGACCATAGATAACGGTCTGCTTTGTCATTTACTTCCATAAATTCACACAAATCTTTTTTTTTTTTTTTTTTTTTTTGTGGGTACCAGGGGGTCGACCTCAGGACCTCGTGCGCCAACAGGCACCCGTGCCGCTGAGCGATATCACCGGCCCCTTTTTCGTATGTGGGATCCGGGAGTCGAACTCGGGCTGTCGCGCTTGCAAGACAGGCGCTTACGCCGCTGAGCCATCTCACCGGCCCTCACACAAATCTTATAAAAAGCTAACACCAAAATGAACATAAACACAGGCCATACATGGTACCATTCATATGGAAGAGAAATATAAAGGTGCAGTAATAAATCATAACAATTGGTATATTCTGTACTGTAAAATTAATAGGCACTTATCAAGTAAGGGGAGGGGTCCACCAGTGCTAATCTCAATGTTCAGGGGCCAACTGTGTACAGTTTGGACATTCACAGAAGGATTGATTTATTCATTTTATTTATTTATTTATTTATTTTGAGACAGGGTCTTGCTGTGTAGTTCAGACTGGCCTTAAATTCACTATGTAGCACAGGCTGGCCTTGAACTCCTGGCAATCCTCCTGCCTCAGCCTCCAAGTATAGGAATGGATATAACAAGTGATTTCTAACAGTGTAAGAATCCCCATAACTTGCTGCTAGGTTTAGCATCCATACTGGCTGCTTGACTTCTGATGCCTACTTTGTGTGCAAGTCATAGTGAATTCAGTTTAGTATTACTACTTTGTGTACAGTCATAATGAATTCAGTTTAGTATTAGTGTGAAAGGTCACATATGAGGATTTTAACAGCTTATGTCCTGAGGGTGAGAGAAATAACTACCCATGCTATAAAAGTGTAGAAATTTGTATTACTAGTAGGAAAAGCAAAAATTGCCTATTAATGTCACATTTGTCACAGTTTTATTCCAAGAATTTAACCTTTATAAAGGGAACCAAGTCAGAAAAAGTCAGAGAAGAAAAAAATAACAAAACCAACTTGAGGGCTGGTGAGATGGCTCAGCGGCTTAAGCACCTGCCTGGCAAGCGCGAGGGCCCGAGTTCGACTCCCGGATCCCACATACAAAAAAGGGGCCGGTGATATCGCTCAGCGGCACGGGTGCCTGCTGGCGCACGAGGTCCTGAGGTCGACCCCCCGGTACCCACAAAAATAAATAAATAAATAAAACCAACTTGAGTTCAAGTTTCTGTTGTGTGTATTTAGAGGTGATCCAGACAGTTACATTTATTCTGATTGGTTTTTAGCTTCAAACTGGGAATGTAGGATTGAAATTGATACCAAGGAAGTTTGTTAAGTGTCTACTGAAAAGGTGGTAACTAACTACCTTAAAGTTACTTGAAAACATGCTATATTTATTTGGTTATAGTCAAAATGAAAGAGTAGAATGGGAGACATTTCTGGAAGATGACTTTGTAAAAGAATAGGCAGGTGTATGGTAGACTGGTTAAGAAAAGAAATCAGAATAGTAAAACATAGTATTTTGACAGCCAGTAGTCATCAGAAGATGGGTAAATCTGGATTAGGAGGGAAAGGACAGAATTTAAGTTTATCATGTCACCATCCTTGAATTTAAAGGAATTTGTTGTAAAGTGGCTTAAGGGATTGGAGGATATGATGAGGGTTAAGTTGATTTGGGGTTCTCAGATGTGGGAGTCAGCTTATTTGGCCTTACATTTGACTTATTTTCTATTTATGAGGGAGTTTTTATGTATTGAGGTCTTAATTTAGATGTTATTTTGTGGTACTGGTGATCGAATCCAGGGCCTTTGCACTGAGCTACAACCCCAACCTTTTTTTAAATATCATTGTTCAGTTTTTAAAACAAGTTTCAGGTTGGTTTTGGCCCTCTTAGCTTCAGTCTTTTCCTTTGAGAGATTTTAGAATTAAGTGCTGAATCTGTTTGATTGGATTATACAAATTTTTTTTAATTGTTTTTGTAGGTCAAAAACAGATGAATGTTAGCAATGTCAAATGGATCTATTTAGTTATATTGTTTCCTGCCTGATTTATAAGTATTCCATTCAAATCAATACCAAACATGGGAAGAAGAAGTGATAGACAAAAAGCAGGTATTCACATCATTAAGGAACTCAGGCTAATAGGGAAACATACATGGAAATAATATTACTAGTCTGGTTGCTCTGTAGAAAACTATGTAAAATGCTGTTGTAATCCTTAAGGTTAGGGGCTGGTGAGATGGCTCAGCGGCTTAAGCGCCTGCCCGGCAAGCGCGAGGGCCCGAGTTCGACTCCCGGAACCCACATACGTAAAAAGGGGCCGGTGATATCGCTCAGCGGCACAGGCGCCTACTGGCGCGTGAGGTCCTGAGGTCGACCCCCCGGTACCCACAAAAAAAAAAAAAAAAAATCCTTAAGGTTAGGAGAAAGAAGAGGGTAAGATTCCAAAAAGTGGAAGTTATCATATTTATTGTACCTGGATATTTTAGATGGAGAAAGATTTGAAGATTGACAGCCATTTAGTTTGTTACTGGGAAAGTGAATGGTAGGAGTTTAAAAACCTTTAGTCATCTTATTTGTTACTGTCAGAGTACTGTGTCAAGTGCTAGAAATAAATTTTAAACAAGACAACACAGATCCATTCTCAGAACTACATGAACTCCCCTTATAGCAAGAGAATACAATGAAATGTTTAAACACGTGGCGTTTAATGTGGTGGTCACTTTTAGTTTAAATGCTTTCAAAGGAACAGAATGGTAGTGTATTAGCGACCCTTCCCACAGTGCCAGTTATTGGAGACTCCTGCAGTGGGTTCCAGTCTCCTGCCTGGGTTACGGTACAAGGCAGGAAAGGAAAGAAAGAGCAAGAAATAAAGTATAGGGGTGCGTAGGAGAGATCTGGGACCACCAGTTGCTTTCTAGGAGAGCATTTTATTAGCCTACCTAGCATTTTATTAGCCAGTGTAGGGGAGAGGGTAGAGTGCTTCTCCTGAAATAGCAGAGGCTGTGATAGAATAGGCAAGTTTAACATCATAAAAGGAAAAATCCAAGATCCATCCCCACACCTCGGTGCTAATCTCATTGACCAAGAGGATGGTGATTTCCACATTCCAAGACCAGCCCAGGAGGCAGGGCAAGGAGAGCCTAGGACATAATATGTCAATTTACAATTTATGGTCCCCCACAGTAGTAGCCATAGAACATAAATCTTGGGAACTGGACATGATGAGGCACACTTGTAATCTCAGCATTCTGGGAAGCCAAGGCAGAAGGTATTCAAGTTGAAGTCCCATCTGGGCGACTTAGCAAGCAAGACCTTGTCTCAAAAAGTAAAATGGGGTGGGGTCCTCCAATGCAAGGCCCTGGGTTCAATCCCCAGTACCACACATCAAAAAATAAATAATAATAAAAAATATTTTTGGCTAGTGGCAAAGCAGCCAGTTAAAAAACAGCTGCAGAAATATTCGTAAAATACTACTGCTTGACCTTTGGACTTAGAGAAAAGGGGATAGATGACTACTATTGGCATAATTGAACATTCCTTCCTTCTTTCCTTTGAATTTTTTTGACTCTACTCCTGTTGTGTACATCTTTTTTTTTTTTTTTTTTTTTTTTTGTGGGTACCGGGGGTCGACCTCAGGACCTCGCGTGCTAGCAGGTGCCCGTGCTGCTGAGCGATATCACCGGCCCTTTTTCCGTATGTGGGTTCTGGGACTCGAACTCTGGCCCTTGTGCTTGCCAGGCAGGTGCTTACACCACTGAGCCATCTCACCGGCCCTGTGTATATCTTTAATATAACCTTCCTGGTATATTCTGTTGATGTTCATTGAGTTCCTTTTGCATGCTACACAAACTTCCCTGGCTGGTAACCTCATCCAGTTCTATTGCTGTTTATTATTGAGCGTTAATACTTAGCTATTGCTCTGTGTTCAGACCACACCGTCAACATCACCACTCTAATTCTGTACATTAAAGTTGAATTTGTTCTCTAAGACCTGCTATTTTTCTGCCTTCCCTCTCAGGTGAGTTACACTAACCCAGTTTATCATGTGCGAATACAGTATTTAAGCATCTCTTTTTTTTTTTGTTTTGTTTTGTTTTTCCTTTTCCACCTTTGCTACAGCTATCCTAATCTATTTTGTGCTAACTTTTTCTTACAGTGCTGGGGATGGAACTCTGGAGCACTCTACCACTGAGCTGCATTCCTGGCCCTTTTTTTTTTAATATGCAGGTGCTCGGAGTCGAACTCAGGACCTCGTGCTTGCCAGGCAGGCGCTTATGCCGCTGAGCTATATCACCGGCCCTCCTGGCCCTTTTAAAAATTTTATTTTTTATATTTTGAGACAAGCCCTTGTTAAGTTGCCTGGGCTGGCCTTGAACTTCGATTCTCTTGCTTTAGCAGCCTCCTGAGCAGCTGAGATTTCAGGTGTGCGCCACCACATCTGGCTTGTTATAACATTTTTTGGGCTATCTCTGATGTCACTTCATTCTCTTAAACTGGTTTGAGGAATCATTAATATTTAGGTATAGTAACCTCAGATTTCTTCAGTGGCTTCCCTTCATCTATATAATAATAAACTTCCTTTAAATAGTGTTCTTCCCCTAAATCTTTCATTCTTAGTGACATTCAGCTTTACTAAAGTACTTGTAACCACTGAAATATGAGTTAGTTAATTTAGTGTGTTAAAGGGCCACATAGTAAATATTTCAGGCCTTGTGAACTCTAGGGTCTCTGTTGTGCCTTGCTATATTCTAATAAAACTTAATTTGCAAAAATGGCAATGGATAGAAACCCAAGTTTGCTGACTCATGACTCCTGTTCTGGCACACCTTGTTCTTTAATACCACCAATCTTTGTTTATGCTTCTGCTTTAGAACCCATCTTCCCAAAAAAGCTGTCTAGACTAAGCTCATAGGGGGTGCTCTTTTTTTTCCTTTTCCTTCCTTCTTCCCTCCTTTTTTTTGCTCTCTTTTCCTTTTGTCTTTTGCTAGGAATCAAATCTAAGGCCTTGTACATGGTAGGCAAATGCTGTACCCACTGAATACAGGCTCAGCCCTTACATTTTTTTGAGACAGGGTTCCACAGAATTTCTAAGACTAGCCTCAAACTTGGAATTCTTCTGCCTCAGGCTCCCAAATAGGTGGATTGTATCTATGTGCCACCATGCCTGGCCCTAGAGGTTTGAGCTGGAAAAATTTCATATTGGATGGTAGTGGTCCAAATTACAGAGTTCTAGCAAAATTACCTGCTTTTGATGTATTTTACCAACAGAAACCTTTACTTACATTATTACCTGCATTGGCCTTCTGGGCATTTTACAGTAACTTTGTATAATTGGATGCTGTGATCCCTCTTTAAAAAAGAAGTGACAAGTTAAAGATTAGACTTGTAAGTGTGTGAAGAGGGTAGTCTTAAAAGATCCATTACTTTATAATGATTATTTTTTAGTCTTGAAAAGTACCCTCTGTAACCTTGTACTGTTGTTTAGCTTTTCTTGAGGTAGTTAAAACGTGTTACACACAGTAACGTGTTTCGTATTCAAAATGAAACTAGACTTGTAATCTAAGCAGGCAGAATGTAACACCAATACTCTTCAATATTTTATCACTATTAATATTGTTACGTCTTGTTAGTAAGGTTGCTTAAGCATGGAATATAATCAAACTATTTGATTTTGTTTCCCTTTTTTTATCTTAACCTTGTTTTCTTTTCAAGGAAATTTGAATTTTGATAAAGGAGGGCTGGGGATGTAGCTTTTTTGGTAGAGTACTTGCCTAGTGTGCAGCAGCCTGGGTTCAATCCCTGGCACTGCAAGAATGTTTTTTTATAAAGGAAGTTGCTAGTAGTCATACGAATTAATTAAATAACAAGGAAGGGGAATTTGTGTTCATTTCTCAACTCATCTTATTTCTTGGCTAGTCGCTATACTGACACATGGTTAGTTTTTCTATTTTATTGCTTTTCCCCCATCAGAAGTCATCAAATTCACTATTCCAAAACCCACATTTGAGGGTAATAAAATTTTCTTCTAAATCATTTAAAAATCCGTACTTGGGTGTGGTAGCACACACAGCTATAATCCTGGCATTCCAGAAACGGAAGCAGGAGGATTGCCATGAGTTTGAGGCCAGCCTGAACTGTATAGTCATAGTAAGACCCTGTCTCAAAAAAAAAAAAAAAAAACCACAAAAATAGAAATAAAAATCCATAGCACTTGGGTAAAACCTTAGATTCGGTGATCTAGTTTTAAGATAAGGAAATATCTTCAACCTACTAAAAATGCTTCTAAGGTTTTTTGTTTTTATTCTAAAATTTGTACATTTTTTAAGCACTACAGGTGTGGTTTCTTACTGTGAACCATTCACACCACTCCCACCCCCCACCACCACAGTATCGGGGCTCCAACCTAGAACATTTGCCAGGCAAGCACTCTACCACTGAGCTACACCCCACCAGCCCCTTACTATGACTCAGATGTATCCTTCCCCCTCAAAAAAAGGATGGGACAGGTTGAGGCTTCAATACAGAAAAGGAAATGTTTACAGCATAGATAGGTTGAAATGAAAAGTTTAATTAACTTTTTCTCAACATATAGCTAAATACAGATTTACCTTTATATATAAAGCCAACCAAAAATAAGTATTGAGTAATTGGCGTATACCTAGCGTCAGGAATTTATTTGCCATAAACCAAAATTTATGTACTTTGACCAGAAGAAAAAATATTGGTTATTTCTTTTTTGCAGTGAGGTCAACTAAGACAAGGCTTATGTTTGGATTCTTAAAATAGGCCATTCTTAGCCAGGCATGGTGTCACATGCCTATAATCCCAGCACTGTGGAAGGCTGAGGCAAGAGTATCCAGCAAATTAGTGAGATCCTATCAATGAAAAATAAAAGGGCTGAGGGATGTAGCTGGGTGTGAAGGCCTTGAGGTCTACTCCAAAGCTGCCCCTCCCCAACAATAGGCAGGGCCATTTTGAGATGAAGAAATTTACAGGGTAACAGCTATTAAAGATGGACCGTTTAAAAAAAAAGATAGACTGTTTTCATCTATTTCTCATTGTCCAAAACTAAAGAATTTAGGAATAGTATTGGAGTGATAGAATTCCCTTCCTGATATGTCTTATTTTTCCAGATTAGGTTGATTATATAGTTCTTTCTTCCCTTTTCAGGCCTCCTAAAGAGAAGGGAATTTTCCTGCTTATCTTTGGGTAGGGATCTGTGCAGAGAGTTAAATGCTATCATCATATAACTAAGCATTGCTAAGTGGTAGTTGGCACATTTTCTCTAGATTTGGCTTATAATTTTAGGTCTATACACTTAATTTGTTTTACTCCAGAGAGGGATTATGTTGTCCCTTAACTATAACCCATGTCCGGATGTGTTCCATCTTCATGGGCTCGTTTTATTTTATTTTATTATTATTATTATTATTTTGGGTACTGGGGGTTGACCTCAGGATCTTGCGTGCCAGCAGGCGCCCGTGCTGCTGAGCGATATCACCGGCCCTTTTTTCGTATGTGGGTACCGGGAGTCAAACTCAGGACCTCGTGCTTGCCAGACAGGTGCTTATGGCACTGAGCTATCTCATCAGCCCCCGTTTTATTTTTCTTAAATCATATTTGGTTGCTGATAAATTTGATGAGAATTACACAGAATCCGGTGAGAGTAAAATAATTTTTCATCCTTTTAAAATGATAGTCGTACGGCCATGAAAAATGTGTACTTATCCTCAGTTTTGGTTTTAGTTTATTCCTTTCACTGAGTGGATCTCCTAGTATAGTATTTCCTTTAAAGGTCTAATTCTTTGGTTCCTGCTATGTAATAGTCATCTACTATCTACCCATCAAGACTTCACATATCCCCTGTGAGGCTTTCTTGTATGCTAGTAGAGTTCTTACTGCCTCCACTGTATATATCACTATAGTTTGGCCACATACATATTTCCATTATTGTAAGATGCTATAGTAAGTAAGTACATTGTAGATGTTTTGAATGAAACTAGAGCAAATGAGAATTGTGTGTCATTAATAAATAAATGGATATGAATTGGCATTTTTTACTTTATGGGTTAAAATAAGGTATGATTTAGAGGTCAGAATCACTTGCCTGGGTGCTTAAACTATGAAGCTTTAAGTGTTAATTGATGAAATTTGATGAATGCTTTATTCAAAAGATTTGGGCACCTCATGGAAGAATGCTGGGTTACCAAGAATTACTTGGTGGTGGGGGGGTAATTTGTTTTTAAATAGCAGTGAGCCATGAGAAAAGCATTTTTGTTCACCAAAAATTTGTAAAATAATCCTTTTTTGTTTTTTGTAGAAATGGAATCTATTTGGAATTTGCAGAAGCAAGGTAAGAATGTTTAGATTAATTGAAATTTACTAATCAGTAAGCATTTTACATTGTTTTTGTGTTACTTGATAACTGCAGTCAAAAGGCAGTAGCTGCAGGGCTGGAACTTCTTAGGATTGGGAAACACTAATTAAAAAGAATATATGAAAAATATTCTTTTATCTGCTGGGAAAGAACATGAATGGTTTTTCCATAAGATTATGAAAGTAAGACAAGAAGCTAAAAGGTATAGCTCAGTAGTAATGCATGGTTAGCATGTACCGGGCCTTGTGTTCAATCCCTAGCACTGCCGAATAAAACCCCCATACATGTTATTTTACATATTAGGGAAATGAGGCCCCCAGAGGTTACTATATAAATCAGCTGGACTACAGTGTAGGTTCCCGATTTCTTAACATTGTTCTTTTCTTCACCTCCCCCACCCCCTTTTTTGTTTGTTTGTTTTGTGGTATTGGAGGTTGAATCCAGGGTCTTTACACTGAATACCTCCGCATTATCCCACCCTTCCTTTTTTGGAAAATGGTCTCTCTAAATTAGGTCTCTCTAAATTCCCCAGGCTGGGCTTGAATTTGCAGTACTCCTGCCTCAGCCTCTACAGTAACAGGAATTTAGAACAACATTTTAGAATAGCCATGCAGTCTTTGTCCAGTCACATTCCGTTTTATATTTTGAACTCAGAAAATCCATAGAATTTATTTATTTATTTTTTATGTGATGTTAGGAATTGAACTCAGGGCCTTTTGCACATGCTTTTGATTCTGTTGAGAATAAAGTGGTACTGTGGAAAATGAGGAATAAACTAAGTCATGATTAGGATTAAATTAATTGTGCCAAACTACTTTAACTTAAAGTGCTTGGTGCTAGATTTTACTTGAACTATTTGTTGCTGAATGGTACACGCTGATTAAAATTAAATAAACTCGACTATTGCTAGTCTGTATAGGATTTGAGGTCCTTGCTGGCTGATAGATCTTGTTGATGGGAATCTGTTGCAGTGCCAAACAAGTACTTCTGAGAGACCAGATCACACATGTATTTGATACAAAGAAGTGGCTATTGAATTATCTTGTAATAAGAAGGGGGACAATTACTTGGAATTTGTTTTTGGATCACAGGTGTTTTGGGATTCTAGGCCTTATTTTTATTTATTTTTAACCTTTCCTCTAGATCCCAAAAGGATAATCACTTACAATGAAGCCATGGATAGTCCAGATCAATGAAGGACCAGACTGCCTATTCATAACTTTTCTGCAGCATTAGAGCCACCGTTCATGAGGGACACAAGGCTTTTATGCTCCTAGATCTTCAATGCAGCAGAGGAACCATAAGTAGAATCACAGGATAATATATACAAATATATATATATACATATATATATATATAGTTATTTAAAAAAGGCAACTGAAAGTAATTAGACTTCTTAAGGAATCAAATTTATTTCAAGAGACTACACATGGTTATTTAATCTCCGGTACTGAATAGTTTTTTGTTTTTGTTTTTCCTTTTGTTAGTTTTTGTTTTTGAGTGTGAATGCAAGTGATTAATGAATACAGACTTAACAAGTGTGGTTCTAAAGTTCCTGCTGTCATCACCTTGGGCAACAAATGACCCAGTGCAAGAGGCAAATCCACTTAAAAGATCTCTGTATCTTGTTCTGTGACTAAAGTGATACACTAATCACGGGGAACCCAGAATGATTCAACATTTTCCTCTGCTCCCTTGATATTTTGGTTTTACTTTAAGCCCTGCGAGAATGCTGGACAAATGCCTTGAAGTTTGCAGGGGTGTATTTTTTTTTTTTTTAGCAAATATGATTTGCATGTCTTGCCAGGAGTTAAGCAGCCTCTGTGGGGTGTTGGGAAAATATTTTCTTACCTTTCATTTTTTGTGGGGTGGGAATAGGGGAGGGCCTTGAAGTTCTACAATTCTGGAATAGTTGGTGGGTACATAGTTAACTTGCTTTTGTAACATGTTGGACTTTTAACAACCGAAGAATCCATGAATATTAAAAGTTGCAGAACAAGCAATTGGATTAGATATGGAACAAAATTCTTGTGCCCATATTTTAATGTAATTGTATAACTGGGAGCAAAAATATATTCTGCTTTTCAACTGTAGGTGCTCCAGACTTGCTCTCTGTCACTAACACTAAATGTGCAGTTTTTTCTCGTTTTCATCAAACATCAAAGAGAAATGTATGTACCTTTCTGTAAATTCTCTTTAATTTCTTAGCAAAATCTAAAAGGGGAAGGAAAAAGCCCATAAGAATTAAAACTTACATGTTTTTAGCCAGTGAGGCGTTAATGAACCCTGCTAATAGGAGGTGTGTTTTCATGCAAATTATAGTTCTGAGCTAGCTTCTAATTATATCTTAATAAATATATTTTATTACTAGAGCAAAATGGATTTTTAGGGAAAATAATGTGAAATTCTGGAAATTTTGTTTTGGGCAGAGAAGAGCATTAGCCCTGTCTTATCACATTGCCATCCTGTTGCACTGCAGCTTGTGTATAGCATGTTAAAATAAACTTTGTGTGTGTGTGAAGAAACCAAGGGTCCAATTTAAGATTGGGTGATGTTAGTGGCATAATAACAAGTTCTCTGGCCTGACATAGCATCACACACAACACACACCTACACAGAAATTAGTATATCCATGTATGTCAAATACAGGTTGAAATAGCGGGGCATTTATATAATCATAGTCTTATAAAAGTAGACTGGATCCCCTGGGGGTATTTGGGGAGAAAGTAACTACTAATTTTGCTCTACCCCTTTGCTTAAGAAATGTCCAGTTTTGAGTGACTGTAGTATGAACAGGTTTTCTTGTTCTGTTCGAGACTTTTAACAAGTAGTTCATGAAAGAAGCAGTTGGGCTCAATGTTAGAGTAGAGCAAATATCTTTTAGTCTGGATTTCTGCCCTGCTTAGATTTTTAAAAAGTATAAGCATGGATAGCCAATCAATTCCACTTGATGTAAACAAAACTTTTTATACATTATATATATATATATATATATATATATATATATAACATTGTATCAGTCCAGGTTCAGAAACTTGTGGTAGGCCAGTTCCAGATAGGTTCATTTCACCTGTAAACTGTATCATTTTTACTGATAATTGTAATTTTCAAATGTATAATATGTTTACAGATGTGCCCTGCATTTAGTCTGCCGTGTTCCTATTTTGATTTTTGTTGTTTCTTGCCTGCTTGCCAAAAGCTAGGATGCTTCAGGCCCATGTACAATTGAAAGCAGAGGCATCCTTGAGCTTTAAAGCATTGAACAAACTGGAAAATGCAACATACCACATACTGAAGTGAAAAGTCTGTGTTTTTGTGTTTTTTTTTTTTTAAATAAAATTTTTCAAAAAGTTACAAAAAAAAAAGATAAAGTTGATTCAAGGGGGAAAAAAGGCTCTAGTTTGTTTTACAGGTTTTAAAGTTCTGCTGTGTGTTCAATTGCCTTGTGTAACCTCTTGTCGCCTTAGGGCCATATCCCCACCTATTCCCCCTTTTTAAATGTCCATTTTGCTTGCCTGAAATTTTAAATTTCTTTTGTCTCACAACTCATGAGAAACTTCTGGGTTTGTGACATACAGAGGTCGAATGAGCATATAGTTAAAAAAAAAACAAAACTCCCCATCTGAATTGGGCTTATTTTAGAAGCAACACTTAATTTATACCTTTCAAAAGCCTTTTTCTTAATTTCCCCTCCATATCCCTCAGGCCTCTGTTCAGAGACGCTAAAAAGAATGTATCCCTTCTCTGTTCATCCAAAGGTTTTTTGAGAGTCTTCTAAATGAAACAATGCAACATTTCACTTTGATTTCTCCACTGAAATTTTCTTGATTATATGGTTGGAGGTATACAGTAGTTACGAATGTCTCTTAACTTTCTGGGAACCCTAGTGCCCCATCATATTAACTGTCAGTATTTTGGGGGCATTGGGTTAATGGATTTAATTGCCTAGGTACAAGCAGGACTTTGGGACAAATCTCCTTTGTGCTGTTTGGTTATACTTAACTCTCTTTGTCACAGTCTTTCTCCTTAGGTCCTCACACAATTCCTTACAGAGCACTTATTAAAAAAATCTTAAGAGTTGATCTGTTTTCTGATTATTTTTGTGTAAGCTTCTAAACAAACTTCAGCTGTGATTAATTTAGCACATTTAAATAACAATGTGTTATTGTTCAGTATAAAGAATTTTTCTTCAACTCAGAGTATTAGTACTGTAGCATAAACCAAATACAGTCTAGAGGAGATTTTTAACATCCCTCCATTAAAAAGACTGAAAAGGGGTGTGTGTGGGTATGTGTGTACACTGGGTGTTCGTGTGTTTGGGAAAGATGGAGATATTAAAAATTAGTAAATGAATGTGTGTAAGACATTATATTAGTATTCAGAGAATGAAACTTGTATTTATTTTGTGCCATTTGTTTTCATTACACAGAATAAAGTCAGGTGGTTTAAATCCTTAAAAGGGTAGTATTTGAAATATGGCACTAAGAATGAAATCATGACCTATTTTTTTAATAGCTATGAAGATACTAATTATGGGTGAAGATTCCTTTTTAAATTTGTCTTGATTGTAGGCTTTTGTGTCACATACCACTCTTGTATAGATATCTTGAATAATCCCTTCCCCACAAAAGACAGGGTGTATTTATCTTTCTCTTTATTTACCCCCACTTTGCTGAACTGAAGTTAATTGCCTAGCCTTTCCTCTAGCCTCCTTAGTCATGAACCTTAACATAAAGTGTATTTACAGCATCTGTAATAACCCTTCCTCCTCATTTTTCTATGAGGGGATTAGCCAGTAACAAGGAGTTTGCTAATGACAGCTTTTTTTCCCCCCTCAAATTAAATGGCCAGAGAGTTTCTCCATTTTAGAATTGGCTGTCCTTCTTAATCTGCTTACCCTAGTCAGTCATCACTCAGAATCTGCAAAAACTTTTTTATAAAGGAAAAATACCCTGCTGCATTGTTTTCTCAAGTAAGTTCTTAGGAAAAATACAACAGACCTCAACTATGGGAGTTGTCCACATTATAAAGTGTTTTCACAAAATATGGCATAGCAACAGTAATTTCATATTTGGTTTTTAAGAGTTGTTGCTAGTCTATGTCAGAGACATCTTAATGATTTTTGTTTTGTGATCATTTTGAGTTTCTACACAACACACAAAGCCATTTAGTGAAATTATATGCCACATACCAAACAGCTACAGGCAAGGAAATTAAAAGACTACTCAATTTTAAATTCCACCAAATAAGGAGAGAGTCATTCTTATAAAGCTTTCTTCAGAGAAATAGGTTAAATGTCAAACTTCTAAGGATTTAGGAGTATATAGTTAAGTATATGAATCCCTCTTATGTATGCTAACTGCAGAAGGGATACACTGTAGGGGAATAAGTACATACAATGGGCAATAGTTTTTATAAGGCCTATTGATGCTATACCAGTCAAGGTAGATTCTGATAGCTAAGTGTCTTAATAGCTGTGTCCAAAACTTAACTATTGAATTTTAAAGGAAGGAGAGTAGGATTTACTTATCCCCCCCCCCCCCACTGTAACCAGTAGTTGTTTGAAAGGGCGGGGCAGAGGACAAGACTAGAAGTCTTTAGCTGCTCTAAGTTTGCTACGGGCACGTAAGTCAACATTAGCTCTTAAAATTGATGCTATTTTTGTTAATTGACAGCATCAGGATTTGTTTATGGTGAAAAAGATGGGCTTCTGCTTTCAGTATCTTAAAGTGTTTTTTTTAAACATCAGTCTGTTAAGAGTAAGAACCAGGACCACCACACTGGGGTGGTTTAAAGAGCGATGAATCATCTGCTCCACTCAAAATCACTGCTTTACTGAGTTGTAATTTTCACCGTTTTGCTGCTCAAGAAATGTCTTAAAGTAGAAAGAATGTCAGCAATAGTAACAACAGAATTTTTAGGTGTCTCCGTAATAAAACACCCAGTGAAGCACGAATGGTATATTGCTTTTGCATTAATGGGAATGTCAAACATGGTAGCAGTTACGGGCTAGAAAGTGTGGAACAGCCATTCTCACGTGGGATGAGATTGTTGATTCAGACTTCCCTATTCATAAAATTTTGTTAAGTCCAGAGTTTGAAAGCCATTTTATAATACTGCAGTATCCCTTTTCTACAGCCTTACTAAAATTATCTGCAAGTTTTTATTTTTCAGCTCAATTGTGCTTTCACTGCATATCAAAGTACTCTACAGACCAACAAACCAATTTGAGGTAAATTAAATAGATTTCCATTTGCCCTTTTTTCCTCAGGTGCTAATATACAAAGGCTCCAAAATGGATACTGCTTTAGTAATGTGTGCTTTATTCTTAAAATCCATTATTTCTTTTGCTAGATGTAAAAGTTTGGTGTTAACAAAAGTTTTAATATGTAAATATGAATGAATGGCTTTAGTTTGCTTTTGTTTGTCTATTAGTCTGTTTTCATTTATCCTCTGTAGAGGAGGATCCTTTTGTGATCTTGAATACATTTCATTAGATATTGCATTATTTTTAGAGTGAAAACACAACTGTTTTCTGTCTTAGATTAATTCTGCTGCTGCTATGAGAAACTGAAAATCAAGAATGTGATGCACTTTTTACATTACTATATATCATACATATACCGTAGGTTGCTTTGATACTTTTTCTGTAGCACAGCCACTAACAAAAGTGAGTGAATTTTATAATTCTCTGTGGGAGGGAATCAGTACCAGGAACTAAACCATAGTTGGTATTGGCCTATGAATGACAATAACTTAGGAAAATAAAAATTCTTTTAATGTTACACTTTTTGGCCTTAAAATGTCTTCTACTGCTGAAAATATTTTAAATCTTAGCTTTGTTTTTATTATACTCTCTCTGCCTGAAAAAGAGAAAATGGGAAGAGTGGCTTAATGGAAGTAGTGTTGTTGGTTTGTTGATGATCTTTTAGAAAACAGCTGTCTACTATGTAAGCTGGGATTTATTTTTGTTTGTATACCAAGGAGAAATACTGTCCTGAACTAGCAAATTTAGTTAAGTCAGTGAAAACTCCCAACTATTCTGCTTCTCTGATATATTTTTATTTAGCAAGGGTAAACTGTAGAAGGAATGCTACTTGACAAAAGGAAAACTCGTTTCTCAAGCACATACTCAGACTTGAAGGAGATGGGACCCAAAATAATGGGGAAAAACACCAAATGAGGTGGAGGAATGTGAAAAGATGTGTGGTCCAAAGCTATCTGGTTATATTTTGATGTTGCCAATATTGTAGAGCCAAAATTTTTAATTTGCTTATTTAATATATTTGTTGGCCAGAGATCTATTTTTATATCAATGTGCCTTGCATGTATATTTAAAATTTTTGGAAAGGCCATGTAGTAATACCCGAGACAGTTGATGGTTCTTACCACCTCACTAATTTTTATGCAGTATGAAATGCTCGTTCTATTGCCCAACTGGTGCTCTCTGTTTAAAGTTACAGATCTTGTCAAACTGGAACTATTTTGTAAGCTGGGGAAACCATTTTCGTTGTTTCTTTTTCTTCTTTTTTAAGTCTGTTAGTGACTGTTTTGTAGTGGGAAATAGTAAAAGGATTCTTCACTTCTTTTTCTTTCCCCACCCCTAGCACCTTCAAGTAATGTGATGACACCATTTCTTGTGTGCTTTGAAAAAAAGATTCAGCTTGCTGTCTCCTTTAGTGTTATAAAAAGTATTATTAAAAGCATTGTTTCAAAATACAGGGAGATAATGGGGTCCATGATAATTTGGGATTCTTTGTGAGCTTTGATCCAAGTTATTGGCTCTTTCCAACTTTAAAATTTTTATTGTTAAAGCACCTTGCTTAGAAAATTTTAAATATTTATGTCTGCAACAATTGTCTCAAAATAATAAACTGTGCAATTCTTGTTATTAAAAAAAAAAAACTGAACTCTCCCTAATGTGACTTGTTAGTTTCTCTGTATTTTCTGCCAGTGTAAATGTGAAAAGCTTTGCTTGCATTACGTTTTAGAAATGCATTTTGCACACTCAAATTTTGCCGAAGCTCCGTGAAAAGGTTAGACCTAAGTAGATGAATAAAGCTATGCACATGTTTTGAAAGTTTGTGTGTCATTACAAAAAGTGACCTATCTGTCCTTATTATTTTCTTGTTCTTAGCTTTACCATCTTTGGAAACATGGCTCAAAAGTTACAGTTTTGGGCTAGCTCATCAGCAGAACTACAAGAGAGGAAAATTGGCAACCATTTTAATAAAGTTTAGTTTAAATGAGAGCTTGACTTCAATCTATTAAAGGGCTTTTCTTGAAATGGGGCAGTTTTACCAGCTTTGTAAGCCATTGGATGCTCTTTCTCAGTTAAATTTTGGCTTATTTGATGAAAAGAAATGGGAAGTATTCAAACTGAAATGAAGGAAAGAACTTTGCTACATGGAGCTCTGACAATTTTGTCACAAGCTGATTTAGAGGTAGGATAGTCTTGTATTGTTTGCTTTATCATAAATTTAGTTTACTAAATGATTGGTCTGAGATTAGAATCAGTTTAAAGATCAAAGCACAGATTGTTTTAAGGATAATGTGTATCTTTTATAAAAAATTGCGCAAGCTGATTTAAAAAAAAAAGTTTAGAAATTGGGCGTATTGGATTCAAACACTGCAGTTTGCATGAACTAAATAGCTTTATTTCACATGTATGTGTGCTTAAGGTTGTGTACATGTCCTAGCCAGGTCTTATAAAGTCATCTTTTACAAGATTTTTCTGTAATATCCTCAGGACCTTTGTAGAAGAGACTATAAGTTTAAGTAGAAGTTATTACTAATAGTATTTTCCTCATGCTCCTAGATAAAAAAGAAATCCTTCTGTCTTATAGCTTATCTTGTGTATAGAGGAGGGTGACTATCATCAAGCCTGCACACTTGATAAATGTTAACTTTGAAAATGCAGCAAAACCCTCCTGTATGTATCTTCAGTGATAGTGGCAATTAATAAATATAATAGTCAAGATTTGAAAGGTGACTCAATGCATGGCATTAAAAGGTAGAAATGAAGGAAGTGTAGCAAGCATCATTTTAGATGGCTTTGGCTGCTTTTCAGCATCTGTCAGTCATTCACTTATGTTCAGTCTTAGAACATGTTAGAGGAGCAAAGTGATTTTTGATGTGCATAGGCACTTAGGAGGTGAGTTACCTCTTCAATTTGGGGGAAAGGATAATTAGTTGATTACAGTTACATTAGATATTTTCCCTTCCTCCTCTCAAAAAATTTCTTTCAATGTTTGTTTTGCCCAGCAAAAAAAGGTCTTTAGATATAAGAACAGTGACCAGAAATTTACCCTTTTGCTTAAATGCTTAGGTATTTGCTATAGCTGTTTCGGATGTCATGGATTCTGAGGAAGTGTCACGTAATGATCTTCCTTTACTGATGTCTTAATGTTCAGTGTTTTAAAATAAAAATTACAAACACTTTACAACCATACTCAGATTTACTTATTTTATCACAATAAAAAACCCAAGAGATTTGTAGATCAAATTGAGACAAGTGTACATTGTCGAATAAAAAATTTTAAAGTTTGAGGTATTTGTGTTATCTTTGTGTGCTTTAATTTTTTTTAAAAGTCTTCACTAAAAACTTAGTTAAGATTGTAACATTGGGCCGGTGAGATAGCTCAGCGGCATAAGCGCCTGCCTGGCAAGCACGAGGTCCTGAGTCCGACTCCTGGTACCCACATACGAGAAAAGGGCCAGTGATGCCACTCAGCAGCATGGGCACCTGCTGGCGCGCAAGGTCCTGAGGTTGACCCCTGGTACCCACAAGAAAAAAAGATTGTAACATTGATAATGGTTCCTCCCCCACAAGGATGAAATGTACAAAGAATTTAAATCTTAAATGTACTGTGTTCTTACATCTTTTTATTGTTTTCCTGTTTTTTAATCATATAGGTTTGTGCTTGGAGTTAGCATGTTTATTGGAAAAAAAAAGCTGTGAAAACAGCTGTTTTGCCTTTTTGAGGACATTGAACCATATGCTCTTCCATTTGAAATCAAAATTAAGCTGAGTAATTAAGCAACTAGAATGTTAAGCTGCCAAGATTCTGGATTTATTCATAACTTGTTATAGAAATATGTGGTAAAATATATTAGACTTCCTGTTTAGCACAAATTGTAAAAAATCAACTTGTCACAAATGGTAAAAAAGAAAAAATACTAAAACCAACATATTAGAGTAGGGGTTGAGGAGAAAATGCATAAAAACAGTCACTACTGAGACTGATAATGTGTGGTTTAAATGCTTTATTATTTGAGAAAGGGAATAATTGTCCTTGGCCTGCCAACTGACTTGCAAGGATACAAATGGAATTTGTGTTTTATTGAAGTTTGTCTTTAAAAATTCTCAGCCACTTGTGTGATTTGTGTAAAGAATGGTAGTTAATTCAGTCTACAAAGTTTTTGTTTTTTTAAATGACATTTATTGTGGATTTCAGCAGCTAACATTTGGAAGCAGTGTCTGAGCAGAACATAAAACTCTAGAGTGCTTAGCAAGGTCTCATGCTTGAGGAATTCTCTTACTGGAGGTTTTAATCCACTACTGTTGAATACGGCGAATTGATTGGATCTGGGAAGTCTGAGCATGAGAACCCCACTCTCTCCAGTGTTTATAGTCTCCTCCATGATGGTCACATTCCAGAATGTACTGATAACCACGATATCCAGGGTACTGGTAGCAAACCCAGCTAGGAAATTGAAAGCATATTGCATTAGTAAAACTACTGTATTAGGAATCTAGCAAACACCCTAAAACCTGAGCCTTTCAACAGTGGTGCTTCTAGGCTTAGAGAACAATAGTCATCCTCCATGGCTACGGCTAATTAAAGATTAACCTTTATCGGTAAAAAGATTTACTAGTCAACATATATGCTTAGGAGCAATGCCCAGGGGGGAAAACTATTAACAGTAGCTAGTGCAAATAAGATTCAAAATAACTAGAATGCGAACATCCATACCAATATGCCAATGTAGGAAGTCTAATAAAACATGACCATTAATGTTCACAAGGCTTACATGTGCAGAAATTATTTTGAAATGTACACCATTTTTGTACTCACGCCCCACATTGTATCTTCATGGAACCAACTTCATTATTGAACCAACCCATGGCTTGCAAGGAAGGGTAGTCATCACAGATGTCCCACTGGCGTCCAGTGAAGTTCTCTTTTTCAAAGACTGTAATCTTAGACTCTTTATGATTCTGTAATCCAGAAACTAAAAACCTTTAGTACTCGTGTTATGACTCATAACTTTATTCTTTTCCATATTTTTTAAAATTGAAAACTTGATTTACAAAAAGGTGCTTGATCATACCCATATTCCTTACTACAAATGTAACATTTAAAATGTACAAATGTTCTCACTTTGGCAGCACATATGCTAAAATATTAAAATATACAAATAACTGATACAATACTTTGAAATAAGGGACTGGATGCCGCGATGCATGCCTGTCATCCTAGCACTCAGGAGGCTGAAGCAGGAGGATTGCTGAGAGTTCAAGGCCAGCCTGAACTACATAGTGAAACCCTGTCTCAAAAAAAAAATTTCTTTGGAACAATGAGAGCATGTATGACTGTGTGTGTGTGGGGGGAGTAACAGCCAACCAAGAGATTAATACCCACTATAGAAAAAGATCTCGGGCCGGTGAGATGGCTCAGCAGCGTAAGCGTCTGCCTGGCAAGCGCGAGGGCTGGAGTTAGACTCACGGAACCCACATACAAAAAAAGGGTGGGTGATACCGCTCAGTGGCATGGGCACCTGCTGGCACGCGAGGTCCTGAGGTCGACCCCCGGTACCCACAAAAAGAAAAAGATCTCAAAAATTACTGCAAGAAGTGCCAGTATGTGTGTGCAATGGACATCCCGTAGGGAACGTGAATATGACAAGCAAAAAGACTAATTGCATAAAGTTCAATAATAGGCAAAAGTTGATAGTGATGGAACAATTGACTGGAAAAGGGTACTGGGAAATTTTTATGGGGTGATAGAATTGTTCTGTAGGGTTAGGGTGTTAGATACACGGGTGTATATGTTTTCCAAGTCTCATGACAGTGTACACTTCAGACATGTGCATTTTATTGTATGTCAGTTATACCTTAAGGGAGAAGAGAGTGAAGTGGGGGGAAAAAATGAAATCACATCCAGATAAGGAATTTTTTTTTTTTTTTTTTTTTAAGATTTAGAGTCATGTATGTTACCCTCCGCTGGTTGAGTTTTAGTATCACTTTGAACTAAGGTGAAGTCATTAAAATCAGAGGAAAAATCACATGATAGGACTGAATATTTGAAAAGTAGTCTGGCCTCATTCCCAATACAGGAATCATTTTTATTTATTTATTTTTTTTTGTGGGTACCGGGGGGTCGACCTCAGGACCTCGCGCGCCAACAGGCACCCGTGCCGCTGAGCGATATCACCGGCCCCTTTTTCGTATGTGGGATCCGGGAGTCGAACTCGGGCCCTCGCGCTTGCAAGGCAGGCGCTTACGCCGCTGAGCCATCTCACCGGCCCCAAGGAATCATTTTTAACATATATCTGAAGATCTTCCTGCTTCTGCGTAAACTGTTCCAAAGACTAATTGCAGCCTGATACACTTAGTGTTAGTAACAAGATTATTATGAATCGATGCAGATTAAAGATACTTGAAGACTTGCCTATTTCTTTACTCATTCTCCTTTATTGAAAGGCTAAGCACTTCCCTGTTTCTGCAGTAAAAAAGTTAACAGGTTGAAATTCAATTGGTCACATTTACTTTTTATAAAACCACATGGTAAGTGCTTTCTCTAGTTTTGTAATATGTGCTTCCTGCCACCTGTAAGAAAACCCTTACATTTAGCTTAAGGAAAATGCCATCTGGTAAAGAAAATCAAATGGTCAACTTTGAGAAAAGGAGCAGTTATTCTTTTCTCTTACTTTTATCCTTTCCTACCACATTCAGCACAATCAAAGAAAAGTGAATTTTTCGGTCTGCACCCTCTCTTGCCCCATCCCCTTGCACAGAAGTGTAAATTTCAGAGACTCACAGCTGAACAGATGGGGCGGAAGGACATGAGACGCTCAATGTGGTAGGCATTGCTCCCGCTCCAGGCATCCCAGCGAGGATATTCTCCTCTCTCCAGTATAAACTGCTGCCCACAGAAGCTGGTGTGCTCATAGCCAATCCAGCTGCCAAAGACAAGTAGTGGGTTTGTTCATGCTGTTCAAAGCCTATATGGCCTCAGGGAGAAGGCAACATTCATTTTAGATTAGTTTATAGTCAGTAAACTATCAGGCTATACAAAATAATAGAGCTATACAAAATAAATTTATCTCAAGAGGTGGGAAATGGGCAGGCAGCTACACTAAGCTAGTTTGTAAATGGTATTTGTTTTGGGATTATCCTGTGAAAGAGTACTTCACTGGCCCCAATGATGTGTATTACCAGAACTATTTCCTTCCAAGTCACCTATTCTCTTATCTGGAGCTCCAAATTCATGATCTAGAGACGGACTTGCTTATGCTTCAGCCACATCCATAGACATCTTCCTAAGAAAGCAAAAGAATGGGAGCCAGTGAGATGGCTCAGCGGCTTAAGCGCCTGCCTGGCAAGCGCGAGGGCCTGAGTTCGACTGCTGGAACGTACATACCTAAAAGGGGCCGGTGATATCGCTCAGCGGCACAGGCGCCTGCTGGCGCGGGAGGTCCAGAGGTCGACCCCCCGGTACCCACAAAAAAAAAAAAAAAAAAGCAAAAGAATGAATAGGCAGCTGATGAGTGACTAAACTTCTTTCCTTGTCACTTTATGGTTTCTTTCTCCTGCTGCCCCCTACTTAGACCCTGATTTGTTGAAACATCCTAGCTTCATTTTTCACAATTGGGTCTTAATAACTGGTGACATTAAAAGTATTTTTTTTTGTGGGTACCGGGGGGTCGACCTCAGGACCTCGCGCGCCAGCAGGCGCCCGTGCCACTGAGCAATATCACCGGCCCCTTTTTCGTATGTGGGTTCTGGGAGTCGAACTCGGGTCCTTACACTTGCCGGGCAGGTACTTAAGCCGCTGAGCCATCTCACCAGCCCTAAGTGTTGCTTGTTTTAAAAGGCCTGAAGAGGGTCGGTGAGATGGCTCAGCGGTGTTAAGCACCTGCCTGGCAAGTGCGAGGGCCCGAGTTCGACTCCCAGAACCCACATACGAAAAAAGGGCCGGTGATATCGCTCAGCGGCATGGGCGCCTGCTGGCGCGTGAGGTCCTGAGGTCGACCCCCCGGTACCCACAAAAAAATAAAAATAAAAAAAATAAAAGGCCTGAAGAGCTCCGTTTTTGTGGCAAGCAACTTGTGGAAGCCTGGCCACATGTAACGCCAGTTTTGCCTAGTTCACTCTTTTTGTTTCAGGTTTTTGACAAAGGACTGGCCCAACCTAACAAGAACTAGAAGACAAAGGTGAGAGGATCTCCTTTGTCAAGATTGGCCATCAAGAAGAAACTTGGAAGACTTGGAACTAATATGTCTCTGGAGTCTTGGGGTTAAATTCCTTTTTATATGCAGAAATTAACAGCATCAGCTCCGGGGCATTCAGGAGGAGAGTTAGCTACAAAGAAGTAGCTGCCTGACAGTTTCCTCTCTTACTTTCTGTAAGCAAGAAACACAGGAGGGTGCTATAGCTGTTCTGAGGAAATCCTAAATAACAGCACAGGTCTGATGGGGTCACTGCTCCACTGCATCATATAGATTTCTTTAATTCCTCCTCCCCCCACCAAAAAAAAAAAAAATCTGGTACCAGGCAGCTGAGAACATCATGGTCCTAACTTTGGTTACTAAGTTATGCATGTAGTAATTTCTATTGCGATTACTCCATGACAAAGGCCTCTCTCCAAGAAACGTTTAGTGTCTGGGGAGCATATTTCTTCCCCTGTCTCTACTCATATTGTCCTGTGTCTGAAGGGACCTGAAATAAGGCGCCTGCAGTTCTGCTGAAGTCCATACTCACGCGCCACATTCCACCTTGAGGGACCGGACGTTATCAAAACTGCACTCAGAGACATTTGGGCAGGAGCTGGTAAACTCCATCCTCTTGCCCTGGAAGTTCTCCTGGTCATAGATGGTTACCTAAAATGGGATTGAAGAGGGCAGGAAAGCTAGAACCCAGTACAGCAAGAACACGAGTCTAGCTTAACACTTAAATTGTTTCTACCCTGTTTTCCATCACCAGGTATAGCCCAGGATGCCTGATGAGAGCCCAGGGTAGGGGTCAGACCTGGGGGAATGGGTTTTTAATAGGAATTATTTGCCAAGGGTGATGGCTAGCCCAATGGACAGACCAACGGCTTGTGGGCTCTCATTCCACTAAGCTTCCTGCATAAGTGTGACTTCTGGGACTCCCAGAAGCTCTCTGTAGATTATTTCTTTGCTTCTCTAGTCACACTTATTATAAACACCTGGAGTGTAAAGGGAGGGTGGTAGTCCTTTTAACTAGAACTTGGCTCTTGGACCACCCCTAAAGCTGTGAACTGGCTTCAGAGTTGACCAATGAGAATGATGGGGCCCTTTGGGGAAGCAGAGACAGGCCTGAGGGTCAGCTATTTAAGCCCATGGTTAAACCCAACTTCAGGCTGAGTGTGAACCTAGGGTCCTATGACTTACATGGCATCTGCAAATCTCTCTTTGTTTCTATGCCTTCATTTTCTCCATGGGCATAATCCTCCCAAGGCTGCTCTATTTTAAGATGACTTTAGCAATGTAAAAGAGAGTTGACCTAGGAAGCTAGTTATTATCTCCTTCCACCCATCATGGGCTTCCAAGGTCTTCCTTCCTCTGTCTAAATGGGGCGTCCTGAGTAATCCTTCCTTCAACAATGTCTGGATGTTGGGTGAATCCTTCCTCTACAGACTGGTGTTTTATTGGTCAGTCACTGTCTCGTGAACAAGTACATCCCTGGCGGCTGCTCTGTGGCCCCACTTCTCTCCTGTCCTATTGGGCCCTTGATTTTCCATGTGATAGGTGTGGGCTTACCTTCCATGGCCCCAAGGACCCAGGCTTAGGGTTGGTCTGAGCCATCTTGGTGGTTGGAACGGTTTCTGGAAGACATAACACACACTAGTGGCGTAGCTTTTGAGATGTGGGGGTGAGGTGAGAGAGCACGAGAAGAGGAAAAAGGGCTTGAAGTCTGAGAGACAGACTTTGGTTGGGATCCTGGCTCAGCTGCTCACTACCTGAGATTTAGATTTTCCATTGGTAAAGCTTCTATGTACAGTTATTATAAGTATTAGAAACAATAATGCAGGTAAAGCACTGCACAGGCATTGTGACCTCTTGGTAAATGTAGCTTCTGTTTTCTTGCTTGCCTCCAGGTGATAGCATTGCTGTCTCAGATGCTATAAACTCCTAGGCAGCTGCCTAGTCCAGACCCTTTTATGGTGGGCCACACGGCCAGCAGTCCCAGGATCCACCCCACACACCCCACACTTAAAGGAAGTCTTGGCTCTGACCCTGGAAGGTCTCACTCTTCCTGCCTTTTCACAGCTCTCAAACTGGCCTGCTGTAGTGCGTGGTCGGAATACCATATTCCCTTCTCGTTTTTCTATCTCCTAGACCTACCTGGTCTTGACATTGTCATCTCAATGATTTTCCTGCTTCTCCACCCTGCAGCCACCTGCTTTCTCCCTTTTTTCTAGCACTCTACAAAGTACTGACCTGTGTTCTCATTGAATACATCCTGAGTGAGCATGTCAATGGCAGGGCCAGAGACGAGTGGGTGTTTGATACAGCACCACGCCAAGCCCGTGTTGGGATGGGAAAGGAGGAACGTTGTAAAAGACATTAAAGGAAAATGAAGAAGAAAAAGAGTGTAATAATGGTTAACACTTAACAATGGCTCACTCTGTGTCAGCCTCTGTCCTAAATGCTTTACATGTATTTAATCTTCACAACAAACCTGTCAAGTAAATATTATCATTATTCCTACTTTATAGATGAGGGTGTTGAGAATCATAGAGGTTACGTAGACAGCAAAGACGGTAGGATGAGTAATGGATAGGAGGAAGGGGAAAGGGAAAAGGGAAAAGGGAGAAGAGAAAGAAAGTGAAGAGAGAAGACAATTGTACATCAGGTTTCTTGACTCAAGATAGACATTCCCAGGAGGCAAAACTGGCTCTTCCCTCTGACCACTATCAGGCCCAGGAACTAATGCATATAAAGTCTGATATTTCTTTCTATTCTGAATCTCTGAATAAGCAACATCTTCCTGCTCCTGGGCACGGTACCTTCTTCCTGCACCCAGAAGCCTACTCACTTCTTGCTGCCTCCTGTCAGCCACATAGGTGGAAGAGTAGACTGCCTTTCCCCGGAGCCTTCCACTCTTCTCCAGCTACCCTCGAAGGCTCTGACTTCTAGGCAGGAAAAGTGAGCCCTCTCCTGCATGTGTCTCTTCAAGGGAAGGAGAGTAAGGGCAAAGGTCAGGGCATCCTTGGGGTCTTACCCAACTCCCGCTGCACAGTCTGGGTCTCCATCTGGTGCCACTTCCTTTGCGGCCTGCCTCTTTATAGCCCTAAGGCTGATGGCCAATGGCCCTGTCAGCACTCTGCTTTCCCTCTCCCTTTGTTTTCCCTGATCCCCAGAGCTCTGGTGGCTCAGCCTATTGGGTAGGCATCCCCCAGGCCTTTGTTTAAACTAGGGTTATAGAAGTCCAGAGAGGCCCCGCTGCCTGCACAAGGCTGGCTGCTGCAGGCTGTGGCTGCTGTGGTCTTAATCTCAGAGCATCTGGGAGCTGAGGACAGGAGGTTTCTACCATGTACCAGGACCTTCCTAACACCTTGGGAGATCCTATCAAACACGCCAAAATGCATTTCCATAAATGTACACATTTCTAAGCCAGGCATGGTGGTATATGTCTGTCATCCCAGCACTAAGGAGACTGAGGTAGGAGGATTGCTGCAAGTTTGAGGCCAGCCTGGGCTACATAGTGAGTTCAAGTCCTGCCTGAACTACATAGTGAGACCCTATCTTGAAAGACAAACAAAAAAAACACATTTCTTGTTGTTAAAAAAAAAAAAAAAGGATTATTACAATTGTGAACTATGTTGAGAAAAAAATGACTTACTCTGTTCTTGAAAATCTTTATTCATACATACATAAAACTATTTAAGTGCCGAACTCAATTCCAGTTGACTAGAAGATATGCATCTCAATGTAGCTATTTTATTAAATATTCATTTTAATGTTGCAGCTTGCTTTCCAAAAAATGGAGCAAATAAATCTTCTAAGAGTTTTTAATCTGTTGTTTTGGCCCTTAGAAATCTCACAGGTCCAAGGTACTGTGCTTGTAGTACTGTATCCCAAAGGAGAAAATGACATCTCCCTGGGGGTTTGGGGCACTTGGTAAGGGTAGAGTTCGGGAATCACGGGCCTTGGCAGGGCCTCATGGGGAAAAATGCATTCAAACACACAGCTGATGTGAGAAAAGGGTGAAGGAATGGAAAGAGCTTCAAGCCAGGCAGATGTGGGTTTGAATCCCAGATTCCTTGGTTGGGTGACTTTGGCAGTCATTCAGGATTGGTCAACCTCAAAAAAAATGGAAATTGTGTCTGCCTGACACAAGGCAGGTCTATGATTTCTTACTACCCTATTCTCTTCCTTGTGCTGGACAGCATAGAAAATTTCATACCACTTGGAGAGAGGAAGAAAGTTCTACCAGTTCCTCTTTAATTGCTCCAGCCCATGATTCAAGTTTTAAATGAGTCCCTTTTTCTCAGCACCAAAAATCAGATGGGTAACATCTGGTACGCATTTGAGTATCTGTAGATTTGGGCAGAACACTCTAGGCATGTCAGTCTGATGCTAAGCACAGTGCACCACCTCAAGAATGTTGGTGATGTGCAGAATAATGGGTGGCAAGGGACTGAGTTACCTGAGCATTGAAGTAGGTTTCAGCAGTCTGGTAGCTGTGTAAGGGCAAAGGACACTGACTGCACGTGGCTGGCGACTCTCACTCCTTTTGCCTTCTCTTCCTCCTTTTCTTTCTCCTTAGAACTGGGGGCTTAGGGAACCATTTCATTGGTCGTTTGTTCACTTCTTTATTCCCTAACTCCTAGACTGGCTTAGCACCCCCACAGTACGCATCATGGCACCCTATGCTTTTCCAGTTATCACACGGATCACACTGTAGAAATTTCTTTAGAAACTATAAATATTGAACTCCCAAGAGGGAAACTGAGGCATCTGGAGCTCAGGTTTAAGATAAAACAATTTCACAGTTTATTTCTCTATAATCTTTGAATTTTGAACAGAGAACACATTTTTTATTAAAACAGTTATTTTTGAAAATGATAAACACATTGCTTAACTATCAACTTCTTCCACCAGACCCTATGCTCTAAGGGGTTGGAGTCTTATTTGTCTTGTTCATCATTACATCGTCAGGTCTGAGTGTAACTCCTATTTTGATAAATGTGCTTTCGATGAATGAATGAATGAATGGGTTTTGTGACTCTGAGGTAGAATTAACTGTAGTATAGTCCATAGTGCTGGGAGCATCCTGCTGAGCTTGGCCCCCCCACCACAGTCACCACTGACTTGCTTGTTCTGTGTTTATGCTTTTTTTTTTTTTTTTTTTTTTTTGTACTGGGAATCAAACTCAGGACCTTGCACTTGCCAGGCAGGTGTTTATGCTTTATACACTTTCAGCATCACATTTGGGAACTTTACACCCTACTGAATTATTGGTACAATGATTTGGTACAAGACTGATTTGACTAATCTTTTATTTTTGCAGAAATGTGGGGATTTTGACTGATTGAAAAGCCCAAATACACATGCATAAAACTAGGGTGTGGGGGGGTCGGTTATTGTGCAAGCAACTTATAGATATCCTCCAAGCATTCCTGGATTCTCAGTTTTTCTCAAGCATCTTATATCCCAGAATCTTGAGAAAGAATGTCACATCTGTGCTAACCAATCAAACTTTGCCAATTTAATATGGTTTTGTTTTGTTTTTGCAGTACTGGGTCCTGTGCATGCTAGGCAAGCTAGCAAGCTAGCAAGTTCCAGTTTTTTTTTTTTTTGTTTTTTTTTTTTCCCTAATGTGGGTACCGGGAGTCAACCTCAGGACATCACCAGCACTTTTTTTCCTTTATGTGGGTTCCGGGAGTCAAACTCAAGACCTTGCGCTTGCTGGGCACGTGCTTATGCCACTGAGCTATATCATCGGCCCCAAGTTCCAGTTTTGAGGATGGAACCCAGTTTATTTTTCTATAAAGAGGGTCCCATACATGCTAGGCAAGTTTTTACAACTCTCCATATCTCTAGCTTCTCAATATGGCTTTTATTTGCGTGGGGGCAGGTGAGACAGGGTCTCGCTATGTACTTCAGGCTGTTCTTGAACTCACTATGTAGCCAGACTAGCCTCAAACTCTTGATGATCCTCCTGCCTCAGTCTCTCAAGTGCTGGGATTACGGGTGTGCACCACTACTTCCAACTTCAATATGGCTTTTATATTATTTATTTATTTATTTATTTTGAGACAGGGTCTTGCTATGCAGTTCAGGCTGGCCTTGAACTTCTTTTGTATCCCAGGCTGGCCTGAAAGTTACAGCAATCCTCCTGCCTTGGCCTTCCAGGTGCTGAGATTATAGGTGTGTGCCACTACATCTATCTTCTCAATATGATTTCTAATCAAGTCCTAAAGGATTCTCTCTCTTGACATTTTCTAGAACTGCTGCTTGACCTGTTCCATGTTGGTCATGGCTTTGGAGCTCCAGCCTCAGCCCCTTCTCTTTTAGGAAAGTTAGGGCAAAGAACACTGAAGGAGTGGGAATGAAGGAAGTACTGTAACCAGTTTGTAATCCTCTTCCCCAGACTGGATTTGGTTCTCTCCTGCTCATCCTCAATCACATTAACTTGAATTTACAAACCATCAACTGACACCAGACAGTTCCTAATCCTTGGAACTACCCTATGAAGTAGATCATTGTCATACCTAATGTACAGATGAGTAAGCTGTGGTTCTGAGAGGCTATGTTCCAGGCCAGGGAACCCAGGAGGGACTTCATGGCATATCTACCTAATTCCAAATCCCATTCTTTTTCCTCTCTTGCATGAAGAAGATGATAATTCCCTATTGTCAGATGAAAGAAGATAAAGATGTTTAGGGCAGTGTTAGGTACTCAGAGCTCACTAAATGGTAATTAGTTTATTGATTGTACCAAATCAGATATCATCTTGTGCTAGATTCTCATAGAGACAAGAAGGAGCAAACAGCAAAGATTATAGAAAAATTTATCAGATAGAAAATGTTTTCTGGGCTGGGGATATAGCTCAGCGGCACAAGCATCTGCCTGGCAAGTGTAAGGTTCTGAGTTTGATTCCTGGTACCCCCCCCCAAAAAAAAAAGGAAAAGAAAAGAAAATGTTTTCACTGAATTTGGAAAAGACCACAGTCTTTTAGTTTTTTTTTATCCAGTTTAGTTCTTTATTTGATTTTAGCAGTATATTTGCCAATTCTCTCTCTCTCTCTCTCTCTCTCTCTCTCTCTCTCTCGTCTCCCTCTCTGTTTTGGTGCTGAGGATGCACCCAAGTCCTACATGATAAGCATGTGCTCCACCACTGACCTATATCCCAGCCCCTCTCACTCTAGTTTTCTATTGGGAACATGGACTGTAAACCATGTTCTCGGCCCACATACTCATTGCACAAGCAGGTGGAGCAACTGTCTGTCTAGTGGGATGAGCTACTTGATGAGGATTGATATTAAGAGGAATGTAACAACTCTTCCAATGTAAACTGGGCAGTTTGAACCTTGGGCTTCTTGACACTAGGGCTACATGCTAAGGATGGTCTATGCTCTTATAGAACTTTATGGCTGGCCTGGACCCCCTGGCCCCAGCCCTGGGCCCATGGGGGCAGAGAATGAGGTCATGGGGCCAGGGATGCCCTTGGACTCAGCACTTCATGGTTAGAGCACAATAGGCTGGCCAGGCAGATGAGCAGCACTTTTGTTGTTTCGGAAAAGCAGGATGGGTACAAAGCGAAGAGCCCAGTCAGCGTTCAGCCAGCCCCTGCCTCCCTGACAAGGGGCTACCTATGGGGGATCTTTTTTTGTCTTGTCCCTTTCTACCCTTTTAAGGAGGCAGGAGAGACAGGGCCTGGTCCAGCCTAAAGAGGCAGTTGGATGAGCACTGGAAGAGCACTTGGGAGGTATCTCAAGCCTTCAGTTCCTTCAAGACCTTCCCAAGGCTCTGCTTCCAGGCATAAATGTGTTCTGACTTCACCTGAGAGTGCTGCCGTCCTGAGGCCCCAGCATCTAAGGCCTGCTTCCTTTGTGTGTAACATCCTTAAAAGCATTTCAGTTCAAATCAGTCTCACGAATTTCCCAATTCTGCAACTTAAGTCATTTCTTCTCAGCTCAAATCCCTTGCAACTGTTTGAAAAATAGGTACAAGGATGCAGCTTGTCCTGTCAGACGATGCTCTCTCCACTGTAGCCGAGCAGTCCAATTCTCTCATTTTGGGTTGCCAGGCAGAGCAAATAAGAATACAGGACATCCAGTTCAATTTGAATTTCAAATATACGGTTAATATTTTTTAGGATAAGTAGGTTCCAAACATTTTTTTTTTTTGTACCGCAGAATCAAACTCAGGACCTTGCCCTTGCCAGGCAGGTACTGTGCCACTGAGCTACATCCCTGGCCCCCCAAACATTTTTATACTGAAAAATTCTTTGTTGTTTATCTGTAATTCAAATTTAATTGGACATCTGCATTTATCTGCCAAACCTAGTCTCTTTCCACTTTTGTCTGGTGCATCCTGTGACATCCCTCTGCCAAACTACTCTTTTTTTCTTTGGGAGACACTGTAAGAAGTCACCGTCTTCAGGAAGTCTTCTCTGGCTACCCAGGCCCACCAGCCATCCTGCAGCATCCTCTAACAAAGAGAATGAGGAGAAAGGAATGAGAAAGAGGAGAAAGGAAAGAGGAGAAAGGAAAAGAACTAACAGGTTTTTAAGTGTTTTCCCAAATGTTATCTTATTTAATCCTCCCAAATAACCCTATGAGCTATGCCTAACTAACCCATTTTACTGCTGGCAAGATGGACTCATACCACTTACATTATTTACATGAAGTCACACAGCTAGGAAACAGCAGAACCAGATTTCATACTCAATTCTCTTTGCTTCCAAAATCTATGTTCTTTACCATGTTGCTTGTAGGAGTCCTTCTTAACTTTGACTTGTGTGAACAAGCATGACTCCTAGGGAGTAGCCGTAAAAGCCGTTTTATTTTCATCTTTTCTGGTCCTTTAACTCCCCTTTTCCTTGCTGTAAATATAAACTTGGGTAGTTTTATGACTTTTTTGGCCACTTGTCAGTAATAAAAAGTTGGATGGTTACTTTAAATCACAAAAGACAACCTCAATTTTATTTATTTTTGCAGTATTGGGAATTGAAGGACTTCATGCATGCTAAGCAAGAATTCTTCCACTGAGCTACACAGTCAGCCTTCACCCTACCACCCCCCCAACACACACCAGGATCCATGGAAGGCTGAATCAGGAGGATTGCAAGGGCAACTTAGACTCTGTCTTAAAATAAAAATTTAAAAAAGAACTGGAGATGTAACTCAGTGTGAAGGCCCTGGATCCAATCTGCAGTACTGCAAAGAGAGAAAAAAGAGACAGACAGACAGACAGACAGACAGACAGACAAATGTTCCCCAGCCAGGCTGGCTTCAAGCTTCTGGGCTCAAGTGATCCTCCTATCTGAATCTCCTTAGTAGTTGGGACTACAGGTTCACGCTCCCATGCCTGGCTCAGTAGCCTCAATTTTATTTTATTTTATTTTATTTTTTATTTTTTATTTTTTGTGGGTACCAGGGGGTTGACCTCAGGACCTTGTGCGCCAGCAGGTGCCCGTGCCACTGAGCGATGTCACCGGCGCTTTTTCGTATGTGGGTTCCGGGAGTCGAACTCGGGCTCTCGCGCTTGCCGGGCAGGCGCTTAAGCCGCTGAGCCATCTCACCGGCCCAGTAGCCTCAATTTTAAATGAGAATTTTTCAGTCTGTTATAATCACCAAAATTTCAATCTCTATTCAGAGGTAATTTTCCCTGTGACTCCAGATAAGACCTGTTTTAGGCAGGAAGTCTGCGCCCAGGGAAAATACATCTTTTTTCTTTCTCTCCCTTTCTTGCTAATTTGTGACCCTCTCAGGGTTGGAGGAACAGGAGAGGAAGCAGAGCAGAAAATTTCTTACTTGACAGGTCCATGGTGAGATGGCTTCACTTTGTGTCTGGCAGTTCTTCCAAGCCGTCAGCCTTGTGGACACTTAATGGTTCTTGGGAGCCCTCACTTGCAATAACCTTGACCTATGTCTATGCATCTCTACTCCGTTCCTTCTCCAACTCTGAGACACCTGGCGGCTACCTCCAAGCTTTCATTCCAGGTCCCTCCCAGGCCCAAGTTCACACTTCCTTTACCATGACCAATTTTTTTTGGCACTTTAAAAAAATTTTATTGGTACATTTTAGATATACATAATGATAACATTCTTCATAGGGAATTTGTACTTGTACATGATATATCTTGCTTCTTCTTTTTTTCCCATTCCCCTCTCCTCCCTTTAATCCCTCTTCCCCTCCTTATTTACAAAAGCTTTGTTTCCATTTTTTTATTCCTTCTATTCTTTTTTTTCCTACCATGACCAATTTTTTTTTTTGCATGACCAATTTTAATATTTATTTATTTACTGGTCTTCTGGGGATTGAACCGAGGGAACGCTGAGCTACATCTCCAGCCCTTTTTGTTTAATTACTTTTTTTTTTTTTAATGTGGGTACCGGGAGTCAAACTCAGGGCCTCGTGCTTGCCAGTGTAGAGAGCCATGAAGGACCCAGCTTCTGAGCATGCGCTACCCCTGCCCGCGCCAATCCTGCGCCAGTTAGCGGTCCCTCCCACTTCCCCCCAAAGATATATAAGCCATGGCACTTCCTCAATAAACTCTCTCTCTCTCGCTCTCGCTCTCGCTCTCGCTCTCGCCTTCAAGCTGCGTGTGTGTCTTTCATCATCCCCATACTGTCTCTCGGGTTACGCGTTCCTGCCCCTGGGAGCTCTGCTGGTCGGAGCCTCCGCGGGTCATGACATTTTGGCGCCCAACATGGGGCCCGAGAACGACAGGTTCTGTGAGGGATCACCCTACAAAGGTTTAAAAGAGTGCCCGGCCGGCCTTTGACCTAGATGAAATTTTTCCAGAGGACTTTCCCTCAGTGATCCGCATGAAGACTTCTCTCTCGTCTCTCATCTGAATCACGGTAAGCATACTCATATTGTAGGGTGTAACATGGGACAAAACCTCAGTGAACATGAGCTCTTTGTCTCAGGGCTCTCCAAATCTCTTAAAGCCCGGGGAGTCAAAATTAAAAAGACTGACTTAACCAATTACTTTAGCTTTATAAATAAAGTCTGCCCTTGGTTTCCGCTGGAGGGCACTATCAATGTTAAGGTTTGGAGCCGTGTGGGTGACGCGCTCCAAGACTACTACCGGGTCTTCGGACCTGAAAAGGTTCTTGTAACTGCCTTTGCTTATTGGACTTTAATCTCAGAATTATTACAACACCCTTCTGATCCCCACATAGCACAGACTATAGCTCATGCAGAAGCTTCCATGCGCTCCAACACCCCCGACAACAGTCCCCCAGCCTCTGTGGTTCTTGACATGCCTGAAGACAAACATGGCTGCCCTTCTCCCGCTCCATCCTTGTCTGCTTCCGCCTCCCCACATGATGACAGACCTCTATCTTGTGGGCACTCACTCAATGAGCCGCCATCTTGTGCTAAGCCACCATTTTGTTCTGAACCCATACCTGCCCCCCCCCCGCTTTATCCTACTCTCCCACCACCGCCATCTTCCTCATTGCCTTCTGCTCCTCCGCCCCATTTTACAGCACCAGCATTTCAAGTTCAATTCCCCCCCTTTATCCCCCATTGCCCGCCACTCCTGCCTATGACTCTTTCTTGAGGAGTCTTCTATCTCGCATTGCTGCACTTGAACAAGAGGTCCACCACAAACACCTATCCTTCAAACTTCAACAATCACACCCACCTGATCCCCCTACCAACAAGCCCCGGCTTGCCTTCCCCATCATGGAAGTCCAACAGGCCCCCACTGTTGAGGGACAACCAGCCCCTCCCCCCAACGAGTCAGAGTTCCCTTCCCCTTAAACTCTCTCAAAGAGCTCAAAATGGCGGTCACTCAATACGGCCCCACTGCTACCTTCACCCTTGCAGTACATGATAGCCTCTCCCAAGGATGGGTTACTCCAAATGAACATAAAGAATTAGCGAGAGCTGCCCTTTCTGGAGGCGATTTTTTGCTCTGGAAATCTAACTTTTTGGATCAATGCGAAACAATTGCCAAACAAAATCAGGAAAGACAACCCCCCAACCCGGTTACGTTCGCCATGTTGTCTGGAACGGGTGACTTTTGTACCAATGAACAACAAATTGGTCTTAACCCTCAAGCGTTTGCTCAAATCTCCCTGGCAGCAAGCAGAGCCTGGCGTAAACTCCCATCTAAGGGAGAGGGCCCCACCTCTCTAACCAAAATCCGACAGGGCCCAGACGAACCCTTTTCTGACTTCATTGGCAGACTCACCGAAGCAGCAGACAGAATTTTTGGGGAACATGAAAATAACAATACCCTCATATGGCAACTTGCTTTTGAGAATGCTAACTCTGCATGCCAAGACATTATTAGGCTCCACAGACACACAGGTTCCATTGAACAACTTATCCGCCTATGCGCAGATTTTGGCCCCACCTATAATCAGGGCGTCATGCTTGCCTCAGCACTAGAAGACACTCTCAAAAAGGTTCTAGATCACAATAAGGACCCCAAACCAACTTACAAACATCCACTCTCATCACTTCGTTGTTTTAAATGTCATCAGGCGGGACACTTTTCTAAAAATTGCCCCACCAACACCTCATCCACACATACACAGCCCCAAATCCACCACCCCCCACCCAAAACCGTCTGTCCCAAATGCAGGAAGGGATTTCATTGGGCCAATGAATGTAAGTCTCGCTACACTCTTGAAGGTTCCCCCATTCAAAAAAACTTCCTGCGGGGCCCTCCCCTGGCCCCACTTGCAGGCCTACAACTGACTCAGGGGACAATGGAGTCAAATACCCCAACACAGCCTGATCTCAATCTGTCTCAGACCTCTTCAAGGTGACCCCCACTAGCCCAGGATTGGACCTCTGTGCCTCCTCCCCAACAGTATTAGACCATACGCTTCCAGTACATGTGATTCCAACCAACGTCTGAGGACCACTACCCCCCGGATGTTGGGGCCTCGTGTTGGGCCGTGCATCCTCCACTATTCGGGGTATCCATGTTCACCCAGGAGTCATAGATCCCACTTTCCAAGGCCACATCCACCTCCTCGTCTCCACTCCTGACTGCCCCACCCTAATACCCACGTCACCCCCCATAGCCCAACTCCTACTTATTCCTCAGGTCCCAACACCCAATAACCCCTCCCTTTCCTCCCATCGTCACCCCTTGCCCCCCGGTGCTTCCCAATCATACTGGTCACAGACCATCTCTGCTCAAAAACCTATGCTCGACCTTTTCATCAATAACAAGCCCTTTCAAGGCCTTATTGATACGGGGGCCGATGTTTCCATCATCTCCTCCCAACATTGGCCTAAACAATGGCCCCTATGTCCCTCAGCCACCCACCTCCAGGGCTTGGGATACCTCCAACAACCTCACCAGAGCGCCACCCCTCTCACGTGGCATGATTCTGAAAACAATTCGGGCACTTTCCAACCCTTTGTCGTTCAAGGTCTTCCTCTTAATCTATGGGGCAGAGATCTTCTCTCACAGATGCAACTCATCATGCATAGCCCTAACACCACGGTCACAAAACAGATGCTCAAACAAGGCTATCTCCCCAAACAGGGCCTTGGAAAACATTCCTCGGGCATTACCTCCCCCATTCACCCCCGGCCTCTTGTTCCCCGCCAAGGCCTTGGTTATACCGACAATCCTCCCCTCACATCACCCCCCGATCCTCAAAATTTTTAATAGGGACCACTGATCCTCCTGTAACCCATGCACAAAAAATCACCTGGCTTTCGGATGATCCTGTCTGGGTTGATCAGTGGCCCATCATAGGCCCCAAATACTCCGCCCTTTTGCAGTTGGTACAGGAACAACTTACAGAGGGACATATTACCCCCAGCTCTTCCCCATGGAACACTCCTGTTTTTGTTATTCCAAAAAAGGACAATAAAGGTTACAGGCTGCTACAAGACCTCAGGGCTATCAACAAAACTATGGTCATTATGGGTCCCTTACAATCAGGTACGCCAACGCCAAGTGCTGTCCCTTTAAACACTCATAAAATCATCATTGATCTCAAGGATTGTTTTTTCTCCATTCCTCTACATCCTCAAGACCAACAGAGGTTCGCCTTCACTGTCCCTATGACCTGTCATTCTGGACCTGCCTCCCATTATCAATGGACTGTCCTCCCTCAGGGTATGGCCAATTCACCCACCCTATGTCAACAGTTTGTGGCCCAAGCGATACAACCTTTCAGACAACAATGGCCTGATGTTCACATATTCCATTATATGGATGATATTCTTCTAGCACACCCTGATAAATGTACACTTCTTCAAAGTTATGCTCATTTACAAAGCCTTCTAAAAACTTGCGGCCTATGTATCGCCTCCAACAAAATTCAACTTACCGACCCTTATGTTTACTTAGGATTTCAGATGACACACACCCATATTCGAGCACCTAGACCTCAACTTAGACTTGACACTCTTCATTCCCTTCATGATTTCCAAAAACTCCTCGGTGATATCAATTGGCTCCTCCCTTATATAGGAATCCCCTCTTCACCTCGACACTTCACTCCTTTGGCCCATAAAGCTCTCCAATGTGTTCAAACTGCCATCAACAACCACATGCTTACCTTCATAGACTATACACAACCCCTCCTCTACATTGTCCTCCCTTCCCCAATACAACCTACCGCCCTCTTCTGGCAAGATGCCCCTCTCCTATGAGTCCACCTATCTATCTCCCCAAAAAGGGTCCTAAACCCTTATTATGACCTTGTGGCTCAATTAATCTTGCTGGGACGCAGACAAGCCAAAAGTTACTATCATAAAGAACTTGACACCATAATATTGCCATACTCTGATCAACAGATTACATGGCTTTTACAAACCTCAGATTTATGGTCCCTTGCACTTGCTGCCTTTCCTGGTCGATTGCTTCACCAATACCCTCACGACAAGCTTCTAACCTTCTTTTCTCATCACCCCCATATCTTCCCAAAAATTACCTCCCATGTTCCCATTGCCCATGCAACAACAGTGTTCACAGATGGCTCCTCATTAGGTAATGCTGTCTATGTCTGCCAGGGTCATGATCCGGTTGTTGTCCCTACCCCCGGACTTTCAGCTCAACACGCTGAGCTTCAGGCTATTGTCCAGGTCTTCCAAGATTTTCCCGAGGCCCCTCTCAACATATATACCGATAGTCGTTATCTAGCCACATCTGTACCGCTTCTAGAAACTCTTTCCTGCTTTCACCACCAATCAACAACCATTCCCTTATTTACTCGCCTTCAAACACTCATTCATGCTCGTACTCATCAGTTTTTTATTGGCCATATTCGTGCCCATTCTGGTCTTCCTGGACCCTTAGCTTCAGGCAACGCACTTGCGGACCAACTATCCCGTTCAGTCTCTGTTCATGCCACATTTTCCCCTCCCCTCACGTCCCCTTCCTCCAATATTCGCCAAGCACAGTCCGCACATGACCTACATCACCTTAATGCCCATACCTTGCGCCTCCTTTTTCAATTAACTAGAGAGCAAGCCAGAGCTATTGTCAAACAATGTCCAGCCTGTGTGACCCAACTTCCCTCTCCTAATCTTGGCGTTAACCCTAAGGGTCTCGTTCCCAATGCCCTCTGGCAAATGGATATCACCCACATACATTCATTTGGTAAGCTCAGATTTGTTCACGTCTCCATAGATACATATAGTGGATATATCTTTGCCTCTCTTCAATCAGGGGAGGCCACTAAACATGTCATTGCTCATATGCTTACTGCCATCGCCCACCTGGGTTGCCCCACAAAACTTAAAACTGATAATGGCCCCGGCTATTCGAGCAAAGCCTTTAAACAGTTTTGTCACTGTCTCAACATTTGTCATGTTACTGGGATCCCTTATAATCCACAAGGCCAAGGCATCATTGAAAGAGCTAACCACACTCTTAAGCTAACCATCTCTAAGCTCTCAGAAGTGTCTTGGTACCTCACCGTGGGGTCCCCCTGCAACACTCTCAATCATTCCCTTTTTATCCTTAACTTTCTCTCCTTGGATCAAAATGAATGATCTGCTGCCGACCGTTTTTGGCACCCCTCTACAGCCACCTCATTTGCCACAGCACTTTGGAGGGACCCCCTTACCAACCGCTGGAACGGTCCTGACCCCGTTCTCATATGGGGAAGAGGTTCAGTCTGCATCTACTCCCAGGCTGACCATAATGCACGCTGGCTGCCTGAGCGCCTTGTAAAACAATTTAACAAATCTACCCAGGGAGGCGCCCCTGAGGATTAATGTTTTTTCTTCACAGATGCATTCAACAATCATCTTGTATATTCTCATGATACTCCCATTGATCGGCGCCAATCATCGCCATGATGTATTCACATGGACAATCAGTCGTTGGGGAGACCATCAAAAATTAAGCCAGTGGACGGGCCTTGGACAACCCACCTTATCCTGTAAGCTAAAGTCATACCGTCACCAGACAGGCCTATTCCCCCAAGACCATCTTGAATTTTGGCACCCTGTATATACATGCCCCCTCGGTACCCGAGGCCACGCCTGGTGTGCCGACCCCTCTCATGCCTATTGCCCAAAATGGGGATGTGAATCAAACATTGAAGAAAATTGGTGGAAAGTTCCTTCTCCAGACCCAGATATCAAAATTATCCCTAGAAGTTGCACATGGTGTCTCCAAGGAGAACAAAAGGCCAAAGCTAAATGCCCAGGGTGCAATAAGTACAAGTGCACCCCAGACCCCTGTGATAATTTCACTGTTACCATTACCAACCCTGATGACCCTACATGGTTTCAGGGGAAAACATGGGGACTACGTTTGTATTCCCCAGGAATTGATCCCATGACCTTCTTCCACATAATAAAGACAGCCCCTAGCAAGACTCATGCCTCTAAGGCCCCATCCAAACCCCATACTCCCCCACCCAATATCACCTTATCCCCTCATACTCGTCCTATAACCACTATCACCCTTCCACCACCCTCCCTTCCTCACTTCACCCCTTCCTCCAGCGACCTCATTAAAATGGTCCAATCTATGGCTCTTTGGCTTAACGCCTCCCAGCCTAATCTCACTGCCCCATCCTGCTGGCTTTGCCTTCAGGCTTCTCCTCCATTCTATGATCCCTATGCCATCTCTAACGTCTCTATTATCTCATCTACGCAACCCACCACAGGACATTCCCAATCCAATCTCTCCCTTTTTGTACCCTTCTCTTCCGTCCAGGGTAAAGGCATCTGTGTAAATGGTTCATCAACAAATCAAAAAAAATGGACCCTGTCACACTTTCTATCCAATCAATACATCCAACATCTACCTATACACAGAGAGCTATCATTGGCTATGCCGTCACGCAGGACTAACCCGCATCCTCTCTACTAAAGTCCTCAGAGAACAACAGGACCTCTGTGTGCTCGTTGTGGTCCTCCCTCGTGTCTCCTATCACCCTTCCACATACCCCTTTACACTTGACCCTGACCCTAGGGATCCACCTCTAAGCCCGACTTTACTTCGCTTCAAACGTGAACTCACCACCACCGTGTCTCTTCTCGTCCTCGGTACTGCCTCAGGAATTGCCCTTGGCTCCACGGCCTTGGCCCTCGGACAAACCCAATATAACACCATACTCTCTGCTGTTGACCAGGACCTTTAAAATGTTGAAACCTCTATTTGCGCCCTACAAACATCACTAACCTCCCTCTCTGAAGTTGTTCTCCAAAACAGGCGCGGCTTAGATCTTCTTTTCCTCAAGGAAGGTGGCCTTTGTGCAGTCCTCAAAGAAGAATGTTGTTTCTATACCGACTCCTCTGGCGTGGTCTTACACGCTATGGATAAATTAAAAGATGCCATAAAAAAGAGAGAGATAGCCAGAACACAGGCCTTATTCACTAACACTTGGTTCTCAACTATTCTCCCCTACCTTGCCCCCTTCTTGGGCCCCCTTATAATCTTGGTCCTCGCTTTGGCTCTTGGTCCTCTCCTATTTAGGAGACTTATCGTCTCCGTCAAAACGGCCCTTGCTCCTGTGTGGGAAAGACCTCTCCAAGTTCATTATCAGCGTCTAGCCATGGCAGACACTGATGAATACAAACAAGCCGAACCCTATGATGATATCGAGGCCCCAGCACATAGAATGATGGCCAAGGATGAGTAAGATGGAGTCACAAGTCACTAGCACTCTCAGGACCACCTAAGACAGAGCCCCACTCTTGGCCGGGACGCTGGCGATGGTAGTGGTCAGCTCGATGACGGGTAAGGCCTGAAAAATCAAATGCGTAAAAACTAAAAAATACTTGCAGTAACCTCCACAACCTAAGACAGGCCACATTCAGGGTCATACAAGCACTCATGGTCGGCAATATTTTCTTTTGGAGAAAAAGGAGCATATGTAGAGAGCCATGAAGGACCCAGCTTCTGAGCATGCGCTACCCCTGCCCGCGCCAATCCCGCGCCAGTTAGTGGTCCCTCCCACTTCCCCCCAAAGATATATAAGCCATGGCACTTCCTCAATAAACTCTCTCTCTCTCGCTCTCGCCTTCAAGCTGCGTGTGTGTCTTTCATCATCCCCATACTGTCTCTCGGGTTACGCGATCCTGCCCCTGGGAGCTCTGCTGGTCGGAGCCTCCGCGGGTCACGACAGCCAGCAAGTGTTTGTGCTGCTGAGCGATATCACCGGCCCCTTTTTTTTCTTTATGTGGGTTCCGGGAGTCGAACTCAGGACCTCGCATGCCAGCAGGCACCCATGCCACTGAGCGATATCACCGGCCCTTTTTTCATATGTGGGTACCGGGAGTCGATCTCAGGACCTTGCACTTGCCAGGCAGGCGCTTATGCTGCTGAGCTATCTCACCGGCCCTAATTATTTATTTTGAGACAGGTTCTCACTAAGTTGTCCAGGCTATCCTTGACCTTCTAATCATCCTGCCTCGGCCTCCTGAGAAGCTGGAATTACTGTCATAAGCTACTGTACCTGGTTGCCATTGCAAATTCTGGTATGCAGACTTTTTTTTTTTTTTTTCTTGCAATGCTGGGGATCGAGCCCAGGGCCTCACTCATTCTAGGCAAGTGCTTACTCTACCACTGAGCCACATCCCTAGCCTACCAGGCTCTTTTTTTTTTTTTTTTTTTGGTACCGGGAATCAGACTCAGGACCTTGCACTTGCCAGGTAGGCGCTATGCCGCTGAGCTATATCCCCGGCCCCCAGGCTCACTCTCAGCCGCCTCTGCTCAGCTGGCCAGCCTGACTGCTGACCTTTAGATTTCTAACTGCGTGAACTCATCTCAAGCTCGCCAGTGTGGCCATCCTGCATGGAGCCTAAGCTCTTTCACCCCTTCCCCTGAAGGGCAGTGGGTTCACAGCACAGATCGCTGCAAAAATTCTCTTTATACCTTTGTCTCTGTGTTATTAAGCTTTCCATTACTGTAACAAATACCTAAGACAATCAGTTTAGAAAGAGAAAATGTTTATTTTCAGAGGTCCCAGTCCAGGATTAGTTTGTTGCTGTTGGGTCTGTGATGAGGCAGCACCTCATGGCATGGAGTGTGTAGTGGAGAAAGGCTCACCTCATGGCCAGGAATGAAAGAGAAAGAGGAAGGGTCTGGGTTCCTGCTACATCCTTCTAGGTCACATCTCCACTGACTTAAAGGTCTCCCATTAGACCCCACCTCTTAAAGGTTCCACAGCCTCTCAATAGCACTGCTCTGGAGAATAAGCCTTTAACATGTGGGCCACTGGGGACATTCCAGATTCAAACTACAACACTCTCCACTTTTTCTAACGCCTTTAAATCCTTGGTGTATGAAAGGAGGGTTAAAAGCCATCAAATCATCCAGGCATGGTAGTGCATGCCTGTAATCCCAGCACTCGGGAGGCTGAGGCAGGAGGGTCACCACAAGTTCAAAGCCATCCTGGGCTACATAGTGAGTTCAAGGTCAGTCTAAGTACATAGTGAGACCCTGTCTCAAAACAACAACAGCAAGCCATCAGATCACTTCTCAGTTCTCAAACATCTCCTTTCAAACTTCTGCTGAGTGATCTGTTGTGCAATTCACTTTGGTTTCTTGTATCTATTGCTTAAGTGTCTTGCTCAAAATCTCTCATGGAACACCCTTTTCCATGTGTATATCACTGCACACTGTGTTCAAGCTTCTCACTCCCTGTCCTCCCTTCATCCCAGCAGGTGACCTTATATCCTGTTTTATCAGGCATGGATTTCCTCAGTGTTCTGCCCCTGGAGCCTACCACACTTGCCACATTATCTCACCTCATCTCTTCACCACCAGTCCCTGACGCCCGCCCCTTCCTGTCTGGATGATATACTGGTACCATTCTACTATCTCAATCAGTAATCCCCTCTTGTCTAGTACTTTAAAAAGGTAACTCCCTTTTTTAATTACAAAACTATATGTAACTTAAAAAACCAAATATTCTTATATAATGAATACTTGGTATATAAAAGGGAATAATAAAATATTTTTTAAATAACCTAGCAGATGATACAACTCAGTGGTAGAGTGCTTGCCTGCCATGTGTGAAACCCTTGGTTCAGTCCCCAACATTGCAAACCAAAACAAACAAAACCAGCAGCCTCGCTTCCCAGAGGTTACCATTTTTAACTCGTGTAAATTTTTTCCAATTTTTATTAATTTTAGACATTATATATTGATTTTCTGTCTTGGCAGATAAGATTTTAACTCTTATGGCCTTCTTTCCCTCCACGCCATCCTATAGATATTTTACAAATTTTGCTTAAATCCATATTCAGCAATTTCATTTCTATGATTTTGTAAATATTACTCACTTCTGAACCAAGCCATGTGTGATCATATTTCCTTCCTTCAACCATGTTTTGATTTTCCTGGAGTTAAAAATTGTATCACATAAATATGTACACTTACCATGTGTCAATTAAAAGTAAGAAAAGTTTTTAATTGCCTAATATTTCCTAGGCTCAGTCTTCTAGAATCTTCATTAAATACCTCTAATATAATATTTGACACATTCAAACCTATCAGGTCATCAATCAGCTCCATCCCCCTCCTCCCAGACCTTTCTTTCTGGACGCTTCCACTCTGCTCCAGCTTGCAAATGTTTCTGCATATGCTGCTGCATAGCTATTGCCCAGACATCTCTTGACTGATGTCCTAGAAAATGCCGTTGCTTCCTTCCTGTGGATCTCACATCTTTTTCTTTCATAGGTTCCCTTTTGTTTTGTAAAGTAATTCTCTAATGGTGTCCTTAAAAATGTCGTGTGAAGATAATATTTTTGGGATCAAAATGTCTAAAAATTTATTTTCATATAGCTACATTTAACTAAAGGTTTGGCTGGATGTAGAGCACTAGAACTGCACCAACTGTGACCGTGTAATGTAATGTTACTATTGGAAAGCATGCTGCCATTTTGATTCTGGTTCTTTGTACTTCCTTATGGTACTGGGGATGGAACCCAAAGCCTCACATATGCTAGGCAAGCACTCTACCACTGAGCTACGTCGCCAGCTCTGATTCCTGGTTCTTTGTATTTTTTTCTTTCTATATACTTCTGAGGAAGCCTTGGTGGAAATCTTTTTCCCTTTACTTTGTTTGGGATTGGTAGACACTTTCAAACCTCAGGAAATGTATGCCTCTGAATTCCTGCATTGTTTCTTTGATCATTTTCTCAGCTCTCTTTAATATGTCTTTTTCTGCAACTTGGTTTGGTTGGATGTTGGAGGTACTGAATTGATACTCTAATTTGTTGATATTTCTCTTCTATTTTAAATCTCTTTGTATTTTTTCCTGACTTCTAAGAAATTTCTTATGAATTTTCCAATTGTTATAACAAAATACTACACATTTAGTGGCTTAAAAAACAACAACAACAAAAAATATTACAGTTCTGAGGTAGAACTGCATTCCTTCTGGAAGCTTCAGGAGAGAATCTGTTTCTTTGCATTTTCCAGCTTCTAGAGGTTGCCTGCCTGTCTTGGCTCATGGCTGCTAGCTGTCTTTAAAGCTCGCGGTACAGGATCTTCCCATCTCCATGTGTCTGTCTTTGTTTCTCTCTGACTCTGACCCTTCTGCCTGCCTCTTTCATAAGGACCCTTGTGATCACATACCCAGATAATACAAGAGAATCCTTCATATCCAGTTTCATAATCTTATCTGCAAAGTTAGTATGTTGTCCAGGCTGGTCTAGAACCCTTGGGCTCAAGCAATTACCCTGCCTCAGCTTTCAGGCTGGAACTACATGCGTGTGTCAACACCTGCTTAGTTTTCTTGAGTGTAATTGTGTTTTTTTTGTTGTTGTTGTTTTGTTTTGTTTTAAAATTTTTTTTTTTTGTGTACCGGGGGTCGACCTCAGGACCTCGTGCGCCAGCAGGCGCCCATGCTGCTGAGAGATATCACTGGCCCTTTTTTTTGTATGTGGGTTCCGGGAGTCGAACTTGGGCCCTCGCGCTTGCCAGGCAGGCACGTACACTGCTGAGCCATCTCACTGGCCCTTAAATTTTTATTTTTTTTTATTTTATTTTATTTTTTTTTGTGGGTACCGGGGGGACGACCTCAGGCGCCAACAGGCGCCCGTGCCGCTGAGCGATATCACCGGCCCCTTTTTCGTATGTGGGATCCGGGAGTCGAACTCGGGCCCTCGCGCTTGCAAGGCAGGCGCTTATGCCGCTGAGCCATCTCACCGGCCCAAATTTTTATTTTAAAGAGAAAAAAAAGAACAAAATTTCAAAACAACATAATAGGAGGGTAACAATGGTTAATACCTTGCGTATTGTTATCCTTAAATTAGTTACTCAGAGTACAAGATATCGGCATTCAATTGTCCAAACAATATTGGCACAAACATTTCTTTTAAATGAACTAAGTGAAATTAGTAGTGTATCTATCTTAACTATCATATATATATATATATATATATATATATATATATATATGTTTTTTTTTTTTTTTTTTTTTGCTTTTCCCTTCCTTCTTTTCTCCATTCCCCCATCCCAGTTTCTCTTTCCTTTTGAACAGTTTCTTCCTGTTATTGAATGTAATTGTTATGGTTTATATGTAGATGTCCCCCCAAAGCCTCATGCACTCATAGATGGGGCTTTTGGGAGGTGACTGGATCATGGGTATGTGGTACTGGATTAGACAACTGATGGGTATATAGCTGGGTGTGATGTTGGGAAGTGAAGCCTGGTGGGAAGAGGTGGAGCGCTATGGGTGTGGCCTGGAATGGTTATATATTCCTCTTCCTCCCTTGATACCAGCCTTGCTTCCTGCCTGCCTTGCCATGAGCTGTTTCTCCTCTGCTGTGGCTCTCTGCCATGCCACCTGGCCTTGGAGCCAGCTGACTATGTACTGAAACCTCTACAAACTGTGAGCTAAATAAACTTTCCCTCTTTAAATTTGGGTGTTGGGTATTTTGTCCCAGCAATGAGAAAGTAACTAAGACAGTTAGCATTTCTTTCTTTTTTTTTCTAACAGTGCCAAAACTTTATTTGAAAAGGGAGGGGTGAAAGGGTAAAGGAAAAACTGGCTCTGCAGAGCAAACTTGGACTGAACAAGAGAGAAATGGATGAAAAGAGCAAAAATAAAAGTACACCCTGTGTCTGGGAGACATGGCATAGGCTACCATGAAGAGTCATGATAGCGGGCTTCATAGCATCTGATCTCCTTTATGCCATCCACATTTCATGGGAGCCCTCGAGAAGTTCTACATATGAGATCCTGAGAATCATCTGGCTCCACCCTGCGATCCTGCTCATTTCCTAGCCAGCTTTGCCTCACCCTACCTCCTATATCGTTTCCCCCTGAGAGACATAAATCTTTATGGAGTGTTGAGGGAGGAGGTATCTGTCTTCTATAGCTTCTTCAAGCTGGAAGGGGCTGTAGACCCTACCTATTAGGGATTATATACTCTTCAACTACCGTGGGGTGCTTTGGCTCATGGCTGGGCTGAAGAAAGAAGAGCCTACTCAGGATCTTGGAGGTCACTGATGTCCTGCCTGCTTGCATAGGTCTGGGAGGTTACTTGTTCACAAGAATAGCTAACTTTTGAGCCTGTTCCTGTCATCAAGGATCTGGCCTAGTGGTGAAGTTGGTGGAATCTGCATGGACAATATCCAATAGATTTCCCATCTGCTTGTCTTGGGCCTACAGAGAGAAGGAGACAACTAGGTCTGCACTCTTTAAGGTGACATCCCATGCATAAGGAAGAGACCCGAGGGTTTTGCAAAGCATCCCTTGTGAGACCCTAACACACTAGACAGATGTCTGTCTGAGTGATGCCAGCATCATTAACCACCAAAGAAAGCCCCTCCAGGAGCCTTTATCTCCATATTTGAACCAATTAACTCATTAGGGAGAAGGGGATTGGGCCATCTATTTGTCGGCTGGTCTAGTACAAACTACCATGAGGTGATGGCAGAACTTTCCCAAGGAAAGTTCTTTTAACCACCTACTTGGGCTCCTTAATGGCCCAACTTGTATTTATTCTAAGCCTCTTGATGGCTTAGCTGGTATTTCAAGTCCCTTGATGACTCTACTTAACCTGAGTGAAACCATATGGGAAAACATCTCTTGCATTTACTCTGATGGAAAAAGTACTAAGAACTGGGATGGCTCTGTTTTTGTACACTCAGGTACTTTAGTTAGGTTTTTAAATGTTAAATATTGTTCTGTTCAGACATCAGGCTATAGGTCTTTAACTTATCTGCATTTAAACAGGGAAGCACAAAAATCAGGTGGTGACGGCCTCAGGTAGGCTCTTGGAGTGACTTAGGTACTTCGTTTTGGCCAAAAGCCTTGGGCATTTTAAAATGGACAGGTCAGCCCAGCATGGTGGCACATGCCTATAATCCCAGCACTTGGGAGGCTGAGGCAGGAGGATTGCTGCGAGTTGAGGCTAGCCTGGACTACATAGTGAGTTCAAGGCCACCCTGAACTACATAGCAAGACCCTGTCTCAAACACAAACAGAGATAGGGTTTCACTGAGTTTCCCAAGCAGGCCTCAAACTTTTGATTCTCCTGCCTCAGCTTCCATTAGTGCTGTGATGCTGGTATTGTCCACTGGGCCAAACTTGTCTGTGACATATTCTTGAGTAAATGAAGAAAATTATAGATTTATATGTAATATAGCCCCATTTTTGTAAAAAAGAGGAACACACAAGTACCTATATCTGGATGTGAATAGGAAAGGTCTGGGAAATATAGGGCTAACAGTGCTGACCCATTCTTGATGAAACCAGCCAGGAGTATGTTGCTGTCATTCATAGTAAGGGACACCAAAGAGACATGTCTATATCTCTTTAAGAAATCAAAAGGCTGGGACTTCCAGGAAGATGGTGGAGTGGTGAACAGCAGAGAAAGAGCTTCTCCAAGATTTGATGTTCAAACACTGGAATATAGCAATATGAGGAAAAGAAGAAGGAAGGAAGTGGGTCCTGGGGATCAGGAAGGATCTGGAGTGAGAACTGAAGCCCATGGAGAGAGTGAAGAGAGAAACTTCAATGAAGAAGGAGGAGGCAGGCAGTGCTTTCTCCTTGAGCTCAGACTCACTGAGTGGGAGAGGCAGCTTGAAACTGCAGATGCATGGGGACTGCTGACAACCCCAGAGGCTGGTGACCCCAGAGGCCTCCGTGGAGAAGCACACAAGTAGAATGGTGTGGTGGACACAGCAGACTGCAGTGGCTGGTGAATTGTCCCAGTTGGACTTCCTGCAAGAGAGGGCAATTGGCTGGGAGGCGTCTTAGAGGTGGGCCAAGTGAGCAGAGGACCCTGAGTGGCTGCTGGCTCCACCTAGTGGCTCCCAACTGAGTTCAAGCCTGAAGGGAACATGGAGACTGCTGCAGGCTGGGCGAGTCTGGTTCCAGCCTCACAGCCGGAGGCCAGCCTGAACTTCGTGGAAAGAGTGGCAGGTTCACTGGGATTGCCCTTTACCCTGCCATGGAGCTGCTGCTGGCCTGATGGGATTGACCACCGTGGATCTGGACTCTGTCAGCCCATGTTGTCTACCAGTGGCAGCAGAGACACAACTTGAAGTGGACGTTATTTTTTCTTTTCTTACTTTCATTTTTTTTTGTTTGTTTCTTTACTTTTTCTATTGTTTTTATATGAGTGTAGACATGGTTTCTAGTTTTTTTTGTTGTTGTTCCATTCTGTTCTTGTTTTTATTTCTTCCTTCTCTCTTTCCCTCCTGTCTTCTGCACCAGGTTCCCAAAGTTTGTGTGATCTTCCTTTGTCCTCCAGCCTTGCTTCTGATCTCTTCCTTTTCTTCTATTTCTCTATTTGAATTTTCCCCTGACCCCTTTTAAATTTTCTCCCCTGAGGGTAAAATTGCCATATTGAGAGCTTATTTACTGCATATAATTTTCTGTTCATTTTAGATTTTGTTATATAACCACAAATCTAGTTCATACAGTTAAAGGTGGCAAATTAATAATTACCTCAGTTTGTCATTTTCTAGGCTGTGTTTGATGGTATTGTTCTTGCTGATTGTACCACTTTAGCTAAAGTGATATAACTGTTCTAACCAGTTGTTCTTCCTGGTATACCAAGGCTGACATTGCCTAAGGGTCATAAACACTACTATAGGCCGGTGCCAAAGAGCCAGGGGTTAGGCCAAGTAGGCAGCAACTTCTCATCCCCAATAAACTGAAGAGGTAGGATCTTGTAACAGACTCAAAACCCAAAAGCCAGCTACGCCTGGAAAACACCTCTGAGAAGCAGTCATTTCCTAAAGGTTCTAAATACTAATAAAGCTACTCACCATAGGCAATTTACAAGCATTAACCCAGGAATTAAACTAAAAAAAAAAATGCGCAGACACTTAAACAAGATGCAAGCCCAGACATCCAGTTCACCAAAGGCAAAACCAGTGGGGAGTGAGGTGGGACAATCCAAAAACCACCCAGCTGGACTCTCTGAAGTGGTAAAAACAAAGCAAATGAACAAGGCTCTAGAAAAAAATCAAATCAGAAATAATTTCTCAGATAACTATGGAGATGGTTACCACAATGGAAAACATGTTTAGTGACTCTAGAGCAGATACAGATAAAAAAAAGTACAGGAACTTAGGAAAATGATGGAAACCATGAATGCTCAACATAGGAAAGAAATGGAATCCATAAAACAGATTCAAACAGATATCCAGGAGACTAAAAATTCCACTGAAAGTATATGCAGCATAATGAGCCAATGTGAGGAAAGAATCTCAGAAACAGAAGACGATAGCAGTTAGCAATCAAGAAAAGAAAGATTTCCTAAAAATAGCAAGGGACTATGAGAAATCAATCCAGCAGCTGCTAGATGATGCAAAGAAAAATAACATGAGATTGAGCAGAGTCAATGAAAAAGCAGGAGATAGCACAAATTACATAAAAAACATGTTCACAGACATCATGACAGAAAACTTTCCTGGCAGGGAAAAAGAATTTGACATATAGATAAGTGAGGCATATAGAACTCAAATTAGCCACGATCAAAAAAATCTACAACAAGGCATATAATAGTCAAGATTCCAAAAATTCAACACAAGAATAAAATATTAAAATCTGTTAAAGAAACAAATCGTCTATAAAGGAAAGCCCATCAGAATCATGGCTGACTTCTCCACACAAACCCTCAAGTCAAGAAGGGCTTGGAGTGAAGTATTTCAAGCCCTAGAGGAAAACAACCTCCAGCCCAGATTGATGTAGCCTGCAAAACTAGCTTTCAAAATCAATAAATAAGATATTTCCATGACAGGGGGCCGGTGAGATGGCTCAGCGGCTTAAGCGCCTGCCCGGCAAGCGCGAGGGCCCGAGTTCGACTCCCAGAACCCACATACAAAAAAGGGGCCGGGCGGCACGGGCGCCTGCTGGCATGCGAGGTCCTGAGGTCGACCCCCCGGTACCCACAAAAAAAAAAAAGTTATTTCCATGACAAAGAACACCTGAGGAAATCCATGAACACCAAACCAGCTGTCCAATATGTTCTGAAGGACATTCTAGAAAGAGATAACAAGGATTACAACTCCATGAACCCCGACAGAATGAATCCACCAGGCAAGACAAACAATTAAACAGGGAGAAAAAAGGGAGCCAACAACAGGAAAATGACATGACAAGGATGAGCCAATACATATCAATAACCATTAATATTAGTGGTCTCAATTCACCATCAAAAGAAACAGACTGGCAGAATGGATCAAAAAGCAAGATTCAACAAATGTTGCATACATGAAACACATTTAATTCAAAAAGAAATTCATAGATTGAAAGTCAAATGAAGGAAAACAATACACCATGCGACAGAAACCCGGAAAAAAGCAGGGGTAGCTATTCTATTTGCAGACAAAGTGGATTTCAAGCCAAGGCTGATTAAGAAAGGCAAAGAAGGTCACTACATCCTTGTTAAGGGAACAACCCAATAGGAAGAGATAACAATCATAAATATATATGCACCAAATACCAGTACACCCAACTATATAAAACAAATATTAACAGACATGAAAAACCAAATAGGCACTAATACAATTGTAATGGAGAACCTCAATACCACACTGTCACAAATAGACATACCAACTAGACAAAAAATCAACAATGAGATATTATAACTGAACCAAACTTTGGAACAAATGGACTTAGTAGATGTCTACAGAGTGTTCCACCCCACAACATCAGAATACACATTCTTCTCAGCTGCACACGGGACATTCTCCAAAATAGACTACATACTAGCTCATAGAACATGCTTAAGTAAATGCAAAGGAATTGAAATTATCCCATACATATTATTGGACCATAATGCAATGAAATTGGAAATCAATGGCAAAAGAAGCCACAAGAATTTCATAAACACTTGGAAATTAAATAACACCCTCCTGAACAACCAATGGGTCACGGATGAAATTAAAGAAGAAATTAGGGCCAGTGAGACAGCTCAGCGGCATAAGCGCCTGCCTGGCAAGCACGAGGTCCTGAGTTCGACTCCCAGAACCCACATAAAGGAAAAAAAGGGCCGGTGCTGGCAAGTGTGAGGTCCTGAGGTCAACTCCTGGTACCCACAAAAAAAAAAAAAAAAAGAAGAAATTAGACAGTATCTACAGTTAAATGATAATCCCAATACAACATACCAGAAGTTACGGGACACAGTGAAAGCAGTCCTATGAGGGAAATGGATAGCAGTGAATATACATATCAGGAAAACAGAGTGAGCTCAAATAAACAACTTAATGTTGAACTTCGAGCTTCTAGAAAAAGAGCAAGTCAACCCCAGAGCTCAGAAGAGGGAGGAAATTATTAAGATCAGAGCAGAAATCAATGCAATGGAGACTAAGAAAACAATATAAACAGTCAATGACTTAAAAAATTGGTTCTTTGGGGCCAGTGAGATAGCTCAGCAGCATAAGCACCTGCCTGGCAAGCGCGAGGTCCTGAGTTCGACTCCCGGTACCCACATACAAAGGAAAAAAGGCTGGTGATATTGCTCAGCAGCACGAGTGTCTGCTCGCAAGCGCGAGGTCCTGAGTTCGACCCCTGGTACCCACAAGAAAAAAAAAATTGGTTCTTTGAAAGATTAAACGAAATCAATAAACCCTTAGCCAATCTTATCAAAAAAAGGAAAGAAAAGACTCAAATCCATGTAATTATGAGTGAAAAGGTTGAAATCACAACAGATCCTGCAGAAATCCAGAAGATCATCTATACCTACTTCAAAAAATTGTATTCTGGCCAGTGCGATGGCTCAGCGGTGTAAGCGCCTGCCTGGCAAGCGCGAGGGCCCGAGTTCAACTCCCGGAACCCACATACAAAAAAAGGGGCTGGTGATATCGCTCAGCGGCACAGGCACCTGCTGGCATGTGAGGTCCTGAGGTCGACCCCCGGTACCCACAAAAAAAAAAAAAAGAAATTATATTCTAATAAAGTGGAAAATTCAGAAGAAATGGACAGATTCCTAGATACATATGAATTACCAAAGCTGATTCAAGAAGATATAAAATTTTAAATAAATCAACATCACTCAATGAAACTGAAGATGTAATTAAAAACCTACCAACGAAGAAAAGCCCAGGCACTGTTGGATTCACTGCTGAATTCTACAAGAAATTTAGAGAAGACCTGATACTGCTACTTCTCAAACTCTTTTTTTTTTTTTTTAATGGGTACCGGGCATCGACCTCAGGACCTCGCATGCCAGCAGGCGCCCGAGCCGCTGAGCAATATCACCGGCCCCTTTTTCGTATGTGGGTTCTGGGAGTCGAACTCGGGCCCTCGCACTTGCTGGGCAGGCGCGTACGCCACTGAGCCATCTCACCGGCCCTCAAACTGTTTAATAAAATTGAAAGGGAAGCTCCCTTTCAATACTCCCAAATTCATTCCTGGAAGCAAGCATTACTCTGATACCAAAACCAGAGAAGAACTCAGCCAAGAAAGAGAACTACAGGCCAATCTCCCTAATGAACATAGATGCAAAAATCCTCAATAAGATACTGGCAAACAGAATGCAGCAAATCATCAAGAAGACTATACACCATGACCAAGTAGGATTCATCCCAGGTATTCAGGGATGGTTCAACATACTCAAATAATAAGTGTAAGACACCATATTAACAGAGCCAAGGAAAAAAACCATATGATCATCTCAATAGATGCAGAAAAAGCTTTTGCCAAGGTCCGACACCCATTCATGATAAAAACCCTATAGAAGGGCCGGTGATATGGCTCAGTGGCATAAGCGCCTGCCTGGCAAGCACAAGGTCCTGAGTTCAACTCCTGGTACACACATAAAGGAAAAAAAGGGCTGGTGATATTGCTCAGTGGCACAAGCACCTGCTGGTAAACACAAGGTCCTGAGTTTGACTCCCGGTACCCACTTAAAAAAAAAAAAAAAAACCTACAGAAAATTGGAATAGATGGTCTTTATCTCAAACTGATAAAGATGGTCTTTATCTCAAACCAACAGCCAACATCATGCTAAATGGACAAAAGCTGAAAGCTTTCACTCTAAAATCAGGAACAAGGGCCGGTGAGATGGCTCAGTGGTGTAAGCGCCTGCCTGGCAAGCGCGAGGGCCCGAGTTCGACTCCCGGATCCCACATACGAAAAAGGGGCCGGTGATATCGCTCAGCGGCACGGGCGCCTGCTGGCACGCGAGGTCCTGAGGTCGACCCCCCGGTACCCACAAAAAAAAAAAAATAAAAAAAAAAAAATCAGGAACAAGACAAGGATGTCCATTGTCACTAGTCTTTTTCAATATAGTTCTGGAAACATTACCAGAGCAATTAGACAAGAGAAAGAAAAGGAATAAGGATAGGAAAGGAAGAAGTTAAATTATCATTATTTCTGGATGACATGATACTATACGTAGAAGACCCCAAAAACTCTACCAAAAGATTTCTAGATTTAATAACCAAATTCAGTAGCATAGCTGTATGCAAAGTCAACACTCAAAAATCAATAGCCTTCCTGTACACGAATAACAAACTCACTGAGAGAGAAATTAGGGAAACAATACCTTTCACAATAGCATCCAAAAAAAATGAAATACCTAGGAATCAATCTAATGAAAGATGTAAAAGACCTTTACATTGAAAACTACAGTACTCTGAAAAAGGGGATTGAAGAGGATATCAGAAAATGGAAAGATATCCTTTGTTCTTGGGTAGAAAGAACCAATATAGTGAAAATGGCCATACTTCCAAAATTTCTATACAGATTTAATGCAATCCTAATCAAAATTCCAACAGCATAGCTCACAGGATTAGAGAAAACAATCCTAAAATTCATTTGGAACCAGAAGAGACCTAGAATAGCAAAGGCCATCCTGGCAACAAAGGCTAAGTAGGAAGCATCACAATCCCTGACTTGAAATTATACTACAAAGCTACTGTGCTAAAATCAGTATGGTACTGGCAAAAAAACAGACCTGAGGACCAGTGGCACAGATTAGAAGATGCAGACACAACTACAAACACAGCCACCATCTTTGTGTGTGTGTGTGTGTGTGGGTACCGGGGGTCAACCTCAGGACCTCACGCGCCAGCAGGCACCTGTGCAGCTGAGCGATATCACCGGCCCTTTTTTCGTATGTGGGATCCGGGAGTCGAACCCGGGCCCTCGCGCTTGCCAGGCAGGTGAGTATGCTGCTGAGCCATCTCACCGGCCCTGCCACCTTATTTTTGACAAAGGTGCTAAACATGTTCACTGGAAGAAAGATAGCCTCTTTAATAAACAGTGCTGGAAAAACTGGCTTTCCACATGCCTCAGATTAAGACTAGACCCTTATCTTTCATCATTCACTAAACTAAAATCAAAATGGAGCAAAGATCTAAATATTAAAACAAACACTGAATCTGCTGGTAGATAGAATAGGTAGAACTTTTGAAGACATTGGTGTTGGTAAAGAGTTTATGAACAAAACCCCAGTTCCACGGAAAGTGTCACAAAGAATCAACAACTGGGATCTCATCTTATTAAAAAGCTTTTGCACAGCAAGAGAAACCACCAAAACAGAGTGAAGAGACAACCCACAGTGTGGGAAAAATTTTTTGCCAGCTGTTCCCCAGACAAAAGACTACTATCTAGAACATATAAAGAACTCATAAAAATCAGACTCCCATATGTAAAGAGTCAATCCAAAAATGGGCATCTGAAATGAATAGACACTTCTCAGATGAAGAAGTATGAACAGCAAATAAATATATGAAAAAATGTTCAACATCACTGGTCATTCAAGAGATGCAAATTAAAACAACACTGAGATTTCATCTCACCCCAGAAAGAAGGGCTATTATCAAGAAATCAACCAATAAGAAATGCTGGAGGGTCTGTGAGGAAAATGTTGGTTGGAGTATAGAATGGTATAACCACTGTGGAAATGAGTGTGGCGATTCCTCAAAAAAATTAAACTAGAGGTCCCATTGGACCCAGCTATTCCCCTTCTTGGTATCTTCCCAAAAGAATTAAAAGCATCATACCACAGCAATATTTGCACACCCATGTTTATAGAAGCACAGTTTGTAATAGCTAAATCTTGCAAACAGCCTAAAAGCCCAAATGCCCAACCAGAAGGTATGGTTTTTTTATACAATGAAGTACTACTCTGGCACAAAAAAGGATAAGCTTGAGAAATTTCTAGCTAAATGGATGCACCTTGAGGCCATACTCTTTTGTTTTTTGTTGTTTGTTTTGTTTTGTTTTTTGGAGACAGGGTCTCACTATGTAGTTCAGGCTGGCCTGGACTCACTATGTAGCCCAGGCTGGGCTTGAACTCATAGTGATCCTCCTGCCTCAGCCTCCCAAGTGCTGGGATTACAGGCGTGCACCACCATGCCCAGCCTTTTTTTTTTTTTCTGGTACCGGGAATCGAACTCAGGACTTTGTACTTGCCAGGCAGGCACTTGTGCCGCTGAGCTATATCCCCAGCCCAAGGCCATACTCTTAAGTGAAATAAATCAGACACATATGTGTAAATACTGCATTGTTTCTTCTGGTATGAGAAAGCGAAAGTGTAAATAAGGACCAAAATGTATAATAGATATTGTGAAATAGGAAGAAAATGTTCAAATGGGAAGGGGAACTAGGGAGGGGGAAGGGGGAAAGGAAAGAAGGGAAAAGAAAAAAATGATGAGAAAAGAAGGAAAAAATGGAAACAAAGCTTTTGTAAATAGGGAAGGGAGGAGGGGTTGAAAGGAGGGTAGGGGAATGGGAGAAAAAATGCAATCAAGTTATACCATGTACTGGTACAAGTTCCCTATAATGAATGTGATCATTATGTATATTTTTTTTTTTTTTTTTTTTTTTTGTGGGTACCGGGGGGTCGCCCTCAGGACCTCGCGCGCCAACAGGCACCCGTGCCGCTGAGCGATATCACCGGCCCCTTTTTCGTATGTGGGATCCGGGAGTCGAACTCGGGCCCTCGCGCTTGCAAGGCAGGCGCTTACGCCGCTGAGCCATCTCACCGGCCCGATGTATATTTAAAATGTACTAATAAACTTAATCAAAAACAAACAACAAAACAAAGGACAAGTTTTTTTCCTACATTCACACACACACACACACACACACACACACACACACACACACACACACCCAAGGAGCAGCCAGGTAAGATGGTCATACCCTGCTGGGAAAGGAGTAGGCCTCTGGGAAGGGAGCAGGCCCCTGGGATGGGAGCAGGCCTCTGGTGATGTCTAAAGGCCAAAAGTACCTACATTTGCCTGGGGCTGCAGCCCAAAATTTCCCAAGTTTTTAAAGGGATAGTACACAATTTTTCCTTCATGCGGGAAGAAAGAAAAAGGTTCCTTTCTCTGGTTTTCCAGAAGCCCACATGCTGTTTAAAATCTGAGGCTTAGCTATAAGGCAAGTTATTAAAAAAAAAAAAAAAAAAAAAAAAAAAAGGGAGATAGAGAAAAAAAGATGGCAGTGGCCAGTGATGCTGGCTTGCATAAAATTTACAGTCATTCGACAAGACAAGATGGCGGCTGACCACGTAGCAAGGTGACATGGTGCACCCCTGGCCAAAACACAAACTGAGAAAAAGCCATTTACAAACTGGAGCAAGTGGAGACCAGGCTAATTCAGCAAAATACACAACAAACAAACACGTGGACAACAGGGCATACCCATGGCGTGAGCACAAGCGGCTAGAAAAACAAAAACCTACATTCCCATTGTGAAAGGGAAAGAAACTGCTCAAAAGGAAAGAACAACTGGGATAGGGGAAAGGAGAAAAGAAGGAAGGGAAAAGAAAAAAAAATATATATATATATGTATAAATATATACACACACAAGATAGCTAAGATAATGATACTACTAGTTTCTTTTAGTTCATTGAAAAGAATGATTCGTGCTTACATTGTTTGATCAATTTTTCATGCCTATATCTTGTAATCTGCACAACTACTTTGAAGATAACAATACACAATATATTAACCATTGTTAATTTCCTATTGTTTTGAAATTCTGTATCATTGTTTTTATTTGTTTTTCTCTTTGAAATTTAAAAAAAATTTTAAAAAAGGAAAAGAAAAGAAAAACAAAAACCTACATTCCCTTCCTCCATCCCCATGGCTGGTCCAGGAAGCCCCTCCCTTGTGCCTTGAGAAGAGTCCCCCAATTCCTGGTTTAGGGAAGAGAGTGAGGGAAAGAAGGACTGAAGAAGAGAATAAAAGCCTCGTGGAGAGAAACAAAAATTATGCCCAACACGGGCCTTACCTTGGTCTCCAGTGCTTGAGCTTTACTCCCATGGCTGGCCATGCCAAAATGTTACCTCCTGGCTGGTTCTGCCAAAATGTCGTTGGGTAGCTCCTTTAGAAATGGCCCGCCACTTAAAAGTACTCCAGGTCCTTCTTGCTTCGAACACAGAACTAGACGAGACAAGTCAAAAATGGTGCCAAAAGTTTTTTTGAAAAGTGAGGGGTGAAGGGCTCAGGGAAAAACTGGCTCTGCAGAGCAAATTTAGGCCAAATGAGAGAAAAGGATAAAAAGAGCAAAAATAAAAGTACATCCTGTGTCTGGGACACAGCGTGGGCTACCGTGAAGTGTCAAGATCGCCGGCAGTAAAATTTCTATGCTACTTGAACAACTGAATATTTTTTTCTTTAGAAACACTCTTCCTAAGAACCAATATAGTGAAAATGGCCATACTTCCAAAACTGTTATACAGATTTAATGCAATTTGATCAAAATTCCAACAACATATCTCACAGAATTACAGAAAACAATCCTAAAATTCATCTGGAACCAGACCTAGAATAGCAAAGGCAATTCTGGGCAACAAAAGCAAGGCAGGAGGCATCACAATCCCTGATTTGAAATTATACTATAAAGCTACTGTGATAAAAACAGCGTGGTATTGGCAAAAAAACAGACCTGAAGATCAATGGAATAGAATAGAAGATGCAGAAACAACTCCAGACATATTAAGCCACCTTATCTTTGACAAAGGTGCCAAACACATTCACTGGAAGAAAGATAGCCTCTTTAATAAATGGTGCTGGAAAATTTGGCTCTACACATGCCGAAGATTAAAATTAGACCCATATCTTTCACCGTGCACTAAACTAAATTCAAAATGGATCAAAGAACTAAATATTAAAACAGAAACATTAAATCTCCTGGAAAATAGAATAGGTAAAACTCTTGAAGACATTGGTGTACGCAAAGACTTTATGAATAAAACCCCCATCGCAAAGGAAGTATCACAAAGAATCAACAACTGGGATCTCATCTTATTAAAAAGCTTTTTTTTTTTTTTTTTTTTTTTTTTTTTTGGTGGGTACCGGGGGGTCGACCTCAGGACCTCGCGCGCCAACAGGCACCCGTGCCGCTGAGCGATATCACCGGCCCCTTTTTCGTATGTGGGATCCGGGAGTTGAACTCGGGCCCTCGCGCTTGCAAGGCAGGCGCTTACGCCGCGGAGCCATCTCACCAGCCCATTAAAAAGCTTTTGCACAGCAAGAGAAACCACCAACAGAGTGAAGAGACAACCCACAACGTGGGGAAAACTGTTTGCCAGCTGTTCCTCAGACAAAGGATTACTATCGAGAACATACAAAGAACTCAAAAAAATCAGACGTCCCAAATTTAAAGACCTAATCCAAAAATGGGCATCTGAGATGAATAAACACTTCTCAGGTGAAGAAATACAAATGGCAAATAAATATATGAAAAACTGTTCAACATCACTAGTCATCCGAGAGATGCAAATGAAAACAACACTGAGATTCCATCTCACCCCACAAAGAATGGCTGTTATCAAGAAGTCAACTAATAACAAATGCTGGAGGGGCTGTGGGGAAAAGGGAACCCTTCTCCACTGTTGGTGGGAGTGTCGACTGGTGCAGCCACTTTGGAAATCCGTGTGGAGACTCCTCAAAAAACTAGGATTGGAGGTCCCATTTGACCCAGCTATTCCCCTTCTGGGTATCTTCCCAGAAGAATTAAAAACATCGTACCACAGCGATATATGTGCACCCATATTTATAGCAACACAATTTGTAATAGCTAGATCGTGGAAACAACCCAAATGCCCATTAACCGAGGAATGGATAAAAAAGATGTGGTATTTCTATACAATGGAGTACTACTCAGCCGTAAAGAAAGATAAACTGGAAACTTTTATAGGTAAATGGATGCAACTCGAGAAAATACTCACAAGCGAAATAAACCGGATGCACATCTGTAAACATCGTATTGTCTCCCTAGTATGAAAATGCAATTTCACTGTGACTATTCCATTCCTTAGTCTTCTATTTTTACCTAGCTTTTACATGGCTTAATCTTATACTGAGTAATATTTTTCTCCAAAAGGTATTTGTACATTCTCTAATGCTTGAGTTTGTTAATACATGAGAATGTTTACTTGTTGTCTTTAAAAATAAATAAATAAATAAAGTTTGGGAGGAAAAAAAATCGAGGAGGAGAGGGCAAAGAGTTGTGATTTGAAAGTCAAAGGAAGAGTGTTTCTTTTTTTTTTAATTTATTTATTTTTTTATTTTTTTTAAAGACAACAAGTAAACATTCTTATGTATTAACAAACTCAAGCATTAGAGAATGTACAAATACCTTTTGGAGAAAAATATTACTCAGTATAAGATTAAGCCATGTAAAAGCTAGGTAAAAATAGAAGACTAAGGAATGCAATAGTCACAGTGAAATTGCATTTTCATACTAGGGAGACAATACGATGTTTACAGATGTGCATCCGGTTTATTTCGCTTGTGAGTATTTTCTCGAGTTGCACCCATTTACCTATAAAAGTTTCCAGTTTATCTTTCTTTATAGCTGAGTAGTACTCCATTGTATAGAAACACCACATCTTTTTTATCCATTCTTCGGTTAATGGGCATTTGGGTTGTTTCCACGATCTAGCTATTACAAATTGTGTTGCTATAAATATGGGTGCACATATATCGCTGTGGTACGATGTTTTTAATTCTTCTGGGAAGATACCCAGAAGGGGAATAGCTGGGTCAAATGGGACCTCCAATCCTAGTTTTTTGAGGAGTCTCCACACTGACTTCCACAGTGGCTGCACCAGTCGACACTCCCACCAACAGTGGAGAAGGGTTCCTTTTTCCCCACAGCCCCTCCAGCATTTGTTATTAGTTGACTTCTTGATAACAGCCATTCTTTGTGGGGTGAGATGGAATCTCAGTGTTGTTTTCATTTGCATCTCTCGGATGACTAGTGATGTTGAACAGTTTTTCATATATTTATTTGCCATTTGTATTTCTTCACCTGAGAAGTGTTTATTCATCTCAGATGCCCATTTTTGGAGTGGGTCTTTAAATTTGGGACGTCTGATTTTTTTGAGTTCTTTGTATGTTCTCGATAGTAATCCTTTGTCTGAGGAACAGCTGGCAAACAGTTTTTCCCACGTTGTGGGTTGTCTCTTCACTCTGTTGGTGGTTTCTCTTGCTGTGCAAAAGCTTTTTAATAAGATGAGATCCCAGTTGTTGATTCTTTGTGATACTTCCTTTGCAATGGGGGTTTTATTCATAAAGTCTTTGCCTACACCAGTGTCTTCAATCCTCCTTGATTTCTTTGTCCATTCCTTTTCTTTTTTCTGCTCTACCAGTGTCAGTCTTCCTTGAAGTCTGTTCCTGCCCTTCTTTTTTCATTCTTCCCTCCTTATGGTACCCTATCTTCATTTACTCCCAACTGTTCAGCAATTGGGTTGCGCTGGTGACCCCCAAATCTACATTTCAAATTCAGACATACTGTATCTCTTTGTATTAGGTTCTTATGCCTCCTGTAACAAATTGCTGCAGATGTGGCTTAAAACAACATAAATGAGCTGGTGTGGTGGTGCGTGCCTATGATCCCAGCACTGAGGGAAGCTGAGGCAGGAAGCTTGCAAGTTTAAGCTTGACCTGGACAACTTAGTGAGAGCCTGTCTCAAAAAAAAAAAAAAAAAAAAAAAAAAAAGAAAGAAAGAAATGAAACAAAACAAAAAAATATATTCTCTTAGAGCGCTGTGAATTCCCCCCCCCCTTTTTTTTTTTTGCCATGCTGAGGACTGAACCCAAGGCTTCACAGGGTAAGCATTCTACCACCAAGCTACACCCTTTTCCTACAGTATTTTCTCAAATCAAGAGTTGATTCCTCTTGGAAGCTCAAAGCAGAAACTGTCCCAGGTGTCTGTCCTTGCTTCCCATGATTGCCAGCAATATTTAGTGCTCCTTGGTTTATAGATGCATCAGTCCAGTCTGTGCCTGTCTTCACGTGGTATTCTTTATGTCTCTCTCTGTCTTCACACTGCCCCTTAATAAGCACACCGGTTGTTGTATTTAGTGCCTACCCTAATCCAATATGACCTTATCTTAATTGACCTTGCTTGATCTGCAAAGACACTATTTCCAAATAAGGTCACAGTCTGAGGTTCCAGGCAGACATGAATTTTAGGGAGAAAGTACTCAACCCATATTTCATATACTTACTTTTCAACTTCGGATGTGAGCAGTCAGCTACCTCCTGGACACCTCCAATTAGATAACTTCCGACAGATTCCTCAGACCCAACACAGCCAAGATGTTCAGATCATCTCCACTGTCCCTAACCCCAGCCAGACCTTCCTTTGATGTCTCAGAGACAGAGCCATTTAAACCAGAAATCTAGGAATCAGTCTTGAAACCTCTCTCTTTCTCATTACCATGTCCAGCCTTTAGCTGAATCTTGCTAATTCTACCTCCCTAAAATTTCTCTGTGTGGCCACGTTTCCAGCTTCATTGTATTGGTTATTTTAAGTTTGGCTGCAAGTAATAGAAACTCTAATGTAAACTGGCTTAGACAATAAGAAAATGCTGTGGTTTATCTAATAGAAAACAACCCAGGACAGTAAGCTTCAGGCTTGGTTCATCCAGTGATGTTTCAGTGACCTGGCTTCTTCCGTCCCTATTCTACTGACCTCCATAGTGGCTTCATTCTAAGACAAGCTGCTTTCATCATTGTCGGATGTTTTCCAGTAGCAGCTGGGATTGTGCTCTCATTATTCACATCTGTGGGGTGGGATGGGGTGGAGAGAGAGGGTAAGGAGCTTTCTTTTGGATTTCTTTTATGGTTTTGGGGTTTTTTTTGGAGAGGGTTATTTTTTGAGATAGGATCTTGCTATGTAGTCTCATCTGGCCTTGAACTTGCTATCTATGAAGCCCAGGCTGGCATTGAACTCACATCCTCCTGCCTCAGCCTCACAAGTGCTGGGATTACAGGTGTACACCATTGCACCCAACTTCCTTCTGGATTTCTAAAGGGCAAGGATGAACCTTCCCAGTAGCCTCCAGTAATCTCAATCTTATGCCTTTACTGCCCCAAATTAACAAAAATTAACATCTTGCCATATTTGCTTCAGATCTTTTTTTAAAAAATCCTAAGATAGGGCCGGTGAGATGGCTCAGCAGCTTAAGCGCCTGCCCGGCAAGCGCGAGGGCCCGAGTTCGACTCCCGGAACCCACATACGAAAAAGGGGCCGGTGATATCGCTCAGCGGCACAGGCGCCTCCTGGCGCGCGAGGTCCTGAGGTCGACCCCCCGGTACCCACAAAAAAAAAAAAAAAAAAAAAAAATCCTAAGATAAAATTGAGGGCTGGGAATATAGATCAGTGGCACAGTGCCTGCCTGGCAATTGTGAGGTTGTGAGTTTGACTCCAGGTACCAAAAAAAAATAAAATAAAATTGAAAGTTCCTTTGTGGTTGACCTCAGTCTTATTCCACTTTTTCCTTCCCCAGAGGCAACCGCTAGCTTGCAGTTGGTACACATTCTTCCCATCTATGTTTGTGTGTGTGCACGTGTGGTATGTGCTTATATGTGCTGGAGATTCAGCCCAGAGCCTCACACATGCTAGGCAAGAGCTCTACCACAGAATTACACCCCCATGTAAAGATATATTTTATAGCCAGGTACATACCTGTAACACCAGCACTTGAGGCTGAGGCAGGCCTGGGCTACACAGTGAGTCTACTCTGAACTACACAGTGAAATCCTGTATCAAAAAAAATTTTTTTTTAACAAAAAAGAGGGCTGGGGAGATAGCTCAGTGCAAAGGTCCTGGGTTCAATTGGTCCTGGGTTAAAAAAAAAAATATATATATATATATATATATATATATATATATATATATATATTTATATATATATATGTGTGTGTGTGTGTGTGTAGTTTTTTGCATTTGTAAAAAAGTACATAAATAATGAAGATGTAAATTGTATATGATATACATAGCACATATACATTCTGAAAAAAATCACTCTTTCTTTCCACATCATATTTTTGAAATTGGTCCATGTGGATACATGTAAGTAATGTTGACTCACTTATGGGCTGTGTAGTATTCCATAGTCTGAATATACTACCTTTTATAATCTTACCTTATATCTTCCATTTATCATAATTTTCTATGCTTTTTGCCCTCCCAACTTCTGATTGAGTTTTTATTTTCTGTTTTTCCTCTGGTGGTTAGAAAAGTATATATTCCCTGATTTGATCATTATACAATGTGTATGGTTGATCAAAACCACAACATATTATACCACATAAATTTGTGGAATTATGTGTCAATATAAGTAAATAAATAAATAAAAGTATATATTCTATTTTAAGTGTTTCAATAATTAAGTCTTAATCTTAAATATATTCAGTTTCTCTCCAAGACTGTAGGCTACGCCCTTGTTCATCCAGATCTCAGCCTTCTGTTTTTTGTTTAGTTTTTCTTTTCTTTTTCTTTTTTGAGACAAGTTTTTGCTATGTAGTTCAGGCCAGCCTTGAACTCACTATATAGCCCAGGGTGGCCTCAAACTCAAGGAGATACTCTTGCCTCAGCCTCCTGCGTGCTGGAATTACAAGTATGTGCCACCACACCCAACAAAATCTTAACCCTCTAACATGTTCCCTTCTTTTCTTCCCTCTTTTTTATTTTATTTTATTTTTTTTTATTTTTTTGACACTGGAGATTGAGCCCAGGGACTTCACATTGAGCTACATCCCCAACTCTTTTATTTTTTATTTTGAGGCAGGGTCTTCCTAAGTCACTAATTTGCCCAGGCTGGGCTCAAACTTGTCATCCTCCTCCCAGAATGCTGGAATTATAGGCATGTGCCATCACTCCTGACTTGTATTCAGTTTTCCTATCTTTTTGAACAGGCTAGAGATTTGACTTTTTTTTTTTTTTTTTTTTTTTTTTTGAGAGAGGGTCTTGCTATGTAGTTGAGGCTGGCCTTGAACTCACTATATGGCCCAAGCTAACCTCGAACTCATAGCAATCCTCCTGTCTCAGCCTCCTGAGTGCTGGGGCCCAGGTATGTACCACCATGCCCAGCTCAGGATTTGACTTTTCTATTCCTACCTTCTATATTAATATCTGTTCTTTTTTTTATTATTAGTGACTAATATTTTTGTGTATATGTATTGAAATGTCACCAATGTACCTCACAAATATGCATAATTGCTGTCAATTAAAAATAAAAACATATTTTAAAATATTTATTTAGCTTTACCAATTTACTTATTTTATTTCTTCTTGCATTTCACTCCTTTCTTCTGAATTTATCTTCCTTGTTAATCCTCTTATTGTTTGTGCAGGAACTTTCTTTTTTTTTTTTTTGTGGGTACCGGGGTGTCGACCTCAGGACCTCGTACGCCAACAGGCACCCGTGCCACTGAGCAATATCACCGGCCCCTTTTTCGTATGTGGGTTCCGGGAGTCGAACTCGGGCCCTCGCGCTTGCAAGGCAGGCGCTTACGCCGCTGAGCCATCTCACTGGCCCTGTGCAGGAACTTTCTTAAACATTCTTGATTCTTTTTTGATCCCCTCCCTTTTCCTTCCTTCCCCCTCCCTCCTTCTCTTGGTCCCCTTCCCATTTGCAAAAGATCTCTCTCCCCATTTACTATTATCTGTCTTTTATTTTGCTCTTTATTTATATTTTGGGTTTCTCATATCAGAGAAACCATGTAATGTTTAAACTTGTGTGTCTGATTTATTTCACTTAATATTATGGTCTCAAGATGCATCCATTTTCCTACAAATGACTCAAGTTTATCCTTCCTTATGGCAGAATAGTACTCTAATGTGTATAAATATCACATTTTCTTTATCCATTCATCTGTTGATGGACATGGGCTGCTTCCAAGATTTAGCTATTATTATGAATGGTGCTGCTATAAATCATAGATATGCATGTGTCACTAATATGATGTCTTTAACTCTTTCGGGAAGATACCAAGAAGGGGAGTAGCTGTGTCCATACTCATTTCCATAGTGGTTATACTAGTTTACATTCCCACCAACAATGTACAAGCCACCCCCAGCCTTGCCAGCATTTGTTATTATTTGATTTCCTGAGGACAGCCATTCTTTCTGGAGTAAGGTACAATCTCAGTGTGTTTTAATATACATTTCTCTAAAGGTGACTGTTTAATCTCTTTATTAAAATTTGTCTTAATAACCTAAATGTCCACATTTTTCATTGCTAGAATTTCTATTTGGTTCTTTTTCAAACCCATTCTTCCTTCTACTATTTTACTCCTGTCATATAAATTCTACTTCTTCCTTTATATATTGGAACATGTATGTGTGTGTGTGGTATCGGAGGACTGAACCCAAGACCTTGCTCTACCACTGACCAGCATCCCTAACCCTTTTTTTTTTTTTTGTGGGTACCAGGGGTCGACCTCAAGACCTCGCGCGCCAACAGGCACCCGTGCCGCTGAGCGATATCACCGGCCCCTTTTTCGTATGTGGGTTCCGGGAGTCGAACTCAGGCCCTCACGCTTGCAAGGCAGGTGCTTACGCCGCTGAGCCATCTCACCGGCCCCATCCCTAACCCTTTTTAAAAATTTTTGTTTTGAGGCAGATTTTCACTAAATTGTCTAGGCAGGTTTGAATTTGCAATCCCCCTGGCCTCAGTCTCCCAAGTTGCTGGGATTACAGGTATGTGCCACTAGGCCCAGTTATTTGAACACTTCAAACACTTATTTTAAACATATTTCAGAAATTGAAACATTTTTTAGGTTGTCCTTTCATCTATAATTCCTTGGTTATAAATTTCCGCATTCACTGCTTCTGTCCTCTCTCTATCGTGGCATTTGCTTCTTTATTGACTTGTTTCTTCAGGGGCAGGGTCTTGGCTCATTCTCTTGATTTTGGACAAATTCCCATAGGGACTGTTTTGTGTTTCTCTAATGTGAGTACTTTCTGTATTTCACCACTTCTGCACAATTTTTACTAATTTCTTGGAAGGGTTCTCAAAGAGCAAGTCTAGTGTGTACTCAGGAGGTACTTCTGACATTGGCACAGAATTGGAGGCCTGGTTTTCTTGCCACAGACTCTGGGTGGGTACCCAGCTCTATTGCTGTGTTCCGTGGCCGGATGGCATAGTTTTTCTCGAACCTGTTTTATCTACAAGACAGCCCTTTTGTTCTTGGCTTTGAGCAGGAAACCTGGTTCTAGCTCATGGGCCTGAGGCCACATCTCCCATCCCCAGAGAGGCATTAAATTCCTGATTCTGATACCCTATGGGACACTGGGCTTCAGCGTATGATAGGTGAGGCCTGAGTATTCTGTGGCTGGTCATGAGAGACCCAACAAGAATTTTTTTAGGTAAACTTTTTATTTAAATTCTAACATTCTGATAAAAAGTGCACAGATCATGAGTGAATAATATGATGAATTTTGTTTTGCTTTTCCCTTCTTTCTTCTCTCCATTCCCCCAAAATACGATGAATTTTTATAAAGTACATATATTTGTACAACTGCCACACAGACCAAGACATACAGCTTTACCAGAAGGCCCGCCTGAAACCTCCTCAGCCCCTGGGGTCGCTATTACCCAAAGGTAACCAATACTCTATTTTCTAACTGGAGAGATTAAATTTTCACCATGTTGTATTTTATATGCATGGAATCATACTACGTGTACTCTTCTGTTTCTTGTGTACGTTTCTGTTTCTGGCTTCTTTTACCATATTTGTGAACTTCATTTGTGTCACTTCATGTGGTTGTTTATTTATTCTCCTCACTGTATAGTATTTTATGAAAATACTGCAGTTTAAAAACCCATTCTAGTTTTGCTAATCACTTAGATATTTCTCCACTTTGGGACTATTAAAACTAGTATTGTTATGAACATGTATTTTTTTGCTAATATATGTTATTTTGAGACTATACCTAGGAATGAAATGTACGTAGGAATGGAATTTCTGGGTCATAAATATGGGTCAGTTTTAGCACATGTTGTCAAGTAATTTTTGAGCATTTACTAGTTTACATTCCCACCCACAGTGCAGAGCAGTATTGGTACCTGTGAGTCACATATTAGAAGGTTCAGAACCAGAGCAGATCTTGTCCCTCAGCACACTGGGTTGAAAATTATTACTGTTCCTTTGCAAGGCAAATGAATTGACTGATGTGAGAACCCCTGGTGTGTATCTTTTCTATTTCACCACGTATAACCGCAAAGTATGTCGGGTTTACTGAGATTTTACCATTAGCTGGGCACTATTCAAAGAGGCCATCTCATTCTCACTGCAGCCCCTCCTATGAGGTAGGTATTATTATTATTCACATGGTTCAGGTGAGGTTGCTGAAACTCAGAAAGACGAAATAATTGTCCCCGTGTCACAGCGCCTGAAGTGACAGAGCTAGAACAGCCTGATGCCAAGGCCTGGGGCTTTGTGCCATACTGAAAATCCATGGTCCTGTATTTTCATTGCAGTGTGAGCTCAGCCTTTTCTAAAAAATAAAATTCTTCAGCCTTCTTAAAGACCTAGAATTTAGAGCTATATATTGTCAGGTATGAATAATTGGACCAGATGAAACTTGTCCAGAGGCAGTTTAAAAGGAAGGTCTTTGCATCAGCAGTTGAAAGCGGGTGAGCAGTAGTCACCTTGAAGAATTCTGTCCCCCAAAGTCTTGCCTCTGTCAGGTGTGTTATGTGTTACAATGGCTCAGTGCTGGCCCATAGTGGCACTCAGCAATACTGACTGTATAGAATTCTAGAAAAATTCACTTTTGTGCTGTTGACCAGGGACCCTGTTGGCTGCCCCCCTGGTTTCTCACCTCTAACCACCAGGGGGAGTACGTCTGTTCTTAGAGCATCCTCATTCCCAGCCCAATCCTGAAAGCAAGTTCCTGGGAGACAAAGGGAAGGGAGGAACTCCACTAGAAAACTCTTCATTTAGGGGGGAAAAATCCATTAGAGTTAGTGTTTTCAGGGTAGGTCCGCAGGCTACCAAGGATGCGTGGTGAAAGTGCAGACTCTGGCTTCTCACCCCAAACCTAGAGAATCAGACTGTCTGAGAGTAGGGCTGGCAATTACACGTCAAACAAATTCTACAGGTGATTTCCTGGCCCAACCCCATGTATGTGGTACTGTATTCAAACTACCTGTGTTCAACGCTGACTTTTGTACATGTTGATATGGCATATATCTAGATGTTCCCCTAAAGCCTCATACACTCCTAGGTGGGGATTTGGGGAGGTGATTGGATCATAGAAACATGATACTGATCAGTGGATTAGTTTACTGAGTTTACAGCTAAGTATGATGTTGGGAGGTGGAGCCTGGTCCGAGGAGGTGGGTCACTGGGGACATGGCCTGGAAGAATATATCTCCCTCCCTCCCCCCTTGATCTCTCTCTCCTTCCCCTGCAAGGCCATGAGCTCCTTCTCCTCTGCCATGCCACCCTACCTTGGAGCCAGCCAACTGTGGACTGAAACCTCTACAAACAATGAGCCAAAATAAACCTCTCCTCCTTAGAGCTGCAAGTGTCCGGTACTGTGTTTCAGTGAGGAGAAAAGTAATTAAAACACATGTTAACAATGTAACCATTAGCAAATCAATTGACCTGCACCTCAGTGTTATTATATGAGGGGACATAAAAACACACCTAACTCTTGGGGTTGCTGTGAGTAATAAATGAATCAATCCATGTGAAGATCCTAGGATGGTGCCTGGTAGTGTCTTAGCACATGTATTTAAAATGTTATTGTTGGGGCTGGTGAGATGGCTCAGCGGCTTAAGCGCCTGCCTGGCAAGCGCGAGGGCCCGAGTTCGACTCCCAGAACCCACATACGAAAAAGGGGCCGGTGATATCACTCAGCGGCACGGGTGCCTGTTGGCGCGTGAGGTCCTGAGGTCGACCCCCCGGTACCCACAAAAAAAAAAAAAATGTTATTGTTACTAAATAATCTTAGGCGGGAGGGAGGTGCAGGGGCAAGAGCTAGGTGAATGGGAATCTGAAGAGGTTTGAGAAGTGATAATTATTTGAGTAAACAGATGTATTTACACATCTGAACATTATACAATGTATCAAAGCATCATGTGGTACCCCATAATTATGTACAATTTTGTGTATCAGTTAAAAATGAAAATAAAGAAATACATAAACAAAAACCGAATAATAAAAGTATGAAGAAATTTGAGATGTATGATTCCAGTTCAGACTGTGCTAACTCTCTCCAGCTATGTAATTTGACGTTCAGCAAATCACATAACTCCTCTGGGCCTCAGTTTCTAGACACATAAAATGAAAGGTGGGACCCACTGGTTTGTAAAATCCCTTCCAGTGCTGATGTTCTACGAAAACTTCACAGAGTTTGAGGCTCCTCGTGAACACACATGTGCATGCACACATACACACATAGGCGTAAATGCACATAGCTTCCTTCCTCTATGTTCCTACAACCCCTGTGCAATTCTACCATCCGCAATCACATCACTATCTCTCTTCCCTGGGTATCTGAGGAGGGCAGGTCTTCATCACAGCCTAGGAGCTGTGCTTACCTGTAGCATGGTTCCGGGATAATAAATATCACTTGTACTGGAAAAAGTAGAAATATAAAATGCGACACCAATGCGAGGAATGAGGATAATTTTTATTCCTAGTTGATCTTTAAGAAAATAGCAGTTAGGAGGGGAAGCAGGCTAGGCCAGGAGTGGCTAGATGTAGACTGGAGACCAAAGAGGGGCATTCTGGAGCAGTGGGCAGACAGAGGCCTGGGTGGTAGGAATGGCTAAAGGGAAGACCAAGCTGGAGCAAGAGCTTGCTATGTGGTTCTGCCAGGCTCCTGCTTCAGGTCATTTTTTATTTTGAGACAGGATCTTACTAAGATACCCAGTCTGGCCTCGAACTTGCTATCCTCTTGCAATGGGCTCCAGTGTAGCTAGGATTTCAGGCATGACCCACCATGCCTGGCTTCAATTCACCTTCTTTTTGTTCTTGGTTTGTTTTCTTGAGAGAAGCAAGAATGGGGTCAGTGCCCAGCCCAGCAACCTGTACATGGTAAGCCTTCAAATAATTTACCCTTATCTAAATAAAATTATAGCATGAAATAATCATTGCATGAGACATGCTGAAAGAAAACATGAAGGTTTGAGGCATTCTACTCATTTTTACAACAAAGTAGACAACTATGAAACAGAAAAGCAAGTTCCTTCTTGTCACAGTGACACATCAGATAATGGTGGATAGGGGATGTAGGCCTGCCAACTTTCAGCCTAGGCCCCTGCCCTGGATCCTACTTTCTCTGACACTTATGGGTGATCAGCAAATGCCCACACGTGGGTATGTTTTCGAACATGCTCATGTCGTCATTCATCTTCGAGTCTGTCCAACTCTGCCACCTCCAGCATGATTCCACCTGGATGCTCCCCGTATATCTGAGATGCAGACACCCAAAACTGAGCTCATTACCTTCTCATGCCTTCTTCCTCCCTTTTGTATTTCCAGCAAACACCACCACCATTTATTTGTCTGTTGTCCAGGTCAGACTCTGGGTGCCACTCTTGACTCCCGCTCCTCTCTCATCCTCCCTGTCATTACCAATGCCTTTCACCCCACCTCCTGCCCTCGTCCACTTCATCCTGTCCTCACTACTGAAGTGTCTTCAGTCCCGGGAGTCATCACTTCCAGGCTTCTGACTGTGGTGGGCTCCTATGCAGTCTCACTACTCTACACTCAATCTCTAGTCCACAGCACCCCAAAATGTCACCTACAGGCTGTTTGTAAAACACTAACCTGGTCAAATACTGACTGACCAAGTGCTTGGTGGTAAGTGAATGATAATGAACAAGACAGACATGGTCTGTCCAAGAGCTGACCAGAGCAGGGTTGATATGGACAGGAAAATGACTAATTACAGTACATCATGATGCGTGCTGAGCCAGGGGAAATAGAGTGAGACCCAAGCACTGGGGAGCGACAGCTGTGGGACACAATGTGTTGAGTGAATTGATATGATTACAGAGTATCCTAATCCTATGTGACTTTGATATTGCCATCCCTCCTGTCTTGTGGGCTTGTGCACTTCATATTGGGAAGATGTCTGTGTACATGTGTACAGTCATGTACACATGACACAGTCATATGCACAGTCATCTGTTAAGACTGGATTCAGCTGTGAGACAACCAAGAGAACCATGGTTTGAACAAGATTGAAGTTTATCTTTCCTCTGACTTAAGGTCCAGGCCTAAGAGGATCAGGGTTTTTGTGTTTTTTAAACAAGGGTGCAAATTCTTCAACCCTCCTCCTATTGAGAAGTCAGGGTCCTTGTCCTTTCTCTTTGGTGGGTTTAGGACTGCTCTGACCAATAGAGGAGATCAAATAGGGTGCAGTAGTGATGCCAAGTGATTTCTGTGGCTCAGTTACAAAAGGCTGGCCGGGTGTGGTGGCACACTCCTGTAATCCCAGCACTTGGGAGTCTGAGGCAGAAGGATCACTGCGAGTTCGAGGACAGCCTGGGCTACATAGTGAGTTCAAGTCCAGCCTGAACTACAGAGCAAGATCCTGTCTCAAAAAAAAAAAAAAAAAAAAAAAAAAAAAAAGGCCATAGTGTCTTGATCATTGGAACTTGCACTCTCAGAGCCCTGCCGGGTGAGATTCTGACTCTCCTAGGTTATCTTGCTGGAGAAGCCACAGGTGGGTGCTCCAGTTGACAGTTCCAGGTGGGCATTTCAGCTGTCACTGCCAAGGTGCCAGACATTTGAGTAAAGCTATTTCAAGCCTTCCAAGCCAACCCATGCACCAGCCACACACTGCCAAATGACCTCAGTCAATGGCACAAGGAGTAAAAAAATCTACCTGAGCCCTGCCTGGCAGTTGTACAAATCATAGCCTTATATACAATGTATTTGCATTGACCACTGTAGTCACAGGGCCATAATCAGTTAAAAAGATGGTTGGGAAATGAAATCTTTATTTTGGGTGGACATTGCCTAGCTGTAAATTAAAGATTATAAATAAAATATTCTATTACTGTAGAGAAAAAGGAATCTTATAATAGGGGAAGTTAGCTGTCTCTGTCATGATATGTGTGTGTGTGTGTGTGTGTGTGTGTGTGTGTGTTTGGTGGGAGGGAGTATCCAGGCAGTAGGTAGGCTTGAACTTGCAGCTTCTGTTTCTAGGCCTGATTCTTTGCCTCCTAACCACATATTGCTGTCACTTGCTCCACCTGGCACCTACTGTGTGGTACCCATAATCCCTTCTGGTAGAGGAGGAGATGCTGGATTTCCCAGTATTGGAAAGACAAGCAGGAGGCTCTAGCCTGGAGCCCTGGGCAACACTTCTAACCTGGCCTGGGAGCACCTGGCCAAGTGGGCCAAGCTAGCAGAAGGATCTCTGGTCTTTGGGAGTAACCTCCTAGCTAGCCAACTTCCTGCTTCTACAAGTGAAACTGGTTCATGTCAATGTCACATCGCATCTTGGGATGGGGAGGTACTCATCTGACCTGCTCATGGACAATGTCTCTCAATGCTGGTGAACAGGCAGCCTGAGTGACACTGGTGAGTCACTGTGGCTCAGCAGTGGTGTGATCTTGTACCAGGTGTTTTCCCTCTTTGAGAATCATTTTCCTTATATGTAAAATGGGGACAATAGGAAGTGCCTCTTAGAATTTTTATGAGTATTAAGTGAAATAATACAGGGAAAGCGCTCATCACAGTGCCTCGTGCATAACAAGCTCTTAACACACATAATGATGATGATGGTGATGATGACAACAATTAAGCCCTGCAGTGCTATCACATCTGCACAACCAATTCAAGGAAACTGTACAAAGAGAAACTACCCAAGAAAATGGAGAAATAGTAATCCTAAGTTCACATATAGTTATTTATGTGATTTTGGGGGAGATTTTAACCTATGTTTTTTCCTAACTATATTTTAAAACTCAAGGAACATAAAACTGGGTCTAGCGGGCCGAGCCTTTACTTTTCTACTGTAAATTTGTACTTTAGCACCATAGTAGCCACCTGTGCATCTCAGTACCTTTCCCTGAGGCATACAGGAAGTACTCTATGTGTTTACCCACTTAGTATGACAAACAGCAAACTGTGTGCACATATGCAAAAGTGGCAAAATGGGATTTTTACCCACCTTATGCTCCATGTAACTTTGTTTTGCATATATATATATATTTTTAATATGCAGGTACTGGGAGTCGAACTCAGGACCTTGCACTTGTCAGGCAGGTGCTTATGCCACTGAGCTATATCACTGGCCCCCTGCATTTTTTTTCACTTTTCCCTTCTTTCCTTTCCCTTCCCCTCTCCCTTGTTCCCCTTCCCATTCGAACATTTCCCTCCTACTTCAAAATACATTTATGTTGTATTGTATATGTTTACCCAAGCATCACAGAGGGTCCAATAGACCCACACCACTCCAGGATTTGTTTTAAAAAGTTTTCTTTTGGGCCGGTGAGATGGCTCAGCGGTGTAAGCGCCTGCCTGGCAAGCGCGAGGGCCCGAGTTTGACTCCCGGAACCCACATACGAAAAAAGGGCCGATGATATTGCTCAGCAGCACAGCGCCTGCTGGCGCACGAGGCCCTGAGGTTGACCCCCGGTACCCACAAAAAAAAAAAAAAGTTTTCTTTTGATTTTCCTGGTAGAATTAGCCAAATACAGTACAACGGCACATGAAAAAACAGATTTGCAAATTTTGGAGGAGGTCAAAAGTGAATCATCAGATTACTCATGCATGGATGATGAAGATGAGCCATTATAGTAAGATACATGCTTTCATAATAGAAGAGTGGTGTGGGTGGATGATGATGATGATGATGATGATGATGATGATGATGACTTTTATGTTGGCCATGCGAGCCAAAGTTCCTGTGACAGCAAAATGGAGCAAGAATCAACTAATACAGACATAGGGAATGCAGACCTCCTTGATTTAGATGGTGAAGGAAACAGCAATGTGAGTACATATTTGACTAGTTGAAATGTTGCAAAATGGCCACACAACCAAATGGAGCAATCCAATGTTAGAACCAAGTCTGAAAATATAGTGAGGGTCTTGGCAGGGGTGAAAGGTATTGGACAGAATGCCAGCATGGCCATTCAGTGTTAGAAATTGTAAGATGAAATGCTACAAGATGCTGTGAAATACACAAAGGCTGAAATGTAAGTAAAACTTTCTGTATGCACCAATAGCCATATTAAAAAATGTATTTATTATGACACTCACTAGCTGAACTGAAAGCATTCATAGGTCTGCTATACTTAGCAGGGATTTCTCATAGTGATCACAAGAATATAAGAAGACTTATGGAAAAATGATGGGTCAAAATATGGCATAAAAATTTATGCCCTTGTAGATGTGAAGACTTATTATGCTTTTAATTTAGACATTTACCCTGGAACTCAGTCACCAGCTTCTTATTCATTTAGTAATAAACCAAATGATGTTGTGAACAGATTTGTTGCTTCCATCTCCCAAACTAATCAGAATGCGACATTTGGCAATTGGTTTGCTAGTTTCCAATTGATGTTACATTTGCTAGCAGAGCACAAGTTGACAAGCACAGGAACTGTACACAGGAACAAAGCAGAAATTCCAAATGAAATGTTGCAATTTCAAAACAGAATTGTATAGTACAATCTTTGGATTTCAGAAAGATATAACATTGGCCTTGTATATGGCAAAGAAAAACAAACTGGTACTGTTGATGTCAACATTTCACCATGATGGAAATATTGATAGGGAAACCTTGACAAAATGGAAACCTGAGATGGGAAAGTACTATAATAAAACCAAAGGTGGAGTAGATGTTGTTGATGAGTTATGTAGCAACTATGATGTCACTTGAAACACAAAGCATTGGCCAATGGTTGTATTTTACTGGATCCTAAACACGTGTAGCATAAATAGTTTACAAAAAAAATAACAAGTGTAAAATATCACAGACAAGTTTTCTTAGAGGACTGAGGCTGGAGCTCATAAGAGACCATTTACAGCAGAGGAAAAACAAAATGTTTCTGCCCAGGGAACTACACAAAAAATTGTGGAGCACACTGGTGAGATGACAGGTGAACGGGCAGGTGCAGCATCACAAAGACCTATTACAACAACAGAAAAACAAAATAGGTGTCAATTGTGCCCTACAAGAAAGTAGAGGAAAACAAAACATACGTGCTATCAGTGTAAGTGATACTTGTGTATGGAACATGCAGTTGTCATGTGTGAAGATTGCCTTGGGTGTGACAGTTAAAGTAAAGCTTATTTCATGGTAGACTTTTTTTTTTTTTTTTTGTGGGTACCAGGGGGACGACCTCAGGACCTCGCGCGCCAACAGGCACCCGTGCCACTGAGCGATATCACCGGCCCCTTTTTCGTATGTGGGTTCCGGGAGTCGAACTCGGGCCCTCGCGCTTGCAAGGCAGGCGCTTACGCTGCTGAGCCATCTCACCGGCCCTTCATGGTAGACTTTTGTTTGCATTTACATTGTAGCTCATGTAGGTTTTTATCTGTGATGTTATCGTTTAGGTTTTATAAGCAAGTAAACAGCTGATATAAAAATGTATATATTTGATATTTTATTTTATTGATGTCTTATTTCCCTGCTAAGTGCATGTTGTACCATATAGTAGGAAGCTCCTGACAAAACAGGAACAGAAGAGAAGTGACAAGACTGCTACATAGGAAAGGAAAGCTAAGCACATGTGCTGTCAGTGTAAGTAAGATGTATACATGGAACATGCAGTTGTCATGTGTGAAGACTGATTTGGGTGTGACAATTGAAGCAAAGCTTATTTTTGTAGTAGAGTTCCATTAGCATTTTCATTATTGTTCATATAGGAATTTATTTCTGATGTTATCTTTTAGGTTTTGTAAGTAAATACATGGCTGATGTGAAAACGTGGATGCTTATTCTAAACACACAATGCATATTAAGAATTTAGTACTTTATTTTATTGATATTTTATGTTCCTTTTAACTACACACTATATAATATAATAAGAACCTGCTGGCAAAACAGCAAGACCACTGAGATGTCAAGTATGTCCTACTAAAAGACCAGAAAAGCAAAACACATGTGCTGTCAGTGTAAGCGATGTGTGTGTATGGAACACGCTGTTGTCATGTGTGCAGAATGCCTTAGGTGTGATAATTGAAGTAAAGATTTTTTTTTGCAAAATGCTATTAGTATTTTCATTGCAGTTCATGTAAGAATTTATTTGTGTTGTTCTTTTTTAGACTTAGTACACCAAAAAAAAGTTGATGTTGAAACTTTTGATGCTCTTTTGTAAACACTCAATAAATATTAAAAATTCAATACTTTATTTTTGTGATATTTTTCCTGTTAAGTACCCATTGTTTAATATAATAAAACTCATAAAATTAAAATTAATAATTCATCAGTAGAAATATTTTAAAGAATAAACGTGGGTCTGACAGACCCATGTTTCTGTACCTTGATGACAAAATTAATGTCTTATGCTCATCCCTATCGCTGTCTGCTTTGCAAGGAGCTGGGTTGGCTGGTGTGCATTGCCTCAGTTACTTTCTGATCCAGCTCTCTAGAAACCTCATGTGTGTGGGAGAATGGAGTGGAGTCTTCCCAGTGTAGATTAAATATTCGAGGGGAGGGTTGAAGAAGTAGCTCAGTGGTAGAGTGCTTATCTAGCATGGATTTGATACCAAGCACTGAAAAAGAAAAAAATATTTGAGAGAAATATCATAAGTGAAAGTTGGACAGAGTATATGTGGGGTGAATGATGGGGGTGAGACACTGGAGAAGAAACTAGAAACTAGAGAAGATTCCTTCAAGCTGATGGCAGAAGAGACAGAGGGAAAGGGATGACTATGTAGATGGCCATGAGTCCCAGCAAAGAGGGGCCCTACTGTGTTTCTGGGGCCAAAGCTTGGACGAGCAAGAAGGGAAAAGCAATGTGATGAGACTGGACAGGTGGAAACTTGGCCCCCAGGAGTCCTGAGACTTCACACCTGGCATGGATGTAGCAAAGAAATTCACCACACCAGAAGCAAAGGACCTCTCCATGGTAACCCAGGTGTGCGTTAATAACTAGGACAGTGGACACCTCAGTGATACCAATCAGGGGCAAATGGGATAGAGGCCGAATTACTACATCCCTACCTTAGTGACATTTGGACAAAATCATGCTGGAGAGGAAAGGGGAACCCAAAACTGACTGATATTAAACTGGGTTACACAACAGTTAGCATCTACTTCCTATATCCTGTAGTTCAGGACAGAGTCATTCCTGCTACTCTTATGTCAAGTACCATGTGATTCATCACATGAAGCTATGGAGTTTGAGTCATAAACCTGGGACTGAATTCCAGCTGTATGACCCAAGCTATGTGACTTAACCTCTCTGCCCCTCTGCTGCTCAGTTTCCTTCGCTATAACAGGGTGTTTTTTTGGTTCTGTTTCGTTGTGTTTTCTGGTGCTGGGGAGGTCCTCTACCTCTAAGCTACACCACAATATAGGAATTCTAGTATCAACCTAATACAGTTGGTAGGAGGATTTGAATGAAGCACTGGAAAGTCAGTATCTGTTGGTTTTGTTACACAAATGAGGACCAGAGAGGTAAAATGAGTTGCCCAAAATCACACAGGAAGTAATAGAGCCCTGGGCCCCTGATTTCGGGCTCACATGCTGAGAGAGGTCAGGAAGGCCGGAGAAGCCCAAATATCTTGACAGAATTGGAGCTGGAGATTTTCTTCCCAGGTTTCAGGTCTTTTTGTAGGCTTTTATGCGTGACTCCAAAACCCAAAGAATGCCTTCCCTACAGCTTCCCCCCTGCCCTAGAAGATCTGAGTTCAAAGGAGGCACAGGATACCTGGGTGGAGCTGGTTTGCAAGACATGACCTGTCGTTGCTCAGACCTGGGGATTTACCATTCCTGACTTTGCAAGTTCCTCATTGTGTGATTTTGGGCAGCTGCCCGGAGCATCACAGTTTCCTATGGTGTGAGCCTCTGCCCTTCTCCCTACCTTCCTGCCAGTCTCAGTACCTTGCTTACACTCTTGTGGAATTTTACCTTTTGGATTCTGGAGTCTAAAAGTCAGAACTTTTATCCCCTGCTTCCAACCAGGAAAACACTTTGCTTAGCATAAATCAGTGGTTCTCACAGGGGTATGGGATGGGTGGTGGGTTGTGGATTTGTCCCTAGCGGACACTTGGCAATAGATGTTTGTGATTGTTGTGATGGGGGTAGAGGTGCTACTAACATCTAGTGAGTAGAGATGCCACTAAACCCACACTGTGGAATTATCTGGTCCCCTGTAGAATTATCTGGCCCCAAATGCCAATGAGCTGAGGTTAAAATTGAAGTTGAGAAACCGTGGCCTAAAAAGATAGAGCTCTGCCCCATTTTCAAAGTTCTCCAGGGAGACTACGTTCTCTTCCATTACCTTAAAACTCTGGTAACCAGAAACATCTAACCTCTTTCATTTATATTGTTATTTTAGAACATTTCCCCCCCTCTAGCCTAGAGGGAGATAGAAAATAAATTCCTCAATCCCACCTTCTTCTTGGGCTGACCGGCATTTTCTCCCTCACTATTGATTTCTTTCTCTTCCACATTTCCTGCCAGCACTCAAATCCAGGGGACCAAGGGCTCAGTTCTTGTTTCTTGGATTTGGGAAGGACCAGTGACTTTTTTCTGTGAAGAAGCAGACAGGGGGAGCTAGGAGATGAATTGCAGAGTGTGTTGGGGGCCAACGACTGACCTGGATGAGCAGGGAACTCACCAAATGATTAATATTCTTTTTTTCCTTCTTTCCTTCCTTGCTTCCTTCCTCCTCCTCTTCCTCCTTCTTCCTCTCAATCTCTCTCTTTCTCTCTCTCTCTCTCTCTCTCTCTCTCTCTCTCTCAGTGCTGAGTGCAAAGGATTGAATCCAGGGTCTCCACACATATCACTCATTAATACATATTTTGAGCCAGATGTGGTCCATGCCTGTAGCTACTTTGGAGGCTGAGGCAGGAAGATCATAAGTTTGAGTCCAGCCTGGGCAACTTAGGAAGACCCTGTCTTGAAATAAGAAATAAAAAGGCCTAGAGATGTAGCTTAGTGCAGGTCAAACATGAGGCACTGGGTTCAAACCCCAGTACTACAAAAATAAAAAATAAAAATAAATAAAATCAATATCTATTTGAACAATGAGGTACAGGTAATTTCTTCTTGCCACCAATTCCTGGCTGCCTTTGCTTGGCAAAAAGAGAAGAAAGTTTCCAGAGGCCTCTATCTTCCAAGGGGCCTCCTCCCTGACTGCAGAGGGAGATATAGAATGCCAGCCTTATGATAGCTTCTACGTCCTTGGAAAGAGATAATTTTTTTTTTTTGTGGGTACCGGGGGTCGACCTCAGGACCTCACACGCCAGCAGGCGCCCGTGCCGCTGAGCGATATCACCGGGGCTTTTTTCGTATGTGGGTTCTGGGAGTCGAACTCGGGCCCTCGCGCTTGCCAGGCAGGCGCTTACGCCGCTGAGCCATCTCACCGGCCCGAAAGAGGTAATTTGAATTGTCAGATTGAGAATTTCTAGTATCTTCTTCCTGAAGTGGCATAGTGACCATGAATTCAGTCTTGGACTTAGATGCCCAGAGCTGTGTGACCCTGGACATGTTGCTTAACGTCTCTATGCTTTGATTTCTTCATCTGCGTAATGGCTTTTATCTCATGGAGTTGTATGGTTACTTGAGTTAATAAATACTGTATATAAAGTACTCAGAAAAGTGCCTGACACATAGTAAGTGATTCATTAATAATAGGTATAATTATCTCTCCCAAACCCAACCCTCTTCCTATCTTGTTGAAAAGCACCATTGTCCAAGCCAAAATCCTAATCACTAACCAATTGCCCTCAATACTACCTCCTTAATCTCTCTCCCATCCATCACCTTATCATAGCCCCTATGCCTCTCCGTACAGATGTTCATGGCCATCCTAACACACTGCATCCACGAGGGCCAGCAAGAGGTTTGAGGAATCTTGAGGAACTCTGATGTTTTTAGCGAGGAGAGAACTGCACATTGGCTGCAATGGAGCATCAGCTTCCTGAGAGCTAAGGGGGAAGGGGAGTGGTCCCAGTGGTTGGCGTGGGATGCTATTTAGAAGGGGATTTTTTTTTTCTTTTTTGTGGGTACCAGGGGTCGACCTCAGGACCTCACGTGCCAGGAGGCGCCTGTGCCGCTGAGCGATATCATCGGCCCTTTCTTCGTATGTGGGTTCCGGGAGTCGAACTCAGGACCTCGCGCTTGCCAGGCAGGTGCTTATGCCGCTGAGCCATCTCACCGGCCCTTAGGAGGGGATTAGAGAAGGCAATCAGTGCAGTGAGGGCTGGTCTGGTCTTGGCCCTGAGTTGGCATGGTATGCATGCATGCATGCTGCTGCTGCACCCAGATTGTGTTTATTTGAGAGACTGAAGGGAAGGTGTTGATGGAGATAATGGGAGTAGACCCCCACCTCCTGCCACCAAACTATAGCTTGCAAATATTTTCAGTAATTCCCAAGGTCGGAAACTGCAAAGTTGTAAAGTAAGATAAGATGTTTTGGCATGTGAGGCCTTAAACAGCATGCACCGAGGAGGGACTGGAGGGTGTGAGACCTGTCTCTATCAATCTCTGACATGGTGATCGAAATTCATGTCATCCTGGAACCTGGAGGAAATCTAAGTCATGAATCATCCACTATGGCATCTTGAGAAAAATATGCTTGGTACGATGTATGTTTGAAGAGAATGCCCAGGACAGATGGAAGACCTAAAAACCTATTTAGTTTGGAACATTTTAACAGAAGCCTCATTGCAACCTAAGTGTGTAGCCCGTCTCAGTTCATTCTAGATAGTGATGAGGCTCCTTCTGGGAGCTGCTGCTTCCATCCTTTCTTTCTCAGTGTCCTTTTCTCTTCCAGCTCCTTCCTCCGTCCTTGTCAGGCAGCAAGTGGCATGCCTGGGCGTCAGGAACAGATGGAACTGAAGCTCTTGCTGTGGGCCAGAAATAGCTTTGCAAATATCTAGCTGTGGGGGCTTGATTTTGTCCCTATCTCTCCCTGTGCTTGCTTCTTCAATTTCTTCCTCAAGGCTTGTGATCACAGTGTCCATAGACGAGCGTGGTTGACAGGTACGTCTCATTGCCCTCCTGGTCTTCTTAATTCTGCTAGTCACTCTCCCCGATAGGAGATATTGTCTAGGGCAGTGGTGGCGAACCTATGGCATGTGTGCTGCAGCCAGCTGTTTGTTATCATTGAAAGTTCTAAAAGGTTTGCCATTACTGGTCTAGGGGGACAAACCACCTAAATTGATCTGCAATACTGGGCAGCCTGGCCAATTACTACCTCCACCTGTTTCCCATTTCTACTACTGGGTTTTCTGGAATGTGCTGGTGGCCACACCCTCTGCCTTCTGTGTTGCCTTTGTGAGGGAGGAGAGGGTAGGTAAGGAGAGGAGGTACCTTCCAGAGATCTTGCAAAAGCTGGCAGGCTGGGACTCTCGGGATCTTCTTCCTTCCTAGAGGAACAGCTTAGTAGGAAAGCAGCTTCTCTTCAGAAGCCTTGGGGCTGCAGCCTGGTACCCCAGCCTGTAGTCATGCACACTCTTGCCATCCACATTACCTATGGGGTGCTACAGGCCTTTGGGGAGCTGGCCTTGCTGGTATAGAAATATTCTGTTTGGGTCTGGGGCTCCATGCTTGTTTCTTAGCCAGTACACCCTCTGTCCTGCCAGTGCCAACTGTTGTATGTCCAGGGCCACAGAGAAGATGATCTTCCTGAACGTCATGTTCAGGGTAAGGGGACTGTTTCCTCCTCACCCAGTGGAACTGCTTTGTCCAGGCTGTGTCTTTAACTGCAAGGCATTCTTTATGACTTGCACTAGATTTGGCTACTTTTCAGGGCAGCCTGCTGTCCTTTCCTGGTCCACTGCGATGAAGAAGGACTGGGATGCAGCTGTCTTCCTGCTGGTCAGTGCCTGGGCAATGCAGGCCCCAGTGGTGTGGCCCAGGCTCACCACTGCCTGGTAGTGAGAAGCAGCCAGGTCAAGGTAGCAACAAACCTGAGCTCCAACGAGGCAATGCTACCCAGTGAAAAATCCTGCCACCTTGCTTGATCCTTGGGGGAGAACTCGGAATGTACATGGGAAACCCTGCTTCCTCCTGAAGACATTATTTCAACAGACATTGTGTAGTGAAGTGATTAAGAACAAGACCTCAGGAACCAGACTGTCTGGGTTCAAATCCCAGCCCTGCTACTTTTCCAGCTGCATAACCTTGGACAAGTTGCTTAACCTCTCTGGACTCCAGTTTCTTTACCCGAAAAATCAGCATAGTGGTAGATTCTATGCCTAGAGATTTGCTTTGCCTTGCTAGCTGGTCCACTCAGAATGGTGGAATCCTTGGTCACATCCTCCTGTGCTGGCTCTGATGGCTGTTAGTGGCCAAGTCCCCACAAACCTTCCTTCCTAGTTGCTCCTATCTCTACACTTCTGGTCCCTATGTCATCTTCTTGTTTCGGGCTGGCATTGTCACTTCCCGGGACTACTGTTGCTGAACCTGCCAAGCACCTCTCTGCCAGCACTGCCCCTCCCTCCATGCCAACCTGTGCCTGCCTCCTGGCCCACTCTCTGTGAACTAAGCACTTGAAGCTCCTCAGCATCCAGCCTCTTCCATGAGGCAGCCTGGGCTTCCCTTTCCAGCCTGATCACCCACTCCTTTTCAGAGAAGCCCTCCATTCTGGCCAGCCTGGGACCCTCACAGGCTCTCACATCTCCCACCTTTTGCCTCTGCCTCGTCCCAAGGAGCTCTGACTTGGGAGGCTTCAGAGTTCAACCAAGTTCAAATCCTGCCCTGTCACTTGCTGGCTGTATGACCTTGGGCAGGCTGCCCTGGTGCTTTGGGGATAGTTTTCTTATGCATAAACAGGGTTTATTTAAAGGATTAAACAAGATAGTACAAGTAAAGTGCCAGGCACACAATACTCTTCAACAAGCAGTAGACGTTATGATTATCACCTAAATTCTGAACTGGGGATATAGCTCAGTGGTAGAGCACCTTATTAGCATGTGTGAGGCCTTGAGTTCAATCGCCAGCACTGGGAGAAAAAAAAAACCTCTACTTTTAGGTGCTCATATCTACCCTTTTTCTGTAACGCCTTCCTTCTGCTGCCCTGGTCCTTTTCTCCTCAGAGCCTCCATGAGGACTCTTGAGAATTAGTCATGCTTGGATTTGTGACTTCCCTTTCAACTTCTCCTTCACTGTGGTCTTGAGCAGTTTTTAAATCTTGAGAGCTTGGGGAGTGCAGCTACTCTGTATACCTTTGACATAGGATACGGTCTTCCTCTATCAGGGGTTGTCGTCCTCTTCCACTGAGGAGGCAGGTTTGGAGGGACGCACATGGAGCAGTGAGAGAGGAAGGGGACACCTGCCTAGCCAGCCAGATCAGCCAAATCAACCCTGGTGATCAATGGGGTGACAGATGTCACAGCCAGGTCACCCTCACGTCCAGCAGTTATTTAAATCTGTCCTGCTGTGTAACGTTGCATGTGGCTCTGATTGGCCGTTTTTTTTTGTTTTTTTTTTTTGTGGGTACCAGGGGTCGACCTCAGGACCTCGCGCGCCAGCAGGCGCCCGTGCAGCTGAGCGATATCACCGGCCCTTTTTTTGTATGTGGGTTCTGGGAGTCGAACTCGGGCCCTCGCGCTTGCCAGGCAGGCGCTTATGGCGCTGAGCCATCTCACCGGCCCTGATTGGCCTTTTTATCTCAGGCTGAGGAGTAGTGATTTGTTTTGCAGGAGGAGGACACAAATTCCGCTTCCAGCTTAGCACTTTGCATGGAATAGGAGCCTGGCTCCTATATACTGATTTGATTAATTTTGGTATGTTTAGCTAGAATTAGGAGTGCATCCAGACAGGGCTACCCTGAGGCATGTCAATAAGCCAGAAGAGATAACTATTCTTTCACATATTTCCACAACTTGGGCTAATTTCCAATGAGATTTTAACAACTAAGGAAGTTCTTTCTAAGGTCTAATTTGAGTCCTGCTTGTTGCAGTTGAAGCTGAACCCGTTCTCTTTGGGTCTCAAGTTACTGATGCCTAGGTCCTCAAAAGTAAGAGGGGCAATATCTAGCATAACTGGAGGTGTGAACCTCCTGTCACCCAGCCCTCCTATTCTTAAATATATTCCCTAGAAAAATTTTTTGCACTATTAGCCCATGAAAATATGTTTTAAAATTGGATGATTTGAGGTCAAGTGTGGTGATACACTCCTGTAATCCTAGCACTTGGGAGACCAAGGCAGGAGAATCATTGTGATTCAAGGGCATCCTGGGCTACATAATGAGTTCAAGGCCAGCTTGGACTACACAGCAAGACTCTGCCTATAAATAAATAAATAACAAACATCTGATTCAGAACAGTGGTTGCTGCTGGATGAGGAGGGTAAACAGGGTGTTGCTAAGTGTTCAGACTGAGATTGAATGATGCTTTTTTTCTTTATTTCTGAATAGCCTACCCTTTTGTATCTGAATTATTGTGATTTATATTGTTTTGAAGAGAGGATATGGTCTAAATGATTTACTGATGCTGTGTGGGAAATCAGGAGACCATACTGATGCCTCTTTCTTTTTTTTTTTTTTTATATATGGGTACCGGGAGTCAAACTCAGGACCTCGTGCTTGCCAGCAGGCGCTTGTACCACTGAGCAATATCACCGGCCCTGTTTTCCTTTATGTGAGTTCCGGGAGTCGAACTCAGGACCTCGTGCTTGCTGGGCAGGTTCTTATGCTGCTGAGCTATCTCACCGGCCCTGATGCCTCTTTCTTTGGATTTATGGAACTTACTTGTAGAGATAATGAGACCTGAGTTCTTTTCTCTTTCTATTTTTGGTGCTGGGTATTGAGCCCAGGGCTTTGCACAAGCTAAGTGTGTATTCTACCACTGAGCTATACCCCCAATCTCTAGGCCTGAGTGTTAATCTTGCCTCTGGCACTATTTAGGTATGTAGCCTTGACCAATTTCTTTATTGTCTTAAGTCTCAATTCCCCACTTATACAGAAGGAAAACAATCTCCAGTTTGCAGGGCTGTTGGTGGGATTAAAATGGAAGTGGTCCATAAGGTACCTTGCCCTGTGCTTTGCACATAGTGGCAACGTAGCACATGTCCCGCCTTCCTCATGCTCATTATCAGACCTTCTCCTGGCCACCTCTTGTTCCCAGGGGTCTTAGCCAACACTTGTCCTCATCTTGGATCAGGAATCTCTTCTGCAGGAGCAGCCACTTTTCTTATAATTTAGACATCGTATCCATGGAAATAGTTCATGGAAATAATTAATCTATTCTGTCAATAAATATATTAATTCTTTCAATAGCTGTTAGCTATCCCATTGCAATCTCAACAGTGTGCTTGGCATGGGGGTGGGGGACATGGAGGAAGAAATAGGAATAAAACTGGTCTTGAAATGTCACGGTTAAAAATGGTTAGAAATACCATACACATTCAAAATGATAAACGTGGTAACAGAGACAAGTGGAATGAGCTGATTTCAATGAGGGGAGGATAAACCTTTCATGAAGGAGTCGAAAAGCAGCTTCACAGAGGAGCCAAAAAGGGGAATGGACTCTAAAGATTCAGCAGACCCCCCCAGATTAGCAAATGGGGAAGAATGTTTCTAACTGAAGGGTAATCTCAGCACTCAGGAGGCTGAGGCAGAAGGATCGCCATGAGTTCAAGGTCAGCCTGGGCTACACAGTGAATTCAAGGCCAGCCTGAACTACACAGCAAGACCCTGTCTCAAAAAACAAACAAAACAAGACCAAGAAAACAAATCAAACTGAGGGGTGGTATATACACAGACATGTGATATATTCAGTGAGAAATAAGGCATTTCCACTGCTGCTGTATGGAAAGGACCCTTTGGGTTATGCTAGGAAGCCTGGAGTCCATTCCCTAGGCAAACTGTAGCTCTCAGGCCAAATGTGTCCCACCACCTGTTTTTGTAAGTAAAGTTTTATTGGCGCACAGCCATGCCCATTCATTTATGTATTGTTTGTGGCTGCTTTTGTATGGCTGTTTTGAACAGCTGAGACAGAGACCATCTGGTCTGAAAAGCCTAAGCTATTTACTATCAGGCCCTCTATGGAAAAATTTGCTGACCCATGTGCTAGGCCATTGGGAGCCTTTTAAGAAATCCAAACCAGGAAGTGATATGATCATATTTTTATTTTAGAAGGATCAGTCTGACAGCCACATGGAGAAAGCATTGGAGAGGATGCTGTGGAAGCAGGTGATATGGCTGTTGTAGTTGCCTAGACAAGAGCTAAAAAGGCCTGAAAAGAGGCAATGGCGGGCCAGTGAGATAGCTCAGCAGCATAAGTGCCTGCCTGGCAAGTGCGAGGTCCTGAGTTCAACTCCTGGAACTCACATATAGGAAAAAAAAAAAGGGCTGGTGATATCGCTCAGTGGCACAAGTGCTTGGCAAGAGGGAGGTCCTGAGGTCGACTCCTGGTACCCACAAAAAAAAACCCCAGCTATCAGACAGATTTGCAATCCCATGGGCTTTTTAAAAGGCAGATTTGTTTATTTTCCATTTATTTATTAATTTATTTAGCTCTCTGCTGGCAATTGAATGGAGGGATCAAACTGAGGGCCTTGTTCGTGCTAGGCAAGCACTCTACTACTGGGCTACATCTCAGTGTAGCCTTGCTTATTTTCCATTCTTGTTTTGTTTGAGACAGGGTGGTGCTATGTTGCCCAGACTGGCCTTTAACTCTTGAGCTCAAGGGATCTTCCTGCCTCAACCTCTGAAGTAACCAGGACTACAGGCCCATCCTTCATCCCCACCCCCCTTTGTACTGGGGATTGAACTCAGGGCCTTGCATTGAGCAATATCTCCAACCCTTTTTAAATTTTGAGACAGGCTAAAACTTGTAATCCTCCTGCCTCAGCCTCACAGAGTGCTCAGATTACAGGTGTGCACCACCATGCCCGGCTTCCATTGTTTTTGGAGGGTCATAGTATGGTAGCTTACCACAAAACATGTATTATTTTGCATGCTTTAGATTTACCTTTTCTTCTAAGCTTCACAGTAACTCTGTGACACACCGGTATATATTATTACCCCTATTTTACAGATGAAGAAATGGAGGTTCAGAAAAATTAATAATAACTAACATTTGTTAAGGACCTATTGTGTTTCAAGTACCTAGAAAATTGCTTTGAATGAATTTGCTTATTTCATACTCTCACAGCCATTACCCCCATTTTATAGATGAGGAAATTGAGGTTGAGAGAGGCTAAGGAGCATGCTGGCAGCCACTACAGCCAAGTGTCCTCTTTGTGTGGCCCCAAAGCCCAGGTACTTTGCACACCACATGACTCCCAGCATGCAGCCCAGTGAAGTGGGCAGGTACTCTGGGCTCTGCTATTTCTTAGCTATGCGGCCTTGGGCAAATTGCTTGGCTTTCTTAAACCTGGTTTCTAATCTGTAAAATGGGGATAATAGCAGCAACTCCCTATTAGAGTAATGTGGAGATTAAACAAGACAATGCATGTGAAAAAGTTAGCACAGGTCTGACATATACTAAGGGGTCAATTGACTCAAGAGATTTTTATTACTATGTTTCTTTCTGAGAGGGTGTCTCAGTTAATGTCAAATTGCCTTAGGAATCTTAGAAAAATTGGCTTTTCTGTAGCCACCTGGGCTCTTTCTTTCTTTCTTTCTTTCTTTCTTTCTTTCTATTTTTTTTTTTTTTTTATATTAAGACAGGGTCTCGCTTTGTAGTGCAGGCTGGCCTTGAACTCTTGGTGATCCTCCTGCCTCAGCCTCCGGAGTGCTGGGATTACAGCCATGCATCACCATGTTCTGCTCACCTGGGCTATTTTATATGGACACTATCCTAGTATTTTTCTGTGAGGGGAAAAGAGGTACTTTATTTTTGTTGTTTGTTTTGTTCTTGGGGCTGCAGACAGGACCCAAGCCCCATGTATGTTAAGCGAGTGCTCTACCACTGAGCTACATCTCCAGCCCTTGTTTTTACTTTAATGTATGGCTTTTGGGAAGTAAAAAGCTAGAACCAAGTGACCAGGGGCCAGAGTCACTGTATCAGTATGAGAGTTGCCCTGGAGTTTCAGTCTTGTCTGGTGTCTGAAACTTGTGGTTCAGGAAAAAGGAGCTCTTAGGAACACTACGTGCTACCCTGAAAGTTCCATAGGTGTGTACACATAAATAAAAGAGTTGTTTATACATATCTTCATTCCATTGCCATGGTGTGAGGAAAAGAATACTGTATGGACTTTGGAGTCTTGGGGGGTCTTGGTTTGAATCCTAAGTCTGTTACAGACTGTGTACAAGTCACAAAACTTTTGGTGTTTTATTTCCACAGCTGTGAGTTGGGAAAGATAAAGCTAACAGCAACAGATCGCTATGTGCTGGGCACTATTCTTTTTATGTATTAACTCATTTAATTAAAATTTTAAAAATAATTTTAAAGCAATTTTAGGTTCATAGCAAAATTGAATGTGAAGTACAGAGAGCTGTGGACATAATTTTTCAATTATTTTGGGTAACAGAGTGGGACTGCTGGATTGTGTGGTAAGAAGATTTCAGTTTTATACAAAACTGTCTTTCAAAGTAGCTGTGCTCTTTTGCACTCCCACCAGCAATGAGTAGGAGTTCCTTGTTGCTCTACATTCTCCCCAGCATTTGGAGTTGTGGGTATTTTGGATTTGCACCCCCCGCCATGGAACCCAAGCCTCAAGCATGCGAGGCAAGCCTCTTAAGGCCACAAGGGTTCTGTCAGATCAAGCATTTGAGGACCTGTTTCCACCCCAAAATGGGGTGTGCATTTTGATAGTGTCACCTTGACCATGGCAGGCAGTATCTGCTCTGGAGTGGACCAAGGCCATGTGTGTGCCTCTGCAGAACCATTCTGGGAAGAGGTGACCATCAAGACTCAATTGCTCTTTGTGGACAGCGCTACCTTGAGCACAAGTAGAGTCCAGTGGCTGCCTTACACCGAGCTTCTCCACATTCACTATGACCCTGGTGTTTGCCCCAGGCAGTTTCACTCAGCACCTTTCCGGCATGTCCAGCAGCCTTCAGTGGCCAGCGTAGAAAGGACCTCTAGACACGGCCTTCGGACCCTGAGACAAGGGAGCCCACCGCGGACCACCTCCCCGGGCAGCGCCGCGTGCCCGCGTGGCCCACGGCTGGCCGCGTTCCCGGCGCTGTCGGGCCGGCCGGCGTTTATCCCCGGAGCCGCCAGCAGGGAGCTCCATTTCGGCTCGGCTCGCGCGGTCGCGGGGGGCGGCGCTGCGCTGCGCCGCGCTGCGCTCTAGCCCCGACCGGGCCGGGGCTGCTGGATGCCGCGTCTCCGCTCCTGTTGCCTGCCGGGCGGGCTCCGGCGGCCGGTGAGTAAGGGGCGGCGCGGACGGCCGCTCGGTGGCGGGCCGCGCCAGGCGGGCGGCGGGGCGAGCTGCGGCTGGCCGGCGGGCCGGGCGGGAGGCGGGGGCCGCCGGCGCCTCTTCCTCCCCTGCACCCTGGAAGCGGCGGCCCGGACTCCCGGCTCCGGTCCCTGGCGGCGCCTCAGGGCTCGACAGCCGGGGGTGGGGGCCGACTCGGAGGGGCGGGGAGGGAAGGCACCGGTTCCCTGTGGCCGGCCTGAGGGGCGCCGGAGGCGGGACACGATGGCCTTCGGCGGGGGGATATTCGGGGCTCAAAGGACCCCAGCTGGCCCTGATCTGCGGAATAGGGGCTGCAGCCTTGGGGCTGGGGGGCTTCCCGGGGCCAGGTCCGGGGCCCCCAGTTGAAGCGAGAGAGCGAGGCGCTGAGGAAGGCAGCGGGGAAGGCGAGCACCTCCACCGAGCCCTTTATCCCTCCCAGCGGCCTTCACCCTTTCACTGCCAGGCCGACAGCGAGCTCCTCTCAAAGGAGCAGCTGCTAGACAGCTGGCAAAACAATGGAGACCCCGCTCCCCGGGCCCCCTTCCCCGTGGGACAGAAGATGGAGGGTGGACGAACGCAGGCTTGGGGGATTATTAAGGAATGCAGGCTGTCCTCTGTGACTGGCTGTTCACCTCACCTTTCCCTGCAGGGGGTGGGGTGTGTGTGGGAAGGTCGGACAGCCTGCCCCAGGCCTCTGGGAGAGACCGCTCCGACGCTCCGCCCTACTAACCTGTCATGCCAGTTGTTTCGCCAGTGGAAGGGGAGGTGGTAGGGTCAGCTGCCCCCGCCCCTGTCGGTGCCAGGGAAACACACAGCTTTGTACCACGCCTGGTGAGGAGTGGGTTATGCTCTTGCCTGAGATAAGGCCTGCAGGGACGCACCACACATTGGGGCTTTGTTTTGGGGGTGGAGGTGAGGGTGTTGCCCTGTTCCAATGCACATGTATCTTGCTGATTAGTTGGAAAGACTGCTGCCAAAATGAGCCAGAGATGGGGGAAAGCAGGGAGGAAGACAAGCAGTTTGTTTTCTAGTTGGTACTCATTTTGCCTGGTCACTTGGCCAACAGGGCATGTGTTTGGTGGTGGCCTTGTAGTTTGGGTTTGGGGAGGGCAGAGAGGCTGCTTCTTGAGGAACTCTAGCTAAGACCTTTGTGTCCTCAAATGGTCCCCCAAAATGATAGAATTGGGTTCCTACCCCTTTCACTTTGCCAGTGACTTGGGCATGTTTGGGTCTTGTCTCTTGGTGTCCTTGGCATGTCTGAGGCTGAGGTGGCCCTGTAAATGTCCTGATGGCAAGGGCACTGTAGAAAGCATGTATGTATGCACTGCAGCTGTATTGGGAGGGTACGGTCACTCCAGTGACGAAAGGCAAAATCACCTTGCAGAAACACTCACTCTAGAGGACCTTGAATCAAGCTGCCTTGCCTTATCCTTACCAGATCTGGAGCCCTTTTCTTGAGCAGGTTGGTGTCCTGTTGTCGTGGCAATGAGCCTGGCCTAATGTTCCCCACCTTTTCTGATTGGGAGCTACTTTCTATTTGGGGATGTTGAAAGTTGCTCTCCTGAGGTCTCTGGCTTCCTGACAAGCCTTGTTGGCTCTTTGTCAAAGGCCTGCCACCTCCTCAGCTTCCCCTCTGTCCTTTTGTGATGAGGCTTTCCAGGAAACATCCTCCTGCTCGCTGGACATGACTTGCCTGGTTATATATAGCCTAGGGTGGAGGTGTACTTGTTCATTTGGGATTGAAGACACTGGGAATGGGGCCTCAATTCCAGGAAGACAATGGCTTTGGGGTGAGCTGTTACATTGGGGGAATTAGGGGAATGAGAAGGGGTGGAGGGTGAGAGTGGGAGGGATCATAGGCTGATGGTCATTTCCTTTGGGAGCTTTGAACTTTGGACAGTTGATGACCAGGTACATGGCAGCTCTGGGTATCTAGTTTGTTTAATCTCCCCTTGCCTGGCTCAGGTGCCAGGGTGTGTATCTAAGGGCTTCCTTCCCTGCCCCAGGTTCTCCTCAGAAGCCCTCATACGGATTATGCCCTTCCTGACCCCTGCTTGCTGTTAGCCCCACTCCAACCTGTTACCTGGAGCCTGCTTCATTGGCCCTGCTTCTGGCTGCTCATGGCAGGGGAGGGGGTGGCATATGTTTTCAGAAGTAGGGCCTGAAGACTCTGGGGTCCCCAGAGGCAGGAACCTGAAGCTGGACTAGGTGGAGTAGAACTGGGGCTTTTGTGAAAGGGAGATCCCACCCTAATGGGGTGGAGCAGGGAATCCTTGAGACACCCGGAAGCTCGATCCAGACTTGATGTGTCACAGGTGTCCAGGGCAACAGGGTTGTTCCTGCTACTTCAAAACAGAGGTCTCACCTGGAGTGGATGCCATAGACAGGAACCAGAACATCCATGTAAGATGGGTCATGTTGTTGGCCCGGGGTCCCAGACCTTTTCTGGGTGTGATGGTAAAGCTGAGGGGCTGGGGCCTGGTTTAATTTAAAGATTTGATGGAACCCAGTGTGTACTGTGATTGATAGGTTGGTTCCCTCAACCAGGGAACCAGGGTAGGGGCTTGATGGAGAGTTTTTAAGTTCTGCTTTGGGCTAGGCCCTGGGGTACTTTAAGATCTGCACCCTACAACCCCACCCCAGCACCATTTCCTTTTCTTTTTACCCCCAGTTTTTTTCGTTTTTTTGGAGGTAGCCTGAATTAGAGGGTGAGTTGGTGGGAAGTAGGAGTAGATTGGTAGGGGTGGGGCAAAGACCTGGCCAGCCTCCACTTCCTCCATTCCCCTCACTTCCCTGTCCATTGTGGAGGGAGGAATTGTGTGGCTTGTAAATTACCTACATTCCCTTGACATTTGGTTTAAAGTCAGTCAGCAGTTTAAGGTGTTGGACTATTGATTTTACAGGGTCTAGGCCGATTCTCTTTGCGAGTACTTCATCATCACTTACAAGGGATTATTTTTCTTATTATCTGGTATTCAGAGCTGTTGGATGATGGTTTCAAGGTCGCACAGCACCTCGGAGGCAGAGCATGATTAGAATCTGCAGTTTGTGGTAGAGCAGAATACCTCTCCTGCAAAGGGTTGGGGCCAGGCCAGCTCTTTGGGGCCTTGGAGATTTATAGTTGATATAGCGGAGGCTCCAGAAGAGAGGAGACTTGCTCAAGGTCACACAGAAGGGGGCAAATGGCTTGGGCAGCTGTGGCACACCTAGGTTGCAGGCAGGCCCCACTTGGGGCTGAAGCTGCACCTGGAAGAGCTGGAGGGTCCCGCAGGGCTGCGGGCATTCTCCCGCTCTCATCCTCTCGGGGCCGCAGCCTGCTGAGTTCCAGGAGAGATGCAGTCTGTAGAGGGAGGTGCCTCGGGGCTGGGGCTGCCTTCCGCCGGGCCTCGGGGAAATGCTGAGGGTTGCCGGGCTCCTGGCGCTGCGGCGGGCAGGCCGGTTGGTGTCATGTGAGAAGTGTGCAGCCAGAGCAAGCGAGCACACCTGGAGCCAGATAAGCTCTGTGTGACCTGGCTGCGAGTCACGCGGTGCTGCGGAGCTCACTGGAGCTCACTGGAACCGGCCGGTGGGAGCAGGCTCTGCGGCGACCCGCCACGCCTCCTGGGCTATACCCCAGCCAGGTGCTGTGCGACCCCGTGAGGCCGCTTTGCTATCCCTGATGAGGGCCTGGAGGGGCCTCAGGCTCTAGGGAATGGCTGCTCTGAGAGGTCGGAGGCCAAGGGAGAGAGGCCGGCTCTCTTGGGAAAGTATTTCCTTTGTATTTATTTATGAGTGTGGTCTGGGGGTGGGGGTGCAGGACTGACCCAAGTATCCACCCGGCAGCCAACTCTGGGCGCCCTTGTCCTGGGATGCTAATGTTGTAGTTTCCATTTCCTGGGGTTTTTGCTTTGCCAGCTGCAGGGTGACCCATTTAAATCTGTCCCTACTTAAAGCCACGGGACAACAGTGAGTCTCCTAACCAGGTCCCCCAAATGACTGGAACGTTTTCAGGACGGGAAGGCAAGCCAAGCCTTATACTGACGATTACAGCAAACCTTTATAAACCTTGTTTATAACTTTACTGCTCATGGATTGCTTACTACTTTGTCAAAACCTTTCTTTTTTCTTCCTTCTGTCCTCTTTATTTCTTTCTTCTCTCTCCCCCCTCCTTTCCTTTCCTATCTTTTGTTTTCTTTCTTTCTATCTGTCTGTCTGTCTATCCATCTATCTTTAAGATAGTAACATGTGCTGGGAAAACATTGAATCATTAGGAAATGTTTCCTGTAGCCCCCTACTCCCCAGAGATAACCAAATAAAGTTTTGTTTTTGGTACTGGGGAATGAACCCAGGGCCTTCACATTGAGTTACACCTATTTTGAAATAGGGTCTTGCAAAATTGCCCAGGGTGAGCTCAAACTTGCTATCTTCCTGCCTCAGCCTCCCAGAGTGCTCAGATTACAGGCCTGCGTCCACTTGCCTCCTCAGATAAATTTTTGTAATGGCTCTTTCCAGACTATTTTAAAAGCTTATCTCATAAGTAATGCATTATATATTTATAGTTAAATACATTATATTAAAATATCATTTAATATAAATATTAAGTTTTTTTTCTCTGGGAAATAAAGAGCACATAGAAGAGTAGAGGAAAAATTGCAATAATCCCACTAGTCAGATACACACACCTACCAGCTGAATAGTCTCATTATAAAAAATTAAAATCATCTAGATAAACCAGAAACCTGGTTTAACTTTTTAAAATCTCAATCTCCTCCCCAGAGCAAAGATTTTTCTATGGATGTGCAATTTTTTTTTTTTTTTTTTTTGTGGGTACCAGGGGTCAACCTCAGGACCTTGCGCGCCAGCGGGCACCCGTGCCGCTGAGCGATATCACCGGCCCTTTTTTCGTATATGGGTTCCGGGAGTCGAACTCGGGCCCTCGCGCTTGCCAGGCAGGTGCTTATGCCGCTGAGCCATCTCACCGGCCCTCCCTCATTCTTTCTAATAACTGCTCAGTTGTCCTGTAAGTTAGCTGTTTCCCTAGTAATTCACACTCACATTTATAAGTTTGCTATTATAAACAATGCTTCAAAGATTAGCTATATTTACTGGGTGAATATATGATAGATGACCTATAAATGGAATGCCTAGTCAAAGAACATGTACAAAATATTTTCGTAGACATTACCAATTTACCTCTCTAAAAGATTACTCCACTGCTTGATTTGGCAGCACATACAGTAAAACTGGAGTGGTATAGGGAAGATTAGCATGGCCCCTGTGGAGGGATGACAGGCAAATTCATGAAGCATTCCTTATTTTTATAGTAATGACCATCTGACTTTCCTGCTGCTAAAAAACAAACAAGCAAACAAAAAAACACATGCTAGTTTTTATTCCCACCAACATATGAGTCCCTGCTCCCCATTCCCTAATTGATTGATGATATTCATCTTGATGGTTTTTACTAAACGGCTAAGTAAAAGACAACATATGCCTCTTTCACATGTCCACAAGTATTACTGAGGCTGAATACCTGTTCATGTTTTGTTAGCCATTTGTATGACCAAATCTATACATTGGCTGGCTGTACCCTTGGTAATAGCTGTAGGGGGCTTCAAGCCAGTATGATACAGCTTGGCTATATGCTTACTGAATTGGCTTCACTGCTTTGGGCTTTACTTTCCATATACAAAGGTCTGGACTTATTTTCTTTTTTTTTTTTTTTTTTTTTTTTGTGGGTACCGGGGGTCGACCTCAGGACCTCGCACGCCAGCAGGCGCCCGTGCCGCTGAGCGATATCACCGGCCCTTTTTTCGTATGTGGGTTCCGGGAGTCAAACTCAGGCCCTCGCGCTTGCCAGGCAGGCACTTACGCCACTGAGCCGTCTCACCGGCCCCTGGACTTATTTTCATATACTTGTGTTGATGGTCTTTTGTGTACTTTCTTTTCTGCCATTACCATATTCCCATTTAGGTGGCAGAGAATATGCCTTGCTACTGTCAGCTACTCTTCTTGAGAGCCTACCATGGGCTAGGAATTGTAACAAAGATATATATATATTTTTTTTTCATTCAATCCTCATTCCTTATGTGGTAAGTACTGTTATTATCTCCATTTTATAGATGAGAAAATGGAGACATGCCGTGTCTTTAAGTGAATTGCCCAAGACTCCATAGCATTGGTATTAATTCAGATTTGTTTCCAGGTTTGTGTGCATGCAAAGCCTGAGCTCGCTCTTTCACTAGGCTTGTTTACCTTTACATCCCTTACATATAGTAGGTGCTTGATAGATACATATTTTTTCTTAACATTTTAGCACAAAAGATTTGCAAACATTCAGAGACATTAAAGAATTTTACAGCCAATATTTCTACCTAATAGCTTTAACAATTATTTTCCTGTCCTGGCTTTATTATATTTTAATGCCTTGATCCATCCATCAAGCTATCTTAAATTTTTGACAAATTTAAGTAATTGAAAGTAAATTGCAGGGCCGGTGAGATAGCTCAGCGGCATAAGCACCTGCCCGGCAAGCACGAGGTCCTGAGTTCGACTGCCGGTACCCACATACAAAAAAAGGGCTGGTGATATTGCTCAGCGGCCCGGGCGCCTGCTGGCGCGCAAGGTCCTGAGTTCAACCCCCAGTACCTACAAAAAAAAAAAAAAAGAAAGTAAATTGCAGCCATCAGTAAACTTCACCCCACATTCTTTGGCATATATATCATTAACTAGAGTTCACTATTTGTTTACAGTTCTTTTTTCTTTTGAGTAAATATTTATACTAAAAAAATGCACAAATCTTATGTACACTATTTGATGACAGTTGGCAAATGAATGTACTTGTCAACTCAAATCCGTATCAACATCATCCCAGAAAGTTCCTTCATGCCCTTTCTCACGCATTCTCCAAGGGTAACCACTGCCCTGATATTTTTCACCATATGTTAATTTCACCTGTGCTAGATCTTCATATAAATAGAATCATACTTCATAGAAATAGAATCGTGCTAGAATCATAAATAGACTATATACTTTTTGTCATTATATTTCCCTTGCGTTTCAAATAATGTTTTTGGGATTCATTCTTGTTGCTGTGTATATCAAGTTGTTTCATTTTGTTGCCAAGTGGTATTTCGTGGCCTAAATCTGTAAATTGTTTATTTATTCTCTCACGATTGGATAGACAGATATGTATTTGAGTTGAGTGGTCTTGCCTTCAAGATGCTCTCTGTCTCGAAGAGATAGAGCAGCTGAATTCACAGATTGTGCTTTGTTTGGCTTTGAAGATAAGATGTTCAAAATAATTTAAGAACATGTCATAATTTACTTACATACTTTTCCTTTGCTTGAAATTAGGAAAGGCTTCCTGGAATAGGAGGAGGAGAGAAAGGCAGAGGAAGAGGTCAGAAAGTCTAAAGGCTACCTTTAGTGAAGAGTGAAGAGTAAGAGAGGAAAGGGAGGTGGATGGCACTGCAGCCTGGAATGAAGATCGGGGAGGTGGTGGTTTCAGAGCTGGTGGAGACTTTGGACCTGAGGACAGGAGATGTTAGCAGGTTCAAGGTCTACACAAAGGTGATGGAGCCCAGCTCTCTAGTTAATTGAGGGTTGAGCCTAGGAGAAGCAGCAGCTGCAGCTGTTTTGCAGATCTTGTCCCACAGGGAAGGGGGCTGCAGGAATCATATAGCCAGACCTGGTGGGATGGGGATGGCAGTGGGGAAGGGGTGTCTTGTAAACTGTGCAGATAACAGTGGCAAGACGGGTGGTGAGGGAAGAGCAACATTGCTCAGTCTCTGAAGGCCCCAGGGTTGTGATGAGGATACTTTTGGCAGAAAGTTAATAACTAACCTGTGTCCAGGAAAACTTGGATAGTTGGAATTTTGGAGCTAGAAGAGGCCTAGATCATCTTGTTCAACCTTGAGCAAAATGACAGGTAAGGTCCCCCAGTGATTTGTTCGCAGATCCAGGGCTAGATACCTGATCGCCTAAAATTTCCAGCGAGTACCACTCCCTGTGCTGCTGCTGTGATTGTTGTTCCTGCCTACCACAGTGACAGTGAAGGACAAGCTTTTGTTGAGACAAGAATTTATGTAAAATTTCTTCTGAGAGATTTTCTAGCTCAAAGATTCTAGAATTCTGGGAGATGTTTTCCACTGATATTGCTCAGCTATCTAACATCCAGCAAACGACCACAGTTGGGTAAGGATTGCAAAATGAGAATTGGGAGTCTTGGTGGGAAAGCACAGTAAGCAGTTGGGTTCTCAGTGATTGGGCTAAGGCTGCCATACTCTCGTTTGTTCCGTCTAAATCCCCAAGCCACCCTCCCCCGCCCTTTTTCCCTGATAGTTACCTCTGGATCCATCTTCTAAACCAGTCCTTTAAGACAGTATAGGTAGTAACCAGCCAAAGATCCCATGTCCTGATATATGATCTGTTTGTACCATGTTTCCTGAACATGCAGGAGAAGAGAGAGACTCCCTATCAAAGCAGGGCTCTGAAGAGCGGAGATGGGCTGTCAGGTACTCTCCCATTCCAACTCAGTCCAGACCCAGCTGGCCAAGACTACCCCTGGCTATACAAGGCTTTTGGACTTTAGACTTCCTGTCTTTAATTCCCAAGGACTATTCATGGAGCATTTACAGCCAACAACTTCAGAGGGAACTTTGTTTTACCAAGTACAATCTGGAGTCAGAGAAGGAAAGAGGGCCTGGTGATATAGCTCAGCAGCATAAGTGCCTGCCTGGCAAGCGCGAGGTCCTGAGTTCGACTCCTGGTACCCGCATATAAAAAAAAAAAAGAAGAGGGAAAGAGGTTCTTACTACATCTACAAGGAGCTAGTGCCCTGGCCAGAGTTCCCACCTCTTTGGATGTGCTCAACAACTAAAGAATTCTTCAGGATTGCACTGTTCAGTCTGATAGTTCCATGAGGCTGTTGAATACTTGAAATGTAGTTAATCTGAATTGCAAGGTGCTTTAAGTGTAAAATATACACTGTTAAATACTTGCTATAGAAAATTGAATGTAGAATATTTTATGAAAAAAAATTTTATGTAGATTACATGTTGAGATGATAGTATTTTGGATATATTGCATTAAGTAGAATATATTATTAAAGGGTTTTTTTGGGTTTTTTTTTTTGATTGTTTTATGCTTTGAGACAGGTTCTTGCCATTCTGGCCAGGCTGGCCTCAAACTTGCAGTCTTTCTGCCTCATTCCTCCCTGCGTGTGCCACTGTACCTGGCTTTACTCATATCTTTTTATCATCCTTTTTGATGGCTACTAAATAATTTGAAATTACATATAAGATTTGAATTAGGGCCGGTGAGATAGCTCAGCGGCATAAGCGCCTGCCTGGCAAGCGTGAGATCCTGAGTTCGACTCCCAGTACCCACATACAAAAAAAGGGCCGGTGATATCGCTCAGTGGCAGGGGCACCTGCTGGCGCGCGAGGTCCTGAGTTCGACCCCCAGTACCCACAAAAAAAAAAAAAAAAAAAAAGATTTGAATTATATTTCTTGTGGACAGTGCTGCTCTAGAAAAAAAGATGTGTTGGGCTACTAGGAACCACAAGGGTCAGGGTTCTGAGCAGAGGGGAAGCAATTAGCCAGTGCACAGGGCCCCTTGGAAATCCTGGCCTTAATGCCTTCCTAGGCATTATACATGGGTTGCAGAGTCCCTCTAAGTGGAATGGGGATCCTGGAGGGCCCTGCTTGGTTGTAGGCGTGGGGTGCACAGAGAGGAAATGCCTTTCCAGGGCCTGGCAAGAGGCTATTGCTGGAAGGTGTAAGCTTATAGGTCCTGTGTCTGGAATTCAGATGAGGAAGTTTTCATGGACAGAGAAAACATTACAGTTAATTTCTTCCTTTTTTTTTTTTTTTTTTTTTTTAAATGTGGGTACCAGGAGTTGAACTCAGGACTTCGCGCTTGCCAGGCAGGTGCTTATGTCGCTGAGCTATCTCACCAGCCCTTGTTTTTGTTTTTGAGACAGGGTTTCACTATGTAGTCTGGGCTGCACTTGAACTCACTATATAGCCCAGGCTGGCCTCGGACTTGCAGGCAACCCTCCTGCCTCAGCCTCCCAAGTGTTGGGATTACAGGCATGTGCCACCATGCCCAACCTACAGTTAATTTCTAATTAGATGGTATGACCTACTACTTCTTGTTTCCTGCTGGTTAGAAAAAGAAAGGCACTCTGAACTCTATTCCCAGTCCTACCCTTAATGGAGTGAGTGCAAGTTAGGGTAGGTTGGCACCCTAGTTACACATATTCTGGAGCTGGCGTTTTCACACAGGCAGCCACAGCTTTCTTCCTGAGGCTATATTTAGGTGTTGATCTGGGGAAAAGGATATGATTTTTTCAGGATCCTGTTTATCCAGCAGACCCCGCCCCACCCCCACCTCACAGCTGTCTATCCTCTGTTCACTCTGGAACTTCCCCTTCCTTCCCTCCCTGCTTCACTTTGGGCACCCAGGCTCTAGAAAGGATAGAGTATTTGCTATTGAAACTCAGCACATCCACCTATTTGCTGGGTAACACCTAACATATCTTTAACTTTCTTTCTTTTTTTTTTTTTTTGTGGGTACCGGGGGGTCGACCTCAGGACCTCGTGCGCCAACAGGCACCCGTGCCACTGAGCGATATCACCGGCCCCTTTTTCGTATGTGGGATCCGGGAGTCGAACTCGGGCCCTTGCGCTTGCAAGGCAGGCGCTTACGCCGCTGAGCCATCTCACCGGCCCATATCTTTAACTTTCTGAGCTCCATTTTTCTTGTTTGTAAAGATAATGATACCTACCTAGCAGGAATGCCATGAAGGTCCAGTGGATAGTGTGTATGACGTGCCTGACACCAGACCTGGCAAGGGAAAGCCATAACATAAATGTTGTATCCTCCAAGGTCTTCAGTGAAGCAGTGGATAAGGCTGCTGTTCTGGGGATGACAGGTGCAGGAAGGAGCCTGGACTTGGCTGTTGGGAGGTGATGATGCACAGAGTCCCTTCCCTTTGCCTCTTGTGTTTGAATCTCAAGTTGGATTCCAGGATGGCTTGATGCTTCCTCTTGCCAACAGATCAGGCCTCTCCAGGCACACCTAAGCCTTGGTCTAAAGGATTAAATTAACTGAGATAAATATGTATAAAGCATAGTGCCTGGTACATAACTAGCACTCAGTGAGGGGTGGCTGGTTTATTAGTTGGTTATGTTTGGAATGAAGACACAGGAAGAGGGTCTGCTGAAATAATCTCTCTGTGGTTCTATTTGCAGCAGCAAGGTAGGATCCAAAGGCCTTGTGCTAAGCACCCATAATCCTCTGGGGGTGCCACCCCTAAAAGCAGCACCCCCACCATGTTTAATCTAATGAAGAAAGATAAGGACAAAGATGGTGGGCGGAAGGAGAAGAAGGAGAAAAAGGAGAAGAAGGAGCGGATGTCAGCAGCAGAGCTGAGGAGCCTGGAGGAGATGAGCCTACGCCGTGGCTTCTTCAACCTAAACCGCTCCTCCAAACGTGAGTCCAAGACACGACTGGAAATCTCCAACCCCATCCCCATCAAAGTGGCCAGTGGCTCTGACCTGCACCTGACTGACATTGACTCCGACAGCAATCGAGGCAGCATCATCCTGGACTCAGGCCACTTAAGCACAGCCAGCTCGAGTGATGACCTCAAGGGAGAGGAAGGCAGCTTCCGGGGCTCTGTGCTGCAGCGGGCAGCCAAGTTTGGCTCGCTGGCCAAGCAGAACTCACAGATGATTGTCAAGCGCTTTTCCTTCTCCCAACGTAGCCGGGATGAGAGTGCCTCAGAAACCTCAACCCCCTCAGAGCACTCTGCTGCCCCATCACCACAGGTGGAGGTGAGGACTCTAGAGGGACAGCTGACACAGCACCCTGGCTCAGGCATCCCTCGCCCAGGGCCCCGATCTCGAGTCCCTGAGCTGGTGACTAAAAGGTTCCCAGCTGACCTGCGCCTTCCCCCCGTAGTCCCACCACCACCCCCTCCCCCCCGGGAGCTGGAGCTGCAACGAAGACCCACCGGAGACTTTGGCTTCTCCCTTCGGCGCACAACCATGCTTGATCGGGGACCTGAGGGCCAGGCCTATCGGCGGGTGGTTCACTTTGCTGAGCCTGGTGCAGGCACCAAGGACCTGGCCCTGGGGCTGGTGCCAGGAGATCGACTGGTGGAGATTAATAGGCACAATGTGGAGAGCAAATCCAGGGATGAGATTGTAGAGATGATCCGGCAGTCTGGAGACAGTGTATGGCTTAAGGTACAGCCTATCCCAGAGCTCAGCGAGCTGAGCAGGAGCTGGCTGCGGAGCAGCGAGGGACACCGCAGGGAGCCAGCTGATGTGAGTGCTTCCCTGGGTACCAGGGCTAAATAGGGATCAGGAACATGGGTATCTCCTGCTGTTGCACATAGATGGGTGACTGGGGGTCCCCAAGAGCTGTGGTTAGAACTGAGTGAGCATGAAGTGGGGAAGCCATGCCACGTCCTGGGCCTGTAATAAGGAACAACCTTAGGAGAGGGTGCCCCATATCAGATGTTCATTAAAGGAGTCACACCTGTGAACCTGAAACTTGTCAAGGAGCTGAGAAGTCATGAAGGTTCACTGGGGTTGAGTTCTCAGAAGTTCACCCAGCCTTCCTGATTTGATGTCTTCCTCCAATACTCCGATGGGTTGACTTAATTGAATTCAGCATAGTGCCTTTTTCAAGGATGTTGGGGAAGACCAGGTTCAACCTGAACTTTAGCTGCATCCTTGGAGCCCTCAGGAGGGGTTTGATGTTGGTGGGTAATTGCTGTGAAAGTGTTCGGCTTCATGATACAAAGATGGGTTAGGGATTTGGTCATCATATTACCTGAGCCCTAAATTGGGCATGTAGGCTAATGTGTCATTTTTAGATATGACAGACAATATGGACACTAAAATATAGGATTTCCATGTTACTCTTTAGATCTCAGAGGTGAAAAAAAAGACAAATGATTTCAAATCAGAGCTGTCATAGAACATCTTGGGTGTAGAGCCATTGTCATTATGGTTTTGGGGGAGATGACCTCCTCCAGGGATTCCTCTTGTTCCTACATGAGCGAGGTAGTGAATACCAAGTGAAGTTTCAGAGATAGCAGGGGCTATCATGGAGGATCTTGTGAATCATGGCTGGAGTTTGTATTTTATCCCAGTGAAATGGGACCATTGAAAAGTTTGAAGGAGAAAAGTGACAGTCTGATTTATAAAAATCATTATGCTCCAAGAAGAAAAAACATGGTTCTGCGAAAGCAACAGAGATCAAACCTACAGAGTATGTCCTGACTCTCCCTGACATCCCAGCTGTGATCCTGTTCACACAAAACTTCCATAGGAGAGATTTAGAGCAGGTATAGAGGCAGGTCTATATGGTGAATCAAGACCTCTAACCCCAGGGGTGTTTTGAGAGGAGAGGACGTAGTTTGGAATGTCCTGCCTAGTGACAGCATAAGAAAGATGCGTTGACCTCTGGCCACTCTTCCTCCCAGCTGTGGGTTTTACAACTGTCCGATCTGGGCTCTGCACCAGTACACAGCCTGGCTGGGACCTTTCAGCACTAAATGATGAGCCAGATGTATCAAAGTCAGAAAGGGGAGGAAGTGCTAAGGAAGCAGGCAGAGTCTGGCTTTCAGCTGTTTCCTAGGGAGGGGAAGTACTCAGGATTACTGCTCAACCTACAAGAATATTGGGCCTGGAGGGGTCAAACTATGGCAGGATGTTCTGGACTTGGGTTCTAGGCCTTCCTTTACCTCAGGGCTAGATGGCTTTTGCAGCTTCACGACCAGGAGGGATAGTGAGCATGAGGGAGCCTGTGTAGAATCCAAGAAGGACCTGGACTCATTCATGCCATACACATACATTAAGCACCTACTGTCTGTTAGCCATCAAGCTGGGCTGAACTCAGGGAATCACAACTTAGAGAGGGAAGAAAAAGGGAGGGACGTTATCTCAGAACCAGAAGTCATAATATGCTGCTATATCTGTCTAGTTTCTCCCAGGCTAACATTGCTTTTAATAGATAGAATGTTTTTTCTTAAAGTATGAATCCCCCAGGATATTGTTTTCAGTTCCCTACTGAACTATCAAGGTTCTGTATATCTGAGGCCCTAGCATCTCAGATGCTATTTAATGTTCTCTTTATAGCATAGGGATCCTCCTGGCATCTCACATTTCCTAGCCACTTTCCCTTCCCAACTAGCTGCTGCTATCCCATCCCCTGGAAAGTGGATAGTTTAGCTTTGGAGGTGCTGATGGAGTCTTTGTTACAGCTGGTATCCCTGAAATGCTGGCTTGCTCTAGTCCCCATGGGGCAAGCCTAGATGGTACCCAGAGGATTTCTCCCCCAGGCCTTAGCCTGGCAGATCTGGCAGGGAACATAGGAGAAAACCACATCCTGTGTGCCTCCTGGAGTAATCTGGTAGCACGTGACACATAGGGCTGAGAGAAGCCCTGTACCTTTTCCCATGTGGATAGTGGTAGGGACTTACGCCATCAGCATAGAGGAGCCTGGTGAGCCCAGCATTTCCAGATTCCTTGGTCAGACCCTGGGAGCTGGGGGGGAGGGGGAGGTCGTTGCAACCTTTCCTGCAGCCCTCAGCCTCTGTCTCCTCCTCCTCTTCCTCCTACTCAACTCCTGCTCCTGTCTTGGCATCAGTTTTAATCCCAGGCCCATGCCAAGAACAGTCTTCCCACCTCCTCCAGCTCCTGGGCGGGGTACCCTGACAAGATGAGCCCCACAGGGACAGCTCCCATTTGCCACCCCGCCTGTCAGACCATCCATCAACTGTGTCCACACGCCGCCTGTCCCTAGGGAGTTCTGAGGGAGCTAACTAGCCATCTGTTGTCTCCTGCACACAGATGGGGGCTAGGGCTCTGTGGCTCTTCTCCATGGCCTATTCTGAAGTCCCCCACAAGAGACACCCCTCGGGTTTCCCTCTCGCATGGTATATGCAGGATGCTTGGCTCACACCTTCTTTATGTGTCCCTGTAGTTTCTAGATGAGGTTCCATGGGGAGTAGAGGTCAGCCTCAGTGGTAGGATAAACTTGCGGCCTGACAGAAGTCACTCAGCAGTCCTGAGAGAAGCAGCTTGTTCTTCTACCATTCATCCTTCCATCTACCTACCCATTAAATAAACATTTGTTGAGCACTTACTATGTACTAGGTCCTAGGGTCCAGCAGTGAAGCTTACATTGCCCCAGCCCTGAGGAATGCATAGTCCAGTAAAAGACCGTGACAGTGCCCTTAGAACAGCTTAGTGACAGGGGCCAGTACAGGGTACAGGGGAGCACAGAAGAAGGGCTTCAAGTATAGTCTTGGATCATCAAAAGCCAACATCTGTGTAGAAGAGGAGTAATGGGAGGAAAGAGGAAAGGGGAAACTATGATTATACTCATGTGGAGGTCCAGGAGTTAGAGAGAAATGGCACATTTTAGTAGCACTCTGACACACTGTGTGGGATAATGCGAGGGGAATGAATGCTGAGAGAAGCAGCAAGAGAAGGAAGCAGAGGCCAGGCCACCTAGCTCCCTGTGAGCCATGCTGAGAATATGAACTTTAACCCAAGGGCAATGAAGACATTTCACCAAGGTGTAACAGGAAGAATGTAGAGAATTTGGGGACTTCTGGAGAATCCTTGGGGGCATAGCTGGGGTTGTAGTGGGAAGATTCATGGTGAAACTCTTCGGGTAGTCCTAGTAGAGTGGATGGAGGTCTCAACCTGGGTAGAAGCAGTGTTGTTGGACAGAGTATCAGATGTCAGCAACCGAGGTGGGCACTCAGTCTTGGTGACTGACTGGTGTGAGAGCTTAGGGTGACTAGAGGTCAAGTGTAACCGCTAGCTGGAGGGGAAGATGCTTCTTCTTTCTTAGATGCCAGGTGTTCCCTGAGTCTGATGAGGTTAGAGGAGGTATTGGTAGAGATCAGGATCTTAAAACCAAGCCAGCGGGCCAGTGAGATGGCTCAGTGGCATACGCGCCTGCCTGGTAAGCACGAGGGCCCGAGTTCAACTCCCTGAACCCACATACAAAAAAAGGGCCGGTGATATCGCTCAGCGGCACGGGCGCCTGCTGTCGCACGAGGTCCTGAGGTCGACCCCCGGTACCCGCAAAAAAAAAAAAAAAAAAAAAAAAAAACCAAGCCAGATCAAAGACCCCTCCAGTTCTATGAGAAACCATATTGTTTCCAGGTCTGCCAGGCTGGCTTCTGAGTGGGAAAGTCAAGGTCCAGAGGCTGGGCTGGGTCTAAGATCCACGAGAGAAGGAGGCAGCCCCTTCTATTTGTATGCTCAGTGGGCCACCGTAGGGGACAAATAAATTGTCCAGGCATGTAGGATGCTTCTGACGGGTTTAGAAAAGCCTACCTGCCTGAGCCCTGGCCAAATGTGGTTGTCCCCAGTGATAAAGAGCCAGAGGAACTGGCCTATATGGGTCCTCTCCACAGAAAGGACTGCTTCCCTGCCTTTGAGGATGTGGTAGGAGGGGACAAAGGATTTTCTTTTCTTTTTTTTTTTATTTTTAGACAGGGTCTCGCTATATAGTTCAGGCTGGCCTTAAACTTACTATGTAGCCCAGGCTGGCCTCAAATCCATGGCGATCCTCCTGCCTCAGCCTCCCAAGTGCTGGGCTTACAGGTGTGCACCACCACAACTGGCCATGGGATTTTAAAGGAAAGTCTCACTCCCTCCAAGTCAAACCTAGTGTCTTGTAGGACCCTGGGGTTTGTAGTCAAAGGCTTTAGGGCTGTCAGTTTCCTTAAAAGCCTATCATTTCTATCTAAACTATTTCCACCCTTGGGGCAATCTGGGAGGGGCAGGTAACAGTGAAAAGACCATGGGTTTGGGAGCCAGTAATACCTAGGTTTGGGTTTTACCAAAATTACCAAACTTTTCTGAGCCTCTGTGTACTAATTCCCTCAATAAACACTGAAATCAACTTAAGGACCAGCCACTGTGCTGGACAGTGGGGGATTAAAATAAAATATAATCTTTCCTTGAGGGAGCCAAGTAGCATAGCTGCTATCACAGAAGTCTGTACAGGTGCGTGGAGCAGGAAGGAAGAAGCAGCCGGTTCTGCCCTGTGGAAGAGATGGCAATCAGGAAAAGCCTCCTAGTATAGGTGACCCTTGATCACCATGAAATGGACGTGTTTTCTCCTCCCAGAGTTTGAACAGGTTAAATTGGAAAAGGACACACGCCCAACTAACTCCCGGTGAGTTATCTAAGAAGGATAGAATTGGAGGCTAAAAGAAGACTTACTCTTATTCTTTTTTTTTTTTTTTTTTTTTTGTGGGTACCGGGGGGTCGACCTCAGGACCTCGCGCGCCAGCAGGCGCCCGTGCCGCTGAGCGATATCACCGGCCCTTTTTTCGTATGTGAGTTCCGGGAGTCGAACTCGGGCCCTCGCACTTGCCAGGCAGGCGCTTTACGCCACTGAGCCATCTCACCGGCCCTACTCTTCTTATTCTGTGTACTATACTTTGTAGGTTTTAATAAAACAAGCGTGTTTAGAGAGTAGGCAAGATCACTTATGATCGGGTCACTTTGGCAAGTGGTAAAATGCTCAGGAAGATTAGTACTCTTCCCCTGGCTTGGACTGTGAAGCCGTCCGGGGAAGGTAATTTTGCAGCTCCCTGGTGCTCTCTGTCCTTGCTCTTGGTAAGGGTTTTTGTCCAATGGGGACTCCAGATGCTTTTGTATAAACTTTCTCTTCAGCTCTATCCTTTGTGACAGTCAGCCTAAGGAGAAGAGGGGACGCTGAGTGCTCTCTACCCTTTTCCAGGTTTTTGGAGCCGAGCAAGCTTGGTCATCAACGGCCCTGTACGAGACTTGGCCAGTTGAGGTTGTCTGCACAGGAGAAGGAGAAGGCAGGGAGCCCCGCTGGCTGTTGTGAAAACCCTAGAGCCTTGTCCGCAGGGTTCCTGGGTGCTATCAGAAGTGGGATCTGCAGATTCCAAGGAGAGCCTGGAAACCATATTGTTACCAGGCTGGCTTCTGAGTGCTGGCTTCTGGTGGTGGTAGAACAGCTTGGTGCTGCCTAGGTTCAGTGTTTTAGAATGCTTCTGTTCCTAATTTTACTCCAAATGATCCTCGGAAGCTTTTCTTCTTGTTTTGTTTTTGTTTTGAACAGGAAATTTGTATTTCATTTTGTGCCAAAGCTTCAGGCACCTGTGGTACTAGTCTTGTCATGTGAGATCCCTGGCTTGGCCGCTCAGCGTGAAACCTAAATTAAGTCCTTTTGGTAATGAGGGGCCAGTGGGCAGGTGTCAAGGGTGCAAGAAGTGGTGGATGGAAGGTCTTCGGGAATATTTTGAGGGTTACCTGTTTGGATTAGTGGCATGCACAGGACTAGCAGGGGTAGAACAGTAGGCCCGGTCGCTGCTGTCCTGCCGAGTCTCCCTTCTCTGTCTCTGGAGGCACTATTCTTTCTTCTCTGTGAGAGGCTAGATGAACAACAGTCAGCCCCATAGTACCCCGGCCACCCAGCCCATGGGCGATGGGCACAGTGCCCAGGCCACGTTGGACTGGGTGTGGGTATGTGGGTACACATCCTGGTCATTGGTTGTTTTTGCAGGCTCAGCTTAGAGTCCTGGCACAGGGGCAGGCAGGGTCTTTGTTTTGTTTTGTTTTGTTTTGTTTTGTTTTGTTTTGTTTTGTTGAGACAGGGTCTTACTATGTAATGCAGGCTGGCCTTGAATTCACGGCAGTCCTCCTGGCTCAGCCTCTGGAGTGCTGGGATTATAGGTGTGCATCACCATGCCCGGGAAGGGCAGGGTCTTAAAATATAGCCTACCCTGACCCCCTCCTGCCCTGGCCAGAACTATTCTGGCCTGCACTGATACCCCAGCCACCCTGCCCTCTGCCCTTTACTTCCTTCTAATCTCTCTTATTTACATTGAAACAATTCTGGAAAATACCAGATAGGCAAACACCCTGACTGGGGGTGGCTGGGGAGTGGGGTGAAGTGGGGGGGGTGTGGCGGGTGGGAGCACAAGTATTTTAAAAATGCTGCAGATCTCTACAGCGTTTCCCAGAAACCACAAGCACGCGCTCTGCCTGCCAGCAGGGTTCCCGCCACCCCACTGCATTGAGCTGCTAGACTCCTCCCTGCAGCCTAGGATGGAAGGCAGCATCTGGGGGGGCAGTGGGGATCCATGACCCAGTTGAGGTGGGGGCTCCCCTGCTGCCTGGGCAAGTCGCCTGGCGCCTCCATTGTCAGTCCTGGGCAGCGGGTATGGATGTGCCCCAGGCATCCAGCAGCACTGTGGGCGCCCACTTTGCCAGACAGGCACTATAAAGCAGTGGCATTTTCACAGGCCCCCAGCCCCTGCTGTGCTGTTTTGTAGGGGAGCCAACTCTAGAGTCCCACATGGTGTTTGGCAGCAGCTTCTGTTCTGTTAAATATAGGGGACAGTGTCAGCAATGCTTATTTTTTCAGTTGTTGGCTCTAGTTTGGTTGGGAAACTATTTCCTTAGACCTGGGTCACCACACTGGCTCCCTTAATCTCCTGCCATATGTCCCTCAGAATCAAGGCATGGCATTCTGCCCTGGTGTGGTACAGCGTGGGTACTTTGTAGACTCTGGCCATGGAAGAGTGTAGGGGGTTCTCTGTGCGGTCCCCAGTACCTTGCAGAGCACAGACACACTCCTTAAGTGGTGTTTACTGGATCTGATTAAGATGCTGATGAACAGAAGTCCTTTGAGGGAAGGCATGGAAAGTAATGGAAGGTGAGACTCATGGTAAGCATTCACTGGATATCCAGCACTGTATTAACTCATTTAATTTTCCCAACAAGCCTTTGAAGTAGTTATTATAATGATCTTTGTTTCACAGACAAGGAAACTGGATTACTGATTATTAAATCACCAGTTAAGGTTAAGCAAATTGTGTAAGATTGCACAGCTTTGAAGTGCCTGTATCACTAGAAACTTCATCTCTTTGTCTGCCCCTCAGAAGGGAAGGGGAAGCCAAGGCTCATTGGCCTCTCTTGCTGTGTGAGAGAATACCAAAAAATGCAGAAATTCTAGAATTTTTTAGGCTTGCTGAACTATCAAGACCCTCTTCTTTAATTTATAATGGCATTCTGCACAAGGGTGGACTGGCACTCTAAGTGTCTCCTGAGAGTCAGCCAGAGGAGGTGGGCCCACCAAGTGGCTGCAGACAGGACTCAGTCTTGCGGGAGTTGGGAGAGGCAGAAAAGGATGACTGGGGGAAGCCTTAAGAAAGGATGGGACAGCTGCCTTGGCAGGTTCAGCTGTGGGTCCCTAGAGGTGGAGGAGGGACACACTGTTTCCCCTTACACAGCTTCCCTGCTACATTCTGAAAGAGATCCAGGAGGCAGGGACATTGCTTCTCACCTTTTTGGCCCATACTGTCATGCTGGTACTGATCTCCACAGCACTGGGGGTGTCAGGATCCCCAGAGTGTCACCTGTGACCACAAGCAACCTCCTCTGCCTTGTAGGGAGCTGTGCACTGTATGCATTGTGAAAAGAGGATGAAGGATGATGGCAGAGGCTAGCACATAGTTGGTGTGCAACCCTAGTGTTCTTATTGGCTTCACCATGGATAGTACTTTTCCCTGCCCACCTGTACACTGGTCCCAGTTTGACTGTCACTTCCTTTGGGAGCCTTTCCTGACCATGTGGCAGAAACCATCCTTCTCCTTAATAGCATCCATCAAGATTGTGATTGATTAGTTGTTAAGATTCTTTCTCCAATTCTGGAGCACTTCATGAGAGCAGTGGATATTTGCTGAAGAAAAGACGGTTCTCTAACCAGGAACTGGTTTTCCTTTCGCTCATCTCCTCTTCCTTGATTTTGGTTCCTGGAACTTTCCTCAACAGGCCCTGGTGGCTTATCTGAAGTATCCTACCATGTGCTGCCTCTGTCTCTTGTGTGTCCAGGGACTTCGTGTCTCACAGGAGTAGAGGAAAGCTGGTCTTTGTAGGACTCCAGGAGCAGGAGCCTACAGAAGGAGGGTCCCCAGTACAGCCTGCCTCTGCACAGGAGTCCCCATTGAGTCACCTGGCCTATGTGAGGAGGAGATTCAGGGTTACATGGGGGCCACCCAGTGTCCTGTCCAGGGGAGCCTGGAGGAATGTGCCTGTCTTACTGGCTGGAGGTCTCTGAGGGGTTGGAATGTGGCCAGGCAGGGCTCAATGCTTCCTTTGCCCTCCTGCTGCTTTCCCTGGATTTCTGGAATGTCAGCAGGCTGGGAATTTTCATAGCAAGGATCTTTCCCAGTCAGAACAACAGATTCCAGCTGGAGCCTGGGGACAGCTCCCACATGGGTAGGGGCCATTAGAGAGGGCAGGGATGGGTGCTAGGGTTTCTGGGATTGCTCTGCTCTTGGGGCCCAGGCTCAGTCCCAGTCCCTTCTGGGAGACACAGACATTTCTCTGTCTTGGGGCAGTTCAGGAGGAACCTGGACTTTTGTAGTTGTAGGGCTCAGGAGAGGCAGCAGGAGGCCTTGGAGCTGAGAGACTCCACCTCTCTGAGGAGAGAAGAGGCTGGCCATTTCCCACAAGGCCTCACTTCCTCCAGCCCCTATGTGAGTCAGGAAGGGGAACCACCTCAAATTCCATCCTCAGGTGGGGCCTGCCTGGCAGACTCGGGTTCTCTGGTCTACTAGGGCCCAGCTATGGCAGGAGGGGGTACTGCTGAATTTGTCACCCATATCTGTCTTCTACTCTGTAGGCCCCACAACATCTCCACAGCCTGGTTCCTCTCTTACTGACCTTTCTGACTCCTGTGCTCTTTGCCCTCTGATCTCATTTCTGCTGGCTCCTCCCTCTCGGTCCCATTTCTGCAAGGAGCTGACTCACTTCCTCTCTGCCTCTCCAGCTTCTCTCACTGCTAGACCCTGTGGCAAACAGGGTACACCCAGGGAGGGAGATATTCCAGGGCACTTCCAGTGGGACAGGGAGGCTCTCGTGACTCTAGGGTAGGAGAAGGCTTTGTGAGAGAGGAAGGAGAGACAGCTGTGGGCTGTAGAGAAGGCCAGGTGTGAATGTCCTAAGCAGTCAGGGTAGATGTAAGGAAGGCTTGAGGATCACCTGCTCAGTGTCACACTGGAGGAGAAAGGCCCAAGGTACCATCCCTGTGATCAAGGAGCTTTTTCTTTCACCACAACTGAAAACATCTGCAAAAAGCTTGATCTTGGCTCTGGGTGGCATGGGCTAGGGGCCAAACAGTGACAGCACTGTCAGGCAGTATGACATGCAGTTTCATGCCCAGCTCCATGACACGGAGGAGAAAGTATCTAGAGATCCCAGTGGGACCTTCCAGGGGCATGGTGACGGGGAAGGGACTGGTACTGTCTCCTTGTGTGAGTTCTTCCTGACTGGGGCTCTGCATCATCTCCCATCCCACCCTCTATCTGCCTCCTTATGGACTGATTTGACTATGGACCTGATTGCAGGAGCTCTGGCTTCAGAGTGATAAAAAGCTTCCTCCCTGGCTGGGCTGGCATGTTCTACCTTGCTCTCCCTGGGATAGTCCAGGCTATGGTAGCCCATGTGCCTGATACTCCAGGCACCAAGGGACCCAGCCTCTGCTACCCTGGCACATACTTGCATCCTCCTGAGCAGGCGCCTGGGTTACCTAAAGGACAGAAGCACAGGGTGAGATCAAGTACCACTCACTTGGACATGTGTCAAGATCAATAGAGTCAAGAGGAAAGCTGGGCCCACAGCCTGAAAAGGCTGGGGGGACTGCTGTGGTCTGTCTTCCTTGAATCCAGTGACTAGCAAACATCCCTGTTCCCCTTAGCACTTGGCTTTCCCTGGCAGAGCCCCTGCCTCATGCACAGCTGCCTGAGATTCTGGCCTCAGGATTTCTGAACAATGACAGGAGTTTCTTGTTTGGGGTGAGGGGGAGGAAAGAAAGAGGCCTAGGCTTAGAGAAGGTAAGGGGTGCCAGCCTGACCATCCCACCAAAAATGCCCTCACCCTCCCTCATGGGAGGTGAATCACCTTTGCGGGCCCACAGATGCCTATCTGCATTCCTCTCCCAAGTCTTCTTTATTGTTCCTTGCCTCCACCCATCATTACTTGGCCTTGTCCTGGGGAAAAGAACTGCAAAACTGGACTCTGTGGCAGAACAGCCAGAGAATGGCCTGGGTGCCATACACACCCCCCCTGAGGAATCTGAACTGGGATGTCTTTTTCTCCCAGGGTACTCCAAAGCATTAGCCTCCAGTTTTCTATCTAATCAGCCATTACCTCTGTCCAGGGGAATGCTGGCTGTAAATCAGAGGACTTGGTCTCTGGAGAGGAGAGGCTGAATTTTCTATTTTAATCAGGGCCCTGGGTTCCCTACTCAGCCCCTTGGTCTGTCTTCAACTGTTGGTTTTCAGGTCTCTTTTCTTTGCCACTGAAAGAGGAACCCATCCTATAAAGGGCCCCTATCTTTTGTCCCACCTGATCTCTTCAAAATCCCCAGTCTGCAGCTCTTATTGTTGTTGTAGAAATAGATGCTGGGCAAATAGTTGGATGGAAGGGCTGGTTTTGGTGTTAGAAACTGCTTTTAGCTCATTAGAGAGAAGAACGAGAAGGAAGGCAGCAGCTGCAGAAGGACCCAGAAATCAGGAGTGACTTGTGGTTGTGTGTGTTTTGTCAATAAATGGTTATGTAGGGACATTATGTGGATTCCAGCCGGACTGCCCAGTCCAAATTCTGGCTCTGCTGAGTGATCTTGGGCAATTATTTAACTTCTCTGGGCCACATTTTCCTCATTTGTAAAGTAGTACTTTCCCTGTAGGGTTGTTCTGAGAATTAAATAAACCAATATATATAAAATCACTTAGACTGATGCCTCAAAATAGTGCCCTGGAGTACAGTAGTCCCCTCTTATCCACATTTGAAGACCTTTAATAGATATTTGAAACTATAGATAGTACCAAACTCTATATATATTATGTTTTTCCTGTACATACATATCTAGGATAAAGTTTATAAATTAGGCACAGTAAGAGATTAACAGTAATAATACGAACAATTATTCACTGTGATAAAAGTTATTTAAAACTGATGAACTGTTTATTTCTGGAATTCTCCACTTAATACTTTTGGAATACATTTGACTGTAGGTAACTAAGACTATAGCAAGTGGAATTGTGAGTTGGGGAAGACTACTGTAATGGCTCCAAAGTCGCCATTATCGTGGTCATTAATTCATCTCTGATACCTTGGGAAGCACTCGGTACCTGGTAGCATGGACCGTCTGCCCACGAGAATGCCACAGGCCGTTCCTGTTAATGACTCAGCTGTGAGTCCTTTACTCTTGTCCTCAGGCTGGTGTTTTTGCCCAAAGTGCACTTCAGGTGGAGATGAGGAAATAGGCCCGCGCTTACTCAAGGCCACATGTCATTTTAGAGTGGGATGGCTTTGCCCTGAGTTTCCAATCTGGTCCCTTGTTTGGTGCCAGTTTTTCAAATTGTGCTGCTTTTTCTGTGACTTCCTCCAGTCAGATTCTTGGCTGATGGCAGTATCTTTGGAGTACCAGGCTTTTTTCTACCTATTTTCCTGTTGGCACACACTCACTCTACCTTTTTTTCGGGGGATAGTGTCTTTCTACAGCTTATTGTATTTCTTATGCTTGTCTTGGTCCTGACAGCCCACCTAGACTAGGGCTAAGCAAGAACTGAGGCAAAGAACAGAAGGCAGCCGTGACTTGCCAGTTCCTGGGTCTGCTGTCCCCTCCTTTCATCAGACATAGGAGCTTGCCCCCTGACTGCCCTGCTCAGATTTCCTAATCACCGTGGCCAAACCTCTCAGATTGAGTCCCTATGATGTAATGCGACGGCTTTCAGATCCACGTTATGCTGCCTTGCTCTTCCATTTACACAGGCCTAGTGGAGTTCATCTGAGCCTCTGGTATGCTGAGGTGTCCAGAGTCCATTACTCTCTTCTCCCTCCTCACTTGGTTCCTTCAGCTGGCTGCGCAGGGAGGTGTCTAGTTATGGCCCTCACCACCCCATGGCATAACTCCTGGCATGCTGCCCTGGACGAAGTTTCATTGGCCTTATTTGCCCTTGATTGTTCAGGGTTCTGCTGGGATGTCTCTCTCTGGAGCACTAACATCAGATGAGTCCTGCAGCGGGTGCTAGGGAAACCCTCAGGCCACTACATTCCAGATGTCTTACCCATGCATGGCCCAGAGACTTCGGAAACAAGGAATGATTGTGTGGCACTGAGGGGCCTTCTCCCAGCCCTGGATGCCTTGGGGTGAGGGGAGCCTTCCATTCAGTCTGGTCTTTTCAGCCCCATGTCATCTGGCTTCTGCTGTCGGGCTGGGTGTTAAATGCAACTTCAGTCCCTTCCCCCACTTTTTTGAGGCCTAGGAAATAAGACAGGGCACATGCAGACAGGAATCTTAAAAGATTCATGGGCAGGGGTGGGAGCAGACAGCAGGTAGGTAGAGCTACCACCTAAATGAGGCTTTAGCAAGAATGACCAAGACAAACTGGAAGGGGGAACCTCTAGATCAGACCTGTCCAACAGAGCAAGCTGCAAAGGTGGAAATATTCTGTAGTCAGTGCTGTCCAATTTGGTGGCCATGAGCCACATGTAAGAGTTGAGTACATGAGCTGTAACTGAGGAACTAAATTTAAAATTTTATTTGATTTTAATTTAATAAGAAGTACCCCATTGTTTTAACTTCAGTTTTAATAGCTCCCATAGCTAGTAGCTACCAAATTGACAGTGAAGCTCCAGATCACTCCCAGCAAGAAATGGAGGAGGGGGTGTTTTCCTGAAACTTGTCTGTTCCTGCAGTCCCCCTGGTCAGGCTGGGCCTGGTGACATCTCCCCTTCCTCTCAGGAAGGAAGGTTTGTTCTGTCTGGCAATTTCTCTGCTTTACCAGCTCTGGAATCCTGATGCCCCAGGGCCAGCAGGTCCCTGGCATTGTGCCACACAACTGGGGCAGTGCTTCCCCACCTTGCCAAGCATGTCTTCTTCCCAGCTTGGTTACACACAGGTGCTCACATGCCCGGTGGATTTGGCGGGGCTGTTCACATGGGGGCAGAGGGCTGGCAGGCAAAGGAGAGGCTTTCACTTCCTTCTGCTTCCATGGGGATTGGGTGTGTGCTTTGCTTTCACTTCAGAGGTTGCTAGACACACAACCGATAGGAGCCTCCAGAGGTAAATTCACGGATCCTCAAATACTTACGAATGTCCAGTATTTGGGGGAACCTGAGGTGCATCTAAAGGAGCCTCTTTTTGACTTTGAGAATAAGTGCCACAGGCCACCAACACTCACACCCAGGAAGATTTCATTGATACCGTATTTATTTCAGTGTGGCTAACTCTTAAACTGGTTTTCTTTTTTTCTTCTGTGGAAATAGAGAAGAATTGTCATTTATATGAAAAAGAGAACAATGGTTTATTATACTCATTCTCACATGTCTGCCAGAGGGGGTGGGATGAGAATATAGTGTATGTGGTGCATTTAGTAGATGAGAAGTGACCCTAGTCTTTGTGAGAATTGGGGAGTGACCCAAGTCTTTGTGAGATTTGGGGTCAGGGGTGTGGAGCGTTTAGGGAAGCCATCTTCAAGGCTGGCCTTTGGCTCTGGGCCTTGTGGGAGCTTGGCAAAGCAGAGGCAGTTTGGAAATTCCCCACTGGCTATGAGGAAATTCCTAACATTTAGAGGCCACAGAGCAGTGGGCCTACTGGACCTGCCAGTCAGGTGGTCCCTGCAGGGAGCCAGGATCTGATTGCCTAGTCTTTGGGGACAGACTCCTGTTCTTGACAGAGAGGATAAGCCCAGTATCCCTTCTTGGGCTTTGTACCCACTAGATAGTGGGTGGCACCAGGCTTGGAGCAAACCTTTGGGTATGCTAAGGCAGGGGCTGGCAGAATGTAAGGGCTAGGGGAGTCCCCACCGGGGGGCCCTGATCTGTGCCTGGCCACCCCATACCCACTGACTCTTCTGATTGTCCCGGACTCTTCCCCACAACACAGGACACAAGTCTTCGGACCATGCATTCATTCATTTTATTCCATCAATAAGCACTTATTGAATGTCTGTAGTATGCAGGGACTGTGTTAGGAGCTAGGGATAAGGCGGTGGTGATGAAAGCAAAGTGGGCACGGAGCTTATCCCTTAGTCTTACCGTTATCTCTCCTGGGCGGAGAGGCCATCTTACCGCTGCAGCCACCTTAGACCTCGAGATCCCTGGACGCCTCCTGGGAGTGGGGTCCGGAAGCCCGCCTGGTGGAGGCAGTATCTGGGGCCTCCGCGGCTCCAGCAGGTCGGTAAGAAGGGGATTGCCGCCCTCTGCTGGGTTCGAGAAGCCCTGCAGGGCGGTGCGTGCAGGGGCTGTGGGCGCATGCGCCAAACCTGGCTCCGCCCATGTGCCGGCCGAGGGGCGGGGCAAGGAAGCGCCGATCGAAGGGGTAGGTCTGACTCCAGGGCGAAGTCGGCTGCAACGACCTAGACAACAGAGGGCGCTAAATGTCTGGGCTTTGGGCTACCGGTTGTTGGTAGCCAGTAAAATTTTAAAATCAGAGGGCTGCCAATCGTGTGCTAACACTTTCTTACACACACACACACTCAAGGAATTAAGGATAGTTCCTCCCAGGAAACGGAAGGCACTGCTGCACTGACAGATGAGGACAGGTGAAGACTGTGCTATCCTAAGGCTGGGGACTAGGGAAGTAGCGCTCGGAGGGCTGGTGCGCCAGGCCCTCCCCGGCCCTGAAGGCTGAGAGCTTTAAACCGGACTCTCTCCCCAATGTCCCTAAATAGAGTCCCATTAGTGATATTTTATACACTTCAAAGTAGTAATACAAATGTTATGTAGTTTGTATCCAGTTATGGAGATGGTTTGTGAAGACCTTTTTATTTTATTTTTTAGAAACTTTGATTTAGGGCCGGTGAGGTAGCTCAGTGGCATAAGCGCCTGCCTGGCAAGTGCGAGGTCCTGAGTTCGACTCCTGGTACCCACATAAAGGAAAAAAAGGGGCTGGTGATATCGCTCAGTGGCACAAGCGCCTGCTGGCAAGCGCAAGGTCCTGAGTTCGACTCCCGGTACCCACATTAAAAAAAAAAAAGAAATTTTGATTTATAGGGGAACTACAGGGACAAAGGGATCAAGGGAATATTTTGTTGTTGTCGTTGTTGTTAAGATACTAAATAGAAGCCCAGACTCAATGTTTTCCAAATTCTTTCCCACTAAACCAGCCTCCATCTGACATCACTCTTTTGCATAATGGTTCCTCTTAAATTTCCAACTTAGAAAGCTTGGCATCTTTGATTCCTTTCCCCAATCTCCTGCCATCACCCATCCTCCTCCAGTGGCCACCAGGTCCTGAGAGTTCTTTCTCTTGTGTCACCTTCTCTTCACCATCTTCTGCCAAAATCCTAAGCAGACTTTCCTTATCTTTCCTCTGGCCATTACACTGATTCTCTCATGGACCTTCTGCTTCTAGCCTTCTCTCTTGCCCTGCATCTTTCTGTTAGATCAGCATTCATGAAGCACAGGTTCAGTCATGCCCCTTCACTCTCCAGAAGCCTGCTGTGACTCCCTTGTTTGTAGACCCTGGGTAAGTGGAAGGAGCAGGCTTTGGAGTCTGAACCATCTGAGTCCAAATCCAGGCCCTGCTGATCACTATCTTTGTGGTCATAGGCAATTATTTAACTCTGTAGACCACAGTTTCCCAGTCCACAATTCCCCTTTCAACACTTAACCTCTCAGGATTTTGTGAGAAAAGTGAGTAGCATTGTGCCTGACTTCTGGCTAGTGTGCTCAGTATATGTATGCTTTCTTTTTCCTTTACACTTTTTACCTTGTTTTTGTCTCAGGCACACCTCTTTCAATTGCAAGTGACAGAAAGTCCAGCTCAACTGGCTTAAAAAGAAAGAACGCACTTGCTCAAATATCTGAAAAATCCAGGACTGTATCTAGCTTTTTCTGGAAACTTACATAGTGTGAATAGGACCCAGGCCCGTTCTCTCAGCTCATCTAGGCTGGCTTGATCCTCACAGAAGTAATGGCAAAACAGTCCAGCCCCAGGTTCAGGTCTTGTGGGAAAAGAGGTGTGACTTTTTTGATAGTCCCAAAGTTTCATTATATATCCTTGATACTGATCAGGTCACATCCCCTCAGTGAACCAACCCGATAGCCTAGGGATATGATTCTTTACTGGCCAGCCCCAAATTACATGCTGGGGTGGGTTCCAGAGGAAAATTGTCCTTAGAAGGTGGAGGAGTGCGCAGCCGGCTATGGGAACAACACACAAAACAACTGCGGTACGCAGCACACACACAGCCTCCTGCCTCGTACCCCCTTCCCAGCTTCGTCTCTCATGTTCTTCTTTATGTATCCTACATTTGGTCCAGATGTACTGTCCCCATCTTTTCTTGCTCACTCTGCTTTGTCATTCTATTTTCTTCTCTTTTCTTTTTGAGACATGTCTTTGGTGCTGACTTCCCTAGGCCACTGTTGATGCCCCCGTTGGAGCACTGAGCACATTCTTGGAGTGTGTTTTTTTTTTATCTCCTCTGCTGGTTGGAAGGCAGGAACTAAGTAGGATTCATCTTGTTTCCTTGCTTCCCTCCGTCTGTGTCTCTGATAAGGGCCCAGTGCTAGATGGAGTTACACCAATGAACAACAGGCAACCTCTGTCTCAAGAAGCTCATAAGGTGGTTGTGGGGGAATGGAAAAGGAAGCATTGTACTTCCCCACAGCGTTCACTGAGACATTACACGACACTGCCAGTGGTATAAGTGAATACTTCCTCTACCCCCCGAGTATCCTGTCTGATCTGCCCCAGCTCTGCTTAGCTACTCTGCTTGGCCAAGGACCTTTTGCTCAGCCATGCCACCAGTGTGAGAGAGCAGAGTAGTTGAAGTTGTTACCCCATAGATGTCCCCTCGCTTCCTATTCTTTTCCACCTAACTTATGTGCATACCTTCCAGATCAGCTGGGTAAATCAGTGGATTTTTGTTGGACACCTGCTCTGTGCTTCATGCTGGGGAATAGAATGGGATATAAAGGAAGTAGGGAGAGCAGGCTTAAACAATTAGTTGCCATTCAGAGGATTAATTTATACTCTGCATTCATGGCATATGCACAACAAACTTCAATAAACTCAACTGTATGATTATGTAAGAAACTATGTTATTATAATCTAAAATTATAAAAATATTTTTTGTGTGTTTTTATTATATGTTGTACATGACTATACATCACACTTTCTTTCTTTTTTTTTTTTATATGCGGGTACCAGGAGTCGAACTCAGGACCTCATGTTTGCCAGGCAGGCACTTATGCTGCTGAGCTATATCACCAGCCCCATCACACTTTCTTTTTATGTGGGTACCGGGAGCCAGCCTCAGGACCTCTCGCTTGCCAGCAGGCGCTTGTGCCACTGAGCAATATCACTGGCCCTTTTTTTCCTTTATGTGGGTACCGGGAGTCGAACTCAGGACCTCGCACTTGCCGAGCAGGCGCTTATGCCACTGAGCCATCTCACCAGCCCTCCCATCACACTTTCTTGTAGCTATATATTATATAGAATAGTTCAGGAGACCCCCTTGCCCACAGGGGATAGGTTCCAAGATCTGTAGTAGATGCTTGAAAACATGACTAGTCCCAAATCCTAGATATAAAGTGTTTTTTTCCTATATACAAGGTGCGACCCAGAAATATGGTGAATGTTTAAAATCTTTAAAATTTATTACAGGAAAAGACACATTGCCATTAATCCCCCTCAGAATACTCCGCTTCACTTCAAACACAGTTATCCTATCATTCTTGCCACTTTCTGAAGCAGTTCTGGAAGTCCTTTTTTTTGTGAGTGTCTTTAGTTATGCTGTCATGGCTGCCTTGATGTCCTGAATCAATTCAAAATGTTTACCTTTCATGGTCATTTTGACTTTGGGGAAGAGCTGGAATTTGCATGGTGCCAGATCCAGTGAATAAGGTGGATAAGGACACTCCGTAATGTTTTTACAAGCCTGCTTTTCTGTTGGATGGTAGTCAAAAGCAGCATTCACTGTATTTTTGATCACACCTTGTAAAGACAATCACAAAAGAGGACTTCCAGAACTGCTGAGAAAGTGGCAAGAATGACGGGATATGTTCAAAGTGAAGGGGATTAATGCCAATGTGTCCTTTACTGTAATAAAATTTTTAAATTTAAACATTTGCCATATATTTTTATCATACCTAGTATAAAGTTTAATTTATAAATTAGACAGTAAGAGATTAACAATAACTGGTTATAAAATGAATAATTATATCAATATATGGTAATAAAACTTATGTAAATGTGACCTCTCTCTCAAAATATCTTAATGTACTTCCTTCTTTTTATTTGAAGGAAGTACTTTGAGGTTTCTCTTTGTGTATCTGAATTGCTAACATCACTGCCCTTGTGCCTTGGGGCCATTTTAAGTACAATAAAGGTTGCTTGGACAGAAACACTTAACTACTGCGAGACTCATTTGATAACCAAGACAGCTACAAGCTAGTAAATGGGCAGGTAGCATATGCAGTGTAGATATGCTGGACAAGGGAATGACTGACTACCTAGGTGTGGACCATAGGAAGATACAAGATTTCATACCATGATACTCAGAACTATGTGCAATTTAAAATGTAAATTGTTTGTTTCTGTAATTTTCTACTTAGTATTTTCAGATTATGGTTGACTTCAGGTAACTGAAAGTAGAAAGTGAAGCCATGGATAAAGAGAGACTAACGCATATATAAAACAATGTGTACTATGCTTTCTGAGCAACTTAAGGGGTTTTCAGGAGCTTTTGACTATACACTATATGTGACTTACATGCTGACTTTAGAATCAAATTGTGTACAATTTGTGACTCTACCGTATATAATAGAGTACCACATCAAGGCCAGTCTGGGTGACTTAGTGAGAACCTGTCTCAAAATAAAATTAAAAGGGCTGCAGATGTAGCTCAGTGGTAGAGTACTTTCCTAGCATGCCGTGGGTTTAATCCCCAGTACTGAGAAAAATAAAATAGAGTGCCACATTAACTATAATCAAGAACCACTTCTGTGTGTGTGTGTGTGTGTGTGTGTGTGTGTGTGTGTGTGTGTGTGAGAGAGAGAGAGAGAGAGAGAGAGAGGGAGAGGGAGGGAGAGGGAGAGATGTGTTTAGGTATAAATAGTGAATGCAAAAAAAAAAAACAGTGAATACTGTGGTTTTTAATAATAATTTAATGATATTAATCATTTAGTTGCTACCTACAATTTGCCTACACCTACATGTACTGTTCTTTCTATCCTTATAATAACCCCTAGGAGAGGTATCATATTATTTTAAGGCAAAAATAGTGGAGACTCTTGAGAGGTAGAGACAGCAAGAAAGAGGCCAAGCTGGTATTCAGTCCCAAGTGTATCCAGCTGCCCACTTCCTGCTGTCTGCACTGCATTTTGGGGTAAGCCTCGGGTAGGCTTCATAAAGAAGATGGACTCAAGATGGGCCTCCAGGGACGGGGAGGCGTGGGTGAGATGGGGGAGATGGGGGAGCAAGGGCTGTGGTGGTGGTGCAAGCAGAGAATATGGGGAATTCTGCCTGAGAGAGAGGACAAAGGAATGAGAGCCAGGAGAAGTGAGGAAACAAAGTGCTGAGAGGGGCTGTTCTTGGAAAGGAGGCAGAGGGGTCTGGGGTGGCCTGGCTGACTGGGAATTGCCCACATGGCCCCCAGAGTCATTCTTAGGCTCAATGAAGATGTGAACCACGCCAAAACAGCACTCACCTTTGAGCAGCAGATGAACTGGTTGTGGGCGGGTGTGAAGCTGAATGGCCTTCTGGGGCCTTGGGTTTCCCCCTCTGACAAGACCTTGCCTTTTCCCTTAGGGGAAGTGAAACTGGTTTGAGATGATCTCCCTTGGTAACTAGACATCTGAGACAGAAGTGGCAGGAGTTAGTCATAAATGGAGAAGAGGCGTGGAAGGGCACATGGTTACTGATACTCAGAACAAGACTGCAGGATGAAGTGATACCTCAGTCACTCAGAAGTCGTCTCCCAAAGCACTACTGGGTGACAGTGGGCCTAGAAGGCTCTTAGCAGCTACAATACCAGACGCTAAGTCCTTGTGTGAAAGCCCAGGCCCTTCACTCATCGGAGAACCTACAGGTTCACTGACACCCACTTGTTCTTTTTTGGACACTCTTCTATGAGGCCTGGTTGTCTGCTTTTCCAGCCCTTGGCACAAATAACATATTCGAAGAAAGTGAGACTGCTTAAGACTGAGAATTGCTCACCATTAGGCAAGTGACAGCTGATGGCCTGATGTCATAGGGGACAAAAGAACAAAAAAGCAAATATACAGTGACAAAAGGCTCCTGGCTTTCCTCATGACAGGCACATCAGAGATTTCGGGTCAGCTGCGGTGCCTAGGAAGGGGCTGGTGCCTAGGAAGGGGCTGGTGCCTCTGAGAGTCTTTTGGCATTGATGGGGCAGAAGCCAGGTTGTTGTAGCCAGGCTGGAAAGTCAGGAGTCATCTCAGTGGGGACAACATGACTTTCATTACAGGATGGTGTGACAGTAGATTGGGTACACCAGGGGAAGCTAAGTTTGAGATCCTTGAGATGAGCTCAGAGTGTTTTACTTAAGAAAATAGAGACACCGGGCATGGTGACACACGCCTGTAATCCCAGCAGCACTCGGGAGGCTGAGGCTGGATGATTGCCTTGAGTTTGAGGCCCGCCTGGGCTACATAGTAAGTTCAAGGCCAGCCTGAACTGCATAGTGAGACCCTGTGTCAAAAAGCACACACACACACAAAAAGTAGAGAGTATAAAACATTTGTCTCTTTTATGATGGTAAATAATAATGGAATTTAGAAAGCTGTTTAATATAGAAAATATTTTGCTCCTTAAGCAGAATTAGGTACCATCAATTATCTGAAAATTTTGTCTAAGGTGCCCCCTTCCATGATCTAGAATAGACAGTAATAGTTAAAACTTACTGAAAGCTAATGTGCCGAACAACATTTTCAGAGCTTTATATCCACTAATTCTTTTATCCCTTAACTAGAGCCAGTCCTGTGTGAAAGATACTATCAGTTTCCCCATTTTACAGATGAAGATACCGATAAGAGGTTAAGTTGTGCAGTTTTATGAGGAAGAACCATGGTTGAACCGGGCGGTCTGGCTCTCAAGATCTCACCCTTAGTGTGGTACACTAAGAATAATTCTTCGCAAGCTTTGTTTCTCAGCCTTACTGTGCATCAGAATCACCTCGAAGCCTGGTTAAGCCACAGATGCTGGGCGCCACATGGAGTTTTTGATTCAGCAGATCTGGGGTGAGGCCCTTGGTTTGCATTTCTAGAGTCCTCAGGTGATGCCAATACTGCTGGTCTGGAGACTACACTTTGATAACCAAAGCTCTTTTACAACAGTTCCATATTTGCTTCATATTGATTGGGTAAGAGTCAGTATAGACATAAGCATTATCTTATGGAACTATAAGTCACCTGCCTATGTTCATGCAGCTAAGTCATTCATTCATTCACTGAATTCATTTAATAAGTGGGCACATCTGTGCTGGGCCTTATGCGGACCTTAGAGTCAAGCAATTCTCAGCCTTGGCTGCAAATAATAATCACCTGAGGAGTTTTTAAAATGCCCAGTGCCCAGGCCTCCCTCTGCTACCAATTAAATCAGAAATTGTGAGGGAAAAAGATGGGATCCAGGCATCAATATTTTTAAAGTCCTTCAGGGGCTTTCAGTAAGCAGCTGCAATTGATACCACTGTCCTAAGAAGGCCCAGGGAATGCAGACACTTGTGACACTGCACATACCCAAGAGAGCAAATGACCTCCTTGGAAAGATGTAACGCTCCCGGAAAGCAGAGGCAAATGCACCTCATAACCTGTGTGTGATAGTGTGAGTAGGTAACTCTACATGTCTGGTAGCAAAGAGGAGAGCTGGGGTTTGGTCTCTTAGGCAGTGCTTTCCAGTGTCTTCCTGAAGAAAGTAATACTCATTGCCGCTCACTAGCTTTTAGAACTGGCCAGGGGCTACAAGCCTGGGTTTCTTCTAGGCAGGTTAGGAGGTACCTCTGCCCCAGGGCTTCCTGCTAACACCCCACCTTTTTCTTTCTTTCTTTCTTTCTTTTTTTTTTCCTGGCGAGGAAAACAGAGGCAGTGACTATTCCCTTTTTTTTTTTTTTTTTTTTTTTTTTTTCCCTGCAGAACTGACAACTCCTGAGACTTGCAGATCCTGTCTTTTCCATCCTGCTCCCAAGTCCCATTCCAGCCCCGCACACCTCAGGGACCCCAGCCTTGATCTGGGTATCTGGTAGTGCTAAGTAGAGCCAGGTCAGATTTCTCTTGAGAAACACTGGCTCTTCACTCCAAACCATCGCTTATTGTCAAACACCCACAGTTTCCTCTGTCTGCAAGGCTAAGTCCCACCTACCCTGCCCCACCCACCCACCTTCCTTTGCACCTGCGCAGCCACTGTCTGGTGTGTGTGTGGGAGAGGGGTGTAGACAGAGAGAAATCGATTCTCTGCATGTCCCTGAATATTTATTACAGTAAGGTGGTGACAGTGGGCTTCATACTGATCTTGTAGTCTCTGCTCCTGCTGGACCTCACAGGACTGCTGCGTGGGCACAGCATGCAGTGGGCCCTGTGTGTTGTATTGGATGTGACGTTAGTCTTGGCCTCTGCTGCAGTGATTAGATGGCAGTGGTAGGCCTATGGTTTGTGTGTGCTGTGATTGAGTGTTCATGCATGCTGGTGTGTGTGTATGTGTGTGTGCAAGTGAACGTGCGTGTGTTTGGCTTGATCTTGGCCTGTGGGGCTGGGGGGCTGCAGGTCTCAAATTCCTCTGCTATTTTTAGGGGCCATATCAGCTCAGCTGTCCAGGAGCCTGGGTGTGTGTCAGAAAGAGAGTGCTACCCTCCCTGTCCCTTGCCTCCAACCCTCCAGCACTGTCTGCCCCTCATTCTTTGCCCTTACTCTACGAGTCTCCTCCTTCCCTGCCACATTCCCTCTTGCTCCACATACCTGGTGCCCGCAGTCCTCAGGGCTCTGCTCTCTCCACTGGCTCAGCCAGGGTTGGGCAGCTGCGTTGGGAGGGGCCTTAGGAGAGGGAGGGGACCAGGGGCGGTGCTGCAGCCCGTGCTATTTTGAGCTGCTAACGGAGCAGCAGCAAGAGGAGACTCCTTGCTCTAGGCTGCTCCAGCCAGGCCATGCGGGTGAGTGTTCCTCTGACCCCCCCACCCCGGAAATGTCCCAGGCTTTTTATGCTGTGTCCTCATTTAAGAAAGGAGGGGCCTTTTGTTATTTCCCTAGATGTGGCTAAAGTAGGTGGGGAGGAAGGGGTGGGACTCCTTGGGGCTCAGTAGGAAGGGTATTACCCAGCCCTGGCAGCCTCAAAACCCCTAAGAGGCGAGCGACATCTTGAGCCTGACTTATGAGTTTGAGAGCTTTGGAGGGAGCCCTGTCTTCTAAACCTCAGGTTCTGGGACTGTATCTACCACCCACAAGCTGTGATATCCTTTCCCACAAACTGTTAGTGCTTTGGAACATGGTTCTTTAGAACCTGAATTTCTTCCAAAACCTGGGACCCCAGCACCCCTGGCCTTTGTGGGTCTTGTCCCTGCTTTGGGTTGCTGCTGTAGCCCTCTCCCGCTTCCTCCTGGCCAGACAGGAGGAAGGGGATGACCCTTGGCATTGATGGGACCCTCCTTCTCACTGTCCCCAAGAGGAGACCCAGCATAGCTTCTTCCATTCCTACGCCCACAACATTTGGAAGGGGCAGAGATGGCATCCCAGGGACTCCCTGACTGTCTGAAAGTCTCCTTTTTAGCAGAGATTACTCTAAAGTAGTAAGTTCCTTAAAAAAGCAAGTGAGGAGAGACATAGCGGCCTCCCAGTCTATCCCATCACCCCAAGCCACCAAGGGTAAGGTTTTCAGTTGAGTCAGCAGTTGGCAGAGTGTGTGGGTTGGCCCGGTGCAGAGGTGTATCAGGAATCTAAGATGTGCCCATGAACATTTGTATCTCTGTGCCCAGGGACTGCCCTGCCCCTGCCTTCAGGCTGGCACCAGTGTCAGTGTGTGTGTGAGCAGAGTGGGGATGGGGCTGGAGGGAGCACCTCACTCTAAGAGGTGGTGCTTCCTGATCTTACTCCCCACCCTGACCTGCTCCCTGGGCCATCAGGACCAGGTCTCTTACAGAGTCAGGGCCATACACGATTATAGCCAGGCAGATGGCAAAGTGCACCACAGAAGGGCAGTGCATGTCTCCAGGGAGGAGAGGCCTCCAGCAGGCCCATCCGTTGGAGGAGGAAACCCTGGGCCTTTTGCAACTGCAGTGGCAGCAGGAAGCCATTCCAGTGCACCTGCTTCCTCTGGGCTGGCCAGCAGTGACCAAGGGCACTGTGCTGCTTTCTGTTTTGCCTGGTGGGGGAGGGTTCTGGCTGAAGGCTGGACCCAAAAGGCCAGGGTGTCCCTGCCAAGCTCTTCTCCCCCTCCTCTGGCTGGCACCATGACCTTCACATCATTCCCTGCAGACCTCCCCCTTCCTCTCCAACAGCTCAATTTAAAGTGTGTGCAGGTCATGGGTAGAAGGAGGGGCACCCTGTCTATGGAAACTCTTTCTTTCTACCCACATTATTGTTCTGGCAACTGATGTGTGTAAGGACCACATGCAGGTGAACAAAGGAGATTGGGGTAGGGCTGACCTCCTTCCCTTAGAGTGAGCCTTAGAGGCTCTTGCTAGAGGACAGACCTGGGTGTGAGCACCAGATCTGCCCGTTGCTGCCGTGAGGCCTGGGCAAGTCACTTGACTTTCTAAACCTTCTGTTGCTCATTTGTAAAGTAGGACTCATAGTGGTATCTATTTCAGAGGTGTGTCATGAAAAATCAATGGGATAATGCATATAAGGATTCAGCACAGTGCCTGGTACATAGTAAATGCACAATAAAGATGAACTGTTGGAGGTGGGGGGTTAGCTCAGTGGTACAATTCCTCTTTTTTTTTTTTTTTTTTCTTTTTTTTTTTCATTTTGAGACAGGGTCTCACTGTGTAGCTCAGGCTGGCCTCAAACTCTCAGCAATCCTGCCTCAGCCTCCCAAGTGCTAGGATCACAGGCATGTACCACCATGCCCACCTCAGTGGTACAATTCTTTTTGTTGTTGTTGTTGTTGTTTTGGTTATAGACAGGGTCTCCCTATGTAGTGTAGGCTGCAAGCTGGCCTTGAACTCACTTATGTAGCCCAGGCTGGCCTCGAACTCACGGCAATCCTCCTGCCTCAGCCTTCCTCATGCCTGGATCACAGGCTTGTGCCACAATGCCCAGCTAGTGGTACAATTCTTGCTACCATACTCATAGCCCTGGCTTCATTCCCTAGCACTACAAAACAAACAAACAAATAAACAAACAACCCTGTTATTGCTAGTATTTCTGTTATTTCTTCTCTTCTCCCTCATTCCTTCCCCCACTACATTCCTTAGATAAGTTAGTACCATACTAAATTGGGCCTGGCAGGGAAAGGGTCTCCTGAGAGCTGCCTTCAGGACCTCAAAAAGGGAATGGAGAATCCTCTGCCTCTCTCCTCATAATGAAAAGGCCTGAGTGTTGCCTCTATTGGCTAAGAAGAAAGACTGGGAAGTGGTCTTGGCCACAGGTGACATCTTGGTTCCCTCTAAGTACTGTCTCTTAGGGTTACCCACCAGTCTTGGGGGGCATGCAGTTTCCAGATGTCTGGTTTAGACACTTGGGGCATCGATGTATGCATGCTGGGATTCAAGGCCTGAGGGGCTGCCCAGTGGCAGAATTAAATTCTCCAGGAGACATTTGTGTCCCTGTTTCCTCCTGTGGGAAGCACAGAGGATGGTACATTAAAGGAGGGTGGTTGGTGCTGGTGCCATCATCCTGGCCCTTCGCCCTGAGTAACAGAAGCCTTCTGGGTAGATAGATGATCCCTCAGCACATTTCTTGGATTTCTCTTTTTTGAGAACAAATGCTTCTAGCTATTATCTCCTTTACTTTTTCTTTTTTATTGACTACTTAGCTGTCTCTACAATAAAAATAAGCAGTAAGTAACAAATGCATAACAGAATAAATACCAAGTTTCTCTATTGTGTCTAATTCACACAATTTACAAGATCATTATGATCACCATTTGTATACTATTTAGATTCTAGTTTTTTTTAATTGATATTATTATATGTGGAGTTTTCCATATGGTTGCACTGTCCAAATATTTGTCGGTTTAAATGGCAATGTAGCAATATGTTGGACCAAAGCTCCGTAGTTTACCAAACCATTAGCTGATTGTAGGCACTTCCGTTGTTTCCAATTTGGGGCTGTTACATGGGTCATAGCTATAAATATGTTTCCATGGGTGTATGGGTTTTTATTTCTTTATGCCAACTGATTGGATATACATTCCTGAAGATTGAATGACTAGGCCAGAGAATGCTACATTTTGTAGCTATTATTGTTCCACAAAGAGCTGCTAAGCAATTTCAGAGTGTCCCTGCCCTCCCCCTAATCCCATGGCATTGAGTTTACTATCTATTTCTGTTGCTAAATTTAAAGATTACCCCTCCTTTGGTTGCAGCACTCTTCCGGGAATCAGGATAGGCAAGTGTTTTTCTCTCTAGTTTACACTGGGGGACCAGCTAGGAATGAAGTTTGGGCAGAGAACCCCCGTTCTAGTCAATTATGCTGCAAACATTTGTTAAGTGCCTACACTGGGATGGTAAGATAGTCTTGCCTGCGAGGAAATCACAGTCTGGGAATGACATAATCACCTGTACGGCTCACCAAGATCCATCCTGGTTGTGAATCCCAGCTCTGCCACTTATTAGTTGTGGGGCTCTGGACATCTTACCCTATTTCCTTATCTAGAAAATAAGGATTAAATGAGAGATAGTGTGAAGTGCTTGCTCCTGGGCCTGGCTCATAGTAAGTATTCAGTGAGTGTTGACTTCTCTTCCCTTCTCTCAAGTGAAGAGGTCAGAAGCACCACAGAGGGAAGAGTTGGCCAGAGCCCCAGAGTGCCAGGGTTATGGTGGGGTCTCCCTTTACAAGTTGAGAAACTCAATTTGGAAAAGTTGGACACTGGTGAGCACCACACCATCAGCTCCGCTTTGGCTCAACCTGGATCTCCTGGACCTCAACGCTAATGAAGTACACCCACCAGATGTGGCTACTAAGGATGACTTGGCCTCTGGTGCCTGCCTATCATATCAGAAAAGGTGGGCTGCTAAGGAAGCAGCACAGGCCTTGGAGCCAGACCAACTTGCATTCAAATCCAAATTCACCACTTACTAGCTTTGTGACAAAATCTCTTTCCTAGATTTTTTCCTCATCAGTAAAGTAGGAATACTAATAATTTCCATGTCATGGGATGGTTGTAATATTTATATTAGAAAATCTATGTTAAATACCTTGTAGAGGGCCCATCTCATTGTAGCATTTTATATCCAATAATTAATGTTGTTGTTGGAAGTGGCTGAAATCTCTAGAGAAGGAACAGGTCAGGGAAGAGAGGCCTTGGCTCATGGTACCCTTTCTTCACAGAGCCATTAGTTCCCAGCTTCAGTGACTGTAACAGAGAAATTGCCACCACCTGTGGGGCCCAAATTCCTTGCCCGTTTTGCATTGGATAAAGATAGTTTGTTCGTGATCCTGAGTAAAAGCTTAATTAAAATCCAGTGACAAGGAAGAAAGGGAAGATATCCAGGCAATTCTCCACAAAAGGCACAGAGAGTTTCCTCTGGGAGAAGCCCCTATCTGGGTTCAGAGAGATGCTCCAAAGGAACAGCTGATGCAGAGGAATGGCTGATGTCAGTCGTCTGTGTCCTTCTGGGCCAGAGGGGACCTGCCTGGACAAGTAGGAAACCTTGAACAAGAGATCAAAGAGCAAGTGAGTTAATCCAACAAGCCAACTTCAAGTTTCTGAAGTTACTGAGTAGTAAGACAGAACTCAACAAAGCCAATTAAAAATATTTGAGGGCTGGGGGCATAGCTCAGTGGTAGAAAGCTTGCCTAACATGGATGAGGCCATGGGTTTGATTTCCAGCACTGAAAAAAAATTGAAAACAAGAACTTCTCTAATTTTTAACTATTTGCCCATTATAAGCAGTTATAAGAACAGACCAGTTCTTAAATTCCACTGAATTGAACTGATTCTTTGGATGACACCTTTGCTTGGGCTGGGGATAATTCTGACTGCTGATTTTCAGGAGGACCAGATGTGCCTTCTAAGCCATGGAGGGGGAAGCTTTACAGTTCTCCAGGCTCTTGCCCCACCGGGTAGTTGTGGGTTGTAGATGAAAGGAAGAGTTGCCAGGTTCCTGGAGCAGTTTCCTTACTCTTCCTCCTGGGTATCAAGGGCTCCAGTGGCTCTCCCCACCCAGACTCCCAGGTGCCCGACCTGGAAAGGACTTCAGCCATTGTCTAAACTAGTCTAAACTAGTCGCTTAATTCTCCAGTGAGGTCAAGAGAGGTGGAGTTGCTTGAGGGCACACAGCTTCCACTGGTAGGAAGTTCTCTGTTCTGTACCCACCTTACCTTCACTTTCCTCTGTTTATTCTTGACTCCCTGTGTGACCATTTGAGTTTTGTTTTGTTTTGTTTTGTTTTTGACCTTTTGAGTTTTGTGATCCCTGCTCCTCTACTCCATCCCTCCTTCCCTCTTGTTGCCTACAGCATTTGTCCTGGCAGGTCCTGGCCTTTAGGAAGACTTCGAATCCCTGAGAGACCCCACCCCCACTTCTTCCCTGACCTGGGGTGCGGGCTGCCTTCAGCACCATGGCCTTTTCGTCAAGGTTCGCCTTCTGGGAGCAAAAGGAAAGTTGGATTTCAAAGTCTTTTTCCTGTGTGCTTGGCATGGTGTGTCTACAGGCAAGAGACCAGCTTATGGCATAGGGAGCTTCAGGAACTAGAGATGGACTGGGGCATGCATTTGCATTTAGGGGTGTGGGGAGAGTGACCTAGGAGCTGGGGACCTCTCTTGTCTTAATGGGCTCCTGCACTGAGTCATCTCCCTCCTCTGAGCTCCACCTCTAGTAAGCTGAGCCGCCTTTTGTCCCACTGGTGTCCCTCCAAGTTAACCCCTCCACTGCTGTTGCTCTGACTCACCCTGGGACTGTGCACCCGATGCTGTGGAGGGGCTGCTAAGAAAGGCTTGACTCTAAGGCCTCTGGAACTGGGTCTCCTAGAGTCTGGGGAGTCTAGGGGCTGAAGTGGACAGGAGAAAGGGCCTGAGAGAGGGGAATGAGGCCAGTTGGTGCCTGGATCCAGAGAGTGATTCAGGCTGCCGCAGACTTGAGCGTGCCTTTGCATGTGCGCACATTCCCCAACTGGGCAATGACCTACAGCAGCCAGAGCCCTTTAGGTTGGGGGAGAGGGCAGTGAGTCAGCCTGAGGCTAAATCCAGAGCTGAGCTCAGAGCTGGGCCCAGTGTCCCAGACACTTCGGGGGCAACCAGTGTTTTCCCCAATGCCTCACCTTGGACCAGACGTTTGAGATCCCAAACCTAAGTCATTGGAGGGAGGACAGATTTGGAGCCGGTGAAGGACACAGAATTAACTGGAATCTGGGCCATGCCTGAACCTGAGCTAACAGCACTGCCTGTAGTAATGAGTGTGTGTGTGTGTGTGTGGTTTGTAGACTCTTGCTGTCCTCTAACCTGTGTGCAGGGATGTGGGAGGTTATGCACGGCGTGATCCCTGGGATGGGGTGATGGTCCTTAGTGGGAGCAGCGGGTGCTGACCTAGCTACTCTTCATTCCCTCTCTACCAACCCCCTCCCTTCCCTTTCACGGCACCAACCCCACTTTCTAAAGTAGTGGGATCCTCTGAACTAACTTTGAAGCTTGAGTCCATTGACCATAACTCTGTGGTCAAGATTCAGCTTTAAAACTGCAACAGCCATCAGGCTGGCTGGTGCTAACTGCAGCTCAAAATTGACCAGGGAGCTGGGTATGGTGGTACACATCTATAATATCAACACTCAGGAAATTGAGGCAGGAGGATCACTGTGAGTTGGAGGCCAGCCTAGACTTCACAGTGAGATGAAGGCCAGCTGGAATACACAGTGAGACCCCTGTCTCAGAAAATAAAACAAAGCAGAACAATTGACCAGGGACCTTGTTTAAAAATGGAGAGCCCCCTAGGGCCGGTGAGATGGCTCAGCGGCATATGCGCCTGCCTGGCAAGCGCTAGGGCCCCGAGTTCGACTCCCAGATCCCACATACAAAAAAAGGGCTGGTGATATCGCTCAGCGGCACGGGCGCCTGCTGGCGCGCAAGGTCCTGAGGTTGACCCCGGTACCCACAAAAAAAAAAAAAAAAAGGAGAGTCCCTTAAGCAGATAATTGATTCTAGATGTTTCTAAGGATCTTTGCCATTAGGAATCAAGGACTTTTCCCACAGGTTCCTACCCACATTGTTGGAAAGAACATGCTGGAGGTGGGGTGGTGTTGGTAACTGGCCTGGGTGACTGAGGAAAAAAGAGAAATTAAATCCCTTAGGACTGGAAAGATGCTGTGAGGCTAGGGGAGGAGAAGGCTCTCCCAAACTTGGGGCCCAGCCCCTCAGTCCACTCTGAATTAGTCTCTGAACTGAAAGAACCTTCAAAACTTCCACACTGTCTGTCTTTCTTCCAGACAGTTGTGGTATCAGTTGTTTTCCCTGACTCTGCACCTCTCCTCTGACTCAGGCCAGCTGCCTTCCAAGCTCTAGCACAAACCCCTGGCCAGAGTATACAGAGCTCAAACATTCTCATTCCTTTATACTGTGGCCCAGTCTTGGGGTTCCCTCCCTCAGCTGCATGGTTGGCAGTTTTGTGACTCTGAGATTGGAAAATATCTGGCCTTCTGAATCCCTGTCTCTGCCTCATTTCCTGCCTCAAGCCAGAATTCTGTGGTCTGGCAGAAAGGGCACTCTGCTCTGAGCTAGAGAGAAATCACACGGGATCTAGAAGCAAGACTGCTGGGGCCACCCATTCATCCTACACTGAATTCTGTGGGCCCAGCTGGCACCCCACACTGGGGTAACCCCCTCTTCAGCCAGTAGGTAGGGGCCTTTTGTTGAAACCACTACCTGTCTGAGCCAGGAATGATTCTTGTAGTTTAGCATAAGTTGAATTAGGATCATTCTATCTACTATGCAAAACCAAGACCACTGTGTCGCTAGTGGGTGGACCTCTTCAGACAGCCCCAGTGGGCATGGTGACTGGTCACTGAGCACTAGGGTGCTGAGCTTTTACCTCCATAGAAACTCTTCATTTTTGAGTTGTCCCTGGGCAGTTTTGACCCCTGGAAAGGAAATCTGCTCTCCAGGTCCCTGGCCCCCGTACTGCTGAAAATTCAAGAGTTCTGTCTCCTGGGGAGAGGGAAGCCCTCAGAATGTTTTCACTGTGGGCTTTTAGTTCTGGGTCTCCCAGACCTGACCTGCCAGTGACTTCTTTGTCTACTCCCTTAGGTTAAAGAGGAGGACAAAACTCTGCCAAAGCCTGGCCCTCCTGCCAAGGAGGAAGGGGCTGTAAGTGCTTCTCCAAGACCTCCTGTGTGTATATCTGGGTGGGTGGGTTGGCCTTACCCCCTCCCCTGCCAGCCCTAGACTAGCTTGTGAGCAGTTCCATGGAGAAGGTAGGGACCAGGGGCCCCTTCCTGGTATGGCATGGCTAGAGGGAATGCCAGTAAAGTGGCATATAGTACAGGGTGTGTGGCATCAGCCTAAGGTGTATGAAAAAAAGTGGGAAAGCCAAGATATTTAGGCCTTGCCCTCTAACCTCCCTCCATCCCCCTTTCATTGCCTACTTTTAGTTCTGGTTTCCCAAACCCTTTGGGCTGGAGGGACTTAGGTGGGCAAACTCTCAGGTCAGGGAGTACTGAAAGGTACGCTTAGCTGTTGGGCATCTTCAGCCTGCTCTGGGTGGCACAAGACGAGGGCACAGAGGGATTTCACTGCAGCTGCTGCTGTCTCTTCCAAGACCTGTCAGCTGCTTGGTGCAGCAACTTTGAGGCTGGCTTCAGCTGTCCACTGTTCCCAGCCCCCACCACCTTGGGCTAGAGACCCTAAATAAAGCTGGATTCTTCTAAAGCAAGAAGAGACAGACAGTTCCTGGGTAGCCAGGTCCAGAGTGAGAAATGGGCTGCAGTTCATGCAGAGGCAGGAGTGCCCATGGCTTTGGGGAAATCTGGATCACAGAACAGATCCATGCTTCATTACCCCAGATGGTAGCTGTCCTGGCTGCTCCTACTTTCTTGGGCAATTCGATTAGCCGGGCAATGTGGCTTCCTCTGGATCTGTAAACAGCCTGTGATTTCAAAGGGGTATATTTGAGTTACATGAAAGAGGAGCTTCAGAGTAGCCCAGGTGTTGTGTTGTTTTGTTTTGTTTTTCTTTTTCTTTTTGGGGTGTGTGTGTGTGTATGTGTGTGTGTGTGTGTGTGTGAAAATTACATATAAAGTACTTAGAAGAGTGCCTACAGAAGTATAACTGTTAGCAATTACTGTCTTGTTGCCGTCATCCTCAGGTAGAAGAATGGCAGGAAAGCCAGAAGAGGGAAAGGGAAGGAGTAGGACCCAGTGGTTAGGGCCACTGGCCAGCTCCGCAGTGCCCTCATGCCATTGAGCACTCTTGCTTAAGAGATTAAAAAAGAGCTGCCTTCAAGACCTCCCTCTCCACCCCTGTAGCCTCCTATGGCTAAGGCCTAGACTAAAGCCCTTGGCTCAGCCTAGGAAGTGGGGCAACCTCTTCAAGTGGCAGCCAGAGGCAGCAGCTCCTAACACTGCCACTCTGAGCTTCTTCCTGCATGCAGCAGGCATGGCAGCCAGACCTTCATGGATCCCAGCCAGTGCTGTAGTGTACTCAAGAGCCACAGTCATGGTTTGGGGGAATGTGGGCTGCAGCCTAGCTCAGTTAGTGGGAGGGCATTACCTGGCCAGCAAGAAGCTGCCGGTTGACCTTGCTCTCCCCAAGCAATGTAGCTGGCTTTGCAGGAAACTATCCAGTGGTGCTGCCAATGGCCATCTCTTGAGACCTCAGACAGTTCCCAGATGAGTGTGGGGGAAGGGTGGGAGCACCAGGTGGAGTATGTCAGCATTTTCCACTTGACTTCTGGGTACCCAGAAGCTGGGAGGCTGGATGAGCCAGGGCCTCCATTAGGGCAGTGTGGAGCTGTGGCCACTTGAATACTTAACGCTCCTCTTCTCCTGTCCTTCCATACATGTTCTCTGGGAGTTGGGAGGTCTCCAAACCCTGAAGAGATTTGCAGGAGAACTGCAAAGTCTGGCAGAAAGGAAGCTGCAGTGGATGCTTCCTGACCCATTACTGGGTCTCTGAAGCCCTCAAGAGTATAGATGAGGGGTACACAGTAGCTGCAGACCAGAGGAGCTGGGGGGTGGAGCTTGGCATGCCTTGGAGCCAGGAAGAGCATCTGTCTGTTGCTGTCTGCAAGATGGCCTGGCCCTGGGTCTGACTGCCTAGAAAACTGGGTGATGGAGGGAACTAGGACTACAGAGTCAGGAAGCCCGAAGTTAGTTCTGGGATTGGTAGTAGAACTGGCTGTGGACCTCTTCACACTCCATCTCTGCTGTGTGCAAAATGCAAGGGAATGAGATTTGGTTGGCCAGGGTCTTGGTTGCTACCCTGACATAAAGCCAATAACTCTGAGGTGCTCACAGCCTCTGGGCCCTCTGTGCTAGCACCTCCGAGTTCTATGCTCAGCCTGGGGTTAGATAGCAGGTGACAGCTGTACATACCTGATTGAGCTATGTGGGAAAGAGAAGCCAGAATCTCCAATGCTACTGTCCTATCTGGAAGAGGGAGAGAGAACTTCCTGGGGCAGCCTCTTAGAGCTGTGTGTTGTTTGATGGGTGAATGGAAGATTTGTCCCAGGGCTTGAGGTCACTCTTTTACTTCCTTTGCATGGGGTGGGCAGGGATGTGGGGTTGATGCTAATGTCTCCCTGTATTTATGTGACTATAGCTAGAAGGCAGCTCTAAGGACAGTGGTGGGCCACCTAGGAGTCCTCAGCCTGCCACCAGCCCAGTAACCTCAGAGACTTCCCAGACAGCCAAGAGCCCTGCATCCACACTTGCCATGAATGGCCTGGGGGCTGCCTCATCAGAAGGCACAAGCGAGGAGACCCAGGGCCTGTCCCGGAAACGGGTGGCGAATGCAGTAAGGAAGGTGGTGAGCAAGGTCCTGCCTGGTGAGGAGACTGGGAGTGCCAAGGAACCTCTAGGCCAAGGGGTCAAGTGTCCTGAGCACCCAGCTAGAGGCAAGAGGGGAGAAAAGGCAGCCTCTGGTCTCAAGCCACCGCCTCCTCCTCCCCTTCCCCCTACCCTGCCAAAGCCTGAAGCAAAGAAGGAGGCAGCCAAGGATGAGCTGTCAGTGGGCCTGTGGAGTCTAATGTCTCGGGGCCGAGGCAAGGACCACAAGCCCCATGGCAAGCAGACTCCTGGGAAAGGGGAGAAGCCTTCTGGCCAGGAGCCAAGCTTCTTGAAACCAGGCTTCCCACACATGGACTCCCCAAAGAAAGCAGGCTCTCCAGTCAAGCCTGAAACCCCAGAGAAGCAGTGTTCCCCAGCCCCACCACAAGAACTGGCAGACCCAGGCTCCACTGGCCCGAAGTTGAACCTCACTGGAGAGCAGCAGGCCAAGTCACCAGCCCCTGGCGTGCAGCAGGAGGTATCTGTGTGTACCACTAACTTCCCATGCCCATTCTCGCTTGAGGGCCAGACACTGTTGTAGCAAGCTTCCCCAAGCCTCAGAGAGCCCTGCATGACAGGTTGGTTGACATCCACATGTCCATGCAGGGCCTGCATGGCTTTCCTTGACCAAGCATGAGAACCTGTGATATCCTGGGCTCTGGCAGCTGGGGTGGGAACTGCTAACCAGCATGCTGCAGGCCTTGCCATGGGAGTCAGGATTCTTAGCAGATCAGTACTGGATGGAAATGCAGTATTTTCTCAAATTAGGAGGCCTGGGCTCACACCCCCAGCCATTTACCCACTTTGGACCTCAGAAGTGTGTCATCTTCAAGCCCCTGTCCATCAAGTCAAGAGAATACAAATCCCTTCACTGAAGCCCTGGGGGGCCAGAAGTATTTTGGAAATTAGTAATTTTTGTATTTGAGAGTGTCATGCAGTATACATAATAAACAGCAACCTGTAACAAACGTGTGAGTATTTCCGAAGGAAAACCATGAATATTGATTTGCACTACAGGAGGATAGAGGATCAACAGATTTTGCTACCAGAATAGTTAAGAAAAATCTTCTGTTTGGGGGGCATTTTTGGATATTGGAATTGAAAATGAGGGGTAGTACTTGCTTTGAGGGGTTTCTGTGAAGAAACGATGTAGGTAATGTGCCAAATGCTGTCCTTGGCACAGGGTGTCCATATACTATAGTGTTGCTGAAAACTACAGACAGTTGTTATTAATGCCATCATGGCCAGCATGTCTGGCAGCAAGACTCTTGAATCCTGTGCTCAGGTGGCAAATGGGTATAGTCAGCCCTTTTGGATCTGAAGTTACCTCACCTTCCCAGAAAGTGCCCTCTGAGTGGGGCAGGAGGCTGAGAGGCAGGGGGAGGGTCATGGAAGGTCAGTCCAGCCCCTTCCCCTGGGAAGGTGATGCCTGCTTAGCTGATCCTTGAGTTGGAGATGGTTCTTTTCAAGCTTCCCTCTTCTGTGGACCCTCCTGAGGCCTCACAGGGGTATCAGGGGGTGCTTCCCTGTGCTTTTACAGGCTCCTTGCAGTCAGGAGGAGAGGAATCAGGAGGATGCTAGGGGCACAGCCTCAGGGTCCTCAAGGCCCTTGGCCACTGCCTTCTCCTGGGACATGGGGTTTCTGGAGGGTCCCTTGCTCTCATTCTTCCTGGGCACTGCAGGACTTAGAGAAAAGCCAACTGCAGCCCTCCTCACCTTCCTGGCCCATTCTGTAAACCAGTGTGGTGGCTGTTCCTGACACACAGGGAGGAGTAGGCAGGGACATTCTGGACAGGGGGCAGAGCAGGAGCTAAACTTCAGTCCCTCAGGAGAAACTATAGGTGTAGGCAGGAAGCATCATGTGTCTGTCCTGGGCTGCTGTTCTTCCGCTCTGGCTTCTTGCCTTTCTGCCTCTCCCTAGAGTGGGTTTGGGAGCTGAGATATGTCTTGACCTGGAATTCAGCCACATATCACCTGGGCTGGATCAGGGGCCAAAAAGGTAAACTGCATAACAGAGCCATGTATTTCTAGTGATGGTTAGGACAATATGAAGAAATAATCCAAGCCCTTGCAGGCATCTGTTCTTTTTATCATTTGATAGTTTAAAAACTTAAATTGGCATGTGGCTTGTCTCTCTGATCTACTGCACTTCCTCATCGGGTCCCAGTGGCTTCCTGGGCTGGGAGCTTGGCGTGCAGTGCCCCCACCATCCCCTAGGGCCAGGACTAATAGTGGTTTAACCTTTAGACAGGAGCTGCCTCCGAGGTCCAGCTGAACTCCACAGAGGAGGCCCACCAGCGACTTGAGAGGATCTTCACAGCTCCTGTAATGCCATCTCTCTCATGATTGGGTCCCCAGTCCCTGGCCCTTGTCTTCCTCAGACTGGTAGCCAGACTGTGTCTGTGTGTAGAGTGCCTCACTGTGGAAGGGAGGCCCCTGGTGGCCCTCTCTGGCTCTCCACTTGAAGAAATGAGAGGAGGACTCTGGAGAATTGTCCCTGTGCCCATGCGCTGGGGGATCTGTTCCTCTTCTCTGGCCCTGTTCTTCTGCCTTGAGGACATGTTTTGGTGCAGGGCCTGGGGGCCTACGGGGTGGTGCAACAGGGAGTAGACACTCCCATTTTTGATCCCCAGCTCTCCTTACTCATTTCTAACAGGCAGCATCCAAGGCCTGACCCAGAAAGGCCTTTGAGGGTTTTAAATAACCAGACAGAGACAGAGAGGTCAGAGCTAATCCCAGGGTCTGCCACAGTCCCCTGCCCATTGGGCAGTTGGCAGGTGACCCCCAGGTTGGACTTGGATGGGGTGATACCTCTGCTTGCCACGGGATCAGCATGCATGCCTGGGAGTGGGACAAGTGAAGCAGGGGTGCAGTAAGGGCTGGGAAGGGGTCCTAGGTGTGGGCTGCCAATAGTCTCATTCTGTGACAGCTCTGAAAAGCAGCCTTTAGCAATAGGGAGTGGCACCCTGGGGCTCGTGTTTGGAGGTGGAGGACAGCTCTGTGCTGGTGTCTGATGTTCACAAAGGGAGGTGGGTTGAAGAATATACCAGAGATAAAGCAGGAGAGTCCTAAGGCCCAGGCTCTGATGGTGGTGAGGTGGCCTGGCCTGGCAGACACATGGAATAGGGAGCCTAATTCAGGCCTGGTGCTAAACATCTCTGACCTCCACTCTGCACCTTGGGCAACTAGAAAGTACCAGCCCATTGGCCCATTGGCTTGTTAAAGGAAACATGCCAGTGGTCTGCTCATCCTCATCCCTCTTCTTTTCTCTCTCTTTTCCACTTGCTGCTGGTAGCTGGACCCTGAGGCCGCCTCTCCTGCCCTCAGCCAGGTAGGGTGCTCCTACCCTTCTCAGGAGCCCTCCACTTCCTCTGGTGACCACCCACCGCCCCTGGCCTGTACCTGGGCTGGCATCTGTGCTCGGGCCTCTTGCTGGAGTGTAAGACCTCTTTCCTCTCTAGCCTCCCACCCTGTGTTGGGGTGGGGGGACGCCGGAGTAGGCAGTACCAGGACCTAAGGCGGTGTGGTTCTGTGCCAGGCCCTTGGGCATCATCAGTCAAGATTGGCCTCTGTGGCACTCAGTTCTTAGTTATTGGAGCCCAAAGGCCAGTTGAGTTCTAGGTGTTTCAGCCCTGCTCATTCTAGATAGAGATAGCCCAAAAGGCTGATTCCCTACCCAGAACCTGAAGACAAGACGGCCTCTGTCTCCACCTCCTGGCCAATGTGGGATTAGCTCAAAAGGCATCAGTGACGGGCCATGACCCTTTGATGTCACCCCCAACAAATGGCCCATAGAACATGCCCATTCAAGGCAAAGATTTTACCTGTCTCAATGTAATTTGAAAAAAAAAAATTAGTAATTTTTTTATAAAGTTACATTTCTGCCAATATAAAAAACTAGCCTTTTAAAGTATCCTTACCATAACAAATCAAAACACTCGCTGACAGCAGGTTAGATGCGGTAGTGCACGCCTGTAATCCCAGACCTCAGGAGGCTAAGGAAGGAAGAACACAGTGATTTTGAGGCCAGCCTGAACTACACAGTGAAACTCTCTCAAAAAAACTGGGAAAAAAAAAAAACTAATAAAACAAAACAACCCAAAACCCAAAAGCAAAACACTGGCAGCCTCCTACTACTCATCCTATTGAAGGATAATTTCCCTGGGCTGTGGCATCCAGAGGTCTAGGATGCGCTGGTATGGCCCAGCCCTCACATTCCATAGCTAGGGAGAGGGCTGTCCAGCCAGAAGTTTATCCAAAGCCAGAATTCAGTCTGGGAGCAGGACCCAGGTCTTCTTTCAACTCCAAGTATTGTGACAAACAACATATAGTACTTGTTGTATGCCCTTATCTTTTCCTGATCCCTCACCTAGGGTGTCAGTAGCACAAGGCAGTGTCTGTGCCTTGGCCCTGGGAATCCTGAGGAAGGGTGAGGGAGTGAGTGAGGGACTCTAGGAGACTATTTGTACCTCCCAGCTGGGAACCTTCAGAGACTGTGGGACCAGTGCTAGCCTGAGGGCTGGTCCCTGCCTCTAGGGTGGCCAGCCCTGCTCTAGAGACCACTGGGTGACTTTGCTGCCATTTCACCCACACACAACAAAGGAGCCTGGCAGGCCGTGGGAGCTGGCCTCTCTGTTACCTCAACTCCCCCAGGCGTGACTGCTTCCCAGCTCAGTGTCCTGCTTTGGGGCACCAAGTTTGACATCTCCACACTCTGACAGTGCCTATTCTTATTTCTGGTTGGTGACCGCTTGCAGCCTCTGGGGACTCTTGGCCCCTTCACACCCATTCCTGTGGTCATATGTGTAGTATGTTAAGTCCTTCTCCGTGTTTGACCAAACAGTGCTGTTCCCTACCCACTACATCTCTGCCATGCTGCTTCTTGCCTTTGTGTTGCATTAACGTGTCTACTAGGGCTGTGTAACTGCCACTTTCCAAGCAGGGCCTTTGCTGACTGTGACATAGAGGAGGAGTGGGGAGACTGGCATGTGCACCTGGGTACTATGCCCTTACCCAAGTAGAACATCCTTTGGAGGGCAATACCAGGCCTGAGGCCAAGGCTCAGGATCCACCTATCATTCTCCCACAAAGCCCTAGGAGGACCCATTGCTCCTGAGTTCTGGAGCAAGTGGCCTTTCCCATCATTTGGCATGAAAGAGCCCATGGTGGCGGCCCAGGGTGTAGGGCTTGGGCTCAGGATACTAATGCCACAGGTTTGGCAAGGAGAAGGGAGCAGAGGGCAGCTCAGGGAGGTAGAACCTGGTGACTTGCTTTCCTGGGGCCTGCTCACTCCTGGGCACATGCTTCCTATGTTGCTGTCCCTATCCTTCCAGACCCCCAATACTGGCATGCTGACTAGCCTTGGTGTCATTGTTCTTAGAGCTCCTCAGAACCACAACTGCCTCCTGGCTTCTCCATCCTCCTTCCCCGACACCTCTGATATCCCTATGTTCTGTGTCTGCCTCTTAACTGTTTCCCCTGCCCAGTGGCTCATCTTGAAGTCCTTGTCCCATTTATCTCCTCTCTCCTGCTGACCTGGCCTCCATCTTCTGGAGCAGGGTCTGACTGTTTATTCTTGCCCTCCCTCTGACAGGCCAAGACTGAAGAGCAGATTGCAGCTGAGGAGGCCTGGTATGAGACTGAGAAGGTGTGGCTGGTCCATAAGGATGGCTTCTCCCTGGGTGAGTCAGGAGGTTAGGTGCAGACATCTGGGACTCAGCTCTGGGTTGGCTGAAGGTTGGGGAGTGAGCAGAGAGGATGGTGGTGATCCATGGAGAGGAGGGTGGGACCAAAAAGGGCCCAGACAGAGTAACAGAGGCTTCCCAGCCCTGTGTCCAACTGTCTGTGCCTGCTCTGCAGCCAGCCAGCTCAAATCAGAGGAGCTCAGCTTACCTGAGGGGAAGGTGCGCGTGAAGCTAGACCATGATGGAGCCATCTTGGATGTCGACGAGGATGATGTAGAGAAGGTTAGCAGGAGGCTGCTGGAGGGTTGGGAGAGTAGTGGGCAAGGCAGGCCTGTCCTCTGTGGCAGTGACAGGATCTGCTTCTTCATTGCCCACCTGCCTGTCTTTCTGCCCAGGCTAATGCTCCCTCCTGCGACCGGCTAGAAGATCTGGCCTCACTGGTGTACCTCAATGAGCCCAGCGTCCTGCACACACTACGCCAGCGCTATGGTGCTAGCCTGCTGCACACCTATGCTGGCCCCAGCCTGCTCGTCCTCAGCCCCCGAGGGGCCCCTTCTGTGTACTCAGAGAAGGTGCTGCTCCCTCTAGGCTACTGTGCTGCCTCATGAACCCACCCCTGGCACCCACCCCATCTCCCCTGGCTCTCTGCCCTTCCTCTTTGGTGTCCACTGGGCTCTTGTCCATTCCCGTGGTTGATCTTTGGAGAAGGAGTCATTTCAGGAGTGGGGGTGGTACAGAAGGAACTCCTGCAACCTTTAATGGAGTCCAGGACTTGGCTAGTATCTGCATTTCTATGTATGGCTTTGGCCTCACAATTCCTGGCCACCCCAGGAGTGAAAATTCAGAAAGATGTGGACCCTGCTGGTGAGGGATGTCTAGATGGGCCCAGCTAACAGCCTGCCCCTTCCCTCCATCCCTTTTTTGCTCAAGGTGATGCACATGTTCAAGGGGTGTCGGCGGGAGGACATGGCACCCCACATCTATGCCGTGGCCCAGACAGCATACAGAGCAATGTTAATGAGCCGTCAGGACCAATCCATCATCCTCCTGGGCAGTAGTAGCAGTGGCAAGACCACCAGCTGCCAGCATCTGGTGCAATACCTGGCCACCATTGCAGGCACCAGTGGGAGCAAGGTGTTTTCTGGTGAGGCAGGGACAACTGGGAAAACTGAGAATGGGGTGAGAAGAGTAGGGGGGGAAGGGGGGTACCTTCCTCGGTGCCAGTGCTATTTCTCCTTGGCCTCTCTATCCCCTTGAAACCCATCTGTTCATGAGTAGTTCTGGCCTAAGCAGCCCCAAGCCTTCGCACCTCTGAAGCCCATGGCTGGGGTGAGCTGCCCTTGCCTTTCCTGATGTCCCTTGGGCCTGTGTTCTGCAGCAGAGAAGTGGCAGGCTCTGTATACCCTCTTGGAAGCCTTTGGGAACAGCCCTACCATCATGAATGGCAATGCCACCCGCTTCTCCCAGATCCTCTCCCTGGACTTTGACCAAGCTGGCCAGGTGGCCTCAGCCTCCATTCAGGTGAGAGGGTGTTACCCATGTATCAGGGCAGTCAGGAGATGTGCTACTGGTTTCATGCTCTAGAAATCAGTCTGCCCCCAGTGCCTCACTGGCTAGGATTCTGTCTTGACCAAGGCATAAGCAGGCCTGGCCTGTGCTGCCTGGAGCTGTCACAATTCTGCCTTCTAGGCCTCCCATCCAAGCCCTTCTTCCCTCCTGACCTCAGGGCTGTCACCACCCTACTGCTGGGCCTCCAACTGAACCCACTTTCTGAGATCCACATTCAGGGCCTTCTCTCAGGGCCCAGCCAAGGCTAATCCCCTTCTATGTTACATGAACATTTTTACCTCAAGCTTCCTAAGAAGGCTGGTACCTGGGCCTGTCTCCTTCCACTGGCTCTGGTTTCTGGCTCCTGTTTGATCCTGGGAGGGTCCTGGCCACTGGCCGAATACCTTGCTGCACAGCAGATGCAGCAGATCATTACCAGGGCCTGGAGGATCAGGGGCCTGGTTCTTGCTGCTGGGGGGTGGGAGGAATTTGATCCAGCACTAGCTCCTTCCTTTCCTCATGTTGTGCCATAGACAATGCTTCTGGAAAAGCTGCGTGTGGCCCGACGCCCAGCCAGTGAGGCCACGTTCAACATCTTCTACTACCTGCTGGCCTGTGGGGATGGCACCCTCAGGTGAGGTGGGACAGAGGGTACATTGAGGGAGCTGTAGACTACAACCTACCAACTGGGCTCCTAGACCTTGCCACCTGATTGCCCACTATGCTTTGTCGTCATTGCTACTGTGTGCCAGGCTTGGAGCTGAGCCCTGGCAATGGCATGATGGGGGAGACATGCACCCTGCCTATCAGGAACTCCCTGGCCAGAGGGACTGTAGCCTTGCTGTATGGAAATAGCACAAATGACGGTATTTCCAGGGACTCCCAGGGATCTCCATTACCCAGGAAGTCAGGTCTGGGGAGGAAAGCTTATGGGACAAAGGTATTGTGTGGCTTGCCTACAGTCACCTAGCTAGTATTTCGCTCAGCTGCTACACAAGTACACCATGGGGCCAAAGCCCAAGCCCTCTCCAGTGTCCCAGCTGCCCTTCCCTGCCCTATTGGCTACTCCTGCTGGGCTCTTCCCTTTAGATCTTCAGACTTACTGTCTGGTCACTGGACAAGCATAACCCAGAAGGCTGAGCAGGCAGCTTGAGCATTATCCTCTGTAGTTCTTCTCCAAACTGAGGCAGGCTGTCCGGGTTCACTCGCCCTTCAGGCGGGTCCCCTGCTCCTCTCTAGGGGTCTGACTGGACTTTCTTTGCAAGGCCTCTCTAGTGACCTGTCCCAGGAGGCTGATGCTCTGCCCAGGCATCTAGGCCAGATAGGAAAGGTGACAGAGTGGCCTGACAATTAGAATGATGGGGAGATAGCATTTGGGATCTGGAAACTTGAGACCTGTTGTTTCCACCCTGGTGTGTGTGTGTGTGTGTGTGTGTGTGTGTGTGTGTGTGTGTGTGAAGGGGGGGCTTCACCTGGGGATCAAGCTCCCTGCTAATTCCTTCTTTGCACCCCTAGGACAGAGCTTCACTTGAACCATTTGGCAGAGAACAATGTGTTTGGGATTGTGCCACTGGCCAAGGTGAGGTGTCTGTGAGGACTGGGTTGGCAGCCTTGGACCTTGGAGATAGGTGCCCCATGGGTGGCTCTACCCAAATCCTGCCCTCCCGTGGTCTGGAGCCACCATATCTGCCCATCCCTGCAGCCTGAAGAGAAGCAGAAGGCAGCACAGCAGTTCAGTAAGCTGCAGACAGCCATGAAGGTCCTAGGCATCTCCTCCGATGAACAGAAGGTCTGCTGGCTCATCCTGGCTGCCATCTACCACCTGGGGGCTGCAGGAGCCACCAAAGGTAACCGGCAGCTGGGTCCCAACAAACTGCCTTGTCAGGCAGGAGATCTTGTAGGAACCCCTGCCATTCCCAGTTTGTCCTTGCCCTGCACAGGCTCAGCTATTAACAGATAACCGTCTTTTACGTGTGCCCCCTCCTCATTCCCCCTTATCAGAGCAGAAAGCCTGAGAAGCATCTACACCAATGATGGTCTGAGACCTGGCCTTAGCTGGCAGGACTGGGAGCACCGTGAGGAGTGGGTGGCTGGGGACAGAGGGCTAGGGCTTTGGGGAAGGGAAGGCACTCCCTCAGAGCAGCCCCTGGAATAACTCTTCTTCTTGTTCCCTTCCTGACAGAGGCCCTTGAGGAGCAAGCGGGTAACTGACCGTGACCCGTCTTGGGATGTAGGGGCTGCCTTATCCTGTCTTGGTGCTTCCCTGGGCTCTCTCTGGGGGCTGGGCTCATTTTCATAGCACAGAGGACTGGTCTGGGGAGAAACCCCAGGGTTGAAGGTGGAAGGGGAGTCTGCTTGCTGTGAGGCTTCTTGGGGTCTCTGGAATAGCTGCTTCTCCAGTGGATTTTGCATCTGGATCCTGGGGCCTCTCGGGATGCTGTCCCTGGGGCTTAGGTGGGGCAGGGTAGGCTGGCTTCATGAGGCTCCAGGAGGCCAGTTTTCTTCAGTCTTCTCTCCCCCTGATTTGATAGTCACTGCTCCTGCTCTTGCACATCAAGGTGGAAGCCACGACAGGGCAGTAGGCACCTATTGACAGCTGAGCTGCAATTTCTGCACTTGGGCTCCAGGCGTGTGGATGGCTAGGGCTCAGTCTGTCATGGGAGAGCTGTTGCCTTCCTCAGAGATTGCATTGGGAGGCAGTGATTTGAGCACTGCTTTACCCTTCCTCCTGTGGTTTAGGGAAAGGCTCTGATGCTGGCTCTGAATAATGCCTCCGCTTTGGCTGTCTTCCTGTGGGGTGGGAAGGGCCCCTGGCTGTGCAGCAGGAGTGGGAAAGCACTGGTGGCTGTGGGTGCATGGAGGAACAGGCATCTGGGTTACTGGCCCCTTATGATCCCAGGAGGTGGCACCTGTGCCAAGAGGAAGCAGCCATCTTCAGGCCACGTGGGCAGGACAGTGGACGGCAGGCATGTGGCTGTGTCTTGCAGGAAGTTCTTTGATTCTGGGGGTAGAGGTCCAGGTTTCCTCTGACCCTGCTCAGCTGTGACTGCAGGTGGCACACTCTGAGTGTTGAACAGTGTTGTCACCTCAGAGCTTCCAGTATTTTCCAGGGCTGTGTGTATGTGCATGCACACACACACACGTGCACACCTGCATGCACATATGTGGTAGAACATCTTTGCAGATCTCTTTCTGTGTGTGCCAGTATGTTGACATCCACAAACATACCTCTTTGAGAGTGTGTATGTTTTTGTGTCTCTAGGGCTGAATATGGCCTGCTGATCCTCATAAGCCCCCACCCCCCACAGTCCTTTCCTGCAGGCCTAGTGGCTCAAATAATGACTGTTTGCTAACACACTGTTTTTCTTTGCATGCTGCATGCTGGTCCTTTGCCTTACAGAAGCTACTGAAGGTAAAACCTTGTTTTCTTATTAGCTTTCCCTAATTGCTGTGATTAGACACATGTTGGCTGAGGCGCATATGTTTGTGTGGGCTGTTCCCTTTCTCATGTGGTTTTGTTGCCTCCCCATTGTTGAGCCATCTAGGTGTCTGGTTTCCCTTGGGTTAAGAGGAGGGAGAGAGGGGGGTCCTAATGCATCCAGGGAAGGGGCAGACATCAGTACTATCTCATGCCGAGTCCCCTGAAGACACACATGGTTCCTGTGCTCATCCTGGGTCAGCTGGCTCATCCTGACTTTGTCCTCCCCCAACCCAAGTTGGGGATCCCTAGAGATTTTTGCAGCTGACCCAATGCCCTCTGGTGGCAGCCTGTGGAATTACCTCCTCTTTTAGGACCATTGTTTTCACCCCCAAGGGACCCAGAAAATGCTAGCAGATGCCGGCTGTCCCTGTTCCCATTAAGTCCATTTGGTGTCATTAGGGCTAGTTTTTGCTTTTAGAGGATGCCCCATCTCCAGGCCTGTGGGGGTGAGGGATCCAAAAGGCACAGTGGTCATCAGTTGACCTAAGGAGAAAGACTCAAGGTGCCAGCCAGATCCCTTTTTCTGCTTTACAGCTGGCCGCAAGCAGTTTGCCCGCCATGAGTGGGCCCAGAAGGCTGCATACCTTCTGGGCTGCAGCCTGGAGGAGCTGTCCTCAGCTATTTTCAAGCATCAGCACAAGGGTGGGACCCTGCAGCGCTCCACCTCCTTCCGCCAGGTCCCTGAGGAGAGTAGCCTGGGAGATGGTACAGGTACTGTCAGCCCCTTAACTGGTGGATGTGATTGGGAGTCCTCACCTGGGGCTTGTTACTGACTTGGAGGTGGGAGTGACTGCTGGAGTGAATAGATAGTCCTGTCGGTGGGAGAGGCCCAGCCCCAGGGCCACATGTTGACTGGCACTGAGTACGTAGGGAGCATTCCTGGGCAGATAGGATGGCCCATGGGACAGGAAATAGAGCCGATCTGCTTGCCCCACAGGCCCCAAACTGAGTGCATTGGAGTACTTAGAGGGAATGGCATCTGGCCTCTACAGTGAGCTCTTTACACTTCTCATTTCCCTGGTAAACAGGTGAGTGCCAGGCAGAGCCCAGGGACCTCCTATTTCCTTCTTTGGCAAAAGTGGGGCTGATGCCTGTGTGGATGTGTTGGCTGAGGTGAGGCCATCATCCACCAGCAGAGGGTTTGCTATCCCCATGGGCCATGAGCAGGGTGGGCCATAAACAAGGTGGGCCATGAACAAGCCTCTGAACTACCAGGGGCCTAGGCTTCTGGGCCAGGATAGGCATTTGCTGCATGCCAGGGGCAGACCAAGGGGGCCCACTCTGTGGCCTGCTTCCTACCCCTGGCCAGCTCTGATCCAGGCTTTCCCTGTGAAGGGCTCTTAAGTCCACCCAACACTCGCTCTGCTCCATGATGATTGTGGATACTCCAGGCTTCCAGAACCCTGAGCAGGTCGGGTCTGCACGTGGAGCCTCCTTTGAGGAGCTGTGCCACAACTACACCCAGGACCGGCTGCAGAGGCTCTTTCACGAGCGTACCTTTGTGCAGGAGTTGGAAAGATACAAGGAGGTAGCTTCCACCTTGACCTCACCCCAGTCCAACCCTGGCTTTACCTTCTGGCTGTGACACCCCCAGGGAGGGCCTCTGTGGGCATGGGAAGGTACCACCTTTCCTGCTGGCTGCTCCCTCCCAATTTTCTACTGCCTTTTCATCTCTGCCTTCCCCTACTCTCTGGAGTGGGTATCTTGTCCTACCTCTTGACCTTGGATGCATTTTTTTTAAGCAGTGGCAAAGTTTATTTGAAAAAGTAAAAGTGAAGAGCGAGCAAGAAACTGGCTCTGTGGAGTGAGTTTAGGGCAAGTAAAAGAGGAAAAAAGCAAGATAAAAGTACACCCTGGAGGAAGCAGGGTGGGCTGTCATGAGGAGTGACAACAGCCACAATAGCCTTGACTACATTCTTACTTAGTGGAGAATTTGCTCTCCACAAAGCTGGTGGTGCATCGGGGTCCCCGGAATCCCTCTATGCCCTCCTTCAAAGCACTCTTCTAGAGCCTGTGAATTGCCATAGTGCGGTTCCTGCCTCCAGGTGTCTGGGCCCAGCTTCCCCTCCCCGTCTCACTCTCTGCTGATCTGTTAGGATGGTGGTTGAGTATTTAGGGCCCCTTTCTAAAACTGCGTCCCAGATGGGAGGAGACCCGGAAATTTTTCCTCATGTGGAGATGAGTTGAATGAAGCAAGGATGATATTTATCTTGGATGAGAGGAGACTCGGGAAGAACATGACAGTTGTCTCCACATGTTTCAAGGATGATGGTATGAAATTGAGACTAGGCTTATTCTTCATTGCTTAATCAGCTGATACAATAGGTTATAAGAATTTTAGCTCTCCAGAAATACAGTGTGTTACCTTTGGGAAGTCATGAGCAGCTTGTCACTTCAGGCAGTGGAGGGAATCCCTGCATGGGATAGGAGGTTGTTCTTGCTGTCCTTAGAGGCCCTGCCAGGCCTACTCATAGGGTTGCACACCCACACATGGCCCTGCGCTCATTATTGGTCTGCTTTACTTCCTAGGAGAACATCGAGCTGGCATTTGATGACTTGGACTCAGCCACAGATGACTCTGTGGCTGCCGTGGACCAGGCTTCTCACCAGTCCCTGGTAGGAATGTCAGCGAGACATGGGCTAGCCTCACCTCTCATCTCCTACTGCTCTGTGAGCTGCTGCTACAAGGGCCCCACAGTCACACTCAGACACCAGCCACTACACCAAGCGTCTGTGGGGCTCTGCCCCTCAGCACTCACAGCCTGTCCAGGAAGGTGCCCCTTTCTTCTTTCTGGTGCAGTGGGGGCCCACACCCCACAGTGTCCCAACCAGGCACTGTCAGTTGAGGCTCAGGCCCTGTCCTGTGACTGGTGGAGCCTCCAGTTTGTCTGCCAGGGGTCCTGATATAAACTCCTTGGGGTTGAGGGCCTGGACCATAGGACGCAGTCATTCCCTTCTATTGACCCCAAGAAGAGGACTAATGCAACTTAGCAGAGTGGGGCAAGGAGGCAGCATCTTGCTTAAACAGGGGAAAAATGCCAAGCTGTAAAATGCCCTCTGGAGAACTGCCATGGATGTGAGCCCTCACCCCTCAGCCTTGCAGGCAGGCTCTGTCACCCTTTGTACTAGTGTCTTGGGTGCCTTGGTGCCTGGGGCACTGGTTGGCCTGATGAGCACTTGGCATTTGGTGACTGTGTTCAATTAGGAGAATTGCAAAAAGTGCTTTATTGGAGAATGACATTTCTGCTAGGCTTCTGAGCTCTGTCTTCTGCTTTGATTGCTGCTTTGCTCTCCCACTTCCTGGAGTAAGGCCCTGCTGAACTAGCACAAGTTGGGGGAGTGAGCATCCCCCCAGAAACAAAATGCTTAAAGTATCCAAGTACTGTGTCTCTTCAGGGAAGGTGGATTTCCTTTTCTGACACCTGGGCTCCTGTGGTGGCCTCCCTTGAGAGCCTTTGCCATTCCCAGGAGATGGGACGAATTCATACATGTGACTCATGAGCAACAGGAGATCAGATTTGTGTTGGGCTGGGGCTCAGCCATCTGTTCCCTTCTTTGGTCGTCTCTATCTATGGGGCCTTGGCATTGAGCAGCTGAACCTCTGGGTAAGAGGCCCTCAGTGCCACTCACTGTCTGGTGGCTTTGTTACTCCTTCCTGCGATTCACCTCTAACTACCAGAGAGCTATAGTAGTCCTCCAGCCCTCAGGCACATTCTCTTCCTTCTGGTAGTCACACTGACTCCTTCGGGCAGCTGTGGGGAAGAGATGTGGGCAACTAGGGTCAAAGAGAAGGAAAATAGCACTTTTCTCAGTTTTCTTATCCTCTATTCCTGAAGGCCAGGCCAGAATGGGGTGTGGGGAAGGTTCAGTTCTTCCTGCCTGAGGAAGACATGGGAGTTCCTTAGAAAAGGCACCGTCAGAGCCGGGCATGGTGGCACACGCCTGTAATCCCAGCACTCGGGAGGCTGAGGCAGGAGGATTGTTGCAAGTTCGAGGCCAGCCCGGGCTACAAAGTGAGTTCAAGGCCAGCCTGAACTACATAGTGAAACCTTGTCTCAAAAAGACAGACAGACAAAGAGAAAGAAAGAGAGAGAGAGAGAAAAGAAAGAGAAAGAAAGAAAGGAAGGGAGGAAGGGAGAGGGCACCTTCAGGCTAGATGTGGTCACAGACCTAGTTTGCTTGGCCTTCATGGGATATTAGAAATCAGAAGTCGGTTCTCTGCCTTCTTTTGAAAAGCCAGAGGGTTGACCAACTAATGGTGCGCATCCTTCCAGGACAGCGGTCAGCTGCTGCTGAGTGGCAATTGTTCCTTCAGTTGTTGACACCAGCTGTCTAGTTTGCCCCAGCCTTCTCTTGTTTAGGCTACCACACCCATGAAGTCACCTGTCTCACACTTTGGCCTTTGAGTTTATACCCTGTGTGGATCCCACCTGCAGTGATCTGAGCCCTCTCTGTCTTCTCCCCTCTTGGGGACCAGTGTTAACTCCACCAGTCATCAATTATTGAGCAATTCCTTTGGGCCATCCACTGTGCTCAGGGCTTTCCAGACTTTATCCCATTTAATCTGCCAGGGAGTGAGGACCCCTGGTGCCTTCTGAGTGAACAAGGGTGAGGAGAGCTTGTGGGTTTGAGCTCAGGTGATAAGCCTTCTGTCTTTGGTGCCTTTGGACCCAAGTCCCAGGAAGCATCTTTGTGCAGGCTCTCCAGTATCTTTCTGGGCCTTTCTTTCCCTGTGCTGCCCACCTCCTCCACAAGGTGTCAGCAGTGAGTGGACAAAGCTGCACCCTGCAGGGTGTGCATGTGGGTACGTGTGGCTGTTCACAGTATGTAACTCAGGTCAGGACCTCAGCACCTTTCCCTCAGCTCCACGTGGCAAGGTGGGATTTGTTCCCTTCTCCATAGGTCCGCTCGCTGGCCCGCGCAGATGAGGCGAGGGGCCTACTGTGGTTGCTGGAAGAGGAAGCACTAGTACCAGGAGCCACCGAGGATACCCTCCTTGAGCGCCTTTTCTCCTATTATGGACCTCAGGAAGGTGACAAAAAAGGTAGGTAGCACCCCCGGAGGGTAGCTCCACTGCTTCCTTGCCAGAAGACCCATCTATATGGGTCCAGGTGGAACTTTGTGGGAGACTTACTGAGTCTCTAGGCTTTGTCTGTCCCATGACAATCTGAACCTTGCTTCCCCCACCCTCAGGCCAAAGCCCACTTCTGCGCAGCAGCAGACCGCACCATTTTCTCCTGGGACACAGCCATAACACCAACTGGGTGGAGTATCATGTGGCTGGCTGGCTGAGCTACACCAAGCAGAACCCAGCCACCCAGAATGCCCCTCGGCTTCTGCAGGACTCCCAGAAGTAAGGACACCACACCCTCTGCCCATGTCTTGTCCCTACACCTGTTCCCTGAGCCCCCTTCCCCTGCATGTGTTTAAAGGCTCCCTCACCAGCAATGTAGATAGCTTCCAGTTCCTGAGAGGCAATAGTCAAGGCCAGTTGGCCTTGAGAGCATGGGGACAGCCTCCTGGAATAGAGGTGGGAGACAAATATGGTTGGAGGCCCTATAGTATTCAATTGGACAGTACCCCCATACTCTTCAGAGAAGGCAGAAGTCTTATAAACGCCTCAGTCATATGAACCCTATCATCCATTCATTCATTCCATAGATGATTATTGGACACCTATTCTGTGACAGGGACATCTAGGCTCTTGGCAGATAGCAGGGAGCCCAATTCCCTGTTTCTGGGGAGTTTACATTCTAGCAGGGAGGAGAGAATGAACAGTAAATGTAAAAAGTAAATTATACAGTGTGTTAGCAGATGTTGGGCTCATCTCTCCTGCCATACTGGAAACCCCTCTGCCTTCTTCCCTCCTGGTAAGGAGAAGAGTGGGTAGCTTCTTTTTTCTGCTCCTGGCCTACTCCTTGGCTTCTGCCCACCCTGGGTTTTCTTTTCTTACTGTTTGAAAGTCTCTCTCCAGTTTCTCTGTAGGATGTGGACATGTAGCCCAGCCCAAATAACCCAGGCCTCTGGCCACTGCCATCTAGGGGTGATTTGATGCCCTAAGACAGCCTCTACTGTCCCGTGAATGTGACTCCTATTCCTCCCTTGCTGTCCCACCTTTGCCAGAAAGATCATCAGCAACTTGTTTCTGGGCCGGGCAGGCAGTGCCACAGTGCTGTCAGGATCCATCGCTGGCCTGGAGGGCGGCTCACAGCTGGCACTGCGCCGGGCTACCAGCGTGCGGAAGACCTTTGCCACAGGCATGGCAGCTGTGAAAAAGAAGTCTCTGTGCATCCAGATTAAGCTGCAGGTGGTGAGTGTTTGACCAGGCCCTGGGGCCTTTCTTGCTGGGCAGGCGGGCCTGGGCGCTTGACACATCCAGTGCCTACCCAGCATCCCATCCTGCCTTGATCGCTGCTGGTAGGGTTGCCTGTGAGTGGCCAGCCAGGCCTGGGGAGGGCAGAGTTTTTAGGTTTCGCATGTTCTGGCTGGTAGTGGGACACCTGCTGTCCTGTGAGAAGTGGAACTACTGGCACTAGTCACTACTCTCCTGGGTATGGGCCATTGGAGCCCACTGAGAGTGGTTCCTTCCCTTTTGGCAGGATGCCCTCATTGACACCATCAAGAGGTCCAAGATGCATTTCGTGCACTGCTTCCTGCCTGTGGCTGAGGGCTGGGCTGGGGAGCCCCGATCTGCCTCCTCCCGCCGTGTCAGCAGCAGCAGTGAGCTGGATCTCCCCCAGGGAGACCCCTGCGAGGCTGGGCTCCTGCAGCTTGATGTGCCCCTGCTCCGAGCTCAGCTCCGGGGCTCCCGCTTACTTGATGCCATGCGCATGTACCGTCAAGGTGAGGTCCCTTCCCCGCTTTGGTCCCTGGCACTCTTTCCCAGAGCTGACCCCACCCTGCCCTGCCTTCCAGTACCACCTAGGGGGCTAGAAAGGTGCTGCTTCCCTCCTGCCTCAGGACTGACACCAAATCTTCTTCATATTCCTTTCTGGTGCCTCCTCTGTGGGGTTGTTCTAATTGCTCTCCCAGCCCAACCTGTTCTTTCCGCATTCCTTTCCACCCTGTAATCCCTCTCTTTCTCTTTTCCCTTCCATATTTAAGTCCTCTTTATTCCCCTCCCTGTCCCAGTGCCCCATCACTTGTTCCCACAACTGCCTCCTGCCCTCATCACTAGTGTGGATACGTCAGCTCTGCCCACAATAGCAGGCCCAGTGTCCTTTGAGAGCCTTCTGCCCTGGGTGAAACTAAGTAGTAAATCTCTCTGAAGTATTTAAAATTTCCAAGAAAGGTCAGACAGACCCTTTTTATGGACCCATCTAGAGGAAGGGACAGAGGCTGACAGTAATAAGTGACCATCCTTAGAGTATTATAGCATACCAGGTGCTATTCTCAATTCTTCCATACATTTAATACTCATAGCAACATCATGAGGTAGGAACTGTTATCCCTAGATAAGGAGAGCGAGGCTGAGAAAGGCTAAGTAGTTTGCCCAAAGTCACACAACTCGTCAATGGCCGAGCCAGATTCCACCTAGGTAGTAGTCTGGCTCCAGAGCCAGGCCTCACAAGTTGGGTTTTGTTTGCCTGTGAAGTTAGGAGTTGCCAGTTTCTGCTGTTTTTTTCCTTAGCTAGACAAACAGGCAGGGTCCCACTCACCCATAGCCAGGTCCCTTAAGTTATCCCATGGGCACCTTCACTTTTCCTTAGCAGCCAAAGCCAGGAAACAGGCTCCCTTCCCTGCTCTAAATAAATCATCGATCTGTCCCCACGTCTTGATATGGAGTTGGTGTTTATTATTTCAAAACCAGATTGTTACCGCTCTGAACCAAAATCAATGTGCTTTACTCAAACAAGCAGATCGATGAGGCCAGCAGCAGCAGGCCCCCCTCCCCTTCCCCAGCCCCCAGCCAGCATCGATAGCGCTGATGATTAATTAAGATGCCAGGCATCCAAACCCACTATCCCGGCCCATCAATTTAATTGCAATTCAGATACAATCAATAGCTCACTTTGTCTTGGCCCCTCAGCGGCCCCCCGCCTCCTGTTTCAGTTATCAGGCACATGCATCAGCCTCATCTCCCAGTTGGAGGGTTTCCCAGAGCTGCTAGCTAGAGTGGTGGAGCGAGCCCCTGGCTGGCTGAGAGGACCCTGGGTGTGAAGTCCACCTCTGTCTTAGCTGCAGCCTCTGTGACCTTGGGCACATTCCACCTCTTGGGCCTCAGTTTCCTTGGCTGAAAGATGAGATGGCTCTTTCTGGTTTAAAATTCTGTCATTCTGTACAAGTGTATTTCTCGGTCTTCCACCATGGGCTTTGGTGAGATCTGGGTGATTTGGGACACCTGCTGGCCAACATTCTGACCTTGCTCCAAGCAAGAAGGCATCTTACCTTTCCCTGAGCTCAAACCCAGGCATTCTTCAGGGAAAGAGCATCTATAAGCTTTTGACCCAGGGCTCAAGATCAGAGTTGGGGGCAAAGAGAGGAGCTCTTTCTGAACTCCTGCTCCAGTGCAGAGGAAAGAAACAGCATGTTTCCCTGAGCACTCACCAAGTGAACCAAGCTGTGCTTTCCACTTACTTTCTCAGTGAGTCTCCATGATTACCTTGTAGGATAAGTGCTAGGGCTTCAAAGGTAAAGAAAATGAGACTAGGTGTGTCATGATTGGCCCAAGGTCACATGATCATAAGAGGCAGGGCCAGGATTTCTTTTGTGTGTGGGGGGGGGGTACTGGGAGTTGACCTCAGGACCTCGCACTTGCCAGCAAGCGCTTGCACCATTAAGCGATATCACCGGCCCCTTTTTTCCTTTATGTGGGTTCCGGGAGTTGAACTTAGGCACTTATGCTGCTGAGCTATCTCACCCACCCAGGGCCAGGATTTCAAGACCAGCCCTTGTGCTTTTTTTCTCAGCTACAATCTGCTATCCTGTTGTTTTTCCTACTGAGGCGTAGTTCTCTCTGTGTTATCACTTAGAGGCCTAGAAAACATCCCAGAGTTTACCTCCCACCCAGGCAGCCGGTGACCTTTTAACCTTCTTGTCCCACTAGGAAGCAGCCCTGATGGTCCTCTGAGCCCCCTGTTCTTTGTCTGTCCTTTCTGGGCCTGCCTCTGCTGAGGCCCTCCACCCTCACAGTGTCTTCCCCTTTATGTGGCCTCCACTGGACACCAGTGGCTATTGGGGTATCCTGGGAACAGGTAAGGCATTGACCAACCTGGCTCTGGGCCACTCTCTCCAGGGTACCCTGACCACATGGTGTTCTCTGAGTTCCGCCGCCGCTTTGATGTCCTGGCCCCACACCTGACCAAGAAACATGGGCGCAACTACATCGTGGTAGATGAGAAGCGGGTAGGTGTGGATTCTCAGACCCATCTTCCCACCCTCCCCTAGGGACGGGGGGCTAGGACAGGTGTACCACACTGGCAGTGTGGCAAAGGGAGCCTAGGGCATAGACTGTAGGAACTGGAAAGGAGCTACCCTCTTTGGAGGCTGGAGGCTGGAGCTGGGGATGTCTGCTGTCTTAGGGCCAAGGCCTCCCAGAACAAGGACTGATTAGGACTAGTGTTTTGGGCACTCCGCTGATGGCACCTGGGTCTCTCAGTGTGGCCTCTAGCCTTGGCAGCATCTGGTTCCTGCAGTGGGAAGCTGTCCAGAGCTGGGGTAAGCATCCCTCCTTGGGGAAAGTTGATAAGGCAAGACCTCCTTGGTGCTAGGGAAGATATAAAGCTGCTGGGCCCTTGGGCAGCCTGGGTTGGTGAGTCCATGACTGCAGACGTGGTGTCCCTCTGTCATTCTAGGCTGCCACCTTGACCCTTAGAGGCAGCTCCTCAGGCATCTGAAGGGCTCTTTGAGCAGAGAAACCCTATCTTCCTTCCCTGTACACTGCCTCAGGTACCCAGCCTAGCTTTGATGGCACTTCAGACCTTAGGAGGCTTCCCTAAAAGGAAGGATGCTGCAGAATGAACAGAAAGCCTCACAGTGATGCTCCCCCTTTCCCTGTGTGTCCCCCGCCCCTTGCCCCTTGAGTCATGACTCACATTCCTGGAGCCCTTAACCTTCTTTCTGTTCTCAGGCCTGCTGGTGTTGCATGAGACCTTGGTGTGAATGTAGATGATTCTTCTCACTTGCCCTTGACCTCCATTCCAGCCTTCTACTCATGTGCCTTGTCACCTCTGGGAATGTTCCACCTCCAGAATCTTAATTTTTAGCATGGCCTTCTCTAGCCACAGCATCCTATCTGTGGGTCTCACAGGACACCTGCTCTTTGACTCCTTCAAGACCTCTTACCTCTAGACCCACCCCATTCTCTCTACTCTATCAGTTCCTTTCTGACTGCACTTCCTTTTCTGCTCAGCCTTCATCCTCCTTAGCTTTCCTGAACTTCCTATAGTACCTGCCCTGCCAGACACCCACCCTAAAGGGCCAGCCTTTGGGTAGCTGCACACTTCATTATTTTTAGAGGAAAATGTATATATTATTAGTAGTAGTAGTATATGTGTATAATACATGAAATTTACATTTGTTTTGGGGGATTGGTACATATACATAGCATCCCAATCATTTTTGATCCCCCTTTTGCCCCCCTGCCCCTCCCCCTCATTCCCTCCTCCTACTCCAAAAAGTCTTCCTTTATTTTACTGTTTAATTTCTTTATAATTGGGTTTCTGTGTCTGATTATTTCACTGCATTCTTCATTTTTGGACTCCCAAGAGCCATAAGAGAAAACTAAACAACGATATGGACTTGAATCCCTGTAGGTTCATGGCCTTCATCCTTAGGTGGGTTGTTGGGGTGATCCAGCAAGTCTTCCACAACTTCCATCCTTATCTGTCCCTGACCTCAAGCTTCTTCCCAGCAAAGGATCTAGCCTTCAAGCTCTAATAAAATCAAGGCTCCAACTTCTACCATCTTCAAACTTCTCTTCTCTGGTCCTCCTTTTGTCCAGTCCCTCCTCTATGCTTTGGAATCCATCCCTTCTGTTCCCCCAGAAACCTTTCCATCAGTATTAACTCTCTCTCTTTTTTTTTTTTTTTTGTGGGTACCAGGGGTCGACCTCAGGACCTCGCATGCCAGCAGGTGCCTGTGCTGCTGAACGATATCACCGGCCCTTTTTTTTTCCGTATGTGGGTACCGGGAGTCAAACTCAGGCCCTCGCGCTTGCCGGGCAGGCACTTATGCCGCTGAGCTATCTCACCGGCCCTTAACTCTCTCTTGTGCTTCATCCTTCCTGGCTCTTTTCTGTCCATGGAGACTTGTTCCACAGACATGCTTCGTGGAAGGAGCCCTCTGTTAAGTGTCTCATGCTTGACTATGTCCTGCCTCTCCCCTGCCCTGGCCCATCAGTAGTTACGTCCCTCCTGGAACTGGTCTTCTCATCTCCCTGTTCCCTCTGTGTTGCTGGAGCCAATGGCCACTTTTCTATCCTGTTCCTTGCATTCTCAGCAATATGTGGCTTTGCTAATGGCTCTGTTCCTTTTGAAAAGTTATCTGTTCACTTTCTTTGTTGCCTCTCCTGGTTCCTTTGTCTCTGTTCTTCTCATTCCCTCTGTGCTGTTCCACTTCCACCTGCCCCTTCAGTATGGGTCTCTCCCTTCCATATATTCCTTGGCTCTGTTCTCTATCTACTCCCCCCTCCTGGACAACCTCATTCACACCCATCACTTCAATTACTACATACATATTGATGAGTCCCAGATCAATACCTCAGCCCAAGCTTCTCTCCTGAGCTCCGGACATGCATTTCCATCCAGCTGCCTTCTGGACTTCTCTGCCTGTATCCCTCTTACACCTCAAACTGGCATGTTCAAACCAAACCAGTGGGCTGGTGATATAGCTCAGCGGCACAAGCGCCTGCCTGGCAAGCGTGAGGTCCTAAGTTCGACTCCCCAGTACCCACATAAAAAAAAAAAAAAAACCAAACCCTTCTCTCTTCCCAAACCTTGCATTCCCTGCCTTGGGTAGTGACACCATTACCTGTTTTGTTATATAAGTCAGAAGTCCACATAGCCTTAGATTTCTTATTCTCCACCCCCCATATTTGACAAGGCTTTGTCCTCTTAACATGTCCTGTGTTTCACCTTCTTCTTCCTTTGGGGGCAGGCACTAGCCTCCTTTCTTATAGATCACTGCCTAAAGGGGCCTCCATCCACCTTCCACCCATTTGGCAGTGGGACCTCTGCAAAAGGCAAGTCTGATCATGTCCCTCTCTGAGAAGACACTGTAGGTGTCCCCAGGGCACCACACACTTACCTCCCATCTCCCTCAGTGATTCTGAAGCACTTGGGTTTCCTCTGTGCACTCTGCCCCTGGGCCTTTGCTCATGCTGGTTGTGCTGCTGAAATGCCCTCCCCTGTCCTTCCTCTGGCTAATTCCTGCCTGTCTAAATTCTCAGCCCAAACAGCACCTCCTGCAGGGTGCCTTTCACAGTCCCCCTTCCTGATTTAGATGCCTCCTCCTCTACATACTTCACAAATGCACTGGTCTTGCTCTCCAGGAAGAGTTTCTTCCTCTTGTAGTCACCTCTCTCTCACCAGAGTCAAACACAGTGGCTGACACTGCAGAAGCCCAGCAGAATGGCTTGAGAAATAAATAATGTACTGCTTGGGAGGAGCAAGGGGAGGACTGAGTGACGAGATGGGGAGGTGCCGGGCATGCTCCCTGACTGAGTCCTCTCTTCTCAGGCAGTGGAGGAGTTGCTGGAGTCCTTGGACCTGGAGAAGAGCAGCTGGTGCATGGGCCTGAGCCGGGTGAGTTGCCCACAAGAGGGCAGTTGGGCCCTCGCTCCATGGTAGCTCTTGTGAGATGGCCGTCCCTCCACTCCTGTCTTCCCTGCTCAGTCTTCAGAAGTCTCCCTTCTGAGTTCTACTCCCCAGCCCCACCCCAGCTGCTCAGAGGCTGCCCCTCCTTGCAAGGGCCAAGAGCCAGGGGGTAGATATTCAGGTACAGCAAACTTTTGACTTTCCTGCCTTCTGGATAACTGGCTTGTTCAGTGCTGTGAACACCTGTGTGATGTCAGGAGGGAATGGGTTGGAAAGTGGCCCAGAACTTGGCCTGAGTCCTGTGCGGGGAGAGGGGGACCAAAAGATCTGGGCTCAGAGGAGGTGGACCAGGAGGAGCCAGAAGGCAGGAGGGTTAGAGCACCTGTGGGAGTTATCTACAACTGCCAGGATCCCCGAAGATCAAGCACCACTTGCCCGCAGGCTGAATTCCTCATCTGACTGGAACGTGGTGTGTTAAAGGGAGGCACACCCAGCCTGGTTGCCAGTGTGTCACATTGCCCCATACCAGTGGCCTAGCCAAGCGTTCCTCCCACAGGCAGGGACCCCTGCATGCCCCTATCCCAGATGGGGAAGATTGGACAGGTGACAACTGCGTATGTGCTCTGAGGGCTGGGGTGAAGGGAGGATGGTGGGGAGCCAGAGAGGGATTTCTGGACTGTCCTTGTCAGCAGAGAGGGAAGGAACTCTGGGCTCAAGGACTCTTGGAAGGCTGAGTTGGAAGGAGGTGCTTGGAAAAAGCTTGCTTATTACTTGTCCCCTCTGTTCTCTGTCATTACTGTTGTCTGCCCTCTGCGTTGAGCATTTTGAGTTAGGGTCTTGGTTTCTCTGCCCCACCCTCACTGTGAATCCCTTTCCCTCAGTCTCCCCGTCTGTAGCTTCCCATCTCTGTCCCTGCTGTCTTTGGCTTTCCCTTTTCCTCTGGGCCCCAGAAGCTCCTGCTGCTCTCTGTCCCTTGCTTTCTAGTTCTGTTTTTTCTTGTTTTTCTTCTTGTTCTGTGTCTGTTGTGGTTCCATCCTCTCCCAGCGTCATATCCTGGTTCTAGTCTCTACTCTGTCTACCTCTACATTTGGTTCCCTCCTTTCTCTTTGCCCCTCTTCCCCTGCCTTTTCTTAGGCTCAGGGGCTGCCAACTGGGCTTCCTTGTTGAACCTGTCTGCAGTCAGGGTCATTCTTTCAGCTGTTACGTATCTCCTGGTTTACCAGCCTTTACTCCAGGATCCTGCCCCTCTAGCAGGCTGGCCTACTGCTGGCTGGCACTAGGGGTGGTACCCCTCCAAGCCAGTTCCCAGGTTCCCGAGCACGTCTCGGGCAGGAGCGGACCTGTGTGAGCTGGTCCACTTCCAGCTGCCGTCTCAAACCTCTGTGGTCCTGAGTCCTCTCAGATGCCCCACTGAAGCAGGGGAGCCCCTGGGCCCACTTGTGTCCAAGGACAGGGCAGGGCACAAGGTTGGATGTTTGCTCATGTCTAGCTGGGGACAGTAAGCTCTGGTCTTGCAGGCTGTGGTTAGGTGAGGGGGGGATCCCTACATGTTTGTTCATCACCATGCTTTAGAGGAGGGGTCTCCACCTAAGCTCCCAGGGCCCTGAGGGTTTGGGTAAGGACCAGGGAGTCTGAGAGCCTTCTGACATTATAAATCTGTACGAGTGGGTATTTGGGGGAGGAGATGGCCCTAAACTTTCACCTAATACTCAAAAGGACCCTTAACCCCACAAGTGTTCAGAAGACTTCTGAAACTCACTGTCCTAGACTCAAGACCATTCTTTCTCGTTATGTTTCTGGGCCATTCTCTGCCCCCTGCACCAGCACCTCCCTCCAGCCCTGGGCAGGTATCTATGTGTGCTGACCAAGCATGTTTGTCCATAGGGGGGCTTGCTCTTCCCTTTCCTCACTCAGTGGAATTTCAGGCTCACACAATACAGGAAATTGAAACTTGGGTCAGGCTTAAGGCCCATGGGGGATCCTACTTAGCCCTACTTGCAGGATTTGGGGAAGTTTCACAAAAAACTGAGCTAGCTTTTTACAAGCCCAGCCTCAGGGGACAAGGCTTCTGTAGGATGTTCGAGACATAGCTCTCTCAGCAGAAAGTTTAGGCTCTCTCCCCATGCCTTCCCTGAAGCGGGTCTTGATGTACTCAGAGCCCAGAGGTATCCTGAGTACATTTACATAACCTGTGTTTCCCATGGAGGTCACATCTTCTCTGCCCCAGCAAGGGAGTCTGTGCCAGGTAAAGGTGAGCATACATGTTTCCCTTTGCGCTCTATTTCACCTGACCATTCCTCCTTCCCACTCCTCTTCTTTTAATAGGGAGCTTTTACCCAGCCCCAGCTTAGGGCAGCAGAGTAAGGCAGGGTGTGGGGGCACCCAGCTGTTCCTCGCTAGGCTGCCCTCCAGCCCCCAAACCTGTAGGACGGGTCCCTTGATGGGGCCAACTCCCGCCCACTTCACATGAGAGAAGGTGAAACCTGGGTGTGTGGAGGGGTGGAGCACTGACACATGAAAGAGGAGACTGGTTGCAATGAAACCAAGCAGGAAGGCAAAAGGGGCAGGAGCTTCCCACCACTCCCCACTCCCTTCTTCCTCTCATGCTGCTTCCTGGATCCTTTTCTCAAACCAAACATCTTCCTCCTGTCCTCTTCACCTGACACCAGGCACCTGGAGCCAGAGGTTGGGCCCTGAGATGGGGTATGGCACTGGGGACATGGACAATGTTGCTGCCAGTCTTGGGGAAGCATCACATTTGTTACTGGAGGCTATATCCTCTCCCTGGTTGACCAGCGATTACTTCCTTTCCCTCCTTGCCCAGGTGCCTTCCATTTGGCTTCCCTGCCTTTCATTCCTCTTTGAAGTTTGATTTCCTTCCTTGAGCCTCCCTACCCAAAATCTTCCCATCCCATTCTGGACCTTCCCTGTCAGGCCTCCCAGGGCCTGTTCTTGCTCCTCCCCTCCTTCCTTGGATAAGTGGATTTTCAGGCTCTTCCCAAACCGAGGACCACACTCCCTGGCCTGCTGCCTCCCTGTGCCAGCTGCTTGTTCCTTCTCCACATCTTGCCTGCCTGTCCTCCCCTAAGCTGCTCAGTCCAGTCTCTGGCCTTTACCTGTCTGCTTCTCCCAACAGGTGTTCTTCCGAGCAGGCACATTGGCACGACTGGAGGAGCAGCGGGACGAGCAAACCAGCAGACACCTGACCCTGTTCCAGGCAGCCTGCAGGGGCTACCTTGCCCGCCAGCATTTCAAGAAGAGAAAGGTGCTGTGCTAGGGACACCCTGGCCTATATGGGCATAGCTGAGTTCCTGGGGCGGGGGCAGGGAACATGGAGGGACAGGAGGTCTTAGGGTTATCATCATCTAGGGTAATCATCATCTAGGGGAAAGGAGGTGGGAACCTCCCAGGAGCACCATGCCCTGGGCCAGTGAGGGGAAAGCACTGGTATGCCCAGCAGCAGGGCCATGCAGACTGGTTGGGGCACTATGTGGAGGGGTGGAGAGGAAGCAGGGCCCAGGCAAAGGTGGGCTCTGGATCACAGGCTGCTCCATGAAGATTAAGGAGCTGTGTCAGCGACTCTTTTTCTTATTAGCAAGTCCATAAAACAGCCAGCTCTGCCGCCTCTTGTGTTTCAGCAAGATTAGGTTTTATAGCGCAGCTAGGCCAGGGTGCTGGAAATAATCAGGCAGCAAATAAAGCAGATGACATTATTCCTAATGATGGTGGAGTGCTTAGTGCCCAGTGCGGTGCTCCTAGGACCACCCACTCCCTGAGAGGTGCAGGGAGAAGGAAGCAAGGTGGGGCATGGGAAGGGTGTGACTCAGGGTCAGGAGGCCAGAGGAACAGGCCCAGGGCTTTGCTGGTAGCAGGCTTCCCCCTGGAGGGGAACTGAGAGCCCTGCCATGTGCCATCCCCACTCCAATTGCAGATCCAGGACCTGGCCATCCGCTGTGTGCAGAAGAACATCAAGAAGAACAAAGGGGTGAAAGACTGGCCCTGGTGGAAGCTCTTTACCACTGTGCGGCCCCTCATTGAAGTACAGCTGTCAGAGGAACAGATCCGCAACAAAGACGTACGTGACTGCCTGGGGCAGCCAGGTCCCTAGGAGGAAATTCACCTGTGCAAGGGTGTTACCACCTTGTCTTGGGCTCAGAGGTGCTCCTTGTTTAGTACAGAGAGCTGGGGTCCTTGAACTAAGCCCATGAAGCAGGTGACTTCTAAGGTGTTGCCTGTGCCCTGGGTAGCCTCTTAGGATAAAATCGTGGGCAATGTCAGCTTATGGGGAAGGGTCTGTGGACAGGAGCCCTAGAAAGCAGTGGCTCCTCTGTTGGGAATGTGCTTCCCCTGTGTCCTGGCCTGGGCTTCATCAGCTTCACTTGCCACAAGGGTGCAGATCCGGGGCCCTCAGCCCCTCATGGTCCTTCACTTTGCCCTCCCTGCCCTGCCTTAGGAAGAGATCCAACAGCTGAAGAGCAAGCTTGAGAAAGTGGAGAAGGAGCGGAATGAGCTTCGAGTCAACAGTGACCGGCTGGAGACCCGGGTGAGTGGCTCCTGGAACCAGGCAGACTGGCCCACTGTCACAGGGTGCCCCAGCCCCCAGAGGCCCTCCTGTTGTTCTGGCTGAGTAAGACAGGTGCTTCAACCGGTGCTGACCCCTCCCCCCACCCCAGATCTCGGAGCTGACATCGGAGCTGACTGATGAACGTAACACGGGAGAGTCCGCCTCCCAGCTGCTGGATGCAGAGACAGCTGAGAGGCTCCGCGCGGAGAAGGAGATGAAGGAGCTGCAGGTGAGGGCAGGGCTGGGTGAGGATCGCAGGCTAGTGACTGCCACAGTCTGCTCTCCACAAAGCCAGTTGACATCTTTCCATTAGCCCAGCGTCCCTGTCTGTCCTGGTAAGCATGCTATGTGATATATGTGGTTCAGGGCCTGAGTGGGGCAAGTGAGGGGGAGAATGATGCACCCCACAACCCTCTCTCTCCTGCAGACCCAGTATGATGCACTGAAGAAGCAAATGGAGGTCATGGAAATGGAGGTCATGGAGGCCCGGCTCATCAGGGCGGCTGAGATCAATGGGGAGGTGGATGACGATGATGCGGGTGGGTCTGAGGCGGAGGATCCGGGCACTGGCCTAGGTGTCAAGCCCTGATGCCCACCCCTGGTCAGTCATGCCCCCTCTTCAGGCCTGTCTCCCCTTATAATATCCCCCCACCCCATGCCACGCTATTCACTAAAGTGAATCAGGGTGTGGTAGCACACACTTGGGAGACTGAAGCAGGCATGAGGGTCACCTCAGCCTGGGTCACTTGCCAAGATTGTCTCAAAATAAAAAATAAAAAGAGCTGTGTCTGGGGGAATAGCTCAGTAGTAGAGCACCCCTGGGCTTGATCCCCAGTACCACCAAAATACTAACGTGAAAATAGATGAGAAAGTAAAGGTTCCAATAAGTACAGGAAATTAAAAGCCGTGATAATGACATTGTCTGAGGGCTACCATTCTTGCAGTCCCCAGGGAAAGGACAACACATGTTCCTATATCACCCCCTCTAGTTTTCTCCCTGTTGGTTCCTTCTGCCCTGGTTCAAATTCCAGAGATCTTTTTGAGTCTCTCTGGCTGGCTCCACCTGCTGCTCTTTCCTGGCCCTTTCCCTCCTCTCTGTACCATCTTGAGAACTCTTAGCACCTTTGCCCCTAAATCCACAGGGGGCGAGTGGCGGCTGAAATATGAGCGAGCTGTGCGGGAGGTGGACTTCACCAAGAAGCGGTTCCAACAGGAGTTAGAGGACAAGCTGGAGGCAGAGCAGCAGAGCAAGAGGCAGCTGGAGAGGCGGGTGAGGCTGGCCAGGGAGCAGAGGCCTATGCCTTCAAGGACACAGTGAACAGCTGGAGGCAGGCAGTCCTGGGAGGAAAAGGGAAGGTTGGCATGTTAGCCTGTCCTGCAGGGACAACTAGGAACAAACTGCATCTTGGGTTTCCAGGATGGCCCTGACCTCACCCCTTACCCCCAGGTCTTCCCATTATCCACCCACCTCCCTTACCTCATCTTCTCCACCCTTGCTTTTGGGCCTCTCAATGACTGCTGGTGTTATATCCCATCTGGACCTCTAGATTGGGGACCTGCAGGCAGATAGTGACGAGAGCCAGCGGGCTCTGCAGCAGCTTAAGAAGAAGTGCCAGAGGCTGACAGCCGAGCTGCAGGACACCAAGCTGCACCTGGAGGGCCAGCAGGTCCGAAACCATGAGCTGGAGAAGAAGCAGAGGAGGTGGGTGGCTCTGCCCAGGGCTCAGAGGGCTTTCGAGAACAGCCACAGATAGGACTCCCTCTCCGATCCCCAGAGGGGAGGAATGAAGGGAAGACCTGAATTTGGCCAGGAGCCTTCCCTAGATGGCTATTCATCCTGGCCTATGAACAGAGACTTACTCTGCTCAGACCATGTCCTCACTGAAGGGCCACACAGGCCTCTGCTCAGCTGTCTCCACTCACTGTGTACCTGTTACCCCATCCCAGGCCCAATGAGGATGGGCATAGCCAGGGCCCATGCAGGAACCACTGTGCCCCTGCCCCTGCCCAGCTTCGTCTGTGTTGCTCTCCCTTGTCTCAGCTACACAAACACACTCTCCTGACTAATGTCGTTAAACTACCGTGCCACTTCCATCTCATTATGGTAATGACACAAAGGAGGGGGGGCAGCCCTCACAGGAGAAAATCCAATCTAAATTAATTTCCCTGGCTGGGGATGGGAATGGGACGCCTTTATTAGCAGCACCAAGGAGCCCACATACCCTGGGAACAGCAGGGTGCCCCAGGGAGTGGGAACAGTGCTCATTTCCCCTCTGCAGGGAAGAGCTTCTGGCAGAGGCATCAGTTGCTTCTGTTAAGGGCCCTGGGAGTGAGGAGGGCAGAGCAGAGTCCCCTAGCAGCCAGGGTTACCTTGTCCTCCTGGACTTCCTGCCATCTTCCCTGCTGGCTGCTGCTCTGAGGAAAGTGAGGGAAAGTAAGAAGCTTTTCTGTCCCAGCACATGGCAGTCCACTTTTGCTATTCTTATCTTTACCCCCATTCTGCTCTTTTACCCAAAGGCTGGCACTCTTGGCAGGACCCCCCTTCTGAGCACCCCGATGACAGTGCCAGCTCGGCCTAGTTACTATGTCACTGCACTCCCGTTGGGCAACTTATTAGGTTTCAGCTGCCCGGAGTTTTCTTAATTTTTTTGATGTGAGGTTGGTGGGGGAAGCTGTTCAATTTCCTCAGGAGCATGATTAGCTATTCAGGGAAGGTATTAAGAGGGATTTGAGCAATTTGCTCCTTATTTAGAGTCGTTGGGTGGGAAATGGAAGGCTGGGAAGTGGAGGGTTGATGAAAGAAGCCCCCAGTAGTGTGCCCATTGAAGCATCCTGCCAGCTGGGCCTGGTAGGAATGCTGGCTTTGAGTCCACGTGTGGTGTCCTGGTGGTGACCTGGGTGCTGTTGGGGCAGGTGGTCCTGGCCAAAGGCTGGTACCCAGGGGTGGGAGCAGGAACCAGCAGCCCCATATATAGTGACCAAGTTGACTTGTGAAGAATAAGATGGATGAGGCAGGATATCTATTTCTACCTGTTATGATGCCCAGTCTGCCCTCATCCTGACCCCTTATTCTTTGATCTATTGAAATGGAAAATGTGGAGACTTAATTCCTGAGGACAGTCTGTCTGCCTTTTTCCTAGGAGCAGCCTGTGGGGTCCTCTTAGGTTCCCTGGATAAAAAACCTGGCTCAATGAAATGTCCTCCAGTGTAGGACTGCGTGCTCAGCATAACCTCAGTAGCTGACCTGTAACATTTGAATGGTACCCCCACCTCACCACTGGCCCCTAATTAGGGCTACATACCCCATCCCTAGCCCTGCTTTTGTCCCATCCATATCCATGGCACCATTTCCTGGCAGTCTGTGTGTCAGGGACTCAGACTCTGTCCATACCTAAGACCACTATGCCTCCTCCTAGATTTGACAGCGAGCTCTCACAAGCACATGAGGAGGCCCAGCGAGAGAAGCTGCAGCGGGAGAAGCTGCAGCGAGAAAAGGACTTGCTGCTGGCTGAGGCATTCAGCTTGAAGCAGCAAATGGAGGTCCGTGGGTCCACCTTTCTTTGGTGCCCTGTGTTCCCTGCAGGCTGGAGCCAGCTCCACACCAGCCTCATCTTCTCTCTTGCTCCAGGAAAAAGACATGGACATTGCAGGGTTCACCCAGAAGGTTGTCTCCCTGGAAGCTGAGCTCCAGGACATTTCTTCCCAAGAGTCCAAGGATGAAGCCTCTTTGGCCAAGGTCAAGAAGCAGCTACGGGACCTAGAGGCCAAGGTCAAGGATCAGGAAGAAGAGCTGGATGAGCAGGCAGGGACCATCCAGATGCTGGAGCAGGTGCTGGAGGCTTGGCCAAGGGAGGGATGAGGCATGGCAGGAGCCGCTGCCATCCCACTACTAACTGGGGTATGGGCCAGGGGAGGGCAAAATCCACATTCATTCATTGACTTGTTCATTCATTCATCTCACAAAATGTTGAGTGAGTACTTGATCTGCGTCAGCCACAGTGTGAAGGCAATTAAGCTTTCCACAAATACAAATCTTGGTTGAGCTTTAGTGGTGAGGGGTTCAGGAGGCACTGAAGCCCGAGGGCCATGAGCCCACCCAGCCAGCTTTGGAGCTGCCAGGTTGATTCAGGGAGCTACAGCACGCGGGCCAAATGGAAAAGCTGCAGGATTGTCCACAGCCCCAGCAGCCTCTCTTTGGGCCTGTGCCAGAGATCTAGTAAGGGAGTTCAGCTTCTTTGGGGAAGATGGCTGCCACAGAGCGAGGTACAAGTGAGCAAGGGAACTGGTAGGTGAGATGTTCTCTGCTCCTGGGCTTGGGAGAGCTGCACAACTGTGGCAGAGCCCTTCTGGGAAGGAAATCCATTTCCTACTCCTGACCACATCCAGGCTAAGCTGCGTCTAGAGATGGAGATGGAGCGGATGAGGCAGACACATTCCAAAGAGATGGAGAGTCGAGATGAGGAGGTAGAGGAGGCCCGGCAGTCATGTCAGAAGAAGGTATGGTATCTGGGTGGTGACCTGACCCATGCAAACACCTGTTCCCTTGTCACTACTTTAAATTGAGGGCTTGGTTTCCTTATCTTAGCCACACTGTCCTCCAATGCCATTTGGACCAGGAATCTCCTCTCAGCATCCTGGCATGGACTGGGATGTGTTCCCCAGAGCCTGTAGAAAAGCTTGGGCCCTTAAAGAACCCATGTTCCCTGCCTTCTGTGCCAAGCAGCAGCCTGCCCTATACCAGCTGTGATATTCTGGGGCTGCCTGCAGTCGGTTAGCCTGGTTGACCAGATCCCCACTCTGTAATGAGGTCTACTGTGGCACAGGTAGTCACTTTGTAGCCCATCCCCATCCCAGCCACTCTGAAACACTAGGAACTTGGAATACAGGTCAGACCCATCTAAAGTCACCCATGCTCAGCCCTGCCCCACTGTTTTCCTGGGGCTGAAGACCCAGCAGGGAAGGGGACTGTCTGCCCTTGGACTAAAGGAATAATGAGCCTTTGTCCCATGTCACTTCAGTTAAAACAGATGGAAGTGCAGCTTGAGGAAGAGTATGAGGACAAACAGAAGGCACTTCGGGAGAAGCGGGAGCTGGAGAGCAAGCTCGCCACACTTAATGACCAGGTGTGTTGGGATGCCTGCTGCTGGGCCTAGAGATGCAGATCTTGGAGACAAAGCTGGGAGTGGGCAGGGTGGGAGGGCTCTGCAGCACTCACCATCATTGCTGCGAGATAGGGGCATCACTATACCTTGGCATGCTTCCTTGTTGGCTGTTGTGATCCTGGCATGTCCAGTATCCTTAGTCATTTAGGGGACTCTCAGGATAAGAGCAGAGATGAGAGGAAGGGTCAGAGATGACATGAGGAGGACCTGTGGTGGAGTCCAGAGCCCCGACTCTGGTGTCTACCCAGGTGAGCCAGCGGGACTTTGAGTCAGAGAAGCGGCTGCGGAAGGACCTGAAGCGCACCAAGGCTTTGCTGGCGGATGCCCAGATCATGCTGGACCACCTGAAGAACAATGCCCCCAGCAAGAGGGAGATTGCCCAGCTGAAGAACCAGGTACCTGCTGATCTTTTTCAGTTCTCTTTTCTCCTCACTCCTCTTCAGTATCTTTCCTTGGGAAGGAAAGTGACACTTGCAGAAGCTAGTCCCCAGTGTGTGTCTATGCTGTACAGCCTGATTGCCAAGCCCCAAGATGAAGATACCCCTAGCCATCCCTGTCATGAGAAGAGATGCCCATGCATGCACCAGGGTACAGCTGCAACCCTGGTTCTGAAGTGTGGAGGGGAGAAGGAGGAGGAGAGTGTCTGGGCCCTCTTATCCCCCTGAGCACCATGCACAGCCCTCCTGCTGGCAGGGAATGGCTAATGTCTCACCCTGGGGTGGGACGGCTCTGTATCCAGCTGGAAGAGTCGGAGTTCACCTGTGCAGCAGCCGTAAAAGCACGGAAAGCAATGGAGGTGGAGATCGAAGACCTACATCTGCAGATTGATGACATCGCCAAGGCCAAGACAGTGGTGAGGCTCCAGAGGATACAGGCCAGGGCTTCTGGGGTTGCTGCCAAGCGGAGTGTCATGACAGTGGCTGCCTTCACTCCAAACAGGCCCCTTCATCCAGGGCTTTCTGCAAGGACAGTGGCTTCCCCTCCTCTGCCTCTCTGCACTCAGAACAGAGGCCTGGAAGGAGAGCGGAGGGGAAGAGGGAGCCCACCAGCTCATCTCCTTGTTTAACCACCTGCCTATGGGAGCTTGGCCACAGGCCCCAGCACCATAAATAAAGGCAGCTAATGTGGCTGAGGGATGTAAACAGGTGCCTCGAGATTAGCAGAAGCACCGATAAGAGGATGGGATGGCTCTGGCTTCCCTTCCCTCCCCCTGCCCAGTCCACTGACAAGCCAGAGAAGCAGCTAATTAGAGCTTTTATTTAATGCCTCCCTTTTAATTCCCCACCTCTTCCACGGCCCATCCACCGGTAGAGAATTCACCACCAGATGTGGTCACCCATACCTTCACCAGAAACGAGACAGGGGAGGAGGCTGGGTTTAGCTGTTGGTTTCATGGCCCCCTAGCTAGTCACCCTGCTGCCGAGAGATGCCAATCTCATGAGCTTGATTTATCCTCGTGACATTTGTGCTCCTCAGCAGTTTTCAGGTGAGTAATTCAAATTCCTTAATTGTGTTAAAAAAGGCTGTTATAAAATTACCATTTTATTTAAATCCGAGTTAATAAATTTCTTGGCGGAGGCTTCCTCAGCTCCCCACAGCCCAGTAACAAGATGGATTGGGCAGAGAAGGAGCCAACGCAGTCATTTGGGTTTGGAATTACAGGCTAATAGATTCATTCATTTCCCGAAGCTGCTGTCGGCTGTCTCTTCCCTGCCCCCAAGGAGTGGACTGGCTGTGGGGGCTGAATGGCCCAGGAGTGGGCAGTCCCAGGAGAAAGAAGAATCCAGGCCATGGGGTGTTAGCAACCTGAGGGGTCCTACCCTGGGGCCCGCAGCAGGCAGAGTGCGTGCAGGTCAGGGCCTATGCTGATGGTGCCAGGATGACGGGTCATTTGTTCTGGGCAGACTTTTTCTGTCTTCTCATTAGCCTTGAAAGAGCTGCCAGAAGGCAGCTGTCATTTAGTGCAGAAGCCCAGGGCCTGCCTGTCCTGCACAGACAGCCTTTTCCCTCATCTCCCTGCCAAGAACACATCAGGAAGCTCCCTGAGCATCCCCAGTCCTGGAACCCATCATCTCCCCATCCTGCTGCCATCCCTCCCTAGAGGAGGTGACACAGGGACAGGTTTAGAGTTGCCATGTGGAGTCTTCAGGCACAGCAGGTCTGATGCCCTCTGATTCATCTCTACCTCTGTCCAGCTGGAGGAGCAGCTGAGCCGCCTTCAGCGTGAGAAGAATGAGATCCAGAACCGGCTAGAAGAGGATCAGGAGGACATGAATGAACTGATGAAGAAGCACAAGGCCGCCGTGGCTCAGGTACCCCCACTAGGAGTCTCTCACTGTGCTCCACACAGTCACCATCTTTCTGAGCAGCCTTTTGGGTCCCCAGTGCAGCCACTTCCCTGGGGAGGCTACAGTGTGGAAGCTGGGGTGCCCTAGCCCTCAGTGGGTGAGAGGGGCTGGATTTGTATTTAGGACGATCTTGTGCCCATGCTCTCGCTTCTTTCCCAGGCCTCACGAGACCTGGCACAGATGAATGATCTCCAGGCTCAGCTAGAAGAAGCCAACAAGGAGAAGCAAGAGCTGCAGGAGAAGGTGGGCAGCAGGGCTGTCTTGGTAGAGAGGGTGCAGGTCCCTGTATGGGGATGTGCCCCTAAGCTCAGAGTATGGAAAGCGTCTCTCTCTGCTGTCAGTGTTCCACAGAGCAGTGTAAACTAGCAGGAAGAGCTAGGCTTGAAGCCACAATACCATAGCAGACATTTTGGCTTTGGCTGCCTCATTTCACATTTCTATTCCCTCTCTGGTCCTTAGCAGTCTCCTTTCTCTCTGAAGGGCAAGCTCTGTGCCAAGGCCCAGTGTAGGTAGAGGATGCTTCTGGCTCAGGGGCCCCCTCCTTCCTCCCTTCCCTGTGCATCCTTCCCTGCCTCAGCCTTCTGGTCACCATGGTGATGTCACCTGCCCCCTCCCTTTCTGGGCTCAATTCTTTCTTCTCTTGTTCCTCAACCCCCTTTCTAGCTACAAGCCCTCCAGAGCCAGGTGGAGTTCCTGGAGCAGTCCATGGTGGACAAGTCCCTGGTGAGCAGGCAGGAAGCAAAGATCCGGGAGCTGGAGACACGCTTGGAGTTTGAAAGGACCCAAGTGAAGCGGCTGGAGGTGGGTTCATTTTTCCTTGTCGGTGGCAAACAAGGCAGAACTGCCCCAGTGGCTGGAGCCACGCATGCTTGTAGGGTTGGGCAGGCCAGGGACACTCCTCAGAGGCTTCTGCCAAGCTGCCAGGCCAGTTGACAGGGTGGAGGCTCCCCTCCTGCGCCTGGCCTGCTCTCTGGGCACCACAGAGCCTGCCTGCTTTGCATTCTGTTTCCGTGCTTGCTTTCTGCCAAGGGACCAGAGCAGCTTAGCTTTTCGTCTTCATATTTTCCTCTGCCACAAGCTCCCCCCTCTTGTCCCCCTCACTTGGTTCTCTGGCAGGGTCATAAATATGCAGCGGATGGCGCCACTGCTCCAAGGGTTGAAGTCTGTTCTCATCTCATAGCTCTCTCCTCCTCTCCCCTTCTCTTTTGCATTCCCTTTTTTCCTACCCTTCCCTGCTCTGCTTTTTCTCCTTCTCTTGTCATTTTCCTTTGTTACTGCTCTGTTCTTTCCTCTCCCTTTGTATTTTTTCCTCTTCCCAATCTTGTCCCTCTTTCTTATCATCTTCCTGCATCTTCCTTTCTCCCCTTCCCATTCCTGTGCTTCCATTATTTTTCATTCTTTAACTCTTCTCTCTCTCTTTTTTTTTAATCTCTTTTCTTCAGATTTATAAACCTCCTTCCTCCAAATGGAATCTCCTACCCCAATTCAGTCCTTTCTCTTCCAGTCTCTGGAAGCCAGCATGCTCCAGCCCGCCCTCTTTCGTAGAGCAGATAGGAAAAAAGAGGCAGGCAGAATCATCTCTCTGGGTTTATACCCCTCTTGCCTTTTTCTAAGTTTTCCTTCCTGAGCTTATCAACAGTTGTCTGAGCATTGTTAGTCCTGTCTGAGAATTGTGTTCATGGGTGCGGTTGCTGAGAAGCAGCCCTGCCACCTGCCCCACCAAGCCCTCAGTCCATGAAACAAGGATGGAAACAAGTGGGCATCCAAGGGCATTAATAACCTTGACACAGGAAAAGAGTATGCCTGCAGCTCTTAAAACAGGATCCCAGTCCTTAGGAAAAACAGAGGAAACTTCATAGTTCATTTTCTGGCCCCGACAGCCCCAGGATAGTTGGTAATATTTTGATCCCCATTTCATGTACAGGAAAGGGTTATGCGAGTTGCCCAAGGTCACAAAGCTATCAAGGGCAGAAGAGGCCATTGGACTGGTGGATACAGGGCCAATCTGCTGGCTCTGTCTCCTTTTCTCTTGGACCTCTGGTTCCCTTCTGTTCAGCAAGACTGTATTGTGATTTGGACTCATAGCATTGAACACAGATGACCCTTAGCAACCTCATAGCCTGGGTCTGTTACTTTGGAAACATACGGATGAGGAAACCATCAGTGGTAGAACTAGGATTAGACCCAGATATGGGGTCCTTCCCTCACACTCTGCCCCTGGCCCCATGTCATTTTTGCTCAGCCTCCTACTGCCTGGCCAGGGAAAATCTGTTCAAGTTTCTGGGGGAAGAAAGATTCATTAGTCTTAGAAAATCTCTCTGTTTCAAATCTGAGGACTCTTTAGTCTCCCCTAATCTGGGAATTCTCAATAAAGCCAGTTACCTCTGAGCCCAGAATCTAACTTTTGGGGGTTGTGGGTTCGGACTCTGAGAAAAGCCCTGATGACCACAGAGACACCTACATGACAGGAGCAGGGTCCCTCAACTTTGGTACAATAATAATGACTGCAGCATTTCCTCTGCTATGATGCCTTCCTGTTCACTACCTTATTTAGTTCTCAAAGACTCTTAGGAGCAGGTGTCATCCTTACCATTTTACAGAAAAGCAAAGAAACCTAGAGGGCTTTAACTGCTTGCCACATAGCCAAAGGTGGAGTAGTGAAGCCAGAGCCTGGCTGAAACCAGATGCAGGACCCTAATGCACCTTGTATGATGATGGCCTCACCTTGCTGGTCTTTCTCCCCACCTGCCTGCTCAGAGCCTGGCCAACCGGCTCAAGGAAAACATGGAAAAGCTGACTGAGGAGCGGGATCAGCACACTGCAGCTGAGAACCGAGAGAAGGAGCAGAACAAGAGGCTACAGCGGCAGCTCAGGGACACCAAGGAGGAGATGGGCGAGCTCTCCAGGAAGGAGGCTGAAGCGAGCCGCAAGAAGCATGAATTGGTAATGCCCCCTACTTCCCCGAGGCCCTGAGCTGGAGATCCTCTGAGGAGCACCAAGTGCACACCTCAGCCTGAGCTTGTTGTGAGTAGGACAGCCCCAAGGATAGGCTGGTGCCAAGACTGGCACCAGTCTCCCTCAGGTGAGGCCAGGCCCCACCACCTAGCAACCCCTGAGCAGAAAGAGCTCTGGAGGCTTGTAGCAGCATCCAGGTAGCTTCTGCCCAGCTGGCAGAGACTTGCTGCAGCTCCTTCTGGACACCTTGCACACTGGACCCTCTCCCCTTCCTCCTAGGAGATGGACCTGGAGAGCCTGGAGGCTGCTAACCAGAGCCTGCAAGCTGACCTAAAGCTGGCATTCAAGCGTATTGGGGACCTGCAGGCCGCCATTGAGGATGAGATGGAGAGTGACGAGAATGAGGACCTCATCAACAGGTGAGAAGTGGCCTCTGTGGCATTGTGGCCAGCATGGTGGCCGTCTTAACCGCCTCTGGAACCAGGCCATAGGTGACAGCCGCATCCTCTGCCTCCCCATCACTGAACCACCCACTGAACCCTCCCCTTTGCTGCAGATCTGAACCCAGGCTTGGACCTATGGGAGCTGGGGCTGGGGCAAGCACCCTCCCCTCAGCCCTATGCTCCCCTCCCCGGGCTTCCTGAGGACCTGGCTCTCCAGCTCTGCCTATTCTAGATGAGTTATTCCCCCGTTTAGTTGCATTTCCAATGATGCCTGCCCCACTCTGGGGAGAACAGAGATTTAAAGGCTGTGGTGCCTTGTTACTGTGCTAGAGATTTTCTCTCATAAAACCTACCTAGGGAATGGTTTAGGAGAGAGAGAAAGATTTGTAGTCCTAGGCTAAGGAGAAAGTCACAAAGCAGGAAGACCAGCAGTGTGGGGGTGGGGCCAGGCCCTGTCAAAGCTACCTGAGACAAGGCTGGGCAAACTCACAGACCTGCCCCCTTCCCAATTCAGGGCCAGGCCCCATCTTACAGGCAGGTCCAGGGCAGCCCAGGGTGCCTCCTGCCTCTTTGAGGTAGGGGACAGGTGCCCAGTGAGGACAACACTGTCAGCCACCCCACCAGCCTGGTCTCAGCCAGCCTTGCTGAGGAAAGAGAGCTTCGGCTGAGGGGTCCACCATTGATTTTTCTGGCTGCTTTCTCTGGCCCCCTTACCCACCATTTTCTTTCTGTTTCCAGTTTGCAGGACATGGTGACAAAGTATCAGAAAAGAAAGAATAAACTGTGAGGACTGGAGCGCATGCGCTCTTTGCCTCTCCTGTTGGGTGTCTAACCACCCCTAACATGGGGCTCCCCACAGTGCCCCTGCTGCATGCCGCATGTGGACACACAGCTTCCCTACATTCTCCTCCCTAGCTGGTCTCTAATGCTAACACCGCTAACTGTCCTCTGGGAGACAGGAGTGCTGGGCCCTAGCAGAGGCAGAGGGGAGGCAGTGGGGTGTGCTTCTCAAAAGGCTGGGCTGGCCCTCACACCCTTGGGGGGCAGGATGGTGGCTCCCTCAGTAAAGAATGCACAGGCTCCTTTGGCCATACTTCCGGTCTACCTTCCTGAGTTCCAGCTGACCCTCCCTCAGAAGCCAAGTATGGTCCTCCCCTGGCCTATTCTCTGGGAGGATATCTGTTCAGGCTGGAGTGTCCACATCCTTGGGCTCCTTTGTCTGAAAGGAGCAGGTATATTTTGTGTTTAAGGTCTGCCACCTTCCTTTGGCAGACAAGGGTAAAAGGTGAGGGGCATATAAGAGCTGCTTGTTTGGAGAAAGCATTCAGGCAGCTAGTCATAAGCCAGTCTGCTGTGGCAGGAGAAGGGAACAGGGCCAGTGTGTTTACTCTGCTCCCTGTAAGCACCGAGGCAGTGGGGCCAAGGTGTCTGTGTTGGTCCTGTCTGTCAGGTGGCAGGAAGCCCGGGAAATCTTTTCCCTCATTCTGGGTGGGAGCTAGACAGCAGATACAGATTCACAGGCCTTCAAAATGATCTGGCTGATACTCTGTCAAGTTCAACACGATTTTTTTTTTACTGTGGCACTGGATTTCCTCCCCCACTCTCTTGCCTGGCAGACCTCCTCCCCTGGTCAGGATGGGCTGGCGGCCGTGCAAAGGACTCCGTGAGAGCTAATGATAAATGTAATAGTGTGTAACAGTGATAGAGGGCCGCTGGAGCCTGGTTGTCACACACAATTAATATCCCCCGCCATTCTGTCTCCGTTTGTTTGTTCCCCCGCGATTCGGCTCCCAGTTAACTAATAGCACATGAGCCCAGACATAAATTGTGTTTGACGTGAGGTTTAATTCCAACCATTTAAAATTTCAACTACCCCCTGAGCCTGGCTGCCCCTGGAGTTTGTTTACGGGCCTGATTATTTAAGGAAAAGAACCCAAACATCATCTGGATGCTTGCAACTAAAGCGGAGGTGAGGGTAAGGAGGCCAGCTTCTCAAGCCATTCGCCGCTCTGAATGTAAGGAGGAAAATTCGTATTCTGGGCCCACGTCAGCCTGTCCCCTGTGTGTTCCAGCCCTGCCATCCTTGGAAAGTAGGAGCTTCAAGGGCTGATAAAATGAGCATTTAAGATCATATTCCAAACCAGTGCCAAGCACACACAGACATGCGCATGTGCACACACACACACACACGCATACATCAGCATGCACTCAGCGCAGGCGCATGGGAACGTGCAGTTCTAACTGGGTTCCTGCTGACGGCAGAGATGCTGTGGCTCTTTGCTCAGTAGCTCTGGGCCCCAGCTCCAAGTTATTGAGTGAGCGTGCTAAGGTGGTCAGAAAAATAATGTTTCGATTTACTTAGAGATACAGTTGTTATTGCCATAACCTTAATGAAAGCAGTAAACAGTGCAGTATTAAGGGAGATTTATACAGAAACGCTTTTAACATGTAGACATAGATTTTGCGATGCATACAGCACCTCCTTTCTAAAGGCAATCAATATGGTTATGAATGGCTGTGATAAATTATGGGCTCTGAAGCTACAGAGGGAGGTTTTTTGCAAGGGTGTATAAATCAGGTGGTATTGGCGTTCCATGGGGCCCGTACACCACAGTAAATCTGCCAGACTTGGATGGGCACAGGGCTTGCATTAGCAGTTTCGGGGCTGTCTGCTAAACTCCTGTTTACCTGGGGCATCAGCCAGCCTCGTCTTTGTTATAATTCTGTATTTGATGGAAGCCCATAAAATATGCCACTTTATTCCCCTCCCCATGCGTCAGGCTCCCTTGGTCCCCAGAACTGAGTCTGATGGTTTCTTCTGGTGTGTGTGCTTGTGTATGTTTGTGTGTGTGCGTACATGTGTGTGTGTGCCTGTGTGGCTATTTATTCAAGAACATAATTCAGGACCAGGGCTGCTCCTGTTGACACAGATGAAAGGAAATTTGTATCAAGGAGAAATCCCAGCCTACTTATAGCAGGAGAACCTGGTGAGGAGACATTTTGCCAAATTTGAAAAGCATTCTCACTCAGAAGCTATCTCCAAGCCCCAGATACTTTGTGAGGGGACCATGACTTTAGCCTCAGAATTGGACTCATTTGGGCTTTCCTGCAAGTTCTGGGGTCAGGCTGGCTAGATGTTGCAGTGGGGAGCAAGGGCTAGAGACTGCCTGAGGGAAAGAAGAGGAGACAGAGAGTCGGCTCTTGTCTGGGACTTTCTGAGCCCAGCTGGGCCTCTTGGGGCAATCTGGATCCTTAAGCCTTGCCAGTCCCAGAGTAATGCAGATGCCCATCCTCTCCTTTTCCTTCCCCTGTTTCTTAAGGGCCATGGAAGCCACAGGGTGGGTCTGGGATATGGCTGATGCCTCCTTAACCCAGTGCCTAAGGTGGTGTTGCCACCAACTAAGGACACCTCCAGATTCAAACTCACTTTAAGTCATGTGACACCCTTCTCTTCCTGCCCCATGGCTAGCATTGCTTTTATAATAAGGCATGCAAAATGGCCTCAGTGGCAGTCACCGTCTAGGGTGAGGCAGACAAAACACAGCAGCATAGACTTTAGAGGTAGCTGAAGGGCCCAGGATTTTTCTTTTTAACCAATAGCCATTTGAGTGTGATTGCTCAATGGTTGAACTTCCTATCATGCTCATTGGGGTGACCAGCTGGACAGTTGCCCATCACCAATACTTGGGGTCTTCTTGGTGGCTATCACACAGTGTGACTTGCCAAGTAGGGACAATTTCCTTATAAGTGGTGTACTCCATCTAACCTCTCTGTTTTCCCTGACTCACCAATGTTCATGCTGGCCACTTCCCATCCCTGCCCAAGATACACCCCACTCCCCTTCAGCCCTCCCTCCTGGGCAGTGGACAATCACCACCTGCCCAAATTTGCCTACCTATCTGATCCTCACCCCTACAGTGAGGGAGACTCAGATGTGGACTCAGAGCTGGAGGACCGGGTCGATGGGGTCAAGTCCTGGTTGTCAAAAAACAAGGGACCTTCTAAGGCAGCTTCTGATGATGGCAGCTTGAAGAGTTCCAGGTAAGTACGTGGCCTTGGGCTGGGAGAAAAAGCCATCTTGGGCTACCAGGAGTGGATGATCAGTGCCTTGGTGCCAGGAAGACAGACCTCATGCCATCTGTGTCACCCTCCTGGCATCAGGGGCCCAGGTATCTCCTGACCTGTGGAATGTGCCCAGGAAGAGGCGAGCTTGGCTCTGTCTCCCTTATTTTTCCTAGGTAATGTTTTCCTGTGAGGTTCAGGGCTCTAGTGTAGGTTTAACTTTATCCTCAGTTATTCATTCAACAAATGTCAGTGAAGCCACCTCATAGTTTTGGGCCCTTGGAATCAAGACTGAGATGGATCCAGCTCTGGATCTCTGCTGTCCTTAAAGGAATAGCAATGGAAAACTCACTATTCCTCAGAGTCCCGTCATAGCCACAGCCACATTTCTATCTCTCTCTCTGCCCACTCTCTTCTTTCTCTAATCTTTTCACTGCCTGCCCAGAGGCTTCCTGATAATACATCCACTGGTGAAACTTACTCCCCTATTTTCTAGCCTGTCATAGTCTGATCATATGGACAGCTACCTCTGGAAGCCCAGGCTTCCCCCTTTCCATACCCACTGGCCAGCATAGTACAGGGAGGAAAAACTGTCCTCAGCTCCCATTCCTCCTATGGCCACATCCCTGCTGGTCATGCCTCCCACCTCCTCACCCATACACACAGAGCCCCCCTATCCTGATCCTCCAAAGTGCGCCCCCCAACCCTTCCTAAAGACTGTTGGTAGGCTGGGTAGAAAAAGTAATATCTTTCCCCCTCCTCCAGCTCCCCCAAGGCCCCTTCCTGAGGTCTAGCCCCTCACAACCAGCATCCAGCAGCCCCCTCTAATTGACTTAATTTATTTGGCCGAACAACATTTTATTATTGCAGATAATGCTGCCTTCTCCACCCTACTGCCGTTCACCACGGCGTGTCACAAGGCTCCAGGTAGTTGACAATGAAATAAATTGAACTAAACGTTTTAGAGGGGGAAAAGTGATGAAATAGAACAATAGTCTAATTTACATGACATTCTCCATGAAGCTATTTTCACTGACGCAAATTATTTTGCTTCATTTCCTCCGCGTTCTCACCACCACTTTGCCAGGGCTGCTGTCGTTTTCTCCTCCTTTTGCCTCCCTCCCCTGTGTCTTTATTCTCGAGGTTTAATGCGTGTTCCTCTTCTCTCTCTCCCCTGCCCCACATCTACTCGGGCTCGGGGTCCTCTCCTCCGGGCCTCACGTGCCCCTTAGAACAGCCCTAAACAGCCTCCCAAAGGAGGGCAAGGGGGCAGAGGAGAGGCCAGCCTCTTCGCTGAGCTCACTCAGCTACCGCAAGAGGCTCACCCTGAAGGACTCCATCGGGGGCACAGGGGATGAGGACTCCCTCTTCACCACCCTGAGCGAGCGAGCTGCCTCTCCTGAGAGGCCCCCCAGGAAGGCCCGCACTGGTCTGAGGGAAGAACCAGGCCAAGACAAGAGGTCCAAGGGGCCAGATGACTGCAGCTCCATCTTCTTGGAGACTGGGAGCCGGGCCAGCAGGGGGCTGGAGAAGCGGTGGGGCTCAGACTTTGACCGAGCCTCAGCAGTCTCTGCACCGGTCAGCCGGGCTTCCTCAGCCACACGCCATGGCTCTGGCGAGGAGGGAGCCCGCTCCTCCCTCAGCTTCTCACTGTCAGGCTCACCCAGCTCCCGCCGCAGTAACTCCCGGCTTGACAGCCTGTCAAGGACCTTAAGCCCTTCCTGGAGCCGGACCTCAGGCCTGGGCCGAGAGAGCCCTGACTCTCACCTGTCCCTGGGCCGGAGCTGCCTGGATGAGTGGGATGACAGAGCCAGTGTGGCCTTGAGTGAGGCACACTCACAGTTCAGCCACCCATCACTGGCCCGCAGTCTGTCCGTGCCACCCCAGCCACGTGGCTTGGCCTCGGCCACTGATGAGCCTCTCAGCTCCAATGTCCGCTCTGTCAGCCATCACTCCTACCTGGACCCAGATCTGGAGGCTGCCATCAATGAAGTCTTGAGCTACAAACCTGCCACATTCCAGCGGAGCAGCCTGGAGCCTGACTCTGAGGAGGATGACCGGAAGAGCATCCGAAGTACCCGGAGTGCCCAGCTGGACCTCCCAGAACGAGGCATCAGCATCCGCCGCTCTGCCTCTGCCGCTGATGTCTCTGGGTCACGTGGTGGCCACAAGAGCCGGAGCAAGCACAGGAGCAGAAGGAGCAGCTCCAGCTCCAGCTCCAGCACCAGCTCCGAACGTTCCTCAGAGCACAAGCGGCGGAAGAAGGGGCGCTCTCGGAAGAGCAAGAAGTCTAAATCAAGAAGAAGGAGAACCAAGACAGAGTCCGAATCCTCCTCATCCTCATCCAGTGGCTCAACTGTCTCAGGCCACAGCCGCTCAAGTGTGAAGAAGGGTCCAGCCGCGGAAAGCGAGGCGGCTGAGCGGCGGTCCAAGAAGGAGGAGAAGAAGCGCAAGAAAGAGGTGGATAGCCTGATGATGCGGTACTTGTACCGGCCAGATAGCGACTAGCTCAGCAGGTGACACCTGGCATGGAGTGCAGCATGGTGTGTCCCACCAGTGTGAACTAACATGCTTCCTGTCCCACTGGCTACCACCGCAGGCCCTCCCTGCATTCCTCTTGGGCCAGCCTGGCCTTGGAGAGCCCCCTGGCTACCTCAGAGAACAGGGACCAGCCAAGATGGTTAGTTACTGAGTCCTGAGCCAAATCAGCTGAAGTTTCTGGGAATATTGATTATAGCTCTTACTTACCAAGTCCTTACTCTCGGCCAGGGCCCATCCTACTGTGCCACACTTCATACACTTAATTCTCAAAACAGCCCCATAACAAATGTCTGATGAGCCCTGTTTCATAGAAGAGAAAGCCAAGGCTCAGAGAGCTTAAATCACTTGTCAGAGGCACACAGGTGGGAAGCAATGTTGCCAGTAGCTGAATGGGATCTGTTTAACTCCAACACTCTTACCCTTAACTGCCTCAGTGGCTGAAGGCAGAGCACACAGGTGAAATGTGGGTGCCAGGTAGCACCCATTTGAGAACTTTCATCCATGCAGGGCCTTGTCAAGCGGGGCCCCAAAAGGACCCTGGCTGATACGCCGCTGTGGGCTGGTGCATCAGTGGCCACAACTTAGTGTGCAGCCTTTTGCTCTGCCTTCCCCAGCTACCAAAGCCACCTTCCTCCTGGCGTGGGTCTCAAGCCTCGGAGGACAGGGCTCACAGGCTGCAGCCCACACAGCACCACACCCAACAGCAGAGCCAGGAGATGCCTGACGCTCTCCCCAGCCTCCCACCCGCACACAGCCCACACTTGGGCGTCACCTCATTTCTGCTCATCTTGTAAAGCTCTAATGAATAGAAATTAGCAGCTGCTGAGTGACAGCCCCCTCCTGGCTCTCCTGCCTCCCCCAGCTCTTCTCCCTGTGGGGAGTTACGCCCTTTATGCCCACACCCCCACTGTGGAAGAGAGGCAGAGCCTGACTCACTGGAATCCTATTGTTGCCAGTTTCCCTGGTGGGCGGTGACATTTTGGATCACCCTGGCTATATGAAGTGTTTTCGGCATGGTACCCTTCAGGCCAAGCTTGCTGCTTCCCAGGAGGTACAACCCCAGCGTGTGGCCCCCTGGGGCACAGGCGATTGTTTCCCAGATGCATGAACTAACACACACCTGTCGCATGCTTGTGCCGTGGAGCAGCTGGACAAATCCACTGACTTTGGATGGATATAACAAAAGCGACCAGTTGAAGGTCCCTTTAAAGAATGCAGCAAGTGGAAGTGAATGTTACCTGCAGCTGTTTCGAGATGGGTGATGGGATGGGATTGGGAATGTGGGGTAGGGGAGATAGAACTTGAACCCAGACCAGGCACATGGCCAACTCATCCCTGAGGTCTGAGCTATTCTAAAACCAAGCTGTAGGTCTACGCATGACTCTGTTGCTTCACCCATGTGGCAGATGGTTGCACGGGACTCCAGGAAGAGCAGGAAGCATCTCAGTTGCACTAGAGAGTAGTTGTCAGCTCCATATGAGAAAAGACAAGAGTCAAAATATTTGATCTGCCATTTCACCCTTCCCCTTAGTAGCCTTGCTAAGTGCCCTGCACCCCCCGGGGCAGGAAGTCAGTGGATAGATAGAAATGAAAATCTAGAAAGCATTAAAAAAAAAAAAAAAAAAAAAAAAGGCCAGGCCCTTCTGCACCCTGCCTAAGGAAACACTGGCCTCACTGGACCATCCCATGCTGACTGGTGACTGACAGATTTCAGATCCCAATGTCCTCAGCCCACTGTCACCCTTGACCTGACAACCAGCAAGAACAAAAAAGCAGAAAGCCTGTTTCTTCTGCCATCGACCAGCTCAGTTCCTCTTGTCCACCAGGAGATTAGGAGTGGTCCTGCATCCCCATACTCCCCACACTCTGAGGAGGACTGAATTCACCATTGGTTGAGTAGCCTCCACCCAGAACTTAGCCAACCAGCACCAAGCTGGATCAAAAAGGCAGGGGAGGGCCGGTGAGATGGCTCAGCGGCATACGCACCTGCCTGGCAAGCGCGAGGGCCCAAGTTTGACTCCCGGATCCCACATACGAAAAAAAGGGGCCGGTGATATAGCTCAGCGGCACGGGTGCCTGCTGGCGCGCGAGGTCCTGAGGTTGACCCCCGGTACCCACAAAAAATAAATAAATAAATAACAAAGGCAGGGGAGGGAGGGCCTGGCGGGCACTCAGCACTCACTGACTGTGGGGTGGATACGCTGCCAAGGATTGGGGCAGGGGTGGGGACAGAGCTGAAGCTTATCTTCCCATCTGATGATGGGAATCAGCAAGAATTCAAGAATTCGGAACACAAATGAAGCATCCTAGCAAAGTCAGGGGAGGGGAACTGCTACCCAGGGCTCTCTCCCAGCAGGAATTAGCTTATGTACCAAATTATTTGTGACAGCACTGAGCAGGAGACACTGGGTTGTGGGGAGGAAGCCTTTTTAAACAATTTGGTTAAAATGTTCCAATTGCCAGCCTTGACTCTTGCCCTGGGGAGGAGGGGAGCTGCCTGCTGTTGGCCTGCTGATGGCTATGACAGTAGAAGCCACTGAGGAGACTGGCTAAAGAGCGCAAGGTAGAAGCCAGGGGATCCTGTGGATCCACAGCTCAGGAAAGAGCAAAACAGAGTTTACCATGTCCCTGGCTGCCTCCACTCCTGCCTAGCGTCAAGATGGAACAGCATAGAAACCTGACCGTTATTTCCCTAGGTGTCTAAATGTGGGCACAGGAATGTAGGGGGAGGGGGAACTGGAGCACAGAGCCATGACTGAGCAATTCACACAGGCTAGGGCTCTCTAGCAGCACCTTATTTGCATCTGGAGCCCTGACATCTGCCTCGCCACCCTCCATCTACAAAATAATCCCACTGTCCTTCCTTTGCCTAACAGCAGAACTTTAGCACTGGGTGCCCAGAAATTCTGTGTAGAAAATGAAAACAAAGCCACACTCCCACTAATACAGAATTCAGATAACCCCATAGCTAAAATAACCCCCATTTTTTTCTGTGTTGCACAGTTATCACTGAGCTTTATAATTTTGTCCCAGAGATACCTCAGAGTCCTTAAGTGCCTTGGGCCCATCAAAGTAAGTCTCATTTATGTTCAGTCTAGTTTGTGTTAAGTGTGTTTTGTGCTATTCTGGTTCCTTTAAAAAACTGTTAATTCATTCATGAGAAATAGATAACTCTTAGCCAGACTGCCCCAGTCTGAGCCATTTTGCATACTTGAACATGTATTCTCTGAAGCTCTTCCTCCCATCCTGGGGGTGGGGAGGCACAGACACTGAGACCTGTCTTTACACACCCTTGGGCACTCACCCAGGGCAGCAGGAAAATTCAGGCTTGGTCTTGTTTCCTCTCAGTTATCCAATCGAGTGACAGAGTCGAGTCCTCCCAAGACTTTGAGGTTCGGGTCTGGGTTTGTGCTGGCTGCAGGACCTTGGGCAAGATGTTTCATCTCTTTGAACCAGCTTCCTTGTCATATTCTATTCATAGGGTTGCTTGCAAGAATAAGACACCATTGCAAGAAGGTCTAGGCCTATGTCTCATACACAGGAGGTTCCAGTGAGCAATACTTTCTTCTGGATCTCTCACCTACACCTTGGAAGAAGCTAAGAATGTGGTTCTTCTTCCTTCCAGAACCCTGTTTCTCCTCTTGTGGTTTGGTGATACAACTTTAAAATAAAGGACCCTCCTCAAATTCTCAAATCAGAAATGTAGGCCATAGGGATCATGGAATTTCTTTTTCCCCAAGGAGAATCTTTCTAGGACCTGGAGGCCAACCTGTGTCCCTCTGCTGCCCAGAGCACAGGGCAGCAGCTTCAGGGACCTGCCTGTGTGCAGGGCACCGGTAGGGGTGGAGGCTGTCTTTTCCCCAGTGGTGTTGAAATTATAGTGCAGTTGAGCTGGTGGAGACAGTGAAGGCAGGAGTAGAGGAGGCAGCTCCAAGGCTTTGGGAAAGAAGGAAAAAGGGTGAGTGGAGTCAGATGAGGTCCCATCTTCCCTTGTTAAATGTGGTGATCATGCTCCCTCCGGGCATGATGCTTCTTGTCTTTAAAGGAAAAGCTAGAGGCTTCCAGAGCCAAGGGCCTGATGAAGACTATATAGAGGTAGTGTTTTTATTTTTCCCATTGGGCCCCCTGAAACAGAGATCTTCCTGAGTCTCCATTCCTTGGGGTAAATGGAGGATGCCAAGGTCAAGGGTTTCTACCTCTGTACCTCTCAGAAGGAATCATTGTAGGAGTAACTTACCTGGGAGATGTCCTGCCTTACACATGTTATGATCACATAATCCCCAGACCTCCAGTCTCTATCAGTGTGGTTTATGGACAGCCTACACCTGCGTCTTCTGGGGAGGGAACTAAAAATGCAGAATCTCTGGGTCCCACCCAAGAGCTACTAAGTCAAAATTTCTGAGAGGAAGGACCCAGGAATCCACTGCTGATTCTTATGCCTGCTCAAGTCCCCAACCCATTGCTATCTAGCATCCCTCTTGTAGGATTTTCAAAAGCTTTCAGAGTCAAAACAGTGTACTCTTTTCTCTGACTACTTCTAGTAAGCCAAGGAAAGTGTTCACTTAACAACGTCTTGTTTCTTGGAGTGCTCCGACATGGCTTTGTGGGCCTGTCCAGAACGAAAGGCTTTGGTGCCACAGTGTACGAGTGTCATCCATCCGTGACCTTGCTCCTTTCTCTCTGCAGCCCCACCAGCCACTGGAAGTCCCCTCCCCCTGGTCAGTCAGATGATGAGCACGACCCTCTGGACAGCACTTCCAGACCCCGATACTCCCACAACTATCTGAGTGACAGCGACACAGAAGCCAAGCTGATGGAGACCAACGCATAGCCCAGGGGAATGGCTCTCAGCCCTCCCACCATGGCTGCCTCTCCCAGGAAATGGCAGGGCACCAGTCCCTCCACCTGACTGATCTGCAAGGGAAACACTCCGACCCTCTGCTGTCAGAGGGACTTTCTAGGCTGTGGGTGTCTGAGATCTCCACATGGAAGAGGTGGGGGAAAGAGGAGTTTCTGAAGAGAACTTTTTGCTCCTCCCTGCCTCAAAAATGCCACTCGTAGCTTCTACCCTGGGCCACTATGGGCAGTGGTGGGTGGCCTGTCACTGCATGAAGCCAGCAAGTTGACCTCCATCTCAGCCCCCTGCTCAGGGACAGTGGACAGTTTGCTGACTGGGCCACTCACGGTTGCTGGGTCTGTGGGGAGGAGTCGGGAGAGAACAGCCACTCCTTCCCTCTGATCTGGGGTGAGGGCCTTCTCTTCTCAGTGCCTGCTGTCTATTTACTTTTTTATTTAAATACCCAACTTCTCCATCAGAGCTGCATCCCTGAGAGTGAGAGGGGCTGCAGTGGCAGCTAGGCCTGGGGACTCGGGAATCTCCTCTCCATCTTCACTTCTCCAGCGACCCAGGGAGGCTGGTGGGGAGGGCAGTCAGGTGCTTCTGGGTTGGGCTAAGCAAGCTGTCGTGCATAGGTGCCATTGGCACTTCCAGCCCTACCCACCCTCTTGGTCTCATCCACGTTAAGTGCAATGACCTATTGAAGAGTGAGCCCATTCCACCTATGCCGCAGCGGGGCTTGTCAAGCACTGCGTCCCTCCCCTCTGTCCATGTTGCCTACTGTAAGCTCCATCTGAAAGGAAAGGTCTTGGGTGGAGGACTTGCGGTAGGAACAACTGAAGATGGGAGCTTTGCCCAATGCTGGTGTGTGTCACACACAAATCCTCACCCTGTCCTGAGCCTATGTCATCTTTCCTCTTCCCCCAGACATGGCAATAATCTGTCTGGAGGTCCCAGCTCCCCTTCCAAAAGTTATCCTGTCACCTCCATCAGACTCGGAGGCCCACAGGCAGTGCCTGCTGCTGCTCCAGTCTGCTGTCTCCCTTTTCTCCTGCAATTGGTTTGTACTCACTGGGCTGTGCTCTCCCTGTTTACCTGATGTATGAAAATAAAAGCCCCCTTCCTCCTGCCTACACCAAGTTTCCTGCCTCTTCCTTCAGGCCCAGGGAAAAGTCCAGTGTGGTCACTGTGTGGGGGGAAGAAGCAGGATTCTGATGGGGATGCAGGGGAGGATGTGGGGAAGGCCTGTTCCCATGTCTGACCAGGGCCACTAGTCTTGACATGTCCTTTGTGGCAAGCAGAGGTCATGGGACAAGGAGACTGATGAAGACAGCCTCCACCTGTGGGTTATAACCCAAGCCTCACCTCCTCTAGCCCCAGGAAGGAATGTTGCTGTCTGATTGTTAAATCCCCCCAATTACAGTCTATTTCTCTCTTCTCTCTTTTCTCTTCTCTTCTTCTCTTTTCTCCTCTTCTCTTCTCTCTCTCTCCTCTCTCTCTCCTCTCTCTTCAAGGCCTTCTCATAGCTTAATTTTAGTCATTCCAAAGGTGAATTTTATTTTATCGAAACTTGACAGGACTCTCTCTGGATCCCAACCTGGCCTTGGCCAAAGAGCAACTTGAATAGGCTAGGAATACTGTCTTCTATGCCCTGCCCAGTCCCTGTCTGCATGTCCTAGTCCATGCCTTGTCCCTTCACTGATAGCTAAGAGACAGCTCATGTGAAAGGGCAAAAAACAAATGACTCTCACTTCTTCCTCCTTCCTAACACTGCCAGTTATGATCCCTGTATTAATCAAGTGGTTTGGGCAGGGTATCAGACAGCCCTCATGTCAAGGCTATAGTGATATCAGCCACCCAAAAAGTCAAGAGAGGGAAAAAAGGAGAAAACGCACCCCAAAACAAGCAAGTGTGAAATGGATCCAACTTAACAAAGGACATTGTCCCCTCTGCTGCCCCAACATAGAGGAGTAAAAATAAAGTTACTTAAAAGTAAAGAAAAAACTATTGACTCATGTTCAATTCTGTCATTCACATCCCTTACTCCTGCTTTTTTCTCTCTCTCCCAGGAGCTAGTGTACAAACTCTCTGCTATCTGGTGACAAGTTCCCAACTCTGTTCACTCAAACCAAATCCAGCCTGTGGTTCACTGGAGAGTCCACCATCAGACTCCAGTAGCCTGCCCGACAGTAAAAGGCTTTGCTCAACTCAGAAGACCCGTATCATTCTTATATTCCTTTGCTCAACAGTTGAGAAATATTTCATAACTTCCTGTTATGATCTAGGCACTGTCCTAGGTGTTGGGCATGGATAAAGGCCCTTCCTTCCTAAAGCGGGTAAATCCTAGTGGGGGAGTTAGGCACAAAAAATATGTGCCGCACCTGCTAGTATGTGCAAGCTTGGGATGAGCAGAGGAATAAATCATAGTGCTTGTCCTCCTGGGGCTTGTGGACTAGGGCTGAAGCAGACCCATGTAAAGCATAGCAGCCATATTATGGAGGGAAATATTCTTTTTGGGGGAACAGAGGGCCTGGGAAGGATTCCAAAAGGAGCTGGCATTTGGGGCTGGGACTGGAAGAAAGGATAATATTTCCGCAGGGAAAGAGGTGGTGGCAGAGCTTGCCACAGGCTGTCTGGGGAAGTGAAGGACCTCACCTCAAATGAACAATGCTTTTCCAAGCTTCAGCAAAGACCCTTGGCCAGTGTGCTGGACTTCAGGCTGGGAAAGAGACAATTCCCTCGGCATCAACTCCCAGAGGAGTCCAGGAGGCCAAGGACCACCAAAGCCCATCTTCCCTTTGGAGATGTCCCCCACCTGAGTGGTGGGGACTTCTACAGTCATCTCATTCATTCCCATCTTAAGAGTTCCGTAGGCTCCTGCCTCACCTGTACACTCAGGGCTTCTCTGGCCTATGAGATGAATGTGACTCCTGCGAAACAAAGCAAATCTGTCCTGGTGCCAAGCTCAAAGCCACCCTACTAGATCCTCCTCTCTAATAACCCCTCAGGACTCCTCCAACTACTGAATAAGAGGCAAGGGTGGGAACCAAAGCCCTGCAGGACTCCCCATAGTACCCAGAGATTACAGTAGCAGGCAGTGACCCCTGAACTACCTCCTTTTGTCCTTGTGTCCCCTTGGCAGATTATCCCAGTTGTCCTTCCCCCACCCCCACCCCCGCACCCGTGCCTGGTGGCACAGACACTTAGCGATTTGCTCCTTAATTGTCCTCCAGCTAGGCTGCGCAGATGCTGCTCTTTAATCTCTCCTGATAAATGAATCGCGCTGCGCCTTTAATCATATGTTCATATCCAAGCCCATTTGAATCAATTTGGCAGGGAGCGTGTTGCAAGAGATGCCATGACTGCTGTTTCTCCCCCTAGGGTCCTGGAGCCTGAACAACTGCTGTCCTCATCCTCAGCAAAGAGCCCAGGAGGCCCATGGAGGAAAGAATCTCCTACCTGAGTGGTGGGGACTTCTACAGTCATCTCATTCATTCCCATCTTATAAGCAAGCTGTGTGGGACTGGAAGATGGATTCCCAAAGGTCTCAGAAGTGGAAAAGAGGGAGATGAGTCCACAGCCTTCCTTGGTCACTGAATAAAGGGCCCCGTTATCATCCCCATGAGAAAGCGCTGCCTTAAATCTAACCTTAATCCTTTCTGTTCCTTTTTCATTTTCTCTGAGCTGGTTCTCAGGCAAGCTGGAACACTTCATCACCTTTTATATAGCAACATTCCAGATCAGTCTATGATCATCTGTCCTTGCCTGCCACTGTCGGCCACCCCAACTCCTTTCATCTTCCCCTACAACATAGTCTTATCTAAAACCTCCAGCCTGGTGGGCAGTCCCGGACACGCGTGGTAATGTGCTGAGTTAGGCTGGGTTGGGGGCTGCGGCCTTTTCGCCTCTCGAGTGGTGTCCACATGCATCAGTGAAAACAAAGCAAGAGTAGGCTAAACCAGCTCAAATGAAGGCTTCTGACACTAGTGCTGCGATCTTGGAAAACTGGCTTAGCAACTCTGGACTCAGTTTCCCCACACATAAAATAAGATAGTATTCGTGGCAACAAAAACCTATGGCTCCTAAATTCAGGGCTCCTTGCTGTAGCCAATAGCATCCCCTACCCCACCTCTTTATCACCGAGGTAAAGAGAAGGACGCCAGAGGGCCTGGGAGGAACATCTCAAGGCTCGAGGTCGGTCTGGTGTTGGTTTCCGTGCAGTCACCTCTTTGCACTTTAGCGACCCCTTGCATTTCCTATTCTCCCTCCCTCGCACCCTCTCTGCTAGGCAGGTGCCCTGCCATTCACTGTGAAACCAGGGAATCATAGCATAATCAGACCTCTTTTGCCCCCAGCCTTAGTGGCCTCTAGTTCCAGCCCACCCCCGCCACTCTGGAAGTTCTTCCCACCCTTCCCGGAAACCACGCCCCTTAAAAGGGCAATGTTAGTGTTGTGGCCGGTGTTTGTTTTTAGTGGTGCTGGCGATCGGGCTCAAGGCCTTTTGCATGATAGGCAAGAATCTACCACTAAACCACATCCCCAGCCCTGCAGTGTTAGTTTATCTTAAACTGGCGACAAGGCCAAGTCCATGGGGCTGTCCTTTAATAATTACAGCGACGTAAGGTCAAATCTACATTGAGCAACATAGAAATATTTTTCCCCGCCCTTTTAAGGGCTCCTGGCAGTCCTTGACCTGAGTTGAGCGTGAGCTGGGGGGAGGGGGTGTTCCCCAGCCTGTCAGTAATGACCTGTGCATTGATGAAGAAGGTTATAAAACCAATTAACAGTTCCTGCTTGTTGAGCACCTGCTATGTCCTCAGCACTTGTGCACTTGACCTATAAATCCCATTTAACATTAGTCACAATTCTGTGAAGGGTTGTTGTCCCTATTAGAAAACTGAGGCTCAGAGAGGTGATGTCATTCTTCCAAGTAAGGTCCTTAGCTTGGTTCCAGCAGCTGGCCAGGCATCTCAAGCTATTCTGGCCTTATCAGAGAATGAAGAGGCTGGAAAGCAAAAAGTCACTGTCATGGTCCTCATCTCAAATCTCTGTGTGCCTGGTATTCACCAAGCCCTGGCTGTAGGAAGGAAACACTTCTTGGCAGTTTGGGGAAGAAAATACCTACCTTACATTTGTGTGCTCTTTACAATTTTCAGAGCATCCCCCATATACACGATCACATTTGCACTTCCTGCCCACTGTGCCAACAACATGAATAACAATTCCACATGGTCCAGAGCACATATTTTAAGCTCTATTCATTTCAGTCTAATTTCATGACAATACAACAGAATAATCCAACCCATTCTATGCGATTTGATCTGGGAGGAGCGATATCCAGAGCAATAGCCATTTTGGAGTTACAAGGATGCTGGAATTGTTTAGAAGGAATTTTACAGAGAAATTGAGTTTCCTGTGGTCCCTGTGATGGGTCATATAAAGAAGGGAGATTCTAAAGAGGCTCTGTGTTTTGTGATTGAAGTCAGTGACATAAATCTCCCAGTGTAACATCTGTATGTGCAGAAAGAATTTGCTTTCAATATCAAAAGTCAGCTATGACAGTTTTATCAAAAAAAATTTAAAGGATATTAAGTTTTGACACCATTCAGGCAAATTATATTTGAGTTGGCTTAAGAGTCAAAGAATTTCCACATTTTAATAAATTTTTATATGTTTTGTGCCACATTTATGATCTGACTAGATTAGGAAAAGAGCAAATGGATTTGGGGAAAAAAGGACACTAGAGAATTTGAAAGTGGAGAATTTTGTTTTGTTTCGTTTAATCTTGCTATGAGGAAGAGGCAGCCAGTACCTTCAGAAACACAAGGCTTTGAAAGACAGGTTAATGACTAATGGCCAGGCAGGTATAAAGTCCTATGCGATGGAATAGATAGGTCTCATGGCTCATCTTAACCCTGGGGCCTGGCATCAATTGCAGTTTGGCACCTTTGCTGGAGGGCAGCTTCTGAGCTCGGAGAGACTTCTGTCAGGTAGGGAGCAAGACAGTGACACTTATGAGTGACTCCCCAGTACGGTCTTCCCTATCAGTGCAGGTCTCACAGCCTGCTTATGTGGTCCTGGAGCTCCTCTGTGGGGCTGTTCTTTCTGGTGGATCACACATTTAGCAACAAGCAGGATTTACTGGAGAAGGAGTATCCATTCCCAGAACTGGCAAAATAATGCCTAGAGAGCCAATTAGAGAGTAAGGCAATCTCACAGCTTTGTTAATGGGTTCTTGAAATTCCTTGTACACGTGACAGAAGTGCATATGAAAATACAGATCAATAAATAAATATTAGGTTGCTGGGGATATAGCTCAGTGGTATAGTACTTGCTTAACATGTGCAAGGCCCTGGGTTTGATCCCCAGGATCACAAAAATAAATATATATTAGAAGGAGCTAGGTATGGTCGTGCACACTGGTAGTCTGAGATACTCAGGAGACTGAGGCAGGAAGAATATAGGAGTTCAGGGAAGACCTGGGCAACATAGTGAGATCGTGTCTAAAAAAAAATATATATATATATATGTATGTATATATATTTTTATATATAATCTTCATATATACATATATATGAGAGAAAATTTTATTTTGGGATGTGGGATTATAGATAAAGTATCTGTGTTCTTCATATCAAATTTTTATGCAATTTTAAAAGTCAGTACCAATGTGTGCAACAACACCAAAGAGGGCCCCCCAAATCATCATGTAAGGGTGATTCTAAGAGTAGCTTCTTTCCCGGCATTTCCTATATAGGAATAGTGGGGGAGGTTAAAGCATGTGGCAAAGCTGCTTAGAAACTGCTTAGATCCCTTGCTCAGGGAAAGCCGTTCTTAAAGCAGCAGGCATCTCCTGACAAGGCTGAGAGTGGAATCTGTAAGAGGAACAGATTGGAGGGTGGAACTTGAACCGGATATTTAGGGGACAGGAGCAGGGGCAGGGAGAGAAGAGTGTCTAGACCTCGGTCTCCTATGCGGCCTGGAGCTCTGCAGGTGACAAGTATAGGTGAGGACATTCATGTTGCTAAAGGGACTGATGGTGGAATTTAGAAGGTCATTTAGGATATTTGTGTCATGGTTACATCCTTTTAGTTTTTTTATAATCTCTAAGAGGGCGTCGGTGGCTCACTGGCCAGGCTTTGCATGTGGCTGATAGGTTTGTGCTTCTAATACCTGGTTCCATCTGAGAAAGTTTAGCCCCGTAAGGAAAAAGCACTGTCGATGAGTCGAGTGACCAGGGAGTGTCAGTGAGCAAATGAGGTTTCCCTGTAGAAGGGGCCACCTGGGCTCCAGGCACCCGGGAAGGTGTGGGGAGAGTAAGTTGCCTGGGGTGTGAGTGTGATCTCCTTCTCCCCACCCCCACCCCTTGCTCCCCAGTAGAAATCAGCTACAAATCTCAGCTTGTTGGGAACAGATGGCCTTGGCTGACGAATAAGCCACCGCAGGCTGCTCCACCTGTTCTCGGGCTGGAATAATCAGCTCGAGACAAACATCGACGCTGAAATAACTCATGGCAGCGGATGATGTGCAGGCACAGATTCCAAAAATCTCTTAAGCAGACCCCCTCCAACTCTCTCCCCTCCTCAGCCCCTAGAGGCCATTGGGGAAAGGTAATGGAGCAGAGAAGACTGATTAAGCCCCAGACTCAAGCGCAAGAGCCCCGAGCTGGTGGTGCTAGGGCAGGGCTGGTTGGCTGGCCGAGCTGAGTTCTGAGGTGGGGTGGGGGAATTGACCTTGGTGGGGCAGGAAATTATTTTTCATGGAGATCATGGGAATGGTTGGTCTGTGAGTGGATCAAGGCTGAGAAGACCCAACCAGTGCAGGATGGGAGAGACCTGAGAATTTGGGGTGCATTTGGATTTGTTTATTAAAGAGAGATATGCAAATAAGATCTAGTTCCCAGGGAATCTCTCAGCAGCTCAGACAGCTCTGGCAGCAGCCACCACCAGAGCCTTTTTCCCTGAGTCTGTGGCTGCCTGGATGCCCGTGATTCTGTGGATGTGTGTTCACGCCTCCCTTCACCTCTCTGATGAAGTCAGCTGGGCTAATGTTCCCTGGCAGAGGCAGATGAGCCAGGCAGAGGGAATGACAGCACCAGGAAGCAGTGAGGAAGGGCAGTGGGGGTTGTGGCTTCCTATGAAGCCAGTCAGGACAGAAAAGAACAAGGCTGATCACTCGTGTTGGGTGTCTCAGGCAGGCAGCTGGCTTTCCTGGGTTCAGCCAGCCATGAGGCCTGGCTTATGGAGTGTGAGGGTTTTGAGTCCCCGGAGGGTGGGTAAACACACAAGGAAGAACTTCGTGGAGCTCTATGGCCCCCAGTCACGATTCTAGCTGCCACTTATTTTTTACCCCAAGTGGGCCCTGCTGTGCTGCTTGGGGCCAGGGCCTTCCCCTGTTATGTAGGGTCCACCCGACCAGGTCTCCTAGAAGCTGATTCTCCTCTTTCACACCGGACAGTGGCGGCTTGTCCTCCTAAGCACCAGGCTTTGCTGCATGTCAGAAACACTCAAGGAGCTGCTGCTATTTGCTTTGTGTACAAAAAGTAAAAGGAGTAATAAAATAAACCTATTTACCCTTCCTGCAGCCTCAACAGTTATCAGTCTTGTCCCGCCTACTTCCCCATTCCCTTCACTGGCTGATTTTGAGGCTGACTGCAAATCTGATGGTCTTTCATCAGGAAATACTTCAGTATTGATCCTCTGATGAAAAGAAAATGGCTCTTTAAAAAAACATAATCACAATGCTCTTATCACACTTGAAAAATGATCAATAATTCCTTAATATCAAATATCCAGTCAATGTTTACATTTTTCTTATTTTATTATATATATTTAATTATATTGAGACATTATTTTTGAGACTATTAGAGAGAGAGAGAGAGAGAGAGAGAGAGAGATTTTCAAACCAGGATCCAAAAAAGATTGAGGAATTAAAAAAAAAAATTCTATGCTCAGGGCCTATTCTCCAAGGGATTCTGATTTAATTGGCCTTGGGTGGGACCCAAGCATCATATTTTTTAAAGCTCCCTAGATGGCTTTAATGTGCAGCCAGGGTTGAGAGATGCTCTACCTTTCCTCCACCAGGAGTTTCTTGCCAACTTTGCCACTGCTAGGCTGTTAAATGCTTCTCTCAGGCTCTAGCCGTGGGCCAAGCAGCTGGCCCAGCAGTCAGCACTAACCTGACACCCAACAGGCTGAGGGGCCTCATCTCCTTCTCCAGTCGCCTCTTTCAGATGCATTCAGCTGTCTGTGGATACAACATTCCTTTTCCCTCCAAATTCACACACCCTGTGTGACCGGTCCTATCCCTTTCTCCTCTAATATGCCTGGTGCTTGTTCTTGCCTTGCAAGCGTAGCAGATTTTTTTTTTTTTTTTCCCCACATGAAAATAGCAAAATTCCTGCCTCAGGAAAAAGTGAGAACTTCCCCGGGGGCTCTACTCATTTGGCTGCTCAAGTGGTTACGTGGGGAGCTGGAAGCAGAGCAAAGGGCCTGCTGGCAGCTTGGCAGCAGATGTAAGGGAAACAGGATTTGAGAGGGATTTGAACCCAGCACATTTCAGGGAATCTAAGAAATCAGTTTCTCCTTAAGATGCTGGCCCCAGGAACATGTTAAAGAACTATGCCTGTATCCCTAGCTAAATGCCTTTGCTCCAGGGCCAGCTGTGAAACTGCCTTCCCACAGTGGCAGCTGTTTCTGTACTCCATGGCCCAATCCCTCCATTCCACTTACCTTTTGGGTTTGTTTCTCCCTCTTTTCCTCCTGAGTCCCCCCTCCATGCCTCACTGAATGTTGGTGAAACAAATCTAGTCTAAAATAATGAACAATCAACTACCCTGATGCTCAGGGCCAGGCTGGGCAGGGCTGGGGGAAGGGGTGGGGAGCTGAATCATTTATAAAGCTTAATAAAGATGCAGATGAGCAGTGCTGACTAGGAACCCCAGAGCTGGGTTTATTCATTATTCAAAGTTATGTAAATGCCACTGGGTCCTGCATGTTAGAATCCTACCCCTCATCTCTGCTGCCTCACTGGGGCTGACTGATCCAGCCCACCTTGTGCCACTCCCTCTTCCAAGGGGCTAGCGTTAACCCTGGCTCAGGCCTTGCTCAGGTAACCGTTTCCCATGCTACCTCCAAGATAAGAATCCTAGGCCCCGTCTCCAGCCAGCAGTCTTCCAGAAATTTTGAGAGAAGGCCCTGGCCTTCAAATGAGGTTCTACAGGCTCAATTAGATGAATTTCTCCAGTTTAAGATTTCCAAGGAAAGAATAGCCTAAGACGGCTCGTGTGTGTGTGTGTGTGTGTGTGTGTGTGTGTGTGTGTGTTAATATCTCACATATCTGCCTACTGCCTTAGGATTCCCTAAGGTCTAGCCTAAATCCCTCTTGCTGCACTGAAAGCCCACCACCGAAATAACCAAATTTCCTTTCATCACCCTCCATAAGGAGCGAGAAGTGGGCCTCCAGTAACTTTCCAGCCTGCTCTCTCTGAGCCAGCTCTTCCCGGTTGCCTCCTTTTACCTTTCTAGACAACTGTACCTCTTGTAAGTTAAACTCACACCCCATCTGGGGTACCAAACTGCAGTGAGGGCTGAACTACAGTAGTTCTGACTGCACTATTTATCTCCTCTTTTCCCCGCTAAGGCTACTGATGCACATCTCCCAATCACCCACCCTGACTCTCCTCCCTCTGCACCAATCTTAACCTGTTTCCCCTTTTGTCAGTTTGGTGAGGCTGAGAGATGAGGAATTGGGTCAGAGTCATGAAGGCATCAATTTCCTCGGCTCTCCCTCCTTTTCTGGCCTGGCTGTCCTCCCTCCTCGCCCCAGTCTATTTTTAGCCTGCCTCTGTTTTCCTTCCGGTTGGCAACCACCGCGGGCCTTTTTCTCTCCATTGCCCTTATCTCTCCCCTGCAGCCTTTGTGTGCCCCAGCTGCCCTTCCAGAGATCTCTGACTTCCTGCCAGATTGATTTTGATTTTCTTCCATCTTGGAGATAGTAAGGGCTGCCTGGCCATGCTCAGGTGGAAGGAGGAGAGAGATAATTCTGTTTGGGCAAATCCTTCAATATTACAGAATCAAGTCATCCTCCAACCCCTTCTGCATTGACCTTTGTTTTCTATGCCATAGATTATTCCCTACATCTCCTCTCCCATGATTCCACCTCACCCCAACTAAGAAATGCTCACTTCCTCCCATTTGGACATTTGAAGCCCATTGCCTTTGACTTTGGGGGTGTACAGCATCCCCTGGAAATCCTGCCTGTCCTTTCTGATCCCCACATTGCCGGTCTCTTTGTATCCAGGTCTTTGTCTCACTCCATTCCTCACTGGCCTCATCCTTCCCCGCACATTCGTCCTACCCCACTGGCCCCTGCTCTCCTATTCCCTTTCCTAGCACACTCTGGGCTGTCTTGCTACGGCCTTGTCAGCTTAGGCAGGGCTTGGAAGCACCCCCACTTGTCCTTTCTCAGCCTCCTCGAGACATTGGTCCCCTCCTTTAGCTGTCACTGTAGAACTGCATAGGCTGGATATTTTGAAAGGGGAGCTGCAGCTGGCTGGGGGAGGAGGGGGTGGCACCAAGCAGCAGAGAGGACTTCAGGCAGCTGTGGAGCCAGAGGGGATGTTCCAAACACCCTTTCTTCTCAACTTGGTCAGTGGGAAAGCTGCTGGGATCATGCTGTGGTCCCTCTATCTCATTTCTCTCTCCTCCTCAATCATAACACAATATCTTGCTTTCTAATTCACAGTATTCTTTTACATACATCCAAATAACCACATGGCTCACTCCTCCTTCTCCACGCCTGCAGAGAAGCCCCCAATCATTGAGACCCACCTTGACCACTCATCAAAAAGATCAGATTCTCCCCCAGCACTTGCCGTCCTCACTCTGCTCTATTTTCCCCTAAAGCACTCATTAACTTCTAATATATGGTAAAATTTACTTACATGTATTGCTTACACGTCTCCTCACCTGACTATAAGCTCTGTAAGAATAGGCCTTTTTTTTTTTTTTTTTTGTGGGTACCGGGGGGTCGACCTCAGGACCTCACGGGGCCAGCAGGCGCCCGTGCCACTGAGCGATATCACCGGCCCCTTTTTCGTATGTGGGTTCCGGGAGTCGAACTCGGGCCCTCGCACTTGCCGGGCAGGCGCTTAAGCCACTGAGCCATCTCACCGGCCTGGCCTTTTTTTTTTGAGACAGGGTCTCCATATGTAGTCCAGCCTGGCCTTGAATTTACTATGTAGCCCAGGCTGGTTTCAAACTCACAGCTATTCTCCTGCCTCAGCCTTCCCAGTGCTTGGATTACAGGTGTGCACCACCACGTCCAGCAAGAATAAAACTTTTAAAAATATATTTGTGTATTGAATGAATAAATAAATGAATGTAATATAAACTGGGCATGGTGACACATGCCTGTAATCCCAGCACTGTGGGGGGCTTAGGCAGGAGGATAATGAGTTCAAATCCAGCCTTGGTAACTTAAGTGACTTTCCTAGACCTGTTCCAAAAAATAAAAAGAACTGGGGATGTAGCTCAGTGGAAAGACCCTGGATGCAATGCCCAGTACTGAAAAAACAAAACAAAACAAACAAAACCTACATACATGCAACATAAACTTTACCATCTTAGTCATTTTTAGGTATATACTTCAGTGGCATTAAGTACATTCATATTGTTGTGCATCCAATCTCTAGAACTCTTTTCATCTTGCAAAACTAAATTTGTACTCATAAACAAATCCTCCTTCTAGCCCCTAGCAATCATCCTATTCTCTATGAATTTAACTACTGTACTCACATAAATGATATTATATGGTTGGTCCTTTTGTGTCTGGCTTGTTTCACTTAACATAACGTTCTCAAGTTTCCTCCATGTTGGAGTTTGTATCAGAGTTTTCTTCCATCTTAAGGCTGAATAATTTCCATTATGCATACTGCATTTTGTTTACCCGTTCATCTGCCAAGGGACGTCTGGGTTGTTTCCACTTCTTGGCCATTGTGAATTATGCTGCTCTAATATGGGTGCATAAATATCTTTTTGAGACACTGTTTTCAATTCTTTTGGGTATATACCCAGAAGTAGAATTGCTGGGTCATATGTTAATCTATTTTTAATTCTTTGAAAAAATCACTATACTGTTTTAGAATGAGGATTTTTATCTGTTTTGTTTACTGATACATGCAGTGCCTGGCACATAGTAGATGCTAAATGAATATTTGTGTATTGAATAAATAAATGAATGAGCGAGTGCTCTTATTCAAGCCTCACACTTCCCTGTAGTGTTGATCAGTATTATTGTTCTCATTTTATAGAGGCTGAGGCTCAGGGAACCACTTGAGATCACCCAAAAAGCAGACTTGGCATGGGGTCGACAGGATCAGCTGGCTTTTATAACCCACTGGAGAAATCAGTGCTAACACATGTGCCAAGACCTTTAAGGACTGAGGCAGTTGAAGAGTGATTTCCTCTGTGTTGTATTTACTTTGGGAATATTTTGACTCTTATTCTCATTGCTCATTGTTCCCCACTCAGTGATTCCTCCTACCATATTCACGCCACCCAGTCCTGTCTTTTCTTTCCCCAGAGCATTTAAAATCCCGATCTCTGGAGGTGGAACTGGCCCCCGACTTTGGTTTCACCAGAGTGCATCCAGCCTTGCCTGAGTCCCTGTTTACACCTCAGCTCTCCACCCACCCTGGGGTAGTTAGGATCCTGTTCCCTTCCAAAGCAATTAGTGCAAGGAGGCCAGCCGACTGGGTGCTAATGCTGTTTCATTAAGTGGGAGCAATCCTAATGATAATAAAATGGCACATTTAACATTCAAACATTGAACAGGGCTTCTAAGTGAGTGTGTCTCTCTCTTTCTTTCTGGTATAACAGCTCCATCTTCATAAGGACCTGACAGTACACCTTAACGAAGGCCTGGGGAGCTGAGTGTCTTTGCAGATCCAGAGAGAGGATGAAGATGACAAAGAATCCAGAGAAAGAGGGTGCAGTTCAGTGGGGGGACCAAGATGCTCTGATTCCTGGGGGTAACAGATTCTGTGATGCTAATTTAGACAATTAAAGCCTGCAAGAAATAAGGTCACATGGAAAAGAAAGCCCACCACAGACTTTTATGTAATGCAATTATTTGTTTATTCAACAAGTTTTTTTCATCAAACATTTATTGTGCAGCTATGAGATTTGATGAGAGTTTGTGATGGAGGATGGCTCTGTCCTAGGATGGCTTCCCTAGTTTTAGGGAAAAGGAGCCCCAAGAGCACTAGTGACCTCTAAGAGGTCATCTTGTTTACCCTCCCCTGAGCAGATTTAGTCAAACCTACCCTAAGTCCCAGAAAAGAGAATCAAATGTCCCAGCAAGAGAAAAGGATGTATCTTGGGGCCACTTCCCAGAACTCTTTCCAGCAGAGGCCTGGGCGCGGAAGGGAGGCCAGTCATCAAAGGTGGGCTTTGCCCAGGCCAGAGAAACGGCTTATGCGAAACGGAGCCAAGTCATAGGATGGTGTTAATTTCATGCTTAACTCACACAGGATCTTCCCCACAACAGGGGCCAGCTTGAATCCGTGCCCTAAGAGAAGGAGTAGATGGTCAGGCATCCACAGGGACCGAGAGGCTGGGCTCTTGAGAAGTTCCCTGCTTAACCAGACAGGCTGCCCCTCTGCTTGGTCTCATCTGAAACCTCGACATCACCTCCCACTGTGAGTCTCCCTCTGTGACTGCCCAGCCTCTTTATACACTAAGTGTCTGGCCTCGGACACTTTTCTGGGCAGCTAAGAGCGTGGAACTGAGGTAGATCAGGTTGAAGGTTCCCCTTGTCCCCCTCCTGGGCTCACCAGAGAATCCAGCACCAATGACAATGTTGTCATACTCCGGGTGACGATCAAGAACAAAGTGCTTGTCAGGGGTGTTCTAGAAAGAAATAGTCACACCTATGTCAGCTGAGGACAGGGGGAGGAGGAATGACGGGCTCTGACGGGAGGGACCTGGACTGGATTTCTTTCCAGAAAGAAAGGATGGGGCACAGGCATGTTTCCCGCATGCCAGTCACCCCTGTGGCTCTGCCAGTCTTTCTCATCTGTCCATCTGTCTCTCTCCTTCTACTGAGCCATGAACACAGTAGGCGCTCATTTCATCTTTATAAACCAACTTTAGCCAAGATGCCTCAGGCGCTGGTGACATCTGTCTCTTCTCTTTGTCCCTAAGGCCTGTTCAACTGGAGCATCTTGCCAAAAAATCTTTTAAAGCTCTTCTGGGAAATATAGTGAAAGGCTGCCAGGCATAAGCCTAGTTTCCTAATGAAAAACAATATGAATAATCCCTAATGGGCCCTCTCTGGTGGAGATGAACCAACACTCAGAAATTAGCTTCCTTGTTTCAGGTCATGTACTGTGTCAGGGGTCAAATGTAGGCGAGCCTGGCTACTGCAAGGGCTGTCTGTCTCCTTCCCCGGCCCCTTACTGTGTACATGCAGCGCTCCATGATGGCAGGCTCGGGCTTCAGGTCAGGGAAGTGGTCTTTGACAAAGTCGCATAGGATTTGGACATCTTGGACACCTGAGAAGGCCATGGGGTAGTCCCGCTCTTCGGGGTCCACATTGTTGCCATGGTGAAAGCAGATCTAGCCACCATCAGAGCATTGCATTTAGTGAGGCTGACCCCACACACCAGGGAGAGGCAGGCTTGGACACAGAATGTCCCCATCCATCTTCCTGGCCTTCCCCAGTCCTGACAGATGCTGTTTGTTGCCATTGGAGGTTGCCTAATGTCAGCCCCTGCACCCCTGTGTTTGCAAAAGAAAGACCTGGGCCTTGGGGCAGCTGAGGGTTTTGCTCTGCGAATAGCAAATAGCGAATACATAGTGAAGCTAACTCCACTGCTGCCCACTGGGACGGGGGAGTCTGTGGAGGGGCAAATTCAAGCAGCCACCCCTACTCTGCCTTTCTGCTTACCTTAATCAGCCCAGGGTACTCTCCTCCAGGCAGCCCATAGATATGATGGGGAGCCAGGTCCAGGCACATGAAGCAGGGAAAGGACTGGGACACACTGTAGCTCCCAGGAACCTTCTCTTTCCAGTAACACACGTTGATCAGCAGAGTCTTGAAGCATGGGAAGAAGTGGGACACAGAGGGAGAACACCATGGAACTCTACAGACAATAGAGTTTCTTCTGGGGTGCTACAGCCCTTTCACACATCTGTCCCTGTCTAAACCAGTTCTCATGTCATTCCCTTGTTACATACACTATGAGGCAAAAAGATCTCCAAACTCCCATCTCTTCCCCCATAGCTGTAACCCAGCCTCACTTCTCTCTCACTCCAGAAGTTGGTAACGCCTCATATTTATTCAGTGTGTACTGTAAACCGGACCTTCTCCTAAGGGCTCTATATATACTACATAATTTAATTCTCCAACAGCCCTTTGAGATAGCTATTAACCCCATGTTGATAAAACTTGAGGCGCAATGAGGTGAACTAATTTGCCCAAGGTAGTCCCCTAGTAAGTGGCAGATCCTGAACTCAATGTCTAGTCCATCTGGCTCCAAGGCTCCTCTTAAGCCCTGACTCTCAGGCTTCCTGTTCCCCCTACCTGGAGCGGTAATTCAATTCCCAGGGGTTGGAGGAGCTTGTTGGACCAAGGACCTGCTGTGATGACCAAGCTCTTAGCATGGTAGCTCCTGGAGGTGGTTTTCACTATGACCGGGAGCCCAGGTCTTATCTCCGTCACCTTCTCTCCATCGTGCACTGTCCCTCCTAGCCAGAGAATTGCATCCTGAAAGGGCAGAGAAAGAGCAGGAAAGGTGAATTAGTTGCATATGTTCTTCACCCTGTTGGACAAAAAGCCCTTCACTTAGGGCAGACAAAAAAGTGCAGCATTTAGATCTCCTCTCCCAGGTCCACAAAGCCAGCAGGAGGATAAAAATGCCCTGCTGTAATGATCAGGACCAAAGGCAGCAGGGCAAAGGCCTTCACTTGGAGGGGATTCTGGGGCTGGCTGGCTGGTTGGGACCCAGGATTCCCAGAGCATTTTCCAGGGCTGCACAATGTCACCTGGAGGGCTCTGAGGGCCTTGTCTGCATAAAGGACCCCTCCAGTCTTGTCCAAGAGCCCCACTTCTCCCCTGGTGAACTGGAGATTTGGGAAACGTTGTTTTAGTTCCTCAGATGAGAGATACTGGTGTTCTATCCCCTGCCTAGACAGAGTGGCCTGCATTGTCTTTAATTCCGGATTCTCCTTCATTCCCAGGAGCAGTAGTTCAGTCTTCCTGTTAAAAAAGAAAAAAAATAAAAATAAATAAATAAATAAATAAATAAGCCAGCCTGGTGAAGGTCTATGTCAGGGCCTGAACCATTCATTTGCTGTCGTTCTTCAGCTGAAGGGAGTCATGACCTTGCATTTAGACAACAGGAGAAGCCATGCAGTTCCAGTTGTAAGAGTACTGGGACTCTGCAGCTGGCGTCCAGCCTATTCCCAAGTTCATGCTTGGTTTGCCTGTCCCTCCGTCCTGCCCCTGAGAGCAGAGATCGTAAGTCCTTTCTTCTTTCATACCTAAAGGTGGTAGGTGTTCCATCAGTCCGCTAAGATTTCTTCTCCTTCTTCCCATCCCTGACCCATTCCTTATGTTCATCCCTCTATTCCCTATCCTCTCCCTACCCCCACTGTTTCTTTTACTTTTCCCTTTTCTTGCCATACAACCTCTTGTCCCTTGCTGTGTGTCCACCTCAGTTCTTTCTCAGAGGCTGCTTGTTTTGTGGAAAGCATTCTAAATTGGGAGATCTGGCTCTCCTTCTAAGCCTGGCATCACCTTGGTATGACCTTGATCTGGTCACTCACCTCTTGGGGCCCAGACTCCTCCTCTGTATCATGTGCCTGTTGGACCATTGTTGGGGCCCCTCTCTTATCCAGGGGCCAGGAGAAATGTTATGGGCCACGTTTATAGTTATCACAGTGTCTGAGGTTGCCACTCGCAGTTAATGAGCACCGGTCAGGGATGCTAAATCTGCAGTGCTCGAGAAGATCCCACTGCAAATGCCAATGGCACTTCCATGCACAAACACCATAGATGGTCTCTTTGAGCTCCAGCAATAAATTCAATGATCCTCTGATTTTATTTTTCCCTTACCTCCCTCTATCCTTCTTACTCTGGAAGGGAGTGAAAGCAGTTTCTCTTTAATGCTTCCTGCATCTGTCACAGAGACCAGAGCTCTTTGGGGGAGAACAGTCTAAACAATGGGAGGGTCCATCTGCCCATGAGGCCATTCCGTGTCTCCTCTTGGCTTCAGCAGTGAAACCAAGACCAGCAGTGACCAGCAGCAGCCTGGTACATCCCCCAGGTACTGTGTATAAAGCTCGTAATAGCCTATAATGGAGTCTCATGGATATTACATGGTTCCAAATCCCACATTATCTGGTTGGGGGGATTAAAGAGAAGATTGGGAGGGAGCAGGGACACAGTGGACTCGGGGGCCGGTGTCGGTACACAGAGCTGCGCAGCGTGCCTAATCCATTTGCCATGGCCCCCGCCTACCCGGCATTTAGCACTGGTGAGATAACAACGCCAACTTCTGCCACTTCAAAACTCAGTGGAGGAAAGACGCTGGAGAAATCCCCAGCAGCCAGGAGACAGACTCTTTTTCTTGAGGCTCCCAAAAGGACTTCAGATTGGTTCTTGGGTAATGAAAACTTGCCTAGTAAATTTCTTGGTCAACAAAATAATTTAGAAGCCACATAGGGCCAGGCATGGTGGGCACTGCTCATAATCCCAGCTACTCAGGAGGCTGAGGCAAGAGCATTGCAAGTTCAAACCCAGCCTAGACGACTCAGCAACTTAGTGAGAACCTGCCTCAAAATAAAACACAAAGAGTGGGGGCTGGGGATGTAACTCAGTGAAGGCCTTGAATCCAAGCCCCGGTACCACAAAGAAATAAGAAAGAAGCCACATAGGGCCAGGAATAATAGTGAACACCTGTAATCCCAGCTCCTCAGGAGGATTATGAGTTCAAGGCCAGCCCAGGCAATTTAGTGAGACTCTGTGTCAAAACAAAATAAAAAGGGCCAGGGATGTAGCTCAGTGGTCGAGTGCTTGTAGCACAAGATCCTTGGTTCAATTCCCAGTAGCACAGAGAAGAAGAAAAAGAAGGGGGGAAGGGGGAGGAGGAGGAGGAGAAGGAAGAAGCTGCCACATGGGAGATGGGGTGTGCAGCTCAGTGGAGGAGCATTTGCCTAGCATATTCAAGTCCCTGGGTTCAATCCCAGCACTGGGGAAAAGAAGTTACCTAGGGCATTTTGTTTTGTTTGCAATGTTAGAGATTTGAACCCAGAGCCCTGTGTATGCTATGCAAGTGTTGTACCACTGAGCTACACCCCCAGCCCCAAGAGTATGTTCTTGAGCCCTTTTTACTTAACGGGATCCTTGCTGGGTAGAGTTCTGGGAAAGCTCTGGCGTACACCTCACCTAAGCAGATGTAATGTGTCTGGTCTGGAGACTCCACCGCAGTATGTTCTCACCCCCGCCAGCAATACAGCAGGCTTGGTCTCTCCTACGCTGCAAGATTTACTTTCTTTTTTCCCAGCCTTCTAGCCCTCCTGCCTTCCTTCTTTCCATCTTCCTTCCTTCTTTCCTTTAAATAAGAACTCCTTTTACAGGGACATATTGTCTGAGAAAAGTGAACTTATGCCAAGACAACGGGCAAATCTCTCAAATTATGAAATGCTGAGTGATGTTCTAATTCCCAAGCTGTCCTGTGGTGGATGAAATGGGAGCTCCCCATCCCGAGGAGTAATCAGCGCGCTGATCCTGCCGGTGAATGTAATTGTGCCGAGTAATCATTTTGCTCCAGCTCTCTGCCCCTGTGGCATTTATTTCTTAGCCCAGATATTGATCTAACAGTGGGAAATTTTCCATCTGAATTTGTGATGCCGGACCCTCCCCTAGTCCGAAGACGTGTTTGGGAAATTCTCATTTTCCGTGGATCACAGCTGAGCTATTTGGCCTGAGGGAAACCGTGCTCTGCTGGAGAAATGCCTCGGATTGGAGAGAGATTTTTGACCATTATGAGCAAATCGGAAATAAATGTAAAACACTGCCTGGAAATGCAAAGGCCTGTCATTATGGGAGATAGGTGAGAGGCTCCTATGGGAAATGCTCAGAGAATTGGAAATCAGTCAATCAAAACCAGGATCGGAGAATGGGCTTTTCCCCCCAGTATGAAGATAGATGACTTCCATGGGCAGATTGAAAATCATTTAAGTGCTTATTTTCTTAATGGCTTTTCCTAGATCCCAATAAATAGACTGCTCATTCTGCATTAATTTCTCACCCCTGTGCTCTGGGTCTCCCCCTCTTCTTTTTCTGCTCAGACCTAAGCTACAAAGTTTGGGAAGGAGAAGGGTGAGAAAGGACGAGGACATCTGCGGGGGGGAAAAATGACCAGGAAGTGACAGGTCAGGACTGGACTAAAAAGAAGGGTTTGAAGCCAGCACACGGCGGCCAGGAAACTAAAAAATTCGAAGTATCCCCCGCCCAAAATGCCCATCAAAATCAAGAGCATCTGGTATGAATTATGCCTTTCTCTCAACCCCAGCTGGATCCAGTGCCAGAGGTCACTGCTGAGTCCTCCCAAGGGTCTTGTTGATTCTTTGGTGGCTGACTAACGCCTTGGACGTGAGGCAGGAAGCTGGCTATATGGGATTTCCACCAGTTAGGACAGTGGGATGGGTGTGGAATGGAGCAGGGAGGACCTGGGAGGGGGAAACGGCTCTTCCTGCACCTGCCAACTTCCATTGCAGGCTCCAGCTTTCCCCTCCCTCGCCCAGTTAAAAATGCCAGGCAAGCCAGCTCTGAGTCACCTTGGGGAAGGGGCTCGGTAATGGCTGCTGTCTTTGTTGGTTTTGGAGGAGCGCTCCATGTTTCATCTTCCGCTCAGTGGGCCGAGGTGGAATTGGTTAACAAAGACTGCTCCAGGGAGGGGATGTGGCTGACAAGCCAGACACTTCGCAGACACAGGAAGCGGCGGCTACGGAGGGGGCCACCAGGTTCTGCCAGCAGCTGTACTGCCTACGGCTGTGATCTTGTCTGATATTGTCAGCGAAGCAGGGGCAGCCCGGGTCAGGAGCTGGATAGTAGGACTCAAAGGGAGAAGGCGGGGCAGGAAAAAGACAGGCCACAGAGCTGGGCTTTGCTGCTGGTATCAGCATCCTGGCTGTACACATCACAAAAGATTCAGACCTTGTGATCTGACAAATGTGTCATTGTCTGTTCCCAGAATATATGCAAATATTCTGAGCCCACCCATATATAGTATGCCACTGTCACAGGAAGCAGCAGAACAGAATAAAAAGAATTGGACAGCTACCTCCATACCAACTCCAAAAGGTTTTTGTTTTTTAATCATCATCAAATGGCATTATGTTCTTTTCTATTGGTTATGGTATTGTGCTGGTTCTTCTAGAATCTGGGGAGAAGAATCACAAAACACGATGAATCATTTAGAAAATCAAAATTACGTGTAAAAGCTAAAACAATTTGAATGACATTTAGCCCAAAGGTAGAGAGCTATATTCAGAATGGGTGGTATCTGCACTGGGTCCCTACTAGTAAAGGAACCGAAAAATTTAGCATGCCTGAGTAAATTAGGTTAGCATAAGATATGGCTTGTTAATGATAGAATAATAACAACAATGATAATAATACTTAGTAGTTCAGCACTTTAAAGTACATTCACATTATTCTTCATCTTTCATAATTGGGGCTGTGATGGAATAGGCTTTTAATATGGGCTATGATATTTCCCTGGCTTTAAACGTGCAGTAGCAGTATTTTGACCTGGAATGATTTAGGCATGAATTTGTTTGGAGACAGGGTAACAGGAAACATAACCAGTTTGTGGTATCATCTAGATCAGGGGCCAGTACACTACGACCAAGGGGCCAAATCTGGCTTCCTGCTTGTTTTTATCTGATCCACAGCCAAGATATCATACATCTGGGACTTGGGATTGAATGAAAGACTTTTGCACTGAGCTGCATTCTCAGCCCTTTTTTAAATTTTTTATTTTGAAACAGGTCTCACTAAGTTACCTAGCCCGAGCTTGAACTTGGTGATCCTCCTGCCTCAGCCTCACAGAGTGCTGAGATTAGAGATGTGTGCCACCACACCCAGCTGGTTTTTATTTTTATTTTTATTTATTTATATATTTTTTTGTGGGTACCAGGGGTTGACCTCAGGACCTTGCGCACCAGCAGGTGCCCATGCCACTGAGCGATATCACCGGCCCTTTTTTCGTATGTGGGTTCCAGGAGTCGAACTCGGGCCCTTGCGCTTGCCAGGCAGGCGCTTACGCCACTGAGCCATCTCACCGGCCCCTGATTTTTATATTTTTAAATGGTTTACTTAAAAAATCAAAAGAAGAGCTGAGTATGGCGGTGCGAGCTACTCGGGAGATTGAGGCAGGAAGATTGCAAATTCAAGGCCAGTTTGGGCAACTTAATGAGATCCTGTCTCAAACTAGAAAAAGAAAATAAAAAGGGCTGGGGATGTAGCTCAGAACTCCCTGGGTTTAATTCCCAGTATCAAAAGAAAAAGAAAATCAAAAGTATAACATTTTATGACACAAGAAAAGTATATAAAATTCAAATTTTGGTGTCCAGATTTATTGGAACACATCCAGGTTCAGTTACTTCCATCTTTTCTGTGGCTGCTTTCACACTACAATGGCAGAACTGAATAAGTGCTGCAGAGAACATATGGCCTGCGAAGCCTAAAATACTATGTGGCCTTATAGAAAAAGTTTGCTGAACTCTGTTCTTAGACTAAGAGTGTAGTAATTCTGTGATTTACATTAATGCATTCAGACTCTGACTTACTACACCAGGCATGGTAGCACACGCCTACAGTCCCAGCTATTCAGAAGGCTGAGTCAGAAAGATCATTTGAGCCCAAGAGTTTGAGGCCAATCTGGATAACAGAACAAGACCCCCATCTCTTAAAAAGAAAAGAAAAGGGCCGGTGAGATGGCTCAGCGGCTTAAGCGCCTGCCCGGTAAGCGCGAGGGCCCGAGTTCGACTCCCGGAACCCACATACGAAAAAAGGGGCTGGTGATATCGCTCAGCAGCACGGGCGCCTGCTGGCGTGCGAGGTCCTGAGGTCGACCCCCCGGTACCCACAAAAAAAAAAAAAAGAAAAGAAAAAAGGAAAGACCCTGACCACTTATCACCAACCCACTCTTGAGGTTGTGGGGAGGAGTAAATGCATTATATATACAGGGTAAGTAGCCCTTATCTAAATGCTTGGTATCAGAAGTGTCTTGGACTCTTTTGGATTTGGAATATTTGCATGTATATAATGAGGTATCTTGGCATGGGAACCAAGTCTAGACTCAAAATTCATTTATATGTAGTCTGAAGGTAATTTCATATAATATTTTTAGAGCACCTGTGTAGTTTATGTTTTTGTTTTTGTTTGTTTTATTTGTGTATGAATGCATGTGTTTATGTATGTGTATGTCTGTTAGTTACCGGGTATCAAGCCCAGGGCCCTAACACTGAGCACATCCCCAACACATTTTTTTTTAATTTTGAGAGTCTTGCTGGGCTGGAACTTGGAGCTCTCCTGCCCAAGTCTCCCAGAGTGCTGGGATTCCAGGTATGCACTACCATGCCTGTCAAGCACCTGTGCTTTGATTGTCCCATGTCATGAGGTCAGGTGTGAAATTTTCCACTTGTATGTCAGGGCTCAGAAAGTTTCAGATTTTGGAGCATTTTTTTTTTTTTTTGTGGGTACCGGGGGGGTCGACCTCAGGACCTCGCACGCCAGTAGGTGCCCGTGCCGCTGAGCGATATCACCGGCCCCTTTTTCGTATGTGGGTTCCGGGAGTCGAACTCGGGCCCTCGCGCTTGCCGGGCAGGCGCTTAAGCCGCTGAGCCATCTCACCGGCCCAGGAGCATTTTGAATTTCAGATTTTCAGATATATATTTTTTTGTTACCGGGAATCGAACTCACGACCTTGCTCTTGCCAGGCAGGTGCTGTGCCACTGAGCTATATCCCCGGTGAGATTTTCAGATTAAAGGTGCTCAATCCTAAATGCTTAGAACAGTCCTGGTTGGTTTCTCATTGTGAGATGGTGGTGATATGATTTTCCAGGTACTGTTCAAACCCATTACATACTTATCCTCACAGCAGCCCCATGAAACAGATGTTACTATCCCTACTTTATAGGTAAGAAAATGGAGTCTCACCTGGGTTAAACAGCTGGCTCCAAGTCACACAGCTAAGTGCATAAGAACTGAAATTTACAAACAGGCCTGATTGGTTCCAAAGTCCTTCCAAATTCCTGACCTTTGGCCAAACCAGAGGACTGTGAAGTTATGAGAATCTCCTATCCAATGGTCCCTTTCCTTTTCTCCTGTACTCATTCTCGTGACATCTGTGGTTACTGCGTCCTTTTTGTCTCTTGCCCTTCTTCCTCCATCCCCCAAAGGTGCCAGAATATGCCTGACCCAAAATAGGTGGAAGGGAACAGTTATTTAAAAGTACTAGGCACTGTGCCCAGTATTTTTACAAAAGTCTCACATAATCTTCACGGAGCCACATGGGAAATAAAAAGTGGCACAGAGAGGTAAAGAAACTTTTCCAAGATCACACAGCAAGACCTAGAGCACAAAGTCAAACCTAAAGCTGTCTCACTCTGGAACTGTCTCCCTCTGGAAGACTCCAGACATTTGTGCACCAGGAAGAGGCATGCCCTGCAAGGCCTCGGGCACTTCTCCTAGCCCGAGACACTCAGCGGTATTCAAGTTCGCTGCCGGAGAAGGGTGCCCATGCCAGGCCACCCCTCAGCAAGATGAGCTCCTTTATTTGGGTGCTGGGTGCATTAGCTGCCTCTGAATAAATCTTTAATTAGCTGCCCCAGCTGTATTTGCATAATGGATTTCACTTTGTTCTTAAGTTAATGGTGTTTTTGCAACAGAACAGTAACCTCTTGGTTCCTGGCCATTAAAATAACTGCCACCCTGTGGGGTAGAGCAGGGGTTATGTAAAGGAAGCTCAGCTAAGAGACAGAGGAGAGGAGCAGGGAGGCAGGGCTGTTTAAACTCCTTACTGCATGACAGATTTTCCGCTTCCCTCCCCAGATATCTGAAAGGTTGGTGACCCAGGAATCCTAAGGGTTACAGGGAGCCATAGGCGAACAGGGAAGTGGCTTCCAGCTCACTCCCTGCAAGCAATCTGGCCTGAGGAACCAGCAGGAAAATTAGTATACTAGTAGAAATATAGAGGATCAAGAAAGCAGCTTCCTTCTCCTCCATTTCAACACTACCCTAAAAGAAGTTCCACCGAGGTGTAAATAGACTCCAGCCAGCTCCTTGCAGCTTTGCCGGCTCTGGGTATTTGCCCTCAGTGCTCTGCACCAGTTTTCCCAGTACAACCTCCACTAGCTTTGGACACAAAGTCTACCCCAGTCCTGGAACTCAGAGCCTGGACTCAGCGGGACCCCTAGGGTAATAATGACCACCCACAAGCAGAGAGCTCCCTCCTATGGCATTTCAAGTGTTCGCGCCGCTTAATTCAAGGAATTCCTCCCACCCACCTGTGCAGTGGGGTTCCAGCCTCACGCTCCAGCTGGGCCCACAGCCGATAGCACTCATCCATCATCTGGGTGTAGAAGTTTTGAGAGTAAACCTTTCGGATTATGCGGCTCTGTCCATGGGAGCTTCCTCGGGAGTGTGGGAGAAAGAACTAGAAGCAAAGAACAAGAGAAATAACAGAATCCATTGCCTGTTTTGCTGCACCCCTCTTCAGGAGCTCTCACATTGTGTGCTGTTAACCAGAAGTGACTGATTCTTTAAATATTTCCATACAATCTTTCCAAATTTCCCTTTATGGCCAATTTACTGTCTTGGTGATGAAGTAAAAAAGTTTTCAACGGAATTAACTTCGGATTCTTTTTTGCAAACATCATTTGCATTTAGAAGTCCCTTTGTTAGCTGGTCTTCAGTCATCCTGCTGCAATCTGGCCCTGTAACAGGGACTTAGAGGCTGGGCCTACAGATAGCCAATGGGTAACCAAAAGCAGGAGGAAGCTTGGCATCTCTACATTAAGAGGGGTTGGGGACAAGGTCTCACTTCATAGTTCACACTGGTTTTGAATTCACTATGTGGGCCAAGCTGGCCTCAAACTCGTTGTGATCTTCCTGCCTCAGCTTCCTGAGTGCTGGGATTACAGGCGTGCACTACCATGCCCAGCTTTGCCTTCATTTTATATGTCTCCTTTTTTTTGGGGGGGTACCAGGGGTCGACCTCAGGACCTCGCACGCCAGGAGGTGCCCATGCCACTGAGCGATATCACCCACACTTTTTTCGTATGTGGGTTCTGGGAGTCGAACTCAGGACCTCGTGCTTGCCAGGCAGGCGCTTACGCTGCTGAGCTGTCTCACCGGCCCCCTTATATGTCTCCTTTATTACTTTAAAACTTTGTGTCAGATCCCTGCAAAGCTTTATATGTAGGCAGGTTAGTCACTTAAGGAGAGTCTGTCTAAAAACTAGTAGTACAAGTTTATTAGCCCTAAATTTACCTAGCTTTTCTTATCTGCCTTCAAGACTGAGGATATCGAGCCAGCATGGTGACACATGCCTGTAATCCCAGCACTCAGGAGGCAGAGCCAGGAGGATCGCTGTGAGTTCGAGGCCAGCCTGGGCTATGTAGTGAGTTCAAGGCCAGTCTGAACTACATAGTGAGACCCTGTCTCAAAAAACAAAACAAAACAAAAAAACAAGACTGAGGACATCAAGGTAAGAATATCTAAAATAATTTTCAGGATTTGCAGGCACATCTAATTACTAGCTTTTACAACATCGAGTTCCAGACACCCTGGAGCAATGCTTAGAAGTCTCCAGCCATTGTCCTAAACCTGCAGTCACCTCAGATTCCAGGAAAAGTAGAAGCTTACACAAGCAGGAGCCCTCATTTCAACCTCACAGAACCAGTCCCGAGATATCGGATCAACCAGATCATGACCAGGATTACCTACTCTGACAGCCATGCAAACCCCCAACCCTTGTCTTTGTTCCCCTTTCTTATAAAACCCCAAGGTTTGCTTCAGCCCGTAGAAAACTGAACTCACACTTCTTTATGTGTCCTTTGGGCATGGCCACGCTGATTGCTGATTAAGGCTTTATTTCCCTGCCCTTCACCACTGCTCTTCTCCTTGATGGGAGTTTTGGGAATAGGTGGCCAAACCTGGTCTGTTGGAACGGCTGGAAATGGCTTTTGCCCTAAAACTCCAGAAACAACCCCGGTTAGACTCAGAGAGCAGAAGTAGAAAGAACCTTCTAGATTATTCTAATCTATCCAGCTCATTTATGGACGAGGAAAACAATGCTGACTCTTTTTCTGTGGCTTTGGGTCACTGAGTACAAGGGAACTACCTTGGGGTTTAGTAAAATTTGGAGAGTTCCCTGAGAGGATGAACCAGGAATCCCTTGGGCTTTGAACAAACTGATAAGAGAAACGAAGACTTCTAACTGATAGAGAAATGAAGAAGATTTCATTACCAGGAAGAGTAAACTATAACCCATCCAGAGAGCTGTAAGAGGAATGGAAAGAGAGGGAGAGCCCCCTGAGGTGGAAACCTCCACAGATGGGTGGACCTGCCCTCTGAAGGATCCTGCAGCTACCCAGGGCCCACCCCCACAAGTCACTACACATGTGCTGCTGGGACCACCTTCCCTTTAAGGAAAAAAAAGACCTGGTCTTCCTTCCTGTGTATCAAACAGGGAGACTGGTTTTACCAGAGGTGATAGAATAAAAAGAAGCTTCAGCTGGGTTCTGTAATGTCAGCCTTTGCCTCTTTACTTAAGGTTACCCAGAGCAGAACTGATTATTTTTCTGGCCTGGACCTACCATTTGGGGACAGAAGAGACAAGAGAACAAGAATGAAGAGAACAAGCCTGGGAGTGGTAGTGCACACCTGTAATCCCAGCACTCGGAGAGGCTGAGGCAGGAGGCTCAAGAGTTCAAGCTCAGCTGGCAAACAGCAACTTAGCGAGACCCTGTCTCAAAATAAAAAAATGAAAAAAGCCTGGGGATATAACTCAGTGCAAAGGCCTTGGGTTCAGTCCCCAGTACCAAAGAAGAGAGGGAGGAAGAAGAGGAAGAGGAGGAAGGAGAACAACCTGGGCTGGGTGTGGTGCTTCATACCTATAATCCCAGCATTTTAGGATGAGGCAAGAAGATTGCAAGATCTTATCTCAAAACACACACACACACACACACACCATAAATGAAAACAAAAAACAAAATAGAAAACAGGACCTGGGACACTTCTTGGTTAAGGGTAAGAATTGAGAGGTAGTGAAGGAAGAAATGTGCCTAGAACTCTGCTGCATGAGTTTGAGAGAGGGTGGAACTTGCTTTTAATTGTCATAAAACACATCAAACAGCTAAACTCCAAAACTACACAGAATCTGTGATGATTCCAGCCTTTTGGCTTCACCCCATAACCTTCTAGATGTGGAAAGCCCTCCCAAGCACAGTCCTTCAGGCAGAAGGGCAGTCACACAGTACCTGCTCCAGCAGAAGGACCCTCTTCCCGTGTTTGGCCAAGTGGTATGCAGTGAAGCAGCCCTGGATGCCTGCCCCGATCACAATGGCATCCCAGAAATCTTTCTGAGTAGCCATGGTACCCACTTAGCCACAGAGCCACAGAGCCCAAGAAGGAGAAGGCAAACAAAGGCAGCTCCAGGGGGAGAAAAGCAAAGTCCAGCCTGGCCCGTGTTCCCACAATCCCCTGGGGCTGTGTCTTTCACAGGTCTCCCTCCCCCAGAGCCTGGCACAGGACTCGGCCTCCACCTCCCCTGCAGAGCAGAGCTGGTAGTCTGATTTGTGAGGTTTAGCCCAGATCAGCTGCCAGTCTCACCCTTACATCCCTCTAGCTTTCTATTCTTGGCTCAGTTATTGTCATGCAAATGGACTCCTTCCTATGCCACCTTCCTGTCTCATTATGATCTTTGTCTCAGGACTTCAGCCCTGGAATTTCAATGCCTCCTAGACCAAGCTGGGCACCGGGAATGCTGCCTCCCCCTGCTGGCTTTCCACTCTGCAGCCTGATTTCCTTTAGAGAGTCCACGGGGCCAGCGAAGAACTTGGCAGGATGCCAAGGGTAAGGCCCACCTCCCCCATGGGTGGTGAGGTCAGGGGGTAGACACAAGGACAATTGGGAGGGCAGTTTTGTGATTATGAAATTATTCTCAGCATGTGTTATTTTCACTTTGAAAAAAGGAAAATAAATGATCCTGAAAAAAATAGAAAGGACAGAGTGAGAGGAGGAGCCCTCTCCTGAGGCACAGAGAAGGAACTGGGCACCACCCTAGCGCATGGAGGAGCCCTGTGTGGAATATCCCTCAGTGCCAGGCAGCATGCTAAATCAGTGCTGTCACAGGCATTGGGACAGAGCCAGAATTTGTAGGTCCTGATTCTTAAATGTTTAGTAGTCTACTTTAAGACAAAGGAAAAGGGAGCTGAGGATGTATGTAGCTCAGTGGCAGGGCGCATACTTAACATGCTTACAGCACTGGATTCAGCCCCCTCAAAAAATTATGAAAACAGAATTAGGTGCTAAGACTTAGAAGAGATCATTAAATTAAGGAGTCCTATGGTTGAAGTTTCATTAGCTTCATGGTAAATCTGCCTCTGAATACATTATCTCATTGAATCCTCACAGCCCGGGGGATGAGTATTGTTATGGCCACTTTTGGCAGATTAAAGATACCCCCAAGTTCTTTTTCACTCTTCCCATCACAGGCTCTCTGACTCTTTGACCATATTATGTGGTAGGAGCCATACATGATTCTTTCTGGTCTCTACCAGCTTCCTCTTCTTGTCCTAGAGCATTTGTTCTTAGAGCCCTGAGCTGCCATGTTAGAAATCCAACCACCCTGTGGGAGAGACCAGGTAGATATAGGCCCCAGGGCAATACTGAGAGCCAATCATAAGAGGGAAGCCAACCTGAACCCTCCAGCCCAGCCTGTCCACCAGTTAAAATTGCTGAGTGACCCAGTCAGTACCACATGGCACAGAAGAATCATTCAGCCAAGCCTCTTTGGAATTCCTGACCCACAAAATCATGAAGCAGAATAAAATAGTAGTTGTTTTCAGCCACTAAGTTTGGGGGGTAGTTCTTTTTACACAGTCATAACTGAAACACCACTTAATAGCCAAAGACAGTAAGGCCTAGAGGGGTTGTAATTTACCAAAGCCACACACCTGGTGTATGCAGATGCTGAGATGCAAACCCAGGCCCATCTGCTTAAGAACCTTCCCCTTTAAACACTATGCTGTGCTGAAGATTAGTCAGAGCTTGTAGTGATGATTCCAATTTCAATATTTTGCTGTTTTTCTCGTGGCCATACGGTGAGTGGGAGAAAACAGTCCTTCAGGAAGCCCATATGACTACAGGAAACTGCCCAGCCTCAGCACAGTGGCCCACTGAGACCCTAGCAACCCCTCTCATTCCACAAATAATCCCCCAGAGTAGCCTTAGCAACTAGCTGTCCTCTCAGCCCAGCCCCTCCTTTCCTAGAAAAATAGGAGCCCAGAGAGGGGTGCCATCTGACTTTTCTTCTGGAAGAAAAAAATCATTTTAGAGTCTAAAGGTCTTCTCAACTCTGTGTCACCCCCACCCCACATGGGACAGGCTAGCATCTGCCTCACAATTGGACAGCTCTCTTAGAGTAAAAAATAGCAGACATAACCAAGAAAAATATACTACACTAAGTATGTAAAGGCTTGATAGAAATCTATAAGATCAACCCCGGATTTCTCTTGATAAGATGTCAGAGCAGATGAAGAGTTTACACACAAGGAAAAGCAGACACTAAATCCTTCCATGGAAGTATGCCCAGTCTCGCTAGCAATGAAAGAACTGGGAATTAAATAACTTCAATGTACTATCATATACCTATTAAATATACAAAAATAAATTAAAATGACACAGTCTTCTGTTGTCCATGCCATGAAGGCAGAGATAGAGTAGGGTGGCAATTCAGATTGTCTGGATCTGTTTTTTTTTGTTTTTTTTTATGGGTACCAGGGGTCGAACTCAGGACCTTGCGTGCCAGCAGGCGCCTGTGCCACTGAGCGATATCACCGGCCTTTTTTTTCCTTTGTGTGGTTCCGAGAGTCGAACTCAGGACCTCGTGCTTGCCAGGCAGGCGCTTATGCCGCTGAGCTATCTCACTGGCCCCTGGATCTTTTGTAAAGGGCTGGGGCAGTGCTCAACGACCAGGGTAAAATGATTCAAACATTCTGACCCAGAAATTCCACTTGAAGAACTATTTCCCAGGGGGAGAGAAAGGCAATTGTATGAAGACATGCATACAGATCTGTGCTTTTAAAATACAAAAAAAAATTGGGGCCGGTGAGATGGCTCAGCGGCATAAGCGCCTGCCTGGCAAGCACGAGGTCCTGAGTTCGACTCCTGGTACCCACATATGAAAAAAGGACCGGTGATATCGCTCAGTGGCACGGGCGCCTGCTGGTGCACCAGGTCCTGAGTTCGACCCCCGGTACCCACAAAAAAAAAAAAAAATGGAAATGGGCCAACAACAGGAAATAGCTGAATGAATTCTGGAATAGTATGTAGCTACTCCAAATGACAGGCATGAGGACTCTGTGCTTTGTGGAAATGCATATATGAAATGGTACTGAGAAAGAGATGCGGAGCACCCACACTGATCACAACCATGTGTTCTGCCTGAGTGTTATCAAAGATCTAAAGAGAATTTGGTGAGGTAATTGAGCTTAATGCTCATTAGTTCCCTTATTCTATAAAACGTGCTTCCATTCACAATTTGTAAAAGAAGGAGAAATCCCCTGGGGAAGCAGATGCTTCAAATCTCCCCGGTCACTGGTTCCAGGGCCTGGGGAGGTTCTTTCTTTGTTCTCTTTTGTGTTTTTCCTGCTGCCCCCAACACTTCTTACTGTTCAGTCCTCCAGGGAAGCTGCCAAGTGGCTCTGTAGTCCCCTGTTTAATATAATATCCCTTCAGAGATAAAATGACAATTCCATTTCCCCATCCCTACTTCACAAGCTGCCCTGGATTCCTGGACTCAAGCATTCTGCTTCTTGTTAAGAATTTCAAACAGCTCCTCCGAAAGCAGACACTGGCGAGGGCCCAACCTTGAAATGAAAAGCAAATTGACTTCTGAAGGCTTCCCCTTCTCTCAAGGTTGCTGTCCTTGTGGATGTCCTGACACAGGCAAGCAGATAGATGCAATCCCCTCAAATTCCATTTTAACACCTATTCTGGATCCGAGGACTATTAAAGGGAGAGCCGCAGCCCTACACCTTGCTACTTGTGTGTGTCAGCAATCGCTGCTCGTGTCCTGAGGCAGAGACGCTGAGGATGTGAGGCTGAGTTGCTCATCCAATGGCTTGATTGACACTTTGCAGACAGGGGTGGGAAAGTGGAGCTAGGGAAGCAGCAAGCTGTACAGCTCAGAAATAATGAGAGGACCCAAGTGGAGAGAGAGCATGGAATAAATAAGAGAGACCTTGGAGTTAAATGGGGAGGGAGAGGCTTCTGTTCTGTTTTTGCTGCCCCATTTCACCAAGGGACTGGAGCTTGGGTCAGGGAGCCAGGCAGACGCGGGGGATCCCCTTCGGACCCATCCTGCCAGCTGCTGGGAGTGACTGGGGCCCCAAATATTCAGAGGATGCCAGCATGAGAACACGCAGAGCGGGCTTTGTGCATGGTCTCCATATCGCTGACCCACTTGCCGTCTCAGGTTGAATCCCCACTTCTTCATCCCTGGTTCCTTTGCTCCTCGTCATCCAGGCATCTTGGCTCACCTAGGGGATTGCGCTAACCTCATAACCCATCCTCCTTGCCTCTTCCTTGCCCCTCTTAACCTATCCTTCTTGTTCCTGCCACAGACAGCTCTCTGAATGACAAATCTGAACAGGTCACTCCCTGCTGAAAGTTTTTTCATAGCTGTCCATTTGCTATCAGAATAAAAATCCAAACTCCTTAGCTTGGCACACAGGTGCTTCACCTTCTGACCTCTGCCTGTCCCTGCAGCTCTGTTGCGGCCCTCTTCTCCCTGTGTTCTGGTGACACTGAGCTGAGAGAGGTTCCAGCGTTCACCCTGATTATTCCAAGCTCCCTGGCACCCAGAGCCAACTTAGCTTCTTTCCTGCACTCCCTTCCCGCCCTGTAGAGTCTCAGTGGTAACAATGTGCACATTGTTGTAACTATTTGCGGGTCTGCCTTCCCCTTAAGCCTCTTAAAGAGAGGGAGTCTTCTTTTTATGTCATTTTTCATAGGTAACGCATACACATGGGACAACAATAAAATGAACAAAAGAAACACAGTGGTCTCCTTTCCACCCTGTCTTCAGTGCTCAGTTCTCCCACCAGATGCAACACTGTTGTTATTTCCTTTTGGTGTTATTTTCCTTTTTTTTTTTTTTTTTTTTTAAGAGTTATTCTATGGGTATACAAACATGCTTACAGATACAGATAAAGATACAGATATAGATATATTAATCTCAAAAGTAGCAGGCTATACGACACCTTGATGTTTTCACTTTCTTTATCTTGGCAGTCCACATCAGCCACACGGGGCTGGCACATTTTCCTGATGGCCGCATAGTATTCCATGGTACGGAGAGGCCTTGGGCACAGAGAAGGCCCCCATACCTGTTCGTGATGGGTGGCGAGGCTCCCTGGCTATTGCAGGTGCCCCGGGTACATGTGGCTCTGGTGTTGGGTGTTCAGGGTGAGCCCAGCAAGGTGTGAGCTGCCAGGACAGTACCCACCTTCAGGTGGTGGGGGAAGAACACCCAGAGAGCCTGATTTCTGTTTTGTGCCATGCCTCTGTGTTTGCATTTGTTAACATGGCAGATATCAGGGTCAACTCTGCTCCCTCAAAATTACAAGAGTGCAGATGAGTAAGGGGGTGCACACCTGTAATTCCAGCACTCAAGGAGGCTGAGGCAGGAAGAGTAAAGGTTCAAGCCCTGTCTGGGCAATTCAGTGACTTGGTGAGACCCTGTCTCAAAATTTTTAAAACCCAAAATAAAAAATAAAATTAAAAAATTTACAGGAGTGCAACTACTAGACAGATTAAAAGTCCTGGTGAAACCTCTGAGAAAATATTAAATCATCTTTGAGCCTTGGTGAGGATACACCTGCAAAGAGGTCCTCACAGAGTTCACTGGGGCAAGAAGAAATGCACTCAAAATGAGGGAGGAGAGGTTTTCGTTTGTCTTAAGGAAAACTTCCTTGAAGAGAAACATCGAATCATCTTAACCTCATTGCTAGGTCTCTTTGTCCCAGCCCTATGCAAAAACATGTCACATTTGCACACTCATCTGACCGTGGTGCTCTAAAACACACCCAGGTATTCATTAAGTAGTATATTCACACCACTAGGCTTTTGGAGAAGGTTCCATTAAAGCTGGAGGAAATGACAAGCTTAGAGGACACCGAGAGCTGGTGCCCAGTTGTTCTCTGTGCAGGTGAGGGCACGTCTGGGATGGAGACCAAATCTATGGCTCTGTCAGCAGCCTCCGCACTCACACTCTGGAGAGATGCTTTTCCGCCTTTTCCCCAGGCTTCATACCTCAACACGGCTATCCTCTGAGGGGGGGAGTTGAGGAAAGGGTGGGGATGGGGGACAGGAAAAGTCAAATAGCTTTTGCATGAATTGGGCTGACTTGACAGATGATAAACAGCAACCAAAATTCAGTAACATGCAGGAGGATTAACTCCGAGGACTCCACTTTCTGGAATGCTCCACTTTTCCAGTAGATATGGTCTTCCCCTCCTGTCTCGGCAGACAGACTTGCTGATGTTGCCGTTGGTTGGGGATGTAGGCAGATATGGAAGCTGAAGACCACACACACACACACACACACACACACACACACTATACTACCAGATACGAGTTCATGGCGGTCGAGCATCCAAGAGAGTAATTGGAATATGAAGGTCGCTTCCTCCGGAGAAGATTGCGTGTTCTCCTGCCAGACGCCACGGACTCCACCAGCCCAGAGCTGTCTAAACCTGGCTCCCAGCCTGAGGTCCCCGGACACCCGAGCAGTGTGGACGAGGCTGCTTACTTCAGTTTGCCCCGCCCCCGCTGGGGTGGCCCTTCTAGATCTCAGTGTCTTGAGGCAGGAATCTTCTCTTAGACCCCCCGCGGGTGCAGGAACAAAGCTTAGATTCCCAGGCCCCCAGTCTACCAGGCCATCAAAATGAAAAATTCAGATTTGCTAGAATTGACAGGTGCTTTTTAAGGAAGAAGTGGTTTTTAACATCTGGTTTTCTCTTCTATGTGGGCCTGTTAATGCCTCACTACTTACTCTTCAGGGTTATAAAGATATTTTTGATATTTTATCTAGCATTTTCAGTGGTTTTTATTGGGATACTGGGTCCAAATAACTTGGCTTGCCATTTGCCTGGCTTTCATACTTGATGGCAGTCCAAGTACTAACATCCAGAACCCAAGCCCCTGCATTCTCCCAGCCCCTCCCTCCTGGATACCAAGAGCGAAAAAAGACAATGGGAATTGCCAGCAAGGATGGCTACCGCCTCGGAGGGCAGCGAAGGTGGGAATCTCATAGTAATAGTCCCCGTGAGAGCTCGATTTAGGTGAGAGCCAGCCAGGCTTTGACTGAGGGGCCTCTAAAGCACCATCATAAACTGGAATAAGTGAAGAGAATTTTGCCGACTAGACTGCCTTTTAGGAATCACCACATTTGCTTAAAAGGAGGACTATTTTGATAAGGTGCAGGTGGAGGCTGTGACCTCTCAAGGTTAATTGGCTTCAGCTGAGCATGGGCTCTGTCTCCTGCACAGCTTTTGTTTTGAAGAGTAGGGCGTGTAATTGCGCAAGGGAGCTGAATGGCTCAGAATAACAGAGAAGCATGGTCCACTGTTCATCCTTCCTTTTTCTAGTACCTAACCTCTTTAAATAAAGTGTTGAGCAAACATTTAAAGAAAATCAGTTCTTTTCTCTATAAGGATGACAAGAAGCTGGCAACACTAGCTGCCTCTGGGGAGTGAAGCTGAGTGGAATCTCGTTACATATAGAAAAAGGCTTAGAAGAAAATGCTGTACAGATCATTGCAGTCCTGATGGGACTCAGGGATGGGCTCTGAGCTTCGTCAGCATCCTGCCTGCTCCTAAGCTCTCAGCCACAGCCGCCAGCCTTTGGCCTGGGTATAAATAATCAAAATTCAAAGAAAGGCCAGAGAATGGGTGGAGGGTTATGGGAAGTGTCTGGAATTTCAAGAATGCAAGGAAGGGGGCTTGCTGGGCCCACACTGGGTCTCATCTAACCACACAGGGTTTTCTACAGAACCTTGAAAGGACCCACGCTGGGTTCTCAGTAGCAGGTGAGTAGTAACCAACTGCGCCCCACTTAAGGCCTGGCTCTTGGCAGGCCTCTCCCAGGCGGGATCTTGGCTGCACTCCCCACTCCACTCTCCCTATCTCTCACTTCTCATATGCGTCCACCTTTATTTTCTTGCTGTTTAGAGGGGCAGACAAAAGAAAGGTTTAGAAAAGACATTGGGAAGATTCCAGTTGTGTTTGGAGCGGACTCTCAGGGCTCCTTGCCCAGAAATCTCAAAGGAAAGTTAAAAGCTGAGGTTCCTGGAATGAGCTAAGAAAGATGGGCCTGGAGCTGGCCCAAAAAGCTCTCTGGACATTCTGGGGGCCTGGATAACCCCTCACCGCATCACATATACTTGTCACAGGTTTCAGGGTGCTCACTCTACAGAAATTTCATTCAGTCTTTGCAACAACCTGATGAAGGGACGGGCAGGCATTTTACCCCCATTTTACAGAAAAAGTGACAGAGCCAGCATCCCCACACTACTTGTGCCCCCACATCCGGAGTTAGGCCTGGTGCTCTCCCATCGCGGATCTTGCGTCAGGGGCCCAGTTCTTTTGTGAAGACGATATGAGCATGTACCTCATTCCACGTAGCCTATAACTGCATTCCCCAACCCCCACTCCTGCAAAGACAGAGAAGACGCATGACCCCCAGTGGGAAGAAAGTTTAAAGCTGCCCTGGGGACCTTTGGAGACGCCGTTTGATTTATTCCAGTCCCTACTGGTATTCTGTGCCACATTTATAAACGTCAGCGCCAGAAATGAAGTTCCCACTGCCCTGGCAGCTGCTGCTTGCTGCTGTTGCTCACCAAGAGCTCTCCTCCCCTTGATTGATAGAGAGCTGAAAATAAAGGAAACCTAAAAGCCCCCTAGAGCATTGATGGGAGGGAGGGGCAGCTTCTCCAGAAGAAAAAGAGGAGAGATGTAGAAAAGGCCCATATTAGTGGAACAGAAGGAGGGTGTGTCTGTCTGTCTGTCTGTCTGTCTGTCTGTCTGTCTGTCTGTTAGCATATATGGAAAAGACACAATCGTTAAGGTTACATGGAAAATAACCTTCCGCTTAGGCAGAGTGGAAAAGTGGTGAAATCAGGCTTTCATTTCAGGGGCTGTGTCATGAGACGAGGGAAGGAAAGGGGCTCAGTGTGGTTGTCTTCGTGACCTCCAGGTGCCTCCTCTCCCTGAGCAGAATCTGCCATCTTCGGTAGTGTGAAATGGGGCACGGGCTGGCAGGGACTCAGAGCAAAAGGATCCTGGAGGAAAAAAAAAAAGAAAAGAAAAGGATCCTGGAGGAGAGTGGAATGAAATAAAAGGTAAAATGATCCCAGTGTCACTAAGCTAAAGACGTTATCATTATTAACCAACTACTGGCTGAAATCGGGGAGACTCTTTGGGTGAGACTAGGGAGACTTCTGCTGTTAACGCCTTCCTTTGTTGCCCTCTCATGTCTGTGATGCTCTCTGGTCTTTGCAAAATGCTGGCTCATACCAACTCATACAGCCCCTGGCAAGCACCTGAGGGACACAGCAGGTAACCACAGATGGCCTAAGTGATTCCCAAAATAAGACATTTAAAAGTTGTTTTTAGCAGGGCATGGTGGCACACATCCATAATCCTACCACTCAGGAGGCTGAGGCAGGAGGATTGCTGTGAGTTCAAGGCCAGCCTGGGCTACATAGCAAGACCTTGTCTCAAACAAACAAAAAAAAGTAGAAAAGTTTTTTTTTTTTAATTTGATTTTTGTACCCTTATTTTGTATCCTTACACCGAACCAAATGTTTCAAAATAACCATTATTCTCTTCAAAGTGCCTCTTTGAGAAGTTGTAGAGTTAACCCGGTAGTGCTCGATGTGTGGCCTGAATCATCTTGGAGGCTGATGTCTGAAATACCTCAGGGCCAGTTTATAACCAAACCAATAAAATGTCTTGTTATTTTATAGGCATTTCTTTCCTTTCCCTTGATTTATCAGACCTGCTTCCCTGTAACTTTTGGCCCTTCCCAGGTACCAAATGCTGTGCCAAGTGGCATTCTCAGAGTGGTTTGGAGCAGCTTTCAGGTGACAGGATTGTTCAGTGATGGGACAGAGAAGCAGTTACTAGCAAAGGAGAGACGGAAACACCATAAAAGGGAGGAGAATCTTCATAGTAATGTGATGGGAATTTGGGAGAATTTTCTCTTCTTTTGCTTTCCTTACATGGGAATGTTTGTTTTTTTAAAGAATGAAATAAACAAAATGTGGCATCTTCATACAACAGAGTATTATCAGCCTTTAAAAGAGACAACATCCTGATACTTGCGACAACATGGATTAACCTTCACAGTATGCCAAGTGAAACAAGGGAGACACAAAAGGAGGAATATTATTTCTTCACTTATAAGAAATAAGTGAAGGCAAATTCATAGAGACAAAAAGTAGAAAGGGCCCAGGGAGAGGTGAGATGGGGAGTTGAATGGGTAAAGAATTTTGATGGGATGGTGAAATGGGATGATGAAAAAGTTCTGGAGATGGATGATGGTGATGGCTGTGTAATGTTGTGAACGTAGTTAAGGCCATTGAAATGTACCTTTAAAATGATTAAAGTTAGGCATGGTGGTACACACCTATAATTCCGGGTACTGGGGAGGCTGAAACAGGAGGATCACAAGTTCAAAGCCAGCCCGAGCAAGTTAGTAAGAACTTATCTCAAAATAAAAATTTTTATGTTATGTAGCCCGGTGGCAAAATGCTTGCCTTGCATGCCTGAGGCTTTGGGTTCAATCCCCAGAACTGAAAAAAAAAACATTAAGTAGAAGAAAATGATTAAATGGTAACTTTTCTAATATTTTTATTATAAATATCAACATATTAATTGCACAAATTAATGGGATTGCTGTGATATACATTGTGTATTGATCACATCCATGCCCCCTCTACCCCTACTGCCCCACAATGGTAAATTTTCTGTTACGTGTATTTTACCACAATGTAAACAAAGCCTGGATAATAAAATCAAATCAACTCTCAAAAGCTGTAGATTTGGCCGGGTGTGGTGGCGCACGCCTGTAATCCCAGCGCTCAGGAGGCTGAGGCAGGAGGATTGCAAGTTCAAGGCCACCCTGGGCTACATAGTGAGTTCAAGGCCAGCCTGAACTATACAGTGAGACCCTGTCTCAAAAAAAAAAAAAAAAAAGTGCTGAAGATTTGATATCACCAGTGTTATTCAAAAGTATCTGTTACAGGATGGGGCAAAGTCCAAAGAGAAAGACTGAAAATATTCTATCTGCAGGCGGAAAGTAGCTGGGATCAGTTGTATTAACTACAGGTGTCTGCCACTCCTGCCTGAGATAGCTAAGAGAAGGTCCCTCCTCCAACTCTTGGGCTCTCCCGTAACATCCTGAGCTTGCCTCACTGCCCCAGCGCCTCTCCCTGGAAGGCTCCGCAGTACCACCTAGGTCTCCCTGACCTGGCCCTCTGGGGCTGGCCCACTCCCCTGGCAGCACAAACTAGGCTGTGGTGAATGGTGGCTCTGCTGGCCAAGAGGCTGCTGATGTGGCTTATTAATCCTTCAGCCATGCCATCCTAGTGATTGCTTTTATTAGGAAATGTAATGAAAAAGACTATATGAAGCCCCTGCCAGAAAAAAAAAAAAAAAAAAAAAAAAAAAAAGCTAATAAGATTTTGCACCAAGTGTGGCGAGAAAAGAAAAAGGGGAAAAAGCACATTAGGAGTCAGATAATGAGATAAATGAAGACCGCAGGGAAGATCGTTTTTGCAGACTTGCTGGATGGTTGTAAAATTTTTAATTTGCTGAATTCTCTTTTTTCGTTGTCTCTGATTCTCCCCACCTTTGTCTTTCACTCTCTGATGCTCTGAAGCGTGTCTGTCTTTCTCTCTTGTTCTCTCCCTTTCTTCCTTGGTTTTTCTCCCTCCGTATCAGCTCTCGCTTTTCAAATCTGTGTGTGCGCGCGTGTGTGCGTGTGTGTGTGTGTGTGTGTGTATGTGCGCGTCCATCCTTGGATGCACACAGATGACTTCTATAGGAGGCTGGGACCAGGGCAGCGAGGACACACCCAGTCAGAGGAAGCAAGAGGACAAAGAGCTGCCTTCTACGCAATGGCTATGATTTGGCTAAAGGCAGAGAATGAGGAAGAAATCCTGGGGAAAGGGAGGGGGGAATGGGACTATGGAGAGAGGACAGGAGATCAAAGACCAGGGAAGTAAGGAGGAAGAGAAGGCCCCCGCTGCTCCCGCAAATCGATTCTCCGCAACGCCCGCCTCCCCGTCTGTGCTCCGAGCTCCGGAGCAGAATGGCACCTCCGTGGGATGCCGGGCCTGAACAGAAGGGCCTGGGGCACTGGGCAGATATGCAAGCCAGGCTGCCGGGGACCTCTGAACCTGCCTTGCGCTGCAGGCAGAGGTCCCGCTTCCCTGGGACCACCCTCTCGCCACTCGCTCTTTGAGGCCCTCTCCAAAATCTTCCACTGCTTGCTCTGGCGGACCCCAGCCTCTTGCTCCCTACCTCGGGATTCCGAGGTGTTCCTGTGCTGCTTCCCTGCAGGGGGAGGGGAGGCGGGAATGGAAAGTACAGGAATGAGTGGTTCCGGATGGGGATGCGTTGCTAGTTACATGAAGATCCCACCCCTTGTTCCTTTCCCAGTGGGGATTAGGTCTTCTGTTTCCCTCCCAGCAAAGCCATCTCTGGAGATAAAAGAGCCGTAAGAATCTAGCACAGTCGAGGGAAAGGGGATCTATTATAAATCAGACAAAAGATGGACGGAAATCTGATACTTGTCAACGGAACCTGGGGGAGTCACTGAGAAACCTCCAGGAATGGGGGTGTTGGGAGAGGTCTAATCATGGGTACCCAAGACAGGCTAGAAAGGGGCTAGAAGGATTGGAACAGAGAAGGGCAGTCCCAAGAGGGAGAATGGAATGGGTTAAAGGTCAGTTGGGGCGTGGCCTTTATGGAATCGGGGTTAGGAAAATGAGTTGATTATAGCCAGATGTGGTAGCTTGTGCCTGTAGTCAAAGCTATTCCTACTCTGGAGGCTGAGGACTGAACCAGGAAGATCAATTCAGCCCCAGGAGTTGGCGGCCAGCTGGAGTGACAAACCAAATTCAAGACCAGCCTGGACCAATGAGACCCTATCTCAAGAAATAGGTCAGGCTTGGTGGCTGATGGCACACACGTATAATCCAGCACTCTGGGAGGCTGAGGCAGGAGGATCACAAGTTCCAGTTTAGCCTGGGCAATTCAGTGACTTAATGAGACCCTGTCTCAAAGTTTAAAAAATAAAAAGGGGGGCTGGTGAGATGGCTCAGCGGCGTAAGCGCCTGCCTGGCAAGCACAAGGGCCCGAGTTCGACTCCCGGATCCCACATACGAAAAAGGGGCCGGTGATATCGCTCAGCCGCACGGGCGCCTGCTGGCGCGCGAGGTCCTGAGGTCGACCCCCCGGTACCCACCAAAAAATAAAAATAAAAAAATAAAAAAATAAAAAATAAAAAGGGCTGGAGATGTAGCCCAGTGTGAAGGCCCTGGATTCAATCCCTAGTACCACCAAAAAAAGAAAAAAAGCTAATACATATAGTGTAGTGTGTACTCCAGGCACTGCTGTGAGAACCCAAGGATATTTACTTACTGAATCCTCACCGCAATCCTAAGGTTAATAAGACTGTTCACATCTCTACTTCATAGTTGAGGAAACTGAGGCACAGTGAGAGATTAAGTGCAGGAGCCAGGAGCGCCTCCTCTAGAGTCAGGCCTCCTAATATTTCTCTCTATGCCCCTCCAGCACAGGAGACAGATTTGGAAAAGTACTGGAGACTGATTGACAGGGAAACAGCGCAATAGCTAACAATGTGAACATCTGGGCTGGACAGTCTGACTCTTACCCTTAGGGTGAACTTGGACAGGATCTTTAGCACTGAGGTCATCCCTCAGAGAGATGTGAGGAGTGACTGCAAGCGTGTAGGTTAAAACATGGGCCAGGCGTAGTGGTGCATGCCTGTAATCCCAAGAAGAATTGCAAATTACAAGGCCAGCCTGGACAATTTAGCAATGCCTTGTCTCAAAATAAAAAACAGCTGAGGGGCCAGTGAGATGGCTCAGCGGCTTAAGCGCCTGCCTTGCAAGCGCAAAGGCCCGAGTTCGACTCCCGGAACCCACATACGAAAAAGGGGCCGGTGATATCGCTCAGCGGCACGGGTGCCTGTTGGCGCGTGAGGTCCTGAGGTCGTCCCCCCGGTACCCACAAAAAAAAAAAAAAAAAAAAAAAAAAAAAAAAACAGCTGGGTGCGGTGGCACGTGCCTATAATCCCAGCACTCAGGAAGCTGAGGCAGGAGGATCTCCGTGAGTTCTAGGCCAGCCTGGATTACATAGTGAATTCAAGGCCAGTTTGAACTACATAGTGAGACCCTGCCTCAAAAGACCAAAAATAAATAAATAAATAGAAATAAAACTAAAAATAAAAAGGGCAAGGGATGTGGCTCAGTGTGCAGTCCCTGGGTTCAATCCCCAATACCGGGGGAGGTAGAGGAAACAGCAAAAATTGGGCACAGCATTGGCTGTGAGCTCAGATCTCTCTGCTTCCCAGGAGATGAAGGAAGCATTTTTGGTGCTTGGCAACTGGCCAGCTTCCATTTTTCATCTCTCATCCCCCACCAGAAATATTGGAGATGAACTCCTCCCAGGGACAAGCTTCTTAGGGGCACACAGTCCTGCAAACAGGCTCCCTGAAGAGCCCCAGCATACACAGCAGGGGCCCCTCTCCTTGCTCTCTCCTGAGATTGCAGAGGTTCCCAGGCCCTGGGAGCAGCCCCCAGTCCTGTGGCTCATTGCATTGTTCTGTGGAGTATGTGCCGCTGCCCTCCTTCTCTGCCTCCTTCCCTCCCCCAACTCCTGCTTTTCTTTTTATGGAGAAGGCACAAATTAGGCAGAAAGGAAAATGTTGACAGGTCCCAGCCCTCCCTTGCTGGGGATAAAGAGAAATACGTTAACGGTTGAAGCTTTAGGCGGATCAAACAGTTTGTGAGATGCTTCAAATGTATTATTCATCTCACCAATGAGATGCAATCTTGGGTTTTCTCTTTTCGCCCCATCAAGAGGAAACCTCAGCTACTGTGGAGATGCCAGGCTCCGGAGAGGAGGGGGAACTTTTGGAAAGCCACCTTTTCAATATTGAATCAACAAGTCTATCATGTGTCCATCTTGTCTCTCCTGAAGATTTCCAAATGAGATGCGTCAACTTGCCAGACAATCTAAGGGTGCAAAGGCTCCAGGTGAGACCCACAAGGGCACCTGAAATCAAAGAGAAAACTAGGCCAGGCATAATGGTACATGCCTGTAATCCCAGCACTGTGGGAGGCTAAGGCAGGAGGCTCACAAGTTCAAACCCAGCTTGGACTGCTTAGCAATTTAGCAAGACTGTGTCTCTAGAAAAAGAAAAAAAGAAAGAAAAAGGGTTGGGGATGTAGTTCAGTGCAAAGCCCTTTTTAATCCTCAGAACCTGGAGGGAAAAAAAAAAAAGACTGACTTTGACACTGAAAGGAGGCAGAAACTGGAAATGTTGATCCTGGAAGCTCCTCGTTGTGCCACGCAAACTCAAGGGACATAACTCTAAGGAGAAGCAATCTCCGCCAGGCCTTCAGCTCTGCAGACTTCAGAACTGTACTCACTGGGACACCGCTGCTCGGGGGAAGGTCTGCCTCTAGCCTCAGGTGCTTGCTGTACAACACTCTGGCCTTATTTTGGACTGGATCTCACCTGCCTCACCTTCCTGGGGGGTCCACATCGGCTTCATTTCCCTTTGGCCACCAAGGACCCCTCTGCATTCCTGCCAAGATTCTAGAGCTCTTCACCCAGAGAAGAAACCATCCCAGCCTCCTACAGTTCTGTCCCACTACCTCCCAAACCTTAACCTTGCGCTGTGCTGAACAAATCTGCTATGGAGAGGGGAGTGGGCACTGCTGATGGAACAGGAGATTGGAATAGCCCGGAAAAAAAGAAATTTGACATGATGGATCAAAAAGCCTTAAAGTAGACATACCCTTGGACCCAGGAATTCCATTTCTTAAAACTGCCCCAAGGAAACATCAGATAAGCGTGCAAAGATGTACAAAAATATCCACCCCTGTCTATAACAGCAAGACTTGCAAACATTTTAAAATCATAATAATAAAAGATTGGTTGACTAGTAGCATTTTGAAGTAGTCTTTTGAATCAGATTCTGGAAAAAATATCAAGGGAAGTAGTATATAAATACATTTTCATTCTGAAAGAATTTCAAATAATAAAGATAGAGTTCCCCTTTAATCTTAATTCAATCCTATCATTCTCACCAAGATACCCACTGATACTCATTTAGTATGTATCCTCTTGCTCCTTATTTTTGAAGAACCATATTTAATGTAAACAAGTAATAAAATCAGGTTATGCAAGTTTGTAACCATAGATGCACGTGTCTCCGCAAAGAGAAAAGACTGGCTGATTAGACACCAGAATGTGAACAGGATTCAGCTCTAAATAGCGGATTGCAAATGCTTTTTATTTTCTTCTGCAGGAATTATTATATTTTCTACATGAACGGGAAAGAAAAACGATATCTTTAAATATAGTGAAACAAGCAATTGACGGCATTGGCTGCCTCTGAGGACTGGGAGAGACTGTTCACTGTTTATTCTTTTATGTCTTTTGGATTTTGTACCTTGGGCACGTAATATCTATTCCAGAAATGAATAAAATTTTTAAAAATTTAATATGGCAATAAAATAAAATGAGGGGGCTGGTGAGAAGACCTCCAAAGGACGGCAGGCTTAAAATTCTGAGAATCTGTAAAATTCTTCAAGCTGCATTATAGCTTTTGATCTGCTCAGGATTCACTCCAACAGTGCTGATATCTGTCTTGCCAGGTCAGGAATTCGGGCCTCTGACCTGGAAGAAATGAGGTAGGGTCTAAAATAAACCAGGCTGCCAGCCAGAAATAACTTATAATATTTTACAACGCAGCAACTGTAGTGGCTCTGTTGAGACTGTTTTCATACTTTTTCAAAGTACTTTTAATCTTCCTTTGGTTCTCCAAATCTTCCTTGAGGCTACCTGCTGCTGTCAAGCTCCTGGGGAGAAAAGGATGGGACCAAAGACCTTGTCTAAAGGGTCATTGTTTGAAGTCTGTCTGCAACATCTGCACTTCCCAGGGCTGGGTCATGCTGTCAGACAACAATCACCTCTCCTTTCCAGGGTCATCTCCTCCACACACCCAGCTCTGGCCATCTGCCTGTGAGCCTCAGGCTCCTACCTTGTAAAATGAGGGTATTCAGCCTTGCCCCAAGACTGGTTGTGAGGTGTAAGTGACAGTAAGACTGTCCAGCAAGGGACAGAGGGTCCCAGGGCTGGAACAGCTTGTAGGCATCCACCTGGGGGCTCTCAGACCTAATATAGCCACTCTTTATCCACTGATGACAGCTATTTTCAATCAGCTATACTGAGAGAAATAAGACCTGGAAAGCCTTCCTCCACCCTGCCCTGCCAGTCACATCTTCCTATGCCTCTGCATCTCTGTATTGTAAACCTGTGCCTGTGTCACACACAGCTTCACCAGGCCAAGTTCTTTTTTTTTTTTTTGTGGGTACCGGGGTCGACCTCAGGACCTCGCGCGCCAGTAGGCGCCCGTGCTGCTGAGCGATATCACCGGCCCTTTTTTCGAATGTGGGTTCTGGGAGTCAAACTTGGGCCCTCGCGCTTGCCAGGCAGGCGCTTATGCCACTGAGCCATCTCACCGGCCCAGGCCAAGTTCTTTAAAAGCACAATTTGTGCCCAAATCATTTTATGTCACACAGTAGGCCCTCAAAAATGATTTACTGGGCCGGTGAGATGGCTCAGCAGCATAAGCACCTGCCTGGCAAGCACGAGGTCCTGAGTTCGACTCCCGGTACTCACATACGAAAAAAAGGGCCAGTGATATTGCTCAGCGGAACGCGTGCCTGCTGGCGCGCAAGGTCCTGAGGTCGACCCCAGGTACCCACACACACACACACAAAAGATTTACTGAATGAATAATGAATGCTATTTATAGCCCCATGATCCTTGTAAATTCTCAACTGTCTTCCTCTTCTTCCTGACCAGAACTCACTCCAAACTGAACCCAGAGGAGGTGGGAGCAGACAGATTTGGGGGCAGGTGGTGGGGTAAAATGTGGATGGGGCTTTGGTCCTGGCCCTCCGAGATGTGACTGTTCTGGGCTCAGTTTCTTCCTGTATACATGATCATTAGAGCAGCCTGGGTTTGAAAACTCAAATGCCCACAAAGCCAAAAAAATAATGCAGAGAGGGAAGCAAGAGGTGGAGGGTGCGGTAGTCAGAGGGCGGCCACATCCTCAAGCGGCACTGCACTGCAGCACGACTCACCATCGACAACTGACTGTGGGTCAAGTGTGGCAAGATTCTCTGATTATTCACAAGAAGCCAGAAAGCTGGATTTTTATGTGAAGTCTCCTGAGCAGGTCAAACTCAAATCCAGAGGCCATGCACAGCCAGGAGCCCACCACTGTGTGACCCTTGCCCCGGCTGACCACTTGGCTTCCGTAAAGCCTGTGGGTTCAGGACAGTGGCCTGAAGACTTACATTCTTGGAAATAATCTTTTAAAGGAAGGACCTAAGATCCTGGCCTCATTCTAGCCACTGAACCTCTGGCAACTGCCACCCTGACCGCCAAACTTCAGCTTTATGCAAATACATGTCTCCTGTCTGCCCTCGTCTTCCCCCACAGCCACACTCATCAGTGGACAGAAATGGGGCGGGGTGGGGGGCAATGACAGCTTGTCCTCGATTGGGCCAAGATGCATCCCCTCATGTCCTGCCACCCCACCAAATGCCTGCCCTGCCCAGAGGTCCAGGCCGAGGGGCAACCCCCCACCTTAACCCTGCCCCACACAGGGGCCCCATGGTGATCCAGCCTCAAGGAACAAATTCCTGTCAGAGAAGCTGTCAGGGCCAGGGAAATAAATAATGATATTTAACATTTTGTAATAACAACAATTAACCAGTAAATAATGTCCTTTAAACTGCAAACGCTGGAGTAAATTAATTCTTCTAATGAGCTGTCAGGCACGGAAGAAAAAAAGTACCCGTGTTCTTTGGTGCCACGCGGCTGCCGTGTGAGCAGCCAGGGAAGCTCACCTCGGGCCCTGGGAGCTCATTACCGAGAAGCACGCGGCCCCGGCTTCCCAGGGAAGCAGCCGGCCTCGCCTGCCCACGTGGGCGCCCCGCGCCGCCCGCCCCCTTTGCACCGCGCGCTGCCGCCCCGCCCGCTCCGGCTCCGCGAACCCGGCCAGGTGCGCAGAGCGAGCGAGCAGCGCCCAGAGCATTTCAATTAGAGACGCCCCCCCTCCTTCTGGTCGCCTGGGCAGCTCTCAGTGTCGAGGTGGCTGGGGACAGGAGTTGGAGGCAGAGGAGGGGGAGAAGCCCGGCGCGAGGCCCGGAGTCCTTGCTGCGTGACCTTGGAGAGGTTTCGTGCCCTCTCTGGGCGGGGATGTCGTAAATGGAAATGTGAAGCTAATCCAACCAGATGTGATTACTTCTGAGCTCCTGAGAAGCCTGTGACCATAAAAAAAAAAGGCACCTAAGAGTAAGGCAGCTCTTTATGTACTGATTCAGAGTAATCTCCAAGATATATTGTCAGGTGACAAAAGCAAGGCACAGAAGAGTGTGCAGGGAATACTACATCATCTGTATTAAAAATAGGACCAAGGAAAAAGACTATGCGCCCCGATTTTCTTGTCCAGGTCTAGACTAGAAAAGAATGATGTTCTTAGCAGCTGGGGAGGGCAGGGGGGTCTAGGGAGACGTCACTAAGCAACCTTTCCCACCCTTATTTTTTTAAGCATATGTAGATATTACCTACTCAAAAAATAGAAGTCACAAATGACAAAGCCACACACATCAGAGGTCATCTTGTCTCTCTGTAGCTTTCGGAAAGTGGAAACTCAACTGAGACCCCACCAGAAACGTCTCCAGAGCCAGAGCTCACTGCCTCTCTTAATGACCTACCCCAGACACACCTAATGAGTCAGGAAGTCCCTCCCAGTAGCTAATCCCATTCCCTCCTGCTTCATTTTGAATTTCTGTCTTTGGTTAAAGGACCCATATAATTTTCTGCAGAACCAGGGAGAGAGGAGAGGGCAGTCCCAGCCCTCTGAAGCCATACTGACCTGGGTTTAAGTCTGCATCTGTCGCTTGCTGGCTTTGTGATATTATGTCACTCTCCATTGCTGAGCTTCAGTATCCAGAGGGCCCTGCAGCCCCTGGAGAGGAGAGAGAGGTACCATCCTGCCCAGCAGGTGTTTACCTCCCATGAGGGCAACCCAGCCCCGTGAGTGATCCCCAGGATGGATGGAGACCCAGTTCATAAGCCAGGACCACCTGGCCCCCAGATCTACACCTCCCCAGCTGCAATGCCCACCCCCACTCCAGAGCAGATGGACCTATATAGCCTCCCTGTGACCACAGGCAGCTACACCTGCTAGTATCTAAATTGTCATGTGCTAAATCCAGAGCAGGCTTGAGGTGGCTGGTGGCTGAGAGATTGTACTGGAGCCAGGAAATCCCCGGGGTCCATCTGTGAAAGAGCCTGAGGGCTGGGGCTGAGAGAGGGGCCAGGAAGGAGGGTTTCCTGCCCAGTTGCCATCTGACCAACCCCCTTGAACTTTCCTTCCTCATAAGATGTACCCTGTGAAAGAATTACTTAGCTAAAACATATACAGAAAGCCCTGACCTTGGCTATTTGGAACTGGGTGCTCAAGGTGTGAGATTCCAGAAAAAGCAGGGGCAAGAGAGCAGGGAAGAACCCCGACACATACTGCACCCCTACTCCTTGCCAGGCACCCAACATGCAGTGTTCATTTGAATCCTAGCAACCTGTGGTTTGGATAATACTGTCCCCATTAGATAAGCAGGATGAGGGAAGTCTCAAGAGGTTAAGACAGTCCTCAGGATTACTCAACTAATAAGTGATGGGGCTACAATTTGGACCCAGATTTGCTGACTCCAAAGCCACACCTCCCAGTGCACTGCAGCCTGTTCCAACCCCCCTCCTCACTGTGTGAATACAGCAATGGCACCTTCAGGTGCTGAGCTGGAGAGCAGGAGGGAGGCCTGCTCAGCCTCCTGACCCTCTCATCTCAACACTGTCAACTCCGTACCTGAAGCGGCGAGGTGAAAGTTCAAGGAGTAATTGCTGATTATGGGAATTCATGAGAAGAGCTTCCCCTTCCTGGCAGCCTGGAGGAAAAGCACTGGCTTCATTGATCCAGGCAAGTGGAGAATGAGGGCACCTCAGATGTTATCTGTAGCAGAGGGTGGTGCTTTAAGCTTAGGCAAAGGAGTCTAATAGACATGGGCTCAAATCCAGGCTCTCCCACTCAACAAGCTTTGTGATTCAGGACAAGTTACTCAACTTCTCTGAGCTTTGATTTCCTCCCCAGCAAAAGGTGGATAATTGCTACCTAAAGTATCTCCTTGGGGGCCCGGAATTTAGCTCAGTGGTGCAGCATGTGCCTGGCAAGCATGAGGTCCTGAGTTCGATTCCTGGTACTCAAAACAAAAAAATAGTATCTCCTTGGGCTGTTGTGAGGGTTAAAAAGAAGACTGTGTAAAGTACTTAGCACAGAGCCTAGGTACAAAGTAAACACCTAATAGACTCTGTCCTGGTGAGTTTTCTTGCTGCCCTGGTAGACAAACTCAGTCTCCAAGACCAAGAAGGGCAGTTGTCCTAGTGCCTGAGGTAGCAGCCTACCTCTGCAGTTCTCTGATTTGGGAGGCAGCCCAGAAGGGCCTCCAGGCTTGGTTTTTGCAGAGGGCAGTGGAAAATTGGAACTGAAGCCAGCAAAACAAGGATCCCAGCAGTGGACCTGAGTCAGCTCCTTCTGGGTCTTGGGGTTCAGGAGCCTTCCTCAAAGTCACACTACCTCTGGGTCACCCTGCCCTCCATACTGATGCCCCCTTGGCCTCAGCCTTCCCAGGGCTCTGGGCACCTGGGCGTGGAGCTCCAGCTAGAAAAAGAAGGGTGCTCCAGTGAACACAGGAAGCTGGGTCTCAGTGACGCAGAAATTAAAACCAGCTTGCCCAGCGCTGAGTTACCATGTCGCCTGAAATCAGATTGATTTCTTGGGCTTGTTGTGACGGCAGTGTTGCAATTGATTCGTCTGGATGGCGGGGAGTTTATCTATTTGGAGCTGTCTGTCATTGATCTGAATAAGCTTCTAAAATAGCCCAAATACCTAGCGAGGGTGAGGTCGCCACCAACCCTGGCTCAATATTAATTATAATAATGAACAGGCATGAGGAGGGCTGGTTCATTGCCTGCCCTGCAGGGCTGGCCTCTGTGAGGTTTGGTGTTTAATATTCATTTTGAGCCAACAACGTGCAAGCAGCTGGTGGCCACTCCTGCACTGAGAGAAGTTTGCACAGACATTGTGATTCTGATCTCCACTTCCAGGGGACTGAGAAGGAACTGGTGCTGCTGGAATAGGAAAAGGTTAGGGTTAGACGTCCCCATGACTGAAAGTGGATCGACATAGAACATCTGATTCACGTAGAAGCCTGGACAAGTTTCATCTCTTCTGTGAGTCTGTTTCCTCCTCTGTAAAGTGGGAATTATAACACTTATTTCTCAGAGATGCTGCTTCTGGCTAAAAAGCAAGACTGAACAAAATAAAACTGGAAGGTTTTTCTGGGCTATCTTCTGGTTCAAGGGAGGAGCAGCAGGGTCCTATTTCAGGTAATAAAATACCTAACCTTCTCAGCCTTGGCATAAAGTGAAAATTCAACCAATGGATTATAGCAATTATTGATTCAGTGAATATTTATTGAGCACCTGCTATATGCTAACTAGGAAAAACTAGTGAACACGCCATGGTCCCCTGCCTTTGAGGGGTAACATCTGGGGTTATTGAGGGAGCTAGGTGTTCTCCTCACTGGAGGTGCTCAGAGGTAAGGGTGAGCCCTGTCTCTGGGAGACAGCTTGGAAGTTGCTCCTAGAGGCCGGCAGATGGACGTGGGGACCTTGGGGCGTGGCTGATGGTCTGAGGCAGAAGTTTCCACTAGACATCAGTCAACAAGAGCCCCTGCAGAGCATTGTTCCTGCAGGAAGAAGAGGATCCTGTCCTCAATGAATCCAGTAGACAAATGGTCAGTCAGACTTGGGGTTCAAATCTGCAAGAAGCAGAGAGTAACCAGCTAACTTCCCCGGACCCCAGTCCAAAGACACCAGTTGAAATTACAGCAAGAAACATGAAGGCCCAAACAACATAAGGACTTTCTGGCTAAGGTCTAGATGGTGGGGAAGGGCACCACAGACAGAGACTCCCTGTGTGTCAGGAGCCTGGTCTGCTGCCTTCCTTGTATCATTGCCCCTCGGTTCCTGCAAAGCTCTCCTCTCCCCTCCAACACGGCTTCTAGTGGAGCCCCCCACAGCCAGCGTTAAGAGAGACATCAGAAAAAGTTAATAGTGAAATGCTCTGGCGGATCTAATTGATTTTTTTCCTATTGGTTCCCTAATATAGGCAACACTGTTCCTGCCGCTTTTCTGGGCTGGAGACTATGTCATAAATAAAGAGATTTGCTCCCTATTTCCATGTGCTTATCTTTAATAAGTTAAGAACTCCACAAGCTTTAGGAGGACTTGAAATAAGCAAGGGATCTGGTGATGGCTTTGGCTTCGGTGGTGGCAGCCACAGCATTATTTTAGCAAAGGGGGAGGCAGATGGCTGAGGCAAGTGGGGGAGAATTCACATTCTTTGGGCTGCATTGGGCCCAGGCTTCGCTAGAAGAAATAGAGGAGAGGGAAGGGTGGGAGAGCCATAGGGAGGGTTGGTGCTGGCCGATATGGCAAAATGGATGGACAGGGCCCATGAGGTAGCGTGGGTAACGTGGGAGTTAAAAGTGTAGGTTCTAGAGCCAGGTAGGCTGGGTTCAAATCTCAGCTTCATCATTGCTTACCAGCTGTGTAACCTCAAGTAAATTACTCTGCCTCTCTGTTTCTTTATTTTTAAAAATAGTTATTATGTACCTTAAGGTTGTTGTGAGAATCAATAACATGTAGTGTGCTTAGAAGAGAGCCTGGGCCAGGATATATGCAGAAGACATATTAACCTGTATATTGAATATCATCATTCAGTTCATCTTAACTGTTGCTGCGTCTCTGCTGTGTCAGGCGCTGACCCAGGCTTCGTAGGTGAGTGAGACTTGGCCGGCGCTGATGGCAGGAGCACCCAGCCCCTGTGGCCAGTATGAGCTGAACAGCATGACTGCGTATCTACACTGGGGAGCTCCAGAAAGGCAGCAGTAACCCTTACCAGCGAGGCTGCTGTCCCTGTGGCCCTGCCTTAGGGCTTCCTAACTCTCCAGGTCTGGACACCTCAAAGATCAACCTATACTTCCTGAAAGCTGCAGAAGAAACCATATAACATGCAGAAACAGCCTCACTTCAGACAAGCACAAGTGCCACCATCCTCTGTGCATGATGGGCCAGTCATTTGCAGAGTGTTGTTGCATTCCAAGCAAACTTGGGAAGACAACACTATTTCAGTGTCCCATTTTTCAGTGAAAGAAACTGAGGCACAGAGACGTGTGGTGATTTATGCAAAAGCTTACCACTGGGAAGAAGCAAAAGCAGGATTTGAACTCTGCTCTAAACACTGCCTTCCTTTCCTCACACCACACCTACAGCCACAAGCATTAATGAAGCACAAATAATATGCAAGAGCCTAGGCTAAGGGCCAAGGAGGTAAAAACATGGATACAACAAGCATTTGTTGAGCATATACTGTGTGTCAAACCCTCCTGCAGTTTATCTTGCTGAATGCATTTCTCAAAAGGTAGTGGCACCATTTTCCTTTTATACATAAGGAAGTGGAGGCTCTGAAACATGCCCAAGGCAAGCACAAGTTGGATGATTTGAACTCAGGCATGACTTCCCGCCTGGCACTGTTCGGTGCGTCCTTCAGCCTCTTGATGAGCAGGCTGCCTCTCTAGCAGGGCTTGCTCTTGCAAATCACCAGCATGGCCTCACTGCAGATGGACAGAGAAGTGTAGTCCTCTTCCTTCTGAGGGTCTTGATGCCTCGGTCCTTCCCCAGTCACAGTGGTTTCTATCTCAGGGCCCTATTTTGCATCCTTCCTCTCTCCTCCAGGCCATTGTGTGCACCAGCAGATTCTATGGCTTTAAGGACCAGTGACCTCACAATCAGTTGCCATAGAGACCATTGTGATGTCACAAAGCAGAGGGCAAGTAGTTCAAGGGGCTAGTGTGGGAATGCACAGCTAGAATTGAGAGCCACTCAGGATTTCTGTCTTATTTTCCTAACCAGAAGATGAAGTGGCTAGAAGCAAGTCTGAAGCCAGCTCCCAAGGGATCGTGACAGTCTCGAGGACTGACCATCCCTGTCAGTTCACCTGGGCTCTCCCAAGGCCAGGATGCCTCTGAGACCCAAAAGAAGGGTCAGTGAAAAGCAACAGCAGAAACAATTGCACCACTTTGGGGCTGTAAGAAGTGGGCTACTCGTGCAGCAGGAAGGAATAGGATTAAGTGCCAGGAGGATCCCTGTGGCTGGAAGATCTGCCTGGAGAGGCTAATGCATCCTTACCTTAGGAAGCATGGACCATGGGGGAACTCAGCCCCAAGGATTTCCCGAGCCTGGTAGAGAGAGCCTGCATGGTATTACAGTGTGTTGAAACTGTTTCCCCTCCTTGGCCTGGGTGTTCCTTGAGGGCTCAGCTTCTCCAGGAGCCAACTCAGGTCCTGGCACACACAAAATGCTCAATAAATGATCCCTCATTTGATAAACAAATGAGTGGGAGGGTGATGAGGGAATTAGGTAGGTGGTTGGCTAAGGGTTAAGTGAAGAAGCCAGGCACAGTGGCACCCACCTTTAATCCCAGCTGTTCCGGAGGCGGAGGCAGGAGGATGGAGAATTTGAGGCCAGCTTGGGCAACTTAGTGAGAACCTATCTCTTCCTCTCCCCCTAAAAACAAAAACAAAAAAAGATGAGTGAAGAGATGGGCAGATGGGTGGGCAGATGAGGAACCTACATATCATGCACCACCCTCAGCTTTGGAGCTCTGCACTCGCCACCTCTCTAGCTGTTCCCACTGACCTAAGCACACGCTGTAGCCCCTGCATGGAATTCACTTCCCTCTTCACATAACATACTCATCCTTTAGTTTTTTACTTAATCATCACCTCCTCAGGGAAGCCTCAAATTCCCATTGTGGGCATCCCCAGAGGGCACCATGCCATTTTGCATTCAGTCAGGTGGTCCTGTGTGTTGTCTCTGGCTAGGCCATGACCTCTGCATGAGCAGGAACAGGGTGTGTTCTCACTCACCTTTGAGCTAGGGATTCAAACTGGGTACTTATTAAATATCTGTCAGATGAGTAAATTAATAAGTAACCAACCCTTCCTACTGGTCCAAGCAGCCCACACTCCTGACTGCTGGGGGGAGAACCTCTGGACACAGGCTTCCTGCAGGAAACCCCCAGGAAGTCCAGGGAAACTGTGGTCCCTCCACCACCTTTTCCTGCAAAGGCTTACTGGATCTGGAGGCTCCTGAAGCCTCAGTGTCTTCATCTGTGTAATGGGGACAATAAATAGTACTGTATCGATCTTATAGGATTATTGTGATATTATTATTATTATGCAGTTAAATTCCCTGTCTTTTTTTTTTGTGGGTACTGGGGGGTCGACCTCAGGACCTCACGCGCCAACAGGCGCCCGTGCCGCTGAGCGATATCACCGGCCCCTTTTCCATATGTGGGATCCGGGAGTCGAACTCGGGCCCTCGCGCTTGCAAGGCAGGCGCTTACGCCAATGAGCCATCTCACCGGCCCTAAATTCCCTGTCTTAATGCCCAGCAATAGCAAATAATAAATGGTAGTTTTACTACTTTATTTACTACTTTATTACTTTATTTTTAAAGTTCAGAAAAAAAAAACCCACTGACCTCATGGACAGACTTCTTTTAAAATGAGAAATATACAGAATTATTGTGAATTTGCTTCAAATGCATATGGTAATCTTTTTACCTTCTGTAAAATGTGAAGCAGCTATGAGTCCATGGTTTATATAATTGCAAAGCTTCGTGCCTGGGTTTGCTCAAAACGGAAAACACAATTATGCTTTCACATTTTTCAAAGTAATGCCCCAGTCTTGTATCAGGCATGAGAAGGGAGATCATTCTTCTGTTCCCAGCTTGACTTGGGGTGAGCATGTTAGGAACAGGGTGTATGGTCAACCCAGTTGGGATATTTGTTCACATCTCCTGCCTGCATCTTGGCTAGTCTGCAGAGCTGAGTGGGGCTGGCCCTAGGATTCTGTAGGGTGAAGGGCCTCTCCCTGACAAAAGGAGACCAGTTTTTGGTCCATGGTACCTCCTTCCTGTGTGTTGCATGAGTAAATACTCTGTGGTCTGCTGCCCAAAGTTCCAGGTCAGGCCACCTAAGCAAGAAGGCGGTGGGTGGGGGCAGTCAGGGGTTGGGGGTAAGCCTAGCTGACTTCACACAGAAAAGAACTCACGGGCCAGTGAGATGGCTCAGTGGCGTAAGCGCCTGCCTGGAAAGCAAGAGGGCCTGAGTTCGACTCCCAGAATCCACATACAAAAAAAGGGCCAGTGATATTGCTCAGCGGCACGGGCGCCTGGTGGCGCGCGAGGTCCTGAGGTCGACCCCCGGTACCCACAAAAAAAAAAAAAAAAAAAGAACTCAGATGTGTCTGAGGGGTGGGGTGAGCTTCAATCCCCCAGTCCACCCCCATCTCTGTGGCCCCTTGCTGTCCCCCTACCAGGGGCAGCCCACAGGAACTCACTCTACCTGATCACTTCCTCATCACATGGCCATCAGCCTGGTTACTGACTGGGTCCCCAGCTCCAGAGTGGCACCATAAACCCAATGCCTCTGGACAGATGTATTTTACGTAAGTTCAAGCACTGGGAACTATTGAGTTCAGAAAGTTTTATTTCTAGAGCCCTCTATATTTCTCTGGGATTATCACCTGTCTCTGCTCCCTCCCTCTCCTGGTTATTATCTTTGGACCCTTTCCAAGCCAAGCTGCCTTGATTGCTCAGGGAGATGAAGGCTCCCAGAATCCTCCCATGGTGTCTCTGGTCTGACAAGGGTGTCCTTGGGGGACCCTTTCTTCTTCCTTCCACATAACTCTGCAAGTGGCCACAATGCCCAGGCAGCCATGGCTTTTAGGAGCTGACTTCACTAAGAGACTCTCCAAGCGTCAAGGAACATGGAGGCCTTGTGCCCCCCAAGTGGGGGAGGGCTACGCTCAGAGTAAGCCCCAGGGTCCAGAGGGGAGAGAGAAGGCCAGCTGTTCTCTTTCCTCCATGGTGCCAACCTAGCCTGAAACCAAATTAATAGCATTCAAGTGATATGCAAAGCATTATGCAAATCTAGAGAAGGCCACTCTTACCAGGGCCTTTGGGCTGTTGGAAGGCCAGTGCCTTGAGCCCTTCGTGGAGGACCCCACAGACTCCCTTCAACTGCAACCCATGCACCTTCAGCACCAGCCAGTGGGAAAAATCCGATGACACTGGCTCTGTGCTCTGGTGCCCACTCTGGCCTCACCTCCCAAGCACTCAGGGCCCCTTCCATTCTGACATCACTCAGAGGCAGCCTCAGAGGTAGTATAACCTCCCTGGTTGCTGGTTTCCCACTCATCAGCAATGTATGCAAAGTAGATGCAGGGGTTTTTGCATCTATTTAACTGTCCATTAAAATAGCTCCAAGCCGGTCACCTCTGCACAGGCCCAGGATTCCAAATTACCAACCCCTGCTGCCTGCAAGCACCATGTGGTTCCTGCGCCTGGTAATTGCTGTGGTGTTTGTTGAGCTGTATTTGCATTTGATTGTCATTTAACTTTCCATCTTTATCCTTCAATCAAATCAGGGTTTGGACTTCTGCAATAGATTACTCGTCTTATTTTCAGTCCCTTGGTGGTTTTCAAAGAGTTTTCTTTATTAGTGCCATAAACTTGAACCCTGGGACTTTTCTCCCTCGACATGGAGGGGGAAGGTTTCCTCCCACCCATTCCAGGGCTCCTACATGAAAATAATCTAGCCAACATCACGGATCTCAAGTTCTCTCCCCAGCCTGCCTGTTACAGCACCTGCCTCTTTCTGCCCAGCCCGTGGCATTAAACATTTATGAAGCTGTGGAGGATCAAAGGCCTCAGCTGGGGGTGGTGGGCAGGCTAGAGGCCTCAGTTTGGAGATGGAAAGTAGCTCACATCAATCCACTTTCTGCTGCTGTTTCCATCCACCCTGGGCGCTTGCTACAGCTGATCTGGTCCCACTCCTAGAGTGGGAGGAAATGGTCAGAAGCCAGGACTCTGTTTACTAGTCTCCTGTGTCTAAATTCAAAGGATTAATTTTGGGTAATCCAGGAAACCAGGCCTGGCATCCCTGACTGTTCCAGTGCTGCAAGGTTATTAGCCCACCCCAAGAAGTGTGTTGAGGTGAGCAGGCAGCTCTGTGCCCCTGCAGTCTCTGAAGGTAAGGCGGCAGCCCCTGTCCCTGCTTCTTAAAAGTCCCCAAACCCCTTTTACTCCACAGAAGATACAGCTCTTGCCAGGTGTTGTGCTTCATGTTTGTAATCCCAGCACTCTGGGAGGCTGAGGCAGGAGGATTGCAAGTTCAAGCACAGTCTGGGCAACTTAGGGACTTAGCAGGAGCTTGTCTCAAAACTTAAAAAATATAAAAAGAGCTGTGGATGTAGTTCAGTGTGAAGGCCCTGGGTTCAATCCTTACTACCAAAGAAAAAAAAGGTAACTGGGGATGTATTCAATCCCTAGAACCACCAAAAATAAAAAGCTACAGCTCTTCTTTGCAAGCCGCCTCCTTTTCTGCCTCAGAAAGCAAGTGTCATCCTTGCAGAGACTTCAAAATAAGCCATCATTGTGCTGTGATCTACAAGGTGGTGGGCTGTTTGGAAGTAGCCAAGTGATGTTGCTTCTCCAGGGATGTGGGCTGGAGTTCTGACACGGTCTAGGCAGGGACTGCAAGGGGTACTAGGATTAAAGCACCCCTTCTTCCCTCTCTATGGCTGTCAATACCAATCTAGCCCCAACAGCCATAGTAGCCCAGATCCCCACCGTCTGAGTCAGCAGCAATCTCCCCAGTTCCTACCACTTGCCCTGATGCTTGAAAGCCCACCTTACTGATGCCTGTTTCAGTGCAAATGTCTTCGTGATGAGGTAACCCCTTCAGTATAGCCACTAAGGATGTCCTGCAGCTCAGATGGCCACAGCCTCTCACAGCCCGGCCCCAGCCCATGCCAGCCTTTCCTCCTGCTTCCCTGAAGGGACTTTCTGCTCTGCCAGAATCGGTCTTCTCACGGACCCCAACTATCCTGCCTGTGTCACAACTTTGCCTCTGCATAAGCCATGCCCCCGGAGGTCCTCCCTCTCCCTCTCCATTGACGAAAACATAAAGCATATTTAACTCAGTTTCACCAATCTACTGCGGGAACCCTTCACAGACCTGAAGCAAATGCTCTCTTCTCCCTTATCTCACAACTCTCACAATGACCTCCCTTGGGCTTTAGATAGTCCTTATGCCCATTACTTAGTCACAGATATTTATCGAGCATCTACTATGTGCTGGCCACTGGGCTAGTTTGGGGGTAGACAAGACCAACTTAGTCCACGCCTTCACAGAGTCTACAACTAGCAGAGAAGAGAAGACAGACAACTTAGCAATTACACACACAGGAGAAGCCCCGGGTCCCTAGGAACAAGCAGTCAGGTGGGAGACACAGAGAGAATAGGAGAAATGAGACCAGCATGGGAGGAGCCTTTCAGTCCCCCCAGGGGCCACTTTCAAATGTGATGTGTATATGAATTTAGTACACTATAAGCCTGTAAGCCCTATATAGAGCTGAATGTCCCTTTGGACATTTTATTGTCCTAAATTTGTGGGTGATGCCAAGGTCTAGGAAAAATGGACCCCTTGGAGGGCATGAGAAATGGTGCTTGACAAAAATTCCACTGCTTCCCAAGTTGGCCCAGGCTCTGCCTCGTCTAACTGGGAGCCCATCACATAGAAGACATGCTGAGCATCTTTAGGAAGGAGGGACAGCCCAGGGGCATAATCATTCCCACCATGCAGTGCAAAACTATTCTTTGAGCTCAAGGAAGGCAGAATGCTGTATTTGGGGCTTGTAGTCTCCATTGGACCCCCTTCCCGAATGCCTAGGTGAGTTCAAGCAGCATAGAAGATGATGGGGAAAGTTCTGGATGGCTCCTCTCACTCTCCTTCTTCCAGATAGTGCCCTGCCCATCAAGAACCCAGCTGTAGGGCTGGTGAGATGGCTCAGCGGCATAAGCGCCTGCCTGGCAAGTGCAAGGGCCCGAGTTCGACTCCCGGAACCCACATACGAAAAAAGGGCCGGCGATATCGCTCAGCGGCACGGGCGCCTGCTGGCACGTGAGGTCCTGAGGTCGACCCCCGGTACCCACAAGAAAAAAAAAAAAAAAAAAAAAGAACCCAGCTGTAGGAGTGTCAAATGAACCTGTGCCTGCCTCTGAATCATCAGGATTCATCCTGGCATGCAATGTTCACCGTCCCTGGGTCATGGTCAACCCCTGTTCAAGTTGCCTAGTCCTGAGGGACCCAGGGATATGGAAGGAGCTCAGAAATACCTTCAAGGAGGATAGGAGGAATCTTGTGACATTGGCCTGTATTTCTGTTTCTGTGCCTAGTCCCCAATTCTGTGAGCACCTCTGGTTCTCCCTCTCCTCTGTGCCTTTTTTCCTGGCTTTCTCTCCTCACCTCTGGTCCTTTCACCAGCACCTCCCCCTTCCTGCCATCCTTCTGCTACTGCTCTTTTTCCTCAGCTTCTCGAAACAACTGTCCAAAAATCCTCTCCCAGCATCTCCCTCAGCTAATTCCACATGCCACCTGCCTGCTGCTTGGGAATCTTACAGCAAGGTGGCTCTCTAGAGCCCGCAAGAGGATCTGGAAAGAATCCCTGGAGCAGAGCTGGAAGACTGTGAGGACTGTGAGGACCAAAAGACTCTGGAAAAAAAAAAAAGACTCTCTAAGGAGTGAGACTTAAGAGCATAAGTTCTGCCATTAGCTTGTAGGATGAGTCTGGGAAAAGCACTGGGCAATGGCTGGGTTCTGGCTCAAAACTAAGATCAGAGCTGCCCTCCTCTCAAGAGCCAAATTCAGCCTTCATCTTCCTTTACAGGGAATAATATCAGCCCCAAGGTCATGTCCTGTGGTGTCCACTGAACCCCTACACATGAGCCCAGCCATGGACCCCTGGGTCTAAATAGCACCCTCAAGGATGGTACAACTGTCACTGGTCCCTTTACTGTCCTGTGACTCATTGGAGCTCCTGAGCCCAAGCAGAGCCCTAGAAGCTTATTTTTCCATGCCATCGAATGGTACAGCTTTTTTGGCTACTCCCTTGGGCCTCCTTCAAGTTTCCATCTAAAACAGTCCTAATGGACTGGGGGTGTAGCTTAGTAGTAGAACACTTGCCTACCATGTGTGAGGCCCTGGGTTCAGTTCTCATGATGATGATGATGATGATGATGATGATGATGATGATGATAAAGCCAGGCATGATGGTACACACCTGTAATCCCAGCATTCTGGGAGGCTGAGGCAGGAGGATTAAAACTTCAAGCCCGACCTGGGGAATTTAGTGACTTAGTGACACCTTGTCTCAAAATTAAAATTTAAAAAGGCTCTGGGGATGGAACTCAGCGTAAAGGTCTTGAGTTCAATCCCTAGTACTGTATCACAGAAAATATAAAAATAAGTACATTAGGGCCAGGGATATAGCTCGTGGCACAGCGCCTGCCTGATAAGCAAGAGGTCGTGAGTTCAATTCCCGGTAACCCCCCCGCAAAAAAAAGTACATTAATTTTTTAAAAAATTCCTAGAGTCCTTCCCCTATTCTTCTCCCATTTTCTCCACCAGCTCCAGGAGCCTGAGCAGTATATGAAGGATCTGGGCCGAAGGCTCTGGCTATCACTATGGCTGCTCTGGTCCCACAGAGGGGACAAGGCAGGATCCTGGACATCCAGGGCTGCCCGGGGACCTAGGATGCTACCTTCAGTTTCCCACAGCTTGGCCCAGGTTGCCTCCTGCCAAGTGGAGAATGTCTCCCCAGGGCACAAGTGCCACTGGCTTTTAACTATAATATCAGGATAATTAAGCTTTTCTGTGAGTACAGTTTGCTGCTGGTGCAGCTGCCTGGAGCCCTGGCATTTACTGAGCACAAAGTAATAATTTATTGTCCTTTGTAGGCTCAAAAGCCACAAGGGCACACGGGCCTCATCAGCTGTCTCACTCAGAGATGTCTTCCCAGTTCACCCTTGGCGCCCTCAGGTACCAGGATGGGGTGGAGAGAGGTGGGAAGGGGGTGCTCTCTCACATGGAGAGTCGGGTTAAAATCTACCACCTTAGCAAGCCGCTAATGGGGGACAGGGTGGTGGGCTTGGCTGGGCGTGGACAGCGCGGAAGGGCGGGGGCCGTGTGCCCACACTAGTAGGGCAATCCTTCCCCTGAGCAGGCGGTGGCGCGGGCGCCTGTGCTTCTGCCGCTGGGTCTCTGCGCCTTTGCTTGAGACTTTACGGTAAGCCGCTCCTCCTGCGCCCCCGCCCCCAGCCCCGCGCGGCAAGCCCCGGCGCCGACGCCAGGCGCTGGCCGTGGTGCTGATTCTGTCAGGCGCTGGCGGCGGCGGCGGCGGCCGCCACGCTCCCGCTCCTGGCCGGACCAGCCAGGCTCTGCCGCTCCTGCGCCCACGCCTCGCAGAGCCCCTCGCCCTGCCGCCGCGGCCCTAGCCCGGGGCGCGGCTGCATCCAGCACCATGCGCCCAGCAGCCCTGCTGCTCCTGCCCTCGCTATTGGCGCTTCTGGTTCACGGTAAGGGACCCCGGCGTCCGGCGGCAGGACGGTAGCGGGGGCGAGGTCCCGGGAGTAGGAAGGGAAGACCGTCCTGGCGCTCAGCTCCGCGCGTCCGGTTGTCCAGCCCAAGCTCCGAGTACCGCCGGCTGCGCTGCCCTCGGCGCCGGCGGAGCCGGGCGGGGCACAGGCTCCCCGGGCGGGAAGCTGCCGCGGCTCCCGCCATTCGCGCCTGGCCGAGACCTCGCCTTTAATCATCTCCCCGGATCTAATGGGATTTCTCTGCTGCAATTCATCACGCCACCCCTCCCCGCACACACGCACTCACCCGCGCGCTGCCTCGCCACACTCCGGGCGTCTAGGGGCGCCGAGGCACGGGCGGGGGGACGCGGAGCGGTGAGTCGGGACAGTCTGGCTGGCGGCCCACGATCCCGCCTACCCCGCTGCCCGCCAAACTTCGCACGACTTTGCCGCGGGTTCCGGGGCCTCTCACATCCTTACTGCGGAGGAAGCGGGCCTGATGTCGTCCGGACCCGGGGTTAGGACGTCGCTCACCTCCCTCCGTCTTAGCATTGCCATGCCAGAATCAGAACCTAGAGCGCAGTTTTGGGGAGACACTTGGGAACCCCTGGGCCATGTATCTGGCTCCTCTCTCTGCCCTGGACTGCAGAATATGAGGTCCCGGGATAGTGTGTCCTCCCTGAAGTCCTTTACACACACACACACACACACACACACACACACACACACACACTCCCCAGAGCTCTACCTCCCTCCGGCCTGCCTTCCTAACCCTTCCACCCCTTGGCCGCAGGCAGACTCGCTGCGAGAGGACTGGTGGTTCCCTACCCTGCGCCCCCAGCCCCTCGCGGGGAGTCACATCCTCAACTTCATTGGTCTCGGGTCAGGGGAAGCTTGGCCTTGGAGTAAGCACAAAGGGAGTTTGGAGAAAGGATAAAGGTTCTGTGCTCCGGAGAAAGAAGGTTTTGGAGTCTTCTCTGGACCTGCCGCCCCGGTTCAAACAAGCTGTTTTTCGAAGCTGATTGCTCAGGTCTTTCTCCAGCTCCTTCCGCCGGCTGGTGGGGTAGAAATCGTGCTCGGAGTTGCAAACCGTGGTCCCTCGCCATATGGTTCGCAGCGCCTGCTGTGGAGGAGGGAAGAGGGCGAGTTTCTAACCTCTGCGCTGAATCTTTCCACTCCGCGTCTGAGGTCAGGGCAGCGCTGGGCCCCTACACGGCAGATTTTTTTTGGCTCTACGGCCCCAAGGGCGTGGAAGCCCTTCTCTGAGCCTTTCGCTCTTCTCACGCGCAAGCCCCTTGTCCTCTCCCGGGCACCTGGCCACACCGGGTCCTCCAGCAACACGGGTAACTTGGAACCGGGTGTTTATGTTGAGAGGAAAAGGAAGAATCCCGGAAACCTCACCCCAGGGACTGAATGGGCAAGGAGAAGCCCATAGGTGAGGTAGCAGTCAAGTATGTCCCTCTGAATTCAGGACCTGAATTAGAGTCTGGCCACATCCTTGCTCTGGACAGCTCCCCTGAGGCACAGGGCCGGTGTCCATTCCCTGGCTTGCAGTCTGAGGCCTCCTATGTGAGTGTGTGTGTCTTGGCGTGAGTGTAATTGGCAACTTGTGTGTCTGCAGTAGCAAGTCCCAAGTTGTCTGTGCTTGGGGAGGTTTGAATAATGGGCGAGAACTCAGCAGTGAGCCCATGTGAGGCCACTAGTATGTGGTTGCAGCCTCTGCCAGAGGACTCCCTGGGAGCTGGACTGAGACTTCAGGCCTCCAGGAGGAAGGCTAATGTGGCTGGGAGTCCCCTGAGCCCTGCTGAGTTTGTTGGGGTGAGTGTTAGAGGAATTTGCCCACTCTGTGGCCGGAAGTCTGTGTGTCCCCTTGCCAGTGTCCCTCTCTGACCCAGTAGGATCTCCAGTGCCTGTTTTTGGGCCAGGGGTCTGACTACAGAGGAAGACCTTTATTTTCACTCAAAGGAGAGGAGAAAGAAGCCTGGCAGTACCAAGCCTGGCAGGTGAAGGCATGGGCAACAGAGCTGGGTGGCCCAGAGGCCCCTCCCCCTTTAGCTGTGATTCAAGATCCCAGTTGTGGAGGGTACTGAGTCCTCTCATTGGGAGACTGCATTTGGCCATCTCAGAGTTCCTGGAGACTTCAGTGAAGGACAGCCTCAAGGAGCAAAGGCCTAGGGCTGTGAGCCTTTGTGGTCAGGGCGATGCTTCCCTCAGCCTAGCAGTCTTGCAGCCCTCAGAGCTTTGCTCACATTTGAGACTCCAGCTGCAAGATGCAGCCAGGCGCAGCCCAGAAGCAGCAGGAGTCCTGGGAAGCAGAGGCCCCAGAGGCTTTGGAGATAGGGTGAGAATGGGCCTACCCCATGGACTCAGTCCCCTATTCCCTTCTGCACCTTCTGTGAAGAATTGGCCCCAGGCCTAAGGGTCACTGTGGACCACAGAGTATCCACCCAAGCCATGGGCAGTTTGGGGGAGATCTTGCCATAGTGAGGGAAGAAGGTGGTGCAGGAGAGGCTGAGCCTGCCCAGGCCTGCTGTGTCAGTTTAATGATTTTTAGTGAGCAATTACCTTTAGTCATCCTCCTAATTTCTGAATATCAATAAAGTTAATTAAACTCTGCATGTGTGAGTGTGGCCTGGGGAGACTGTGAAGGTGGAAGCAGTGGAACCGGTGGGATTGGGTCTCCAGGGGTGGATGCTCCCTCTGTGCTGTGTGACCTTAGATCCACTCTACCACCTCTCTGAACACATTTGAGAGTATGGTGGGAAAAGGGGGAGTGGGGACCTCAAGCCTTAGCGCTCATTCTGCCAGGAACTAGAAGATGGCTTACAGGCGGTAAGGCCTGGGGGAGGAAGGAGAGAAAGGGAAGGAGGATTTGGCTTCCAGGATCCCCACTGCTGCAAGTGTTAACAAACCAAGGCTGCCTTAACCTAAAATGGTAATCGCTGCTTGCTTCCCACAGATGCCTCTATTTGTCCTGGATTCTGACAGCTTATTCTTGAGTCTGGGGGGCTGCTGCAGAAGGAGCTGACCCTCTGTCCTACTCCCTGTTCCCCATGTGGTACTGGGGACAAGGAGATAATCTGGATTCCACTCAAACCACCAGAGGTTGATGTGGTGGGCAGAAGGTCCCCCTGGGCTTCTGAGGAGACCAAAGGGCCCAGAGACTGCTGTGGAGAGGAGGGGGAAGCCTGATTTGGCTTTTTGCCCCTCACAGCCTAAGCGCAACAAGCTTGGCAGGTCCTGGCGGCCATCCCGGCCTCCTCAGCAGGGTGGCAGCTTAAAATGCCTTGGGGAGGCTGTGGGGTGCTAATGGGGAGCAAGGAGACACAGGGGCTAGGCTTAATTAGAAACTAAGCTTCTGTGCCCCCCACCACTAAGGCTGCCTGAAAGAGGAGCCATATCAAAAAACCTGCTTCCTTAACTCCTCTCTCCATCCAGTCCCAGACCCTGCAGCCTCTTCTTGCCCTTCTAGTCCCTACCTCTCCTAGCCTGCACCCCTCTACCAGCCCCAGCAAGCTCATCTGCCAGGCTGGGCTCAACTCAGGAATCCTGCACCCCCACCTGGGCAGGGCTTTCGGGGCTCAATGTTCTATTGAACCCCCAAACAAGAAAGAGGGGACTGAAAGGGGCCTATAGGCAGGAGTAACTTTAGTTACCACACAGCCTGCCATGTGGCCTCAGGCATGTCCCTGGCTTCTCTGGGTCTTCACTCTCTGGAGCCTTCAATGTAAAACTACACCAAATTCGTGGTTGCCAAGCCTAGGAGCACATCTGGGCCTCAAAGGGCTTTGTCAAGCCATGCAGATTTCTGGGTTCCCAGGTTAACTGGCCTACTCTTATGGATGGGGAGCCAACTTTTATAAATAAAAGAGAGGAAGGAAGGAAGGAAGAAAGAAAGAGAGAGAGAAAGAAATAAAGAAAGAAAGAACCTGGAGGAGGTAATGCTGCCAGCCCTGGTGCACGTATGCTAGGGGGCCAATCCCAACAAGAAGCAACAACTCCAGGAAGATGACTAATTCAACCAGGCCAATTCCCCAAACTATCTAAGTTCTCAACAGCTCCTGGGACCTTGCCATTCCTTCTTCTGATATTCTTTGCCCCTCCCGGGCCAATCTGGCTCACTCTACCTCAAATAGTGGCTTAGCTGGCACGTCAGTAACTTTTCAGCACATATTTATTGGGCATCTATTCTATGGTTTCTCAGAGAAACCTGTCCTCCAGCCTGGGTCAGGGGACTCTTCATGCTTCCACTATCCCTTGCTTCACCCATCTAGGTATACATCTTGTTGGGTCACAAGTTCCTGGTTGCTTAATATTTCTCCCAGCAGCAAAACTGAACTCAGAAAAGAGGATACCAGGTCTGTTTTGCTCCCCCATATACCTTGGGGCACCTCAGAATGCCTATCCAGGAGAAGCTTAGGGTCAGCTGCCTGGTTAGTATGGAGAGGTGCACTCACGGCAGCTGGAACCACATCTTGAAGCTGAGTTTGCGTACCAAGCACACTATTTTTATATAGATTGTGTGTTAGGGTTTTTTTTCCCCCTTTCCTAACAGTTGGCCAATTATCCCAACTGTAAATTATACCCTTTACTTGTTTTTTCCTTCTACAAATTAAGCTGTCATGCCATCAGTCTGAGGTGGCTTGGGGGTGGGGTGCTGATGGTCATTCTTCATGGGGTAAAGGCTCTCCCCAGTCAACCCTTAGTGCTACCACTGCTTGTGTCCCCAGGGACAGAGCCTAGCACACACCAGACATTAAATGCATATTGATAAATACATGAGAATTGCATAGGTAGACATCAGTAGAGATAAGCCCAGGGCCCGGCCTTCCTGACTCCTTCCCACAGCACCTCACCTACCCACCCAGCCTCTGCTGGGTGAGAGGGAACTTAAGGACTCAGATGAGGGAGAGGCAGCCTTATGTTTTCTGGCTTTAAAGCCCCTCATCCATCTCAGCTTCAGACATCCTCACACAGCTTGGAGGAATCAATGAGAAACTGGGATCAGCTCTGAGCTGACGTGCCCTTGAATGGAGGGGGGAAGAGGTCCTGAGATTCCTCTAGAACCATAACAATTCAGGCCTATGAGCTTTTCACAGCACCTAAAGAAGCAAAGCCTGGGGGATAGCCATCTACCATTCATTCATTCATTCATTCTCTTATTCCACAAATAAGTACTGAGGTATGAGGTCTGCCCCAGGACACCCAGGGGCCCAGGCCTCACTGGTCATGCCTTTCACATAAATTTTCCACTTAATACAATAAGAGATTAGTTATCCCTGCTTTATAGATAGGAAAACTGAGTTGTTGAGATATTTAGTCACTTACCCTGGGCTATACAGGCAATAATTGGTAAGGCCACTCCAAAGTGCCTGCCCATTTTGCAAAATGTGGCCTTGGCCAACACTGTGTCCATCCCCACCACCCTGACTACAGCAGAGCTTCAATACAGGCAGATGGAAACCCAGGAGAACACCACTATTCAAACAACAGCAACAGCATCAACAATAATAGCAAACATTTATTAGGTACCAATACGTGTCAGGCTCTCCACTGAGTGCTTTACATACATTAGCTTATTTAACCCTCATATCATCTCTGTGAGATAGAAGCTATTACCTTCCTTTCATAGACAAAGTTCAAGCTCATGTTGTCAGACAGACTCAAGACATAAACAGCCCCTAACTTTCTTCTAGCATATTTCTGTTCATGACAATTGTTTCTCTGCTTATATCTACTCTCAGCCCTTAATGCTGTAGGTTAGAGACATTTTATCTTGTCCTGTCCTTAGTGGCAAAGGAATGAAACATCCTTTCTAATAATTAGTGGCCAAGAAAAAACACAGGGCCAGAAGTCAGGTGAAATGTGCTCCCTGAAGTTAGGCCCAGAGGTCAGCGGCCTTAGATGATTGTCACTTTGAGGGCCTTGGCGAACGAGGACTGGTCACAACCGTCCTGGCATCTTGAGCTACCCCATCCCCTCAGCCTCCACGGAGCCTTAGCCCCCAAGTGGGAAGGCTGAAGTCTGCCCCAGCTTCCTTCCACCTGCCTACCTGCTGCCCAGCTACCAGCCCTGGGAGTGGAAGATCAATGCTGCAGCCGCAGGCAGAGTGTTGTTGGCCATTGATTGTTGAGATTTCTCCGTAGGCTCAGGAGCAAACAAACCAGCAGCTTCTCCAACAACAATCCGGGTCTCTGGCTGCAGAGTCTGCAGCCTTACTGGCAAGCAGTCTGGCAGGAAGGGAGGGGGTGGGATAGGAGGTCCTGACTGGGCCCAGCAGGAACAAGGGGCTCTCCCCAGAGATGAGCGGGGACTGTGTGGGCAATGGGGAGACAAAGTGAAGATAAATCCTAGGCCCTGGGCTGGTGAGATGGCTCAGCGGCATAAGCGCCTGCCTGGCAAGCGCGACGGCCAGAGTTCAACTCCCGGGACCCACATACGAAAAAAGGGCCCGTGATATCGCTCAGTGGCACGGGCGCCTGCTGGCGCGCGAGGTCCTGAGGTCGACCCCCGCTACACACACAAAAAAAAAAAAAAAAAAAAAAAAAAAAAATCCTAGGCCCTGTGCATGCTTTGTTTGGTCCAACCTCTACAGTTTGGCTCGGCCATTTTTCCATACCTGGAATACCATTCTAGGTCCTTTTTATTTGCGTTTATTTATTTATTTATTTTAGACAGGGTCTTGCTACATACTTCAGGCTGGCCTTGAACTTGAGGCAATCCCACTGCCTCAACCTCCCAAGTGCTGGGATTACAGACATATGCCACCACTCCTTGTGGTCCTTCTTATTTCAGTTCTCCCACCACCCCTTTTCCTGATCACTTATCCCAGGTGGCTCTCTCTGTCCTCTATATAGCAAATACCATCCATCAAGAACTTAGTTTCGGGCCGGTGAGATGGCTCAGCGGCGTAAGCGCCTGCCTTGCAAGCGCAAGGGCCCGAGTTAGACTCCCGGATCCCACATACGAAAAAGGGGCCGGTGATATCGCTCAGTGGCACGGGTGCCTGTTGGCGCACGAGGTCCTGAGGTCGACCCCCCGGTACCCACAAAAAAAAAAAAAAAAAGAACTTAGTTTCTCCATCCTTCACCCATGCATCTATTCTCCATCCAACAACTCTCTATTCAGCACCTACCAGGTGTTTTTTTGTGTGTGTGTGTGGGTACCGGGGGTCGACCTCAGGACCTCACGTGCCAGCAGGCGCCCGTGCTGCTGAGCGATATCACCGGCCCTTTTTTCGTATGTGGGTTCCGGGAGCTGAACTCGGGCCCTCGCGCTTGCCAGGCAGGGGCTTATGGCGCTGAGCCATCTCACTGGCCCTACCAGGTGTTTTGATGGATAGGAATATAAAATAATCCCTGGTTTTAAGGAACTCAGTCTGCAGGGGAGCTGCCTTCTTAATAAGCCCAGCGCTAACTACCTATCCCACTAGATCAAGGACCTTTTGATTTTAATTGAATGAGATACAGATGAGATGCCAAACAGCACCTACATGATCCAACTATCCTGACCTTCAGAAGGACAGGAGGATTCCACCAGCCAGCAGGTGCCTAGGGAAACTGGGGGAGGGGTCACACAGTGTGGGGAGCCAAGCTGTGCCTCAGGGAGAAGGACACAGTCCCAAAAGAAGAACAGGATCAGCAGACAGGAGGATCAGAAGGACAGGAGGATCCTAACTAGGATTTACTCTGGGCCTCAGTTCCTCATCTGTACCAAGAGTGTAAAGTCCCATCAAGTGCCTGAGGTCCTTGGGCCAGGCTGTAATGAGTGTTCTCCATCACAACTCTTCCCATCTCTGCTGGGTCTGGGTGTCCCCCTAACTCTCAAAAAGGCAAAGCAAGTCAGGTGTGGTGGCACATGCCTGTAATCCCAGCACTCAGGAGGCTGAGGCAGGAGGATCGCTGCAAATCCGAGGCCAGCCTAGGCTATATAGTGAGTTCAAGGCCAGCCTGGACCACATAATGAGACCTTGTCTCAAAAGAAAAAAAAAAGGCAAAGCAAGTGCAGTATTTCCTCCTGCCACCAAACCAAATGTGCTGCTGAATCCAAGTGGTGGTATCCACCGCTATAATGCAGTCCCCAATGGGCTCAGCCAGAGGAATCACAACATCCCATCGTCAACCTCAGCCTGTCCTTCAGCACCCCCTACACACACACACACACACACACACACACACACACACACACCTCCTCTATCCACAGGCGCTGTTCCTTTCTCTACCCGCAGGGCCCTCCCTTCAGCTGGTCATCAGGCTAGGAGGCCAGAAGGGGTGGAGGCAGGCAGAGGGCAGTAAAAAGTGCCTGAGCACGGCCCCCATCTCATCTGCATGCTGTTTTCCTGCAATTTGTTCCCTGGCTCCTTGTTAAAGGCACCCTGCTTTTAAATCAACCCTGCCCCTCCCCACTCCCAGCCCAGATTCCTCCACCCCCCACACAGCTTCTCCCTGCTCTCCCTCCCTCCCAGCCCAGCAGCTGAGCACCAGCTCCTTTGTCCCCCAAGCAGCCACCTGCTGAGTGTCTGGCCCTGGTCCCACCAGCCAGCAGGTGCCTAGGGAGCTTGGGGGAGGGGTCACACAGTGTGAGGAGCCAAGCTATGCCTCAGGGAGAAGGACACAGTCCCAAAAGAAGAACAGGATCGATCAGCAGAGTGCTGGTGAGGGAGCCAGGATCCCAGGGTTTAAACCCAGTCCTGGTCTTGCTGGTTGAGTGATCTTGAGTAAATTGTGTTACACTCCTGTGCCTTAGTTTCCTTGGGAATTCAGGGTGCCTGTTTGCTTCTCACCTCTTTCAAGGACAGCATCAGAATCAAAGGAAATCAGAAGGATTAGTGACTGGGGAGAGACCAGGAGTCCAGCCTGAGGTTGTTGGGGGAGGGTGTCCTCCCACAGCCAGAGCTGTCTGACCACAGGAGGGGTAGTCACTGAGGGCTGGATCAGATGCCCAAGGAGTCCGTGACATGACTATTGAGACAGGGGTGAGGGATGAGCCTCAGCCTGACCAGGTCAGACCAAGAAGGTGAGAGTAGCAGTGCAGAGAGACAAGAGTTGGGTTCAGGATGCCTCTAGGCCCTTCACCCTGGCACACTGCTCTGATCAACATTGTCTTAGACATCATTTATATCTGGCAAGGAGGACTGGGGTGTAGCTCAGTGGTAGGGCCCTAGGTTCAATCCCCAGCACTGCAAACAAACAAACATACATCCAGCAAGGATGTAAAACATCTGGTCCAGCAGCTGGCAATCCCCCTCCTGCCGTGAGCTCTGTGTTGTGGATGGCTGGAGGAGATGGAGGATCAAAGAGACCCTGGCACCTCCAGGCAAAGGTGTGAAGGTGGACCCGGCAAGGCACACATAAGAGAGGTCCTTCACACATTTACTTGCCCAGATTCCCTTGTCCCCCTTCTCTCGCTGCCCACTCAGTGACTGTCTTGTGGATGAGCCTTAGTCCTATCCTACTGGGTCCAGACATCCTGCGTAGCTGGGTCCATCTGGTGTTCCTGGGGTTCTGAGGAAGAACTCCACATAAGCAGGCAGCCGAGTCTGCGTGCATCTCTGTCTGGCTTGTCCACTTCTGGGTGTCTGAGCCCTCTCCCTGCATGCTGGGCCTGGGGCTGAGGTGTAAGCACAACAGGTTCCAGCTCAGGCCAGTCACTCCCTGTCCCTGCAGCCCATTCTATTCTTTTTCTCCCCAATCTTGGGCTCCACTGACCCCTCAAGGAGACTCACAGCTAGAGCTGATGTTGCTATTTTTAGCAGCTCTGTACCTCTCCCCTCCCTCATTCATGCTCCACGGGAAAGTGGAGGAACAGGCCAAACCTGGGGAGCCTCACCTGTTAGGGTGCTAGGCAGATGAGACCCCCTTCCCTCAGCCCCACAGGACCACGGGGCACGGGCACCTGGGCTAGTCCACAGGTGCAGAGCCTATGCCCAAGGCAGGTTACATTGCGTCCCTCCTGCCTGGGGCTGGATGCAGGTTTCCAGGCTGCACACACACACACACACACACACACACACACACACGCCCCTACCTCCACCCCACCAGTTCTAAAGAGCAGAGCCCAGACCTCCAATGACTAGTGACTCCTCCCTAAGCCATTTGAAAGGAAAAATACAGCTCCTGGGTCTCCCCTGTAGAAGCTGGTAGAGGCAGAGGGACCCAAAGGGAGGCATACCAAGTGAGCTGACACATCCAGAGACTGGTACTGCCCCTGCCCCTCCCAGAGGAGTTCTGAGCTCCTGCTGCAACTCAACTCTGACAAAAGGACACCTTTAATGCTCACTACCCTCTAGATCCTCGGGGCTTCTAGGTCCCATCCCTAATACTTACCTTAGCTGCTCTGGAAACTGGCATGAGCCAGAAGAGGGTAGAGCAGAGCAGTTCAAGGAGTTCTGAACTTAAGGCACCCCTGGCCTCCCTCATAGGGTGCCTGCCTCTGGGCTCTTGCTGTCTTTGCTCTCAGAGGCCTTTTGTTCCGGCATCTGTCCTGTCTGTCTCTTGAGCTCAGTAGGTAAGGATGCCTCAGGTCTGCCTCCAAGGCCCAGCTAGACCACTTCCCACAGGCTAAGTCAGCTTTCTAACCCTGCTTCTTCATCTGTGGGATGGGGAGGATGCGTAACTGGTGCAGGTGAACAGTGGCCCAGAGCAGGTGCTCAGAAAGGTAGAGCTCTCTGGGTCCTCCCCACACCTGTGCCCCCAACATGTGCACATATACATGTGGACAGAAACATGCTACATGCCCACACAATAGACATGTGCACACTCACACATATACATACATATACACACATTCACATTTGCATACTCACACATATACAGATACATGTGAATAATCATACAGGCAGATTCACGAGCATTCATGCTCACATATATGCTTGTATGCATGCTCATATTGGCACATATACACACTTGCACAAATCTGTTCACACATGCACACAATCATGTTCACATGGGTATATACACACACAGCCTAGTCTTCCAATGCTCAGCAAAAACTAACCAATGGGTGGAGATGAGATGGGCTCCAGTGCACACAACAGAACACAATCCCCCACCCTGCCCTGTCCCCTCCACTTCTACCCCTACTCACCAGGCATCTCCACTAGCCTCTAGGGTTGGACACTGATAATAGAAGAGCCATTACCTTGTCCTACCCATCCAAAGACTCTTAAAAAGTCAGGAACCAAATACTGTTTGAAAGGCCCAGGAAGGGCAGGACAAGCCCAAAGTCACACAGCTCGTCAATGGCACAGCTACCTACACACTGGAGCCAAGGTTCACCAGGCTTTCCAGCTTCTTCAGCTAAGAACAGACACCCTAGTCACCTGCAGGATGGAGAATAGCCAGAGTCCACCTCAGCATTAAGGACCACAGTAGCCTGGAGATCTGGGCCCAGCACCCCTCCAACCCCAGCCAAATTCCCCTAATCTATCCCTTCTCTGATGCAGCAGACAAAAACAGCCAGAGAGCAAAGATGACAAAGTCAGGGAGGTGAGCTTGGCCCTCATATACAAAACCAGTCTCTTCATCTGACCCAAAGGCCATGGAATCTTGGGACTACCAGGCCGGTTATTCAGCTCGGAAGTAGACACACATGCTGGGAATGGAGTTGGCTTTTGAACATCGAGGTGGCGCCTGGGAGGGGGCAACAGCCCAGAGATGCTGGTCTGGGGCCCAGAAAGATAGCTGCTCTGCAACCCTGGCACTTTATGGCCCTGTCTTGCTGGGCTTTGTGGCTAGAAGGGACTATCGATCTTTGGTGGCTGTGTGGAGTGGAGCAGGGGACAGAGAATGAAGGGGATCACAGTTTTCCCTAGATCAGCCCCTGGTCCCCTAACTTCACCACTGGGCTGGGCTGACCTGGTTCTAGGATGAATGCAGTTCCTGCCTCTGCAGCCTTCCCATCCCTGCTGACATTTCCAAAGTTTGCCATTCACAGAAATATGCTCTTTACTGCTGACGTGGTGGTGAGAGTGATTGGCACTGGGGGAGGGCTGTGACCTGAGCACCCAGCTCAGGGCCACGTATCTCTGCTCACTGTCCACACCTCCACCCTGGGTCCAGAGGGTAGCTCTTCTACCTCCTGCCTAACATAACAGGCAGGGGTTGCGGGTACAGATGAACAGAAAGAGCCCATGGACAGAAACCTCTACCGTGAGGGAAGGAGACCAGCACCCACCTCCATGCCTACCTAGACCCCTGATTTGGCCACTGAACTGGGGGAAACAGGGTGAGATACAGTAGATCAGACTGAAGGAGATGTTGGCAAGGGGACCCCTGCTGCTACTTCCACTCCCTCCTGCATGCCCCCGGGGCTGGGGCCAACTCTACAGCCCCTACTTTCCAGGCCTGCCCTCTGCCTTTCCCCTAACCCCTACTCTAGGCCCCCAGCATGTGTGCCACCTGCCTAGCCCCAGGAACTGTAGGCAGGCAGGACTAGGGTCCTCTGGGTCCCCAGGGCCAGCAGCCAGACAGTAAGGGGGACACAGGGCCGCAGGGGAAGGTGTAGAGCGCAGCAGGTGATGCTGTGGCAGAGCTCTCATTAATCACCTCTCTAGGCCCCAGCTCTGCAGTGGCAAGAACATATTAGATTTTAAATTGGAAAGCAGAAAACGTGGCAGTTAGCAGGGAGCTTCCTCTACCCTGGGCCCCTGGGTCACAGCCTTATAGAATGGAGGGGACAATGGGGTGAAGAGGGCGGGCTCAAGTACATCCCAGAGCAGTGTTCCCCCTCAGAGCCCGAGGGACTGTCCAGGACAGATGGCCCTGAGAAGGCTCAGGTTAAGGGTCCAAGAAGAGGGCAGAGTGAAAAGGAGGGGACACAATAGTTAGTATGGGAAATATACCTCTTCTTCTGGGAGCTTGGGCATTTCTGAGCTCAAGGTTCCAGAGTATGGTACCCATGAACAAGGGCAAATGTTAATGATCTGTGGCCCATGCATGTACCTCTGTATATATACACACACACACATAACACATACACACATGCACGCACGCCTGTGTGTGCTTGCATTCAGACACACATACACCCACATTCTCACACAAGCACACCCAAGCAGAAAGAAATTTTTATCACAGCTGGGTGTGGTGGTTCAAACCTATAATCCCAGCCACTTGGGAGGCAGAGGCAGGAGGATTCAAAATATGAGCCCAGCCTAGGCTCAAAATTAAACCCTATCTCAAAATTAAAAATATAAAAGGGCTTGGGCTATAGCTCAGTGATCCTTGGGTTCAATTTCTAGAACGAAAAAAATTTAAAAAAAGAAAAAGAAAAAGAAATTTTGATCACAGGCTGTGAAAGAGACAGACCTGGCTCTAACCTTTTATTTGCCACTTTTCCTCTGAATGAACTAGGATGATTCATTTGCCTCTCAGCCTCAGTTTCTTCCCACGTAAACTGTGAAATGTTGATTCCAAGCACAAAGAGCAACAATTCTGTGTAGAAGATAGATCTTGAGGATGGACATGCCTGGTCCATAGCTGGCACTAAGTAAATGTAAGTGACCCGCCCAGGCAGCTGCTCTGGACTGCCCCAGGAGCCTTGGCTAGAGCCTGGACTGGATGTCTTGCCCTCTGCCACTGATGGGGTGGTGAGGAAGGCACAAGTCCATATGACACAGCAGGCATTCCCACAGAATAGGCACATGTCCAAGGCCCCATCCAGGGCCAAATCACATGAGGCCAGGTCACAGGAGGCCAAATGTTCCTGGCTGTCTTCCACCTATGATGTCCAAGTCTTCCTAACTGGCTCAGCCCGAGCTCCCAAAATTACCCATCAAACATCCAACATGAAGAACACCAGTGCCCAGCCAATGCGGGGAGGCAAACATGAGTGGTGGGAGACACTAACCCTCCCTGGAGAGTGAGTGGCTGATAGGCTCAGCATTCCTGAGGCTTTCATGAAAAACCTGAAGAAGTCCTAGGGTTCCTTGTCATCTCCCCATGCCCGATCCCAGTCCCCAGTTAGGCCTAAAAGAAGAGAAGCAGATACCCCATGTTAATGCATTTCAAGAACCCCCATCCTAGGTTCTTCCCCCAGAGGAGGGGAGTACTATAGGGGTGGAAAGGTCAGGTTCTGCAGCTACACTTCCCACTGATAACCACTAACCAAGTATGGCTACTTAATTGTAAATTTACTGACATGAAATAGAGTTAAAATTCACTTCTTCACTAGACACATTCCAAATGACCCATTGCCATGTGTGGCTACTAACTCTTTTTTTTGTTGTTTGTTTGGTGCGGGGGATCAAACATAGGGTTTTACGCATACTAGGCAAGCACCCTACCACTGAGCCACACTCCCAACCCACTGGTTACCGTATTGAACAAAAAAATATGAAAACATTTTGCATCATCACAAGAAGTTCTATTGCACACTACTCTAGTGTTAGACAACCCAGGGTTGAATCTGACACATCCAAACTGGCCAACTTGGGAACTGCACTTCCCTCGGTCCCAGTTTCCTCATCTCTAAGATGGTAATAAAGGTTAGCATCCCATTGAGCTCCTGTTGTGGAGAGCCAGTTAATTCTGATACAGCTTGTTGCCAGGCACGTGGGAAATGCTCAGTAAAGAGTAGCCTTCAATATTTTTATTCACAGAGCCTCTCATGATTCACAGCATTCTGGAATGTGAGAGCAGGCGGGACTTTTAGATACTTTCTTCTTCATTATATTGATGGGGACATGGAGTCTCAGCTGGGGAAGTAACTTGTACAGACGAATTTGGCCTATTGGGGGCAGGACCTGGATAGAGCGGCCTGACTCCTGGTTGGTGCCCACTGCCTCTGCCTCTGCTCCCTCTCCTTTGCAATAAGACCAGAACCCTGGAGATGGTGAAGCCCAGGGTCACTCCTCACCCCTGCTTGGCGAGTGGAGGAAGTAGCCACCCTTGACCGCTCAAGAGGCAATATGCTCTCTGTCCCTGGAGGTAAATTCATCTGTCCCACAGATGGCAGACATTGCGGGGCTCACTCTTCAGAGCTGTTGGGCCAGGTGCCTTCCCAGGTCCAACACCCTAAGCCCCAGCCCTGCCCTGAGGTTGCTGTGACCTGGGAAAATCCTCTGGACCCAGTTTCCTCCTGGGTAAATGAGGGGGGATGACCCACTCACACAGGAAAAGGCAAAGACAACAGGGGCTCAGGTTGCAGCAACCAGCCACTCCTTGGAGCCTGGCCAAGGGGAGGCACCTCCATTCATATTTGATATCCAGACTTGAGCTGGGCATGGTGGCACATGCTGTAATCCCAGTACTTGGGAGGCTGAGGCAGAAGTGCTATGAGTTCAAGTCCAGCCTGAGCTACATAGTCAGACATTGTCTCAAAAAAAAAAAAAAAAAAAAAGAAAAAAAATTCCAGACTTGACTGAACTACCAGTAGTAGTGAGAGGGTGTGAAAGGAATGGTCAGTGACAGGGGAAGAAAGGGTAGTTTGGGGTGGGGGACCTACCAGCTTACACCAGTAGACTCTCCCTCCCTATCAATTGCCAGCTGGGGCTGTGCTGGAGCACTGCCAAGGGTTGGCTGCCCATCATCTCATTTCAGGACCTGCCCCTGCCCACCCTTGCTGACCAAGAGCCAAGTGCTTTGGGGAGCGGGGTGCCTGCTGAGTGTGTAGACAGGCAGAACCTGGGTTTAGAAACCATCTGCCCAGAAGCCACACTTCACTGAGCCAAGCACCAGGGGTTGACATTTGTGGGTAGAGAGATGAGAAAAGAGACACTCATCAAGAAATGCCCCCAGGAGGTCACGGAAAGGCCTGGCAGGGATGGCTCCCCCAGAGGGGGCTCAGGAGCTGGACCTGAAAGACAAAGGAGGATTTTTTTTTTTTTTGTGGGTACCAGGGGTCGACCTCAGGACCTCGCGCGCCAGCAGGTGCCCATGCCGCTGAGCGATATCACTGGCCCCTTTTTTCCTATGTGGGATCCAGGAGTCAAACTCGGGCCCTCACGCTTGCCAGGCAGGCGCTTACGCCGCTGAGCCATCTCACCGGCCCAACAAAGGAGGATTTGAAGAGACAAAGGAATAGAGAAAGTCAGCAAGAGGATGGAACCATGCAAGCAGGTGGGGCAAAGGGGAAGGCACCTGTTCTGGCAGTAAAAAGGTCCCTTTGAGTGTAGCTCTGTGCCCACCCCAATAACTGCCCCTCCAGGACACCAGCCGGACTCCTACCCCATCACCAGAAGATGCATGGCTCCCTGCACAAATGCCTTAGGATAGCAACATCCAGGTTGGTGGGGAGATAGGAGGCCCAGGGCTGCAGCTGAAAGCCAGTGTGAGCAGAGGACAGAGCTAAATTATGAGTTCTAGTTTCAGACTCTGCCACTTGTTAGCTGTGTAACCTCAGACAAGGTACTTAACTATTCTGGGCCCCCGTGTCTTCATTTATTGGGACAATAACATGGACCTCCTTGAAGTGAGATTAAGAAATTATATATGAGGGTGCTGAGTGCATGGTCAGCACACAGTGAATACAGGGAAGCGGACAGCAGCTGTCACCAGCACCACTTCCTGGTGCTGACCACGAGGCTGGCTCCAGACCAAAGGAGGCAGAATGTGTCCCTTCTGGCTCCACCATAGCTTCTAGGTGACTTTGAGAAGTCACACTTGATCCCTGGCCCTCAGTTTCCCCATTTGTAGCATAGGGGTTAATTGCCTTCCCCATCAATACAAGCAGTGAGCAGCAAACCTACCTCAGATGCTGAATACTGGGAAGAATTATTTCTGTAGCATATGGACTCGGAAGCCTCCAGAACTGGACCTCAGACCTCAGGGGCCCTCTGTGGTCCCACCAGCCTCTAGCTGAGCCTCCTCAGCACAGGGCCAGGACTGGGCCAGGGGCATTGTCACAGTAGAGACCAAACTGTGGCTGGAGATGGGGAAGGGGGGGTCCTCTCACTCCTAGAGGCTCCTTTCCTTCCTTGGGCTTTGGGATAATAGGGGTCTGCAGGAGCCAGGACCTCACTAATCCCCTATTAAAGCTTGAAAGAGGCCAAAAAACCTCCAGAATAAACTCATTAATTTTTATGGGATAATAAATGGATCCCATTAAATTCTCATTCTCCCAATGCTGGGCCAGCTTAACCTCTGGAACCCAGGAAAGTGGGCCCCCTGCCTATGGTATCCCCCAGGCTTCCCTGTCCCCCCATGCTACCATGCCCCTCCACCAAGCTAAGAGTTGGTGTGCATAAGGTAGGGATCATGCCTGAACTCATCCCAGAAATTTGGGACCCCTCCCTCTACCCATCCCTGTTCCTGTCTCTGAGGCCAAGCTCTGGAAGGGGACACTGGCTCAGCTGCACCTCCTCAGCTCCTCAGTGGCTACCAGAGTGACAGGCAGCCCTGACTGCCCTTGCAGAGAAAGGGTGGGGATGGAGTGGAGGTGGCGCTGGCAGGTGGGAGCTCTGTCAGTCAGTAGATGAGCACTCCTCAACCCAGTGTGGCTTTACTTCACAGGTGAGGGGACAGGTCACATGCCAGTGAGGCAAAGATTTGGAGTTGGAATCCCTAGGCTGGAATCCCATGTCTTTCTGGCTGGCTGGTACAGAAAGACATGCAGAAGAAATAGCAGTGAGACGTAGTCCTGGGGTGGTACTGTATTGCCTGGGACAGCAGATCCAACAGGCAGGGGCACTGCATAGTGATTCCAGCTCCATGTTCTCTCTGAGCCTCAGTTTACCCATGCGTAAGATAGAGAGCATAACAAATACCTGGCTGAACGTAGATGCCTCCTATTGCTTTCCTTAAGCAGAATCTGGGCCCTCACCCCATCCCGATCCAGAACTGCCTAGGATGAGGCACAGAGGCCCTCATCTGTACCCTCACCCAGCTGGGCCCTGGGGAGAAGGAGGCAGGGTAGGCAGCCCTCCCTGGGAGACCCAGTCTGGGGTTGGGGGTGGGGCCTCCAATCCCAAGAGGGGCGACTGGGGTTGGGGGGAGGCGGGAGTGGGAGAGAATTCACCGGGGAGGCATCCTGAATGGCTCATTAGTGCCGATGAAAGCCTTTTTTCATTTCGTCTAAATACTTTAAACAGGGCTCCCTCCGATGTCTATTTGCATAGCTTAAGAGCTAATGCGGGGGGAGGGCCCAGGCAGTGGCGGGCCACACCAGGGCGGGGGGCTGCAGGGAAGCTCCTGGGCATCCTCCAGTGATGTGGGGGAGAAGGGGGGAGCACTAAATGGTGTTTCCCAGACCTTGCCCAGAGTGGCCCTGGAATATCTTTCTGAGTCCAGGCACCAGTGGACCAGGCAGGTGGGGATCATGAGAATCTATTTTGTGGGACACAGCTTTGTCCCACACAGGCATGCAGGGGATTGTGGTGGCTGCTTAGATAGTGCAGGATCATCCTTAGTTAACAGATGACATGCTCAGGGTCACAAACATGGTCACACAATAGGGAATTTGTCCCCCAGAGAGGTGAGACCTTACCTTGGGGACTAGCACCTCTCTATCCTACAGGCCTGCCTCCTGGTTGCCCTGACAGGGACTGCCCTCAGGTGGTCTCTGCCCCAGCCCCCAGGACACTGCTGTTTAGAGCATTCAGAGGAGGTGACTGGCCCAGACTCCTGTGATTTTAAGTGGCAGAGCTGACACTTGAATCCAGGTCTGTGTGACTCTGTGCCCTGGGCCTGTAGAGCAGTGCTGGAACTCTAGTTTGGGTCCCAAGTTCAGATGTGGTTAGGCATGGAGTGGGGGCTCCCCAAGTCTCAGCCAAAACATTTCCTGAGGGTCTGGTTCAGCCCAGCCTCAGCCCAAGTCCACAGGTCAGGAGCTCTGGTGCCAGCTCCACTTCTAACCTGTGGAGACCTTAGATGAGCCCATTCTCGCTTTGCACCAGTTTCCTCAACTGGCTGGGGTGTTCACTGCTGGCCAGCTACAGTCTCATCTTGCAGTGAGGCAGGCTGGCCTGGAAAGACTGGGGGCTTTGCAGCTAGATGGACATAGGCTGAACTCTACTCCAGCACTGCAAGACTTTGAGCATGTCCTCTTCTTACCTCTTTTCCAGGCCCAGGTCCTTCGTAAAGCAGGAAGATTTCTATCTCACAGAGTTGCAGTGTCAATTAAATAATATGAGGTCTGGGAAGGACCTGACACAGCAGGTGCCCGGTGAGACTGGGTATCTGGCCCCTGGCACCTCCTTCTGTTGGTTCCTGTATCACACTCTGCCCATTTGTCAGCCCCTGATCTCCAACTCAGTCAGCCAGGCAGAAAGCAGTCCCTGCCCTCTCAGCTATGGCCCTGGGAACCTAAGGGCCATGTATGTCACAGAGGTTCAGGCCTTTGACAGTCAACCAGGATGTCTGGTGATGCCCTCCCCCCAAAATGGTTTATCTCCCAGAGATTATCTTACCCTCTTTGACAGTGGGTGGCACTGTCCGGAACCAAGTGGCAGCTGATTTTGGAATCAATTTGCTAGTTTGATATGCTATCTCAATCCCATTTAACCAAGTGCTCAGTCCCCCTAGATAACACAATCAGTGCAATCGACAGTGACGGGAGGTACCCATTAGCTCTGCTCCATTGCCCAGCACCCACCTGGCTGCTAGCAGGAGAGTGTGCCCGCTCGTTCTGGTCACTTCCCAAGTCAAAGGATCTCTGTGCACTTCCCCTCCCTATGAAGAGCTCCAAGGGTACCCACCCTGGGAGCTGTGGGCCATATCCCTTGTTGGACAGTCCTGGAAAGGGACCCACAAGCCATGTACAGCTCCAGGGTCTCCAGTCTATGTGATAAGAAAGGCTCTTCTTCCTGTGTCATGCTTAAGTCAGTCTCAGCTCACCTGGCAGTCTGGATGACATCTGGGGGTAGGCAAAGAGAGTACTCCTGTCCTGGCACGTCACAGGTACTGCCTGGATCCTCCATCACTGATTCATATGAAAGACACTGGGCAGTCTCAGACCATCTGCTCTGGGGGGTATGAGCCTGGCCAGGCATCTAGTTTGGACACTGATATCAGAGCCTGGCACAGAATGTCAGGGCACAGATGGGCTACTTTAGTGAGCATCTCAGGAGATAGCAACTAGTCCTGGTTTCTCAAGGCTTTGTGTTGCCCAGGCCTCTCTGATCCAGGGGAATGGAGAGTACTCCAACCTGTACCCACCTCCCCCACCCCAATTTCCTCCCTCCTCCCATTTGTCTGACACATCATAGCTGCTCTGGTCTCCTGAACAGAATGTAGGCCATCTGGCACTTCCTCATGCCTGCCAATCCATGGGGTGGGTGTGAGCCTGTGGAATGACAGCCCCACCACCAGACGTGCGGAAAAACCGACCTTCTCCTTGCAAACTGTGTTATCCCGCCCTGGCTGTACTTCCTTTCAAGTCCTTATGCAGCCATTTTGAGGACTGTAGGAATCAGGAATATTCTCCCAGCCTTCTCAGAGTTGCTAAAATTCTGGATGAACTGAATCTGGAGCTAGCATCCATTGACCTTATCCTGGCAGGTTAAGGAGTTAGGGAATGTAGTGGGCCACTAGCAGAATATGTATTATCTCTCCAGTTATGTGGTTGAATAAGTCAACATAATCAATAGTAGAGCAATCTGTACCTCTGACCAAAGACAGCAAATAAGCTTCTTCTTAGGCTAACTGATTGGTCGTGGCTACCTGGATAACCATGTTGAGAAGGACTCTGAAGTCCCATGTGGCTTCAGGAAGAAACAACCAAAACTGATCAGCAATGTCTACCATGAAGAGGGGGCAGGTAGCATGCCAGATTTCCATTCCATCCCTGTTTCTAGTCCTAGAAGGACCCTGACTAGTGTCATAAGAAAGATAAAAGGGAATTCAAGGGGACAGTGAATGGAGAAGGGAAGTAGCATTATCTTGGTCAGTCATAAAAAAAAGAAGTCCCATATTACAGATGAGAAAACTAAGGCTTGGGGAATTTGTGCTACTTGCTGAAGAATATAGAGTGATGGATCTGGGAGCTGAAGCCCCATCTGCCCAGCTCCAGAGCTTGGCTCTCACCACTTTACTCATGTTACTGTTCTGGAAGGACCATAAAATCAGGAAAGAGGAAAAAAAAATGACTTTCTGTGAAGAGAAATAAGATCTCATAGCTGGGTGTGGTGGTGCACACCTGTAATCCCAGCACACAGGTTGAGGCAGGAGGATCACCACAAGTTCGAGGCCAGCCTGGGCTACATAGTGAGTTCAAGTCCAGCCTGGACTATATAGCAAGACCTTGTCTCAAAAAACAAAAAAAGAAAGAAAGAAAAAGAGCAATGGGATCTCATGAGATCCTAACAAAGAAGTTATACATCCATGAGGAAATCTAAAATAAAAGCTCAGCTGGGTGTGGTGGCCTTTGCCTAGTAATGAATTCTAATTTAATTAATGTATTTTGATTTGTCATTGTTGTTGAGGTACTGGGGATTGAACCCAGGGCCTTCCCACTGAGTTACATCCCTGGCCCTTTTAAGAAATTTTAAAAAATAAAAAATTTTTTAGGGGGCGGGATAGGGTCTTGCTAAATTGCCCAGCTGGGCTCTAATTTGCAATCTTCTTGCCTCAGCCTGTCAGAATGCCTAGATTACAGGCACAAGATTGGAATTACTAAAGGCTGGTAGGAAAGTTCATCTTTGCTTTTTAGAAATCCAGAAGGAAACTGGGTATGATGGTGCAGGACTGTAATCCCAGCACTCAGGAGGCTGAGGCTGGAGGATCTCAAGTTTGAGGCCAACCTGGGCTACACAGCAAATTCAAACCCAGCCTGGACTACATAGCAAAATACTGTCTCTAAATAAAAAATAAATTTAAAAAGTAGGGGGGGTGGGGGTATAACTCTGTGCAAAAGTCCTGAATTCCACGCACAGTGCCATTAAAAAAAAAGATAGTTTAAATATGTAAAGTAGTTCCTAAGACTAATGACTAACAATTGCACTGAGAAGAAGAAATAAATTTGAATTCTGCCCATAATATCAGGCAGAAAAATCATTGTTGTGGATGATAGCAGCTACATCTAGCTTTCTTTTCTTTTTTTTAATGGTGAGACAGGGTCTCGCTAAATCACTAACTTGTTCCGGCTGGACTCTTCCTACCTCTGCTTCCCAGAGTGCTGGAATTACAGGCATGTGCTACTGCATCTGGCAGATAGCTGTCTTATCGAGGTTGTCATTTCCAGTCTTCAGCTGGTCATGTGACTTTGAGCAAGTCATTTCCTTTTTCTGGCCTATCTCCTCATTAGTAAAATAAGCCCCTTGGCTGCATTGAGGATGGCAAATATTTGTCATGTCATGGCTGCCTGGAGTGTTTTGTTGAAGATTCTGAAACTGAATCTGAGAACAGCAGGAAATAGTGCAGTGATCGATTAATAATGTCTGTCTCTGGTGCTGGAGGAGAAAGTATAGCTCATGTGCCATCCTTGAAGTATGTGATATCATCTCAATTTCAGCTCTAAAATTTTATAGCTCCATGATTCTCAACAATGAGCTCACTCCCCAAGGCTCTCTTTCAAAACGTAGATAGATCTCCTACTGCCTTTGCTGGGCAGGATGCTGCTCACTATGGCATAGCAGAAGAACATCTGACTCTCCATTGTTATTTCAGGACTCTCCTCAGAAGTCCCAACCATGGGGGAAGGACAAGCCACAGGCATCAAGGAGACAGATGGGGAGCTGACAGCGGCCCCCACACCTGAGCAGCCAGAGCGAGGTGTCCACTTCGTCACAACAGCCCCCACCCTGAAGCTGCTCAACCACCATCCACTGCTGGAGGAATTCCTTCAAGAGGGGCTGGAGACAGGCGAGGAGGAGCTGAGACCAGCACTGCCCTTTCAACCTGACCCGCCTACACCCTTCACCCCAAGTCCCCTCCCCCGCCTGGTCAACCAGGACAGCCGCCCCGTCTTCACCAGCCCCACTCCTGCCATGGCCACAGCACCCACACAGTCCCAGTCCAGGGAGGGACGTTGGAGCCTAGAGTCAGAGCTCCCTGTGTTTCGTATCACAGCCCCCCTACCTCCAGGGCCCAGCCTTGCAGTGCCCACCCTATACCCAGGGGAGAAACCTAGTACTACACCCCCCAGCAGAGCCTGGACTCCAACCCAAGAGGGTCCTGGAGATATGGGCAGGGCATGGGCTCCAGAGGCCATGTCCCAGACCACAGGGCTCGGGATTGAGGGCACCATCGCCACCTCCACAGCTTCCGGAGATGACGAGGAGACCACCACCACCACCACCATCATTACCACTACCATCACCACAGTTCAGCCACCAGGTCAGCTACCTGATGGCTTGAGGATCTGGAAGTGGGGACAGTGGGAGCTGCGGGGTCCCTACATACCTCTGTCTCTGACACTGTGCCAACCTGCCCTCCTTTGGCACCAAGAAAAGCCTTTAGGAGACATGTGGTTTGGAACTAGATAGGCCTGGGCTCAAATCCGGATTCTCCTAAATATAACACAACCCTAGGAATTTTATTTAACCTCTCTGAGCCTACCCTGAGCCTCAACTTTAAAGTGGTGAAAAGAAAGCCCATCTTTCTGAGCCATTCTGAGAACTGAGATATCTAAGATTGCACATAGTAGGTTCTCAGTAAAAGATACCCCTTCTTTCAACATCTCCAAAGGTGGGCTTCACCACACACATGCACATGCATGCACACACAGTTCAACCTTAGCTGGTCTTACTTCACCAGAGCTGGGCTTAGCCTTGTGTTTCCTCCTGCCTCCCAGGCCCTTGTAGTTGGAATTTCTCTGGCCCAGAGGGCTTTCTGGACTCCCCCCAAGCCTACAGCTCACCCTCTGACGTCGGCCTGGACTGTTTCTACTACATCTCTGTCTACCCTGGGTACGGTGTGGAGATCAAGGTGAGTGACTTGGATCGGGCATACCAGCTGGGGCTGGTATGTTATCTTTTCCCAGAAAGGCACCGGCTATAGAAGAGATATCTAAGGGCATCAGTTGAGTGAGCAGCACCTAGGACCAGGGCTGGGAGACGGGCCTAAAATATGCTTGGATTCTGCCCTCTGCACTGGGGAGTGGAGAGGGCTACTATTCCTGCCCAGCAATGCCCTGAGAAGGCTGCAGGAGGAGAAGCTGTGCCCACCCTCTGTCCCCATGGGATTGATTAGGGGCTCAGGAGAGCCTGAGGAGGGGGCTCTCACTTTGGCTGGGCAGGAGGCTGGGTAAATCACCTGAGTCCCCAGTGTGAACTCTGTCTGAGTGGAAAAACCAGGGCTACCCGGTTGGGCCTAATAGAGCCATAGAGTCTCATTCCTCCATTATTCACTCATCCATTCCTTCAGCAAGTCCTCCCTGAGCATCTCTTCTGGGCCAAGCTCTGTGTTGGCCACATTGTCAGAGAGATGGCTAGCTTGTAGGTGAGCCAGATCTGCCCGCAGCCTCCTGGACCATCTTATTCCTCCCTCAGGAGTAAGGCTCTCTCTTGGAAGCCCCAGGCCTGTGCCTAAGGTTCTCACAGGTGTCTCACAGTCTTCTCAACCTTCACCAACCCAAATCTTTCTTTTGTTTCCCCAAACCTGCTTGTCATTCCACTCTGTCCAGGTCAGAAACTTGGAACAGAGCTACTACTTCTCTTCCTCTATCCCCCCAACCACCATGAGATCCAGTCCCCAATCATCCTTCCCCAGTGATGCAGTGGCCACCTCATTGGTCATCCACCCACATGTGCTCCCTACTATCCCTCTTCACCCACATTAGAGTCACTCTTCCCAGATGAAATCACTCCTGCCCCCCATACTTCCCCAGGGGCTCTGAGTCAGGGCCATTCCTCTGGGCATATCTCTTGTCATTTCTTCCCTTGCTGTCTACTCTCCCTGTGTTAGTCAGCTTTTTGTCCCTGTGACCAAATACCTTAGGAAAACAACTTAAAGGTGGAAAGATTTATTTTGGCTCATGATCTCAGAGGTTTCAGTTCATGGTTAACTGGCTCTATTACTTTTAGGCCTGTGGTAAGGCAGAAACATAACGGCAGAGGGCATGGCGAAGGAAAGCCGCTCATCTCATGTCAGCCAGGAAGCAGAGAGAGAGGGAAAGAACCAAAGAGAAAATATAGTTCCCAAGGTATACCCTCATGATCCACTCCCTTCAACTAGGCCCCAGCTCATGTTTCCATCACCTCCCAATAATATCATCAAATTATGAATCCATCAATAATGAATCCACTGATGAAGGTAGAGTCCTTATGATCCAATCACTTCTCTAGACCCCATCTCTGAACATTGCTACACTGGGGATCAAACCCTCAATAGATTAGTCTTTGGGAGATACTTAATATTTAAACCATAACATCCCCTTTGCACTGAACAGCTTCCAGCTAACTGAATGGGCCGAACCTTCTTTCCCTCCAAGTCTCAATTACACATGCTGGTCCCTCTGCCTGGAAGAGTCATCTTAACACTGCCTCCTTTAAGACTCAACCCCAGCATTACTCTCTCTGGTCATTCTCTCCCGATCCTTAAAGCCTGGGCCATCACCCTCCATCTTGGCCATCATGGATCCATCTTTAGCTGTCCACCTCCCCAGTCAGACTGCGAGCTCCTTGAGGGGAGCTTTGCAATACAGGGTCCAAGATGGGTGTGGAGGAAGGAAGGCAGAAGAGAACATTTGACCTGGGTCCTGGAGACTGATATTGGTAGAGAAGGGAGCAGCTGAAAGACTTCAGACTGGGACAGAGGAGCTGCAGGGAGGAGCAGAGCAGGAGTCTGAGAAGTAGGGCAGCACTGCCCACCCCCCACCTCCCACCCCACTTCCCACCCATCACCACTCCCTGGATCAGGGCCTGAAGCCAGTGGCATGACCTGGGGCAGTGCCTCCAGCCATCCACCCTTCATGGGAATCAGGCCCAGGTGTGAGCCAGGCTCTGGAAGGGGGCCTCTCCTACCCCTGCTGGGCTCCTTCCTTTTTTTTTTTTTTTTTTGTGGGTACTGGGGGGGTCGACCTCAGGACCTCGCGCACCAGCAGGCGCCTGTGCCGCTGAGTGATATCACCGGCCCCTTTTTCGTATGTGGGTTCCGGGAGTTAAACTCGGGCCCTCGCGCTTGCCAGGCAGGCGCTTAAGCCGCTGAGCCATCTCACGGCCATCTCACCTTCCTTCTTTTTGCAACTGTTTGCTGTGACTCTGCAAGCCCCAGGCCCCTCACTCTGGGCTGACTGGAAGGGCAATTAGAAACAGCAACCCCCCTCTCAAGCCATTAGCACTCAGTGCCGCTTAATTAAGGTAATTAATGTAAAATCATCACCTAATGAGAGGTGGCACCGGCTGTGGCTCACAGGGTAGAAGGCGCCAGCTGCAGGTGTAGGGAAGGGGGTAGGAGGGGGCAGATGCCAGGCTGGGTGCCCCCCTGCAGGCCTGGGCTGGCTCACTTGCCCACCAAGCATACCACTTTCGGTAAAGTCCACTGGGCCTTGCTGGGGCCAGCCCTGATACCGCCCACCAAGGTAGTCCCAGATAATGGGGCAAGATGCTGTGCTGGCTCTGTCTGCCCCTGCCCTGGCCCAGCCCATGCCCCACTCTGGATGCCCAACCCTTTACACAGCCCTAGGTCTGCTGTCTGGTGCTGCTACATTTGTTTTTCCATCAGAATGCAAAAAACCGTTACCAGGCAACCTTGAGGTGAAGACTTGTCACAGGCCTGGATTGCAGTCAGGAAACAAGGCACAGGCTGGCCCCACCTTCCAACTTGCCACCATGGAGGCCGAAACCTCTAATCTCCAATCGCCTAAGATAGAGCCTGAAGCCATGGGGGACATGGGGTTGCCAAAGCTGGGTCAGCACCTGACTTAGAGAGGAGCAAGAGATATAACAGGCAGGACTGAACAGGATTTAAGATTCTTCCAGGGGCAGTTCTGACAACCCCACCCAACTCAGTCCTCCTGGCCACACTACACCAGCCACCCAGGACCTGAAGCAGAACTGACACTGCAGACCTACTCAATAGTGGAAAAAACAGGACCAGGCAAGGAAAGAGAATTGCCTAAGCTCACTGTTTTGTTTTGTTTTGGTCTGGTTTGGTTTGGTTTGGTTTGGTTTGGTTGAGATAGGGTCTCTATGTAGTTCAGGGTGGTCTCGAACTCACTATGTAGCCCAGGCTGGCCTTGAGCTCATAGCGATCTTTCTGCCTCAGCCTCCTGAATGCTGGGATTACAGGAGTGTGCCATCACACCTGGCTTCACTCAGCTCATTTTAAAAAATTTTTAAATATTTTTTGGTACAGGGAATCGAACTCAGGACTTTGCGCTTGCCAGGCAGGCGCTGTGCCACTGAGCTATATCCCTGGCCCTAGCTCATTATTAAATAAGAGCTTTTGATGCATGGATTTGTTTCACAAATGTAAGCTGAGCACTTATGCCAGGCTCTGTACTGGGCACAGGGGACATAGATCTTCATGACCACAGGATGTTCAGTGCTGGTGGGGATAGGGACCACAGGGGCTGTGGGAATTCGGGAGTAGGGCACCCCACCAGCCTGAGAGTCAGAGATTTCTCTGAGGCCTATAGGCCATGAAACCAGCTGCCAAGCCTGGGCTGCGGAGGAGCAGGGTGTCTGGCCTGGGCCTTAGAGGCTGCCTGGTTGTTTTGGAGAAGTGAATTTTTTGTATAGGGGTGGAGGATGAGGGTAACAGATTAGGTTGACACTCTTGCCAGACACCTGGCATTGGAGCAGCATCCTCCTGCCCAGGCTGGCAGCTGAACCAGGCCATTCCGAAGGCAGGACAGGTGAGCTGAAAGGCCTAGAGTGCTGCCTGCAACTCCTCAGGCTTGGGGAGAAGGGCCAGCCATGGCTTCTACCATGAGTAAACTTCAGCTCTTCTCCCTGAGTTCCCCAGAATAGAATCATTGGAGCAGGTAGGGGATAGAGTCAGAGAAAAGAGGACTGTCCACGCCATTGAGCAGGTCAGCCAAATGCCAGGCTGAGCCTCTGTCACATGACTGCAGCCACTGCCTAAAGATTGAGGTCCTTGGGGGAACCTTCTCAATTTCTTTCACTGAGGAGCAGCTTCAGGGCTATCAGAATCCCTAAAAGCCCAGCTCTGCCTATCTTGGACCACTACCCTCCAGAAGCTGCTCCCTCCCCTGCCTTCTACCTCCTTTCATGGTGCTGCAGCTATTGGTACCCTCTCAGGCTGAGGGTTCAAGGCAGCAGAAGGGAGGAGGCCAGGTCAGGCCCTCCATGGCTCAAGGAGGTAGGATTGCTTCGGCTGGGGGTCAGGCATTGGGCTAGAGTCATTTTCAAAAGGTCCAAAGAAGACCCTTCAGGATAGTTGAATATGAGCCCCATGGTCCACATGGGTCCCATCCCCTCTCCAGGCAGTCAGCTCCCCGTGAGAGCTCCAGGCCTTTCTGGGCCTGGTGCCTGCCTTTCTGCACTTGGCATTCCAAGAGTCTTCCCACTGCCAGCCTCCATCTTGGCTTGGCTGCTCTCTGCACCATCTGGAGCCTGGGCACAGCTGCCCACAGTCCCTGCCCTCATGCCCAGGTGGTCCCTTTGGCACACAGCTCTCTCAGGCCAGGCCAGCTGTCAGTTTGATAGCCAGAACACCCTGCCTGTCTAAACCAAGTCAGGACGAGGCCTCACAGCCTGATGTGAGTGGGGTTGGGGGGATGTTAGGGGGTTGGGTTGAATTTCTGGACAACTTCCTATTCAAGCTCTAGGAAAGCCCAACCAAAGTGGTGATAGATGCTAGAAGGTCTGGGCCCATGGGCTTAGACCCCTGTTTCATCCCTAAAACAGACCTTATGTGCAAGGTATTATGAACAAGTGCCTGTTCCTAAAGGTACAGGGGCTGCCATGTTAGAACTCAGTTCCGGTCCTGGCTCTGTCTGCAGCAGCCTCTCAGCGACTGAGATAAGCCCCGGCCTTCTCTAGGCCTCAGTTTCCCTCTCTGTAAAAGACGATTAAACCGAATACTGTTTGTGGCCCCTCCCATCCAGTCTCTCAGAGTGTGGTTCCTTCTCTGAGCTCAGGGAGCTCTTTATAAGCTCCACTGCACAGTGGACCCTCGGGTCCTTGGTCCTGCTTCCTGGCAGCTGCTAAGCCTGGGCCTCTGCCACAGTATACACATGGGGGTGGTGATAGAGGCAAGCAGAGCTGTGGCCAGCATCCGTGGGTGGCATTCGGGTGCTGGGTGGGTGTGACACATGGAGACACCCTTGAGTTCCTCTGTGCAGAGTTGTACTAATTCAAATTCGTGCACCATCCTGCCTGCCGGTCATATCATCGGGACCTGTACTGGAGGCCTGACTGGCAGCTTCCATGGGACTGACAGGTGAGGCAAGGCTGATGACCTGGGGGTTGGCAGGAGACAACCGGAATCCTCCCCTCTTCCCATCCAGAAGGGGCCAGTCCCCTCAAAGCAGCTGTGTTTTCTCCTTGAACTGCCCCCCTGGTGCGCTGGGAACAAGGCAGTGTTGGGCAGCAGAGGGTCCTATGGGAATTGTCTCCAGCTCTCTCTGCTTCTGCCTTCCCCCTGCCTGGCCCCCAGAGCTCCTCCCGTCACTGGAAGGGCTAGGGGAAGACAGCCCTCATGAACAGAGCTGACATTTCAATCTGTCTCCCAGGTTCTTCAGATGCCTACAAATTGCATCAAGTCTTCATCTTCCTCCCTGTCCAACACCCAGCCCTGTCTGGCCCCTGTCATCCTGGCCCTCAAACAAATGACAAATTACATTCCAGCCACTGCAACAGGCCCACAAGTGGGTGCTTTAAACCCAGGGGGCCAGGGCTGCACAGGCAGCCTCCAGCTGAGAACAGGGAGCTACTCCATTCTTCACCTTCATCCTAAACCTTACCACCATGCTGGGCTGGGAGGCAGGCCAACTCCCATGCCTTCCCCGGACCAGAAGGGACCAGAGGTGTCAACTCTCGGTTTACAAGCTGCTAGGGGAGAGGATGACTGGTGGAACCCAAATCCCAACATCCTGAAAAAACCAAGTCAAGCCAGGCCAACACTTGCCTACCTGTAAACATGGGGGCCTGGAGACTGGGAATGAAGATATCTAGAAATCTGTTTCGGCAGATAATGCCCCCTCGAAACTGGTTCTTAATAGAGCAGCAAAACTGCTTTTTAATAGCTATATGACATTCTGCAAGTTCCTTAGCCTCTCAGTGCTTCTGTTTATTTATGAGGATTTTACCACCTACCTCACAGAAAAGGCTGACATATTTTAGGTGCCCTGTAAACTGTTATTGCTGCTGCTGCCCTCTGATCACAACAAAGCAGTAAGATCAGGAGTAGGAAGCTAGAAGTCAAACTGGAAGTATAGGAGAAACTGGGAAGAAAATATTAACTTAATTTCTACTTCTCTGCCTTTGCTCTAGAGGTAATTTCCCTCCAGTGAATGTCCTCCCTTCCTCCTCCTCCCAGCCCTCCCCTCTTCAAGGCCTCTGAGACCCACCTGGTCCATGTGCTCCCTGAGCTTCCAAGCCCTCTGCTCTCCCCTCGAGGATTCCTGCTGCATGCATTCAATGCCACTTAAGGCAGAATTATATGCTGCCTGGCATCTCTCGATAATTACAGATTCCACGTGTGTGAGTCTTGTTTTCCCAATTCTAGAATCACAGAATCTCCACGTTTGAAGGGACCTCATCCAGCCTCCGCCTGCTGCAGGATTCCCCAAGGAATGTCCCCAGCAGATGGTCAAGCAGCCTCCACCTAAATGTGCCTGGACCGAGCTCCTCCCTGAGAGGAGGTGCTTCTGCCCCTAGCACCCCACCTTAAAACTTCTCTTCAGCCCCCAGAACCTACCAGGTCTTTCCTCCCAAACAGGGGTGGGACCTCCCCACCAAGCCGCCCCATCTGGAGTCTATTCCCAAGAGGGGCCCTGAGTCTGGCAGCACCAATCTTGGCTCTGGCTGGGCTCAGCATCCTGTTATTCTTTTTTTTGTTGTTTTTTTTTTTGTGGGTACCAGGGGTCGACCTCAGGACCTCGCACGCCAGCAGGCGCCCGTGCCGCTGAGTGATATCACCGGCCCTTTTTTCGTATGTGGGTTCCGGGAGTCGAACTAGGGCCCTCGCACTTGCCAGGCAGGCGCTTACGCCGCTGAGCCATCTCACCGGCCCCTCCTGTTATTCTTAGCTTGTAGGGACCTGGTGAGGAGTATGTCTCCAGAAACCCACATTGCCCGGGTCTGGTGGCACATGCCTGTAATCCCAGCACTTGGGAGGCTGAGGCAAGAGGATCGCTGTGAGTTCGAGGCCAGTCTGAGCTACACACTGAGTTCAAGGCCAGCCTGAGTTTCATGGCAAGAACCTGTCTCAAAAAAAAAAAAAGAAGCCCACATATTCACTTTCTTCAGACATCTTTACTGAGACTGACCAGTACAGAGGGTGCTCTGACTCAAAATGCCACCCAGGTTTTAATAAGAGAATAGATGGGAGAGCCTGAAGGGGAAGGACTAACTGGCCTGGACTGGGCTGCAGAGGATGGTGGTCCTGAGATCTGAAAGGATGTCCATTTTCACCAGGACGGGTAAAGGGAAGGCTTCCTGGACAGTGTTCAGAAGGGTAGGAAAAAGGTTGGCAAAGCCACTGGAGCCAACTGTGAGCTGGGAAGTTGGGACCTTGTCCTCTGGACAACCTGAAGCCACCAGAAGGGTAGAAAGAGAAGGGAGAGAGACATGATCTGAGCCAAGGCAACCAGGCCAGGAGATAAGTTGAAAAAGGGAGAGGTGGGCCATGGATAGAAGGTCATTGCAGGTGAGGAACAATGGACAAGAAGTGATCAGAGCCAAGAATGCAACAAAGGGATAAGGAGGAAGAACCACTTGCAACAAATGAAAGATTGGGAAGGATTTCATGACTCGCTGGATGCCTAGGTTGTTAACACTTAAAACCTCTGCCTCAAAGCAATATGGTAGGGACCCTAGACCAGGGAGACCAGTGCTTTTGGACTGCACAGGTATCTTATTAAAATCCTGAATATGACTTAGTAGGCGTGAAATGTGGTCTGAGATTCTGCATTTCTTTTTTTTTTTTTTTTTTTTGTGGGTACCAGGGGTCAACCTCAGGACCTCGTGTGCCAGCAGGCGCCCGTGCCGCTGAGCGATATCACCAGCCCTTTTTTCGTATGTGGGTTCCGGGAGTCAAACTCAGGCCCTTGTGCTTGCCAGGCAGGCGCTTACGCCGCTGAGCCATCTCACTTGCCCTGATTCTGCATTTCTTTTCTTTCTTTTTTTTTTTTTTTTTCTTTTTTTCTTTTTCTGTAGTACTGAGGATCCATCTCAGGGCCTCATGCACGTTAAGCAAGTGCTCTGCTCCTGAACTCAGCCCCAGCCCTGAGATTCTGCATTTCTTACAAGTTCTGAGGTGATGCTGATGTTGCTGGTCCAGGAGCCAGATTTAGAGTAGCAAAGATCTACACAAGGCCATTTTATAAAACGAAGAAACGGAAGCTCAAATAATTCGATTACTTGTTCAGGAACACATGGCTAGGATGAGCTCCCGGATCTCTAGGTTCCCAGTCTAATGCTCCTACCAAGCTACAGTGTCAGTTCCTCTCTGGGTAGTGTCTGTCATTGTCCAGTCCTTGTTTGATGGAATGGAGGCATGGTGCCCAGAAGGATGCTTCAGGCATTGAGGGCCTGAAAAACAGGTTGGTGGCTGAGGGACCTATGGCAGCCAGAAGAAAGAATTGGATCAAGAAACCCAGAACAGAGAGGAAATAGAACCAATGGCTAACTCGTGGAGTGAATGGCTATAAAGCCCAGCTGAGCTGCCAGTGGGACAGGCAGGCATGGCCTGGAGGCCCAGGCAAGGAAATTGGACTAGTACTACAGGCTTCATGGACTCAACAGAGAAACATTAGGGGATCTAAAAAAGGAAGCACCGTGATGAGAAACAGGTCTGGGACTATTAACTGGCTGCAGTTCAGAAAATATTGATGGGGAAGGAGGAGTGGGTTAAGCCCTCTAGGCAGGGAAGCTGACCAGGAGGCTGCTACAGTGATCTAGGTGATTTAAGGTCTGCTTGAAAGACTGAATGACTGATTGGATGTAAGCTATGAGGGAAGAGGCAAGATGCCAGTTTCTGACTTGGGTACCCAGACTGTTAGGAGATCATTCCCTGAGATGAGAACCAGGGGAGCTGCTGGTTGGGGGAAGAAAGTGGCTCAGCATGAGGCAAACTGGGTGTGAGGAGATCGTGAGGCATCCAATAGGGATGTCCAGGGGAAAATGGGTATAGAGGTGTGATGCTTAGGACCTCACATTGCTGGCCAGGCCCTCAGACACTATCTAGCCTAACATATGTAACCCATCCCTACTTTACAGATGAGAAAACTGAACTGCAGTGGGGACAGGGATGAGGGGACAACAGGAAGCAGCTAGTATATTTGAAATGCTTGGGATACAGAGATGTGCTTACAAATCACAGTTCTCTGTGTGACCTTGAGCAGTTTACTTAATACTTCTGAGCTTCAGGTTCCATCCTGCATTAATGAGAAGGTAGGATGAGCTTCTCCTGCAGGAGATGCCTAACTCGGGGTCCAGGGGCTCTGATACCCAAGGAGCACTGAGGATTGGGCATGTGGAGCCTGTAGAAGCCAGAGGGCATCAGGGCTCAGACAGCAGGAAGTCTGAGTGCTCTGCTTTGTTTTAATCCACCTCCAGGTCCAGAACATCAGCCTTCGGGAGGGAGAGACAGTAACTGTGGAGGGCCTTGGGGGACCTGACCCATTGCCGCTGGCCAACCAGTCTTTCCTTCTCCGGGGCCAAGTCATCCGCAGCCCCACACACCAAGCAGCCCTGAGGTTCCAGAGCCTCCCACCACCTGCTGGGCCTGGCACCTTCCATTTCCACTACCAAGGTAAGGCCTGGGCAGATGACAGAGGAACCAGCACTGACTGGCTGCCCTCCTGGGGGGTCTCTTGTGTTATAACCGGTGGGCTGGGGCAGGAGATGGGGGCAGGGCAGATAGTACAGAAGAGGTGCCTAGTGAATATCTATGTGCATGGAGCTGAGTATCACTCACTGGACACCTCCAGGACCTTCCCATCTCCACCCACCGCCCTGCAGAGCAGATCTTGGCTCTGGATTAGGTTCCTACCCCTCTAGGTGTGCTCATTGTCACACATTCACTCCGTAAAGTTTTCTAAACAACTGCTGTTTGCCACACTTATGCTGGGCCTGTCAATCTCATGATGTACCCATCAAAATCCTTGCCCTTAAGGAGTTTGGAATCTCAGGAGGAGACACTTAAACAGGGAATAACAATAGAGGCTTCTCTCCAAAGGCAAGGGGGTCAAGGCCAAAGGGGCTTGACATGACCATCTGGAGGTGTTTAGCTGCCAGCCTGCCTTCCTCACCTACCTAGGACCTGGTCCATGCTCTAGTCAGCTCAGAACACCTGTGGAAAGAGGAGTGTGGCATAATGAAGTGGCAAATCACAGATTCAGGAGATGGGCAGATCTGTGTTGGAATCTCCTCACAAGCTGTTGACTCTGAATAGGTCATTTGACCCCCCTGATTCTCCTTTTCCTGCTTGAAGATGAGACCAAAGTATTTACCACAAAATCATGGTTAGGATTAAATAAAATGCTGTGTGTCAAGTGCTTAACAAATGTCTCATTAAAGAAACTAGTCTTGCCTGCCTGGCAAGCACAAGGTCCTGAGTTTGATTCCTGGTACCAAAAAAAAAAAAAGAAACTAGTCTTGGCTAGGCATGGGGTGCACGCCTGTGACCCCAGCACTCAGGAGGCTGAGGCAGGAGGATTGCTATGAGTTCAAGGCCAGCCTAAGCTACATAGTGAGTTCAAACCAGCCTAAACTACACAGCAAGACCCTGTCTCAAAAAACAAACAAACAAAAAAAAAAAACAAAACAAAAAAAAAAAAGAGAAAAAGGAAAAAAAAAAGAAACTAGTGTTAATATGGCTTGCAGGGGCCGGTGAGATGGCTCAGCGGCGTAAGCGTCTGCCTTGCAAGCGCGAGGGCCCGAGTTTGACTCCCGGATCCCACATACGAAAAAGGGGCCGGTGATATCGCTCAGCGGCACGGGTGCCTGTTGGCGCACGAGGTCCTGAGGTTGACCCCCCGGTACCCACAAAAAAATATATATATATATGGCTTGCAGAATGGGGAAGGGAGGAAAGGGGGTTCAGGATTTTCCTGCTCCCCCATTGGTGTCCTTCCTGCCCACCCTCTTCCCTGGGCACATTGTCAGCTTGATCTTTTGCACACTTTAATCAGTTCAGAACTGAGAGCACTAACAGGGAAATAATTGCTGTGAGCAATCATGGGATTGTCTTGCATGTCAGGGACCACTTCTGTAGCCCTGCAGGGGGGAAACAACCTGCAAGCAGGCAAGCACTCAAGCTGGTATGCTCTGAACCGCACCTAAGGAGCACTTCTTGACCCAGTCTGGCTTCTCCACCCAAACTGAGGAAGAAGTCCTGGCATGGCAGCAGGGAGCCTGGTGGTGGACAGGGATTGTACAGGGGCTCAGCAGAGGCAAGGGGCCAGTTGAGACAGAGGTAAGCGTCGAGGCAACCTGATTGGCCTCCCTAATGGCTCATCAATCCTCTCTGACAGCCGGCATAATTTCACACCACAGTAACCTTTTCTCTTGCTGCAAATTCCTTTGCACAAAACTCTGTACCCCCTCTCTGTCGGGCCAGACAAAGGTGGCTGAATGGCAATGAACTGAAGCTTTGCAAGAGGGAACAAGACCCCATGGAAGAGCTGGAAGAGCTGGCCCAGTCCCGCTCCTTCTTGGCTCCCAGAAGCCCTCCCTCCTCCTCAGCCCAGTTTTTGTCAATGATCAGCTCTTTCCTTAATGAGTGTAATTCCCCTAATTATAGGCTGTAATTAGCCCTGATCCCAGAGATGGAAACGGGAGAAGCATGTGCTCACACGAGCGTCTCATGGGCTGAGGAAAGAGGGTGCCAGAAGAGGGGGTGAGGGGCCTAGTACCCATGCCCCATGTGGAAACTGTCCAAGCTGATCTTGGAGATCACTAGGATGGACCCCAACAAGGGCCTCAGGGCAGGACCAAATTCCAACTCCCCTGCTCCAGCCTCCACAGGGTAGGAAGGCAGAGGGTCCTGAAAATGCATACCCCTCCTCCATCCTGAGCATTCCTGGCACTGGACTTGGCTCCAAAAACAGACGCCTGTAAGAAAATAACTCAACAGATTGCGGTGGTTCAGGCTTCCCGGGAACAGTTGTCATGGCAATAGGAGGAAACTCATCCCAGAAAGAGGCACTTTAGCCATTATGGAGTCTGGGGGACTTTATCCTCTGCCCCCAGCCTCCTGCTCCTGCCTCATCCTGGCCCAGTCTGTGAAATGGGGCCTCCCTTTCCAAGTTGTGATTGAACTCAAGGAGAAGATGTAAATACAGGTGCTGAGCCTGACATCTGGCTCATGGTCTACACCTCTTTATCAGGTAGCCCCTCAACTCCCTCTACTCTGGGCATAGCACACCCATCCCACCCTGCCATGGAATCTCTCCAGGTCACTGTGAGTGCCCTGAACAAACTCCCAAGGCAGCCTTGTCTTCTACTTTCAGCCTTCTTTAACCTCTGATTCCAGATTTCCTCTTTAACTGGAGAAGCAGGAGTGAGGGGGAATGGAAAGCAAGTACCTGCTAAAGCCGGGAGCTCAAGTCCCACCCCACCACTTACTTGCAGTGTGATGAAGGGACAGAGGCTCTCTGAACCTCAGTTTTCCTTATCTGAAAGTGGGTTAATAATCCCTATCTCACCTTCCTTCCTTCCAAGCATACTGTATCAAGTAAGAAGAGTGTGAAAGCACTTTAGGAGCTGGAAAGTGCTGCAGATGTGAAATGCTATTATTACTCAATATTACAAACAATAACATCAGGCGGGGGTGTCAGGCATTTGTGCCAGGCACTGCAGGTATGTCTTCTAACATAACCTTCACAGTACTGGATGCAATACTGTAAACAGATGTAAACTGAGGCCCAGAGAAGGGAGGTAACTTCCCCAAGGTGGCACAGCAAGCGAGGGACCCCCTTTTCAAATCCTGGCAGTATGACCCTGAAGTCTACACCCTAAGCATTGTCCTGTACTGCCTGCCAGTCAAAATTGGTCTCTTATTGGCCATTCTCTCAAGAGACAGAAAAATAGGAACCATCCAGCTTTCACAGACATACTAAGTAAGAACAAGTGGAACATGCCTATAATCCCAGTATTTTGAGAGGCTGAGGCAAGAGGATCACAAGTTCAAGCCCAGCCCGGGCAACTTAGGGACTTAGTGAGAACCTGCCTCAAAATTAAAAAAGGGCTAGGGAGGGCTGGTGAGATGGCTCAGCGGCGTAAGCGCCTGCCTTGCAAGCGTGAGGGCCCGAGTTCGACTCCCGGAACCCACATACCAAAAAGGGGCCGGTGATATCGCTCAGCGGCACGGGCGCTTGCTGGTGCGCGAGGTCCTGAGGTCGACCCCCGGTACCCACAAAAAAAAAAAAAGGGCTAGGGATGTAGCTTGGTGTGAAGGCCCTGGGCTCCATCCCCAGTGCCACAGAACAAAAAAGAACAGCATGGTAAGTCACAAAACTGGGCCACAAAACTCAAGCTTCAGGATCCTGGACAGACCCTTTTTCTATTCACACCAAGGCACAGAAGGATAGCTCAAGCCTCCTCTCAGCTTCTCTCCTTGACCCTTTCCTTCTTCCCCACCTCTCAGGCCAGTTTTTAGCTGCCCGCTTCCCTAGCTTGGACCCAGTTGGGATGGGTTGTTTTGTAGGATTTGCTGTCACCACGTGGTCGTGCTTGGTATGACAACCGCACAAGCTACCAGGTTTCCCAGGGCAACTGGTCCCACCCCCAACTTCCGTGAAGGCTGGCTCTGCCTCACCACCCTCGCCCCCATCCTGTTTTTAGAAAAAATCCTGCACTGTTGCCATCAAGCTTTTTAACATTTCTCAGTGACTCCTGGGGAAGCGTTTGCTGTCTGACTTCAGTCTTTCCTGCTGCAGTTCATATTTGTCTCCTACAGAAAAATAATATCACACTTTACATCAGTATAGGCTTTTCACTATTTCAAATGCTTTCACATCTACTAGTCATTCCATAAATATGGGTTCAGCTGTGTGCCAGGGAAACCAAGCTGAATAAAATACTACTGTGTTTAGCTTCAGATTAACCCTGTATGTAGGCTAGCATTTTTTTTTTTTTTTTTTTTTTTTTTTTTTTGTGGGTACCGGGGGGACGACCTCAGGACCTCGCACGCCAGCAGGCGCCCGTGTCACTGAGCGATATCACCGGCCCCTTTTTCGTATGTGGGATCCGGGAGTCGAACTCGGGCCCTCGCACTTGCCGGGCAGGCGCTTAAGCCACTGAGCCATCTCACCGGCCCTAGGCTAGCATTTTGAAACTTATTTAACAAATGAAGAAACAGACACAAAAAGGTTAAATACCTGCCTGAAGTGTCACAAAGCTGGGGTCAGATCCTAAGCCTTCCAACTTTTTGCTCTGAGCTTGTTCCACTAACCAAGTCAACCTGCTGAAAATATTGGCGCCTTCTAGGGAAGAGATTTGGGAGTATTTTCTGGAACTCCTAATGCTTCTTTCTCTGATCCCAAGTGATGTCTCCAGGCCGGCTGAGGCAGATTGGCACACGCCTTCACACATATACCCATAATGGCTCAGCTTCCCTACACACACACACACACACACACACACACACACACACACACACACACACAGAGTATCACTCACTTTCTCTTTACAGCCTACCTCCTAAGCTGCCACTTTCCCCGAAGACCAGCTTATGGAGATGTGACAGTCACCAGCCTCCACCCAGGAGGCAATGCCCACTTCCACTGTTCCACTGGCTACCAGCTGAAGGGTGCCAGGCTCCTTACTTGTCTCAACGCCACTCAGCCTTTCTGGGATTCCCAAGAGCCTGTCTGTATTGGTGAGTGACGCCAGGGGAGAGGGCTCAGTGCTGAGCAGAGGAGCTAGGTGGGGGCTCATCCCTGCTCTCCATTGCTATCTGGCATTTTTTTTTTTTGGTCTTCATAAAGAATCAGAATATGGTCACAGATCTGAGTGGCATTCATCCAACCTGAACTCATTGACCACCTACTACATGAAGGTGCCACAGGCATAGAAAAGCTGAATTAAGCATGGACTCTGCCTTCAAAGAGCCCACAGTTCCAGGAAAAGGGGGAGAGGCACTTAAGTCACCACCTTCCACAGTGGGAAGTAAAAGATACCAATGAAGAGACATAAAGTGACCTCAGAGGGGAGGAAGCAATCATTCTTAGCTGGGTAGTAAGGAGGCTTCCCAGGAGAGGTGGCACTGAAGTTTGACATTTTGATGCAGAGCTGTGACTTAGGGGCAGGAAGGAGAGGGTGCTTAGAGCACAGTGGGAGGGTCTGACTGTGAGGCCAAGATATTAAGTGGGGAGCTGAAGTTTTTGAGAGGAAGGGGGAGGAACTCAGAACTATACTTCAGGAGAGCCAGTGGAGTGGCAGTCAGGCTGGGAAGCCAGCCAGGCCAGAGGGTTTGAATTTAGACAATGACATGGAGCATGAAGAAAAGGGAAAAAGTTCCAGAGACACTGATGAGGGAACTGGGGCGGGGGGGTCCCCCAGGTTCCAGTCCTGGATGATGAGGAGATCTGAGATTACCAACAGTAGGGGGCTTGCTGGGGAAAGGAAGATAGTGTTTGGTCTGTGGTATGACAGGCAACTTGGGTGTGGTGGGAATCCAGGCCAGGGAGAATGGTTCAAACCTGAGGGACAAGGCAAGGACAGCATACATGAGGGTGTGTAGGCACAAAGTAGCATGATACAGTGAGGACATAGCAAGGTGTTCTGAAGATGGTATTCAGGGCAAGGAGACTGAAACTGAGCCAAGAAAGCTGGATTCACAAAGGGCTTAAATGCCATTTTAAGCTTGGACTCTATGCTGAGGGCAATAGGGAGCCACTGAGCCGATTTTAAGCCAAGATGTCATCAAATTTGAAGGGCAGTTCCATTCTGAGTCCAAGCAAAAAGGTGGTTCTGCCCTCTGCAGAGAAGCCAAGACTTACCCTAGCCCTCAACAGCTTTAACAGGTTACCATATTCTGCTGTCTGGAGTATTTGGAGGTAATGGTACTATGAATTGCCCATAGTAGCCTGGTCCTAAAAGTGGGAGGGTCAGAGCTTTCCACCAGAGGAAAGCACTGCCTGGAACCAGCTACCTCCTGCCTCAGACCCCTTGTCTGGCCCCACTTAACTGGCAGGAGCTTGTGGCCAAGTAATACAGTAATCCTCTCTGCTAGGTCTAGGCAAGCTGCTCAGTCTCTTCTTGGGAAGACAGCACAGTCCCAAGCCAGAGAAGTTAATCTGGCAAGGCCCTAAAGGATCAGCTCAGGAATGACAGTGTAGTGATGCCTGGAGACCTATTTCTCAAAGTGTCAGAGGTCATCTGTGGCTAGCACAAGGCTTTGGGGTGGATGGCAGGCACATCAGGTATTTGTCATCCCTGACTTAGCCCTGCCCCCTTCTAAAATTCATCCACTCATTTTACTCATCCAACACTGAACACCAACTCTGTGCCTGGCTTGCATAGACCTGGTCCCTGCCCAAGGGGATCCTACTTCAGGGACAGACTCAAATAAATAACAGTGTTTGTTTGTTTGTTTTGCAGTCCTAGGGATCAGACCCAGGGCCTCACATATGCTAGGCAAGCCAAATAAATGGTTTTGGAAAGTGGCATGAGGCAAAGGTATATATACCCAAGAAGGTTGGAACCTAGAGGAAGAATTTTAATAAAATATGACTGGGAGCAGTAAGGGAAGGCCTCCTGGGGAGGGGGTCCTCCAAGAGGGAAAGTACTTTACCCCAGCCCATGCAGCTAGGCAGTGACAAGCCTACTTAAAGAGAGCTGCATATGAAGTCTCAGGTGTGTGAACAGTTCGGAGGTACTATGCTGGGGTCCAGGCTGTTTTGAGCTACAGGATCATGGGGCTAAAAGATTAACCTTCAGGACCATAACAGCAAAGTTGGCAGGGAGGCAAAAGTCCTTGCTGCCGCACGCAGAGGGTATAAGGCTAAGATGAGAGGAAGGCTTGTGAGGCACCTAGGATGCAGTCAGGGGCCCAGCCTCAGTGCATTTCCCTCTCACAGCTGCCTGCGGTGGAGTGATCCGCAATGCCACCACTGGCCGCATTGTCTCTCCGGGCTACCCAGGCAACTACAGCAACAACCTCACCTGTCACTGGCTACTTGAGGCTCCTGAGAGCCAGAGGCTGCACCTGCACTTTGAGAAGGTCTCTCTGGCAGAGGATGATGACAGGTGAGGCTATCCTGATGGGATGGGAGTGCCTGGCCTGGTAATACCCTGTTTCAGGGATGCTCCCCAAACCTGGGGCCATACCCTTCTGGGTCAGCAGCCAGCCACAAAGCTACCATTCTCCTGGCCCAGGCTTATCATTCGCAATGGGGACAACGTGGAGGCCCCGCCTGTGTATGATTCCTACGAGGTGGAATACCTGCCTATTGAGGGCCTGCTCAGCTCTGGCAGACACTTCTTTGTGGAACTCAGTACAGATAGCAGCGGGGCAGCTGCTGGCATGGCCTTGCGCTATGAGGGTGAGCCTTCTGGGGCCTGAAGGGGAGCAGGGAGCTATGGTCTTTCTCCTACACCTTCCTCCTCTCTGCCTCCATTCCATCAGTCCTTCCAAGTTGGTCTCTGTTCCCTGACCCTCCACCCAGGTCCAGGACTGCTACCCCATCTTTGTAGGAGAACCTTGTCTAGACCCAGGCCCTCTGGTCCAAGAGAATGAATTCTCCAGGTTTTCAAAGCAAAAAGAGGCCCCAATACTTGAGGAGGAACTGTTTTAAGGGATACTCTAGACCCATGCATGTATATATTCATTAATTCACCCCCCCAAAGAAGAATATATTGTGGCCCTTTATACTAAGCATAAAACTAGGCAATGGGAATACAATAGTGATTAAGATGGTCTCCTGAGCATACTAGGGATGGATGCACTGGGCTGTTCTCTCCCACCCTTGGCTCCAAGCCTTTGACATATGTTTGTACTCAGGAAGAGAAAGGCCCGGGAGAGGGGGAAGTAGGAGGATGCCTGCTCTCTGTATTTATACCAGTCAAGGCTGAGCCAGGCTGGGCCCTGTGGTTTACAGCTTTCCAGAAGGGCCACTGCTATGAGCCCTTTGTCAAATATGGCAACTTCAGCAGCAGCGCACCCTCATACCCTGTGGGTACCACTGTGGAGTTCAGCTGTGATCCTGGCTATACCTTGGAGCAGGGGTCTATCATCATCGAATGTGTTGACCCCCATGACCCACAGTGGAATGAGACAGAGCCAGCCTGCCGAGGTCAGTAGACACCAGTGGATAAGCTTGCTGGGGCATTAAGTGGGGTGGGTACCAGCAAGTCAGCTATAGAGCCTGGGGTCACAGAGGCCCTGTGACATTTGTGATTCAGCCTTCACCCTGAGGAGGAGGTGGGGGTTCCCAGCAATGGGTGGCAGCCCCAGGATGTGGCACTGGAGGGAACACAGAGGAGACATGCCTCCCAGGCCTTCTCTGCCTTCCAGCTGTGTGCAGTGGGGAGATCACAGATTCAGCAGGCGTGGTGCTCTCCCCCAACTGGCCAGAGCCCTATGGCCGAGGGCAGGACTGCATCTGGGGTGTGCATGTGGAAGAGGACAAGCGCATCATGCTGGACATCCGAGTGTGAGTGCCTACTGGGTCAGGCCAAGCCACTCTTGAGGTCTGGTCACATCTCTTGTGGGGCCCATCCTTGGGCCTGCCCTGCCCTGATGGTCCTCCTCCACAGGTTGCGCATAGGCCCTGGTGATGTACTTACCTTCTATGATGGGGATGACCTGACAGCCCGGGTCCTGGGCCAGTATTCGGGGCCACGTGGCCACTTCAAGCTCTTTACCTCCATGGCTGATGTCACCATCCAGTTCCAATCAGACCCTGGGACTTCAGTGCTGGGCTACCAGCAAGGATTTGTCATGCACTTCTTTGGTGAGTTTGTCCCTGCCTCACTCAGAATGCAGATCCCAATCCATGGCAAGTCAAAGAGGCCAGGGCAGTGAGAAGCTGGAGTGCTCTTTCTGATAAGGAAAAGCTGGAAAGGCTCTAGATATCACCAGAGAAAACAAGCATTCTGTTGCAGCATGAGATTTGGAGAAGCAGCAGCAGAGCTTCCTAATGAAAATAGGGAAATAAGGAAACGTTTTGGTTTTTATGTGATACTCTTTAGTAGAAGTGACCATTTCCCTCACCCTACCTGGTCCCATCTCTCAGGCCTAAGGAACTTGCCAAGGTGCTTTTGGAAGTGAGGTCAAAGCCCAGATGCTAACCCTGGAATCTAGGAGAGAGAGAGATACTAGGATAGTCTAGGAGAGAACCTTGACTTTGAAGGAATGAATCTCTGAGCCCACCCAGGCCAGTCTGAGCTCAGGACAACCTGGCAGGGTGACCTGAGGGTGAAGGGACTATCACTCACTTTGGAATTAGCCCAGAGATTGCATCTTGCCACCTCTGTGCCCACAGAGGTGCCCCGCAATGACACATGTCCGGAGCTGCCTGAGATCCCCAATGGCTGGAAGAACCCATCACAGCCTGAGCTGGTACATGGCACTGTGGTCACTTACCAGTGTTACCCTGGGTACCAGGTGGTGGGATCTAGTGTCCTCATTTGCCAGTGGGACCTAAGCTGGAGTGAGGATCTGCCTTCATGCCAGAGGGGTAAGTCCCAGTTCCCCATGTTCCCCAGCCCAACACAACCTCCAAGCCTCATCCCTGGGTTCTGAGAGAATCTAGTGAGCCGTCCTCGCTGTGGTAGTGGTATCCTTGAAAGTCTTTCACATCAGCCATGAAATGGAGATGATATCTTTTCATAGCATTATCAACCAAATACTCCAAGTATTTTGGTCCTGGTTGATAGCCAATCAGTGTTGACCCTATGAATGGGAAAGGGACAAATGGGTTTGTTAACCCTAATAAATGGGAGGGGACATGCCAGGAAAATGGTAGAAACACTTTATTAGGGGGTAGAGCCATATAAGGTGAAGTTGTTAGCTGGCCTGGAACAAAACCAGGGTGGACTGGCCCTTGCTCAGTCCTCCTTGAATTACATCTATTCATTCCCTACTCTTAGTGACTTCCTGTCATGACCCTGGGGACGTGGAGCACAGCCGACGCCTCATATCCAGCCCCAAGTTTCCTGTGGGGGCCACCGTGCAGTATATTTGTGACCAAGGTTTTGTGCTGACGGGCAGTGGCATACTCACCTGCCATGACCGCCAGGCTGGCAGCCCCAAGTGGAGTGACCGGGCCCCCAAATGTCTCTGTAAGTGTCAGATGGATAGACAGGGGAGTCTCTGGTAGAAGATAAAAGATGCTGCCCCAGAAGCCTGGTATCCTCACTGGGCTCTGCCTTCTTTGCAGTGGAACAGCTCAAGCCATGCCATGGCCTCAGTGCCCCCAAGAATGGTGCTCATAGTCCTGAGAAGCGGCTACACCCTGCAGGGTCTACTGTCCACTTCTCATGTGCCCCTGGCTATGTGCTGAAAGGCCAGGCCAGCATCAAGTGTATGCCTGGGCACCCTTCACACTGGAGTGACCCTCCACCCATCTGCAGGGCTGGTGAGTGCTCTGCTACCCCCCAAAACCCTAGTGGGCTGCTGTAGCAGAGATGTCCAGTGTTGAGAACCAGAACCACCTCCACCCCCCCCCATGTTACCTTTGGTCTTCCCAGATCCTTCTGACTTGGCATTAAAGACAAATGCTGGAGTAGGTTCTCCTGGGACAGACCCTTCCCACAATCAGCCCACTACCTCTGTTCCTTGTATTAGTGGTTTGGCCCACTGGGCTTACCCACTGTCCTTGGCCCTCCCTTCTTGTTCCAGCCTCTCTGGATGGGTTCTACAGCAGCCGTAGCCTGGATGGTGAGTTCTTGCCCTTGAGAGCTAGGGAAGTGGTCTCCCTGTACCTGGTTCTCACAACTTCCAAACCATGGGTTCTTATGGCAGATGGAAGGCAGAGAAAGAGGTCTGGGCCTACCAGGACAAAAAGCTCCTTCCCTAACCCTAGTCAAATAGAGGAAACTGGCATCTGGCTGCCCTTGGGCACAGGTGAGGGGAAATGGGCTTCAGGTGGCAGGGACCTCTGCTCCAATCCCAGCCTCTGTATTTTCAGTTGCCAAGGCACCTGCTACCTCCAGGACCCTGGATGCTGCCCACATTGCAGCTGCCATATTCCTGCCACTGGTAGCAATGGTGCTGTTGGTGGGAGGTGTGTACCTCTACTTCTCCAGGTAAGTCTGACTTCTCTTCCTGTTCTGATACCTGACTCACTCCTGCCCTGTACTCCTGACTTACAAGCTTCTCTGCCCCACAGGCTCCAGGGGAAAAGCCCCCTGCAGCTTCCCCGAACACGCCCTCGCCCCTACAACCGCATCACCGTGGAGTCAGCATTTGACAATCCGACTTATGAGACTGGAGTAAGTACCCATGCCAACCCTGACACCCTATCCAGGACTCAATTCTTTGCTCCCTTGGGCAGATACCCCTGAGGGTCCCACCAAAGCCTCTCTTTTTCCTTTTCCTTGGGAAGGTGGACTGTGGCCTGGCAAATCTTATACAAGTTTCCAACTCCCAGCAGTCTCCTTCCTTTGCAGGAGATGAGAGAATATGAAGTCTCCATCTAGGTGGGGGTAGCTTGGGGAAGCTCATTCAGCCCTGCATCACGACTGAGCAGCAGGGCTCCTGGCTTTCTGCTGTCCCTCCATCTCTTGTACATACCACCTGGGAAGAGATGCCACCAATCCCTCATGAAGTTGTGCCCTTCCCTGCCTGCAGTGCCCATCATTGCATATTTTCTTGGCACCACTGCCCACTTAGGGTCTGTCCTTGGGCCCAAGTCAGGGGGCACCTGACTGAGTAGAACACAGCTGGAGCACAACATCAACAGCCAGCATCCTCCTGACCCTCCTCCATGCCCTGACCCTCCTGCCTGGGAGTCATAGGCAGAGCAGGAGCACCTTTCTCCATGTGGCCACTATCCAGCCCTGGCATGCAGGACTCTCCAGCCAGGCTGGTGGTGGTAGAAACTGCACCAGGTTGCTTCCTCACAGGACCATCATCAGTGGCCAAAACTGCTCTCAATGGTGACCTGGGGTAGTTCTGGCATGCCGACATCAGCCCCTCAGGGAGGTTTCTAAAGCCCCAGAAATGGACGTTTCTGCCTCCTGCTTCATCCTGGTGGAGGCAATAATTCTAAGGGACCCTAAAGGGGTTCAGAGACTCTACCCCAAGCTCAGACTGGGCTTCTCTGGGTACTCACGCTCCACACCAAAGCAGGATACCCCACTGCTCCCTGGCATTCCTATACCTTGATGGGAGGGAGACCTTCCCCTGATGTTTATCTGGCTCTTACAAACATTCCCTTTCCCATTAGTCCCTCCTCCTGCCACTATGCTATGGCATAATGGGAATGGGCGGGTATACTCTGGAGAGGAGCAAAGGTCCGAAGACCCAGGCATTTGGCATGGAACAATGGAGAGAGCCCCAGGGCTGGCTGAAGGCTACTTTGTACATATAATGTATTATATGGGGTCTGGGCTCCAGCCAGAGAACAATCTTTTATTTCTGTTGTTTCCTTATTAAAATGGTGTTTTTGAAAAAAATCAAGCAATTGCCAAGTGGATGGTGCTTTTTTGGAGGGAAGGGAGGTGGTAAATAAATGGGCTATAGACCTCAGGACCAGAAGGTATGTAGAACCAATCAATCATCCCTAGATTTTATTTAAAAACCAGTTACAGCCAGTTGAAGAGGGACCACTATCCCCAAAAGGTCAGTGCAACAGAGGCCCCAATGGCTCATGCCACAGGGGTATGGGAACCCAGGAACCCAACTCTTCATCCACCCCAATCCTCCTTTCCTCCTCTTTGGCGGGTCTAGAACTACAGGCTGGCACACTCCCAAGCCCCTTCTCAATGCTACTGGACTGCTGACAAGGTCCAGAAAGCCTGCCACATCTCTCCTTTTCTTCCTCAGGGACAATGCAGTTTAAGAGTCTGGCACCTACGTTTCTTTGGACTCTGGGAAAAGGTCGCCATGCAGGATCTACTTAAGTCTGCCCCTTCCCTATGACTCTCTAGAGCCTCCTAAGATGAAAGTATCTGCCCAGAATACATACTCCATGTTTAGAGGTGTACTCTGTACGGATGCTCTCTAGAGAAAGAGCAGGAGGCAGGAAACGGAGTTATGGGAACTCAGAAGCCAGATGACAAAAATCCCTGATAAAAATGAGAGCGCCAAACTGTGCATGGTGGTGTATGCCTGGAATCCTAGCTACTCAGGAGGCTGAGGAATGAGCGTTGCAAGTTGGACACCAGCTTGGGTAACTTAGTGAGACCCTGTCTCAAAATTTTTAAAAAAGCCAGGGATAGGGGCCAGGGATGTAGCTCAGTGGCATGGCACCTGCCTGGCAAGCTCAAAGTCCTGTGTTTGATCCCTGGTTCCAAAAAAAAAAAAAAAAAAAGCCAGGGATACAGCTCAGCAGCATAGCGCATGCCTGGCAAGCGCGAGGTCATGAGTTCAATTCCTGATACCAAAAGAAAAAAAAATTTTTTTTTTTTTCATTTAAAAGACTGGGGAAAAAAAAAAGACTGGGATTATACTTTAGTGGTACAGCACCCCTGCATTCGATACCCAGTATCGAAAAAGAAACAAAGAAAGATTAGCAGCAATTAGCACTTTCTGCTTTTATAGTCTTGTAGCTGGGAGGTATTGACCCCAAGTCCTGCCCAACCCTTGGCTCTAACACAAGCCACGTTGAAGGATCGAGAAGCTCCAGTTCCGGCAGAGCACAGTGCCTAAATCAGCCATAAGAGGTTGCTTCCAAAGGCATCTGTATGCCACCTGCTCTCCCCAATTCCCCTTGAACATTCTGGGCTGGTGCTTTCCAAGGTGGCACCAACTCCTGCCCTCACTGAGCTAACCTCATCCTCCAAGCTCCAACAGGAAGATGTGTGGTATGATTAGCTCCCAGGGCATTTGTCAACAGATCCTCGTCTTATATCCATCACTAGCCACTCCCTCCCCGTTCCTGATGTCAGCTGCTACTGATGGTGTTGATCAAAGTAAAGCTTTGCTCACTGGGTATGTACCAATGGCTTCCTTCTCTGCTCTGTAATGCCTTCAGGCTGACACAAAAGCACAGCTGGGCTTCGAGCAGAAGGAAGGAAGCCAATGAGAAAGGGCACATGAGGTTGCAACTTTTGAGGGCCTGTGGCATAAAGTACAGCCCCAGGAGGGATAACCTCTGGCCTCTTCCATACAAGCAATCTAGCTCAGTCCTCCCCTCTCTGAAGATCACATCTCTAGCTTATAACCGGCTACAGTCTACTGGGGCCAAGAGGGTCATCAAAAAAGTGAAAAAAAAAAGAAAAAAAAAAAAAAAAAAAAGCCAAGATTGCACACACTGGCATCCCTACCCTACCTAATTCATCCTCTGTATTGTCCAAAAAGAAGGAAGAGCAACCATTCCTTAGTCAGCAGACAGTAACCAGCCTGTGATCATTCTTAGGTCTGCCATAAATTCAGTATGTGACCTACACAAATCATTGTTCTTCTCTGCATCTGGAAATGAAGAGAGTAAATCGGATGGTCTCTACATCCTTTCCTCTTCTACAACCCTGAGAATGCAATGTGACATAACATTAAAAGTGGGCAGGACACAGCTACATGTAAACAACGTCAGTTAAATCCCTAGCATAAGGCACAAACATGCAGTTTTCTCTTCCACTGCTTCATCCCCAGCTGGAGCGGTGTCTGAGGACGACACTAAGGGGAGAAGCGGGCTCCAGGAGACAAGCACGAATCCCCGCCCAGAATGAAGACCTTAGACTACAAATCCCAGTATGTACTGCGGCAGCTCAAGTCTCCTTTTCTGGCGGGCTAATCCCAGTCTATCGTACCATACAGTGCATCGCATGCACACGGAACTACGACTCCCACAATCCATCGGACCCGTCGCGATTCTTGTTCCCAAGGAGCTATGCGCTTCCCTTCGCCCTTTGAACCCTCTTTGCGCATTGCAAACTGGGAGTTACAGTCCAATGTAGGCAGGTAGCTGGGCGTTGTCAGGATTACAGATTCTCGGCCTTCTGAAGAGCAGTTCGCAGCGACAATGATCCAGAGAGGGTAATAACGGGTAGGCAGAACTTTGCACGGTGCCATCACCACTCAAGGCATAGATGCTCGAGTTAAAGTTAACTCTCGGGAGCGGGAGGAAAGTGGGACTACCAGCCACCCCACCCACCACCAAAAGCGTCGTTTTTTGTCGCAATGGTTTTTCTCTTTACCAATATGGCGGCCTCATCCGGCCACACCTGATGTTGAACCAAATGGTCCAGTACAACATCCTTATGAATACTGCTGTTATCGACAGCCGACCAGCTCCGTCCAACACCACACCTTGGTCCTTCCTGTTCGTGTCTGAGGACTCCCAAGAGTTTGGTAGCCCTTATCCCATTACCAAAATGGCGAAAGAAGCAGCTTTCTTGTGGGGTCCTACAGGTGTCAATACGCCTGCGCGGGAGCCGGCTGTGTTGTTAAGGGGCGGGAGGGGAGGACACCCAACACGCCTGCGCGCGAACAGAATCCTCTGAGTCTATACACAAACACCAATGGAGGAAGCGTCCCTGGGTTTCTGCGGCTGCGCTATGACCCCTACGAGCTTTTCCAGGCGCCTGCGCAAGGCCCCAGGTCCCGCCCTTTTAGCTCAGTACGCTGGCGCAGGGCAGAAAGGCGGGGCTTTGGAGCTCCAGACGAATGCCAGCGCGGCTGCGCGCTGGGGGGTACTCCCTCACCGCGGCTGCGCGGGAGCCCTGCCGCCGGCTGTCACTGCGGTTGCGCGCGGCGAGCGGCGATCCCGGGGCGCCTGCGCGGGTGGCTTTGCGGGCGCTCGCGGTAAGTTTGCGCCAAGTGCGCGGCAGCCGGGACGCAGACGGCGGCGGCGGCGAGAGGCGGAGCCCGGGGACCACCCCCCATCACCCTCCCCCCAGTCACCTCACGTACCACAACCTCACCTAACCTCTCACCCCCCCCCCGATACCCCCAACCCCGGGATGGCAGCGCTTGCCAGCTTTCCCGGCCGAACTAGCGGCCGCCACTGCCGGCTTTAGCCTGTGGGACTAGGCCCCACCAAGGCCCGACCCCCGGAGCCGGGACCCACTGTGCAACCAGCCTCCTGGCCAGGCTGAGGGGCCGCTCCCCCCTCACGGCCGTGGGGAGGACGCTGCCGTCCCAGGGACTGGGGGCCGGGGGGTGGGGGGGAGCCAGGGCGAAGAAGTCGGGACCCGTGTTGGAAAAAAAGAAGGGGAGCCGGGGTCAGGAGCGCCTCCTTCCCCCGTTTCCCCCCTCCCCCTGGGGTTGGGGGGGCCGGAGCAGTGAGCGCCCAGCCCGGGAGGTGGATGAATGTGGGAGAAAATGGAGACCAAGACGATCGTGTACGACTTGGACACGTCGGGGGGGCTGATGGAGGTAAGAGTGGCCCTCCTCCTCCCCTTCCCCAGCGCCGTGAGGGAACCTCCGCCCTCCGCCCCACAAAGCCGGCCCCAAGCTCGAAGCACCAGAGGGCCTGGGATTGGGGGGGAGTCTTCCTTACCCAGTCTTTTCCTCCTATCTTTCCAATTTGGGGGCCTGAGCTCAGTCTCCGAGGACGTTTGCAGCAGTTTCACCTACCCGCCGCCCTCGATTCGCTCTCCTGAGGCTCCAGCCCACTCCATCTCGTTGCACCGGCGGGCCTCCCCACCCCCTTCTTGTCGGCCCCTTTGTGCTTCCCCCAGCACGTCCGGGTACCGGGCTTCGGGCCTCTCCCAAGCCGGGCTTTGGAGTCCCCCACTGTCCATACAAGGAAGTGGCGAGAAGGGAACCGCACACCCTCGCCCCATCCCCCTACCCTGATCCTCCCCATTTGGAAGAAGCAGTTCTCGTTGTGCTGCAGGAACGCGATTAGGGCGCGCTTCCCCTGGTTCTGGGGGCTGAGAGGTTCTGGGAGCAGTCTGGATGGGAGGAAGAAGGACAAAAGGGGGAAGAGGGGTGGGTGACGGAGAAGCTGCGCCGGGGGCGCGAAGAATCGCCCGCGAGCTCCGAGTATGCACACACACCGTTTGTATGTGTGTGCAGCAAATCCAAGCTCTTCTGGCTCCCCCCAAGTCGGACGAAGCAGAAAAGCGGAGTCGGAAGCCCGAGAAGGAGCCCCGGAGAAGCGGCAGGGCTACCAACCACGACAGTTGCGATAGCTGCAAGGAAGGTGGAGATCTCCTGTGCTGCGACCACTGCCCGGCCGCCTTCCACCTCCAGTGCTGGTAAGGCCTGGAGACCCCTTTGGAGCCCCTTAGCGAACCCTTGTCTCCTCATTCTTTCACCCAGCCTGCCCCTGCCTGCCAAAATAACGGGGCGCTTGCAGCCGCTAGCTGACTCTCTGCAGCTGCTGGGCTGAGCGCCTCCCCGCCCCCGAATGTCTGCCGGGATCCGGCCGTTTTGCTGGGAGGAGCAGCCGGTGGGTCCGGACCCCAGGGTGGGAGTTGTTAGGAATGAGACGAACCCCATCTGAGATTAGAAGTCGCTGGAGAGCCGGGACCGAACTACCCGAGTGCTGCCGGCGGTGGCGGGGGAGGAAGGGGAGGAGCTCCCGGCCTTGTGCTGCTCCGCGGCCCGCGCGCCCGCCGCCCTCTGGGCTCCTACGCGGCCAGGCTCTCCTCAGGGTGGGTGCGCGGAGCTCCCGGCCGCCCTGGTCCAGAGCCCTGTGACCCGGCGCTTGCGGCCCTGGAGGGAATCATGGAGGGTGTCTCTCGAGTCCGCCTCTTCTTTGCCTCTCTATTTACAATATGGCGACCTGCCTTTAAATTATATTTTTATTCTCAGCGCCATTTTGGCTGCATATATGATTTGCAAACGTCTCCAAGAGAACGGTGGGGGCAGCCCCAGAGTCTCTTCTGCATAATCTGCTCGGGGACCGGGGCTGGGATCTTGCCACTTTGGTCCCTTTCTCTGCCTCAGCTTGCCCCCTGTTGCCTCTTGGAGCTGCCTTCCTCCTCCCTCTTCCCTCCCCTTGCCGCTGCCTCTTAGGAAATCGGGCCAGGTTAGACAATTAAAATTGCCCTTGGGCGCTGATTTCACTTCTCCGCTTCGGATCGGCGAGCCCTTTGCCGCAAAATTCTTTGCTGCCGGGGCAGGGTAGTGTGCGGTGGTTCCGGAAAGGCTTTTTTTTAAGGAGCTGAGAGCTAAGAGCTGTGCACTCCCCTCCCCACCCCCGCCTTACTGAATGTGAGGGGAGGGGAGAGACCCAGAAGGGAGAGGGAGGAACCTGGGTTGAAAGCCCGCTGCTTGATCATCCTCCTCAGCAGCTCAGCCCAGAACAATCCGGCAAAGAAGAGTTTAAACTCCATCTTCTACTGAGAAATCACCCTGCTCGCCATAAAAATCCCACATCTGCGCAGCGAATCCAGATTGCGTCTTATTCGCTGGGTCTTATTCTGTTGTTCAGCAACAGTTGACCGAGGCAGGCGTTTGAAGACTGGCTGGAAAGTGAGGGAGGAGAGCTACCTGTTTTACCTGTTCCCACCCTTTTTGTTTTGTTGTGATGGGTTTTGGTTTTCATTTGTGTTGCAGTTTTTTAGCTCTCCGTTGAAAAAAACAGTGAAATTTTATTTAAGGTCTCAACAGTTCTGTTCATGTTCCATCTCTTGGTTTGTGGAATAGTGCCTACTGTATTTGTACTAATTGCAGGTTTTGGAACACTTATTAGACAGATGGCTGATACTGGCAAATTAAGTCTGTGGTCAGAAGTTATGTGGGATGCTCCCATTACCATTCCGAAGATACTTTCACCGAGGAGGGTACCACATCTGGGCTTGTAATGTTACAGGGACAAAAACTATTATCCTGGAGGGAGCTTTGCTGTTGGCCTTTAAATTTTTATTTTGAAATGACTAATATCAGCAATAATATTAGTCTGGTTTTTAGTCCTTACTTCCTGTGAGGTGTGATCCACCTGAAGAAGGTATCTATGGGCAAGTTTCCTTTGCTGTTTGAGCACAGGAAAGATTTGTACCTGAGCATGTTGTGTCACTTATTGGTTATAACCAATTGCTTGCATGTTTTATTGTGCTTGTTTGATACATTTAGTAAGACTGTGTTGTAGATTTCATTTACTATGGACTAATATTTTACCCCTAGGATGAAATGGATATTAACCAAAATTGGTGACTCCCCTGTTGAGTCAGCATTTGATAAGCTCTGTATTATCTTTTTTTAAATGTTATTTGTTTAATAATGTTGAAGTTGGCCGGTGAGATGGCTCAGCGGCGTAAGCGCCTGCCTTGCAAGCGCGAGGGCCCGAGTTCGACTCCCGGATCCCACATACGAAAAAGGGGCCGGTGATATCGCTCAGCGGCACGGGCGCCTGTTGGCGCGCGAGGTCCTGAGGTTGACCCCCCGGTACCCACCAAAAAAAAAAAAAAAAAAATGTTGAAGTTGCTTATTAGAAACTTGAGGCATGGAAAAAATGTGCTATTTTGCCTGAGATTGGGTTTTTTGACCCTAAAATCTAACCTCTAAATTTTTAATCAGATAAGTCTAAGTCTTGTCAAGTTGCAGCAACTAAGTTTCTGCTTTAGCTGGAAGGAGAGCTAGGACTTTGAGCTGTTGATGAGATTCATATTTTCCCAGTCTGTGCATTCCATTGACTTTTTTCCTCCTAGACCATGAATGGGAACTGGTAATAGATTTGAAAATTGTAGTAAATGGGGTAGGGGCTTGTTTCACATCTTCAGTTCTCCTTTTGAAGAGGTCAGTACTGAATGTTGTCATTGACTTATCTGAGTTATTATTGTCTACATCACAAAACATTCTAGTGAAAAGGCAGGAAATCTTTTAAATAGGAATTGCCTACATGAGTTTCATTCAATATGTAAGGTTTATCCCACTTTTCTGCCGTCTAATCCATATCTCTTCCACAAAAAGTAAACTACTGGCTGCAGCCACTCACTCCTGTAATCCCAGCTTCTTTTTTTTTTTTTTTTTTTTTGGTGGGTACCGGGGGGTCAACCTCAGGACCTCGCGCACCAGCAGGCGCCCTTGCCGCTGAGCGATATCACCGGCCCCTTTTTCGTATGTGGGTTCCGGGAGTCGAACTCGGGCCCTCGTGCTTGCCGGGCAGGCGCTTAAGCCGCTGAGCCATCTCACCGGCCCAATCCCAGCTTCTGATGAGGCTGACAGGATGATCGAAAGTTCAAGGCCAGCCTGCACAATTTAATGAGACCCTTTCTGAAAATAAAAAGAGCTGGAGATGTAACTCAATCCCTGGTATCGCACACATGCACGTGCATATTTCATTAACAGATTCAATCTGAGTAGTGAGATCAAGCAGTTAATGTTTCTTGCATGCCTTTTCATTAGTGTGCTTTTATTGTTGCGTATTTGTACCACATATGGGGAGTGAGATTGGGAAGTATATCTCTATTTTCTCTTGCATCCCTTTTGAACTGGCTAAGGTTGAATTATTTAAATAGCAGAGTAATGATAATTTCCCTCACAAGAGTGAAGTTGGAATTTTACAAATGCTGTAGGTCACAATTATAGTGCTGTTATATTTCTCCATTCAAAGTTCTGTGACACAAGTCCTCAGTCTTTAGTGTCCCTTGCCAGTCTGTCTCATTGTGAACAGGGTCTAGTAAAATGTTCCAGAAGCAATTCTGAGGCAGACATTACCTCCTAGGTTTAGTGACATAGTCACAAGACACAAGGGATTTTTCTAAGAAACTACTAGAGGAAGTGCCTAGTCAAATAAGCTGTTTTAATTGTCCAGTCTTTTTTGGGGTGCCAGTGCACTGTTACGAGGAACATCATCTCTTTCTGATTAGATGGGAAGCCCCATTTCCTGGTTTCCTATTATGACTCTCTGGATTAGGTAATGAATTGTCCTTCGCGCACAGTACCATAACCTCACTGAAGAATTAAAACTGAGGAACTGGGCCGGTGAGATGGCTCAGCGGCTTAAGCGCCTGCCCGGCAAGCGCGAGGGCCCGAGTTCGACTCCCGAGACCCACATACGAAAAAGGGGCCGGTGATATCGCTCAGTGGAACGGGCGCCTGCTGGCGCGTGAGGTCCTGAGGTCGACCCCCCGGTACCCACAAAAAAAAAAAACAAAAACAAAAACTGAGGAACTGCCAGGCGTGGTGGCACACCCTTGTAATCCCAGCACTCAGGAGGCTGAGGCAGGAGGATCTCTGTGAGTTTGAGGCCAGCCTGGGCTACAAAGTGACTTCAAGGCCAGCCTGAACTGCATAGTGAAACCCTGTCTCAAAAAGAAAAAAAGAAAAAAAGAAAAAAAAAAGAATGCTTGGTGGATCGTTAATTGTCACTGACCTATCCTTTTGTTTGAGATGGGAATGATTGTTGTCATCGACTGACTATTACAGGGTATCAGTAATGAGGCTGACAGGAAACTGTCTGGTGTCCCCTCATTGCTTTCTCATGGCATTTTTCTCTAAACAGACAACCAAAACAGTCTGATTGAGAAGTGCATCTACCTCAGCAGACCTCAGCATGGTCCCTTCCCGTCAGACAGATTTCTGTAGCATTTGCCTCCGCATGTTATATTTGGAATTGTTGGCCAGCTTGCCTCTCTCGGGTGTTGGCAGCAAAATCCGAAATAAGGTTTTCGAAGAATGAGAGTAAAAAGGTCTCCGTGCATAGGCAAAACTAAGCTCAGCTTGGAGTTTTGCATATTTAATTTTCAGTGAGTCACGACAAAGGTTTCACACGTAGAATAGCAGCAAATAGATTTTCTACAGGAAGTCTTTGCTGTTTGAACTTGTAAGAAGGTTATTTTTTTGTGTTTACCTCATTGGACTAATATCAGACATAATGAATTAAAATACACTTAACATCTTATGACTCTGTTTTCACATTATAAATGTTTAGAAGCCTGATACTAAAATATTAGGGGTGAAATGTCTGAAATCTTTCCTCTCACCCTGCCCAGCAGTAGTAAAATGATCATACAGTAAGTAGGTGTGGTAGCACATGCCTGCAATCCTGGCACTTGGGGGGCTTGTTTGTTTTGCGTTTGCTATATTCCATTGGAACCTAGGTGTGCAGTATTGTTTTTAAATGGTACACCTTTTTTTTTTCCTCCATTACTGGGATTGAGCCAGGGCCTTCCCACTAAGCTACATCCCCATCCCTTTTTCTTCTCTTCTTTTTTCTTTTTTCTTTTCTTTCCTCTCTTTGTTTTGATCCATGATCTTGCTGAATCGCTAAGTTGCCCATACTGTGCTCAAATATGCCATCCTCCTGCCTCAGCCTCCCTTAGTACTAGGATTACAGGCGTGTACTACCACACCCAAATAGGTGCATATTTCTTTTTTTTTTTTTTTTTGTGGGTACCGGGGGGTCGACCTCAGGACCTCGCGCGCCAACAGGCGCCCGTGCCGCTGAGCGATATCACCGGCCCCTTTTCCATATGTGGGATCCGGGAGTCGAACTCGGGCCCTCGCGCTTGCAAGGCAGGCGCTTATGCCACTGAGCCATCTCACCAGCCCCTAGGTGCATATTTCTTAAATTAAATGTGGGGCTAATTCTTATGAGAAGAGTGTTTTACTTCAAAGATAAAGGACAATCATTTAAATATATTTACATATATACGTATATATTTTTACGTATATATTTACATATATACATTTAAATATATAAGAATAAAGAAACTGCCTGGTGGCAAACACCTATAATCCCAGCGCCTAGAAGGCTGAGGCAAGAGGATGAAAAATTCCAGGCCAGCCTGGGCTATATAGTAAGACCCTGTCTCAAAAACAAACAAACATTTATATATTGTATATATATGAATAGAGCCATGCACAAGCCTATAGTCCCAACTATTCCAGAGGCTGAGGCAGGGGAGGCTTCCTTGTGCCCAGGAGGACAGCCAGGGCAACATAGTGAGACTTGCCCTTAAAAAAATAAATTTGATATGTTTGTGGCCCAAATGGCTTGGGTAGAGAATAAAAATATTAGAAATATTAAATGTTGAAAAGGAAGTAATATGCCTAAAAGGTGACAGTTTTTGTATAACTTGAGGCAAATACTTAGTGATACTGTTGTGGGAAATTTTTAATTTTGGGCCTGTCCCAAAGTTAATTAACATATTCAGTGAAAGGTAGGGTGCAGTTATAATCTCATCAATCTCCTGCTGCTCCTTAAGGCTCCCAAAGTACTTTACAAATGGGCTCTACTAATAATATATTAGGACATATTTTGGCCTTTGTAAATGACTTGTGTATTTTTATAGGCGTAAATGTGCAAAATATGTATTCGAGTATACTGCTTTCATTTGAATCTAAGGATGAGATACTGGTCTGTTTTAAATTCTGTGCCTTCAGAAGTTGTTTTTTGTATGTGTGTTTTTTGTAATATTGTGGATTGAATGTGGGGTGCTGTACATTGAGCAATATTCCCATCCATTTTATTTTTTTTATTATTTTTTATTTTGGGGGGGCAGTTTTGAGACAGTCTCGCTATGTAGTCCAGGCTGGCTTCGAATTTGTGGCAATCCTCCTGCCTCAGCTTCCCAAGTGCTGGGATCACAGGCCTGTGCCACCACACACAGCACCTTTTTAATTTTGAGACAAGGTCCCGTTAAATTGCCTAGGCTGGGCTTGAACTTGGCAATACCCATACCTCAGGTACCCACATACTGTAACTGGGATTGTAGCCTTCTGAGCAGCTGGGCCACCATGTGGGGCCCCAAGATTTGTTTGTTTGTTTATTTGTTTGTTTTTTAAAGCCTCAGATGGTGGTGCATGCCTGTAATCCTACCACTCAGGAGTTTGAGGCCAGCCTGAATTACATAGTGAGATTCTGTATCTTGCCTCTCCCCCAAAAAATCACATTAGAGGAATGTCCAATAAATTGTCTTAATTTGAACTGAAAGAGGATTCAAGTAGTAGCAGTCACTACAGTGTGTTGAATAAAACTGATTTTTGCTAACCTCTGGTAGAGTACAAGTGATATGTAAAATTACTCAAAGGGACTCAATGAACATTTTCAAGGTTGGGCTTTTTAACAGTTATTAGTACTTCGTTCCTTTTCACAGCTAAACTATTCCATTGTATGAATATACCAACTCTGTTTATCCATTCATCCATCAGTTTAAAGTTCCACATTAAATGGAATAATGTGTGAACAACAATGCTGTGAACATTTGGATGCAGGTTTTTGTGTGGACGTGAGTTTTCATTTTTCTTGAATGTGTACCTAGTGGTGGAATTGCTGGGTCATACGGTGACTCTTATGTTTAACCTATGGGAGGAATCGCCAGGCTTTTTCCAAAGTGGCTATATCATTTTACTTTCCCGCTAGCAGTATATGACGGTTTCAATTTCTCTACATCCTTAACAACCCTTTTTATCTGTCTTGACTAAAGCTATCCTAGTAGGCATGAAGTGAGATCTCATTGTGGTTTTGATTTGTGTTTACCTGAGGGCTAATGATATTAAACATCTTTTCATATGCTTATTGGTCATTTGTATTTTTTGCTTGGAGGAATGTGTATTCAGATCCTCCATTTTTTAGTTATTTGAGTTTTTAAAATTATTGACTGTTAAAAACTCTAGATATTGGGCCGGTGATATAGCTCAGCGGTATATGCCTGGCAAGCGCGAGGTCCTGAGTTTGACTCCTGGTACCTGCATATTAAAATTAAAAAAAAAAAAAAAAAAAAAAAAACTAGATATAAATACCTTGTCAAATATATATGATTTGTGAGTGGGGTTCCTTTTTACTCCCCCTATTTTTTTAACTCTTGCCTAGAAAATATAGTTGACTTAAGCACAGTTAAATATGTATGCCTGTATTATCTATGAGCAAAGGGTTTCTTCTGTGAGATCCAGTCAAGACAGTACATGTTAGTGAAGAGCACCTTACAGTATGGTTTGGCATGTTACTGTTTCAACTTTTCTGGGTGAATCTTCTAGCAAAGAAGTCTGAGGCTGGAAGTTACCGTAGAAAATCTGAGACTGGAAGTTAAGAGGAAGTATGTATTAAAAAACCACCACCTGCCTTTGGGCAGGATGCCCACCCAGCAGTCAACAGCCACAACAGAAAATTCTGTGTACAGGCACTTCTTACACTTGGAGGCCTCTACTTTAAGAAAGGAGGTTTTGGGGTTTCTTGTTTGTTTTTGCAGTGCTGAAAATCAAACCCAAAACTTATACATTCTAGACGAGTGCTCTACCACTGAGTTACATCCCTGGCCCAAGAAGGAAAATGTAATTGCCTTGGTTTGATTGGTTACAGCTTAGGGTAAAAATAACATCAGATCAATTAGTGTGCTGTCTTTTGAACCTCGTTAACAAGATCAAAAAGTTGTTAATACACTACAGCATGCTTACCTGTTTATATGTATCTTTATGTAAACCTAGATAGTAGTAAATAGTATAAAGAATGTTTACCTGAGGTTTTATATAGCTCATAAAAAGAAAGTCAGCTTTGGTGTTCCCAAGAGGATTTTTGCAACCTAGAAATGCAGATGTCTTGCCTTTAACAGAAATAGGTATATCTTGGCTGGGCATGGTGGTACATGCCTATAATCCCAGCACTCGGGAGGCTGAGGCAGGAGGATCACCATGAGTTTGGGGCCAGCCTGGGCTACATAAGCAAGTTCAAGATCAGCCTGCACTACACAGTGAGACTCTATCTCAAAAAAAACCAAAATAAAAAATAAAAAAAAGAAAGAATGAAATAGGTAACATCTTTTCTCCTACAAGTGAGAAGTAATAGAAAATAGATGAAGCTGAATGTTGTATGCTTCAGATTGTTGATAAGAGTGTTGAAATTCATCTCTAAACTTTCTTATTCCACCCTGAACACATACACAATTCCTGGATGTGTGGTTAAGTAAGTAGGCCACCCTGGTAAAATATTCTCTTTGGGCTTCTAGTGCCCCTTACTCTGGTAATGCAGCACCTGTGTTTCCCACCCTTCATGGGGCTCCTTTGACTTTGAGGCTCCAGGGAATACAACATGGCCAGCTGCATTGCTATTCAAAGAGTGATACTTAGAAGAGCACCTCTGCATAATATTAGCCTCCCAAGAGACACAGGACAGGTATGGCTGTCCCCTTGCCAGTTTCCTGAAAGAGGAGGACATTGTATTCGATACAAGTTCTAGACCAAATTTTAGAAAGGCACTTTAGTATTGCAGATTGGTCGCTATGCCATGGACACATGCACAGGTCACTAGCTGACTGCTTTTTCCATGACTTGAAAGCAATTAAGAATGAGAAATTGACTCCTTTTTCTGCCTGCTATTTCTAAATATCAAAATCCTCACCCTTTAAGCATAAGGTTATTTCTAAATCCAGGTCTCAACAAATGAGAACAGAGATGAGGTTTTAACACATTGGTGCGTGAGGCAAAAGCTGAGGAATACAGTGGACACTCATAAAAGGGGAAATCATTGATTTTTGAACCATCAGCAAGAAGGAACATGACTGCTACATAGAGCAGTTGTGGAATTCACAATTAGCAAATTCTTTTTTTCTTTTTTTTTTTTTTCTTTTTCTTTTTTTTTTTTTGAAACACGGTCTCACTATGTAGAGCGCGCTGGCCTTGAACTCACTTAGGTAGCCCAGGCTGGCCTCGAGCCCAATGGTGATCTTCCTGCCTCAGCCTCTGAGTGCTGGGATTATAGGTGTGTGTCACCATGCCCGGTGCTATTAGCAAATTCTAATGCATCTTGCAGATTGGTGAAATAGTTTAAGTAATGTAAAGCTTTTTAACTCTTTTCTTTTTCTTTTTTTCCTATGGTGCTGGAGATTGAACCCAGGGCCTTGTGTGTGCTAAGCATGTACTCTACCATTAAGCTACATCCCTAGCCCAGTAATGAAAAACTTGATTCGCTCTTTCAGAGCTACTTTTCCTTCCCTTTGGCTATCATTACACTGAATAAAATGCTTACTAAATTACTCGAAAATGAAGAGGCTGGTCCCTTTCCTGTTCTCATTGCTGTGCGATACTTAGTGGTATTACAGATGAGAGACATGGGGATAAACAATAGTTGGGCTACAGAAATGATATCTCGGTTATTCCAAGGGAATGATACCTTAATTAATACAAACACAAGGTAACCATTTCTTTCCCCCTAGTTACATTTGCTTCCCTATATGTTGATCACTTTGATGTTTCATTTTTGCCCTTCCTATTTTCTGGCAAATTATGCAGGCTACCTCCCAGGAAATGTTTCCCAGTTTTGACAGGACAAAAGACACAGAGAGTAATAGGGCAAGGAGAAACTCCACACCAGAACCTAGCACATTGATCTTTTCTGTTGATCTGGGGTCTGCATGAGGCTCTTTTTGAAATAAGCTTGAGTGAGCAAGAGAGGACTTTTGGTGGGATTTGACTTTAACCACAACCCAAAGACATCACTTCACCTCTAGGCCAGGTAGGGGGAGCCTCGCAATCACTGGGAGGCTTGAGTTCCATGTAAAACCTGCAGGTTTTTATTTAACTATGACACTCAAGGAGATGTTGAATAGTTTCCTCCTCTCTGCATTTGTACAAAGCAGAGCAGAGAAGTTAATGTATGCCCAAAACAAGAGTTTAGATAAGCCCATGCATTATGAAATCCGGTACTACAGACCTGCCATTGCTTTTCTTCCCATCAGCCCTGGGCTCCTGTGATGAGCTGGGAGCTTTTTAATTCCCACATTCACTGAACAATCAGCTAGAATTTTGCTGATTCTCAGTTTAAACAAAGCTTTGGAAACAGAGGGAAACTGTATAGTGAACTTTTTCAATTGACTGCCACCAATTATTGTTCTGAATATATTAAGAAAATTATACTCTGTTAATCTCACTAAATGCGTCTGAATAAATTGGTTACATTTGACTTGATCTTGCTTGCCATTTTTTGAAAGCATCATCTTAAATGTAGGAAGAATTCCATTGCTCGTTTTGGCTTTTTTTTAAACATTGTTTTGCCTTATCATTTTGATTTTATTTATCTCTCTGTGGTTCTCGGGGTTTTGCCTGGCATAGCCATTCTAACTTAGCAAAACTATCATGCCAAAGGAAACACCTAATTCTATAATATCAGACATCTTTGTAGGCTGTGGTTTGTTGGTGTTGAAGTAAGCTGTGTGTTAAGAAAGGTGTCTGCAGTTTATTTAAGCTGTGGCAAATAACTCATGTCCAAGGCTTGTATGCTTGCTTCATTTCTTAAAGAGCTTTCCTCAAATGTTACTGTTGGTGTACATACATGTAAACCTTTAAGGTGATTATTCTTTATTTAGGAACTGTCTAAGAGAAAAGTGGGCCAAAGGGAAAAAATCATGGCTCTTTATCTCTGAGAATTATGCTCAACTCCTAAATAGGTCACTGGAGGTATAACTGCAAGGCTTGGGAAGCCCAAGCCAGCGCTTAGCTGTGGCATCAAACCACAGCAGCACAGTTTGACAGCATGCCCAGGGGATTACTCTAGCCCTGTAGGGCCGGGAACTTTGAAGTTCATGGGTAGAACTGGGGGTTGGGAGGGTAAGGGTAAAAGCAGGAGGGAATGAGCTCTATGCTTTTATGGCCCACATAATATTATTCACCCTCCTTTATTGATAGACTCTGTCAAGAGGGGAGGGTAAATGAAACAAATCCTTCGTTAGGGAAAAGCAACTGTGTAGTCTTAAGTAGAAATTTGCTCTCTAGATTTAGTTAAGTTTTAAATAAAGGTATTGGGCCGGGGATACAACTCAGTGGCACAGCGCCTGTCTGGCAAGCATGAGGTCCTGAGTTCGATTCCTGGTACCAGGAAAAAAAAAAGAAATGAAATAAAGGTATTGTTAGTGTTTTTAATTTTCCAATCCTTTATAGAATTTTATTTTATTGTGTATATTTTTATTTGTTTGTTTTGAGACAGGGTCTCACTTTGTAGTTCAGGCTGGACTTGAACTCACTGTGTAATCTAGGCTAGCCTTGAACTTGCAGCAATCCTGCCTCAGCCTCCCGAGTGCTGGTATTACAGGCATGTGCCACCATGCCAAGCTTCTTTATAGACTTTTGGATTCAACATCTGTAAACTGGCCCAGTTTCATGAGCTGTATCTTTAAGAATTAGAGCGTGGCCTGAGGCTGCAGGTATAGCTCATCAGTAGAATGTTTGCCTAACATGCTCAAGGCCCTGGGTTCAATGCCCAGTACTCCAAAAAAAAAAAAAAAAAAGTGTGGCTTGGCTATTTCCTTCTTGATAGCCCACCAAAATTTGGCTACAGAACAGTACAGCAGTTTTCTATACCTCTAAGAGTCTTGTGGAATACACTGTTGCAATTGTTGGTTCTTCCTTCTAATGGAACATTCCCTAGGAGTATTAGAAAATGATTACTGAGGTAAAAATGTTGGCCCTTTTCCAAAGTAGGTAAGCTTCAGCATCTTTCATTAAGTGAATGAATGAACCCCCTTTTTAAAATGTTTGCATGCAGCCCATCTTCTGTTGCTGAGAAGCCAGGATCACAAGAGGCAAGCCAGGCCAGTGATAGATGAGGCCCTGTGGCACTAGGCTCAGTTTATAGAACAACCAGGGGCAAACCCGTGGTATGCTGTTGCTGTACTACCCTCCCTCATTCCTTCTCTCCCTGCACTAACTTGTAACACTCTTCTCCAGGTGTCCTTTGTTGGGAGGATGCTACAAGCCAGCTCTACATAGAAGGCAATAAAATTTGGGGGCACAGGCAGCTAGTTTGAAAGGATTGTATGCCTGTGGGAGTGATGCAGCTAGCTGAGTTTCTCAATGAGGCATTTGTAGTGCCCTGGCACTTCATTGGTTTCCTTGTCAACACTGCCACTGAGGCTTTGCATGAAGAAAACAGCATTAGCTATACTGGAGTCAGTAGCTAGGATAAAGGAGAGTAAGGGATTGAGGTTTAGGTACCCATGAACTTTCTGCTTTCATCTTTCCAGTATCCTTCAATCTGGTCATCTTCCCCTGCCTTTGAAGGTAGCCATACTTGAAGATAAAAGCTGATACCCACACAAGTGTCTAGAATAAGTTTGCTGCTTCTGCTGACATTAAATTTTATTTATTTTTTTATTTTTTATTTTTTGGTACCAGGAATCAAACTCACAATCTCAGGCTTGCCAGGCAGGCTCTGTGCCACTGAACTATGTCCCCGACTCTATTAAATTTTGTCCCCTCAAAAAACCATACACTGTTAAATTTGAGTATATTAGTGTAGCTTTTAATTTAAATTGTTCTAAAATTTTTAGAACTACATTTTACCCAATACTTCCTAGCTATTCCAGGACATAAGTCTATTTTAGTTTACAAAAGTACTTTTTGTGTGTGTTTGTGTGGTACTGGGGATTGAACCCAGAGCCTTCACACTGAGCTACATCCTAGCCTCCTCTTAAAATTATAATAATAATATTAATAATAGTAATTATTATTCTTATTCTTATTTTATTTTATTTTATTTTATTTTATTTTGAGATAGGGTCTTGCTAAGTTGCCCAGGCTGGGCTCAAACTTGTGATTCTTCTGCCTCAACCTCCCAAAATGCCAGGCATGTACCACAATGGCTTCCTTTCTAAAGTGTGTATAGGTCCCTTTAGAGATCAAGATGGCTGCCTGGAGGCTGAGGCACGAAAGCACAGTTGTGGTCCTGTCAGCAATCATCTTTCCTCCCCATTTTGGCTCGTACCAATATTCTGAGCTGGCTGAGGGCAGCAGGAGTGAGAGTAGGCCTTTTGTGAGCATGTACAGTATTGTCTTTTGCTGTTGGTCTTGCACAATGCCACTATATATAATTGCAGGGTTTCTATCTAATAGTGGACTTCAGATGGATAGGTGAGACCCATGAACTGTGAAATTAAAAATCAAAACTGCTCAGTGCTATTGTTTGCTTGCTCAACTACCCCCCCCATAAAAAGAAGGGAGGGGACATACAGATAATGGTGGAGGCAGTTAAATCTTTCTTTCTCTGATATTTTATTTTAACTGAAACTGCCATAAATGACTGGAGAGCTTGTGATTCATGGAGAATGATGGGTTCTGACAGGAGAGACCCTACCAGTTCATGTGACTGACCTCTTTTAGAAGAGAACCTGAGTGTGAAAGGCTCTTGGTAGATAGTATACAGATGGTGCTGTTTGCATAGTGCTCTTGTTAAGATACTTCATTAAGTATTTTGTTGCTCAGGAAGAGAAGATAGAGTGCATCCTTTTTTTTTTTTTCCATGCACTTGTTTCCTTTTGTTTTTTTGTTTGTGGGTACCGGGAACCGAACTCAGGACCTTGTGCTTGCCAGGCAAGCGTTTATGTCGCTGAGCTATATCACCAGCACTTTTTCCCTTTTGTACTCAGATATAAACCAGCACTTTTAATTTGTTTGAGATTTTTGTGTCTCTCAGGCTGCCATTGGCTCAAGTTTTATAATGTAGATGGACAGTTGCATGCCACATATCAGTAATCTCACATATTTAAAAAAAAGGTCCAGAGCCCGACACCATTTTTAACTGCGTGTTGTAAAACGCACACGCACAGGTCTCTGAAATAAAAGGCAGCCTTTCTGCTTCAAGGCTCCCTCCACCTCTTCCCCTCCTCACTTTGTTCTCTTATTCCCCTCCCCGTCCTCCCTTCCAGTTCCATATTGAAAAACTGCTTGCACTGGATGGATAATTAACACGGTACTATGGAGCAACAGGTCCCACTGGTGGTGACTAAATCTGAAGTAAATGTTAATGCTGTGTAGATTCACATGTATTAATAGGCGAGGGAGATGAGTGAGGTTAGACACAGATCAACCACACTTGTGTGGGACTCGAAATAGATCCTTTTAATTAAGGAGCCAAGAACCATGACAACTACCAATATCTTCCACTTGCAGTGGTGAGCTGCAGCCCTATTAGTGAATGAAAGAGGCATTCTAAATTAAAATTGGACTCCATCCTTTGGCTGTGAGTTGGGATCATCTGGCTCTACACTTTGAATCTTTGACACAGAGGGGTTTGTTGGTGCAGGCATTACAGTGGGCTGTGGAGTGTGTTTGTGGTTTTCTCCATATGACTCAAGGAATAGACCGATCTAAAAGTAGACACCCTTGTGAGAATTAGAGATGGCCCAGTTGGATTTGTTTATGGGAGTCTGGATGTTTTGCAGTCATGCTGCCAAGTCTGGCTTTAAGAAGTTGTAGTTTTGAAAATTTTTTAATATTCTTCATCAAATCCCCCCACTCCCTGCACTGACCTACATCCCCAGCTCAGCAGTTTTTGTTGTTTTTGTTTTTTTTTTTTTTTTTTTTTTTGAGACAGGGTCTTGCTAAGTTGCCCACATTGGCCTCGAACTTATGATCCTCCTGCTTCAGCCTCCCGGAGTTCTAGGATTATAGGTATGCACCACAACACCTGGCTTTGACCAGCTTCCTAATTGGTCTGTGGTAAGTTTGTAGGCCCTCTTTGGCCTCACAGAAAGCCACACCAAACTCCGACAAGCATATCCTTCAATTGTATATACAATCTCTGAAGACTCTGAGCTTTATTATTATGAACTGCATTATAGCTAACAGAAAGTCTTTAAGATCTCAGGTAGTGGTTAAAATAAATAGTGAGTTGGAAAGCAGTGAACAATTGCTTTCTGGCCAAGAATTGCAGACCAGGGCTTTTTAACAAATGATCTGGAAGGAAACTTAACCATACCAGTGAAGATATTCTGCAGGAGCTCTGTCCTCACAGGGCACTCTCTTCTCTGTAGAGAAAAGTGCCTTTCTTACTCTACTGCAGGCCATAATTCTTTTGAAGCCAGAAGATAAAGGACCTTGACATGATGGCTAAAAAGCTACCAGTTTTCCAAGACAAGCCAGTTCAGGTACCAAGACATCTATTCCAGGACCTGTCTTCCCAGAATATAGACAGAGCGAAGCTAAAGGTTTAAACACTACTTACTATCCCCTAGATTGACTTAAACATACATTCCAGGAAAAATGTTCCCATTCCCAGAATTGTCCCTTTATCACAGAGTATATCAAAATGCAGAAAGAAGACAGACATGGTGGTAATGTGTGTAATCCCTGCCCCTCAGGAGGCTGAGGCAGGAGGATCACAAGTTCAAGGCCACCTGGGCAATTTAGTGAGATCCTGTCTCAAAAACAAAATAGAAAGGGCTGGGTGTGAGGCTCAGTGATAGACTATTTACCTAATGTGGCCTAGGCCCTGGATTCAATACCCAGACTGCAAAAAAAAAAAAAAAAAAAAAAAAAAAACAGAACTAAACCTGCTTCTGAAACTGGTTTTCTCCTGTACCCCATGAATGAGACTCTTAACTTCCCTGTCATTGGCTCTGGGGATGGAGCTCAGTGATAGAGCACTTTCCTAGCATGCATGAAGCTCTAAAAAAAATTGAAAAGCAACAACTTCCCTGTTTTTAAAGGATCACTTGCCAGGCATGGTGACGCACACCTATAATCCCAGCACTCAGGAGGCTGAGGAAGGAGGATCCCTGTGAGTTCAAGGCCAGCCTGGGCTACATAAGCAAGTTCAAGGCCAGCCTGAACTACATGGCAAGATCCTATCCCCCCCCCAAAAAAAAAAAAAATAAAATAAAATAAAGGAAGACTGGTTGAATTACCATTTGCTGAATAGCTCTGAATTACAAGAGAATAGGGGAAAGACCATTATCACCTTGAGATGCCAAATGACCCATATGGGTCTTCTGTTTATGGCAAGAATCAGTTTGTAATTGATTGTATATGATCTCATTAATAAGTGCTCTTTTCACTTTGTCTCTACCCTGTGATCCCTGAAAGCAAGGACTGTGTCTGAAATCCTACCACTTAGCACATTGCCTAGCATAAAATAAATTTTCAGGAAATGTTTGAGTGGATGAATGACTTTGGTCCTCTCTCTGAGGCAATGTTTTTGATGGGGTAGAAGATCATTTGTTTGCTTTGTGTTCACCCTCCAGTGTGGTAACTAGCACATTAATGGATAAGGAATGGGAAATCAATAATACTGTATTGGCTGATACAGAAGGAAATGCTCGGCCTTGAGATTAATGAAGGTACCCTGCTCAATGTTCCACTGTGTTCCTCAGAAATAAGGGAACTACTAAAGGTTCTTAAAAAACAGCTTGGTTTCAAGATTTGAAAGAACCGTCCCACATATCTTTAATCCCAGCACTCAGGAGGCTGAGGCAGGAGGATAGCCATGTGTTCGAAGCCAGCCTGAACTAAAGAACCAGGAGATATTGACTTGGGTTTCAGTTCTGCTGCTTTCCAGCTCTATGGCTTTAGATAAGTCAGTTTCCTCACCTCCATGGCGGGAATAAGACTTAATTATCTGACAGTGGGGTAGTGAATATCAAATAAAAGCATCTGTTAAAATGCTTTGTGAACTGTAATACACTTGATGTAAGATGAAGTTATCACTCTGCTATTTCTAGGCTTTAGTAATTAGGAAGTATATTGATGTCTTTACAGGGAGGGTGGTTCATTATATTGTTTTCATGGTTTTGACTGCTGAACAGCTGAGACTGATAGAATAAGCTCAGCATTACCTAACTTTTAACCTCTAGTGATCTCCTTTCATAAAGGATGGGCCCTGCTGCCCTGTTTTCATTGATATATGGGAAAGAAAGGAAGGTGGGGCAGAACCTTGGTTTTTTTGTTTGTGATTTTGTTTTGTTTTTGCAGTACTGGGAGTGAACACAGGGCCTTCACAATGAGCTACCTCCCCAACCTTTTTTGGGTTTTTTGTTTTGTTTTTTTTTTGTTGTTTTTTGAGACAGGTTCTCACTAAATTGCAAAGTTGCCCAGGCTGTAGTTGAACTTGCGATCATCCTGCCTCAGCCTTCCAGAATGCTAGGATTACACCATGCCCAGCTAGAACCTTGTTTTTCTTGACAGGGATATTGTTATTTAAAGGCACTAGCATGCACAGAATTGTTTGAGAGTTGCACTCTAAGATTATGGGGCACCATTCTCAGAAGGAGCTTTGAGGTGGATGGGTAACTGAGGTGGAAAAGTCTTCAGAGTGACCAGCATATGAGCACACTGAGACTGTACAATATCCTTCCTCCTGGAATCCTTTCCCTATGAGTAGTACTTCTGGTATGGAACAAACAGCCTCTTTTGTAATTGGTTCATGAGCTTACTCCAATGACAGTCTTATCTTCTGAAGTGATTTCATGAATTCTTTTCCCCTAGAAGTTTGAGTTGAAAGCTGAAAGATCTTAAAAGCAATTGCTTAGAGCAGACCCTGTCTCAAACTAAGAAATAAAAAAAAAAGGATTGGGAGCTGGGCATGGTGGTGCATGCCTGTAATCCCATACTTGGGAGGCTGGGGCAGGAGGATCACTGAGTTTAAGGCCAGCCTCAGCTACATAGTGAATTCAAGGCAAGCCTGACCTACATAGTGAGGCCCTGTCTCAAAAAAACAAAACAAAACAAAAAAGGACTGGGGATGTAGCTCAGTGATAGGGCGCCTGTGGGTTTGGTCCCCCATACCACAAAAATATTTTTAAAAATTTTTAAAAGCTGGCCATGTTGCTGCATGCCTGTAATCCTACTTACTCAGGAGGTTGAGGCAGAAGGATCCCAAGTTCAAGGACAGCCTGACCACTTTAGCAAGACCTTATCTCAGAATTAAATTTTTAGAAGGGCCAGGAATGTAGACTAATAGTAGAGCACTTCCAGAACATGTACAAGGCCCTGGGCTCAATCCCTGGCATCACAAAGCCCCTCGTGCCCCAAAAAAACTCCTTTGGGAATAAACAACGTGCTTTTTTTTGTTTGTTTGTTTTGGTGGGTACCAGGGGTCAAACTCAGGACCTCCAGCACCAGCAGGCGCCCGTGCTGCTGAGCGATATCACTGGCCCTTTTTTTGTGTGTGGATACCGGGAGTCAAACTCAGGACCTTGCGCTTGCCAGGCAGGCGCTTATGCCACTGAGCTATCTCACTGGCCCAAGGTGCTTTTTTTGAGAGCTATTTAATACAAGTTCTAAGGATTTTTACCCCTGTGTTAAGGAAAAGAAACAAGATTTAAAATCAAATTGTTTGAAAATGATTAAGACTGAGGATGTATCTCAGTGGTAAAATAGTTGCCTAGTATAGGTGAGGTTCTAGGTTCAGTTTCAGAAAAGAAATAAAGAGGACGAGTAGGGGTGAGATACCTAGTGTGGAGTTCAGTTTGCAGGTATGGACTTTGACTCCCATGTTTTCTCATTGTTTTGTGACTTAGAAAACATAAATGATTTCATGTGTGATTTAACCACCGAAACAAGTGCCTGCCCAATTATATTACTGCCTCATGACTTTAGAGTGGTTGACTCACTTCCTAGGAACCTATTTCAGGTTTCCCAGTTCTTTAAAGCTTTATTGAATATTTATTCTGTGCCAGGCATTGTACAGGGTGTGAGGGTACAGATAAATGAGGCGTAGAAAAGGCGATTCAGGTTTGACTGATGTGGAAGTGCTAAGAGAAATCAGGATTGTCAGAGAAACCTTTCTGGAGAGAATACTTGACTCGAGTCACAAAAGATGAGTTCTCCAGGTAGAGGAATGGGGGAATGGCCTGTGTGCTCATAGGTCGTGGCACTGGAGTAAGCAGAGACACAGATGAAAAACAGTAAGGGCTGTGTTAAGAAACCAGCAGATTTTTGGAGGCAGAGAAAGAGGCAGAGTTCTGGCCACAGGGGTCTTTGCTGAAATACTGAGGAGCTTGAACTTTTATCTTTTAATCAGTGGGGGAAGGGTACCATTAAAGGGCTTTTTAATCAGAAAAGTGCATGATCAGAATCATGTTTTAGGGGGCCAGTGAGATGGCTCAGCGGCATAAGCGCCTGCCTGGCAAGCGCGAGGGCCTGAGTTCAACTCCCGGAACCCACGTACGGAAAAAAGGGGCCGGTGATATCGCTCAGAGCCACGGGCGACTGCTGGTGCGCGAGGTCCTGAGGTCGACCCCCGGTACCCACAAAAAAAAAAAAAAATCATGTTTTAGGCCGGGTGTGGTGGCGCACGCCTGTAATACCAGCACTCCGGAGGAGGACTTCCGTGAGTTCAAGGCCAGCCTGAACTGCATAGTGAAACCCTGTCTCAAAAAGACAAAAAAAGAATCATGTTTTAGGTAAATTATTCTGCCAGCGAGATTGGGAATAAATTGAGGGAAACACAGAGGAGGGTAGTTAAAAGACTGTTCACATATTGATGAAAGGTCTAAACCCAAACCACCTTGCCTTGCCCTTCTCTGCTTTCCATATTTGATGTGAGGTATCTTGGTACATTGCCAGCAGGCAGATGAAAAGAAATGATGAAAAACAAAATCAGAAGTGACAGCCTTCAGGGTTAATTTTAATATGATAGTTGCTGAAGCATAGCAGACTCTGTGGGCCCTTCTAAAGGACATGCTTGCATTTCATTAGTTTGGATGTGGCCTGTTGCAGAAATTATTGGAGAGAATTAGGGAAGGCTTTACTGGTGACATTCACCTGTGGTCCTCTAGGGCTTGGAGACCTGTCCCACAGGCCAGTTATGTCTCCAGTTTTCCACTTCCTGGTAGGCATCCTCCTGAGATTCCACTAAGGAAACAGGGAGGAAGGGAAGCAATGAGCTGTGAATCCTTGGTGAGCAGCTGACATATATGATCAGGGCTCAAGGGGAAAGCATGGCAAAGCAGCAGCCAATCCAAATGCTGTTTTAGGTAGAAACAATAAAACAGCATAGCATTAAGCTCTAGGACTTAAAAGTGAGTCCTTTTATATTATAAAAATAGAAAGTTTTATATGTAAGAATATAAAGGTTGTTGTTGTTGTTGTTGTTGTTACTGTTTCTCATACTCTTTGAAGAAAAAATTTCTTACCATTCCAAAAAGTGGGCTCTGAAGAACCAAAGGTAGAAATTTTTTAAGCATAAATATAGCCTTATTCTGTACAGCAGTGGTTTTCAGACTTTGATATTTAGCTGAATCACCTTGAGGACTTGTTAAATACAAATTGCTAAGCCCCACAGCTAGAGTTTATGATTTATTAGGTCTGGTATGGCCTCAGAATTTGCTTTTTTTTAAAGACAGGGTCTTGCTATGTAGTTCATGCTGGCCTTGAACTCACTATTATTGCCCAGGCTGGCCTTGAACTCCCAGTGATCTTCCTGTCTCAGTGAGTATTGGGATTACAGGTATGTGCCACCATGGTCTGCAGAATTCTCATTTCTAATAAATTCCCAGATGGCTGCTGCTGGGCTACTGAACTGGGGACCACACTTTGAGGACCACAGCGGTATAGGCAGTACAACGTGTGAGCCCAAGGATTTAATCAGGTGTCATGTGGCTTTTAGTATAACACTGGGCATCAATGACCTGGAGATCTGTGAAGCCCAGCTCTACACAGCTCTGGTTTTCAGGTTTAAATTCCTAAGTGACAGCTGTGTGCACAACCTCTACATTATAAAGATATAAAGAGGGAAGAGATATAATCATTGTCTTGGTTCCTCTAACAAAAACAAAAATAAGAGAACTGTTGTACAAGGCAAAGCATATGCCAAAAGAAAACTACTCTATGAAGGAAGAGCTGCAATATATATGCGTAATCTGGAAAGAGTTGATGGAGGATCTGTCTGGTTATCTGACACTGCATAACAGCTATCCAAAACTCTGGTTTGAAACAGAAACTAGTTTTTATCTCTCACAATTTGGAGGGTTGACTGGGCTCAGCTGGATGGTTTTCTGTTGCATATGCTATTGGCTGGGACTACTTAGAAACTGGACTGAGCTGGTATGTCCAAGGTGACTCACTAGCTATAACCTCACCCCCACATACGCATTTTTTTTTATATTTCACTTTGAGATAGGGTCTCACTAAGTTGCCCAGGGCTCAACCTTCCAGTCTTCCTACAGTACCTCAACTTCCACATAGCAGTAGTTAGTGCTGCCTGTTAGTGGTATTCAGTTGAAGCTGTTGATTAGAGCACCTCAAGTCTCCTCCATGTGGCTTCTCACAGCATGATAATAAGGCTCTGAGATGGAACATATCAAGTATATAAAAGTAGAATCTGCAGATCTCTTAAGGCCCAGACTTTGGAAGTTACAAATGTCACATCCACTGCATTGTATTGGCCAAAACAAGCCTCAAGACAAGCCCAATACAAAAGCAGGGAAATGGACTATCTGTGGATTAGAGGTAGAACAGAATTTGCACTCATCTTGAAACCCCCCCTACAGGCTGATTAAAGGATGCATAGAGTTCTGATAGACCAGTGATGGGGAACCTTTTAGAGCTTTCAGTGATACAAACAGCCTGCTGTGGCTCTCGTGCCATAGGTTCGCTGCCCCTATGATAGACATAGCTTTCCTAGAGTAAGGGTATTCCACTGGAAGGAATAGCAGGTCGTCAGTTTGACTAGGGGGAAGGGTACCTGAAGGAGGACCAAAAAGATGGAATGAGACTCTGTGACAGGTCTTTGAACAGCAGATGAAAGAGCAAGAGTGTGAGCTGACCAAGATGGTAGACAGCTGCACTCCCGTCTCTCTGGGAGACTGAGGCAGGAGGATTACAAATTTAAGCCCAGCCTGGAAGGAAGGGAGGGAGGGAGGATAAAGAAGTGTGGCAGACCTTTAGATGATTTTATTGGCACAATATGGGGTTTGATTGACTCTTCAGGTGCCAGACAAGTCCCTTATACACTTTCCTGTAAGCCTAGTGTTAATAGCACTGGAGTTGCTTCTCTTTCTGAGGTATGAGAAAGAATGTTCACTCAAGTTATTATAAATCATGCTGAGTAAGCATTTGGAAGGATAAGAGAACACAGTGCTGCAGGAAGGATCAAAATAGGAGTTTAGGAGCTTGTACCAGGCCTACCTAGGCTTTTTCATGATGCGTTAAAGGGCGGGCTAGTTACTGAGGGGTGTGGTGGCACACACCTGTAATTCCAGGACTCAGGATGCTGAAGCAGGAGGATCCTCATGAGTTTGAACCAGCCTGGGCTACACAGTGAGTTCAAGGCCAGGCTGAACTACACAGGGAGACCCTGTCTCAAAAAAAAAAAACTATTAAAGGGCTAGTTACTGAGTCTTGCCCTTGTCTTTCCCTACAGTAACCCTCCACTGAGCGAAGAGATGTTGCCTCCTGGGGAGTGGATGTGTCACCGGTGCACTGTTCGCCGAAAGGTAATAATGCTGCTTTCTGCACACTTTGCTTAGAATGCTAGATCTAGAGCACTGATAATCTAGAGCTAAGATGGTCTGGCCCTAAAGGCATTTTCGTCCCTTCTTGTCACTTCTAGCCTTGGTATCACCCTACTCTCCCCATGCTGATTGGAATCCAGTAGGATCAAAAAAATCCAAACATGGACTGCTGAAATGGGCAGAAGAGGTGTGTTAATTTACCGAGCCATGCTTAGTCACTGGTGACACAAGTTGTCTGATCTTACTGACCTCCTAGTAAATGGCCTAAATATCACAATCTTATACATGGCTGGGCGGGGGGGGGAGGCTACTTCTGTTTGATGAAAAAAGGATTTTTCTCTCACCCCATGGCAGGTAAGTCACTGATTTCTAGAGGTTTGGCCAAGTGTGTTGGGGGAAGAGGTTTTTTTTCCTGTTGCTTTTTGTTGTTGTTGTTGTTATTTTGTTTTTGTTTTTTTTTTATTTTAAAGAGAAGAAAAAACAAAACAAATCAAAAAAAGAACAAATGTTCAAAACGCCATACTACGAGGGTAACAATGGTTAATGCATTACGTATTATTATCTTTAAGTTAGTTATTCAGGATACCAGACATTAGCATTCAATTGTCCAAACATTATTGGCACAAACCTTACTCTTCAATGAACTAAGTAAAATTGGTAGTGTATCTATCTTAACCATCTTATATATATATACAATTTTTTTTACCTTTCCCTTCTTTCTTTTCCCTATTCCAGTCTCTCTTTCCTTTTGACCAGTTTCTTTTTGATTCACCGTGTCTATTGTACATTTTGGATCTTATTTACTCTTTCAGTTTCTCATACTAGAGAGACTATACGATGCTTACATATGTGCGTCCGGTTTATTTCACTTATGAGTATTTTCTCGAGTTGCATCCATTTACCTATAAAAGTCTCCAGTTTATCCTTCTTTATGGCTGAATAGTACTCCATTGTATAAAAATACCACATCTTTCTTATCCATTCCTCAGTTGATGGGCATTTGGGTTGTTTCCAAGATCTGGCTATTACAAATCGTGCTGCTATAAACATGGGTGCACATATATTGCTGTGGTACAATGTTTTTAATTCTTCTGGGAAGATGCCCAGAAGGGGAATAGCTGGGTCAAATGGGACCTCCAACGCTAGTTTTTTGAGGAATCTCCACACAGACTTCCACAGTGGCTGTACCAGTCGACATTCCCACCAACAGTGAAGAAGGGTTCCTTTTTCCCCACAGCCCCTCCAGCATTTGTTATTAGTTGATTTCTTTATAGTAGCCATTCTTTCTGGGGTGAGATGGTATCTCAGTGTTGTTTTAATTTGCATCTCTGGAATGACTAGTGATGTTGCACATTTTTTTGTATATTTATTTGCCATTAGTATTTCTTCATCTGAGAAATGTGTATTCATCTCAGATGACCATTTTTGGAGTGGGTCTTTAAATTTGGGAGGTCTGTTTTTTTGAGTTCTTTATATGTTCTCAATAGTAATCCTTTGTCTGAGGAACAGCTGGCAAACATTTTTTCCCACGTTGTGGGTTGTCTTTTCACTCTGTTGATGGTTTCTCTTGCTGTGCAAAAGCTTTTTAATAAGATGAGATCCCAGTTATTGATTCTTTGGGATAGTTCCCGTGCGGTTGAGTTTTTATTCATAAAGTCTTTGCCTACACCAATGTCTTCAAGGGTTTTACCTATCCTACCTTCCAGCAGATTTAATGTTTCTGTTTTAATATTTAGATCTCTGATCCATTTTGAATTTAGTTTAGTGCATGGTGAAAGATATGGGTCTAGTTTTAATCTTCGGCATGTGTAGAGCCAGTTTTTCCAGCACCATTTATTAAAGAGGCTTTCTTTCTTCCAGCGAATGTGTTTGGCACCTTTGTCAAAGATAAGGTGGCTTAGTATGTCTGGGGTTGTTTCAGCATCTTCTAATCTGTTCCATTGATCTTCAGGTCTGTTTTTTTGCCAATACCACACTGTTTTTATCACAGTAGTTTTATAGTATAATTTCAAGTCAGGGATTGTGATGCCCCCTGCCTTGTCTTTGTTGCCCAGAATTGCCTTTGCTATTCTAGGTCTCTTCTGATTCCAAATGAATTTTAGGATTGTTTTCTCTAATTCTGTGAGATACGCTGTTGGAATTTTGATTGGAATTGTATTAAATCTGTATAACAATTTTGGAAGTATGACCATTTTCACTATATTGGTTCTTCCTATCCAGGAGCAAGGGATATCTTTCCATTTTCTTTTCTTTTTTTTTTTTTTTGTGGGTACTGGGGGTCGACCTCAGGACCTCGCGCGCCAGCAGGCGCCCGTGCCGCTGAGCCATATCACCGGCCCTTTTTTCGTATGTGGGTTCCGGGAGTCGAACTCAGGCCCTCGCGCTTGCCAGGCAGGCGCTTACGGCGCTGAGCCATCTCACCGGCCCTCCATTTTCTGATATCCTCTTCAATCTCCTTTTTCAGAGTACTGTAGTTTTCAGTGTATAGGTCTTTTACATCCTTTGTGAGGTTGATTCCTAGGTATTTCATTTTTTTGGATGTTATTGTGAAAGGTATTGTTTCCCTAATTTCTCTTTCAGTAAGTTTGTTATTTGTGTACAGGAAGGCTATTGACTTTTGAGTATTGACTTTGTATCCAGTTACACTACTGAATTTGCTTATTAAATCTAGCAGTTTTTTAGTGGAGTTTTTGGGGTCTTCTGTATAGAGTATCATGTCATCTGCAAATAATGATAATTTAACTTCTTCCTTTCCAATCATTATTCCCTTTATTTCTTTCTCTTGTCTAATTGCTCTGGCTAAAGTTTCCAGGACTATGTTGAATAAGAGTGGGGACAGTGGACATCCTTGTGGGAAGAGGGTTTTGAACCCATTTGTACCCCAGTTGCCTAGCTCCCCTTCCCTCAGCTTTGATAATTCAGTACTGTACTGTATTCAGGAACATGGTACATTATTTTCTATTTGGGGGGGCAGTGAGAACTAAAATACTTCTTATCAGAAAAGGAAGTAGGTGTGTTTCCACCCAGATTAGCATTGATCCAACTTTCAAATTATAGATTGTGGATTAGACTTTGTCTATGAATTGTAAATCACCTCTGTCCTCCCTAATTATACACTGAGCAGTTTTTCTTTGTTGTGACATCACCACTGTTTTCCTAGCCCCTAAAGATGATGTCACAATGAATGATGGCTTCCTTGGTTGCAGAAACAGGATGAGGAGATGATTCAGAGATTGTGGTTTTTGTGTGTAACAGTTTTTAGCCTTTAAAAGGAAGGTAAACAGGCAGACATTTTTCCAACATATGCATAAAAGTTCCTATTAAAAAGTGAGCTAAAGGGGCCGGTGAGATGGCTCAGCGGCGTAAGCGCCTGCCCGGCAAGCGCGAGGGCCCGAGTTCGACTCCCGGAACCCACATACGAAAAAGGGGCCGGTGATATCGCTCAGCGGCACGGGCGCCTGCTGGCGCGCGAGGTCCTGAGGTCGACCCCCCGGTACCCACACAAAAAAAAAAAAAAGTGAGCTAAGGGCCGGTGAGATGGCTCAGCGGCGTAAGCGCCTGCCTTGCAAGCGCGAGGGCCCGAGTTCGACTCCCAGATCCCACATACGAAAAAGGGGCCAGTGATATCGCTCAGCGGCACGGGTGCGCCTGTTGGCGCACGAGGTCCTGAGGTCGACCCCCCGGTACCCACAAAAAAAAAAAAAAAAGTGAGCTAAGCTGGGCATGGCGATAAACTTGTGATCCCAGCTATTTGGGAGGCTGAGGCAAGAAGACTGCAAGTTTGAGGCCTGACTGGCAAGTTAGCAAGACCCTATCTCAAAATAAAAATAAAAATAAAATAAAAAAGAGCTTTGGATGTAACTCAATGGTAGAGTTCCCCTTGATTCGAGCCCTGGTACTGCAAAAAAAAAAAAAAAAAAAAAAGCCAAGTCAGCCATTCTAACAATAGCTATAGATATGTCTCTTCTAAAGTCTACAAACCAGTCCAAGATCCTTTCCGTGCCTGTCTAATTAGATTAGAGCAGAACCACTTAGAGGTACACTAGGAGACCTTTCAGAAACTTGCCGTGCAAAGAAACTGGACCTGAAAAGGTTGGGAATAGTTGAAAGAGGTAAAACCAGAAAAAAAAGGGGTGAGAAAAAGGAACTGACATTAGGTTAGTACCCATCATATGCCAGGTGTTTTACTGTGTTATCCCATTTAATCTATACAGCCATCTAGCCATCTGAAGGTGCCAGTAGTAGACCTCTTTTAGAATGGAAGAAACCAAGACTGAAAAATGTAGAATAACTTTCACAGGAATTGAAAGGAATTGACAGAGCCAAGATGTGAACTAAATCTGTCCCATTCCAAAACTCTGTTACCTCTTTATCTGTTTTCTAGAAGTAGAACTACTTGCTTGGGATTATAGTATGCTTTTTCTAACATAAGACACTTCTGCTCTGACCTCTTTTCACTTGGACCTCTGCCCACTGGTGCCAAATCTGCCTTTTCCACCACTATCACTACTTCCCTTTGACCTCCTGTATTTATTATGAGGTGGAATGAAGTGACACAACTTCTGGGCCTCATCAACCTTGATATTCAGGACCTACCATGATTCCTAGTGGAAGTGAGGTCTTCCCCCTGCACAGAGCTATCTCTTTCAAATACGTGACCCTCTTTATCTCCATCATACCCCTCAGAGGAGGAGAAGAAAAATTTTACTGGTCTCACTTTGTAGATGGAGAAATTTCTGCCCACCAGCCTGAGTCACTCAAGGTCAGAGGGAATTAGTGGCAACACTGGGATAAGATCCCAGAACTCCTGACTGGAGTCCAGTGTTAAACTTTCCTTTGACCACTCTGTTTGGAGTCCCGGAGGAAAATGTATTACCAGTTATCCAGTCCTGCTGAGTACACTTAAGGTTTTTCCATTTCCCCACCTTCTAAGAAGTGACATTTTCAGAGTCCTAGTTAAAATGGAAATATTGAAAGCTACCATTCTTGGACATTATGATTGCTGGGTCATTCCATTCCACATGCTATACCCCTCCACCTTGTAGCAGTTACCTTTCATGCCAGAACCCAACCTCCCTGGAAAGGGGGTTCTATTGGCCTATTTTACCTTTGCTTTGCAGACTATATTTGAAGCAAAATTTCTTAAGCCATTCAAAAGGTGAGGATCCTCCAAGACAAACTATAGTGATCTCATTAATTCTTACTTTGTTATTCTTACTTGATTCTTGCTGTTTATTCTTAGTGTGTTTTTTAGCCCTTTGCCCTGTACTTCGTATATAGATGTTATGTGTCATATGATGGGTTAAGAGCTAATGATGTGTAATTGTGTAACTGTTTCTGATTGCCATGCTTTTTGGTGATTTCCCTGCTGCAAGTTTTGTCAGCTTTAGTTTAGTTATAACTGTGTCAACTCTAATAGACTAGTGTCCCAAATCCTCAGGTGGATGATTCTATGGTATGTAAGGGACTTCTGTGATTTTGCATAATGGTCTAGTAGGACATTGTACACCCATCACTTTGTGTTTTGTGGTACTTTTCATGATGGGACCACCTATTCATTTGCACAGAAACGAGAGCAGAAAAAGGAGCTGGGCCATGTCAATGGACTGGTGGACAAATCCGGCAAACGGACTACATCCCCCAGCAGTGACAGTGACTTGTTGGACAGATCAGCTAGCAAAACTGAACTCAAGGCCATTGCACATGCCCGGATCCTGGAAAGGAGAGCCAGCCGGCCTGGCACCCCCACATCCAACGCCAGCACAGAGACCCCTACTTCTGAGCAGAACGACATTGATGAGGACATCATTGACGTGGATGAGGAGCCAGTAGCAGCAGAGCCGGACTATGTGCAGCCCCAGCTAAGGCGGCCTTTTGAGCTGCTGATTGCTGCCGCCATGGAGCGGAATCCCACCCAATTTCAGTTGCCCAATGAACTGACTTGTACCACTGCACTACCAGGTCAGCCACACATCATCATTTCCCCTCCTCAACCCCAGCTTCCCCAAAGGATTATTGTCCCGCAAAAGAGCAGTGCTGCTTGCAGCAGGGTCACTGCCGTATAGCCACTGTCTCGCCCTCCTGTTCCTGGTTCTTCCTGGGGAGATCTTTGAGGGTTTTAGCTATTACAGTGCATATTCAGTTTTCCATTTTCTGAGTCTCCAGACTCCTTTCCTGCCCCTTTCTAATGTCGTCTTTTTTTTTTTTTTTTTTGTGGGTACCGGGGGTTGACCTCAGGACCTCGCGCACCAGCAGGCGCCCGTGCCGCTGAGCGATATCACCGGCCTCTTTTTTCGTATGTGGGATCCGGGAGTTGAACTCAGGCCCTCGCGCTTGCCAGGCAGGCGCTTACGCCACTGAGCCATCTCACCGGCCCTTCTTCTTCTTTTTAAAATAGATACTACAGGGCCGGCGAGATAGCTCAGCGGCATAAGCGCCTGCCTGGCAAGCGCGAGGTCCTGAGTTCGACTCCCGGTACCCACATACGAAAAAAGTGCCGGTGATATCGCTCAGCGGCACGGGCTCCTGCTGGCGCGCGAGGTCCTGAGGTCGACCCTTGGTACCCACAAAAAAAAAAAAAAAAAAAAAAAAAAAGATACTACATTCACATGGTTCAAACATTAAAAATATTTTTTTTAAAAAAGACTTACAGTAAAATACTTCCTTTGCACTCCTGTCATCTACCTTCCTACCCTTTAGAGATAACCACTGGTTTGTTCTTTTGTATCCTTCTAGAATTTCTTTTTGCATCTATAAAAATAGAGAGATAGATAGATACATAGATAGACCAGATACACTCTCAAGGTCTTATAGGATTTACTCAATTTTTTTTTTTTTTTGTGGGTACCAGGGGTCAAACTCAGGACCTCGTGTGCCAGCAGGCACCCGTGCCGCTGAGCGATATCACCGGCCCTTTTTATGTATGTGGGTACCAGGAGTCGAACTCAGGACCTTGCGGTTGCCAGGCAGGCGCTTATGCCGCTGAGCTATCTCACCGGCCCCCTACTCAATTTTTTTAATGGTTGTATAATAGTTCATTGCACAGATGTGCTATAATTTATTTAGCCAGTTTCCTATTAATTGCAACTTAGTTTGTTCCTCATCTTTTGTTACTAAGGTAGTATTTCAACAACTAATTTTTAAATATACCACTGTGTACATGTATAGGTGTGTGGGTGTATCTATAGGATAAATTCTTAATACTAGAATTGTTGAATCAGAGTACACATTGATAATTATGAAGAATATTATCAACTTATATATATCAGTACCTCCCTCTCTCCCTCCCTTTCTCCTTCCCTTTCTTTCTCTCTCTCTTCCCCTCCCTCTCTCCCCTCCCCTGCTTTTGAGACAGGGTTTTTCTGTGTAGTCCAGGCCAGCCTTGAACTCACTTGATAGCATAGGCTGTCCTTGAACTGAAAATCCTCACTGCCTCAGCCTCCTGAGTATATATCTTAGTTTTTCTTCTCAGAGGAAGGCAAATTATTAGGCTTAAAATCATGCATATGGAATCAGGGATTTTCTGATTTCTCTTAAAATGTGTTAAAATTATTTTACATTTCTTAGGTTGCCTGATTTCTGATCACTTCATGTTTGTAAAACAATCAGATGTGTTTCTGCTATGGAACAGATGATTTCTGCTCATGGTTCTGACATGTTTCAGTCTTCTTTTTCATCACTTCCTATCCTTTTTTCTCACTTGAAACCAGCCCTGGAGGCTTCAGAGATCCATGTCCAGGCTTTGGCACATGCTTTCGCTAAGATTCGTTCCTTTCACTTAATGTCGTTTCCACATTTCAACCCAGGGACATGTCAGCACCACCATTTTCTTTTCTAGGTTCTAGCAAGAGAAGAAGAAAGGAGGAAACCACAGGGAAAAACGTTAAGAAGACACAGCACGAGTTAGATCACAATGGTCTTGTTCCCTTGCCGGTCAAAGTCTGCTTCACGTGTAACAGGTATTTTCTTCTCTATCAAGGGGTTCTGCTTTATATTCAGCAAATGATGTGTTTTCTCTCTTCCAAACCTTGTATGTTAAATGTGGGCCACCCATAGTCTGACGTTATGAGTACACAGAGGCCGGTGACCAGTTGTCTGATACAGTACTGTTAACTGCGTTGATAGAGACTTGGAACAAGGAGAGTTGGACTTAAACTGAAACATGAGCTATTTAGACTAGCTAGCAGGAAGAATTATGGCCAGCAGAGACCCAAGTCCTGGGGAAAAGGAAAAGCACTTTTAAATCACTAAAGATGAATTTACAAGTAATACAAGTATCCGTGGTAGTTGGTGTGGATTAGACTGGATGACTTCCAAAAGCCCCTCGGCAAGTGTTCCATAGCAAAAGCTGTAGGGAACTGGATACTAGTGCATTAGTACTCTGAACCAGGACAATCTGTGGCTCCAGTGCATCTTGAGGACCCAAGGAATATTGTAGTAGAAATCAAAGTCACTTTGCCACATACCTCCCTCTTACTGTCAGTCATGCCAAGTGCATCATGCAGAAAAAGAAATACTTTTTTCTGGGTTAAGACTCTAACAAGGTTGCTGGTAAGTTTGTTTTGCTATGTTTTCTTTATTTTTATTGTGATGGTTTTGCTTGGTTTTTATTACACTATTGAGGATTGAACCCAGGGCCTTCACACTGAGCTATATTCCCAGCCATTTTTTGAGACAGGGTCTCACTAAATTGCCTAGGCTTTTGGATCAGGTTTTGGGAACAGTGCTGGAGTGCAGTTTTAGAGCTGGCAGCAGCACAGCCCAGGAGGAGGCTAAGGACCCAAAGCTGCCATTGATTTGCTTTGAGAACCAAAATGACCTGAACATTTGGTACAGAAGAAACAAGCTTAGGGGCCGGTGAGATGGCTCAGCAGCATAAGCGCCTGCCTGGCAAGCGTGAGGGCCTGAGTTCGACTCCCGGAACCCACATACGAAAAAAGGGCCGGTGATATCACTCAGCGGCACGGGCGCCTGCTGGCGCCCGAGGTCCTGAGGTCGACCCCTGGTACCCACAAAAAAAAAAAAAAAAAAAAAAAGAAGAAACAAGCTTAGCTCCTGTATCAGAGGCCTTTCTTCTTAACAGAACTGATGTATCTGGCAACTTCTAGGATGGTCACATTTAGTGTCGTTCATTAACCTGCCCAACAAACAGGAGCTTCTGTGTCTTCAGATAAATTTATGCTTATAAATATTATTACTAAGTACTATTTTACCCAGGCATAGTGGTGCACACCTGTGATCCCAGCACTCAGGAGGCACAGGCAGGAGGATCGCTGCAAGTTCAAGGCCAGCCTGGGCTACATAGTGAGTTCAAGACCAGCCTGAACTACATAGTGAGACCCTGTCTCAGAAAAAAAAAAAACCAAAAACTATTATAATGAAAAATTTGCCTAGACTAGGCTTAAATTTAGGATCTTCCTGCCTCAGCCTCCCAGAGTGCTGGGATTGTAGGCATTCACCACCACACCCAGCTTTGCTAATGGTTTCTTAAATGAGGTACTTGCCCTCTTTTAATGAGTAGAAAGATCAGAGTAGAATTGGCCATCTTCCCCTAGTGGGTAATGAGCATTGATCATTCTTGCCGAGAGCCACTTTAACTATACTCTGCAGAAACATTTGTGTTCCCACAAGACATATTTCTTCTTAGAAGAGAAAATAATGAAGAGCCTACAGCTAGCTCCCAAGTGTATCCATCTTCCTGATCAGAAATGTACCTGAATCACTGGAGGAGAAAGACCAAAAAATGTTAGTATTAAAAAGGGGCAGGGTCCAGTGAGATGGCTCAGCAGCGAAAGCACCTGCCTTGCAAGCGCGAGTGCCCGAGTTCGACTCCCGGAACCCACATACGAAAAAAGGGCCAGTGATATCACTCAGCAGCACGGGCGCCTGCTGGCATGCAAGGTCCTGAGGTCGATCCCCGGTACCCACAAAAAAAGGGGGGGGGCAGGCCGGGGATATAGCTGAGTGGCATGGCGCCTGCTTTGCAAGCATGAAGTCCTGAGTTTGATTCCCAGCACCAAAAAAAAAAGTGGGGGAGACTGCTGGGCATGGTGGCACAGGCCTGTAATCCCAGCACTTAGGAGGCTGAGCCAGGAGGATCGCCATGAGTGCAAGGCCAGCCTCCACTACATAGTGAGACCCTGTCTCAAAAAAAGGAGGGGGGCACTGTTAACATAGTGCAGAATTAGTCTGAGTTTTCCCATCTTGTCACAGAAATGCCTTATATCTCTTATTTTGCAGGAGTTGCCGCGTGGCCCCTCTTATCCAGTGTGACTATTGCCCCCTCCTGTTTCACATGGACTGCCTTGAGCCGCCACTCACTGCCATGCCCCTGGGCAGATGGATGTGCCCGAATCACATCGAACATGTGGTGGTAAGCACAGCGGTGTCCATTCAGTCCTAAGGCATAGCTGGGGCATGGACTGATGCAGTAGAAAGCATATTAAGGTTAGCTTTGTGCCAGAGTTCACTATGGTTTCTGCAGACCATCCTACTCAGTTCTAGTTATTTTGACATACTTCAGCTGTGCATTTTGCCTTTCCCCACAATATCTTGGGAGGGCTGCACAGGCAGACTTAACCCACTACTGCTTGGTTGGTTGTAATTTCTCCCACAGTGAATTAAGAAATTGATGTTACAGGGCCGGTGAGATGGCTCAGCAGCGTAAGTGCCTGCCTGGCAAGCTCGAGGGCCTGAGTTCGACTCCCGGAACCCACATACGAAAAAAGGGCCGGTGATATCGCTCAGCGGCATGGGCACCTGTTGGCACACAAGGTCCTGAGGTCGACCCCCGGTACCCACAAAAAAAAAAAAAAGAAAAGAAATTGATGTTACAGCACTAAACAGGAAGTTTATTAGATCCAACCTTAAGGAAATAAATGGTCCCAGGCATCAAATGAGATTGTTCCCCTTCTGTTGCATTTTTAATTGTTTGTTGTTTTCTGGTTTGTTTGTTTGTTTGTTTGTTCTTTCTTTCTTTCTTTGAGACAGTCTCACCATGTAGTTCAGGCTGGCCTTGAACTCACTGTGTAGCCCAGGCTGGCCTTGAACTCACAGCAAGCCTCCCGTCCCAGCCTCCCAAGTGCTGGGATTATAGGCATGCGCCACCACGCCCAGCACAAATGCATATCTTTTTTTTTGGTACCAGGAATTAACTCACGACCCTGCACTTTCCAGGCAGGCACTGTGCTATATCCCCAGCCCACAAATGCATATCTTAAGGAACAGTTTTCTAGTAGATGAGAAATTATTAGTTGGTTATTTTTATTAGCCACTTAAAGGTTTTGCCTAATTTACTAACTAGGAAGATGTCAGAACAGATCCCTTTTTTCCCTTCAGTTCAAAGAACAAACCCTGGGTCACTGTACCACTGAGTTACATCCCCAGCAGGGTTTGGTTTGGTTTGAGACAGGGTTCAGGGTTCAGGTTTGCTGTGTAGTTCAGGCTGGCTTTGAGCTCACTATGTAGGCCAGGCTGGCCTTGGACTTGTGGTGATCCTCCTGCCTCAGCCTCCAAAGTGCTGGGATTACAGGCATGCACCACCTCTCCTGGCTTGTTTTGTTTTTAATTTTGATACAGGATCTGATTGAGCTGCTGAGGCTGGCCTTGAACTTGTAATCTTCCTGTCTCAGCCTCTATGCACCACCATTCCTGGCTAAAGAGCTTCTGTTTACAAACCCAGAAAATGGGCTAGCTAGAAGGAATGGGAGGATCTTTCGAGGCTCACCATAGGGATGTTTCTGCTTTGTTCTTAGCTGAACCAGAAGAATATGACACTGAGCAATCGGTGCCAGGTATTTGATCGTTTTCAGGACACCATTTCACAGCACGTAGTCAAAGTGGACTTCCTGAACCGAATCCATAAGAAGTACCCTCCCAATCGCCGTGTGCTCCAGTCAGTCAAAAGAAGAAGCTTAAAGGTAAGTCACAACCCGGAACAGGCAGGATGATGGTCTCTGATTGTCTCCATGGGACAAAGTATTAATGCCAATTTTACAGATGGGAAACTGAAGCCCCAGAGATTTTTCTTTGATGTCTCACCAAGTAATGAATTTGACCTTACATTTTGTTCTGTTTGTTTTTGTTTGTTTTGTTTTGTTTTGTTTTGTTTTGTTTTGGTCTCACTATGCAGTTCAGGTTGGTCTTGAGCTCACTATGTACCCCAGGCTGGCCTTGAACTCGTGGCAGTCTTCCTGCCTCGGCCTCCTGAGTGCTGGGATTACAGGTGTGCACCACCACACTTGGCAGTGACCTTATGTTTTAATATTGGACGATGGTGGGAAGGATTATGAGAGCCAAACCCCAGTTAGGCTCTAGAAGTCCACAGGTCTCTAGCTTTGTGAAAGATAAGAACTATTCAGCCTGTCCCACCAAACCCAGTTACGCTCAGTTGTCACTACCCCATCACCTAATACTCATTTATCCCTGTTAGATGACCTTTGTCCAAGAGCTATCTAGTAAGGTGAAGGGGCGCTGGTTAAGTAAAGAGAGCAATGTGGAAAGTGAGGAGATATGCCAAGCTGAGAAATTTTAAAGGGAAAATGTTTATAGAAGAGATAAATCTAAACTGGGCATGGGGACACTCATCTGTAATCCCAGCACTCTGGGAGGCTGGGGGAGGAGAATCACAAATTCAAACCCAGCCTAGTAGCAATTTATTGAAATCCTGTCTCAAAATTAAAAATAAAAAGGGCTAGGTATGTAGCTCAGTGCAGAGGCCCTGGGTTCAGTCCCCAGTACTGTTAAAAAGAGGGGGAGAAGGGAGTAGTTAATCTGTGTTTTGAGGCTGCTGTTAACATATCACCAGTAGGGGCCGGTGAGATGGCTCAGCGGCGTACGCACCTGCCTGGCAAGCGCGAGGGCCCAAGTTCGACTCCCGTAGCCCACATATGAAAAAAGGGCTGGTGATATCGCTCAGCGGCACGGGTGCCTGCTGGCGCGCGAGGTCCTGAGGTCGACCCCCCGGTACCCAAAAAACAAAAAAACAAAAAACATATCACCAGTACTCCAGATTGTAGCATTGCTGGCCAGGCGTGGTGGCACATGCCTGTAATCCCAGCACTTGGGAGGCTAAGGCACAAGGATTGCCGTGAGTTCAAGGCCAACCTACATTACATAGTGAGACCCTGTCTCAACACCCCCCCCAAAATTGTAACATTGCTATAATAATAATACCTAGCATTTGTATGTACTTGATAGTTGCTAAACTTTATCCTCAGAGATTGACAGAAAAAAATCCTTCATTGAAAAGCATTTGTAAATTTGGCATGGTGGTTTATACCTTTAATCCCAGCATAGAGAAGCTGACACAGGAGGATCTTGATTTCGAGGCCAACTTCTGCTACATAGTGAATTTCTGGTCTGCCTGAGCTACATAGTGAGACCTTATTTGAAAAAAACCAAGAAGAAAAAGTATTTGTTGTTTCTCAAAAACCAATCAGTCCCCTCATTCAGTTAATCTAGAAGGCCCAACGCCTATATATCCGTATGTAAACTTGATCTTTTATCTTTTAAAATAAACCCACTGTCCTGTGTGTCAGTGAAACCAGCAGTTCTCAAATATGGCCACTTGGTGGCAGCCACACTTTAAACTCAGTCACCCCATTCCCATCACCTCCGGTGGTGTTAGCATTCCCAGCAAGATGCTAACTGTTGGGGCCGGGGATATAGCTCAGCAGTGCAAGCACCTGGCTGACAAGCAGAAGGTACTGAGTTTGATTCCCAGTACCAAAAAAAAAAAAAAAAAAAAAAGATGCTATTAGAAATTGTATAATAGGGCCGGTGAGAAGCTCAGTGGCATAAGCACCTGCCTGGCAAGCGCGAGGTCCTGAGTTCGACTCCCCGGTACCCACATACGAAAAAAGGGCCAGTGATATCGCTCAGCAGCATGGGTGCCTGCTGTTGCGCAAGGTCCTGAGTTCGACCCCGGGTACCCACAAAAAAAAAAAAAAAGAAAGAAATTGTATAACAAACTCTTAACTGTGTAAATATTTATACTCCAATGGAAACACAGGTTTTCTAAAATTAAAGTGCTTTTAGTTGGAGACTGGAATATTATAGATAGCATGCCTCATGCCTCAGTTAAATGGATCTAAAAGTTATCCAAGTTGTATAATTCACCATATAAATCTGAAAGAGATCCTGGCTGCTGAAGTGAACAGAAGACCTTGATACATTCTGCCATTGTATTATTCCTTCTTTTTAAATGTTTCCCTGTTAAGGAAAATTAAGATCATGAGTTGCCTGAAAAGCATTTTGTTCTTGGACAGTTTGAGAGTGAATTAAGGGGTATAGCATCGTAGGATAGTGGCTTTTACCCTTGATTATAGCCATACAGGCAAAGTCTGCTGAGAACTTGATATCTGTGTTGGGAGTTGTTCTTCCACATACATTTTCACTCTTCTGCAGATGGCAGCCTTAGACTAGTCTTCACTGCTTTATCCTCCCTTTACTGGGTGAGCTCAGAAAGCCCATGACACCAGGTTATAACTCCCAACTCCACATTCCTCGTGCATATCAGTCTCGATCTGCCCAAGACCAAAAGTCTTCTGCCTCTCCAAATCCAGTCTTCTCCCTATATTTCCTACATCAGTGAATGACAGACAGCCATGTCTACCCAATCCCTTAGGCCAAAAATCTGGGAGCCATTTTGAGCTCCTCTTCCCTTCCTGCATAAGGTGTTGGTCATCAAATCTGTTGGTTCTCCAGATATTTTCCAGATCCATCAAGTACTTTCATATCTCTGTGCCGTCCATGATGCTGTCCTACTCTTACTTCCCTTCATCTGGCTGGAAGTTCTTTCTCAACTCCCAAATCTCCATTCAAATACTGATTTCCTATAAAAGCTTCCCTTAGGCTGGGGATGTAGCTCAATGGAAGAACACTTGCCTAGCATGCACAAAGTCATGGGTTCAATGCCCATACCACCAAAGAAAATCTTCCCTAATTCCAAATTCCAGTCCCTAAAATACATACTCTCCTTTATATTTTTTTAGATAGCCTCTTAGACATGGATAGTCCTATTCTAGGACCCATTACATTGTATTGTTATATTTCTATGTTTTTCTCCCCACTAGACTGTGAGCTCTTTGAGAGCAAGGCTGAAGTTTATTCATCTACGGGCCTGTAGGACCTGGAATAGTGTCAGACTCGGGAGGTGCTCAATAAATGTTGGCTGAATGTATGAATGACTCTTTGCTTGTGTGGATCTTTCATTCTTAACATGGTGTGAGTCAGAGTGTGTCTTCTGTCTTTGTGCAACAAAGGTCTTCATTTGTTTCATGAGTCATGAATGAATGGATGGTGAAAATTAGCATTGATTGAGTGCTTGTAATAGGCTTCATGCTGAGCATTTCCACCATGAATGTGACCTCATTTAACTTAAATCTTAGTTACTGTTCAGCCACTTCCCAAACTTGACACTGGGCAGTAAGAACCTAGTACCACTCTGAAGCCCTGTCCAATGTCAGTCTTACACATTTCAGGCCAAAGCAGAAGACAGCATGCAATGATTTCTGAGTTCTGCAGGCCTTGGACTTTGATGAAGAAAAGTGGAGGCCCTACCTGCTGTTTGCATTTCTGTGCCTTTTCAAGCCAGTGTGCATGTGTCAAAGGGGGACACAGAGCAGTTGCAGCACACTGAGCCTCGTTGTCCTCCGTGGACCCCAGAGTAGATGGTCCCTTGGGCACCAGCACCACAGACAGAACGGCGTGCCAGGGCAGAATCAACTGGACGTGTTGGCACTACCTCCCTTTCCTTCCTCCTTCTATCTATCCTGAACAGGTTCCTGATGCTATAAAATCTCAGTACCAGTTTCCACCCCCTCTCATTGCACCTGCGGCCATTCGGGATGGGGAGCTGATCTGCAATGGGATCCCCGAGGAATCACAGATGCACCTTTTGAACTCTGAGCACTTAGCCACTCAGGCAGAGCAGCAAGAGGTGAGTGAAGGCAGAGCTGGGATTCCAAATCGAATCTTCCTTCCATCTCACTGCAGCTGTTGTTGGAAGTAGCCTCAGTGTCTATCATTCCCATCTCCACCCCCTTCCCTCCCAGTCCCTCAAGAGTTGAGTATTCCACAGAGAACCTCTGGCTCAGATCCCAAAGGCAAGTAAGAGAACTACAGTCAACCGGTCTGCTCCTCTCCATCGGTCCCCCAGTGCACTGCACGCCGGGCAAATCTGTATGGTAGAAAGAGATGACTAGACCCACAGAGAGGTTAGTTCTTAGTGTTGGACATACAGCAGGTGCTGGGATACTTGCTGGCTATTAGTCACAAGGTGAGCCTTAGGGGCAGAGCCAAAGCGGGAAGCCCAAGCTCTGCTGTCCAGGGCATTACCTGCTGAGTGTACCAACAAGTCATGCTTGGGAATGGAAATGGAATCCTATCAGGAGTCAAGCACACCCTTACTGGGCATTCGAGTTGGGACCTCGGAAACAGTACTTGTCAGCTCTGCTGTAGCCCTGGCCGCTGTGGCAGGATGGACCAGCGCCTCCCAGACCTCTCACCCTCCTCTCCTCTCCTCTCCTTCCGTTGCAGTGGCTCTGTAGTGTTGTTGCGCTCCAGTGCAGCATATTGAAACATTTATCTGCTAAGCAGATGCCTTCGCATTGGGACTCTGAACAGACAGAGAAGGCTGATATTAAGCCTGTTATTGTGACTGACAGCTCAATCACCACCTCCCTGCAAACCGCTGACAAGGCACCTACACCTTCCCACTACCCCTTATCCTGCCCCTCAGGGATTAGCACCCAGAATTCCCTGAGCTGCTCTCCGCCCCACCAGTCCCCAGCCCTAGAGGACATCAGCTGCAGTTCTTGTGTGGAAAAATCCAAGAAAGCCCCTTGTGGGACTGCCAACGGGCCAGTGAACACAGAGGTGAAAGCCAATGGCCCACACCTCTACATCAGCCCCACAGATTCCACGGACCCCAGGCGACTTCCAGGCGCCAACAACCCCCTACCGGGCCTCTCACACCGACAAGGCTGGCCCCGGCCCCTCACGCCACCAGCAGCTGGGGGGCTTCAGAACCACACCGTTGGCATCATTGTGAAGACAGAAAATGCCACTGGCCCCAGCTCTTGCCCTCAGAGGAGTTTGGTTCCTGTCCCAAGCCTGCCCCCTTCCATCCCCAGCTCTTGTGCCAGCATCGAGAACACCAGCACTTTGCAAAGAAAGACTGTCCAATCCCAGATAGGACCTCCGTTGACAGATTCAAGGCCACTGGGCTCACCCCCAAATGCCACCCGGGTGCTCACTCCCCCCCAAGCAACAGGAGACAGTGTCTTGGCCACAGGAGCCAACCAACGATTCTGCTCACCAGCGCCATCATCAGGTGAGTGCTGCTCAGCTTCAGGTGATTTGGAATAAGTTTATGCTCTTCTTGGCAAATAAGACTGAAGATTCCAGAAACACTTATATCCCTGTGAATGTGGCAGACGACTTTGATTTCTGTATTATTTGTCCTCCCTGTATATCTGTAATAGAAGAGGAAGTACATGTTAACTTGTCCCCATCTTATAGGTGGGATTGCTTGGCATTGAAAGCTAAAGTGATTTCCTTAAGGCAGCCTACCAAGGCAGTAGCAGTGGCAGGACTGGAACTACAGCCTGGGTCTCCTGACTCCTCCTCTCACCTTCCAGGCCTAGTCTTCTGCCTGTCTTGTTCCATCACTTTAGAAGAAGGCATTTTAGATGCTCCCTGGAATCACTGGGGTCAGCCTGAGGTTCTGGGTGATGGCTTCAGTATTTCATGATCCACATAAGAGACTAAAGCCACACCTGACGCAGATTCTCAGAACCAGCTCATTTGAGGAATTTTCATGTCAGGGACAGAAAGTAGCAGTGCCTTTCAGAGTAGCTGCAGAGTGGGATGCCTGAAGAGGTTGGTCTGGCCCAGAAGCTTGCTCTCAGGCCACACACTGAAGGGCAGTCCCTTAAGTCTGTACTTGGCCCAGTGTGGGCCTACTCTCTCAGCTGTCCCCAGTTAGCACTTAGGATCTTGAGGTTGCTGACCTCAGCATCTGAACCAGGTTTCAGATGCTGCTGGAAACCCCTGTGGTCTCTCCCGTCTGAACTGAAGCCGGCCTCCTAGTCAGCTGGGAGTCTCGGTAACCAGGTGACTGATTTCTCTGCATGGGGGCCCCTGGTCCCAGGATGGCCCTACTCTTAGGCTATTTTCCTGTCTCTATCTCTGAATACCAGCGTGGATAGATCTTACACGCTGTGAATCATACTTCAGCAGGCAAGAACTACAGGGGCAGGCACTACTTCTGTAAGAGTAGAGGCAGCAGGGAGGTGGTCATGGCCCAGGGAATGAAGCTACCCCACCACTTTCCCCAGAGCAGTGGATTGCAGTGGTTCTCAGTGCTCTGGAAAATCCTGTGTGCCCGGGTACATTGTCGTTCCATCTGCCCTTCCTCACCACACATTTTTAGCTCTAGGAGTTCCAGAGCCAATGGGTTGAGAATCAAGAAGGGAACATCACCTTGGGTCCGAAATCCAGACCTGTCTCAGCAGTGGGGGATTGGACCGGTGGGTTTCCCTCAGGCGACGTAAGTAACAGTCTTCCTGCTCCATCCCCAGATGGCAAGGTCAGCCCCGGCACGTTATCCATAGGAAGCGCTTTAACCGTACCCTCTTTCCCAGCCAACTCTACTGCCATGGTGGACCTCACCAACTCACTTCGAGCATTTATGGATGTCAATGGAGGTGAGTGAGTGAGCTGCTGTGGTAAAGGTGCTGTCCCTGGGCAGTGTTCAACTCCATTCATAGGGAGAGAGATTTTCTATCCCACAGGGTTGGGGGTATAGAGGTGATTATGGAGTGTCCATTTGGATAGAGGAATGGGATAAGAAAGAAGGCTCCCTCTCCTGTTCCTGCCTTCTATATTTTCACATATGTATAATCAAAGGAAGGGAGAACATAGCCACAGTGAACGAGTAAGAAAGAACAGAATCACTTTAGAAGTCTTGAGCCAAGCGCAGTGGTGCACGCCTGTAATCCAAACACTCTGGGAGGCTGAGGCAGGAAGATTGCAGGTTCAAGCCCAGCCTGGGCAACTTAATAACCTAGCAAGACCCTGTGTCAAAAAAAAAGAGAGGGGAGGGTGAGTGGAGACATAACTCAGTGCAAAGGCCCTGGAAAAATACCTTCTTTTTTAAAGTCTTCACCAGACATACAAATCCTCCATCACATATCAACGCATAGTTATTGTGATCTGCCTGAGACCACTTTACCTAAAACCATTCTACCTTACTACAGGTGGAGTCTGCACAGCCTGCACTAGGGCTGTCTCACTGAAAATGGCAGTTGAGGTGCCCAGCACCCGATTATTGTACCACTCCATCTGTACTCTCTGTCTTTTAAGCAAAAATCTTCTGACTGGATTTCAGAAATGCTGAACTATTTGCCCTGTGACCCTTATCTACTTCCACATTCCATTTCCTTCTCAACTTCTTTTTGATCTTTCTCTTTGGTTGATAGAAATTGAGATAAATATGCTGGACGAGAAGCTGATCAAGTTTCTGGCCTTGCAGAGAATACATCAGCTTTTTCCTTCTCGGGTCCAAGCTTCACCAGGCAGTGTTGGGACACATCCGATGGCTTCCGGAGGGCACCACACAGAAGGTGGGCATGCACATACCTGCCCCACATCTTTGAATAACCATCTTGTCTCCAAGGAAAATATCAGCTTTCAGTAGCTCACAGCTCCCTGTGAGTCTTTGATGGGATTCATAAAGTGCTATGATTTTTTCTTCTCAGAGCAGGAGTGAGATGACCACCACAGCTTTCTGATCAGACTTGGGGAACTCTGCTATAACTCTTTCATATAAGTTCACTATAAGACAATAAAGCAGCTACCAGTCAGCTAGGAATGGTGACACCTGTAATTCCAGCATTCAGGGAACTTGAGGCAGGAGGATCACAATTTAGGAATTCAAACTCAGGTCCTGAGTTTGATTCCCGGTACCAAAAAAAAAAGGACTGGGGATGTAGCTCAGTACAAAGGTCCTGGGTTCAATCCCCAGTACCAAAACGGCAGCTACCAGTACTACAGAGTATATGTGGTATGCTCTCTGCTCAATTGTTTTTTGTTTTTTTGTTTTGTACCGGAAATTGAACTCAGGACTTTGCGCTTGCCAGGCAGGCGCTTGTGCCACTGAGCTATATCCCCTGCCATCGGTTGGTTTTTAATATTTGATTTAGAAGGGCTTCTTTTTTTGTGTGTGTGTGGGTACCGGGAGTCGAACTCAGGACCTCACGCTTGCCAGGCAGGCGCTTATGCCGCTGAGTCATCTCACCGGCCCTAGAAGGGCTTTTTAGAAGGGGACTTTTTGAGTCAAGATGAAAAATAGAGTGACAGTGGTCAAGCCTGGAAATCCTTCCCAAGTGTTATCTCTACTTGGTTATCCCTTAGCAATAGCCTTTAAAAGCCTTCTTGCTTCAAAAAGTGTGTCCCTAGAACCGTGATGGCAAACTTTTTAAAGCTTTCAATGATACAAATGCCCCACTGTGCCATAGGTTCCCCACCATTGCCCTAGATGCTGATGCCTCTCCTGAGAGCCATGTACTGAATCAGAATCTCCTTTTTTTTTTTCATGTCTTTTGTTTGGGGGCTTGAGATTAAAGACAGGGACTCAGGCATCCTAGGCAAATGCTTTACCACTGAGTTACATCCCCAGCCCAGAATATGCATTTTAATAGAATCCATAGGCAATTTGTGTGTACATCAAAGCTTGAGAAACACCCATCCATGCCTTCTGTTTTTCCCTGTTCTCCCTTCAGTATCTGCTGGACTGTCCCTAGTAAGCTAACCAGCAAGCAGCCCAGGAGCTTACTGTACTAACATCCTTGAATTCTGTAGCCATCCTCAAACAAATTGTCCTCCTTACCCATATTGGAATGCTGTGGGTGGGGACAGAAGGTCTCACCCTGGAGCAGTTCTGTGTCAGACATGAGTCATCCAATGGGATTTTCTCCATACCACAAGCCAAAGGTCCAGGTTTTGTTATCTTACATTTGAGTTATACAATTCTAAGTTTCTGAATGATCCTGTCCCTATGTTTGTCTTACAGTACAAAGAAAGGAGGTACAAGCCCGAGCTGTGTTCTACCCCCTTTTAGGGTTGGGAGGCGCTGTGAACATGTGCTATCGAACCCTCTACATCGGGACAGGTGAGCCAGTTGAGCCAGTCAGGAGCTGAGAGAGTCACTGGACGTCTTAAGCTCTAACCATCAGCACTCTTACCCTCAGAAGCTAGAAAGGTGTGAGGGAAGCCCTTTCCGAGTTGATGGGTTTAACCCAGATTTTCCAATAAGAGACAGCAAGAAACAGGACAGTTGGGTGCTTTCCTCACATGGGCCCTTTTGTTCTGCGTGTGCCTAGTGTGATACTGAGGATAAAAGTCAGCTCTGACTGCTGCTTTGGAGCATCTGAAACACTGCAGGGAAAAACCCAAGGAGAGGGCAAATGCTTGTCCCTAGACGTCTTCAGAAATGATGGGCTCCCACATACCCAGCCTTCAGTTAACCCTGCATCTGGCACAGAGCAACAGACAGATTAACCCGTAGCCTAGGAATTTCATATAAAGCCCTGCACCACTATGTTGTGTTCTCATGGAAATACCCCATCCTTTTCAGTAACTCACTGTTCCTTCTGGGTAGCAGTCACATGTTCTAAAGTAGATCAGTTAGCAAGGACAGCTGTTTAGCAGAGGATTAGAAAAGACATCTAATTTTGTCCAAAAATAGGAGTAGGTCCTAGCTACCTGCCCCTCAGAGTTTCTACTACCACCCACCCAGAAGCTAACTCGTTTCCTCCTCCTCTTCCCCTACACACCTTGTAATCTGTTCTCCGCTTTCCTTTCCTCCTGTTGCTGTGCAGGAGCTGACATGGATGTGTGCCTTACAAACTATGGTCATTGTAACTACGTGTCCGGGAAACATGCCTGCATATTCTATGATGAGGTGAGGAATGGAGATGGACTGGGAGGGAGCTTTCCCAGCCTAAGGCCTCTCCCCCCTACTGGTTTTTGTTCACTGCCCTGGCGGGGGGTCCTCTCTTCTTCCCTCCCTGTCATACCTAGAAGAGAAAGAGTCTTGGTGTAAAAGGGCAGCCTACAATAGGTACCTGCTTTCAGGAGCAAGGCTATTGTTTCAGCTGAGGTTGGTCATAGGCACAACAAGGGGAGTCCACACTAAGGGGGGGAACATAAAAGGAAGCTGAGCTCTGTGGATGTGTCCCTGTGGATTTCATCATCTGCCTGTGAATGGCATATCAACAAGAGCCAGTGGTGAGGCAGAAGAATGGAGCAGGGGGTGGGGACACTAGGAAGACAGGCTTCCCCGAGGAGGTGAGTCTTGTCCCCATTCTGAAAGGTTGGGGCCATGATTGGGGAAGAATATGAATACTCCCTAGGTAGAGCAGCGTAGCCTTCTTTGTATGTCCTTTCTCCCCTTAGCTCCAGGTCCCACACAACAGACCACACATCTTATCTCCCCTCCTCCTCTTCAGAATACCAAACATTATGAGCTGTTAAACTACAGTGAGCACGGGACTACGGTGGACAATGTGCTGTATTCCTGTGACTTCTCGGAGAAGACCCCGCCAACCCCCCCAAGCAGTATTGTTGCCAAAGTGCAGAGTGTCATCAGTAAGTTGGAGCAGAGGTCTGTGGCCACAAAGCTGAGGCCTCATTACAGTGGTTCTGTCATACTGCTAATGACCTGTAGTCTCTTGCTTCCCAGTCCCATTGGCCAGGCTATCCTTGCTCATGGGCTCAGGGAAGGCCTTGGAGAAGCAAGTGCTGAGCACCCACATGTATATACAATACAGACCTCTTTGGGGACTTCAGCCTCCACCAGCCCTTTCTGAGTCCCTTACCTCTAGTCATGTAGCAGTTGAAATGGAGAGTTGCAGGGGGGGCTGGCCCCGGCTAAAAGGTCAAGAGGGTCAGCTCACTGGTCCTCTCCTGTGACCATCTCCTTTTTCCCCAGGGCGCTGCCGACATCAGAAACAAGATGAAGAGCCAAGTGAGGAGGTAGCCATGATGAGTTCCCAGGCCCAGGGGCCACAGCGGAGACCCTGCAATTGCAAAGCCAGCAGCTCAAGCTTGATCGGGGGCAGTGGGGCCGGCTGGGAGGGCACGGCCTTACTGCACCATGGCAGCTACATCAAGCTGGGCTGCCTGCAGTTTGTCTTCAGCATCACTGAGTTTGCGACCAAACAGCCCAAAGGCGATGCCAGCCTGCTGCAGGATGGGGTCTTGGCCGAGAAGCTCTCTCTCAAGCCCCATCAGGGCCCTGTGCTGCGCTCCAACTCCGTTCCCTAGGGCCAGTGGCTACCCCGCCACCAGCCTACATACCCGCCTAAGACTCCTGCAATGCAAAAATGTACACAAACCAAGCCTGGGTGATTTCTATACTCTACCAGAAACCCTTCAACTACAATCTTTGCATGAAATGAAGAAAACTTTTGACTGTTTTTTAAAAATCCTTTTTCTTTTCTCAAGTTCTAGGGGGCATTTGCACATATATTTGTACTCAACATTTCATGGGAAAGCGGCAGACCCGAGCTGAGGAGCAGCGTGGGCAGGGAAGGGAAGACTGTGGTCTGGACACTTCCTCCAACACAAACCCTTCCCCCGCCTCCTGCTCCCTCCCCCTCGCCCGCCGTTGTAAAATAATCAGAAACTTGTTCTATTTTGTGGCAGTGACAATAGTTTTATATTAAAAGAAAAAAATACAGTTTTCATACAGCAAAATCTATACAATATCATTGTTTTATTTAATATAAAGATCACTACCCACCCTCTTTCCATGGTTCCCACCCTCCAAGTTATTTTCCCTTTCTGCAGCAGTTGCACTATAGGTAGCTACTGTGTATTATGGACAAATGAGAAATGAATTCTTTTTCTGGCTGTCCATCTATTTTATTTCAAATAAGGAAAAGTGTATTTGGATTTTGTGTAAATACATCCAGTGATGACATTTTTTCAATGTTTTTAAAAACTGTGTACAGTACATGTGTTAGAACGTTTTCTCAGATTGTCTATTGTAGCAAAAATGTTTTGTCGTAAACCTGTTTCGTCACCTTTTTTTGTTCTCTTGCCACTTTTCTCCTCTTCCTCCCACCCCAGCTCCCTCCTCTCCTCCCACCCCTACAACTAGTACCAATGTACATAGTAATTGTAATGTTTTAGACTTTACAGAAACTTTCCTGTATTCTGTATATAAAAAAAAATACTTCAAATTATGTTTTCTGCCTGTCTGTCCTGTCATCACCCTTAAAGGGGACCCTTCCTGTGATCTGGGTCCAACCATTGGGGGACCCTTTGAAGAGGTCTTACTCCCAGGAACTCAATTCCCAAGGGTAGTTTAGGAAACAAGGGAGTTGTTAGAGATAAACAAGCCTATTCAGGGTGCAGAGCAGTAGAAGAGTACTATTTCTCTGGAGAACCCTAATAGAGTAGAATCTGATCACTAGTCCTAGCTGTGCCTTTTCTAGTTACGTGGCTTGAAATCACAACTTCACAACTGCCAATCCATCAGAAGACAAATTACTGCATTACCTTAATTCTAAAGCCCCAGGACCACCATTAAACCAAACTCCTTCCTTCTAGGTCTTAGAGATTGACTCCAGGAAGTTCTGAGTATAGTCTCCTCCATAGAGAACACCTCTTGAGTATTCCAGCACTATTTTCCCCCACTACTGGGGATCAAACTCAGCCTTGCGCAGCCTTTTCAAACACAAGTTGAAAATCCTACCTCAGGACCGGTGAGATAGTTCAGCGGCCTAAGCGCCTGCCTGGCAAGCGTGAGGGCCCGAGTTCGACTCCCGGAACCCACATATGAAAAAAGGGCCGGTGATATCGCTCAGAGCCACAGGCGCCTACTGGCGCGCGAGGTCCTGAGGTCAACCCCTGGTACCCACAAAAAAAAAAAAAAATCCTACCTCAGCCTCCCAAATAGCTGGGATTACAGCTGTGGACCCATGCTGGGTTCCAGCACTATTGGTGCAGGTGGTACTTATTTATGTATTAGGATTTTGCCTTGGGGTTAAAGAATGAATATTCCACCCATAGCCTCTAGAATTGTACTCTGCATCCATAGTACAGGAACTATACCTAGACTCAGGTCTGTCTTTGGTGCCCCCTCTACCCATCTTTGTCTCCTCCAGTCTGCCCCTGCCTGATGGACATCGTGAATTCCCCAGGGCAGAAGCTTTATGTTCTGCACCTCAGTATTTCCAAGGGTGCCCACACTGCTGGGCACCACCATAAGTGCCAAACATCAGGTGCTAAATCATACTGGCTTTCTCAGACAAGGTCCTGCCAAAGCACCTGGCCAGATGTGCCCCTATCGATGCCTCCCTAGCTGTCCCTGCCTACCTCACCATCATAGTTACTTTTTCCATTGAGTAACAGAGTCTCCACCTGCTATACCTGTGAGAACCAGTCTAGAAACAAATTTCCTCCTGAAAAGCAGTAGCAGCTGCGACTTCAGAAAGAGTGGTGGTAGCAGGTGTGGTGATTGACACACTCCTGTAATCCCAGCACTCAGGAGGCTGAGGCAGACGGACCCCCGTGAGTTTGAAGCCAGCCTGGGCTACATAAGTTCAAGGCCAGCATGCACTACATAGCCAGACTCTGTCTCAAAAAAAAAAAAAAAAAAAAAAAAAGTGACAGGAGGGGGCAGGGAATGACTGTAAATCCTGACAGCCCGGGCCACCTTGGGTGCTGTCATGTCTCTGGCCTATATAGGTAGAATAAGGAAGAATCCTGAAGGCTGCATGTGAGGATGAGAAACTGAAGGACTTGTTCATTGGAAGAGGCCTCTAGGACTGAACTCAAAAGACACAAGCTCATTCATATATACGCCTCTCCAGAAGGGAGGAACTCTGCTACAGACTCACACCTACAATGTGATGTTCATTCAGCACAGGCGTTGGCGGGAACTCCAGACGCGCGCACATGTCTGGAGAGACTGCCGGAATGGGCACAGACACCTACGAGGTGCTCACCCGGGCACACACACAGAATCCAGAGAAGCACAACGCAAAGGGTGACCCATCAGCCATTTGCACATATACAGACGATGCAGATGCGTGTACAGACCTACCGGGCGTTCCCAGGGGCCCTGGGGGCACAGATGCACGGGGGGTGGGGTGGGGGGCGTTCCCACAGGCACACGCCTAGGGGGCGCTCCCAGGGCCCAAACGTACCTACTCGCCTCGCAGGTGTTCGCACAGACACATCGCCAGAGGACGCAGACGCACGCCTAGGGGGCGCTGCAGAGCCCACACGCACAGGCACGCACACACACCCGTCCGCCGCCTCCTTGGCAGGAGAGGCCTAGGCGCGCGCGGCGCCCTTCCAGGGCGGTGCGAGGCGGGGTGGAAACTGCGGCGCGGCGATCTAAGGCAGCGCCAGGCTTGGGCGGGAGCCGGGAGGCTCTGCCGCCATGGAGGCGCTGCTGCTGAGCGCGGGGTTGTTGCTGGGCGCCTACGTGCTCATCTACTACAACCTAGTGAAGGCCCCGCAGTGCGGCGGCATCGGGAGCCTGCGGGGCCGCACGGCTGTGGTCACGGGTGAGTGCGGCCGTGCACGCGTGCAGGAGGGCGCGGGAGGCCGGGCGGCAGTCCCCAGGCTCAGCTGGCTCCCGCCCACTTCCCGCAGGTGCCAACAGCGGCATCGGCAAGATGACAGCACTGGAGCTGGCGCGCCGGGGAGCGCGTGTGGTGCTGGCCTGCCGCAGCCGGGAACGTGGGGAGGCTGCTGCCTTCGACCTTCGCCAGGTGAGGACAAGGGGGGACGGGGGGCACTGTGAGCCCAAGACACATCGGGACACAGAGGGGCAAGACGCTCGGGAATCCAGTTCCTGAGAGGAGTCAGTAGCTCTGTTCGTTAAACACAAAAGTGGGTGCTCAAAGTGCTCTTGTCCCGTGGGGAAGGGACGCCAGAACTGAGTTGGGGAGGAGGCTTCCAGCAGGTAGGAATTGCTGATCTGAAACGTTTAAGGGTCAGTAGGAATTAGGTTAAGCAGGGTAGCAGGAAAGGGAACGGCGTATGCAAAGGTCCTGAGGCTAGAGTCTGATTTAAGAAACTGAAGGGAAAAAGTTTAATGAGTCTGAAGTACAAGAACTGTAAGAAAGATGGGGAAGATGGGGAGGCTTCGAGCCAGGGCCATTGAGGAGCTTGGACTGTATAGGGTGGGCAGCAGAGATCAGGAAAGGGTCCTCAGGGGGGTCTGGACTGTAAGAATAGACTTTTGGAATGAAGCCTTTGTGGCTATGTTGTGCCTGGACTGAAGGAGGAAAGAGTGAGTGAAAGGAGACCAGTGAAAAGTCTATTATAGATTTTAGGTTAAGTGATAATGGGGAGGGCCGGTGAGATAGCTCAGCAGCATAAGCGCCTGCCTGGCAAGCGCGAGGTCCTGAGTTCGACTCCCGGTACCCACATACTTAAAAAGGGCCGGTGATATCGCTTATCGGCACGGGTGCCTGCTGGCATGCAAGGTCCTGAGTTCGACCCCCGGTACCCACAAAAAAAAAAGTGATAATGGGGAGAGAGGATGCTAATAATAATAGCAAATACCTGCCCAGTACTAACTGCAGGTTTTTTACATATATTAACTCATTTAATGCTCACAACAATTCTATGAGATAGGGACTACAGTATTATTATTATTCCCATTTTACAGTGAGAAAACCTGAGGCCCAGAGCAATTAAATATCTTGCCCAAAGTCATACCCCAGTGAGAGGCAAACTCAAGATTGGAATCCATTATCCATTACACTCCAATGCATAGAGGCAAGTTTTAGTAAGTTTTAGTAAGGTTTTAGTAAGAGGCAGACTCTCAGAACTAGATCCCTGGAAAGAGGGGAGAGGAGAGAGGTGCTTGGTGACAATCCCAGCCCTTGCCGCTCTACAGGAGAGTGGGAACAATGAGGTCATCTTCATGGCCTTGGACTTGGCCAGTCTGGCCTCGGTGCGGGCCTTTGCCACTGCCTTCCTGAGCTCTGAGCCTCGGCTGGACGTCCTCATCCACAATGCCGGTGAGGGGCAGCAGGCCCTGCGGTGGGGTGGGGGGTGCCAGGGGCCAGCAGACACATGGGAAGGCTCCCCCTACTCCCTTCTCACAGATGGGGATGCTGAAGCCTTTAGGGTTCCTTCCAGAGCAGTGACTGACACCTAGCCCCTGCCCCAGGGATCAGTTCCTGTGGCCGGACCCGGGAGGCCTTTAACCTGCTGCTTCGGGTAAACCACATCGGCCCCTTCCTGCTGACACATCTGCTGCTGCCCCGCCTGAAGACTTGCGCCCCTAGCCGTGTGGTTGTGATATCTTCAGCTGCCCATCGGCGTGGGCACCTCGACTTCACCCGCCTGGACCGACCAGTGGTGGGCTGGCAACAGGAGCTGCGGGCATATGCTGACAGTAAGCTAGCCAACGTATTGTTTGCCCGCGAGCTCGCGACCCGGCTTGAGGGCACTGGTGTCACCTGCTATGCAGCCCACCCAGGTGAGGCCTGGCTTTTGCTCCTCCTGATTCCCCCATCCTCTGCTCCCAGGGTCTGTCACTGAGTCAAGGGATCTCAGAGCAGGAAGGAAGCATGGTCCGAGGAGAGACGTGGTCCTTGCTGATCTTGGTACCAGGTTCTCCTCATCTGGGTTCTTTCTGTCACACCACAAACTTGGATACTGACCACTGGGAGGGACGTGGCAAGAATAAGACCTGGGTTCTCTCCCCACACATCCATCTATACTGATGGAACCAACTCTAATAGGATGATGGCGATGATGACAATGATGATAACTAATAATTATTTACTGATTCATAGAGTATTTACTGAGTACCTACTACATATCAGGCATTATTCATGATGTTAGGGTTATAACAATAAACAAAACGAATACTTTGGCCCAGGGAGGTACCTGAGTGGTAGAGTTTGTGCTTAGCAAGCACAAGGCCTGGGGTTCAGTCCCCAGCACACACACACACACACACTTACAAAAAAAAAGGAAAAAAAAGGGCCTTCCCCCATAAAGTCTGCGTTCTATCTTAGGGGAGGGGAGATAGCTGATAAATATACGTATAACAATGACACATGGTAATAACTGGGGAAAGATAAAACAGGTTAAGGGGGGTTTGAAATGCAAGGAGGTGCTATTTCACGAGTGGCAGTCAAGGAAAACATCTGAAAATGTGACATTTGAACAGAGGCCTGAAGGAGATGAAGGGTGAGCCAAGTATCTTTCTGGAAAGAAGCTCAAAAAGAGAAGGGGGCAAATAGCAAGTGCAAAGGCCCTGAGGCAGAAGTTCCTGGTGTGCTTAAGGAAGGCTAATATGGCTAGAACAAAGTAAGAGGGAAGAGTGGTAAGCGATGAGATTGTAGAAATGGGCTGCATCACGTAGGCTTTGGAGGTTCATTGTATACATTTCAGCTTTTACTCTGAGTGAGACAATTAGTGAATAAATTTGTCCTTGCCTTTAGAGAATAGGTTACATCGGGATAGCAAGATCTGCCCTTCTCATATTATCATACTGTGTTTTGGATAACCATTGCCTAAGGCGCATTAATAATAGTGATAATAATAATCACAACTAAACTTTTGTTTTTTGTTTTTTGGGTTTTTTTGAGACAGGGTCTCACTATGTAGTGTAGACTGGACTTAAACTCCCTTATGTAACCCAGACTGGCCTCAAACTCATGGTGATCCTCCTGCCTCAGCCTCCTGAGTGCTGGGATTACAGATGTGCGCCACCACACCAGGTCACAGCTAAGCTTTATTAAGCTGTTATTACAACTTCACATCCCAAATGTCCAAAACATTGTCTAATGTGACGTAGGCTCTTTTTTTTGTTGTTGTTGTTGTTGTTGTTCTGAGAGACTGTAGCTCTGTAGGTCAGACTGGCCTTGAACTCATGATCCTCCTGCCTCAGCCTCCTGAGTGCTGGGATTACAGGCATATACTGTACCATAATGCCCAGCCCACCATCAGTTCTTTTTCTTTCCTTTTTTTTTTTTTTTTTTTGTGGTACTGTGAATGGAACTCAGGGCCTTCACACTGAGCTACATTCCCACCCCTTTTTTACTTTTTTTTTTGTGGGTACCAGGGGTTGACCTCAGGACCTCGCCCGCCAGCAGGCGCCCGTGCCGCTGAGCAATATCACCAGCCCTTTTTCCGTATGTGGGTTCCAGGAGTCGAACTCGGGCCCTCGCACTTGCCAGGCAGGCGCTTACGCCACTGAGCCATCTCACCGGCCCCATACTTTTTTATTTTGAAATAGGGTCTTGGTGAATTATTCAGGCTGGGCTTAAACTTCCCATCCTCCTGCCTCAGCCTCCCAGCGTACTGGGACTATCGGCATGCCCCATCATGTCTGGCTCCACCATAGCTTCTTAATCAATACTGGTTAAACAGAGGAACAGTGCTCAAGCTACAAGAAAAATGGATATTGGGAGACAGGGGACACAACATTATTAAAATCTGGGAGATGAGGGGCCAGGGATGTAGCTCAGCAGCACAGCGCCTGCCTGGCAAGCGTGAGGTGCTGAGTTCAATTTCTGGTACCCCCCCAAAAAAAATCTGGGAGATGAGGCTATACAAGCAGTTTGGTTGGAGAGAAAGAGGATTCCTGCGAAAAATGAACAAAGTCAGCTTGAGGGGGACCTGAATGCCTGGTAAGTATTATTCCGGTTTCTCTGGAACCAGATTCTGTGCCCCACCCCCCTGCTAGCTTTCTTTCTATTCCTTATGCCCTGGGCCCTCACCCACCATTCTCCCCAACTCCATTCTTTCTTCATATCCATAGGACCTGTGAACTCGGAGCTATTCCTGCGCCACATTCCTGGATGGCTGCGCCCACTTTTGTGCCCACTGGCTTGGCTGGTGCTCCGGACACCCAAAGGGGGTGCCCAGACACCGCTGTACTGTGCTCTACAAGAGGGCATCGAGCCCTTCAGTGGGAGATATTTTGCCAACTGCCATGTGGAAGAGGTGCTCCCAGCTGCCCGAGACGATCGTGTAGCCTACCAGCTGTGGGAGGCCAGCATGAGGCTGGCAGGACTTGGGCCTGAGGAAGAGGAGGAACCTGATGAAGAGCCCCAGCTGGAGGACCTAAGGACCCCATCTTCACTGAGCACTCCCTACCCTGAGGAGCCCACAGTTTCTGAACCCTCCTCCTCTGGCCCTCAGAGATCACTAGACTTGTCTAAGATGACCCACCGAATTCAGGTGAAAGCTGAGCCTGAACCCCACGTCTCCTAAATCCCAAGCCAGGATGCTTTTCATGGCACTCCTTGACCCCTGGAAACCACAGCTATATGCCAGGCCAAGCTCTGGGCAGTGAGGGGTTTGCCGTGTTTACCTCCATGGTTACTTTCTGGGGGCTCTGGGTGTGTCCTGGAAGGAAATATTTCTTCCTGAGAGGGATAGTAACCCCTGATTCAGGAGTGGAGGGTAATGTGCTTCTCCGGAATTTGAATTTCAGATTTCCAGGCCCTACCCTGGCTGGTTCAAATCAGATCTGGGGCACAGCCAGGGAATTTGTGATTTGATGCACTGCCAACACTGAGAAGGACTGAACTGAGCCCTTTGCAACCATCTAGATAAGTCGTTACCCCATTTTGGCCAGGCATGGTGGTGCTCCAGAGGCTGAGGCAGAAGGATCGCTGAGTTTGAAGCCAGCCTGAACTACACAGCGAGACCTTGGCTCCAAAACAATTACCCCATTTTACAGAGCTGGAATAAGGTCCGCAGGAAAAGACTCGCCCAAGGGCTAAACCTGTAAGAACAGGGACTGCAGTTTGAGCCCTGGGTTCTACCGCCAGGACCCACTGCTGTACGGTGGGTGCCCCGAGGTGGAGCGGGACAGTGGTTATCGAGGTGCCCCAAGGAAGTAGGGAGACACTCTCCGCGGTGCCTTAGGGCTGGGTCCCTTAGGGTGGAGCCCCCCGTAATAAAGCGAGTTAACGGCCTGGGCCCGCGCTGTCTCCTGCCTCTCTCAACATGCCGGCACCGCCCTCCGCCGCCACACTTCCGGCGGGGCTGCGACCACAGAGGGGCGCTGGGGGTGGCGGGATAGGCTGGGCGCGGCCGGCGCTGCGGACGGGCTGCTGCTGTCCGGTCCGTGCGGCGCGAGGGTTCTGCGTCCCGCCGGCGCCATGGGCAACTGCCACACGGTGGGGCCCAACGAGGCGCTGGTGGTTTCAGGTAAGGGAGCGGCAAGGGAGATGGGTCCTGAAGTGCCGGGGCGGGGGAGGGCTCGGAGGGTTGGGCGCCGTAACCCGGGCGCCGCGTGCTGATCCTGGGTCCAGCAGCCCCGCGGCCGCATCTGTGACCCCTTCCCGGAGAGACCCCCATACACCCGCTTTCCAGGCTCCGCGCTGTCGGGCACCCACCAGGGCGCCTCCTCCCACTGTTTCTTGCCGTGTTTGTTTATTCCCTTCTCCCTAGCCAGGGCCTCCCGTGTACCGTACGCCCGCGTGGGCTTGGGGGTCGCGCACTGGAGCCTTGGAATTCCGGGTGGGAGGGGACCTGTGGTTCCTTGGAACACAGTAGTTTGGCTGGTTTCCAGCGCCCGCGACTTTCGGCCAGCTCTAGAGGGCAGGTGCCTGCATGGAGAGGTGTTCAGAGACCTAGGTTGCTTCTCCTGTACGGTCAGACCCGTTAGTTCCGAGCGAGCTGGGGCTTGCTGGGGTTACTGGCGTTGCCCGCCCTGGAGATGTGGGTGCGGCCTCTACAGGTTGGGAAACCCGGCTCTGACTTGTGCCACTCCGGATTGCAAAATGCTGCAAGCTCCAGAACGTCTGTCTAGGTGGGGCTTGGGCACTGCAGCCCTGGGAGGGGGTGTGCATCTCGCTTTAAGACCGCTGTTTACATTGTGTATTTGGGATGTCTCAGACAATAGTTTAAAGCCTTTCAAGCCCCCAGAATGTGCAGTCCCTGGCCCCCAGGAGCGGGGACCAGGGCCTGTTGCCTGACAGTTTGGAAGCCTGCAGCTGTAGGGATCCCCAGCGACCATGATCAGTGCTGATTTTCAGCATGTGCAGAGCAGTAGAAGGCGTGAGCCAGAAATTATAGCTTCCCACCCTTGCTGAGATATGATAAAGACATTGGGAAGCTTCACCCCAAAACATAGCCTTAGGCTCAGTTTGGATCTCAAAATCAGTCTCTCCACAATCAGAAATCAGTTCCGCTGAGAGAGATAAGATACCCCACAGGCACACACCTCTGAAGACCAGAGATAGCCTCGGGATACAAGAGACCCCCAGAGAGCACTAAGGCCAACTTGATCCTCTATAAGATCCAGTCCCGTCTCCTAGCCTCTACCCTTAGAGAAACCAGAATTTACGCTGCACTTTTTCTTGTGGGATTTCTTTCAGGAAGCCCAGACTCTGGGTTGAGGGGACAAAAGCTTCCATTCTGTCCCTGTGGAAAATCTTGAGAGTATAGTGTGAGAGGAACCCCTGAGGTGGGCTGCTTTTTTATCTTCCATGTACTGGGAACCATTGGCTAGTGCCACCTTGGGAGCTGTTTTAGGGATGAGGAGAAACCTTGCTAACAACTGGGGGTGCTGGAGTCAAGGGAGGGAGAAGAAAGGGAAGGATAATGCCTAGCATAATGGTACTTTGGGATTTGAGCCAATCAAGCGGAGATGCAGCTCTCTCTTGCATATGGTCTCCCAGAAGAGCCCAGCAGCTGCTCCCAGCTGCCCCCTTTGGTCTCCTGTCTCCTTGGATCTGCAGCTAAGCCCAGAGGGATCTCATTCAGCCCAGTTTCAGGAGTATGTTGCTGTATCTCATGGTCTTCTTTCTTTCTTTTTCTTTCTTTCTTTCTTTCTCTCTCTCTCTCTCTCTCTCTCTCTCTTTCTTTCTTTCTTTCTTTCTTTTTTTCTTCCTTCCTTCCTTCCTTCCTTTCCTCTCCTCTCCTCTCCTCTCCTCTCCTCCCCTCCCCTCCCCTCCCCTCTCCTCCCCTCTCCTCCCCTCTCCTCCCCTCTCCTCCCCTCTCCTCCCCTCCCCTCCCCTCCCCTCTCCTCCCCTCTCCTCCCCTCTCCTCCCCTCTCCTCCCCTCTCCTCCCCTCCCCTCCCCTCTCCTCCCATCTCCGCCCCTCTCCTCCCCCCTCCCCCCCTCCCCTCCCCTCCCCTCCCCTCCCCTCTCCTCCCCTCTCCTCCCCTCTCCTCTCCCCTCCCCTCCCCTCCCCTCCCCTCCCCCCTCCCCTCCTCCCCTCTCCTCCCCTCTCCTCCCCTCTCCTCCCCTCCCCTCCCCTCTCCTCCCCTCTCCTCCCCTCTCCTCCCCTCTCCTCCCCTCTCCTCCCCCCTCCCCCCCTCTCCTCCCCTCCCCTCCCCCCCTCCCCTACTCTACCCTCCCCACGCCCTCCCTCCCGCCCCCCCCCTCCTCTCCTCCCCTCCCCCCCTCTCCTCCTCTCCCCTCTCCTCCCCTCTCCTCCCCTCTCCTCCCCTCTCCTCCCCTCTCCTCCCCTCCCCTCCCCTCCCCCCCTCCCCTCTCCTACCCCCTCCCCCTCTCCTCTCCTCTCCTCTCTCTTGAGACAGGGTCTCAATAAGTAGCTCAGGGGCCGGTCAGATGGCTCAGTGGCTTAAGTGCCTGCCCAGCAAGTGCGAGGGCCCGAGTTCAACTCCCGGAACCCACATACGAAAGAGGGGCCGGTGATATCGCTCAGCGGCACGGGCGCCTGCTGGTGCGCGAGGTCCTGAGGTCGACCCCCAGTACCCACAAAAAAGTTTAAATAAATAAATAAATAAATAAACAATAGCTATAAAAAAAAAAGATAGATACCTATAATACCAACACTCTGGGAGGCTGAGGCAGGAGGATCACAAGTAATAAAAAGGAGGGGGGATATAATAGCTCAGTGCAAAGGCCCTAAGTTTAATCATTAGTTTAAAAAAAAAGAGTGGGCAATGCCCATCAACTGAGGAATGGATAAGAAAGATGTGGTATTTTTATACAATGGAGTACTATTCAGCCATAAAGAAGGATAAACTGGAGACTTTTATAGGTAAATGGATGCAACTCGAGAAAATACTCGTAAGTGAAATAAACTGGACGCACATGTGTAAGCATCATATAGTCTCTCTAGTATGAGAAACTGAAAGAGTAAATAAGATCCAAAGTGTACAGTAGACATGGTGAATCAAAAAGAAACTGGTCAAAAGGAAAGAGAGACTGGAATAGGGGAATAGGGAAAAGAAAGAAGGGAAAGGAAAAAAAAATTGTGTGTGTGTGTGTGTGTGTGTGTATATATATATATATATATATATATATATATATATATCTATTGGTTAAGATAGATACACTACTAATTTTACTTAGTTCATTGAAGAGTAAGGTTTGTGCCAATAATGTTTGGACAATTGAATGCTAATATCTGGTATCCTGAATAACTTAGAGATAACAATACATAATGCATTAACCATTGTTACCCTCCTATTATGTTGTTTTGAAAATTTGTTCTTTTTTGATTTATTTTGTTTTGTTTTTTCTTCTCTTTTAAATAAAAATAAAAAAATAAAAAAAGAGTGGGAAGGTATGTGTATGGTCTTCCTTTCCGGTAGGAAGAAGGTAGGAGAGGCACAGAAGGTAAGAGAGAGCTCTGGAGAGGGCAGTAATGGGCTTTGTCTTTGGAGGAACAAAGAGGGTAAAGCAGAGGTTATCCCCAGGTATTTTGTTATTTCAGCTTGATTGAAGACAGAGCAAGGGAAAGCCAGCTGGGTTAGAAAAGGTGAGATAGGGCTGGTAATATAGCTCAGCAGCACAGCGCCTGCCTGGTAAGCACAAGGACCTGAGATTGATTGCCGATAGCAAAAAAAGAAAGAAAGAAAGAAAAGGTGAGATAAAGCCAGGCATGGTGGCACACAGCACTCAGGAGGCTGAGGCAGGAGCATTGCTGTGAGTTTGAGGCCAGCCTGAGCTACATAGCAAGACCCTGTCTCAAGGAAAAAAAAAAAAAAAAAAAAAGGAAAAAGTGAGATAAGAGAAGCTAATAGGTCTCAAAATGAGTGAAAGCTAGGGAGGTCAAGGAAGAGACATCAGATTGTCCCCTTAGGGGGTGGTATCTGAGTGACCAGGAAGTTTTGAAGAAAATGCATTCCAGGGGAGGAGCTTGCTGGAGTCAAGGCAGACGTCAGTCCTTGCTTCCTGTTGCTGCCCCTGGATCCTGGCTTGTTGCCCTTGGCCAGGGCCTAACTTGAGCTCCGGCAGCCTGCTCCCAAGGTCAGAGGCTAAGTGCCCTGCACCTCCTCTTCTACCACCTCCTCCCATAACATACTGAGAAGTCCCTGGAGCTGGTCAGAGGCAGCTATGCCCCAGCCTTCACCAGGACAGAAGATGTGAAATTAGCTGTGGTTTTGGGGCCTTTTCCAGTTTCACTTAATCCCAAGATGGTTTAGGTTTCAGAATGACTGCTTGTCCTCAGAGGCCTCTCTTGCAACACCTCCCAGAACAGAGACGCCTGAAAAGCTTACCCTGAACAGCAGCCCTGTGCATAGGGATTTCTACCCCACAGAAAGAGTGCCCACACTAAGGAGATGTTCTTTGATCTTGGACCTGTGCTATGGCTACAAGTTGAGTATCCCTCAGAAATGCTTGGGACCAGGGCCGGTGAGACGGCTCAGCGGCTTAAGCGCCTGCCTTGCAAGCGCGAAGGCCCGAGTTTGACTCCGGGAACCCACATACGAAAAAGGGGCCGGTGATATCGCTCAGCGGCACGGGTGCCTGTTGGTGCGCGAGGTCCTGAGGTCGTCCCCCCGGTACCCACAAAAAAAAAAAAAAAAAAAAAATGCTTGGGACCAGAAGTGTTTTAAATTTCAGATTTTTTTTACACTTTGGAATATTATACATAATGAGATATCTTTACATATACATAATGAGATAGCTTAGGGATAAGACCCAAGTCTGAACATTAAATTTGTTTCATGTAAACCTTACATACATAGCCTGAAAGGGATTTTATACAGTATTTTAGTGTGCCAGCATTTTGACTGCAGCTCTTCACATGAGGTCAGTATGGAATTTTCCAATTGTGCCATCCTGTTGACACTCAGAAATTTCTGTTTTGGCTGGGTGTGGTGGTTATATACCTATAATCTAGCTACTTGGGAGGCTGAGGCAGGAGAATCATGAGTTCAAGGCCGGCAGGGGCAACTTAGTGAGACTCTGTCTCAATAAGGTCTGAAAATGAGTGAAAGCTAGGGAGGTGGAGGAGGAGACATCAGCCCTTTTTACCTGTCTCAGAGTAAAAAGGACTGGGGATGTAGCTCAGTGGTAGAGCTCCTCTGGGTTCAGTCCCCAGTGCTGCAAAAACAAAGGATTGATTTTGGAGCATTATAGATTTGAGATTTTCAGACTAGGAGTGTTCAATCTGTATTAGCACTCTATACACAGTGACAGACCCAGGAAACTAAGTTGGCTGCCCCATGAGAGTCTTACATACCAGCTCTCCAAGCTTCTCCGTTTGAGAAATGGGAGTGGAAGGGTCTTTGTTCCTTTACCTCCAGCCATCCAAACCATGGCCCCAGTTCTTCATTCTTGCTGCCATTGTCTCTGTTATGGTCATTGGTCTCACGACTACCCAAACCTGGACTCTAGAAATGTGCTGTCTGTCCAGTGTGGTAGCTGCCCCAGCACTGGAAGCTGAGGCAAGAGAATCACTGTGAGTTCAAGGCCAGCCTGAGCTACCCAGTGAGTTCAAGGCCAACCTGTACTACATAGCAAGACCCTGTCTCAAAAAACAAAACAAAACAAAAAAACCCACATAATTAGGATTACAAAAAAACAAAAAACCACCCATGGAGGTGCACCCATGTAATGCTAGCATTCTGGCAGATTGGGCAGGAGGATTGTAAATTTAAGCTCAGCCTAGGCAATTTAGCAAGATCTTGTTTTGGGCCGGTGAGATGGCTCAGCGGCGTAAGCGCCTGCCTGGCAAGCGCAAGGGCCCGAGTTCGACTCCCAGAACCCACATACGAAAAAGGGGCTGGTGATATCGCTCAGCAGCACGGGCGCCTGCTGGCACGCGAGGTCCAGAGGTCGAACCCAGTACCCACAAAAAAAAAAAAAAAAAAAATCTTTTTTCAAAATAAAAAGTTAAAGAAGGGCTGGGGATGTAGCTGAGTGTGAAGCTCCTGGGTTCAATCCCAGTACCTTAAAAAATATTAATTTAATTAGGGCCGGTGAGATAGCTCAGTGGCATAAGCGCCTGCCTGGCAAGCACAAGGTCCTGAGTTCGACTTCCGGAACCCACATAAAGGAAAAAAAGGGGCCGGTGATATTGCTCAGTGGCACAAGCGCTTGCTGGCAAGCGCGAGGCCCTGAGGTTGACTCCTGGTACCCACATAAAAAAAAAATTTTAATTTAATTAAAATGTATTGCCAGGAACAGTGGTGCATACCTGTAATCCTAGCATTTGGGAGACTAAGACAGGAGGATCACGAGTTCAAGGCCAGCTTGAGCTATACAGTAAGACCCTGTCTCAAAAAAAAATTAAAATGAGCTACATTTGAAGTACTCAACCATCACATGTGGCTAGTGCTGCCATATTGCAGAGTGTTGATAAAGGACATTTTCTACCTATGCAGGAAGTTTTCTTGCACAAGACTGCTCTAGAAGATATCCACCTATATCAGCCATCATGCCTTGCCTGGGTTACTACAAGTAATCTACCCAGTCTCCCTGACTTCAGTATCTTCCTCCTTGGCCAAAATGATACTTATTTCTAAAATGCCAATGTAGTGCTCACTTCGGCAGCAATGTAAAGGCAGGCACATGCCTGTAATCCCAGCACTCAGGAGGCTGAGACAGGAGGGTCACCGTGAGTTCAAGGACAACCTTTGCTACATAGTGAGTTCAAGGCCAGCCTTAACTGCATAGTGAGACCCTCTCGAAAAACAAAAAAAAGCCAGCGTAACCTTGTCATCTCCTAGCTTAAATCTCTGTGTGGCTCCCCATCGCTCACAAATACACATGTACATGTGCACACAATTTCTTGGCCTGTGCAGAAGATACTCTATGATGTGTCCTTTTGTCTCCTGCTATGGGTCCTGAGACACAGTATTACTCACCACACAAAACTATCAGACTCTTGACCTGGAGAGGCAAACCTGAAGCGTTCATGAAAACCCAAGGTGGTGAACATAGAAATGGTAACACTCTGGCTTTTTTTCAAATTCCATTTCCTCCAATTCATGCTTCCTGTGTTTGTGTTTGAAAGATGGCCTTGCTTGTGTTTGTCACCTGATGGAGAGTTTACGAACAAAAACAAAATTTTGCCAAATGCTTCTGTTTGTGAACTAAATTGTTTGCAAACAAAAGCATTGGTGAACTAAGGCACTTCTGTAGTTTTTTGCACTACAAGTTAACTGTCTCTTCAGTTTTTACCAAAGTTTCCTTAATCTTGATGAGTAATTTTGGCATTAATAGGAGAGTTCGCTATAAGAATTTCAGGAATTGATTTTTCTCATGTGAATGGAGAACATTCTGAGCATGTCCACAACTAGGATCTGGGTCGCTGGCTGAATTAGCCATCTGTTAAGTTAATAGGCGATTTTCAGCAACCACTTTCTCTTGAAGCCTTTTCTCTTTCTTCTCACATCTCTTGTTAATTCCACAAGTGGGCCTTAGTTTGTTTTGGGAGGTTCATTTGCAATGCCTGGGATCAAACCCATGGCCCTGTACATGCTAAGTAAGTGCCCTACAACTGAGCTACATTCCCCCCCAATATTTCACATTTTAATTTAGTTTTGAGGCCCTCCTACCCCATATACTCCCACAAGGGAGCAGAGTCACTCTGAACTCCCCAGGGGTAGAGCACCAGCCTTACTAAGATGTGTCTGCCAAACCGGGAGTGGCGGTGCATGCCTGTAATTTCAGCACTTGGAGGCTGAGGCAGAAGGATTGCCAGGAGTTTGAAGGTAGCCTGGGCATCATAGAGTGCTCAAGGCCAACCTAAACTACATAGGGAGACCCTGTCTCAAAAGAAAGGGCGGGGGGAGTGTTGGGGTGGCATTTACCTAGCATATGTGAGGATATGGGTTCAAAAAAAAAAAAAGACTCTCTCCCACCAGGCCCCACATACCACCCCTTATATCCCTCTATCTGGCCACTGTGATAGCAGGTATGCCCTATGGTATTATGATCATCCCAAGAAAATGCCTCTTCCTCTTAGTTTCTTCTTCAAAGTAAGAACTGTATCTTCCTCTTTGCACAGAAAAAGACTACTTGTTTGTTGAGTGAATGAATAGTTGAGTGAAAAATGTAAGCTTTTCCAGAGCACCTCTCCTCACTGACCTATTCTGTCTTCTGGAAACACTTTGTCTTAGTCACTTTCATTCCAGTACATAAAGTAGTCAACACCCACAACCTAAAGAAGAGATTTATTTTGCCTGACATTTGTAGTCCATGGTGGGCCAATTCCCAAAGCAGAAACAGCATGGCATAGGGGCGGACAAAAAACTGCTCATGTCACAGCAGCCAGAAAGCAGACAGAGGAGGGCTGAGCCAGGGAGGGAGATACACCCTTCCAGGCAAAGCCCCCAGCAATTGTCCTGTCTTGACCAAACCCCACCTCCTAATAGCAAGTCAGCTATAGCGCCCGTATGATACAGCACCACCTATGAGTACACGAGGCTTTTGGGGACATCTAGATATAAACCATAACACACATTCTGAACTATTCATTGGATAACCTTTTTATGCAAATTGCCTACCAGACTAGATTCTAAGTCCCTTAAGGTCAAGGAGAACTTGTCTATCTATGTATAATCTCACCAACTGTCACCCAACAGTAGCTGTTGTCAAGTTGCAGAGCAAAGCTGGAGGTGATGGCACATGCCTAGCACTCTGGCAGACTTAGGTAGGAGGATCTCAGGTTCAAGCCCAGTGTGGCCAGCTTAGCAACTATACTAGTCACTCTCTCATTGCTGGGACAAAATACCTTATACCTGCAACTTAATGAAGGAGAGGTTGATTTTGGCTCACAATTTCAGAGGGTTCAGTCCATAGGATGGCAGGCTCCAAGACAGAAAGAACATAGTGTAAGGCAGAGAAAGCTGCTTACCCCATGGCAGCGAGGAAGCAGAAAGAAGAGAGGAGCTGGAAACAAGAATATACCCTTCCAGAAAAAAAATGGAAACAAGCTTTTGTAAATAAGGAGGGAAGAGGGGTTGAAGGGAGAGGAGAGGAATGGGAAAAGAAGAAGAAACAAGATATATCATGTACAGGGCCGGTGAGATAGCTCAGCGGCATAAGCGCCTGCCTGGCAAGCGCGAGGTCCTGAGGTCGACACCTGGTACCCACATAAAAAAAAAAAAAAAAAAGTGAAAAAGTGAAAAAAAATCCAGTAGAGCAAACAAGTTACAATGTATGATTATAGTATCATTAATACTAGAGAATATTCTTTTCATAAATTTATGCAAAAATACTCCAGTAATCTTACACAGGCTGGCATTATAGAAGAAAATTCAATGACAAGTTCTTTATTTTTCTTCAAGATTCTTTCTGTCCCAATATTGGGAAGTTTAACAATTTTTTGGTGTATGTCTGCCACATTTTTGGATTAGCTGATTTTCTTTAAACTTAAAAAAATTCTTATTGTTTAACAATACTGTTGGTTATAAAATAATATAAAAATAGTATAAAACTATAGAGAGTAAAATGTGAAAGTACCTTTTGCTCTATCTCCCCAGGGCCCCTTGACCCCCAACTCCTCACACACCCCAGCCAATTCTTCTACCTTGAAGGCCCCCTCCCCAGAGTTGTCTAAAGTTAACATTTCACTCTAGATCTAAGCCTGTACAAATAAATATACACATGTACATGTGCACCTGTGGAGTTGTGTGCCTTTTAAAAACCACATTATATATTGTTTTACAACTTTCTTTTTTCATTTAGTGATACATCCTAGTCAAATTTTCATATGCTTATCTAGAAATTTATTGAATTCTTTTCATCATGCTATATTCTGTGCAATGTATCTTTTGTAATTTTCAGAATATTTTTATCTCCCACCCTCTTATTTCCATAGAAAGATCTCCCTTTTTCTAACACTATAATGGTTCTATAAATAGTTTTTAAAACAGCTCTAATGAGGCCGGGCGTGGTGGTGCACACCTGTAATCCCAGCACTCGGGAGGCTGAGGCAGGAGGATTGCTGAGAGTTTGAGACCAGCCTGGGCTACATAGTGAATTCGAGGCCAGCCTGAACTGCATAGTGAAACCCTGTCTCAAAAAGACAATAAACAAACAAACAAACAAACAAAACAGCTCTAATGAACTTTATTAAAACTGAAGTCTTGGGGCCGGTGAGATAGCTCAGCGGCATAAGCACCTCCCTGGCAAGCGTGAGGTCCTGAGTTCGACTCCCGGAACCCACATATACAAAAAGGGCCAGTGATATTGCTCAACGGCACGGGCGCCTGCTGGCGTGCAAGATTCTGAGGTCGACCCCTGGTACCCACCAAAAAAACCCAAAAAAAACAAAAAGCAAAAAAAACTGAAGTCTTGGGCTGGTGAGATGGCTCAGCGGTGTAAGCGCCTGCCTGGCAAGCGCGAGGTCATGAGTTCGACTCCCGGTACCCACATTAAAAAAAAAACTGAAGTCTTAAAAGAACACAACCTTCTCTAGTGTGGAGTTGGTTAGAAGAGGACTGTATCTCTGATTTTATAATGATAATGATTATGATACCTCCTACTTGGTTTATGCATTTTAAGATAATTTCCTATAAAGGATCTCATTTGAACTCCATCTAATGATATTTTGTTGTGGAAGTGCCTGGAGATTATTGTGACAACACTATTTTTATTGTAATAAAGTTTTACAGCATAAACCAGAAAGAAAGAAAAAAAAAAAGAATATACCCTTCCAGGTCACGCCACCAGTGACCTGCCTCTTCAGACCAGGCTCTGCCTATTAAGAGCTTATTCAGGGCCGGTGAGATGGCTCAGCGGCGTAAGCGCCTGCCTTGCAAGCGCGAGGGCCCGAGTTCGACTCCCGGAACCCACATACGAAAAAGGGGCCGGTGATATCGCTCAGTGGCACGGGTGCCTGTTGGCGCGCGAGGTCCTGAGGTCGTCCCCCTGGTACCCACAAAAAAAAAAAAAAAAAAGAGCTTATTCAGCTCTGCACTCATCAGTAGATTACTGATGGCTGTCGCACCCCCATGATCTAATCTTCCAAAAGCCCCACCTCTGAACACAAGACTTTTGGAGGACATTTTAGATGTAAATTATAACAGCAACTTTGCAAGGTTCTGTCTCAAAATAAAAAGCTTAGAAAGGGGCTAAGGATGTAGCTCAGGAAGCAGGCCCTGGATTCAATCCTCAGAATAAGTAAAAGGCCAGAGTTGCTATAGGGGTAGAGGAGACAAACCCAGGAACTGACTGACTAGTAGTGCTTTGCTTTGCTCCCCAGGGGGCTGTTGTGGTTCCGACTATAAACAGTACGTGTTTGGCGGCTGGGCCTGGGCCTGGTGGTGTATCTCCGACACTCAGAGGTAAGGGGCTGGGGGCTCCAGACCTGTCTCTCTAGGGCAAGGAAAAGAGGGGTTTCCAGCATTTTACCCGCCCCCATCCTGCAGGTTAGCTGGAACATCGCCATTTGCCACCTTCCATTGGGGGTGGGGAGCAGGTGAAGTAGGCTCACTGGGATGCAGGAGGCACACATCAGGCGGGTCTGTCCACAGGCACTTTCTCCTCACTGGGTTTCTCTTTTCCACTGGAGGTGACATAATTTCTGTCCCAGAGAATTCAGAGTCTTACCAGGCAGAATCTCAGTTTCCTGATTTTAGCTCAGTTATTCCAGAAGTCTTAGCCAGGCACAGTGGCACATGCCTATAATCCCACCAAGGGCTCTGAGGCAGAAGTATCGCAAGTTTTAGGCCAGCCTGGTCTACAGAGCAAGACCCTGTCTCAAAAAAACAAGAACCACAAAGTCATAACTGTACAGAGGGAAGAAAGGCTGCAAAGAACCCCTACACACACTTACCCATGATGCCCTGAGACAACTCAGAATGAAAGTACAGTCAGAAATGCTCTGTGACAGCAGTGGGTTAGAGGCAGGACAAGTTCAAACCTCCTAGACCAGTGGTGGCAAACCTATGGCACACATGCCACAGTGGGCACACACAGCCCTCTCTGTTGACACACAAGCCAAGTCACCCTAGCAGCCTAGCATCAGATAAAGTTTTTTGTTTTTTGTTTTTTCTAAACGAAAACCTCAGCCTGTAATCCCAGCACTCGGGAGGCTGAGGCAGGAGGATTGCTATGAGTTCAAGGCCAACCTGGGCTACATAGTGAGTTCAAGGCCAGCCTGCACTACATAGTGAGACCCTGTCTCAAAAAGAAAACTAAAACCTCAGTATTCAGCTTTAATTGCAGTGTTGGCACTTCGCGATAAATGAGTGGGTTTGGGGGTGTAGTTTGGGCACTTAGTCCCTAAAAGGTTCGCCATCATTGTCCTAGACACAGGGAAGGAAAGTGCAGCTCCCCAGAGTACCCACCATCCAGCTGTCCTTCCTGGTGCCGCCAGATCCCAGGGCAGGACCAGAGCTGGCCTCTTCTGCCACCTGTGTCCACGCAGAGATAAGGCACACCAGCCACCTTTCCATCATCACTCCCTTCCTGACAATGGGAAATGGGGGAGGAAGGCAGGTCCTTCCAGACCAGGACCCAAGCAACAAGGACAACAGAGCTGTGAAGGTGTGGGCGTGTTGGAGGCGTTGGGCATCCCAAAGGGGAAGCAATGGAGATTCCAGCAGAAATCCCCCTCTGCCGCAGCCCCAACCAATCAGCAGATAGAAGCTTGTGTCTGCACTGAACTGCTGGTGCTTGAGACTCCTAGAAGTCTGAGGGTGTCTGCTGTGGGGGTGGGAAGAGGGGAGTAAGTCACGGCTGCCTAATGTCACTGATTTCCTAGTAACCCCCTCCACTCTCACATCTCTCTCCTCACTTTACCTTGCCTGAGCTGAAGGATCCAAAAGCAGCAGAGAACAATCAATACTGGTCACAACTTCCCCTCCAAAGGCTCCTAGCCATGCCTGAGTGGGTCACTTGTCCTGAGAGAAGTCAAGAGAGCCCTCTCCAGAGACACTGCCACGCGGTACACCAAACAGTCCCAGCTCAGCAGAGTATCTTGTTCAGACACCTCAACTCACAGCCAAGCTCTGACCCTGACCCTTCGTGACTTGCACAGAGACCTGTCCCCGGCAGGGCTCCACCGTTAAGGCTATACTCCTGCAGCCCTTTCTCTACGTTCTTGGCCTCTTGGTCCACAGGGAGCAGAGCCCCGGGACAGGAGGGCTAAGCCTGCCTGATAGCAGGTTTGGGAGTGAGAAGTAGGGGGCCTTGTACCTGATCTTAGGAAACCAACCTCAGGTTTCACATCCTCATTCTGGTACCACTTACTGGGCAGTCTGAGCCTGTAGCCCTTCCCCATCTTGTTCCCTATTCTGGGAGCCAGCCCCTTCCCCAATCTCTAACCCACTTGGGGAATGTCTTCCCAGGTTGGGGCCTTTTCCTCTATGCTGGCAAGAGCCTCTCAGGTCGGAGTAGAGGCTTCTAACCCAGTCTCCATATTCAGCCTTTTCCACAGCCATCCTGTATCTCACCCCCCTCCACCCCAGTGTCAGCCATTCTTCATCTAAGCTCAGTGAAGTCCTTCCTGCTGCACGTGCTCCAGTGTCCTGTGCTATCCTGAGGCCCTGACGTAGAGAGCTCTCTCCCTTTCCTGAGCAACTCCTCCACCTCTGGCATCTGAGATGCAGCCTCCTGTGTTTCACCCTTCCCTTCCCTCCCATTTCCCTCTCTCCTTCCCCAGAAGAGAGCTTGGTGGGTGGCTGGCTGAACTTGGTCAAGAGACCTTTCAGGCCCTAGGGTCCTAGAGTTAGGGGCTCAAATGAGGGCAGCCTTTGCAGGTCTGCATGGCCAAGCCCCCAGGGCTGATGCTGTGAGAGCAGGCCCTCCCAGGGTTAGGATGGAGGTTCCACATTGCCTACTGCTCCTCATCTCCCCATCCCCCTGCTTCTGCCCACTTCTCTTCCTTCTTGAGGTCTAAGGAACCTTCCCATGCTATCCACAGCCTGTCTCTGCCTTGACCACCACCCTACACACACATGCACACAGCTAGGGAAGACCAGGTAGCTTCAAGATACCTTTTCTGCCCATGTCCAGCTTTGAAAATTCGAAGGTGAATTGGTCCCTGTGAATATTCTGGCAGAAGTATACCTTATCCCTCAGCCTTCCTTGACACCCCCGCCCCCCATCAGATATCCAAACTTTGTGCTTTTCTGGGCGTAAATTGCCTGCTTAGTAATATGTAGCAAAGCAGGATTCAGTATTAACTGTGGTACATTAGTTCTCAGAGTGGCTTCCTCCCACGATTTCTAGAAACACAGGTTGGCCTGTGTTAGAAGAGTGGAGCTAATGCTGAGTTTCCCAGATTGTGGCAGGAATCTCCTGGAAAAGCGAGGAGGTGGGCAACCTGGGTGCCCTTCCCACAGGCCTTCTGACCTCAGGCCCTGGGCCCAGGGCATGAGCAGGCATCTCCTCCAACCTAGTAGCACCTCATTGTAAAGGGATGGGGGCCAGAGAAGAGACCCTGGAGCCTCAGGCCAGCAAAGGAGCACCTTTGCTCTTCTGCAGCTCTAGGCTAAGCTGGCAGGTGGGGGTTGAAGTGTTGAGAGCACCCCCACCCTGCCCACATGTGTCAGGCATTGGTGCTTATCTAGTAACCACTGTGTGTGTTTGCTGTGTCCCCTCCTACCCTTCCTGTCCCTACCTCTCCCTATACCCTGGCTGCTCCTCAGACTGTCTCTGGAGGTTATGACCATCCTGTGTCGCTGTGAGAATATTGAGACGTCGGAGGGGGTCCCGCTATTCGTAACAGGGGTTGCACAGGTAATAACTCACCTGCTTCCTCTTCTATGTCTAACCTTCTCTCTTCCTGCCCTATGGTGCCTGGCAGGCAGGAGCTGAATGGACTCCCCTCCTGAGAGTGTGCCTCCCTGCCCTCTTCCCATCTCTGCTGCTCTGGGTGCCAGGATGGAACCCTGTAGATCCCTAGGGCCCTTTCCCTTCCACACTGGAGCTGCAAGTAGGGAAAGGGCTAGTGATTCCAGAAACTCTGGGCAAGTCAGCCAGTGGATATACTTGGATGCCAAGCATTATTATCATGCAGCCAGAATTGGTGAAATCTGTTTTTAGCTAGAATGTTAAGCAACTCCAAGTACTTTCTCTACAGTGTGCAAGTTCCCTTCTTCATTGCTTCATTCACCAGCTCTCTACTGAGTACTTTCTCAGTTTTAGGCACTAAGAATTCAACAGCCAACATCCAAATGTGCCTTCCCCCTCAGAGGCAGTTCCCCAGGCTGGAAACAGCCTACACAGCATCTTGCCCATCCCCCTTCCTCAGTACTGAGTTGCCTTTCAGCCTTCTCAGGCAAAAATCTAACACCACCACTCCTTTCCTCCTCCTTCCTGTGCTAGTCAAGGACACCACACCTAGCCCATCAGCCTTTGGAAGGACCGGAAGGCAGGCTTCAGGGCAGAGGCCTGAGAGAGGCTCAGAGTACTACCTTCTATGGAATAGACAGGGTCCAGGCCTCCCTCAACACCCCATATGAGGCAGTCCCAACCCCTCAAAACCCACTACTATATTGGCAACATCTGCCAATCCCCAGGGCCCATTTAAGCTGGGTGATTGTGGACCCTTCAGGAGTCAGATTATCTGGGCAGAACAACTCTTTCTGGGTTACCACTGCTTGGCCAGGAGGCTCTGGTGTGACCTGCCTGGACCCTATAACAGGGTGGGCTTCAAATCATAGCCTATTGTCAGGTAGAGGGCCCAGACAGGGCTTCCCTGGCCAGGGGCAGGTACAGGATCACTTCCTTCTTGGCCTGGCAGTTGGCATACTCTCACTATGCAAGCCTACCAGGCAGAGCTTTCTAGGCAGCCTCCTGGGGTCCTGAGTAGACCCAAGCAATGAGAGCACCACTGGGAACATTCAGATGACACCCATGGATAGCCTGCACAGCAAGGCCTAGAGTTCCAGCACCTACTTCCTGTCTTAGGACATAAGTTACACAGATATACCTAGGTTCTCCTTGCCCCCATCAGCCCCAAACCACAACCACGTCTTACCTACTTCTTTTTCCTCACAATTCTAGCCAGGATGACTAGAACAGAGGACATGTGTACACATGTATGGCCCACTTACCCTACTTCCCTGGAGCTGCCTGCACCTGCCCTGCTCTTCTCCCACCTTCTTCTCACACACTGCCAGCTACAACCCCTTGGAGAGTCCTCCGCACTCTCCTAACCAGGACCCTTGGCCTGTCCCAGCTGGAACAGTGAGGTATTAGACTCGTTTCCCACACCCCAGGCCCTGGGCCCCCAGACCCATGCCCCTGTTTTGCATTTCTTGGCAGGATTTCCCTAGAGATTATGACGTTGCAGCCCCGCTGCGAGGACGTAGAGACGGCCGAGGGGGTAGCTTTAACTGTGACGGGTGTCGCCCAGGTATAGTAACTCAGCAGCCCTGCCCATGTCCATTGAGGTGCCTCGTCCCCATGCTGGGGTTTGGGGGGAGGAGGAGAGGACGGCATCCAGGGGCAGTTTCTCTCCAGCGCCCCTGTCATACCCCCCAACAAGAGGGTCATCACCACTGAAACATGCTTGCTTGGTCCCCCTTGGCCCCTCAGCAAGACTAACAGACTCCCCTTCTCTCCTCAGTGGCTCTCGAGGGACAGAACCAGTGCTGAGGGCTCCTGTCTCACTAACCCATCCCTATTCTTTGCAGGTGTTGGACATGCTACCCCCCAGAGCACAGGCCTACCCTGTTCCCTGGGCAGGGGGTGGGAGGAGTGTCCTGGAGGGAGAGCCCCACCAGGCAGAGGAGCTCTGAGCTCTGAGTCAGAGGCTGTGTTATATCCCCCGCTGGGAGCCTGGGAGAGGCACCCTTTGCCCTAATCTACCTCTCAACTTTACAGGGCAGCAAGGTGCAACTGTGTTAAAGGCCTCTGGTGAGGGAATTAGCTGAATACCTGGAAAAGCAAAGGCGCCGTTGGTTGTACCCCTGGGATCTATCTCCTGCCCGGTCTTTGGTTTTTATAGTTCATCTCTCCGTGTCCCTGTTGATCATTCTCCTTTTCATACTCTCTGCCCCTCAGCCTGAGGGTCTCCCACCTGTGGGGACTCTGCAAGGGAGGAGTTGGCTAGTGAGGAAATAGTGAGCTAGAGGGATGGAGAGACACGGGGTCAGGGTCTGGGGATGTCAGTGAAGACAGAATTTTCATTGTAAGAATTCCTTGTGCTAGCCCAGCCTGGTAGCACACACCTGTAATCCCAGCACTCTGGGAAGTTGAGGAAGGAAGATTGCAGTTGAGCTCCCCCTGGTAACTTCTTGATATAGCAAAACCCTGTATCAAAATAAAAGTAACAAAAGAACCCGGACTGTAGTTCAGGGCAGAGGCCCTGGGTTCAATCTCTAGTCCTGCAAAAAAAAGGAAAAATATCCCTTGTGTCTCCATCTTACCATCAGAGGCCACAGACATCCCAGCCCCTCCTCACAGCCCCTGGGACTCTAGGTCTGACAAAGGAGGAGAGGGGCACAGCCACCAGCCTCAGCACCTCTAGGTCTGGGGCTTCTATCTGCCTGCTCAAGCACCTCTGTGACCCTGGCAGGTGAAGATCATGACAGAGAAGGAGCTCCTGGCTGTGGCCTGTGAGCAGTTCTTAGGCAAGAACGTGCAGGACATCAAGAACGTCGTTCTGCAGACCCTGGAAGGGCATCTGCGTTCCATCCTTGGTGAGGCTCTCCCTACCCTCACATGGTCCCCAAGCCAAGGCCAGGGAAAAGTCCAGGGTGGGGCACAGGGGCCTATCCACTGAGGTTTTGTGTTTTGGTTTGATTTGGTTTGGTTTTTTTGGTTTGTTGGTTGGGTTTTTGTTTTTTTGTTTTTTTGTTTTTTTGAGACAGGGTTTTGCTATGTAGTTCGGACTGGCCTGGACTCACTATGTAGCCCAGGCTGTCCTTGAACTCATGGCAATCCTCCTGCCTCAGCCTCCTGAGTGCTGGGATTATAGGCGTGTGCCACCATGCCTGGCTCTCCACTGAAGTTTTGAACTGAAACATTTTTCCCTCAAGTATTACATTTCTAAGCCAGGGGTGTGGGGTTATAGCTCAGTGGTAAAGCACATGCTTAGCATGTAAGAGGCCCTGGGTTCAGTCCCCAGCAACAAAAAGGAAAAAAGAAAAAACTTCAGGTGACTTGAATGAAGAAGGCTTGGGGAGGGCGTAATCTACTCAGAAACCTGGTGCTGCTTGGGTCACCATTCCTCATCCCGCCTGGGCTCTGTAGAACACGGTTCAGTGTTAAATACTATTGAGAAGAAGCCCCAGGAAGACCCACCTCAGACCACACAGGCCCTGCATGTACCCAAACTTGTACTTGCATGCTTCCTCCCTTTCCCAGCTGGCTGGGCTCCTGGGAAGCCAGCCCATGATCCCTCTGCTCCCAGGGACCCTGACAGTGGAGCAGATTTATCAGGACCGGGACCAGTTTGCCAAGCTGGTTCGGGAAGTGGCAGCTCCTGACGTTGGCCGCATGGGCATCGAGATCCTAAGCTTCACCATCAAGGTGAGGAAGGCTGCACTCCTAGCCCCTATCTGGGAAATGGGGGCTTGGCGAGAGGGACACCTTTGTGCCTATGGCCACTCCCTGTGATGACTCCCACCCCCACCCCCAGGATGTGTATGACAAAGTGGACTATCTGAGCTCCCTGGGCAAGACGCAGACTGCCGTGGTACAGAGAGATGCCGACATCGGTGTGGCTGAAGCTGAGCGAGATGCAGGCATCCGGGTATGTGAGATTTCCTTGCCACCCTTGGGACAGAGAATTCAGGGCAGATGGGACCATGGTCTGTCAGGGGACTCTCAGCACCTGCCCCTCCTTCTCCCAGGAAGCTGAGTGCAAGAAAGAGATGCTGGATGTGAAGTTTATGGCAGACACCAAGATTGCTGACTCCAAGCGGGCCTTTGAACTGCAGAAGTCAGCCTTCAGTGAGGAGGTCAACGTCAAGGTGAGGAGTCAGGGCAGTTGGGCTTGGGGCTCAGGGTTCAGGGCTTGGTGGCCAGCTTTAATGTGCTGATCCTCCTGCCACAGACAGCTGAGGCCCAGCTGGCCTATGAGCTGCAAGGGGCCCGTGAGCAGCAGAAGATCCGGCAAGAAGAGATTGAGATTGAGGTTGTGCAGCGTAAGAAACAGATTGCAGTGGAGGCGCAGGAGATCCTGCGCACAGACAAGGAGCTCATCGCCACGGTGCGCCGCCCTGCGGAGGCTGAGGCCCACCGCATCCAGCAGATCGCAGAGGGCGAAAAGTGAGAGCTGCCAGGCGCTGGGGCTGGGGTTAGTCAGGCTCCTTTGCCATAGGCGTGCTCTCTTCACTCCCCTGATCACAGCTCAAAATCCACTTTGCCCCATGGCTGCCCCTCACTGCGAAGGGGATAAGCCACTTCCTGCACAGAACTGTTGTCAGGAAGGCTAAGTGAGATAAAGGGGGCTCAAGTTCCTGGTATTGTGCTTGGCGCAGAGGGCCTCCCTGTTAGTCTCCTCTCCCACTCACTGCTGGAAGCCCAAGGCTGCAGGCCAGTGCACCCATCCCATATCTCCCATCCCTTATAACTCCTGGAGGGTTGGCTGGCCCCCTGGCAAGATTTGAGAGGGCACTGGTACCATCCACTGATCTCCTGGTCGGGCTTCCCCAGGGTGAAGCAAGTCCTCTTGGCACAGGCAGAGGCTGAGAAAATACGCAAAATCGGAGAGGCGGAGGCAGCAGTCATCGAGGCGATGGGCAAGGCAGAGGCTGAGCGGATGAAGCTGAAGGCTGAGGCCTACCAAAAATATGGGGATGCAGCCAAGATGGCTTTGGTGCTGGAGGCCCTGCCCCAGGTGGGTTCCCCCCCACTAGGCTGGCACCCAGAATTCAAGTCTCCTTGCTTAACTAGTGGAGAAAGTGGCAGAACTTCTCTGGGCCACAGACCGGCTGGCTGGAAGGATTCAAAAAGGAGAGTACTCATCAGGGTAGTGCAGGAACCGCCCAACAAACCCGGGCCATCTGTGGCACATGGGCCTCTCTGACCACAGCTTGCAAAGTGGGGTCACCCAGGCTGCTTTGGATTTTGGGTGAGATGGAGAAGGGAAAGGAGGTGCTAGACAGGGCAGACAGAGGGCGCTAACCACACTCTCCCCCCACCCCACCTTACAGATTGCTGCCAAAATCGCTGCCCCACTTACCAAAGTTGATGAGATTGTGGTCCTCAGTGGGGACAACAGCAAGGTGACATCAGAAGTGAACCGACTGCTGGCAGAGCTGCCCTCCTCTGTGCATGCCCTCACGGGTGTGGACCTCTCAAAGGTGTGTATCTCCCTAGCTGCAGTGGGGTAACCTGGGCAGCCCAGTGGACTGGCCTAGGCAGATGGGTCCAGGGCTCCGCAGCAAGGCCTCATGGCATCTCCCATCTTTGCAGATACCCCTGATCAAGAATGTCACCGGTGCACAGGTGTGAGTCTCCTGCAGACCTACACCCTTCAGCAGCCGTCTGCCCCTCCCTCCGTTTTAACACCACAGGGACAACAGGAATGATACTGACTCTGGTGCCTTATTTTGCAGGGACCAGAAGTGCTGCCTGTTCAGTCCATTTCTTGCTGTCTTCCCTTCTCTCCTGTCTGTCTCTTCCTCTTCCTCTCCTCTACCTCACACCCTCACTTTCACTGCCATACTCATCTAGTGTGTCTCTTCTACCCTCATTTCTCTGTGTATCTCTGCCTCTGTCTTTTTCTCTCTCCCCTCCTCATACACCTTATGCACATCATGTAGTTTAAGATGAAGATGTTTATTATAATCACTGTCTGTGGGGGTGGCCCTGCTGCTCCTCAGAATCCTGGTGCCTTGAAGTTCTCTGTGTATCCGTCTGTCCTCCCTGAGACCCTGGCCAGAGCCCAGCATGGGTGGAGAGGTTCTAGGTGGGGTGGCTACTCTACCCTCTCTTGGCTGGGTTTTCCCAGTCCTAAACCCTACTCCAGGAAGCCCACAGCCACTCACTTGTGCCCCCATAGACCTGGGTAGCCAGGGCCTGCAACTTCCAGAGCCATTGCCCCTTCATTTCATCCCTCCCAGGCTCAGACCTGCTGTCATCCCTACCTGTCTCCCTGACCCTGGGGCACAGAGGCAAGGCCTCCTGTCTAGAGCAGCTCCTTCAGTTTGCTACTGCCTTAGGAGGCCCTGCTTATGTTCAGGGAAGTCCCATCCATAGGCATGTTCCTGCTAAGTGGGATGGGTCTTGGTCCCAACTCTGCGAAGCCTTTCTGGGGTCAAGGTCTAGCCCCGTTGGGAATAGCGAAGTGTGTAGACCCTCTTTCTGCTAGTGCTGTCCTGCCCTGCATATGGAGCCCTCCCACTGGGCAAGGCTGTGCCAACCCTGTCAAGAGTCAAGTGCTGTTCATAGAGTGGCCAGACCCCATTCCCCTCGTGCCATCTTTCTTCCCAGCCAAAGCGATGGGGTTCCAGCCATGGGAAGCGGCTCAGTCCTCTTTCTTCTTGTGCCAGTGGAGGCAGAAGAGGCCAGAGCCCAAGCATCCTGGCAAGGGTGCAGTGGGTGTCCCATGGCCCCAGTACCCCCACTCTGGGCCCTGCCCCTGCCTGTGTAGCTGTTCTGCATGTGGATGCTGCATGTCTGGTCTGGGGCTTGGATGTTGCACTGCCCCACTGCCTGTCCCCTCCAGTAAAATAAAAATATCTTATGCAGACCCCCTGTGTTGTATATTCTGTTAGGAGAGACACTGAGAATCAGGAACCAACCAGACATGGTGGCATATGCCTGTGATCCCAGCACTTGGGAGGGTAAGACAGGAGGATTACCACGAGTTTGAGGCCAGCCTGAACTACATAGTGAGCCCCTGTCTCATAAATAAATAATATGTACAGTACAACAACAACAAAAACCAACCAGATGCCAACCCACACACCCCTTCCCCATCGTCTGCTTTTTGCCTGTTCTTCCCTACCTTAGCCACTGGGGGGCATCAGCACACTGGCCTTGCTCCCAGTAGCAGCCTGGGGCAGGGCAATAATCAGCCAGTGTGTTGAGGCCAGACCTCAGACATGGCTCCATTGCAGCCAGAAGGTGGAGGGGGCTACCAGGTTCACAGCACCTCTGTGCCAGTCCTGAGGCTGACTCAATAATGGAGCCCATCTCTCTGGTTTAAGAGCATGAACTCTGAAGTCAGACTATGTGGGCTTAAATTTCAGCTGTTTTTCATTACTTGTGCAATCTTGGGTAACTTCATCTTCCTGGGCCTCAATATTCTGATTCGTGGTGCATGCCTGTAATCCCAGCACTCAGGAGGCTGAGGCAGGAGGATCACTGCAAATTCAAGGCCAGCCTGGGCTACATAGTGAGACCCTGTCTCACAAAAAACAAACAAAAAATTCTAATTAATTTTATAAAGTTATCAAATGTTCCTTCTGTATGTGTTAGGTATTGGCTCAGATGCTAAGGAGACTGAAGTAAACAAGACAAATACTTAGCTTTTACAGTTTACATTCATATAAATGGATATAAATGGATATAAATTTTTTTAATGGAATATATAGTGTTAGATAATTATAAGTAGCAAGGAACTGCGTAGTGAGACTCTGTCAAGAGAGAGAAAAAGGGAGAGAAAAGGTAGCGATGATGAAGGCAAAGGAATGAGTGCAGACACCTGAAGGAAGAGCTTTCTACCCAGTGAATGGCATGATCAGAATAGAAAGGTCAGGTTTGGAAGTAAATGGGTGAGTGCATAAGAGTACTAGATGAGGTCAGGCAGGAAACCTGTTTCCAGGTCATGTGGAGCCTTTTTTTTCCCCCTGTGTGATACTGGGGATTGAACCCAGGGCTAAACTCACTAAATTGCTCAGGCTGGGCTTGAATTTGTAAACTTTCTGCCTCAGCCTCCCAAAGTGCTGGGATTACAGGTGTGCACCACCACTCCCAGGTTTTTGTTTTTGTTTTTGTTTTTTGTGGGTACCAGGAGTCAAACTCAGGACCTCGTGCTTGCCAGGCAGGCGCTTGTGCTGCTGAGCCATCTCACCGGCCCTAGTTTGTTTTTTGTGTTTTGTTTCATTTTCAGTACGGGGGATTGAACCAAGGGTCTTAAGCTTGGTCTTTCACTGAGCTAAATAAGCAGCTCTTTTTTATTTATTTGGTCTTTTGAGACAGGGTCTCGCCATGTAGTTCATGCTGGCCTTGAACTCACAGTGATCCTCCTGTCTCAGCCTCCCGAGTGCTGGGATTACAGGCATGCACCACCACGCCGGGTGTGTTTATTTTTGTTTTGAGACAGTCTTGCTAAATTACCCAGGCTGGCTTCAAACTTGCAATCCTCCTGCATTAGCCTCCCAAGTAGCCCTAATGATTTGGTTAGAGTTTGGTTTGTTTGTGGTACTGCAGATTAAATCTAAACCCCTTGCACCTACTGGGCAAGTGTTCTACACTGAGCTACATTCCCAGGCCCCAAGAGATTTTTTGTTTGGTTTGGTTTGGTTTGGTTTTTTTGGGACAGGCTCTCCCTTTGTAGTGCAGGCTGGCCTCAAAACTCACTATGTAGCCCAGCCTGGCCTCTAACTCAGCAATCCTGCCTCAGTCTTCCACATGCTGAGATTACAGGTGTGCCTCACCATCTCCAGCTCCCAAGAGGTTTTTTTTAACTGACAAACTAATTCTGAAATTATAGAAAATGCCAAAGAACCAAAAATAAGAACAAAACTGGGCTTGGAGAAGTAGCTCAGTGGTAGAGCATGGGCCCTGGGTTGGAGTTCCACTACCACATTAAATAAATAAATGAATGAATGAATGAATGAATGAATGAATGGATGGATGGATGGATGGATGGATGGATTGATGGATGGATGGATTTAAACTGTCAGATATCAGGTCTTAAAGTTTTAGTAGTAGGGAGCCAGTGAGATGGCTCAGCGGCTTAAGCGCCTTCCCGGCAAGTGCGAGGGCCCGAGTTTGACTCTCGGAACCCACATACGAAAAAGGGGCCGGTGATATCGCTCAGCGGCACGGGCGCCTGTTGGCGCGCAAGGTCCTGAGGTCGACCCCCGCGGTACCCACGAAAAAAAAAAAAAAGAGTTTTAGTAGTGAGGCAGTCAGGAGGCTGAGGAAGGAAGACTGCAAGTTTGAGGCTAGCCTGTGAGATAAAGCAAGACCCTGTCTCAAAAAAGAAAGGTTACAAACAAAACCAAAACTAACAAACATGCTAGCCTCTAATCCCAGCACTCAAGAGACTGAGGCAGGAAGATTGTTGAAAGTTTGAGGCCAACCTGGGCTACATAGTGAGTTCAAGGCCAGCCTAAACTGCATAATGAGACCTTGTCTCAAAAAACAAAAACTGAAACCAAGGGCTGGTGAGATAACTCAGCAGCATAAGCGCCTCTCTGGCAAGCGCGAGGTCCTGAGCTCGACTCCCGGTACCCACATATGAAAAAAGGGCCGGTGATATCGCTCAGCAGCACGGGTGCCTGCTGGTGCACAAGGTCCTGAGTTCGATCCCTGGTACCCCCCCAAAAAAAAAACTGAAACCAAAAAAACTAAATTAGGACACAAGAAAATTAATATGTATTATGTACGTGTACCAATTCCCAATTGCAATCATTATATACTGCCAGCATGTACTAATAAAAAAATTGTTAAAGCTTGATAAATTAATAAAATTAAGAATATCTGTTTATCTTCAAGTCTGGGCTGGACTAGCAAGAACCTGTCTCAAAACAAAGAATATTGATTTATCAAAAGACACTAACCCCCAGGGAATTATGTTCACCAAAATAATCAAATCCCAAAATAGAAAAATATACATAACAGAATTTTCCATCCTAATGTTTGTTTATTTCACTACTGGGGATTGAATCCAATGCCTTCACCCTGAGCTGCATCCCCAGCCATTTTTAATTTTTTATTTTGAGATAGGGTCTTGCTAAGTCACTAAGTTGCCCAGGCTGGACTTGAATTTACAGTCCTCCTGGCTCAGTCTACCAGAGTGCTGGGATTACAGGCATGTGCTGTAACATTTTTGAAATGATGTAACTTTCAACTTGTTTTCTTTTTTTTTCACCTTTTGCTCTTTGTTAGTCAAACAACCGCTTCATGCCTCCTACAGTCGGCGAAAGGGGTGGAGGTCAATGAAAAACACCTGCACCGCCGTCCCAGGAGGGTGGCACTAAGCCCTAAGCCAGGGACTGTGGTCAGAGATCCTGATCACAGGTCTTAGGGTTGGTGCAGTTCAGCGACCTCAACTTGTTTTCTTTCCCTAGTGTTTTTTGTTTATTTGTTTGTTTTTAATTAGCCAGGGTCTGGCTGTGTAGTCCGTATGTAGTCCAGGCTGGCACTGACCTCACTGTAGCCTGAACTTGCCTCAAACTCACAGTCTTCCCTCATCCTCCCAAGGACTGTAACTGCAGGTGCACACCACTACACCTGGAAAATATCAAAAATTTTTAAAGGAGAATAGTTTAGTGGCTGCCAGAGTTAAAGATTAGGGTGGCAGGAAGGAACTTGTTATGGCTGTAAACATTAGGGGTCTTTGTACTGGAACTGTTCAGTATCTTTAGCATTGAATGGACACATGAACTTACACAAGTGATAAAACTGTTTGAACCCACACACAAATGAGCACAAGTAAAACAAAACTGAACAACGTGTATGGATTATATCGGTGTCACCCTGTTATATTTGGTGTGGTTACGATGTTATTCTGTAGTTTGGTAAAATATTACATGAGAAGAAGTGAGCAACGTGTACAAGAAATCTGTTTTTATTATTTCTTACAACTACATGTGAATCACCATTTATCTGAAGCACTGGAGATGTAGCTCATTGGTAGAGTACTTGCCTAGTATATGCAAGCCCCTCAGTTTGATCCCCTGTACTGCAAAAATACAAAATAAAAAACACAATTGTCTTGATAAAAATTTGGCTGGGCGTGGTGGCGCACGCCTGTAATCCCAGCACTCAGGAGGCTGAGGCAGGAGGATCACTGCAAGTTTGAGGCCAGCCTGGGCTACAAAGTGAGTTCAAGGCCAGCCTGAACTGCATAGTGAAACCCTATCTCAAAAAGACCAAAAAAAAAAAAAAAAAAAAAAAAAAAAAAAAAAATTGAGTTGGCCACTATGTTCCCTCTTACATGGTTGCCCACGCTCATGCTGTAGGGTGTACTTCTTTTCCTACTTTTACTTGACCCAAACTCACTCTGCAGAGCCCATTTCTTTTCCTACCTTTAATAAAACTTAAAAAAAAAATTAATCCCACTTGCACAGAATGCATGAGGCCCTAGATCAATCCCTAGTACCACAAAAATTAAGATGCACAGTGACCCATTAAGAGAATGAGAAGGCAACCTCAGAGTAATGGGGAAAAATATCTGTAATACATGTATCTGGGGTGGGGGGACTAGCATCCAGAATGCATTCCACCAGTCAATAAGGAAAAAGATAACCTAGCAGAAAAAATAGACAACTTATGGGCTGAGACACTACACAGAATGTCCAATAGATATTTCAAAATGTGTGTGGCAGATTGTATTTTCCAAAGATAGTGACAACAGTATCTTCTATCCCACATGTCCCTTACAGTGTGACTGTGACATCTTTCCAGTTAAAGGTGGAGATGGAGCCTTTGCCTCCTTCCCTTGAAACTGGGTGAACTAAAAACAAAACAAAACAAAAACAACTGGGTGAATTTTTGTGACTATTTAGGTCAATAGAGTTCAGCAGAAGTGACACTCTTTTAACTTCTGAGGCTAGAGCATGAAAGACACATAGCTTCCACTTTATGTGCTAGAATATCTTCTCTATAAGCCTCAGCCACAAGGGAAACACTATGACTGCTTGAGGCCAGTGTACTGTGAGAAGTCCAGCGACCACAGGGATAAGGCCCTGACCTGTGTGGAGAGAGAGTTACCTAGCCAGACTCCACCTGCTGCAGCTCTCATCAGGGGCTGCATCTGCATTAAGAATCCCCAACTCAGGACTGCCTAGCCACGCTCCTAAAATCCAACTTCCTGAAACTGAGAGATAGTAAAAGCACTGTTCATTTTTTAAGCTTCTAAATTTAAGGGCTGGGGTATAATTCAGTGGTTCAGTGCTTGCCTAGTACACATCCCCAGAACCAGGAAAAACAAAAACAAACTGGGTGTGGTGGTGCACACTGGTAATCCCAGAACTCTGGGGGCTGAGGCAGGAGGGTCTCTTCAAATTCAAGGTCAGCCACAACAGAAACACTATGACTGCCTTGAGGCCAGTGTACTGTGAGAAGCGCAGAGACCACAGGGATAAGGCCCTGACTTGCATGGAGAGAGAGTTACTTGGCCAGACTCCACCTGCTGCAGCCCTCATCAGAGGCTGCATCTGCATTAAGATCCACTATGTGTGTTACATAGTGAGTTCAAGGCCAGCCTGAACTACATAGGGAGACCCTGTTTTAAAAAAAAAAAAAAAAAGTAAACAGAAAAGTCACAATACCAAGGGTGAGTGACAATGTTGAGCAATTGGAATTTCAAACAGTGGTGATAGCTTGATGTGGTGGTGCCTGCCTATAATCCCAGCACTCAGGAGGCTGAGGCAGAAGTATCGCTTCAAATTCCAGGCCAGCCTGAGGTACATAGTGATTTCAAGGCCAGCCTGAACTACATAGTGAGACCCTGTCTCAAAACAATAACAGCAAACGAACAAACAAAAAACACTGTTTGACAGAATCTACTTTAGTTAGCCTAGCAATTTGTAATCCCAGCTACATGGGAGGCCCCCCAGGAGGATTGCAAATTTGAGGCCAGCCTGGATAATTTAGCAACACCCTGTTTAAAAATTAAAAATTAGGGGCCAGTGAGATGGCTCAGCGGCATAAGCGCCTGCCTTGCAAGCGCGAGGGCCCGAGTTCGACTCCCGGAACCCACATACGAAAAAGGGGCCGGTGATATCGCTCAGCGGCACGGGTGCCTGTTGGCGCGCGAGGTCCTGAGGTCGACCCCCCAGTACCCACAAAAAAAAAAAAAATTAAAAATTAAAAAATGCTGAGGATGTAGCTCAGCAATAGAGCACCCCTGGACCAACCCCCAGTACAAGAAAAAAAAAAAGTCTATAGTTGAACATAAGCATACCCTTTCATCTAACATTCCACACCTAACAAAAATTCATTATGCAAAAAAAAAAAAAAAAAAAAAAATTCATTATGCCCCCCAATTCAAACATCACAAATATTCACCAATGGAAGAATGAAAAATATGTATTACAGTAATGAAATTGAATACTATGTAATACTGAAAATGACCAAAGTACTGCTACATGTAACAATTTGAATGAATTTGCAAACATAAGGTTGAGTGAAAGAAGCCAAACATCATAAGTTTGAGTCCAGCCTGGGCAACTTAGTGAGACCCTGTCTCAAAATAAAAAGTCTAAAAAAGGTTGTGGGGATGTAGCTCAGTGCAAAGGCCCTGGGTTCAATCATCAGTACCACATGAGAGAGAAAGAGGAAGAGTTATATTTGGGGTTTTTGTTTGTTTGTTTTTGGAAAAGTTATATTTAACAGAAGCTTGAAACTCTCACATTTTTCTGCCCAATAAGAGGGCTTTCACTCCATAATTTAAACTTGTAAATACATTATTTGTGTGTAACTTTATTAGGGTTCATATTTTTTCTCTTTTTGCTCTGTGTAAAGTGTACAAAATCCCGAATTATAAAGCCAGGCACACACCTGTAATTCCAGCATTCAGGAGGCTGAGGCAGGAGGATCACCACAACTTCGAGGCCAGCCTGAGCTACATAGCGAGATCAAGACCAGTCTTAACTACACATAGTGAGACCCTGGCTCAAAAGACCAAAAAAAAAAAAGGGTAACATAAATTGCCTCCAGATTTTTGGCCTGTCTAGCAGAATGGAGTTACTATTTACTAAAATAGGGATATAATTTTAAGAAGTAGATTTGAGGTAGGATCAAGATCTCAGGCTTTTTTTTTTTTTTTTTTTGTGGGTACCGGGGGTCGACCTCAGGACCTCGCACGCCAGCAGGCGCCCGTGCCGCTGAGCGATATCACCAGCCCTTTTTTCGTATGTGGGTTCCGGGAGTCGAACTCAGGACCTCGCGCTTGCCAAGCAGGCGCTTATGCCGCTGAGCCATCTCACTGGCCCAGGCTTTTTTTATTTTTGTTTTTTTGAGGGTTTTTTGCCAGGCCAGGTGGCTCACACCTGTGATCCCTCAGTTAGGAGGCTGAGACAGTAGGACTGCTGTGAGTTTGAAGCCACCCTGCGCTACAATAGTGAGTTCAAGGCCAGCCTGAACTGCATAGAGAGACCCTGTCTCAAAACAAACCAAAACCAAAAAAAAAAAAGTTACCTCAGTTTTGGATACATTAAGTCTAAGGTGGCTTAAAAAATTGGCAAGTAGGTGGTTCACTCTGCAAGTTACTATAGGGGAGCAGCTTGGGCTGGAGACATGAAGTCACCAGAGAGCAGACAGTAATTAAAGCCATGGAAAAAGGTGAGATCAACAAAGAATTAGCGTAGGTGGAAGGGAGAAGAGCACAATGATTGAGCCTGGGGCTCTCAGGCAGAGAGGTCTAGAGTGAGGATTATAAGGACTAATGATGTAGCCTGTGTTCAGCATCAGGAACGGTCTTTGTAAGCACCTTCCAGGGGTTAGCTGGTGTTGTTTGGTTATTTGATTAGTAGCTGGTTTATAAAACCTCACAGGTTTTTCCTTTTTTCCAGCTTTTAATTATATTTTCCAGTCAATTACTAAAATTATACATATGAAAATCTCATTTGCTGGGTATGGTGGCACACTCCTGTAATCCCAGCACGCAGGTGGCCGAGGTAGGAAGATCGCCACAACTTTGAGGCCAGCCTGCTTGGGCTACAAAGTGAGTTCAAGGCCAGCTTGAGCTACATAGTGAGACCCTGTCTCAAAAAATTAAAAAAAAAACTCATTGAATATTTTACTCCTTTAATCCTTAAGTCAGCTCTCTGCTCCCATTTGATAAAATGAGAAACTGAGGTGTATAGAAGTAAAAAACTTGCTCAAGTTCACACAGTATGTGTCTGATCTGGAAGAGGACTTAAGATTCACAGACTCTGGGGCCGGTGAGATGGCTCAGCGGCGTAAGCGCCTGCCTTGCAAGTGCGAAGGCCCGAGTTCGACTCCCGGAACCCACATACGAAAAAGGGGCCGGTGATATCGCTCAGCGGCACGGGCGCCTGTTGGCACGCGAGGTCCTGAGGTCGTCCCCCCCCGGTACCCACCAAAAAAAAAAAAAAAAAAAGATTCACAGACTCTGAAGGTCCTGCTCTTTTCACTACTTCCTTTTGACCTTCAGAAAAGGAAGCCTGGGTGGCTCCAGTGGGGTCCAACCAGGACAAAGTTCAGGTTGTCCTTACTGTCAGGGACAATTACTACCCCAGGAGACAATTAGAGGGGCCCAGGAAAAGGTGGTCAGCAAGAAGACAGGAGGGGATTTGCTGACAGGGTCTTGAAGCAGAAGAGGAGGAAGGGGCAGTAATTTTGGTGTTAGGGATGAGAAGAGGACACATGAGTGCCTGCTCTGAAGCCAGAATGGGGACAGCCAGGCCTGTCTCCAGAGCCTGGAACCAGCATCAGGAAGGGGAATAGATCATATACAGCCTTCTGCTTGTGCCCTCAGAGGCCTACTCGCGCTGTCCCTCTTATTTACCCTTGGCTTCCATGGACCCTGCTTAGGCAGGAAAGGGTGTGGTTATGCAAACTGGGCTCCTAGAAGGCACAGGCAATGCTGTTCTCCACTTCCTGGGACTCATGGCTCAATTTTTGTAGGGGACACAATGCTTACTCCCCTTCTCTGCTGTTCCTAGTCCCTAACTGTAAGGGCCCAGCACAGAGAGGGTTAAGGGCCCAGAACCTTTGCCTCTGGGGTGGGTGGAGACTGTCATCAGGAGCCTTGTCGGGCCTGATAATCCAGGCTGCCTATCTCTTCCACAGCAGCTGTGAGGCAGACAGGTTGTCCTGGCAGGGAGGGACTGAGGTAAGGGCCTGGCTGATGGCGGGAAGAACTTGCAGAGGTGGGGACTCCCAGGCTCCATGGGGACCCTTTCCCACCCAGCAGCTATCTTCAGGGTTGTGACAGGAGGTGGGAGAGCTCATGGCCCATGTCTGGACATCAGCATCTGCACTGACACAGAGAAGAACTGGGAGCTAATGAGCAGACTTAGGGAAGTGTTGATGGAAAATTTTTCATTTCTTTCTTTTATTTTTTATTTTTTTGGCTTTTTGAGACAGGGTCTCACTATGCAGTTCACTTGAACTCACTTTGTAGCCCAGGCTGGCTTCGAACTCACAGCAATCCTCCTGCCTCAGCTTCCCAAATGCTGGGATTACAGACATGCTCCACCACACCCCAAAATTTTCATTTCTAACTCAAAATATATCTCAGCAAGGGACACACCACCAGTGCATCTGCATAGATATTGGTGTGAGCGCATGTGGGCATGGGGACGCACTCACTGGAGAAGAATAAGAAAAACCCCATTGCGAAGCCAGAAGGGAAGGAGGCTGGCATTTGTAGAGCTCCTATTATATATAAACCAGGCTCTAGGTTAGAAATTTCCATTTTTACTATCTTATTTCATCTTCACAACAATCAGGAAAAAGAAGGCATCTTAACCCAAGGCAGGGGCTATGGCCACTCAGCAGGTAGTGGTGGAAACCAGACTCTGACAAATCCAAAGCTTTGCTTTTCCCCTCTGATTCTGAGTCCATCCTGGGCAGGTGGTCTGGAAAACAAAAGCAGATGTGTGTGGTTTCGGGTGGCAGACCTGAAATAGCAGGTATTCTTGGGACTGAGGGAGGAGGATCGTAAGTTCGAGCCCAGCCTAGGCAACCTAGTGACTTAGTAAGATCCTCTCTCAAAATAAAAAATTAAACCAGGCATGGGGGCACTCGCCTGTAATCCCAGCACTAAGGAGGCTGAGGCAGGAGGATCGTCTCAAGTGAGGTCAGCCTGTATTACACAGTGGGTTCAAGACTAGCCTTAACTGTATAGTGAGACCCTGTCTCAAAAAACCAATAAATAAATAAATAGAAATAAAATGTTTAAAAAGGGCTAGGAGGGCCAGTGAGATGGCTCAGCCTGGCAAGCGCAAGGTCCTGAGGTTGACTCCCGGTACCTACTAAAAAAAAAGGCTAGGAGCAGGTGGGTGTGGTGGCACACGCTTATAAACCCAGCACTCAGGAGGCTGAGGCAGGAGGATCACTGTGAGTTCAAGCCCAGCCTGAAGTAACAGCAAGACTCTATCTCAAAAAACAAAACAAGGGCCGGTGAGATAGCTCAGCGGCATAAGTGCCTGCCTGGCAAGCGCGAGGTCCTGAGTTCGACTCCCGGTACCCACATACGAAAAAAGGGCTAGTGATATCACTCAGCGGCACAGGCGCCTGCTAGCGCACGAGGTCTTGAGGTCGACCCCCGGTACCCGCAAAAAAAAAAAAAAAAAAAGAGCTGGGGGAGCGGGGAGATAGCTCAGCGGCACAGCGCCTGCCTGGCAAGCGCAAGGTCCTGAGTTCAATTCCCGGTACAAAAAAAAAAAAAAAAAAAAAAACTAGGGAAGTAGCTCAATGTGAAGGGCCTGGGTACAATTTCCAGTACCACGAAAAAGGGCATATGGTGTCCAGGGCAGGACTGGAGATGTAGTGCAATGCTAGAGCGTTTCCCCAACATATTCAAGGGGTTGGATGAGTGGGTGGGTAGAGTTTGAGGACAAGGAAGCACAGCAGAAATCCCTGAATCTTTCAGAAGCTTTCCCACACATCCTCACAGAATCTTCCCAAGCATCTTGTGAAGTAAGCACCCTCGTCACCTGAGACAGGCTCAGTGAGATGAGGTAAACAATGTGCTCAGAATCCCATTACTGGACACTGGCAAAACTCAAGTCTGATTCCACTGCCTCTGAAACTTCAAAAGGCCCCACAGAGACACACATGAAGTCAACCTCATTAGTAGTAGGCTTGTGCAGAAAGCCTGGGGTCCAGAGTTTGGAGAGCAGGTTGTAGCCATGCCTCTTTCACTGATTTACTGGGTGATGCAGGCACAAGCACTTTCCCCAGCTTCCTCAATATTGAAAACTGGAGAAGAGCTGCTACTGTATATAAATAGTAGGAGCAGAGGCAAAGCCCTCAGGAAAGACGGCCTAGGACTCAATTCCCCAGAAGGCTCCAGGATCACCTGAGTATACCGCTCAATGTACATTTGTTCATGGGGCCAAGAGGTGAGATGCTGGAAGGGAACATACAGAGGATGTGAGCAGGTATTAGGCACTGTCTCCAGGGCAGCACGCGCTCAGGCAAGGTGTTCTCTGACCACTGTTCAAGATAAGGCACACAAAGGCAGCTGCACCACAGAACTGAATCAGACCAAGTGCCCATTCACAGAGTAGTTGGGGACTAACAAAGGGTTAAAAGAATTCATCACAGTATGATGAGGAAAAGCCAAAGCCTGGACACAAGGAGCAAGTGTCAAGGAAGGTTACAAGAAGCTTCAAAGGTCAGGCACAGTGGTGCACACCTGTAATCCCAGCACTCGGGAGGCTGAGGCAAAACAAAATAAGCCAGCTAACTTCATGAACCTTAGTAAAGCAAATAAAAGGAAAACAAGAGTAATATTACCAGTTGAATCTTTTTTTTTTTTTTTTTTTTTTTTGTTCTATATTAGGGAATGAACCCAGGACCTTCACACTAAGCTACATCTCTCTTTTTTTTTTTTTTTAATGGTACAGGGGGTTTAAACTTAGGACCTTTGCTCTGATCTACATCCCCTGGCCCTTTTCTTATTTTTATTTTAGGTTGTCACTAAATCACTAAGTTGCCCAGGCTGGGCTTAAACCTGCAATTCTCCTACACCAGCTTCCTTGAATGCTGGGATTACAGGCATGTGTTACCAAACCAAGCTCTGCATCTTTTGTTTTTGTTATTGTTGTTTTTGTTTTTTGAGACAGGGTCTCACTATATAGTTCGGCCTGGCCTTGAATTTGTTATGTTAGCCCAGGCTGGCCTCGAACTCAGGGCAACCCTCCTGCCTCAGCTTCCCCAGTGCTGGGATTACAGGCATGTGCCACTACACCCAGATAAATTTTTTTTATTTTTGAGGCAGGGTCTCATTAAGTCCATAAATTGCCTAAACTGGGCTCAAACTTGCGATCCTCCTGCCTCATCCTTCCAGAGGGCTGGTATAACAGATGTGTGCCACCATCCCTGGCTGTGACCATTCCTAACTTCCTCATTCACCATGTTTTTGTTTTGTTTTGATTTTGGTGCTGGGAACTGAACTAGGACCTTGGACATGCTAAGCACACACTGTATCCCTGAGCTACATCCCTAGCCCACTATATGGCTTAAGGACTTCTTCTCAAGAAGGTCTAAGTAAGAGTAAAAGGCCTAAAGCTGTAGCGGCAGGGATCGGAGTTAGACTTCAGCAAGAGAAAAGCACAGACAGCTCAGGAAGGCCACGGAGCTCCTGGCCTGAAGCAAAAGCAGTTAGAATGGGAAGCCATGCCAAAGACCCAGATGGTGTCCCCCATGCAGGCCAGAGTCTCCTGTGACTTGTGGAAAGGGACAAGGACCATGCCAACTCCCTGTAAGGGAGCCAAGGAGACAGTGGATGAAAAGCAGCCACCCAGCAAGACAGACCTAGGCAGGAAAGTGTCCTTAGGTCCTGCTGTGGCCCTGTCTCAGGATAAGCAGAAGGTACTGGGCCTCCACCCTGATAGCAAAATGGCTGCTTATCATGGTCCCATACTGCCCCACCCAGGCCCAGACGCTCCTCTGGTCCACACCCTGATCACAGCAGCGCCCACTCCCAGCCAGGGGTGAGCCACAGGCTCAATGGCTGGCTGAAATATCCCCTTCTTCCACTTCTAGGACCCCTGGGTTCTGCCTACCCACACTTAGCTTCAGAATTGGTCCCCAGATGCTCAGGCAGACCCTTAGGCAGTAGGTGGCATGCAGTTTGGTTCTGGTGCTTACTTACTCTGGAAAAGGATCTTAAGTGTCTGTGGGTCTCTGAGTAGAGGTGGCCTGGGGGAGAGTTACTAACAGGAAAGGGGTTCACAGGGAAGGGGGAACAAACATAATGATAATTCTTTAACATGGCTAGATAGAGTACCGGGGTTGATCACCCATTATTGCTTGCTTGATTCTTACAGCTCGATGAGGTATGTTTCATGACTGAAGCTCAGAGAAGTGCAACTTGCCCCAGTTACACAGCTAGTGAGTGACAGAGGGAAGGAGGAGGGAAGAGAACTGGCATTATTACATGTGTGCTAGGCTCTAGTCTGGGTACTTGAGATGTGTGTTCATAGAAAACTCATAATCACCATATAAGGTAGGTACTGATAGCTCTTGCTTTTTATTTTTATTTATTTATTTATTTATTTGTGGGTACCGGGGGGTCGACCTCAGGACCTTGCACGTCAACAGGCACCCGTGCCACTGAGCGATATCACCGGCCCCTTTTTCGTATGTGGGATCCGGGAGTCGAACTCGGGCCCTCGCGCTTGCAAGGCAGGCGCTTACACCGCTGAGCCATCTCACTGGCCCTCTTGCTTTTTATTTGAGGAAACAGCCTGAGAGCACTTGGTCCGAAGTCGCAGAGCTGGATGCAGTGAGCTAAGGCTGTCTTTCAGGGCCTGTCACCACTACAAATGGTGCCAATCTGCTTTCAAGAATTAGTCTATGACGGGCCAGTGAGATGGCTCAGAGGTGTAAGCGCCTGCCTGGCAAGCGTGAGGGCCTGAGTTTGACTCCCGGAACCCACATATGAAAAAAGGGCCAGTGATATCGCTCAGCAGCACAGGCGCCTGCTGGCGCACGAGGTCCTGAGGTCGACCCCCGGTACCCACAAAACAAAACAAAAAAAAAAAAGAATTATTCTATAGTGGTGCACACCTGTAATCCCAGAACTCAGGGAGGCTGAGGCAGGAGGATTGCTGTGAGTTCAAGTCCAGCCTGAACTACAAAGTGAGCCCTGTCTCAAAAAAAAAAAAAAAAAAAAAGCAGACTGGGAAGAGCCAGGCATGCTGGCACATGCCTGTAATTCCATCACTGGGAGGCTGAAACAGGAGAATAAGTTCAAGGTCAGCCTGGGCTACACAGAGACCCTGTGTCAACTTCCACTCTTTACCCTACTCCCCCCAAAAGACTGGTAAGACTTCCCTGCAAATCTCCCTGAGATATCTGAAAGGCATTAGGTAGACAAAAAAGAAGGGGAAATCACAGTAAACAAAGGGTAAAACATGTGCCACAGTTCCATGGCTAAATGAATAGAATACCCCCAAAGGATCAAAAGAAGGTAGATCTTCTTGACTCAGTTTTGGTAATTCTTTTTTTTTTTTTTTTTTTTTTTTTTTTTATTTTTAATAGGTGTATTTTTGGTTTTTTAAAGAATTACAGCATATCTAAGCACGCAGGATCCTGGCCAGCTGTTACCCAGAGGCAGGGCGCAGGCCTGGCTCCCACCCCTTTCCCCACCAGTCCCAAGTTTTGGTAATTCTTATGTAGCTAGTAATCTATTTAATCTGGATTCTCCAACTTATTGGAGTACAGCTTCTTGAAGTAGTTACTAATAATCTTCTAGATTTTGCTGGTGTCCATTGTAATTTCACCTTCTTCATTTCTCATGGAATTGACTTGTGCCTTCTTTTTCCCTTTTTTTTTTTTTTTTTGTAAGATTGGCTAAGGGCTTGTCTATTTTGTTTATTCTTTCAAAGAATCAACTCTTTTGTTCATTGCTTCTGTGTGTATTTTAGTCTCACTTTCATTAATTTCTGCTCTGATCTTTATAATTTCCTTCCTGTATTAGCTTTGGATGTGGATCATCCTTGTTTTTTCTAGGACTTTAAGGTACATTATCGGGTTATTTATTTGGGCTCACTCTATTGTGATGTGGGCATTCACAGGTATAAACTTCCCACTTAGGACTACTTTCAATGTATCCCATAAGCTCTGGCACTGTACTGGCATTATTGTTTGATTCTAGAAACTAATTTCTTCCTTTATTTCTTCTGTGATCCACTGATTATTCAGGAGAACATTATATAATTTTCATGTGTTTGCATAATTTCTGTGGTTTCCTTTGCCATTGATATTCTACTTTCATTGCACTATGATCTGATAATATGCATGGTATAATTTAGATTCTTGGGGGCCAGTGAGATAGGTCAGCGGCATAAGCGCCTGCCTGGCAAGCGTGAGGTCCTGAGTTCGACTCCCGGTACCCACATACGAAAAAAGGGCCGGTGATATCGCTCAGCAGCACAGGCACCTGCTGGCACGCGAGGTCCTGAGTTAGACCCCTGGTACCCACAAAAAAATAAAAACAATAATAATAATTTAGATTCTTTTCCACTTACTTAAGTAAGCTTTATGGGCTTAGCATGTGGTCTATTTTGGAGAAAGTCCCATGTGCTGCTGAGAAGAACGTGTATTCTATTTTTGTTGGGTGGATTCCTCTAAATCTTTATTAAGTTCATTTGTTCAAAGGTTTGGCTCAACTCTAATATAATTTTTTTTGTCTAATCTCTTTGTGACAGTGGGTTATTGATGTCCTCCATTATAGTTGTGTTGATATTTATATGATCTTTTATGTCTAGTAGTGTTTGTTTTATGAAGTTGAGTGCACTGATGTTCAGTCCATGTATGTTTGTAATTGTTGTTTCTTCCTGTTGAATTTTTCCCTTAACTACTATATAGTGACATTATTTGACTTGCTAATCAGTTTTGCCATGAAGTCCACTTTGTCTGAAAATAAGATAGCTACTCCTATTTGTTTTTGAGTTTTAATTGCATGGAATATTATTTTCCATCTTTTGATTGTTAGTCTGTGAATTTTTTTGGATTAAATGTAGTTTTTTATATACAACATAAAAAAAAAAAAAAAAAAAAAAAGAAGGTAGGGCCTTTCCTCCAACTCCCCATCCAGGTCTAGTCTGCCCCTGCAGGGGAGCGGGAACAGACCAGATTGTCTAGGATAAGGGAAAGGAGAGGGAGTATGAATGAAGGTCTGAACAACAGAAGCCCTGTTTTGAGGAATTCTACCCTAGGAGTCTCCCCTTCCCCAGAGGCAGAAAACTAAACAATGCAGGGTTCTTAGTCTAAGCACCTTGAACTTGAAGACCAGGCTGTCAATTTGATGCTGGCTCCCACAAGAGCTGAGGAGCCAGGTGCACTCAAATCTCCCAGCAGCACACCCTCACCCAGGGGACCTTGCCAGAATAGTAGGCAAGGCTTTGCCTGCCTAGGTCTGGCCTTCTGGGCTTAGCATAAACAGGCTGGACCTGGGAATGGAAATTTAGGCTGAGAGGTCCTGTGAGCTTGCCCCAGAGTCCACATGGATGCAGCAGACAGGACCTTCCTTGGCCTATTGAGATTCATCTAACATTCCCCACCATCACCAAAACAAAACAAGCAAACCCTTTGCCAGAGCTCTGATGAACATCTAAGCCCTGAAGGATAGGGTGAGGCTGTACTCTCTCCTCCCAGCCCCAAAGATGGATGATCAGCTTTTTTTTTTTTTTTTTTTTTTGTACCAGGAATCAAACTCAGGACCTTATGCTTGCCAGGCAGGCACTAGTGCCGTTGAGCTATATCCCCGGCCCCTTGTTTTGTTTTTTGAGACAGGGTCTCACTATGTAGTTCAGGCTGGTCTTGAGCTATGTAGCCCAGGCTGGCCTTGAAGTCGTGGCAATCAGCCTGCCTCAGCCTCACAAATGCTGGCATTACAAGTGTGCGCCACCAAGATCAGATGACCTGCTTTATGGGATAGGGTTGAAGGGTGGCTGTTAGACTTAGCAAGGCCCTTAGAACAATGGGTATGGGCTGGAAGTGTAGCTTATTGGTAAATTGCTTAACTAGTTATGTTCGAGGCCTGAGTTTGATCCCAACACTGCAACAATAGCAACACACACACAGACATACACAAAGACCTAATATGGAGAGAAACAGTGACACTTGTTCCATAAAGTCCAGCAAGGGTGGGGCCGGTGAGATGGCTCAGCGGCGTAAGCGCCTGCCTTGCAAGCGCGAGGGCCCGAGTTCGACTCCCGGAACCCACACACGAAAAAAGGGGCCAGTGATATCGCTCAGCAGCACGGGCGCCTGAGCGCGAGGTCCTGAGGTTGACTCCCCCGTACCCACAAAAAAAAAAAATGTCCAGCAGGGGAAGAGTTAAGAGGCAGGGCCTTCTAGAACCGGGAAAAGTGCCCCACCCAAGGGAGGGGTCAGTAGGTTAAAAAGGCAGCAGTTAGAGTGGAAACAAGGCCTCCCTACACCCAGGGGCCTCCCCACTGCAGTTCCAGCTCCAGGTAAGCATTCCTCTCTGGGTCAGTCTGTCTGCTTGTTGGTCTTACCAGAGGAAACCTTCTGCTTCTTTATGGTGTCTCTGGCCTGTTTAACTATAGCCCTGGGTCCCTAACATATCTCAACAGACACTAGCTCTGCAGGGGCTTTTTTTTGGGCCAGTTCTCTTCTCTAAATCACTTGGGCTAAGCCTGACCACAGAATCAAGGAGATGCTGGGCTGAGAGGGAGTGTGGGGGGGCACTGTGTGTCCAGTCCTGACTTGGCCTGCCTTGTGCCCAGCCCCTGGCTATCCTAGCCCACAGATCTGATTCCTGACCTCTTGCAGGGCTCTGGCTGGGATATCATCATATACTGTAAGTTTGCGATGAGACACTACAGTATAGATGATGTACTAGTCCGGGCACCCCCAGCTCTGGAGCCTGATGAGGAGGGTGAGGGGGATGCTGCGAGCCCTGAGGGCTCACTGCTTAGCCTATCACAGCTTGCTGACTGCTGGGGCACTTGGGGATGGCGAGGAAACCGTTACCATTACTGAGTTTAGTAATGGTGATGGTTCTCTTGCTGCTCCCAGAAACTGCCAGGAAGAGAACTCAGGACCCCGAAGTAGACTCCTGGGAGACTGTAGGTCTACAAGGGGGTGGGGGTGAGGGAATAACTATGTTTTCCCTGTTGTAAAGAAATAAAGATGAGAACCAGAACAATTGTCTTTTAACTTTATTGACATCTAAGGCTTGGCAGAGGAGTGGGGTGGGAGGGGTTAAGGACTTGGGGGAGGAGGTGGGAAGGTCCTTACAGGGCTTCAAGGTAAAGAAGTACCAGGGAAAGAGAAAGAGCTCCTTGCTAACAGCTGGCAAATTAAGGCAAGACTCGGGGCCCAATTCCAGCTGAGGGCAGGGGTCACCTTCTGAGACCTACATAGCTGAGGAACCACCTGGGAACTGAGCTAAAGTAGGTTCCTTCCTCCAACAAAAGATGTGGCTGGGCAGGGACTGTACAGACTCAGCAAGGCCAGGCAGGGCAGCAGCCAGTTAGTGTCCATTCCCTTCACCAGACCCTGAAGGCCCACTAGGCAGGTGAAGTTCTGGTGACTCCTGCCAGGAGCTTGAGCTAGGATGTCCTGGGAGGGGCAGTAGAGAGTGGTCACTTGAGAAGCTTCACAGAGAGGCGGATGTGAACGTCACAGAGAAAGATGTCCATGAGATCGCGACCCACCTCCTGTGCGATCTGGGAGATCAACTGGCCCTTCGGACCAATCAGGATCCTCTGAGAGTAGGAAAGAGAGGAATATGATCCTACTTGCAGGGGAAGAATCGCTATCCAACATAATGTTTGTCCCTCCTCCAAGCCTACTCTCACTTACCACATGAGATTCTTTGGGCACCAGAAGGTTCTGTTGAATTACCAGCTCCCCACTTGGTCCTTCTTCCCACACAACTGTCTTCTGTGTAGGGAGACATCATAACTAGTCAGGCAGGTCCATCTCTCTGCCTCCTGGTACCCAACTATACTGTTTAGGGTATGTGCCTTGTACCCACAGATCCCTTCACTCCTCACACCTGTTGCACATTATAGGGCACCTCCTGAGGCAGATGCTCCAAGAGCTTCTCTCGGATTTTGTTGGTACAGATCTCTTCAGGTGTCTGGCTAGTGAGGACTCCACTGTGGAACTCCCAGGGCCCTGGCTGGGCTTGTGCCAGGAGGTACTGCTGTGGGTACAAAAGGATAAGAGGACACCTCAATCCCAACCAGGACTTTTCTACTCATTCTTGCCTCTAGGAGGAAGTCTGAGGTCTATCTTAACATGATAGAAACCAAGGGCCAGGCTATGGCCAAGACTAACTGACCTTTAGTATCTTTACATCCTCTCGGCTTAGGGATGACAACATGAAGATCTCCTGGAAGTGGGGCCAGCCAATCCTTTGAGGGTTTCTTACAGACTGTGTGTTTGGGTCCTTAGCTGCTGGGCTAGGGCAATGGGTGCCAGGGTGTGAGTGGAAGGCCTGTCTCATATTAAGCTTCTTGCCGTTGACCACACCTTCAGTGAGGGCTGCTGTGAGCTCCAGGAGAACTGCCTTCTGCTTCAGGCAATCCACCTGGGCATGAGGAATGGGCGAAGTATGTGCGGTCAGTGCGATGGGGACCTTGGAGGGAAGCAGACCCCTTCTTCAGGTGAGCAGTGCTTACCTTGTTCAAGACAAGAATGCTGGGGACCTGGGAGAACTGGGTCAAGCACTGGAGCACATGTGGGCTGAGCTGGTTTCGAGTCCACTTGTCTGAGACATCCACAAGAACTACAACTGAAAGATGGTAGGGCAGGCAGAAAAAAAAGGATATGACCATTCTTCTTCCTGCCCCATAAAAACTTACCAGGAATGAAAGGCCATGACCCCTGTAAATTGGACTTCAGATTCCCATTCTGAGCCTAACCAAGATCAGCAGATTCCATGCTCTTCCAAGGGTCCTCCAACAAAGAGCACTCCAGATGGTGCCTGAGAGACAGACACATAGCAGTTACTAAGGGCCTTGTGACTGATACATTCTTTTTCTTCTGTTTTCTTGCTTTTTCTAGACAGGGTCTTGCTTTGTAGTTCAGGCTGGCCTTGAGCTCACCATATAGCCCAGGCTGGCTTCAAACTTACGGTGATCCTGCTGCCTTAGCCTCCCAAGTGCTGGGATTACAGGTGTGCACCACCACACCTGGCTACAAATGATACACTTTTTTTTTTTTTTTTTTTTTAAGACAGGGTCTCACTATGCAGTTCAGGCTGGCCTTGAACTCACAGTGATCCTCCTGCCTCAGTCTCCCGAGTGCTGGGATTATAGGCATGAGCTACTACACCCAGTCTTACTCATACATTTTTGATGAGGGATAGGGTGTGGTAAGTGGTTTCACAGGCCCTATGATGGAGTCTCCCCACTTCTTCTTTAATACCCTTCCCACCCCTACCTGTTTCCACAGCCATTACCGTTTCTGTTTAGCAGAACTGATGATGCCAGGTGTGTCAAGAAGAATCTAGAATCAGGAAAGAAAAAACCCATATTGCAAAAAAAAGGTTATGACTGAGATGTGAGAGCCCCTCCATGTCAATAGCCTTTCCCCTCCTTTTTTTTTTTGGGCTATACTGGAGATCAAACCCAGCAGCACTCTATCACTGAGCTATATCCCCAGTCCTCTTTTTTTTTTATTTTTATTTTTTTGGAGACAGGGTCTCTTCTAAGTTACTAAACTGTCCAGCCTGGGCTTGAACTTGTGATCCTCCTGCCTCAGCTCTCAGAGTGTTGGAATTGTAAGCATGAACTACCATGCCTGGCCTCTGGACTTACTTATCTATCTTCTATCCCTCCCCTCTCCCCTCCATTTATTTATGGACAGGGTCTAAGTTGCCCAGGTAGGACTCAATTTTTTTTTTTTTTTTTTTGAGACAGGGTCTTGCTATGCAGTTCAGTCTGCCCTTGAACTCATGATAATCCTCCTACCTCAGCTTCCTGAATACTGGGATTATAGGCATGTGCCACCATGCCCAGTAGGACTCAAATTTGTGATTCTCTTGCCTCTGCTTCCCTTAGTGCTGGGATTACAGGGGTGCCCCATTGTACCTCTCTGCCCTCCCTTCTTGGTCAAGCTGTTGCTGACTTTAAATTTTCACCCTTCAGCATTGTTTTAATTCTAGGTGGAATTCCAGAGGCAGATGACTATGAACAAATGAAAGATTAGCAAGCAGTAAAGAGGGAATGATACTTTCAGACTAGATGGCAAAGCAGGGAAGGCAGAGACAGAGCAGCACTGGGCCTTAAGGAATCTGAGATCTGAGTAAAGTTAATCTGTATCACTTTCTTCACTCCTAATGGTGAAGGAGACTTGCTTAGTTTCACTCTCAACCTGTTTGTAGAACTTCCTTTACAGGTACCTACCAGCTGGGTCTCCTTCTCTGTGATGACCCCCAGAGCTTGGCAGCGAGTGGTGTGTACCTTCTTGGAGACAGGGAACACCTGCCAGGTACAAAGAAGTCCTAGTGAGATCCCAGATCTCTCCAGGACCATCCATAAAGGCAGAGCAAGAAACAAGAGATTAAAAGGGTATGGGAGGGGGGCGGTCAAAGTGCAACGTACTTGCCGGCCCAGCAGCTGGTTGGAGAGTGTTGATTTCCCTGCATTTGGGGCTCCTAGGAAGACCACTCGTAGGACCCGGGGATTCTCAGGCATGTCAGGGGGACGGGCCAATAGGAGGTCTTGCTCATCTGTGTTTGGGTGGGGAGAGGAGTGAGACACAGTGGAATTCGGACTCCCTGTCAGATGGTAAGTCCTCCCACCCACTAAGGAAATAAAGATACAAAGTTAGTGTGCTAGGCTGAAGCCACCTAAACCTGACTCTGAGACTTGGTTTAGCCTTTTAATTTATGTGATTTTAATCATGTTTTCTAGTCTCTCAAGAACTTTACTTTTCTCACATGTAAAATGGAGTTGATGCCCAGTGTGGTGGTGCATGCTTTGTAATCCCAGCACTCAGGAGGCTGAGGCAGGAGGATCATTGCAAGCTTGAGGCCAGCCTAGGCTACATAGTGAGTTCAAGGCCCGCCTGAAGTACATAGCAAGACCCTGTCTAAATAAATAGAAAATGGAGTTGACGTACTTACAACTTCGACAACTGACAATTGTGTAAAAGTACTCAGGATAATGCTTAGCAATTAACAGATCAATCACTACACAGAATTATACTGTATACCTGTGCCTGGGAAATGTATGCTCATTTGTTAAAGCACAGCTAGACTAGCTGGGTGCACTGTGGCACTCCTATAACCCCAGCTACTCAGGAGGCTGGGACAAGAGGATCACTTGAGCCCAGGAGTTAAAGACTAGCTTGTGTAACAGAGACCATAATCAAAAACAAACAAAAAAACACAGTATAGACAGACTAAATAAAGCCAGGAAATTTTCCAACTCTATCTCAGTCTACTAACAATACTGTGAAGCCTGCAAACTTTCTCAGTCTTTCCTTATGACACCAGATTGCAGTTAACAGTTTAATGGGTCCAGCCTCCCTATCAGACTCTAGTCTATGCTACTTGACAAAGCGTGCTATTTCCCAGGTGTAGCTCATAGTCTCAACAAGCAGACTCAACATCCACTTATTGAATAAAGTTTGCTTGTCAGATGGGGACAGTGAGCCGCTCCTGTCTTGCGAGATGGTTTCCTCTCCTTCTCAAGCTCTTAGAACCTTCACTTCTGGTTTCTTTAAGGGTCTCGGGAAAATTATTTTTCTGTTTTTTTTGGACGGTCTCGCTACGTAGCCCAGGTTGGCCGCGAACTCGCAGCGATCCTCCTGCCTCAGTCTCCTGAGTACTGGGATTACAAAGTGCACTAACACACCCGTTCTCAAATTCGTTTTCTATAAAACAAGGCCAAAGACGCTATCACTAGAGACTGAATTTCCCCGACAGGCGACTTTCAGTGCCAGAATCATGAGTCACGGGAAAACCTACTGGAGCTCTTTACCTCTGTACATGGACACGGCAGGGACGCCAGAAGTCGGCGAATTCTCGGCCTGAGGGAATCCGAGGAAGCTGTCCAGGGCTGAGCCCTGGCCATAGCTGCGAGAGGCCGAAGCCAGGCGGGGACCAGAGAAAGAGGTACCCACCACACAGGACAAGAACCTCTTTTGACAGGCTAAGAGTGAACGGAGAGGGGCCTCCCGTTCCCTCGCAGCGTGGGGGCCCAGCTGCCAGACCCTTAACAGCAACCGAACAAACCCAGCCCCACGCCGGCTAGGAGAAGCCATTACAGCCGCGAGGTACTCTGGGAGTGAGTGCGCCTATGATTGGACAGAGTGGCGGACAAACGAGCGAGTAGAGAGCTAGATCGGCCCAAGCGGAACAGCTATCCGGAATGTTGGAGGTGCAGAGGGAGACGAACAGCTCGAGAGAGTGATGGAGGCTGAGGAAAGGGAAACGTGTAGTATTTAGAATGATGAACGTTTGGGACTTTCATACACAAGGTATTTTCTTCTTCAAAGTTTTGTAAAAAAGTCCTTCTAGCCCTGGCCCCTGAAGGACTACATTTCCCAGGAGGCCAAGCGACAGAACTCGTCCTCCTAACGCCGGGCTTTACCTGGCAGGAGAAACCCTTGATTCCAGGGAAAGAATGGGGGGTAGACGTACCTTCTCTCACCGTAAGGGTGTTTTTGTTTTTGTTTTGTTTTCCATTCTCAGGCCTGCAGAATTCTTTCTCACTCCAGCTTTGGCTCCGCCTAGGGGTCGGCAGCGGCCTCCTGTAGCCTGTACCTTTGCTGTTAGCTAGCCTCAAGTGAGGAATGGTCTCTCAGTTGGCATTCCGGTTGAGCAGCTGCACCCGGCTTTCCCTCTTGTAAACATCAGTGACTATCTTATCTCTGAGGGCATTCGTTTCTGGAGAAAAACCAGAGGGTTTGCAAAGGGAGAAGCTACTTAGCCATGTAGGATCTCCCAGACCCACTCTATCTGATTTACCTTGGTTTTTGTGCCACTGAAGTCTCTAAATCCTTTGAAACCTGTCAAACTGTTGAAACTGAGGGATAAATTTTGTGGAGATTGGGACTGGGAGCATAAGGCTTTTTTTTTTTTTTTGAGCCATGGTCTCTTTGTGTAGTTCAGGCTGGTCTTGAGTTCACTATGTAGCTCAGGCTGGTCTTGAACTGACAGTGATGTTCCTGCCTCAGCCTAATTTATTAAGCATCTACTATATGCAAGCCCTGTCTAGGGTGTGGGGATGCATCAGTAAACAAAACAGACAAAATGGTCCAGCATGAGACTTGCATCCCAGTCTGGCCTTCAATTTGCTATGCACCCTGAATGGCCTGTGTGAGAGATTAGTGACCTGAGAGGAAGTTTCAGTAGAGTGATTTGTATGAAGACCTGAATGGAATGGCCATCCCTGTAATCTTAGATACCTGGGAAGCTGAGGTAGGAGGATCATAAGTTTGAAGCCAGTCCGGACAATTTAAAGGGCTGGGGATGTAACTCAGTGGTAGAGTGCTTGCCTGGCATCCTGGTAGTCCCTGGATTTAATTCCTAGTCCTGTTAAAAAAAAAAAAAAAAAAAAAAAAAAGTTGGGACAAAAAAGCACAGGAGAGCTTTGTGGGATTAAGAGACAAATTTCTTTTCTCTCTCTCTTTTTTTTTTTGTGGGTACCAGGGGTCGACCTCAGGACCTCACGTGCCAGCAGGCACCCGAGCCGCTGAGCGAGATCACCGGCCCTTTTTTCGTATGTGGGTTCCAGGAGTTGAACTCTGGCCCTCGCGCTTGCAAGGCAGGCACTTGCGCCGCTGAGCCATCTCACCGGCCCCCTTTTCTCTTTTAAACAGAACATTTTTGTCAGGTGTGGTGGTGCACACCTGTGATCCCAGCACTGAGGAGGCTGAGGCAGGAGGATCGATGCAAGTTCGAGGCCAGCCTGGACTACACAGTGAGTTCAAGCCTGGCCTGAACTACATAGTGAGACCCTGTCTCAAAAAAAAAAAAAAAAAAAAAAAAAAAGAGTGGGGCATGCTGGGGCGTGCCTGTAATCCCAGCATTCAAGAGGCTGAGGCAGGAGGATAGTGGTGAGGTCGAGGCCAGCCTGCACTACATAGGGAGACCTTGTCTCAAAACAACAACAACAAAATTTCATGTCAGCACTTGGGAGACTGAAGCAGAATTGTGAGTTCAAAGCCAGCCTAGGCTACGTAGCAAGTTGAAAGCCAGCCTGCACTAAATAGCCACTGTCTCAATTCCCTGCCCCACAAAAAAGATGGAACATTTTTGTTTGCTCATGGCAATGACCCAGTAGACAGGGAAAAATTGATGATGTAGGACAAAGAGGAGAGAATTTGGAGGTGAAAAAAACCAACCGGCTAGGCTGCTATTATAGGAATGGAGGATTAGTGTCCAGAGAAACTAAATGACACAAAATTGAGAGCCTAAGAAACCAAATGTACTAATAGTTTATAAATGACTCCAGGCTCCAGCTTTTAGGCTGCCTGCTCTGTTAGTGGAAGGAACAGCCTTTTTGGAACGTGGTATTCTGGATGTTCTTTGGGCATATGGGTGTCCAGAGAACATGATGCTACTAAATATGGGGGACAGCCAGCAGTCAGAAAAATATGGATAAAAAAAATATATATGGATCTTCTATGATGAACAGTTAGGTGAAATGTCATTACAACTGCAATTAGGATGAAGGGAAATTTTCAGGTTAAATGATAAGTAGATGAAGAGCTTAATAACATAAATATAAAATCACCTAAGAAATACATACTGTAATCGTAGCACTCTGGGAGGCTGAGGTGGGAGGAGTGCAAGTTCAAGCCCAGACTGGGCAACTTAGCAAGATACTGAGACCCTGTCACAAAATTAAAAAAATAAAAAAGTTGGGGATGTAGCTCAATGGGAAGGCCCTGTGTTCAATTGCCAGTACCACAAAATAAATAAATAATAAATAAAATTAAGAAGTGGTGCAGATGTAGCTCAGTGGTAAAGTATTTGCCTAGCATGTGCAAGGCCCTGGGTTCAATCCTCCATACAGTTAAATAAATAAATAAATAAATAAATAAATAAATAAATAAATGCAAAAAAGCCACAATCTTTCCTGGCCCCAAGTCCTTTTCCAACTAGGTATCAATTATTTTTCTCACTAACATAGTACAATGAAGATGGTATCTATCATTGTGTAGGTATGCAATAGATTTTTGTTCAGTGAAATGAATAAATGACACCTAGCTGGCATGGAAGTTTATCCTGTAATCCCAGCACTCTGGGATGCTTCAGCAGGAGTATGATAAATTTGAGGCCAGCCTGGGCAACTTGCCCAGTGACTAGTGAGATCCTGTCTCAAAATTAAAAATGAAGGGCCGGTGAGATAGCTCAGTGGCATAAGCGCCTGCCTGGCAAGCACAAGGTCCTGAGTTCGACTGCCGGTACCCACATAAAGGAAAAAGGGCCAGTGATATCGCTCAGTGGCACGGGCCCCTACTGGTGCACAAGGTCCTGAGTTTGACCCCCGGTACCCACACACACAAAAAAATAAAATAAAATAAAATAAAAGGGCTGAGGATGGAGCTCAGTATAAAGGCCCTGGTTTCAATCCCAAGTACTATAAATAAATAAATAAGTAAAAATACAAAATAAATGACATCTTTCTCTGGATTTGCTCTTCCCTTATGGTATCAACATAGCTGTAACAGCTCCAGATATTATATCTCCTCACATCCAAGTTCAATGGGAAAGAATAAAAGTTTCCCAGAAGCAAAAAGTTTCACAGAAGCAAGAAGAAAATTCCTGTGCCTTTATATGTCTGACTGAATTACATATCTACCATTGAGGCAATCATTGTAGTTTAGGGAATGTTATGTTATGTGCTGATTGACTTAGGTTTGGGTATATGTTTCATGCCTAGAATGAGCCTCTTCCAAACCACACAATCTGAAAATGGAGTTGCGCTGAGCATGGTAGTACACACCTGTGATCCCAGCACTCAGGAGGCTGAGGCAGGAGGATTGTTAACAGTTGGAGGCCAGCATGAACTATATATCGAGACACTGTCTCAAACAACAACAACAACAAAAAAATGAAAAATAAGAAAACAACAATAAACACACACACAAAATGGAGTAGGGTGGTTCTCTGAATGACTATTACTGAACGTAGTAAATGAATACTTAGCAAGAAAAAAATTCATGCTGGGTCTAGTGTTGCATACTTATAATCCCAGCACTCAGGAGGCTGAGGCAGGAGGATTGCTGCAAGTTCAAGGCCAGCCTGAACTACATACTGAGACCCTGTCTCAAAAAAAACAAAAAACTCACTATTCTGCCTTTGCTAAGAAATTCAATCCCATAATGAGTGTAATCATCATGTGGTATAAACATGTACTAGTAAAAATAAAAAGTAAAAAAAAAAGTAAAAATTTTAGCTGGGTATGGTGCTGTGCGCCTGTAAGCCCAGCACTAGGGAGGCTGAGACAGTAGGATTGCCAAGAGTTTGAGGCCAGCCTGTATTACATAGCGAGATCCTGTCTCAAAAAAACAAAAATAAATAAATAAATAAATAAATTTTAGTGGACTTGGTGACACATTCCTGTAATCCCAGCGTTTGGGAGGCTGAGGCAGAAAGATTGCCACGAGTTCAAGGCCAGTGTGGGCTACATAGTGAGTTTGGGGCCAAGCTGAACTACATAATGAGATCCTATCTCAAAAAACCAAAAAATAAAAAATAAAAAAAATTTAGCCAGGTATGAGGCACACACCTATAATCTCAGCATTTGGGAGTCTGAGGCAGGAGGATCGCTTTAAGTTTGAGGACAGTCTGGGCTACATAGTGAGTTCAAGGCCAGGCTGAACTACATAGTGAGACCCTGTCTCAACAAAACAAAACAAATAAAAAATTTAAAAATTTTAGGGGCCGGTGAGATGGCTCAAGCGGCTTAAGCGGCTGCCCTGCAAGCGCGAGGGCCCGAGTTCGACTCCCGGAACCCACATACGAAAAAGGGGCCGGTGATATCGCTCAGCGGCATGGGCGCCTGCTGGCGCGCGAGGTCCTGAGGTCGACCCCCCGGTACCCACAAAAAAAAAAAATTTTTTAATGAAGAAATTCAAGTAGTGAGTTGGGTGTAATGGTGCACACCTGCCATCCCAACACTTGGGATGCTGAGGTAGGAGGGCCTTGAGTTTGAGGCAGTTTAAACTACCTTAAACTGGCCTTAAATTACCTCAGAAAACAAAACAAAAACAACAAGTAAAAACACAAGTATAAAAAAAATCCAAACCAGATAAATAAATTTAAATAGGGAAATGTTTCAGGGGACCCAGCATGGTTGAAATATAGGAAAATATGCTGTGATAAAATAGACTCCAGCAGGCCTTCCCAGGAGACTGCATGTTTCTCTGACCCACTAGACAGGGAAAAACTGATAATACAGGACAGAGAGGAGAGAAGGAAGGCACAATTCCCAGAAATTTCAAGGCCAGCTCAGGCCATTCATCAGAACAGTATCAATATTAATTTTTCCTCTCCTGGCTCTATACTTCCTCTGTGATGCCAAATATGTTTGCTTTCCAAAGGGTAATATTTTTACAATTAATGCCAACTCTTCAAAATCAGGAGTTAAACCTAGTGTGGTGGTGCACACCTGTAATTCCAGCACTCAGGAGGCTGAGGCAGAAGGATCCCTGCAAGTTTGAGACCAGCTTGGGCTACATAGTGAGTTCAAAGCTAGCCTGAACTACATAGCGAGACCCTATCTCAAACCAAACCAAAACAAAACACACAAAGGTAGTAGCTAGCCTCTGGGACTGATCCTGGAGCCTACCCGCAGGATAGGGCCGGGGATATAGCTCAGCAGCTCAGTACTTGCCTGGCAAGAGCAAGGTTCTGAGTTTAATTACTAGTTAAAAAAAAAAAAAAAAAAAAGATGTCCTTCTTACTGCCTATCACCCTCCTCTGTCATCTGTGTTTTGTTTTGTTTTTTGTTTTGTTTTGTTTTGAGAGAGGGTCTTGATATGTAGTTCAGGCTGGTCTTGAACTCACTATGTAGCCCAGGCTGTCCTTGAACTTGTGGCGATTGTTCTGCCTTGGCCTCCAGAGTGCTAGGATTACAGCCATGTACCACCACGCCCAGGCTATCAACTGTAATTTTCTTTGTGATAGTGGGAATTGAATTCAGATGTGCTGTACCACTGAGTCAGTCTCTCTCTCTCTCTCTCTCTCTCTCTCTCTCTCTCTCTCTCTCTCTCTCACATAGGGTCTCACTATATAATTCAGACTGGCCTTGAGATGACAAAGTAGCCCAGAGTGTCCTCAAATTAATGGCCCTCCTACCTTAGCTTTCTGAGTGCTGGGCTTACAGGCATGTGCCACCATGCCAGCTTTTATTTTTTACTTAGAGACAGGGTCTCACTAAATTGCTCAGGATGCGTTTGAATTTGTGTTCCTGCCTCAACTTCCCAGAGTGCTGGGATTATAGGCATGTACCACCATGCCTGGCTAGATTTGATTTTCTAGGGACTAGATTATATACTAATTTGTACACTATTTCTCTAGAGTAGCATATAGCTCTGTACTTAAAAGTTGAGCCGGGCGTGATGGCACATGCCTGTAATCTCAGCACTAGAGAGGCTGAGGCAGGAGGATCTCTGCAAGTTTGAGGCCAGCCTGGGCTACATAGCATAGCAAGACCCTGTCTCAGAAAACAAAACAAAACGAAACAAAACAAACATCTGATGAGAAGAAAGTCTTCAGGTTCTCCAGTGCTTCTCTGAGAATAAGGCAGGGAGGAATCCTATTTTCTTTGTGACCTAAGAATCCCATTATAGGGAGTTATATGTATCTTTTTTTTTTTTTTTTGGAATCGGTAATCAAACTTAGGACCTTGTACTTTCCAGGCAGGTGCTGTGCCATGGAACTATATCCCAGGCCATGTATGTATCTTTCTGCTTCCTTTAACAAAACAAATGAGCTGGGTGTGATGGTACAGGCCTGTTACCCCAGCACTCTGGAGGCTGTGGCAGGAGGATTGCTGTGAGTTGGAGGCCAGCCTGGGCTACACAGGGAGACTTTGTCTCAAAACAAAACGAAAAAAGGGATAACAAGTAATATTACTTACAACTAGGCTCTATTGCTTCTAGCACCTCTGTGACATTCTGTTTTCAGTATTCTCAACTTTTTTTATTTTAATTTTTTCTTTTCTTTCTTAATTAAGTTTATTGGTACATTTTAAGTAGAGATAATCAACTTTTATTTTATTTATTTATTTTTTGTGGGTACCGGGGGGTCGACCTTAGGACCTCGCGCGCCAGCAGGCGCCCGTGCCGCTGAGCGATATCACCGGCCCCTTTTTCGTATGTGGGTTCCAGGAGTCGAACTCGGGCCCTCGCGCTTGCAGGGCAGGCGCTTAAGCTGCTGAGCCATCTCACCGGCCCAATCAACTTTTATTCTACAGCCTATTCCTGCTTCTTTCCAAAATGAAGAAAACTTTCCTTAATCTTTGATTAGGAATTCAAATATTCATATAAATCCTGGAATCAGAAGTAGTTTTTGCTTTTCTTAGAAATTTCCCTAGAAGTACAGAGAATTTAATGTCCTTCACAGAAAGAATGAAATTCCCCTTTCTTTCTTCTTCCCCACTGTTCTTTGCCTTACATTATATCAATCTTTGTCCCTTTCTGTCCAAACTTTGTAGAGGACAGGCAGTGAGGGCTGGAGGTGTGGTGGGAGAAAGAGTCATGGTGAGAAGGAGTTTGTTTGTTTGTTTGAGACAGGGTCTTGCTTTGTAGCCCAGACATCCCACGAACTCGTGGGATCCGAGGGGCTCAGCCTCCCCAGTGTTAGGATTACGGATGTGTACCTCCACTCCCGGCTGGAGGAGTTTAATTATATACTGCCTCTTCCCTTTGCTTAAAGTACATTGCCTGTCACTTTTAAATCTATACTGTTGAATTCCCAGGACTCGATTTAGCCTACTTTCTTGTTGGGCTATGCCAAAGCAAGACAATAGTCTACAGGCTGCTAGTTTCATCTAACTGATTTGCATTTAACAATTTGTAAAAATTCCAGGCGCCACAATGATAGCTGGAAAGTAGGGGACTGTTTGCCTGCAAATTCCTCGATGACACATATGGAATGCTTAAAACATGTCCAACAAATAGCATACATTTTATAAATGGACTTTATAAATGAACTGAACTTAGCAGTGTCCCGGTGCGTTCTAGGTGAGGTCATCTCGGAGACAAAGTCCTCCGGGTCTTCTAAGCAACTACTGGCCAGTAGCGTATTCTGGAATGTCAAAGTTGACTTCTCCATAATCACTCTCCATACATTTTAGATGTGACTGTCTTCTTGAAAGAATCCCAAATTTATTGTCAGTGGTCCCCTGAGAGCACCTGAGTTTAGGGCCTATAAGTGCAAGCAGGATCTGGAATGCTGTAAGTGCCATTAAATCTACGGCCTTAAAGGAAAACGCAATTCGAGAGTTTAGTATCTTAGCAAGGTACTCCAGGGCCCTCAAAGCCCGAGGAAGCCACCAATTTTCTAAGCCTAACAAGTACTCAAGGATGGCTAGAGGCCACGTCCAACCGCGACCCAGCAGTGCAGGCCATCAGGCACTGAGGAAGACGCCACTGGGTCAAACTGCGCAGGCGCAGGATGTCCGCGAGGGCCCCGGCGCTCCAGGCTGCGCAGGCGCAGAAGAGGCTGCTGGCAAGTCCCGACGGTGGAGGTAGTGACTGAGAGACCGGGGCGTAGGGCCTCGGTAGCGGCGGCAGGCGGCTACCAAGCAGCCATGAGGGCCGGACCCAGTCATCGACAGTGAGTGGTGGTGGAAGGGGAGTGGACAGTGGGGACTTAGGGAAGGAGGTTTAGCAGAAGGCTACTCTGACTTGGGGGGTGGGCTTTGCCTGTCGGTGACAGAGGGGCGTTGGGGGCGGACAGTTTGAGGTGGTGATATAGAATCTGGGACCTGGATGGCTGGGAATCCCGTCCCAGAGGTGGACTGCTTGGCTGAAGGAAGGGGTTGTACGTGAGCAGTGAAGGAGCCCACGGCAGGGCCAGTGTCCTGCGCTCCGGGTTTGTCATCATCCCTTCCCCCAGGAGCTTTTGGTCGCCTTTCCCTTTCCGCTTCTTTCAGAGAATGGTCGCGGGGGGAGGGTAGTGGAAGAAGAAAGCCTTGCTGGAGCTGAGGAAACCAACTCCGAACCAGGCAGGGAAGAGCCGGTCACCTGGAGTAATAGGCTGCCCTGGATAGAGGGTGGGAGTCAGGAGCTTTCTGTTTAAAGTTGGAAGGGTTCTAGGGCAAAGAGCTAGCTTGAAGGCCGGACGGGTTCGATACCCAAGTCCACCACTGATAAACCTGATAGATAACTGGGCAGGTTTCACTTTATCTTTCTGAACCTCTGGAACTCTAAAAGATGTGGTTCAGATGGGCTATTGCAAGCATCATGGATATAGTTGAGATTGTTTATGAAAATTGTGAATTGTAAGGTGAGGATGCTAATATATTACTAACAACACTACTGGATTTTAGACCTTATCTTGTTAATGAAATGACTGATTTCTCTGTCAAGGCAAAAAATATTATTCGTGAAATCTTATTAGACAAATATGTACCATCTATGTAGGCACAATGTGGAAATACCAGTTTCTTCTGTAATGTGACAAATTAGCCATCAGACTTGAATAGGAAAATACCTATACTCTGGCATTTTTGCAAATTGTGTGTAGTGCCTCACCCAAGAGGAAGGAAATAGGGAATGAAGGGCCAATCCATTAAATGCTTTCTGTAACACAGTTGGTTCTAACGTACTTTATTGTGATTTGAGAAAACTAGTTAGAGACAATTTAGGAGACTGCCCAGCTGCCCAGAGGGGTGTGCAACTACCATTTCTTTTTTTCCTTCCTTTTTTGGGGGGGGGCAGGGCAGGGCAGGATCAAGCCCAGAACCTCATGCCTGCTAGGCAAATGCTGTGTCACTGAGCTATACTCCTAGCTGAAAACTTGATTTTCCTTTTTCTCTTCATTTGTGTGGTACTGGAGATTGAACCCAGAGAGTGCTGAGCTACATCCTTAGCCCTTTCTTTTAAATTTTGGGGCAAGGTCTCACTAAGTTATCTGGCCTGGCCTTGAATTGGCAATCCTCCTTGCCTCAGCCTCTGGAGTCTGGGATTACAGGCTTGTACTACTGGGACCGGCTTGATTTTCTTTCTTTTGGTATACAGGAGATTGAACCCAGGGTCTTACACAAGGGCTCACCCCCAAGTAAGCCCCTGTTCTCATTCTTTTTATTTTTATTATTATTTTTTTTAATGTGGGTACTGGGAGTCGAACTCAGAACCTCGTGCTTGCCAGGCAGGCGCTTATGCCACTGAGCCATCTCACCGGCCCTGTTTTGTTTTTTTGAGACAGCGTCTTGCTATGTAGTTCAGGCTGGCCTTGGACTCACTGTGTGGCCCAGGCTGGCCTCGAACTGCGACGGCCCTCCTGCCTCAGCCTCGAGTGCTGGGATTACAGGTGTGCGCCACTACACCTAGCTCAGCCCCTATTATTTTTAATTTTTTTTTTTTTTTTGTGGGTACCGGGGGGTCGACCTCAGGACCTCGTGCGCCAGCAGGCGCCCGTGCCGCTGAGCGATATCACCGGCCCCTTTTTCGTATGTGGGTTCCGGGAGTCAAACTCGGGCCCTCGCGCTTGCCAGGCAGGCGCTTATGCCGCTGAGCCATCTCACCGGCCCCTATTTTTAAATTTTAAAAGTTTTTCTCTTGGAAAGAATCTGGTTGCACGAGGACCTTGTTTCAGTTACGGAGTTTAGCTAAATATACAGCAGCTTTTCAGCTCTATTTTTTTCTGCCTGTCCCTGGAACCTCCCTGGTGGAGTGAAAAAGGCAAACGCTGTACAAGAGTCAAAGAGGTGGCTGGTTTCTTTGAAAGGTTGAAGGAAGGAAGCACTCCTGAGCCTTTGTTGTTGTTGTTTAGGGTAGACAAAGCAAAGGACAGAGTTGTACTGTGTGCTTCCAGAGAGAGAAAATGGCTTTTTAGCCATAGCTTTTGAAAGACAGGTGCAAACTCCTTTCATAACGATAGAAAGAGATACAGTACTTCAGCTCTCCCAGCTCTGAGGATTGAGAGTTGAAATGGTGAGGCCTTTTGGAAATGGGTGAAGGATTTGTCTTTTAGCTGAGTAAAAGGAAGTGGCTGTACAGATCTTTGAAGATTCATAGATAAGAGGAGTAATTATTTTATAGGAAGGGGGAAGTGAACCCTAGTTGTCTTTAACTTCTCTATCAGGTAAAACGTGTTTGACGTCTTTGTCTTGGAAATGCACAGTAACGTATAATTTTAATTTCTTTTTCTTTGTCTAGTTCTTTAGCTTTCCCAAAAATTCACTGTCCAAGGCACTATTTCTTAGAAAATGGTTTGAAAAGGAGGGGCTGAAGGTGTAGTTCTGTGGCAGAGCACTTGCCTAGCGTATGCAAGACCTTGGGTTCAATCCCCAACACTGAGAACTTAAAACATTTCTAACTATTATCATAGATCATTACAGAATACAAATCTATTCTGTTTTTGTATTTGTAAGTTTATATTTACAGTGACACCTCAATTCATGATCTTAATTTGTTTTATGATTTCGGGGAAGATGACTGCATTTGTGTTTGTGTGGGGAAGATGGCCATGGTTGTGTTGTCACCTGGTGTAGAGTTTGTGAATGGAAGCAAAATTTTGTCAAACGCTTTTGTTTGAGAACCGAATTGTTTGCAAACAGAAGCATTTGAGAACCGAGATGTTACTGTCTTCTCCACCACCACTTTTTTTATTAGTGCATGTTGATTCTACAGATTAATGGGTTTCATTTTGGCAGATTTGTACATGAACATAACATACTTTAATCATTCCTCCTCCACTCTCTTATTCCACCTTCCCCTGTAGGTTCACATTTTTGGGGGGGTGTCAATGTGTGTAATGTATTTTGATCATATCATAGATCATTACAGACTACAAAGGTATTCTGTTTTTACCACATTGTAGATGAAAGGGAGGTAGAAAATGTTGAAATAGAGGTAGAAAATGTTGCAGCTGAGCTAGCAACTTATTATTTTTTTTTTATGTGGGTACCGGGAGTCAAACTCAGGACCTCGCGCTTGCCAGCAGGCGCTTGTGCCGCTGAGCGATATCACTAGCCCTTTTTTTTTCTTTTTGTGAGTACCGGGAGTTGAACTCAGGACCTCGCGCTTGCCATGCAGGTGCTTGCGCCGCTGAGCTATCTCACCAGCCCTAGCAACTTTTTTTTTTTTTTTGTGGGTACCGGGGGTTGACCTCAGGACCTCATGAGCCAGCAGGCATCCGTGCCACTGAACGATATCACTGGCCCTTTTTTCGTATGTGGGTTCCAGGAGTCGAACTTGGGCCCTCATGCTTGCCAGGCAGGCGCTTATGCCGCTGAATCATCTCACCGGCCCGCAATTTATTTTTAATAACTGAACATTATTAATTCTGGCATGCATTATTCTATTAGAAACTTCCATCAGCTCAAATCCATAAACGCCATTGATATGTTAAAATAATAGAGATTTGTTCAGTTGTGATGAGAACTTTTTGCCTTCTATTCTTTTTTTTTTTTATTAATTTTTATTTATTTATTTGTGTGTGTGTGTGGGTACAGGGGGTCGAACTCAGGACCTCGTGCGCCAGCAGACACCCGTGCCGCTGAGTGATGTCACCGGCCCTTTTTTCCTGGGTGTGTACCGGGAGTTGAACTCAGGACCTTGTGCTTGCTGGGCAGGCGTTTGTGCCATTGAGCTATCTCACCATCCCTTATTTATTTATTTTTGAGACAGGGTCTTGCTCTGTAATTGAGGCTGGCCTTGAACTCACAGTGATCCTCCTGCCTCAGCCTCCTGAGTACTGGGATTACAGGCGTGTGCCACCACACCCGGCTTGCCTTCTGTTCTTTTTCCTATTTGTGGTTACCTGTTACCTTTTTTATTTCCCTTGCAGTGCTGGCAAGCGCAAGGTCCTGAGTTCGATTCCTGGTATCAACATGCCTTGCTTTTATTACTGTTTTTGTTTGTTTTATATTTTGAGACAGAGCCTATGTATGCTAGGTAGGTCCTCTATCATAGAGCTAACATCCCCAGATTTATTTATTTATTTATTTATTTATTTATTTATTTATTTAAGTTGCCTTTGAACGCAGGGGTACTCTACCATTGAGCTATATCCCCAGGCACCCTCCTCTTTTTCTTTCTTTTTCTCTTTCTTTCTTTCCTTCCTTCTTTCTTTCTTCTAATTCTTTTTTTTTTTTTTTTTTTTTGGTACCGGGAATTGAATCCAGGGCTTTCACACTGAATTACATCCCCAGCCCTTTTTTATTTATTTTATTTTATTTTATTATTTTTTTTGTGGGTACTGGGGGTCGACCTCAGGACCTCACGCACCAGGAGGCGCCCGTGTGGCTGAGTGATATCACCGGTCCTTTTTCTCGTATGTGGGTATCGGGAGTCGAATTCAGGACCTTGCGCTTGCCAGGCAGGTGCTTATGCATCTGAGCTATCTCACCGGCCCCCCTTTTTCATTTTTAATTTTGTGACAGGATCTTGCTAAGTTGCCCAGGCTGGCTTGAATTTGGTATCCTCCTGCTGTCAGCCTCCCAGAGGGCTGGGATCACAGACATGCGTTACCACACAGGGCTTCCTTTTATATTTTATTTTGAGACAGGGTCTCACTAAGTTGTCCAAGGGAGGACTTGAACTTGCCATCCTCCTGCCTCAGCCTCCCAAAGTGCTGGGATTACAGGTGTGTGCCACTGTGCCCGCTCTTTTTTATTTTGTTTTGAGACAGTCTTGCTAAATTGTCCAGGCTGGCTACCAGTTTGCAGTATTCCTGCCTCAGGTTCCCAACTGGCTGGGATTACAGGTATGGGACACCATGCCTTGCTGTTATTACTGTTTTTGTTTGTTTGCTTTTAGATAGGATCTCATTGTGTAGTTCAGGCTAGCCTTGAACTCACTATGTAACCCAGGCTGGCCTGGAGCTCATGGTGATCCTGCTGCCTTGGCCTCCTGAGTGCTGGGATTGATTGCAGGTGTGCAACACCATGCCTGGCATTGTTGTTACTTTTATGTAGTAGGTAATAGTTACCAAATGAGGACTTCTTTTCCCTAGAGCAGAGAAAGGAGGTGGCCCAGTGCCTGACTGCCTGTTGTGTAGTGTGTCTAAAGTGGGAAATGAGCTATGAGGATATAAGGTCTTCTGGTGAATTCCTGACGTATCAAGGGCTAAAATAAAAGAAACAAGGTTATTAACTCATTTTTATTCTGATGAAGTGAATAATTTTTCTTTAAAAAGCAGCTGCGGGGGCCAGTGAGATGGCTCAGTGGCGTAAGCACCTGCCTGGCAAGCGTGAGGGCCCGAGTTTGACTCCCGGAACCCACATACGAAAAAAAGGGCCGGTGATGTTGTTCAGTGGCACGGGCGCCTGCTGGCGTGCAAGGTCCTGAGGTCTACCCCAGTACCCACCAAAAAAAAAAAAATAAAATAAAAGCATCTGATGCCTCTGGGAAAACTTTTTAAACATTCTACTTAAATACAAAGGGTCAGGGCCGGTGAGATGGCTCAGCGGCTTAAGCGCCTGCCTGGCAAGTGCGCGGGCCCGAGTTCGACTCCCGGAACCCACATACGAAAAAGGGGCCGGTGATATCGCTCAGCGGCACGGGCACCTGCTGGCGCGCGAGGTCCTGAGGTCGACCCCCCGGTACCCACACACACACACACAAAAATAAATAAATAAATACAAAGGGTCAGAGATTTAGCTCAGCTGCATAAGTGCCTGCCTGGCAAGCGCAAGGTCCTGAGTTCGATTCCTGGTACCAAAAAAGAAAAAAAAGAAAAATACAAAATTATGCTGCTTATATTTATTTCTTTTTTTGTTTTGTTTTTTTGTGTTTTTTTTTTTTTTTTGAGACAAGGTCTTGCTATGTAGTTCAGGCTGGTCTTGAACTCACTTTGTAGCCCAGGCTGGTCTGGAACTTGTGGCAATTGTCCTGCCTCAGCCTCTCCAGTGCTGGGATTAAAGGAGCGCACCAGCCACTACGCCTGGCCCATTTCTTTTTTTTGTGAGTACATTAGCTTGAAAACAGAATCTTTTGTTTCTGAAGTCCTTTAGGAAACTCATATCCTAACTGAAATCTCCTTTTTTTTTTTTTTTTTTTTTTTTTTTTGTGGGTACCGGGGGGTCGACCTCAGGACCTCACGCGCCAGCAGGCGCCCGTGCCGCTGAGCGATATCACCGGCCCCTTTTTTCGTATGTGGGATCCGGGAGTCGAACTCGGGCCCTCGCGCTTGCCGGGCAGGCGCTTAAGCCGCTGAGCCATCTCACCGGCCCCTCTCCTTTGTGATAGTTTCACAGCACCTAATTAATAATAAAGCACAAAGGATTTTGTTGTTTTTTGTTTTGATTCCAGGTGTAGTGCTAACAGTTTTAAAGGGGTAGTATATGGGAAGATGTTAAAAAGGAAAGGAAGAGCAGGGCATGGTGGTGCATGCCTGTAATCCCAACACTCTGGAAGCGGAAGTGGGACAATCAAAAGTTCGAGGCTCATGTGGGCAACTTGGTGACTTAATGAGACTCCGTCTCAAAAAAAAAAGGGACTGGGGATGTAGCCTTGGGTTCAGTCCTGAGTACTGCAAAAAAGCAAAACAAAACAAAACAAAAAAACCAGTGTTTCAGAATAGCCTCCCTAGGTCCATGGTTTACTCACCAATATTAAACACAGTAGTTAATTAGCCTAGAGGAATTACATATATGTATATGAAATGTAGAAAGTGATTGTACTTCATGGAATTGTTTTTTTTTTTTTTTTTTTTTTTTTTTGTGGGTACCGGGGGGTCGACCTCAGGACCTCGCGCGCCAACAGGCACCCGTGCTGCTGAGCGATATCACCGGCCCCTTTTCCGTATGTGGGATCCGGGAGTCGAACTCGGGCCCTCGTGCTTGCAAGGCAGGCGCTTACGCCGCTGAGCCATCTCACCGGCCCTCATGGAACTGTTGTGAGCATTAAATGTGTTATTTTGTGTAAAGAGTTTAGAATAGTACATGATACTTGTTAAATGCTAAATAAATATTATCACTAATGTTTATGAATATATAGTTTCTTTTGTGCCAAAACCTATACTGGTCGAACATGACATAGCCCCTGCTCTGCAGCAGCTCACAGTCTGGTAGTAGAAACAGAAATATACAAAGTAATTGTAATCAAATACGTTTTTTTCATCTACCACTGAACTACATCTCAGTGCAGCCAGATTTCTTTCTATACCTGCCTCTCTTCCTTCCCTTCCCTTCCCCTCCCCTCCCCTCCCAACCTCCCCTCCCCCTCCCTCCATCTCTCTGTCTCTCCGTCTCTCCATCTCTCCGTCTTTCTGTCTTTCTTTCAGACCAGGGTCTCACTATGTACTCCAGGCTGCCCTCAAACTTGTAATGATCCTCCTGCTTCAGCCTCCCGAGTGCTAGGATTATAGGTGTGCACCACCACTCCTGGCCAGATCTCTCCTTTTTACTTTTTATTTTTTATTTTTATTTTTATTTATTTATTTTTTTTTTTTGAGATGAGGCCTTGCTTTGTCGTTCAGGCTGGCCTTGCATTTACTATGTGGCCCAGGCTGGCCTCAAACTCCTGGCAATCCTCCTGCCACAGCCTCCCAAGTGCTGAGATTACAGGCATGTGCCATGATGCCTGGCCAGATCTCTCTCTTTCAAAAGCTGCTATCATGTTTTACTCTTTTGGAAGATTCCCTTACAGCTTGTCTACAAAGTAGGACATCCTGTTTTTAGCTTCTCTCCTTTCTTGTTTTGACTCTAAGCGGTTGGTCATCAAACAAATATTTGTGCATTGCTTACCCTGTGCTAAGAGCTAAAATGGAAGTAGTTAGTGTGACTCTTTCCTGCCTATCCAGAGTTTGTCTTGTTGAGCAAAACAAACAAGTTGAACTGCCAGTTACAGAATATCGTGTTGAATGATGATTGAGAGCCTTAAGGTACAGTGGAAACGTGTTAATTTTTAATCCATATTGAGGGTACCAAGAAAGGATGTGGATTGAGGAATGTTTGAGGTAAGACTTGAAGAATGAGTGGGAGTTTGGTAAGTAGTAAAGGGAAAATCACTGGCAGCATAGGGACTATTATTTGTAAAGTACAAGACGTTTAACATATTCTATTTTCATTACTTGTAATTATATTTTTTACAAAAGGTGGATTTTCAACATTATTGTACCAAATGTTACACAAAATATTCTTCTTTCCTTCTGCACAACTGCAGGAAACATCAGAGCATCTGTGCAAGTGAAAAATCAGAAACTGGATGGTCATAGAATTTCTAAGCTTCCTAATATTGCTGTGAATTTTCTTTGTCCTACCCTTTCCCTTCTTTTTTTTTTTTTTTTTTTTTGGTACCGGGAATCAAACTCACGACCTCACGCTTGCCAGGCAGGCGCTGTGCCATTGAGCTATTTCCCTGGCCCTTTCCTTCTTCTTCTTGTACTGGGGTGTACTGGGGATTGAACTCAAGGGTTATGCCTGCTAGACAAGAGCTTTGTCACTGAACTACACTCCCAGGCCTTTTATAAAATTTTGAGACAGGTCTCACTAAATTGTCTAGCCTGGCCTCGAATTTCATTACCCAGGATCATGGCAAACTTATTAGCTCAAGTGATCCTCCTGCCTGAGCCTCCCTAGCAGCTGATACTAGAGGCATGTGCCACCGGACTTAGTTGTGTATTTTTTTTTTTCCTTATGCAGGTTCTCACTGTAGTTCAGGCTGACCTTGAACTCACTATGTAGCCCAGGCTGGCCTCGAATTCACAGCGATCCTCCTGTCTCAGCCTCCCACATCTGATAGTTTGTATTCTTGATTCTTAAGACATTTTTTTTGTGGGTACCAGGGGTCGACCTCAGGACCTCCTGCACCAGCAGGTGCCTATGCCGCTGAGCAATATCACCGGCCCTTTTTTCGTATGTGGGTACTGGGAGTCGAACTCAGGACCTCACGCTTGCCAGGCAGGCACTTATGCCGCTGAGCTATCTCACTGGTGCGATTCTTAAGACTTTGAGAATATTTTGCAACTGGATATGGTGGCACATGCCTGTAATCCCAGTATTTGGGAGGCTGAGGTAGGAGGATTGCAAGTTCGAGGCCAGTCTGGATTATATAGTGAGTTCAAGGGTAGCCTTGACTACATGGTGAGACTGTCTCCCCTGGGGCAGGGGATTGCTAGTTCTTTTCTATTTTATTTGTTAGATTTTATTATTATTATTATTTTTTTTTTTTTGTGGGTACCGGGGGGTCGACCTCAGGACCTCGTGCGCCAGCAGGCGCCCGTGCCGCTGAGCGATATCACCAGCCCCTTTTTCGTATGTGGGTTCCGGGAGTCGAACTTGGGCCCTTGCGCTTGCCGGGCAGGCGCTTAAGCCGCTGAGCTATCTCACCGGCCCAGATTTGATTTTTGTCACTGATTCCACTCTCTTCTTTCTATCCTAAGACACTGTTGTGTCACCTAAAGACATATCCTCCACATCAGTGCATGAAAAAGTTTTCAGTAGTGAGATTTATCAAGTTAATTGGGGAATTAATATGTGGGTCTCATTCAAAGTCCATGCAAGCTATATTCTCCCAAGCATTGCTTAGTAGATCAAAGCTTGGAGCAAGAAATATTCTTAAATATTCCTGGAAAATGTGTATTTTGGCTCCCAGGTGAGTGGATTTTTGAATTTGGGAAGACTGAGAAAATTGGCTATGATTTTTGGGAGCTGGACCAGGGCCAGCATTGATTAAGAGTATTTCCCCCCATTTGGCATCTAGCTTCTTCTCTCTGCTGTTGCTTTCTTCTGAGAGCCAGTTTGAACTGTTTGCCAATTTGTCTCCTCTGCTCTTTATTTTTTACAAATGACTCTGCTTTTCCATCTGATACCAAATTTCTAAGTAAGAAGCTTTCTTCTTCTTCATTTTTTTTTCTGAGACAGAGTTTTGCTCTGTTGCCCAGGTTGACCTCAAATTGCTGGGCTTAAACAGTTCTCTTGCCTCAGTCTCCCAATTACCCTAGATAGGACTATAGCTATACCACTACATCTGGCTAGAAAGGCCTTTAAAATTTTTTTACAATACTGAGGATTAAACATAGGGCCTCAAGGATGCTAGGTAAACACTCTATCATACTCCAGCCTTATCTTTTCTTTTTTTTTTTGTGAGTACCGGGGGGTCGACCTCAGGACTTCGTGCGCCAACAGGCACCCATGCCGCTGAGCGATATCACCGGCTCCTTTTTTGTATGTGGGTTCCGGGAGTCAAACCCGGGCCCTCACGCTTGCAAGGCAGGCGCTTACACCGCTGAGCCATCTCACCGGCCCCAGCCTTATCTTTTAAACATTTTTTTTTAGTGATGCAAGTGATACAATTACCCACATGTATATTTCCTCCATATTTCTATATTAAACTCAAGACTCTCTCTAAAACCTGCTGGAACATTCTATGGGCAACCTCAGAAATCATTATCTTTGATATAAAATATAACCTTCTAGGGCCAGGGATATAGCTCATTGGCACAGCACTTGCCTGGCAAATGCAAGGTCCTGAGTTCAATTCCTGATACCAAAAAAAAAAAAAAAAAAAACTAACTTAAATTCCCATCCTGATTGAGTGGTATCAATAGCCACACAGTTGCCTAGATAAAAAATTAGAATTTGAGCCAGGCATGGTGGTGCACGCCTGTAATTCCAGCACTCAGGAGGCTGAGGCAGGAGGATTGCTATGAGTTTGAGGCCAGCCTGGGCTACCAACTGAGCTCAAGACCAGCCTGAACTGCATAGTTGAATTTGGTGGGGCATGCTAGCATATATATCTGCAATATTAAGTCTTGCAGAGGCTAAAGTGGGAGGATCTCAAGTTCAAGGCTAACCTGCTCAATTTAGCAAGATCTGTTTCTTTTCTTTTCTTTCTTTCTTTTTTTTTTTCTTGAGACTGGGTCTTGCTATTCAGTTCAGGCTAGCCTTGAGCTCACTATGTAGCCCAGGCTGGCCTCAAACTCCTGGTGATCCTCCTGCCTTAGCCTTCCAGGTGCTGGGATTACAGGTGTGCACCACTACACCTGGCCCAAAAAGTGTTGATATGTAGCTCAGTTGTACAGCACTTGCCTAGCATGTGTGATGCCTTGCATTAATTTCTCATTACAGAAAAAAAATTTTTTTTATTTGAACTTGAATCCTCCATCTCTCTTTCAGCCATATCTGGTTGATCCCCAGGTCCTTTCTTTTTTTTTTTTTTTTTTTTTTTGTGGGTACCGGGGGGTCGACCTCAGGACCTCGTGCGCCAACAGGCACCCGTGCCACTGAGCGATATCACCGGCCCCTTTTTCGTATGTGGGTTCCGGGAGTCGAACTCGGGCCCTTGCGCTTGCAAGGCAGGCGCTTACGCCGCTGAGCCATCTCACCGGCCCTCCTTTTTTTTTTTTTTTAAAGACAGAGTCTCGCTATGTAGTTCAGGTTGGGTTTGAACTCACTATGTAGCCTTGGCTGTCCTTGAACTTGTGGTGATGCTCCAAAGTGCTGGGATTACAGACATGTGCCACCACGCCTGGCTCCAGGTCCAGTTTAATTATGAAAGTCTTCTAAATCTGCTTTTTAAAATTTCCAACCATATGATCAAAGTCTTGGATCTGTTTCATTTTGCACTTGGATAGTTGGAACCCTAACTGTTGTGCATGCCTCAAGTCTTATCACCCATCCTGTTTATCCACCAAACTGTCACAGAAGTGATATGTGTGTGGTGATACATGCTTGTTGTACTAGCCATTCTGGAGGCCTATGTAGGCTCACTTGAGCTCACAAGTTGGAGACCAGCCTAGGCAACATAGCAAGATCTCATCATAACAACAAAAAAATTTTTTTTAAGAAGTGATCTTTTGGGCCGGTGAGATAGCTCAGCGGCATAAGCGCCTGCCTGGCAAGCTCAAGGTCCTGAGTTTGAGTCCCAGAACCCAAATAAAGGAAAAAAAAGGGCTGGTGATATTGCTCAGCAGCACAAGCACTTGCTGGCAAGCGCGAGGTCCTGAGGTCGACTCCTGGTACCCACATTAAAAAAAAAAAAAAAGGGGGCCGGTGAGATGGCTCAGTGGCTTAAGCGCCTGCCCGGCAAGCGCGAGGGCCCGAGTTCGACTCCCGGATCCCACATACGAAAAAGGGGCCGGTGATATCGCTCAGTGACACGGGCGCCTGCTGGCGTGCGAGGTCCTGAGGTCGTCCCCCCGGTACCCACAAAAAAAAAAAAAAAAAAAAGAAGTGATCTTTCTAGGTGTGTGCTAATATTGTTTGGACAGTTGAATGCTGATGTCTTGTCCTCTGAGTAACTAATTTAAAGATAACGATATGCAATGTATTAACCATTGTTACCCTCCTATTATGTTGTTTTGAAATTTTGTTCTATTTTTTTCTCTTTAAAATAAAAATTAGGGCCGGTGAGATGGCTCAGCGGCGTAAGCGCCTGCCTTGCAAGCGCGAGGGCCCGAGTTCGACTCCCGGAACCCACATACGAAAAAGGGGCCGGTGATATCGCTCAGTGGCATGGGTGCCTGTTGGCGCGCGAGGTCCTGAGGTCGTCCCCCTGGTACCCACAAAAAAAAAAAAAAAAAAAAAAAAAAAAAAAAAATTAAAAAAAAAAGAGGGCCGGTGAGATGGCTCAGCGGCATAAGCGCCTGCCTTGCAAGCGCGAGGGCCCGAGTTCGACTCCCGGATCCCACATACGAAAAAGGGGCCGGTGATATCGCTCAGTGGCACGGGTGCCTGTTGGCGCGCGAGGTCCTGAGGTCGACCCCCCGGTACCCACAAAAAAAAAAAAAAAAAAAAAAAAAAAAAAAAAAGAAGTGATCTTTCTAAATTGTAAGACTCCTGAAGTCTGCCCTTTTTGCTTTAAGACTCTTCATTACTCGCAGTGCTGATAGATAGCAGATACTTAAATCCATCTTCCTTCCTCCTTACCTCAGCATGATTTTGCTCAAGCTATCTCTTTCCCCTTCAAGGCACTTTGTTTTTTATTGGTACATTTTAGATATACATACTGGTAACTGTCATTGTAGGGAATTTGTACCTATACATGATATATCTTGCTTCTTCTTTTTTTCTCATTCTCCTCCCCTCCCTGCAAGCCCTCTATCCCCCCCTTATTTACAGAAATTTTGTTTCCATTTTTTTCTTCTATTATTTTTTTTCTTGTCTCTTCCTTCCTTTCCTCCCCCTCCTTTTGCCCTTCTCATTTGAATATTTTCTTCCCATTTCCCAATATCTATTATACATTTTGGTCCTTATTTACACTTTCACACCAGAGAAACAATGTGGTATTTCAACATGTGTGTCCAATTTATTTCACTTGAGAGTATGGTCTCAAGGTGCATCCATTTACCTAGAAATGTCTCAAACTTATCCTTCTTTATGGTAGAGTAGTACTCCATTGTATAAAAAACCCCATATCTTATCCATTCACCAGTTGATGGGCATTTGGGCTGTTTCCAAGATTTGGCTATTACACACTGTGCTGCTGTAAACATCGGTGTGCATATATTGCTGTGGTATGATGCTTTTAATTCTTTTGGGAAGGTACAAAGAAGGGGAATAGCTGGGTTGATTGGAATCTGTAGTCTTTGGATTTTTTTTGTTTTGTTTTGTTTTTCTGTCTTTTTGGGTTTCACTATGGGTTTCACTATGCAGTTCAGGCTGGTCTTGAACTCATTTTGTAGCCCAGGCTGGCCTTGAACTCACAGCGATCCTCCTGCCTCAGCCTCCCGAGTGCTGGGATTACAGGTGTGCACCACCATGCCTGGTGTTAGTCCTTCTTTTTTGAGGAATCTCCACACTGATTTTTTCTACAGTGGTTGGACCAGTCTAGACTCCCACCAACAGTGGAGAAAGGTTCCCTTTTCCCCACAGGCCTGCCAACATTTGTTATTGGTTGATTTCTTGATAATAGCCATTCTTTCTGGGATGAGATGTAATCCCAGCATTGTTTTAATTTGCGTCTCTCAAACGACCAGTGATGTTGTACATTTTTTCATATGTTTATTGCTGTTTCTACTTCTTCATCTGAAAAGTGCCTTTTCATTTCAGATGCTCATTTTTGGATTGAGTCTTTAAATTTGGGGGGGGGTCTGGGTTTTTTTGAGTTCTTTGCATATTTTAGATATTAGTCCTTTGTCCAAGGAACAGCTGGCAAAAATTTTTTCCCACACTGTGAGTTGTCTCTTCACTCTGTTGGTGGTTTCCTTTGCTGTACAAAAGCTTTTTAATAAGATGAGATCCCAATTGTTGATTCTTTGTGATATTTCCTGTGTGATTGGGGTTTTGTTCATAAAATCTTGGCCTACACCAGTGTCTTCAAGAGTTCTACCTATTCTGTCTTCCAGCAGATTTAGCGTTTCTGTTTTAATATTTAGATCTTTGATCCATTTCAATTTTAGTTTAGTGCATAGTGAAAGATAAGGGTCTAGTTTTAATCTTTGGCATGTGGAAAGCCAGTTTTTCCAGCACCATTTATTAAAGAGGGTATCTTTCTTCCAGTGAAGGCGTTTGGCCCCTTTGTCAAAGATAAGGTGGCTGAGTGTGTTTAGAGTTGTTTCTGCATCTTCTAATCTATTTCATTGATCCTCAGGTCTGGTTTTGTGTTGTGTTGTGTTTTGTTTTGTTTTTCCATTACCATGCTGTTTTTTCCCAGTAGCTTTGTAGTATAATTTCAAGTCAGGGATTGTGATGCCTCCTGCCTTGCCTTTGTTGCCCAGAATTACTTTTGCTATTCTTTTTTTTGGCTATTTATTTATTTGGCATTTTGTGACAGGGTCTCCCTATGTAGTGCAGGCTGGCCTTGAACTCACTGTGTAGCCCAGGCTGGCCTGGAATGTGCAGTGATCCTCCTGCCTCAGCCTCCCAGGTGCTAGGATTACAGGCATGTGCCACCACGCCTGGCTTTTTTTTTGTCTTTTTGAGACAGGGTTTCACTATGCAGTTCAGGCTGGCCTTGAACTCACTTTGTAGCCCAGGCTGGCCTCAAATTCACGGCAATTCTCCTGCCTCAGCCTTCCAAGTGCTGGGATTACAGGTGTGTGCCATCATACCTGGCCATTTTTTTTTGTTATTCTAGGTGTCTTCTGTTTTTTGTGGTTTTTTGGTACCGGGAATTGGACTCAGGACCTTGCACTTGCCAGGCAGGCACTGTGCTGCTGAGCTATATCCCGGGCCCTTTTGTTTTGTTTTGTTGTTTTTTTGAGATAGGGTCTCACTGTGTAGTCCAGTGGCCTTGAACTCACTATGTAGCCCAGGCTGACTTGAACTCAGTGATCTTCCTTCCTCAGCCTCCCGAGTGCTGGAATTACAGGCATGCACCAACCACGCCCACCTCTAGGTCTCTTCTGGTTCCAAATAAATTTTAGGATTGTATTCTCTAATTTTGTGAGATATGGCATTGGTATTTTGATCAGGATGGCATTAAATATATATAACAATTTTGGAAGTATGGCCATTTTCACTATATTGGTTCTTCCTACCCAAGAACAAGAGATATCTTTCCATTTTCTGATATCTTCTTAGAGGACACTTTTCAGAGTACTGTAGTTTTCTTTTTTTTTTTTTTTTTTTTTTTGTGGGTACCGGGGGTCGACCTCAGGACCTCGCGCGCCAGTAGGCGCCCGTGCCGCTGAGCGATATCACTGGCCCCTTTTTTGTATGTGGGTTCCAGGAGTCGAACTCGGGCCCTCGCACTTGCCAGGCAGGCGCTTACACCGCTGAGCCATCTCACCGGCCCTGTAGTTTTTTTTTTTTTTTTTTTTTGTGGGTACCGGGGGGACGACCTCAGGACCTCGCGCGCCAACAGGCACCCGTGCCACTGAGCGATATCACCGGCCCCTTTTTCGTATGTGGGTTCCGGGAGTCGAACTCCGGCCTTCGCGCTTGCAAGGCAGGCACTTAAGCCGCTGAGCCATCTCACCGGCCCTCGGCCCTGTAGTTTTCAATGTAAAGGTCTTTTATTTCCTTCATTAGATTGATACCTAGATATTTCATTTTTTTTTTTTTGGATGCTATTGTTTTTTTTTTTTTTTTTGTGGGTACCGGGGGGTCGACCTCAGGACCTCGCGCGCCAGCAGGCTCCCGTGCCGCTGAGCGATATCACCGGACCCTTTTTCGTATGTGGGATCCGGGAGTCGAACTCGGGCCCTCGCGCTTGCAAGGCAGGCGCTTATGCCGCTGAGCCATCTCACCGGCCCTTTGGATGCTATTGTGAAAGGTGTTATTTTGCTAATTTCTCTCTCAGTGAGTTTGTTATTTATGTACAGGAATGCTATTGATTCTTTGAGTGTTGACTTTGTATCCAGTTATGCTACTGAATTTGGTTATGAAATCTAGAAGTCTTTTTTTGAGACAAGGTCTGGCTATGCGGTTCAGACTGGCCTCAGACTCATGGCACTCCTCCTGTCTCAGCCTCTTCAGTGCCAGGATTACAGGCTTGTGCCACCACACCCGGTTCAAATCTATAAGTTTTTTGGTGGAGTTTTTGGGGTCTTCTATATAGAGTATCATGTCTTCTGCAAATAATGATAATTTAACTTCTTCCCTATCCTTATTCCTTTTATTTCTTTCTCTTTGTCTAATTGCTCTGGCTAATGTTTACGTAACTATATTGAATAAGAGTGGTGATAGTGGACATCCTTGTCTTGTTCCTGATTTTAGACTGAAAGCTTTTCAGTTTTTGTCCATTTTTATCAGATTGAGATAAAGACCATCTCTTCCAGTTTTCTGTAGAGTTTTTATCACGAATGGGTGTTGGACTTTGTGGAATGCTTTTTCTGCATCTATTGAAATGATCATTGTCATTGGTTGTGTTAATATGTATTTTTTTTTTTTTTTTTTTTTTTTGTGGGTACCGGGGGGACGACCTCAGGACCTCGCGCACCAACAGGCACCCGTGCCGCTGAGCGATATCACCGGCCCCTTTTTCGTATGTGGGTTCCGGGAGTCGAACTCGGGCCTTCGCGCTTGCAAGGCAGGCGCTTAAGCCGCTGAGCCGTCTCACCGGCCCTAATATGATGTATTACATTTATTGATTTGCATATGTTGAACCATCCCAGCATCCCTGGGATTAATCCTACTTTGTCATGGTTTATAATCTTGATGATTTGCTGCATTTCTATTTGCCAGTATCTTTTTTTTTTTTTTTTTTGGAGACAGGATCTTGCTATGTAGTCCAGGCTGGCCTTGAACTCACTGTGTAGCCCAGGTTGGCCTGAACTCGCAGTGATCCTCCTGCCTCAGCCTCCTTGGTGCTGGCAGTACAGGCATGTTCCACCATGCCTGGCAGCATTAGGTTATTTGAGCTTGCTCTGTTTTTCTGACTTGAGAATTCACTGCTGTAAATTTCCCTCTTAGGACTGCTTTCATTCCCTCCCATAAGTCCTGGTGTGTTGAATTGGTATTATCATTTAACTGTAGAAACTGTCTAATTTCTTGTTTAATTTCATCTGTGACCCATTGGTTGTTCAGGAGGGTGTTATTTAATTTCCATGTGTTTATGAAGTTCTTGTGGTTTCTTTTGCTATTGATTTCCAATTTCTTTGCACTATGGTCTGATAATATGCATGGGATAATTTAGATTCCTTTGCATTTACTTAAGCATGTTCTGTGAGCTAGTATGTGGTCTATTTTGGAGAACGTCCCATGTGCAGCTGAGAAGAATGTGTATTCTGATGTTGTGGGGTAGAATACTCTGTAGACATCTGTTAAATCCATTTGTTCAAAAGTTTGGTTCAGTTCTGGTATTTCTCTGTTGTTTTTGTCTAGTTGATCTATTTGTGACAGTGGGGTATTGAGGTCCCTCATTACAGTTGTATTAGTGCTTATTTTTTCATGTCTGTTAATATTTGTTTTATATAGTTGGGTGTGCTGGTATTTGGTGCACATATATTTGTGATTGTTCTCTTCTTGGATTGATCCCTTTATAAGAATGTAATGACCTTCTTTGTCTCTCTTAATCAGTTTTGGTTTGAAATCCACTTTGTCTGCAAATAGAATAGTTACCCCTACTTTTTCTGAGTTCCCGTCACATAGAGTATTGTTTTCTATCCTTTGACTTTCAGTCTGTGAATTTCATTTTGAATTAAATGTGTTTCTTGTATGCAGCATATTGTTGTATCTTGCTTCTTGATCCATTCTGCCAGTCTGTTTCTTTTGATTGGTGAATTGAGACCGTGTACATTGACAGTTCTAATTGATTTGTATTGAGTTATCCTTGTAGTGTTGTTTTCCTGTTGTTGGTTCCATTCCCTTTTTTTTGCCCTCTGTTTATTACTTGGCCTTGGCTGGTGAATTCATTCTGTTGGGGTTCATGGAGTTGTAATCCTTGTTATCTCTTTCTAGAATGTCCTTCAGAACATTTTGGAGTGCTGATTTGTTCATGAATTTCTTCAGGTGTTCTTTGTCACGGAAGTATCTTACTTCACCATCAATTTTGAACGATAGTTTTGTGGGGGTATATCAATCTGGGTTGGAAATTTCTTTTCTTTTCTCTTTTCTTTTCTTTTCTTTTCTTTTCTTTTCTTTCTTTTCTTTTTTTTTTAGACAGGGTCTTGCTATGTAGTTCACCCTGGCCTTGAAATCACTATGTAGCCCAGGCTGACCTTAACCCCATCATGATCCTCCTGCCTCATCCTCCCAAGTGCTCAGATTACAGGTGTTTGCTACCACGCCCAGCCAGGAGGTTGTTTTCTTTCAGGGCTTGAAGTACTTCACTCCAAATTCTCCTTGACTTGAGGGTTTGTGTTGAGAAGTCTGCTGTGATTCTGATGGGCTTTCCTTTATATGTAATTTCTTCTTTTCTCTAACAGCTTTTAATATTCTGTTCATGTGTTGAATTTCTGGAATCTTGACTATTATATGCCTTGGTGTAGATTTTTTTTTAAGTCATGGCTAATTGGAGTTCTATATGCCTCACTTATCTGTATGTCAAATTCTTTTTCCCTGCCTGGGAAGTTTTCTGCCATGACTTCTTTTTTTGGTGTGTGTGTGTGTGTGTGTGTGGGTACCGGCGGTCGACCTCAGGACCTCTTGCGCCAGCAGGCGCCCGTGCCGCTGAGTGATATCACCGGCCCTTTTTTCGTATGTGGGTTCCAGGAGTCGAACTCGGGCCCTCACGCTTGCCAGGCAGGCGCTTATGCCGCGGAGCTGTCTCACCGGCCCCCTGCCATGACTTCTGTGAACAGGTTTTTTATGTCGTTTGCACTATCTCCTGCTTTTTCATTGACTCCGTTCAATCTTATGTTATTCTTTGCATCATCTAGCAGTTGTTGGATTGATTTTTCATGGGCTCTTGCTATTTTTATGAAAAATTTCTTTCCATGATTGCTAACTGCAATCCTGTATTCTATATCTTATATTTTGTCCTCATACTGGCTCATTCTACTGTGTATACTTTTTCTCTTCTCCTCCGCTCCCCTCCCCTCCCCTCCCTTCCCCTCCCCTCCCCTCATCTCTTTCTCAGCAGGGTCTTACTATGTAGCCCAGGCTGGCCTCAAACACATGGTGATCCTCTTGCCTTAGCCTCCCTAGTGCTGGGATTACAGGGGTGTGCTATCATGCCTAGTGAAAAAGAAACACACACACATACACAAACAACCCTACTGTTGTGGTTTGTGTCTAGATGTCCCCCCAAAGCCTTGTGCAGTCATGGGAGGTGGGCTTTTTGGAGGTGGCTGAATCTAGAGTGTGTGATTGGTTCATAGTGGAATGCTAGGATTAAGGCAGATAGAGGCTTGCTGTTGCCCCTCTGCCATGTGCCGCTCTGCCGTGGAGCCAGCCGATTATAGACTGAAACCTCTACAAACTGTGAGCTAAATAAACTTTGCCTCCCTTAACTTGTGGGTGTTGGGTATTTTGTCTCAGCAAGGAGAAAAGTAACTAACACACCTACTTTTACTTGTGTTATGAGCACTGGTGAGTGAATGAGACTGTTTTCAAGAGTTAGGTACCTGATCTTGGAAAAAGAGATTGGCTTGACCTTGGCCTTAGGATGCATTATTTTTCTCAGCTGTCAGATGAGGATAACAGGACCAGTTTAGCTCAGGGTAGATGGTTGTGAGGCATGACTACTAATGAAAATAATTGTAAAACACTTTTGCAAGTTAAAGTGTGATATAAATGCTAAATAATAGTTCTTCATTGAGATGTTGTGAAAATTAGCAGCATGATGTCTGTTAGAGGCCTCAAGTTCTTCTGAGAAAGGTGATATATTTTTGTAAGTACTATTTGAGGAAAAAATAGCTCAGAATTTGGGAAAAGTTATTGCTACCCTAATTTCTGGAATGTAACAATTATGGAACCATAATGAAATGACTTATTAAAGAGAGATATTTCCCTGAAGATTTATCATAATATCACTTTAGAAGGTTTCTATTTTAAGAGTTTTTTTGTTTGTTTCTTTTTGGTGGTACTGGGGATTAAGCCCATGCCTTTACACTGAGCTACATCTTTGTTTATATATTTAGAGACAGGGACTTGCTCTGTAGTTCAGGCTGGCCTTGAATGCACTATGTAGCCCAGGCTTGCCTTGAGCTTGTGGTGATCCTCCTGTCTCAGCTTCCGAGTACTGAGATTACAGGCGTGTGCCACCATGCATGGCCTAGCCCTTTTTTGAGACAGAGTCTTGATAAATTACTAAGTTTCCCAGGCTGAGTTTGAACCTGTGATCTTCCTGCCTCCCAGAGTGCCAGGATTACAGGCAGGTGCCACCATGCTTGGGCTATTATAAGAGTTTTATCATCTTGGCTTTTGGGTTCAAGGAGGAATATGAATCTCATACTATGGTAGCGACAATGATAAATGATTAAAAGACGGAGTGGTTTATTTTCCATATTTAAAGGATCATAGCCAATCAATAACACCATTCATAAAAAATATTGAAGAACATTTTATTTTATTGTGGACTACCCCATAGAGACACTTTAATGCAGGGTTAGGTGATTGTTTTAATTAGGATTTGAAGAGTCACATGGTGCCATTTCGGGCAAAACTAGCACTCTTTGTTCCACACCTGATTCTAAATATAGAATCACTGGCATCATTAAACTGTAATGTACTTGAAAAATGCTTGAAATTTGAATCTCTTGAACTAAATTTTTCTCAGCCTCTAACCTGACATTAACAATAGAGGAAAATTAGAATGTGGTCTAAAACTGCTAAGGGAAAGGTGAAATAGTTAAGTGATAGACTGCTGACATCCTTAGAACTTTACCCTGCTGACAGCTCATTTAGGATCTTTTGTGTTGTTTTTGGTATAGGGACCCATCCATGTGTTATTAATGTTAGAACAAAATGACATGAAGATGTTAGGTTTTTTTTTTTTTTTTTTTTTTTTGTGGGTACCGGGGGTCCACCTCGGGACCTTGCGCGCCAGCAGGCATCCGTGCTGCTGAGCGATATCAGTGGCCCTTTTTTTGTACGTGGGTACCAGGAGTCGAACTCAGGACCTCGTGCTTGCCAGGCAGGCACTTATGCCGCTGAGCGGTCTCACCAGCCCCAAAAGCTTTTTAAATGGTTTTGACATATTGCTAAGACTGGTTTTGATTTGCTAGGCTCAGACAATTCTGCCTCAGCCTCCTGAATAGTGGAGACTACAGGCATGTGCCACCATACCTAGTTATCCTCAATATTTTTAGGACTGTGTATTACTTCTGCTAGACATCCTTATCTTTATTTTATTTTATTTTTCTCATTCGGAGTAGCTAAAGTTTCTCTGGAAGTTTGCAATATTAAGATAAAATACCTTTAGAACTGTTTGGAGAAATCACCTTCAACTACTACTTTACAAGGTGGAATACAGTATGTGTAATTATTTTTGCTTTATATATTTCTTCTGTGACTTACTTGTTTACACTCTGAATATATTCCCCTTTGTCTTTTTGTCTTTTACTGACGTGTAATAGTTTTTGTATACTGTGATCGACAACTTTTTTTTTGAGACAGGGTCTGGCTATGTAGTTCAGGCTGGTCCTGAACTCACTATGTAGCCCAGGCTGGCCTTGAACTCACAGCAATCCTCCTGCCTCAGCCTCTCAAGTGCTGGGATTACAGGCATGCGCCACCACACCTGGCAATGATTGGCAACTCTTTAAAGGATTGCAAATACTTTTTTTTTTTTCCGAGAAAGGCTCTTGCTATGTAGTTCAGGCTGGCCTTGAACTCATGGCAATTCTCCTGCCTCAGCCTCCTGAGTGCTAGGATTACAAGTGTGCATCACCATATCCTGTGGCAAATGCTTTCTAAGTCTATGAATATGGGAAGGCAGGCTATTGCATCAAATAGTAATCCAAGATGGTATTTGGTTAAATTAATTGCTTGCCTTGGTTATTTAAGTGATGATAAGCTTCTTTTGTCTCTCCTTCCAAATATACATAGAAAACCTCCTTCTGTCTGAAGTAAAGTGTTGGCTCTGTGTTGGTTATAATTTGCTTTTTCTGGCTGGCACAGCCTTTTTTTGTGTGTTCTGTCTTCTGACAGATTATAGGATTGTGGGGAAACAGCGTCCAGGGCTTTTTCAGGAACTGTGCCATTTTATCTACAAGAGAAGCCATGGGCTTTGGCACTGGAAGAAAACTGGCTCTGCATTTAAAGATGCCAAATCATCCTTGCTTCACAAGTTTGCTGTCTCATTTTGTCTATGTGTGTGTGTAAAACTTTTTTAGGGTATTGGCTTTTTACTTTTTCTACCATGTGCTAGCCCATCAGTATGAGAATTTAACAATTTATCCCTTTTCTCCAATTCCCCACACAACACACACAACCTGAATATTCTAACATAGCATAAGAAGCATCAGTCATTTTGAGGATTAGGGAAAAAGGCACCATACAAATGTTCCTTTGGTGTTCTTATCATGACTTGAACTTTAATTCTGGTTTATCAATTGAATTCTTTCCTGTGGAATCTTTTTTTTTTTAATGCGGGTACTGGGAGTTGGACTCAGGATGCTTGCCAGGCAGGCGCTTATGCTGTTGAGCTATATCACCGGCCCTTCTATGGAATCTTGAATTGTTTAGGTGTAGAAATGATCTGCTGACCAAGCCAACCCTCCGCCCCCACATAGTACTGGGTGTTGAATTCAAGGGTTCACACATGCTAGGCAAGCACTCTACCACTGAACTACATCCTCACCCTTTTTATTTATTTAATTTTTGTGGTACTGAGGATTTAACCCAGGGCCTTTGCACTGAGCTACATCCTAGCCATTTATTGTTGTTAGTATTAGTTTTGAGACAGGGTCTCACTAAGTGGCTAAATTGCCCAGGCTGGGCTTGAACTCATGATCCTCCTGCCTCAGCCTCCCGTAGTGCTGAGATTACAGGTATGAGCTGCCACAACTGACTCTGTATTTTTAAAATTTGAGACAAAGTCTGACTAAATTGCCCAATCTGGCCTTGGATTTGTTTTTCCTGCTTCAGCCTTCTGAATAGGTGGGATTAGAGGCATGTGCCACCACATCTAGCCTGTCTCTCTACAGAGATTTTTCAAAAGTGTCCAGTAAAAGCCAATTTATCAGAGTACTGTATTTTCTGATTTAGAAAGCTTAATTCATCTAAGAGCATTTAGGAAACTTCTACTTAATCATTTTCCATTGACCCACTTTTCCAGTAGGGTCTATAGAGTAATTTATCCCAATTTTATTTATTATTATTATTATTGTTCGTACCAAGAATCGAACTCAGGACCTTGTGCTTGCCAGGCAGACGCTTGTGCCGCTGAGCTATATCCCCAGCCCTAATTTATCCTAATTTTAAGTGAATTTGTTTTGTTTTCTTCTTGGAGACAGTCTTGCATTGTATTTCAGACTGGCCTTGAACTAATTAATGTAGCCCAGGCTGGCATTGAACTCATGCAGTCTTTCTGTCTCAGCCTCCCAAGTGCTGAGAATACAGCCATGAGCCATTTTTTTATTATCATTTAAGCAGTGTTAACCCCAATTGTGTTTGTTACCTTTGTGCCTTTTTTTTTTTTTTTTTTGGTGGGTACCGGGGGTCAACCTCAGGACCTCGCACGCCGCTGAGCGATATCACCGGCCCTTTTTTCGTATGTGGGTTCCCGGAGTCGAACTCGGGCCCTCACGCTTGCCAGGCAGGCGCTTATGCCGCTGAGCTATCTCACCGGCCCCTACCTTTGTGCCTTTTAAACTGTGTATAATTGATTTTTCAAACCAAGCTAACTAGTTATTTTAGCAAATCTTCCTTACTAGCTAATGCCTCTACTTTACACAAAGAGCAGTTTAATGATACCATCTAGGTATAGGTTATTTCCATTTAGATTAAAGTGAGGTAGAATGTTAATGGAAAAGCCAGTTTGGATAGCTTGGTTTGTCTAATGCGAATTATTATATGGACATATTTTCTTCCCTTGGTCAGAAGAAATAATTTCTCCTGTCCTGTTTCAAACCCATAGTCTCCCAAAGGCTAGGGTTAGTTTTTCTACTCTTGTGTATTCTCTGCTGTCAGAGAAATAAATAAACAAACAAAAAATTTTTGTTTTATTTGTTTATTTATTTGAGATAAGGTTTTGCTATGTTGCCCAGGCTGGTCTCAAACTTGATTGCTCAAGCAGTCTTTCTGCCTCAGCCTCCAGAGCAGCAGGGACAAGTACTGTATCTCACTTATTTTTTTGTCTCTGGGGTCTAACAGTTTCTGGCATGCAGGGACATAATAAATATTTGGTAATATTAGTGAATGAGTGAACAAAATGAAATCCCAGATATAGTGAATGGGTTTTACATTTTCCTCTAGTGTCTGAAAGAGAAAGTACAGCCAGTCTCATGCATGCACATGCACACACTCATGCACAGAGAGACGGACAAACACAGAAGCAAAACCAACGATAAAAGAATATCTTGCTACCTTTAAATAATAGCTAGAAGGCTTACCTTTTTTGGGGAGGTGATCAGACTTGGTACTGTCTTTAAGTCTAGTGAATGATGAGTTACAAAATCTAGTTTTTTTTTTTTTTTTTTTTTTTTTTTTTTTTGTGGGTACCAGGGGGTCGACCTCAGGACCTCGCACGCCAGCAGGCGCCCGTGCCGCTGAGCGATATCACCGGCCCCTTTTTCGTATGTGGGTTCCGGGAGTCGAACTCGGGCCCTCGCGCTTGCCGGGCAGGCGCTTAAGCCGCTGAGCCATCTCACCGGTCCTGTTTGTTTTTTTTTGAGACAGGCTCTCACTATGTAGTTCAGGCTGGTTTTGAACTCGTTATGTAGCCCAGGCTGCCCTCGAACTCATGGCAATCCTCCTGCCTCAGCTTTCCGAGTGCTGGGATTATAGGTGTGCATGGTCTCTGTGCTTTGATGGGTGTTTAAATTCTGTGTCTCGTAGCTGGTCTTTGGGGAAAATGCCTTTTTAAGAGTGCTCAGCTTCTTGGGGCCGGTGAGATGGCTCAGCGGCATAAGCGCCTGCCTTGCAAGCGCGAGGGCCCGAGTTCAACTCCCGGATCCCACATACGAAAAAGGGGCTGGTGATATCGCTCAGCGGCACGGGTGCCTGTTGGCGCGTGAGGTCCTGAGGTCGACCCCCCGGTACCCACAAAAAAAAAAAAAAAAAAAAAAAAAAAAGAGTGCTCAGCTTCTTGTTCAGCTTAGAGCATTGTTACTGTTTTGTGTTTGTTATTTAGTTCTGTTGAACACTATTTTTTTATTGGAGTAAATTTAAGTGTCAAAGTCAATTATTTTATTTTTTGTTTTTTGAGACAGGGTCTCACTATGTAGTATAAACTGGCCTTGAACTTGCTATATACCTCAGGATATCCTCAACTCAGGATACTCCTGCCTCAGCCTCCTGAGTATTGGGATTATAGGTATGAGCCACCTCATCTGGCTAAATTTTTAAGTTTCTGTTTGTTTTTTACTTATTATAAAACCATTAGAGGGCCGGTGAGATGGCTCAGCGGCTTAAGCGCCTGCCTGGCAAGCGCGAGGGCCCGAGTTCGACTCCCGGAACCCACATACGAAAAAGGGGCCGGTGATATCGCTCAGCGGCACGGGCGCCTGCTGGCGCGCGAGTTCCTGAGGTCGACCCCCCGGTACCCACAAAAAAAAAAAAAAAAAAAAAAAAAACCATTAGAGACATTTGCAGACTAATGTGCTCAAGAAAGAACAACACGCAAACTGATTAAACTAGATGAATGTTACCTAAACTAGTTTTCAGTCCAACCTGATGTTCTTTTCCATATGAGAGATGTTTGGGTTTTAATATCTTTTATTGGTTGTAAGAGTAAGATTTTTGTGTGTGTGTGTGTGGGTTCCAGGAGTCGAACTCAGGACCTCGCGCTTGCCAGGCAAGTGCTTATGCCGCTGAGCTATCTCACTGGCCCAAAAGTAAGATGTTTAACATAGGGTTTAAGAACAATAAAAAAAAAATCTGTAATTTCACTCAAAAATTACAAAATTAAGCTGGACCTGGTGGCACATGCCTGTAATCCCAGTACTTCGGCAGACTTGGGCAGGAGGGTCACAAGTTTGAGCCCAGCCTGGGCAAGTTAGTGAGACCCTAAAAGTAAGGATGGGGGATGTAGCTCAGTGTAAAGGCCCTGGGTACAATCCCCAGTTCCACAAAAATTTTTAAAAATTTGTTTGTTTGTTTTTGAGACAAGGTGTTGCCGTATAGTTCAGGCTGGCCTTGAGTTCACTGTGTAGCCCAGGCTGGCCTTGAACTGCTACCAATCCTTCTGCCTCAGCCTCCCAAGTGCTAGGATTACAGGTGTGAGCCACCACACCTGGCTAAAATTTTTTTGAAGATAAAACAAATATCTAAAATGTTATCAGTTCTCTCTACCCCTTTGTCTTCCTTTCAATTATTACCATCTTGACAGATTGGTATTGGACTTGCAGTCATATGTAATATTCATACATGCTTTAAATATAAGCTGTAGGAGGCCAGTGAGATAGCTCAGAGGCGTAAGTGCCTGCCTGGCAAGCGGAAGGTCCTAAGTTTGACTTCCGGTACTCACATAAAAAAAAAAAAAAAAACATAAGCTGTAGGTGCAGCTTGGTGACATAGTGCTAGCCTCATATGGGAAAGGCCCAGGGTTCAATTCCCACCACTTAAAATTAAAAAAAAAAAAAAAAAAATTGTGAATGCCTGTCACCCATCTACTGGGGAGGCTGATCCCCGAAGTTCAAGGCAAGGCTGGGTAACATGGGGTGGATATATGATTGTTGTGTAATACAGTCTGTCAGAATCTAAAATAATTTTAAAATTTCACATTTTTTTCTTTTCATGTGGAACCTAACTAATACAAGCTAGCCCAGGTATTGTAGCTTTCCATGATAGCCCACACTGTTTCCCAGACACAGCATGTACTTTTCTCTTTGCTCTTACCTTTTTCTCTGTACTCAGCCCAAGCTCACTCTGCAGAGCCAGTTTCTCTCCCTCTCTTCACTTTTACTTTCTCAAATAAATTTTGACACACACACACACACACACACACACACAAAGCTAGCCTCAGGTTAGAAAAATAAGCTGCCCCCCCCACCTTATGCTGGGGATTGAATCCAGAGCCTTTGCACTGAGCTACATCTCTAGCCCTTTATTTTGAGACAGGGTCTCACTAAATTGCTAAATTGCCCAGGCTGGGTTTGAATTTGTGATCCTCCTGCCTTAATGTCCCAGAATGCTGGAATTACAGGCATTCGACATCAGGTCTAGCTTTGAGCTGGCTTTAAAACCAGCTGTCATACAATCCTTTTCCCTCTCCCAGGGTCTCGCTATGCAGTTCAGGCTGGCCTTGACCTCACTGGGTAGCCCAGGCTGGCCTAGAATTTGGAGTGATCCTCCTGCCTCAGCGTCCAGAGTGCTGGGATTACAGGCTTGTGCCACCACGCCCAGCATGACCTGAGGTTATTATATAAGAAATACTTTGAGCTCCACATATGAAGGAACTATTAAAACTTAGTGTTGTTTTATTTTTATTTTATTTTTGGGTGTCTATGCTGCGTTTAGTGCTTTACCACTGAGCTATACCCCCAGCTCTTGTTTTGTTTTAAATAATAATAGTATGAGGAATAAGCCGGTTGTCGTGTGTGATGTAGATATTTAATATCCTGCAATTGCAGGAACTCTGGCGACAAAATATGACAACCTAGAGCCAAGTGTGGTGGTGCACACTTGTAATCCCAACACCTTAGGAGACTGAGGGAGGAGGATCACAAATTAGAGCCCAGCTTGGGTAACTTAGTGAGAACCTGTCTCAAACAAACAAGGTGTGTGTGTGTGTGTGTGTGTGTGTGTGTGTGTGTGTGTGAGTGAGTGATGTAGCTCAGTGAGAAGGCCCTCGGTTCAGTCTCCAGGACCCAAAAACAAAAACAATCTAGATAGTAGCCTTCTTTGACCACCTTTTTTGGTGTGGGGACGGAACCCAGGGCTTGCCCATAGTGAGCAGGCTGCTCTACCTGAGCTATACCCCAGTCCTGTTTTTCTTGAATGAGTTATATGTGGTGCTCCACTACTACATCTAGCAAAATATATTACAATCTTTAGTATATTCCATCCTGAAACATTTCCCCTAACACTGACCTTAGTGATTAAAGTTTTGATACAAACTACCAGTTACGTGGAGGCCTGTCAGTTGATGAGAGTATGTACAGATACTGAGTATGTAGTTTGAAAGAAATCTGGGTGTTTGCATCCTAATTTTGCTGATGCCTGTGAAGGGAGTGATTTCGTGGATTCAAATGGATGTAGATATGTTGTATCTGACACAAATTGAAACCAACTCTATGTGTGTTTGCTTTTGTGTTTTGCGAACGATTTGATGTGTTCCCTCCTCCGCCCTATCAACTTCCAGATACATACTTTACGAATTAAACCCCCTCATCCCTTAATTTCTATGTCACGGGAAGCAGGACTTTCTGACAGGGAGAAAGAACTAATGTGTGCAGTTAATATGCAAACCTAAATCCATCCACCGTTTTGTGAGAGTGCAGTTGATTAGTCTCTGAAAAGGAGAGCTAGGCAGAGCGACCTGGTGACGAATCCTTTTACTGGACTGTCTCCTGGTGGCAGTTTAGTGGGAAGTCAGAGACACTTTGGGAGGTTTCACCGGTTTGGGGGTGGGTCCCTCAGTACCCAGGCAGAGACTGGGCAGGAGAGCAAGAGAAGAGGCTTGGTATCACCTGCCCAGCAGCGGGATGCTTGGCTCGCAGCTCTGGGGTGGGGGCCTGGAGAGATGGGGGCAGCGTTAACAAAGAGGAGCAGGGCCAAGGCCGAGACCGCGGGTAGCTGGCCTATCCCTGGCGGCTGACCTCCCAGTGGGCCTCCCCTGTTGGCTGCGTGGCGAGTCGCTCTGCTGGTTCCGTGGCTCGCCATTGGCTGTGCACATGGGAGGGTGCTCGCAGAGAGCTGGGACAGAGCTGAGGGGGCGGGGCTGGCTTCCGGCGGCGAGGGCGAGCGGCAGCCGGCTGGGGGAGGGGGTGTTGGCGCACCGCGGAGTGCTGCGCTCGAGAGCCAGGCGCCTGGAGTAGCCGTCTCCCCCTCCCCCTGCCAAGACCGCTAGAAGCCCCTTCTCATCTATCCTCCCTGGGCGGGGGCAAGCTGGCCTAAAGTGTCCCAGGCGGGCGGGGCGAAGCCCAGAGCCCCATCGAGAGCGCTGCGGAGCGAACCTCACCTCCTTTCCAGGGCGCAAGGTGTGTGTGCGCGTGTGCTTGTGTATGTGCGCGCGCGCGCGTGCGCGCGTGCTTTTTCTAACATGATCCGGACTTCAGCGGACTTAACCTTGTGAGAAAAGGGGAAATGGAATGCGAAGTAAGATCTCCATATCCTATCAGTTCATTTGCTTTTCCAGTTCTACCCTTCATCCTTTCCCTCCCTCCCTCTCACCTCTGCTGCTGGGTAAGGAGATTCAGGAGTCTTAACTCTTTTTACTGATATGTTGATCGAGTAGTAAAATGGACAGAGAAGAAGAAAAAGAGAAGAAGAGCCTCTTTATGTGACATTAGATGTAGTAAACAAAACAAAACAAAAACTATGAGTGGGTTTTTGGAACTGGGCAGGATGCTTATCCATGAAGGCTGTCTTCATCATTTTCCTCTTTCGGACTGCCTTAATCAGCACTACAATCTGTAAGGGAAGGGGGTTCTAGTGAAAAAGGGGGCACTTCCTGTCAAGGATGGTTGATCTGCTAAAAAGTGTCTTCCCTGAGTGCATTGGGTACAATTTGGTAATAGCTCAATCCTATTGGAGAAACCTAACTAGAGTGGGCAAACTTACTTTCTGTTCCTGAAACAGTTTTAATCTGTTTCTTCTATTCATAGATTCTGAGAGGGAATACTTTCTATTATAAAAAAACAAAACCAAACCTAAAAAGATCCAGATGAATTTTATTGATTTTTAAAGGTTCCCCTCCCCAAACTATGAATTTGGATGGGTGTAGCATTACAATTTAAATTTAAATAATTCTCTCTTTTGAGTTCCTTTGTTTCTCTTAAAGGGGTTGTGTCTCATCTCCAGTCCAAATCAGGAACCTTTATGTATGTTTTAAATTGAGAGGAAAGTTACCAATTGAAAGGAGAATGCCCAAAGCCAGGCGCGGTGGCTCACGCCTGTAATCCCAGCACAAGGGAGGTTGAGGCAGGAGGATCGCTGCGAGTTTGAGGCCAGCCTGGGCTACAAAGTGAGTTCAAGGCCAGCCTGAACTGCATAGTAGAATCCTGTCTCAAAATGACGAAAGAAAGTAAGTAGAATGCCCAAAATGATGTTAGAAACAAAATGTGTGTGTATATGGTGGGAGTGTTCATGACACGCTTGCTTTAACTGGGCATTTTCTTTTTTTTTTTTTTTTTTTTTGGTGGGTACCGGGGGGGTCGACCTCAGGACCTCGCACGCCAGCAGGCGCCCGTGCCGCTGAGCGATATCACCGGCCCCTTTTTCATATGTGGGTTCCGGGAGTCGAACTCGTGCCCTCGCGCTTGCCGGGCAGGCGCTTAAGCTGCTGAGCCATCTCACCGGCCCTAACTGGGCATTTTCAAACAAAGGTGTTTGAACCAGGTTTATCTCAGTGTTAATTATGGAAGAGCTTCAATGTCAAAAGGGTATCAGGGGCCAGTGAGATGGCTCAGCGGCATAAACGCCTGCCTGGCAAGCTCAAGGTCCTGAGTTCGACTTCCGGTACCCACATACGAAAAAGGGCCGGTGATATCGCTCAGCGGCACGGGCGCCTGCTGGCGCACAAGGTCCTGAGTTCCACCCCCGGTACCCACAAAAAAAATCAATTTTTTGGCAATACTTAGGTAAATATTATTCATAGATTATTTTTGTAATACAGGTTTAGTTTCCAAAGATCATTCTAACTGGTATCTAGTTTTGAAGAGAATTGATATGCAGGCTCTATCTTACAGTTTTAGCTGGATAAGTAATATTTTGGCATTAATTTATTGGCTTTCTTTTTTTTTTTTTTTTTTTTTTTGGGTACCGGGGGTCGACCTCAGGACCTCGTGCACCAGCAGGCGCCCGTGCTGCTGAGCGATATCACCGGCCCTTTTTTCATATGTGGATCCGGGAGTCAAACTCAGGCCCTCGCGCTTGCCAGGCAGGCGCTTATGCCGCTGAGCCATCTCACCAGCCCAATTTTTTGGCTTTCTAATCAGGAGCAATTTGGGTGAAAACAGCTCTTATAAAGAATAAGAGCCAGGTGTGGTGGTGCATGCCTGTAATTCCAGCCACTCAGGAAGCTGAGGTCTTAGAATCACCCATTTAGAGCCCTGCCTGTGCAATTTAGAGAGACCCTTTCTCAGAATTTAATTTAATTTTATTTAATTTTATTTATTTTGATTTCCTGAAACAGGGTCTTACTATGTAGTTCAGACTGGCCTTGAATTCACTATGTAGCCTAGGCTGACCTCGAACTTGCAGCAGTCCTCCTGCTTCAGCCTCCCCAGTGCTGGGATTACAGGTGTGCGCCACCAAGCCTGGCCAGCTGTCTCAGAATTTTATTTTATTTTATTTTATTTATTTATTTATTTTTCAGAATTTTAAAAAGCCTGGCCAGGCTTGGCATAGTGGCGCATGCCTGTAATCCCAGTACTCAGGAGCCTGAAGCAGGGAGGATTGTCGTGAGTTAAGGCCAGCCTGAACTACACAGTGAGACCCTGTCTCAAAAAAAAAAAAAAAAAAAGAAAAAACAACAACAACTCTGGCCAATGTAGCTCAGTGATAGGAGCAATTGTCTAGCATGCTGGAGGGAGGGTCTGGGTGCAGTCCCCAGTACTGCCCCCAGCAAAGGCTGATGGGATAGGAAACGATGTCAGTTGTAAAAACAGAAACAACTAGGAATCAGGAGTCAATCCATCTCTCTCCCTCTCTCCACATGTATATGTGTGTATATACACACATAAAATTTCAAGTAGCCTTAATACAGAATTGTGGGAAAAAAGTACATTCATAGTGATCATAAAGTGGATTTTGGGGTTTTAGTTTATTACTCATTTGTCCCTTTTTTTTTGTCCCTAAAGTTTCTGTGAATCATGTTTAAATTGGGAGGGAAAGAGGATTCCCTAGATGTTGTCTTACCTAACTGGTTGCTGAGAATGAACTATTAAAAATCACTGATTAAAGCTTTGACAACTACCTAGTGTATAAGGCAAAGTGCACTTTGATGTCAAAGATGTAGTAAGTGAACCCCCCCCAAAAAAATCTTGGAGGTTGTAGTGCTTCAACTTGTCTTTACCAAAAAGCAAGGTGCCCTTCTAGATAATTCTAGGTGGTTTTCTTTTCCCATGGATGAATAGTTAATAAGGTTTTGGTTTGTTTTGTTTTGGAGACAGGGCCTCACTGTATAGTTCAGGCTGGCCTCGAACTCATGGTGATCCTCCTACTTCAGCCGCGAGTGCTGGCATTACAGGTGTGCATCACCACACCTGGCGATAAGCTTTATAAAGTTACATTACCTTTTATTTGCTTTTTTTATTTTTAAATTTGTATTTAGTTATATTACCTTTTTCTCACTTTATTTTTTTTAATATTTATTTATGAACTGAGCTACATCACCAGCACTTTCTAAAAAATTTTGAGACAGGGTCTTGTTAAATCACTAAATTGCCGAGGGTGGGGTTGAATTTGTGATCCTTCTACCCCGGCCCCACAGAGTGCTGGAATTACAGGTGTGCACCACCAGCTCCCAGGTCAGCGCCTGTTTTGTTATCGTTGTTTTTGAGACAGGGTCTTGCTTTGTTGTTCAGGCTGACCTAGAACTCACTATGTAGCCCACGCTGGCCTGGAGTTTGAGAGATCCTCCTGCCTCAGCCTCCCAAGCGCTGGGATTACCAGTGTGTATCACATGCCCTGCTTGTTTTCTTTACTGATTTGCGGAGTCAGTACTTATTTTAGATAATGAAGCGGTTGAGGTTCCCCAAATAGTTTTTCCCAAGAGACAAAAGGCTATGTACAGAACTATTCATAGATATATCTACATTGATTCCCAGATATCATTTAAGGGGTGTGGAACCTCTTAAGTTTGGTCCTCTTCAAGAAAATAATTAAGTGAAGCCTTGACTTTGTACATTTCTTTAGGTTGAGGGGACATACTGCTGTTGAAGTTGAAGGAACTGATTTTATTTTCTTTAGCAATCTGTTCTTATCCATCCTGTTTATTTCTGTGAGTCACAGCTTAGAATGTGTTAAGAATAAGGGCCCTGTGTTCTCTCTAATGGGAGACCCCAGCCTAATCCCCTATTGGTATCAGACACATAAAATGATCCCCTTGAGAAGGTAAGAGAAAATATTGGACCCTTGGCATTGCTTAATTCTCATAATAATTAGTTTGAGTGTTCTAAGGCTTGGAATCAGGAAATGCTTACTCAAGGTGAGAAAATATTAGAGGCAAAAAAGACCTGGGAATGCTGCTTCTAAAGTGAAAGACTTGGGGCTGGTGAGATAGCTCAGTGGCATAAGCGCCTGCCTGGCAAGCATGGGGTCCTGAGTTTGACTCCCGCTACCCACATAAAGGAAAAAAGGGCCGGTGATATCGCTCAGTGGCACAAGTGCCTGCTGGCAAGCACGAGGTCCTGAGGTCGACTCCTGGTACTGACATAAATAAATAAATAAATAAATAAATAAATAAAGTGAAAGACTTATTCAGGGACAGTGAATGCGTTCATATGAATATATGGCTAATGGTAACTTTCAGCTTTTCAGCTTTATTTGTCAGGTATCAGAGACAGTATTTCGTGTATAAGCACAAACACCTTCCCCAGGGCTTGATTCTTAGAAGCTAAATCTTTTGAGCTCATTGTTGTGAGTCTGAATCCTGAGGATAGAGGACTTAGTAGAGTCTGGCTATAATCTGTTTATCACTCAGATAAATCTTTGAACTGACTGCTAGTGAGTTATTGAACTCTTCCTAAAACGGTTGCTAGGCAAATTGGATCTCAATCAGTTTAATCCTCCATAGTTTACAAGTCTGCCCTCATGAGGGCCAGAGCTGCCTTTGTTTGTTTGTTTGTTTTGGTCTTTTTGAGGCAGGGTTTCACTATGCAGTTCAGGCTGGCCTTAAACTCACTTTGTAGCCCAGGCTGGCCTCGAACTCTCATGATCCTCCTGCCTCAGCCTCTTAAATGCTGGGATTACAGGCGTGTGCCACCACGTCCGGCCTGTGCCTTTCTAATGTTATTGCCCTTTAAGAATCATTGTTGCATGTGCATATATGTTGCTTAGTGTCTCAAAGTGAAGGGCCAGAGTGATGTATGGATCTCACATCAGCCAGGAGAATTTAGCCTTTAGTAACCTGAGTCAGCATTGTCGTGAACTCTTCTGGATCAAATGGTGGGTGAGGTTGCTCTCCAATATTAAGATACCACTGTGTTTGATTACCTTTGGTTTTGTAACTAGTAGGGCAGTGCACTAATACATTCATTTTGGAAACAGGCCAATGATAACACTGCCCACGGGTCTGGAAGGATGGAAAAATAGGACAGAGTAAACAATTGAGGGCATAAATAATGAATCTTCCAATTGAGCCCTGGGAAAGTGAGGGAGATTATCCTCAAAACTGTTCAATCTGGCAGTGAAAGGGGAGAGGCCACTGAGTTAGTTCCCCAGATAAAAAGAGATATAAACCAAACTGATACAAACCGACTGTGATACGGCATGCATTATGGCATTGTCAGAGCCACTGAAAGCAAAGTAACCTTTCTGATAAAAACGTTTGTGTATGTGCACATGCATGCATGTGTGGTGCTGGGGATTAGCATCTTCACATTGAGCTACACCTCCAGCCCTTTTAAAAACTGTTTTAATTATGAGAGAGTTAAGTTGCTGAGTTGCCCAGGCTGGGCTGAAATTTGAGATCCTCCTGCCTCAGCCTCCCAGTGTGCTGGGATTACAGGTGTGTGCCATGGTGCCTAGCTCTGATATAAACTTTTGCCCCCACCCCCCTTTTTGAGCAGAAACTCAAATTGTTCATTTTTTTTTTTTTTTTTTTTTGTGGGTACGGGGGGTCGACCTCAGGACCTCGCGCGCCAACAGGCACCCGTGCCGCTGAGCGATATCACCGGCCCCTTTTTTGTATGTGGGTTCCGGGAGTCGAACTTGGGCCCTTGCGCTTGCAAGGCAGGCGCTTACGCCGCTGAGCCATCTCACCGGCCCCTCATTTGTTTTTTAGAATTTTTAGAATGCAGGCCTTTGCTTCCTTCTCCAAACCTAATTTTATATGTTAACATTCTAAGAACATTGGACAGTCTTTGTTTGGGCATATCTCAGAATTTTAATTATAGATTTCATTATCTGTAAATTTATAAGATTAAAAAGTCTGGGCCTGGCTTAAAAGGATTCTTTGATACCTTGAGTACATATTATACTCTGAAATTAAATGTGGTTGTTATTATAGGATATAATTATATAATAACTCACAAAAGGTTATGACAAGTTTCTTCAGCTCACTTCTAGCTATTACTTTTAGATTAGTTTTCATCCATTGAATTAAATAAGCATGTTCTTACTGTTCTCAGTATTTCTCTGAAGTAGGGAAAACTAGTGAATGCCCTGTGAATGGCCAAATAATGCAGTGATTTGGTAGTGAGGCCAGACCCAGAGTCAAGGTCTTGAAATTCTTTCCTTCTCTGAATATCTAATGTGTGTGCTGTGTTTTTTTGTTTGTTTTTGTTTTTTGAGACACGGTCTCACTATGTAGCCCAGGCTGGCCTCACTCAGAGTGATCCTCCTGCCTTAGCCTCCCAAGTGCTGGGATTACAGGTGTGCGCCACCACCCCCAGCCCTAATGTATGTATTTTCTTGAGTAACTTTCAGGGCTGATTTAAAATGATTTGAAGGCTAAGGATGTAGCTCAGTGGTAGAGCACATGTTTAGCACATGTAAGGCCCTATGTTCAGTCCTCAGGACTGTTAAAATTTTTTTGTTGTTTTGAAGTTTACCTTGAGAGGCTGCTTTTAACTTCTCTGATTGTTAGAGGAATTCAAAGACTAACATGGTATTACCAATCCAGAGAAGAAAGAGAGAGGTTCAGGGTAAGGTGTTGGAGGGGTAAAAGAGATACAGATCTGAACGCAGCACCTTAGACCACCTGGCCATCCTGACAGCGGGCCTAAGAGATATAAACCAAACTGAGGTTTTATTACATTTTGGTATTGATGAGGCCCAGGAAGATAGCATAGGCTGATTAGCTGAAATACATTAATAGACTGAGTTTGTTACATTTCAGCCTAGCTGAAAAGGATGAGGGTATCTTTACCAAGGTGCAGTCAGAACGCTAATTAAGAGTTCTTTGCTGATTGACAAATATAGTCTAGTTCTTGATTTTTTTGTTTTTGTTTTTGGTGGTGCTGGTGTACTGGTGATTGAACCGTTCTTGATTTTTTTGTTTTTGTTTTTGGTGGTGCTGGTGTACTGGTGATTGAACCTAGGGCCTTAGCCCTGAGCTACATTCCTAGCCCCTTTAAAAATTTTTTCGTTTTGGCCATCGTAGCTTTCCATGATAGCCCACGGTGTGTTTTCAAGATGCAGCATGTATTTTTATCTTTTCTCTTACTCTTTTGTTCTTTATTTGGCCCAAGCTTGCTCTGCAGAACTAGTTTCTCACTTTTCACTTTTACTTTCTCAAATAAACCTTGCCACTCCTAAAAAAAATTTTTTTTGTGTGTGTTGTTTTTGTTTTGGGACAGTGAGTATCTCACTAAATTGCTAAATTGCCCAGTCCGGGCTTGGATTTTCCATCCTCTTGCCTCAGCCTTCCAGAATGCTGGGATTACAGGTGTGGGTGTGCCCAGAAAGCATGAGCAGGAAGGGAGCACTGTTCAGTCTCAGGACCACTGTTAACTCTCAAGATCCTGAAGGTCTGAAAACCTGGAGCTATGATGTCTGAGAGCAGTTGGACATCCTGGCTGCAGAAGAGATGTACCATTTTTACCTTATTGTACTGAGGTGCTTTGCAGAGCTAAGATTCCAAGTAAATCATAAACTAGCTCTTTTTGCTCCTGGCCTCTGCCCTCCCCTCCCCTCCCCTTCCCTTCCCTGTCCTTCCCTCTCCTTCCCTTTTCTTTTCTTTTCTTTACTTTTGCAGTGCCGGAGATTGAACCCTGGGGTGACAAATACTAAGCAAGTGTTCTGCCTGTGAGCTACATCCCCATCCCTGAAGCGTATCTTCTTTATATACATCTTCTATATATGCAAATCAGTCATTGTATATGGATTAGCTGTAGGAGGAAAGTCAAAGAAGCAAAACCCTCTTGTAGTATTTGGCTTACCAAAATAAACTCTTCTAACATGTGCTAATGATTACAGCCTTTTGCCAAAATGAAATCCATTTGAATAGTCAGGTTGTGATTAAAGTAGTGCTGCAAGTTATCACTTTAAAGCTGGAGATTTAGGGTTAGAGACTATTTCTTTAAATGCTAGTTGGTAGGACAGTGTTACCAGCTTCTTGTTTTATTTATTGATGTATTTATGTATGTATGTTCTTGTGGTACCAGGGATTGAACCCAAGACCTTCACACTGAACTATATCCCTAGGACTTTTTTATTTTGATTTTTATTTATTTATTTATTTTTTTGACACAGGGTCTTGCTGTATATTCCAGGGTGGCCTTGAATTTATTATGTAGCCCAGGCTGGCCTCAAACTGGTGGTGATACTTCTGCCTCAGCCTCCTGGGTGCTGGGATTACAGGTGTGTGCCACCATATCCAGCTCCAAATTTTAACATTTTGAGACAGAGTCTCACTAAATTGCTATATTGTCCCAGGCTGGGCTTGAATTTGTGATCATCCTGTCACAGCCTCCCTGAGTGCTGGGATCACAGGCATGTGCCATGATGCCTGGCTATCACTCTTCTTTTGAAACCCTTCTGTGGTTTCCTATCTAAGAACAAAAGTCAAAATATGCCTTTTTAAAGTTCTACATGAAGCCAGGTATGATGAGAGACAACCTGTGAACGTAGCACTCTAGGAGGCTGAGGCAGGATGATCACAAGTTCCAGTCCAGCTTGGGCTACAACAATTTAACAAGACCCTGTCTCAAAATAAAAGATATAAAAAGGGCTGGCTGGGGATGTAGTGCTATGTGAAAGCCTCAGGTTTAGTTTCCAGTACCCCCATCCCACCCTCCACAAGAAGGCAAAGTGTCCCTGACTGATCACTCCTAATTCTTTGCACGTAGCGAGTGCTTTTAAGGATCAGTGTTGAGCTGAGTGAAAGTCAGATTTTATTCTACTTGCAGAATTGAGATGACTTAAACAATATACCCATTACTTCAGAGAAGCATAGGGATTATTAGTCATAATTTAGATTTTGTGTTCCATTTCTTCTAAAAGCTAAAATACTTTTACCATTGGCATTTTATTTGTCTTCACACTTGCTGTATAAAGGATGGAACTTAAGCTGCACTAAAATGAAGGAGGTATCAGGACTATGAAATGGTAAAGGCAGCTCATCACGTCACTGTGTACCAATGGAAAAGTCACATTTCCTGGGTTCCTGAATGGGCCCTCTGTATTACCAAGCTATTCAGCTGGAATTTTTTTCACTATTGCGAAGACATTTTGTAACTGTTAAGGTACTCTTTGCTTTTGCTTATCTCATTCTCCCAGAACATTTTTCCTTCAATGGAAAGTAGAACCAGTGGATTAATGAACAATCTACATCTAGTTTTAACCTGTCTTGCCAGGTGTTACTGTGCATTCACCAAAGTGCTTTTTAAAGGATTTTAGTGCTTGGGCTTCATTCAGCTCCTGTGAGGTATGGTGCAAATGGAGTGTGATGTTGTCTTAGAATATTTCCCTGGAGAAAAAAGGAACATTTCCTTTGAGGATAAGTCCTTTGCCTATTTCCATAGCCCTTGGCAAAACTAAGTTGGAACAAGGAGCTTTGCCAGCAAACTATTTTGATTTTTACCTCATCTCCGAGCTGAACAAATGTCCCAACTGAACTTCTTCTCATTCACAGTATGTTATGGGAGATTGTTCTTAGAGCACATAGAAATGAGAAACTGGTACCACTTCAGCCTGCACACTAATTTCGTAGCTCTCTAAAAATCTTTTTGTCAACTTCTCCACTCCCAACCAGTCCACATCTGCTCATCTCTCAGTTTTTTTTTTTTAATGTTAGATTTATTTTAATTTGTATTCATTCAAAAATTCACATGCAGTGAAACGCATAGGTTTCATATGTACATTTGGTAAGTTTGACTTAACATGCACAATATCTACGCTTATATATAAACTCTTTGAATGTATTGCAAATATTTTCTTCCAGATTTTTCTTTTTTTTCCTTGACATCGTTCTGTGAACAGTTTTATTTTTTATGGTTAGTGGTTTTTTAAAAAAAAACTTTTATCTTTTTCTTAGAGCAGTTTTACATTTTCAGAAAGTAGAGTTCCTTCCTATCCCAGTGTATACATACTGTCCCCCACTACCAACGCCCCCATCAGAGTGGTACATTGGTCACAACTGAGAGACTACATTGATACATCATTATCCCCAGAGGGGATAGTTTACATTAAGTGTCACTGTCTTGAACATTCTATGGGTTTGCATAAATGTACAATGACCTGTGTCCACTATTAGGGTATCATACAGGTATCTCCATTGCTCTAAATTTTGTGTGCTGCCTCATTAATCCCTCCTTCTACCCCTGGCAACCATTGATCTTTTCACTATTGCCATAATTTTACCTTTTCTGGAATGTCATGTAATTGGAATCATATTGCAGATAGTCTTTTCAGACTGGCTTCTTTACCTTAGTAACACGTATTTGATATATGATTTCACCATATCTTTTCACGGCTTGATAACACGATTCTTTTTAGTCCTGAATAATGTCCACTGTCTGGACCATAGTTCGTTTACTCATTCACATGCTCAAAGACATCTTTTTTGTTGTCGTTGTTTTGTTTTGTTTTGTTTTGAGACAAGGTCTCATTAAGTAGTTCAGGCTGGCCTTGAACTCACTACGTAGTCCAGGCTGGCCTAGAACTCATGGTGATCCTCCTGCCTCAGCCTCCAAAGTGCTGGGGTTACAGGTGTGTGCCACCATACCTGTCCTCAAAGACATCTTGATTGCTTCCAAGTTTTCGAAGTTATGAATAAAGCTGCTGTAATTATCCATGTACAGGTTTCCATGTGGATGCATTTTCAACCCCTTTGATTAAATACCAGGATTTTTTTTTTTTTTTTTTTTTGAGACAAGATCTCACTATGTAGTCCAGGCTGGCCTCAAACTCACAGCAATCCTCTTGCCTCAGCCTCCCGAGTGCTGGGATTACAAGCAAGCACTACCACACCCACTGCTAATACCAGGATCTTAAAATCACCGTAACACCCAAGATCATCTAAGTTTTCCCTTATGTTATTTTCTAGGACTTTTATAATTTTGCACTTTACATTGAGGTCTGTGATCTAGTTTTGTAAAGGGTGTAAGAACTTTGTCTAGATTAATTTATATTGTTTTACATACAGATGTCCAGTGGTTTCAACACCATTTACTGAAAAGACCATCTTTTCTTTGTTGTATTGCATTTGCTTCTTTGTCAGAGATCAGTTGACTATATTTATGTGGGTCTATTTCTGTTCTCTGTTTGTTCCATTGATCGATTGGTCTGTTTTTCACCAACCCCACACTGTCTTGATCACTACACCTTTACAGCAAACTGTGAAGTGGGTGGATCAGTCCTCTGGCTCTGTTCTTCATATCATAGTTTGTGGAGGTTTCAGTCCATACTTGGCTGGGTCTAAGGTAGAGTGGCACATGGCAGAGGGCAACAGCTCATGGTAACAGAAGACTGCAAAAGCAGCAAGAGCAAAAAAGGAGGAGTGGCGCCTCATCTCTCAGTTTCTCACAACTAGCTAAGAAAATACTGTACTGTTGCTCACTCAAGGAATTGATAGTCTTCATCCAAGTGAAGAATTACATCAAACACCAGTCTTGTATGACTTTGTTGTATTACTGCTTAAAAGGCTTTCCCACATTACAGAAACAATATTTCACTGTTTGTTTGATTTGAGACATGGTCTCCCTATATAGTTCAGGCTGGCCTTGCTCAGACTGGCCTTGAATTTGCAGCAGTCCTCCTGCCTCAGCCTCCCAGAGTACAGGATTACAGGTGTGTGCCACCACCACACCTAGGCACCTCCCCCTTTTTAGACAGGGTCTCACTATATATATCAGGCTGACCTTGGACTCACCATGTGGTTCAGACTGGCCTTGAACTAGGGGGCAGTCCTTCTTGCCTCAGCCTCCTGAGTGCTGGGGATTACAGGGGTGTGCCACCATGCCCAACTCGAAGAACTCTTTATCATTTTTTGTAGGACAGGTCTGGTTGAAATAAATTCTCTCAGCTTTCTTTTGGGAGGATTGGCTTTACTAACTAGTTTAAGGGAAAGAATATGAAAAAATTTCAAGGAATTGGCATTAATTTGGCCTAGGTGAGAGAAATGATAAGCATAGATGTAAATATGAAAGACCATTATTTAAAGATAACAGGGCTGGGGATATAGCTCAGCGGCACAGCGCCTGCCTGGCAAGCTCGAGGCTGTGAGTTTGATTCCTGGTACCAAAAAAAAAAAAAAAAGATAATAGCTAGCTCATATTCACCTTAAAGAGAACAAAGGAATAGGCTGAGGTTCCTGGGCAAGGCATATAAGACATGTAGAAAAATTTCCCGGTTTTAAGCATAAACATTAATGGATCAGCTGACCAAAGAGGGATAGATTGTCATGGTGGATTTTCAACAGTGGAACTATGTGGGAGGCAGTGGTGAGAGTGGAATAGCACAGACCTGAGTGTCAGAAAACCTGGCGTAGTCTAGGTACTTCCTAGCTTTGTGTCTCTAGACTGGTTTCTTACACCCTGTAGTTTCTAGTTTCTCTATCTGTGAAAATAGGACTAGTAATACATGCCCAGACTAGCTCCTAGGGCATTTGAAAAGATTAAGTGAGAGAGTCAATGTGAAAGCATTCTGCATTTGTAAATCTCTCTGCAAATGTAAGTCATTGTTAATAGCTTTATAAAAAACCCATTGTAAGTGATTTAGAATCATTGAATCTAGAAGTTGGGTTTAGTGGTGATCTAGTTTGAATTCTTTTTGGTTTTTTGAGACAGGGTCTTGCTATGTAGTTGAGGCTGGCCTTGAACTCACTGTGTAGCCCAGACTGGCCTCAAACTCAAGGCCTCTTGCCTCAGCCTCCCGAGTGCTGGGATTTACAGGTGTGTGCCACCATGACCCGCTCGAGTTCTTTTTTTTTTTTTTTTTTTTTGTGGGTACCGGGGGGTCGAACTCAGGACCTCGCGCACCAGCAGGCGCCCATGACCGCTGAGCGATATCACCGGCCCTTTTTTCGTATGTGGGTTCCGGGAGTCGAACTCGGGCCCTCGCGCTTGCCAGGCAGGCGCTTATGCAGCTGAGCCATCTCACCGGTCCCTCGAGTTCTTAACTACTGAAAATAAACCATTTTCCATCATTCCTGATGAATGGTCATTGCTTTTGCTTCAGTGTTTCTAGTGTTATGGCACTGTTGAATAAGCTCAGATTGTTCTGTATGTTCACTTAAAATTGCCTCTGTTCAGACTCTAATTTATTAATCTATTTTTGATCTTGGGGGTTCAGAGATAAAGCACTTCTCTCTTTTGTATGAAAATCCTCTCATGACTGTTTTATTTGAGATCTTCATCATCTGTCGCCTTCATATCTTTATAGTCACTTAACTGGCTTCTGCCATCTCTGGTTTGTGTTTCACACTTATTTAAAATAAGACATCTGGGGCCGGTGAGATGGCTCGGCGGCATAAACGCCTGCCTGGCAAGCGCAAGGGCCTGAGTTCAACTCCTGGAACCCACATATGAAAAAAGGGCCGAAGGGGCCGGTGAGATGGCTCAGCGGCTTAAGCGCCTGCCCGGCAAGCGCGAGGGCCTGAGTTCGACTCCCGGAACCCATATACGAAAAAGGGGCCGGTGATATTGCTCAGCGGCACGGGCGCCTGCTGGCGCGCGAGATCCTGAGGTCGACCCCCGGTACCCACAAAAAAAAAAAAAGAAAAGAAAAAAGGGCCGATGATATCGCTCAGCGGCATGGGTGCCTGCTGGCATGTGAGGTCCTGAGTTCGACCCCCGGTACCCACAATAAATAAATAAATAAGTAAGTAAGTAAGAAAGACGTCTGATTTTGTTACTCATTAAAACCTATCCCTGTCTTCCCATGATTTGCAATGTAAAATATAACTAGCAATATAGTTGTATCTCTCTCTCTCTTTTTTTTTTTTTTGGTATTGGGGATCAGACCCATGGCTGCTTTAACATTGAGCTATATCCTCAGCCCCTTTTATATTTTATTTTTAAATTTTGAGACATTGTCTGACTAAATTGCCCATGTGAGACTTTGCAGTTCATCTGTCTTAGTTTCCCAAAGTACTGAGGTTATAGGCAAGTGCTATTGAGTCTCTTTTTTTTTTTTCTAATTTTTTAATTTAAAAATATTTTAAAGGGGCCGGTGAGATGGCTCAGCGGCATAAGTGCCTGCCTGGCAAGCGCTAGGGCCAGAGTTCGACTCCTGGAACCCACATACAAAAAAAAGGATGGTGATATCGCTCAGCGGCATGGGAGCCTGCTGGCGCACGAGGTCCTGAGGTCGACCCCCGTACCCACAAAAAAAAAAATTTTTTTTTTAAAGAACAGGGTCTTGCTATGTAGTCCAGGTTGGCATCGAAAACAGTGGTAGCCTAGGCTAATCTCAAATCCAAAATCCCCCTACTTAAGCCTGCTAAGTATTGGGACCATAGGTGTGCGTCACTATATCTGGCTTTTTTTTTTTTTTTTTTTTTTTTCTTTGAGACAAAGTCTTACCTTGTAGTCCAGGCTGGCCTCAAAACTCTTGCTTCTCCACCTCAGCCTTTCAGGTGGTGGGATTACAAGTGTGCACCACTGTGCTTGACTCTATAACTGTTATCATTGAACATAAACCCTGTACTAAGCAATTTACAAATATAATCTCATGGGCCGGTGAGATGGCTCAGCGGCATAAGCGCCTGCTTTGCAAGCGCGAGGGCCCGAGTTCGACTCCCGGATCCCACATACGAAAAAAGGGGCCGGTGATATCGCTCAGCGGCACGGGCGCCTGTTGGCGCGCGAGGTCCTGAGGTCGACCCCCCGGTACCCACAAAAAAAAAAAAAAAAAAAAAAAAAAAAACAAATATAATCTCATATAATCATCACAGTTATCTTCTAAGGTGTTGGGTCTACTTTTGTGCCATTTTAATGGCAAGAACATTGAGAATGAAACCAGCTCAGCTCTATTAACTGGCTGTTCTTTTCTTCTAATATGAAATATATCTTGATAATTCAGGCTCATCTCCAGGCTTACATGTACATCCAACTTCCTATTCTTTATACCAGACTGTGTGCTTCTTCAAACGTGTCATTTAGTTTTACAGCTACATGGCTTTCATTATACCAGTTTTACCTTTCCATCTCAATCTGGTAAATTCTTACCAACTTTATTTTATTTATGTGACTTTATTCACATTTTTTATCAGGGATTTTTTTGGTTGTTGTCACTGAGCATTGAACCCAAGGCCTTTGCACTGAGCAAAAAGTTTTTATTTTGAGGCCAGGCATAGTGGCGCATGTCTGTAATTCCAGCACTCAGGAGGCTGAGGCAGGGGGATCACTGTGAGTTCGAGCCCAGCCAGGGCTACATAAGCAAGTCAAGGCCACCTCATAGTGAGATCCTGCCTCAAAACACAAACACACACACACGGAGTTTTTATTTTTGATGAGATTGGGCACATTCAGGGAGGTATGCTCATAGACAAAAGTTTTTATTTTCAGATAGGGTTTCCAACTTGGAATCCTTCTGCTTCAGCCTTCCCAGTGCTGAGATCACAGGTGGCATCACCGTGCCCTGCTCACCAGGGATTTTGTCATCTTTGTATTCCAAATAGTATTACCATAGTTCCTGATGTGTAATAGGGACTCAGTGAGCAAGTGAGTGAGAGAGTGAGTGAATGATGCCCCTACTCAGTAAGGTTTTCTTTTATTTATTTAGACAGCTCTTATTGGGTTGCCCAGCTGGGCTTGCATTTGCGATTCAGCCTTAAACAGCCCCCTCCCCCCCATATTTCTGGGATTACAGGCATGCACCATCATTCCTGACTCTTCAGTTTTTTACGTCTTGACTGAGCTATTCATATACTTACATCATATTTCATATCAGTGTTGTTTCTTTTCTGCAGTGCAGGGGATGAACTCCAGGGCATTTCACCTGAGCACTCTAATGCTGACCTATATACCCAGAGGGTATTGTGTTTGTTATTGTTGTTTTAAGAAGAGTCTGGCTATATAGTCCAAGCTGGTCTTGAACTTGCCATCCTGCTGCCCCGCCTCCTGAATGCTAGGATGACAGGCATGTGCCACCACTTCTGGCTCTTGGGTAAAGTTCTGATTGTGTTAACTTCTAAAGTCTTCAGGGGCCCGTGAGATAGCTCAGCGGCATAAGCGCCTGCCTGGCAGGTGCAAGGTCCTGAGTTCGACTCCCGGTACCCACATAAAGGAAAAAAAAGGCCGGTGATATCGCTCAGTGGCACAAGCGCCTGCTGGCAAGCGCAAGGTCCTGAGGCCGACTCCTGGTACCCACATTAAAAAAAAAAAAAAAAAAAAATCTTCTGTTGCCAGAGTAGAGCTCATACCTAAGAAAAAACAAGCAAGAATACCTCTTCGTACCTGCCTTTTTCTTCTACCTTCTGTCACTTCAAGAGGGTACCTATCTTTTGCCTACTTTGCAGGTCACTGTTAATGTAAAAACCAATTTTACCCTTCTGTAAAATAGAGTAGCCTCCTGAGATCTACACTACCTTAAGTTTTAGTTTCCTAGAGTTTCCTAGAGTTCTTGAGTAGAAGTGGAGGTAAATAAATCAGGCAACAGAAATCTGTCAAATCCCAAGTCCATTCAAATGTGATTTAATTTTTGTTATTGAAGCAAGTATACAATGCTATGTGCCTATCTAAAAATGAGATTACTTGGGAATTCTTTTTTTTTTTCTTTTTGAGACAGGGTCTCACTATGTAGTACAGGATAGCCTCGAACTTGCTTATGTAGTCCAGGCTGGCCTCAAACTCAAGACCATCCTCCTGCCTCAGCCTCCTGAGTGCTGGGATTACAGGCATGAGCCACCACGTGCGGCTCTCGGAATTCTGTTAAACGAAGATAAATTATTAGTGTAATGGTAGCTTCTAACCTTGCATGATGTTTCTTCTTACTAGTACATGCCAGTGACATAGGGAGCATATATTGTGTAGTATCAGGTCATGGAAATAAGACCGCAGTTTCTTACTTAGGATGTCCAGGGGGAAATTAATAATTCTCAGCAACCTTCTGTCTAAATGGGGTTGGTTATTGTTAAAATTCACCTTTATCACAGGAAACACTGGTTAATGATTTTTCTCCAGGCTTTACATGTTTGAGTATTCACTAGAATTGCTGAATGATTTGCAGTGGGGAAACCATGAGAGCAATTTCATGTTTGTCCACAAATTATCATTAGCTGTTTCATGTGCTATCAGATAGAGCGGAAGGATGGGCTCTTTGCCAATTGCAGCTTCTCTCCGATTAGGGCATTAGTGCAATTATGTCCAATTAACTTTTATTGCAGATAGTGGTGATAATTATTCGTAAGACAGTTTTTGGCTGCAGTTATCCAAGGCTGAAGTATGAACTTGATTTTAATAGCCAGTATGACATATTTTACTCCCTCCACTGCAGTGATTTCTTTTGCAAACGTCTTTTATTTTATTTATTTATTTATTTTTTTTGTGGGTACCGGGGGTCAACCTCAGGACCTCGCGTGCCAGCAGGCGCCCGTGCCGCTGAGCGATATCACCAGCCCTTTTTTCGTATGTGGGTTCCGGGAGTTGAACTCAGGACCTCGCGCTTGCCAGGCAGGCGCTTATGCCGCTGAGCTATCTCATCGGCCCTGCAAACGTCTTTTAGACAAGAGGTTAAAGCATTGTAAAAATCCATCTCACAATTAAAACATATTGTCCTTCTTTTGAAGAGCTGTGTAGGATCATATTTTAAAAGAATCTATTAGGAACAGTGTTAATGGCTTTTATATTTTGAGAACATACCCTTGAGTTCACTGCTACTTATCAGAAGAGAATAGACCAAGATAAATAAATACTGTTGCCATTCACAACAGTATCTGCTAATTGTAAAATTATAGTAATTGGCAAGGTGAAGTCTGGTTTCTGGTTTTATTTATTTATTTATTTATATTTTGGTGCTGTGGATTGTACCCAGAACTGCCTTGCACATGCTAGGCAAGCAAAGCAATCTGCCACTGAGCTAACAGCTCTACCCCTTCTTCTTTTTTTTTTTAATATGTATGTACCGGGAGTTGAACTCAGGACCTCGCACTTGCCAGGCAGGCACTTATGCTGCTGAGCTATATCACTGGCCCTCTACCCCTTCTGGTTGTGTTTTCTAAGTGCAAAAGAAACTTTTAGTCTATGGCCATACCATCCTGAATGTGCCCAATCCCATCTGATCTGGAAGCTAAGCAGGGTCGGTCCTGGTTGGTACTTAGAGAAAATTTTTAGTTTGGACTCTTTTATTTATTTGTTTTTTGTTTATTGAGGCAGGGTCTCACTCTGAAGTTCAGACTGGCTTTGAACTTTCTGTGTAGCCCAGGCTAGCCTTGACCTCATGACGATCATCCTGCCTCAGCCTCTCAAGTGCTGTGATTACAGGCATGGACCACCATACCCAGTGGGATTTTTTTTTTTTTTTTTTTGTGGGTACCGGGGGGTCGACCTCAGGACCTCACGCGCCAGCAGGCGCCCGTGCCGCTGAGCGATATCACCGGCCCCTTTTTCGTATGTGGGTTCCGGGAGTCTAACTTGGGCCCTCGCGCTTGCCGGGCAGGCGCTTAAGCCGCTGAGCCATCTCACTGGCCCCCCAGTGGGTATTTTTAAAATCAAAAATAGGCTGGGTTTGGTGGCACACACCTTTAATCCCAGCACTCGGGAGGCTGAGACAGGAGGATCACTGTGAGTTCAAGGCCAGCCTTGTCTCAAAAAGACAGAAAAAAAAAAGAAAACAAAATAAAATAAGAAATTAGGATGCTAAGGACATTTAGCTCTATAGGAACTTTAGTTGGTGGTTTTTTTTTTGTTTTTGTTTTTGTCTTTTGAGACAGGGTCTTGCTGAGTTGTCTAGGCTCCTTTGAATTTGTAATCCTGCTGCCTTAGTCTCCTTAGCAACTCAGATTTTAGGTGTATATGATCGCACCTGGCTAGGATGTGTCTAAAGTTGCAAATATCTTTAGAAGCAGTCCTTGCTTTAGGTGGAGAAAGAGGACTAGAAAGAAGGGAAATAGCTAGGTACGTTGACACATGGCCTGAACTCCAGCTACTCAAGAGGCCGAGGCAGGAAGATCACAAGTTTGAGGCCAGTCTGGACAGCTGAGCAGGACCCTGTCTCAAAATGAACATTTAAGAAGTCGGGGGATGGTCAGTGACAGCCACTTACCTAGCATGTACAAGGCTCCAGGTTTGATCTCCAGCAACATATGCACATGCACACACACAGAGAGAGAGAGAGAGAGAGAGAAGAAGGAAATAGTTTTTCTCTGAAGATCACTCTTAGGTCCCTTGACTGTTTTCCTTTAAACTTTGCCTTCAGTATTGTCGAGGCTACCTTGCAAAATAAATGGATTTATAACCAAAATCTTGTTTCACTAAAATGCAAAAGACAAAGCCAGGCATGATGGTGTTATAATCCCAGCACTCTGGGAGGCTGAGGCAGGAAGTACACAAGTTTGAGCCCAGCCTAAGCAATTTAGTGATACCTGGTCTCAAAAAAAAATTTTTTTTTTAAAGAACTGGGGATGTAGCTTGGTGTGAAGGCTCTGGGTCAAATCCCCAGTGCCAATACCAATCAACCAAACAAACAAATAAGGCAAAAGACAGAAGTTGAATCTGCCGTTGCTAAATATCCAGGTGACTTGCTGCTGCTTCATTCCTTAGTATTCCTTGTTGCTCTCTTGCTAAGGGTTTATCAGTTCCCTTGCATCTCTTCATGGACATGGCTGCTTTAAAAATTTGGTTGAGAAGAAGTTGACAGGGGGTATAGCAGTGCACTTTAAGAGCCTGTTGTTACTATTTTTTTTTTAAATAAGGGAATTAAATAAAGTTCAGGACTGCTTGGAGAAGGCCCATAACATACTCATTCTTCCTTCAAAACTTCTCACCTCACACTAAACAGGAAAGAGGAAAGGGAGGGTGATAAACACGGTCCTTGTTTTTTTGTTTTTTTGTTTTTTTTTTTATGTGTGTACTGGGAGTCGACCTCAGGACCTCGCGCTTGCCAGCAGGCGCTTGTGCTGCTGAGCGATATCACCGGCCCTTTTTTTCCCTTTATGTGGGTACCGGGAGTCGAACTCAGGACCTCGCACCTGCCAGGCAGGTGCTTATGCCGCTGAGCTGTCTCACTGGCCCGGTCCTTGTATTTTTTAAACCTCTTCATTGGTTGTTACTGAAAACCCTTGTGTTGTAGAGTAACCAAAACTGCTGGCCAGCTGCTGTTGGTATGAAGTGTAGAAGTGGGCTATAGTAGGTACTTTTCAGGAAATCAGAGATAAAAGCTTATGATACATTTGAGACTTTTATGTAATAGGAGGAGAGTGTCAAAAGCCTTTTGAACTCAGAATATATCTTAAAAGACTTTCAGTAGAGCATAGGGAAGTTTGCATACTATTTAATGGGGTTCTGGGTGTGTATTTAGAAGGAGGGACCTTGAAAAACTCTTACTAAAATGTGAGGGTTGAGAGTATATCTCAGTGGTAGAGCACTTGCCTAGCAAGCATACAGCCCCAAATTCAGACCTCAGCATTGCCAAGAGAAACCAAAAAACAAATGGTAGCATCAACAAAAAGGCAAGAAGAGATAACATTGCTGATCAGGTGTAAAGATCAAGCTGGTTGTAGTGCCACATACCTATGATCCCAGCACTCTGGAACGTGGCACATGCAGTAATAGCTGAGCTGGCAGGCTGAAGCAGGAAGATCACAAGTTTGAGGTAGCCTGGGCAGCTTAGCAAGACCCTGTATCAAGTTTTTTAAAAATTAGCAATTTAGGAATATAGCTGTGGGTTTAACCCCCAGCATCACAATCAGTCAGTCAATCAATGGAAGATCAATAATAGTGCCTCCTTCAGGATAGACATTGTCTTTTTTTTTTTTTTTTTTTTTGGTTTTTTTGAGACAGGGTTTTACTATGCAGTTCAGGCTGGCTTTGAACTCACTTTGTAGCCCAGGCTGGCATTGAACTCTCGGCTATCTTCCTGCCTCAGCCTCCCGAGTGCTGGGATTATAGGCATGTGCAACCAGACCTAGTTTATTTTGGGTAAATTTTTAAATTTTTATTAGTACATGTTTGTAGTACATAATTATTTTTGTTATTTGAGATAGTGTCTCACTATGCAGTCCAGTCTGGTTTTGAACTTTCAATCCCATTGCCTCAGCCTCCTGAGTAGTGGGATTACAGGTATATGCCACATGCCTGGCTTGGGATAGATATTTTTTTCCTTTCCTTTCCTTTCCTTTCCTTTCCCTTCCTTTCCCTTTCCCTTTCCCTTTCCCTTTCCCTTTCCCTTTCCCTTTCCCTTTCCCTTTCCCTTTCCCTTTCCCTTTTCCTTTTCCTTTTCCTTTTCCTTTTCCTTTTCCTTTTCCTTTTCCTTTTCCCTTTCCTTTCCTTTCCTTTCCTTTCCTTTCCTTTCCTTTCCTTTCCCTCTCTCTCTCTCTCTCTCTCTCTCTCTCTCTCTCTCTTTCTTTTTTTTTTCCTTCTTCTCCCTGGGGTACTTTATACTAAGCTACATTTCCAGCCCTTTTTTATTTTTAATTTGAGACAGGTTCTTGCTAAGTTGCCCAGGCTGAGCTCAAACTTGCCTTCCTCCTGTCTCAGGCTCTCAGAGTGCTGCCTCCATGCCTAGAGGAGAGACGTTGTTGAAACCTTCCCAAAGGTGAAATACTCCATGTTTAGGGTAACAGGGTACATGAATGCCTCACAACGGAAGAAGTATTGCCAAAACAAAGAGAGATGCAGAGAGAATTTGCTGAAAAGAAGTTGGAAGTCGATGAGATCAAAAGATGTAGGAAATCTATTCCAGTTGGGAAAGTATTGTATTTTGTTTTATTTTTTTTTTACCTTGGGAGACAGAATCTTGCTGTGTTGCTCATTCTGGACTAACTTGTGGGCTCAAGCAATCCTCCTGTCTCAGCCTCCCAATCTGCTGGGACTACAGATACACACCACTGAGCCTGGCTAAGTGCCTTCTATTTCTGACACAATTAAGGTGAAATAATGGGGATCTGAAAGTTGGTAAGGAGACTCAGTTGATGAAAGAGATCCAAGTGGGAACAATTAAAAATTAGGACAGGGGCCGGTGAGATGGCTCAGCGGCTTAAGCGCTTGCCCGGCAAGCGTGAGGGCCTGAGTTCGACTCCCGGAACCCACATATGAAAAAGGGGCCGGTGATATTGCTCAGCGGCACGGGCGCCTGCTGGCGCGCGAGGTCCTGAGGTCGACCCCCGGTACCCACAAAAAAAAAAAAAAATAATAAAAATTAGGACAGAGAATGGATAAATGGAATATAGGAAATATGTTGCAATAATAGATGAGCTGTAAACTTTTGTTTTCTACTAATGTCTCTTGTACCAATCTCACCTCGTTCTAGTACTTTAAAGTCTGCCCAGGGCCGGCGTGGTGGCGCACGCCTGTAATTATAGCACTTGGGAGGCTGAGGCAGTAGGATTGCTGTGAGTTCGAGGCCAGCCTGGGCTACAAATTTGAGTTCAAGGCCAGCCTGAACTGCATAACGAAATCCTGTCTCAAGAAGACAAAAATAAATAAATAAATAAATAAATAAATAAATAAATAAAAGTTGCCTGTTGTCAGACTAGCCTTGGTTGGCAGCAGATAGGTCAGAGTTTTAGCTATAAATAAAACTTCATTCTCTATTTACAGTGAATTTTCTAGCCTGTTCACTAGAAATGTAAGGCACATAAGTTCCACAGAGGTGTTCAGAGAACTAGTTCTAAGGTGGCAAACCAGCAAATACATAATGGATATGTGTCCAAGAATAGTGTCAACTCCTTTTCACCAGAAAAGGGGAAGCAGCTGGGCATGGTGGAGCATGCCTCTCATCTAACCTATTAGAAAAGCTGAGGCAGAACAATCCTAAATTCCAGGCCAGCTTGAGCAATATAGCAGACCTTATCCCAAAAATTTTTTAGGGGGCAGAAGGATGCTTCTTGTTAAAGATTTTGGTGGACTCTATGTTGCCTGGTTTCTAAAAGATGCCACAGTACAGTGTCCATGTGGACACTGACTCAGAAAAAGTATGAGCTGAGAGTGGGTTCAAAGTCAAGCTAGCTTCTCCCATTCAGGGAACAGCATGAGTACAGGAACAGGAGAGTTTTCTGTGCTAGGGTTGTTGGAGATTGAGAGATAACCACCTTCTGTTCATTATTCTCTGATATAGTTTCTTCTGTGTGAATGATTCAGCTTTTCCCCTTTCCCTGGGGAAACAGAGGTCCTGGACTTTTTAACTTACAGCTTTTATTTGCTTATATGTAGTCACTGTCCAGTGCACTTGTTTTTTGGTTTTTTTCTCAAGGCAGGGTCTCACTATGCAGTTCAGGCTGGCCTTAAACTCGCTTATGTAGCCCAGGCTGGCCTCAAACTCATGGTGATCCTCTTACCTCAGCCTCTCAAGCGCTGGGATTACAGGTGTGTGCCACTATGCCTGGCTCCCAGTGCATTCTTTCCTTGGTTGTAGCTGCTGATTATCACTTACCTTGAAAGGATTTTTCACCAAGAACTTGTTCCAAAGCAATAGGCTAGTTTAATAGAGTTACAGTACAAAGTGCTGATCTGGGACAGATAATCTCCCAAATCCATAAGAAAGTTGTTAATTATATTCACATTTAAAAAAACAAGCCAGGTATGGTAGCACACGCCTGTACTCCCAGCACTTGGGAGGCTGAGGCAGGAGGATTGCTGTGAGTTCAAGGCCAACCTGGGCTACATAGTGAGTTTAAGTCCAGCCTGAACTACATAGCAAGACCCTGTCTCAAAAAACAAACAAAAAAACCATGGTCTTGTTCAGTGGTGCATTCCTGTAATCCCAGTTATTTGGGAGCCTGAGACAGGGTCTTGCTAATTACTAAATTGCCCAGGTTGGGTTCAAACTTGTGATCCTCCTGCCTTAGCCTCTCAGAGTGCTGGGATTACCGGCGTCTGCTACCATGCCTAGCTCAGATTTTCTGTCACGTTCAAGATACGTGACATTTTATGGATGAGAAATCTGAAATGACTGCTTTTTAAATTCTTTATATAAAATACTGAAATAGTTTGGAAGATTGAACTAATAGACCCAATTATTTCCTTGCCTGTAATACAGTTACACAAACCACAGGTTTTTCTTGGCCCACCAGTAGAAAAATTGTCCTTCCATGCACTGACTTTGGGTTGGCCACATGTCTTTCATGGCTAAGAAGCTGTTGGCAACTTGAAGAGATCAGAAATGTTTAATGTTCTTACTCACTTTGGCTTTGTCCTTTTTGTTTCTGTTCTCACAGTGAGGATTCTCCCCAAATTGTTATTGCCACTTACAGGTCCCCAGAATGAACATATGTACAATGACCTCACCCAATTGACCATACCACAGAGTTGTCCAGCCAAGGCTTGGTCAACCAAACTGTAGTTAATTGGTAGACACCTGAGCATGAAAATAAATGTTCATTGGTCTTTTGGGTAGCAAATATTATGAAAGTAGATGACTCACACAGATGAACCTGAAAAAACAAAGATTCTTTAACATTAGTGGTTTTTTTCTTTTGTATTTATATTAGCATCTGATATGTGTGCCAGTTATTAACATGTACACAACATAGACATTATATCATATCACTATTATAAGTTGAAGAGTTAGATTTTTTTTTTTTTTTTTTTTTGAGACAGGGTCTCACTGCATAGGCCAGGCTGGTCTCAAACTTGCAGTGATCCTCCTGCCTCAGCCTCCAGTTGAATATTTTTTTTTCTTAATATATGCGGGTAACGGGAGTTGGACTCAGGACCTCGCAGTTGCCAGGCAGGTGCTTATTCCGCTGAGCTATATCACCGGCCCTCCGGTTGAATTTTTAAATTGATAAAAATTGTACATGTTATAGCTAAAACATGTTTTGAAATATATTCATTATCGAATGACAAAATTGAGCAAGTCAACATGTACACTACCTCACATACTTAACACTTTTTGTGGAGAGAATACTTACAGCCTACTCTTAGTGACTTTCAAGTATACAAAACTTTGTTATCTACAGTCACTATAGGTATTCACTACAAGTTCATTATTGTACAATAGAGCTCTTGAACTTACTGTTTCTGTTTAAATTTTGTATCCTTTGACCAACATCTCCCTAACCCTTCTTCCTTTTCCAGCCCATATCTCTGCTTTTATGGGTTTAACTTTGTTAGAGGCCTTCTTTACCTCTCTTAATCATTCTTGGCTTGAAATTCACTTTGTCTGCAAAAAGAATAGCTACCCCTGCTTTTTTCTGGGTTCCTGTTGCATGGAGTATTGTTTTCCATCCTTTGACTTTCAGTCTATGAATTTCTTTTTGAATTAAATGTGTTTCTTGTATACAGCATATTGTTGGATCTTGCTTCTTGATCCAGTCTGTGGCTTTTGATTGGTGAATTGAGACCATTAACATTGATGGTTAAAACTGATACGTATTGACTTATCCTTGTCATGTTATTTTCCTGTTGTTGGCTCCCTCTCTCTTTTTTTTTTTTTTTTTTTTTTTTTTCCTCCCTCAGTTTAATTGTTTGCCCTCCCTGGTGGATTCCTTCTGTTGGGGTTCCTGGAGTTGTAGTCCTTGTTATCTCTTTCTCGACTGTCCTTCAAAACATTCTGGAGTACTGGTTTGGTGGTCATAAATTTTCTCAGATGTTCTTTGTCATGGAAGTATTTTATTTCTCCATCAGTTTTAAAAGATAGTTTTGCAGGGTACATCAATCTGGGTTGAAGGTTATTTTCCTTTAGAACTTGAAATACATCATTCCAAGCTCTTCTTGACTTGAGGGTTTGTGCTGAAAAGTCAGCTGTGATTCTGATGGGCTTTCCTTTATAGGTGATTTGTTTCTTTTCTCTAACAGCTTATAAGATTCTACTCTTATGTTGAATTTCTGGAATCTTCACTATGATATGCCTGGCTGAAGATTTTTTTTTTATCATGGCTAATTGGAGTTCTATAAGCCTCACTTATCTATACATCAAATTCTTTTTCTCTACCAGGGAAATTTTCTGTTATAATGTCTGTGAACAGTGTTCTGATGTCATTTATGCTATCGCCTGCTTTTTCATTGACTCCAATCAATCTTAAGTTATTCTTCTTTGCATCATCTAGCAGCTGCTGGATTGATTTTTCATTGTCCCTTGCTATTTTTAAGAATTCTTTCTTTTCATGATCACTAATCACAAGCCTGTCTTCTGTATCCGAGATCCTGTCCTCACATTGGCTTAATCTGCTACAAATACTTTCAATGGAATTTTTGTTCTCCTGGATATCTGCTTGCATCTGCTTTATGGAGTCCATTTCTTTCCTGTGCTGAGCATTCATGGCTTCCATCATTTTCTTAAGCTCTTCTATTTTTTTGTCTGTGTCTGCTCTAGCGTCCTTAAGCATGGTCTTCATTGTGGACATTATCCCTGCAGTTATCTGAGAAATTATTTCTGATTTAAATTTTTTCAGAGCCTCATTCAGCTGCTTTGTTGTTACCACGTCAGAGATGTCAAGTGGGTGGCTTTCGGTTTGTCCCACCTCATTGTCCCCTGGGTTTGCCTTTGGTGAACTGGATGTGTGGGATTGCATCTTGTTTAAGTGTTGTCTCATTTTCTTTTCTTTCTTTAGTTTAATTCCTGGGGTGATATTTGTAAATTGCCTATGGTAGGTTGCTTTATTGCTAGTATTTCAAACTCTTAGGAGATGATTACTTCTCCGAGGTATCTTCCAGGTGTAGCTTATTTTTGGGTTTTGAGCCTGCTGCAAGATCCTACCTCTTCAATTTGTTGGAGATAAGAAGTTGCTGCCTGTTTGGCCCAGTCCTTGGTTCTTTGGTACTGTGCCACAGTATTTTCTGTGACCCTTAGACAGTCTCAGTCTTGGAATACCAGGAAGAAAAGCTGTTTAGAACAATTATGTCACTTTTGGCTTATAGAGGTTCCTAAAGCATCAAACAGCCTAGAAAATGACAGACTGAGCTAAGCAGTTATTTGCCACTTTTAACTGTATAAATTACATTCGTGGTTATACAATGGTGGTTATAAAATCTAAAACAAATCAGAAAATTATATGCAGTATACGAGTCCTTAATATGTCAATTTTGCCCTCAAGAGTTTAAATTTAAAATGTTTTACGGAGAAAATAGAGAATTGAAAGAAGAGGAAGCAGTTAGATGTAAGGCTGGAGGACAAAGAGGGATCCCACTAACATTGGGAACTGGTCCAGAAAACTGGTGGGAAGGGGCCGGTGAGATGGCTCAGCGGCGTGGACGCCTGCCTGGCAAGCGCGAGGTCCTGAGTTCAACTCCCGGAACCCACATACGAAAAAAGGGCCGGTGATATTGCTCAGTGGCACGGGCGCCTGCTGGCGCGTGAGGTCTTGAGGTCGACCCCCGGTACCCACACAAAAAAAAGAAAAAGACTGGTGGGAAAAAGAAGGAAGGGATAAAAGGAAGAACAGATCAGAACCCCAATCACAAAGAGGTTAGAAGCTCTGTTTACACTCATATAAAAACAAGATCAGACAATGAAGGAAAATACAAACAGACAAAAACAAAAAAACACCACCGGAATAAAAAAAAACAAACGACGGGGAAAAGAAAGGAAAAAGTTCACTTGCAGGTTTCTCTCTTGCTATAGACACCGTGTGGAGACAGTCCTGTTCAGTGCGGATCTGTCCCAAAAAGAGCTTTTCAGCGGGTTAGTGAAAAATCTCAGCACTTTCTGGCGGAGACCAGACTCATTTGGCCTGCCGCCTGAGCCCAGCTGGAGCTGGATGGAGCGGCAGCTGCCCTGAGTTCCAAGTTCAGCCGCCCCCACCACCACAATGGCGCCCGGCCTATCGCTCTCTCGCTCGGGAAGGCTGAGCGTCAGCACTCACCGCCAGCCAGTACAGTCCTTCACGTCTGCTGCTTCCCTGCACCACCGCCTCTGGCGTCCCTCCGCGGAGGCCCCTGGGGGTGCTGGCAGTCACCGTGTCCGCAGGTTTGAACCTTTTCTGTCACGCCGAGTTCTGACCCAGGGAGAAGGTGCCGGTGGCCACCTCCTTCTTTGTTGAAGTTTCACTCTTCACTCTTTCCGTGTGCCCCGAACTGCGCTTCAGATCCTTCCTGGGTCCATGGGAGCCACTTCCCTCTTTTTTGTTCTCCCCGAGCCGCTATATCCCAGTGTCTGGACAGCGACATTCAGAGAGGCTTGCTATCTGCTTCTCAACACTCCGCCATCTTCCCAGGCTGACGCTGCCAGGACCGCTGGGTGCTGCGCATCCCTGGAGTCATATTTTCGATCCTCCTGCCTCCGTTTCCCAAAGTGCTGGGATTATAGGCATGGGCCACCACACCTGGTTTGTGGAGCCTGTATTCTTGAAGGACTTCACTACAGCAGGGTTGTATGTTTGGGCTATATATGTCTTGTTGGTAAGCATCACTGGTGAAATGTGGGCTGCTAGTAGCTTACTGGCTCCTTGCTTTTGTCTGAGAGCAGTGCTTTTTTTTTTTAAAAAAAAATTTTTTTTTTCAGCCAGGCCTCGTGGTGCACACCTGTAATCTCAGCACTTGGAAGGTTGAGGCAGGTGGATCACCTTGAGTTGAAAGCCAGCTTGAGCTACATAGTCAGACTCTGTCTCAAAAAAATAATAATCACAATAATATTAATAATAAATAAATATGAGTTCAGATTACCAGGCCAGAAGTCAGACTTTGGGTGCCTTGGCAAGTAATATACTTAATGTTTGGAAATGTCTGTCTGGTGGCCTGCAACCAGGATAATAAATGGACCAAACCAGGCCCAGCTTTTTAAGAATGCTGAAACAGAGCTGGGTGTGGTGGCGCACTCCTGTAATCCCAGCACTCAGGAGGCTGTGGCAGGAGGATTGCCATCAGTTCGAGGCCAGCCTGAACTACATAGTGAGACCTTGTCTCAAAACACACACACACACACAAACAAGAATGCTGAAACTTTACATATATGCCTGTACTTTCCAGTTATTTTATTTTATTTATTTTTTTTGTGGGTACTGGGGGTCGAACTCAGGACCTCGAGCCTGCAAGTAGGCACTTTGTGCCACCAAGCGATATCACCGGCCCTTTTTTCCTTTGTATGTGGGTACCGGGAGTCGAACTCAGGACCTCGCACTTGCCAGGAAGGCACTTATGCCACTGAGCTATCTCACCAGCCTCCAGTTATTTTATGCAAGGTATTTAAAGGTATTTTTTAGTTTTTGTTTTTCCCACCCACACATCTGTGCAGACTGAAATATCATTTTAGCCATAGTAATGGTTGGGAGCAAATTGTTACTACAGATGAAGGTTTAAATAGATTTTCAGTCAACACGCTGCTAATTAAATTGCTTACCTTGCTTGGGCCGGTGAAATGGCTCAGTGGCATAAGCGCCTGCCTAGCAAGTGCAAGGTCCTGAGTTCGACTCCCGGTGCCCACATACGAAAAAAGGGCTGGTGATATCACTTGGCGGCACAGGCGCCTGCTGGCGCACGAGGTCCTGAGGTCGACCCCCAGTACCCACCAAAAAAAATTAAATAAAATAAATTGCTTACCTTTCGAAACTGGGGCCTGTGCAGCTTACATCTGATATCCCTGGATGAGTTGCCTGTGCCCCACTGTGTGTCTTGTTCTTTGCAGTGTGAGCCATTGCCCCATGCTGTGTTGATGCTGGTCTGCCATGCTCGCCTGTCTGCCAGGGCCAGGGGACCTGTCCTTTCAGCTTCTTTCTCACACGCAGATGAACACTGGACTTCAGAAATGTAAGTAACTCAGATCCCCTGGAGGAAGATTGTGATCCTTTGCTTTGTCCCTATTATCCCAGAGGAACATCTGGGGTACACTGACCTTGAATATAATATCTCTAAGGTATTTGTTAGCAGAGACAGCAGCTGCAAATGCCCTGCCTGTCAGCAGTGGGGGACACTTTTATTATCAGAGAAATCCTCTTAAATATTACAATTCCCCAATGTATATGATCTTTTAATTATTGCCGATAGCTTTCTGTTGTATAACAAAGCTATAAGGAGCCTTATAGGAAGAGTGATCACCTTTCAGAAAGGTGTTTCACCTTGGACCCCATGAGCAATTTAATGAAAATTCACAGTCCAGGTTACTTATTGTATCTCTAAAATAATTTTATTCACACCATTGTATGTTTCGAATCTTGAGACCTTCTGCTATGAGAACAGTTCCCTTTGGCTTTGCTGTCTACCTTCTCAGCCAACGTGACTTCAGTCCACAGCAAGTAAAGGAGCTTTTACACTCAGAATGGTTGGCAGCTGGCTTTCTCGGGCTCTCTGGGCATTTGTTTGCACTTATACAGGATTGAGCCTTTGAGAATTGTTAGATTCCTGTCTTAATTGGTTGAAATTGGAACATTATAGTTCATATATTCCCATATCTGTGCTTCTATCCCTGCACTACAAGATGTGCAAGGAAAATATTCTCTTCCTGGCTCATTAACAACCCTGTACTTCAAGTAGATCTTCCTTTTGAGCAAAAAGGGGAAATCAGTGAGGCAGTGAGGTTTTCCTTTAATAGGATAAAGTGCCTCAGCATCTTACCTGAATCCTTTATGACAGCTGTTAGCAAAATTTTTCTGTAAAGGACAGACAGCAGATGTTTTTAGCTTTGTGACTATATAATCTCTGTTACATTTGCTGAACTGAGGCAACCATAGAGACAATACATAAATAAATGAGTGCAGCTATCTCTAATAAAACTTCTTTACAAAAACACAGCAGCTAGACTTGACATGCAGGGAATAAAGCCAACTCCGGCTCTATGAGATCATCACAAATTAAAAATGGTCTAGCCTCAGGCTGGGGGCATCTGTCAGTGGTAGAGCATGCACAAGGCCCTAGATTCCATCCCTAATACTGCAAAGAAACACAAAAGATCCAGACCAGTGTGAGTCAACCTTTTAGAGTTTTCAGTGATAACAAACAGCCTGGTGTGGCACATGTGCCATAGGTTTGCCACCACTGGCTGGACTTTTGAGGAAGCATAATACTCAGAAACTAGCTAGTTCTGAATTTGTCCACTGAATCGAGCGCTGTAAAAGGACAAAGGTGAAGGTGACACCTCTTCCTCCCCTCTTCCTTCCTTCCTTCCTTCCTTCCTTTCTCTCCCTCCCCCACTACTTTTTGTAGTAATGGGATTGAACCCAGGACTTTCACACTCAACTACATTTCCACACATTACAGGGTGTTGCTAAGTTTCTAAGTTGCTCAGGCTGGGCTCAGACTTGCGATCCTCCTGTCTCAGCCTCCCAGAGTGCTTGGATTACAGGAGTGTACCACCATGCCTGGATTTTATTTTTATTTTTTCTGTGCTAGGGATTGAACCTAGGGCCTCATTTATGTTAGGTAGTCATTCTACCACTGAACTACACACCAGCCCTACCTTTTCTCTTACCAAATGATGTTTGGGTGAAGAAATTGTATGTGTTTCAGGGCCATCCATATAAGTACACTAACTGTCTTGTGCCCAGTACCGAGCCTCTGGAGATACATTTGAAGACATACAATATGATGACAAAGAGAAGCTCAGTTTCTTTCTTTTAGATTCCTTAACAGATGCTGACAGCTTCGCCCAGAGATGTGCTATCAAAGGAAGAGGGTGCACACTGTAATCCCACCTACTTGGGAGGATGAGACAGGAGAATCACATGTTCGAAGCCATCCCAGGCAATGTAGCAAGACCCATCTCAAAAAAAAAAAAAAAAGGAAAAGAAAAGATGTAATCCCAGCACTCGGGAGGCTGAGGCAGGAGGATTGATATGAGTTCAAGGCCAGGCAAAGATGCATAGTGAGTTCATAGCCAGGCTGAACTATATAGCAAGACCCTGTCTCAAAAAAAAGAAAAGAAAATGATACCAAAGAAAGAAGGAAAAAAAAAGAAGAGCCATTTGCCCTGTGAGGAGGAAATGCAAATTGGCAGCTTTATCATGGTGCTGTCTTTAGATCTCCACTGCCTTCTCTGCCAACCACTGTCCCCAAATGTGGGCTTAAGAATAGAGAAATTGGCTGGGATTGTAGCTTAATGGTAGTGTGCTTTCCTAGCATGCTTGATCCCCTGGGGTCCATGCATGCACACATTGTAGATACCAATCTTCCCTGGTTTCTGGTTCTCGTCTCTATGTGGGGGACAATTATTCGATCTCTAACAGCTTTCTTTTTGTGATACTTAAATATACCCCAGCCTTTCCAAATGATAACATTTAATGGTGCTTTTCAGCTTTCCTGCTATCTTCTGTCCTTCCCCCAAAATGTGTAAAAAAAATCCTGTTGTGTGATCTGTAGCTGCTAGCATTAAACATTTACAGGGAAAGTAAGATGGAGCATAGTTGTCTCCTTTGCAGACTAGTAGCCATGCTGCTGCTTAGGACCCTGGCCCATCAATTATAGTGACCTTAAAAGGTCTTTTTTTTTTTAAGCTTCTTTTCTGTTTTTGTTTTTTTGAGACCAGGTCTCACTGTGTAGCCCAGGCCAGCCTTGAACTCACAGTGATCCTGCTGCCCCACCTTCCGAGTGCTGGGATTACAGGTGTGTGCCACCACGCCCAGCAAAAATGGCTTTGTGATAAATGAGGGCTGGTAGTCTGTGGGTAGAGTAATGGCCTAGTACACAAAGCCCTTAGGTTCTATCCCTAGTACTAGAAACAAAATAGAACAAAAAACTAGTTTTGTGACTTAGGCTGGTAGAGCCTAGTTTCAATCCCAAGGACAAAAACAGTTTTATGAGTCTGCTGTTCAGCTTTTTTCCTGTACCCCATCCTCAGGATGGTACACAGGACCTCGCGCTTGCCAGGCAGGCGCTTATGCCACTGAGCTATCTTAGCGGCCCTAATTTTTCATTTTGAGGCAGAGTCTCTCGAGGTTGGCCAGGGTGGGCTCAAACTTGTGATCCTCCTGCCTCAGTCTCCCAGTTGCTGGGATAGTATACATCACTGCACACAGCTCAATCCTTTCTTTTTCTCTTCTCTCTGCTTTTTCTGTGTGCGTGGTGGGGGGAGTATAATACATTTTCTATCCTTGATTTGTAGTTTGCCATAGGACAGGCTGGTTTAAAGAACATCTTGGCTTTGGATGGCTCCAGAAGCCATAGAGGCCACAACTGGGGACAGGTCAATGCCCTCCTTGAGCTGTTCTGGATTATATATGCCATTGTGTCATTTGCTTTGAGAGTCTTAAGTCATTTTGGAACTCTGTGCTTACAAATATGTCTTTCTGACCCATCTTCTCCTAGTGCCCCAGAAAATGTGATTTTTGCAATTTTGTCTTCCTTCCCTAAGCTTCTGCTTTGCCTTTCCCTAGCTCAGGATCCAGGAATGTAGTTCTGGCTCATAAAATATTTACTGTAGCCAGGCATGGTATGGCACGTCTGTAAGCCCATCCCTCAAAGAGGCTGAGGCAGGATGATTGTGAGTTTGAGGCCATCCTGGGTTATATATTGAGTTCAAGAATAGCCTGTACTACATGGGAAGACCTTGTCTAAAAACAACAAAAACAAAAAAAGCCTGTGAAAATGACTAAAGTGATGGCGCATGCCTGTATTCCTAGCTACTTAGGAGGCTGAAGCAGAAAGATCACAAGTTTGAGCCCAGCCTGGGCAACCAAGAGCCTGTCTCTAAATTTAAAAAAAGGGATGAGGATGTAGCTTAGTAGTAGAGCATCCCCTGGGTTCAACTCCCAGTAACACACACACACACAGACGCACACGCACGCACGCACACACGCAGGGGAGAGAAGAGGAAAGGAAATAAGGAAGGGATGGAGGGAGAGAGGGAGGGAGAATAATGGCAGAAATTATCCAGGGTCCTTAGTCCTCACACCATGTTTTAGGTGACAACTTTGACTTCCTTTGTGGCAGATACTTGGGTATCCTGGGATAAATGCCAGTTGCTGGGCCGGTGAGACAGCTCAGCAGCATAAGCACCTGCCTGGCAAGCATGAGGTCCTGAGTTCGACTTCCGGAACCCACATACGAAAAAGGGCCGGTGATATTGCTCAGTGGCACAGGCGCCTGCTGGTGCACGAGGTCCTGAGGTCGACCCCCGGTACTCACAAAAAAAAAAAAAAAAAAAAGCTAGTTGCCTGTTATTGCTTCTTTGGATGCCTGTCTGCCCCCTCATGGAGGTGGCTGGAAATGGAGAATTGACCCAATGACTAGATAAACTCATAGAGATATTAGAAATAATAGCTAACGTTTATTGAGAGCTTATCACATTCCAGCCACTATGTTCAATGTTTTTACATATGTTGTCACTTAACTTGTTTTGGTTTTTTTTTGTGTGGGTACTGGGGGGTCGACCTCAGGACCTTGTGCGCCAGCAGGCGCCCGTGCCGCTGAGCGATATCACTGGCCCTTTTTTCTTATGTGGGTTCCGGGAGTTGAACTCGGGCCCTCGCACTTGCCAGGCAGGCGCTTACGCCACTGAGCCATCTCACTGGCCCCTTTGTTTTGTTTTTGAGACAATGTCTCACTATGTTGCCCAGGCTGGCCTTGATCTCCTGGTCTCATGCCACCCTCCTGTCTCATCCTCCTAAGTTGTTGGGACTGTAGGTATGCACCACTTTGTCCACCCATATGTTTTCATTCATTCCTTAATAATTCCATATAGAAATCACTTTCTCAGGGTAAGACATAGAGATTTTGTCACTTGCTTGTGTTGTATGACTATCAGTAACTGAGCTAGAACTCATATTCAGGTCAGATTCCACAGTTTGTGTTTGAAACATACCTGTGCCCGCCAGATGCAGGGGCCTGCTACATATTGCCACTCATGTCTCCTGACCTTTAAAATAGGAGGATAAGCAGGCACATCTCCAGGAAGTTTGCTTTGTCCTATCCTTGGGCAGATTTGGGCAAACTTGCTCTCCTCAAATGACTATCAACAGTTGTGGTTCCTTGGGAATAATTCTGTGATGTAGGAAAGCAGGTATCATTTCTGTTGGTGAATAGGGAATGACTGAGACTTTCAGTAGGCAGAGAAGGAAGCCAGTGTTTGAATCTAGATCTAACTTTTTTCTAATAATAGGTTCCCTGTTCTCTATCTATGTCTGTATCAGTGACAGTGTTGGTACCAGATATTTATGATGTATGTTTCTTTGGTCTTTTGAGACAGGGTCTTATTATGTAGTTCAGGCTGGTCTTGAACTCACTAGCCCAGGCTGGCCTTGAACTCATGGCAGTCCTCCTGCCTCAGCCTCCTGAGTGCTGGGATTACATGTGTGCGCCACCACACATGGTTTAAGTACACTTCTTAAATGCTGTGCTGTCTGTGTTAGCTATGCAGTTAGGGGAATATGTTACAGAACAAAGAAAGGTGCCAGCCTGATGTGTGATAAAGTGTTGAGAAAGAAGCTGGGCATGATGATACATGCCTGTAGGCCCAGCTGCGCAAAAAGCTGAGGCAGGAGAATTACTTGAGCCCTGGAATTCAAGGTCTATTTGGCTGCCATAGTGAAGCCCCAAAAGAAAAAGGAAAATGTTGAGGTAAACTTGTTTTGTTAAAGGTTGAGCTTAAGTATGGTACATGAGGTAGTTGGTACTGCATTTCCGGAGTGTGACCTTTCTTTCTTTCTTTCTTTTTTTTTTTTTTTTTGTGGGTACCGGGGGGACGACCTCAGGACCTCGCGCGCCAACAGGCACCCGTGCCGCTGAGCGATATCACCGGCCCCTTTTTCGTATGTGGGATCCGGGAGTCGAACTCGGGCCTTCGCGCTTGCAAGGCAGGCGCTTACGCCGCTGAGCCATCTCACCGGCCCTCTTTCTTTCTTTTTTTTTTGGACTAGGAATCAAACTCAGGACCTTGCGCTTGCCAGGCAGGCGCTGTGCCACTGAGCTATATCCCCCACCCTTGACCTCTTTCTTATTCAGCATACTTATCTCATCCTTGGGGTTTTTTTCTTAACCAAGATTCCATACCCTGTACTCTGGTGTTCACTGTCCCCACCCTCATTTTTCATTAATTCTGATTCCTTTATTTGCTCTTTTTACCATTGTCACCATCAGGGGAGGCAGGACAAAGAAAATTAATCAAAGTGGCTAAGTGTCCCATTCCATACACCTGAATGAGGCTAAGTTGCCCTGTCACCTCTGCTAGGAACAATCAAGCTGAGCCAGTCGTGGTGGCACACCCTTGTAATTCCAGCACTTGGGAGGCGAAGGCAGGAGGATCACGAGTTTTCAGCCAGCCTGGGCTACTTAGTAATTTTGAGCCCAGCCTGAACTGTGTAGTGAGACTATCTCAAAAAATAAACAACAAAAACGAAAAAACACTGACAGTTGATACTGACTCAGAACAAAGGAGCTCTTGCTACTTACTGTACCACTGTCTTTCACTTAGATTTTAAAGAATAAAGCCCACCAACATGGGTGGAGGGAAACACAGAGGCAATGAATGGAAGATTTCTGGGCCTCTGTACCGCTCCCTTCTTCCTGACCTCAATTATCACCATCCCATTCATATTTTTTTAAGACTTTCCCCAAATCAGACATTTCATAAACATTTAAATTTTTTTTGTAATTAAAGTTTTATTAGAACGCTACCACCCCTACCTGTTCATTGTATTATATTACATATAACTGCTTTCACACTGCAACTCAGACTTGTGTAGTTAGGGCACAGATCATAATGGCCTGCAAAACCCTAAAATATAAGTAGCTCAAGCCATTTGAACACACTCAGACATGTGTTGAATTATGCTGAGTGAATTTTTGACCTTGGTAATGCAGAACCCTGTGTCAAGATTATTCCACTTTTATCTTTGCTTTTATTCATCTGTATAAGGACAGGGGCCACTTGCAGTTTTCCTTTTGGAAGGTTCTTACATATCTTTCCCAGTTTTTGTATTTGTCTCCCCATATGTGGCTACATTTCTTGTCCCCCTAAATTCATCTATTTTAGAGAGAATCTTTTTTTTTTGTGGGAGGGCGGTCCTCACTATGTAGCCCAGGCTGGTCTGGAACTCACAGCAATCTTCCTGCCTCAGCATCCTGAGTGCTGGGACTACAGGTGTGTGCCACCATGCCCAGCTAGAGAGAATCTTAACAGAAACATATTTTAAGTTTGTAGACTCTGATATAAACATTTAATTTATGTATGAGCATCTATTCTATACTCAGCAAATAAAGCAGGCTATTGAATATGTTGGAGTCATCTACTAAGTACAAGGCATTGTACCAGTATTACTTTTTTTTTTTTTTGAGACAGGGTCTTGCTATGTAGTTCAAGCTGGCCTTGAACTCACTATGTTCCATAGACTGGCCTCAAACTCGTGGCAATCCTCCTGCCTCAGCCTTCTGAGTGCTGGGATTATAGGCATGTGCCTCCACCTGTACGAAAACACAGGTTGTTTTTCCTTTCTGTATGCTCTTTTTGCTCAGGTCAGCCTTCTCAAGCATGGGACCAAATTTCTCTGCCCCTCCTGGACTTGAGCTTTCTTTTCCTGCTTCCGAGAGCAGCAGTTTCTAAGCAGTTGTTGCCAACTAACTAGCAATGCCACCAAACACAGGCAGCTGTGCCCTTTTCCTTCTAATACACTCACTCGTCTGCTTCTGTTCCAGTTGATGCCCATTGACGTGACTTTGAATGGGGTCTCCGTTGGGCCAAGGCCAGCTGAGGCCACAAGCTGGGCATTCAGCAGATTAGTCCTTGGTCTGCCCTGACTGCTGCAAGGGAGGAAGCAGGGACGGAGTCAGCTAGCTGAGCCCAGGCTCCCAGCCAAGACCCATTTCCTTATGCTTTGGGCAGACTTATTCAGCAAGCATTTATTAAGCACCTTTTGAGTATACTCAGAAGTGGTCCCTCTTTTGAGAGGGGGAGAGAGAACAAAGCAGAGACCCCTTGAGGGGAAAGGGACACCCTTAAAGAGCTCTTGTTTTGGGAACCTTTTCCTTTCTGACTGGAAGCCTGACATCCGCTGGAGCTCCCTGATGGGAGGCACCCGGAGATGAGAACAAAGAGACCGTTAACATTAATGAGATGCATTGAGTGGGTATTTCTACAGTCTCCAAAGGAAGGCAGGTTTTTCCTCTTTTTTTTGGAAAGTGACAGCTGACATAGACCAAATACAGACTATTTTTGACTCTAAGGACTCACAAAGATGCTCTGAATCCCTTCTTCCCAAATCCCTCCCTGCTGCTCTGTCATTTATTATCACTCTCCAAAGGGCAAGTAAATAAAGCCTTTTATCAGTCAGTCACCAGAGTAAACTGTAAACAAAAGTGAACTTGTAACATGGGGGTGGGGAGAAATGTTGGCAGCTTCTTCCTCTGCTCCTGAAAGAAAAAGTGTCCTGTCCACTGGTGCCAGGTGGGCATGGTACCCAGCTGCCAAGGCACAAGGGGAAAGCTGACCCTCATTGGCCACTGCAGACTGAAGCTTAGTCACTCTCCATACCTTCTTTATCAGAGTATCATGAGAAGGGTCCTAGTGGCCACAAAGGTCCTGTCATGCAGTCCTGCTTAGAACCTTCAACCCCCATGTCAGTTTGGCTGATAGGAACTTAATAGTTCCATGTAGCAGAAGAATTCTTGGTTGCATCTATGAGAATTGGCAAATTTTGGCTCTCCGTGATATGAGACTTTGCTGGATGTAGTAGTGCACACCTGTAATCCCAGCTGAGGCAGGAGAATTGCCATGAGTTCAAGGTCAGCCTGGGCTACACAGTCAGTTGAAGGCCAGCCTGAACAAAGTGAGACCCTGTCCCAAAAACAAAAACAGCAACAAAAAAGAAAAACTAGGTGTGGCACATGCCTGTAGTCCCAGCACTCAGGAGGCTGAGGCAGGAGGATTGCCATGAGTTCAAGACCAGCCTGAATTACATAGCAAAACCCTGTCTAAAAAAAAAAAAGATATGAGACTTAGGAAGTTACTTTGCCATTCTGATCTTTTGTTACTTCATTTATAAGATGGAGATCATGAGCAGACTTGCCTCCTACAGCATAGTGAGAAAAACTGAGGTAGACTACCTGTTGGCACAAGGACTGGTGCCCACTAAATGCTACCAGTACCTGTTATTATGGGGGCTGAGGCTGGATCTAGAATGAAGGCTACAGAAAACCTAATTTTCATGCCATGCCCTCAGCAGGGAAATCTAGATGGGCTGGTTTGCTTGGCACTGATGAGCTCCCTCCCTCTTTGCTCTCCCTCCTCTTTCTCTCTCTCTGTCTCTCTTTCTCTCTCTCTCTCTCTCTCTCTCTCTAGGGGACACTACACAGAAAATGAGAACTGCTCACTATCCTACCCCAGCCGAATTGGACGCGTATGCTAAGAAGGTCGCAAACAACCCACTGACTATAAAAATCTTCCCCAACAGTGTGAAGGTTCCCCAGCGGAAACACGTTCGTCGTACTGTGAACGGCCTCGACACATCAGCCCAGCGCTACAGCCCCTACCCGACTCAGGCTGCCACCAAGGCAGGCCTGCTTGCCATTGTCAAAGTGCCAGCCAAAAGCATACTCAAGGACTTTGACGGCACCCGAGCCCGGTTACTCCCTGAGGCCATCATGAACCCCCCAGTGGCACCCTATGCTACTGTGGCACCCAGCACTTTAGCCCACCCCCAGGCCCAGGCTCTGGCCCGCCAGCAGGCCCTGCAGCATGCACAGACCCTGGCCCATGCCCCTGCCCAGACGCTGCAGCACCCTCAGGGTATCCCGCCGCCACAGGCACTGTCTCACCCTCAGAGCCTCCAGCAGCCTCAGGGCCTGGGCCACCCTCAGCCCATGGCCCAAACCCAGGGCTTGATCCACACTCAGGCCCTGGCCCACCAGGGTCTCCAGCACCCCCCCAGTTCCTTGCTGCATGGAGGCCGGAAGGTGCCAGACTCAGATGCACCCCCGAATGTGACCGTGTCTACCTCAAGTATCCCCCTTTCGATGGCGGCAACCCTGCAGCACAGCCAGCCCCCGGACCTGAGCAGCATCGTGCACCAGATCAACCAGTTTTGCCAGACGAGGGCAGGCATCAGCACTACCTCAGTGTGTGAGGGCCAGATCGCCAACCCCAGCCCCATTAGTCGCAGTCTGCTCATCAATGCAAGCACGCGGGTCTCGACCCACAGCATCCCCACACCAATGCCTTCCTGTGTGGTCAATTCCATGGAGCACACCCACGCGGCCACGGCCACACTGCCTGCCGCAGGCTCTGTCAACCTGCCTACGGGCATCTCTCGAGTCCCTGCTGGCTACCCTAGGGACCTCAAGCCAGTTGCCTGGAACCAGCACCAGCTGGCCCACCTACAACAGATGTGCAGCGAGGCTGGTGAGACACCAGCCCCTGGCCTAGCAGGCAAGCATGCAGCAGGACGCGAGTTGGCAGGGCCTGGCTTTGTAGCCAAAGCCCCTGCCTACCCGCAGGAACTCTGCCTGGCACAGTCCTTCCATCTGAAGCCACCCCTGGAGAAGCCGACCCCATCCCCACCAGTCAACGGCCTGGCAGCCCCATTGGCCTACCCCAATGGTCACTACTTCCAACCCCTTTGGAACAACATTCTGCCCACTCCTAATAGCGACAGCTCGGGGTCTCAGGACCTTGCCATGCCATTCCATGGCGGGCAGGCTACAGGTGCACCCCTCGACTGTGCAGCAGCTCCTGGGGCCCACTACCGAGCAGGGACTGGGGGTGGTCCAGTGGCAAGCCAGAACAGCTTGATGCAAACAGTGGATTACCTGAGTGGGGATTTCCAGCAGGCCTGCTTCCGAGAACAGAGCCTGGCCATGCTGAGCAAGGCCCACCGAGCCCCTGGCAGCCGAGCCCCTGATCCCACAGATAGTCGAAGTCTTCATATTCAGCATCCGGGGTATAGATAAGGAGGGTACTTTCCTGAAGTAACATGTCATACATCACCCTCCTGGATTTAGTCTTACTTTTAAGTAACTGGATAGTTTCAAAGTTTCACTGCTCCAATGTGATCATTCTTAGATGTTTAGATGTCTAAGGAAGGGAACTTGGCAGGAACTAATGGGGGGCAGAAGAGGTCCTCTTACCCTCCCCTCCAGCAACTTTTGTTTTTATGTTAATACCTAACTAACCATAGGCTTTTCTCTTCTCCACTGCCTGCCTGTCAGGCTCTCCACCTCAGCCATTTCAGACCATCCTCCCATCTTTTCCTGAACCTCTGCCTGTTTCCCTTAGAACTGGGATGTGACTAAAGGAAGAGGCCTAGGCCCCTAAGCTCTAGGCCTCTTCATCTCTCTTTCGGATTAAAAAGCCAGATTTTCCAAGTGCTCTGGAAGCTAATTCCTTATTCACCCAAAGATCTCAAATCAAAACTAACCCAATCTTCATCTCTTCCCAGCTCTTTTCCATTACTCAAGGCCACAGCCTTGAAAAATGGAGAAAAATCTTTCTGTTGGTGTCTTGGTTCCTGACTCTTCTTCCACATCCAGAGAAATGCAGTAACCAGCTGGCATCCTAAGATCCCTTCTCACTGTTGTCTGTCTCCTATCTTAATTGCTGTTCTCATCCCTACCCCCCCCAACAAAAAAGCAAAAAAAATAAATAAAACTACCTTACTTGAGAAATTAGGTAGATGAGGGATGATCACATTGGAGTTTGGAATTAAAAACACCAAAAAAGGAAAAAAAAAAAAAGTTAAAATGCATTTGGTGTTCCCTACACTGGCTAAGAATATTGCTCTACACTGTAAGTTTTAAATGTCATGTTTCTGTATGAATGTAGTGTGGGTTTGAGTAGCATTGTGTATGAGTGGTACATTGACCCTCCTAATCACCTCCTTTTGCAGCCCCTCAGATTAATGGACAAAACAAAACAAAACAAAAAAAACACAAAGCCTTAAGCTCTTTGAATTCTTTCTCTACCAAATGAGCATGGTTGTAATCTGCCAGAGAAGGGCCTAGTCAGAAACAGCCCCTCCCGCCCCTGCCCATTCTTATAGCATCCCCCATCTGCTCCATGCTCTGTCTCATTCCCAAGTGATAATTAGTTGGCTAGAAATGTATCTCTTCTTTGTAACCTTAAACTTAGATTATATTTTATTGTAAATCTTTGCACCCCTCTTCTGTTAAAATATGCAGTTGGGCTCTGACTTTTTTTATTTAACCAAATAAGTTCTTACTTTTCCTCTTGGGGAATGTGAGCTGATACTTAAGGTTTTGGGTTCTGTTTAATATCCACTCTTCCTTAGCCAGAAATTCTCTAATGATCTGAAGCAGTGTGACTGAAGACCAGTTTTTAAATTATGTGTTGGCAAGTTGCCTTATATTTAAAAAAAACAAAAAAAACAAACCTGATTGTGTTATGCCAAATGATAGCAACATGAAATCGTAATTTATTGCCCCAATTGTTTTCCTGCCATCTGTGAACACTGGTACCTCCCTGTCCCTGAGCCCTCAGGAGACCCTGAAGCTTCTGGTGCAATGCCTTCTCTCCAGGTGTTGACCACTGTCTCTCCCACAGTCCCCTTCCACATCCTTTTTGGAATCAAAGAGCACTGCTGTTTCCCGTACCTCTTGCTTGATCTCCAAATCAGATATTCGTGCTGAAATCCTCCCCCTCACACAAAGCCTGTCCCTAAAGGGTGAGCTGCCTCTGTAGGAAACTGGACCAGACACCAACTTGGCTTTAAGTCAGACAACCTCAAACCCATCTCTTCCTGTGTAGGGGTGCAAGTCTCTGAAGCTCACTCCCACCTCTAGTCTGCATGGAAAATGTACTGTGCGCCCCCTCCAACTGCCCTCACCTCTGGTGTGAGATGTTTCTTAGTTCAACCTGAGTCCCCTGCCCCTCTGCCAGCCAGTCCCCAACCAGCAATAAGTGTCCAAGCCAGGGCCTATCTATACTCCTTGCCTCCATCCCATGCCACCCCTAGGGAAAACCTGGATTCCCCACTCTGTCCACATACTGTAGCATTTATTCTCCATCTCTCACCTTCTCACCTGTGGTGGTTTATGGGTGTGATGGGGTTTTTAAGATTATTATAAACCAGTAAAGAAAAAAAACTCACCTTTTGATGTTGTCCTATTCGTTTAATGCAGTGAATGTTTGAGGTGATGTTTTCTTATCTAGAAGGGGAATACTTCCTTTGTGTGGTGGTGGTGTCCAAGCCCTTCCCAATGCATTATCCCAGGTAAGGTGCTGGGGCAGTTGGTAGGGCATGGCTAGCCAGTTCAGTCAGCAGCCTCTCTGACGGGGCGGGGGGACCCCGTGGGTTGCTAGGGCATTGGCGTGCAACTTGATAGATGACTGGTTTGCTCCCTCTCACTGGAGGCTGAGAATCCTGCCTCATTTTCACTGCAAGGGCCATCAAAGAAATGGTGATCTGATGTGCCAGTAAAGCCAATGGAAAAATTTAAGCCTTCCTCCAACACTGTAGTTTGTAAGGGCCTCTAACAGGTGGAGGTAATGAATGCTTTTATCTGTAACATGTAAACTGCCCTGCCCTTTGTGATTGGAATTTTCTCATGTATTAAGTAGGAGAATTTCCCGCCTTTTATCTACAGGGGAAACAAACCAAGAGATATTTAAATTACCCTTCTCCCTTTTCTCTGGGTTTGGGTTTAAGCCAAAATGTGATGGAACTATAAAGATTGATACCACAGGATGTAGGATTGATTCAGGGAAGAGGAGATCAAACCCTTGGTAGCAAGACTCAGCTAGTAGCTTTCTGAAGATTGGTGGAGTTCAAAGTATCCTTTCCCTCTTCAGCCTCTCCTTTCTGTGGGTGCCCTTTGGTGAAAGTGCTTTGCCTCTACTTCTGCCACCCTAAGAAAGCTCTCTACTGGTCAGACTTGGAGTCTGCTCAAGTAGAATAGTGGGCTGAGCTAGGTGTTTGGGGGATCCAGCTCACTGTGATGCAGAACCTAGCCCGGAGTTCCACAAAGTATGACTGGCACGGGCATGAGGGCCAAACCCACTAGGCTGGCTGAGAGTGCGGTTCCAACTGCAAGGCCTCACTGAGATGCTGGACAGGTGGTTTTGCCTTTTCTGCTAGAAACCATGGTTTTCCCTGCCAGTTTCCAGGCATCACTGTACCAAACTGGTTTGGTGAGGGACCATTTGCCTCTAGATAGGTGAACCCCACAGTCTTCTAAAGACTGTGGAGTTGCACAGGCTGGCTGGTTCTGACCTTTCCTGTCACCTGATAAAGGCCTTTTCACCTTACCCTCTGTGTGGGAGGAAATATTTGCCCATGAACCTTTCTTTACAGGTGATTCCCACAGATTGGGCCTCTTCTCAAGGACAGGCGAGAGTAAGGTACTTTTATGTTGATTAATTCGCCTAGTCACTACAACAAAACCTAGAAAGTGTGCAGAACTCATTTTACCACTGGGGGTACTAATGTTCCGTGTAACTAAGTAACTTCCCAAAGCAAATCCAAATGTATTGCCAAAATTAGAAGCTACACTTCTAGGGATTGCTGGAGTTTGAAACAGTGCAGAGTCTGGGTTTGGAGCTCAGTAGAAGGCACATGTATCATCCACAAAGCACTGGTTAGATATCCAGCACCAGGAAAAAACCCCAGCTCCTGCCCCAAACAGCTGAAGGAGCACTCACTTTTCTCTTCCTGAAGTTCATCAGTAAAATGCAGGTAATCATAGGCACCCATTGAGCCCTGTACAAAAACATAACTGCTGGGCATGATGGCACGCACCTGTAATCCCAGCACTTGGGAGGCAGAGGTAGAAAGATCACCATAAATTCGAGGCTGGTGGTGAGTTTGAGGCTTATCTGGGCTACACAGTAAGTTCAAGGCCAGCCTGTATTACAAAGTGAGAGCCTGGGTTTTTTTTTTTTTTTTTTTTTGGTACTGGGAATCAAACTCACGACCTCGCACTTGCCAGGCAGGCCCTGTGCCGCTGAGCTATATCCCCAGCACTTGAGATCCTGTTTAAAAAAAAACGTGAGAAAAGTCCAAGTGCCTTGTACATCTTGAAGGCCCCCTTACTCAGCTGAGTTCCTGGCTGTGGGCTGGACTTCATAGATTAACATTAAACACTGACTGTATCAGAAACATGTATTATCTCGTTAACTCTCCGCTAAGGCCTGCTTAAGGTAGGTCCTTTTGTGAGGTCAAGGCCAGCCTGAATTGCACAGTGAAACGTGGTCTCAAAAAGACCAAAAAGGGCCGGGGAATACAGCTCAGCAGCACAGCACCTGCCTGGCAAGCACAAAGTCATGAGTTCGATTGCCAGTACCAAAAAAAAAAAAATTATTTTGATAAGATAGGTCCTTTTGGCCAGTGTAGTGCCTACATGCCTGTAATTCCAGCACTCGGGAGGCTGAGGCAGGATGATCACGGAGAATTTGAGGCCAGCCTGGGCTACACATAGCCAAACTGTCTCAAAAAAAAAAAGCCTGGACTGCACCTCAGTGATAAGTGTTTGCCTGGCATGTGCAAACCTCTGGGTTCAATCCCTAGAACAGCAGTGAGGGAAAAAAAAGGCAGAGGGAGTGTGTTCAATGAAGGCTAGGTATTGACCAAGAAAGTCCAAATCTGGTGTGGGGGTGGGCCCGAGACTCCAGCCTTAAGAGACTTAGGCCATGCACCTCCTTCATCTAACCACCAGAGGGCAGTGCCAGATGACACCCACAAAGCCGCCTACAGTTCTCCTGTTGTCCACCAGATGGAGGTCCAGCAGAGCAGCTGGATCCTTGGGCCAGATTGGCCGACCTCTTCTCTCGCTGCTCCTTTGCCTTCAGTTGGGCCCAGCCTCCCATGGCCCCAACCAACCCAGATGAGACAGGCTGGAACCAAGTTAATAAATAGAATTCAGGATTTATTAAAAACCAAGGCTCCCCTGCTGTGCCCTCTTGGCACTAAGGAAATAAATAACCAGAAGGGACATAGCTGGGGAAAGGGTAAGAGAAATCAATCTCAAGACAGATTCTTTAACTAACCCTCCCTTTCCCAACTCCCCACCCATATGGCTCTTGGGACTTAGCACCTGAGCAGGCACCTCAGTCCGAGAAGGATATGGCCGGCACCAAGGCATGTCTGCTCTGCCCAGGAAAGGGGACAGGCCCTGGGATTGCTTGTTTCCAGCCCTCGATAACCCCGAGACCTGCTCTCCCCACGGGCCAGGGCTGAAGCACCAATTGGAGGCACCTGAGGGTGGTGGTGGTAGGGGAGAATGGGGTAATGGAACCTAGGCAGCAGAAAGTGGCTGAAAGGGGGTCCGGCCCCCTTTCCAGGTTCAGCCAGTGCCTGACAGGTCGTGTCCCATCCCCCTCTCCCCTCGAGCCTGCCAGCTCTGCACTCAACTGAGGATCTTCCGGGGTAGTTCAACAGAGGCACGGATGAACACTGCATCATCCCGCACATAGTTTCGCTTTCGGATGTCCTGGTGGGAGATGAACTTGGGGTATCCAAAGCCCAGAGAACTCTCATCCAGGGAACCTCGCCAAGTGCCCGGCTTTTGGAAGTTCTTCCAGTTGGGGTCAGGGTGGAAGGTCTCAGTGACATGCTGTGGCTTAGCCAGGCCAGGGTCACTCTGATCCAGCAGGGAGAAGGTGACACGGCGGGCAAAGGGCCACTCCAGGAGATTGTCAAAGGCGCCTGGCAGCACACGAATGTAGAGTGAGAGATGTGTGCCCTCACCACTGCCATTGCCATTGAGAAATGCAGACACCTGCAGCTTATAACCATACTTATGTGTGTAGAAGGCTGGGCTGAAGCACTCAAGGTTAGGCTTGGCCTTAGCTTCCTGTAGCCGCCGTCCGTAGCTGCCAATCTTCCAGATGAGCACCCCGTCACTGCCAACAGATAGCTCCTCCAGCTCTCGCCTCAGTTCCTGCAGCTCCTGCCGCTGCCGGCTCACCAGGGCACACATCATAGCCAGATGTGGCTTCACACTGTCCTCCACATGTCGAGCCATTGCAAGCTTAGGGCACTGTTAACAAAGCCCCAGGCCATGGGGGAAGGGAGGAGAGTTACCAGATGGGTAAGGTCCAGGGCATAGGAGATGACTGGGGATGGGATAGCATGTGCCCAGGTATGAGGAAGTCAGAGGGTGCTAGGAAGAAGCTGGAGGTGGAGCGGGCCAGGAGAGGGAAGGACTAATGCATTCACAGCAGGGACCACTAAGACCTGGGTCACACCAGGAAGCCTAGCCTTCACCTACGGCAATGATGGCGAATCTTTTAGGGCTTTCAATGATAACGAACAGCTCACTGTGGCATGTGTGCCACAGGTTTGCCACCACTCATCTAGAGCTTCCAGGGCTAAAGGGGCTAACAGAAAAGAAAAGGGGCATCTCACCCTGTGCTTGCAGCCGGAGTCTTTGAACGGGCACAGCACCAAGGCAGTGCTACAGCTGTCCTTCAGATGGCTCGGTAGATCCTCCCGAGCCACAGTACCCACACCACACTGGTTGGGGCAGGGCACAGGTAGCCTTGGGCACTGGTACTGGTGGCTCTGGGACCACAGAGGCAGAGGCAGCAGTCAATAGCCTATTTCTCTGTCACCTGCCCCACAGCCCATGGCTCAGAATAGGCCTCACCTGGATGGTGTCAAAGACAAACTCCTTGGTACAGTAAGTGCAAGGCTGGGTACGCTTGGGGCATTCAGAGGTCGCATGCTGGGCTAGCAGTCGCCGCATCATGCGGGCACCACACTTGTTCTCACAGTACACACTCTCTTGAGGGCACATGCCTTCATGGCTCTGTGGAAATGCCAGGGGGTCTGAGTTAAGGGGTGCCTGGGCTATCAGGCGCCCCATCCTTCTTCATCATCAGCCAGACCCCACCCACCTCATAGGCCTCCCCACTGAAGTCACAGCCACAGAACTCGCACTTGAGGCGCCGCTTTGGGCAGTCATGCTGCAAGTGTGCAGGCAGATCGCGGCGGCTCAGCTTGGTGGGGCAGCGATTGGGGCAGGGGACTACATTGAAGCTGCAGGTATTCAGGTGACCCTGGTAAGAAGGGCTGCAGTCAGTGCCTGCCAAAGATGGGCAGCCCCAACCCCTCCACATCAACCACATCAGACCCTCACCTGTAGATGTCGAAGCGGCCCGCTCCAGCGGCAGCCCTCCTCACTGTGGATGCAGCGGATAGGCAGACCTAATACCTGGACCTCCAGCTCTGGATCTGGGTAGATCTGGGGGCAGGGAAGGCGGAACTGGCCAGAGTCAGAGCCTGGTGCAGCTCCTACCTCCATGTAGGCTGGCTCTACCTTAGAGCCAGTGAAGGCTTCTCTTAGGCAAAGGCCTCTCTTAGGCTATTTGTTGCTCTGTGCCCAAGGATTAAGGGCACAGCAGGTGGTGTCTGCTTTGACTCTGGTTATGAGTCCCCAACATGCCTGCACATGACAATGCTTCCTTTGGAGAGGCAGCCAAATCAGCCTGCTTAGTCCCGGGGTGCCCCCCCCTTCCTTCCCCCTGGTGGAGGGGTCCTGGCACTCAGCCACAGGTCCAGCTTGCCACTGGAAGGGGAGGAAACACTTCTTGAGGGCACAGAGCAGCTCTGTGCACCCCCATAGGCTGGGCATTGTGCCTGCCCTCTAGGGCACACTCAGAGTCCTCCGTTTGCAAACTGGCCTGGTGGGAGAGAACAGGCTACCTCTGTGGGGGCACGGAACGCCGAGGCTCTGAGTTGACACTGGCCCTGAGCTGGCTGGCTGCCGGCAGCTCCAGGTCCCACCAAGGGCAACAGCCTGCCTGGGGTTCTGCCTGGCAGTGTGGACTCACCTTGGCGTAGTCCAGAGGAAGTTGGTCCTCAGGACATTTGAAGACTCCTTCACTGAAAAGGGGAGAAGGCATGGTCAAGACTCATCATTACCGGAAGGGAGAGCCGGGGCCCCACCCCCTCAACCAGGACAACCTGCCTCCCTCCCTCCCTCACCAGACCGGTTCCCAGCCAAGACAAAGGAGCAAGCAGAGGCATGAGAGGACCCACTTCTCCAGGGCCCCAGAAGACCCCAGCTCTGCCCTGGAAAAGAATCCAGGGCCCAGTGGAGGCAGAGACAGCTGCCTCCAACAGCACTTGGCCAACAGGTGGCAGCTGGCACCCCATCCCCCAGGATAGCAGCTGGACTGAGAAAGAAACAAGCTGCCCAGTTGCCCCCTCCCTCAGGGTGTTTTTCACTGGCTGGACTGAAAGCTGATGGGGAGGGTGAGCAGGGATGGGCTGAGATTAAGTACCAGGGCTGCCCAGCCCCCAGAAAGGGGCCAGGCCAAGAACCGGGGCAAAGGTCAGTTTGGGGCCACCTTATGCCATTCCTCCCCTCTTCTGTGAGGGTGTGTCTTCAAGAGGAAAGGGTTGAGGAAAGGCAAGATTTCTGGCACTGTATTTATATCTCACCAGGTCCTCACCACCTACATCTGAGAAGGGCTGGAATTCCCCATTTACAGGTGAAAGAGTGAGCAGAGGCTGACAGGTGAAGCAGCACCTGGATTTGTCTGTGTAATTCCACAGCTCACATGGCTCTACTACACCACACAGCACACAGAAAAGAGGCTGGGCAATCCAAAATGCACAGCCAAACACGCCAAGATCTAGTTCCTGTTCCCTAGGCTCCTGAAGCTTAGTGACCCTGTGCCCCTGCCAGCTGCCTTCTTCATCAAGCCCCACCTGGCTGTTAGCACCCAGAGAGGCTGGGGGCATTCTTGCTCCTGCCACCATGCCCCTGCTGACCCTAGCCTGGACCAGTCACATGTGGGGGCAGGGCCCAGGCAGTACAAGGGCTCACCCAGCAGGGCTGAAGGCCCCCGGGCATGGCATTCCTGGCAGGTCTGAGTCAGGTGGGTGGGAGGTAGGCAGGCAGGCATGAAGGCGGAAGCAGAGTGTATGGCAGCCCTGTCTGGAGGGCATTTTCCAGGTCCTGGGCAGTCCATGCTCCTCCAGGTGCCCAAAATGATTTCTAGCACCCACCTCCTCCCTGACCCTACTACCACTGGCCATGCCACCAATGCCAAGATCAGTACATGCCCAGGCACTTAAGGGGTGTGCCTGTGCCCATAAAGCAAGCAGTCTTCCTGGCCCAACCTGAGTAATAGGCCTGGCAGGAGTGGGGAAAGGGTGGACCAAGGGGGAGGGGGGGTCCACTTGGCTGCTTTAGGAATGTGCTGACTTAGTGGTTTTGGAGACAGGGAGGGGTCTAAGACAAGTCCCCAGGCTTCAGGCAGCTTACCCAGAAGCCTGGGGCCCAGCCAGGACAAAGGGTTGCCAGGGCTATGGCCATCCTAGCTTGTAGATAGGAGTGATGGTGAGGGGCAGAACTGACCCAAACAACTCTTCCTGCCAGAGGCGTCTGCAGGAGAGATCCAGAGCTGGGGGAAGGGGAGAGGCGGGGGCAGAAGCAGCTCCAGACTGCTATGCAGGCCCAGGCCCAGGGGAGAAGACAGGATGGGGGGAGGGGGCTGTGGGAGAGGAAGAGGGGATTTCCGGGGGGGAGGGGCAGAAGCAACAGAGGGGGCCTGAGGAGGGAAAAAGCCTGACAGCGCCCCCTTCCTTCCCTAGGTGGTAAGGGTGGGCCAGCTGGAGGGGGCTGGCTCAGCTGGTCTCATCTGGAAACCAGAGGGTTGGGAAGGACAGCGGAGGAGACAATGGGCCCGTGTGTCTGTAGGGGAGTTAAGTGTGTACACTGCAGGGAGGAGGGTGGAGAGAGGGAAAGGGAGGAGGGGGCAGCATAGCAGCTTGAACAGGAGCATGTGTGAGGGCAAGAGTGGGGCGGCTGCGGGGACAGAAAACAAAGAGCCTGAAGAGCCTGATGAGATTTCCGCCAGCCAGGGGCTGTGGCGGGCTGAAGGGAGGGAGCACTGAAGCAGGAGCCCTGGCGATGCTCTCCCTGCCAGGGCCTCTCAGCACGGCAAAGAGCCTTCGGACAACGGCTGTCCCGGCTTGGCCAGTGCTCTGAGGGCACGGCCTCCCCAGGAGCGGGGACTCCTTCTCTCCCCTCCCTACACCCTGGCCTGAGCTGTTCCCAGAGCCGGCGGGAGATTCAAGACGGCCCGGAACTCCCAGAAACTTGATAATGTCCCAGAGACAGGGCTGGCCTGAGTCCAGAAAGGGCCTGAGACTCCTTGCTGACCCCACCTGGGACCAGTAGTAACCAAAGTGCGACCCCCCTCCTTAACGCCGCCTTTACTACCCGCCCTTCTCCAAACTCAAGACCCCTGAGAAAGGGGAGAGACTCCCAAGGGATTCCTGCTTAAGGAGAGAGTTGTAGCATCACAGTCCTCACTCTATTGTGTGACTGTAAGTACCCCGGGCTTGAATCCCAGTTAAGCCTTCAATTGTGTGACCCTGGGCAAGTCGCAGCCTTTCTTTCAATCTCTTGTTTCATCAGCTGTGAAATGGGAGAACAATAGCGGCCGTTCTCTGAGCATACGAAGAATCACAAGAGGTTAGGTGGATGAAAACTCCAGAAGCTTAACGTGCTGCGCAGGAGAGAAGGTTTTGTCCTTCTCTTCCCTAAAGGGTCACAGTTCAAGGGTGAGGTCGCCCTGGCTCTCAGGTGAGGGGGAAGGGCCGGCCCCGGGTCAGAAAGGGCATCTTTCCCATCTCCGCCCGACGGAGAAGCAGAGTTCTGCCGACTTAGCGCTGGCAGATGGAGCCCGGGACCCCACTGTAAGGGAGAGAGAGTGGGGTCCTCCCCTGGGGCCTGACGTCACCGGGGTCCCGTGACGTCACGGGGGGCGCCCTTGAGGTCACGGGGCCGCGGCGAAGACAAAGGCCCGGCAAGCCTTGGGCCTGAGCCCCTCCCCATGCAGTGCACTCCCTCGGCGACACTGGCCGTCCCCCGCTGTCCCCGAGCCGCACCTGAGAAACTCCTGCAGGCAGGTGTCACAGAAGCGATGGCCGCAGGTCGAAACCTGCACGGGCTCGCGCATAGGCTTCCCGCACAGTGGGCACAGGAGCCGCCGCTTGGGCTTCTCCAGAAACTTATAGTCGAAGCCGGGCATGGCGGGCAGGCGGGCGGGCACGGGCGAGCGGGGCCGGGCACGCGGCGGCCCCACAGCCCGCGCCTCGCTCCGGCCGCGCTCGGCTCCGGGCGGCGCCGACTGGCGGCCGTGGCCGGCTCGGCCCGCGAGTCAGCCCGCCGGAAGAGGGGGCGGGGCGCGCCCGCGCGGTCCTAGTGCCCGCCCAGCCGGGCGCCCCGCCCACCCATAGAGCCTTCAGCTTCAGGCTCCTGGGCGATCAGATTCGCCCCGGGCTAAAAAAGTGAGTCGCGCTCGCCCACATCCGGAAGTAGAAGCTTCTCTGTGGCCTAGGAGAGATCGGGGAGTGAGAGCGCAGCTCTGCTTCTAGGCACTGCTTGGGGCCCTGGCACTGAGACGGGGCTCAGTGCTCCGGGAGAGTGCGTATACGGCCACCCCACAAACCGTTGCTTCTCCGGAGGCCAAAGCTCGGTCTCAAGGGCCACACGCCGCCCTGGGACAAGGGGCCTCAGTTTCCAGGTGCCAGGCAGCGGAAGCCTGGCAACTAGATCCAAGATCCCGGCTGGGACTTGGAGGCCGGGCTGGGCACTGGGCCAGAGGACTGCGCCCACATTCCTCCCTCTGCTGTGGCCCTGCAACTGTGCGGCCTTGCAACCGCAATCGGGCCCAGCCCAGTCCTCTGCTGCCACCCCCACCCTTATCCCCACCCCTGAAGAAACCATACTCCAGGCCAGCAGTTGCTATTTTTTATTAGCGCTACTTTCAGTCCTTTGAGAAACTGGTCTGGTTTCGCTAGCTACCTTTACTACAAACCTGCGTCTGGGCAAAGACTTGGGGTGATGGGCAACCTAGCCAAGGACCCGCTCTACAGCCACTTCCAGACTCTAGCACGCTGGCAGGGGAAGGAAGGCTCTCAGACGTTGTGCAAAGCCTGCCTCAGGATAAAGGGATGATGGGGTCCCCTGGACCTTCCTGCCCCAGGCCATGCAAAGGCTAAGCAGGACTGATGGCCAGTCCAGGCAGGGCTTGATTTGCTCTGCTCTGAAGCATGGAGCAGATCTCCTACTGGTGGCAAACTTTTTTTTTTTTTTTTGAGACAAGGTCTCACTAAGCTGCCCAGGCTAGACTTTAACTTGTGATCCTCCTGCTTCAGCAACTGAGAATACAGTAATAGCTGAGATCACAGGCCATCAACCCCTGCCAGGGGACATATTTTCTAACTGGGCAGGGACAGGACAGAAACTGGGTAAAGCCACAGATGCCTCTTAGCAAGGCTCTAGAGACCACCTGCCAAAGGTGGTCTCAGTCTGAAATGCCAACTCCAGCCAGGCTGGACCTGGGGACACTGTAAGGGAAGACTGAGTAGGAAGGGTAAAGAGGGGCAGGGAGGGAGACTAGAGTGGTTGAGATTTCCCCACCCAGGGCCAAAAGCAGAGTAAAAGCTTCGCCAGCCCTTCCCCACTATTCCGGAGTGCTGATGCACTTCTTCAGAACTTAGGAAGAGAAGCATTACTGTATCAGGGTGGTTCAGAGGTGCATCCTGGTGCCTCAGGGAGGGACTGGCTCATCTGTGATGGCTGGAAAAGCATCAAAGAGAACCCCTGCAGCCTCCCAGAGAGCAGTATCTCCAGCATGCATCACCCACTCACTCCACTACATCTGGGCCCTGGTGTCTGGGCCCTAGCAAGCCAGCAGTGGACCCAGACAGTAAAAAAAAATGCATGTGAGCCCTGGGGAGCAGTGAGGCAGTCCTTAAATGTGGCCCAAGAAATCCACCTCTGCCCACCCAAGCAGGAAGCTCAAGAGTTTCACCCTGCAGCTTCTGCTTTCATTCATCTGAGGGGTGAAGATGCTTTGGTGATTTGAGCTGTCACTGCTAGGGATGGGATGGGAGCCAGAGGGCAACTGGATTAACACTTGTGTGGGTAAGGTGGGAAAAGGGAACTCACGGCGCACTGCCAGGAGAGTGTTTCCATGGCAACAAGACACAGAGGTCACTGTGTAAGGGTGAGTCTCATCCAACTGCACTGGCCGAGGGAGTCCAGCATCCTCATCCCTCCTTCCCAGTCGACCTCGGGCCCCTTTGCCCCAAGAGTACACTTCACCCTCTGCCAGAGAGAATCCCAAGGAGGTTAAGTGGAGGAGAGGCACGGCTAAACAAGCAGCTATACAACCAGACAGGCATACTGGCTCCAACAGAAGGGTGCCAAGTCCAGTGGCCCCAGCATAAATTCCCCACCACCCATGCCTTAGCTGATGGACCTCATGCCCATCCTCACCTGCCCCAATGGCTACAGTGAAGGCGTCTCCACAGGCCACCATTGCCAGCTTGATCCCCTCAAGGCCTTGGACCTGACAGGGTGCTCGGCGGCCCCGACGGGCATTGGTGCCCAATTGCCCATGCTGATTGCTGCCAAAAGTGTAGCAGTCACCTGAGGCTGTAGAGACAGAAAAAGGAGAGGAAGGAAAGTTACCTCAACAGAGGTCCCAAGAAAGCCAGGTGAGTTCCCCTTAGGCCTCTGTGCCTAGGTCCTACTCACCAGTCACAGCAGCTGAATGAGCAGTGCCCAGGTCCACACTCAGCAAGGACTCCTGGTCCAGGGGTGCAGAGCATAGTGGTGTGAAGCTCAAGGCCTCCTCTACTTGCTGCTGGGGGGCAGGCTCCTCCCCCAGGGAGAGGTGGTCCAGACCCAGCTTGTTGAACCTCAGGGCAGAGCCAGAAGCCAAATCCAAATGACAGTTTGTATATACTACCCTGCCTCCACCTATTTTGGCAGGGGCTAGTATGATCTGCCCCACCTGGAGTCAGACCGCACCTTTAATTGAACCAAGCAGCACCCTCAGCCTCCTTAGGTTCTGGTCCTTGGTGGGAGGGAGGCAATAAGGAAGGGAACACTTGGAGCCAAGGAAAGCGAGGGGCAGACTAATCACCCCAATGCGTCTATTCACCTGTTGCTCCCACAGGCCAGGGCTCGGCCAGGCACAGTGAGGATCATGGAAGAGTCGATGCCACAAACAACCCGCTGGGCTTCCTGTCCTGGGGGCATGGACACTTGTTGGGGGCAGCTATGAGACTCCCTGGTGCCTAGTCCCAGCCTGCCTATAAGAAGAAACCGGGATAAGATTAGTCTGAGTTGGGCCAGTGAGATGGCTCAGTGGCAATAAGCGCCTGCCTGGCAAGCACGAGGTCCTGAGTTCAACTCCTGGTACCCACATATGAAAAAAGGGCCGGTGATATCGCTCAGCGGCACGGGCGCCTGCTGGCGCGCAAGGTCCTGAGGTTGACCCCTGGTACCCACCAAAAAAAAAAAAAAAAAACAAAGATTAGTCTGAGTTTTAGTGTTGGGGATGCTAGAATGAGAAGAGCTATTGAGGAGGGAACAGCATGAGCAAAGGCTATCCTCAGCCTGAAATGCCTTTCCTAGTCCTCTCTGCTGGTCACAATCCTCCTTTAAACCCCTGTTCAGCCAGGCGTGGTGGCACATGCCAGTAATCCTAGCACTTGGGAGGTTGAGGCAGGAGGACTGCTGTGAGTTTGAGGCCAGCCTAGGCTACAAACCAAGACCCTGTCTCAAAACAAATAAGAATTTAAAAATAAATAAAAATAAAAATAAAGCCTTGTTCAGATGCCACTGCTGTCTCCTCCAGGTAACCCTACTATTCCTTGAATTCCCACTCCTCTGAACCCTGGGTGTGCCTCACAGGCTAGAGGTGAGTCATCTGTCCCCACTCTAAACTGGGTCCTCTGAGAGAACAGGAACCCATCTTTGTCATTCTTGTTTCAGTGTCCAGCCTGATGCTTGGCCCAAAAAGGGCCTCAATAAATACTGTTGGGCCAGGGGTGTAGCTCAGTGGTAGAGCATGTGCTTAGTGTGTGCTAGGCCCCAGGTTCAATTCCCAGAACTACAAAAAATAATAAATAAATAAATAAATAAATAAATAAATAAATAAATAAATAAATGAAGATAAGTGCTGTGAATGAAATCTCCCGTTACATCACAAGCACCTGATGAAAGCCACATCTCATTCATTTTATCTCAGCGCTCAGAGCAGGGTGGGTACATAGTGGGTATAAAATAAAAGTCTGTTGAATGCATGAATAGAATTTGAGAGACTGGATGGAAAATGGGCTGTGGGATGGAAGGTGGGTATGAAGGGGAACCAACCATGGCTGAGGAGGCTGTGAGACAACCTAAAGGCTGAGGCAAGGGTGGGGAGCCTGTAATCTCAGCACTCTGGAAGGCTGAGGCAGGAGAATTGCAAGTTCGAACCCAGCCTGAGCAACTTGGCAAGACCCTGTCTCAAAAATTAGAAAAGGGCTGGGGATGTAGATCAGTCCAAAGGTCCTGGATTCAATTTCCAGTGTGGGGTGAGGGGGACTTACCACCATCTCCGCGGCCCCAAGCAAATAGTTCTCGCTCTGTGGACAGGGCCAGCACATGAGAGGCCCCACAGGCTACCTGCACCATCTCATAGCCCAGCAGGGCCTCCACAATGGTGGGCTAGAGAGAGGGAGAAAGCCAGGAGAGACTGGCAAGAGATCTGGGACTAGGCACCCCCTGGCCTCAGCACCCCTTTCACGGAGGAAGTTAGAGGCTGCAAATTTTCAGCAGGTAGCTGTGTCTTTAACTCTAGTCATATGTGGTCACTGTCAGGTGGGCAACCACTGGAAGCCTGGCCCTTCTGTACTTCCCTGGACAGTGGCTGCTGGGGATTCCCCCTGCCCTCAGCCTGGTGTCAGCTCTCAGATGTGGGCTCGTTGCCATCCTCTCACTTCCCCTTTCCAGGGTACACATGACACCCACCTGGCTGATGTCAGTGAGGCTGCCATGGCCTAGGCATCCATTGCTGCCGCTGCCAAAGGTCATGATGATGCCACGGTCTGGGGAGGAAGGCAGTGAGGAAAGGGAAGGAAGAGGAGACTGACTGCTTTTCCAGGTAGTTTGTTCACTTGTGGGTTGGAAGAGTAAGATAAAGTTGGGGCTATGGACGACGAAGAGTTGGGATAAGAAGAAAGAAAAGGATAGAGGTCTCTTTCCAGTCTGTTACTTGGGACAAGTGACAGCCTCTCTGAGTGTTAGCTTTCCTTTTTGTCAAATGGAGATAATACAATGACTCCCTTGCCAAGCCTGTTGGGTAGGGTAAAGAAGGTGGTGTAAGTAAATCTCCTCAACATCTAGATAGAAGCAATAATTCAGTAACTAGGAAAGAGAAGCATTAACTGAACAATTTGCCATGAGGTACTTTGCTCTGTAGGGCTTTAGTACCCTGACAGACTCACCAGTCAGGCAGGCCGTAAAGAGGTCCCCGCAGGCCACATGCTTGATGGTCACACCTGACTGGCCCTCCAGGAAACGTGAGATGAACTGGGGTTGGGGCTGCTCCACTGCCCCAGGAAGGAGGGCACCTCCACCTGATCCTAGAGGTGGGGCCTGCAAGGGGACAGTGGGTGGCGCCTCAGCATCTCCAGCCTTCCCCATGGGCCTCCTACCTTCACCCAGTCCAGGCCCACTGCCAACCTGCTCACCTCCCACAGGATGAGGCGCCCAGAACGTGTGATGCCGGCCTTCTGTGTGCGCCCTACAGCCACCTGGACCACCTCTGTGTTGAGCATTGGCAGCCGCAGGGGAGTGCTGAGCCCACCACCCCATGCATACACGGATGACAGTGGCGGTGGGATGGCTGGCCTCACAGGTCCCCGAAGAATACCTATGGGAGTCAGGTGGTGCACGCCTGTAACCCCAGCACTCGGGAGGCTGAGGCAGGAGGACTGTTGCAAGTTCAAGACCAGCCTGTGCTACAAAGTGAGCTCAAGGCCAGCCTGAACTGCATATTGAGACCCTGTCTCAAAAAAGACAAAAACAAAACAAAACAAAAAAATACCTATGGGTAGAGGACATGGGGTCAATTAAATGACTGAAAATGGTGGGGAGTCTGCAGGGCTCTGGTGGCCTGCCCCAACTTACCCCTAAAACGGGCACTGCTGGTCCTACTCCCTGTGCTGCCAACTACGATGGGTGGTCCTGGGCCCAGGGACTTCTCTGTCCTGCAGAACAGATGGAGGTCTCAGGACATGGACCTCCCCAGAAACACAGGACCTGCCGCAGGCCTTCTGTGGTCCCACTGGGTGTCCATGCCCCCCACCACGTAGGACCCCCTCCCCCAGCACAGGCCTCCGCATTCGGATGCTGCCCACGTCGGTGTGGAGGTTGAGGAGGGCCCGGATGCAGAGGGGCTGCGCCATGATGTGGCTTAGTGGTGGCCGCTGCGCAGGCTCCAGGCTCAGCAGACTCAGGACCAGCTGGCGCAGCTCAGGACTGTATCGGTCAGAGATGGGCGCAAAGGTGCCACTCATAATCTTTAGTACCAGTGCTGGCAGGTTCTGTGAAGGCACCAAGTTGAGCGGTGACCAGGGGTTGAGTTGTGACCAATGGTTGCGTTGGGCTCTCAGGCAGAGTAGCGCCCCCTAACTCCAGCCTCAGCCCCTGGTCTGGAGGGGATAAGAAGAGCCCTGTCTTCAGGAGGTAAGCCAGGCAAACCTTGCTTTCAGGAATCCATAATCTGATAACGGACCTGCGGTTCCTGTCCTCTAAAACCCCAGGCTGAGGAAAACTCAGGGCTTGTTCTAGGGAGTGTTCCTAATCTGATGGGAGAGTCACAGCCACATCCTCAGAGAATTTCAGTGTAATGGGGGAGGGGGATCCAGATTCTACCCTTGAGGAACTCTTAGTCTGAGTCTCAGCAAGAGCCACAGCCCCGCCCCGGGGTGATCCACCTCTGTGATGAAGGAGAGACACCTCAGCCACAAAGAAACACTGAAGTGGTTGGATCTGAGGGCTGCTGGGGAGAGAGGGAAATTTCCCAGTTGTTCCATTAGAGGTATTTCTACTTACCGCAGCCTCAAAAGCCCTCTTGAGACTGGCCAGCTCATAGAGGACACAGCCCAGGGCCCAGATGTCACTCTTCTGGTTATAAGGCTTGCCTTCACACAGCTCAGGGGAGATATAGCATGGAGTACCCACTACCTGCAGGAGGGAAGCTGGTATTACAGCTCTGGGAGAAGAGAGGGTCTAGCCACAGGCCTATTCAGGGTCAGCTTTTCCTTAAAGCAAGCTAAGGGCTTCCCACAAGAAGGGGCCAAGGAGCCAGGGGTTTTTTGGTGGGGGGCAGGCAGGGATAGGAGGTAGAGATGAGTAAGTCTTGGCCCTCAAGACCTCTTGCACCCTCAAGGCCCCCTCTGTGTCCAGGCACCGTGTAGGCCTTGCTCTTGCTGCTAAGGATCTTGGAGATGCCGAAGTCACCAATCTTGACGACCATGCGGTGTTTGTCAAGAAGGATATTCTGGGTCTTGAGGTCCCGGTGCAAGATGAGGTGGGTGTGCACGTGATGCAGTGCGAGCAGAATCTGCACAAAGAAGTGCAGGATGGTCTCCTCCTCTAACAGAGAATTGCAGCGCTTTTGTATGAACTCAGCCAGAGTGCCACCTGTGTGTGACCCAAGGAACTAATCAAGATCCAGGCTTTTTGTCCGTGTGTGTGTGTGTGTGTGTGTGTGTGTGTGTGTGTGTGAAAATCCAGGTCTTTTGCCAGGTGTGGTGGCACATTTCTGTAATTCCAGCACCCAGATTGATGTGTATTTGAGGCCAGCCTGGGCTACACAGTGAGTTTAAGACTAGCCTGAATTACAGAGTAAAACCCTGTCTCAAATAGCAAAAAAAAAAAAAAAGGAAGAAAGGAAGGAAGGAAGGAAGGAAGGAAGGAAGGAAGGAAGGAAGGAAGGAAGAAAGAAAGAAAGAAAGAAAGAAAGAAAGAAAGAAAGAAAGAAAGAAAGAAAGAAAAAGAAAGAAAGAAAGAAAGAAAGAAAGAAAGAAAGAAAGAAAGAAAGAAAGAAAGAAAGAAAGAAAGAAAGAAAGAAAGAAAGAGAAAGAAAAAAGTTTGAGGCCAGCCTGGGCTACATAGTGAGACCCTGTCTCAAAAAACCAAACTAAAACAAACAAAAAAAATATCCAGGCCTTTCCACACCTGGGATGCCTGTCCTTTTATGAAACAGGGCACTGGGACCAGAGAGGGGAAAGCCTCTGCCAGTGGCACATAACTAGGCAACTGGGACCAGACCTCTACACCCCTGACCCTTGGCCAAGCCCATCCAAGGAAGGAGGCCATCTGACCACATCTGCTTGTCCCAGGGATGGGGGGCCCTACAGCCAGGCTGCAAGGAGACTGGCCCACCTGGTGCATATTCCATGGCAATCATGAGGGCCTTGTCCTCTAGGAAGTTCTCGTAGTATTCAATGACATTGGGGTGGTTGAGCAGCTTGAGCACCTGGCACTCATTCTGGGCTGCCTGCCGTTCTTCCTTGGTCATCTGTTCCACTGGGATCTGTTTGATGATGACCAGCTTCTGGTCAGCCTTGCGCAGGCACAGGTGCACAATCCTGGGGACACAAGTACAGTGCAGGCATCAGCTGAGCCTCCAGCCACTTAGAAAGCAGGACAGACCTAGCAACTGGGTGTTCCTTAGAAAAGGGTAATGGACACCCAGACTAAGAGGTCATCTAACCAAGTGCATGGAACACTGAGCTTGAGCCATGTACTGTGGCACATGCCTGTAATCTCAACACTTGGGAGGCTGAGGCAGTAGGACTGCAATTTCAACAACAGCCTGGGTCACATAGCAAGACACTGTCTCAAAACCAAACAAACAGAAAAACCAAACAAAATAGAACACTGACCTTGGGAACAGGGGGAACTGGTGACGAGCTCTACATGAGACCTGAGTTTCACCACAGCCTCTAGAATTAACTGTCTGCCTTCAATTTTAGTACATGTGCTGAGGAAGTGAATACTACTCCCTGGGTTTAAACCCTGGCCCCTCCTCTTACTAGTTATCTGGTCTTAGATATGTTATAGGACATCACCATTTGGCAAATACGATTGTTAAGAGAATCAAATCAGCAAATGGATTTGTAGGGTACTTAGCACAGTGCCTGGCACATAGAAAATCTTCAGTGAATAGGAGCCATTCATGTTAGCATTTTATTTCAACTTATTTTATTTATTTTATAGTCAGCAACTATAAAAGCATGAACTAGCCAGGCACAGTGGTGCACACCTGTAATCCCAGCACTCTCAAGGCTGAGACAGGAGGATCGCCTTGAGTTTGAGGCCAGCCTGGGCTGCACAGTGAGTTCAAGCCCAGCCCCTGAACTACATGGCGAAACTCTGTCTCAAAAAAATTTTTTTGGGGCCAGGGATGTAGTTCAGCAGTGCTGCACTTGTATGGCAAGTGCCAGGCCCTGAGTTCGATTCCTGGTACCAAAAAAGTAAATGGTAAAAAAAAATTTTTTTTTTTTTTTAATCATCAGGGATTGACCCCAGGGCCTTCACAATGAGCTACACCCCCCAGTCCATTTTTTAATGTATGAGACTAAGTTTCTAAGTTGCCTAGGCAGGGCTCACACTGAGTGGGGGGGAAGCTTAAACTAAGTAGTTGCCTAGCACACTCAAGGCCCTTGATTCAATCCCCAGCACTTGGGGGTTAAAATAAGATAATTTAAAATAATTCGAGGGCTGGGGATATAGCTCAGTGGCACAGAGCCTGCCTGGCAAGCGCAAGGTCATGAGTTAGATTCCCAGTACCAAAAAAAAAAAAAAAAAAAAAAATTCCAGAATATTCTCTTCATGTCATACTATGCACATCAGGAACTCCTGTTTCTATCTCTAAAATACTGTGAACCTAATTCTGTGCACTCTGCTATGCTATAACTCTTGCCCAAATCATTTTTTGCTTTAAAAACTGCATGAGCAGGGGCCGGTGAGAAAGCTCAGCGGCATAAGCGCCTGCCTGGCAAGCGTGAGGTCCTGAGTTCGACTCCCGGTACCCACATAAAGGAAAAAACGGGCCAGTGATATCGCTCAGTGGCACAAGTGCCTGCTGGCAAGCGCGAGGTCCTGAGTTCGACTCCTGCTACCCACATTAAAAGAAAAAAAATTGCATTAGCAATCAGGTGTGGTGGCACACACCTGTAATCCCAGCATTGTGGGGAGGCTGATGCAGGAGAATTGCTGGGAGTTCAAGGCCAGCCTGGGCTACATAGTGAGTCCAAGGTCAGCCTGAACTACATAAGGAGACCCTATTTAAAAAAACAAAAACAAAACAAAAATTGCATTAGCTTCAAAAATGTTCCCTTTCACTCTTCTTACCCTCAAATGTAAATTCTACACAGCAGCCAGAATGACATTTTATTTGTTTTTGTTTTCTTTGTGATGTTGGGGATTCAACCCACAGGACCTCAAACAAGTTAGACAAGCGCTTTAATGATCAGCTACGTTTCCATTCTGAGAATTTTTGTTTTGTTTTTTTGAGACAAGTCTCATTGTATAACCCAGGTTGGCCTGGAACTCGTGTTCATCCTGCCCCAGCTTCCCAAGTGGTGAGATTATATGTGAATATCACCATGTCTGGCTGAGAATGACAGTGTTAAATCAATACAAATCAGCCATGATTTGTCACATGCCTGTAATCCCAGCACTCCAGAGGATGAGGCAGGAGGATTGCTGTTGAGTTCAAGGCCGGCCGGAGCTACAATTCGAGACCATTTTGGAAAAAAAATAAAAACCAACAAATCCTATGAAGACTATTCTTGTGTTTCAACACTCTTCCCTGAAGCCAGAAGTAGCACATGCCTATAATCCCAGCATCTGTGAGGCTGAGGTAGGATTGTGAGTTAAGGGCAGCCTGGACTACACGGCAAGACCCTGTCTCAAAAAACAAAACAAAAACCATCAGAAACCCCAAACCCTCTTCTCAGAGCTGGGAGAGCAGATCAGTGATAAAGCCTGTGCTTATCACGTGTGAGGCCCTGGGTTCAATCCCTAGCACAAACAATCCCAATCTCAAATTCTCTTGCTCTTATACTACAAATCAAGTCAACCTCTCTACCTCAGTACCAGGCCATAAACTGGTCCCCGCCCTCCGTGACGATCACTTTTTTAAACCATTCTTTACCTTGCCTGCTACATTTCAACTATGCTACTCTCTTTGTTTTTTGAATTCTCTGAATTCCTTCCCACCAGGACCTTCGCATATGCGTTCCTCTCCCTGAAAACTTCTTTCACCTTCGCACCACTGGTCCTAATTCTTCAACTCGTGGCTTTACATCTCACCTCCCAGAGAATTTTTCCGTGACTACCCCCTGATAAATATTCCCTTTATTTTCTGAGGCATTTATTCATTGGCTGTTAATAACCGTTCATGACCGCTTTAACAACGTCTTCTTTATTGTATTATTTTCCTAGTGTCTAAACTCTGAAGAGGAAAAAAACCACACCTGTTTTGTCATAACTGTACACCCAGGGCCCAGAGCTGGACTCTTGTAGCTGGCACTCAACATTTTTTTTTTTTTTTTTTTGTGGGTACCGGGGGCACGACCTCAGGACCTCACGCGCCAACAGGCACCCGTGCCGCTGAGCGATATCACCGGCCCCTTTTTCGTATGTGGGTTCCGGGAGTCGAACTCGGGCCTTTGCGCTTGCAAGGCAGGCGCTTAAGCCGCTGAGCCATCTCACCGCCCGGCACTCAACATTTGTTCAAGAAAAGAACCAAGGAACCTCACACTCAGCCCGGAACGCGGAGGCTGGCGGGGCGTGGCCTCCGTGGCGGCGGAGCCTCGGCGCCAGGACCCAGGCCGGAAGCCTGGGCGGGGCTTCCCAGAGTGGCGCTCACGCCTCGGGGCGGGGCTAGCGGAGCAGCAAAATCGCGGTCATAGTTGGGGGTTTATTTTTCCAGTCCCCCTAACAGTTTCCTCCCTCAGAGCCCTGGCTCACCCGAAGGCACCTCTCCCCACCACTCGGATCCGCTCGTACTTCTCCATCTCATTTCTCAGATATACGCTTTCGGAAACCCCCAGGCGGCGCGTGCGCGGACCTGCCCACCCTGGAGCCCCGCCCCCTACGCTGTGCGACGTTTGCTGGGCGGAGCTAGCGGAGTTGTGTGAGTTCCAACTACCTTAGTAGCTGTGATTGTGGACTTAGAGTCCACAGCACGGACACGGAATCACTTTTCCCTCACGATTCTGCCCCACCCGTACTCCAGTAATAGGATTAACTCCCGTTTCTTGGTGCACTCCGCAGTGCTCAGTGCAGTACCAGCTGCTTTTCACACACGTGGCTCGATCCAATCGGGTCGTGGAGAGCTTACTAGAAGCGAGGCATACCGCGCCCTCAAGCATTGCCTTCCGAAGGCCTCCCTCTGCCCGAGAGTGACGCTATTTCAGGAGGATAAAGCGGATCCTCATTGGCACGCAAGCAAGAAACACAACCAAACTGAACTGAGAGCAGCACTCTCGGCCTGTGGAGCAGGGAACGGGTAGTTTCGTGTTTGCCTAGGGAGGGACCGGGAAAACCCCGAGTTGTGTAAATTGATTCACCTGGGGAGGTCGTGACAAAGTCTCCAGGCTGAGCGGACTAGTGAGCACCGCGCTCGTCAGCGTGCTCAACGTCCAGTCATCCCACGAGCGCTGCAGCCGGGAATCAGCACCTCCCCTTGGGGAAGGTGGGAGTGGGCACGGACCAGTATTGGAGAGCGTCTGGGAGGGGTGGAAAGTACGCTGTTTAGCCGAGATAGGTTCAACTCTTCCGCCGAGCCGGGCGTGGTGGCGCACGCCTGTAATCCCAGCACTTGGATCACTTTGAATTCGAGGCCACCCTACCCTGGGCTATGTAGTGAGTTCAAGAGCAGCTTGAACTACATAGGGAGACCCTGTCTCAAAACAAAACAAAACAACTCACCTCTTCTGTCCAGAGGTTAAGGTTAGGTTAGTATGAGGGCTAGTTGGTCTGACCCGCTAGGATCCCAGGGTCTCGCCTCAGAATTGAGTTCAATTCCAGCTTCTTCCTGGCGCCACCTACCCTGCGGGAGCTCTATAAAAGCTCAGTATTAAGGCGGAGGATGGTCATTACCAAAGTGTTAACATCCGTATTTCAGAATGGGAGAAGAACTGGGCATGGTGGCAGATGCCTGTAATCCCAGCACTTGGGAGTTTGAGGCTAGAGGATCGTCGCGAGCAAGACCCAGTCTCAAAAACAAACAACAACAACAAATGTAAGGGAAGAAAGAGGGTGTTTTATCCTCTGCTGCCGCCCTGCCCCTCAAAAGGATACCCAGTCCCGCCCAAGTGGGACGACTAGGGACCGGGTCCCCAGGGCCCTGGCGGTCGCTGACGGTCATTGGCCCAGGCCTGCGTAAATTGGTGAACAAGTTGCGCTGTAAGCAAAGGGGACTGCAGAGAGGGGGAAGCAGCTCATCCAGTACATCATGTTCTCGCTTAGAAACCAGCTGGGCCGGAGAGATGGCTCAGCGGCGTAAGCGCCTGCCTTGCAAGCGCGAGGGCCCGAGTTCGACTCCCGGAACCCACATACGGAAAAGGGGCCGGTGATATCGCTCAGTGGCACGGGTGCCTGTTGGCGCACGAGGTCCTGAGGTCGTCCCCCTGGTACCCACAAAAAAAAACAAAAACAAACAAAAAAAAAAAGAAACCAGCTGAGCGTTGGGTGACCCGGCAGCCCCATGGAGTTAATGTGTAACCTTGGAGCGCTCAGGGGAAACAGCAAACACCCAATCGACTCGGTCTCTGAGCCTCGGGTTTCTAGCTTCCTCACGCAGAGCTTTCCCCTCCCCCACCGGTCCCCTCCTCTCCTCCATTGCTGCACACACACACCTCTTAGTCTCCTAGGCTGCTCTCAGCCTCCTGCTTTGCCCTAGGGCAGTGGTAACGAAACTTTTAGAGACCGAGTGCCCAAACTGCAACCCAAAACCCACTTATTTATCGCAAAGTGCCAACATGGCAATTAAACCTGAATACTGCAGCTTTAGTTTAGGAAAAACAACTCATGCATTAACATCTTTTGTCTTAAAAGAACACAATAACAGAACTTTCAATGATACAAACAGCTTTTTATTGAAATGTAAAAGATTGCATTTGGCGTGCACAATGTGAGTTTTGCTGTTGTATGCACGTTGACAATTTGTCAAACCTTAGCTGGGGCTCCTTGGCTTGAGTGCCGACAGAGAGGGCTCCGCGTGCCCGTTGAGACACTGGCCTAGGGTTTCCCTGATTTTCTCCAAAACCTGCTTTGGTCCATTGGAGGGTTGAGACCCCGCGCCACGGTGAGGACAGGCTGTCACCTAGTGGCCAGGAGCCGCAACTGCTCCAGGCCAAAGCCCTGGAGAAGAGAGTCACCCCCTGTCTGGGCAAATCCGCAGTCTTCCCCGCCCCAGCCTCCAGGGAGCCAGGAGACTAGGGCTGGGACTGTCTAAAGGAGAACTGTGACAGCCGTTTGGCCTCCGGAGCCCAGGAGTGAGCCGGGAGAGATGATGATGAGTGACTCAACAGCTCCTAAGCAGCACTCGGGCGGGGAGAAGCAGGTAAACACTCGTTCTGGGCCCAGTGGGGGTATGGGGCCTGGGCGGAGTCATTGTCCGAGGCGGGGCTTCCGACCCCTCCTCAGGACTAGGGTTTCATGGGGGATACGGACTAGTGATGGGTCCCGCCCAGCTCCGCCCAGAAAGGAGTTGAGGGCGGAGAGAGGGTTCTCGCGGAACCCGCCCAGGGCGGGAGAGTGGGCGGCCCCGGAGAAAGTTGGGACGCTAGTTAGGGGGCCGTGGGAGCGCTGGCGGCTGGGGACGCTTTCGGCCGTCGGGAGGCGCCAGCGAGGAATGTCTCCGCCGCGGCGCCCCCAGGACAGCCCCTTCCCGCCTCAAGTTTTCGAGATCCGGGCGGAGGCTGAACAGGCCCCGGGCGAAATTGGGCTCTCGCACTCCGCGCGGCAGAGGCGCCCAAGGGGCGGGGGCAGCGGGCGGGGCGGGGCGCGGGCAGCGGGCGGGGCGGGGCGGGGCGCGGGCGGCGTGGGCAGAGGCTCGGCCCGCAGGCCGGGGAGGAGCGAAGGGGCCTAGAGGGCTCCGGGAGAAGTGTGTGGGGCTGGCGGCCGGCGGGAGAGAGGTCCGGGGTGCACTGGCCGGAGAGGGAGCCCGGTTCGTAGAACACCCCGAGAAGGCGGCTTAGAGGGCGGACAGACAGACGGCAGGGAGGGCCAGCATGCTGCCCCTGCTGCACCCCGCCTTGCCGCTGCTCCTGGGCGCCACGCTGACCTTCCGGGCACTCAGGCGCGGGCTCTGTCGCCTGCCCCTGCCCGCGCACGTGCGCACCGACCCCCTGCGTACCTGGCGCTGGCACAACCTGCTGGTCTCCTTCACGCACTCCATTGTGTCAGGGATATGGGCGCTGCTGTGGTAAGTGAGCGACTGGGGGCGTGAAGCGGCCCGGGATCCCGTGCGGGTGCTGGGACAGGCTTCCGTGTTACTATTTCCATCACTCACCAGTGGGCCGAGGCCATGAATCTCACCTGATTCCGTCTGGAAAACTACCCAACCAGGGGCGGCCCAGGGAATCCCGAGGCACCGGGGTTTCAGCCAAGCCCCTCTTCGCTTCCTTGCCAGCCAATGGCGAGAGCCTGGACTGTCCAGGGACTGCCAGGGTACCGGGGGAGCTGAGGGTCTCTTCGGGTGCCGACTATGCTAAGGGCCTCTTCTCTTACCTCCCTCCCAGTTTATGGCAGACCCCTGAGATGCTGGTGGAGATTGAGACTGCGTGGTCGCTTTCTGGCTATTTGCTGGTTTGCTTCTCTGCAGGTAGGTCTTGGCTAGGAAGCCTGAGGTAAGTGGGAGTACAGGGGAAGAAAGTTAAGTCCCTCTCATGACCTCTTCCTCCACTAGGTTATTTCATCCACGACACAGTGGACATTGTGATTAGTCGTCAGGCCAAAGCTTCTTGGGAATATCTCGTTCACCATGTCATGGTAAGTGAGAAAGCATGTGATGTATGTATAGCCCCGCTGGTGGCAACCTAGTCCTGCGTTCTATGTGAACTTGAAAGAGGCCATCTCAACCCGTCCCAGCCCTGTGTCTTACTTCTCAAGCTGAGGTGCCACTTTGTGTTCTTGCTCAACAGACTGGGAATGGCACCCACCATGCCCAGAACCTGTGGGCAGGGATCAGAATGTAATGGTATGAATGAAAAAAAGCACCTGAATTTGGGGAGAACCTGGTGAAGTGGTGCATTCCCATAATTGCAGCTACTTGGGAGGCTAAGGCAGGAGAGTCACAAATTCAAGGACAGTCTGGGTAACAGATCTGGTCTCAAAAGAGCTAGAGATGTGTCTCAGCGGTAGAGTGCCCCTGGGCTTGATCCCTGATACCACAAAAGAGAAAAAAAAAATTGAGGACTGTCCAGTTTTCTGGTGGTTACTATATACCCACCAACTCCCAGGAGCCTTGGCACTTGGGTTCCCAACTCTTGTTCTCATTTATCGTCTAGGCCATGGGTGCCTTCTTTTCAGGCATCTTTTGGAAGAGCTTTGTTGGTGGTGGTGTCCTAACACTACTGGTGGAAGTCAGCAACATCTTCCTCACCATGCGCATGATGATGAAAATCAACAACGCCCAGGATCTCCTCCTCTACCGGGTCAACAAGTATGTCAACTTGGTCATGTACTTCCTCTTCCGCCTGGCCCCACAGGCCTACCTCACCAACTTCTTCCTGCAGTATGCAGGCCAGAGGACCCTGGGCACTTTTCTGCTGGCCATCCTGCTCATGCTGGATGTGATGATCCTCATCTACTTTTCCCGCCTTCTCCGCTCTGACTTCTGCCCTGACCATGTCCCCAGCCAGCAACACAAAGACAAGTTCTTGACTGAGTGAGAAGAGCCTGGGACATGTGGCAAAGACAGCAAACAGCCAGAACAGAAACAGCCTCCCATAAACTGGGTCTCTACCCCAAACCTGGACACCCCCAGGGGCCAGTCTCTACCTTGAGCCTACACCCACACTACTGAAAACACTAATGAAAGCACTCCACTGAAGCCTTAAAATCTTTTCTTGGGTGATGGAAGCAGACAAACCGGTTGGACATGGTATGCGGGTGTGAGGACAAGGATCCAACCCAAACCCAGCCAACCCACACTGACCTGAAATGGATGCTAATGACAATTCTAAACTTTCAGGGATAAAGGAAAGGGGATCCTGTAAAGCCTGTTCCCTTGTCCCTTTGAGTTGTCCAAGGACAAATAACCTTCATCTGAGTAATAAATACCTCTGGTGGTACCTACGCTCTTACTACCAGGGTTATTAACGAGTATCATGGCTTGACGGACTTAAGTGTTCCAACAGGTAAGTGTATCAAGAGTCTTACTCAGAGCTGGAAATGCAGCTATGGGGTGGGGAGTTTACCCACCATGTGTCAGACCCTGGCTTTGACCACCAGCACCCCAGGAGTTTTGCATAAGCCCTGTTGGCTTAGTGTATCCCACAGCATGGCCTTCCCCAGCCCAACCAGAGACTGACATAAAGACAAGAAGCATATATATGGAGAAAAAAAAATGTGTATTTAGAATTAGCCAGCTGGACTCAGTTTAGATGATCCCAATCTGAAAAACAAAAGGAAGCTTTGTTACCAGGGCTGAGATAGGAAGACTTAAGATGGGGTGTTGAAGATGAGAGACTAGGTAGGCAGAGCTTGTTAAGGATCAGGGTGCAGTCAGTCAGTTATGACTCATCAGGGAAAGTCAGGCTTTGGTCGCTAATGGACTCATCATTTGCACCCAGTAGGTAGATGTGTGATATTAAAAGTCTATAAGAAAGGAAGCTTACTTTGTTGGCAACATCCAAAGCATCATAATCGGGAGCCAACCGAACATACGCCTTTTTCTCTCCATCAGGCCTGGGTGGAGAAGGAAGCCTCAGCCCTTGCTGCTCTCTCACTACCCCCATTCCCTCCCTCCCCTAGTCCCCTGGTGCATCAGCGGTTCTTTTGTTCATGTCATTCTTTTCCAAATAGTGAATTTTCCATCATCTGCACAGAGAAGCCACCAAGCCAATTTCCTTTCATTGGAAACACAAGACACTTGAGACTAAATGTAATCTAACATAATCTGTACTTTCCTATACTGCCCGCCTCTGCCCCAACCCCATCAGTGAAGTCCCAGAGGGAGTTTCCTCAGATCTATACTTGATAAAAAGGACTAATTTCACAGGGGAGCTCGTACAGTGTAAATCCTGCTTCTGACCTCAAGAGCAGCATCAGGGAATTTTAAGGCATACACGGTTCCAGCCACTTCTCACGGAGCCCCACATACCTGATTAGGGTATTGACCTTGGCCACGTCAATGTCATAGAGCTTCTTCACAGCTTGTTTGATCTGGTGCTTGTTGGCCTTGACATCCACAATGAACACAAGCGTGTTGTTGTCCTCTATCTTCTTCATGGCTGACTCTGTGGTCAGGGGGAACTTGATGATGGCATAGTGGTCAAGCCTGGGGGGAGAACAACATCAGGTCACCAGGCCTGGTCCCAGTAGGATGGGCTTTTTTGCAGCCCAAGGCTGAGAACACAGGTGCATCAGACAATGAGTAACAATCATTTCTGTCAGACTTTGGTGGCTAGTAAGTGTCATCAGCTGCACCATATTCCTAAGGGGGTGAAGCTCCTACTGGGACATAGAACCCTTGTCTATTTTCTCTAACCTGAAGGGCTCTCATCCTTTAAAGAATCATCTTTGATTCAAACCCTTTCACTCACTGGAGCTCCATGTTGACAATTCCCTAGGAGGGTGGGTCAAACATTTCTGCCCCTAGCCTGTAATCCCAACACTTGGGAGGCTGAGGCAGGAGGATCTCAGAGTTGGAGGCCAGCCTGAACTATATAGTGAGTTCAAGAACAGCCTGAACTACAAAGACACACACACACACACATTCTGCCCCAACACCTGAGATGAATACACATTTCTCAGACGAAGAAATACAAATGGCAAATAAATACACAAAAAAATGTGCAACATCACTAATCATTCCAGAGATGCAAATTAAAACAACACTGAGATACCATCTCACCCCAGAAAGAATGGCTATTATTAAGAAATCAACTAATAACAAATGCTGGAGGGGCTGTGGGGAAAAAGGAACCCTTCTTCACTGTTGGTGGGAGTGTCGACTGGTACAGCCACTGTGGAAGTCAGTGTGGAGATTCCTCAAAAAACTAGGGTTGGAGGTCCCATTTGACCCAGCTATTCCCCTTCTGGGCATATTCCCAGAAGAATTAAAAACATCGTACCACAGCGATATATGTGCACCCATGTTTATAGCAGCACAATTTGTAATAGCCAGATCTTGGAAACAACCCAAATGCCCATCAACTGAGGAATGGATAAGAAAGATGTGGTATTTTTATACAATGGAGTACTATTCAGCCATAAAGAAGGATAAACTGGAGACTTTTATAGGTAAATGGATGCAACTCGAGAAAATACTCATAAGTGAAATAAACCGGACGCACATGTGTAAGCATCGTATTGTCTCTCTAGTATGAGAAACTGAAAGAGTAAATAAGATCCAAAATGTACAACAGACATGGTGAATCAAAAAGAAACTGGTCAAAAGGAAAGAGAGACTGGAATAGGGGAATAGGGAAAAGAAAGAAAGGAAAGGAAAAAAAATTGTATATATATATAAAGATGGTTAAGTATATAAGATGGTTAAGATAGGTACACTACTAATTTTACTTAGTTCATTGAAGAGTAAGGTTTGTGTCAATAATGTTTGGACAATTGAATGCTAATATCTGGTATCCTGAATAACTAAAGATAATAATACGTAATGCATTAACCATTGTTACCCTATTATGTTGTTTTGAAAATTTGTTCTTTTTTGATTTATTTTGTTTTGTCTTTTCTTTTTAAAATAATAAAAAATAATAATAAATTAAAATTAAAAAAAATTCTGCCCCCAAATGGCTCCTAAGAAGAGCTGTGATCAAGAGTTACCACTTTGAGACAGAGTCTCACTATATAGTCCAGGTAGGCCTTAAACTCACAATTTTCCTGCCTCAGCCTCTAGAGTGGTGGGATTACAGGCTACCTTGAACACAGCTTTGCCCCTGAATTTCAGACAAGCCAGTCCCTCTCCAGTCACACACTACTTTCCTGTTTTGAAGATAGGCCAAGACCCAAACTCTTTATTACACTAAATTCTAGGTTCAAGGTGGAGGCATAAAGGAAGTACACTCACCCCCTTCTCTTAGGAAATACCTTTTACCCACCCACCCAAATTCTTTGAGAAACTGTCTCAAATGGGCTGGGGATGCAGCTCAGCCGATCACCTGCCTAGCATGTGCAAAGATTTTGGTTAAATCCTCAGTATGGTGTACACACACAAAGACCCACTCACATCCTCACCTCCAAGGACTGTTTCCTCAAGCATTAGGTGCCATAAAAAAAGAACTAAACTTGGAGCACTGAGGGTATATGCATTTATATTTTTGGCAGGGGTGGGGTTGAGACAGGTCTAGCTAGCTATTTATTCCTGGCTGGCCTCCAACACAGTGACCCTCCTGCCTCAGCTTCCCATATGCTGGGATTAAAGGTGTGTATCACCATGACCGGCAAGGAGCACCTCTTTAATCCTACTTTATACTCCCCACAAAATACTCTCAAACTCTGACCAGGCTGAATAAATAATTAACCTAACAGAATATCTGACACTGTAGGGTGACAATTTTTCTGCCAGCATCTAAAAACTTAATTCTTAAATAGGACAAAAAAGCCCGGTGTGGTGGCACCCGCCTGTAATCCCAGCACTTGGGAGGTTGAGGCAGGAGGATCACCGCGAGTTTGAGGCTAGCCTGGGCTATACAGGTAGACCCTGTCTCAAAAAAACAAACAACAGACAAGGCAGAAAAATCTCACTGCCCTACACTAGATACCAATGCATTTTTGAGAAGCATGCTCCAGGACCGGTAACTCATCAATGAAGGACACTGAAACATCTTCAGATGGGCATAGGAGCACTACTGACTTGTTTCTCCTGGGGGCGCTCTTCCGAGGGTATTTGGGCTGCCTCCGGAGCCGCAGTGTCTTGGGACGGCGGAAGGTGGGTGACGTGCGGATCTTCTTCTTTTTGTGGCTGTGGATGCCTTTCAGCACCGCTTTCTTGGCCTTCAAAACTTTTGCTTTGGCTTCAGCTTTGGGAGGGGCAGGAGCTGGGAAAGAAAACGAAGGTCGGGATTGGTAACTTCCGGCCTCACGTCCTGTAGCGGGTGCCCCTGCCTACACGTGCATCAGTGGTTCCTTTGGAGACATCACAAATCTCAGGTGATTAACTTTTTTCCATCACATGCACGATACGGAAAGCAAAGATAACCAATCTGGAGTAACTTCAAGAATACAACGAAAAAACCCAAACGACTAATACTCATTAAGGGAGGGGTATACAGGGCCATTTAACACATAAAAAAGGGAAAAAGTAATGCTGAGGCCACTTATGTGCTTACGGATCTGACGACATGGAGCGCCGGCCTGTGAATGTTTTAAGCTCCCCAGAGTCAACTGTGTGGCTCGCCCTAGCGGACAATGACTGCCGCGTTGCCTCTCCAAACCCCTTCACGGAAACCCTAGCCCATGCGGCTTGCTTACGCGGCCCACTTTCCACACAGTGTGCCCCAATCGCGGGAAGGAGCTCTGAAGATTTCCCCAGGGCTCGGCCCAGCCACTACCCTACGAATGCGTTCGCTCTCCGGGCATCCCAGGCAAACCCGCTGTGGAACCCCCAGTCCCAGTACACACCTTCCTTCTTCGCCTTCGGCGCCATCTTGGTAAAAAGGGTCTCTCGGGCTCGTTCCCATGGGCTTATAGAGCTAAATCTCACCGAAGACTCGCGATCGTTTTTACTGAGATCTGATTGGATAATCTTTAGCGTGGCGCTCGCTGGGAATTGTAGTTAAATTTCATTTCCTCGCAAGAGTGATTAAGCATGCGCCACTCCACCCCTCCTCAGGCTCCAAAGCTTCTTGGGAGTTGTAGTTTTTGGCTTGGTTTATTTATTTAATAGTTCGGTTTTTTGAGGGCGGGTCTCACTATGTATTTCAGGCCTAGTCTTGAACTCACTATGTAACCCAGGCTGGCCTCGAACTCATGGTGGTCCTCCTGCCTCAGCCTCCTGAGTGCTGGGATTACAGGCATGTGTCACCATGCCCGGCTGTTTTTTCTTTTTTTTGAGAGAGGGTCTGGCTTTGTAGTTCAGGCTGGCCTTGAACTCACAGTGATCCTCCTGCCTCAGCCTCCACAGTGCTGGGATTACAGGCATGTGTCACCATGCCCTGCTTGGAGTTATGGTTTTTTTTTTGTGGGTACCGGGGGTCAAACTCAGGACCTCGCGCGCCAGCAGGTGCCCGTGCTGCTGAACGATATCACTGGCCTTTTTCTCGTATGTGGGTACCGGGAATCAAACTCAGGACCTCACGCTTGCCAAGCAGGCGCTTATGCCGCTGAGCTATCTCACCGGCCCTTGGAGTTATAGTTTTTAAAGATACATGTTTACTTGTCTAGATCTGTGGATGGTGTAGCTGGCTGCCTCCTTGAATCTTGTCTCACGTCCTTCCCATCTTGAACAACTTTCAGCCTTAGGAAAGAGAGGATTTCAAGCTCTAAAAGACAATAACACTGCAAAGGGGAAAAATACAGTTAGACTAACTAGGGGAGCATGAAGCAAAGTTCTAGAATGTTAGAGCACGATTTGCCTGATTTAATTCTGTCAGACACATCTGTGGAATACTGAAGTCCACAGAGGCACGTGCTTTAGCAATTACCAGAGATTTGGTGACAAAAAAAATCATCTGTGTATGTTTATGTGTGTGTGTAAGGGAAGTATCAGAGGAAGTATAAAATGGCCACCGTTTCTTTGTTTGTTTGTTTTTTTTTGTGTGTGTGTGTGTGTTTGAGACAGGGTCTCCCTATGCAGTTCAGGCTGGCTTTGAACTTACTATGTAGTCCAGACTGGCCTCGAGCTCAAAGCAATCCTCCTGCCTCAGCATCCCAAGTCCTGGGATTACTGGCGTGTACCATCATGCCCGGCAGCAGTCTGTTTCTTGATATTACCCTACTCCCCTTACTGGGGATTAAACCTAGAGTGCTAAGGTATGTCCTAACTCTTTTAAACTTTTTTGATTTTGAAAGCTGGGTGTGGTGGCACACACCTGTAATCCCAGTACTTGGTAGGCTGAGGCTGGAGGAGCTTCATGCGTTTGAGGCTAGCCTGAACTGCACAGCAAGACCCTGTCTCAAAAAACAAAAACAGGGCCGGTGATATGGCTCAGCAGCGTAAGCGCCTGCCTGGCAAGCACGAGGGCCCGAGTTTGACTCCCGGAACCCACATATGAAAAAAGAGCCGGTGATATCCCTCAGCGGCACGGGTGCCTGCTGGCGCACAAGGTCCTGAGGTCGACCCCTGGTATGCACAAACAAAACAAAACAAAACAAAACAAAATTTATTTCAAGACAGGATCTTGCTAAATTGTACAGGCTGGTCTCAAACTTTGAATCCTCCTGTGTCAGCCTTCTGAGTAGCTGGGATTATAGGATATGCCACAGGGCCCAGTTTGCTGATACCCTTTAAGTAGCTCTGCATTCCAAATATCCATGCACGGATTTCTCTAGAATGCACGAGTTCTTCCTGCCAATGATTTTTCTTAGTCCCCTCCCCTGAACTAGTATTCCCTCTCCTTCCCAGTCATCTTTGCATCTTCAAACTCAGCTCATGGCACAGAGCAGATTTCATGATGCGGAGGTTAACTGCTCTGCGGGTCTGTGTCTAATTCACCCCATCCTCACACACACTGCGTCTTTTCTGTCCCTCTGCTTCTGGAGCCAGATGTCTCCCTTGATGTGAAACTGGATGCTCTTCTACGCTCCAGGACTTTGCAAAAAGGAAAAATTATCCTAGTTTTGTGTGCGTGTTTGGGGAAGAGGGGGTTCTAATGGGGACAGGAAAACGAATCCCTATACCAGCGAGGAGCCTTCGTGTCCCACCCCAAAGGGCAGGGTTCCTCGGTTCACTTAGCCCTTCATTTTGCCTGGAGACAAGGCAGCTTGGTAGTCAGCTCCCGCACCCCTTGATCTATACAAGCAGCCTGGAAGGGAAAGACACCAGACGTCGGATGTCTCTCTCCTCGTTGAGCACCTCACTGTGATCCTGGCACCCCTTTACACTCCTCCGTCCCCCACCTCCCAGGGCAGAAGGGCGAGCAGGGGCAGACTCTGAGTCACGGCCTGGGCCTGGAGTGGAGGAGGGAAGCGCCGCCTCCCCTAAGGCCCCTTCTCTCCCCTCTTGGCCCTCCCCGCGGGTTCCTGCCTTGCCAGATGCTGCGCCGCAATCACCGAATCTCCATCACCAGTTCGGCTGGGTAAGGGTCCCCAGGAAGGCGCAGCCTGGTACCCGAGGTGCGGGCAGAGCGTCCTGGGGGATCCAGAGCTCGACAGGCTCCAGCCTGGGTGGGGGCGCCCGGAGTGCGGGGTGAGGCGTCTGGCGAGGGAGCGGGAGCCAGGGCAGCGCAGTGGGGAGGAGAGGGGAGCAGGGGGAGGCCAGGGCGGGCTGCGAGGCCTGGCGAGGGGCGGGGGGCGGCCCTTCTCCAGGAATTTCCGGGGATCATGTTACAGCGCCAGCAGAGCGGGAGCGGAGCGGGACTCCAGGCCCTGCAGCCGACGGGGCCCCTCGCCCCCTCCTCCAGCGGCCCGGGCCGGGTAGCGCCTCCCCTGCCCACACTGACCCCGTGCGGCGGGGTTACGCCGCGCCCCGGGGCCACTGTTATGGTGGGGCCACCCCCGCCACGAGCCGTCGTCGGGTCTTCGCGGCCCCGGGTGGTCGTGGGAGCTCTGCGACCCCGCGTCATTGTAGGGTCCGCGCGGGCCCGGGCCGCCCCCGACGGGACTCCCCGCCCCCGCCTGGAGACCGAGGGTTCTCCTGGCCCTCGAGTCGTCTTCGGGGCGCCCCAGGCCCGCGTGGTTGTGGGGTCGCCCCGGCCCCGCGTGATCGTCTCATCCCCGTGGCCCGCGGTGGCCGTTGCGTCTCCCAGGCCGCGGGCTCCTGCAGGCTCCCCGTGGCCCCGAGTGATCGTCGGGACCCCCCGGCCGCGTGTGATCGTAGGGTCTCCACGGGCCCGGGAGTCAGGGGCGGATCAGGCCTCGGCGCCGTCTCGGGGCGCCCCGCAAGGCCGCAGGCGAGATGAATCTCCTGGCGCCCGTGCGGAAGGACCGCGTCCTAGCGGAGCTGCCCCAGGTAGGCAGGCGCCGGGGCCACGTCGGGTTTCTGGCTGCAGCCAGGCGTGGGCAGGGAGGAGGCAGCACCCGACCAGTTAGAGGAAGGCGCTCAGCCCTGCTGCCCGCGGGCTAAGCCTCGCTTCTGGGTGGTCCGCCCTCCCCACCCCACCCGGGTTTCTTGGTTGCGGGAGGAGGGCCTGGAGTGGCTGAGCCCCTTCTCTTCTGACACTCAGTGCCTGAGGAAGGAGGCCGCTTTGCACGTGCACAAAGACTTCCATCCCCGCGTCACTTGCGCCTGCCAGGAGCACCGGACAGGCACCGTGGGGTGAGTTAGGGACATCTACGATGAAGACAGGAAGACCTAGGGAACGCTGAAACCATAGCAAGGGCACACATGAATGCACCCCTTTGGGGCTCTATTTCAGGTCCTGCCAGCTACATGGTGATGTCCCCTGTTTTTTTTTTTTTTTTTTTTAATGCATTACGTATTATTATTTTTTAAGTTAGTTATTCAGGATACCAGACATTAGCATTCAGTTGTCCAAACATTATTGGCACAAACCTTACTCTTCAATGAACTAAGTAAAATTGGTAGTGTACCTATCTTAACCATCTTATATATATATACAATTTTTTTTCCCTCTCCCTTCTTTCTTTTCCCTGTTCCAGTCTCTCTTTCCTTTTGACCAGTTTCTTTTTGATTCACCGTGTCTATTGTACATTTTGGATCTTATTTACTCTTTCAGTTTCTCATACTAGAGAGACAATACGATGCTTACACATGTGCGTCCGGTTTATTTCACTTATGAGTATTTTCTCGAGTTGCATCCATTTACCTATAAAAGTCTCCAGTTTATCCTTCTTTATGGCTGAATAGTACTCCATTGTATAAAAATACCACATCTTTCTTATCCATTCCTCAGTTGATGGGCATTTGGGTTGTTTCCAAGATCTGGCTATTACAAATTGTGCTGCTATAAACATGGGTGCACATATATCGCTGTGGTACGATGTTTTTAATTCTTCTGGGAATATGCCCAGAAGGGGAATAGCTGGGTCAAATGGGACCTCCAACCCTAGTTTTTTGAGGAATCTCCACACTGACTTCCACAGTGGCTGTACCAGTCGACACTCCCACCAACAGTGAAGAAGGGTTCCTTTTTCCCCACAGCTCCTCCAGCATTTGTTATTAGTTGATTTCTTTATAGTAGCCATTCTTTCTGGGGTGAGATGGTATCTCAGTGTTGTTTTAATTTGCATCTCTGGAATGACTAGTGATGTTGCACATTTTTTTGTATATTTATTTGCCATTTGTATTTCTTCATCTGAGAAATGTGTATTCATCTCAGATGCCCATTTTTGGAGTGGGTCTTTAAATTTGGGAGGTCTGATTTTTTTGAGTTCTTTATATGTTCTTGATAGTAATTCTTTGTCTGAGGAACAGCTGGCAGATGTCCCCTGTTTAAGCCTCTGGGTTCTTCCCTTTCCTTCCAGTAAGGTTGTTAGTCCTTACAGAGTGGGATAGAAAGTGTCCAGCAAGGGGTGGTGGACACAACATCCACTGAGCCCAAGGCAGGGGACTCCCTGTGTCTCCAGGGATGAGTCTCATTGTAGGTTAAAATAAGTAATACTAATAACAATTGCAGTCCTTAATTGAGCACTGCTGGGCATAGTGGTGCTCTCCTGTAAACCCAGCATTCACAGGATGTGGTACCCCAGTCTGGGCTATAGAGGTTGAGGCAGAAGGTTGAGGCTGGAGGATTGCTGCAGTCTAGGTCAGCCTGGGCTACAGAGAGAGTTCAAATACAGCCTGAACTACATAGTGAGATCCTATATCAAAAACAAACATGGGCCAATGAGATGGCTCAGCCCCGTAAGTGCCTGCCTGGCAACCGCGAGGTCCTGAGTTCGACTCCCGATGCCCATATAAAAACCAAACAAAAAAGATCATTAATTGAGCATTTACAGTGTGCCAGGCAGTGTGTTGGCTGATATGAGTGTTTTTTATTAAATGGAAAACACATCGCTAAAGATGCATCCTGATTTCAGAGATGTTAAAAAGGGAAGGACAGTGTTTTAGAACATAGGATACTTATCTCTTTGGTACAGGGAGTCGAACTCAGGACCTTGCTCTTGCCAGGCAGGTGCTTGTGCCACTGAGCTATATCCTGAGCCCCTTATCTCATTTTTAAAATTTTTTTGTGGGTACCGAGGGTTGACCTCAGGACCTCGCGCGCCATCAGGCGCCCATGCCACTGAGCGATATCACCAGCCCTTTTTTCGTATGTGGGTACCGGGAGTCGAACTTGGGCCCTCGCGCTTGCCAGGCAGGCGCTTATGCTGCTGAGCCATCTCACCAGCCCCTCTTATCTCATTTTAACTCAAGGAATTATGTCCTAAGTCTCCACTTAACAAGTGTTGTGCCTGATGTGGTGCATGTTTGTAATCCCAGCACCCAAGAGGCTGAGGCAGGAGGATCCCCATGAGTTGGAGGTCAGCCTGGCCTACAAAATGAGTTCAAGGCCAGCCTTTTTGAGATCTTGTCTCAAAAAAACAGGCGTTGAAACTAAGGCTCAGAGAAGTAAAGTAACCTGTCCAAAGTCACACAGTTAATCAGGGCTGGAAGTATACTGTGTAGAGAGCTCAGTTAGCATGAACAAAGCCTTGGGCTCCATCCTTAGCAGCACAAAAAACAAAAAGCAAAACAACCCCTGAGGATGAAAACTAGTGTCCACTCTTATGTCCAGCAGATTTAAGATCTCCAAGGTCATTGTTGTGGGGGACCTGTCAGTGGGGAAGACTTGCCTCATTAATAGGTAAGAGGGTGCTGAGCTTGGCTAGACCGGGTTGGGCGCGGTGGGGCGAAGCCTAGCCAGGCAGACTGAGCTACAGCTCAGAGCACCTGGTGCCTCCTCAGGTTCTGCAAAGACACCTTTGATAAGAATTACAAGGCCACCATCGGAGTGGATTTTGAAATGGAACGATTTGAGGTGTTGGGGGTCCCCTTCAGTCTCCAGCTGTGAGTGCTCCCCCTACCCTTTCCAGCTGTCTTTCCCCTGGGGCTTACACTCCCACCCCGGCCCCACTCCCTCACTACCTGGGCTTTGCTCTCCCTCCCAGTTGGGACACCGCTGGACAGGAGAGGTTTAAATGCATTGCATCAACCTACTACCGAGGCGCTCAAGGTAAGGGCTAGGCCAGCTGGGGCAGAGGGTCTGAGAGAGCACGCCTGGGCTCTCATCGCGAGTTGGGCTGGCTGGGGAAATGAACCAGTGGTGTGAACCCTCCCAACCTGGTACTGTTTGTGCCATTCTTCCAGCAATCATTATTGTCTTCAACCTAAATGATGTGGCGTCCCTGGAACATACCAAGTACGTGAGGGTACTGTGACATAGTGGGAGGGTCCAGGAAGGGAAGGTTCTGAAAGAAGGGATGGTCAGGGAAGAAGAATGTATCTGGGGGCGTGGGGCTGTAGCTCAGTGAGAGAGCATTGGCTTAGCCTGCACAGGGCCCTAAGTTCCACTGCAAACAAATGAAAAGAATGCTGGGAGAGGGGGTTAGTTGGGCCTGTGATGTGGGTGGGACAGACCTCTCAGGCCCCCTCCTTCCTCACACCCGTCCACCATCTGGCCAGGCAGTGGCTTGCCGATGCTCTCAAGGAGAATGACCCTTCCAGTGTGCTCCTCTTCCTCGTGGGTTCCAAGAAGGATCTGAGTGTGAGTGTACATGTGTCCTTGGGGGACCCTCCAGTTTAGGGCAGGGACCCCCATCTGACTCACCGCTTCCCGCAGACACCTGCTCAGTATGCACTCATGGAGAAAGATGCCCTGAAGGTGGCTCAAGAGATTAAGGCCGAGTACTGGGCGGTCTCATCTCTCACTGGTAAGTGTTGGGCCTCTGGATCCCTGCCTTCCTCTCCTCTCGCTCTACACTTGTAGCTGTCCCACACGCCCCAGAGCTGGTGCTGCTGCTGACACCTATCTGCTCCCCATGTCAGGTGAAAACGTCCGGGAATTCTTCTTCCGTGTGGCAGCACTGACCTTTGAGGCCAATGTCCTGGCCGAGCTGGAGAAAACAGGGGCCCGGCGCATTGGAGATGTTGTCCGTGAGTGCTCGCCTGCTTGAGGGTGGCAAAGAGTAAGGGGAGCCTCTGGTCTTGCTTCACAGACTTCCTACCCTTTTGCAGGCATCAACAGCAATGACAGCAACCTCTATCTAACTGCCAGCAGGAAGAAGCCCACGTGCTGCCCCTGAGGGCCGAGGAGACTGTCCAGAGACTGCAGTCCCTCGGGCACTGTGCCTCCCTAACCTCAGAGCTTGGCCTCTGCATGTTTGCACCGATTTTTTTCAAGACCAAAGAGCTGCCCTTGGTGGCAGTACCCGCAGAGGGGCAGTTGGGACCATGCTAATCACTTACTGCCCCCAGGCATCACGCCAAAGACTGAATGCTCTTCTACCCCTCTGGGGGTTCTCATGCCAGGGGAACAGTGTCCCTGGTGCTTTTGCTCAGCCTTTGTGTATGAAGATGCCTAATGTGATTCCAGCCCGACACTGTGCCTTATGCATTAAAATCTTCGTTAGCACTTGGGAGTGGACTCCTTTGTGGGGAGTGCAGGATTTGTAATGAAGGTTGTAAGGCTATTCTGGGCTGGAGCAAGGCCCCTGTGGGGATTTTGATTATCCCTGGCTCCTGGCAGGGCTCAGGCAGGTTGGGAGGTCCAGAGTCGGGTTTTAGGGGGCTGATCAGACCCTCGAAGGCTAAACCAAAAAAGCTGGTTTTGAGCACCTTTTCCTCCTGTCCCCCAAATGCTTCCTGCTTGATATACCCAAATTTCCACTTTGGAGAACTTTTGTTTTTTTAAGACAGGGTTGTTTTGGTTTTGTTTGTTTGTTTTGAGACAGAGTCTCACTCTGTTATCCAGGCTGGTCTTGAACTCACTCTGTAGCTCAGGCTGGGCTTGAACTTGGGTCTATCCTCCTGCCTCAGCCTCCCAAGTGCTGGGATCACAGGTGTGTGCCACCACACCTGTTTTTTCAAAAGTTTTTCTCTCTCTCTCTCTTTTTTTTTTTTTTTGGTACCGGGAATGGAATTCAGGACCTTGTGCTTGCCAGGCAGGTGCTGTGCTGCTGAGGTATATCCCTGGCCCTCTTCAAAAATTTTTCTGAATAAGAGCCAGAGGCAGAGTCCTTACCCTCTCCAGGCCATCTAGTCAACCTATAAAGTATCCAAAACTCCACCATATCTTTCCTTCCTTCCTTCCTTCCTTCCTTCCTTCCTTCCTTCCTTCCTCCCTTCCTCCCTTCATTTTGTCCTGCTGGGGATAGAACTACTGTATCTTTTTTTTTTTTTTTTTTTTTTTGAGATAGGGTCTCACTCTGCAGTTCAGACTGGCCTTGAACTCACTCTGTGTAGCGAAGGCTGGCTCAAACTCATGGTGACCCTCCTGCCTCAGCCTCCTGAGTATAGCGATTACAAGTGTGTGCCTCTGCCCGACTCAGACCTGCTGTATCTTTAAATCCTGGTTATCTATCTACACTGATGATGAGAATGCAGGCAAATCACTTATCCTCTGTGCCTCAATATCCTCATCTATAAAATGATAATAATACTGAAATCCTGAGGTTGTGTGACTGAAATAATATAAAGCACCAACAGGGGCTGAGGGCATATTGCTCAGTGGTAAAACACTGCTTAGCATGTTCAAGGCCCTCGTAAATTCTCCAGCATTGCAAACAAAACAAAACAAAATCCCAGCTTGGTATGGTGGAACACGCATGTAATCCCAACATTCTGGGGGGCTGAGGCAGGAGGATCACAAGTTTGAGCCCAGCCAGTGAAATTTATTTTATTTTTTTTTCTGGTACCAGGAATTGAACTCATGACGTGCTTGCCAGGCAGGCGCTGTGCCACTGAACTGTATCCCGGGCCCAGCCAGTGCAATTTAGTGACTTAGTGAGACCTTGTCTCAAACAACTAAAAGGACTGGAGATGTAGTTGTGAAGACTCTGGGTTCAATACTCAGTAGCACAATAAATAAAGTAGTAACACATAGGAAGAACTCAAAACATTTTATTGTAACTACTGTTAGGTGAGGAAGAGTGATGAAGCCCCTGGCTTCCTGTTGGGATCTGACCCCAAGTTACAAATTGGCTGGAAGTTCCCCAGACATCTAGGCCAAGAAAGGAGGACACATGTGGCCTCTCATCATTCTGGGAAGCCAAGGAAGGCTGAGATTTGAACACGGATCCTGGCTCCGGATCAGCAAGTGTTCCATCCATCCCCTGCCTGGTTCCTTTCCCACCCAGCCACTGTCCAGGAAATGTTGGCTGTTCTGCAACCTCCTGCTTCCCCTGCCTGCTGGACCCAGATTCTAGAGCTACAATGGGAGGAGGACCTGGGCAGTGGCCATACTCAGTCAGGAGTTGGTCCTGGAGGGAGGATGGTTGGGATCAGACAGCAGCAGTATCAAGTGGATGGGTCTGAGGAAAAAATAAACATTCTAGTGCTGGGGTGTGATTCTGGTGAACTCTTGCCTAGCACTTCTTTCTTTTCTTTCCCTCCTTTTTCTTTTTCTTTTTTTTTTCCTCCTCCTTGTTGCCTAGCACTCTTGAGACCTTGGGTTCAATCCCAAGCACTGGAAAATAAAAAACCCATCATCCTTTTTCCCTGCATGCCCTTTGAGGCATCCTAGCTTTGGAAACTGAGGAGGAGGAATTGAGAGGTGTGGTGTATGGAATGTGAGGCTGCTCTAACGCCTTCACATTGTCCTGTAATTTTTTCCATCTCTGCGCTTCATAGCACTGGACTTCTCAACCTTGCTTTGCACAGGGGCTGTTAACTCAATGTTTGAAATGTGCACCACAGTACTGTGTTCGTATGGTGTGAGCTGTGGGGAGTTCTGTGATTTGTTTTTTGGGTTTTTTTGAGGCAGGATCTTACTATATGTAGTTCAGGCTGGACTTGAACTCACTGTAGCCCAGGCTGGCTAGGAACTTGCGGTGATTCTCCTGCCTCAGCCTCCCAAGTGCTGGGATTTAGGCGTGTGCCACCACATCTGGCTGCAATTCCTTGTTCTGTAGGTGTGTGGGGGGCGTGCCCATTGTATTAGGTCTGTAGGTGATGAGCAGATTTTCTGTGAACTGTGTTACAACATAAAAAATGCGTATGGTGTACTTAAAAGTATGAGGGGTGTGTATTACTGGGATGAAGTTAACTATGAAGGCGGCCGGCCCTGGTCTCAGGAGAGGAAAAGCCAGTGGAGAAACCAACAGACTATTGGGCAGTGCTGTCTCTAGGACCTGGGAGGGAACAGTGAGGGGTGGCGCTGGGGTGGTATAGGGCGGCTGGGAGGCGCCGTGTCCTCGTGGGAGAGGTCAGCCACGGGCTCCCGCGGAGAGGCCTGTGGGCATAGAGACTCCGGCCTCTCACCGGAGCCTGAGCAACCCGGGAGAAGCCGGGAAGCGGGCGATGCGATGGCGGGGTCCGGAGAGGCTTCGCTCACTCGGCGCACAGGGGTGGACTCAGGGCTGCAGCTCGGAGGCGGGTAGGGCGCCGAGCGCGAGGTTCCTAGAATGGCCAGGGCGGGGCTGAGCCGGCTACGGCGGAGGGGCGGGGCTAAGTCCTCCGGGTTGGACTAAGAGCTGGGTCTGGACCACAACGAAGGATGGGACTGAGGGCTGGGGCTGTAAGGTGAGGGCCTGAGGTACGGGCAGCTGCTGGCGTTAAAGGTGTGACCCAGCAAAGGAACCGAGGGGGGAGCTGGAGGCCCCGGATAAAGAACGCGGCTGACGCTCAGGCCCCGGCCGGGGAGACCGCACCGCCTAGGGCGGGGGGAGGCGGGCGGGAGGTGGGCAAGGATGAGGCGGAGGTAGGGTCTGGTCTGGGGCACCGCCGAGACTGAGCTCGGAGCTGAGGTTGGAGGTTGGACTCTGCGAGGAAGAGTCCTGCGGAAGAACTGGACTGAGAAGGATGTGGGTCAGGACAACAGTAACGATTGAAAGATGGACTGAGGAAAACACTGGGCGCGAGGCCGGCACCTGGGACCAGAGGGAGAGCCGCGGTGAGGAGGGGCGGAGCAGGGGGTTGGGGCTTGGCTGGGGAGCAGGGTTCGAGCCCGGCCCCGGGCAGTGTAGCGGGAAGGCGGGTCCTGACGAAGGAGGCGGGGCCAAGCGCTGCTCTGGGGGCGGGTTCTCGTGAGCCGTGGGCCAATGATTGGGGAGGGGTCCTGAGGCCCAGGAGGGCTAAAGTCTGGAGCAGTCGGCTGGAGCCGGAACTGCAGCTCCCATTTGCAGGGCTAGAAGGCCACTTTGTTCTGTTTGCAGCCGCTGGCTCAGGCCGCCGGTTTGGGACTCTGGGCTTGGCTGAAGCCCATAGCCCATTGCCATCCAGTCGCCGAGGCTGGGGGCAGGCAGTTCCATTAACCTCCAGGACGGGAAGACTTCTGGGGGTTCCATGCGTGACATCACAATCGTGTCCGGCCGGGGGCGGAACCAGGAGGCATTTCCAAGGAGACAAGGGTGCACTGCCCCTCCCTTACACTGTCCTTAGTCCCTTCTTCCTTTCCTAGTTTTTTCCCTTCCTCCTTTCCTCCCCTTCTCCTCCCCACTTCCGCAGCTCTGGTGCCCGTCCCCTGTGCCTCCAGGGCTGGGGAGCTCGGCCCGCCGCCGACTGGGAGGATTCTGTACTGATGAGCATCACTTGTGAGTTTAGAGTTAGGCTTCTGCCTTGGGCTTAATGCTGCACCAAGGAAGGTTCCACAAGCTCTGTCTTCAAGATATCACCCCCTCATTCCTTATGAAGTCCCTTGTGTCATTGCTGCTGCAGTCAGAGCACTCCTTTGTTCTCTCTGGAACTAAAGGGCAGGTTGTTTTTCTCAGAGCTGAGGAGAGTTAGACTTTCTTTCCCTCGGCCTTCCTCCCTCCCCTCCACAAATAGCTGGTGGCTGTCAGGGTCTGTTGGAGAGTGGAAGATAGGCGCTGATTCTGCACAGGACCACCTTCATGGTAACTGAGTGAGCAGAGCCAGTGGAGTGAGACCAGAATTTCAGTCCAGACCCAGCCTCCAGCGCTTACCTCATGGCCTTAGGGTGCAGGCAGGATAAGGGAGGATGTAAGGGTTAGGATTGAGAGGGTGAGGAATTACTGTTGGGAGTTGGAAAGCTGGTGTCGTGGAAGATGACAGCTGGAAGGGTTTTGGATAGGCAGGTGAATGTGGTTTTAAGACTTGGCTGTGGCACTCATGACGTAGAGTAACCCTTTGTATTTATTTATGTGTACCTCCTTAGCTAACAGTAAATAGGGCTGAAAGTGTACAGGCTACGAAGCCAGGAAGATCTGAGTTTGAATCCTTCTGCCGTTAACCTATTTCTGGACAAATTACTTATCCTGAGTCTCTGTGTCCCCATCCATAGAATTTGAAGAAGTCCAGCACAGCACCTGGTGATGTGAACATGTGCATCCTGAGTCAGTTATCTTTACCGCAGTGGTAGAATGCTTGCCTAACATGGATGAAGCCCTGGGTTCAATCTGCAGCGGCATTCCCTTGCCCCCCCCCCCGGAAATGCCCTGAGGTTTGAACCTTGGACAGAATCTCCAGTACTTCTTTGTGGATCCAAAAATTTAGTCTGTTCTGTTCATGTATTCATTCAATTAACCAACATTTACTAAGCACTTTCCATGGCTTGGTGGATACAGAGGCAGACGAAATAATGTGTTTTCCTCTTAAGGAGCTGTAAGTACACAAATGTCCAGGTACTATGGCAGCAGGTGAAAAGAGTCACGACACATGATTTTTTATTTGTTTTGAGACAGGGTCTCGCTATGTACTTCAGGCTGGCCTTGAACTCACTATGTAGCGAGGCTGGCCTCAAACTCGCAGTGACCTTCCTGCCTCAGCCTCCCAAATGCTGGGATTATAGGTGTGGGCCACCACACCCAGTTTGACAAGGATGATCTTTTCTATTTGGATAGCATTGTTCTCTCGAAGATGAGCTGGTGTATTTTTTTTTTCCCACTACCGGGAATCGAACTCAGGACCTTGAGCTTGCCAGGCAGGCGCTGTGCCCACTAAGCTATATCCCCAGCCCAAGCTGGTGTATCTTGAGAGTGGCAGGCAGGAGAGAAGGAATGGAAGAATGAGGGGTGGGAGGGAGGGATGGATGTAAGGTAGGAGGAATTGACAACTGAGGAAGGAAACAGGGTCGGGCTCCTGGGGAGTCTGGTATGTCATGATTAGAAGTCTGAACATCATGAAGGATGCTATTAAAAGGGAATGTGGTAGACAAGTAGCATTCTGGAAAATTCAGCCTGGCTGTATTTGAGGACTGGAGGAGGGTAGTGAAGACGGGAAGCAGAGAGGCCACACAGCAGGCTGCTGCAGCTAAGTCAGAGATGATGAAACTCTGAACCAAGACAAAGACAGATGTCAGGGACAAGTCTTGGTCATTAGATTGATGGGGAAGTGAGGCAAAGAATGATTCCTAACCAAGGTGTCTGTTGCTGTCTGAAAAGGGAGGAGATAGTAAGATGGTAGATGTGTGTGGTACATGCTGACTTTAAGGTATATGGGGGCTATCCAGAGGCTCTGCATAGCAGGAAGGCACCCTGGGATTCAGGGTAAAGCTCAGTGGTACAGTGCTTACCTAGCAAATTCAAGGCCCTGGGTCCAATCCCTAGCACTGTGAATAAATAACCTGAGTGAGATGCCACGCACCTGTAATCCCAGCACCCTGGGAGGCCAAGAGGACTGAAATTCTGTCCTAGCTCAGGCAGTTTAGCAATTGAGTGAGAATTTGTCTCAAAATAAAAAATTTAAAAAAGGGCTGAGAATATAGCCCAGTGTGAAGGCCCAGTACTGGAAAACTAAATAAATATAAAAAATAAGATAGTTAAATAAAAAGTCAAGAGAAGTCTGAATTAAGAGATGCAGCTGCATGTCATTTTATTTATCCAGGACAAGCTTGTAGAGTCCAGCTGTGCAGGGGGTAGTCAAAGACAACCCTGCTGGTCACCAGTGTAAGAATACAGCACAGGAAGAAGAGACAGCATTCAAGGCAGGAAACAACGAAACAGCTAGTTGGAGAAGGAAGAGAAAGATGAGAGAGGTCCATCATGGAAGCCCAAGGAACAGACCACAGAAAAGATTTAGTCAGCAGGGTCAGGTGAGATGATAGGGAAAGAAGGCCACTGGACTTGCCTACTGGGAAACTGCTGGTGGCCTTTGCCTAAGCTATTCTGGTAAAGGGGCAGATGGCTGTGGTGGTGTAAGTGGCTTGACTAGAAGGGGTGGAGCCCTTGAGTTTACTGAAGGTAGGGCCTGAGCCTCCTGCACTGGTGGGTACTAGAGCTGTGCAATATGTCTATTCAGTGAATGAGTTTAAAAACCTGGATTGAAGCCAGATGTGGTGGCACATTCCTGTAATCCCAGCACTTGGGAGGCAGAGGCAAGAGAAGTGCTGCAGTTTGAGGTCAGTTTGGGCTATCCAGTAAGTTCAAGGCCAGCCTGAACTATGGAGCATCTGAGACCCTGTCTCAAACAAACAAATTAAAAAATCCTTATATTGAAAAGGCTAAAGGAGCTATGCAGTGGCAGAAGGAGAAACAACATTGATAGAATGTTTTGTTTAAAAGGCTGAGGTCAGCCTGGACTACATAGTGAGACCCTGTCTCAAAAAGCTAAGTTTTGCTGGGTGTGGTGGCACAGACCTGTAATCCCAGCCTTCTGGAGGCTGAGGAAGGAGAACTGCCATGAGTTCTGGGCTAGACTGGGTTATATAGTGAGTTCAAGGCCAGCCTGAACTACATAGTGAGACCCTGTCTCAAAACAAACAAAAAAAAAAAAACAAAAAAAGGGCTGGGGATGTAGCTCAGTAGAACTCTTGCTTAGCATGCACAAGGCCCTAGATTCAATCCCAGCTCTACAACCCCCGCCCCCAAAGAATGTTTTGTTTAGAGATGTTTATAGCCTGTAAAGGGAGGTGGGCAGTGAGAGCCAGTAGAGGGAGAAGGTGAGCAGGTGCACACCTGTAATCCTAACACTTAGGGAGGCTAAGGCAGGATCCCAAGTTAGAGTCCTGCCTGGACAATTTAATGAGACCTTGTCTGTAAATAAATAAATAGAGAGGGTGACATTCTGGGTGGTACCTATAGTGTAGATGCTTTGGGCATGATGACAGAAGGTCACCTCATCCCCAAGCTGGAGTTGATGTGGGTAGAAGCAGCCACAGGATGTGATGGTGAAATTATCTGCCAAGAGGAGCAGTAGCAATGGAGGAGTTCCCAGAAAGTGCTTGAAGTCATTTATTCACTTAATATATTTTGAGTACTTACTCTGCTGTGGAAAACCGAAGGAGCTGACCAGGACCTGTAGAAGGATGACCAAGTGCTGCTGAAGACCCTGAGCAATCAGCATTTTTTTTTTTTTAAACAGGGTCTTGCTATATAGTTTGGGCTGGGTTTGAACTCACTATGTGGACTCACCCAGGCTGGTGTGGAACTTGCCAGTGATCCTCTTGCATCAGCCTCCCGAGTGCTGGGATTACAAGCGTGCGCCACCACACCTGGCCTAGCTTCCCTTTCTTAAGCAAGCCTCCAATCCTCAAAGGACAAACCTATGGCTGGGGGTGTAGCTTAGTGATAGGGTTCTTCCCTTTCTTGTGTGAGGCCCTAGATTCAACCTCTAGCACATCAGAAAGTTGGAGTTCTGCCTAGGGACACTCCCTGACCAGGCTCTACATTCCTGGGACAAGTTCTGGAGCTGCCCTTCCTCGGCTCGATCCCAGCTCATGCCTAATCACCGAAGCTCCAGTGACTCCAAGAAGTCTTCCATAATCCCTGACCCCATCTCCAGTCTCGGCAAATGGCCATTCTGTGCTCCCTCTCTGTCTGCATCACACTACTACTGTGAACCTCCCTTGCATCCCTCTCCTCTCACCTCTTCCCTCAGCTCTTTGACAGCAGAGACTATTCTTTTTTTTTTTTCCTGAGACAGGGTCTTGCTCTGTAGTTCAGACTGGCCTTGAACTCATGGCAATCCTCCTGCTTCAGCCTCCCAAATGCTGGGATTACAGGTGTGCACCACCACACCTGGCCTTACGTTGTTCTTTTTAAGCCTCTGTATCTCTATGCAGCAGGGCCCAGACTTTCTCAGGACACATCTGATGAATGAGTGGCATGGGGAGGGAGAGCTGCTGTTGCCACTGCCACTCTGTACTCTCTTAGATATAAACAGGTTACCCAGCTGGGAGAGAAGACATCTGCTGCCTGGGGTGGCGTCTACCACTGATGCATCTACCTTCTCTGAAGGTGGGTCCAGATCTCTGGCCTTGGGTCCTCACTACCCCTCACTTGGGAAAGCTGGCACGCTGGTGGAGGGAAGGATGTTTGGTCCTGCAGGGGTTACCAGGTCCCATTCTTGTTCCTTACAGATGCACAAGAAAGTCCCTTCCTTAAGGCCCGATCACATTACCTATTTCCTTTGTAGAGCTTTTTTTGGGGGGGAGGTGTGTTGAGATAGTGTCTCACTATTCCCAGCTCCTTTGCAGACCTCTTTATTGTACACAAATATCTTTGACACGTGTGAATTGAGTCCTCCCCCAAATCCTACAAACTGGGTATTACTACCATCCCATTTTGAAGATAAGGAAATGAAAGCTCAGAGAAGTAATTTGCCTTAGGTCACCCAGCTAGCGAGCCAAGCCTGAACTTAGGCCTGACTCCCAAGTACAGGGCATGTGCCACTGTGCTGCTTTTGCCCTGTTCAGCAGTGGTGGGGAAACATAAGGTAGGAATGATAGTCCATGGTCCTGCCACACATGGCTCCCCATCCCATTCCCCCACCCAGGGATAGAGAAAGGGTGCAGGATGAAAGGAAAGGTCACCAAGTGAGACAGGGGTAGGTTATGGTAGGGACCTTCAGGGAAAAGCCTGAGGTCACACTGCTGTCTCATCTCTAGCACTTTTTGGCCACCTTGCCTTCCATACCCTTGGCCTGAGTTAATTCCTGGCTGGTGGCCAGCATGAGGTCTCACCCCAATTCTACCCCTCATGGGAATTGGATAGAGGCACAGTCCCGATGGCCTGTGAGGGGGCCTAGCCAGCCAGTGTGCCCTGCCGGGCCACCAAGGAACTCATCAGTGCAGCCTGTTTCCTCCTGCAGTGATCCTATGCCAGGGACACAGGCAAGACGGCCCCTCGTCCTCTGCCTGGAGTGTGAGATCTTGGGCTCCTAGCCTAGGAGAGGCACACGGAGTTACCTAATGGGTTTCTGTTTTAGATGGTGCTAGGGGAGAGCCAGGGTGGACCGGAGCCCTAAACAGGGACAAAGGTGAGGCAGCAGGGGTGGCCATGGGAAACTCCTGCAGCTGAGCAAAGGAGGCAGGAGCCTTTATTCAAGGGTATTTTCTTAATCCTAGTTCCCATCCTAGCAGCTTCTGTTTGCTGGGAAAGGACCTGGCATCTGTGCTGCCTGACAGGGTAGACGGGTACAGCCTGGGTGGGTTAACTCTGTGCTTCTAGGGGAGAGAAATGGGAACTTGAGGAAAGAGCAAGGGCAGAATGGAGGGTAGTGTGAGAAATGGAGAAGTGAGAAAGTGAAAAAAAAGGGGAAGGAAAGGGGCTGGAAGGAGAATGGAAGTGGGCAAAAGAGGGAAGAGTAAGAAGGATCAGCCCAGGAGCTGGGTGTAGTGTACAAGCATCTCGGGAGGCTGAGGCAAGAGGGATTGCAAGAGGATCGAAGTTCTGGGCCAGCCTGGGAAATTCAGTGAAACCCTGTCTCAAAATGAAAAACAGAAAGGGCTGGGGATATAGCTCAGCACCCCTCCCCACCTTGGGTTCCATTCTCAGTATTGGAAAATAAAAAGCTGGGTGTGGTGGTACATGCCTCTAATCCCAGCATTTGAGAGGCTGAGGCAGGACTGCTGTGAGTTCCAGGCCAGCCTGAACTACATGGTAAGACTCTGTCTCAAAAAACAAAACAAGCAATAAAAGCATGCTGCAGTGGTCAGGTCTGTGCTTCCCCAGGTTTGGGTTGCCACACCATTGCAGATTTTGAGGACAGAGTGCATCAGGGCCCATGAGGGTCAGATGAGCTCAGCAGCTGTTAATTCTTAGCTGCTGGGTGAGGGCAGGAGTCAACAGAAGCCCGGAAGGTGAACTCCCGTAGAAAGAAGGGGGGAGTTAAATGACAGGATGTCACAGGGCAGTGAAGGAGACTTGGGAGAACCTCCTGTGTACCAGACAGGGTGCTACACATTTTCCAGGGAGCCTGCAAGGGCAGGTGGCTTCCTGCAATGGGTGGGGGACAGGGCAGTGTTGTTACCAGTACTGACAGAATTATTTGGGTGGGGGCATATAATTCAGTGAGGCCTTTAGATTGAAGATGCCCCTCCTTCCTCAGGTGAATGCAAGGAGCCTGACAGGTGCTGCTGGAAACACAAACAGTGTGCCGGACACATCATCCACCCCTTCTCTGACTGTGGCCACCACAACCTACACCTACACACTATCAGCCACTGTGACTGTGACTCCAGGTGAGGGTACCCTCCTTGGGGGATCCATGGCAGAGCCCAAACTCTGTGTCTCCCCATCAGCCTTTGGTTTTTCTCTTCAGCTTTGGCTTGGTAGTGCCAGCTCAACCCCAGTTTGGAACCTTGTTGTGCTCCAAGAGCAAGGGGGAAGTCTTTTGGCAGCCTGGCCAAGCCTAGCCACAGCCCACTGTCCCTTTGGCTTCTCTCTCTGGACCCCTGGGGGTTGTGGTGGTGCGGGAGCCACATGTGGTGAGAGTCCCATGTGTGGCAGGCTAAAGGACTGCTCAGAGAAAGCAAACAGCAGCAGCTCTTGGGACTCAAGCTCAACCTGCTCCCAAGATGTGGGCTCAGCCTGCTTCAACATCATCCAGAGCCCTTGCTTTCCGCTCATCCCAGAAGAAGAGTGTGTGGAGCGGTTCTGGTATGGCTGGTGAGTGTAGAAGACTGAGGGAGGAGAGGCTGCAGGGGTTCCACTCAGTTAATCTTCCCTTCATATCCCCCTCCTCCCAGGCACAAAAGCTATAGGCCTATCTCTGTGGCAGTGATCCACCATCCTATTTACCACGAGTGTGGGACAGATGACCTAAATGAGGAAGAGGAAGAGAAAGAGGAGGAGGAAGAGGAGGAGGAGGAGGAGGAGGAAAGCAATTCTTCCATCCCAACCCAGGTGGGACCCATTGTTATGCCCATGGACCCAGGCATGGGCACAGTCCCTGGGGCCCCTGACTCAGCAGCGCCCATCACCATCTGGCGCTCTGAGAGCCCCACAGGGAAGAGCCAGGGCAACAAGGTGATCAAGAAGATAAAGAAGAAAAAGGAAAATGAGAAAGACAAAGAGGAGGAAATGACAGACGAGAAGGCAAAACTCAAGAAAAAAGCCAAGAAGGGGAAGCTGACGAAGAAGAAAAGTCCCCTGAAATCAGAGTCTTCGCCTGCAGATTTGAGCCAATCATTAAGCCCAAGAGAGTTGGCCCAGATGTCAGAGTCCAGCCCAGAAAGCCGAGCAGACCTGGATAGTGAGGACAGTTACCATAACAGGAAGCAGGAGGAGCCCTCCAGTGAGGATATCATGGAGTCATCATCACCCAGAAAAAGAGAGAAAAGCACCACCCAAGCCAAGAAGAATGGGACAAAGACCTCCTCACAAGCCAGGAAGGTGACCAAGAGGAAATCTCCCCCAGTGTCCAACCCCAATCTCAGTTGAGGGCAGGGTGAAGAATAAATGGCATCAAGCCTGTAGCTGACCTCCTGCTGCTGTTCTCCTTCCAACAGGGCTGCTACTTGGGGGAGGCAGTGGGTTCTGGGCATACTAGAACCAAGGGCCAGGGACTGCAGGGGTTTTCTAAGGGCAATGCAGCTTCCAAGGAAATCCATGGGAAGATAGGTGGGAAGAAAACAGAGGGTACAGCTGTTTCTTTATAACATCCTAGGACCAGGATAGAAGAGTACCTCTGGGGTTGGGGCAGGAGGGTGGGCTTCCTGCCCCTGGGAGACTGGTATGTGTGAAACCCACTTCTGGGATAGGGCAGCACTATGCAGCAATACCACCAATAAACTGGACCTTTTCGCCCACTCTGCCACTGTGCCTGGCCTTTCCCTCCTTATGTGGCCCTAGGGAAGGTGCTTACAGCACCGCAGGGGACATGACCTTCCTGTCTGGTGTGGTCCTGTTCCTGTTAGACCCTTGTAGACCTTTTGTGCATAAGACAGAACTGAGTTCCCAGCACCAGGGCAGCCCCTTCCTCTGGCTCTTGCCAACACACAGCCAAAGAGGTCCTGACTGAAGAGCAAGGGGAGGGAGCTCACCAGGTCTGGGCAGCAGTGGCCTTTTCTGACTCCTTTACTTTGTCCCAAGCAGAGGAAAGGGAGAAGCCTCATGTCCCAGCACTGACTCACAAAGCTGTGAAATGAAGCCCTTGTGAGAAAACTGGGTGATCAGGATTCAGAACAAAGAGGCAGTAGAGCTGGGGGATGGGTTGGGGAGGGGGGACTGGAGCCAGAGGGCTGGCTGGGCCCAAGCCAGGAAGGGGGATGGGGGTGGGAAATGGCCTCCCCTGCAACATCCCATCTCTCCTCCTCCAGGCCTCTGTATGGGAGCACAGTGTGCACTTGTGTGTGTGGCAGAAACCCCGACTTACTTAGAGGTTGTCAGAGACCAAGGAAGAGCTGGGCAAAGGGAAGACAGGGTGGTACAGGGGCTCAAATTGAAGGGCTCTAGATTTACTTTGGGAAGACCTTTCTCCACTACACAGGGAAGACCAGCGGTACAGTCAACAGGCAGCTGCATGCATGTGATAACAGTAGCTCGTATTTATGAAGCACCTGGCACTGTGCTAAGCAGTTCACACCTGGCAGTTCCTCACAGCAGGCTGATAATGCAGGTATCACCATCTCCCTTTCAATTTTAGTATATGTGCTGCCAACGTGAGCACACCATCTCCCTTTCAGATAGGAAAGCCAGCTTAATACAACAAAAGCTGGCACAGGATCACAAGGCTCAGAAAGGGGGCAGGATAGTGACCTCAGGCAGTCTGAAGCAGAAGCTGCTTGCTCTTCTCTGAATCCTCACCTCTCTGAAGATCAGAAAAGGGACTGTAGGAGGACCTCAGAGCTTCAAGCTCTGCTTCGAAAGCCACCTGTCAAACAGCAGACAGCTGGAGAGACAGGCTTGGGCAAGTGCTCTGTAGAAACACTTTTATTCAAATGACAGGCAGGAAGCGCAGTGGCAGCAGGTAGATGACCAGGCAGGGGTTGGCAGGTTAGCACTGTTCCCCTATGTCCCCCACAATCCTGCTTTGACAGCCACCAGGATGTTATCAGGATCAGAAACACTTTCCCTCCTCTCGCTCCTGCCCCAAACTGAATAAATAGTATCCCTCTCCCCACAGAGGCTGGGGAAACACACATGCTGAGCTTGGTGCCCCATCACAGCCCAGAGTCAGGTGAGGGCAGAAGCTCAAAATGGCTTGTATGGAGTAGAATACAAAACTGCTTCACTCTCTCATCTTTTTCCTCCTCCCTGCCACACTCCCTCCCAGCCTGGTCCCAGGACGGGTGATCTATGAGCGTCTGAAGTGGGACAATTGCTGCTTGGCGTATACTGAGCTCAAGCTCACAAGGCCATCAGCCTGTCACCCATCCAGGCTGACCAGCAAAGAGAATGCCACTTCACACCACTTATGGGCAGAAAAGAGGGGCAGGGAGTGAGGCAGTGGTAGGCCTTTCACAGCCTCAGAGGTAACCAGAGTCCGAAAAGCAGGCCTCCTACCGATCCATCTCGTCCAGGAGCGGGGTGGCATCGCCAGCAATGGACATGGGGGTGCTTTCGATCATGGGGCTGGGGGAGGGCCGAGGTGTCAGCCGCTGCTTCTGTTTCCGCCGTTCTGCCTCCTTCTCTTGCAGCCACTGCTCTGCCATCTTTCCCCAGTCGATGGCTGCGTGGCTGTTGGATCTGAGAGGGGGGAAGGAAGGGCCTGTGAGATCAGCTCTCTTCTGGGGCTTGCTGGAAGGAAGCCTTTCCACCAGTCACTGGTGAGTGCCCACTCTTGCAGAAAGAGACCAAGCATAGGCAGTAGCCCCTCCACTATGGTAGAGCAGAAGCAGCAGTGGCCATATGCCACAATGGCCTTTTGATCTTCCACTACAAATTATTGCCGAGTGCTCACAGAGGATCAGGAGCACCTTTATATCCTAAGCTCCCCTTGTCCTCATGATAACACCTGTCTCTACCAATAACTCGTCCTGTGTGGCCATCTGTATACTTACTTTGGCTGCTGCTGCCGTTGCCGGGAGCTGGAGGAGGGCTGGGGCTGGGCCTGGGCAGACTGTGGAGTGGTGCTGGCCTGGAGCTGGTGGTACTGTGGTGTGGTAATGGGTTGGCTTGGGGTCGTGTAGGAATAGCTGGGGGTCATTAGTGGTGTGGCCACTGGCTGCTGGGCTGGCGTCGGGAACACCTGGAGAGGCATGGACTGATCAGTGGAAACTGGTTGTGGGCTTGATTTTGATGCAGATTTCTGGGATCTGTAAAGATGGGCTCAGCATAGAGCTTTGCAGCTGATCAGCCCCTGAGCAGGGCGTGGTTCTGAGCAGCAGAGGGAGGCCAGCAGTATGGCTCAGGCACACAAGCCCACCAGTCCTGAACACTTCAGATTTCTAGTGGCTTGAGGGTTCCAAATATCCCAAAGGATTCTGGAAAGGCAGATCCCCCTCTTACTCCCTTCCCTATCAAATGGGCTAGAGAAAAGGAACATCTGTTGGACACGGTGCTGGGGCAGTCCCATCTATACAAATGAAGCTCCTCAAGGTGGACATGGCCAGAGATGTCTAAGGGATGTAAGTTAGTAAGAGACAATTGTTCCCTCATTCCTCACCACCCCATGCAGGGAGCCTCCTCCCCAAGCCACATACATGGTAAGCACTGCTGCCTCCTCCGCTGCCACCATAGCCATACTGGCTGGAGGCCCACTGGGCTGGGGTGGCGTTAGGGTTCTGACCCTGGCCTGTCACAGCAGCAATGGCACTGAACATCTGCGAAGTCATGTTCTGGGGCAGGGCATTCACAGCCCGAGTTAGATCTGTAAGCACAAAGGTGAGGATCAGCATGTCAGAGGTGAAAGTCCCCCAGCTCCATCCCTCTCAGTCCCAGCCCTGGATGCCTCACCTGCAAGGTTGATGTTGGCTGGGGTAGCGTTGATAGAGGCAGGAGTCCTTGTCCTGCTGCTGCTGCTGGGGGTGATGCCTGTGGGAAATGTCTGGAATTAACCTATTTCTGGCTTCCCAGTTCAGGGGCTGGGGAGAGGTAGGAAGGGAATCTGTACAGGCCCAGGGGATGAGAACCTCTCTGGTGTTAGGGGACTGAGGCAGGAGTGAGACAGTTACAAGGACACCCTACCAAGGCCAGTGATCACTTCAGTCAGGCTGTACATGTCCTTCCAACCACATCCCAGAAGTTGAGGGAGAATAGAACTTACCTGGTACGGGATCCTGGTAGTGATCCTTAAACCATCTGAAAAGTCCATTCACAGTTGGGAAGATTTGGCCCCGGTACCGGAATCCCTCCGGAGTCACTGTTACATATTCTATCCTGGGATTTTAGAAGGAAACATACTAATGTACATAGGGTAGCTGTGAGAGTGACAAGAAAAAATGTCTACCATGTGAAGTAGCCACCGGGTGCCGGGGGAGAGGAGAGATGACAGAGCCTGTTGCTGGCCCTGTGAAATGAGACTACGTGCAGCCGAGTACAGTGAAGGCCACGTCAGTGGCCCCTATGTGCTGCACACAGGCTGCCAGAGGAAGGCTGTCTGGAGGCTGTGCCGCCACACAGCTGCAGTATGAAGGCAGCATCTGCAGGTGAGGGGAAGACAGATGTCACAATGTCAGGGTCAGAAGGGGCCTCCCAGGGCAACAAAGTACAACGGCCCCTACAAAGAAGTTTTTCTTTTTTTTTTTTTTTTTTTGTGGGTACCGGGGGGTCGACCTCAAGACCTCGCATGCCAACAGGCACCCGTGCCTCTGAGCGATATCACCGGCCCCTTTTTCGTATGTGGGTTCCGGGAGTCGAACTTGGGCCTCGCGCTTGCAAGGCAGGCGCTTACGCCGCTGAGCCATCTCACCAGCCCACAAAGAAGTTTTTCTGCAGCGCCTCTAGAAAGTGGTTAGTCTGCCCTTATTCAGTACTTCCGAGAGAAGGAGAATAGCTAAGAAGAGGACATGGGTTCAGACTTGATTCTTGTTCTAGTTTGAGCTTTGCCACTTACCACTCATGTGACAATGCACTGAGTTATTAAACCAGTGTGCTTCATTTGTAAAATAAGCAGAATAGCACTTCAACCCACAGTGTGTGTGTGAGGATTGAGGAAGCGTACATAAAGTGCTTACCACACCACCGAACTCAGGCTTGTGCTCAACAAGGAGAGCTATCAACAGCCAACAGACAGTGCCAAGTATGGCAAAGCTCTCACATTCAGCCAAAACCTGCTCCCTAAATCTTCTCCAAGTGTGAATTCTTCTATACTGGGAGAATGCGCAAGAAGTCTGTGCTCCTTTCCATAGGAAGCCATCATGACAGATCTGCTCCTGGTTAGAGGCCCCCAGCTTACTCAACTGTTCCTCATGGAACAGTTACCAGCCCCCACAGAACCTTGGCTGCTATCCTGTGGAAGCATTGTGGTGAAAAGCTGCTCAGAAGGGAGTATAGTATTCCAGATGAGCCCAGAGTATGGCAGACTTGTCATTTGGCCCCCAGCCCCACTAGTAAGTCTTGAGCTGTGTTTCACATGTGCTGAGTACCGAATAAGAACACAAATGCATATGACTTGGCCAAGGGCCAAGAGAAGGATGGAGGGCAGGGCTTGAGCAGGGAAGGTTGGTGTGATCACCACTAGTGTGTGCAAGAGACACAGAAGGCAAACTCTCCTCCAGCTTCAGGGTGAGCTAGAGAGACACAGGTAAAGCCATGCCTCAGGAAGGGCAGCCTGCCAGTCATGTACAGAAGAGGCAGTGGAGGAGACAGAAAAATGCCCCTGGACCCACCCCCTTCAGTGTGGGCACAAGAGCCAGTACACTGCAGCATCAGTGAACCACCATGTGCCAAGAGTCCTGGGGAGGGTGAAACAGGGAACAGGAAGAAGAGAGCAGTGTGCCCCCCAGGTCTTGCACCTGGGAGTGTCTGGTAATTCCCATCACTGTGGGAGAGAGATGAGATGAATGGAACTCCTTTTTCAATGCTGATGAAAGTACTCATAAGAATCTTTGCCTTCTGCCTCTAAATCATCTCCCTCTCTTTCCATCTCTAGCCTCCAACTCTGCTATACACAGGCAAGAGGAGAAAGGCAGTCAGGTAGAACCAGAGCTGCATGGCTCCCTTCTAGCCTATCTGTGGACCCCAGTGGCAGCACCTTCTCAGCACCAGTGCTCACCTGGGTTTACCCCGGGGCTGGTATCCCAGGAGGAACTTGCCGGGCAGTTCCTTGCAGGCACAGATGAAATAAGGGATGAAGGTGGGCTTCTCCTTCTTAGTTTTGATGAGCAGCTCTTCTAATTTCTGGGGGTAGAATGAGGGGAAGAGGTTGGGACAGCAGCATGCTTGGTACATAATGTCTGGCACATTCATACACATACTTCTTTCATCACATGAGGGTCCCCTACACTGAAGGGAAAGCATGTATCTTTAGATTCTGCAAGGTGTCATCCCTCCTTAGAGGGCTCCCTGCTCACCTTGCGGTCCCCACCACTGCAATCCTGATAATACTTGTGGTTCAGAAGGTCCCGGGCAAAGGATGCCATAGGCTGGACATAGCGGGCAACAATCTCATCCAAGTCTTCAAATTCCTGTGGGAAGAAGTTAAAGGCTCCATGTGATACATCTAGACCTGAAAGTCCTATCCACCTTGAAGAGAAACGCAGGAGGGGTGGATTTCCTGGTCCTGCTAAAGCTGTACTCCTCTACAAGGTATCCTCAGTTTATCTGTCACTTTGAGTCATGCATAGACACACTGGCTTACGGAGCACAGAGTTCTGTGATTCTTCCCTGGTTCTTGGGAACAACAGGGAATGTCATCAGACTTCACCCAACACAGGAGTGAGAAACCTGATACATGTATATGCACACACACAGGAGTTTTCTCCTGTTCCTCACTGGATTTATTTTAAAATATGGAGGACAGGCAAGAAGGGGACAAAAATAAACAAAATGAACAAAATTCACTCTACATCCCACCTGTTTACTCTCCACAGCTAAAATACATATAATGCATCCAAGTTACTAATGTCTGATAAAAGTAAGCACAAAGGTCTCATTCCTGGAATTAGGAGTGGGGCTGGCAGGTGGGCAGGCATGTGTCTCACCTCACTGTTGATCCACAGAGTGGCTCCCAGGCTGAAGGCATTTTCCTTGCCCTCCTCACGCACATCCACGTGCTGGTAGATGCCATCACTGACTTTCCAGGTCACGGTTAGGTGGTTCTCTCCCTTGCTGCTTGGTCGGATGATAACGTCACCCTGGTCCATGGTCTCCATCATCTTTTCTGCTTGCTTAAAATTGATATTATGGAAGGATGGATGTGCAATCACTCGTTTGATGTATGCTAAAGAGGGAAGAAGAGAAGTACAGACCAGGTGATGGGGCTGGGAGCCAACACAAATGGGACAGATCAGGGCTTAGTTTCTGACCCACCATAGGATCAACTCTTTTACCCTGTCTGGGCCTGGATTCTCTGATACAAATAACATGTTAGACTGGGTTCCTAGGATGCTGAGACAATGAGGTTTAAAAGGCACAAGGCCGGGCCAGTGAGATGGCTCAGCGGCTTAAGCGCCTGCCCGGCAAGCGCAAGGGCCCGAGTTCGACTCCCGGATCCCACATACGAAAAAGGGGCCGGTGATATCGCTCAGCGGCACGGGCGCCTGCTGGCGCGCGAGGTCCTGAGGTCGACCCCCCGGTACCCAAAAAAAAAAAAAAAAAAAAAAAAAAAAAGGCACAAGGCCTTAGTGAACAAATGTGACCGCAATAGTCATATCACACATGACTCCCTTTCTTAATATCTCTGTGCCTCAGCCCCTTGAAGTTGAGCTCCCACTCCCACTGGGGGACTGACACACACACATACCCTGTGGCCTGAGTATCGCACTGGGAGAGCTACCAAGATTCAGGGGGACACACTCACTGGTCCGCTGCTGCTTCCGCTTCAAGTCTTCCTCTTGCTTGTGGTCTGCTGCTTCAGCATCAAAGTCATAATAGGTATCCTTGGGCAGTTTCCACTCATTGTTCCGGTCCATGAGGTCTGAGGTACGGCAGGTCAAGTCTGCACTGAACTTCTCAATGTCAATCTTCATGATGCGGCAGTGAACAGTCATTCCCACCTAGACCCACAGAACATGTGAGCTGGAAGGGACAAAGATTATGTGGCCCAAAGCCCTATTTTACATATGTGAAAACCAAAGTCCAAGCGGAAAGGTGGGACGAGCCCAAAGCCCACCAGCTAAGTAGGAGTTTGGGGATAAGTCTGGTGTGCAGACCACAGGTCATGCCTTGCACGGATACCTCCCAGTCTAGGCAAGAAAACCAACTGGAGTCTGCTGGGTTTACCTTGTCACTCTTCCCTTCTCCCATGAAGTTGCTATTACTACTCCCAGGGTATGTTCAAAGGCTCACAAAGCAAAATAATGGCTGTTTTCTGTACCTCAGCCAATTTGCTTGAGCCCTTTTGTCTAAATAATGGCAAAAGTCAGTTACCCTGGGCCGGTGAGATGGCTCAGCGGCTTAAGCGCCTGCCCGGCAAGCGCGAGGGCCCGAGCTCGACTCCCGGAACCCACATACGAAAAAGGGGCCGGTGATATTGCTCAGTGGCACAGGCGCCTGCTGGCGCGCGAGGTCCTGAGGTTGACCCCCCGGTACCCACAAAAAAAAAAAAAAAAAAAAAGTCAGTTACCCTGCATGGCTCTCCTGCTGAAAATCTCCCCAGCTTTGTTATTAGGAATGTGTTGTGCTTGCTTCAGCAGCACATATACTAGATTAGGAATGTGTCTCCCCAACCCTCCTCAGGTCACAGCTCTCTTGGGTTCATAACACTTAGAAGCAGAGAATCTGGCAGAACTGGCTTCAGCCATATCACTGACTGAGTGATCCTGAAAATATACATGACTTCTTCTAAAAAAAAAAAGAGAAAATCTCTTTCCCACTAGTTTGTGGGATTAAATACAATGTAAGTTCAGTGTCAAGTGCTGGTGTCTTGTGATGCACAGTAATGGCAGCCATGGCACAAGAACAGTAGGAAAGAGAGGGATTTACTTAGGGATTTGCTCTTAACCCTCTTAGGCAAAAACCACTTTAATGTTCCTCCTCTGTCCTCTGGTTGTGCTGTGCAAGCCCAGATGTGTAGCCTGTGCACAGGCCCGTGCTACACATTTTTATCCATCTCCTAGAACAGTGTCACCTGGCCTTGGGAGACCAGGCAGAGCCTTTCTGTTTCATAGCATGCGATGCTAAGCCCTGCTTCCTGACCTCTGCCTAAACCGCAGCTTCCCACAGAGGAAGAGAGTTCATGCTCAAAGGCTGGCAACAGGCAGAAACTGCCTTACAAAGGCTGTGGACAAAGGCAGCTACTCATTCAGATGCTGCTCACCCCAGCCTCCTCCAGCTAATTAGAAATCTTCCCTGAAACTCCACCAGCAAGCACTGGGAACACAGCCTAACTTCCAGAAGGGAGAGCCCAAAGTTAGAGAACCCTACTGGTCCAACCTTAGGCCAGTCATTCATCTACCTTCACTCGCTCCTCCGGTCGCTTTACCACTTTGTCACTGAGGAATTTGGTGGGGATGAAGCCAGTGACGCCATTGTCTAACCGTGTTTTGACACCAATGGCCTGGCCTGGGCACGAACCGCTGTCAAAGTGGTTCCAGACCTAGAGAAGGCATGAGGAAAGGAGGCTAATCATTAAGATTCTGGAGATCGCACATTCGGAAAAAGAGCTGATGCTTGGCATGGCCTGAAAACTCAGTCACAGGCTGAGAGAGACTTTCAGCATCTATGGTGTTCCTTGACTCACAGCTGACACTTGGCTCCACAGGCCATCAGCTGAATCTTTCATATTTATCCGATGTACATCCTGCTAGCTCCAAATGAGGCCCTTTCCCTTTTGTTCTGCCCTAGTGAGCACAGAAATGTCTAATCAGCCTTCTCAGAACGATTCACTAAGTGGATCAGGCATCCCTTGGTTGTCTTAGATCCTGGACAAATAACACTACCTTCCACTGGGTAAAGCTGAGAAAATGCCACTTTTACAATCTGCCAAATAACATGTTAAGGCCCAGAAAAAGCTTTTAAGTGGGTTTTTTGGAACTGGGGATTGAACCTAGAGCCTTTGCATTGAGCTATAGCCCTAGCCCTTTCTTTTATTTTTGTTTATTTTAAGACAGGGTCTTGCTAAATTGCACAGGATAGGCTTGAACCTGCAATCCTCCTGTCTCAGTTCTCAGAGTGCCAGAATTATAGGTGTATACCACCATGCCCAGCTTAAATGATTTTTGACCACCAAAAAGGCAGACGATGTCTAGAAGCACGTGAAATTAAAGAGCATGGAGAATACAAAAATTGAAAGGACCTGGGTGTGGTGGTGCACACCTGTAATCCCAGCACTCGGGAGGCTGAGGCAGGAGGATCAATGTGAGTTTGAGGCCAGCCTAGGTTACATAGTGAGTTCAAAGCCAGCCTGAACTACAGGCTGTTTTGAGACACAGTGAGACCCTGTCTCAAAAAACAAAAAAACAAAAAAGGAAAGGAACCTGCAGGTGTCTTCTAACAAGCACATACAGGGACACTGTGTCTACACTGTAGGAAAGAAACACATGTCCTTCCTTCCCTAATCTGGTGAAGTGACCTATCTAGAGAACAGGACAAGGATTAAGGGCTAGTATGACCATACCAGAATAAAGGAAAATACAAGTAATTTCACAGTAGCATACAGAAGAATTTCATGTGAAACCTTTATGTACTCTATCTCTCTTCTTTGTGTACTTGTTTGATAATAGTATGATCTAAAATACTCCCATTTCTGATTCCTTTCTAGATCACCAAGCAGGCCAAAGAAATCCACTGACTATGATAACACTGCAGCACATACCTCACTCAGTTCAGGGAAATTGTCTTGCTGACAGAAGGGGCACTGCCATAGCCCTGTCTCATCATTGCGGATCGCCTGGTCATAGCTCTCACCCTGTGGACGCCTGTGAGCAATGCCAGTGACATTGCAGATGATAAGCTTTCCTGAAAGAAAAAGGACAGAAAGAACTGGTTGAAAGAATGGTAGAGGATGGGGTCGGTGAGATGGCTCAGCGGCATAAGCGCCTGCCTGGCAAGCGTGAGGGCCCGAGTTCGACTCCCGGATCCCACATACGAAAAAAGGGCCGGTGATATCGCTCAGCGGCATGGGCGCCTACTGGCGCGCGAGGTCCTGAGGTCGACCCCCCGGTACCCACAAATAAAAAAAAAAAAAAAAAAGAGAATGGTAGAGGTGACTCTTTCACACCATCCTTTTCCTGACAGAACATCTGACTTAACGGTATTGCTGCTGATTATCTTCCCCGCCTGAAAAAGGTAGACCGTCCCCCAACTTGATGGTAAGGGAAAATGAGGGACATTAGAGTGACTTCATTAAGATCCTAAAGCAGGTTAGAAGCATAACTTGATTTTGATCTCAATTTTGACTTCCAATGTAGGTCATACATTCTTTTTTTTTTTTTTTTTTAAAGCTCCCTTGGTCTTCCCTACCTATAGTACAAACCTGCCTCATTCTACTGGAATCACATTCTGTGTCCCCCAACACATCCTCCTCTAACTAAAAATACAGCCCTAGAATTTACCAATGTAGAAAGTTTCTGGTGTTTCTTTGGTTAACATATTGAAGATCTCCTCTGTATTAGGAGAGCGGTAGGCTGTCCGGAGGTCCTTGTATCGACAGCTCAGTTCTGCCCGGATGTCATACAATGTGATGTGTTTGTCACCGTAGCCCTGGAAAAAAAGTCTGTCAGGAGAATCCTTGTAATTGTTTCCCAACCTGAGCCATGAAGGATTTTTTTTTTGTCTTTTTGAGACAGGGTCTTGCTATGCAGTTTGGGCTGGCCTTGATTTCACTTTGTACCCCAGGCTGGCCTTGAACTCACAGAGATCCTCCTGCCTCAGCCTCCTGAGTGCTGGGATTATAGGCATGCGCCACTGAGCCCAGCTCTTTTTGTTTGAGACAGGTTCTCACTATGTAGTTCAGGCTGGCCTCAAACTCATAGCAATCCTCCTGACTCAGCCTCCTGAGTGCTGGGATAACAGGTATATAACGTCACATCTGGCTCCCATGGGGGATTTCAAAGAAAGGAGTAGGCCACTTGACTCCTGTCAAAGCTTCTTACCTTCTTTCCCTTTATTTATTCCTTTTTTCTTGAAACTGGTTTCTCTACCACTGAGGTACATCTCCAGCTCTCTCATTTTTGAGATTAGGTCTAACTTGCCTAGGGCATGAACTTATCCTCCTCCTGATAGCTGTGAAAGTGTGGCTACTATGTCTAGCTCACTAAAGGAAGTTTTCAAAGTCAGCCATGGGACATTGTAATGAAAATGTTTCATGAAAATTCCATGTGTAAAACAAATGTAAGACTGCACTATTAGGAGGAAAGAGAGTCTAGAAGGAAATTCTAGGGCTGACATCCTCCCAACACCTTCCTGCCCCTCACAATTATGGTCATATCTGAGACTTCTCTGGCTCCTTGATAAGCATGTGAAAAATGTGCTCAAGAAACGTGGTAGAACAGAGGCTAAGAGGAGACTGAAGCCTTCCATACTAACAGTATTGGGGTTTTCCTGGACAGCTGCTGTCCAAGTTTCTGCCCATCCAGGCCACTTGGGATGGGGTTTTTGTGCCAGGCCTTCCACAATGTCCCCACCAACCTGTCTCTCCAGTTCTTCTGCAAAAGCATCAAGGTCCAAGTCCTTGAGTCGCTCTGGGTTTTCCAAGATTTCTTCAAGGGCTCCTGCAGGATTGGCATCCTCAGCTGATTCATCGTATTCCAGGGCATCTACTGCCATCTTCCTGGCCCACTCATAGGTCTCAGGGTGGACTCGGGAACCATCAAGGACTTCAATGTATGAGTCAGTGCTGGAGGAAAGGCAGAAAAGGAGCAGGATATAGAACAAGAAGCTTCTAGGAAGAACCCAAATGTCCACCAATGGGGAGCTGGTTAAATAAATTAGGGCACCTCCATATGATTAAAAAGAATGAGGTAGATCTATGTGTGCTGACATGGGAAGATGGACACAAAATACTGATACGTGAAAAATGCACTGCAAAACACTATGAACCGTATGATCCTATTTTTGTAGTAAATGGGTAGTTAGTAAAAGCATAGCAAAATAAAATTTAGAAAAATTGTACTATACATAAAAATTGTTATGGTAGTTATCTCTGGGAAGTGGGATTATGGGGGACTTCCACTTTCTGTATAATATTTGTATATGTTGAATTTTATATAATGAACTTACATGAATCTTAGGATAAGATGAAGAAGGGGGAAAAAGACCTTTGAAAATTTGCTGACATCTATTTTCCCCCATAAAGCCTTCCCAGGCTGATCTTGCCCGTGCACTCACATGGACCTATGTTATTCGTGGAGTGTTACAGCAAAGCTGAGTGGAAAATGAAGTTTTAGAACTTGAAGCCTATTTCCCCACTGACTTCCATTACTGAATGAGGAGCTATGTGCCCGTGGAAAAGATCCTCCAAAGACTGAGTTGATAACTTCTGGAGAGGAAGAGGTCAATAGTGAAGTCCAAAGTCCAAGTGAATAGAACTTTCTCTCAATAACATCATCTTAAAACAACAAATCTCTCTCCCCCTTCCATATTTTCTCATACCCACACTTTCCAATGCCCCTGCTATTCCCACCCGTATCTGGCTGCAACGAACCACAGTAACAAAAGAAGTTTGTGTCCACTGAACAAAATCTTGTGTTTTGACTCTTTAATTTATAAACTAAATTGGTCCTTTGATGTTTCTCACATGAAAAAGTCCTCTAACAATTGAACTGATCTTTTCCATAGGTCAGGGGCTCTTGACATATATATTCCTTACCTTTTTTTTTTTTTTTTTGCTTTTTTGAGACAGAGTCTCACTATGTAGTTCAGGCTGGCCTTGAACTCACTATGTAGCCTAGGCTGGCCTTGAACTTGCAGCAATCCTCCTGTCTCAGCCTCCCAAGTGCTGGGATTACAGGCGTGTGCCACCATGCCCGGCTCTTATCTTTTCTTTAAACATTTTCTAATTTAAATGGCTTGGGGCCCTTGACACCCCTAATCCCCTGAAGCCCTGAATTATAGCCCAAAGAAATTCCTTCCGGCCCATCTAGGCAGAGGGCATCACCTGTCCCCCAGGGAGGCTGTGTCAATCTTGAGGAAGCCAGCACAATTCATGAAGACTTTGGGACCCATGTGGCACATGGTGACCAGCTGGGTCCGGCTTTCAAGTCTAGTGTTGTTCTGCTTCAGGATCTAGGGGAGAAGGCTGGAGTGAGCCAGGGCAGTAACCAGGTCCTATATCCCTAGCCTGCTTTCTGGTCCTGGTTAAACCCTCCATGACTCCATGGTGGGAACTCTGTCTCCATTCAATATCTGAGCACAATACCACATTATCTACTATCTACCATTAAAATAATTTCATTAATGGAGTACATTATACCTATCGAAGACTACATATAGGTAATGTACGGCTTAAAAACACGTGACATACACCACAGTAACCACTACTCAATTACCATTACTCATTTTCTTTTTTTTGAGACAGTGTCTCAGTATGCCATCCAGGCTGGCCCTGAACATGTGATCCTCCTGCCTAAACTTCCCAAGTGCTGGGATTATAGGAGTGTGCCACCATGCCCAGCCCCTATTACTCATCTTAAGAAAAGGATTGTCAATAGCTCTGAAGCTCCCTGCACATTCCTTTCTCTGACTGAGAAACTCCACTGTCTTGACATTTGTGTTGACCATTCTCTCTTGCTTTCTTCTTTGTTTTCTGTTTTTTTTTTTTTTTTTTTTTTTTTTGTGGGCACCGGGGGTCGACCTCAGGACCTCATGTGCCAGCAGGCGCCCATGCCGCTGAGCGATATTACCGGCCCTTTTTCCGTATGTGGGTTCTGGGAGTTGAACTCGGGCCCTCGCGCTTGCCAGGCAGGTGCTTACGCTGCTGAGCCATCTCACTGGCCCCTCTTCTTTGTTTTGAATCATGGTTTATGGCCACTTTTTCAATGAGCCATTAGAGTACACCAGTGAGGAACTAAGTTTGCCACCTGGGTCTGAAGTAAGACTCTTTCACTAGCTGCCTGATTCTGGACAGGTGACTTTTACTTCTCTGACCTTGGGCTTCCTAATTTGTTAAATCATACTGACAAATATATCTTTATAATGAAATAGTAACTTTTAAATTTCCAATTCAACCCAATCCTACCTTCAGAAGATGGGTCCCTTTTCGAGGTCCCAGGCCACAGACATACTGGATCAAAGCCTGGCTATAAGGATGGGCAATGGCACGGTTGACATCAACTCCGACCTCATTGACTCGGTTGATAAATTCACAGTACAAGGCATTGAGGAGTTCTTCTTTCACAACATGTTCCTATCAACATATAGTGGATAGGGATAAAGTTACTGTGCTTTTCTACTCCTCTAGCCTGTCTGTCATGTCCTACTCACCTGCAGGGGGTGAAACTTGAGACATAGGATGTCTTCATCAGAGCTGCACACCTGGGCAAACTCTATCAGAGGGTCTTGGATGCGCCGGGCCAGAGAGACAGCTTGTCTCAGTACTGGAGGGTAATCCCGGAACTCTGCCTGGAGTCAATGAAGGTCATTCAAGGGCATTAAGGCTCCCTCAGTGCCAACATCAAGAAGAAATGTAAACCACTGTAGCTTGAAGCCACTTTTTCCGACACTTTTTTTCTTGGAACCACTTTAGTTTCTTGGGCTCCCAATCTGTGCCATAACTGGCAACATGGAAAACCACTGCATGGATAAGTGAACAGATGCAGTACCGAGCCCTGATAACCTTTGCTTCCCTATTAAAACTCTCTGGGATTTATAGCACTTGCCTGGGCATGCCCTGAGGGTGGGCTTCAAAATTACCTCTGACTTTTTGCTGTTCATATAAAGAATGGCCAACTCGTTGTCAACCAGCTCCACTCCAATAGAAGACAGCTGTTGGCCCTGGTCCAGCTCATGCACAATGCGCTTTATATCCTCAATCAACATCTGGGCATCCCTGGAGGGATGAGGAATAGTAGTCAAAGGTTGTATTTCCTCAGGGATGGATAGTCTCATGACTGGGATGAACAGGGGTGGGGAAGGAAAAGCTTTAAAGATAAAGAGGAACATCCCCAGAAATATCAACACTCTTGCCGGGCACATACCCATTCTGTTATGCGGATATGCAAAACTCAACAATAAGGGATGAGTGACTTTGGGTCAGGATTGGCCCAGTGCTTTGGTGTTCCTACCTGCTCTCTCCCGCAACTGTTACTACATGAGGTTTCTTGTTCAGAAGAAATTTCTTTAGAGTTTCAATGTCTTGTGCCTGGATTGAAAGAAAATTAGAGCTAAATGGCTCTGAGCATGGGGAGATTTTAAGCTCAAGTAGCTTGAGATCTTGCAAGACCAGAGAACACCAAAAGCTGGAAAGTTTTCAGAAGGTATCTGATCCAAGCTGCCACCAAGGATTCATTCCCATTTGTCAGGTTGGTCAGCCTGCTTCTGCTTAATCGATTCACTGATTAGAACTGACTTATGCCACTGGTCAGAGCTGAAGAACGGAGAGTTCCCTTTTATTGTGAACCACAATCTGTTTCCCTCCAATACTTAGCCACTGGTCCTAGTTGTTCCCCTGTCCCTCCAACTTCCCAAGTTTCACTTTTTTTTTTTCCTGGCAGTACTGTGGATTAGATCCAGGGCCTTGTGCATACTAGGCAAGTACTCTACCACTAAGTCACATCTGCAGCTTTAAAAAAAATTTTTTTATTTTGAATTAGGGTCTTGATTTGCAATGTTCCTGCCTTAGCCTCCCAACTGGTTGGGATATGTGTGTGTATTACCATGCCTGGCTTGGTCCTAGTTTGGATCAAGCAAAACAAAGAACTAATGTGTATGTTCTTTCAGGTGAGGACAAATTGAAAAGGACAACATGGCAAGTACTTGTTTTCTTCACCTTAAAGATGCCCAGTTCCTCCTACAGTTCCTTATGATTTAATTTCCAATCCCACACACACTTGGATATCCTATAATTCCTGCGGATGTCTATTTCATTTCTCTTGTGACTTCTGCTAAAAACCTGAGTGTAACAAAGTGAGGGAGGCAGTAGTATTACCAGAAAGCCAAGGCTGGTACACAATGTGAAATTGATAATCAGTTTTATCTGGGCCCAAGGGAACTTCTCACTGGTGAGATTCCCCTAAAGATCCTGGACCTCCACCAAAATGCAGTTATGTTCCTCCATCCTAGAAATGCGACACATCTTTCCCCTTCTTGAGCTGTTCTCAACTTTCAAGTATCCTGCTAATTTTCTAAACAGAAGAATTCAATACCTTCCTGTTGTGCCCCAAATCCAGCTGGGCTACATATAGATGACCTGTTGCATAACTACATGTCCAGAGGGGTGGGTGCCTAAACAGTCTTTGTCCTTCTTTAAATAGGACTCTCAATGATAGACATGATATATTATATGTTGTCTTCACAACAGAAAATACCCTGGGGCCTTTGGCTTGAGTATTATAAATCTGTTAATATTTCCTAAGATTATTATATTTCTGGCTTAAACTTTGGCATGATCAACTAAATATACTTGGGTCTTATTTATATAAACCACGGCCTGATAGGACTATACTGATACTCTGATCTCTATTTTAAGACTTTTATTATGAAACGCTTTCATCATTCTCTTCAGAATAGGGGTCTGACAACAAAACTAACATCAGGATAAAAAATTTCAGACGTATACAAAGTAGATGAATTCAAATTCCTCTTTTCTTAGAAAAGGAGGTACTGAAAGGCTAATGCAGGGAAAAGGTTGGCTTAATGCCCCAGTGGCTTTCAGCTTCTGGAACAGTATGACCCAGATGCTGGTAACAACAGAAGCAACAAAGGCAGATCCAGAGGCACACAGGCCTAGGAACTGGCCTCAAGCCAGGATCAAATTCAGCACCAGACGAGTGCCATCTACTGTCATGGATGTATGACCGATCCCAAGGGATGAGTCATTAGTGATTAGATCAGAGATAATCAAGGTCTTACATGGGATGCTGCTTAGACCATAGCACTTATCCCACTGAATTACACGATGTACTTGCTAACCCTGTCCCAGAGACTTGCCTTCTTTTCTCGCTCTTCCTCTCTCCATGCAGTACGCCTTTTGGTAAAGTGGGGTAGCCGGAGAAAATCTGTCACTTCTCCTTCTCCATTAACCAGGGCACAGAACACAGGGTGATCTCTGGCAGCCAAACAGAAAAAGAAGAGTGTAATAATAAGCAATATGAGGCTATGAATAAGAGAAGAATGAAATGAAGGTAACAGGTAAGAAACAGTACAGAGCAGGTAGAGATAGGCAGTTACCTGGCAGAGGAAAAAGCAATGCCTAGGACTCGAATGCCTTTCCCTTGGTTTTCATCCATAAAGTCGTCATCTTCTTCTACCTGCTGGTCTGGTCTGTAGGGTGCAACCCTCAACCAGTTGTAGAGCTTTCGGCTACAGGCCTAGGGAGGAGACACACCAGACACTATGGTCATCAAAGTCACCAGCTATATACTAAGGAGAAAAGTACAGGTAAATATGTACAAGGTCGTGTATTCATAATATGCACAAACTTCTAGCTACTTGGTAGGCTTATAACCCAAATGCATACCTCACTTTTGGGAATAGGACAATACACAGATGACATTGACAGAAACAAGGATTGTGTGGATGACTGGGAGAAGGCAAGAAAGAGGCCCAAATGGAGAGCTCTTGGGTATGACCCTTGTGCCTAGTTTGTACTGCCTCTCAGATTATCCTCCACTTGCCCCCACCATTTCTCTGTTATCCATGGGATCACTACTAAGGGGTTCTTTCATTCTCAGCTCTAGTCCAGGGAAACCATGAGACTAAAGAAAGTAAGTCTGTCCTCACCTTTATGACACAGTCCTTGGCCTCAGCCAGGAGCTTGTTCTTCAGCTCTTTGGCCATCTGCACATAAAGGAACTGCTGTAAAGCTCGCTCAATGGCCATGGTGCGCTGCCGGTTCCACTCCTGTACTTGGTGGCTGAACTCATCTCGGTAGTAAAACTGTTTGATTTCTTCAAAATATGTCTGGTCACTGCCATAGCTAAGAAGACAAATATGGAAAAAGTGATAAGTGGATGTCCACGAATACTCTGAATGAGCCAGGGACAATGAATTACTCTGAAACAGTGGTTTAAATTTCCAAGGGATCCCTCCTCCCACCAAGAGTCCCCAGCTGATGGCTTTGCTTACCCCTCCACTCCCTTCATATCAATGCTGATGTCAATGGTGAGCAGGCCCTCATCTTCGGCTAGGCCCATCTTGAGGAACTGGTCATCTCTCAGTTCTTTAACAGGTTTATTCTTTAAATATTTAAAGGAATAGGCGTAGTGGGCTTCATCCACATCCTGTACATCAAGAGGGAATTATTAGCCTATGGATAGGTGTGCTTCAGCCCTGGGAGAAAAAACTGCCTCAGTGCTTGCAGAAAGACAGCTTGGCCAAGTGGAAGGCACAAGAGCCAGTCACTCAAACAGAAAGCAGCCACATCTTGGATCAAAGCCTTTTATCCAGCTCACCTTTCTACCTTTCTTGGTGGGGATTATATTTAGCTTGGCTCTCTCCTGGAAAGTCTGCCTCAGCACCTGCCGGACAAGGGGTTCACGGGCAATCTGCAGGGCTACCATGTAGCGGGCACCTTCCAGAACAGCTTCTGGAGTAGGGAACTGGCTGTGGGGAAAATGGTGGAGCTGCAGGATGGGGGTGCCTTAGCCCTCAGGCCCTCCCTGCCAGCCACGTGCTACATGCCTACCTGCAAACATAATCCTTGGCCAGCTCCAAGGGTTCTGCAGGAAACTGCTCTGTTTCATGCCGCTGGTAGCTGTCCCGGAGGTTCTCCCCAAACTGCTCAGGAGTAAGCCCAAACTTTTTGGCCAAGCCATCTGAAGCAAACAGTAGAATGAAGGTTAAGGCAGCAGTTGGCCTGACAGGACTCTTGGCTTTCAGAGTCTAGAGTAACAGTCTGTATGTGAGACTTTATTTTTCTTTTTGTTTTGTTTTGGTACCGGGAATCGAATTCAGGACCTAGTGCTTGCCAGGCAGACGCTTGTGCCGCTGAGCTATATCCCCGGACCAAGACTTTAGTTTTATTTATTTTTTTTTGAGACAGCATTTCACTATGTAGTTCAGGCTGGTCTTGAACTATGTAACCCAGGCTGGCCTCAAAGTTGCAGGAATCCTGCCTCAGCCTCCCCAGTACCAGGATTATATGCATGCACCACCATGCCTGGCTTCTATACCAGACTTTAAAGGGGCCATAAATGAGCAGAACCATGCTCCCAAAGAATAATGTAAAAACTGACTTGAAGCACCTGAGAGGCTTTTATGAGTATAAGATATAGGATGGACCCTTCCTCTGATGGTGAGATTCCCATTACTTCATGACTTTAGCGAGGCAAACCAGGAGAGGGTAGAGGGAGCGTTTATGAGGACCCTGTGGTAGGCTGGTTCATCAGTGGACTGGTGCTTAATTCAGATATCCTTTCTTTCTATCTATTGGTCCTCTTCCTGGATAATCCTATTGCTCAGGGCTAGAATGCCCAGGTGCTAAAGACCCAGCTGTTACCTAGCCCTGCACTCTGGCAGATGGTGTACATGTCTCGGCGGGAGGCCTGCTTGAGCTCTGGTCCCCTCTGCTCCTCATCTTCTGCCTCCTCACCTTCACCTGAGAAGAAAATGTGAGGATAATTAAGCTCTGGTTTCTATCACTCCCATGGCTATGACACACATTGAGAAGCCCCAGAGGGGACCCAGCCAAGAATATCCTTGGAGATGTCCCAGCCATCAAGCCTCCTGCTTTTCTTTTCTATTACTCACCTTCTTCATCTCCCTCTTCTCTTACACGCTTTAGCTTCTTGCGGCTAGCCTTGGCAGCATTCTGCATCTTAGGGATGTCACGACCATAGTAAAGCAGGAAATGGTTATAGACATCTTTCAGCTCATCCATTGACTGTACATCCTTGAGCCTGGAAAAAAAAGTACATAAAAGCTCAGTTGTCACTGGGGAAGCAGTATATCTAAATTTTGCTACAAGGAGTCTAAGTCTCAGAGGCAAGGTCCCAACTAGGATGGGTGCTTGGATTCTCCAATCAATACACACACAACAGCCCCAGACCACACCTATAGTGCAACTAGGTGTCTTAATGGAGGAATATGTCAAATTGAAATGGCTATTGGTGATTGTCAGAAATGGAAAATAAGCAGACAAGGCAGCATGTTTCTAGCAAAGTTCAAAGTCCTTGAGACTCCTCTTCAGTTGTATGGCATTAGCTACTAAAACTATTTGCTGCTCCCATCACCTCCCCGACTGTCAAGCTACTTTCTGATTATAATTTGATTTCCGGTTTAGCTTTATTTACGTGGAATATCCAGATCACCAAATCTGAATATCTGATACTTTTAACAGTTAAATTTTCAATAAATAAGTGTCCTTTATATGCTGATATGGATAACTAATACGAATTTGTCAGAAAATTACTTTTGATGTATTAACAAGGTTTCTTTTTTCTTTGTACTTTTGAGACAGGGTTTCGCTATGCAGTTCATACTGGCCTTGAACTCACTTTGTAGCCCAGACTGGCCTTGAACTCACAGCGATCCTCCTACCTCAGCCTCCCAAGTGCTGGGACTACAGGCAGGCACCATCATGCCTGGTGACAAGTAGGATTTTTAAGGGATGAAACCCTGTGCTGTGCATTTTGCAAGATAACACTGGTCCTGGGCGACTGCCTTTGGTCTGAGGATTTCCTGTAGTGGAACAAATCCTGTATATGCTACCTTTCCATGTCGGTGGTGTCCAGAGCCCGGATGCCATCAGCAAGAGGTTTGTCAGGGTCAGCAGAGATTTGCTCATACTGATAAGCCTGCATCTTCTCAAACAGCCGTGTTAGGTTTTCTTTGCGGATCCTTAGCTGGGTCCACTAGGGAATGGTAGGGCAGGGATGAGTACTGGTGCTCAGCCCTGGAGACCCAAAGTTGCTCTGTTCCCTTACCATGAGATACAGAAGGGGAAACATGGCAGGCCCGGAGCAGCTGGGTTTGTAGTACCCTGGCAGTAATGCTGTCCAACCCAGACCACAGCTCTTTGGGGGACACATCTCCACCTTACCTTTTCATCCCACTGCCACACCCTCCACAGGTCATTGATGTGCAATTCAGGCTCCACGTACTCCTTTCGGTAAAAGGCAATAAAAGGGACCTAGAGTGGCAAGGGACTGAAGTCACCCAGAAGAAATGTCTGCAAGGATTCCCTTTGCTAGAAGGTAATCATCTCATGGACAAACAAACCCAGGAAATTGAACCGTTGAAAGGGTGGTTCCTCCACACGCCCATCCAGGAAACAGTACTCTCCCCAACAAGTGAAGATAATGCTGCAGACCAGGTGGCCTTGTCCTCTTCATTACTAAGGTCTCCACTGGTCCCAACAGTGCTTATTAGGGACCACTTCTAAGGATGAGTAAGGTCCCCCACCTGATTTAGGTAGCTACCTTTTCCCTCATCTTTTGACTTTCTATCCAATGAGATACCAATTTCTAACCAATGATGTTACCTCAAAATGCTGATTTCGCATGAAACCCAGGGCCTCTTTGATCTTCTGAATTGTGCTGGGCCCTTTTCGACTAAAGCTGCTGGTTGGCTGGCCTCGGTCTAGGTAATCGCAGCTTTCCTACAGTAGAAAAAAGGAAAGCAAGATGCTGTTACTTGCTTTATCTTACCACACAAAACTGCTTCATGACACAGGATGTCTTGTCTGATGAAACCTACACAAATCTCTTACGCACACACACTTTTCTTTACCAGGCACAAGAACAACAGGGCAGGGGAAGAACAGTAGCTTCCCATCTTATTCAAGTGGCTCCTGGTTCATGTCAGAATCTAAGGATTGCTAGGCATGGTGGTTCACACCTATAATCACACCACTCTGGGAGGCTGAGGCAGGGAGACCCCAAGTTTAATCACAGGCTGGTCAAATTAGTGAAACTCTGTCTCCAAATGAAAACTAAAAAAAAGGGCTGGGGATGTGGCTCAGTGCAAAGGCCCTGGGTTTAAACTCCTGTATTACAAAACAACCCCTCAGGATCTTTAGCTGGGCGTGGTGGTGCATCATTGTAATCCCAGCATTTGGGAAGCTGAGGCAGGAGGATCACCGTGAGTTTGAGGCCAGCCTAGCCTACACAGTGAGTTCAAGGCCAGCCTGGACTACACACTGAGACCCTGTCTGAAAAAACCAATCAACCAACCAACCAAACAAAAAATTAAGTATCTTTTTTGGATACCTGTAGAGAAATGGTTGGTGTGGCAAATGCATTCCTGTAGATCCAGTCAGCTTCTTCTTCTAGTTCATCGTCTTCAGCCCCTTTGACAGGAATAGAGCGGAGCTACAGGGGGTAAGAGAAGAAGGTGAGACTTACTTTATATCATGTCCCAATTATCAAAAACACATACTATTTCTGGAATGAAATGTGTATTCCTCAGGCACACATTTTCAGTACTCAGCACAGTACCGTATGGCATGAAATAAATACTTCACAGATTTCTTGAAGAGTGCCCTATCAAGAACCACAAGCAGGGTAATAACCTTATCTCCCCTTCTGTAAAAGCTGGAATCCCTGGACCTATGTTAGATGGGGTTCAACGCCCTAGATACTACTCAAAGAGAAATCATTACAAGATTGTTTCTTGGCTATAAGGTGATGGAGTATCAGCAAAGGCAGAGGTTGGCAGTTTCTTACCTGGAACCTCTCTGGCAGGTCAGTGGCTCGGATTTCATTGTCCTGATCTGTGAGGTGGCTGCTTTCCAGCTCACTGGGCTCATACATCTCAAAGATGCTCCTGCGGCTCACACGTTTCTTGGTGGTCTTCTTGGGCCGCACTCGGATTTCACCTTCAGCCTCATCGTCCTCATACTCATACTCTTCTTCCAGTTCTTCATCATACTCATTGTATTTCTCAAATTCACCATAGTCAAAATCCACACCAAAGATCTCCTGGGCTTCTTGCAGGGCTCTGTAGATGAGAGGAAAAATGTAACCCCTGCACAGATACTGTACTTGCCCCAGGGAACTAAGAAGGTCAGGAGAAAAGTAAAAGACCATCTGCACTATGGAATAATAGCTTAGATGGAGAATATTTCTTTGTAAACTATTGTTTATTAGAGGATAAAAGCCCATCTTTGGCACCTGCCAGTGACACAAAACAAAGCATCAGGGTAGATGGGTCTGTACCCTGCTTAGCAGGTCCATCTTCTGTTGACGCATCACAGTACTCCCTTAGAGCAAAAGCTTTCAAACTTTTAAGCTCTGATGTAGGCACCTTTTCCCCCACAACATTATATTTAGAAGGTCAACAGCTGTGCGTGGTGGTGCACGCCTGTAATCCCAGCACTCAGGAGGCTGAGGCAGGAGGATCTCTGCGAGTTTGAAGCCCTGGACTATATAGTGAATTCAAGGCCAGACTGGACTACATAGCTAGACCCTGTCTCAAAAAACAAACAAACAAACAAACAAAAAACATGGTCAATATATAAATGAGTAAACACAGAGCTAAAGGCAGAAGATGGATGTTAGAGCCTCATTCATGTTGGCTCCACCCTAATCCCTCAGGAGCCCTAAACTGCACAGCAAGCTCCCAAGGATAGTAGGAATACAATAGCAGGAATTCTTCACCTACCACAAGGTATCTGAGGCACGGAGGCAAAATGGTTTGGAACTAGGAATGTCCCAGGAAGCCTCTGACCTTGTTCCTGAGTGGGCTCACTCAATGCCTTTACTGCTACCTTGTACCAGACCCCACTCACGCATCTGTGTATCCGGGCAACTTTTTTCGCCACTTTGGTTTTTTCAGAGGCTGTCCATCATCATCCACAATGAAGTCGTCAATATCTGGGTAGAGAAGGGAAGGGGTTAGTGCTCAGAGTCAGAGGCTGATCTAGGTCTCAATAGCTTTAGGTTTGTGCCTGTGAGAGGAGTAGAGAGACTCCTAAAATATAACTTCTTCATGTGAAATGCAGGAGGCTTTAACTGAGAAATGGTTTCCCATTCCAATTCCTAGAGGACAGGAAACTGCAACATCCATCTAAACACTGGCTTCCCTGCCCAACGCTACATACCTGACTCCTCATCATCTTCCTCCTCTTCTTCTGGAGGAGCCATGGGAGCCTCCGCAGCCTCCTGTCCTTCTTCCCCTTCCCCATCCTGGAAGATTTCCTCAGCAATAGCTTCTTTTTCATGTTCCTCCTTGCCATATTCCTCTTCATCATCGTCTTCATCATCTGACATTTTTTTGACACGCCGGTATTTTTGCTAGTGGTGAGAAAACTTGCCTTATCAAGATCTGAGGGGTCTAGCACAAGGGTCCCTGCTCTCCAATCTCATTTCCATCTTCCCACTACAATCACCCTATCTAAAAGAAGCGGGAAAGAACATGTTGAGTGATGCTCTTTCAGCTCCAAGACCCACCCTTGAAACTGACAAGTTTTTCTCTAACACGCACCCAGATCTGGGAAGCAAATCTAGGCTCCACAGCACAATGATATCAAGCATCATTCTCTTCCTTGATGTTCCCCCAACTTTTCTGGGTATGCTCCCTCTCCAAAGGAGACAAAAAGAAAGATTATACTTACTCCTCGTTTGACTTTGACACCCAAATTCTCCTCAATGAGGTCAAAATCATCATCCTCCAGGCGGTCATCAAAAGATGCTGAAGAAAACAGTGTTACACATGGTGCTGGGGAGACACCTTCCCCACTGCAACTTCCACCCCAGCATTGCTGGCCAGAAAAGAAACTACTCACTGCGTTTTCTCTTTTTGTGACCAACATCATCTTCTGAATCAGCAGAGTCACTGCCTTCATCCTCCTCTCCTTCATCTTCATCATCATCATCATTAATAAAGCCTTTCAGGTTGCCTTGCTCATCTTGATCATCTAGATTCTCTTCTTCCTCCTCTTCATCTGGAAAACATGCGTGTTTGAGCCATGGAGACTTGGGAACAGGCTGGGGATGGGGCAAGGCTATCTGCTTAACTACAATTAACTGCTTAACTACCAGGCCTGCAACTAAGGAGCCAGATATCACGTTAACTCTTCTGCAGCAGCAGCATCTAGAAAGGATGGTTTCTTTTCTACATTCACCATCTATCCTTTTTTTTCCCTCCATACTAGGGACTGAACCAAGGACCTTCACACTGAACTATATCCAGAGTCCTTTTGTATTCTGTAGATAGGGTCTCACTAAGTCACTAAGTTGCTCAGGCTGGGCTCCAACTTTAGATGTTCCTGCTTCAGTCTCCCAGAGTGCTGGGATTAAAGGCATGTACCACCATGCCCGGTTCATCATTTATCTTTAGGAAAGATAATCTTCCTGTCTTCTCAAAATTGCTACAGAAGGCTTAATAAGCAGGCACCCGAACCTACTTTCCTCAGTTTATAAACTCAATAGCTATAGGCCTTCCCTTAGCCATAGTTGTTCTGATAACTTACATTTCCTTTTCTGTCTTAAATCATTTCAGGCTTCTACTCTGCTAATGATCCTTAAAGGCTGGGTTCTGCCAGGACAATAGGAAACTGGGTGTACAAAGAATGCTAGGGCTAAAAGCGAGAAGCATTACATATGAATTTATTTATTGGTTAATGTCTGTTCCTTCTCAGAATGTAAACTCCCAAATAGCTGAGTTTTTGTATTATGTTAGCCACAGTGCCTTTTAAATAGCAGGCAGATGCTCTAAGCATTTTCTAAGAATGACTGAAAGTGCTCAAGCTGGTACCTCATGTGTGAGAACTTCTGTGCTCAGCCTGAGCCTTTTATCAGCAAGAATCCAACTATCCAAAGCTTAGCAATAGTGGGGAGAAGCTTGAGGTTGGGGCCTCCTCACCATCATCCTCTTCTTCCACAAATTTCTTGGTGACTCGGGGCACCACCTCGCCTTCATCATTGTATTCTTCTTCTGACTCTTCAGCCTCACTTTCTACAAAATCAGACATTGCTGCAGCTTCTCACAGCCTGCCTGAAAATGACTAGGGGAGGGAGGGAGAAAAAATGAGACATATGATTTTACTGAAGGCTCTTAAACCTTCCCACAAAAAGCCTTTAAGCCATTTGCCCTGGCCCTGCCTACTCAATCATTTTCACTTGGGGAGAAGAAAGTAGGAAGCAGATGACTGGGGCTGGAGGTATACTCTGATCTCGTGGTAAAGCACTTGCTTAGTATGCACGAGGCCCTGGGTTCAAGTCTCAGGAACACACACACACACAGATGGTTCTATCCTCTTCCATTTCCCATTCTTCCCAGGGTTGCTTTCTCATGTGTACGTCAAAAAAAAAAAAAAAAAAAAAAAAAGCTGAGGGCCAGTGAGATGGCTCAGCAGCATAAGCGCCTGCCTAGCAAGCGCGAGGTCCTGAGTTTGACTCCCAGAACCCACATACGAAAAAAGGGCCGGTGATATCACTCAGCGGCACGGGCGCCTTCTGGCACGCGAGGTCCTGAGGTCAACCCTGGTACCCCCCCCCCCCAAAAAAAGGCTGTTATACTGGATTTGTATAGGCATCACTTCTGCCTTACTATTTGGAGGCAGGGATGGGCAGATGAGGAAAGAAACTAACACAGAGATAATTAAATAGGGAGGAATATGGTGGTAGAGATTCTGTGACTTGCTCATATGAAGTTGAGGAACAGTAAGTGCCAGCTTTGTGAACACCTGCATATATATTATACTTCGTTATTAGCAAAGTCAGAAAGAACCCCTCCCTTTGTGTGTGTGTGTGCTGGAATTAAACCCAGCTAGGCAAGCATGCTATCCAGAAAATCACTTTTCAATAAATCAAACAAACTTGAGCCTAGAGCAGGGCTCACTATGTAGCCCTGGCTGGCCTCGAACTCATAGCAATCCTCCTGTCTCGGTCTATAAGTGCTGGGATTATACACGTGCACCGCCACACCTGGCAGCAGTGGAGAACTCTTATGAAGTTTGCTGGGCCTTGCGTAGGACTTTAACAGCACGAGTCACACAAGCCAGAGCACCAAGATCTCATGTTGGAACCCTGAAGCTAGCTGCTGATAAATTCAGCACTACTCCTTACCCTGTCCTGTGCAATGGTTTTTTTTTTTTTTTTTTTTGGTACCAGGAATCAAACTCGTGGCCTCGTGCTTGCCAGGCAGGCACTGCGCCACTGACATACATCCCTGGCCCTTGTACAATAGTTTATTTCTATATGTCCCTTTCCTCCATCTTAGACTAAAAACTTTTGGAAGACAGAGATCATATCTAATTGAGAGACTAATATAAACCATGAAAACATAAACCGCAGTACAAGCGGCATTATATGATTCTGTACCAGAAAAGCTGTATCCCTCTAGCTGTTCTGCACAAATTAGGAACTGACTACTATGTGTTTTTTAAATAAACCCTCAACTTGGTGGCTCTAATTTTCCTGAAAACTACTCTTACTTATGTCAACCAATATTATAACCAATTAAGATTAGCTGAGCTCAAGAAAACAAAACTGGAAGTACTGTGTTCTGATGGAAAGGGAAGGCAATGTTCTATGGTAGGCTGAGGTTTCAGATGCCGTTCTTTTCCCAAACTTTACTGAGTGCCTGCCAGGAACTGAGTGCCTATCTGATAGGAGCCGGAGATGAAGAGGAGCAGGATTGTCTGCTCTGAAGGAGATGACTATCTAATAGAGAGGAAGCTATTAAAACAATGAGCATAAAATAGTTTTATAACAGATATATAGAGAAGACACTGGAAGAGAACTGCAAAAGAAACCAAGAAATTTGCAACATACACACAAAACCCAACGAAAACTAATACAGGTCTCTTGTAATTTATTGCTAGTGCCAGAACACTTAATATCCAATTAATCCCTATACTGCCCTATGCGTTACAGCATACTTCTCTATCCATTCAACAAAGGAGGAAATAGACTCACAGAGGTAAAAACTCCTGTGCAAAGCAACAGAACTATCAACTGGTAAGGTATGTCTGACTCCAAGGTCACACTTTGTACCAGTCGTTCTCAAAATGCTGTCTAGGAACCAGCCCTTCTTTTCTTTCCTGAGTATGCAGTGGAGTTTTCCAGAGGTTATATGATACATGGTATCACAATAGAGTGAATGCAGAAAAAGATAGGAGAATCCATCTGTATTTTATTAAGACAGACATTAAAAAGCTTTTTTTTTTTTTTTGGTACCGGGAATCAAACTCATGACCTCGCGCTTGCCAGGCAGGTGCCGTGCCGCTGAGCTATCTCCCTGGCCCAAAAGTTTTGCCACCGGGCACGGTGGCACATGCCTGTGACGCCAGCACTCGGAAAGCTGAGGCAGGAGGATTGCTGCAAGTTCGAGGCCAGCCTGAACTAATAGTGAGACCCTGTCTCAAAAAACAACAAAAAAAAGTTTACCAAGAAAAAAAGGTAAAACATTGCCACTTTAATTACTAAATTTTTTATTTTTGAAACTTATTTCATACAAGTGTGACGTGTTAAAAGATAGTGAACTTACTACTGAAAATCAAATTAATAAGTATTAACATTATCTCTATTTTATTTTATTATCATTATTTTTTTGGTACCAGGAATCAAACTCACGACCTCGTGCTTGCCAGGAAGGCGCTGTGCCGCTGAGCTATATCCCCGGCCCATTATCTCCATTTTAATATCTTATCTGTTAAACATCAACCTGGAAAAAAAAAAAAAAAAAAAGAAACCTGGAAAATATCAATAGATATAACTCATAAAGCAAAATATTTTGGAATCCTAATTTTTTTTTTTTTTTTTTTGAGATACGGTCTCATGTCTCACTACGTAGTTCAGGCTGGCCTTGAACTCCCAGCGATCCTCCTGCCTCAGCCTCCCAAGTGCTGAGATCAAGGTCATGGACCACCTTGCCCAGCTTTAAATAGTTTTTTCTTTTTTTTTTTTTTTTTTGTGGGTACCGGGGGGTCGACCTCAGGACCTCGAGCGCCAGCAGGCGCCCGTGCCGCTGAGCGATATCACCGGCCCCTTTTTCGTATGTGGGATCCGGGAGTCGAACTCGGGCCCTCGCGCTTGCCGGGCAGGCGCTTAAGCCGCTGAGCCATCTCACCGGCCCCCTAAATAGTTCTTAAAGAATATAAAATGGTCAGGCATGGTGCTGCATGCCTCCAATGCCATCACTGTGGTAGGCTGAGGCAGGATGATTCCAAGTTCAAATTTAGCCTGGGAAACCTAGTGAGACCTTGTTTCAAAATAAAAAATAAGGCCAGGCATGACAGCTCACTGCTGTAATCCCAGCACTCAAAAGGCTGAGGCAGGAGGACCCCCAGGAGTTCAAGGCCAGGTTGGGCTACATAATGAGTTCAAGGCCAGCACGGAATACATAGTGAGACTCTGTTCCAAAAATAAAAATAAATAAAAGATAAAAGGGCGTGGAACATAGCTCAGTGAGAAGGCTCTGTCTTCAATCCCCAGTACTGCAGAGGAGGAGGAGGAAAAAAAAAAAAAAGGCATAAAGGGGTCCTAAGACCAAAAAGTTTGAGAACAATTATAAAGGCATGGCTGTGACACAGAAGTTTTCAAGATCTGTATTGTTAAAGTCATGTAGCTTGAGTATACCCAAAAGTGAAATGTCTTAAGTTTCTGCCAACTAAAATATGGAGCTCTAATTTTAATTTTGACATTGTTCCCCCTCGGCCTCAAACCGAGCCATTAAAAATAGATTTGATTACACCAGCCTTTGCATAGTTTGCTTTAATTAGGCTATCAGACCCGTAAATTCAGCATTTTAACCCCTCAACATCTTCAAATTAAATGACAGCTCTTGCAGACTACATGCCCCCAGCCTGCTTGTCAGAGAGAAACACAAAGCCTACCTGAAGAAACAACAGCTTTCCTCGTCCTGGGGGCAGGCAGCTGGTGCTCTGGGCTGTACACGGCTTAGGAAGACAGCTGTGTTCCCTCACTCGCATCGCCTAGGTTAGCAATAAAGCACATGCTGTGCTATAGCTGGGGAATGCCTCCAATGTAGCTCAGTGCCAAGACATCCATTTAAAAGAGCTGTGCCAGAAGCAATTCTGACTTGTTGCAACCTGCAGGAGCTAGATGTGTACAGTGTGCTGCAGCACTGTAGCCTAAGGATCCTAAGCAGCAACTACTCCAGAACAGAGACAATAATTATTTATTTACACATGATTACTATTGATATATGGTATCTGGGATGAGCCTGAAGTGGTCTGAATTTCACATTTAATACTTACACTCTTCAAATTTTCCTCATATTCAGATTGTAAGTTAAATATGCCACTGGACTAGGTCTATAAGGGAAACGGGGTGGTGGAGGGAGGTTTCTCCAGGCAGAAGCACAGCTGCAGTATAAGATGAGGCTCAAAAGGAAAGGGTGGTGGTTACCATGACATTTTCTGGAAGCGGAACGGAGCTGGGATCAGATTGCCACAGGGGAGGCCCTCAGCAGTTCCTTCCTTTGAAAAGGAAGTTGCAGGAGGCAATTAAGAGAAGACCAGAGTGAAAAGAGATCTAGTCTGTTAATTCCCTCTACTCTGCAGCTTCCAGCCACATTAATTTTTTTTTTTTTTTTTTTTTTAAGATCAAGCTCTGTTCTGGGCCTTGGGTATACAGCAATGAGTAAAATATGCTTTCTACCTTGGTGGAGTTCACCAATCTATCTAAAAAAAAAAAAAATGTAAAGACATGACAAAACGTGATTGGGGCTGGGGGTATGTAGCTCACTGATAGAGTACTTGTCTACTATGCACAAGACCCTGGGTTCAATCCCCAGACTGCAAAAGTAAAACAACAAATCCCATACTTAATGTTATATTAAGTTGTATATTAGGAAAATGAGAGTAACATGAAGACAGAGTGTGTGGATTATGTCAGGAAAGATGATGTGTTACTGAAGAGTTAAGAAAGTGTACTAGAAAAAGAGAACGTGAGCAAAACCTAAGGCTTGAAAGGGATTGGTTGTTTCAGGAACAGCCCCGGAAGTCCACTGTGAGTTTAAACTATAAGTCACTTCACATTTTACATTTTGTGAGCAAGGGAATAGGCCCATTTCAAAGGTATCAAAGAGTGAATGAATATCTAATTTGGAATTTTAAAACCTGAGAAATTTAATAAATAAAAAGTTTCAGAGTTTACCTCCTTTTAAATCTGAGATTCAGAACTCTATTATGAAAAAGGCTAATAACACTACATAAAACATTAAAATATAGAAAAGGGTAGTTTTGTTATTTTCACATGCACGTTGTGTTTATACAAAAAAATCTCAGGATTTTTTTTGGGGGGGGGGTGTAGCATTAAGGATCAATCCAGGGGTGTTCTATCACTGAGCTATATCCCCAGACCTTTTCATTATTTTTGAGACAGGATCTCCCTCTGTTGCCCAGGCTGGCCTTGAACTTGCAACCCTCCTGCCTCAGCCTTCTCAGGAGCTGGGATTCCAGATGTGCACCACTGCACCCACCTTAGAATCTTTTCAATAAAAAGCACACTGTCAGGCTGGTGAGATAGCTCAGCGGCATAAGTGCCTGCCTGGCAAGCGCGAGGTCCTGAGTTTGACACCCGGTACCCACATAAAAAGGAAAAAAGGGCCAGTGATATCGCTCGGCAGCACAAGCGCCTGCTGGCAAGCACAAGGTCCTGAGTTCTACTCCTGGTACCCACGTTAAAAAAAAAAAAAAGCACACTGTCAACAGTGGTTTTTAATATAAGTAACTTAAAAATACTATTTATTCCTTCTCTTTCCAGATTCCCTTGGGGAACAACAACAACAAAAAAGGGACAAAAGAAGAGCAGAAATAATAGACTTATGTAACCAGATTCAGAATCCTTGCAACACAAGAAGGAACATTACCAAGCCTTGTGCCACACATACTGGAGAAGATATAGTTCCTGCTCTAACGCAGGGGTTAGCAAATTTTCTCTTTATAGAGCCATATCTCCCATTGTAACACAAAACCATATACAAACCATATGTAAGTGAATGAAGTGGTCAAATTTGGCCCACAGGCCTAGTTTGGTGATTTCCACCCAGAAGTCCAAGTCTTTAAAGAATTGACAAGAGTTCCACAAAGGCAGGCATGGTGGAACACCTGTATAATCTCAGCATTCTGGGAAGCTGAGGCAGGAGGATTGTAAAGTTGAGCCTGGCCTGGGCAATTGAGCAAAAAAAAGGGTGAAGGGTGTCTCAAAAAAAAAAAAAAGGGTGAGGAAGAGGAGTTGGTTTCTTCTAGAGGCAGTGGTTGGTGGTGGTGGTGGGGGGTGATGTTGTTAAAGACTCTTCCAGTACAAGGCATGCACTGTGGCAGGAACAGAGGACTAATTTGGGCAGAGGGAGAAGGGTTGATGAGTCAGAGGTGAAGGCATAAAGACTTTTGTAGATTAAATTAAAGATTTTGGATTCTATCCTAAAGGTGCCGGGAAGCTACTGCAGGGCATTGAACAGAGAATCGATTTACTGTACTTGGTAATTCAACAAATACTTACTTAATGAGTACCTATCATATGCTAGGTATGTATAAGTAAAGGTTCCTACCCTGTACAAGACAAGGATTCCTGTATCCTGGTAGAGACAAAACATAAACAAGTCAACCTTGCCGTAGTACTAAGAAAAAAAAATATCTCTGAGAAGGGGAGTTTAGTTATGCTGAGATGTCAAGAACAGATAAAAAATAGCATGCAGAGCCAGGGGCAGAGAATCCAGAAGAAAAGTAGGCAAGAACTTGGCATATACTCAGTGATGTCCTAAAACCAATGTGATTACAGCAGGCATGGTGAAGATGCCTGAATAAGAGAACGAGGGGGTCTGTTTGAGAGGGCATGAAAGGGCCGGGGATATAGCTCAGCGGCAGCTCAGTGGCACAGTGGCCTGCCTGGTAAGTGCAAGGTCCTGAATTCGATTCCTGGTACCAAGAAAAAAAAAAAAAAAAAGAGGAAAGCTAAGGAAAGCCACTCAAGTTTTCAGTAGAGAAATGATACGACTTGACAAGATTCTGCTGCATGGAAAATAGGTTGGAGGGGGATATAAGTGGAAACAAGGAAAATTAGGATACCATTCTGGTAATCCATGCAAAAGATAATGGCTCAGAATACAGTGGTAGTAGTGAAGATAAAAAACAGATTTGAAATATCTTGGAGGTAAAAGTTACAGGACTTATAGAAGAATTAAAGATGATTTTTAGAGGTCTGGCTTTGGTAAACAGGTGAATGGAAGTACCACTTAGTGAGATGGAAAACAGGTCTGGAATGATGAGAAAACCAAAATTTTCTTTTGATTATGTTAACTTTGGGGTACCTAAGACAGTCTAATTAAATAGGCATTCTGACATAATTCTGAAACCAAGAGAGAAGGCTAAGCTAGAGATTTAAACTCGGGAGTTGCTAGTTTTCAGATCATAAATGAGGCTCTGGGACTGGATCACCTAAGGGAAGCATGTAGAGGACTCAAGATTAAACCCTGAAAAAAACTTACTTTCTTTTTTAGATATTAGGTAGAGAGGACAAGAGACTAGCAGAGAAGACTGAAAAGAAGTAGCCAGGTAAACAGAGAAAATCTGAGTGAAGTGTCAGTGAAACCAGGAGAGCAGTTTCAAGAAAGGAATAACTGTGTCAAATAGTCCAGAAAGATGAGAACAAAGTATCCACTGGATCTGGCAATGTAGTAATCACTGGTGACCATGACAAGAGTAATTCCAATGGATTGGTCAGAGAGAGGACACTGGAATAATCTGAACAATGAATAAAAGCTAAGAAAGTTGAATTGGCACAGATGGAAATTTGGTTATGAAATTTAAAAAATTGGGATGGTAATTGGAGAGGCATGTGAGGGATACTAAAAAATAATTTGCATGATGATGGGAACAGTGTGTGCATGTTCATGTTGTTTTGTTGCAGTACTGGGGATTGAATTCAGGGCCTTGTGCGTGCTAGGCAAGCATTCTACCACTGAGCTATATCCCCAGGCCTGGGAATACGGTTTCATGGAGAGAGGATTTGGTGGTTGGTTGTACTGGGAAATAACGGAGAGAAAGGAAACCAATGATATGTGCAGTATAGACAGTGGTACCACTTATTGAGATCAAGAACACAGAAGCAAGAGCAAATTAATTTTCCTCCAAAGATCATGTTTCTATAATAAGCAAGCTTTCTTTTTCGTGAAGGAGATCTCTGCAGGGAAAGATGTAAAATATGACCCAGTCTCTCTAAACTGTATCACTTTCTAACATGATTAACCTCTTGATAAGATTAAAACCTCTCAGACAGTGATGATACTATGTTAATCTAATCTAGTAGCCACATAAGCCAAACGAATAAAAATGAGTTTGTACTAGTGGAATGGATGCGAAATTCTCAATTGATGGGATAGCAGTCATGATTTTGCAATTAAAACACTGAAGATTTAGGCCAGGCATGGTGATGTGCACCCATCCCAGCTACTGGGAAGGTCAAGCTCAGCAGTCCAACAGAAGCCTAGGTAACACAGCCATAACCTCATCTCAAAAACCAAACAACGCTGAAGACTTAAAACTGGTAACTTGCAGTTGAACTACACTTTTATTCCTTAAGAAATGAGTCAAATTCAATACTGTTCACACTGTGACATAACTTAATACTCCCTTGCTCCTTGTGACATTACATTTAATATTCATAGAAGTGTTTTTAGAAGCGTAAGCCTCCCCCATAAAGGGAAATTAATATCAGTTCTTGTGACAACCCACGGAAATGAATTGCTCCGGCTAGCTCAAGAGAAGGCTAGGAGAAAAAGACAGAAACTGCAAGAAAATAAAGTTTAGACTTAGTTCATTCTGATGTTTATGGTAGGCGTCTGAAAAACTGAATCTACGGAAAATGGACGGGCTTCGGGTACTTCTACAAGACCTCTGATCTTCAGAAAGAGATGAAGATTGCAACCATCTCCAAAAAGTTCTAACTTTATTTTTCAACAATACTGGAAGAGCTATAATGTAGCATAGCATCGCAGCCTGATAACTGAGTTGCTGGAAGCCAGGTAGGCTTCACATCCCCAGAACAAACAATTCGATCCCTGATCTCAGGTCAGAAGCCCTAGGTCCTTTCCATTCCTGGTCCTTTCGCGTGGCCCACTTTTCAAAAAGCTCAGAAAGACAGAACCCCACGAAGCCTGTTGATTCAACAGGCCACCCAATTCACAGGTTCCAGGTGCTACTGTGTTTGGAAAAGCTTTGAGACCCTGCGTTTTTTCCTCCTCCCCCCTCATAGAATAGGGAAGGCCTGGGGGGGGTCCCCTTCTTCCCGCAGACGGCTCCCTAATGCCTCTTCCCTTATGGGACGAGGCCCTAGGAGCCTGGTTCCCCACCTGACCCAAACGAGAAACACACTCTCCAGTTTGAACTTTACCTGCTTGAGGCCCGCCGCTTCTCCGGTGCGCAAAACCCCAACCGAGGAAAATGGAGTCGTCGAACCGAGACTGGGAAAGGATAGTACGGACCCACCGCACGGCCCCTCCGCTGCGACCGCCGCCACTGCTGCGTCAACGTGCTACGTCACTTCCGGCTCCCTGTCACTGGGAGTGGGCGGGCCACTGCTTGCTCTCTTCTTCTCCTTGGCTCTCTTGGACGTTTTTGTCCCGAAAGTGCGGAAACCCCAAGAAAGCGATTTAGGAAAGCAGCTGTCACACAGACCTTGAAACACAGAGAGGGGATCGAAGACAACCAGGCCCAGAGGATTCCTCAGGCCGCTCTAGCCAAAGGAACCATAAAGATCAGATAAGGGCTGCTTCACTTCCTCTTTTCTGTGATTCCGCCTCAGCTTCCGGTTCCGGGGAGGGGCTAAATTTTCTTCGAAGATTAGGGTGTCTGAGGAGCAGCTAGGATGGCTGTTGTACCTCTATTGTTGTTCGGGGGTTTATGGAACGCTGTGGCAGCATCCAATCTGGCTGTCGTTACTTGCGGTTCTGTGCTGAAGCTACTCAACACGCGCCATAATGTCCGACTTCACTCGCACGACGTGCGCTATGGGTCAGGTACTGTTGGGTATCGGGTTTGAGTGGGCTGGAAAGGCCTGGTGGACTCTGGAGGGGGCGGGGCCTTGGAAGGGTAGGGGTACCCTGGGGGGGTTTCTGAGGTCCAGAGGAGGTGAGGTGGAGAACTGCGCTGATTCAAGGCAAATTAGTCGTAATAGCTGCCTCTATATGGTGAGCTACGTGCCACGCTTGTTACATATGTACTTTCCCCCAGTTTTAAGCATTCCAACGAGATAGATATTGTTGTTACTCTATTCTTTACAGATGAGGAAACAAATTTAGAGAAATTAAATCGCTTACTTAAATCCTTGTAAACTAGTGAATGACAGTCAGACAGGGCTGGATTCAAATCTGTCCATATTCAAAACTTGCTTTCAGCTTCTCTGGGCTGTCTCCCTTCAATGCGGGAGAGACAGACATGTAGAAATTTACAGTAAGGACTATATCTCTGAAGCCTCAAACTCCAAGACCTCACTCTTTGGTTAGGACACTCAGTTTTCTAGCTCTTTTGCACCTTACATATGCTTTTAGCGCCTGTCTTTTGGCTCCTTTTTACTCAACCTTAACTTTCTTATAAGGAATTTAAAGCAGTAGCAGGCATTGCAGAGGAAATTGACTTTTACCATATGAGATCAAAGTGCTTAATAATAAATAATTTGTGGGTCCATTCACTCAGCATAGATTTAATGAACATCTACTGTGTGTCTAATATTGTTCTAGATATAGATGACATAGTGAATCTGTCAAGTCACAAGAAAGAAAGTAAAAAAGACAAAAGATAGAAAGACGTTCTAAGGCTGGGGAATTAGCTCAGTGATAGACTGTTTACCCACCATATGCAAGACTCTGGATTACATCCCCATCACTGAAAAGAAAAAGAAAAAAAAAAGAACAGCTAGAGAGGTGTGAGGAGCATCTAAGATAACTTGGATGACTGATGATGCTATTAGCTGAGAGAGGAAGTTCTCTCAGATGGGCTGGGCTATAATTCATGACTAAGGGTGGGGAACCTGTTCGACCAGTTAAACTGAGAAAGGAACTGAGTTGTTCTCATTGGGATGTCCTAACAATCCTAGCAACTATTCAAGTGAGCACTAACTACATTTTAGGCTTATTTTTTAATTTGATCTGGTTTTCTAGTTTGAATCTACTGAATTAGGATGAAGGTAAGAACCTATAGGTTTCAAATACTCTTGGAGCTCAGAAGAGGGATCTGTGCTGAACCTGAGATAGAGTTAGAAACAGCATCAGGCAGATGGTGTTTGTGGTGTGATGATATGGCAAATTTATAAAAACCTTATAGCAGAAATTAGAAATCAGTTAGTACCCTCTGACTGTGCTCATGCTACCTGTCATGTGGTTAGACTCAGCCTTAACTGTCTGTGTCTAGCTGCTTCTCCCAGATAATGCTCTAGGTCAACCTGATTGTGTCCAGCTGTAATGCCTGTGTTTTACTACCCAGAAGGATATATTTGTAGTTTTCCAGCTTGCTTCAAGGACTTTGGGCCCAGAGCACACTGGCCCAGTCAAGGACACATTTAACTCTACCTACTCTGCTCAAGTCCCCTCCCCTCTTTCCTAGAATGTTCCCACTTTATAATAAACAATTCCTTGTAAGTAAGCCTGCTTAGAATAAGCCTGCCTGACAACATATGATTTAATTCATGTACCAATCGTGTAATAACCTGCAGTCAGCTTTGTACTTCCTGCTTGCAAAAATGCATTTAAACTGAACTCTAAACTGACTCCGGGCTAGTGATTTGGACTTGGTTTCCACTAGCCTGCTAGTGTAATAAAAGTTGCCTTCTAACTCCTCAGTGCAAAGGGTCTTCCATCTGTTTCGGTATCAGATTTCTGCAACAATGAGAGTAGGTGAAATTGCTCAGGATGAACTATTCTCAATCTGAAAATTACAGTAAATTCTGTGTCAACTTGAAGCATTGGAGATACATGTTAAAAATATAAATGCTTTTGTACTGAATCCCAAAAAGTGCCTAAGAACTACTGATGGAAATAGAAACGGAACTCTGGGTAATCCCAAAGTATAAGGATTGGGGTGGAGTAGAAAAAGTGAAAGATGAAATGTAGATGGTATTTTAGTGAGCAAGGCTGTGAGGACTGAGGAAGCTGTGAGGCAGTAACTAGAAGTAAAGGGCTGTTGGTTTGCCTTTTTCCTTTACTTTGCCTTTTTAGAAAAGATGTAGCAAAGTATGCTAAGTGTGATGGCAGATGCTTGTAATGCTAGCACTGCAGAGGCTGAGGTAGGAGAATCACCAGTTTCACATCCATCTAGGCTAGGTAGCAATTTCTTTTTCTTTTTTTTTTCTTTTTTTTTTTTGTGGGTACCAGGGGGACGACCTCAGGACCTCGCGCGCCAACAGGCACCCGTGCCACTGAGCGATATCACCGGCCCCTTTTTCGTATGTGGGTTCCGGGAGTCGAACTCGGGCCCTCGCGCTTGCAAGGCAGGTGCTTACGCCGCTGAGCCATCTCACCGGCCCGGTAGCAATTTCAAAGACAGTCTGGACTACATAGTGAGAAACTATTGGAAAAAAAAAAAAAAAAAAAAAGTGGCAAAGTCCTGAGCTAAGTGGGAGAAGCCAGTAGAGAGGAACTGATAGTTTGTTACTTTCACCCAGATAACTAGTACTTACATTTATAAAGTGTTACATGGTAAAAAGGAAGTATCATTAAAAGCTTGTGGTCAGGTAGAGCCAAGGAACTAAAGGCAAAGGTGAGAGGAACAGGTGAGAGTATTTGAGGAAAGTATCTGGGAATACTGTATGGGATGCTTTCAAAGAATTGGGAAATGAATGAGAAGCCTAGGGAAAAAAATATCCCCAGCGTTTATGAGAGAGTAACCTGTTTGGAGGAACTTGACAGAAAATAAGGCAGGAAGAAGAAAGGTAACCTTTGTGGAACATAAGTGGTGAAGAGTGTTCCAGTTCAACATCATTCTTGGTAGAGCTGCATACTATTCGTCCTAACACTCCATTGTAAAGTGGGGATAATAATAATGCCTAACTTAGAGAACAGATGCATGTATTAAATAACATGTGAGCAAAGGACAGGTTAGTGCCTGAGACCTGGTTTTACCAGGTTTTTCTCAGTATGTATTAGTTAGCTATGAGTCATATATGTATGTATATATGTATTTGTTGGAGACAGGGTCTCACTATGTAGCACAGGTTGGCCTTGAACTTGCAGTGATCCTCCTAACTCAGCCTCCCAAGTGCTGGGATTCCAGGCATACATCACCATGCCAGGCTACCATGTAGCTACATATTTAGCCCAGGATTTTTTTTTTTTTTTTTTTTAAAGAGAAGAAAAAACAAAAGAAATTAAAAAAAAGAACAAATTTTCAAAACAACATAATATGAGGGTAACAATGGTCAATGCATTACGTATTATTATCTTTAAGTTAGTTATTCAGGATACCAGACATTAGCATTCAATTGTCCAAACATTATTGGCTCAAACCTTACTCTTCAATGAACTAAGTAAAATTGGTAGTGTATCTATCTTAACCATCTTATATATATATACAGTTTTTTTCCCTTTCCCTTCTTTCTTTTCCCTATTCTAGTCTCTCTTTCTTATTGACCAGTTTCTTTTTGATTCACCGTGTCTATTGTACATTTTGGATCTTATTTACTCTTTCAGTTTCTCATACTAGAGAGACAATCCGATGCTTACACATGTGCGTCCGGTTTATTTCACTTACGAGTATTTTCTCGAGTTGCATCCATTTACCTATAAAAGTCTCCAGTTTATCCTTCTTTATGGCTGAATAGTACTCCATTGTATAAAAATACCACATCTTTCTTATCCATTCCTCAGTTGATGGGCATTTGGGCTGTTTCCAAGATCCGGCTATTACAAATTGTGCTGCTATAAACATGGGTGCACATATATCGCTGTGGTACGATGTTTTTAATTCTTCTGGGAATATGCCCAGAAGGGGAATATTAGCCCAGGATTTTAACCTGAAGCATTGCACCAGTTAGGGAAGGAGTCACCAAATTTAGATGACCGAAGAGTGTTTTGCTGCTGGTGTTGTTGTTTTTGGTGCTGGGGATTGACTTCAGGGCCTTCACACTGAACTATAATATCCCCAGCCCACCCACTCACCCTCCCTCTCTCTCTCTCCCTCTCTCTCTCCCTCTCTTTCTCTCTTTCTCTTTCTCTCATCTCTCTCTCTCTCTCTCATCTCTCTCTCGCTTGCTCACTATTTTGAAACAGCATCTTATTGAGTTGCCAAATTGCATTGGTTGGGCTTAAACTTTTGATCCTCGTGTCTCAGCCTCCCAGAGTGTTGGAATTACAGGTGTGTGCTGCCAAGCTTGGTTAAATATTTTTATAATACTGTATATTGATAGGCTACTTACAGGAGTTTGTTAGTTGTATTGGCTGCTTGGATGAAAATTGATGGCATAAAATTGTCCTACTTTAATTGTAAAATATGAAAAAATTTATTGTAATACATAGTAGACATTGACAGTATTACGAACATATTAGAATTAAGTGCTTAAATATCTGACATATACTAATTTACATATTTATGTATCTCATGCTCTTTGGAGCTGGCACACCCTTAAATATAGCATATCGTATTATAACTAAAACTATGGCATATGAACGCATTTAGTATTTTATGTAAGTATTTTAATGTTGTAGAAGAAAAAAACATTACCAGGCATTGTTTCTTCCCCACCCTTGCACATCAGTTTTATGACACAGGGCACAATATTGGTCATAGGAAAGAGAAGGGTCAGGTTGTGCTCTCTTGCCTTTCTTTTTTGACTGCAGGCAGCGGGCAGCAGTCAGTGACAGGTGTAACCTCTGTGGATGACAGCAACAGTTACTGGAGGATCCGGGGGAAGACTGCCACAGTGTGTGAAAGAGGAACCCCCATCAAATGTGGCCAGCCCATCCGGCTGACACATGTCAACACTGGTCGAAACCTCCATAGTCACCATTTCACTTCACCTCTTTCTGGAAACCAGGTGAGGTGGCATCTAATGGATCACTGCATTACTCAGTTGGATTGTTATTTAATCTCTGGGTTCTTAACGCTTTCTATTCTCTCTCTCTCTCTTTTTTTTTTTCTTTCTTTTTTTTTCTGGTGGTAGGAATTGAAACCAGGGCCTTGAACATACTGAGTACATGCTCTAACACTGTGAACTCCCAGCTCCTGGGCCACTTGAACTTTCAGGGGATGTAGACCCCTTAGTGTCTTCTTTCTCCTATCCCCTACTCTAAAACAGTTTTCCCATTAACACCTTACATTAGCAGGGTAAATTTGTTGTAGCTAAAGAAGCAATATTGACAATATTTTTATCAACTAAAGCCCATAGTTTATTCTATAATTTCCCTTACTTTTCACCTAAGGTTCTTTTTCTGTCCCAGGGTGCTGCATTTAGTTGTCTCATTAGACTCCTGTTGGCTATGACAATTTGGAGGATTGCCAGTCAGGCATATTGTTGATACCCTTCTTTTGGAATCTGTCTCATATTTTTCTTATGATGAGACTGTGTTTATAAAGATATTTAGGAAGAAAATCACAGAGGTAAAGAGCTATTTTCATCACAGCCTATCAAGGGTACATCTGTTTACGTGATTTGTGTTTGCCATTGACCTTGGTTAGATGGCTAATGATACAACAAATTTACCCTGCTAATGTAAGATGTTAGTGGGAAAACTCTTTTAGAGTAAGGGATAGGAGGAAGAAGACACTAAGGGGTCTACATCCCCTGAAAGTTTAACTGGCTCAAGGCAGGGTGGGATGGTGGAGGGACATCGCAGAGGAGAAACAGTCCATGGCAAAGCTGGGCAGGCAGAAGGTAATAAGCAGCAAGTCCAAGGGACAAGACAAGCCTCTGTCTGTCCCTTATATTGTATCTAGGCTTCCAGGATTAGGGCAACACCGAACCAATCATTGGACTGTTTTAGTAATCATTCACCCTTAATCCTAGCATTGTAACCTGAATCAATCACACACCTTAGATTCAGCCACCTCTGAAAAAGCCCCACCTATGACCAGGCTTTAAGGGGACACTAGATACAAGACATAACAGAGCCTTATCTCCCTTTATTGGAGAATGGTATTTAGAACCAAGATTTAGGTCCTAGGTGAGGTTATTGATACTTGGGTGTTATTTCTTTTAGGCCCTCTGTTCTAATGGAGCAAAGAAATGTTTGTGTGTATACAAACCCATATATATATATGTATATAAATATGTATATATGTGCACATATCTCTAAGTATTGATATGTTTAGCCATCTGTATCTATATTGAGTTAAAATGGGTTCTTTTTTTGAAACAAGGTCTCGCTCTGTAGTCCATACTGGCCTTGAACTCACTATGCAGCCTAGGCTGGCCTCAAACTCAGGACAGTCTTCCTGCCTCAGCCTCCCAAGTGCTGAGATTACAGGCATGTGCCACCATGGCCAGCTTTAAAATGGGTCCTTTGTGATGTCTTCAAATCTATCACCACATAGATCATTCTAGCCTCTTTTCTGTATTTATAAATTCCCACTGCAACAATGTGATACCTGACTCCTATCATCCACCATCCATATACTTGTTTAGTTCCCACTATACAGTGTAGTAACATCAGAATTGTTAACTGGAATTCCTATGGGGTACTTAATTTATCTCATAGAGTACTGTGCTTATGTGCAGTTCCTTTTGCCTTTAGTTTTACAGACTCCATTTCCAAATGGCTGTTTTTGTCATCTAAAGTTATAGTTATAAAGCTAGCAGGTTTTTGGTTGTCATTGTAAATATTTGACCTTGAGGAAAATAAGATTTATTTATTTATTTTGGTACTAGGAATCGAACTCAGGACCTCGCACTTGCCAGGCAGGCGCTGTGCCGCTGAGCTATATCCCCGGCACGAGAATGAGATTTAGATGAGCAATGGAATATAGAGAATCTGCTATACTTTAATTTTTAGTATCTGCTATACTATAATCTGTAGAGAACAAAATGAAGGCTCAAAGGACTTACATAAGAAGGGATCAAGCTGAGATTCAAGGCTTACTTGAATTTAGAGCCCATTCTTTTTCCAACTTTCTTACTAGGTCACTTAAAAACTAGTTACAGGGCCAGTGAGATGGCTCAGTGGCATAAGCGCCTGCCTAGCAAGCGCGAGGTCCTGAGTTCGACTCCCAGAACCCACATACGAAAAAAGGGCCGGTGATATCGCTCAGCGGCATGGGTGCCTGCTGGCACGCGAGGTCCTGAGGTTGATCCCTGGTACCCACAAAAAAAAAAAGAAAAAAAATAGTTACAGGGAACTAGGGATATGGTTCAGTGAATGTGTGTTTAGCATGTTTGAGGTCCTGGGTTCAATCTCCAGTGCACACACACACATGCACATGGGGTGGTGGGAGATATTTAGTTAGAGGGATGAAGCAGGAATATTTAAAGTCAAATATCAAGAATTCTAAAGTATTTTATTTTATTTTATTCATTTATTTATTTTTTATGTGGGTACCAGGAGTTGACCTCAGGACCTTGCACTTGTGCCACTAAGTGATATCACCAGCCCTTTTTTTCCTTTATGTGGGTTCTGAGAGCCGAACTCAGGACCTCGCGCTTGCTGGGCAGGTGCTTATGCCACTGAGCTATCTCACCGGCCCTAAAGTATTTTCATAGGCCAACTGCAGTGGTGCCTGTAGTCCCAGCTACTTGGGAGGCTAAGAGGTTCACTTAAGCCCAGGCCAGCCTGGGTAACACTTTTTTTTTTTTTTTGTACCGGAAATGAAACTCAGGACTTGGCACTTGCCAGTCAGGCACTGTGCCACTGAGCTATATCCCTGGCCCCTACATTGTTAATGTGTATGAATTCCCCTTTTTCTTTCTTTCTCTGAAATGATAAAAATTTGATACCAGTCACTATATTGTCAATTTTTTTTTTTTTTTTTTTTTGTGGGTACCTGGGGTTGACCTCAGGACCTTGTGCGCCAGCAGGCACCTGTGCCGCTGAGCGATATCACCGGCCCTTTTTCTGTATGTGGGTTCCGGGAGTCGAACTCGGGCCCTTGCCAGGCAGGCGCTTATGCCGCTGAGCCATCTCACCGGCCCTATATTGTCAATTATTGATAGCTATTTCAAGAACCTGTCTCTAAAGAAAAAAATATTGAGACTAATAGAAAATATAAGGCAAATATAGTATTAATTGCAAAATTAGGGCTAGGATCTTAATCTTACAATAATTAATTTATTTGTCTCTGAGATGTCCTTTGTGTCTTATTTTCCTGCACTTATTTTATTTTTGGACAGCATTTGAAAGTCTTTTATTTGTTATTTTTGTGCAGCTTATCTTTCTTCCCATTGCCTTGCTTACTCTTCAAGCCTGGGTATTAGCCATGCTAATATTGCCACCTTCTGTGTTTTCCAGGAAGTGAGTGCTTTTGGTGAGGAAGGTGAAGGTGATTATCTGGATGACTGGACTGTGCTCTGTAATGGGCCCTACTGGGTGAGAGATGGTGAGGTGAGGTTTAAACATTCTTTCACCGAAGTACTGCTGTCTGTCACAGGAGAACAATATGGTCGACCCATCAGTGGACAAAAAGAAGTGCATGGCATGGCCCAGCCAAGCCAGAACAACTATTGGAAAGCCATGGAAGGCATCTTCATGAAGCCCAGTGAGTTGTTGAAGGCAGAAGCCCACCACGCAGAGCTATGAATCCAGAGGTGCTGAGCCACTGTCGTTACACAGTATTCATAAACAACTGTTGCTGCTTCAACCACGGATCCCTGCCACACATCACCTGGACAGTGGCCATGTCCCCATGGATATGAAGATGCACAATAGAAAGCAGTGGCTGTGTTTGGAAGCTGCAGCCCTTCACCCTGGAATTGGTTGCTCTCCCAGACTTGAGTCAGTTCTGAGTAGAGGACTTGCTGGTGAAGGCACAGATGCTTTTTATTCATACTGGTATAAGAAACTAGGGAAACTTCCCTCCTAGCTGGGAAATTTCTCCTCCTCGGGTGCTTGGCATCATGGATTTTTTTGTTGTGTTTTTTTTCCAGTATGTGTCAGCAGTACATAATGATGACATTCATTGTGGGGAGTTGGTACATGTACATAGCCCGTCTTAATTCTTACATCCCCTTCCCCTTACCTCCCTCAATTTGTTGGCATGGATTGTTAATGTGTGTGAATTCCCCTCTATTTTTCTTTCTCCGAAATGATAAAAATTTATTGTCAGTTACTATATTGTCACTTATTAATAGCTATTTCATGATCTACTCAATCCTCAAGTCCCAAAACTTTTAGAGATGTTGGAAACCTTCAGCATGGGCCATTTTAGGAGGTTTACTTACATCAGAACCTTTTCTTTCTGTTTCTTCATTTCTCCCCAGGCACCTTATTAAATTTTTGAGAAAGTATGGCTAAAGACCCTCAAAAATATTGCATGATGAGTAGCTAATGAAATGTTTTACTCTGGATCTGTTGCTGCAGATGAGAAAAAGGGGTAGAGGTAGAAAGAAGAACCAACATTGATTAACTGCTAAATACTAGGCATCATGTTGTAACTGTTACCTCATTTAATCTTCACAGAAATTATAGGGTAGACACTAGTTCTACTGATGCAGAACAGAACAGTTGAGTATTGCCTGAATTTTTTTGGGGGGGGTGGGGGGCAGGGGCATCTGGATAGGGAAGTGAACTGAATTCTTAAAACTAGTAAATAATTTTGGGATAGGAATCTAGCTGTGTCTAACTCACTCTTTTTACTACTCTACAATTTTTGTATTTAGCTCTTGGAAGATAGCACATTTTTTGGTTGACAGGATAGGGATATCTTGTTTTGAAAGAGTTATGGGAAAGTTTTTTTTTTTTTTTTTTTTTTTTTTTTTCCTCTGACTACCTCATTTCCTTCTTTCCTATGCCACTCACTTCCAGAAAATTTGGTCCTATATAATTTTTTTTCCCCTTTCAGTACTGAGTATTGAACTGAGAGTCTTAATCTTGAGCTGTATCCCCAGCTCTTTTTAAAATTTTTAATTTTGAGACGGTTTTGCTAAGTCATAGAATTGGGCTTGAATTTAGATTCCTCTTCTCTCAGTTTCCCAGATTGCTGTGATTACAGGGCTGCACCACCACATTTAGCTTACTCCTATATCCTCCGAGCATGGTAGTGGAGAACAAGAGGTGGCTGCCATATATCATCTACTAGAATTTCAGTGATTAGCAAGTTTTTTTTTTCTTGTTTGTTTTTTTTTTTTTTTTTTTTTGAGACAGGGTCTCACTATGTACTGTAGTTTAGACTGACCTTGAACTCACTATGTAACAGACTGGCCTTGCACTCTCAATGAGCCTCCTGCTTCAGCCTCTCAAGTGCTGGAATTACAAGTGTGTGCCACTGTGCCCAGCTAGCAAGCTTTTTTATTTTTAAAAACTTCTGGGTTTTTCTTTTTTTCTATTTGTTTTAAGATGTTGAACATTTAGAGATACCAGTTCTGTGCCAGAGATGGCCCATGACATTTAAGACTTGGTTTCTTTTACGACTTGTAGTCTCAGTAAACTCAGGCTATAAATTAATAGAGTTCCATCTCTGCCTCTACCCCTTTTCCCTATCCCAATTCAATTGTTTTGATTCCTTAGGAATCAGTATTGTCAATAAAATAGACAATAGGATCAGTATTTCAAGATCTGAGATTGCCAGTAGGAGTCATAACAGTCTAGGGAGAAGGAAGGAAGGGTTAGGTCTCTTAGCTGAATAAATAAATAAATAAAATAAATAAATAAATAAATAAATAACACAAATGGAACAGGATGAAAGAGTATAGAGATGGGTTACAAGGCACCTTTCCTTGACCTGCAGTTTCTGGACCTTCCCTGAGCATTCAGGGGACATACACTGATGAAGGCTACTGATTTTATGGATAACAGAAATAATGATGTTTGGAAGATAAGTATGACCTTGAAACAGTAGTGGTGCCACTGGCAGATTTGTGAAATAATGATTTAAGGGCTAGATAAGGAAACTAGTTGGAGGAGTAAAAGCAACTTTGAGCAACATGCTGGTGAAAGCTGAAATGGTGTTTTATCTGAGGGAACCACAAAGAAGCTCTGAGTAAAATCCTTAGAGACTAGGACACTAGAACAAAGGGACACAGGGTTCTCTATAATACTGACTTTTGAAATCCTTAAGATTTCTTTAGTATTAGTAAATTATACTTTGGAATCAGTAAATTATTCTGTATTAGTAAATCATTCAGATAGTGACACAAACTGGGCGTGGTGGCTCACACCTGTAACCTCAGCACTCCAGGAGGCTGGGGTAGGATGATCACAAATTCAACCCCAACCTGGGCAACTCAGGGACTTAGGGAGACTCTGTTTCAAAGGAAAAAAAAAAGAAAAAGGTCTGGGGATGTAGCTCAGTAGCTATGCTTTTTAAAAATTTGGTTTTTAAAACAGGGTACTCCCAAGTCACTGAATTGTTCAGGCTGGGCTCGAACTTGGCAGTACTCTTGTCTGAGCCAGGTAGAGTGCTGAGATTACAGGCTTGTGCCACCACGCCTGGCTGACGAAGCTATTGACTCGTAACAGTAATTCTAAGGGACCTTTGTCCAATTCATTTACAGAGGAGGGAGCAGGTAAAATTAACCATGACCTGAATTGACCTTCGATTTTATTTCATGTAGAGTAATTGTTTCGCTTCCCAGGTAAACTGTTGTTGAAGGACAAGAACAGTATTCACTACTGCAGTATCCCTTCTACACTTTTGGGCCCAATTCGTGCTATACACATTGTAGAAACAAGTTTTTCCAGTGAAGTGTCTGGAAAGGTCTACACAATAGGTTAATACGTATAAATTGACCAGATCCCTATGCAGACAGTAAACGAGTTAAAAACTCATGGGTTTCCCTTGTGGGTGGAATGAGGTGGAATTTCTGAGGTCTTTTAGTTACTTCTTGATTTCCTCCTCAATCATTTTCAGAAAGGCTCTTTGAAGAATACGGAAGTACTATTACTTCCGACCCAAAGGTGTAACTTGGGCGGACTTCTCAGTCCAGTCCTTGAGCGGCCAGAATGACTCTTTAGCTGCCTTAGGAAATGTGTTTTTTTTTTTTTTTTTTTTGTGGGTACCGGGGGGTCGACCTCAGGACCTCACGCGCCAGCAGGCGCCCGTGCCGCTGAGCGATATCACCGGCCCCTTTTTTCGTATGTGGGTTCGGGAGTCGAACTTGGGCCCTCGCGCTTGCCGGGCAGGCGCTTAAGCCGCTGAGCCATCTCACCAGCCCCAGGAAATGTGTTTTTAAAGTGGAACTCTGAGGCTGACATCAGTCAGGTAGGTCGCCGCCAACCTGAGGAGCGGGCTCCGACTCCGACCCCCGGAAGCCAGAACACTGCCAGGCGCGCCCAGGGCGGGGCGCACGTGTCAGCTAATTCCAGTCGGCGCCCCACCCCCGCCCTCGGCGGCTTCCTCCGCAGCCACGCCTTCACTTCGCGCACACAGTCGGTCGGCCCTGCAGGCTCCCTGGCGCGGGGCGGGGCGCGAGAGAGACAGCTGGCTGGCTGGCGGGCCTCGGGGGGCGGAGCGCGCGCGCGCACCAACGCTTCCCCGCTCAGCATTGGCTCTGCGCGCGCGGCTGGTCGGCCCGCGGCGGTGCAGCACGGTTCCGGCGTCGGGGCCCGGCATGGCGGGGGCCGGGGCCAGGCCGGGCCGGACCCGGACCTAAATGCCTCTGTTTCTCTCAGCGCTGTTGGTCTTGCTGCTGGCTGCGCTTAGCGCCCTCTTCCTAGGCCGGTGAGGGACTTCTACCCGCAGAGGTGGGGGAGGGGAGGGAGAGGAAGAGACTGAGGAGGGGGCTCGGACTCTTCGGGCGCGGGAGGCGGAGGGGGTTGGGTCGGGGACGGGGCGCGCGGACGGAGCTGCGGGGTGAGGTACGAATGGGGGGAAAACGGGGGAATGCCGGGGTTCCGAACTGGATAGGTGTGTGGAGGAAGGGGCCTTGCGCGGCGGTCTCCCACACGCCCCTAATGTCCCCTTAACTGAGCGCGAAGGGTTCTTGCAGCCTTGCCCGGGAGACCGCGGTCAGGAAGACTGGCCGACCCGGGAGAGCTGCTTTTGAGCTGGCCAATGACACCCCGCAGTGCTTTTCCGCGGACACCTGTCTGCGGGGTGGGGGCAGAGACAGACCCCTGGAAAGTGTGTGATGGCACATTTGACATGGTTGCCTCCGCTTTGAGTCCTGTTGGGTCCTTTTCGTTCTATTTCGGGTTCCTGAAGATTTGAGGGATTGCTGTTTTTTTTTTTTTTTTTTTGTCCCCTTCTTAGAGGGTGGAGATTTTATCTGGTTTCGTCTGTGTGGTGGAGTCATTCGGGGCTAGGGTCCTGGTTAGCGGGGCTGAATGAGTGTGCTGGAGGGGTTCTTTCGGAGACTGGACAGTTGCCCAGAAAATCTAGCTGTAGAATACTATTCTTGCAAGGCCTTCCAGCACCAACAGAGGATATGCCTTGGGAGAGGGTCCTATGAACTCACAGAGATTTTTCTGTAGGTGGCTTGTAGTACGGTTGGCCACCAGGTGGTGTCAGCGGAAGCTGCAGGCGGAGCTAAAGATTGGCTCCTTCCGCTTTTTTTGGATTCAGAATGTCAGCCTTAAGTTTCAGCAGCACCAGCAAACAGTGGTGAGTTCTGGGGAACATCCTGAGTGAATGGGGGTGGGGAAGGTGGAGAGGTTGATCCAGCTGAATTTCAAGTTTTAAGTTCCTTTTTAAAAAAAAATCCTGGTAACTTTCCTAGTTAACCCCACCCCTTGCTATTTCTTTGCTAAGATGGTCTTAGAGCTGGTTGGGGAACACTGGGATTGCTGCAAGTTGTTAAGTTAAAAAAATGTTAATAGGGCACAAAGTGTCCAGGGCACATAAGAAAGATACAGAAGTAAAGATAACAGGAGCTAGAAAAGCTTACTGTTCTAATTTAAGAGGGGAAGCAGGACAACATATCCATAAAAGAGAAATACCAAGTAAGTCCAACTAACATCATTATAAGGAACTAGATCCCAAGTGCAGAGCTGAAAACCCTTAGAAATGGAATGGAGTATATTTAGCAAGAGGGTGGATAGCACTTCCTCCTCTTCTGTGACCCAGAACCCTTCCTGGCTTGTTAAACTGCCTTTTGCTTACCTAGCAACTAGGGTACAGAGCTTTCTCCCACTCTCTTTTAGGAGATTGATAACTTGTGGGTTTCCAGCAAACTCCTTAGCCATGATCTGCCGTGAGTACCTCATATCCTTACTTCTCCCCTTGGGGAATATTTTAGGGTTTTCACAGAATGAGCTTCTTCTACAGAGGCCTCTCAGCCCAAAAAGTGAGAGATGTTTTTACTAGAGTCTCCTTGTTAGTCTAAGTGCTATTACCTTGTGAGACAGTTGTTGATAACTGCTCAGAGACTGTCCTTTGTGATTTGAGCTATGTTTCTGGGGATATTGGAGAGCGAATGTGAGGGAGGAGAGGAGACTGCTATGGAGGGATGGACCCAGTGGCATTAAGGTTTCTCTTTTGGGCAGACACTATGTGGCGTTGTGCTTTGGAGAAGTACGTATCAGAACGGACCTACAGAAGGTTTCTGGCCTGTCTGCCCCATTCTCACAGAGAACTGGGGTGGGTCAAAAAGAACTGTCTTTCAGCCCATCCTTACTGAAGATCTTCTGCCAAGTGAGACTACTACTTCTGTTCTTCACTATATGCCAGGGAGAGTTGGCATTGGAGTTGTGGGTGGATTTTTCTACTATTTTGTGGGCATAATGCTAAGATCTGCCTTTCTCAGCTGGAAAGAAAGGGAGTTGTCTTGATATTAATTTTTGTTCATTCCTTCCAGCTATTCTCCATTCATGTAGATGCTATAAACATCATGGTTCTCAAGGTGGCTACCTCTGAGTCCTTGTGGCACATTCAGATCAGTAGAAGCAGATTTCTTTTGGATAGTGATGGGAAGAGGTAAGGACTGGGCGGAAGAGGATCTGGTGGTAGTCTCATTCTTGCCTTGGGTTGCTTCAGGGAAGGTAGATATCAGGTCCTCATTATCAAAGCATCAAGTTCTCATTCTGTGAACTTTGAGGAGCGGTTTTTCTGCTTGCCTTGTCCTTTCTAGCCAACGAAGCTTGATTGGAGGAAAAATGGTGAGGAAAGGGGGCCAACTGCTCTTAATCTTGTCCTTTTCCTAGGCTAATCTGTGAGGTGAGCTTATCTAAGATCAACAGCAAAGTTCTGAAGAGTGGTCAGCTGGTTAGTATGAAATGGTGATTCCAATGCCTTATTTCCTCCTAGGTGTGAAGGCACTTAGGGCCTACATTATAGATTCTGTGTCTTTATGGGCTCCTTGTGGACATCTTAGAGGCTAATTTTCCCTGTAGGAGGACACCTGCCTAGTGGAACTCTCCCTGGCTCTAGACCTGTGTCTCAAGGTGGGCATCAGCAGTAGATATCTGAAGGCTATCACTGTGGATGTGTGGACACTCCATGCTGAACTGCATGAGGGCCTCTTCCATAGTCAGCTCCTGTGTCAAGGCCCAAGCCTGGTATCCAAGCCTGTTTCCTATTCAGGTAAAGCCCCAATCATTGAGCTTCTTGGCTGCATTGTTCTCAGGGGTTATTTTGGAAGTAGCAAAAAACAGTTGTTTTGGGCCGGTGAGACGGCTCAGCAGCTTAAGCGCCTGCCTTGCAAGCGCGAAGGCCCGAGTTCGACTCCCGGAACCCACATACGAAAAAGGGGCCGGTGATATCGCTCAGCGGCACGGGTGCCTGTTGGCGCGTGAGGTCCTGAGGTCGTCCCCCCGGTACCCACAAAAACAAAAACAAAAACAAAAACAGTTGTTTCACTACTCATTTAGGTTTGAGTTGTTAGTCACCATGACCTTTGACACTGAGGATTGAGGAAATAGGGCCTTTGTGGTGAGTGAAAGAACTAACATTTAAGTGGATACCCATCATGAATTAGACTTGTACTATGTGTTTTGTATATATTTTCTCACTAAATCCTCAGCCTTTTGTAAGTAAGGAAACTGAAGCCTAGGATGATTAGTTAGGTAGTTTGACTAAGGTCTCATAGCTAGTCAGTAGTCAAAATAAGGTTTAAATTATTTGGTCCTAAAGTCCATATTCTTTCTGTGATACCAACCTGCTCCCATACTGTTTATGTTTTTTTAGAGTCTGGGGAAGGGAGTACATCAGGCACCTGGTTCTGTGGTGTTTTTGCCTTGTGGCTTTGCTTGGGCATTTTCTTAGCCTATTTTATTTGGCAGCATTTGGCCAAAGAGGGAGGGCTTCTTGGAGAAATTGAGAGTGTTAAAGATTGATGGCTCTTATGTTATTCATTCACATTCCCAGAGGTGACAGAGAACTTGGCTGAGCCAGCACTTCCTGGCCTATACCTCCTCCAGCAGCTGCCAGACCAGGTGAAGTTGAAGATGGAGAACACAAGTGTGGTCTTGTCCATGAATAGTCAGAAGAGGTGAGGTCTATTTTGACACGGTATGGAGAATGATAACGTGAGCTATATGCTAGGATCTCCATAACCAGTCTAGCAGATGCAGTGACCTTATCTGTAAGGAGAAAGGAAGTAGGAATGGCATTCCATGTCTTTCTGAGCCAGAATCTGTCTCTGGGCCAGGCACCTGACTTGGACATTGAAGCTGCTGCATTTCCTCTACCACCGTGATGAGGATCAACTGCCTCTGAGAAGCTTCACTGCAAACTCTGATATGGCACAGATGAGCACTGAACTCCTACTGGAAGGTTCATGAATGGGGGTACCGGTACTGAAAGAATAGGAAGACCAGGCATTCTCTTTGCTCATGTTCTACACGATCTCCTTAACTTAATATCAGTATTGGAGGGGGAGAGGGAAGCATACTGAGAGAAAATAGCCCCAACTCACAGTGTTGGTGACTGCCTTGCCTGCCTTTGATCATCTCCTAGTTTTACTTCTTGCCCTCACTTTGCTCTTCTCTAATCTGTCTTCTGATCTCCTATAGATGGGTTGTTGCTATCCCAAAGTCGCCAGCGCATTGTCTGCCTCAACTCCCTCAAGGCTAGTGTGCAGGTATGATGACTGTAGTATCAAGAATTGTTCCTTTCTCTGCTTTCTCTCTACAGTGTTACTAAGTTAATGCAATAAAACTCAAGCCCACAGTTTCGTTTTTCTCATTTTCAGGTGACCACTATTGATCTATCAGCCTCTCTACTTCTGAGCACGTGTATCATTCATTACCGGCACCAAGAATTTTCTCATTGGCTGCACATGCTAGCATTGGAGACTCAAGGGACTAGTTCACCTGTACTTAAGCAAAGGAGAAAAAGGTCCGTTTAATCTTTCTTCAACCACTGTCTTATCAGGTGGATTCTTTTGGTATAAGTGGCATCTTGTATTAAATATGTATTTGATTGTTTGCTCCTTCTAAATCTTAGTCTCAGAAGCAATTATGTTTTATATATTTTTCCCCATTAGATCAGACTTCTCAGTGGCAGGGAGATGTCTTCATTTTTGTTTTCTTAGTGCCTAGCACAGTGCCTTACACTCAATAAACATTTGTTGAACTGAACTTAAATGATAAAGAGTCTCGTCTGCCTTAGGTTATGAGATGACAGCGGCTGGCCTGCAGAACCATTTCTCTTTGTATAGTACTTTCATTGTACTGCACATAGAACCTAATGGTTTGGAAATGATATTTTTTGGTTATATTAGATTAAATCATGTGATATGCTGATGTTTACCATATTGACTATGAAAATGGCAATTACATGTGGTTCAACTTAATGTCTTTCTGAGGTTCCTGCAGATTAACATTGGGAGCAACAGACTGACAAGTTTAGTCTTTAACTTTCTAGTCATAGCCATTCCTAAGAATCACATCAAAATCAAATTCTCACCCTGATTATGAGAGCTTCAGCAATCTGCTCCATGATAGGAATTATTTCCTTATGAGACAGTGTGTTAGCCAGGTGTGGTGCATGCCTGTAATTCCAGCAGTCTGGGAAGTTGAGGTAGGAAGACTGCAAGTTTTAACCCAGCCTGGGAAACTTAGTCCCTTAGTGAGACCTTGTCTCAAAATAAAAGATAAAGAAGGGTTAGTTTTGTAGCTCAGCGTGAAGGCCCTGAGTTCAATCTCCTATACTGCAACAACAATAAAAACAATGTCTTATCCCTGTGTAGAACCTGCCCTCAAATCCTGGCTCCCATTATCTTCAGCACCTCCATCTCCAATGTCAACATTTCCATTCAGCTTGGAGATACACCACCTTTTGCCTTGGGATTCAATTCTATCTCTCTGGGTAAGCCTCTGGGATAGAAAGGGAATAAGAATTAAAAGGGACCATCAGAGCCAGCCAGAGTGGCTTAATAGAACTCCTCTTTCTCACCTTTGTTCAGATTACCAGCACCTCAGGCCACAAAGCATCCATCAGCGAGGTGTCCTAACTGTGGACCACCTCTGCTGGCGTGTGGGCAGTGACTCCCACATTCAGCGGGCACCACACCCACCCAATATGCATGTTTGGGGTGAAGCGCTTGTCGTGGATTCCTTCACACTACAGGTGAGTGGAGACTGGTGAGTAGGGGCTTTTAGAGCTTCCTATCCTGACGTGATAAAAAGCGCTGAGCATTTCTTGGCATAAGGGAATTGCAAAACTTATCTGTATGCTTTCAGTGAGTTCCTCTGCTTCTTTTCTAGGGTAGCTACAACCAGCCTCTGGGGCTGTCCAGCACCCAGTCAGATACCCTTTTTCTTGATTGTACTATCCGAGGACTTCAGGTAGAAGCATCAGATACTTGTGCCCAGTGTCTGTCTCGTATCTTATCCTTGATGAGTCCACAGTCTGGGAAATCAGCTATCTCTAGGGAATCTTCATTTGGGGAATCTGTGACATTACTGTGGAAGGTGGATTTGAAGGTAGAAGACATGAACTTGTTCACTCTTTCTTCTCTGGTCGGTAAGTGAGACAGGCAGTCTGTACTGAAGTGAATAGTGTATAAAAAAGCAGATTATGCTGGCTCAGTCTGTTCCTTCTCATTTAATGAAGGTGATTATCTGGAATGTTTTTATTTTTTTATTTTTATTTTTTTATTTTTATTTTTATTTTTATTTATTTTTTTTTTTTTGGGTACCGGGGGGTCGACCTCAGGACCTCGCGCGCCAGCAGGCACCTGTGCCGCTGAGCGATATCACCGGCCCCTTTTTTCGTATGTGGGTTCCGGGAGTCGAACTCAGGCCCTCGCGCTTGCTGGGCAGGCGCTTAAGCCGCTGAGCCATCTCACCGCCCCTGGAATGTTTTTAAATTAGAAGCATGATGCTGGTAATTTTTGTGTAACTTTTGGGTTTTTGCCGTTTCTTTGTTGTTTTTCTGGTACTGGGGATTGAACCCAGGGCCTTCGCACTGAGCTGCATTTTCAGCCTTCTTTAATTTGAGACAGTCTTGTTAAGTTGCTAAAATTTCCCAGGCTGGGCTTGAATTTATAATTCTTTTGCCTCAGCCTCCCAGAATACTGGGATTACACATCTATTGCTTGCTCTTTTTTTTTTTCCCTTCCTTTCCTTTTTGCTTCCTTCCTTCCTCCTTTCCCTTCTCCTTCCTCTTCCTTTTCTCCTTCTTCTTCCCCTCCTTTTTTTTTTTGTTGAACCTGGGGCCTTCACACTGGACATCATAATCTTCAGTCAGCCCTTTTTTATTTATTTTTTTTTATGTGGGTACCGGGAGTTGACCTCAGGACCTCGCGCTTGCCAGCAAGCGCTTGTGCCACTGAGCGATATCACCGGCCCCTTTTTTCCTTTATGTGGGTTCTGGGAGTCGAACTCAGGACCTCGCACTTGCCAGGCAGGCGTGTATGCCGCTGAGCTATCTCACCGGCCCCCTTTTTTATTTTGAGACAGGGTCTTGTTAAGTTACTCAAGCTTGGCTCAAACTTGCAATCCTGCCTCAGCTTCTCAAAGTGCTAAAATTACAGGCATGCACCACTATGCCTGGGGCTATTGCTATTTCCTTTTTTTTTTTTTTTTGAGACAGGGTCTCACTGTGTAGTTCAGGCTGACCTTGAACTCACTGTGTAGCCCAGGTTGGCCTCAAACTCTCAGCAACCCTCCTGCCTCCTCCTGCCTCAACCTCCTAAGTGCTGGGATTACAGGCATGTGCCACCACACTTGGCCTATTGCTATTTCTTTTTTTGGGGGGGGTACTGGGAATTGAACCCAGGACCTTGTGCTTGCCAGGCAGGTGCTGTGCTGCTGAGCTATATCCCTGGCCGCCTATTGCCATTTCTTTCTTTTTTTTTTTTTTTTTTGCGGGTACCAGGGGTCGACCTCAGGACCTCGCATGCTAGCAGGCGCCTGTGCCGCTGAGCAATATCACCGGCCCTTTTTTCGTATGTGGGTTCCAGGAGTCGAACGCGGGCCCTTGCACTTGCCAGGCAGGTGCTTACACCGCTGAGCCATCTCACCGGCCCCTTATTGCCATTTCTTAAGGGCTTATGAAAGGCAGTTATTAAGCAAGTCATATAAGAAAAAGACTTAGCCTTGATATTTGCAAGAGAATGAGTTGTAGCCTTTCGGCCGGTTCCGCCATCTTCCAGTAATTTGCCAAAATGACGAACACAAAGGGAAAGAGGAGGGGAACCCGGTATATGTTCTCTAGGCCTTTTAGAAAACATGGGGTTGTTCCTTTGGCCACATACATGCGAATCTACAAAAAGGGTGATATTGTAGACATCAAGGGAATGGGTACTGTGCAAAAAGGAATGCCACACAAATGTTACCATGGCAAAACAGGAAGAGTCTACAACGTTACCCAGCATGCGGTTGGCATTGTTGTAAACAAGCAAGTTAAGGGCAAGATACTTGCCAAGAGGATTAATGTGCGTATTGAGCATATTAAACACTCAAAGAGTCGAGATAGCTTCCTGAAACGTGTCAAGGAAAATGATCAGAAAAAGAAAGAAGCCAAAGAGAAAGGTACCTGGGTTCAACTGAAGCGCTAGCCTGCCCCGCCCAGAGAAGCGCACTTCGTGAGAACCAATGGGAAGGAGCCTGAATTGTTGGAACCTATTCCCTATGAATTCATGGCGTAAGCTGGGGATGTAGCTCTGCCATTCAGCATCTAATTGGCGGCTAGGTGTTCTAGGCCCTACTTAAAAATAAAAAATTATCCTGTGTTGTAAGGATGGTTTTCTTAGTTGAACAGGTGTGTGGTTCCTTTACCTCAGAAACAAATATTTGGAGCAGATTTTCATTGTACCTAGTTAATTGTGTCAGGTCTTTACTCTTCAGTGTTTTTCTTGCTGAAAGATATTGCTGAGGTATTGTGTAGGTGTATACCCAAATGGCCAAATATTTATGAAATATTTATATTGGCTTGAAGATGCTGTAAATCACCATGGGGAAAAGATGTATCAAAATAAATGGAAGTCACTTGAGTTAAATAAATGGAAGTCCATTTCAGTTAAATAAATTGTTTAAAGCACAAAAAAAAAAAAAAAAAAAAGAATGAGTTGTATTGCTTTTTATTACCTTGTGTGTTTAGTTTTAGTAAATGATACATTTCTGGGCAATTTTTAGAAGTTAGAGAACTTTGGCTCTGCTAGGTTTAAAGAGGGGAAAGGAAAAATTTCCCTAAAAAATGGGAAATAGGGAAGCCAGGATAAAGATAATCAAAATAAAGGGAATAAGTAAGAGTGGAGAGTGGTGGAGGAAGTTGGTATTTGAGAACTGAGAACCAATGCTGACATGGTTTCTGGATGTTAGGTGCTTCCGAGGTACGACTGGACACACTGACAGTCCTGGGCAGTGCTGAGACATCCACTGTGGGGATTCAAGGGCTTGTGCTTGCGTTAGTGAAGTCAGTCACAGAGAAGATGCAGCCCTGTTGCAAGGCTCCTGACATTCCTACTCCAGTGCTCCGCCTCTCCATGCTCTCCCTCACCTATCACAGCAGCATACGCTCTCTAGAGGTAATGTGCCTGTGGGAAGGTGGGGCCAGAGTGGTCCCTCTCTCTTCCCTGCTTAAAGCCTTTCTTAGTCCTTTTGACTCATTCTGTGAAACTCATCTTGTCAGAATCGTGACACTTGGTGGTGTTTTCTTTCGGGGGAGCTTGTTCTGTACATTTTTACTTTTTTTTTTAAACTATGGAATTAAAAATTTATGCAAAACCAGAGAGAATATTTGAGCTTTCATATACCCAGCTTCAATAATTATCAATTCAACTTGTTATCAATGATGAACTTAGTTATACTCCTACCAGTCTCCTCTGTCCCAGGCTCTGGGATTATTATTATTGTTTTGTTGTCTTGGGAATTGAACCCAGGGAATGTGAGCTACTTCCCCAGGCCTTTTTACTTTTTTATTTTGAGATAAGCTCTCAGTGAATTGCCCAGGCTAGCCTTTAAGTTGCAGTTCTCCTGCCTCAGCTTGCTGAATAGCTGGGATTACAGACATGTACCTGACAAGGCTCTGGGATTATTTTGAAGACGATAAGACATGTAATTTCAACTGTAAATATTTCAGTATGTATCTCTGGAAAACAAGGGGCTTTTAAAAAATAATGATCTAGTTGGGCGTGGTTGCGTATGCCTATAATTCCAGCACTTGGGAAGCTGAGGTAGGAGGATCACCTTGAGTTTGAGGTCAACCTAGACTACATAGTGAGTTTAAGGCCAGCCTGAACTACATAGTGAGACCCTGTCTCACAGTCCCTCCCTGCCAAACCGCAAGAATAATGATGTTCTGAACTGGCTGTGGTGAAGGCTGAGGCATAGGTAGCTAGTTTGATGCCAGCTTGGGCCACATAGCCAAAACCCTGTTTCAAAAATAAAAAAAAAGAAATCTGGTGTCATTTTTCTTATAGAGCTAGAAGTGATCTGAAGATAGGAGCAAGATTTTTTTTGTTTGTTTTTTGCGACAGGGTCTCACTGTGTAGTTCAGGGTGGCCTTGAATTCATGGCAATCCTCCTATTTCAGCCTTCTGAGTGCTAGGATTACAGGTGTATGCCACTGTGCCCAGCAGAAGCAAGTTTTGAGAGGCTTTCCGGTATCTTTCTCATACAGGTATGGAATAGAGCCCCCCCATTGAACCCAGGACTTTCACATTGAGCCACATCCCCAGCCCTTTTTTAAGTGTTTTTTTTTTTTTAATGTGGGTACCAGGAGTCCAACTCAGGACCTCGCGCTTGCCAGGCAGGCGTGTATGCCGCTGAGCTATCTCACCGACCCCCTTTTTCAGTTTTTGAGACAGGGTCTCACTAAGTCATTAAATTGTCCAGGGTTGTTTTTGTGTGTGTTTTTTTTTTTTTTTTTTTTTTTTTTTTTTTTGAGACAAGGTCTTGCTGTGTAGTCCAGGCTTGTGGCAATCTGCCTGCCTCAGTCTCCCGAGTCCTGGGATTACAGGCATGCCCCACCACACCCAGCTGTGTCCAGGCTGGTCTTGAACCTGTGATCCTCCTGCTTCAGTCTTCCAGAATGCTAGGTTTACAGGCGTGTACCACCGTGAGTGGTTGAGACAGACAAGTTTTGAGAGGCATTGTAGTGTGTTTCTCCTTTGGGTGTGATGTAGTTATAGGGTCCTCTAAAGAGCAAGGTGGAGGGCTAAGGACATAGCTCAGTGGCACAAGCACCTGCCTGGCAAGCACGAGGTCCTGAGTTCGATTCCCAATAACAAACAAAAAAAAAGCAAGGTAGAGTACTTTCCTGTTTTTTCAGACTTCACATTTCTTTGGAAACCAAAGAGGTTCTTTTTTTCAGAAACTGGAACTTGAGAGAATATTTCTGTCCTAGAATTTTAGTTTTTTCTATGCACTTAGATATTCAGAACTGATTTTGTTTTTCAAGCTGACAAAGACTTTACTCCCTTCCTTGAGGCTATAAGTCAATTGTTCTGTTGTAATGAGTACTTTTTATACAACCTTTTAAGAATTAAGTCGATGTAATCAGTTCATGGAACACTTCAAATTGCAGTGGTTACTAGAGTGTTAATAAAAATAAAAATGGTAACTCATGAGCAGAAACATGAAACCAATAGATTTATTGAGTACCTGCTGTGTATGTGAATGTACTATAATAGATACTTAAAAATTAAAACACATGGCCCTATTCTCAGACAGTTTACCATCCAGATGAGATTGTAAAGTGTAAGTGCTATTAAATGTAAGATAAATCATAACTGGCAACTCAGCATATTAACATTAAGGGGAACAAAGGAAGGCAGTAATTAATGTGGCTACTCAGGAAAGACTTCCTGATAGAGCTAGTTCTTGAGTAATCCCTGCCATTTCTACTATTCTGAGGTATAGTGATTGACAGATCCTTTTCTCTTGTTCCTTAAAGGTTCAGTGTGGTGCAGGGCTGACCTTACTCTGGAGCCCCCCAGATCATATGTACCTGTACCAGCATGTCCTGGCCACCCTGCAGTGCCGAGACCTACTAAGAGCCACTGTGTTTTCTGAGACTGTTCCATCCCTTGCACTAGAGACTCCAGGGACCACTTCTGAGACAAAAGACCATCTCCCTGAGCCATCTCCACCAAGGCGGCTGCTAAACCTGACATTGGAGGTGAGCACAGCCAAACTTACTGCTTTTGTAGCTGAGGACAAGTTCATTACCCTGGCTGCAGAGAGTGTGTCACTGAATCGGCATGGAGGATCATTGCAGGCTTACTGCCCAGAGCTTGCTGCTGGCTTTGATGGCAATAACATCTTCAACTTCAAGGAGGTGGAGGTACAGCTGCTCCCTGAGCTGGAGGAGATGATTCTCCACCGGAACCCCTTTCCTGCACTACAGACCCTCCGGAACCGTGTTTGGCTTCTCTCCCTCGGCTCAGTCTCAGTGGAGTTCCCTTACCAGTATGACTTCTCTCAAACTCTAGATGAAGCTGTGGGGGTTCACAAATGGCTAAAGGGGCTGCATCGAAGGACTCATGCTTGGGCCTCTCCAAGCCCTGCCCCACTCCCACCTGATTTGCTCTTGAAGGTTCAGCACTTCTCATGGGTTTTTCTGGATGACATATTTGAAGTGAAACTTCATGATAACTATGAACTGATGAAGGATGAAAGTAAGGAGAGTGCAAAAAGGCTGCAACTGCTAGATGCCAAAGTGGCTGCCCTTCGGAAACAGCATGGGGAGTTATTGCCAGCCCGAAAGATTGAGGAGCTCTATGCCTCTTTGGAACGCAAAAACATAGAGATCTACATCCAGCGCTCTCGTCGTCTCTATGGCAACACACCCATGCGCAGGGCACTGCTCACATGGAGCCTGGCAGGGCTAGAGGTAGTGGCTCTGGCAGATTCCTCCTTCCATGGGCCTGAGCGTGTGGTAGAGCAGGTTCGAGAGCTTGATCCAGGCAGCCCTTTTCCTGCTGAAGGAATAGATCTTGTCATTCAGTGGTGTCGCATGCTCAAGTGCAATGTTAAGACCTTTCTAGGTAAGTAGTGCTTCTGTATTTGTGGAGTCCAGTGTTTGCTGTCTGAGCTCTGGGAAGCTGAGTGGTTATAGAGGAGCAAGGTTATTTTTGGGAACTGTGGCTGTTTTTGAATGGGTGGAAAGAGATGGGTGGGCTTTCCCTCCCTTTCTTCGTTCCTGAGTTTCACCCTGAAACTGCTTGGCTGACATAAAGAGACAATTAGCACAGTCATCTTTGGGGTTATTGTGGTTCTTGGATCTCAATGCTATGCCTCTCACCTTCTCTAGGGTCTCTGACCTTTCTAAATTTTGCTCCTTAGCAGTTGCCAGCCCTTGTTTGCTCAGTTGAATTTGTAAATACACATGGGTAATAGGAGTGGCAAGGGGGAAGAAATGCCTGAGAGTGCTAAGAAAGCCTCCTGAATAGTCATGTGTATCTTCCCTATAATAACAGTTCGGATCAGAGACTATCCACGGTACTTGTTTGAGATCCGTGACTGGAGGCTGATGGGTCGACTTGTGGGCATGGAGCAGAGTGGTCAGTCTTGCTCCCGTAGACGTCAAATATTGCGCTTGGGGTTTCCATGGGGTAACGTGGCAGTAGAGAGGAACATGCCTCCACTCAAGTTCTACCATGACTTCCACTGTGAGTAGAGAGGGCATTTGGTTTTGCTGAGGGATATTTGTGGTGGCTGGGGTGGAAGATAAGCTGCGGCACTTTTGGAATGAAGGAGGAAGAGCAGGGTGACATTCTGTTAAAAGCTATATCCTTTGTTCCTCTATGCCAGCGGAAATCTTCCAGTACACAGTGGTATGGGGCCCATGCTGGGATCCAGCCTGGACATTGATTGGCCAATGTGTGGATCTCTTGACCAAGCCCTCAGCAGACCCCAGCCCACCCTTGCCCTGGTGGGACAAGAGTCGTCTTCTGTTCCATGGGGACTGGCACATGGACATTGAACAGGCGAACCTGCACCAAGTGGCCACTGAGGTGAAGGGTCCCTTGGAGTCATTTTCCTATTAGGAGGGTATGGTTGGGGCCTGTACAGCAGGTGTGGATAGAGAGAAAAGTACTGTTTTGGGATATGAGGATGGTTCTCTTATCCATATCTCATTAAGTTCTTGGGATGGTTATAGGATCCATACAATACAACTGAAAATATGCACTGGGAATGGAGCCACCTTTCTTTTCACTGGAAACCTGGTCAGTTTGTGTTCAGAGGTGACTTGGATATCAATGTGAGAACAGCCTCTAAGTGAGTGGAATGAAGGGTGAGGGTCTCGCGGTGGAGGGAGAGGGGAAGAGCCAAGGGGAGGCAAGTGACCAGGTCACTGAGGGTTGGGACTCCGTTGTGAGGCAGGTATGATGACTGCTGCTTCCTTCACCTGCCTGACCTCTGCATGACACTGGACCTGCAGTGGCTGTGCCATGGGAACCCCCATGACCACCATGGTGTCACTCTGAGGGCCCCAGAGTTCCTGCCTGAGGTACCCTTGGGACAGCTTCATGACTCCTACCGGGCCTTCCGCTCTGAGAACCTCAATCTCTCCATCAAGATGGATCTGACTCGACACAGTGGGAGTGAGGCTTGGGTCTGGGGCAGTGGGGAGGGAAGGCTTCAAGGATGGGCTTAAGCACTGAGGACTTCAGCTTAAAGGAAGAGAAAAGATAAGCGAAAGGCAGGGGAGAATTTGGATAAGGAAATTTTCAGGGGGAGAGAGGTTTGTGTCTTTTTAGACTGTGGTAACAGTACCATAAATTGGCCGGGTGTGGTGGCACACGCCTGTAATCCCAGCACTCAGGAGGCTGAGGCAGGGGATCGCTGTGAGTTCAAGGCCAGCCTGAACTGCATAGTGAAACCCTGTCTGAATAAGCAAAAAGAAACAAAAAACAAAAAACAAAACCCCAAAACAGTACCATAAATTGGGTGGTTTATAAACAACAAACATTTGTTTCCCGTAGTTTTGGAGTCCAGGAAGTTTAAAATCAAGATACTGGCATTTTCACTGTCTCTTGAGGACCCATTCCTTATAGATGGCACCTTCTTGCCTCATGGTGGAAGGAGCTAGTGATTTCCCTTGGGCTTTATTTATAAGGGCATTAATCCTGCTCACAAGGGCTCTGCCCTCACGATCTAATCAACTCCTAGAGGCCCACTTCTCTTTTACCTTAGGGTTTAGGATTTCAACATAAAAATTTGGGGTGGGCATATAGCATAGGTGAAAACAAAGAGCTTGAAAGAAGAGGAATACTGAGTATGAGGTTGGGTGCTACTTGGGTTTTTAAATCTCTAAAACCTGAAGCTAGGACAGGATTTAGCCACACCTCTGTGTTTCAACAATAGCTAAGACATGTCTATCCTTTCCTTTCCAGCTGTATCTCAGCCCCGAATTCTGCTATATAGTAGTACCCTGCGTTGGATGCAAAACTTCTGGGCAACGTGGACTAGTGTCACAAGGCCTATCTGCAGAGGAAAGCTCTTCAATAACCTGAAGCCCAGCAAAAAGAAACTTGGCCAGCACTATAAGCAGCTTTCCTGCACTGCACTTTTCCCCCAGCTGCAGGTAAGGCTCTGATGACTGACATCTTAATGTCCATTCCCCTTCCCTTTTTTTTTTAATTTCTTATATTGGATCTCTTAGTCATCCCCTTAATCTCATATTGGATCTCAGATCAACCTCTTTGTTCAGTCTGATGCTGTCCTGTTGCCAGGTACATTACTGGGCCTCATTTGCTCAGCAACGGGGCATCCAGATTGAGTGTAGTCAGGGTCATGTCTTCACTCGGGGAACTCAGCGGCTTATACCTCAAGGTAAGATCAAAGGCTGCCTTCTTTTCTTCTAGCCTGTTCCTTGTCCGTTTCTCCTTTCTCAGTTCCATTGCCCTCTCCCTTAATGACTCAAATTATCCTTCTGAACCATTTTGCATGAGTTCTGTATGCCTCCTTTTCTTAGCGGGCACAGTGATGCGGCGCCTCATCTCTGAGTGGAGCGTGACCCAGATGGTTAGTGACTTAAGTCAGGTGACCGTTCACCTGATGGCCTCCCCCACAGAAGAGAATGCTGATCACTGCCTTGATCCTTTGGTAACAAAGACCCACCTGCTGAGCCTGTCTTCCCTCACCTACCAACGGCATAGTAATCGCACAGCTGAGGAGGTACTACCTGACATAATCTTTACCTTAGTTAGTAGATATCTCAGTCTGCTTGAGCTACCTTAACAAAATACTATACACCACATATGGCTTAAACAGTAGAAATTTATTTGTCACAGTTTTGGAGGCTGGGAAGTCCAAGATCAGGGTGGTAGCAGGGTCTAGTTCTGACAAGGACTATCTTCTTGGTTTGTGGATGGCTACCTTCTCTCTGTGTCCTCAAATGGGGGAGGAAGAGGAGAAGATACACTCAGGTGTGTGATGCGTATGTGAAAGTGCTCTGGTGTCTCTTTTTTTTTTTTTTTTTTTTTTGTGGGTACTGGGGGTTGACCTCAGGACCTTGCGCGCCAGCAGGCACCCGTGCCGCTGAGCGATATCACCGGCCCTTTTTTCGTATGTGGGTTCTGGGAGTCGAACTCGGGCCCTCGCGCTTGCCAGGCAGGCGCGTAGGCCGCTGAGCCATCTCACCAGCCCTCTGGTGTCTCTTATAAGAGCACTAATCTTTGCCATGAGAATTCTACCCTAATTACCTTATCTAAATCTAATTACGGTACCTCCCATTTCCAAATACCATCACATTGGGGTTTAGATCTTCAACATGTGAATTTGGAGAGCACCTAATTCAGGCCTTAGAAGCAGATTTTAATCTAAATTCCTGGTAAGGTTCCTAACTATGTTACTAGCATATGTTTCATTTATAATACATTCTTAGTTTAGCTGCTTCAACGTCTTTTTTTTTTTTCCCCCACACTGAACTATATCCCCAGCCCTTTTTATTTTTTATTTTGAGACAAGGCCTTTCTAAGTTGCTGTTTCCCAGGCTAGGCTTGAACTTGCAATCCTCCTACCTTAGCCTCCCAGAATTGCAGGGATTACAGGTATGCACCACCACATCCAATTTCTCAACATCTTTTAGAAGATTCCTTTTCTCCTTTTCCTTCTAAAGTAGTCTCTTGTCCAGGAAATGAGTAAAAATTTGTTACTAGCACCTAATTTGGTGCAGGCTTTTTTCCCCAATTAGGGAAGGATTTTAAATTGAAATTCCCTGAGTTGGTGGGATAGCTCAGCAGCATAAGCACCTGCCCGGCAAGTGCGAGGTCCTGAGTTCAACTCCCGGAACCCACATAAAGGAAAAAAAGGGCCGGTGATATTGCTCAGCGGCACAAGTGCTTGCTGGCAAGCACGAGGTCCTGAGGTCCACTCCCGGTACCCACATTAAAAAACACAAAAGGAAATTCCCTGAGTCATTTAAAATGCATTAGAGCTGGGCATAGTGGTGCATCCCTGTAATCCCAGCACTCTGGAAGGCTGAGGCAGAGGATCTCAAGGTTGAGCCCAGCCTAGGCAACTTAGTGAAGCCTTGTTTAAAAATAAAAAAGGTCAAATATAAAATTAAATTAAATTAAATTAAAAAGGTCTGGTGATATAGCTCATTGTGAAGGCCTTGGGTTCTATCCCTGGTACTACAAAAAATAAATTAATAAAATAATACATTATGTGTAGCTAGGATGTAATATGCAAACTAAAACCATTTAGTTTTTCTTTCTCCAGGGTCTTTCTCTCCTCCAGAATGGATTTCTTTTTTTTGGTATTGGGAATCGAACTCAGGACTTTTCGCTTCACAGGTGGGCGCTTGTGCTGCTGAGCTGTATCCCTGGCCCCAGAATGGATTTCTTATTGTTGTTCGCATTTGTGGTTTAGAAGCAGTGGTGGGAATGTTCATTCTACCCTGAGGTCCTTTTCCTGTTTCTTAGGAGCTCTCTACTCGAGATGGGGATCCTGCCTTTCATACACACCAGCTGTACTTGGTAGATTTACGTATTTCCTGGACAACCACCAACCGGGACATTGCCTTTGGTTTATATGATGGCTACAAAAAGGCAGCTGTACTCAAACGTAATCTTTCTACTGAAGCCCTGAAGGGTTTAAAGATTGATCCCCAGATGCCAACCAAAAAGCCAAAGCGGGGTGTCCCAACGGGTGCCCTAGCCTCACCTCATGTCGACACTTCTAGCTTCAGTGGACGGCCCGATAAGGGGTCATCAGGAGGTAGGCTGGGGCAGACAAGACTCTATAGGCTTAGGTTTACAATGTTGACAAGGGCTTGGACAAAGGTTTGAGAAGGACTGTATCATGGCCGGTTCTATCTAGTTATAGAGGTGAAACTTAGTATTCCATATTAGGCCACTTTAACCTTATGTACCAATGATGTGAAGGCATCAAAAGGTCTGATCCTATGGTCCCAAGAGGATCAGCATGAGTAGCAGGGCCAGAACAGGATGCATAAGAGAAAGAAGTAAACAAGAGAATTCTTCCCTTCCCTGCCTCCCTCCCTCTTTGTTTTTTTGTGCTTGGAATTGAACTCAGGGCCTCGTGCATGTTGTGCAGATTCTCTATCTCTGGTTAAGCTAAGATTTATTCATTCACTGAATTATGCATTCATTCATAGATTCATTTTAGCTTTATTGGAGGTTAATAATAGATCAGACAGGACCTTTAACCTTGGGAATACAAAGATTAGAAGCAGCTAAGAAACTAGTAGGTAGTGAGACATACAGTTTCATTGTGAAAATGCTTTGTAAGAATGTTCAAGGAAAAAAACCAAAAAAAAAAACCAAAAAAAACAAAACAGTTGGGTGTGGTGGTGCATGCCTATAATCCTAGCACTTGGGTGACTGAGTTCAAGGCCAGCCTGGACTATATAACAAGACCCTCAAAGAGAAAAAGAAAAGAAAAAATGTTCATGGGAGCCAGGCATGACTATAATGCCAGCACTTTGGGAGGCTGAGGCAGGATCACAAGTTCAAGCCCAGCCAGGCAACTTAGTAACATTGCAAGACCCTGCCTCAATAAAAAATAAGACGAGGACTGGGGATGTAGTTCAGTGCGAAGGCTTTAGGTTTAATTGCTAGTAACAACAACAATAAAAAAGGTCAAGAGTACTAAAACCCCATCGAAAATAGCCTAAATCAGTGTTGGGGGGGCATCTAGAAAGAGAATGTGGTAATTTTAGGGAGAAGGCATAATAAGTATAGAGGAATGCAAGTTTATAGTGAGTTGAGAAGGTCGTGAAAAGTGATTAATCCCACATGAAAGGAATGAAAGAATACGGTAGTTGTTTCTGACTGAAGTGAAGGAAGGAAGGTAATCAGGGAAGGGTTTGTAGAGATTTGAGCTGTACCTTGAAGGCTTAGTATGGTTCAAACATGAAAGATGGGGAGGAAGGGCAAGCAACACGGAGGGAATAACCTGTATTAATAGTGGAGTTGGGAAAGCTTGGTATGTTCAAAGGAGAGTGAAAACTTGGATTTAGTTGACAGAGTAACAAAAGGATGGAGTGAGGAAAGGGAAGATGGAGATGGAAAGGGAGGATGGAGGAGGATCATCAAAGACTCACAGGGCTGAGAAGCTTTTCATCTTCACTCGGAATGGCAAAATACTGAAGGTTTTTGCCTAGGGGTGTGTCATGATTAGAACTTTACTTTTAGGAAAATAAATCTGGCAGTGGTATGTAGGAGCACTGGAGAGGAAAAAACTGAAGGTGGGGAGACATTAAAACTATTATGGTATCTTAACAAGAGGCAGTAAAGGCTGGAACTAGGTAGAGGCAGTGGGAATAGTGATGAGATGGATAGGAATGTTATTGTGCATATAGGAGATCAGAAAGAGAGCCGTAGGCTAACACAGATTTGAACATGCTGAATTTGTGGCAGTAGTAGAACATTTCGATGGGCTTAACAAACAGCTGGAAATGAGAGTCTAAAAGCTCAGGGCTAGAGATACAGAGGTTGGGAGTTTCAGCACAGAGCTGAGAGTTTAAGCCAAAGAGATAATAATTGCTTCCTATATGGAGGGTACTCTGCAAAACATTTTTATGTATTATTCCATTAGATTTTCACCAAAACCTTAGAGATAGTATTAGTTTACAGACAAGGATACTGAGGCATACAGATGTTAAAGCACACTGCTCAAAGTTATAGTTGAGTGAGTGGTAGAGATAGAATCTTGAACCCAAGCAGACAGTACTGCAGACTGTCCTCTGGTCTTTAAGAAAAAGAGAAGAGAAAGAGTTGGGGGAAGGGGAGAGAAAGAAAGAAAGAAACATGTTGAAGATGGATCTTAGGAAAGACTAAGGTGTGGGAGAATGAAGAGGGTCTAGAGATATAATCACAGAAAGCAGCAAAGACAGGACACGGTGACACTGATAACAATGAAGTGGTTTCAAGTGGAAAGGAGTAGTCATAGACAAGAAGCATGTGAAATAATATGAAATGAGAAATAAAAAGAACAAAATATGGGGGGATCCTAGAGTAGTCCTGAGGTGCCTAAGAGAAAAAATGCTGCCGCTCACCTGGTATTTCTAAGCTGCTGTTGGGAATCTGTTTCTCTACTAACATGAGAAATAAAGTGCTGACCCTTATTTTGCCCTCAGGGGTCAAGGGTAGGGTGGAGTGGGCTGGACTGGAGTTCCAGGATGGGGAGGATGTGTCCTAACCCTTACGTGCCTAGAGAAATTGCAGGTTTGACTCTGGATGTGTTCTTTCCTTTTAAGACTGAGACCTTTCCCCACTTCCTGTTTCTTTGCCATTGCCAGGTGCTTACATGTTGCAGAAACTGATTGAAGAGACAGATAGGTTTGTGGTGTTCACAGAAGAGGAGTCAGGTATGAGTGACCAATTGTGTGGCATTGCTGCTTGTCAGACGGATGACATATACAACCGAAACTGCCTTATTGAGCTGGTCAACTGCCAGGTACTTTTTCTTTACCAGAGGACCCCAGCATTGGGCTAGAGCATAATCATACTGTTCATCTTCCTTTATCTCTATATAAGAATGGGTGGGTAGAGCAAAAAATTTCCGCTTCCTGCAGGTAACATGAACAATCACTTCCATGTCTAAAAGCCATGGAAGTAAAGTTAACCAGAATTAAACTCAGCTGCAGTGGTTGATGTAGTCTCAGTAGCCTTCTTATCTTGGTGGCTTAACTCTGCTTCTATGTCTGCTATAGATGGTTCTTCGTGGAGCAGAGACAGAAGGCTGTGTCATTGTGTCAGCTGCCAAAGCCCAGCTGCTGCAGTGCCAACACCATCCAGCCTGGTATGGTGACACTCTGAAGCAAAAAACATCTTGGACTTGCCTGCTGGACGGCATGCAGTACTTTGCTACCACTGAAAGCAGCCCTACTGAGCAGGATGGCCGGCAGCTCTGGTTAGAGGTTAGTTAGAAGGACTGGGAAGTTCCATTATATCCCAGTTTTTGATGGTTATCCCCATTCACCAGAATAGCAGGAAGATTCTCAATGGTACCGATTGCTTAACAGAATAATAAGGCAGGTAATACCTAGAATGTGGGTGATCTCTGGTCTGTAAGCATATATTGCAGTACTTGTTTTTTAATGTCATGGTATTCTGTTTCATTGAACTTCCCGCACTAGAGTAAAATGAATTGGAGCTTTTTTATTCATGAAGTTATTTATCCCTGTTTTAAGGGTTATCCCTAACCAATAGGCAGCCAAGAAAGTAGGCTATATATCTGAGTTTTCATTTTCCAGTACTGTTCCTAGTACTGAAGATTAAGCCGAGTGGCACTCTAGTACTCGGGTTTTGTTTTTTTGTTTTGTTTTGTTTTTTGGTTTTTTTGTTGTTTGTTTTGTTTTTTTTGGACACAGGGTCTCACTATGTAGTGCAGGCTGGCCTTGAACTCATGGCGATCCTCCTGCCTCAGCCTCCCAAGTGCTGGGATAACAGGCGTGCGCCCCGCACCCAGCAGTACTCTTGTTCGTTTATTCTTCGTCTAAAAAAACTATTCTTATCAGTTCATTTTAGGTATATATAATGATCACATTTCATCATAGGGAATCTGCACGTTATAACTTGATTTTTTCCCATTCTCCTGTCCTCCCTTCATCCCCTCTTCCCCTCCTTATTTACAAAAGCTTTGTTACTATTTTTTCCTTCTTTTCTGTTTTACTTTTCCTTCCTCCTTCTCTCCTACTCCCTTCCTTTGTTCCCCTTCCATTTGAACATTTTCTTCCTATTTCACAAAACATGTTATACATTTTGGTCCTTATTTACACTTCTGGTTTCTCACAGCAGAGAACCAGTGTGGTATTTACATGTGTGTCAAGTTTATTTCACTTGAGAGTATGGTCTCAAGGTGCATCCATTTACCTAGAAATGTCTCAAGCTTATCCTTCTTTGTGGCAGAGTAGTACTCCATTGTATAAAACAACCACATCTTCTTTATCCATTCACCAGTTGATTGGCATTTGGGCTATTTCCAAGATTTAGCTATTACAACCTGTGCTGGTATAAACATGGGTGTGCAAATAACGTTGTGGTATGATGTTTTTACTTCTTTCAGTAAGATATCAAGAAGGGGAATAGCTAGGTTGAATGGAACCTCTAGACCTAGTTTTTTGAGGAATCTCCACACTGATTTCCACAGTCGTTGTACCAGTCTACACTCCCACCAACGGTGGAGAAGGGTTCCTTTTTCCCCACAGTCCCTCCAGCATTTGCTATTGGTTGATTTCTTGATAATAGCCATTCTTTCTGGGGTGAGATGGAATCACAGCGTTGTTTTAATTTGCATCTCTCAAATGAAAATGATGTTGAACATTTTTCCATATATTTATTTGCCGTTTCTACTACTTTTTTTTTTTTTTTTTTTTTTTGTGGGTACCGGGGGGTTGACCTCAGGACCTCGTGCGCCAGCAGGCGCCCGTGCCGCTGAGCGATATCACCGGCCCCTTTTTCGTATGTGGGTTCCGGGAGTCGAACTCGGGCCCTCGCGCTTGCCGGGCAGGCGCTTAAGCCGCTGAGCCATCTCACCAGCCCCGTTTCTACTTCTTCGTTTGAGAAGTGTGTATTCATTTCAGATGCCCATTTTTGTATTGGGTCTTTAAATTTGGGAGGGATCTGATGTTTTTGAGTTCTTTATAAATTCTAGATGGTAGTCCTTTGAGGAAGAGGTGGCAAAATTTTTCCCACACTGTGGGGTATATCTTCATTCTGTTGGTGGTTTCTTTTGCTGTGCAAAAGCTTTTTAATTAAATGAGATCCCAGTTGTTGATTCTTTGTGATAGTTTCTACGCAATCATGGTTTTGTTCATAAAGTCTTTGCCTACACCAATGTCTTCAAGAGTTCTACCTATTCTCTCTCCCAGCATACTTAATGTTTCTGTTTTAATATTTAGATCTTTGATCCACGTCGATTTTAGTTTAGTGCATGTTGAAAGATACGGGTCTGATTTTAATATTCAGTGTGTGGAAAGCCTGTTTTTCCAGCACCATTTATTAAAGAGGCTATCTTTCTTCCAGTTAATGTGTTTGGCAACTTTGTCAAAGATAAGGTGGCTTAACTATGTCTGGAGTTGTTCCTGTATCTTCTAATCTGTTCCATTGATCCTCAGTGGTTTTTTTTTTTTTTTTTAGTACCATGCTGTTTTTATCACAGTAGCTTTGTAGTATAATTTCAAGTAAGGATTGTGATGCTCCCTGCCTTACCTTTGTTGCCCAGAATTGCCATTTCTGTTCTAGGTCTTTTCTGGTTTCAAAAGAATTTTAGGATTATTTTCTCTAATCTGTGACATATATTGTTGGGATTTTGATCAGGATTGCATTAAATCCATATAACAATTTTAGGAGTATGGCCATTTTCACTATATTGGTTCTTCCTACCTAAGAGCAAGGGATATCTTTCCATTTTCTGATAATATTCTTTTTTTTTTTTTGTGGGTACCGGGGGTCGACCTCAGGACCTCGCACGCCAGCAGGCGCCCGTGGCTCTGAGCGATATCACCGGCCCTTTTTTTGTATGTGGGTTCCAGGAGTCGAACTCTGGCCCTCGCGCTTGCCAGGCAGGCGCTCACGCCGCTGAGCCATCTCACCGCCCCCCCCCCCATTTTCTGATAATATTCTTCAATCTCCTTTTTCAGAGTACTGTAGTTTTCAGTGTAGAGGTCTTTTACTTCCTTCATTAGATTGATTCCTAGGTATTTCATTTTTTGGATGCTGTTGTGAAAGGAGTTGTTTCCCTAATTTCTCTCTCAGTGAGTTTGTTATTTGTGTATAGGAAGGCTATTGATTTTTGAGTGTTGACTTTGTATCCAGTTACACTGCTGAATTTGGTTATTGAATCTAGAAGTCTTCTGGTGGAGTTTTTGGGGTTGTCCATGTAGAGTATCATGTCATCTGCAAATAATGTAACATCTTCCTTTCTTACCCTTATTCCTTTTATTTCTTTCTCATGTCTAATTGCACTGACTAATGTTTCTAGAACTACATTGAATAACAGTGGTGACAGTGGATATCCTTTTCTTGTTCCTGATTTTATTTTATTTTATTTTATTTTATTTATTTTATTTTTTTTTTTGTGGGTACCGGGGGGTCGACCTCAGGACCTCGTGTGCCAACAGGCGCCCGTGCCGCTGAGCGATATCACCGGCCCCTTTTTTGTATGTGGGATCCGGGAGTCGAACTCGGGCCCTCGCGCTTGCAAGGCAGGCGCTTATGCCGCTGAGCCATCTCACCGGCCCTTGTTCCTGATTTTAGAGTGAAAGCTTTTAGTTTTTGTCCATTTAGTATGATACTGACTGTTGGTTTGTCATAGATGGAAGGTTGAGATAAAGACCATCTATTTTATGTAGGGTTTTTGTTTTTAATCATGAATGGGTGTTGGACTTTGTCAGATACTTTCTCTGCATCTATTGAGATGATTGTGTGGTTTTTGTCCTTGGCTCTGTTAATATGATGTATTACATTTATTGATTTGCATTTTTTTTGTGTGTGTGTGGGCACTGGGGGTCAACCTCAGGACCTCATGCGCCAGCAGGCGCCCGTGCCGCTGAGCGATATCACCGGCCCTTTCTTCGTATGTGGGTTCCAGGAGTCGAACTCAGGCCCTCGCTCTTGCCAGGCAGGTGCTTACGCAGCTGAGCCATCTCACCGGCCCTGATTTACATATGCCAGTGTCTTATTGAGGCTTTTTGCATCTATGTTCATTAGGGAGACTGGCCTTTAGTTCTCTTTCTTAGTTGGGTCCTTCTCTGGTTTTGGTATCAGGGTAATGCTTGCTTCCAGGAATGAATTTGGGAGTATTGCTTCCCTTTCAATTTCTTTCTTTTTTTTTTTTTTTTTTCCTTATATGTGGGTACTGGGAGTCGAACTCAGGACCTCGCACTTGCCGGGCAGGTGCTTATGCCGCTGAGCTATATCACCAGCCCTCAATTTCTTTAAAGAGTTTGAGAAGTAGTGGTATTAGGTCTTCGCTGAATCCTACAAGAAATTTAGAGATCTGTCATGACCTGGGCTTTTGTTGGTAGGTTTTTAATTACATCTTCAATTCCATTGATATTGGTTTATTTAGAATTTTTATTTCTTCTTTTTTTTTTTTTTTTTTTTTTTGGTGGGTACCGGGGGAACGACCTCAGGACCTCGCGTGCCAGCAGGCGCCCGTGCCGCTGAGCGATATCACCGGCCCCTTTTTACAAGTGATAGTTTCTTTTTTTTTTTTTTTTTTATTTCTTCTTGATTCAGCTTGGGTAATTCATATGTATCTAGGAATCTGTCCATTTCTTCTGTATTTTCCATCTTATTAGAATACAAGTTCTCGAAGTAGATATAGATGATCTTCTGGATTTCTGCAGGATCCGTTGTGTTTTCACCCTTTTCATTCCTAATTGCATGTATTTGAGTCTTTTCTTCCCTTTTTTGGATAAGGTTGGCTAAGGGTTTGTCAGTTTTATTTAATCTTTCAAAGAACCAACTATTTGATTCATTGATTCTTTGTATTGTTTTCTTAGTCTCCATTGCATTAATTTCTGCTCTGATCTTTATAATTTCCTCCCTTGTATGAGCTTAGGGCTTGACCTGCTCTTCTTTTTCTAGAAGCTTGAGGTTCACCATTAAGTTGTTTATTTGAGCTTGCTCTGTTTTCCTGATATGGATATTCACTGATATAAATTTCCCTTCCAGGACTGCTTTCATTGTGTCCCATAAGTTCTGGTGTTTTGTATTGGCATTATCGTTTAATTGTAGAAACTGTCTAATTTCTTGTTTAATTTCATTTGTGACCCATTGGTTGTTCAGGAGGGTGTTAATTTCCGTGTGTTTATGAAGTTCTTGTGGTTTCTTTTGCCATGGATTTCCAATTTCATTGCACTATGGTCTGATAGTAAGCATGGGATAATTTCAGTTCCTTTGAATTTACTTAAGCATGTTCTATGACCTAGTGTGTGGTCTATTTTGGAGAATGTCCTGTGTGCAGGTGAGAAGAATGTGTATTCTGATGTTGTGGGGTGGAACACTCTATAGACATCCACTAAGGCCATTTGTTCAAAAGTTTCGCTCAGTTCTAATATTTCATTGTTGATTTTTTGTCTTGATCGGTTTGTGACAGTGGGGTATTGAGATCCCCCAATATAATTGTATTAGTGCTTATTTTATTTTTCATGTCTGTTAATATTTGTTTTATATAGTTGGATGCACTGGTATTTGTTGCATATGTATTTATGATTATTACCTCTTCCTCTTGGATTGTTCCCTTAACAAGGATGTAGTGACCTTCGTTGTCTCTCTTAATCAGTCTTGGCTTGAAATCCACTTTGTCTGCAAATAGAATAGCTACCCCTGCTTTTTTCCGGGTTTCTGTGGCATGGAGTATTGCTTTCCAACCTTTGACTTTCAGTCTGTGAATTTCTTTTTGAACTAAATGTGTTTCTTGTATGCAGCATATTGTTGGATCTTGCTTCTTTTATTTGGGTACCAGGACTGGAACTCAGGACTTTGCGCTTGCCAGGCAGGCACTGTGCCACTGAGCTATATCCCCGGCCCTGGATCTTGCTTCTTGATCCATTCTGCCAGTCCGTTTCTTTTGATTGGTGAATTGAGACCATTAACATTAATGGTTGTAACTGATATGTATTGACATCCTTGTCATGTTATTTTCCTGTTGTTGGCTCTCTTCCCCCACACCCCCATTTGTTTGCCTTGCCTTGTAGATTCATTCTATTGGTGTTCATGGAGTTGTAATCATTGTTATCTCTTTCTAGAATATCCTTCAGAACATTTTGGAGTGCTGGCTTGGTGGTCATGAATTTCTTCAAGTGTTCTTTGTCATGGAAGTGGCTTATTTCTCTGTCAATTTTGAAAGATAGTTTTGCAGGGTACATCAATCTGGGTTGGAGGTCGTTTTTTTTTTTTAGGGCTTGAAATACTTCATCCCAAGCTCTTCTCCACTTGAGGGCTGTGATTCTGAAGGGCTTTTCTTTTTTTTTTTTTTTTTTTTTGTGGGTACCGGGGGGTCGACCTCAGGACCTCACGCGCCAGCAGGCGCCCGTGCCGCTGAGCGATATCACTGGCCCCTTTTTTGTATGTGGGTTCCGGGAGTCGAACTCGGGCCCTCGCGCTTGCCAGGCAGGCGCTTAAGCCGCTGAGCCATCTCACCGGCCCATGATGGGCTTTTCTTTATAGGTGATTTGTTTCTTTTCTCTAATAGCTTTTACTATTCTGTTCTTAGGTTGAATTTCTGGAATCTTGATTATTATATGCCTTGCTGTAGATTTTTTTTTTTTTTTTTTTTTTAATGTGGGTACTGGGAGTTGGCCTCAGGACCTCGCGCTTGCCAGGCAGGTGCTTATGCCGCTGAGCTATCTCACCGGCCCAGATTTTTGTGTTTTGTGTTTTGTTTTTGTTTTTTGATCATGGCTAATTGGAGTTCTATATGCCTCACTTATCTCTATGTCAAAGTCTTTTTCTCTGCCAGGAAAGTTTTCTGCCATGATGTCTGTGAACAGGTTTTTTATGTCATTTGTGCTATCTCCTGCTTTTTCATTGACTCTGATCAATCTTATGTTATTCTTCTTTGCATTAGCTAGCAGCTGCTGGATTGATTTCTAGTGGTCCCTTGCTATTTTTAAGAAATCTTTCTTTTCATGATCACTAACTGCAATCCTGTCTTCTGCATCTGAGATTCTGGCCTCACATTGACTTGTTCTGCTGTGTATACTTTCAGTGGAATTTTTAATCTCCTGGATATCTGTTTGAATCTGTTTTATGGATTCCATTTCTTTCCTATATTGGGCAGTCATAGTTTCCATCATTTTCCTAAGCTCCTCCATTTTTTTTTTTATCTGTATCTGCTCCACAGTCACTAAGCATGTCTTTCATTGTGGTTACCATCTCTGTAGTTATCCGAGAAATTATTTCTGATTTGATTTTTTTCTAGAGCCTTATTTGCCTTGTTACTTCTGTTGTTAGCACTTCAGAGAGGCTAGGTGGGTGGCTTTTGGATTGTTTCACCTCATTGCCCCCTGGGTTTGCCTTTGGTGAGCTGGAAGTCTGGGGTTGCATCTTGCTTAAGTGTCTTCTCATTTTCTGTTTTGTTTTTAGTTTAATTCCTGAGTTGATGCTTATAAATTGCTTATGACAGGTAGCTTTTTTGCTAGTCTTGGAATCCTTAGGAAGTAACTACTTCTCGGAGATGTCTTCCAGGTGTAGCTGGCTTCTGGGTTTTGAGTCTGTTACAAGATCCTACTTCTTCAACTTACTGGGGATGAGAATTTGCTGCCTACTTGGCCCAACCCCTGGTTCTTTGGCACTGGCCTGTAGTGTTTTTTTGTGACCCTTAGGCAATCTCAGTCTTGGTATTCCAGGAAGAACAACTGATTTAGAACAATTATGTCACTTTGGCTAAAGTGGTATAATCAGCAATAACAATAGCATCAAATACAGCCTAGAAAATGACAAACTGAGATAACTATTAATTTTTCACCTTTAACCATATGAACTAGATTTGTGGTTATATAACAAAATCTAAAACAAATCAGAAAATTGTATGCAGTAAATAAGCCCTCGATATGTCAATTTTACCCTCGGGAGAAAATTTAAAGGGAGTTAGGGGGCAAAAATAGAGAAATAGAAGAACAGGAAAAGATTAGAAGCAAGGCTGGAGGACAAAGGAAGATCAAACAAACTTTGGGAAACTAGTGCAAAAGACAGGAAGGAAAGACAGAAGGAAGAAATAAACGGAACAACAACCACAAGAAAACTAAAAACCAAATAAACAAACAAAAAAAAAAAAAAACAAGGAGAGAGAAAGGAAAATAAGAAAGAAAGAAAGAAAAAATGTCCACTTTAAGGTGCGTCTTTGCTGTCACTGGTAGACAACATGGGGAGACCAGATCCAGATCTGTGTTGATTAATGCCAGCAAGCCAGCATCTTTATTTCCCCTGAAGTTTAGGCTGGTTTCTGGCCATGAGGCTGGAACCAGACCCATTTAGCCTGCAGCAGTCCTCCAGCCTTCTGTGGGCTTGAACTCTGCTGGGGGCCACTAGACGGAGCCAGCAGTTGTTATGAGTTCTGATCTCAGTTGGCCTCTCTCCAAGATGACTCCTGGCCAGTCACCCTCTCCCGAGGGAGGTCCAATCTGGCACTACTCACCACCAGCTGCTGCAGTCCTCTGTGTCCACTGCTCCATTCCATTCATGCATCTCTCCATGTGGGCCTCTGGTGTTGCCAGCATTCACTGTGTGTCTGCAGGTTTGACCCACCCCTCCTATGCAGTAAGTCCCAGTTCAGGGAGAAGGCGCTGCCCACCACCTCCTTCTTCTTTGTTGAAGTTTCTCTCTTCAGAAATTTCTCTCTTCACTCGCCCCGTGGGTTTCAGTTCGCACTTCAGATCCTTCTTGGGTACAGGGAATCCACTTCCATCCTTCTCTTTCTCACGTTGCTATATTCCACTGTCTGGACACCAAGTCTTTTTTTTTTTTTTTTTTTTTTTTTTTTTTTTTGAGGACACCAAGTCTTGGAGAGGCTCTTTCTCTGCTGCTTACCACTCTGCCATATTCCCAGCAGTCCTATCTTCATTTTTATTTTTATTTTCAATTTCATTTTTTTGAGACATGGTCTTGCTAAATTGCCCAGGCTAGCCTCAACTTGCTGTCCTTCTGCCTCAGCCTCCCTAGTAGCTGGGGTTACAAGTGTGCATTAGCGTGTCTGGCTAAGTCTAAGATTTTTTTTTTTTCTTTTTTTGAGACAGGGTGTCCTTATATAGTTCAGGCCGGCCTTGAACTCACTATGTAGCTCACGTTGGCCTTCAGCTCCCAGCAGTCCTCCTGCCTCAGCCTCCCAAGTGCTGGAATTACAGGTGTATGTCACCATGCCCAACTGAGTCTGAGAATTTGGCAGTAGGGATTGAACTGCGGGCCTTGTGCTTGTGCTCTACCACTGAGCTAAATCCCCAACCCTGAGTGCGAGATTTTTTTGTCTTTGTTTTTTGAGACAGGGTCTCGCTATGCAGCCCAGGGCGGTCTGGACTCACTGTGTAGTCCAGGCTGGCCTCAAACTCATGGCGATCCTCCTGTCTCAGCCTCCCAGGTGCTGGGATTACAGGTATGGTTATATGACTTTTTTTTTTTTTTTTTTGTGGGTACCGGGGGGTTGACCTCAGGACCTCGCGCGCCAGCAGGCGCCTGTGCCGCTGAGCGATATCACTGGCCCCTTTTTCGTATGTCGGTTCCGGGAGTCGAACTCGGGCCCTTGCGCTTGCCGGGCAGGCGCTTAAGCCGCTGAGCCATCTCACCGGCCCTGGTTATATGACTTCTAATGACAGCTTTGCCATTATAGAAACTCATGAGCCCTTTGAGCAAGTCACTTTTATTTGTGAATTGGAATTAATACTTCAGCCTGACTGGATCTGACATTTTCTGGATTTCTGCTGCTTTTAGGCATGTCAACTTTTACAGCTGAACTCCTTGTTTTTCAGGCTGTGTTACTAGCATTAGAGTGGAATATCCTTGGCATTGGTAGGAAGGACTATGATCTTTGCATTCCCCGTAAGACTTATTTGTGACTTGGCTAAGTTGCCATCCTAAAACCTTGATCTTACTATGTTTGCTCTTTCCTATGTTACTAATTTTTTTTGAGACAGGGTTTCACTGTGTAGTTCAGGCTGCCTTCAACTTGCTATGTAGCCCATGCTGGCCTTGAACTCACAGCGATCTTCCTGCCTCAACCTCCCTAGTGCTGGGATTACAGGTGTGAGCCACCACAGCCAGCTTTTTTTTTTTTTTGGTGAGACAGGATCTCACTATGTAGCTCAAACTGACCTTGAACTCATTATGTAGCTCAGGCTGCACTCCAAAACTCACAGCAGTCCTCCTTCAGCCTGAGTACTGGGGTTACAGGTGTGTGCCACTCCACCTGGCTCTTGTTTCTTGTTTTTTGAGACAGGTCTCACTATGTAGTCCAGGCTGGCCTTGAACTTGCGGCAGTCCTCCTGCCTCAGCCTCCCGAGTGCTGGAATTACAGGCGTGCTCAAAAAAAAAAATTTTTTTTTTTTTTGTGGGTACCGGGGGGTCGACCTCAGGACCTCGCACGCCAGCAGGCGCCCGTGCCGCTGAGCGATATCACCGGCCCCTTTTTCGTATGTGGGTTCCGGGAGTCGAACTCGGGCCCTTGCGCTTGCCGGGCAGGCGCTTAAGCCGCTGAGCCATCTCACCGGCCCCCTCAAAAATATTTTTTGCCCCCAATATGATTTGATTTTAACCTAGCTCATTAGTTTTCTGGCCCCAGATCTGTGGGGCCTAGAAAAATAGTCTGTAATTCAATTGGGTTGGAGAATTTAGGTGACTTGGGACAAGAGCGGGAACTATATGGGTTCTCTATCCTGGGAGATCTTTTAAGCTGTTCAAGATATTAGAGGTCTAGGTAGTAACTATAGTCATGTGTTGCTTAACAATGTGGATATGTTCTGAGAAATGTATAGCTAGACAATTTCATCATTGCATAAACGTCATAGAGTATATCAAGACAAACCAAGACAGCTCTGACATCACTGGGTGGTATCTTTTGGGATCACTGTCACATATGGAGTTTGTTGTTGACTAAAACATCATTATGTGGTACATGACTCCTTGAGGTATGGAGATCTGGTAACTTAGTTGGCCAGGACAAGCCACTGTTTCCACAGGAGCTAATGGTGCTTGCATTTCTGTCTTCAGGTGAAAAATATTGAGGAGCACCGGCAGCGTAGTCTGGACTCTGTGCAGGAGCTGATGGAGAGTGGGCAGGCAGTGGGAGGCATGGTTACCACCACCACAGGTCAGCTGTCCACTTCCTCCTCACGATATGGAGCAGATGTGCATCCCAGAGGGGCCTCATTTACTTAACTATTCTTCGTGCTTTTTATTTTTTTAAAGTAATGCTGGGGATCAAACCCAGGATCTTGTACTTGCTCAGCATGCTACCCTAGCCCTACTTATCTATTTTTAACATCAGTATATACTGGAGGGCTGGGGATATAGCTCAGTAGCACAGTGCCTGTCTGGCAAGCGCAAGGTTGTGAGTTTGTTTCCTGGTACCACCAAAAAAAAAAAAAAAAAAAAAAAAAAAAAAAAAAAAATATATATATATATATATATATATATATATATACTGGAGTAGGACCATTCTGTGCAAGACTGGGTTGAAAGCTGTGCTTCTGGAGTTCCCTAGGCATCACACTATAGTTGGGAAGCTCTCGCTATACCTTTATTGAGAATGTCTTTTTGTTATCTTTCCCATCTCTTTTCAGATTGGAACCAGCCAGCTGAGGCCCAGCAAGTCCAGCGGATCATTTCACGTTGTAGTTGCCGAATGTATTATATTTGTTACAGCCATGATATTGATCCTGAACTAGCAACTCAGATTAAGCCACCTGAGGTTCATGAGAACCAGGAAAAGGAAGATCTCCTAAAGAAGCAAGAAGGTATTCAGGCTTGAATGGCTTTTAGGACAGGGTTAGGAAACTTGTGAAAGGAGTTATTTCCTTAGTGGTTTTGAGACAACAAGAGTTACTAGAAGTCCTGTTTTGTATGGGCACTGACATTTCGCTGTGGTTCACATTTTCTAAATTTTGCAATGAGAGAGCAGTCTATACTCTTGGAGGAAAGTAGGAGGAATGGGTATTGGGTATGCTTCTGAAACAAGCAAACATGTTTCTACCCATAAACATCTCTTACCTCCTTTCTGTGGGATTGACTAACAGAAGTGGTTCCAAATATGGGTTAAGAGGTGGAGTATGTATTTATGAGAAACTTGAGCCTCTTACTGAGGTACTGATAATTACTAGGGGCTGTTGACACCTTCACTCTCATCCACCATGAATTGGAAATTTCAACCAACCCGGCTCAGTATGCCATGATCCTGGACATTGTCAACAACCTGTTGCTACATGTAGAGCCCAAACGGAAGGTGAGCATGGGCCCTGGTAGAATGCGTAGAATGCTGGATAGCTTCACAGGACACTGCCCCCCCCTTGTGCTTTATTTGGGCTCCAGTAAGAAAAGCCATGCTCATACCGCAAAAGGGCATTGTGGTTGATATGCTGCACTTGAAAGGTCTGCTTGTCCCTGAGATGTAGAACCTGTTTGCTCTATCCCTGCATTTCCCCATGCAGTCACCTAAACAGCTTTTTTTTTTTTTTTTTGCGGGTACTGGGGGTCAATATCAGGACCTCGTGTGCCAGGAGGCGCCCGTGCTGCTGAGTGATATCACCGGCCCTTTTTTTGTACTTGGGTTCCGGGAGTCGAACTCTGGCCCTTGCGCTTGCCAGGCAGGCGCTTACTCCGCTGAGCCATCTCACCAGCCCCCAAAACAGCTCTTTAAAGAGCAGTAACTGCACTGTTTGCATCCTCCCCAGCCTGGGAGCCTGACTGATTTAAACTTACATTGCTGTATCTTCTGTACTGACCTGCCCCTCATTCTTGCTATTTATGACAGATAAAGGTTGGCTTTATAGAACCCCCACTCCTCCCACTTCTTGTTCCTTTCTTTTCCTCTTTTTGCAGTACTGTGGATTAAACCCAAGGCTTTTGCACTGAGCTACATCCCCAGCCCTTTTTTATTTTTTTGAGACATATCTTGCTAAGCTGTCCAGGCTGGCCTTAAATTTGTGATCCTTCTCCTTTAGCTTCCCAGAATGCACCATCATTCCCAGCTTGTTCCTTGCTTTATTTCACTTTACTACAAGATATGTCTATTTAACAAATTTTATTCATGGTGTTGGTGATGAAACTCAGTGATAAAGCACATGCTTAGCAGCCAGCTAAACATGGGCTCGATCCCCAGCACTGTAAAAAACAAAAAAAATTAAAATATTGTATTTATTTCCTTCTCCTTTCCTATAGGAGCATAGTGAGAAGAAGCAGCGGGTTAGGTTCCAGCTTGAGATTTCTAGCAACCCTGAGGAGCAGCGTAGTAGCATATTGCATCTTCAGGAGGCTGTGCGGCAGCATGTGGCCCAGATACGGCACCTGGAAAAGCAGATGTATTCTATCATGAAGGTAGTCACTCCAGGGAATCTGACGACAGGGAAGTCTCCTGTGATGGGAATTTGCTTTTAATTTCTTTTCCTGGTTCCCTAGTCTTTGCAGGATGACAGCAAGAATGAAAACCTGCTTGACCTGAACCAAAAGCTTCAGTTGCAGCTAAACCAGGAGAAAGCCAACCTGCAGCTGGAAAGTGAAGAGCTCAATATCCTCATCAGGTGCCCCAGAGATCTTTCTCCACCCTTTTCCACTGCCCCAGCCAGAGTTGGTTTCTCTTCTTTGTCCATGTTCTGATGGTCCCTATGTTTAGTGCGCCTTATCCAAAGCTGGCATAGGAGTAGATTTAGGCTTGAAAAAGGTTCTTGCTCTGTAGTTCAGGCTGGTCTCACTCAGGATCCTCCTACCTCAGTCTCCCAAGTTCTGGGATTACAGATGTATGTTACTATGCATGCCCAGCTCAGATTGGCCAAAGAGGTCAAAAACAGGAGAGTCCTTTCTCTGAGTCCTCAGTAGAGTACTTCCTAGGAAAGGCTCTGTTGGAAGAAAAATGGGTAGTTGAGAAAAATTGCTTGTGGCCTTGTCCATCTGAACTGACAATATCTGGAAGTTGATCAGGAAGGAACACAAATGCAGATGCAAAACTAGGGGTTATTAGAAGAGACTACTTTATCAAGAAGCTATAGAGCTGAAAGATGAAATTTGTGTTCCCATAGGTCAGTGTTAGTAAACTGAGTGAAAAAAATACAGGAATTGGTTAATCCAGAATAGGTTCATCCCTAAATTTGCCACCTTCATCATTCTAGAACATCTTATCCCACTCCCAATTTACATGCTGTTTCCCTTATTGGCTTTGGCTCTCCTATCCACTTATAGGTGTTTTAAGGATTTCCAACTGCAGCGGGCCAACAAGATGGAGCTGCGAAAGCAGCAGGAAGATGTGAGTGTGGTCCGTCGCACTGAATTTTACTTTGCTCAGGCTCGGTGGCGCCTGACAGAGGAAGATGGACAGCTGGGAATTGCTGAACTGGAACTTCAAAGGTTTCTTTATAGCAAGGTATCTGGGATAGACAGTTGCACAAAAACAGCTATATTGGGGCATTGACCTATCTCAGGAATCCAACTCACAAAGAGAAAAAAAAGGACTAATTATTACATGATTATTGTCTTAAGCACTTTCTTGTTATTGGGAGACAATACACAACACCCACAACTTAAGGGAGCAGAAGTTTGTTTTGGCTTGTGTTCTAGAAGTTTCAGTCCATGTTCAGCAAGCTCATATATAGAAACCTCAAGGTGGAAGGGTCTAGGAGTAGGCTGCTCACCTCATGGTGGCCTGGAAGCAGAGAACGAAGGACAAAGCTGGGGGAAGAGAGATACCCTTCCAGGTCATGGCCCTACTGACCTTCCTGCCCCTGTCAGGCCCCACCTCCAAACAGTGTGTCAACTGTAGTGTGCTCAGCCCAGCCTATGAGTACATGAGGCTCTTGGGACATCTAGATATAAACCATAATAATGATTAATGATGGTTATGATTACAAACATTAGAACTTCCTTAGACAGATGTTTATAATATTAAACAATATAGATACAGGTAAGTTCGATCAAATGTTTCTTGCATTAAGATTTTTCCTAGAAGTAATTCGCAGAGGGAAGTAATTTTCCAAGTCCACCTTAGAATAGAGCCATTCTAACACTGACACTCAGCTTTCATGCAGTTACCCACTGATAATGGAAAGAGGATATTATTTGTTTCTTTCTGACAAGCTATGTTTGGAAATAAATGAGAATATTTTTTAATGTCACAATAACTAGAATTACTACAAGCATTTAGTGCCCTGGCCAGTAGTACCCATGAGAAACACTGGGATAGAGGGTATGTTGATTGTATGAGATTAAAAGAAATGTCAGGGCCGGTGAGATGGCTCAGCGGCGTAAGCGCCTGCCTGGCTAACGTGAGGGCCCGAGTTCGACTCCTGGAACCCACCTACGAAAAAAGGGCCGGTGATACCACTCAGTGGCACGGGCGCCTCCTGGCGCGTGAGGTCCTGAGGTTGACCCCCGGTACCCACAAAAAAAAGTAAATAAAAATAAAAGAAATGTCAGATATCGTGACTAGCATGTAATGAATCAGAAAACAAACAGGATATGTAGTAGTTCTCTGGCAGGCTTCTGAAAAGGCTTATTATAGTGGATGGTGGCGGAGCAAAATCTGTCTTTACAGGTGAATAAGTCTGATGACACAGCAGAACATCTTCTCGAGTTGGGCTGGTTCACTATGAACAACCTCCTCCCCAATGCCATCTATAAGGCAAGTCTTTTTTTTTCCCCTTTTTTGTTTATTTTTGCTTTTTGTGGTGCTGGGGATTGAATCCAGGTCATTGTGCATGCTAGATGAGTACTCTACATACTAAGCTCCATTATGCTTCTTAGCACACAACATTGAAAGTGGCCCTTCCATATAAGTGTACTACAGGAAATGTGATCTGAGATGGAAGGTTGCCCATCGTACCAAGATCATGGTTTTTCCTCTTATTTTGCAGAGGATTTCTGGGTTGATTTTATGGTAGGGAGAACATTTGGTGGGCTCTTGTTCACTCTGTCCTACAGGTAGTCCTGCGGCCCCAAAGCTCCTGCCAGTCCGGGCGACAGCTAGCCCTTCGCCTCTTCAGCAAAGTCCGGCCACCTGTTGGAGGTATCTCTGTTAAGGAACACTTTGAGGTTAGTAAATAATCCCTTGGGAACCCAGGAACAAAGGGCAGCCCAAAGCTGGCTATATGTAAATGCCAAATAGGAGTAGAAAACTGAGGCATAGTGTCTGAACATAATTGTTTCTATAACCTTTTCCACATTTAGGTAAATGTGGTGCCTCTCACCATCCAATTGACACACCAGTTCTTCCATAGAATGATGGGTTTTTTTTTTCCTGGCCGAAGTGTGGAAGATGATGAAGTTGGTGATGAAGAGGATAAGTCCAAACTGGTGACTACTGGTGAGAACTTTTCTGATAGGGTACCAGAAGATGGGGTGGCAGCCCCAAAGACAACTGAAGCTTCAGAAAGAGGGTAGCAGTTGGTGCTCTTGCTTTTTCATAGGAATACCAGTGGTGAAGCCTCGGCAGCTGATTACGACAGATGATGCTGTACCACTGGGCCCAGGGAAGGGTGTTGCGCAGGGCTTGACTCGGAGTTCTGCAGTCAGAAGGTCATTTCGCAAATCACCTGAGGTATCACAAATGCTTCTGATAACAAAAATGGGAGAATCTTGAGGTTGGGCCTGGCTGGGATTTCAGTTTTCTCTGAGTTTACTCTAGGGTTGAAAGGAGGGGGCATTAAGTTGCATTTCTTTGAATAGTTTCAGGGCTCATGCTATTTTTACGCCTTCCAGCACCCTGTGGATGATATTGACAAGATGAAAGAGCGAGCTGCCATGAACAACTCCTTCATCTACATAAAGATTCCACAGGTTCCACTGTGTGTCAGCTATAAGGTCTGCATCTCTCCAGCATTTTCTAGAACAGGATGGGAAGGGAACCAGATAAGATCAGCAGAGGTTATAACCAGGGAGACAGCCAGGCTTCTTGTAAAGCTGTGCTATGGGTGACAAATCTACTGTCCCTTCTGCTCTCTGGAGGAGTGAGCCATTACCAGATTGAGTTAAGGGGAAATCAGTATAGGTTGCTATTGCAGGACTTTACATTTGGGTACTGGTTTAGACTCAAAATAGCTGTTAAGGGCTGGGGATATAGCTCAGTGGTACAGTGCCTGCCTGGCAAGCGTGAGGTCCTGAGTTCAATTCCCAGTATAAAAAAAAAAAAAAAAAAAAGTTAATGTAATTTTTTCCCTCTTCTCTCCCCTTCCTCTCCCCTTACAGGGTGAAAAGAACAGTGTGGACTGGGGTGACCTTAATTTGGTGCTGCCATGTTTGGAGTATCACAATAACACATGGACATGGCTGGACTTTGCTATGGCTGTCAAAAGAGATAGCCGCAAAGCCCTGGTTGCCCAGGTATCCCGCCAGGGCTCATGGCTGTTTGGTTAGCAAGGGCTGGCAAGCAGATCCTCTGCTCAGGAGAGCCTTTTGTTCTAGGAAATATTAACAGATAGCCGTGGGAAGGGGCAGGTAAATGAAGTGAGTGACTTCTGTTCCCTGCCTTCTCCACAACTCCCCAGATTACTAAATTGAATATTTACTAATGTTTTCATGTATGTTAACTACCACTAACTTTAGGGAACTAATTAGGGGTGCTGCCACCTCAGGTTTAGAACAGGTTCCAATTAGACTGTAAGCTTCTTAAAAGCAGAGATCATTTCATAATTTAAATTGCCCCATTGTACCTTGCATGTAAGTTTAATAAATCTTTGTTGACTTGGCTCACTTTTACATGCTCTGCCTGCCCCACTAATATTTACATTTCCTTTTACTCTTCTCCATCCTGCCAGGTAATCAAAGAAAAGCTGAGGCTGAAGCCTGCAGCAGGGTCAGAGGTCCGGGGAAAGCTAGAAACTAAATCAGACCTGAACATGCAACAGCAAGAAGAAGAGGAGAAAGCTCGGCTCCTCATCGGTTTAAGTGTGGGTGACAAGAACCCTGGCAAGAAGTCCATCTTTGGCAGGCGCAAGTGATCTGGCACTTTGAGTGGCTGCAGTACAGGATCTGACTCTGGCTCAGGCCCCTGGGACTTGTGGAATGGGAGGGACTTTCCTTTATCCACCAGGATTTGTTGGGGTTTGGAGCCCACAGGTAATGTGGAGCGAGGCACTACTGATTAGCAGCTGACGTATTCCCTGCGGAGCACGGTGGACAGTAATGCTGAGTTCCATCTTGTGCTGATCAGGCCCAGGGCCAGAGAAGAAATGAGAGCAAGACCCAGGGAATGGGCCCAGGGACTGGGATCCTATTCCCTTGGGGTCAGCTGAAAGGATGGGGGAATAGTTCTGATCAAGTGTGATAAATTTTTATAAATAGACATATATATATATATAAAACATATATATACATATATATATATATTTCTAAGTGTAACTGTTCTTCCTTTGTGCCAGGAAGCTGAGGGGAGGGGAATGATCCTCTTTCCTTCATTCCATTGCCTTGTATGAAAGTTTATTATTCTGGGGAATCAGCTTTTTCCCAGTCTATATGCCTGCTTTGGAGGATGGCAATAGGAACCAGGGCTGGCCATGGGTCCCCTGTTCTTCCCCCTGGGGTGTACCCTGGACAACGGAAAAAAAAAATTTAAAGAAAAAAACATTTTAAATTTGACTTTTTTTTTTAACTTGAGTATATGCGTTCAACTTGTGTCCTTCCCAATCCCATCAATTCCACATATCCTGTAACTGCTACTCTTAACTCCTAATGAGGGTAGCCTCTTCCCTCACCTTAAAACTGTATCACATAGGCCGGTGAGATGGCTCAGCGGCGTAAGCGCCTGCCTGGCAAGCACGAGGGCCTGAGTTCGACTCCCGGAACCCACATATGAAAAAGGGGCCGGTGATATCGCTCAGCGGCACGGGCGCCTGCTGGCGCACAAGGTCCTGAGGTCGACCCCCGGTATCCACAAAAAAAAAAAAAAAACTGTATCACAGATGCTGTCCAGCCCTAGTAAGACATTGGCCCAAAGCTGATGGGTCTGTGCACATTGGAAGAGGTGGGGCTTATGTATAATGCAGCATTGGGGAGCGAAATCACTTATGTAACTAGGACAGCAGATTCAGTGGAAGGACAGAGGAGGCAGGGGCTCGGGATGGGAGGAGTGAGCTGTCGGCAGGGGCAACAAACCCAGGTGGCTGCTTCTCGTAAGGTAGGCTATGGGGCTGTAGCAGCCTGTTGAGGGAAAGTGAAGGAAGCATGAGCCTGGAGCTTAGGAAGTAACTGGTTAGGAGCTGTCAGTGATATGGTGGCGGGGGATGCACCAGAGAGCGCATATAATTTGAAACCACTGCAACACTATTTTGAGGTTGTATTCTTAGTGCATTATGGAGAAAGTGTCTAATAATTGCTTTCCTAGTGAATTTGGATTATGTCCAGGAAATCCAGGTCTTATCACAAAGCAAGGCTAGTGGGAAGCAAGGCTAGTGGGAATGAGGCCTGGTACTAAAAAATGTACCTTCAGTGGCTGAGACATGAGGGAGTACCTACTAAGATGGGTATAATCAACAATGCTTCAGGGCTAGGTTTAGAGTGGCTCCCTTGCTTCCCAGGGTGGCAACATCCAGGTCCCCTGGGTCCAAGGCCGGAAGAGCCTCTGGTCAGGTGTGGGGACCATGAGGTCAGGTCTGGAAGAACTCTGGGAACTACAGGGGCATCAGTGCCTGCACCAGGAGACCCTAGAGAAGCCTCTTTCTGAGTGGCCTGTACCTCAGTTCATCGACCTCTTTCTACCAGAGTTTCCCGTAAGGCCCATTAGGAGGCAGCAGCAGCTGAAGGTAGGTTAATGGAATCCCTGGGAGGGCTCTGTCTTTGGGAGAAACCTAGGAACAACCAGTCTTAATTGCCCTGTTCTCCATTTCTCAATACAGATTTTAGGCCTAGTGGCTAAAGGGTCTTTTGGAACTGTCCTGAAGGTGCTAGATTGTGCCCAGAAAGCTGTATTTGCAGTGAAGGTAGGAGTCTAGGTACTCATCTACATTACTCTAGTTCCTGATTCCAAGAGAACTCCTGAGAGGTTAGGATGAATAAATAATTCAATAGCACTATTCTCTGAGTCATTGTTCCTTTTATTTTATAGGTGGTATCCAAGGTGAAAGTCCTACAGAAAGACACACTGAGGCAATGCAAAGAAGAAGTTAGCATCCAGGTATGCACAGAGTTCTGGAAAGGGTGGTGGGAAGAATTAGGAAAGTTGCTATTAATTATCAATAGTTATTCCAGGTTCTCCCAGGGAAATCTCTCCAACACATGTCCCAGTGTGTTAGTATTAAGCTGATATCAAGACTACTGCACAGACAGTAGCAATTAGTGAGTTCCTCTGAACCCAAGAGCTGAGGCACCAGCTCCATTTCTTCACAACTAGGTAAAACCTGATTTTTTTCACTGCCTTTATCCTCAGTGACCCTGTTCTAACTTCTTGTTTTCTTTGTCCCTAGCGACAAATCAACCATCCTTTTGTACATAGCTTGGGAGACACCTGGCAGGGAAAACGGCACCTCTTTATTAGTAAGTGACCGGCCTTTCTCTTCTTCCACAAGGGTCCATTTACCATTCTCTTGACGTGAGATTACGTATCACTGGGCTTATTCTGCCTTTGCTCTGTTCCCCTTGTCATAGCATCGCTCCATCCCAAAGGGAGAGGGAACAGGAAGTGGCATCATTTTGGGCAGGAGGCTTATAATACCTTGAGCCCAGGCATTATAGTCCCCACACATTGCCTACACTTCTGGTGTTTTGCAGTGTGTAGCTACTGCAGCACAGATCTGTACTCCCTGTGGTCTGCTGTTGGCTGTTTTCCTGAGGCTTCTGTCCGTCTCTTTGCGGTTGAACTAGTCCTTGTGCTGTGTAAGTCAAAGGGTAGTAAAGGAAATGGGAAGGGGAGAATTAAGTTGGTGGGGAGGATAAAAGAGAATTGGTAGTAACTCTGGAAGTCAATAGGGTTAGGGATGGGATAGTAGCTACCAGGGAAGCTGGAAAGGAGAGAAGTGCTTTAGTATATTTCTATGCTTGCTGTCACCCACAGGCTATCTCCATGACTTGGGCATCATTCATCGAGATGTGAAGGTAAAGTGCTTTTTCCCTTAGTCTGAGGAGGAGCCTCAATAAGAAGTTCCAGGGCCGGGGAGATGGCTCAGTGGCGTAAGCGCCTGCCTGGCAAGCGTGAGGGCCCGAGTTCGACTCCCCGAACCCACTTAAGAGAAAAGGGCCGGTGATATCGCTCAGCTGCACGGGCGCCTGCTGGCACGCGAGGTCCTGAGGTCAACCCCTGGTACCCACAAAAAAAAAAAAAAAAAAAAAAAGTTCCAACAGGTCCAAGAAGGCAGGCAAGAGCTGAGAACAGTTGATCTTAGGGCCCCTGTGGGTTAGGTAAAGGCCCTCCAAGTACAGATTTGAATGCTGAGTAGGACACCTTCTTCAGCTGGGGGGTATACACAATGAAAGACAGTTGAAAGGAAGAGGAAGAAAATAACTTCTTACCTGTGATCTTTCAGATGGAGAATGTTCTTCTGGATGAACGTGGTAAGTGTACTTTCCTAGCACCAGAGTGAGAGGTACCTCAGTTTGGGAATAAATCGTGGCTGATAAAGATGGAATGGAGTGCCACCATTGCCTTATCTTCTTTCATAGGCCACCTGAAACTGACAGACTTTGGTCTGTCCCGTTACCTGCCCCAGGGAGCCCGAGCCTATACCATCTGTGGCACTCTTCAGTACATGGGTGAGAGAGAAGCTAATACTGGTGGGTATACATTGGGTTGGAGGATAGTCAAAGGATGTCTGTGACAAGGATCTTTCACATCTGTAGCCCCAGAGGTCTTGAGTGGTGGCCCTTACAACCACTCTGCTGATTGGTGGTCCCTCGGTGTCTTGCTTTTCTCTCTGGCAACTGGAAAGGTGAGAAAATGTTAGTGCTGTTTGGTAAAGGAGAGAGCTTTGTCCTGTGGTGGGAAGGAAGACGTTAGGAAATCTCACCTTATTCTTACCCTCTTAACTCAGTTTCCAGTGGCTGCAGAGAGAGATCATGTGGCCATGTTGGCAAGTGTGACACACTGTGACTCTGAGATCCCAGTTTCTCTTAAAAAGGAGTTCTCATTCCTGCTGCAGGAGGTAAGGGTGAGCACTACTTTCCTTCTTGGCTGCCAAACTATCTTTCCCTTATTATTGAAGTGATATTTCCCTATTCCTCTGATTAATTTTTTGGAGGGGGATATTTCTGGGGTGCTCCAGGTTAACCACCTATTTGCCCGCTAACCAGTACTTTGGATTACACTCCTGAGTTCTGGGTCTCTCAAATCTCCTCCCCATCTGGTAGATAAGGTCCTTTCTGAGTGGACCAAAGCTGCAAAACCAGAAAACTTATAAACACAGTGCCTTTATTTTCCACCTTTGCCTCAAATTATCCTTTTTCTCCCCTTTTATAAATCCTTTACTCTTAAAGCTTCTTTTTTCTGCCTTCAACAGCTCCATGCACTTCTTTCTTTCCATCTTTTTTGTTTAGCCTCTTTCCTATCTCAGTCTCTCATCCTTCATATTCTATTTCCCTTCAGCTCTTATGCCAGAACCCCCTCCACCGTCTACGTTACCTACATCACTTCCAGGTCCACCCTTTCTTTCGGGGTGTGGCCTTTGACCCAGAGCTCCTACAGAAGCAGCCAGTGAACTTTGTGATGGAGACACAAGATACCCAGACCAGTCCATTGGAGTCCATGCCCTTCAAAGACTTTGACTGTGATCTGGAGCCCTTCCTTGTCCACTCTATCCCTGCTTGACCCTCTCTACTGTAGCTTGGGGCTGAGCTGGGATCCTGAGGATCTCCTTCACTAACACAGTATGACCAGCTTGATTATCTAGTTTTTATTTTGTAGCCCCTTACCATTCCATTCTTCTAGATAGGAAAGTAAAAATTTGAAAGTCTTCCTTCCTCACAGTTCTGACATGCTCATCTCTAGAAGGCATTTTCTTCTCACTCTCCATCCCCATTTAGAATCACTGACTTATAAATGTTAATACCTTTATTTATTTATATAAAATTTACTTAGAAGAATTTTTAAATATATAATCTAAAATGATCTTTATTCTTTGATTTTTCATTACCCTAGAAGAAATTACTTAAAATCAAATACACCTGTAAACATGGATATTTTACCCCATTTTCCATGTTTTGTAAATTTAAAATTAATTTTTTTTTTTTTTTTTGGAGACAGGGTCTCACTATGCAGTGCAGGCTGGCACTCATTATTATAGCCCAGGCTATGTAGCCCACCACACCGGGCATTTAACACCAATCTTTATACACTTGTAGAAAAGTGTCTTTGGCCGGGTGAGGTGGTGCATGCCTGTAATCCCAGCACTCAGGAGACTGAGGCAGGAGGATCGCTTCCAAGTTCAAGTCCAGCCTAGGCTAGTGAGTTCAAGGCTAGTCTGAACTACATGATGACACCGTCTCAGAAAAACAGGAAGAAGAAGAAGAAAAAAAGAATCTTTGTAGCTCTATTCTTGTTTTATTCTTTTTTCTTTTTCTTTCTTTTTTTTTTTTTACCTCTAAGTTATTTTATTATAATGGATCTATTAAGGTGTTTACTTGTTCACTGATTTAACAAACAATCTGTTTCTTGATTACTTCTTATCAAAGTGTGTGTGTGTGTGTGTGTGTGTGTGTGTGTGTGTGTCTGTCTGTCTGTCTGTCTGTCTGTCTGTCTGTCTGTCTGTCTGTTGCTGGGGATTTAACCCAGGGTCTTACGAATGCTAGACAAGTTATCTACCACTGAGTTATTCCCTCAGCCTCTTATCAAAGCTTTTTAAAAAATAAATAAAATCATATTCCCTGTATTGTTAGCCCTTGTTATGGACTGAATGTGTCCTCCCAAAACTCATGTTGAAGTCCTAACCTTTAGACTTCAGGATATAATTGTATTTGGAATCAGGGTCTTTAAAGAGGTAATTAAATAAAAATGAGGTCATATGGATAGGCCCTGATCCAGTATGACTGGTGTGCTGCTGAGAGTAGGACCCAGACACACACACACACACACACACACACACACACACACGGAAGACCATGTGATGACATAAAAGAGAAAATGGCTGTGTACAAACCAGTGAGAAAGGACTCAAAAGAAACCAGTCCTGCTGGGTATGGTGGCACATGCCTGTAATCCCACCACTGGGGAGACTGAGGCAGGAGGATTTCTGTGAGTTTGAGGCCAGCTTGAGCTACATAGTTCAAGGATGGCCTGAACTACACGAGACCCTAAAATACATACATACATACATACATACAATTCTGCTAGCACCTTGATATCAGACTTCTACCCTCCAGAATTGTAAGAAAGTAAATTTCAGTTGTTCAAGCCACCTAGTCTGGAAGTTTGTTATGGTAGCCCTAGCAAGCTAATACAACCCCTGTGAATCAGGAATTATATTTACAGAAGTCATGCAACTTTATCCCCTATCGGTTGGTTTTGCTTATATTTTGAGAATATAATGTTTCAGATTATCTTCTCTTGAGTTTTGCTGGTATACAGAGTCCTGTTGATTAGCAGTCGTCATACTGCCTCCTTTGTTCTGTGTTCCATTACACACAGCAGTAGGGCTTATACTTACAAAATAGCATCTTTTTTTTTTTGTTTTTTTTTGAGACAGGGTCTTGCTATATAGTTCAGGCTAGCCTTGAACTCACTATGTATCCCATGCTGGCCATGAACTCATAGCAGTCCTGCTTCAGCCTCTCGAGTGCTGGGATTACAGGTGTGTGCCACCACGTCCTGCTCCAAAATACCATCTTTTGAGTTTGCTCAAAACTGGTGGATGCTTCTCAGTGTTGCTGATCTGGGTTATATGATTGGATTTTTACAAGAGAAGAAATCTCTGATCCTAAAATTTAAAAACCGTAACTTCCAAATTACTTGTATCCTTATTTCATACCATACCCAAAACTTAATTCAAGATAAATATTTAAATATGATAATCAAAATATTAAAATTCTTAGAATATCTGAGACTAGGCCTTCTATTGGGATGGAGGAGACACCTAAACTAGGAAAGAAAATGAAAGCACTATAAATGAAACACATACACGAAAATTTGATGAATAAATGGTTCAATCAAGGTGAGAAATCTAGATGCTATGGCAACTACATCTTGACCACATAAAAACTATGTCCAAACATTCAAGTCAGTGGAAAAAAACACATCCAGCCAGGCGTGGTGGCACATGCCTGTAATCCCAGCACTCGGGAGGCTGAGGCAGAAGAGTCTATGAGTTCAAGCCCAGCTTGAATTACAGAATGAAACCCTGTCTCATAAAAAATGTGAGAATTGGGCCGGTGAGATAGCTCAGCAGCATAAGTGCCTGCCTGGCAAGTGTGAGGTCCTGAGTTCAACTCCTGGAACCCACATATGAAAAAAGGGCCAGTGATATCGCTCAGTGGCATGGGCGCCTGCTGGCACACGAGGTCCTGAGGTCGACCCCCGGTACCCACAAAAAAAAAAAAGAATGATGGCAGCTAATGTCTATAACACAGAGGTCTAATTTGTAAATTAGAACTTTTCAAAGTAAAGGAATATGAAATGACAAATCAATTACATCTATATCAGTTGGCTTGGAAGGCTTTTTAGAGGACATTGAGTGGAGAAAGAAATGCAGAAATGTAAGAAATCCTGTTTGTAAAGGACAATGACCCCCACGTGTGTGGGGGGAACGGGAGAGTGGAAAGAAAATGTGAGAGAAAAGACCTGGAAGAGAGGAAGAACGCAAGTGGAAAAAGAAAAGCATCAAACTTCAAACCCAGACTCCCCAGCTTGTGCGTCAATTAATTTGGGAAAAAAATCTGTCATGTATGTGTGAGTAAATAAAGCTACTGTATGTGTTTGTTTGTTGTCTTTTAATGTGGGTACTGGGAGTCGACCTCAGGACCTCAGGCTTGCCGGGCAGGCGCTTATGTCGCTGAGCCATCTCACTGGCCCTGTATGTGTGGGTTTTTTTGTTTTTTTTGTTTTTGTGGGTACCGGGGGTCAACCTCAGGACCTCACACGCCAGCAGGTGCCTGTGCTGCTGAGCCATATCACCGGCCCTTTTTTCGTATGTGGGTTCCAGGAGTCGAACTCGGGCCCTCGCGCTTGCCAGGCAGGCGCTTATGCCGCTGAGCCATCTCACCAGCCCTGTATGTGTGTTTTTATACATGTTTTTAAATTCTTTTCCAGTACCAGGGCTTGCACATGCCAGGCCAATGCTGTACCACTGAGCTATATTCCCAACCCTTTTTATTTTGAGATACATTCTCGCTAAGGTGCCCATGCTGGCCTTGAAATTGATTCTCCTGCCTCAGCTTTCTGAGTAGTATGTGTATGTTTTTATAAATATGTACATATAATTTGTACATAGGAGGGTAGACTGAATGTGAGTCTTTTAAAAAAACAAAAAACAAGGTTTCACTATGTAGCCCAAGCTAGGTTTGCACTTGAAATCTTGCCTCAGCTTCCTAAACGCTGGGATTACAGGCATGTGCCGTCATGCCTGGCTGAGTCTTTACCTTCAGTACTACTTTGACTATTGTTTCTTGTGCTGAAACGATACAGCACTTGTTGAAAAACACCAAATTAAAAAAAAAAATTACAAAAAACAATATAAACAAGCAAATTTTGTGTTATCTACTTCATACTTTTCTTCCTATCTACCCCTCCCTATCTCCAAATTTTCTACTGGAAGTATCATATCCCTTTAGCTGCCCACTTGGCATCTGACATACCAGCTGCAACAAGGACTAAGCATTCCAACTAACACATTATTATAAATACAAGTCTTTATTACTGGCATTGAGAATTTTCTGCCTTGGTTGTCCTGCACCTCCCACCCAGCTTATTTTTAAGGTCTTTTTTTTTTTTTTTTTTAATGTGGGTACTGGGAGTTGAACTAAGGACCTCGTGCTTGCCAGGCAGGTGCTTATGCTGCTGAGCTGTATCACTGGCACTTAAGGGTTTTTTTTTGTAACTCACTACAAATACTCCTTAGGATTCCATCTGCTGAGTGTTGGGCAAGCCCAGGCTCAAGACCGTCCTCATTTTGTCTTTCCTGAGTTTTCATTTAAGCAGGCTAGTGTCTGCAGGCTGATACTGTCATGTTTCCAGGGCAGCACCGTCCAACAGAAATATAATGCAAAGTGCATAAGTCACTTAAAATCTGCCAGCTATCCACATTTAAAAAGGAAAAAAAAAAAGGGCCAGGTGCAGTGGGACATACCTGTAATCCCAGCCACTGGGGAGGCTGAGGCAGAAGGAGTGCAAGACAAGTTTGAGGCCAGCCTGGGCAATTTAGTGAGACCCTGTCGCAAAAATAAAAAGGGCTGGGATGTAGCTCAGTGTTAAGTATTTATCTAGCATGAGTGAGGGCCTGGATTCAATCTCCAGTACCACAAAAAAGTTCTGTAAGAGTGCTCAGAGGAACACACATCAACAATTAACTTGGAAATACTTACCTTTTAGGCACAAGCCTGTAGTCCCAGCTACTTAGAGGCTGAAACAGATCACTTGAACCCAGGAGGGTCTGTAGAGAGGTAATTAAGTAACAATGAGGTCATATGGGTAACAGAGAAACTGGACCTGCACAACATAAACTGTCCCCAAACGGGAGATCTTGAGCTCTTATCAAAATGTCAATTTCAGGCAGGGGATATTGGTCAGCGGCGCAGCACCTGCCTGGCAAAAGAGGTCCTGAGTTCGATTCCCGGTTCTGGAAAAAAAAATTTCACCTGCAATGGGCACATTCCCAGTACAAAGGGGGTTCGAGAGATAGGCTGCAGTAGTTAGTGTGGGTTGAGAGCACAGCTCTGCCCTTTAACATCTGTGGCACACTAGGCAAATTACATTTTCTCAGTTCACCTATAAAACGGGGAGCCAGATGGCAGATGGCGCAAGCCTGTCATTGGGCGGCCCCACGAGTTCGAGGCCAGCCTGGATTACAGAGCAAGGCCCTGTCTCAACCAAAAAAGGAAAAAAGGGGGGGGGCGGTTTGTAATGCTTCGTGGGCTCTTATAAGGATTAAATGAATATGCAGCGCCAGGCACGTAATAGATGTTCAGTACATTACTTGATAGCTATTACTCAGGTAAACTTATTGCAGGCTCTAAGGTTAATCCCAAGAAAAGCCCAGAAATCTTGAGTCATGACTTGCAGGCCCAGGTTGAGATCTGCGTCTCTCAAGCCTAAGTACAGACCGCTCCACTTACTTTTCACATCAGGACTTCCAGTCAAGTTAAACCAGGCCACGGAGACAACTTCCCCGGCACGGCGTGAGGGAGGGCCACTGGAAGGGGGGATGGACTCCCTGACTCAGGTACCTAGGGTGTCCCCTCCGTGGTGAGGACGCAAGCCTCGGGGTGGCCGCGTCCGCACCCTGCGCACCAGTCAGTTCCTGCGCTGAGGGGTTGCTAAGGGGAAGGGGCGTGGTGAACGCCGGCTCCGCCCACCCACCGGGCTCGAGTCTGGAGTGGGTCCGCCAGGCTGACGCACTGCGGCTCTCCAACCAATCGAGAAGCGCAGACGAGGTTCAAATAAAGACGGCGGGTGAACATGGCGAACCGCACTTGGTCTGGGAGGTGATCGACCTCCTTTCTGTATTGAAGATGTGGCGAGTAAAGAAATTGAACCTCAGCCTGTCGCCCTCGCCCCAGCCGGTGAGCGGGAAAGAGCTCGGGTGGGGTTACCGGGGTGGGGTAATCTGGGCAGGGAGCGCCGGGTCCGAGGGTCCTGGAAGGCTGGGTTGAGCCTGGGGCTGGGGAGCGTTTGGGGTCTTTGTTCGTCTTGCTCCTTCAGCGAGACTCGGGTCGGAGCAGGTTCGTCACGTTTGTTTTCTTCTGTCTTTCTCAGGGGAAACCAGCTATGAGAACTCCTCTTCGAGAACTTAACCTGCAACCCAGTGACTTCACCAACTCAGGACAGGGCCCCGCTATGTGCTCCACGCTGACCCCATCATTGTGCAAGCTTGGGCTACAGGTGAGATTCGACTGGACGAGAGCTCAGAGGAACAGAGGGCCAGGGCTGGAACGTAGTAATTAATAACGATAATGAAGTCTCTACGACAGTTACATCCACTTACAGCTATTCAGGCCAACAGAGAGGTGCCCTAGGGTGGTTAAAGGAAATCCACTGAGAACCCAAATCTCTATTTAGCTGTTGGTTTTATGATCTCCTCCCCCATTCGACCTTTACCAAACTACTGAGAAATCTTTCATCCTAATTAGTGGTCTTTATCTAACATGGGCTCACAGATGGAGAGATCTGTCTGATACAACAGTAAAGCAATATCCACCTACCCCAGGAGGTAGTCAAAACTCTCCTTGGGATCAAGTTATACTGTGGGATAATAATAATTATTATTATATATATTATCGATTATTTTATATAATCATTGTCATCATTATTATTAAACTATCCCTGGTAGAATTGCCTTTACTGAGTTGAGCTTTTAAAGATCTTGAGACAAGTAGCCAAGAACAAACTGCTTCTCAGTTGCTGTAAAAACTTGTCAAAGAAAGAGACTGACCCCTCTATAAGATTCCTTGAAGAAATTTTTTAGAACTTACTGCCTGGGAAAACTAATCTTCCTAAAAGAAGTATTATCCTTTTCTTTTTCTAATAATGAGATATAGCCAGGTGTGGTGGTGCACGCTTGTAATCCCAGCACTTGGGAGGCCGAGGCAGGAGGATCACCAGGAGTCCCAGTCCAGCCTGGGCTACATAGTGAGTTCAAGGACAGCCTGAACTACATAGTGAGAACCTATCTCAAAAAAAGAAAAGAGAGAGAGAGATGAAATTTATTATAGTTTCCCTCTTGCTCTGGCATGGAAAAGCTCAAGGTGTTTGTTCAGTGTGGTAGCACTATAATCCCAGCTACTTGGGGATAGGGAGACCCTTTCTACAAACAAACAAACAAACAAACAAAGCTGGAGATGTAGCTCAGTGTGAAAGCCCTGTGTTCAGTTGTCAGTACTGCAAAAAAAGGGCGGGGGGCTGGAGGCTGAAGATGTAGTTCAGTGGTAGAGCGCTTGCCTATCATGTGCAAGGCCCTGGGTTCAATCTCCCCCCACCCTTGCCAAAGCAACACTCAGTCAAATTCAGTTATAGCTATTGGTACTCTTGAAATATGAAGATTTGGTTCTTCTTTCTTTTTTTGACCATGATTTTGTTTTTTATCATCATCATTGACATTATTATTATCATCATCATCATTATTATTATTATTATTGTTATTATTATTTTGGTGGTGCTGGGGATCCAGCTCAGGACCTTGTACATGTTATGTAGGTGTTTTACCACTGAGCTACCCAACAGCCTTATTTCATTAGTATTATCTGTCTGTCCCTACCTACTCTAGATTCCTACAAGTGGGTTGAAGTTAGGAAGTGAGAGGAGCAAGGTCACATTCAAGGTGACATTTCCCCATGATCTGGATAGATATTCTCAGTCTGTTTATACTGAAGTCTGGTTCACTTGGAAGGGCCCAAAATGGCTTCCTAACTTTTCTTTCTCTACTGTTGGGTCTGTGGAGTAAGCAACAAGGATTGGCCAAGTTTTTACCTAAGCAGAGGTAATGAGAACTTTTTGAACATTTGGATCGTATTTTATACCCATAATTATATATTGGGAACTGAATTGACTGCCTTATCAACTCCTTTTGTTTTTATTGGCAGGAAAGCAGCAACAACTCATCTCTCCTGGGTTTTGTCAATGCCAAGAGAACAGATTCCCCTTCAGAACAATTCAGCTATCCCTCAAGGTGGCTAGAAGCTTGTCAACATGAATCAGACAAGCAGCCCCTAGAACTGACTCCCCAAACCAACTCTATTCCCAAAGCATTTGAGGAAGGAATAGGTCCAATGGAGGACTATGTGGTTAAAAACATGGTCCTTGAATCCTCTCCAGTGGGGCAGCAGCAAGACATAATACTCGAGGCCCACTCAGATACCATGGCAGAGACAAGCAGCAGCTCTCTAAATGAGTCTTTGAGGCCAGGAGATCTAGTGAGGAACGAGGTGGCACCCTTCATGGAAGCCAGCTTTTTAGAAGTTGTTGCTGCAGTGCCTGAGAAACCTACACTTCAAGATTCTCCATCCCATCTTGTGGACTCTTCACCAAATCCCTGTTCAGAGCAACAACTACACTGCTCCACGGAGAGCCTGAGGGACTGTAGGACTGAATCTGTACCTGAGGACTTAGTACTGCCTGAAAGTAATGACTTCATGCCTTCCTCCATTCTCTGGCTTTCTCCTCCAACTGGCTTGGCAGCAGATTTCCCCACCAATCACGTGGATCAAGGGGAGGAAATTGTAGAGCACAGAGCTATAGAGGAAAGAGAAATGAGCTTCCCCATACCCCCTCAAAAGGCTGAATTGGGAGATCAAGCACTTGTCTCAAATGTGGAAAATGTTCCACCCACATGCCTGACACCAAATCCAGTGGCATCAGAATCCCAGGCAGCTCCAGGCCCAGCAGAAGATGCTGGTAGGATTCTTGGATGTGATTCAGAGACTTGGATGTCCCCATTGGCCTGGCTAGAAAAAGGTGTAAATACTTCAGTCATGCTAGAAAATCTCCGCCAAAGTTTATCCCTTCCCACTGTGCTGCAGGATGCTGCCATTGGCACTACCCCTTTCTCTACTTGCTCTGTGGGGACTTGGTTTACTCCTCCAGCACTGCAGGAAAAGAGTACAAACAAATCCCAGATAGGCCCACAAGTCACCAAGGAAGAAAGTACTTCTGAGACACAGCACCGCCTGTGGGGGTAAGTGCCCCATAGCCTGTACTTTTGGAGCTCCGTTACCCTGGACCTGCTGCTCTCTTCCCTTCTTTTCATGTTCTTCTCTTCCTGCTGCAGCCATCATCCTCCAGATCTGACTGCCTTGTCTAGACATGACCTGGAAGATAATCTGATGAGCTCTCTTGTCATTCTGGAGGTTCTGACCCGCCAGCTACAGGACTGGAAGAACCACCTGGCTGTCCCTCACCCAGAAGCCCGGGACTGTAGCACTCAGACAGATACCTCTCCTAGTTGGGTAAGAAGCTTCCTCTCAAAGCCTGAAGGATCTTGGTGGCTCTCTTCCTTAGAATTTAAGGCAATAGGGCCGGTGAGATAGTTCAGCGGCATAAGCACCTGCCTGGCAAACACGAGGTCCTGAGTTCGACTCCTGGTACCCGCATAAAGGAAAAAAAGGGCCGGTGATATCGCTCAGTGGCACAAGCGCTTGCTGGCAAGCGCGAGGTCCCGAGGTCGACTCCCGGTACCCACATAAAAAAAATAAAAATAAAAATTACAACGATTAGTATACAACTGACGAAAATGTTTTTCCATCTGAAAGTAAGTTTTGTTTTTTTTTTTTTTTCACTTAAAGTCTTCTGGTCAAAGAAATTTAGAAGACCTTTTAATTTAAATTTAGATGAATTTTTGTTGCAGAGATGTAGGTCAATAACAGATTTTAAAATATAAAAGTATATTAGGATGGAATTCTTTTTTTTTTTTTCAGTGCTGGGGATTAAATCTACGGCCTCATACATGTTAGGCAAGGGCTTTACCACTGAGTTACACTTCAGCCACTAGGATGAAGTTCTATGAGGAACAAAAATATAGGTTCAATGAGTCAGGTATTGTGGTGTATATCTGTAAGGCCAGCATTTGGCAGGCTCAGGCAGGGGGATCAGGCGGGCCTTGAACTCACTGTGTAGTCTAGGCTGGGTTTAAGCTCACTACATAGCCCAGGCTGACTTCAAATTTGCTATGATCCTCCTGCCTCAGCCTCCTGAGTGCTGGCATTACAGAAGTGCACCACCACACCTGGGGAAAAAAATTTTTTTTTTAATGGGCTGGGGTTGTAGCTCAACAGGAAGGCTCTGGATTCAGTCTCCAATACCACATACAAAAGAAGAGCTGGTCCTCAAATACCCATAGACAACCTTTGAGTTGAGAATATCCTCAAAGTAATGATTGCCTTTTGCTAAAAATTCTGGAAACATAGGCTCCTCAGTCTTCCTAGCTGCTCACTTTCTCTCTTGTGTTATCATTATATCTTTTCTTTCTTGTCCTTGACCTTGCTTCCCATCCCTGAATCTGCTTTGTATCCTCTTCCCCTGAGCTGCCAGGTCCCTTTGGAGGCCACCAAAGCAGAACCGAAAAGGGGAAATGACATCACTTTCAGCCATCCCCCCTTGCCATGCACATCCTTGTCACTTGGCTGCCTCCTTCACATTAATCTCATCACCTGCCTGACTGCCCAGCTCCAAGCAGTTATGTGTGTCCTACCCAGTGTGCTCCGTGCCTTTCCACACGATGCAGTTCATAATGATAACTGTGGCTGGGAAAGGGAGCCAGGAACCCCAAGAGATCTGAGGATGATGCAATTTTGCCTCCTTAAATCCAGACCGTCAGAGCCTCATGATTCAGCACTGCTGTTCCAGCAGTAGCCTTTTTCCAGACGATGGCTACCTTTTGGCAGTAAGGAAGACACTTTTCTCTTAGAATTTGAGTCTTCTTGCCTGGCAAGCTCGAGATCATGAGTTTGATTACCAGTACCAAAAAAAAAAAAAAAAAAAAAAAAATAGAATTTGAGTTTTTGTGGGCTCTGCTGCCTTCGAGGTCATACTTTCTACTCCGAGGAGCATACTGGTTTTATTTTATTTTTGTGTGTGTGTGGTGCTGGAGATTAAAGCCTGGACTTTTGCCCTGAGCTACCTACTTAGCCCTTTTGAAAAAACTTTTTATTTTGAGACAGGGTCTGATTAAGTTGCCCAGGTTGAGCTTGAGCTTTTGATACTCCTGCCTCAGCCTCCCAGAGTGCTGTCATTACAGGTGTGCACCACCATATTCAGCTTGGTTCATTCTTTCTTGAAGGCAATTAAGTAAAATCCTTAAAACAGTTTAAATTTTTTGACCCTGGAACTATTTTTAAGGATATATCTTAAGGGAATAAAGTTCTGAATAAGGATGGCAAAAGATGGAGGTAGGGATGAGGTACATGCCTATAATCCCAGCTCTTGGATGGCTGAGGCAGGAGGATTGCAAGTTCTGAGCTGAGCCTGGGCAATTTAGCAATTTAGTGAGAGCCTGTCTTAAAATTTAAAAACATTTAAAGAAGACTGGGGATGGGTGTGGTGGTACACGCCTGTAATCCCAGCCTTTGGGAGGCTGAGGCAGGAGGATCACCTCAAGTTCAAGGCCAGCCTGGACTACATAGCAAGACCCTGTCTCAAAAAAAAAAAAAAAAAAGAAGATGGAATGTAGCTCAGTGCAAAGGCCCTGAGTTCAATTCTCAGCACAAAAAACAAAACCAATAGATTTTTTTTTTGTACCTGGAATTGAACTCAGGGCCTTGCACTTGCTAGGCAGGCATTGTACTGCTGAGCTACATCCTTGGCCCTATATTTTTTTAATAATTAAAAATAAAAATAATGAAATATAAGATGGAATATTGTATAGTCATTAAAAACAGTGTTTATTGGCCGAGGATGTAGCTCAGCGGCACAGCACCTGCCTAACAAGCGCAAGGCCCTGGGTTCGATTCCTGGTATGAAAAAACAAAAAAACAGGAAACAGTATTTATGCTGATGATGTAGCTCAGTGATAGAGCACTTCCCTAGCACATGTAGGGCCCTGGATTCCATCCCCAGCACGGGGCGGGGGGGTGGGGGAGGGAGAGAGTTAAGAGAAAATTTTTTTTTTTTTTGTGGGTACCGGGGGTTGACCTCAGGACCTCACGCGCTGGCAGGCTCCCGTGCCGCTAAGCGATATCACCGGCCCCTTTTTTCGTATGTGGGTTCTGGGAGTCGAACTCAGGCCCTTGCGCTTGCCAGTGCGCTTGCTCAGTGCTTATGCCGCTGAGCCATCTCACCGGCCCCGAGAGAAATTTTTAATAACGTGGAAAAATAAGTTTAATGTAAGTTTATGGTTGTTCAAATATTCTCGGAGAAACTTTGAAGATAAATAAAATACGAGCAGAAGTTAATAATAGTGGACCTCTGGCCAGGCATGGTGGCGCATGCCTGTAATCCCAGCACTCGGGAGACTGAGGCAGGAGGATCACTGAGTTTGAAGTCTGGCTGAACTGCATAGCAAGACCTGTTTTAAAAAAATAGTGGTACTCTACCTTGATAAGCCCTCTAAAGCAGGTGTCTCAGTCTCAGTCTATTCTAATAAGGAAAAATTGAGTAGTAAAAACAGGACCCACTCCCAGCACTTGGGAGGTTGAGGCAGGAGGATTGCTGTGAGTTTGAGGCCAGCCTGGGCTACATAGTAAGTTCAAGATCAGCCTGAAATACATAGTGAGACCCTGTCTCAACCCACCCCCTAAAAAGAAAAACAAAAAACAAGACTCCCATCCCGGCATGGTGGTGCACGTTTTGTAATTCCAACATTCAGGAGGCTGAGGCACAAGAATCAGAAGTTTAAGTCCAGCCTGGGCTACAAAGCAAATCTGAGGCCAGCCTGGACTAAATAATAAGACTTTGTCTAAAAAAAAACAAAAAAAGGGCCAGAGATATAGCTCAGCGGCACAGCGTCTGCCCGGCAAGCACAAGGTCCTGAGTTTGAGTCCCAGTACCAAAAGGCAAAATTAAAAAAAAAAAAAAAAAACAGGATCCCAGACATATTTATAATTGGTTCTCTGTATCCATGGATCTTGAATCTGTGGATTCAACTAACTATTCATGGAAAATATTGAGGATTAAAAAGCATCTGTACTGAACATGTTCAGACTTTATTTGCTTAATAGTATTCCCTAAATATATAAATATTACAGCCTTTTACATAAGGCACTTAGCATTCAGATTTTGGTATCTGAGGGGCCTACTGGAACCAACTTCTCACTGATTCCCTTTTTTTTTTAGTGTCTCACCGTATAGTTCAGGCAAACCTTCAACTCACTATGTAACCTAGGCTGGCCTCGAACTCGTGGCAGTTCTCCTGTCTCAGCCTCCCGAGTGCTGGGATTACAGGCGTGTGCCACCATGCCTGGCCCCACTGATTCTGAGGGATGCATATTATAACTTCGATTATGATTTTTCTAAAGCATTACTGCATTTTATCAAATCTAAGTCACTATCAATATTAGGATGCATTTCCATTTCAGAAATATAAAATATAAAAAGGTATTCATCTTAGGATTTATTAAATATGGTAATTTATTTCTAAATTCGTGGCCTGCAATTTTTTTCCTGATACTTGAGGGAAATGCTATGGTCATCAGTTTCAAGAAATGCCTATGTCAAGTATGGAGGTATATCTGGAATCTCTGGGGGTGAGTGCTGTATTATTATAGGTTGAGAATCACTGCTTGAAGCCAACTGTGGTGTAGCACTCTGGGAGGCTGAGGCAGGAGAGTCGTAAGTTCAAGTCTAACCTGGGCAACTTAGCAACTTAGACCCTGTCTCAAAATAAAAAAATTTTAAAAAGGCTGGAGATGTATGTCAGTGTAAAAGCTCTGAGTTTAATCGCCAATATTTTAAAAATTCATTGTTCCATATGATGAAATTATTAATGACTTTCCCTTTTTATTCATTTTTTCATTTTTTAAAATTTCATAATATGTGTTATCCTGATAATTAGGGAAAAAGATTTTATTTTCTTTTTTTATTATAATTTTTTTTTATGTGGGTACCGGGAGTTGACCTCAGGACCTCATGCTTGCCAGCAAGCGCTTTTGCCACTGAGTGATATCACCGGCCCTTTTTTTCCTTTATGTGGGTTCCGGGAGTTGAACTCAGGACCTTGCGCTTGCCAGGCAGGCGCTTATGCTGCTGAGCTATCTCACCGGCCCGGGAAAAAAAGATTTTAAAAGGAATGTTTTTACCTTCTGAATTTTCCTTTTCTTTCTTTTATTGTTTTTGAGACAGTGTCTTGCTATGTAGGTCAGGCCAGCCTTGAACTGATTGTGTAGCCCATGCTGGCCTCAAACTTATGGCGATCCTCCTGCCTCAGCCTCCTGAGTGCTGGGATTATAGGCATGCACCACCACACCTGGCTTGAATTTTCTTTCTGGCTTGGCTTCATCCAGTTGTGAGCCTTTGTAGGGAGCCAACCTACGAGCTTGTACCTGACCAAGGGGTGATGAAGATAAAACACAAAGAGATGCAGAATAGTGTGGGAGGCTGGAGGCTCTTGTCTCCCTTTGACAAAGAGCCCCAAGTGACTGGCGCACCTTGGCTTTATTCAGTCAGACATGGGCACAAGCAATAAGAGTAAAACAGGATTCATCTGTTTCCCACCATCCATGGTACATATCCCAGTAAACAGCTGGATCTCAGCTGTATTAATTTTCCCTGCAGTATGCCACCTTTCTCTCTAGTGCTCACAGAAGAGGCCAGTTAGGCCTTAATCTTCCTACCTGGTCTCCCAGAAGCCTTGGTCCTGCTTCTGATAGGGGAGGCTCCTTTAGCTCACTGGAGGAGAAAGGGAATGAGAGGCTGCTGGTGCACATTGTTTAAACAAGAGGAGCGATTTTGCTTATCTGACTAGGTAACTAAGGAACCTCAGCATCTTCAGGAGAGCCAGAAGATTGGACAGGCCCTGCAGCAGGCCAGGAACATCATGGTAAGTGTTGATTGACCTTATACCATTGCTAGGGTCTCCTGTGAAGGTTGAAAATGGAGAATCCTGGGTAGTTAGTAGATGGTGATACTCAGCTGTGATGGTGAAGGGAGGGTCCTAAATCTACCTCCTTTGTGAAGGACTTCTTATAAGGAGCTTAGAATTAGGGTCAGTGGCTTTCCTCCCCAGTTCCCCTGCTTCCTGCTTAGGGACTAAATTTCATCCAGCCTGGCCATCTCTCCCTCCACAGCAATCTTGGGTGCTAGTCTCTAAAGAGCTCATGAACTTGCTTCACCTGTCCCTGTTGCACGTAGAAGAAGATCAGACAACTGTGAGTCAGGAGGTAAGCAGATGAGATGGAGATGGAGGTGGAGGTCTCTGGTGGGGCTAAAACTCAAAAAGAAGCAAACACAGCATCTTATTCTTATCTTGTAGTCTCAGCTTGCAGAAACTTTGATCTCCTGCTGTTTTGATGTGTTTAAGAAATTGAAAGCAAAGCTCCAGAGCCTCAAAACAGAAAGGGAGGAGGCAAGGCACAGAGAGGAAGTGGCCCTCAGAGGCAAGGATGTGGTAAGGTGCCGGGCATTTGTTCCTGGACATGGGAGGTGTCCAGCTCAGGGCTCCTGTAGGGATGCACTTGAGACACAGATGAGTAGCCTAAGAACTGCCTGCCCTGGGGAATGAAGAACTACTAAGGTATTGGGTGGTTATGGGTTTTTGTGCTGTTTCCCTCCTCCACCCTGCATGTCCTTTCAACCTCTTCCCTAAACAGGCAGAGACGGTGCTGGAGGCTTTCTGTGCACATGCCAGCCAGCGCATCAGCCAGCTGGAAAAGGACTTGAAATTCACGGGGGAATTCAGAGGCATTCTGCAGGAGGCCCAGGCCCAACTGGTAATAATATTTTCTTTGCTGTGGTCTACACTGACACATAGGGAATATGGTCACACATCCCTCCCCCTTAACAACCTCCACAGACAACCCTTCCTTCGTAGGTAAGCCTTCAGACAGAGCAGGAAGAGCTGGCTCAGCAGACGGTGAGTCTGACTTCTGCTGTGGAACAAGACTGGACATCCATGCAACTAGATGTGAGTATTTGGGGCTATCATAACCACTCCCTTTCTCATAGCCAGCCCTGTGAGGAGCCTTGCCTCAAGTGTGCTCTACTGACCTGCTTATTTCCCCGGGTAGTATGTGGCATGGACAGCTTTGCTGAGTCGGTGTGAACAACTCACAGAAAAACTCACAGCCAAGAGCCGACAGGCCCTGCAGTGCCATGGCGCTGCAGTTGAGGAAAAGCGGCAGGTACAAACCATGAGTGGGGACTGCTTAGGCCTGCTTTCCTCCTCCTTTGCAGGGGCCTTTCCAATGTGTGATATCATTTGTCTCTTCATTAGATCTTTCTACCCTGGGTTTAGAGAACAGCCAGGTTCCTTAAGAAGATTTGAACCCAATTGTTTGTTCCTTTTGCTTTTCAGCACCTTCTTTGTTGTTGTTGTTGTTGTTTTGAGACAGGGTCTCATTACATAGTTCAGGCTGACCTTGAATTCACTATGTAGCCTAGGCTAGCCTTGAACTTGAAGTGATCCTCCTGCCTCAGCCTCCCAAGTGCTTGAGATTATAGGCATGCCTCACTATGCATGGCTTTTCAGCACCTTCTTTACTTTAGCAATTTTTCTCATGTATCTTTTTCTCGAGGATCAGCTTTATTTTGTGCAATGCTGCTGCCCAGAAGCAAGGTCGTTTGCTGTCTTGTCCAGAAAGAGAAGCTGCACTAAGTCCTGGCATTCTTCTATCTATCTATCTATCTATCTATCTATCTATCTATCTATCTATTTATTTTTGTGGGTACCGGGGGTCGACCTCAGGACCTCGCGCGCCAGCAGGCGCCTGTGCCGCTGAGCAATATCACTGGCCCGTTTTTCATATGTGGGTACTGGGAGTCGAACTCAGGACCTCGCGCTTGCCAGGCAGGCGCTTATGCCGCTGAGCCATCTCACCGGCCCAGTCCTGGCATTCTTGATTCAGGGAGAATTATAGGTGGAAAACTATCTTTTAGATTTCTAGGGAGTTGGAACAAGCCTCTGCCCATTTAGAGGACTGCAAAGGCCAAATAGAACAACTGAAGTTGGAAAACAGTCGCTTAGCAACAGGTATGTGTGTGGTGTGTGTAAGCAGTTGAGCCTGCGAAGGCTTGGAGTGTGGTGGTAGAACAAGGAAATGCCCTGGAACACCTACTTTGGATCAGAAATGTGGGGGTTTTCTGGCTTGATGATTGCGTGGTGTCATTAGGATAATTTTGATCTAGATCTCCGGGCTCAACTGCAGATTCTGGCTGACGTGGATAGGCAGCTAAAAGAGCTGCAGAATCAGCATGCCCATTGTACCCAGGACCTGGCCACAAAGGATGAGTTGCTCTGCCAGCTTACCCAGAGCAATGAGGAGCAAGCTGCTCAGTGAGTTCCTATCAGGTTATTGTGGCAGTAGGCACCCAGCATGTAAGACCAAGCAGGATTTAACATAAGATCTCTGGCAGATGGCAAAAGGAAAAGATGGCACTAAAACAAACGCAAGCGGAACTGCAGCAACAACAGGCTGTGTTGGCCAAGGAGGTGCAGGACCTCAAGGAGACCCTGGAGGTAAGGGAGCTGGTAAACCTCAGGAGTGGGACACTTGCCTGATGGCACTGAGGTGAGGTTTGAGATGATAGACCGGAAAAAGCCTCTGGCCAAGGGCTCTAAGGTTCCCCACTTTCCTCTTGCTCCTTCCCTTCCTTCCTTCTCTTGTCTTTCCAGTTTGCAGACCAAGAGAATCAGGTTGCTCACTTGGAGCTGGGCCAAGTTGAGTGTCAGTTGAAAACCACACTGGATGTGCTCCGGGAACGCAGCCTGCAGTGTGAGACTCTCAAGGACACTGTAGAGAACCTAAAGTAAGATCTCTCCCTTTCTGTACTTCCCCTAAATGCTTATTTTTCCCAGAAACACTTCTAGAAACCAGAGTCTCCAAGAAGGGAATTGTGATAATGTCGAGCCTCTGGTTTCTCTGCTTGAATGCAGGGGATTTGGGAAAGGTGTTCAGAGAAGATAACTTGGGCTTTGGTCATCTTCCCCATTCCCTATTTCAGAGCTGACCTGGCCAGCACCATAGCAGAGAACCAGGAGCAAGACCTGCAGAAGACACGGCAGTATTCCCAAGAGCTAGGGGTGCTGACCAAGCAACTACACAGCCTAACCCTCTTCCTACAGACAAAACTAAAGGAGGAGGTAGATCTTGGCGTTCCTTCTCTTCAAATTATATCTTGCAGCTGGGCATGGTGGCGCATGCTTGTAATCGCAGCGCTCGAGAGGCTGAGGCAGGAGGATAACCACTAGTTCACCAGCTGGGCTACATAGTGAGGTCAGGACCAGCCTGGACTACATAGCAAGCACTATCTCAAACCCCCCATACACACACACACACACACACACACACACACACACACACACACAACCAAATTGTATCTTGCTTATACAGAATAGTCTTCCTAAAATCCTGGATTTTAGGTCCTTGGATATCTGGTCTCTTCAACTAGGCAATATTTCAAGAAAGAAATTTAGCCTTGCTTCTTTGACTTCCTCACAATGCACACTAACAATAAATGGTTGATACCTTTCAAAATAAAGAGTTAATTAGCTTATTCAACAGTTAAATGTACAACCAAGATCCTGACCCTCTTCCAGCTATGTGCTGAAATGCCAAACAATTTACAATCTAGAAGGAAAGACAGACAGATATAAAGTTGTCATCTTGACACAATCGTGGTAGAAGTCTGCATGTGGCACTGGGACCTCAGAGAAAGGACGATAGGTTCTTTTTTTTTTTTTTGAGACAGGGTCTTGCTCTGTAGTTCAGGCTACCCTTGAACTCACTGCGTAGCCTGGGCTGGCCTTGAACTTGTGGTGATCCTCCTGCCTCAGCCTCTTGAGAGCTGAGATTACAGGCATGCACCACCACGCCTGGCACAATAGTGTCTACATTATAACAAGAACTAGGTCAGGTGAGAAGAAGGCAAGAGGAGAAGGCAAGGCACTGCTCATACAGAATGTGGCAAGTTTGTGAAATGGGAAGTACTTCATGTGATTGTTAGTATAGGAGGAAGATGGGGCAAGGCAAGAGAGGGGATAGTGACACTCTCCTCTAGAACTGGTAACCATTCCTAAAAGGCCATATAAGTGATTTGGCTTTGTGGGCCATATGATCTTTGTCTGAACTACCCAACTCACTTTTGTAGCTCATGGCTTTGCTCTTTGTTAAGCAGCCATTGACAGTATGTAAATGAATGGGTGTGACTATGTTCCAATAAAACATTATTTACAAAAACAGTTGGCAGGGCCGGTGAGATGGCTCAGCGGCTTAAGCACCTGCTTTGCAAGCGCGAGGGCCCGAGTTCGACTCCCGGAACCCACATACGAAAAAGGGGCCGGTGATATCGCTCAGCAGCACAGGCGCCTGCTGGCGCACGACGTCCTGAGGTCGACCCCCGGTACCCACAAAAAAAAAAAAAAACAGTTGGCAGCCCAGATTTGATCTGCAGGCCATACTTTGCTGCCCTCTCTGCTCTAGAACAGTAAATACAGGATTAGGAACAGATTTTGGTGAGAGTGGGACAGGAGAAATAGTGAACTCAGCTTTGTATATACATTTTTTTTGTTTTGTCTTTTGGTTTGGTTTGGTTTGGTTTTTTGAGACAGAGTCACGCTATGTAGTTCAGGCTGGCCTTGAACTTGTGATCCTCCTGCCTCAGCCTCCCAAGTTCTGGGATTACAGGCATGCATCACCACACCCAGCTCAGCTTTATATATACTAAAATTCATGTGGATCATGGAACATTATGGTAGAGTTTATTTCACAAGCAGTTAGTCTTTGGGCCTGGAGACTGGGGAAAAAAATCCAGTCGAAAAAAAGAGATTGAAGAGTCATTCATGTGGAAATAGAAGCTGGAAGTGGATGTTTTTGTGGTGTTACCAAGGTTAGGCCACCCAGGGAAATGGATTAGAGAGTGAAAAGAGGGCCAAGGACTAAACGCAGAAGGGTCCAATGATTAAGGAAGGACCTGTGGGTGGAGAGAAGAAAGATCCAGAAAGGTATGAGGCCTCTGCATGAAGGAGGGCCATGTCCTGGAAGAAAGTACTTGTTTAAGAGCACAAGAAGTTACCAGTGTCAAACAGGCCAGGTGAAATGAGCAGAAAAGTATTCATTGTGTTTGACAGTAAGGATGCCATCAGTGAACAAAATGACAGGAATTGTGGTGGAATGGTAGGGTAGAAGCCTGAGTATAGCGGGCTGGGAGATAGTAGATAGTGAGAAGTATAGGCTGCTTTTCTTTCTCTCTCTCTCTCTTTCAGGAAAAGAGGCCAGTAGCATCCAAAAGGAGAGTTAAGGACTTTTCTTGTGTTTGTTTTGTTTTTAAATTATTGTTTTAGTGAGCTGGGCATGGTGGCACATGCCTGTAATCAAGAGACTGAGGGAGGAGAATTGCCTCGAGTTTGAGGCCATCCTGGGCTACATAGTGAGTTCAAGAGCAGTCTGAACTGCATAGCAAGACCCTGACTCAAAAAAATACATTATTTTAGTGAGAGAGGCTTAGGAATATAAATATGTTTGAGGAAAGGTGCTAATGGAGGAGTTGGAGAGAGAGCTTTGAGGCAAGGGGTAGAACAGCATGCTGGAAGAGGAGGCTGGGCGGGCCTGGGAACTGAGGCATCACTCTGAAGAGCAGCTGATATTTTTCCTCCCTTGTTCTTAGGCTGAACCAGAGACCCTCTCACTGAGCACAACCTGTGCTCCCGCTGAGGAACATCTTTCACCTAATGGCAGTGCCTTCATGGGGAGCATATCGACAGCAGAGACAAATGAAGGTTAGAGGCCCTAGGATTTGGGAGTGGGAAAGCTGTTCCTGATACCTTGAGCTGCTGAAGAGGCCTCCCAACTCCCAGCTGCTACTGTGGCAGACCCCTGATTGGATCACCAGAGAGGCCTTTTCCCATGGTTGTTGTTTTTTTTTTCCACCGGGAATCGAACTCAGGACCTTGTGCTTGCCAGGCAGGTGCTGTGCCGCTGAGCCACATGCCCGGTCCCCCATGGTTGGTTTTTGTTTGTTTGTTTGCTTGTGTGTTTTAGAGGCAGAATCAGCTCCTGTGCCCTTGCTTGGAAGTGGCAAGAGTGCTTTCACCCGAGTAGCATCAACGGTTTCCCTTCAGCCTCCAGGTTAGAATGGGGCTCCAGGGACCCTGCCTCGTTTCTAGAAAGTCTAGTGGTGACAAATAAAGACAAAAGCAGTGAGAAGTGCTTTGCCCTAAAAACCTCAATTCGACTCGGGCTCATTTTATTTCTGTCTTTTGGGATCTGTAATGTTCTGGATATTCAAATCCTATGGGATTTGAATCCTATGGGTGGGGAACACCGGTAAGAGTTGGTGGAACTAAATGATGGCTATACACCCCTTCCTTCCAGGCTGAAGGGCTGCACTGCCATCTAGGACTTTCTCTTTCAGAGACCCCAGACATAGAGAAGAATCTGGCAGAAATAAATACTAAGCTGCTTGAGCTTCACAGCCTGTGTACCCTGCTGCAAGAATCTAAAGAAGAAGCCATTGGGACTCTGGAGCGAAAAATGTGAGTGAGATGGAGTCTCAATGGCAGGGGCAGTAAGTCTCTTACCCTAAGGGCAGAGCCCCCTCAGAGGACAGGAATGATAAGGAATTCTTCCCTCCCCTAGTTGTGCTCTGCAAATGAGGCTGCAGGCCCAGGAAGAACAGCATCAGGAAGCCCAAAAGTCAAAGGAAGCGGACATAGAGAAGCTGAACCAGGCTTTGTGCTTGCGCTACAAGGTGAAGGAGGGGCCTAGAAGTGGGGCGATGAAGAACTGGGGCAGCTTTACTGGCCCACTGGGAGCCATTGTTTCTCCAGAAATCTGGGTGGTGGGGATTTTCCAGCCACTGCTCTAGTTTTGCCTTTCCTGGGGTCAGACATTTTGCATTATTTAAGAATCAGCTGTGGGCTGACCTGTATTCCCTAGCAGACTAGGAGAGAATTCTAGCAGAATTCTCCCAACACTGAGCTAGGCCTTGCCTGATTTAGCCCTGGGGAAAGAATTGGAGTGGTAGGGTATCGACTGATCCCAGCAGGGCCAAGCACAGGGTCAGGCACTCTCCTGCCTCCTGGCAAGAGCTGCAAAGAAGCCAGCTCTCCCTCAGTGACTTCTCACCTCCCTTTCTCTCACAGAATGAAAAGGAGCTCCAAGAAGTGATACAGAAGCAGAATGAGAAGATCCTAGAGCAGATAGACAAGAGCAGCGAGCTCATAGTATGTTCCTCAGGATGCTCAGCTCCTGCCTTCCATGCCACTGGTAGCCAGATCCCAAACATGCCACAGTTGCTTACCCTGATCTACCTTTGTCCACAACATGGGATAAGGATAGAGAGGATCTCTGAGTACTAGGGATATCTCTGTTCTCATTCCCAGAGCCTCAGAGAAGAGGTGACCCAGCTCACCCGCTCACTTCGGCGTGCGGAAACAGAGACTAAAGTGCTCCAGCAGACCCTGGCAGGCCAGCCGGACCCCAACTGTGAGCCCGTGGCCACTAACTGGATCCAAGAGAAAGTGTGGCTCTATCAGGAGGTGACTCAGTTAACAGAGGAGCTGGGCAAGTGGTGGGGACCCCAGGCTGTATCCCTATTAATCTGAATGTAACTATAGGTGGACAAGCTGAGGGTGATGTTCCTGGAGATGAAAGATGAGAAAGCAAAACTCATGGTCAAGTTCCAGAGCCAGGTGAAGATTTCCATACTATTCCAGAGCTGATTCCTACCACCGCTGGCAAGCCCCCTGCCATGTTGCCTCTGTCCTACCAAACTATGCTGTTCTTTTAAGCACAGGACTTATAGAGCATATTTGCTTTCTAGAGAAACATCCTAGAGGAGAACCTTCGGCGCTCTGACACAGAGTTAAAGAAACTAGATGAGATTGTTCAGCATATTTACGAGGTAAAGCAGGGAGGGAGATGATAGGACTAAGGCACCTATGGTCCAAAGCTCGGCTCCAAAGGTACTTAAGCGCACAGCTCTGGTTCCCAGCCTGTGCTGAGATCTGGGCCTGACTCTATACCGCAGGCTTCTCTGGTTTGTTTTCTCCCTTTGAACTCAGTGGGTGCTTCCGGGAGCTGGGAGCCTTGGGCCTTAGACTTGTTCTGAGCTGCCTTTTCCGCCTCTCTTCGCAGACTCTGCTGACCATCCCAGAGGTAGTGCAGAGTTGCAAGGAGCTACAAGGATTGCTAGAATTTCTGAGCTAAGAAACAGAAAGTAGCCACTGGCAATGGTGTGTGTCTGTAGTTCCAGCTACTCAGGAGGCTGAGGCAGGAGGATCACCTGAGCCCGGGACTTCAAGACTACTTTGGCAACTTAGTGAGACTCTGTCTCAAAAAGGAAAAAAAAGAAGAAACTGAACGTTGGATTCTCCTTCATCCCTTTTTACCTGTAATTCCCTCTCACCCCAACACTAGGACCAATTGGCCTAGAGCCAACTGTGTTTAATATTATTTAAATAAAGTGTATTTAATGTACTTCTTCAAGCTCACTGAATCTTATTTTTGGGTGGGAGGGAGTGGTTGAGGTCAGGGAAGAGGGCCCTCAGGCCTGGGTACCCTTCATACATTTCTTTCTTTCTTTTCTTTTTTTTTTTTTTTGTGGGTACCGGGGGTCGAACTCAGGACCTCGCGCTTGCCAGGCAGGCGCTTATGCCGCTGAGTCATCTCACCGGCCCCATACATTTCTTTCTACCTCCTGCTGCATCCAGACCCATGGCCCTCTGCCCTCCCTTCTGTTGCTTCCCCCATATACTCTGGGCACTGGACTGCTTGTTCCTTGGCTCATGGCCTATGGGTAACAGAAAAGGCTCCATTCTCTTACTTCCCCCACCCCCCCGGGGTTGGCTCTGGCAAACTTGGGGCTGAGGACAGAGATGCTCAGTTCATTACTCTGTGCTTTGAACCTGGGCACCCTGTTGGTGCTGTTACACCCCCCACACACACCTGTTGTCACTGTTTGGGAGACTCCTTCGCCAGACCAGAGTTAATCCCAACCTCCAGCACAGTGCCCTGCACGTGGCAGAGATGAAAGCAAAGCCATTCCCTGCCTCGAGGTGGGAGGGAGACAGTCCCCAACACCCCCGCAGGTCCTGTCAAGGGAGTCACTCCACCTCGCCGCCCCGCCTCCGTGGGCGTAGCCTTGCCCCAGACCAGTGCTGGAGAGGAGCGGGCTCGGGGGAGGTGCAGGTCCCGCCCCCCGGAGAGTCACGTAGCTCTGCGGCATCCGCAGCCTCATTAACCCGAGGCGGGGCTGAGCCCCAGCAGTTGCGGACCTAAACCTCTGCTGCGCCTGTGGCTGCTGCTGGTAACTGGAGGCACGCAGGTAAGGTTCCGAGCGAGGCGGGAGCAGCTCAGCATCTACACTTCCTCTCCTGGGCTCCTTCCCTGCCATCCTTGTCCTGCTCCCTGGAGTTCCCTGGTGTGCTTTTTAGGTTCTCTCCTAACATCCTTGCACCTTTCTGTACGCTTGAAGCCCCAAGGCTCAGCCTCTCTCACTCCACCCCTGCTTCCTAGCTCTCTCAATTGCAGCTCAGCTTTTCCAATCCCAAATCTTACTCTATCTCCTGGATTTTTTTTTTTTTTTTTTTCTGGATCAGTCTTTCTCACCCAAGCCATTTTATTTTGTTTTGTTTCGTTTTTTTCACCCAAGGCATTTTAATCTCAGCTTGCTTATGCTCCCTCTAGGTTAGGTCCCTGTCCAGCTCTCTTGCCTTCTCTGTCCCCAGGTCTAGGTCCTCCCTGACTGGTTAGCTCACCATCGCCATCATCTTCTCTAGTCTCTCTCCTCCTCCTGCAGCTCTCCCTCCCCTTCTCAGGCTCTCTACTCGTTCCTTTCAACCTTGAATCCCTGCTTCTATCTCCCCACTGGGTGTCCGGGTTGAATGCTTCGTAATTCCCATGTGTCCCTCCACACAGAGGAAGTGCTTCTGGGCACTGGAGATGACCTTGTGGTGTCACTTCCCCCATCTTCACACCTAACAGCCTTGTGGGCCCGCTTTCCCCCTTTGCAAGCCTACTGGGGCTGATCTCTGATACAGAGGTGTGGCACAGGCACAGGCAGTCAGGTTTGCAGTACGGCAACAACAACAACAAAAAATTATGGAACCCTGTGACTGTTATTTGTGCCACTATTACTTCTTATCTTGCCTGTGATAAGTAACTTTGCCTCATTCTGAAGCCTTGGAATAAATGTGCTTTCCCTAAGGGCCCTGTTGAGGATGAGAAAAGAGAAGCTGGAAAGACCAGGGCTTATACTCACCTCAAGAAACGACCAAATTTAATGAAAGAAGGACTGGTGCCTTTAATGGACAACAGTGTTTTTAGTTTTTTGAGTCAGGGTCACACTGTGTAGTTCAGACTGGCCTTAGATTCTTGGGGATCCTCCTGCCTCAGCCTCTCCAGTGCTGTGATTACAGGTGTGCACCACCATGCCTGACTCTAGGTAACAGTTTCATAAGATTTGTAGCTTCAGGGCTGCTCATCTCCCCACCCCCATCTTGCATCTTGCCCTCAGGCTGGGAAGGGTGCCCACCAGGGACAAAAGGAGATGTGGGAACTGGGGCCCCAAGCCTGCTAGCTGTCAGAGAGATTGGTGTCACTTTGATGCCCAGGACTCATGCCAAGGACTGCTTGCTCTGCTCCCAGCCCCATGTTTAGGGGAGGGGGGCATTTGGCCCATTTGGCCAGGAGAGGAAGCAGAGGAGGTAGCGGGTGGTATCTAGTCTATCTTATCTTCATTCCAGAGAGCTGTCACCATGCCCCACTCAGCAGCCCTTTCTGCTGAGCAGAAGAAGGAATTGTCTGACATTGCTCTCCGGATTGTGGCACCAGGGAAAGGCATCCTGGCTGCAGATGAATCTGTAGGTAGGTGGGGGTCTGTGGTGGCGGTGGTAGGGAGTAGAGGAGGTCAGGGAACCCTGGCCAGGAGAATGGCTGCCCCCACTTTGTTTGCCTCCAGGCAGCATGGCCAAGAGGCTGAGCCAAATCGGGGTGGAGAACACAGAGGAGAACCGCCGGCTGTACCGCCAGGTCCTGTTCAGCGCTGATGACCGTGTGAAGAAGTGCATTGGCGGTGTCATCTTCTTCCACGAGACACTCTACCAGAAAGATGATAATGGTGTTCCCTTTGTTCGAACCGTCCAGGATAAGGGCATTGTCGTGGGCATCAAGGTGCAGTCCCAGCCCTAATGGGCTGGCTATGGAAATAGGTGTGTGTAGGAGGGGAGGCAGGGAGAATCCTACCTGGGATCAGCCCTCTGCCTGTGTTTCTGCTGCAGGTTGACAAGGGTGTAGTGCCTCTGGCTGGGACTGATGGAGAAACCACCACTCAAGGTACACAGTGGGGGGGGCTTCAGGGCTGAGGAGGAGGTAGGTAGTCGATGGGGGCAGGAGAGGGACAGAGTAATGAGGCTGGTGCTGTGCCTACAGGGCTGGATGGGCTCTCTGAACGCTGTGCTCAGTACAAGAAGGATGGTGCTGACTTTGCAAAATGGCGCTGTGTGCTGAAAATCAGTGAGCGCACACCCTCAGTGCTTGCCATTCTGGAGAATGCCAATGTGCTGGCCCGCTATGCCAGCATCTGCCAGCAGGTGTGTGCTGGGATTTGGGTGACCAGATGGGTGCCCTGTGCCTGGTGGGGAGAGGGTTACAGGACTTTCTCCCATCTCACCTATTGCCCCTCCCAAGCTACTCTGCTCTTGCTTACAGAATGGCATTGTGCCTATTGTGGAGCCTGAGATCCTGCCTGATGGAGACCATGACCTCAAACGTTGCCAGTGTGTTACAGAGAAGGTGAGTCCACAGCTGACACAGACACATATTTTAGGGACAGTCTGGTAGGGGTGCCTGCAGCCCATTTGCTGGCTTAGATCCAGACATTATTCCCTAGCATTCTTTCATTGTTTTGTTGAGGCAGGGTCTTGCTACGCAGTTCAGGCTGGCCTTGAACTCACAGCAATCCTCTTGCCTCAGCCTCCCAAGTGCTGGGATCACATGCATGCACCACCACGCTCAGCAGTACTCTTTCATTGATCCTAGAACAGCCCTGAAAGTCTGAGCCTGAACTGAACCCTTACAGTCCATGCCCACCCACCCATAGATGGGAAGCTTAGAGCAGTAAGTAATGGGAACCCAGACCCTTCAAAAACCTCTTCTGATCCCCAGGTCCTGGCTGCTGTGTACAAGGCCCTGAGTGATCACCATGTGTACCTGGAGGGGACTCTGCTCAAGCCCAACATGGTGACCCCTGGCCATGCCTGTCCCATCAAGTATAGTCCAGAGGAGATTGCCATGGCCACTGTCACTGCCCTGCGTCGCACTGTGCCTCCAGCTGTCCCAGGTACTACCCTGTTTTCTAACCTACTCCTACTTCTAAGGGCCATCCTGAGGCTCTTTTTTTGGCCTTCAAGAGTCCCTTACCCTGGAAAATAGGGAATGACTAATAAGTTGATCTTTTTTCCAGGGGTGACATTCCTGTCCGGGGGTCAGAGTGAAGAGGAGGCATCACTCAACCTCAATGCCATCAATCGCTGTCCCCTTCCGCGGCCGTGGGCCCTCACCTTCTCCTATGGGCGTGCCCTGCAGGCCTCTGCACTCAATGCCTGGCGAGGGCAAAAGGACAATGCTGGAGCTGCCACTGAAGAGTTCATCAAACGGGCTGAGGTTGGGAGCTGGGGGTGGTAGGGGTGGTGGGGGGAGTGTGTGTGTAACTGGGAAGGGCTGATCACCCAGAGGTTACCGGTGGTGGTCAGGGTTTGACACCTGTGGGCTGGCTCAGCCTGCTCATGCCACTGTCTCCTTTTGCAGGTGAATGGGCTTGCAGCCCAGGGCAAGTATGAAGGCAGTGGAGAAGATGGTGGAGCAGCGGCGCAGTCCCTCTATATTGCAAACCATGCCTACTGAGGTGTGCTTACTCCACACTTCTGCCCTTGGCCCAGCCATCTGCACCTACTTTTGCCTGTAGTCACGGCCAGGGTCAAATAGCCATGCAGAACAGAGATGCCTTTACCCGGCCCTAAGTCATCTTTTTCTCTCCTTCCCTTTTCTCTCCCATTGCTTCACCTGGGATGGGCAGAATAGGATGGGAGAATAGGAAGCCCCTCATGTCTGAGGGCAGGAGAGCTGCTAGAAGTCTGAGCAGGATGCCTGGGTATTCCTCTGCCTCCACCACCCCTCATAATTTCCCCATGATGATGTAGCTTCTCCTTGGGCTGTCCTTGCTGACCCTCTCTCTAGGATGAGAAGGAAGTATATGGACCCTGACTCATGCCTTGAGTACATACCACATAGGAAATAAAAGGTAGCGAAACATGCTACTCTGTCTGTCTGTTTTACACATGAAATTCCCTCCTCCTCTTTTCTGATCTCTGGTGATTCTGTCTCTGGGCCCTGTGATTGTGCAGGTGGAGAGGGTGAAGATTTGAGTTTTACTAGGCTTCAAATTTTTTTTTTTTTTTTTTTTTGTGGGTACTGGGGGGTCGACCTCAGGACCTCGCGTGCCAGCAGGCGCCCGTGCCGCTGAGCGATATCACCGGCCCCTTTTTCGTATGTGGGTTCCAGGAGTCGAACTCGGGCCCTTGCGCTTGCCGGGCAGGCGCTTAAGCCGCTGAGCCATCTCACCGGCCCTAGGCTTCAAATTTATAGAGGAAGGGCACACCCAGTCACCATTCCCAGCTCAGGCTCTTGCCTGTTGATGTTTATGGCTGCAGTGGGGCAGTGAGGAGAGCTGTTGTCTTTTAGGGACTGCCACATCAGAGCCACTAGGCTGCAGCTACAGAATGGAGTGGGGGGAGATGAACAACTCCTGAAGGCAGATTTTTTTTGTGTGTGTGTGGGTACCAGGGGTCGACCTCAGGACCTTGCACACCAGCAGGCGCCCGTGCTGCTGACCGATATCACTGGCCCTTTTTTCATATGTGGGTTCCGGGAGTTGAACTTGGGACCTCGCTCTTGCCAGGCAGGCGCTTATGCCGCTGAGCCATCTCACTGGCCCCCTGAAGGCAGATTTTGTGGAAGGCTCAAAGCTAGAGGCAGCAGGACAAGATGGGATAAGGTTGGGCAGGAATTGGATCCATCTCAGCAGTGTTGAGCCCAGCTGGGGCCTGACACATTCCACCAGGGTCTGCCACATTAGGAGGAACACCTAGGCTTCTATCCAATGAGGAAAACCTGCACAGCTTTGGGGGCTGCCATGGCTAAGGAGGATGTCTAGGAGGTTGCCAAGAGCTATGGCCTACTTCCATTTGGAATGAGAGGGGTTATACAGTGGTGCAGTTTGAGGGTCTGGGCAAGGGCAGACCCGATGAAGCTTTATGCTGAACTTTTTTTTTTTTTTGTGGGTACCGGGGGGTCGACCTCAGGACCTCGTGTGCCAGTAGGCGCCCATGCCGCTGAGCCATCTCACTGGCCCTTTATGCTGAACTTTGACCACTGTGCTGGGATGTAAGGGAGACTGAGAACCTGGGTCTTTGTGAGGATATACATGATGAGAGAACACCTGGATGCAGTGGTCCACACTTGTAATCTCAGCACTTGGGAAGGCTGAGGCAGGATTGCCTTGAGTTCGAGGCCAGCCTGAACTAGATAGCGAGACCATGTCTCAAAAAAAAAAAAAAAGAAAAAAAAGTTTGAAGGCCAGGGATATAGCTCAGGGGCACAGCACCTGCCTGACAAGTGCGAGGTCGTGAGTTCAATTCCTGGTACAAAAAAAAAAAAAGGCTGGGGATATAGCTCAGCACCACAAGTGCCTGCCTAGCAAGTGTAAGGTCCCGAGTTCGATTCCCAGTACCTCCTCCCAAAAAAAGTTTGAAAAAATAAGGAGAGGAAGATGAGAGAACAAACTGGGTATGTTCTGTGTGAACCGAGGAGGCCACCAATGCTCCGCCCAGTGTGGCCTGACCTTATAACAGAAATAACTAACACATACTTTCTATATGCTCCTGCCACACTGTGTTCTAATCCCAGTGTGCATTAACTCAGAATAGATACTACTGCTATTATCCCTATTTAATTTTGATCTAACCCAGTGGTGCTCTTCCACTGAGCTACATTCTCAGCATTTTTTATTTTTTACTTTGAGACAGGGTCTTGCTAAATTGCCCGGGATGGCCTCTCTAGTAGCTATAGGCATGTGCCACTGCACCTGGCCATTCCTATTTCAATATGAGGAAACAGGCAAAGAGGCACAGAAGTCATTCAGGTAATCAGAGATGAATACATTATTTGAAACTGAATGATTAGGATTCAGAGCCTGTGCTCCTGAGTTTTCAAGGCTTTTTGTTGTTGTGTTTTTTTGTTTTTTGTTTTTCTTTGAGACAGGGTCTCGCTATGTAGTCCAGGCTGGCCTTCAACTCTGTATGCAGCTAGCCCAGGCTGGTCTCCAACTTGTAGCAATCCTCCTGCCCTCGGCCTCCCGAGTGCTGGGATTACAGGCGTGGGCCACCACACCAGGTACAGTTTTCAAGACCTTTAAGTATCCTGACTTTTCCAAGTTGGAAATGAACTCAGATGAAAACAGTGGTGTAACCAATCATGTTAAAAAAAGTACGAGCTTGCTACCTCTGTGTCTGAGGCCTGAGGAGACGGAGCCCAAAACAGGAGCTCTATGATAGGGATGCTAAACAATGACAGCTGACATCTTAAAGCGTCCTCCTGTGCCACGCTTTTTACGCGCAAGGCCCCATTTACTAAATGCCTCCATTTTTCAGATTTGAAAACTTAGAGCTCCCCATGGTTGCCCAGATAGTATTTAGCTTCGTGCCCTTCATCTGTGGGGCTATGACTATGTTCCACAGGGAAGCGGGGCTTCATCAAGATTGTTTCACCAGAGCCTAGGCAAGTAGCTCAATGGTAAAGCACTTGTCTAGCATGCATGAAGCCCTGACTTCAATCCCCAGCACCAAAACACAACACAACACAACACTAAAACCAACCAAATATTGTTCCACCAGCGCCGAAACCCTCACAGTATCTCCACTACCCCTCTGCGCCCGGGTAACCTTCCAAACTCGAGGTGCAGCTCCACGCCACCTCCGCCCACCCCGGCGGCGTTCTCTCGCGTGCATCCGGAGTGCTGTTCTCGATTGGACGCGGTCGCTGCCGTGGTCCCGCCCCCTCATTGAGAGGTTTCTGATTGGGGGAGGCTTACGCAGCTCCGCCCCCTGGCGGCCTAGAGCAGCCGGAATTGAGCATGGCGGCCGCTGGGGCAGCGGCTACAGACCTAGGTTCGGTGGGCTTTGGGTGGGAGGGATTGCGAGGGAGGAATTGAGGGGTGGGGATTGAGGTGTGGTAGAGATCCCGCAGCTGGGGGTCAGGGGTCGCTTCAGACACGATCCCTTCAGACCTGGCCCAGGGTTCCTAGCACGGCAGTCTCTCCGAACGGGGGTTGAGGGTCTCTGAGGACCGGTGGTCCGGGCTTCTCCGTGTCAGGGGTGGACCTGGCGGCCGAGCCCGTTTCCCGCGCCTCAGTCGGTCCCCCGGTGTCCCCAGAGGTGGTCCGGGGCAAGCGCGCCGCCCTCTTCTTCGCTGCGGTGGCCATCGTGCTGGGGCTGCCGCTCTGGTGGAAGACCACGGAGACGTACCGGGCCCCGTTACCTTACTCCCAAATCAGTGGGCTGAACGCCCTGCAGGTGAGACCCCGGTGGGAGAGTGCCCTGGGCAGCCCACCGGTGAGGTGGAGACTAAGCCGATGGCCCCGATCCTCCTTCCCGCAGCTCCGGCTCATGGTGCCCGTCACTGTCGTATTTACCCGGGATTCAGTGCCCCTGGACGACCAGGGGAAGCTGCCCTTCACCATTGTGCATGAGAGAGAGATACCTTTGAAATGTGAGTTCCTGAGGGGTTCACGGCAGTCTTTTGGGTCTGAGCTGAGTCTGGAGATGGGTTGGGTAGGAGGAGCGTGGGTGTCCCGTAACCTCTTATTAAAAGAGCTCTCTGAGCAATGTTTGGTTGGGTACTTTAAATTCAGTGTTTGTCATTAAGGCAGCAATATTTTTCATAAGATAAGTTATGATACCTGATCAGAAACAGTTTATGCCCATCGGAGTAGAGGGGAGAAAGTGAGATGTAGTGGAAAGAATGCAGTTTGAAATTAAATTGGATATGTACCACAGACTCTCTTCAGTTTAACGTTAAACACTACTGTTTGTTAGGCACTTTTCTTAGGTACCAGGAATTTGGGGAGGAATAAGAAACTGATAATGATTTCAAAAAATTCATAAGTAGGGGAGAAAGACACATAGGTAAAAGCAATTACTGTAGAAGTTATAAGAAACAGAGATAGCATTGAAGAAAGAGCATTTAACTGCCTGGGAGGAAAGAAAGGCAGAGGTTTCAAGTGATGTAATTTTTAAGTTGTGTCTTTAAAGGATATATAGGAATTCAGGTTAAATGGAAAGAGAAGAGAGAGACTTGGGCAGAGGAAGTAGCGTGAGCCAGTAAGTAATAAGGATAACTAGTCTGTTATTTCTTTGTGCCTGAAACTAGGTGAAGCACTTTACATGTATTGCCTCATTTAATCCTCTAACATTAGGATCCCCATTTTATAATAAAGTAACTGAAACTTAGAGTTTAACTTGTCTTGATCACAAAACTAATAAGAGATGGAGCTGGGATTAAATCCAGGCCTGATTCCAGTGTTCAGTCTTTTCAACAAACTGTACCTCTCCTATGTAAAAGCATGGATGTGTGAGTCAGCAAGGGAGGATCTATGAGCAGTTTTACCTTACCGGTGTGAAGTAAAACACTAAGGAGTGACTGGAGATAAAGGCTGAATCCCGACTGTGACGTGCCTATGTGCCATTTACTTTCTAGCTCTGTAACCTTAGTCAATACTTTTTTTTTTTTTTTTTTTTTTTTTGAGATGGAGTCTTGGTACATAGGCCAGACCTCTAATTTGTGATCCTCCTGCCTCAGCCTTCTGAGTGCTAGGATTACAGGCATGCACTATCACACTCGGGCATGGTCAAGGCATTTAAAAAAAAAATCATATTTCATGTGGTTCAGCCAAATGTACACACATATTTTGTTTTTCTGGACAAAAAATGTGTCATAACTCCTGTGTTAGTTTGCAGTTTGATTAGTTTATCATGGACTTCCTATTTGGTGACACAGTTTTTAATAATACTGTGGAAGTAGTGCAGGACCAAGAACATGGAAAGTAGTATGAGAGAGCTGGATTCAAGACCGGGCTTGGTGGTGCACACTTGTAATCCCAGCACTCTTGAGGCTGAGGCAGGATTGCTGCAGATTCAAGGTCAGCCTGGGCTACACAGTGAGTCCAAGGCCAACCTGAACTACATAGTGAGACCCTGTCTCAGAAAAAAAAAAAAAAAAAAAAAAAAAAGGAAGTTGAAAGAGAGCTGGATTCAAGTCTTTATTTTATTTTATTTTATTTTATTTTATTTTATTTTTTGGTACCGGCAGTCGAACTCAGAGCCTCATGCTTGCCAGGCAGGCGCTGTGCTGCTGAGCTACATCCCTGGCTCAAGTCTTTATTTTTTTATTCAAGTTTTGTTCTGCCACTTATTTGTGTGAATAGGATTATTCATTTATCTAACAAATATTTGAGTACCTATATCTGATACTAGTCTACCTGCTAGAGCAGTGAACAAAATAGGCAAAGAAGAGAGACAATAAAAAGATAAATAAACATAATATGTTAAATGGTGATTAGAAAAACAGAGCAAGACAGGGCAATAGAGATGTTTTCTTGGGATTGCAGTTTTACATGAGGTGGCCAAGGGAGGCCTCATCGAAAAGGGGACATTTGCGTAAAGAGAATTCACTATGCACATACCTGGGGGAAGAGCTTCTTGGCAGAGGAAAAAGCAAGGCTAAGGTCCTAAGGTCAGAGTAGGTGAGACACCTTTAAGGAACATGAAGAATTTCTTTGTGGCTGGTCTGGACAGAGAGGAAATGAAATAAAACCAGAGCAGTAGAGGGTGCCAGATCACACAGTGCCTGGTAGACCATGGTGAGAATTTTGGTTTTTATTCTGGATGAGAGGGGAAGCCATGGGAGGCTTTTCAAAAAAATTTGAAAACATGACTACTATTATCACATCTCACAAAGTTAGCAGTAATCCCTTAATACTATCTAATTCTCACTCTCCACTTAAATTTCCTGAGTTATCTCAAAGGTGTTCTTTTACAGTTGTTTTATTCTTTTTTTTTTTTTTTTTTTTTTTTTTTTGTGGGTACCGGGGGGTCGACCTCAGGACCTCGCGTGCCAGCAGGCGCCCGTGCCGCTGAGCGATATCACCGGCCCCTTTTTCGTATGTGGGATCCGGGAGTCGAACTCGGGCCCTCGCGCTTGCCGGGCAGGCGCTTAAGCTGCTGAGCCATCTCACCGGCCCTACAGTTGTTTTATTCTAATCAGGATACATTTGGTTCTGTCTCTTTTTCCCCCTTTTGTTATACATATATTAGCTCCTTTCCGCCCCACCATGATATGCTTTTTTTCAAACTATTTATTTGTTAAAGAAATCAGGTCATTTGTTTTATAAAACGTCTCACATTCAGGGTTTGGCAAATCACTTCCTCATAATTTCATTTTTTTTTTTTTTTTTTTTTTGTGGGTACCGGGGGTCGACCTCAGGACCTCACGCACCAGCAGGCGCCCGTGCCGCTGAGCGATATCACCGGCCCCTTTTTCGTATGTGGGTTCTGGGAGTCGAACTCGGGCCCTCGCGCTTGCCGGGCAGGCGCTTAAGCCGCTGAGCCATCTCACCGGCCCCTCATAATTTCATTTAACTTACTCCTGTAGTATCCATATTTCTTGTAAACTAGTAATGAAATCTAGAGGTTTGATCAAAGCCAGGTTTGATCTTTTCAGGCATGAATACTTTATAGGTGGTGCTCTGTACTTCTGTTGTGTTACATCACGAAATGTGTGATGGCTGGTTGTCCATGTTGGGTGATGTAGAGGTTAGCAAGTTCAGTTATTATCAGCCTGATCTCTGTATTTGTTTTATTTTTTCAAGACAGGTTTTCAGTCTGTAGTTCAAGTTGGCATTGAACGCACGGCAGTCCTCCTGCCTCAGCCTCCTGAGTGCTGGGATTATAGGCATGTGCCACTATGCCCGGCAATTTTAGATATCCTCATCAACCTTTAACCTGAAGTTTTTAGCATTTGTTGGAACAGGAATTGATTTCATTAGCAATTGTCAAATAGTGATTTTTTTTTCAATTCTGTCATTTCTTATGCATGTGATATAGAATTCTTTTTTTTTTGTGGGTACCGGGGGGGGCGACCTCAGGACCTCGCGCACCAACAGGCACCCGTGCCGCTGAGCGATATCACCGGCCCCTTTTTCATATGTGGGTTCCGGGAGTCGAACTCGGGCCCTCGTGCTTGCAAGGCAGGCGCTTACACCGCTGAGCCATCTCACTGGCCCTAGAATTCTTTTATAAAGAGGAACTTTCCCAGTAAATTTTAGGTTCTGCTTGTCAAGTTTCAAAGAAATCCTTTGGAATTGCCTGATATGTAAGATTAACTTGAAGAGAACTGACATCTTTACAAGGCTTAATCTTTCCGTCTTAGTGTTTTTTGTGTATTTTTAATTTTTATTATTACTGCAATTGGGGATTCTTTTTTTTTTTTTTTTTTTTTTTTTTGTGGGTACCCGGGGGGTCGACCTCAGGACCTCGCGCGCCAACAGGCGCCCGTGCCGCTGAGCGATATCACCGGCCCCTTTTTCGTATGTGGGATCCGGGAGTCAAACTCGGGCCCTCGCGCTTGCCGGGCAGGCGCTTAAGCCGCTGAGCCATCTCACCGGCCCTGCAATTGGGGATTCTTAAAAATGATTACTTTCTAATTGGATATTGCTGATATTTATGCAGCTGTTGATTCTTGCGTATTCTTTCTGAACTGTTTCTAGGTTTTGTGTGTGTGTGTGTTGGTAATGGGAATTGAACCCAGGGCCTTTACACTTTGCTATTTCCCCAGCTTTTTGTATTTTTCCATTTTTATTTTTGTGACAAGGTCTTGCTAAGTTGATAAATTGACCAGGCTGGGTTTGAACTAATGGTTCTCGTGCCTCAGTCTCCCAGAGTACTGCGGTTATAGGTGTGCACCACCACACCTAGCTTTTTCTAGTTTTTTAGTTTTAAGAATTCTTTAGTTTCTTTGGTTTTCTTGGAAGACAATTTACTACCTCAAAAGTGGTCCTTTTGTCTCTTTCTTTGAAATATTTATAAATTTTATTTCTCTTATTGTCTTGATTAGGAACTTCAGAATGAACAACACCAAATAACAGTGAGAATTTTGGAGGAGATAGCAGTCATCTTTACTTTATTACTTTTTTTTTTTTTTTTTTTTTTTTGAGATAGGGTCTCACTTTGTAATTCAGGCTGGCCTTGAACTCTCTATGTAGCCCAGGCTGGCCTGGAACTCACAGCAGTCCTCCTGCCTCAGCCTCCCAAGTGCTAGGGTTACTAACTTTAATGAAATTGCATTTAGTGTTTTGTCATGAGGTGTTTTGGGTTTTATCAGGAATGTTTATCAAATTTAATTATTTGAGGGCAGTGATGGAATGACAATATGATTTTTCTCCTTTTGCCTGTTGATATAATGAATATTGAAACACCCCCCCTACCCCACCCTGCAGTGAGAAGATATGTCAGGTCAAAAGATCAGTGTATGGATAGGCACAGGCAAGAGCTAGGGTGGAAGGCAAAAGCTGTTATGTGTTTGCTGTCATCCATGCAGAAATGATTTGAGTTGGCTGTAGCTGCTTGGTGCATGGTAATTCTCTGCAGACAACCATCTTGCTGTCCACAGACACTGGACAGTTCTAGAGCTAGCTGACACCTACTTTTCCCATCATGTAATTCCTTTCCCTCCAGACAAAATGAAAATCAAATGCCGTTTCCAGAAGACCTATCGGAGGGCTTTGGACCATGAGGAGGAGGCCCTGTTGTTGGGCAGTGTACAAGGTATGGGAAGGGGTGATTGCACCATTTTGACAAGAAGCCCTGTTTCTTTCTTTTTTCTTTTTTTTTTAGTTTTGTTTTATTTTATTTTATTTTTATTTTTTTTTGTGTGGGTACCAGGGGTCGATTGACCTCAGTACCTCGCGCGCCAGCAGGCGCCCGTGTCCCTGAGTGATATCACCGGCCCCTTTTATCGTATGTGGGTTCTGGGAGTCGAACTCAGGCCCTTGCACTTGCCAGGCAGGCGCTTACACCACTGAGCCATCTCACTGGCCCATTTTTTTTTTTTTTTGAGATAGGGTCTCACTATAGTTCAGGCTGGCCTTGAACTCATTACGTAGCACAGGCTGGCTGGCCTCAAATTCACAGCAGTCCTCTTGCCTCAGCCTCCCAAGTGCTGGGATTATAGGCATGCACCATCATGCCTGGCAAGAAGCCCTGTTTTCCTGCTGATTTTTAAATGTATAATTTCCATGCTTTGTCTTATCTCCAAAGTGTCTCTGGGAAAGCTGGGAAGGTGGTACTTGGGTTTTAGCCTGGACCGCTCAAGGTTCAAGAACCGGACTGGCTGACCCAAATCTGGCCACAGTGCTAGCTGTGAGTGGAGGGGTGGCCTAGGCACTCTGTGGGGGCTGGGTGAGATGTACGTGTTGCACGTGGTGTGCCATCTGCTCTTGTCTCCAGAGGCGGAAGCCGTGCTAGCGCAGCCTGAGGAGCAAGCTGAGGGCTCCCTGACTGTGTATGTGATCTCCGAGCATTCCTCACTCCTTCCCCAGGTAGGGTAAGCAAGTGGCTGTAGTCTCGCCTCTTCCCTTCCCTTCTCCTCTCCTAGTTACCTCCTTCTTGTAGCAGTGCTACCTGTGGCTCCTATTTACCACAGAAAACTCTACATCTGTTAAAAAAGAATGCCAGTGGGGACTTATTCATTGACTTTGGCTTTGGGTTTTTCTAAATCCAAGACTTGTATGTGATTAAAGTGCCAGTGATCATTTAAAATGGAAAAAAAGTGAGGCATGGTGGCACAGGCCTGTAATCTCAGATACTCATGGAGGCTGAGGTGGGAGGATCACAAGTTTGAGGCCAGTGCTTAGTGGTAGAGTGTCCCTGGACTCACTCATAGTACTGCCAAAAAAAAAAGCGAAAAAATCAATAGGATTAAAAAGAAGTAGCTGGTTTAAGAGTTCAACCATATGTCTATAAACAGTATATTTAATTTCATTTTTGGGGAGAGGTACTGAGGATTGAACTAGGCCCTTTATGTTGACCTACATTCCCAGCCCACTTCCCCATTTTTTTTCCCGAGAAATAGGATCTCACTGTGTTGCTAGTTGGCCAGGTTGGGCTCAAACTTGTGATCCTGCTGCCGCAGCCTACCAGAGTAGGTATTATAGGTGTCTACCGCCATGCCCAACAGTTTATTTTTTTTAAGGAGAGGAGGTTTAATTTGGCTCACAAGTTTTACATATATTTTAATTTATATAAGTGGTATAATACTGTGGTACTACAGTGATACATCTTCTTCTGGAACTTCAATTTTGTTTAGTATTCATGTTTGAGAGAGTCATCTGTGATACCCCATGTAGTTGAATGTGTGTTTCACTATATAAACATAATTTATCCATTGTGTTGCTAATGGACATTTGGATTACTTCCAGTTTTTACTGCTAGATATAATGCTATTGTGAATGTTCTTATACTTGCCTTTTTGCCATGTGCCATTTTTGTAGATCAAACTTTGCATTTTTTAAAACATTTAATTAATTAATTAATTTTTTTTTTGTGGGTACCGGGGGTCGAACTCAGGACCTCGTGCTTGCGAGCAGGCGCTTGTGCCGCTGAGTGATATCACCGGCCCTTTTTTCCTTTGTATGTGGGTTCAGGGAGTGGAACTCAGGACCTCGTGCTTGCCAGGCAGGTGCTTATGCCGTTGAGCTATCTCACCAGCCCGCATTTTTTTTTTAATTCTGCTCTTCTTGCTCCGGATGCCATCTCTTGGTTTCCATTTCACCATTTTACCAGCCCCTGAACATTTAGATACTGCCTGGACCTGTGTTGGCTGGAAAAGAGGGGAATGGAAATACATGAGAACACTCATACATGCTTACAGCTCAGAAATTCTGGGTTAATAGCCGAGGTGCAGGACTTTGGTCAGTGACAAAAGGCAAGAGTGCTTTCCTGCTTTCTTCACTGAGCCACAGGCATTCTGTCTCTTGCTCATCCACACAGGACATGATGAGTTACATTGGTCCTGAGAGGACAGCAGTTGTGCGAGGGATAATGCACCGGGAGGCCTTTAACATCATTGGCCACCACATAATCCAAGTAGCCCAGGCCATGTCTCTGACTGAGGATGTGCTTGCCGCTGCTCTAGCTGACCACCTACCAGAGGACAAGTGGAGCTCTGATAAGAGGCGACCTCTCAAGTCCAGCTTGGGTAGGGTACCAGGCTTTGCCATAGGTGGGGAGAGGAAATGAATTATGTAAAGCAGGAGGGGAGTCTGCATGCAAGCTCCTCCTTGCTTCTCTGATCGCTGCCTTTTCTTAGAGCACTCAGTATTCCTCTGGTTTATTCTCCTTTTGGTTCGATGATGGCAATCACCTTAGCCAGGGGCACATGCTTCCCCTCTTCCTTAATCCACAGGAACCTCTGATTCCTGAGTCCTGTTTCTGTAGGCTATGAGATCACCTTCAGTTTGCTCAACCCGGACCCCAAGTCCCATGACGTCCACTGGGACATCGAGGGGGCTGTCCGGCGCTATGTGCAGCCCTTCCTGAACGCCCTCAGTGCTGCTGGCAACTTCTCTGTGGACTCTCAGGTGAGAGTGGGAGTGAGTCAAAGAGTCTCTTTCAAAATCCATACATATTTAGTGTTTACAGATGCATCTGTTCTTCCATCTCGGGGTTTGCTGATTAGTTGGGAATTTCCTGTGTTAGTGTGTGAGTGTCACAAGGGCACACACTGAGTGGGGCTATGTGTGTGTATGTCACTTGAGAGTAGGTTCTGGGTCTTGTCTTTCCCTCCATTTCTGGCTCAGGGAGTTCCATCAATGCATTATATCCTTATGGATCCTAGAACTCCTCAGCAGTTACACCTAGATGTTAATACCATCAGTCATCCTTATGGAATTTATTTTTAAAAATTTCTTGACATGTATGACTTCAGTAACAATAAAGATGTGAGGAATGTAGCTTTCTGTATCATACCATATCCTTATATGGAAAATGTGGGAGAAAAGCTTATGAGGTCTTTGTAGTGGGAGTGGTTGCTTCTGAATGACGGCTTGATTTGATCTTGCAGACACAGAATTATGCTGTTCTTTGTTTCTCTCTTTGTTTAGGCTGTTAGGAAACCTGGTAAAATGTGTGGTTTTCAAAGCATGTATTTAGTATATTGACTTTACCCTTGGCTTTGTTCTTCTTTTCTGAATCTCTTTTTCTCTCAACCCTGACTTTGTCTCATAGTTTACCTTGTCCCGACTGTAAAATTGTAAAGCACCTTAAATCTTTTTTTCAGTGAAAGTGGGCTATAAATCAATGCATATAATAATCTTCCCTTTCTTTGCTCCACAGATCCTTTACTATGCAATGCTGGGGGTAAATCCCCGCTTTGACCCGGCCTCATCCAGCTACTACTTGGCCATGCACAGCCTGCCCCATGTTATCAACCCCGTGGAGTCCCGGCTGGGTGAGCTCTTGAGGACCAGGGTCTTTCTGCCAGGCCAAGGAGGGACCCTGAAGGCACAGCCTGTGGGGCTGGAGATGGTTGTGAATAGTGATGGTTCCAGGTTGTATATAGTGATGCTCCCTAGGTTGTGTTGGTCTGAGGGGGGCAGGGAAATTTAGGCACCTTTTTCATGCTGCTCGGTTGATGTCATCTCCATCTTTACATCCATCTTTTTATTTATTTTTTATTTTTTTTATTATTATTTTTTTTTCTGTGGGTACCGGGGGGTCGACCTCAGGACCTTGCGCGCCAGCAGGCGCCCGTGCCGCTAAGCAATATCACCGGCCCCTTTTTCGTATGTGGGTTCCGGGAGTCGAACTCGGGCCCTCGCGCTTGCCGGGCAGGCGCTTAAGCCACTGAGCCATCTCACTGGCCCCATCTTTTTATTTTTTTAATTTTTAATTTTTTGATTTTTTGACATAGGGTCTCGCCCTGTAGTCCAGGCTGGCCTTGAACTCGTGGCAATCCTCCTGCTTCAGCCTCCCGAGTGCTGGGATTACAGTACATCCATCTTATCCAAAGTTGTTCATTAAACATGATTCCCAGTACTTTTTTTTTCTTTTTTTATAAACAGTACTGTGATTGAACACAGAGTGCTGAGCTACATCCCTTTTCCTTTTTAAGTTTTTATTTTGAGACAGGGTCTTGCTCAGTTGCCCAGGCTGGCTTTGGATTTCCAATCTTCCTGCCTTAGCCTCCCCAGTAGCTGGGATTATAGGTGAGCACCACCATGTCTGGCTCAGTTCCCAGTACATTTACAAACAAATAGCTAAGCTGGGTCTCCTTCCTTGAAAGCTAACTAGGAAAGATATGGTCGCACATGTAGGAAAGGCACAAAAAGTACACGAAGGCGGAATTAGAAATGACAGTTTAGCTAATTGAGGTGGAGGAACCCTGAATCTAGGATTATAGTTTTTTATTTTGGGGGTGGAGCCTAGGAAAAGTAGATGTAGCTGAGAACTGTAATCTAGGCAAACCAAAGTGAATATATCACTCACCAGAATTTCAGGCCCAGAACTAGACCAGTATGGACCATGGGTTATAAGAGGGGTGGCACATGAGATCTTTGCAGATTCCTCCTGTGTTCATTCTTTCATTCATTCAGCAACATTGAATGAATTGGCTGAGGGACTGCTTTGTGGCACTGTTAAGTACAGAGATGGAAGGGCAATTCAGGCAAAGGGAACCAGGAGCTTAGATACAGAAGAGTAAGAGCATAGACATTCAGGGAGCTCAGCATAGTTTAGTGTGGCTGAAATGTGAATGAGTGACCTATGATGAGCTTGGCAAGGCAGACAGGCGCTAGATCATATAGGACCATGTTAAGGAGCTTGAACTTCAACCCAATGTGAATTGCTAGCCATTGAAGAATAGCAGGGAACTGACGTGAGATCACATTTGCTCTTGTGCATAAAGCTAGTTGTAGTAATAGCATGCCTTGTTACAGTGGCCATGAAAGCTTTCTAAGCGGTCAAGGGGAGGAGATTCTAGTGGCATTTTGGGGTAAAGACTGTGATCCATTTATGTGGAATATCTTGGGAGAAGCTTCAAGGTCCTTTACCACAGAAATCTAGGACTTGATGGGAGAATGTCCTAGTGATCATCTGTTCAGGAAACTGAGTACCAGAGGGAGTGACCAGCAAGTGAGAGGCTGACCTGGAACTGAACTCTAGGTTCAATATTTTGGTATCCTGACTCCCCTTCTCCTTGTACCACAGGATCCAGTGCTGCTTCCCTGTACCCTGTGCTCAACTTTCTACTCTACGTGCCTGAGCTTGCCCACTCCCCCCTGTACATTCAGGACAGGGATGGGGCTCCAGTGGCCACCAATGCCTTCCACAGTCCTCGCTGGGGTGGCATTATGGTAATAATCACACTATGCAAAACCCACAGCCCAAGCAATGGGACAGGGACAGTGATGTTCTCAGAAAATTTCCTATGGTTTTTCTCTGAGGTCCTCGATGGCCCAGCCTGTGGGGGACGGGTGGCACCGGGGAGGTGAGGTTGCTGCATTCTTGTGCCTCTTCTCTGCCAGCCCCTCTATCTCTTATTTCTGTCTGTTTTCTGAACTGTGACTCTTCACACTTACCAGTTTGCACTGAGGGCTACCCTGTGTCCACCTTACATGGCTCTATCTGTGGGAGACTTACAAGGTTGGGAACCTTATCTCTCCTGTTAGACTGGGTATCTCTCGTGGGAGGGAACTCTCAAATGGGATAAAAAATTTTATTTAACAGGACTCTTAGTGGGTTAAATAAGATAATTTACTTAAAGCTTTTTATAGTAGGTCCTCAAAAAAATAATTAGTGATGCCATGGGATATATATCTTCTAGACAGCAGAAAAATCATCATCCTTTTGTCTTATGGCCTCCAGAGTGCCAAGGACAGAGCTGTGTGTGGTGAGATGTGATGTTGTGGCAGCCTCATTCCCCTCTTTCAGGTATACAATGTTGAGCCCAAAGCCTATAATGGCACAGAGCGGCCAGTGAGAGTCGAAGTGGACATGGTACGAGTGATGGAGGTGTTCCTGGCTCAGCTGCGGTGAGGTCCTGTGGGATGCACTTGGGGTTGTGGCCACATCCTCCTTGGCTGTAGAGGGAGTTGTAGAGCAGAATGAAATCTCATCTGCTGGGATACTTTGGCTGTTCCTAGAGCCCCAGGGAAGTGAAGAAAGGTTTCTAAGGATCACTTCATCTTGCTCCTAAGGGGTAGTAGCTGATGAAATCTGTTCTCAGAAAAATAGACTCATGGAGGTCAGGTCCCCAGGGTGTGGTTAGGGTTCCTTAAGAAAATAGCTGTTGATTCTTGTGCTAACTGATTGAGATCAGAAAAGAGTATTCTGATTGACTGGCAGTGTCTGTCATGGATGCAGCCTTATATAAGCACAGGACAAATGCCTTATCAGGAGCGTCTCTTAATTCAGTCCGATGGCCCCATTTGTCCAAAGAGAGGGTAGAGAGAAGGGATTAAACTACATTGGTGTTAAAAAACAAAACAAACAAACAAAAACTACATTGGTGTTATCAGAAATATCATCATGAAACTTTTTTGAAACACGAAGTCCAATATAGATGGTAAAACCAGCTGGGTGTGGTGGCACACACCTGTGATCCCAGCACTGGGGAAGCTGAGGCAGGAGGATTGTCAAGAGTTTCAGGTCAGCCTGGGCTACATAGTGAATCCAAGGCCAGCCTGCACTACAAAGCAAGACCCTGTCTCAAAAAATCAAAAAAGAAAAAAGAAGGTAAAACCAGAAGCACTAGTTGATGCTGTGTTTAGGGCTTTGGATTGCTTGGTCTTGCAGCTCACTCCTCAGAACCCCTGTGATACACAGGGAAATTAAAATCACTGGCGTAGGGTAGATATTCTAAGAGTCTTAGCTGTTGTCTCCTATCTTCTCATCTCAGCAACTTTGATCATCCTTTGCTGTTCCTATAGGCTACTCTTTGGGATTGCTCATCCCCAGGTGCCTCCAAAATGCCTGCTTTCAGTACCTAAGAGTGAAGGGCTAATGACCTGGGAGCTGGACCGGCTGCTCTGGGCTCGGTCAGTGGAGAACCTGGCCACGGCCACTACCACCCTCACTTCCCTGGCCCAGCTTCTGGGCAAGATCAGCAACATTTTCATCAAAGATGATGTGGCATCTGAGGTAAGTAGGCAGGGCATGGATTATGTTTCTTACAATTGGGGCAGCCAGTAAAGACCATCCCTAAATGCCCTCGGCTTGCCAGCTTTCCATCAGGAGTCTGGATGAGAGTGAATGAAGGTTTCAAGCCAACCCTCAGAAAATAAACCATATCCCTTTTAATGTGACCCCCATATATTCTGGGTGAACTCTGGGCAATCTTCCTGTAGATGGAAAGCACAGGAAGGCCCAGCCCCTTCCCCACTGATGACTAGGATGTGTTGGTAATCCCTATTCCCTCCCCTTCCTAGGTATACAGGGCTGTAGCTGCAGTTCAGAAAGCAGCAGAGGAGTTGGCCTCTGGGCACCTGTCATCTGCCTTCGCCGCCAGCCAGGAAGCTGTGACATCCTCTGAGCGTGCCTTTTTTGACCCCTCACTCCTCCACCTCCTCTATTTCCCTGATGACCAGAAGTTTGCCATCTACATCCCACTTTTCCTGCCTATGGCTGTGCCCATCCTCTTATCGTTGGTCAAGATCTTCCTGGAGACACGCAAGTCCTGGAAAAAGCCTGAGAAGATAGACTGAGCGAGGCAGCATCTCAGTAGAAAGTTTTCCTTTCTGGCTAAAGTGGATTGCTTGGTGTTGATAAAGAGGTGTTAGATTGAGGCACGTGAATGGGGCCTGTTGGGGATGACTAATTTGTCTCCTGGCTCCTCTGCTGGAACCAAACTACAACACTCTTAAGATGGGTTCATATTTCCTTCCCTTCCCATTCCTGTGGCTTGGGTCCCCCACCATCACCCCCAAGTACCTCAAACGGTACATCATCTGGGTCTCTTCCTCTGGCTTGAACTTGACAGCCATGCTGTATTGCTCTCTGGGACTGGAGCACCTTGTGCTTCTGGCCTGTCTCTTAGCATAGCACAGTCATGCACTGAGAGGGAGCATTAGAGGAAAACCCTGAGTTGGACTGTAGTGTTCCCCCCTCCACCTTCTCTCTAATCCCTAGGGGAAGGTCACCTCTGAGACCTCCCTTACTTGCCTTTCTCTGGCTAGAAAGGCACCTGTTGGGTACAGCCTGAGTCTAGGACACAGCCTCTCTGGATCTGGTGCCATGCATATGGTAGAGGTTCCCCTCACCCTTTCAGACAGGCAGTGTGATATATTAGGGGGAAGTTCCGGACTGGGAATCCCAACAGGCCTGACTTGAAATCCTTGCTTCTGTACTTACTGACTGGAAAGCTTTGGCTAAGCTGCTTATCTTTTGTTCAATGGCACTGATGTTGCCTCCTTCATAAGGTGGTTTGAGGATTAACTGTGATAAGCATGTGAAAGTGTTGGGCATGTAATGTATTAGGGAGTTACTTTAAAACACAGACGTAATAAAATTGAACTGGAATGACAGGAAGAATAAGCTTAATTTCCATTCTTTTACTCACGCGTAAGTAACAGACTCCTGGTATCTCTCCTCCCGCGCTCACGGGTCCACCTTGTTCTACATGGCCATGTGCTGCTCTTGCCTCTGTCCTGTTGGGCCCTGGGATGGCTGGGCACCTGGGCTGTAGTCAGTCTCTCCTTGTGTCCGCATTTGGCCAAGGCTGTGAGTATGTTTCTGCATTTTAGCAGGAGTTGTAGGAGAGAATAGCTTGTTCCAGTGAAAGCCTTTGGATACTCATTCATCAGTTCTAAAGTATTGAGTACTAGCTTCAGGGAGGACTGTGCTAGTGCAGGGCTATCACAGTGACCGTAGTGGACAGGATCTCCGCTTTCACCATGCAGATCTTTCAGGAGGAAGTCAGCGAACAAAAAAAAAAAAAAAAAAAAAAAAAAAGAAAAATCACATAATGCATTAGAAAGGAGAAACAGGCTGAGCAAATAGTGACTAGGGAAGTACTTCAGACTGGGAGCGTCCTTCGGCACAGGAGCCGAGCTGAGGCCATCACAGAAGTATCCTATATAGACCCTGAGACCGGAACCCAGCGAGTAACAGGAGCGGTAGTCAGGACCTCCTATATTATTGAAAAAGTACTGAGCCACCAAGGCGGTGCCGGGCCGCCTCCCAGTCTTGCCCCCAGCCGCCCGCGGTGCCCCTGACCTTTCGGCCGGCGTGGGCTGGGTGGTGGGCGGGGCCGGCGTGGGGCCTACCCCGGGGGCGGGGCCGGGGCGGCACCTGGGGCCCGTCCGGGGGCGGGGCTGCGGACGCTCCCCCTTCCCCGGCTCCAGCCGGCGCAGGCGACGGCTGCTGTAGCGGCTAGCCGTGTCCCGGCGAGGCCATGAAGGTGAAGAAGGGCGCCGGCGGGGCCGGGTCGGGGGCGGGGCCCGCTCCTGGGGCTTCTGGCCTGAGCGTGGAACCCACGCCGGGTCCGCAAGCGGAATCTCAATTAGAGTCTGAGTCGGAGCCGCAGCCAGGCCTGGGGCCCAGGCCGGGGCCGCTGCAGGGAAAGCAGCCCATCGGGCCGGAGGACGTGCTGGGGCTACAGCGGATCACGGGCGGTGAGCACCGGCGAGGGAAGGAGAGTGCGGGAGGGGGGCCTCGAGGCGCGCGGAGCCCTGGCCCCCGCCCCCTTTCCCGCCCTCCCCGGCCTCCCCTCCCCCACTGGGTCCCTTACTCTTTACTCCTCTCCCTTCTGCTTGCAAGATCTCTATGTGCTCCCATCCCTTGATCTTTCTGTGTACCCCTTCTCTCCCTTTAGAGGTTCATTTCCATCGCACTCCTTCCTTTTTTGAGGGGCTCTCCCCTTTTCTCATGGTGGAGGTAGGGCAGCAGCTGTAACTGTAACCCTTTCCCCGTGGAGTCTTCATTGCCCTTTGAGGCCCGTGTACACTAATGCAGAGGGGGACTGAGTGCAGTCTGTTCTCAGCCCCCACCGGAGAGGCTAGGTGGAGGCTGAATTAGTTAGGAGGCGTTAAGACCCTCAGGCCTCCCATTAGTGTCCGAAACCCAGGATCCCGCAGGAGGACTGGGGGCAAACCCCTCCCCAGCCTGGACTGGGCCCTTTCTTTGTGGGCTCTCACAGGGGAAGCCTAGTTCACACCGTGGTTGAATTTCTGAGTTGAACTGCCCGGGTTGGAGTTCCAGCTTTGCCACATAATTGGCTGTGTGACCTTGGCCATGTAAAAATCTCTCCAAGATAAAAGGGGGGATAGGAACACCTCCCTTGTAAGGTTACTGTGAAAAATCAGTCAGTCCTCAGATTTCGTGCAGTGCCAGGCCTGCTGTGCATGCTGTGTAAATAGGGCTCTTCTCTTAGCATCAGGGACTCCATACGGCTGCTCAGCAGGAGGCATACACCTGGGTATTCAGGGCAGAGGCAGGCATCAGCATAGACAGGGAACATGGCAGAGGCTTGGTTGAGCCTTGAAGAATGGGAGGTATTTGGAGAGACAGTGGCCCTCCGGCTAACCTTCCCTGGCTCCGTTTTTGCTAGCAACTGTTGGAAGTGGACCTGAGCCCTGGAGCTGCAGGAGCAGCAGAGCCCAGGGCTTCCAGACAGTCCTGTGGAGGGGACCATGACGGCAGGCCTGAGCCTGTGCATCTGGGTCCTTGGGGGCCCCCCTCACTCCTCTCTGAGCTAGGCAGCAGCCATTCTTGGCTGGGCCCCTAGATCACAGGCAGAGCTCCCTTGCCCAAACAGTCATCAGTGTAGGGAGGGGGCCAGGACCAGGCTGATGTTGAAGCCAGTTGGGCTGCAGTTTGCAGCAGCAGCATTTAGAATTCATCTTAGCTCTGGGGTTGGAGGTCAGGCTGACCTATCTGGGTCCTGGGCAACTTTGGGGGTTTATTTTGTAACTAAAGGAGGCTTCCAAGTGAGGTAACAGAATGTGTATCCTAATTTTGAGAAATCAGAAAGGAATGAGTAGGGGAAGGGGCCCTTTCCTGTGCAGAATTTGGGAATAGGGATCTAGGGCTTTCTGCCTTGGCACCACTTGTCTGGTGTCTTCTGACCCTAATCACATGGATCTGAGGTTTGCTGTTCCTGGATTACTGGGTCCTGAATCCAGCTTAGGAAGCTATTTGTGGCTGAGAGGAAGGGAGCAGTTGTGTTCTGAGCCCTTGTCCATTCTGCCCCTTACTGCGACTTGACCCTGGGTCCTAGTCCTTTATGCTTCCCTGGCAGAGGGAATGCTGTGGTGTTCTGAGCCGTAGGTGTCCCCTGGCTCTCACTTCCTCTAAGGACAGAGGGAGAGGCTGACAGGTTGAGTTTGCAGAAGAGACTGAGGTCAGGACTGCAAGAAGTTTTTCCTAAAGAAAGGAGAGAAAAAAAAAAAAAAAAAAAAAAAAAAAGAGAGGAGAGGCTCCCAAAGTTGGAGATGCCAGAGGGCTTCTAGGAGGGCTTCCAGGAGGGGGCTGCTTCAAACTCAGGGAAGAGGCAGGCTTAGGGAAGCCAGACTTTGTATTTACTTCCTCTTCCAATTTCAGAGGAATAGGAGGTGGCCCTGGTTTGAGCGGTGACGTCTGGGCTTCTGTGGGCCACCAGGGCAGGATGTGATGCTGTGCAGGGTGATAGCGCCAGAGCCTCCCACCGTGCCTCTCTTCTCTTTCCTCTTTATTGCTAGGGCCTCCCTGACCACTTGAAGTTGCTGCTGCAAAGGCAGTGAGGGTGCGATCAAGCTCCTGAGCTTCCTCAGGCAGGCCCTTGCTCGTTTCTGGTGGGCTTGAGCACTCTACTTATTCCAATCTGTACTCTGATGCACCTGCCAGGCCCTCTTCCAGGCTTGGCTTATCCTCTTTTCTTGGGGGTTAGGGAGTACATTCTGTGTTGGGGGTGGCTTGGGGCCAAAGCTGGATAGAGGACCTTTAAGGGGTTCCCTCTGTTTGCTAAGACTTCCTCCCATTTGGAGATCAACAGAGTGGAAGTAAAGTTGGGACCCTTCCCCCCAGCATCCGAGGCTCTGGGCTTGAGTCAGCAGAGCTTTGGCTAAGCTGCTTAAGGGAGCTGGGCTTGCATAAGCCGCTTATAGGGAGAAGAGAGGGCTGGGGGGGACAGGAAGGGGTTGTTCAGCTGCCCCAGCATTACCCATGTCAGAGAAAGTCCCCTCAAGATCAGCCTTCCCCAACACATCTAGACATAGTGCCAAGAGCAGCTATGGGGTGGGGATGGGAGCATCCTCCAATGAAGGACTGTGCCCCTCCCAGGTCAGAGCTATGTCACCCTCTTTGCAGCGAGTTTCACAAAGGCAAGGATGTATCTTCCTGTCATGCTGGAGGCTCCTGCCAGACTAGAGACCTGTCCAACATCTCAGCCTTGCAGATCAGAGAAATAAGAGCCCTCAACTGCAGGGTGGGAGGGAAAGTGTCGGGGAGATGGCCTTGTCTACGCTTCTTTGCCCTGCCCTTGCCTAACCCCCAGAGGCCACTAAGATGGAGCTGTTCATCCTCTATTGGATCCTCATGGCAGTTATGTCCTCCACACTGAGGGGGCTCCCCCAGGGCAGGGGCTCAGTTCCCTCTTTCTGGAGGGAAGGGACCATAAGGGCCCATAAAAGCCGAACTGGCAGCAGAGCCTTTTGGTCCCTTCCTTGCTCAGTTGCCTGTCTCCCCTAGACTATTTGTGCTCCCCTGAGGAGAATATCTACAAGATTGACTTCGTCAGGTTCAAGATCCGGGACATGGACTCAGGCACTGTTCTCTTTGAAATCAAGAAGCCCCCTGCCTCAGGTGAGCAGGCTGGTGGGCCATTGGTGGGCAAGCCCGAGGACAGAGCAGAGCTGGGGCTGGGACCCCAGCATACTCAGAAGTGTGTAGGCACCCAGGCCTCTTTGCCTTCTGTGTCTGGGGATGGATATCTTGGGAGGACAGTTCTGTCCCTTTAATCCCTGCCAGCCTGCCCTCTGCCGACCTGCCTGGGAACTGCAGTCCCAGAGGCTCCATGCCTCTGCATCCGGCAGCCCTGGGAACCTCAGTGGAAATTGGTGCCTGGCTGACCTAGAACCTACCATTTGGGTCTGAAGCCTAAACGTGCCTCAGACGGGTGGGGCCTGGGTGGAACCCTGGGTTGATAAGGGTCCAGCCTGAAGCCCACTGAGCCCAGCCGGGATACATTGCAGAACGGTTGCCCATCAACCGGCGGGACCTGGACCCTAATGCTGGGCGCTTTGTCCGCTACCAGTTCACACCTGCCTTTCTCCGCCTGAGGCAGGTGGGAGCCACGTGAGTTGCTGGGGTGGGGTGAGGGCTAGGGTGAGGGAGAGGGTGGGAGCCGCCCTTCCTGAGTTCTTACTGAGCCTCTCAGGGGCAGTTTGTCTGGAGCCTGGTGGGTGTCTCCAAAGCCAAACTCAGCCCTGCCCCCTTTTCTTGCTCAGGGTGGAGTTCACAGTGGGAGACAAGCCTGTTAACAACTTCCGCATGATCGAGAGGCACTACTTCCGAAACCAACTGCTCAAAAGCTTTGACTTCCACTTTGGCTTCTGCATTCCCAGCAGCAAGAACACCTGCGAGCACATCTACGACTTTCCCCCTCTGTCCGAGGAGCTGAGTATGTGACCAGGGCCCTGTGGGACTGAGGCGGATGGGGGCTTATAGAGAACACACTGTGGGGGAGAGGGGTGCTTGTGGGCTCAGTCCTCTTTCTTCCCAGCCTGGGTCACTTTTGTGGGCACCATTCCTGTGTTATCTGAATAGAAATAGCTCATAGCTGAGGAATTCTCTGAGGTGGATCAGCTGTCCCCATCACCCAGTCCTTTAGCTCCTCAGTGGCCTGGCTCAGGCTTCTGACCTTTGCCCTGGCTGGGCCTGTCTTGCAGTCAGCGAGATGATCCGTCACCCATATGAGACACAGTCTGACAGCTTCTACTTTGTGGATGACCGGCTGGTGATGCACAATAAAGCAGACTATTCCTACAGTGGGACACCGTGACCCCCCAAACTGCTCCCCACCCCAGGAGGCTCTGGCCTGGGCCCTCAGCTGTGACCTCTCCAAACTCACCTCTCAACCCCAGATCTTCTGCTTGAGGTATGCTCCAGGAGCCCTGGACCCTGAGTCAGTGTTGGGAGGAAGGGTGCCTGGTGTCCCCAGGCCAAGCCCTGACACTCCTAGGGCCTAGTCCATGGGTCAAGGTGGTAGGGAGCTGTTTGCCTCTGTGTCCTTTTAGGCCTCCTGCAAGAGGATCAGCCAGGACTTCCAGACAGCCTAGCTCGGCCCTCTTGGGCCCAAGTTTCACAATACTATTTCCGGCTCCAGGCTGTGACTAGGTCAGGACAAGGATCCATTCTCTGTCTCCTGTCAGCCACATCCAGGGCATTTAGAGTTGTAAATTCTCAGACAAAGATCCATAGGGGATGTGGGCCTCAGCTCCCAGACTCTCCCATCAGGGGCCAAGACACTGCCTGAGATGTGGGGGAACCAGCCCAGATTTCAGCCTGTGCTAGGAACAGGACCAACTGTGTATAGTTTTCAATAAACTTTCTTCTTTTCTGTTCTCTGGTGTGACAAGTCTGTGTGTATATGGACAAAGGCAGAGATGGGGTGGAAAGCATTCAGGCAGTAATGTGTTCAAGGTAGTAAAAATCTTCCCCACTTTCCTGTTCCCTCTGCCCCCTGGATTCTCCTGTCCCCTAGTTCTCTGAACCCTGACACCATGCTCTGCATCTAGAATCAGCATTTAAAACATGATGGGGTTGGAAAAGATTTGTCCTGTGATAAAGAAGAAAACCCAGGCCTTGAGAGGGGAAGCTTTGGCTTAAAGTCAGCCAACCTGGTAAAGCAGAGGCTGGAACCATGGAAGGGAAGGTGTGAGGGAGGTGGCTCATACTCCACACCATGCTTCCTATCTGCAGAGGCCACTGCTGGGTGGTTCTATCCACCCTCACCAGAGAAGGTGAGAGGGCTTTGGCTAAGGCCTAGAGCCATCTCTTTGTCCTGTGCAAACACTGCCTCATGCCAGGTGTGGTGGTGCATACCTGTAATCCCAGCACTCAGGAGGCTGAGGCAGGAGGATCGCCATGAGGCCAGCCTGGGCTACATAAGTGAGTTCAAGGCCAGCCTTCACTACATAGTGAGACCCTGCCTCAAAACAAACAACAACAACAACAAAAACCGCTGCCTCAGCCTTCACCCCTACTCCAGGCCCAGGGGAGGGGACTGCTTGATGGAGGTGATTCTGGAACTGAGGGGGGCAGGATGTCCTTCCCCCACACCTGGTGCCAGCCCTCCAAGCTGAGAAGCCCTCATGCTGGAATTCGGCTGGATTCTGTGGAGCTCTTGCTGGGAGCCAGGAATTCTAAAGTGAGTGGGATACGGGCACAAATACCTGTCCCTAGAACAAGATGCATGGGGTATTCAAGGAACAAAAGTTGTCCTGCTTGCAGAGTTTGGGGAGAGTTCCTAGAGGAGACAGCTTTGGAGCAGGTGCTTAAAAATTCAGGATGACCTTGACAAGGCAGATGTGGGAAGAGAGCATTAGGCACAGGGGCAGCTAAGCAAAGGTTTGGAGGCAAGGTTTATTGGGTGTGTTCAAGAAGAAGTAAATATAATGTGAAAGAGAGACAGGTCTGCAGAGCTTAGGCGGATTGAGCAGGAATGACTTGGTTGGATTGTCACTGGGAGCTGAGAGAAGGGTGGATTAGAAAAGAGACTAATCATAATGACTAAGATTTACTGACTGCTTGGCTTGGGGCTGGGGCTTTATATGTCTTTATTTATACAAGGCTCACAATCATTGCTGAGGAAGGTATTATTATGCCCATTTTATAGAAAATGTAAGCCCAGAGAGGTTAACTTGCCTAGCCAGTATTGTACAGGTGCTAAGTGGCAGAGCCAGGATTTGAATCCAGTCTGTCCAGACCTGTGCACTACCAGACTGTAGGCAGGGGGGCAGTGAGGAGGGATGAGGGCTGAATGGAAGCTTGAATTGTATCAGTATCAACAGAGATAGATGAAGCTGAGATTTTTAAGTGGTGAAATATCCAGGGTTGGTGGCTGAATGGATGAAAGAGGAGTAGGAAGGGCGAGATCAAGGCCAATGCCTGGTTTGTGGTCTGAGTGTTGGGTGGATGGGGGTGGGATCACTGGGTGTGGGGAGCCAGGTTGGATCAGTGGAGGCTAGGAGGAGGTGAAGGGCCCACATGCTGTGGTATGTATGGTACCAACTGAAGGCCCTTGAATAAGAGTGCAAACCAAGGAGAATTTGACAGTGGGGGGAGGGCAGGGAACCCACAATGGCAACAGAGAAGCCTGTTTTTTTGTTTGCTTTTTGTTTTTGGTACTGGGAATCGAACTCATGACCTCATGCTTGCCAGGTAGGTGCTGTGCCACTGAGCTATATCCTTGGTGAGAAGCCTGTTTTGGAGCAGGTTATATTAAATGCTCATATAGAAAGAGTTTCACCAAGAAGCCAGGGCTCGGGGGTTGCTGGTTGCCACAAAGGTGAGGAAGGGGCACGTGGACAAGTGTGTGTGTGTGTGTGTCATTTGCAGATGAGGTGTACAAGTATAGAGGCTTATACTCTGGTTTCTCTATATGTTTCCTATACATCTTTTGCCTTTTACAAGGGTAAGGGCTTGTTGTTGTAATAGTTTATCGGGATACAAATCTGCGGAGACGCTATAACAAGGAGGGACCAGTACTGGTGTCAGGAAGAGGACCCTCCCTTACTACTCTGGTCATAAACTGTCTTCACTGCACCTGTGAAATAGAAGCAGCCTGAGGTTCCACCTGCTGATGTTCCAGACCTTGTCTGCTACACTTCACCTTCAGACAGGAGGGGACTCCCTATGCTGGGGTCCTCATCCCTGGAGCAGGCACGAGGTTGGCGCTCACCCTAAGGACAGTATGTGTCCCTTGGGCCTGGGAGAAGTCTTGGACTCCTACCTTCTTTTGAGTCTTCATGCTTCTGTTGCTGGTCCAGGGGTGCGACTTGCTGCATTTAGTTGCTGGCACTTTCCTTAGGAACCTGGAGGATCTCTAGCAGTAGAAGGAGGTGGGGTTGGTGTTGGCGCTGATGTCCATGAGCTGTCAATGTTGAAGGGGGCGATTCCCTTGGTAGGGCTAGGCCTTAGATTCTGAAGTGGGCCAGTCTTTTGTGCTTTGACTTTTTTAGAGTGTCATGTCTACTGGGTAGAGCAGGCAAACACAAATCTTACAGGGAACCCCAGCTTGTGTCCTGCTGGGCTGGCCTGCAGGGTGCACACTGGAACTGCCAAACCAGGTATTAGAACATTGAGATGCTTCCTTCCAGTTGGAAAGAGCTGCTGTCCCCAGTCCCCAGTACCTTCCCCCTAGCCTAGCCCTCCCCTACAGGTCACTCTCTACTTCACCATCCAGTAATTAAGGTAAGCAAACTTCATTTTCTTATGTGCCACAGACTCCTTTATTGTCAGTCTTTTAGACTGACATAGACAATACAAGATTTTTTTTCTTTTTTAATGTGGGTACCAGGAGTCGACCTCAGGACCTCGCGCTTGCCAGCAAGCGCTTGTGCTGCTGAGCGATATCACCGGCCCTTTTCTCCCTTATGTGGGTTCCAGGAGTCGAACTCAGGACCTTGCGCTTGTCAGGCAGGCGCTTATGCCGCTGAGCTATCTCACTGGCCCACAAGATTTTTGAGAACATAAAATATATTGCAGTAGGGTATGTTGGCATGTGCCTGTAATCCCAGCACTCAGGAGGCTGAGGCAGGAGGATTGCTGTGAGTTCGAGGCCAGCCTGAACTGCATAGTGAAGCCTCTCTAAAAAAAACTTTATCTATCTATCATCTATCCATCTATCCATCTATCTATCTTATATATAATGTATATCCTATATATGCATATATCCTATATGTACTCTGTAATACCTATAATAGACTATAAAATATGTTTTTGTTTTGTTTTTCTTTTTTACATTTTGTCTTCCTTCCTTTCTTTTTTTCTTTCTTCTTTCTTTTTTTCTGTGCTGGTGTTCAAACCCAGGGCTTTAAAGGAAGCACTCTACCACTGAGCTACACCCCCAGCCTAATACCTGTGATTTAATTTTTATTAGTACATGTTTGTAGAACATAATGATTACATTCATCATGGAGTGTTGGTACATGTATATAACATTTCTTTATCCTTCCTTCTCTCTCTCTCTCTCTCTCACTCTTTCTCTCTTCTTCTCTTTCTTTTGACAAACTTGCTACGTAGATGTAGTCCAGACTGGTCTCAAGCTCACAATCCTACTGCCACAATATCCTGAGTGCTACAGGATTACAGGCACGTGCCACCATACTGGGTTAATACCTGTGATTTCTAAGGACAAAGTCACAGGTATTGCTAAAACTATTATGATTTATTGCTGACATTCATAATCAAGGGAAATTTAAATTTCAGGTAAAGATGAGTAAAAATAGAGATGTATTTTTTTCCCTCCAAGTTCATGGATCTGTGACTTTTAACCAGTTTTAAAATCCTCTTAGAGGGCCGTTGAGATAGCTCAGCGGCATAAGCGCCAGCCTAGCAAGTGGGAGGTCCTGAGATCGACCCCCGGTACCTACACACAAAAAAAATCCTCTTAGAATGTGGGTTTTGTGGGGATTAATTCCCCACAAAATAGAGGACTTGCAAACCCTGAGTCCATTCCCACTAACTGTTGTCCTCGCTGGTGTGGTTAAACATTGTTGTGCGAGGGATGGCCAGCAGGGGGCAACATGGGAGCAGGAGTATGGGTTCATTTCCGGGTGGGGCTGAGGCCTAATGCTAAAAGTTCAAGAGCCCGGTCTGTTTACGAAAAATGAAAAAACTGGATTCAAAGTCTTATCTGCTTGCCTCCTGTCTTCTTTGCACTGGGTGGTCAGCCACACACATGTGTGCTGAGTGAGCCCATGGGACAGAAGTCTGACTGAGGGCCCCTGCAAAGGATGTGCTCTGTTCCTCATCTAGGCCAGGGTATAGGGCAGGTTTGAGTTCCCAGGTTCTGAGGGTCTGAGGCAATGCAGAGTCCCTGTGACGTTCTCCCAGGAACACTCGCTCTGTCCTTGAGGGCCTAAATGTCAAGATACAGGCCAGAGGGGGGCCAGAGCTGGGTGCCATATCACCTGGGGGCCTGGCAGAATGCCTTCTCCCTCTTCCTAGAGAGCCAGGGCCAGGCTGGGGCAGGCGGGTCTTCTTCTTGGGTGTGCCAGCTAGGCATACCTTCCACTACATCCTACCCCACCCTGGTTCCAGCCCTGGCTCCTGCCTTAGAGCCTCAGAGGGTAGGGTTCTATTACGAACTGTTTGCAGAACCAGTAGGTGTTGGCTGGCCCCTAGGCCTGCCCCCCAGAAGAACTTTCCAAGCAGAGGCCTCACTTTCCGCTGCTCTGAGACTGAGGTTCAAATGTGTGCTTTGGCTTCCACATCTCCCATCCTTCTTTTTTTTTTTTTTTTTGTGGGTACCGGGGGGTCGACCTCAGGACCTCGCGTGCCAACAGGCACCCGTGTCACTGAGCGATATCACCGGCCCCTTTTTCGTATGTGGGTTCCGGGAGTCGAACTCGGGCCCTCACGCTTGCAAGGCAGGCGCTTACGCCACTGAGCCATCTCACCGGCCCCCTCCCATCCTTCTTGAACACAGTTGTAGGGCTGCCTCTCGGGTTGCCTTTTGGTGGCATCAGCCCACCTGGACATGATGCCTTGGGGGGGTGAGTCTGAAATGGGACCCAGTGAGGCCCTGACCCTCCAGAGACCACCCTCCAGTGCACGCAGCACCAGGCTGTGCTCTGTTCTTGCCACCCAAGGGACCCACAGCACCAAAGCAGATCTCTCTGCTGGGGGCAGGAAGGCACAAGTTGGACAGGGCAGTGCCCTTTTCTTATGTGAGGGGATTGGGGATTGCAGGGAGGGAGGAGGTAGGTCTCAGTGAGAAGAGGTAGGGTAGGGCATTCTCTCCTGTCCTCCAGTCAGGGCAGCCATGTCCTTGCATCTTTTCGGAAGTACTACTGGCAGGGGCCCTGCCTGCTTGCTCAGCCTTCACAGGCTGTTCAGGAAGTCATTCAGCCTCACTCTTTGGATTTGGAAACTTCACAGTCCTGGGTGGGGTGGAAGTGACATCACAGGCCCAGGGCATCTATGACCAGTGTGGCCTGGCCTTTCAACTCAGGGAGGGGAGGTCCAGAAATGAAGGCTCAGTAGCTGAGACCACAAGGCACTTGCTTTATTGTTCCAAGACAGGAGACAATGGCAGGCCATTGAGGAATCTGCTTGTGCTGCATGTGAATCTGGGGCCAAACTTTGGAGTTTCTTGTCACCCCCAGGCCCAGGGTAGGGTGAGGATCCCACTTGGTGGGGGATGTTAGGCAACCGGGCCACAGCTAAGACTCCAGGGACATCTTTTGTGCTTCTTGGATGTCCTGGGTCTGCCAGTCAAGCAGAGAGGGGGCATGGGTTCTTCCCCTCCAGCCTGTGCCAGGCTTTTCTGCCCTGAATGCCCAGGTCGCTGGAAACAGTTGAAGTAACTAGTAAGCTGGGGCCTAAACTATAGGAACTTCTTTCTAGAGAAAGAGTAAGTTTGTGGTGACGTGGAGGGGGCCCTTCCCACACCCAGGACTGGGAGGAGAGGACTTGTTCAAGTTTTTGAGGGCAAAGGCTTTCCAACCACTTTGTATTGGAATTGGGCTCAGTTTGTTCCTGGGGTGGACATTACCCCTCCTGTGTGTCACCCTGGCGGCAGCCAGACAGAGTATATATGCTGAGGCTGGGTGGAGCCTGGCAGAGCAGGCTCCAAAGGCAACATGGGAGAAGCTTTCGATCTCCTCCCTGCTGGGCTGTTGGGATGAAGACAGGAGAATAAATACAGGAGGCTTCTGGGAAAGAACATGACTGGGGGAGGCCAGGCCTGCCAGAGCATGTGGGAGTGAGGATGGAGTTCCAGGGGGATCTTTGACCTGGTATGGGGATCCTGAGCTTTGGTTCCCAAAGCCCTTAGCTCTCAGATACCTCTGAAATGAAGTCAGGCTCTCTGAGCTGTGGTGTGGACTCCTCTGTGTGTAAGGCATGTGGGTGGGTGTGTGTCTGAGCAGCCGTGCATCTGTGTGTGCAGGAGCTGAAGTGTTGATAAGTGTGGCCTGTGGAGAATGCATTTGCTTCTTTCCCAGAGACCTGCTCTCTGAGGTGCCCTGAGTGAGGAGCTGGACCACCAGGCAACAGAAATGTGTGAGGGGCAGCATCCTGGGTGGTGTCCTCTATACCCCAGCCGCCAGCTAACAAACAAGTTGGCTGAGTGGCATAGGGGACAGGTAGTGTTTTCCTTCCTTAACCTTTCAGGTGAACCCGATATGGGCGACCAGCCGGGACTTTCAGACCAAGCAAAGGCTGGAGCTGATGCTGGGCACAGCTCATGCCAGGGCCATGGGCTTGGAGCTGGGGCTGAGGTACACAGCAGGGCCTGCAGGGGCTGCGTGGGGCGTGGGCTCCAGCTCCATGAAGGCCGAGTAGAGGGTGGTGAGGGGCAGGTCTCCCAGGGCTCCAGAGCTCCCGCTGTCTGGTGGTGCCAATTCACCTACCCCACTGCCTGTCTCTTCCAGACAGGGCCTTGGGGGGAAGCAGTGAGGAGGTGGCAGGGGCGGCGGCATGGAGGATGACGATGGGGTTGAGGTCACCAGTATCAGGGGGTCGAGGGCCAAGCTGTCATCCTTCAGCTGTTCCCACAGGTTTCCTGGTCAGGGGGGCAGGAGGAGAGAACAAGCATCACTAGGAGGCAGCAGGGGCGCCCTCTCTGGCCCCCACCCAAGGGTGTCACATGCTGCAGAGAGCAGGATTGGGCTGATGTTGGGAGTAGAACTAGCAGATCCTGTGTGACCCCAAGCAATGACTGATTCTCTCTGAGCCCCAGACTCCTCTTCATGAAGCGCAGTGTGAAAGCCATAGATCCAGACGACCTCTGTGGCTCTTGTGGGGTGGAGAGGAGGGACTGTGGGAAGGACAAGGATTTGAGGACTGTCTATTGGAAGGGTTGATGCAAATTTTGTGCTCTTGGGATTAACCAGGGGGAACTCCCCGGAAACTCTTCACACTGGCTTCTGCCTAGGCTCCCAGGGGAGGTGGGTCTGTAGCCCACAGGAAAAATTTTCCCACAGTGCTCTGCTGGAACCGATGAAGTGCATGAACATGGCTCCCTGGGCCATTTCCATTCCAGGGCCCAAGAGCTGTGAACAGAGCCAGGAAGCACAATAAACAGTGCTCTGAGGAGCAAGCAGTGCTGTTGTCTGACCCCTCCTCTCTGTCATGTGATCTGCATCATGGCTGCCCTGGGCATCAGGGCTGCAAGGTCTGGAGGAAGAAAGGCTGACCAAACCCTGGATTGGCCTTGGCTGTCTGGGTTCCAATCCTTTTTCTAGCTAAGTGACCTTGGGAAGGTTACATAATTTCTATGTGCTTCTGTGAAATGGGTTTGATGTTCTCTCCTGTTCTACATGTCCAGCTGAAAGAGCAGATGAAGGCAACTGCATGATGCCTCGTAGAAGGTGCTGGAGTAGATGTTTATTGTATCCAACATGTCCATGGCTTCCTGCTCTCCACCTCTGGACTGGGGTGAGGATATTTATGAAGTTATTTCTAATAGTAGCTTCTTAGGCCGTGGGCTGTCTCCCTTTCAGATTGGGACCTCCCTGAGGGCAGGCTGCCTCCATCTGCTTGTGGATGCCCCTGCCCCGTGCACACGTAGTGTGAGGCTGGGTCAGTGGCCCTCTCCAAACTTGTCATGGCCAGCCCGGGAATGCACTGCAGTTTAGATGAGAATGGGAAGGGGGCTTGATTTTGTGCAGAGATGGAGCAGAACAGATAAGACCACTCCTTGGATTTCTATCCCCAAATCTTTCTGTGACCTGCCCAACTCTGTGGTTATTACATTCCTCCCAGCTCTGAGATCTTACATTCCTCCCTGGAGAGTCTCTCTCTCTCTCTCCCTCTCTCTCTCCCTTCCTCTCTCCCTCTCCCTCTCCATCTCCCCCTCTCTGGCCTGGACCTCACTATATATCCCAGGCTGGCCACAAACTCATGGTGATCCTCCTACCTCAGCCTCCTGAGTGCTGGGATTACAAGCATGCACCACCATGCCCAGCGAGAGGGTTTCTTTTCTTTTGCATTAAAGTGTGAACTCTGACAAAAATGCATATGCTTCTAGAAATGCTCAGCCTGCCAATCATTCACAATCAAGTGTTAGATAAAACACTGATCTCTTTCCATCCTTGCCAGAGCTGAGAGCAATTTGATGATGCATCAGTTAGAACATGTTCAGGGCAGCAGCAGAGGAAAATGACTCAAGGACATTCCTCTGCACCCTGTGCTCTGGATGGCAGAGAGCGAGTGAGAAACTGGACACCCACTCTGGGCTCTTCTTCAGGTGACCAGAAACCTATTAGCTAGCAGTCAGCAGCCTGGAGGCTTGGCGAGGACAGTCCACACTGCCAGGTGCACCCCTCCAGTGCTGTCCCACCTCCCCTTTCCCATCCCCAGCTCACCCTGGAAGTCAAAGTCAGTGAGAGAGGGGTTGATAGCATCCAGGTCAGTACCAAGGTCTCCGTCTGGCAGTAGGGTATCAGGCATGGTCCTGGCTGGGGAAGGCTCAGCCAGCAGCTTGGCACTGTTGCTGGGTGGGGTGTGGGCAGGCAGAGGTGAGTCCTGGGGGGTGCCCGGTTGGGCTCGCAGCTCAAGGTGCCCTTCTGGCTGTGGGAACAATGGTTGCTGCGGGGGTCCGGGAGGAGCCAAGCCTGGTGAGAGGTGTGGGTATGTCTGCCCATAGCAGGGGGGTGTGTGTCCCCCGAGTAGGTCCTCCAGGGGATTCTTGCCAGGAATGGGGCCTGGAGCTGGATGGATTGAATGCAGTGGCTGAGAGAGCCCAGGTGGGGGTGCCAAGGGCCTGATGGAGCCTGTTCCTCCCAGCCCAGGGGGCGGACAGCCCAGCAGTGGGGAGCCCAGCTTCTCCCTCTTGTCTCCAATGAGGCTGTCCAGCTCTTCTGGAAAGGCCCAAGAAAGAAAAAACACCATGAGATCTCCCTCCTCCACTTGAGGTCTCCCCACCTTGGACCTTGCTCAGACCCTGACCCTATTCTTTTTGGCTCACGGGTCCCCCAGCCCCTCCCTTGAGTAGCCCGGCCAGACTCACCTGGTTTGGCCATGCTTTTGCGCACAGCGATGGGGTCCTTCCTCTTCCACTTCTGCAGCTCCTCCTGCATCTTGTCGATCTTGGCTGGATTGAGGGCCCACAGGCAGCCCTTGCGAGAAGAACTTCCGGATTTGTTCTCTACCTTCTCAAAGCACTTGTTGAGGGATAGGTTGTGGCGGACAGAATTCTTCCAGCCGTCAGGTGCTGTCTGCCCAAGAAGAGCAAAGCAAGAATTGAGGCTGAGCTCAGGCAGCAAGACCTGGCTCCAGGTCTGGACTCTAGAATACTCCTTGCTCACTCCAGCACAGAACTGCTGCCTCCTCAGAACCTGCACACATGCGATACCTTCAGTGGTGGGGAAGTGGCAGGCAGGAACTTTAGCCACACCTTTCTTTCGTTCTTTCTTTTTTTTTTTTACAGTACTGGGGATTGAACCAGGGCTTTTGCACTGAGTTTCATCCCCAACCCTTTTTTAATTTTTTATTTTGAGACAGGGTCTCATTAAGTTGCCCAAGTTGGGCTTGAACTTGTGGTCCTCCTGCCTCAGTTTCCCAAAGTGCTGAGATTATAGGCATGTGCCGCCGCACAGGGCTTACCACGTGCTATTTTCACCTGAGATCTGCCTTCTTCTCACCCTGCCCTTGGCCTGACCCTTCAGAGGAGCGTGAGTGATTCCTAAAGGGAGAGCTGGCAGGCACCACAGAGGGCTCCTGGCCCACATACCCACCAAAGTGGGATCAGGCCTGCTGCCCACCCTGGCCCCTGTGCCAGTCCACGGTGTCCTGTCCAGCTGCAGAGAAGGAATGAGAGGAGGCTGTGGAAAGCTCCTTTCCTGGGTCTGTCTTCTCCTCTCTAGGGCAAAGTTGGGAGAGTGGAAAGATGGGTGAGGCTGGCGAGTGTCTGGATGTGTGCTCATGTTGCACGTATGTTTGAGTGTACATCTGCGTGTTGGTGCATGGAGGCACAGTGAGTGTGGACACACACCTGCATCTCTAGGTGTGGCTTCCCTGTGTGAGCCATGTCGCCCTGGGATGGGTCTGTGAATTCCTGCGTGTGAGGATGTACGTGCTGCTGTGGATGGCTGTGGGAAAGTCTCTCTAGGTATGTGTGTGCGCATCCAGTCACCTCAGTGTGTGGGTGTGTGTTCGCATGAGTGTGCCCGGAGGTGTGCCTTGGTGGGGAGGCCAGCCCTCAGGCAGGGGGTGCTCGTGCCAACAGAATAAACACCCATTAGGAGGCCCGGTCATGCCACCAGTGCAGTAATTGTGCTCAGGGAGGGTTGTAAAAACCATTAGGCTGACTCAGTTGGTGAGAGGCGGTGGCAGGGGCACCATGGGCCTCCCGCCCCCTTCTCCAGCCTTGTCTCAGGCTCTGTGACCACCCAGAGCCCAGTGGGGGCTGACTGAGGAGAGAGCTGCCACACTGGCCCGTGGGGCTCCTTCGCTCTCATCCCCCAGCCCCTCTCCCTTTCACCCCATAGTTTCTGGGTAATGAGGGGTGGCCACTCCCTTCTCCCCAGCTCACTTGCCCCAGGGAGCAGCCAAGCTGAATCACGCCCAGAAGAACCGGGCCCTGATGCCAGCGTCACTGCAAGTTGCTGGCAGCAGCTGTTGGAGCCTTTCTTAGGGACAGCTGGCCTGGGCAGAGGGCTGATTGAGATGACCCTCCAAGGCTTCCAGGGTCACCAGGGAGGATTCTTGAGCCAGTAGACCAGACTTCAACTCCCACAGCAATCTCCACTAGGAGTCAAGGCTATGTAGCCCCATGGGCAGAGTTAATGGGGACCCGGGCATTTTATAGCCTCATAAATCTATAACTTGAGGATTCTAGGGCAGCCCCCGCCCCAGCCACTTCCTGTTTGGAAGAGGAATGGTCAGCACTAACAATTATGTCCAGTGGCTGGACACTTCCCCAGTCCCACATCCTTGACTCATGGGGCTACAGGATGCCCACCTCAGCTGCCTCTGTCCCTGTCCAGAAAAATGACCTCCAAATGGGGAGTGAGAGACGGAAAGGGTAGGGGATCTCTGAACTAATTCCTCAAGTGGGTCAGAAGGGAACTGTTTTTTTTTTTGGTTTTTTTTTTGGTGGTGGTATGGAACTGTTGAGTTGGGAAGAATCTGTGTGCCAACTGATCTAAACCCAAACCCGACCATTTTACAGATTGAGAAACTGAAGTCCAAAGAAGAAAGGGCAAAAAAAAAAAAAAAGAAAAAAAGAAAAGAAAGAAAGAAAAGAAAAGAAAGGGCCTAGCCCAGGTTCACACAAGGAGGCAATGGCACAGCCCAGACTCCAGCTCTGTCTTCTAACTAGGGGTCCTGCCCAGGTCACCGCATAGGGCCTGCCTTGCCTTCTGGGTCTTTCCCCTCCTCACAGATCTCTCTCTGAAGTTAAATGTAAACTCAGGAGCGAGGGAGTGATGCAACTGGCTAAGAACAACAACTAGCACCAAAAAAAAAGCTGTTAGACCTCTTCACTCTTCAGCCCTATAAAACAGGGATTACACGGCTCCCAGGAAAAATAATTAAGCCAGGCAGAGGAGATACAGGGAGGGACTGGGGTCCAGGCCAGGAGTTGGCAGGGAGGGAGGCCCAGAGGAAGGGGCAGGGCCCTCATTTCCCTTTCTCTGGCCCGGCCCCTTGAGGCCCCGGAAGGCCCTTTAACAGCTTTGGGGTTATGGAGAGTTGGGCTCCCTGACCCGTTGGGGTATGGGGGCAGCCCTGGTTACAGGCTTTGATGCTTCTTGATTGCCAGAGACAACTCTCTTCCCTTTCCTCTCCCAGAACCTCTGGCAGATCAACATACTTTTCCACTCCTGGCCGAATCACTCTGACCCCCTGGCCCATCCCCATCTGGTGGCAGCTCAGCGGGTACAGACTTGCTTGGACCTCAGCTGCAAATTATCCCCAGGCAGGACAGTTGGGTAGATGGTAGGGGCAGAGTCACCCACTGGCAGGTGGAGCTGAGTTCTGGGTTACCTGGGTCTCAGGTCCTGCTCTCTGCCTGGGGAGCAGGTGAGATGGCATCTACCAGGGTGAAAAGTTGTGGAGAAGGCACTCCTCAGACACAGGCTCCGGCTTCTCCTGCACCCACCCCAGGAGAAAGGATCTGTGCAAGAGGGTCTGGGGCTGGGCACCATGCATCACGGGGAAGACAGTGGTGTGTAGAGTCGAGTAGCTTCGCCCAGCTACAGAGCCTGCTGTGTAGGCTCTTCAGTGGACAGATGCTCTTTCTGCTATATTTGCCCGTTTGAGGATAGGGGCACCTGTACTGCCTCTATGGAGGGAGTTGAGCCCCCAGAATCCTCTTCTGTGACTGATAGGAACTAGGTCCTGCACGGGGGTGAGGGCAGAGTCAGGTGGGCCAGTGACACCCGAAGACTATGAAGCCCACACTCCACTCTCTGGGAGAGCTGCAGCTGAGCCTGCTGCCCACAAAGGCAGATCCTAATCTCACCCAGGAAGGCAATGGGTTTTTTTGCCCTAGCATCCCTTGTCATGCTGGCTGACCAGCTCCTCCTGGAATTCTCCACCTTGTGGCATCCTGGGGTGAGGGTGGGGACAGATTCTCATATCTCCCCCAACTTCCTCTCCTGGCTCAGGGTAGGTGACCACTCCAGATCTGGCTGCAGGCTGCTATGAACCTCGGGTGAGATGCTTGAACTCTGTCCCCCACACAGAGCCCCTTCTTTAGGAACTCTGTTCTAAGGTAGAGACCAGGAAAAGTGTGTTGGGGGCAAGGCCCCCACCCTGCTTTCATCCTAACTCTTCTCTTGCCTCAGGGTGGAGCCCTCTGGCTTGTCCAGGGTGTGAGGGAGATGGGTCTTGGACTCACCTTGAAATAAGGGAAGTGCTCCGTCATAAAATTGTAGATCTCGCTCACAGGAAGGCTTCCAGTTTTACTGTTCTTAAGGGCCATGAAGATGAGGATGCTGAAGACACAGAGAGCCCCTGAAAGTCTGAATCTCTGACCAGATCCTGAGCCCCCCACCCCCAGTGCACCCCCTCTGGTGAGAGGCTTTGTGAGGTTGAGGTTGAAAAAAGAGGGGATGAGAAAGTGTCCCGGAAGTAGGCAACGAGGTCAGGAATTACAGATATACAAAGGTCTCTTGGAATTTCAGAAACCAAAGTTGCCATCTGACTCAGCCACATACTAGCTGTGTGACCTTGGATGAGTGCTTTAACTTCTCTGAGCCTCTGTTTCCTCATCTTTGAAGTGAAAAGAGTAATAGGTACCTCAGAGTTGTGAGGAAGATTGAAGGATGATGCCTCACACATACAAGCACTCATTACACCGTAGCTATCATTATTACCAGCTGGTCCTCGGCCTGGACAGAGGGAGGGAACCAAGCTCTGGGTCCCTGTGGTGTGGTGGACACTCTACCCTCTACATTCTTTTACTCAGTCCTTCCAACAGACTGAATCGCGGTCCCCTGATCTTGTTTTTTTCTCCCCCAGATGAATAAACAGAGGCTCAGAGAGATGAGGTAACTTGCCTGAGTTTCACAGCTAGTAAATTCCAGAGCCTGGTGTTGAACCCAGCTCTGCTCAACTGCAAGTCCTACCTTCTGCCTCCCCCTCTCTCTGCTCCTGGCTGATGTGTGAGTTCCTCATCCTCTCATTAGTTGAGGATCTGACCTCTCCCTGGGGCCTGGCACACAGTAGGTCAAGTGTCACTGTTGACTGGATGAATGAAAGGACACATGAAAGGGCCCCTGAGCCAGGCTGGGTACTGCTGGCATTTAAAACCCCAGCCCTAGGGAAGACCCGCCAGACCTGGCAGATGGTGGATAACACAGTCACATCTGCAGACTCCATCCCGCATTTGTTTCCGGTGGAACACTGGGGTGAGGCTTTCTCCCTGATTCTGGGGCATGGGGCAAGCAGCGAGCATCCCCCCTAAACTCTAGTCCTGGGCCCTGAGGCTCAGGAGATTGGACCTCCGCAGTCTCACTCAAGGCACCAGCATCTGCTGAGTCAACCCAGAGACTTGACTCTCCAAGGTTAGAGGAGAGATCAGAGGTCAGTTCACCCCCGCCCCAAGCTGAAACCCTTTGGAAGACCCCTAGTATGACTTCCACCTGCCACCATTATCCTTGTGCAAGAAGGATGCTGTGTCTCAGTTTTCCCAAGGACCCTCTCACCCCTCCTTTTCCACCCCAGAGGTGCTGGGAGATGTACCTGTAGGAGTAGATGGGTTTGGGGAAGAGCGGCTGGTGCCCATCGGCGCTGGCCTGGGGTGCAATCCGCTGGTATGGATAGTGAGAGGAGCCCAGGTAGGGAACAGGGTAGTTGCCACCACCTGGCGAGTACTGTAGATAGAGGTCAAAGGGGGCAGAGTGGTCACCATAGTACTCAACCTTTCCAAAGGGGGGATTCCCCTCCCCCATTCATAAACATCCAGAGAAGGAGCTGAGGCTACATTTTCCCTTTCCTACATGGGCTCCATCACTCCCCGGCAGAGCTGTCTGGAAGATGGCCAAGAGTGTAGACATCTGCGGGGCTAGGAGGAGAACCACATTCTGGAGCTCAGACTCCCAGAGGCCTCAAAGTTCCCTTCTTCCCAGTCCTTCCTCTCAGCCCTCTAGGCACTCTGGTTGCCATGGTGATGGAAAGGCTGGAGTCTGGCAGGGCTGGAGAGAATGAGGAGCAGTTGTATCTTTCCAGGCTGGTGCTCCAGGCCTCCTGTGCCTCTCCAGGAGTGCTGGGTCAGAAGTGGGATGTCCAGCCTGGGCGTTTGCTGGGCACTGCCATCTTTTACGAGTTTCAGTGGCTCTTTGAAAGAGCTGGTCATGGTGGTGGGCAGGTGGGGGTAGGAGGCGGTTTTACAGCAAAGGGAGTGGCTGCGGTGCCAGGGATGGTATTTTATGGGGGCAGGGGGTAGGATACTCTGACTCCCCCAGCTGCTCCAGGCTGAAGTGTTCTTTCCAGGTCACCGAGAGACACTTAGTGCCTGAGTCACCCTCTCTTCAGGCTCCATAAAGCCCTGGGTGCGGCCATCTTGTTCGAGAAGGGTGTGTAGACTGCAGAGGGCATCAAAGCAGGGCTAGGCACGGTGAGGCCATTTAAGGTCTGGTGGCCCTTAGTCCTGTAGTGGCTAGGTCCCTGATAGGGCAGGCTGCCTCAGGAATATTCCTTATCTGAGTCTGACCAGGACTCTCAGCATCACTCAGCCATCGCAGCCAGGCCTTTCATGGAAGTGAGGATGTTCCCTTATGCCGTGTGTTCTCTTGTTCCCCTCTGTCTCTTTTCCTCACCCAGCAGACTACCCACCCCCCCGCCACCTCCCCAGCTTGGCCAAGATCAGGGCCAATGCCAAAGATCCAGGAGTAGAACCTGCTCCACAGGCAGGGCCTGTCTCAGTGCCAGGCTGCAGGTGGATGGAGCTGGGCGCTGGGCAGCCACTTGCTCTGTCTTGCCCAGTGACTCCAGGGAGCTGCCTGGCTGTACTGGGTTCTTTTTTTTTTTTTTTTTTTTTCCTCTCTTTTTAAACACCTCCATTCCTTGCCAGTGTGGGGCAATTTTTTGGCATCCTGTGCTTTTGGGAGGGGCCAAATCTAGGCAGTAGGGTAGGGAAAGAGCCGAGGACGATGAGGGCTTGAAGCCTTCTGGGGTGGGGTTCCATGGAGCCCTCACCCCACACTAGATGCCCATCCTCTCTAGGCAAAAAGGAAGTATGAGGCCAAGGTCACATAGCAAGATGTGACCTAGACGGGGGCTCATTGTTCCCTGCCCTTGGCTTTTTGTGTCACACCACATACTGCTTTTCTCTCTGCTCTGTCTTTGTCTGGGGTAGCTGCCTTCTTCCCTTTTTGGTTTGTAACATGGCCCTGCCTCACTCTCAGCCCCATTCTCACTTGAGACCTCTCAGGCCCTGCCAGGGGTTAGATGAGCCCTGGCCACCTCTAGAGAAAAGTAATTGCTTCCTATCCCATTAACCACTGCCACCCACCCCTGGTGGCCTAGCTTGAGGTTCAGGGCCCTGCTGCTTTCACCTGCCCACCCAGGTGTGCACACAGCCCCGTATGTACACCTCTGCACCTCACACAGCATGCACCCATATAATGTCCTTAGACCCCCGGGAAACATGTCCACTTGCCCCAGACCCACCTGGTGGAAGGGCGGCTGGGAGGGGCAGTACATGTGCTGCAAAGAGGGCTGGTAGCAGTACATTCCAGGACCACTCTCCAGAGCTGGGGGCTTGACCTTGATCTCTGACCCCTGCTGGAAAAGAAAGCAGATGAGCAGGTTGAGCCTTTTTTCCCCCTTTCTCTTTCCATTGTCCTGAGCATCACGCAAAAAGCAACACTTCCCCTTCCTTCCTCCCCTAAAGTTTAGCCCTGAAGAATAAACTGAGAATAGAGAAGGGCAAAGATTTCCCCAAGGGAACTCAGCAAATTGGTAGCAAGTTGGTGGCAGAACTAGGGCTGGACCCCAGAGTATTTATTACATTCCACCTCACTGCCGGTGAGAGGCTGAGGTTGGGTCATCCAGAGAGGTGGCAGAGACTTATCAATGGTCATATTGAGGGTGGGACAGGGCCAGAGGTCTCTGTGAGGTTGGCACAGCTCCTCAGGACCTAACACAGAGCTCTACCCTGAGCAAGGATGGCAGGGGCTACAGCTAGGTCCTAGAAGGTGGACAAACCCAGGAGGAGGTAGACCACTCTCTTCAGTGTTACCAGGGGCCTTGGGAAATCAGCACCTGGACCCAGAGGGGCAAATCAGCCTTGACCTCTTTCTGGGTGTGCCCTGGGGTTGCTGATGGAGAGATTGCCCTAATCACAGAATCTCAGGCCTGGAAGGGCCAAGAGCACTCGGGAGCAACCCCTTCATTTGACAGATGACAGGGCTGAGCCCAAGGAGGGGAAGCCATGTGCCGCGGATGGCCCAGTGAATTGACCTGAGCTATGGGTCTCTGGGCCTGAGCTCTTCTCCATGAGGTGGGGTAAGAGTGTGGAGTCAGTCTCAGCCTCATCATTTACAGGCTGGGGATACCTTGGCCAAGTCACTTTACTTGGCTTCCATGAGCCTCAATTTCTTCTTCTACAAAGTGAGGATAGCAAGAGCTTTCTAGAGGAAAGAAAGCACCTGGCAGAATGGCCAGGAGCTGGTACTGAGTGGACAGTAGTTGAGGGCAGTAGTTGATACGATGGTGCCCTCACTTGGCTGCTGCCATATTCCAGAACCTGGGAGTTGGAGAATCAGGATAATGTTCTATACTTGACCATACCTGATAGGTGTCCATCTGCCTTCTCTATCTTCTTAGGGAGAGGCTTAGGGATAGAATGGGGGTGTGTTTGAAAGCAGAGGTGAGGAGGGCATCTGGAGTAGGCACAGCCCAGGCTAAGCTACTCAGTCACTGCCTTGGGGACCTCCAAAACACAGCTGGGGAGTGGTAACCAAGCTCCCTTTAACTTCCCAAAACAATAATCCTGCTGTGTGTGGTGGCAGATGCCTGTAATCCCAGCACTCAGGAGACTGAGGCAGGAGTATTGCTATGAGTTCAAGGCCAGCCTGGGCTACATAGTGAGTGCAGGACCAGCCTGAATTGCATAGCGAGACCCTGTCTCAAAAAAACCCCAACCAACCCACCAATAAAAAACCCCAAAGCAACAATCCAATGAGGTATATACCCTTAATTTTCTGATGCGGCTCAGAGAGGTTAAGTGACTTGCCCAAGGTCACACAGTGGCAGGTATAACTGGAAATATATGCTGACCTGCCAATGTACTTTCAAAGAATTTCTATGAATACACCCAGGCCCCATTCTGGGCAAAGAACAGGGCTGGGAAGGGCCCCTTGAGATAATTTAGCCTTTACAAAATCTCTCAACTCCTACACTGATGCTGTTGTGGGGGGAGTTGCTCTGTGGCTCCTCCCTAACCCTTTTCTCTTGGCCTCTGAAATGTGTTTTTCTTCTCACATTTGCATATGGGCATGTTGGTCTGGCTGGGGATTCTTTTTTTTTTTTTTTTTTTTGTGGGTGGGTGGGGGGGGTGGCGTTGACCTCAGGACTTCGCGCACCAGCAGGCGCCCGTGCCACTGAGCGATATCACCGGCCCTTTTTTTGTATGTGGGTTTCGGGAGTTGAACTCGGGCCCTCACGCTTGCCAGGTAGGTGCTTATGCCACTGAGCCATCTCACCGGCCCAGGCTGGGGATTCTTGACACTTAAACAAACAGAGAAGTCACACTCTAGAATCCTGACTCAGGAGCCTCTGGGAAGCTGCCAGCTTCCTTTGCCTGACCTGCCTCCACCACCTGCCCCCTCCACACCCCATCAGACCAGCATGCCTTCCCCAGCCGACCAGCAGGTCCGATACGGAGCCAAGAGCCCGACTCTTGAGCTTGCTACTTGCTCTTGAGACATAAGGTCTGAGAAGGGAAGGTGGGGACTTTGATCTTAGCAACACTTTCTAGGCCACCAGAAACCAAGGCCTGAGGGATGTGGGATTGCCACTGGCCAGTGGTACTCACCAGGACTTGGCTGTGCTCATGGCCGGGGTAAGGGAGTCCATTGCACCAGGCTTCTGCTGCAAAGCCAGGTGGGAAGGCCTCGGCCTCCCTCACGTCCACGGGGATCTCCTCAAAGGCCTCCAGAGCCCCTGGAGTCTTAAAAGAGTGTCCATCAAGGGCCAGGGCAGTCTGGGCCTCTGGGAAGATGTCTTCGTGGAAATGCCGCTTGTATGGGTGGAAAGGCATGTGGTTGCCCTTGAGGAAGCGCCCGGGGCTGCTTGCTGGGCCCTCCTCAAAGCTGAAGCCGGGATACTTGTCTGAGGGTGAGAGCCGGAAGGGGCCCAGGCCAGGGCCAGCTGGACAGTGACCCTGGACTTGCTCAGGACCTGGTGACGCAATGCTCGGGCTGTGTGGGGGCAATGAGGGTGCCCTCTCGGTAGGGCCTTCAGGCACAAATGACGAGCAGCTGAAGCCGGCATGCTTCTGGGTAGACAGAGGGCAGATAGTCTGTGAGTAGAGTGGGACCAGGCCGTGTTACCTGCCAGGACCATATTGCTGGGGAAAAAGGGTCTGTGGCTGAGCTCTGGGAACCCCCAAATGATGGAGAAGACGCTGCCTGCCCTTGGAAGGCTGATGAGGACATACTGCCCTTAAACCTGGGGTGACCCAAGGCTGATGGGAAGCCCAGAGTGAAGGGGTGAACAGAGGCTCGTATCTGAGCCCCTTTGGATCTCACAGTCATGAAGCACTTGTTTGCTGGTGGAAGGGATAAGACAGACCCAGGGAGGTCCCCGTGGGGTCAGGGTGACATGTCTGCTGCTGGGCCCTGGGTACCAGGTACTTACGCTCTGTGGGGCAGGGGAGCCAGGGAGGCCCGGAGCCTGCATCAGGTCCCCTTGCGGCTCCCCTTCCAGTCTGGTGGGGCCTGGCAGTGTGACGTCAGACTGCGGTGGGAGTAATGACACCATCACCCAGTCCTGGCCTTGAAGAAAGCCGGCTGCGATGAGAATGAGGACCAACGTCTAGGGGTGACCAACCCCAGGTCCACCACCTCCACTCCCACCCCATCCCTGGACTGGGAAGAAAGAGAAGAAACACTGACAGGAGAGAGCAAAGTGAGCCAGGTAGGAGTCCCCAGAGGAGGGGTCTTAGCAGTACTTTGCAGCTGCAGAGACCCCAGTTCCCAGTGAGACCCCACATCTGGCTCTTTGTGCTTGAGCTCCTGTGTCTACAGTGAAGGGCCAGGCGAGGTGACTCCATTCGGTGGCTGAACAGGCCCTGAGAGCCAGGAGCAGGTCAGTCCTAGGCCTGAGGTGGTAGCAGCTCCAGTTATGCAGAGGCTAGTTTTGTGGTGTGACCATAAGGGGTCTAGCCTGGCTGGCATGACCACAGTGTGCATCTGGGGACTCAAGGGGTCCTGGTGGCATGGTGGCTTGCCAGCCCACCGTGGAATATCCGGAAAGTACTGTTTTCACCTACATCCTTCAAACTCTCTCTTACTTCCAACTTTGTGCAAGCCACTGCCTGCCTCCCTCCTTTCCTCCCTCCCCCTCCCTGTCCCTTCCTTCCTTCCTTCCTTCCTTCCTTCCTTCCTTCCTTCCTTCCTTCCTTCCTTCCTTCCAGTTGAAACCAGGGTCTTGTGTATGCTAAGCACCTGCTAAGCACTGAGTTACACCCCCAGCCCTGCCATTGCTTTTTTCTGAACTTTTCAGTTTCCCCATGAAAAACTAGCAGCTTGGATTACATATCTGAAAGCTCCAACCTGGAATTCCAGTAGGAGAACCCTGACCCCAGCACAGTGGATGATTATGAGGCCAGGCTCAGCCCTTCTTCCCTAGCTGAGTCAGCAAAGCTCTCTGCACTTCAGGAGCAGCATCTGCGATACAAGGTGAGTGATAGGACCTAGTTCATAGGGCTATTGTGAGTATGAGACGAAATCATGCATAGAAAGTATGGCACAAAGTGCTGAGCGCAGGGTGAGCGCTCAATATGTGTTGGTTCTCAGTATTAATATCATTGTCAGAACGGCTCTTACTATCGTCATCTCTGTTCTTTGGCTTCCCTCAGCATCTGGTAGGGGCAGGGCCTCTTGAATTCACTCCCCACTACCCCAGTGGTCTCTGATTAAAAACTACGATTTGAGCTGGGTGCAGAGGCATATACTTTTTTTGTTTTTGTTTTTGTTTTGTCTTTTTGAGACAGGGTCTCACTATGCAGTTCAGGCTGGTCTTGAACTCACTAGGTAGCTCAGGCTGGCCTTGAACTTGCATCAATCCTCCTGCCTCAGCCTCTTGAGTGCTGGGATCACAGCGTGTGCCCCCATGCCCAGCAATGTCATACACCTTTCATCCTAGCGCTCTGGGAAGCTGAGGCAGGAGGAATGGAAATTTGAGCCCAAAGCTTGGGCAACTTAGTACCTTAGTGACACCCTATCTCAAAATAAAAAAATAAAAAAAGGGCTGGGAATGTAACTCAGTGCAAAGGCCCTGGGTTCAATCCCTAGTACTGCAAAACAAACAAAACAAAACAATACAAAAAACCCCAACAACGAAAAACTTTAATTTGCTGACAGCCTTCTCTGGGCTGACTCCTGTGTAAATGCTTTGGACGATTTTCTCTTTGGTTTATCAGAACAAGCGTTTGAGAAAAGTATGTTATTCCTTTCAGAAGAGAAAACAGGTTTGCCCAAGTCACACAGCTAATCCTTGAGAGTCAGAACTGGAACTCAGAACTAACTTTGGAGTCTGCACTCCTCTAATGGCTTCTTTATTTGGCTTGGATCAGAATCTGGTGGGATACGCTGGGGGGCCAGGCAGTGACAGAAATTCAAGGTTTATATTTATCCTTTCTATCTACCACCCCCTCACCAGAACAGGGTAGCCAGGTGATGACACATCCCTGCTGAATAAACCATCTCCTGTGTTTGACACGGGGACAAGGAGAGAACGGAGGGTGCATTTGCCCAAAGTTCCACAGGGGATCAGCTCAGGACAGAGCTGGTAGTTGGGGCCCAAGTAGGGCCTGGTGAAAATCTCTCCCACCCCTTCACGAGTCCCCACCGCCCCTTCTCTCCCCTTCTCGATGTCCCGAGTGCCTGCTCACTAGGCAATGCTAAATGTGGCGTGACAGGGGAAGCGCCGAGCTGGCCGTAACTGGACACCACCAGGGAGCAAGCAGGGGGCCTGAGGTACGAGGCAGCCCATCTCTGGCTCCGCATGACTGCCCCAGCTTGGCCCTTGCTCCCTGGACAACTCCTCCTGGACAGCTCAGGCCTGCCTGCCACACCTCTCCCGGCCCAGAGTTGCCTTCCCGGGAGGTGGTGCTGCTGGCTTGGCGCCTTCCCAGTGCGCTCCCAGCCCCTTCAGAGGCAAGGCTGGGGCCCTCTCCCCCAGATCTCCAGCTTTGTAACCTGGAGAGGGGACTCCCCTCTCTGGAGGTGGCTTAGCATGGTGGTGAAGGGCAAACATTTGGATTTGGGCTAACTTGACTTTGAGTTTCAGCCTTGTCACTTTCTGGGTATATGACTTCAAACACATCGTATAACTCTCTGCATTTCACTTTCTTCATCTGATAAAAGTGGCACATGGACCCACCTCCTAGAGTCCTCATGGGATTAAGTGAGATGTACAAGGTGCTGGCACGCAGAAAATGCTCAGGGACATGTGTCATACATCTGGCCTCTGGTGGCCAAATGTCGCCTCTTGCTCTAGGCTCTACAGTTTCCTGATGGTCTTGCTGTTTCAGGCCCGGTAGCCCTGTGGAGACTGGCTAATGCCCCATGCCCCATTCTTTTTTTTTTTTTTTTTTGTGGGTACCAGGGGGACGACCTCAGGACCTCGCGCGCCAACAGGCACCCGTGCCACTGAGCGATATCACCGGCCCCTTTTTCGTATGTGGGTTCCGGGAGTCGAACTCGGGCCCTCGCGCTTGCAAGGCAGGCGCTTACGCCGCTGAGCCATCTCACCGGCCCCACCATGCCCCATTCTTGCTAGTCCTCGCTGCCTGCCTGGCTTCAGGAGGCTCAGACCCCAGCCCCGCTCCTTTGCAGATGTAAGCTGGGAGAGGCCTCCCTGAGCTCCAGCTCTGGCCTGCATGCCTCCTGAGGTCTGCTATGCCCAGAAGCAGCCCTGCAGCATCTGCCTCACCTATGTTTACCCTGGTCCCTATCCCCAGGCTCAGTTATCTGTAAGCCCTTGCTGAGCTCCTGCATGTCAGAAGGCTTTCACTCACAGCCATGACTTTCATATCCTGGCTTGGTCACTGCACCACCCCACCTTCTCCAAGCCCATGGGGACAGGATTAGAACCTGGGAAGTTCTGCAGAGTGCAGAAGCCTGACTCTTAATTTGCACTGAGGATACAGAAGTCCCTGAGTGGTGCTTGGTCTAGGATTTTCCCTGGGCAGACTTTGTGAATTATGATTCCTGATTCAGGGACCATGGTACCCCTGCTTGATTCCCAAAGTTGAAGCTCTGTTCATTCTACAAGTGAGTTCCAGAGAAGAACTGACTTGCCTAGGACCACATAGCCCAAGAAAGAGGGGACCCTCCATAAACTGCATTCAAAATGTTCCTCTTAGTTAAATGTGATGCTGCATGCCTGTGATCCCAGCACTTGGGAGGCTGAGACAGGAGGATCATAACAAGTTTGAGGCCAGCTTTCGCTACATAGTGAGTTCAAGGCCAGTCTGGATACATAGCGAGACCCTGTCTCAAAAAACACACAAGAAAACAAGGCAAAACAGAACAAAATGTCCTCCTTAAAGATCCAATCCAAACATGGGCATCTGAAACGAATACATACTTCTCAGATGAAGTACAAACAGCAAACAAATATATGAAAAAATGTTCAACATCATTGCTCATTCAAAAGATACAAATTAAAACAACACTGAGGGCCGGTGAGATAGCTCAGCGGCATAAGCGCCTGCCTGGCAAGCGCGAGGTCCTGAGTTCGACCCCCGGTACCCACACACACAAAAAAAAAAAATAAAAAAAAAAAATAAAAAAAAATAAAAACAACACTGAGATTCCATCTCACTCCAGAAAGAATGGCTATCATCAAGAAATCAACCAATAACTAATGCTGCAGGGCTGTAGAGAAAAAGGAACACTTCTCCATTGTTGGTGGGAGTATAGACTGGTGCAACCACTGTGGAAATCAGTGAGGAGATTCCTCAAAAAACTAGGACTAGAAGTCCCTTTGGACCCAGCAATTCCCCTTCTTGGAATCTTCCCAAAAGATTGAAAAGCATTCCACAGCGATATATGAACACCCATATTTATAGCAGCACAATTTGTTATAGCTGAATCTTGGAAACAACCTAAATGCCCATCAACAAATGAATGGATAAAAATGATGTGGTTTTTTCATACAATGGAGTACTACTCAGCCATAAAGAAGGATAAACTTGAGTCATCGGTAGGAAAATGGATGCACCTTGAGATCATAATGTTAAGTGAAATAAATCGGACACACGTGTAAATATTGCATTGTCTTTCTGGTGTGAGAAATTGAAGGTGTAAATAAGAACCAAAATGTAAAATAGGAGCTGGGGATATAGCTCAGTGGCACAGCACCTGCCTGCAAGCACCAGGTCCTGAGTTCGATTCCCAGTTCCAAAAAAAAATCGTAAAACAGAAATTGTGAGATGGGAAGAAATTGTTTAAAAGGAAAGGGGAACCAGGGAGGTGGGAGGGGGAAAAGAAGGAAGGAAAAAGAAAAAAATGAGAAAAGAAAGACAAAATGGAAATAGGTCTTTGTAAATAAGGAGGGGAAGAGGGGTTGAAGGGAGGGGAAGGAAATAGGGGTTAAAAAAAAGAATCAAGATATATCATGTACTGGTACCAAAGGAAAAAAAGTCCTCCTGTCTCAGGCACTGGGCAAAGAGCATCTGATTGGTATATATGAGGGAGTTGTTTGAGCACAAGGAAGGAATCCCCGTTTGGAGGGGGAGAGCCTGCCTGGCCCCAACCCCTCTCTGGAGTAGCCAGCAAGAGCCCTTGAAGCTGGATGGGCTGGATTCAGTACTGCATCTGAATCCTAATTGTTGTGGGAATTTCGTTGGACAAGTTGTTTAACTTCCTTCCCTGGGCCTCAGTTTCCTAATCTGTAAAATAGGGCTAATAATACATACCTCTGTGGAGGATTAGATGAAATATTGCTTGTAAATAGCTTAACACATAGTATGTGCTCAATAAATGATAGCTATTATTAATAATTAGCAGTGGGACAAAGTTAATTTAAGGCATGAGCTCTGGGGGTGGGGGGAGGGAGCGCAGAGGGAACTCCCCTTTCTGTCTCCTTCCCCCCTGGCGGAGGCTGAACTTCCCACTGCTGGACTCTCGTTTCCCTGCAGTAGAGACAGTGCCCAGAGAAACTCCCAGGAAATGTGTGGGAAAGGGGGGTGACCCTGTTGCTTTGGGTCCCTCAGGAAGCCTCCCTGATGTTCTCAGCGGCATCTGCATTCAGCAGGAATCTTTCATTGTCATCGAACCTTGCGCCTGGGAACGTGAAGGGATCTGTGAACAACTACGACGGAAACAATGTTCTCCTCCCCTTCCAGAGCTAGCCCAGAGCGCTCTGTGGCCCGCGGCCTGCCCCTGCCTGGGCTGGGGGCCAGGGCTCTCAGTGGTGGGCAGTCCTCAAGTCCCTTAGACGGCAGAGACCGTGATGATCACAGCTCCCCATCTTTAGGGCGCTCTGCATTTCACTCTGCACTTTGGTATCGTCACCTCATTACCTTTCCCCTCTGTCCCTGAGTGCAGTGGACAGTTGTGCCCACCTCTTCCTAAATCCATGTCCAGTAAAATCAGGCCAAATTTTTAAAAAGAGTTGACTGGTGGACATTTACCAGCACACTGCAAGTAGAAAGGCAAAGTCAGTACCTTCATTTTTCAGGGGAAAATTTGAGGCCCATGAGAGGAAATGATATGCCCAGGTCCTCACAGCTAAAAGGGAAACCGCATCTCCTGACTCTGTGCCCCAAGAGCCCCGAGGCACACAATCCAAGGATGCGGTGTTGGCAAAACTTTGGCTGAAGACCCTGTTCTGGGCATCCTGTCTACCCGTGTCCTCTGAGTTTCTCCTCTTCCCATGCTCCTTGGGTAGGCGGGAGGTAGGGCTGGGGCTGGAAATAGATTCAATCTGCCCTGGAGTCAGGGAAGAGAGGACTGGCCTCTGACCCGAGAGCTGCAGACAGAGGAAGTTTCCCCCGGAAACCTGGCAGCCAGACAGACAATAAACACCCTGCATCCCTGCTCTGTGCTCTTCTCACAAACAGCCAGGCAGGCACTGCCTCTAGCTGTCTGTATCAACACCTCCATCTCTCACCTCTCCCTTTTCCTGACTCCCCAAGACACAGGTTGAGCTGAGCATGGGGATGCATGTCTGTAATTCCAGCATTGTGGGAGGCTGAGGCAGGAGGATTGTGCAAGTCTGAGCCAGGTTGGGCAATTTAGTGAGATCCTGTCTCAAAATAAAAAAAAATAACAAAGGGACTAGAGCTATAGCTCAGTGTGAAGGCCTTAGGTTTGATCCCCAGTGCTGAAAAAGAAAAGATTCAGGAAGAAGGGACCATTCGGGAGTCACCCTAGTGGAGATCAGTGGACACCCCTCTTGGTTGTGTGACCTTGGACAAGTCACTTCTTTCTATACTTCAATTCTCTTCTAAACAAAATGAGATGGAGGGACCAATTCATCTGAAGATGCTGAGGCTGGTCTTGGGGGTGTGCATTCCTATTCTGCCTTTGGGGGACCAGAGGACCAGGCAGAGCTGGATGAACTACTACACCCCAGGAAGGCACAGCACTGTCATCCCCTTTTATAGCTTAGGAAACTGAGACTCAGAGAGGTTAACCTGACTTGTCCAAGCCACCCAGCTAGTAAATTTTGCTCCCTAGGATTCAGACCTAGGCTTCAAAGCCAGTCTCCCTAACCACTGTGTCACACAGCCCCACCTTGTGAACTCCTCAGCCTCTTGAGGGAAGGTGGAGGTTTCCTTGGGAGGGTCTGTCCCCGTATATCCCCTATTGGCAACTAACTGAGTCACAGAGGCCAGATAGCCACTAGGTACCAAGAGTGCTCATGGGGCTCTCCATGCTCGGTGCCCCCTCCTACCCGACGGCCTCCTACCGGCCCTTTATGAGCGAGGTGGAGCCGGCTCGGTTCTGCCTTAATGGTCTCTGTTGCTGGCTGCGGCAGCATGTTTTACGAGGGGTGGGGCCCTGCCCAGTGCTGTCTGTGGCCCCACCCGGGGCTCCGCCCCACATGGGTGCTGGGAGGGGTCCCCTGGAGCAGCTCAGTAATTACTTTGTAGGGGGTAGCAGGGAAGGGCCTGGGGGTTGTGCCTGAGGCTTGGGTTCCTGGATACTCAGGGTCTGGGGGTGCCAAGAAGTAGAGGTTTCTAGCTCCTTTCCTCCCATCAAAGTTGGGGGTTCTGAGGGCAACATTTTGGCCCTTGTGGCTCTGGATCCTGTCTGGGTTCCAGGAACTGGGTCAGCCTAAAGATCTGTCTGAAGGGCTCTGAGGAGCACATAGGGGCAGAATGGCAGGGATAGAGTTGGCAGGAAGAGCAAGGGATGCAAAACATCCACATCCCCCAAGCGATGCTTTCCTCAGATGTGAGCCACTGACACCTGCAGCTGAGTCATTCCCATCCCCCAAATCAGGTGTCTCCGAAAGCCACCTGTCCTCTCCGTCTCTGCAAGTAGGCTGGTTCCACAGCATCCCCCAGTGTGCCCTCCCAGAAAAATGACTTGAGCCACCTCCTCTGCCCTGCACTTGCCAGGAAGTTCTTCCAGATAGTTAACCTTAATTCTTAAAATCTCAGTCCACTTGCCCTGTCCTTCCTGCCACTAACTGAAGGACCCTACGGAGCTGTTTAAGGACAATAGACTCAGAGAGGATCCCAGCTTTGCTGCAGATGCCCGCCTCTGAGAGCTTCCTGCTTTCCCACTCTTCTTTGCCCAGCATACATCCCTTTCTACCATCTTGGCCACCTCTTAGCAGCTTCCCAGCTCTCCACCCTTCTCCAGCTCCTGCCACCCAGCCCTGGCCCCAAAGGAGCCAAATCCAACCACTCACAGTAGGCTCCTGGCCATGGCCACCATCCTGGCTTCGGGGAATCATTCTGCCTGTTGCTCCCCAGGAGCCTCCATCGACTATAAATACTCCCGCAGCCGGGACCAGCCCCCTGCCCCTGGACTGGGGCGGAGCTATCTCCCCAGGCTAGACAGGCAGGTCACATGTCCCATAAATGCCACAGGACCACAGTCCCTTCCAAACAGCTGTGACCTTTTGGGATGGATGGATGGGTGGATGGATGGATAGATGAACAGTTAGATGGACAATGGGTAGATGGAAAGCTGGACGATGGATACACGGGCAGAGGGACAGATGGATAGACGAATGTTCAGTAGAACAGAGGAATGAATGCCTTTGACCTACTTGTGGATGCTTATTTTGTCAATGATAAATAAGAGATTTCAAGGAAACAAGAAAAGCTCTCCTTTGAAGCCACCCATCCTTTTCTGAGACATACCTTCAAGGTCACATTTTCCCCTTGCTATGGCCAGCTAGTCTGGGCGATAGACTTTGCTGAGCTCTCCCTACTCCTTAGATACCCTTCCCAGAGACTGTCCCCCCAACTTCCCCAGGCCCCTAACATCTTTACTGTTCTTCCTGGGTGTCATGAATGGTCTGCCTCTTCCTCCCTTCTGCCTACCTGCCTCTTCTGCGGTCCATACTCTGAGGTTACCACTACCAGATCTTGCTCTCAGATGCAAGGCCAACTTGCCCTCCAAGATTAGCAGGGGAGGGGCATTCTTAATTTCAAGAACAGGAAACCCTTGAATAGGCAGCTTGGGGAGAACCCCCAACCCTCACCCCACCTACATCATTTCCAAGGAGTTTGACATCATGACTGGTCTGAAGGTGAGGACCGTCCTGGCAAAAGCCTTGAAGACAGAACTATCTGGGCCTGACTGGAGAGCTGGGAGGTGGAGTCTTCTTGATTGCCTGCTTAATTCTCCCAGGAACACCGTGAAGAAAGCAATAATCTGGGGCTTTAGACACTGATTCCCAGAGCAGAAATTTCCCTCACATCTTTAGTCTGCCAAACCATGAAAGGGGCCAAAGACTGGAAAAATGAAGTAGGAATGACTGAAGGGCCAGCAGGCTTTTTCACAGATTATGAAAGATCATCTTCATCCTTCCTACAAGTTTCCTCCAGCCATACTGGCTGGAAAGGATGGAGGTGTGCACTGAAGGATTGGATAGAGTGTCTGGCTTCTGAGCACCCATTAGCTCTGGGTCCCTGAGGCCCAGAAGCTCCGCCTCCATAAGGAAATCAGAGTTCAGTCTAGGGCAAACCTCCATGGGCACAGAGTTTATTGGGTATGGCAGTGTTAGCAGCTGAGGATTTGATCAGTAAGACCAACAGGGCTAGTGGAGCCTTGTCTCACCTCCTCCCCAGTCTGGTATTGTCCCTAAAAGCCCTCACCAAGCCCAGAACTCACCCCTACACTCCTTGCAAAGCCCCCTTTCCCTCAGGGAAATCCTCCTGACCAAGGACACCAGGAGAGTCCTCTCCTATATCTGCCATCAGCACAGGCTAGTTACAGCAATAAACCTCATTTCCTCCTTATAAAATGTGATCCTCATCCTTGTCCTACATACCTCACCTGGATGTCAGGGGACTGAGTGAGAACCAGAAAGTTAAAGTGCTCAGAGGAAGGTAAGGCACAGCATCCTGTTTGATGGCTCTGCCTCTTCCCTTGGGGTCCCAGGACTGTGGGATTTCAGGAGAGGGATGATACTGAGTGATTGCTTTTCACCTTCAGTCGCATGCCCTTCTCATGGGTGCTGCCTCTGGGGGTGATCAGGAAGGCTGACATCCAATGGGCGGGCCCCCTCCTTGCCTGCCCACCTTAGTAGGGGCAAGAGATAGCCCAGGATCCCATCATCACTAGGGCCAGGGGCCACCTCTCATGCTCTGTACATATCATTATTAGGACAGCTCATTATCATCAATCTATTATTAGGGATATTAATTCTGCCACCACTACTAATAACACAGTTTTAGTATAAGACAAATACATACTGATGATCTCCTGCCATGACGCTGCCCAATACAGGGGGCAGGGAAGCAGTTATCTGTTTGGATTCATCAAGCCTTGCAGGGAGAAGCATGGTGGGAGGCCCTCTCAACCAGGCCCCTCTCTATTTGACAGACGGGGAAACTGAGACCCCCACCAGGGGAAGGGATTGTCCCTTGCTATCAAGTCCCTTTTTCCAGGCAGTCATGCTTTTGAGATGTGGCAGGCTCTGAGGGCATCTTTCTGAGCCCATCCAGGTCCTTAGCTCCAACCCCTATCTTTCTCTCCTGACATCCCCAGATTCTCCTGGCCTTGGCATTGCCATCCCGAAGAATTTCTTCTCCCAAACCTCTCCCACTTTGGGCACATTTCAAATGTTCATGGGAAGGCTTTGACCAGATTCTAAGGCTACATGGTCTGTGGGGCCCGTGGTGGACTCAAGGAACACCATCCAGGGAGAGATAGGGACACCCTCTACTGCTCACTGTGAATGCTGCTGTGGTCACTTGGGCTCTTTATGAGGGAGGGACTGCAGAGTCTTCTAATTAGGTTTTCTGATCACAATGGGGTGTGTGTGTGTGTGTGTGTGTGTGTGTGTGTGTATCCTTGTATACATCCTTTGCCTTCTGAGACTGATGGGCTGGTGCAGTCTGGGACATGGCTGTGGAATTTACAAGTGTAGGTGGGACCTCCAAATGTCTCCGGGCGATCCGGTTCCAGGGAAACAACCTTTTCTGTGTATGTGTGCGTGTGTGTGTGTTTGCACATACATGTGTGTGTTGGTGTCCAGGGTGGCTATAGTTTGTCAGAAACAGTGGTTTCAGGCTGGAGTGCCCTGAAAGCCCCTAGAAGATGTATGAGGAGAGGGCTTGAAGCCCACTGACCACAAATCCTCCCATGAGATTAGGGTGGAGGTTGGGACCCAGCCTCCCAGTGGGCTCTCTACTGCATGAGGGGAGGGTCTTGAGGGGCGCCCACCTCCTGGAGCTTCCAGAGTCACTGTGAGAGCACAAGTTCCCTTTTCTCTGTGACTCACAGTAGGCTTTCGGTCTAGTTCCCTGAAAGCTCACGATTCAGCTAATTCTCTCTCAGGCCCCATTAATCTGAGCTGACTAAGCAAGAGCCACAGGCGGAGTAGAGATTGGGGGATGCTCATGACAGTGGCAGTCATTCCTAAACAAGTTGGCAGGCCTTGCTTTAGCTTCTGTCCATCCCCCTGCCTTGGTCTGGCCATACCTGGCCAGATCAGTCATGATCCCAGCTCTCTAAGAAGGGGTGCCACCATCTCCTTTTGGGGCCCTCTGAGGATGCTTCCCCATCTCCCCCTTCCCTTGCCATACACCCAAAGTAGAAGTCTGTCTGGACAGAAAGTGTCATCTTGTCTTGTTGCATCTGAACTCTTTTTTTTTGGGGGGGGGGAACTGGGATTAAACCCAGGGCCTCATGCATTCTGAGCACGTGTTCCATCACTGAACTACAACCCCAGCTGAACCCGTTTTTACTGTTTGGCCAGCATCCAGCCTTTAAGGCCTGAATAGTATCAGGAAGCTGAAAGCTGAAAGCTTCCTGAGGGATAATCCCACACAATCTGTTTGTTCCAGGAGCATGGCCCTGTGCTTTGCCTCAGTATGCAGAGAACTTGGAAGATGAAGGATGCTGGATTCTAAGGGAATCCATCACATAAAGGGAGACCTGTTCTGGGGTGGGGGGAATGGTGTAAATGAGAAGATGTGGCTAAGAAGAATGGAGATGGGGCTGAGGGTGAGGTATGGAGGAAGAAGAGGCTGGGATTGTGGAGATGGAGGTAAGGTTGGGGATGGAGATGAGGAGGTGGAAAGGAAGGGGATTGAGCTGGGGTTGAATACCAGATGAGTGCAGTGCTCTTGTAACCCCACATACTCAGGGAGTAGGGGCAAGAGTATCACCTGAGCCCAGGAGTTTGAGGCCAGCCTGGGCCACATAGTAAGACCCTGGCTCTAAAGCAAACAAACAAAAAGCAAATAAGGAGATGGGATTGCTGGAGATGTAGGTCTGTGGCAGAGAGCTTAGCTATAAATAAGGCCCTGGATTCGATTCGATCCCCAACACCATACACACACACACAAACACACACACACACACACACACACACACACACACACACACACAAAATGGGCACGGGACTAAAGTTGGGAAGTGAAAAGTGACAGATGGGGTGGAGGGCTCAGGAAGGAGGTTGGGAGTGAGGTAAGAGGTGGGCACAGAGATGGCAGAAGGGACAGGGGAGGGGATGCATGCACTGGAAAGACCCAACTTATTCAGGCACCATTTGGTTGGTGCTTCTGGGATGCACCTTCCCACAGGCCAGTCCTTCCCCTGCTCCCAGGCACATTGCCAGCCCATGCATCCCAGATCAATGGCTGGCTCTCCACTCAGGAAACCACCTCCTGTGGTCACAGAGTCCCTGCAAATTCAATTTAAAATGCTGAAGTGTTTCCCTGAAGTCTCAGTCTCTCCTGCCGAGGAAGCCAATCAGGCCATAGCAAGGACAGTGGCAGACTTCTGTCCTTCCATCCCTCTGCTATGGGAGGATGGGTCCTGAGTAGAGGTGGCCCCCAATCTCATTACAATAGAGTGCTGGACAGAAAATGACAGAGGGCAGCAGGTGCAGGGCCTCTATTCCCTTTCTGCCCACAAGCTCTGAAGACATTTCAACATGACTTAAGAACACTTTCTGGCTAGGAGCATGGACCCAGTGCAGGCAATGGGGGTTCTGCTAGTCCATGAAGACCAGGCTCAACTCAACCCAGAAGGAGGGGGGAGTTAGACATCAGGAAGGACTTCCTGGCTGTGAAGGATGGAGAGTCCAAGGGCAATGGTGTTAGAGGGCAGATGAGACTTTCCATGGGGGCTAAGCAAGGCTTTCCCAGAGGCAAAGGATGGCACATGACAGAAGTCACCTGCTAACAATGGGGTTTTCTCCTTGTCTTTAAGTTTCCCAAGCCCTTTTTTTCTCACGATGAATGATGAAAGCTTGGTTGGAGGAAATATGGGGTCAGTGCATGTATGAGACAAAGATGGGGTGCAGGAAGGAGGTCCCAAGCCCCCTAATCCTTCTCTTGCTTTTCCAGGATCCACTGATCCAGAGCATTCTGGGGCTCCCTGAGCCCCTGGGAAATACAGTCCTCTGAGAACTCCCCGGCATTCCCGGGAGAACAGGTTCCTGGCTCTGGAGGTGAGTGAGGCGCCGGGCCTGGGGGTGCAGCGTGCCTCGGCAGGCCCTGGAGCTGGGAGCTGAGCTCGGCAGAGGCCGTACGGGCGGGGCCGGGCAGGGATCTGGGAGGACATGTGCCTCTCCCTGTGGCACCTTCGCCCCTGAGGATCCCAACCTCCGGGAGGACCCTGCCCAGGACCCAGCCCAGCTCTGTCCCTGCCTGGCCCACCCTAGGCCGCACACAGAGGCACAAGAGAAAGGGGCTGGGCAGGAGGTATGGCCCCACCCTCCACCAGGCAGGGATGCCCCTCTACTGCTTTTGTCCTGTCCTGTTCTGCAGGTCTGGGAATGACCCAGATGGTAGAAGGGTCTGAGCGAAGCCCAGTGGGGACGGGACCAGTATGCAATGCCACCCTCCCCATCCAGCTGCCTGATCAGCCCAGAGGAACTGGGGTTCATCAGTAGGGAAAAGTGAAGGATGGGGGAGCAAGTAGAGCTGGACCCTACAGCACTAGAGACCTTAGAGAGACTCCAGAAAGGACTTCAGGACTGTGAGGGAGCTGACCAAACTTCCTTTGGCAAGGATTAGGAAGACTAGGAGGAGCAGCCCTGTCTGGTGTGGGAAATGACTGGTCCAGAGACGGGGGTGGGGGGGTGGGAAGGGTCGGGGTGAGTTCTCAAGAGGAGGATCCCTCTCCTCCAGGTCATTTCCCACTGACCAGCTGTGCTTTGCCACTACATACATCCAAATCCATCCCCCCACACCTGTAGGTGCAGAGAAGAGAGGCAAACACACCCACTTAATAGTCTATTCTTAATCCAGCGTGCTTCTTGGGACATTTAGGGAGGGCCTGGGGGGACTCTGCGGGGAATGCCAGAACCTTACCTGGTAGGGCAGGGGGCAGGGAGGACCGCAGGAACTGGAGGGGGCTTCCTGCTGCTCAATCCATTTCCCTTAGAATTTTTATGCCCCAGACCCCCCAGTTTTAGGCTTCAGAGGTCTAAGAGTTCACTGATTATCCCAGGTCTGCTGCTTACCAAGCTTCTTTGCCTCAGAGGTCTTGAGGACAGGAAATGTCCCCAGACCTTGGGGGGATTCTGCCTCAAGTGGAGCATCAGCTCCTGGCCACAGCACCTGTCTGCCACCTGTCTGCCTCTCCACCAGGTGCACTGTCTCATTTCTGCAACCCAGGCTCCCCCGGGGGCGCCAGGCACCTAGACCCCAGCCCAGGCTGCCCAGAGAGGTTGAGAGATCCCTTGATCCATGCATGCTGGGCTCTCCCCTTCCCACTGTTTCTGGAATAGCCACTCGGAACCTGCCTGCTCGTCTTTCAGCTCTAGTCTTCCAGTTCCGGCACTTTTGCGTTGTCGTGCTATCCCAGCACAAGGTGGGCAAGCACACCTACTCCAACACACGGAGACAACACAAGCCAACAACCCAGCCCAGAATGAAGATCCACGCTGCAGCAAGCAGCCTTGGAGTTGGACAACCTGGACAGCAATGAGAAGAGAGGCAAGGAGGAGGGAAGGTGTTCCCCTCGGCCTCCAGGCACTCACCCTGATCCTGAGTCTCTCTTGAGCTGCAGCGAGAAGCTGGGGAGCATCCAGACGCTCCTGTCCCTCCTGAGGCCCATTAAAAAGGTGAGCCCCCTCCCCATGCCCTGGCCCCGGCCTGCTGGCCTCCACGGCTGACTTGGGCCGGGTCTCCTCTTACCTGCTCAGTGAAGCAGGTCGGCGTGGGGGCCCAGGTCTAGGGGGCCAGGAGCTCCGTCCGTCTGTCAGTCTGTCAGCTGGGCCTTCCTGGGTCTGTGCTGACATCAGGTGAGGGGAGGCAGCTGCTGGGTGAGCCAATAATTATGATATCAGCTTCCCCTTGCCCTGAGGGGCTGCTGCCAAACCGGGGAGAAGAGAAAGGTGACTAAGAAGCTAGTTTGCTCCTTGGCTCTTGTTTGACAGGTACCGGCTCTTGTGCCCGCCCCAGCCACGCCCCGGCCCCCCCCTTCTCCCAAGCTAGCCCGGGCCCCCTCTTCTTGCCAGCGGGCACAGCATGTGGCTTGTGGAGAAAGGGGTTGTCCCTTGGTCCCTACCTGCACCCAAAACAGGGGATGTCAGCCCCCCATGGGTGGGGTAGAGGCCTGTTGGGGCATGCATGAGTGTGTCAGGAGAGCCTGACTGCCACATATGTGTTCAGGGAGCTGGTGAGGGGTTCTGGGGAACAGCATGTGGCGGTGGCCCATGTTCTGAGGCATGATGTGGGTGGCAGCGCTGTGACCCCTCAAGGCCAGCACCACACAGAGTTTCTGGGAACTGCTTACAGGGCCCAGCCTCCTGTCGACCGATCCATGGCCTCTCTGACACCTTATGTGGGGGCTGTGCACCCACAACCTACCTACGCGATGTCCTCTGTATGTCTGGTACGTGAATCTCCATGTGGCTCTCTTCGGGACTGTCCCTTGCTCTGGGCTGGAGTGTGTCTGAGTTCATGTCTTCTCTAGTGTCTGTGGGCCTGGGTCCCTGTACACAGGCCTGTGTCTGTGTCCCTTGTATGTCACCTGCATATTTATAACCATGTGTCTGTGCGCACGTCTCTGCTCTGGGCCCGCAGTCCTGTCATGACTCCACAGCCACCCCCATGGTCTGGAAAACGGAATCAGAAATCTGAGTGGCTGATCCCTGGGCTGAGAGGTTTAGGATTTGGTCACCACTGGTCCCACTTGGATTAGGCCTGGGACCTGCCCCTGCTCCCTGGCAGTCCTCCTTGCTGTGGCCCCAGACTCATCCCTACCTCCTTCTCCTGGTTACTTTTGCATCTGCTTGCCCCACATCTGCCTCCTGCCCCCAGTCACTTTCTCCCTGCCTCCGCCTTCTTCCCCTTGCCTGGACTCTAAGCCCACTTGTAGCTCAAGGCTCCAGGACCGAGTGGTAAAACTGCCACCCAGTGAGGCCTGCAGGTGTGGGCAGCTCGGCTCCTCCCCACTTACTCTCTCATTCCAAGGGCAGAGGTAATGGCAACCCGCGCTGGGTGGGGTTGGTGGTCATCTGGCACAAGGGTGGAGTAGACTAAACAACTTGGCAATTTCTTAGTCTAGGCAGAGAATGTTCAGCAGTCAATAGAAAGAGGGTACTGAGGCAGATTATAATAACATACCCGTTTGTAAGAGTTGGTTAGCTGTGTGATCATCCATACTTCTCGCTCTCAGCCTCAGTTTCCTCATCTGTTAACAATGGAATATTACCCATTGGGTTATTGCAAAGATTAAATAAATTTATATATTTAAAATTCCTAGCACCGGGCCGGTGAGATGGCTCAGCGGCTTAAGCGCCTGCCCGGCAAGCGCGAGGGCCCGAGTTCGACTCCCGGAACCCACATACGAAAAAGGGGCCGGTGATATCGCTCAGCAGCACGGGCGCCTCCTGGCGCGCGAGGTCCTGAGGTCGACCCCCCGGTACCCACAAAAAAAAAAAAAAAAATTCCTAGCACCACCCCTGGTATATAGAACACACTCAATAGATGTGTACTCTTTCTCTTCACCAAACCCTGTGGTGCTGGGTGGGAAATGAGAATATGGTAACGTGTTTACTTGAGTATAAGAATTTTTTTTCTAGCTGTGTGTGGTGGTGTACACCTGTAGTCCCAGCACTCGGGAGGCTGAGGCAGGAGGATTGCCACAAGTTCAAGGCCAGCTTGGGCTACATAATGAGTTCAAGGCCAACCTGAATTACAGAGTGAGACCCTGTTTAAAAATTTTTTTCCCCTGAGGTTAGGTCATGGGACCTGATTCAATCCACCTTTCTCTGGGACTCATACGACTAATCAAAACCCTGCTCCCTTAAGCCTAATAATCAATGGCACTCCACGGTGAAAGGGCAGGTGTTGAGATCTGTTTAGAGTAGTATTTGCTAATTGCTCCTATCTGATCTATTCAAGGCTGATTGTTCTTTCTAGGCCCACAGGTATTCCTATATGGAAGCTCTGGTCATAGAGAACCAGGAAAGGTATAACTTAAAGTCCTTAATCATTGCTGTTAATTGATATTATTCTGAAGGTCCTGACCAGGGTAGTATGTCCACCAACAGATGAATGGATAAAGAAAATGTGTTATTTACACACAATGGAGTACTACTCTGCCATAAAGAAAGATAAACTTGAGTCATTGGTAAGAAAATGGATGCACCTTGAGACCATAATATTAAGTGAAATAAATCGGACACAGGAGTTCAAATATTGCATGGTTTCTCTTGTATAAGAAACTCAAATTAGCTGGGTGTGGTTGTGCATGCCTGTAATCCCAGCACTCAAGAGGCTGAGGCAGGAGGGTCTCTGAGAGCTTGAGGCCAGCCTGGGCTACATAGTGAGTAGCCCAGCCTGAGCTAGAAGGTGAGACCCTATCTAAAAAAGAGTGAAAGAGAGAGAGAGAGACAGAATCTTAAAAGGATTACAAATGAACCTGGGCATAGAGGTACACACCTGTAATCTCAGCACTTTGGGAGACTGAGACAGGAGGATTGCAAATTCCAGCCCAACCAGGGCAATTTAACCATTTAGTGATACCCTGCCTCAAAATAAAAAATTAAAAAACGCTGGGGAGGTATCTCAGTGTGAGGGCCTTAAATTCAATCCCCAAGACTGAAAAAAAAAAAAAAAAAAGAATTACAAATGATGTGGTCACTTATTTAGGAAATCTAAGAGAATAAACTGAAGGACAATTTAGAATTAATGAGAAGCAGCAGAAAATATGTTAAGTGTGTAAAATTCAAATCCATCTTTTTTTTTTTTTTAATATGTGGGTCCTGGGAGTTGAACTCAGGACCTCACGCTTGCCAGCAGGCGCTTATGCCACTGAGCTATATCACCGGCCCACCATCTTTTTTTTGAGACAAGATCTCGCTATGTAGTTCAGGCTGGCCTTGAACTCACTTATGTAGCCCAGGCTGGCCTCAAATTTATGGCGATTCTCCTGCCTCAGCCTCCGGAGTGCTGGGATTACAGGCGTGTACCACCACGGCCAGCTCAAAACCATTTCTATACAACCAGAACAGCCAATTAGAAAATGGAGACAACAGATCCAGTTCACAGTTGCAACATTACAATATAACCAGGAATCACTGAAAAGAAACACAAAATCCACATGAAAAAAATAGAAATTTACTGACAGGCATAAAATAACACTTGAATAAACATAAAGTGTATAATGTTCCTGAAGTGGAAAGCTAAATATAATATGTAAAGATGTCAATTCTCTTCAAAATAATTTAAAAAAGAAATAATAATTCATAAGCAGAATGTAATTCAAATATAATACCTAATGGTTTTTTCCCCTTTGAACTCTACAAGTTGATTCTAAAGTTTGGGAGAACAGTAAATATATGTATATAGTTTAAGACTTTTTGAAAAAGAAGACTAAGAGGAATTTGCTCTGCCAGTCTCCAAATGTCCAGCAAAGCTTTCACAATTAAAACAGTACAAGTTGGGTGTAGAAACAAACGAGCAAGTTAATTGAAGATAATGGAGTACAGAATAAACTTGAATATTTATGAGAATTGGGCATATGACAATAAAGTGCTTGAAAACAGCAAAGAAAGTGTGAAAAGTTCAATAGATGGAGTTGTGAAAAATTCGATAGAGTTGAGAAAATGGACTTTCCCTTTGAAGGAAATAAGGTTAAATCCTACTTCATGTTATACATTAAAAAAAATCCTGATGGACTAAAGATCTAAAGCAAAAATGAAAACCATACAAATACTTAGGAAAAGGGTCGGTGAGATGGCTCAGCGGCTTAAGCGCCTGCCCAGCAAGCGCAAGGGCCCGAGTTCGACTCCCGGAACCCACATACGAAAAAGGGGCCGGTGATATCGCTCAGCGGCACGGGCGCCTGCTGGCGCGCGAGGTCCTGAGGTCGACCCCCCGGTATCCACAAAAAAAACAAAACAAAACAAAAAAAAACACAAATACTTAGGAAAAAAGGAAATATTTTAATTAAATTCTGGAGAGGTGAAGACATTTTTTTTTTTTTTTTTTTTTTTTGTGGGTACCGGGGGTCGACCTCAGGACCTCGCGCGCCAGCAGGCGCCCGTGCCGCTGGGCGATATCACTGGCCCTTTTTTCGTATGTGGGATCCGGGAGTCGAACTCGGGCCCTCGTGCTTGCCAGGCAGGCGCTTATGCTGCTGAGCCATCTCACTGGCCAGAGAAAACATTTTTAAGTGTGTCATCAAACCCAGAAGCCATATTGAGAGAGTTGAATAAGTAAAAACTCAAAATTTATTTATAGCAAAGTATAACATAAACAAAAGCCAAAAAAATCACTTGGAAGAAAATGTTACAACATATATAGCAGATAAAGGGTTAATATTCATACTATATAAATAACTCTTGTAAATAAATGAAAAGATGACTTTGCAGAAAAGGATATACACAAGCAATCCACAGGCAAAGTAAAAATGGCCAAAAAAAACAAAGGAAAAGATTTTAAACTTTGTTAAAAATCAGGAAAATACAAATGAATTCAGGGGTCCAGGGCCCTGGCAAGGCCGCAGTGGGATGCACGGAGAGACCGTGGTTGTCGTCTTTCCACGGCGAGGCTCTGCTTCTGATGAGAGAGATGAAATTCTTTCTCTTCCAAAACAGGCTTTACCTTTGCCCCAGGAATGGGTGTGGGTTTTGGCTCCCTCTTTCCTTTGGGAAGCACAGCTTCCTCGTTGCTGGTAGTCTGGGAGTTGGAGCAAGAGCCTTGGGGATTCCGTAGAGTTTGAACTAAAAGAGGATTTGTGAGGTCTTTCTCCTCCTTCTGTGTCTCTGGATAGGACCATCCTCTCCTTCCCTTGTCACATTAGCCCCTCAGAGTTCTCTCCTAGGCCCAGAAAGTCTATCCTAGCATCTGGCCTCAATTCTAGCTTCTGCAGTGTTGGCTCTGCTTCCCTGGGAAGGACTTCTACATGCAGGTCTGTTCCCCTCATTCCCAGGCTCTCTTTTTCAGGCCTGCAGATGGAGCTGAGCTGGGCTCCAGCCTGAATGGGCTGTAGCTGGGTGTTTAAATAGGCTGGGGCCAGGGGAGGAGCAAGACTCTGGGGGTCCCAGAGAAGGAGCCCGCTCCCACTCTTGGGAGCCCCAGTGTGATGGAGGAATGTGGCCTTCCAGGCATCCTGCATCAGGATGGGCCACCTCTATCCACTTGTGCTCATGGAGGCTGGACTTATCTCCTCAAAACGAGTCCCCAGGATTGAGCCTGCCTCTTCCCAGTCCTCAGAGTCTCACTCCATTGGGCATGGGAGACACTTAATATCTACAGAAGCCAGGTATGGTGGTACACACCTGTAATCTCAGTACTCAGGAGGCTGGGGCAAGAGGATCGCAAACTGAAGGCCAGCTTGGGCTATGTAGTGAGTTCAAGGCCAGCCTGGAATACATAGTGAGATTCTGTTTCAAAATAAAAAATACCTGTACATTCTGCAATTCTTGAGTTTGTTAATACATGAGAATGTTTACTTGTTGTCTTTAAAAAAAAAATCAAAAATACCATAGCCCCCCAAAAAGAATATCTACAGAGAGAGGCTGGAGGTAGCGCTCAGTGGTAAATCATGTGTTTAGCATGCTCCAGCTCTGGGTTCAATCCGCAGCAACGCCCCTACCCCCCAAAAAAAGAACATCTGCAGAGCAATAAGACCCAAGTGTAGCTGACAAAAGGACCCCACATCAAAGGAGGGTTGGAGGGATCTGGGTCAATCAGGGTGGGATCCTTGGGGTCAGCAGGCAGTTCCTTGGCTGTGGACGATGGAGAATCTCCAGGTCAGAGGGTGTGTGGCGGGGAGCTGAGATAGGAGGTCTGTGCTGTTCTAGTCGGGTGACCTCCTAGGAAGTTCAGGGAGTTTCCAAGCTTGGTAGGGGAGGACCTGGGGGAGGATCTCAGAGTCCTGCTAGGTGGGGAGGGGTTCTCTCCTCTGTTCTTAATCCCTCCTGCTGTAGGAGGAGGTTGCAGGTTGTGGAGGTTGGAAGAAGCAAGCAGGTGTGTGTGTGTGTGTGTTTTCACTAAAGTCAACATCTGTGTAAAGTACAGTGTCAGTGTACCTCTGTGTGAGTGTGCAGGTATTGACATTTCTGCTCTCACACTCACATGCCACCAAGGTGTGCATTAAGCTGTGGAGTGATCATGTGCTGCTAGATGTGTCCATGCCAGAATTTGTGTGTAAGTGTGCGTGAGCATCTGTGTACTTGTGAGAACACTCAGGTCTGGCTCTGTGTGCAGAAGTACCTGAGAGATTGCAGATGTACAAATGTCTGTGACTCTGTCTGGGTGGGGATCTGTGAGTGACTCAGCATCTGAAAGACTGCAAGAGCCGGTAACTTGGTGCATAGGAGTCAGGTGTGTGACTGTGTGCACACAGGTGTGCATGCCTGTACAGGTGTCGATGGGTTCTTTTGTACCTAGGAATACATGATTCTGTGTATACATGTCTAGGGGTCTCCCCAGACTTAATAGCAACTCTTCTGTGTCCTTGTCATGATCTTTCCAATCAGCCTTCTCCATCCCTTTTCCTCCCTTGACCTCTGTACCGCAGACCTCCAGGCCCTGAGATTGGGGGCCCCTTTTGAGGCCTTCAGCCTCCCTGCCTCTTGCTTCTACAGGTGTGGTGGTGCACACCTGTATTCTTAGTTACTAAAGACACTGAGGCAAGAGGCCTCAGCCAGCCTGGCCCGCTCAGTGAGACGTTGGCACAAAATAACAAATAAAAGGGGCTTGGGGTATAGTTCAGTGGTAGAGCACTCTGGGGTTTGATCTCCAGAACCACCACAAAACAAAAAGGAACAAGCAAAAACCTTTGTGGTTTTGATGATCATGACTAATGGGGGCCAGGCTAAGGAGGAGGCCACAGGGGCACCTCCTCTAAGCTGGTACCCCACTGGAGCTCCGCCTGTCCCAGCCCTATTCCACCCTAACCCTTCTGTCCCCTTTGGCTGTACTACCCTTCCTTCTTCAGGAAGCAGGCTCCCCTTAGAGACTCTGGGGAGACAGAACTTATGGTTCTGGAGCCAAGGACTCTAACCCCTAGAGCTGCCCTGTGACCTGGGGTACAGGTCAAGGTGAACCAGAGAGTGGGATTGACAGCCGTACTCCCACCTCCCTAGAAGCTTTCTTCTTCCGCCCTGCAGGTTTCTCCTGCTCGGGCTTGATAGCTACTTCCTTGGGCTTTCGGTTGCCATACCTGCCTCCTGGCCCAGCAGGACGAGGTTAGAAATGAGGAAGCCCCAGGGCCTTAGGGGAGAGGGCCAGGGGAAAACAGTAAGAGTTGACTCAGAAAACTGGGCCTGTCTGCTGACCCTGAAGTGACCATGACCCACAGAAGCCAAGACACTGTTTCAAGGCACATAGCCCTCTACACACAGCAGGCTGGAAAGGGTCTTCGAGGGCAGCCTGTCCAGCTGCCCTCCAGGAGCAAGAAGCTTCTCTACGCAGCCACCGCATTCATTCGTTCATACAACATTCACTGCACCAAGCCCCTGTAGGAGCTGGGGACGCAGCTCCAGCAGTTGTTGTCCTCAAGTTGTTTCCAGCCTCACAGATTTTCTTCTGCCCCTGTCCCCATGGCCCTGGGAACTCACTACCTCAGAAGTTCTTGAGTTCCAGCACTAACAAGTTTGGCAGGTAGGAGACACTCAAAGCCCCTTACTACCTCCAGGAAATCATTGATGATGGGGAGTGGGTACTCAAGAGAAAAGTCGAAGACCCTAATCCCAGCAACACCCTTATCCACCTGCTGTAGCCGGAGTGTGTGCACACAAGGGCCTGAGCTGCTAGGCTGCTTGCGCACACCTGACCCGGGCCAACAGGCCCTTCCTTCAAAGGCTGGCCCAGTCCGTGCTGCTTTATTGCCAAGCTAATGACAGTGATTAGGCTGACAGGTGCCGCCTGCCACCCGGCCACACTTCTGCCTGCTGAGAAGGGTGGTTTCTGAGCATTTGGGGGAGGCTTGGTTCCTGAGACCTGCGAGGGCACCTGCCACCTAGCTGATGGCTAGACCCTCAGGCTGGCTTTTGTACACCTTCCTCCAAGAAGTTGCGGCAAGCTTCATACCCTGGTTGCTATGGAGCTGAGAATGGTGGGTGGGGCATGTGCACCCCAAGAAAACTTTTCCCCAGCAAAAGCTGGACTGCAGGTACCCATGCAGGGTCCAGGAGAAAGCAGTAGCAGAGTAGCAGAGCACCCTGTGGGGGATGGGGGCGCTGCTGCTGAGGGACCCACTGCATTGTGGGTAAGCCACTGGGGAGCCCCACCACTCTGGGGCTGGCCTACGTCCAATGAGGGGACTGTTGCCTGGGGCCTTTAGGGTCCTAGTGTGGGTCTGGATGGGAGCCCTGATTTACAGTGTGCTTCATGCAAGAGGAATGCCAGCCTGGGGGCCAGGGTGGGGGCGGAACCACTCGCCTGACACTCCTCACTCTCCTGAATGTCTGGCATGTCCTGTCAGGATCCCCTGTCCCCCGGGGACAGCAGTGTTCTCCCCTGTGCAGTAGCCCACTTCCAGCTGCACTCCCCATGAACCTCCAGCTCTGGGAAAATGGAGTGAAAGCCCAGCTTAGGGGGAAACCCGAATTGAATCCTCTTTGGTTTTTTCTTTTTCTTTTTATCCACAGTGATAGAGACTTAGGATAGACACAAAGATGGACTTCCAGCCAGGAAGGGATGCTGAACTTCCGGAATGAATAATGGGTAGTATCACCTCCAGATGAAAACTCTGGAGTCTATGAGGATGTGGGATGGAGTGGCAGAGGCGGGGCAAAGGTAAGGAGGCAGAATCATCCAAAGTTGTCTGGTTTTGACTCTGAAGGCCATGATGGGTTTGAGCCTGTTCCTGAGTCTGCTGTCTTGCTGCATCTGTCTTGCTGTAGCTGGCATTCGGGGTAAGGGTCCATCTTTCTGGGCAGCTGGCATGGGTCAGCTTGCCTCCTCTGGTCTGGTGGGACTGGTTTTTCCAGCTGGAGGAAGGGTCGGTGAGGAATTGGCAGGGAGAGAGGGTTTTATGTAAATGCCCAGGGAGTGCTCTGGGAACGGGGAGGCCGGTTTTCCCAAAGACACGCAGAGACTGGCAGCTCCCAATTAGCCAGCTGGTGATGTCAGTGCTGCTTTCTTGGGTGGCTGCGCCCACTCCGATCGGCCCTGGCAGGGGTGCCCTACCATTACCTTCTCCTGGGGGTGGGAGGGGTGCCAAGGGAGCCGCCATGTAGGACTGAGGCCAGGCCCCTTCCTGTACCCTCTAACCTGGGCCAGAACCACGTGGTGTTGCCGTGAAAAACCATCTCAGACTCTATTGAAAAAGGCTTTAATGTGGCTAACATCTGAACCCTTCCCAAACCCAGAGAGGCTGGGTTGGAGTCCCAAAGTCTGTGCCCATGGCAGGCCCTGCTTCCAGGCCACTCTAACCCCAAGTTTCAATAAATATGTGCAAAGGGGTCTGGTTCCCAAGTTAGGAAGACAAGGAAGGACGTGTGTGTTTTCTGCAGATGCACACACGTTCACTGTCAAGCCTGTACACAAAGCCCCATAGGACGCCTTCATTTGCACACACGCATGTACATACAAATACAGACACTCGTTTTCCTCTGACACTCTGGAGAGAGCACGCATACCTTCTCACGGACATGCTCGAGATTGTGTACACACGGACCTTTCTCCCAGCTCTTGGCCCTGGACTTGGAGCTTGGGGTGTCTCCTCTTGGCTCAGAGGAGTAGGATGGAGGTGGGCTTGGCCAGGTTGCACCCTGGTCTAGGGGCTGGGTGTGGTAGGGTTGGGCTGGCTGGGGAGGCACTGGGTGATGTTCGACTGGGCCCAGGAGGGAAAGGTGTGCAGGCTGAAGATAGAGATGCCCCAGCTATTGATGGCCAGCATGATGACCAGCACCCCGATGATATTGAGCAGGAATCCAGCCCGGGCCTGAGGTGAGGAGAGACAGTTTGACTGAGCGGGTGCTGAGCAGCACCAGTGCCCAGCCTGCAGGTGCTCAGGAGCCCTCCCAAGAGCAAACCTCTCCCTGGGAAGTCCTGCCTTTGGTCTAATCTTCAGCGCTAGGCAATGCCCTTGCCCCTCGCTTTACTGCCAGTCCTAGCAGGGAAAAGGGGGGCCTCAGGAGCTTCTGGGGCTCTGGGATTGTTCTCTCTGAGTTCATCTCTCTGAGCGTGGGTGCCTAACCCTAGACCTTCATGTCCCACTCCTCTCTTGTGGCCAGTGCTGCAGGGCTTGACAATCTTCCAACTGAGGGATCACATCCCAGCCTTCCCTTCTGCACCCTCGGCCAGACAGGGCCCTGCCACTCACCATATCAATCACTTTGACATCTCCAAAGGAGAAGACTATGGCATTAGGCGGGGTGGCTACAGGCAGCATGAAGGCCAGGGAGGAAGCCAGGGTGCAGGGGAGCATGACATAGAGTGGGTGGATGCAGATGGCCTGAGCCTGCAGGGGGAACAGTGGGGCAGAGCTGATCTTGGTCCCCATCCTGGGGAATGAGGCACGGCCCCCAATTCTCCCTTTTCTGGGTGACAACTCCACACCCCAACGCACTCTCTGGTCAAGAACCCACCCTTTCTGCCAGAAAGCACTGCGTGACCTGGGAAGGGCCCCTTGACCTTTCTGGAGGGGATGAGTGTGCAGCCCTGCCCTGTGGGGTGTAGTGAGGGGAGGGGCCCATAAAATGGATCTCAAAGGGGCTCCAGAGGTGTCATCAAAGGCTGCGGGGAACGCGCCTGGGGAGGAAGGGGCTGGGGACGCTCCAGGGAGCAATTTTACCTCATCACCTCTGGAACGACCAGAACAGGGACTGGTGTGGGGAGGTGGGTGAGGCCACCATTGAGCCCCATCAGGATACCCAGGGAGTGATGTCACCAGAGATGGGGTGAGTCAGGGGCTAGAGGGCCTTGAGGCCTAAGAGCGTAAGACCGAGAGAAGGGTGGAAGTCTAGGGTCCTCTCCAGGAGAGGGGAGGAGGTGCAATGGCAGGTCCCTGGGGGACCTCTGCGGGGAGAAGGCAGGAAGATGGCCTGGAGGAGGTGTGTCCACAGGGCCAGCTCACCATGGAGGCCAGGATGGGCAGGAAGAGTGTGGTGGTGGCCACGTTGCTAATGCACTCGGTGAAGACAGCAGTCAGGAGACAGACAATGAAGGCAGTGGCAGGAGCTGGCACGTGCCGCAGTGGGGACAGTTGGTCCCCCACCCACTCCGACAGGCCGGATCTCTGTGGGCAGAGGACGGTGGTGTGTGTGAGGTGTGTGCGAGGCGGGGTTGCCTGGGCGCCAAGCCCTCTGCTTCCCACACAGGCCCTTCTGCTGCTCTTGGGGCAGCTGGGGAGGGGTGAAGGGTCAGGTGAGAAGCTAGGAGAGGGGCCCAAAGACCTTCTTGGGGGTGCTGGGGCTTTGTGGAAGTAAAAACCTTTGATCTCTTTACCCCCGTCTTCCTGAACCCTCTCAGAAGGTCTCCGGACAGCAGTAGCCCTCTCCCTGTCCTCTCCCAACCCAATTGATTGGGGCTACGGGGACTCCGCTCCCGGCAGGGAGGCCGAGTGGAGGGAAGACCCTTAAGATGGAAGAGGCCAATGGTCTGGTGAGCAATTGGCAGCGCCGAGGTCTTGCCCTGCTCACATTCGTAATGCATCTGTAAGCCCCGCTGCCAGTGTTGCGCTGGTGTGCAGGGAGCTAAGGCTTCACCTCATTCCATGCTGCTGGCCCCAAGCATGGTGTCTGGAAGTCAACAAGCACAGAACCTGCACCAATCCCTGACCTGGGCCAGCTGCCTCCTGTCTGTGCAGTGAGTGTGCTCAGCCAGAACACGGAGGCCCAGGACTGCAGCTTCAAGAATTTGTTTCCCTCTTTTGGATGGAGTCTCTGGAGAAAGATGGCCTGGTCTCAAGAGCCTGGTGGGGGTGTGGTCATGGCGCCCCCTGGTGGCTGCAGCAGGAGGCCTGTGTCAACCCAATGCCAGCTACCTAGGTGCTGCAGCGAATGTATTCTCTGTCTGGCCTGGATGAGGGGCTGTAGACGGATCCCGCCCACAAGAGAAACCCGCCTTCCCTTTGGCTTTTAGAACCCCACTGGGCACAGGCCCTGAGGGCTCATGTTTTTTTCTCCTTCTTGACTGGGGCTGTCACCTACTTCCCTCCAGCTTCTGCAGAGGTTCTATCCACTGTGGGGGTCTCCTCTAAAGTGGGGATTGTGTTTCCCTTCTGTCCTGCCACAGAGCTCTGCTCCAACGGGCTGGGGAGAAGCTGGGAGTCTCTTACCTCACTACCTTTGGCCAGGGCAAAGCCACCACCCAGCAATAACACGATGTTCCAAGGCATTTTCTCATTCACTGTCTTCCAGGTGAGGAGGGCAGGAGGAGCCTTCAGCTTCCCTGGGTTTTCTACTCCCCAAGCAGAGAAGAACAGGTCACAAAGAGCCAACGGCCTCCCCCCCACTCTACTGGAACCTCCCTGAGTGGGTCCCTATCAGAGCTTCACGACTGTAGTTCTGTAACATCCCAACTTTGTCCCTGAATCCCTGTACCCTTAGGCAAGTCACCCTAACCTCTCTGGGCTTTGTTGACTCCTGCCAAGTGTGGTCAAATGTCTGTTAAGTGCCTGAAGGCCAAGGCTACCTGGAAAACCTTCCCAGCTCCAGGCCAGGTGCTTACCTGGGTCCTGGGTCAGCCCTGGGATCTTAGAGGGTACGATGAATAGAATTATACCAATGAGCATTGCCACAGTTCCATCGGATGCTATGCTGTGGGTGGGACAGGGACAGCAGGCTTAGTGGCTCAGGGATACTCAGAGTGGAGGGTTGGTGGAGAGGAACCCCTCTCCTAGACAAGCCTGGTGAAACCCCCTTGCCCCCAGAATCACCCCCTGTTCTTCAGTGGAGACCCTGTTCCCGTCCCACCTCCTGAAGGATTGAGCCCCAGGTGTGTTCCCCTCCTTCCCCCCAGCAACTCTCACCTTTCCCCCTTGCTGTTGGCGAAAACCAGATTACCCCAGCCATGGAAGAATCCTGGCTCCCTGGTGAACCAGAGCACCACCAAGATGATAAAGAGGACAGTGACAGCCTTTTCGGCGAAGCTCATGGGGCCCAGCATCTTGTGCTGTGTCTGGATGACTTGACGAGCTGCCTGCTTTCTTTCCTTCCCCTGATCCCCAGAGCCGAAGTTCTTCTTGAAGCTGCAGGCAGAGAGCAAGGGTGACTTATGAGACACCTGCCCCCGGCAGGGAGCAAGGTGCTCTGAAAGCCCACATGTGAGACCGAGGCCTGCACCGGTCATTGTGGGGTCATGCCTCTAAGGTCGGGCTCCACCCAAGATTCTGGAGAAGAGCAGAGGACTTGGAGGGGGATTGTGGCTCTTGTTTAGCAAGGGAAGCTGGGTTTCCCCAAGCTTGGGCCTTCTCCATCTACCCCGTTGACATTCTTCCTCCAAGAGGTCTCTTGAGCTACATCCTCCCTGCCCAGGGTGGGGAGGACCTACTGGCCAGACCCTTGTGCTTCCTCCAAGCCCTCCTCACAGCTCTCCTCCTTCAGCAGCTTTTCAGGAAATCCCCATCCCTCCTTTCTGACTCTGGAATCCTCTCAGCCTCAGCCTTACCTCACCCATATTGTTCTCAGTGGTGGAGGAAGCTATGGCCTGCTTTCCTGTGCTGCTTACTTAACTTGCATTGGTGTTTAATTTTTCACTTGGGTAGATCTCACTTAGCTCCTGGACTGTGAGTTCTCCAAGGGCAAAGACCATGCTTCATACATCTTTGACTTGTCCATGGTACCCCGCATTGTGCTGATCTCTTGTACCAGCTCTTAACCTAATCCAGCCTCCTTGCATCTGCCCATGTGATTTGCCCAAAGTACAGTAATGATGCTCAAAAACTTGCAATGGCTCCCCTATGCCTGGGAAGGCAGGACAAATAATGACTATAGTGTAGTACCATGCATACCACCACTGCTGGCCTGTGTACCCAGTAGACATCACTAATCAATCACAGACTTAATTCAAACAGCCTTACCAGTGTCTCTAGTGATTTTCAACTGAGAGCTCCTAACAGTGACTATCAGAAACCCAGGGTTGCAAGTAGAAGAGTGAAACCCACTTGCTACCTTTGGCCTCAAAGACAAGGTCCTAACTCTTTTTTATTTAATTTTTTTTCCAGGCAGGGTCTTTCTATGTAGTTCAGGCTGGGCTTGAACTCACTATGTAGCCCAGGCAATCCCGCTTCAGCCTCCCATAATGCTGGGATTACAAGCATGCACCGTCATTCTCAGCTCCCTCTCACTGCTTCTTGAGCTTCAAGCCCTGATCCTCTTTTATGATGTTTCTGTTGCATCTCCACAGAATCAGATTCCCCAAAACACGTCAGGTTCTTTCTTGTGGGTGTGCTTCTTTTTTTTTTTCTTTTCTTTTTTTTCTTTCTCTCTTTCTCTTTCTTTTTTTCTTTCTTTCTTTCTTTCTTTCTTTCTTTCTTTCTTTCTTTCTTTCTTTCTTTCTCTTTCTTTCTTTCTTTCTCTTTCTTTCTTTCTTTCTTTCTTTCTTTCTTTCTTTCTTTCTTTCTTTTTCTTTCTTTCTAAATTTTTGTTCTTGTTTTTGTTTTGAGATGGGTTTCACTAAGTTGCCCAGTCTGGCCTCGAACGTATGACCCTTCTGTCTCAGCCTCCCCAGTAGCATGTGCCACTATGCCCAATGCCTCTGCTTTGCACCAGCCATTTCTGCTGCCTGGAGTGCCTTTACCCCATTTTCTACCTGGATGACTTGTGGTCCTGCAAGAGTCAGCTCTGACATTACCTCCTTCGGGAACCTTCTGGAATCCCCACTACCCTGGGTGCTCCCCTCTGTCACACCTCACCTCCACATCATCCATCAGATGGGAAGCTGCAGAGACTTTGTGCAAGGCCTTTCAGTATTCTCACTGCCCAGCGTGCAGTGGGCCAGGCATGCAGTAGGAGCAGAACAAATGCTCCTATAACTGACCACACTCAGTGTGTTACTCAAGCATTTATTCAGGGATTGTGGAGCATGAGGGGACAGGGTCTGGCCTGGCCATCAGAAGATCTGGTTTTCAATCTCAGCATTGACAAATCTAGTTGTGACCACTCAAGACTCAGTGTGCTCATCTGCTAAAGGGGGTAATATTTTTCTCCCAGGAATTCCTTCAAGTGAGTACACAGAGGAGCCTTGGGAAGCAGAGGCCTTCTCGTGGGCCTGGTCACTTCCCACTTCTGAACCCAACAGGAAGCTTCCAGGGGTATGGGCAGGGACCTGGGCTTCTCATACCCACCCCACTACTTACTCGAAACCCAAGAAGAGAATCTGTATCCACAGCCAACACAGCAGCAGCAAGATGACCATGGTAGGGAAGGCAATGCCAAACCAGGAGGCAAAGTTCACGATGTTGGGGTTTTGGGGGAAGATCCTGAAGGGGACATGGGCTGCTGTGTGACACTGCTGCACCAACCACCCAACCCCATTTGCCTCCCAGTGAGAGTGCATCCCACCCCTGTTGGGTGCTGCCCTCTGCCACTCACGAGTTTATCTGGCCTTGCATCACCAGGTTGGGCGTGGTGCCAGTCAGCGTGGCAATGCCCCCGATGCTGGCCGAGTAGGCAACGCACAGCGTCATGCCCTGGGTGAAGCGGAGCTCCTCCTTGCTCCTCTTGGTTCTTGGCTCTGAATGAGTAGGTTCTACCTGTCCATTTTCTGGGAACAAGGGAGAGCTTAGGTGGGGGCAGGCACAAGGACAGCTCTGGAAGGCTTGTCTGGGGCTCCATGGCCTCCAGGGCACCTTGTTGGTGGACAGCTGACAGCTGGGCTGGGAGGAGCACAAAGGCCATCCCCAAGTCTGAGCGGGTGCAGCATTCCCTCGAGCCTCTGGTTGGGAGTACCCTCAGATATCATCTGGCCCAACCTCTTTTGAAAGATGGGAAAGAAAGGCCCAGAGAAGGGAAGAGGGTTATCCAAACCAGGCAGGAAGAATGGGGACTAGATCCCTTGCTGCCCACCCAGACTCCAGCTCTCTTCTTTCTTTCTTTTTTTTCTTTTTTCTTTTTTTTTTTTTTTTTTTTTTTAGTACCAGGAATTGAACTCATGACCTTGGGCTTGCCAGGCAGGTGCTGTGCTGCTGAGCTATATCCCCGGCCCCTCCAGCTCTCTTCTTGCTGGAGTGACCAAGCCTCCTGGGCTGAGGGAATTCCCAGCACGAGTCTTAGTATTTAAAAATAAATAAATAAATAAATTCATTTATCTGTGGTCTTGTGGATCAAACCTAGGGCCTTGTGCATGCTAAACAAGTTTTCTACCACTGAGCTGCACCCCCAGCCCATGGGTCTTGGTATTTTAAAACAAGAAAAGTTCCAGGCAATCTGGAACAAGTTGGTCACTGAGGCTCTTGCCTCACTCTTCTCTCCCCAAGTCTCCAAGATCATCACCCTTGGGAATGGATGGGTCCCTCAGACCTTCTGCAAGAACTGAGGGGTTTGGCAGGGTCTGCCTCTTCTGTCTTACCAAGCTTGGTCACCTCCTTCTGGGGACTTGGTTCCTGGAGCTCGAAGGTGGGGTTGTCATTATCTTCCTTGATGTCCATTTGTGTATTGTGCAGCTGCTCCAGGACTGCACGTGCAATGGGCACCATCATGCCTGAGGTGGCCGTGTTGCTGATCCACATGGACAGGAAGGCTGTGACCACCATGAAGCCCAGGAGTAGCCTAGAGACAGACAGATACACACTCTGTCATTCCAGCTTCCCTTCAGGGACCAGATGTCCTGACCCCTGGACCCCACTCTTCCCATCCTGGTGTGTGGAAACTCACAGGGCAGGCCGCGTCCCAGTGAGGAGGAGTGTTTGGAGAGCGATGCGTTTGTGTAGGTTCCAGTGCTCCACAGCAATGGCCATCATCAACCCCCCAATTGTCAAGACATTGGTGTCCTTGAGGTACTCAATGCAGACCTGCCAGGCAGGGACATGACTGAGAGGCAGGAAGACCCTGAGGTCTCCCACAGTGCCCAGGGCCTATGAGGTGCAGCACCTGACATCTCCCCACAGTAGCATTCCCCTGGGCTCTCAAATGGAAATGGCCTTTGGATTATCTGCCATTTGATATTAACCAGGGTCCCCTTTTCTTGCCAAACTCACTCTTTCTTTGCTCAGGATAATTGGGAAACAATCTAGCCGGATTCATTCATGTTTCAAGCCTTGGAGTGGGAGATAGAGAGATAGAGCATTTCATACTCTTTCTAGAAAGTAGAGCCAGGTGTGGTGGTGCATGCTTGTAATCCTAGCACTCAGAAGGCTGAGGCAGGAGGACTGCCATGAGTTTGACACCAGCCTGAACTACATAGTGAAACCCTGTCTCAAAAAACAAAAGACAAACAAAAGAAGGTAGAGCAGTGTATAAGAGTGATCCTTGGGCCAATATCATTACCATCACCTGGAACTTGTCAGAAATGAAATGCTTAAACCCCATCCCAGATCTACCACGTCAGAAGCTCAGGGGTGGGGCTCAGCCTTCTGAGATTTACCCAGCCTTCCAGGTGATTGCAGTGTTCATTTGAGCTCAGGAGCCACTGAACTAGAAGTGCAGTTTACAGCCAGCCCTCAGTGTCTGTGCATACAACCAAACTTGGATGGAAAATATTTGAAAAAAAATCATGTTTATACTGAACATGCACACTTTTTCCCCTCATCATTATTCCCTAAACAATACAGTATAGCAACTATTTACATTGTATTAGGCATTACCAGCAATCCAGAGGCAATTTAAAGTATAATGAGGATAGGCATAGGCTATATGCAAATACTATGACATTTTATACAAGGGACTTGAGCATCCTGGGATTTTGAAATCAACCATGGACCCAGAACTAATCCCTTGTGATATCTAGGAAAGACACTTTTCTTTTTTTTCTTTTTTTCTTTTCTCTTTTCTTTTCTTTTCTCTCTCTCTCTCTCTCTCTCTCTCTCTCTCTCTCTCTCTCTCTCTCTCTCTCTCTCTGTCTCTTTCTTCTTTTGTGCATGTGGTACTGGAGACTGAACCCAAGCCCTTTGCACTGAGTTATATCCCCAGACATTTTTATTTTTAATTTTGGGTCAAGGTGTTGCTAAGTTGTTAAATTCTCCAAACTGGGCTTGAACTTGCAATCCTCCTGCCTCAGCCTCCCAGTGTTGGGATTATAGGCATGCAGCACCATGCCTGGCTTCAACCGATTGTTGAGGCCCTTATCCTGCACCAGGCCTTGCACCTCCTTGGTAAGGCTAACCAAGCCCTCTCTGAATGAGCCACATGCATTTCTAGAATGCTCTCCCCTTGGTCTTCTAGCTGACTCCACCCTCAGTGCTCTCTGAGCCATCAAGCAGAGGCAGAGACCCTTCTTCTATGAACCCTGCCTATAATGAAGCGTCCTGGGTCACCAGGGCCCTAGGGAAGACCCCCTACCCTGGGAGCCCTTCTTTCCATGGATGTGAGGAGCTCACCTCAGAGGCTTCCATGATGCCCATCAGAGGGAACAGGAAGAGAGGGAAGAAGGCAGTGACAGCCAGGGGCAGAGCCTCGGTGCACCAGAAGAGCGCCATGAGGATGATGGCGTAGGCACAGTAGGCTTCCTGTGGGCAGGAAGGGAGCAGAAGAGCTGTTAGAGGAGCAGCCCCGTGTCCCAGAGTCTCGTCCCCTCCTCACCCACAGAGAAACCAGGCCATTTGTCACAGCGTGGGGAAAGCCTGTGAAACCCATGGATTCCCAAGTCTGAGGTCACATTTTAAAATGGCAGCAGGGGCCAGGGATGTAGCTCAGTGGCACAGTGTCTGCCTAGCGAGCGCAAAGTCCTGAGTTCGATTCCCGGCACACACACACACACACACACACACACACACACACACACACACACACACAAATAAATAAATAAAATAAAATGGTGGCGGGAGGGCACACCTTATCTTTGTTTCAACCTTGGGGGCCCAGACATTATAACCCAGCCACACCAGTGTCTGGATTTGGCTCTGAGGCCTCATCCAGCCGAAGGGGACTGTAGGGTGCCCAGGTGAGGATCCTGCGATGAGATGAGTGTGGCCAGATGAAATAGCTGACCTGGGTAACATGGATCCTGCTGGACACCCGCGCCTTCCCTAGCTCTTATCACTGCCTGTAAGAACGTGTTTATTTGTATGACTATTTAGTGTTTGTTTCCTCTGCTGGGATGTAAGTTCAACGAGGACAGAGTCAGTTTTGTTGCATCTAGACCCTTGGAGCCCAGGACACAAGAGTCTTCAGAGCAAATCTTGTCTGAATGAACGCATCACGCAGTCTTGGGAATGCTGGAGGGCCTCCTTCCTGTAATCCAGGCTTGGCTGCTGCGTGGCACAACTCCGGAGGCTCCATTCACATTTATGGACTATGTGAAAGGTTCCCCCAGCCCTGTATTGTGCAAGGAAGCAGGGAGAAACCCGAGGGATCACCTCGGGTACCAGAAACCGTGCTTTCCCTCACAAGGTCTCCAAGTCCAGAGAAGCCTGACCTCAGGCCTACATAAAGTAGGAATCGACTCCAGACAGTCAGGCGCCAGACGTCAGGGGCCTACCCACCTCAGCTCCTCTCTGAGGACTGAGGAATCATTAGCCAGAGGAGGCCTCTGGGAGAAGGGGCATCTGCCCATTCTGTTTACCATGCAGGGATTAGTTGGACTGGGCGGTGGCCCCTTCTTCTCTTATCTGTCTCAGTCGTCCTGCCCTCTCCTCTCCACCCAGTACAAGTTGCCCTTGCCTCTTAGCACCTCACAGTCTCAGTGCCCTGAAGCTTGGAAAGGGTCCCCTGGGGTGGGCAGAGGTGGTGGCCTTGAGGAAGAGGAAGCTGCTGTTTAATGAGCAACTCTTAGGAGCTCAGTGTTCCATTAAGGTGGGTGTGGTGGTCTCTCTTTATGGATAAGCAAGACAGTAAGTGGCTTGCTCAGGGTCACAAAACTAGGGAGGGGCAGAGCTGGATAGGAGCTCAGGTTGGGTATCTGGGTCGCACAACTCCAGGTGCTTCCCAAGAGCACTCCCTTTGCCATGGATGGCAAAGTGCCCCTGGAGCTGTGCAATATGAACCCTGTACAACTGCACAGAGCCTGCTGTGGGACCAAGATTGGCTGACAGCAAGCTCTCTTTCTACTACCGCCCCATTCACCCTGGACTTGAACTCGTCAGCTCCAGAGGTGGGGCCTCCTTCACCCTCGATCAGCAATCCACCCCTTTCCTCCCCCAGTAGGATTCTGCTGATGCTGGTGTTTCTTCACTCACTTTCTTGCCTGCAGCAACTGGATGGCCAGTTATTTAACCTCCCCTTGAGCTAAGGGCAGGCCACTCCCCTAGACCCTGGAGTCCCCTATTCCTTCACCCAGAACTCTCTGGTCAGACACAGGAGGGGGGCTGGGGGAGCAATCACTGTGCTGATTCACAAAAAAGCTCTGGCGGGCTTGGTGGCACACACCCATAATTCCAACACTTGGGAGGCTGAGACAGGAGGATCACCACAAGTTCAAGGCCAGCCTGGACTACATAGTGAGACCCTGTCTCAAAAAAAGCCAAACAAACAAACAGAAAAACAAAACAAAACACCAAGAAGAAAGCTCTGCAGAAGACTACTTTGTGATCTATGTGCCTCAAGTGTTTTTTAAACTCACATTTTGTTGCTCTGGGAGATACTATTGTTCCCATTTCACACAGGAAAAAAAAAAAAGGTGCAAATAAATGTCTCAAAGTCACACAAATAGTAAGTGGAGAAGTCAGGCTGTCTGGTTCTTGGGCCCCAGCTTTTACCCTGAACTCAGGCCCTCCCTTTGAAGGCGTCCTCAGTCTCGGGCTCGCTGTGACTGAGGAGCATCCTGTATGAGGAAGAGGGAAGATTCTGCATCTGAACACAGTGAACTGCTGAGGACCTGCACTTCCTGTTGCCTGACTCTGTCAAGAAGCTTCGCTTAAAAAAAAAAAAAAAAAAAAAAACAGCGTCCTGCCACATTCACCCAGGCTGGCTTTGATCTCGTGGGCTCACGCGATCCTCCCACCTCAAGCTTCTGAGCAGCTGGGACTACAGCCTCACGCCACTGCACCCAGCTAAGGCTCTTCACTTTTGAGACCCCGTTTCCACGCTTCAAAGGGAATTGTTAATAACCAAACCCGCCTGTGAGCGCCAGGGTAACCTGTGACCCTCCGCCCCACTTTATATCTACGTCAGGTCCTCTCCACATGTGTCTCTGGATCAAAATCCAAAGCTGTCTCAAAGTCCCATCCAGAAGCCCTCCCTGACCCTGGGGGCTTTGGCCCTGTGTCCCCATCCCAACTCCTGGGTGGCCTGTCAAGCCAAAGCTTAACTTGCTGACTTAATTTTCCTGGGTTATGGAGTTCTTAACTGGGACCCGGGGTTGTGAGACTCATGAAATTGAACGGGAAACCATTTCATCTTTTCACTAAGAACCAACAAAAGTTATGAACATAGTCAACAAATCACAGCAAGACTGTTCTCAACTTAAAAATGGTGAGATGTTTTTGGCTTTGTGACATGAAAGCTGTGTGAGTTCCGTAGAAACCCTGCTTTAATGCTCATTAGCCATCCCTTAATGGTGAGCAGCCATACAGCTGTTTTGTTTTTCATTTTCAGTGCAGGGTCCAACAAATTACATGGAATATTCAAAACTTTCTTCTAAGACAGGTTTGTGTTAGATGATTTTGCCTCACTGTAAACTACGGTTCTGAACTCGTTTAAGGTACACGAGGCTAAGCCATGCTATTTGGTAGGTTAGCTGTATTACCTGCATTTTCAACCTAGGACAGTTTCAATATATGATTTTTTTTTTTAAACAGGGTCTTGCTATGTAGTTCAGGCTGGTCTCGAACTCACTATGTAGCCCAGGCTGGCTTCAAACTCGCAGGGATCCTCTTGCCTCAGCCTCTCGAGTGCTGGGATTATAAGTGTGTGCCACCATGTCCAGCATGATGGGTTTATTAGGATATAATCTCATCATGAATTGAGGCCCAACTATTCTGTTAATGGCATTATTGATAACTTTGTTACACATTTTTTTTTTTTTTCTTTTGAGAGAGGGTCACTACGTTGCCCAGCTTGGGCTAAAACTTCTGGGCTCAAGTGAGCCTCCCGTGTTGACTTCCCGAGAAGGAGCGATTACAGGCGTGTGCCACCGCACCCAGCTCAATGTTTCATTGAGGCTATCAAATATTGGATACCTGCCCAGGTCACTTGTTGCTGTTATCTTGGAATACATCTCAATATACTGTTTATACTTATTATTATTTCACAATTATGGTAGTCATTATACAAATGCTAGATCTTACTTTTTTCTTTTCTTTTCTTTCTTTCTTTTACTGCTGGGGATAGAACTCAAGGCCTTGCACACACAAGGCAAGGTTTACCACTGAGTTACATCCCTAACCCAGCACTAGATCCTTCTAACGCACTGATAAGGACACATATATATCTAAATTGCAATATATTTTTCTGTATTTTGATAATCATGTCAAAATAATTGGTTTCCATTGTAATTCTATCCATTTTATTTTGTGCATTTCAAAGTAGTATTCTTTTTTTTTTTTTTTTTTTTTTTTTGGTGGGTACCAGGGGGTGACCTCAGGACCTCGCGCGCCAGCAGGCGCCCGTGCCGCTGAGCGATATCACCGGCCCCTTTTTCGTATGTGGGATCCGGGAGTCGAACTCGGGCCCTCGCGCTTGCCGGGCAGGTGCTTAAGCCGCTGAGCCATCTCACCGGCCCCTCAAAGTAGTATTCTGAGAAGGACAGGAACCAAGACACAAAGAGGCCTAGCATTGCCTCATTGACGTTTGTTGAGGCTGGACTGCCGTCGGTGTTCAGAGGGGCAGCCTGGGTCAGGTACCAGCCCTGTGGGCACTCCCGAAGGGGACAGCACTGAAGATCCTTTCTCCTCAACCCCTTAATATGTCTGATTACAAGGTCAGTATCCCTGCTCTGGAAGTGGGATTCAGGGGCCAGGCTTGTCCCTCCAGGCCACCCTAGTTCTCTCTGTCTTACAGCCCAGCTCAGTGGAACTTGGTCTGGCCAAGCTCAGCTGGTCACCTATAGCATGGGAACTAACTAGCTTGCACACTGGCCACCAGCAGCTCCCCAGGACTGCCACAATGCATAAGCCCAAGGGCACCATTTATGTTTGGAGTTATTCAAGGCAGAGCCTGAACAGCTATCTGCAGAGGCCCTTTTTGGTTTTTTATTTTCTTGTTTTTGAAACAGAGTCTCATTATGTAGTTCAGGCTAGCCTTGAACTCACTATGTAGTCCAGCCTGGCCTTGAACTCACAGAGATCCTCCTACCTCAGCCTCCCGAATGCTGGGATTACAGGCGTGTGCCACCACACCCAGCTGGAGTGGCCCTGTTTGGAGCTCAGAAAACAGGAGAGGCGTTTTCTTTCTTCCAGAAACTACTGCTCTTCTTTCTGCCTATCACTACCTCCTCCTCCCCCAGGCCGGGAGACAGTTGTTTTCAGCTCTATTCCATGGTTGTAGCATTGCGGTATTGACTCTTTTTTCTGTATCTGTTTTATTGTTGTTCTTGGTGCTGGGGATTAAACCCAAAGCTTTGTTTGTGCTGAGCAAGTGCTCTACCACTGAGCTATGCCCCAGGCCTGGGTACTTTATGCCTTTACACTCTCTGCCCAGTTGTCTCTGCTCCAGCTACTCTGGTCCTCTTCAAGTTCCTCCAATACTCCATCCTCCCTCTGGCCAAGGGGCCTTTGAATATAATGTCCTCTCTCTGGACTTCTCTTCCCTTCCCACCTTGCTTAGTTGATAGCTATTCATTCTGGAGATCTCAGTTCAACTAGTCCTGTTCCAGGGAAGCCTCCCTGGCTTCCTGGCTGGGGCAGAATCTCTACGTTTCATACTCTGAGCTCCTGGTTCCTCTTCTGCACAGCACTCACTGCAGTCTGCAATGAACATTTTGTGTTGCGAATGAAATGACGAGACTGTTCTCTGGGGAGCAGGCTCAAGTCTGTTTCTGCTCATCGCAGCAGGGAGCCTGGCGCCTTTACCGTAACCTTAACCCTAAGCCTAACCCTGACCCTGAGTGAGTGTGTGAATGACACAGGCCTTAGGGAGACACCCGGCAGGCTGGGTGTCTGTGGGCAGCAGGGTCGGGCCGGGTGGGCTGCCCTACAGAGTCAGCAGTGGGCAGAGGAGATAAAGCCTCAGATGGGTTTCTAACCCCTTCAGCTCGCTTCTTTTGCAGTGGGAAAGCACACATCTCCGAGCCAGAAAACCTGGGTGTCCAGGCCCAGCTTTATTGCCATGTGGTCTTGGGAAAGTGCACTAACTTTTCTTGACTTGATTTTTTCCCCTAGAAATATTGATTATTTCCTGCTGTACCCACATGTATCTCTTTAAGTAGTTTCCTTATCTACAAATGGGAATAAGAGAAACACTTACCTGGCTGGGCCAGTATAAGGATGAAAGGGCTATCAGATGTGATGATATGCAAACATGCTGTAAAGCACTGCACCCAGCACGTGGCAGGGCTGGCACTGGGAGAGAAATGTGCTCCTGGCACATTTGGAACCAGGGCAGGTGCGTGAGGCAGAAATGGAAACAGAGATGGCAGGGAACACAGGGCAGATCTGAACCCTGAGTGAGAGGCAGGTGTGGGAGAGGACAAGGACCGTGGGCACCGCGGCACAGCACAGCCTGCGGCTGTCAGGCAGAGCATGTATGCCGACAGTGTCAGAGGTGCACAGCTTGATTCCTCCTGGTGACTGAAGGTTGACACAGAGTGGGGATGGGCGAGCACCCCCTGCTCCTCTGCCCCTTGAAGGAGGATGCTGGAGGCAGTGAGTATTCCCAGGGCTCAGAAACAAGGGTGGGCCACTAAGTGGCAGCTTGGCATGCACCACTGCAAAGGAGAGAGTGGAAAAGTGGGAGCCCAGAGGAGAAAGGGCCCCTTCCCTGAGCCTCCTTCCATCTGGGCTGAGTGAGGCTTCCAGAGAGGAGATGCTGAGTGCAGAGGGATGAGTAGTTCAGTTGCTGAGCAGAAGGGGTTGGGTGAGAGGAAAATGCACAGAGGAAACAGTGAGGCACAAAAAATCAAGACATGTTCCTGGAGGGCTGTGTACTTGGAAAGAATCTTGTCTGCTCTGAGAGGAATCTGGACTTTATCCAGAGGTACGTGTGAAAGTAGGAGGACTCTGAAGGGTTTGAAACCGAGCAAGTAGCATGACCTGGCTGGTGTTTTATTAAAAGATTACACTGGGTGCCCGGTGTAGAGGCACAAACCTGTAATACCAGCACTCTGGGAGGCTGAGGCAGGAAAATTGCAACTTCCAACCCAGCCTCGGATATTTAGAAATTTAGCAAGACCCTGTCTAAAAAAAAAATTTTAAAGGGGCTGGGGATACATGTAGCTCAGTGTAAAGGCCCTGGGTTTTATTCTCAGTACTGGGAGGAAAAAAAAAAAAAAAAAAGAAGAAGAAGAAAAAGAAAAGATTACCCTGGGGCTGGGGGGTGCGGCTCAGTGATACAGCAAGCACATGCTTAGCATTTGAGAGTCTATGAGTTCAATCCCAGCATTAAAAAAAAAAAAAAGGAAAGAAAAAACCCCCAGGGATTATACTTACAACTATCATGTGTGATTAAAAAAAAATATATGTGAGAGGATTTGGATTTGTCTCAGAGGAAAATCTCTGATTTAGGAATTTGTACCCCATTTTTTTTTCATACCCCATTTTGGATACCAGGCCCCTCTTGGCAGGCTAATGAAGCCTTCCAAACTCTTAGAAATGTATTAAAATGCACTACATAAAATACATAAGACTACAAAGGAAACCAACTATACTAAAATTCAATTATTAAAATATGAAAAAATGCTGGGGGAGATGATAGCCTTTCCAGGAATAATAGGCAGATGCCAAATGCCTAATACTTTTGAGGACTGAATACAAAGGGGACAATGGCCAGTTCATCCATGAGAATGCGGCCCACAGTCTCTGCAGAAACCAGGCCAGAAGCCAAACCACAACTCTTGCAGCCACCAACCCTAAAAAGTCAGAATTTGTTCAGGTTGCCAGCTTCCCTCATTTTTTTTTTGCCCCTGTTCTCTTCTCCCACTTCTAATTCAGGACCAATCAGAGAAAGCCAAATCTGCTTCCCCAACCAATCACACGGTGTGCCCCATTCTAGGCATGCTGCTTACAGGCTCCCACAGCAACAGCCTGCAATCAGGACATCACTGAAACTTCCACTTAGTCCCTTTGAAAGCCTTCCCTGCCCGCCTTAGGCTGTGACAAATGCAAGTGATGGTGACTGACTTTTCTGATTCTTTGTTCTCACTTGGGGAAACTCCACTTATTTCTGCTCCAAGACACCCAGAAGACATAGAAGATTTCTTTCTATTTTTTGGAGACAGGGTCTTACCATGTTGTATAGGCTGGCCTTGAACTCTGGGGCTCAAGTGATCCTCCTGTCTTAGATCCTGGAGTATGTGGGAAATGTGCGCCTGGCTAGACAATGGATTTGAATGTTGGAGAAAAGAAGTGGGTGGGAAGGAAGAGTCCTGTCCTCACAGTTTGGGCAACAGCCAGGTCTGCAGGGCCCACTAAAGGGTGAATGCAAGCCAAGTCTGAGTGACATGAATATATCCCACACTCCTCTGTGAACTTGATCTTGACAACACCCCAGGCCTTGCTGCTGAGTTATATCCAGGATGTTGTTTAAGATTCTACCTTACTTTCCCATTCCTGGCCTTCACCTTAATGGTGCTGATAAGCAGAGACATGATTGAGTAATCTGAAGGCAAAGGTCAAACTGGGAACACTCTGTCTCTACTCCATGCATTGCCCTGGCCTCTGAGGCTGGCTTCTCCTTCTAATCCAGGGGCCAGGAAATATAACCACAGACAGCCCAGGGACTGCTTGAGGCTGCCCCAGGAGACTGGAGCTCACCACTCTCAGGGTGACTAGATACGCCTTCCTGTGTCACAGGCAGGGACATGGAGGGGCCCATTTGAGCAGAGCTATGGAGAAATGAGGTGTTTGTGCAATGCCTGCGAGGCCAGTCTGGGTTTTCCAGGGGTCCAGGAAGTCAGAAAAGAGGCTGAGAAGAGGAAGCCCTTGCTTATGGAGCCCTAGATGGGCACTCTGGGCACGTGGGTTGTTTTACTTCATCTTCACAGAATACCCTTAGAGCTGGGGGAGTTTGGAGAAGCTCAGAAAAGTCACATGTTATGCATGCTCCAGAGTAGGTTTGAGGGGCCGGTGATATAGCTCAGTGGCATAAGCACCTGCCTGGCAAGCCCAAGGTCCTGAGTTCAACTCCCGGTACTCGCACACACACACAAAAAAAAACAGAGTAGGTTTGAATCCACATCTATGTGGCTCCAAAATCAGTGCATCGTTCGCTGGACTCTGCTTTCCCAACCAAGAGCTGGAAAATCGCAAAAGATAGAGGGTCCAAATTCCTTTTACAGTCTTCCTGTCAGCAGTGAATCACCAGAATCCCCTCTGCCTTTGGGCTTTGGGAACAGCTTGTATTGAGGGTACATTACACTGGTATCAAAGGGCACACATACCATTGGTGCATTTCAGGAGTGCAGGTGATTCAGAGGAAGAAATTCTATCACCTTCTGTTCTTACTGTAAACACGATACTGATTTCTGTGGAGCTCTGTCCTGAGCAACATCATGCTGTTGGGAGACTGTTTTTACAGGTGGTCCCTATAGGTCCTGGGAGGCATTTGCATTTTTTACTCTAACTTATTAGCCCTCTGACCCCTGAATGAGTTATTTATCCTTCATTGCCTGCAGCATGAATTCCTTGCTCATTCCCCTGGCCTCATAAGCCCGATTTAGCGGACTTCTCATTTCATCTCTGATCTTGACTTAAAAGATCTTGTCCTCACTCATTCCCCTGAAGCCACATTGACCTTGTTTATCCCTTCCCCTTGCCAAGCTCCCCACTATCCCCAGCCCTTTGTACTTGTTTCGTGTTCTGCCTGGACGGCTCTTCACCCAGATCTGGGTTTAACTGGCTCTCACCTGCCACTCAGGTCCGAGGTGAGCATCTGCTCCTCAGGAGGCCTTCCCTGAGCACTGCATGGAGAGCAGCCCCTCCCCGAGCCCTCGTCACAGCCTACTCTGTTGTTTCTATGGCTTGTGCAGCTTATATAGGTTTTGTGTGTTTCTTACCCCTCCCACCCCCAAGAATGCCAGCTGCCCCATATCATCTCGCCAGTACGCCTAAACAGTAGCCGTTACATAGTACTGAGTCTTGGTTCACCCATACATGAAAGAACCAATCAATGAACAAATGGATGGATGGATGTGAGTTTCTGGCACATGGATGGTGTTTTGGCTGCATGGCTGGGGAACCAGGGAGAAGCCTGGCCCTCCCCTCCCCCATTATCTGAGACCACCAGAGGGGACAAGCACTTCAAGGATGTTGTTGATGACTTCCCATGCACCCTTCCCATTTCCAGCTTTTCACATTTTCTCCTGCACTTCCTTCCTGCCCTCTGCTGATGCTTTTTCCTGCTGAAATCTCACCCAGCCTTCAGGGCTCTACTTAAAGCCATCTGCTTCAGATTTTTACTTGAATCTTTTGGAAGAATTGGCTCCCTCTTCTGAATTCTGCAGCCTTCTGGCTCTCTGTGTGGTATAAACACCTGTCTCCTCTGGACTAACCAACTTGAGGATAGAACATCTGCCAGTAACCCCTGGCACAGAGGAAAAGCTCTACAACGTCTGGGATGGAAGGAGGTAGAAGGCTTAGCTGGATGGGCATGAAGAAGGAAGGCTCGAGAGGGAATCATAATTGGGACATCTGACTTCCTGGACAGCCTCACACAAAGATCTCAAAAACAGTTTCCAGTATCAACTTTTTTTCTAGATGGGACATTACTTTACCACTCTGGGTCTCAGTTTACGTGTCTATGAAATGGAGAAAGCAGTGATAATCTCACAATGACACAGAGGCTTTTGTGAGAAATAAGCGAGCTAATAATGCTTTGAAGTGCTTGACTCAATTTAAAGCACACAAAATATACTCAGTACATATCAACTATTCTTACAGATACAGGTCTGAGCCTAGTCTTACGCTCCTTCTTTCTATGCTGGGCTATGGGCCTAAGCTTGGGGTCTCATTACAGATTCAACAGGAATTCAAGAAAGGATCTTCTTTGTCCACATTTCTTCCTTCCTTCCTTCCTTCCTTCCTTTATTCATTCAGTGAGTATTTTTTGGTACATCTGCTATACACCAGGGCCTAGGACTCTGCATAGAACAAGCCGAGGTCCCTGGCTTACTGGACCTATGTTCTAAGGCAGGTGGAAAGAAAACAAATATATAACCTCAGATAGTGCATGTTCTAGAAATAGAACAACAGGGGTATTAATGAAGAGCAACTGGGGTGTCCAGAGAATCTTTTCTGGGTTGGATTTAAGTGGAAACCTGAGAAACAAGAAAGAGGCATTGGGGAGAACAGCACAGGCAGGGGCTGAGCAATCGAAGGAGCAGGCAGAAGGCGGCAGAGCCAGCAGAGGCGCTGCTGGAGGTAGGATGTAGAGGCCGGAGCCTGAGGATCTGCACAAGTGGAGCCTCGGGGACTCAGGGCTGTGCTGAGATGTTTGGATTTAACTCAAATTTTGTGGCAAGCCGGTGTGGGGTTATAAACAGAGAAGTGATATGTAGGATCTTAGGTTTTGAGATGATCACTCTGACTGCTGGGTGACAAAGATTTGGGGTGGAAAAGGACAGGTGAGAAATGACAAGGTGGGGACTGATTCCACTCAAAGTACAGATGGTTCAATTTAAATTTCTTCAACTTAGGATTTTTTTTAACTTTATGGTGGTGTGAAAGCAACAAGCACTTCATAGAGAGCATACCACAAACTTCAAAATGTGATCTGTCCCCAGGCCGGTGAGATCCGCTCTGGTGATGCTGAGCAGTGGCAGTGAGCGGTAGCTCCCTCAGCCTTGAGATCACCAGGGAGACATCCGTGCGCTACAGTGCTCTACATACAGGGCCTATGGTGCTAAGCTGGGAGGTGTGGCAGGTTGGGTGCATTAAATAAATTTTCTACTTACGAAGTTTCAACTTAGGAGGAGTTTATGGGAATATAACCCCATCCTAAGTCAGGCACATCTGCAGTGTTCTGGGGACAGTCAGTGCCCCGGACCTGCTGGTGCATATGGAGCTGAAGGACAGCAAGAATTCTAGAACAATTCGTAAGTTTTGGGCTAGCACCTGCAAGGTAGTGGGTTGAAGCATTTCTTGGCAAGATTGCAGGAAGAGCCTGCTGGAGAAGAATGGGCAGTCAAATTTTGATTTGGACATGGAGAAGAAGAGGCTGCTTATCATGAAAATATGCAAGTGGAGAAAGTCTCCCTGGTTGGCTGACTGATACAAAAGTAGATATTAGAGCTGGGGTCACAGATTGGGATCTCATGGACATAGAGATGTTTTTCTAGTATCAGACACCGTAAGTTCATGGGGTCGGGAGATGGGCAGAAGGGACCCTAGGTAACCCCAACCTCCAGAGTCTTATGGAGGAGGAGCCAGGAAAGGATGGGAGGAAGAATCAGGGGAAAGTATCACCAAACCTAAGAGAAGCCAGCGTGGCAAAGAAAGTGCTATGGCAAATGCTACCAAGGGATTGAGGAAGGTGAGAATGGACTGCAGGGTTGGAACCATGAAAGGTGACGGGGACTTGGCTCTCAGAGACGGGAGCTGACCAAGGAAAATGCATGTGCAGTGTAGATGATGTCTTTGAGGCTGGCTGTCAGGAGAGAGCAGAGAAGGAAGGCATGTCTGATGCGGATGTGGATGAAAGGAGGGTCTGGTTTGTCTTGTTTGCTGTTTAAGATAAGAGGTATTACGGCATGTTTATTTCTTGATGGAAGAGATGAGGAGCCAGAGGACGAAAATCGATCATGCAGGAGAGATATGATAATTGCAGGAGCAGAGTCCTAGGCAGGGTGGGTATCCAGAGCCCTGTGGAGAGGCTGGCCTCTTAGGACAGTTCTTGGAGTCAGGACAGGGCAGGCAGCATCTGTGGGACAGAGGTAGGCAGTAGGGCCAGATGCAGTAGAGGGAAGGCTGGGGTTCCCCAAACATCACATCTGTATCAAGAAGCATGGCTTCTCTCACTATCTGAGGTCTTCCTGTGTGACCTTGGGCAAATTACTGAAATCCTTCGGGGCTGTGCTTCCGCTGGCGGTGGGTGTGGGTGTTGGGGAGGTTATTACACTTCACCCACCCTGTCTGGTAAACTGCTGGTAGATTCCCAGTACAGAGACATCACTGGCTTTGGCCGGAGATGAAGAGCATGTTAAGGTCAGCCGGGCTTTGTCACTCCCTGTGTGTCAGGTGCCTAAGTGCTGTGTTACTATGACCCCAGCCCCTTACCCTTTGGGGACACCATGAGCAAAAGCTTGCCTTTGTTAACCTATCTGTGACGGAAGACAGAGAAAGGCTCAAGGGGCAGTTCTGGGGAGGTAGGGGAGTATCTGTCTTGGAACTTTGAATAAAGGGCCTTACTGTCACTTTCTCTATCTGTAAAATGGGACAGTTGGATCTGCCTTGTGAGATGGGGAACAGTATTATTGGGTACATAGTATGGGTTATGCAGTGGAGGCTCAAATGAATGCGAGGTGAAGTTCTGACTTTTGCTGGAGGCAGGGGAGGAGGCAGGGACACTGCCCAGGCTGTGCGCATTACAGGGGTCTCCTTCCAGTTTCCAACCTCTTCCTCAGCGAGAACCAGCCCTTGAGATTGAAAGCCAACTTTTCCTTCCCTTTACATTTGTGAAGGCACAAAATGCCCGAGGCTAGTTTCTTCCTACTCTCCTTTCATCTCTCTGTAAACCTGGCTACTGATCTCCCTCTCTCTGCCCTCAAATGAGCCCAGTCCAGGGCTGGGTGGACACATGATAAGATCAACTCCATCTGCCCCCTCCTGCCTCTGCTTTACAGAACTGGCTTCCTGTTCTCCAAGGCAGTGGATCTTCAATATACTTGAGCAATTTGCATGGGGTTTCTACTTCTGAGTGTCAAGCAAAAGCCCCATTTGACTTTTTAAGCCCTCAGCCCTTAGGAGGACAGGAGGTTGTAGCCTCATCTTCAGCACAGAGGAGATGATAAGGTTATGCTGGGTCCTAAGGATGCCGCATTCTGGCCCAGACAGTCCTTCCCCTGCCACCCCTAGAGTTACCCGTGCCTAGAACCCCAAGTCCTTACCTTGGTGGGGACGAGGATGGGCAGAGGCAGCAGGAAAATTGGCAGAAATAACACAATCAGGTAGGAGCGATAGGCCCACAGGGCTTGCCAGCAGGAGGCCATGGTGTGGACCAACTAAGGCTGCCAGTCACTGCCTCCTGGAGCCAGAGAACTGAAGGACCAGAGACAGGCCAGCCGGCTGGTGGCCCGGGGCAGGCTTATATAAAGCCAGCAAGTGTTAACCATTGACCCACCCTGGCAATCAGAGTGCTTTTGGAGTCAGGAGGTGGGAGTAAGGAGGAGGGGCCTGCAGGAGGAGGAAAGATCAGGAAGACTTTGCAAAGAATGGGAGGGGAAAAGACCAAGGAAGAAAAGCTTCAGGTTCCTTCAAAAAGTTAAACCCGGAGTTAACTCCTTCTGTACACAGAGGCTGCTAAGGGCTGTTGCTGAGGAGGAAGGTGCTCAGGGAATCCCTCAGGTGGCCTCTGTGGGGCAAGAGCCCAGGTTCTCCACCCAGCCCAGGCCACCACAGGTTCTCAGCTCAGCGGTTGACACAGGACCCTGGGAAGTGTGCCCCTGCCTGGGCTATGGAGGTATCCCGCCCTCCAGACTGAGGACAGCACAGCTTGGAGCAGGCCCTCCCTCTCTCTCCAGGTGTCAAGGAAACTGTCAAAGTCACCTGTCCTGACAAGTGTACTCACTGTGTGATATTAATCTACTGACTTGACCTCTCAGAATAGCCACTTCCTCATTCTGCAGCAATCTGTTTTTTTTTTAATTTTATGGAAAAAAAGGTAAAACAAAATATCATCACAAAATAATAGGAGAGGGCCGGTGAGAAGCGCCTGCCTGGGCAAGCGCAAGGTCCTGAGTTCAACTCCCAGTACCCACATAAAGGAAAAAAAAGGGCCGGCGATATCGCTCAGCGGCACAAGCGCTTGCTGGCAAGCGCGAGGTCCTGAGGTTGACTCCCGGTACCCACATACAAAAAAAAAAAAATAATAATAATAATAGAAGAATAACAAGTTAATACAAGCAATCTCTTCTTGTGAGCTCAAATGAGACAACTTAGGAATGTTGACAGTTGCTGTGTAAATATTTAGTTTCTTTCAGCTCTTCCTGGCCCCCCTCCCCATACTGCACCTCATTCCCCACTTCTATAGGATAAAGGTTCCAACCAAGATTGTCTCAGCTGGGCATGGCAGTGCATGTCTGTAATTCCAGAATGCTGGGAGGCTGAGGCAGTGGGATTGAAAGTTTGAGCCCTATCTGGGCAACTCAGTGGTTTAATGAGATCCTGTCTCAAAATAAAAAACATTTTTGAAAAGGTCTAAGGATGTAGCTCAGTGCAAAGGCCCTGGGTTCTATTCCCAGGAACACACACACACACACAAACACACACACACACACAGATTGTCTATTTTGGAGATGTACTCAGTCTCTCCATGTATCATCCATTCATCCATCCTTCAAACAAACATTTGACACCAATTATGCACTTGACCCTGTGCTCAGGCTAAGGATACAGAGAATAAAATGCTGCTGTCCATGTCGTATTTAACATACGTTCAGCACTTCGTACGAGCTGTTGATACACTATTTCATTGACCATACAAGTACACTATGGATTGGTGTTACTATTCCATTTTATAGATAGGGAAACTGAAGCCTAAAGACGGAGCCAGCCAGAATGCAAACATGCATTGTGAGTGCCCCAGGGGAAGGGCCACTCTGGCGGTGGTGGAGACAGTGCACAGCAGGGAAGAGTGAACTAAGGCCTGGAGGGCGGCTGGTGTATGTATGTGTGTGTGTTACACAGGTGGGTGGTGGTCTGGAAGAAGTTGCACCATCTCTCTGGACAGAGGCTCTATCTCTTGGTGCCCTCACCCCCTCTTGCCCCAATCTGCCCACAGTAGGAGTTTGATTCACGTTTCTGATGGTCTTCAGAGTGTGGCGATCTGTGTGTGCCAAGATGCAATGCAGGGAGGCTGTTTCAGACAGTCTTTCAAAGACGTAGAAGCATGTGAAGTTCAGAGAACAGATGGTTCCCTGTGGTGTGCAGTAGTGGGGGGGATTGGGAGCTGATAACCACGTTTCCAGGGTGTACAATAGTGTGGTTGTTAGGTCACCAGGTCCTTCCTGGACCCCGGGGGGGTCTGTGTGAGACAGACCTCCAATGCCCTGCAGGGTGGTCATAGTGGTGTGGATGGATTCAGGCCCCAGGAAGGCAGGGTGGGAACCTAGACTAACAGAGATAGACCTGCCCCCAGTCCCCATGCACTCCCACACAGCCAGGCTGCCACCTGCTCAGGGAAACGTGAGCAAGAGCCAGGAACACTGGGATAGACAAAGGGTTTCAGACATGCAGGACAATACCTGATTCTATTTTACCCAGGAGGAGGCCTCTCCCATGGCCTGAGGCTCTGGAGGATCCACCAGAGCCACCAGTCTGGGCTTCATCTGCCAGAAACAACATTCACCATGTGTAAAATCTGCATCCCAGTTACGTAACTCTTCACACCAACCCACAATGTAGGTTCAGAGCAGCGGGGCTATTTGTCCAGCGTCACCTAATATGTGAGTAAGTGACAGAAAACCTGTGCTCATTTCCAAGACTGTCCATGCCCTTGGTTCAGCCCTCTATGCTCTGGAGCTGAGACAAAGTTCAGTGTTTCCAAATTAGCTGGCTACAGTTTTCTTGACACTCCTGGCCTCCTCCTGTAGCCATCTACAAAGCCATAGGCTTTTGGGACCTTTGCTGATTCTCTTTGGAGGCTTCATACTGGGAGACTATGCATCACCAGCAGCCACCAAGTCCCCCTCCATGATGAATTCATCTTGAAGTCAAGTGTCCCAAGGGCAGTGGGAAGCCTGCAGCTGTTATACTCAATGCAAGAGCTTACCCCTTGCCTAGCAATCACAGCCAAGGCCCCACTCTGCCAGGCCCTGTTCAGTTCCCAGTTTGCCCCACCCTTTCTCGTTCGATTACTAATAACACGGATTCTGATGGACTGTGAACAGTTCTTACAGGAAGACAGTTGTCCTTCTGCAGTCTTTGCTGGAAACTTGCCTATAACAGGTCTCTGTGCTATCTCAGAGAAGTCATAACCTGGAAACACCTCTGTTGCACTTTGCTCGTTGACCTTTCAGGAGCAGCCATCAGAGAACAACTGAAAGTCTAGGGCTGAAATGTACCCAGTTTGTGAGAGCAGCTTGTCCTCTGAAGCAGATGGCTGATAAGGAGGTAGAGCAGGGGCTGGGACTGGGTACAAGGTGGCTTTTAGGAAGCTCAGACTAGAACATAGGGTAACCTGGTTTGAGCAGAGCCTGGGCCTGGAGTCCCCAGGGTCTCAAGTGGTCCAAGCATGGCGGGGATGGCTGAAACTACCAGACCAGGTATAAATTGCAAGCCCTAGGACTGTCTCACCTAGAGGAGGGAAGACAAGGTGTAGGGACAGTGGTTAAATCCTTGATAGAGGAAGAGGGCAAGAATGTTCTCAAGGACAGAGGACCATGGGTCAGCACAGCTGAGAAGGCACACTAGAGCTGTTTTCAAGAAAACCACTCTCACCCCTAAAGAAGTGTCCTTCAGGGTGGCCAGTTTGCCTGGAGACAGTAGGGCGAGGTGCAGCAGGGGGCTGAGCATCTCACTTACAGCTCTGAGAATCCTGGACCCAGAATCCAACTCCAGCACCCTGATTCCCCCTGCTCGTCTTCCATCACCTCTCCAGCTGGGTCCACATGGTTTGTCACACACGTGTCCACATCCCGCCCACTCCACACCCGACAAGGTGCTCTGGAGGTGCTTCAGCACCCTTACAACAGCCAGTCCTCCCTTTTCTCTTTGACTCAGCCCTCGCTGCTCCTGCTTCTCCCTCAACAATAAGCCAGACTCAGCTGTTTTCATTTATTTATTTATTTATTTATTTATTTATTTTTTAAAGACAACAAGTAAACATTCTTATGTATTAACAAACTCAATCAGCTGTTTTCAGATCCTCAATTAGGCTCTGCATTTCTAAAATTTCCAGGGAGTTTCCATGCTCTTGTGTCTCTGTATTGTCCATGCCTCCTCCTCCCACTTTACTGGTTCAGGCTTGTTTATCTTTCCAGTTTCTAAGACTGAACTTCTTTTGTGAACGCTCATCAGAGACCAGCTCAGGTCCTCTGCTTGGTGCCCTAGACATCTGTGTCACGGCACATACTACAATGCATATTAGATACTGCATTCCCCCGATAATCCACCTGTACCCTCCACCAGACTGGAAGCTCCACCAGGGCAGGGACTGTCTGTTTGGACCTGGTACCCAACAAATATGTGTTTGAAGAGTGGTGGAGGGAGACGGGTATATGAGATGCTCATGAGATAATTCATAAGGTTTGCAGAAGAGAGCCAAGCCCTGCTTCCAGCATGTTCTAGAGCGGGTCCCTGGAGCGTCAGTTAGGACACAGAGGAGCCACTGGTCAGTAATAAGGCAAAGAAGTGAATGGGCTTTTACCTCCATCGAGATCAAGATGAGGACCTAGGGACTCATCTTCTTAGAGCCAGCCCTGCCCATTTGCTTTGGCTGCTGGAGGCTGGGCAGGATCCAGGGACCGTTCTAATCCTAAAAGGGAGCTGAGACTCACTTATAGACACTCAGCCCAAGAACCACCTCCCAGCGTCACCAAGCAGCAGTCCCCATCCTCTCTTCTAAGTCTCCATGCTAGCTCTTTTTTAAAATATAACATAACATAAAATTTACCATCTTTTTTTTTTTTTTTGTGGGTACCGGGGGGTTGACCTCAGGACCTCGCGCGCCAACAGGCGCTCGTGCCGCTGAGTGATATCACCGGCCCCTTTTTCGTATGTGGGATCCGGGAGTCGAACTCGGGCCCTCGCGCTTGCAAGGCAGGCTCTTACGCCGCTGAGCCATCTCACCGGCCCAAAATTTACCATCTTTATCACTCTTATGTGTACAGCTCACATTATTAAGAATATTCACATTATTGTGCAACCAACTCCAGAACTTTTTCACCTTGCAAAACTAAAACTGCATTTATTAACCAACTTCCCATGTCTCCTTTCCTCAAGTGTCTGGCAACCACCATTCCACTTTTTGTTTTTGAGAGTCTGACTGTTCTTGACACTTCACAGAAATGAAATCATCCAGTATTTGTCTCATGGTGCTGACTGGCTTGTTTCCCTTAGCACGATGTCCTCAAGGCTCGTGGATGTTGTATCATGCGTCAGCACTGACTTCCTTTCTAAGGCTGAATGGCATCCCATTGTAGGCAGACTCTGTTTACCCATTCATCTGTCAACATAGACCAGAGTTGCTTTCAACTGTGGCTGCTGTGAGCAAGGCAGTATAAATATGAGTGCACAGACATCTCTTTGAAACCTTGCTTCCAATTCTTTCGGATCTATACCCAGCAGTGGTATTGCTGGATGGTATGGCCATTTTATTTTTTTTCCTAGGAACTTTCATACTGTTTTCCACACTGGCTGCATCATTTACATTTTTTCTGACAGTTCACAAATGTTCCAATTTCTCCAATACAGTGTAGCTTTTTTTTTTCCAATTTGTGTTAATACTTACCCAGGTTAATAATTTTATATATTTATTTGTACATGTTTGCAGTACATGTTTATGTTCATTGTAGGGAATAGGTACATGTACTGAACATATCTTAATTCTTTTTTATTCCCCTTCCCATTCCTTCCCTCCCCCACCTCCATCTCAAGATCCCCTTTCCATTTGCGAAAGATCTATCTCCCTGTTTTCTATTGTCTATCTTTTTTGTTTTGTTTTTAAAATTTATACTTTGGGCTTCTCATATAAGTTATGTGATATTTAAGCTTCTGTGACTGATTTATTTCACTTAACATTATGGTCTCAAGGTGCATCCATTTTCCTATAAACAACTTCTTTGTCCTTCTTTGTGACAGAGTGGTACTTCATTGTGTATAAATACCACATTTTCTTTATCCATTTATTTGTTGATGAATATATAGGCTGCTTTTAAGATTTAGCTATTATGAGTTGTGCTTCTATAAACAAGGGCATGCCTGTATCATTGTGGTATGATGTCTTTAACTCTTTTGGGGAGATACCTAGAAGGGGAATATCTCGGTAAAATGGAATTTCTAATATTAGTTTTTTGAGGAATTTCCATACATTCCCACTAACAGTGTAGAAGGGTACATTTCCCCCACAGCCTCATTGGCATTCATTATTGTTTTGATTTTTTTTTCGATGATAGCAATTCTTTCCAGAGTAAAATAGAATCTCAATGTTGTTTTAATTTGCATTTCTCTGATGGTTAGAAATTTTGATCATTTTTTCATGTATTTATTGGCCATTGTACTTCTTCTGAGAAGTATCTATTTACTTCAGTTGCCCATTTAAAAAAATTTATTTTAAAGAGAAAAAAATAGAACAAAAATTTGAAACAAAAAATAGGAAGGTAACAATGGTTAATACATTGTGTATTGTTATCTTTAAATTAGTTACTCAGAGTACAAGATATCGGCATTCAATTGTTTAAACAATATTAGCACAAACCTTTCTTTTCAATGAACTAAGAGAAATTAGTTGTGTATCTATCTTAACTATCTTGTGTATATATTTCTTTTCTTTTCCCTTCCTTCTTTTCTCCATTCCCCCATCCCAGTTTCTTTCCTTTTGAACAGTTTCTTCCTGTTTTACAATATCTATTGTACATTTTGGATCTTATTTACTCTTTCAGCTTCTCACATTAGGGAGACAATATGATATTTACACATGTGCGTTTGGTTTATTTCACTTATGAGTATGGTCTTTTTTTTTTTTTTTTTTTTTTTGTGGGTACCGGGGGGTCGACTTTAGGACCTCGCGCTCCAGCAGGCGCCCGTGCCGCTGAGCGATATCACCGGCCCCTTTTTCGTATGTGGGTTCCGGGAGTCGAACTCGGGCCCTTGCGCTTGCCGGGCAGGTGCTTAAGCCGCTGAGCCATCTCACCAGCCCAAGTATGGTCTTGAGTTGCATCCATTTACCTATAAAAGTCTCCAGTTTATCCTTCTTTATGGCTGAGTAGTACTCCATTGTATAAAAATACCACATCTTTCTTATCCATTCCTCTGTTGATGGGCATTTGAGTTGTTTCCAAGATCTGGCTATTACAAATTGTGCTGCTATAAACATGGGTCGGTTATCCATTTTTTTAATTGGGTCTTTTATTTTGAAGGGTCTGATTTTTTGAGTTCTTTGTATATTCTAGATATTAGTCCTCTGCCAGAGGAGTAATTAGCAAAAAATTTTCCCATTCTGAAGGTTTTCTCTTCACTCTACTGATTTTCTTTGCTGTACAGAAACTTTTCAATTTGATATAATCCCATTTGTTGATTCTTTTTAAAAAATTATTATTCTTTTTGTTGGTGTTTTTCTGTTTTTTGAAATAGGGTCTCTCTATGTAGCCCAGGCTGGCCTTGAACTCATGACAATCCTCCTGCCTCAGTCTCCTGAGTGCTGAGACACAGGTGTACACCAACATATTGGCTTGTTTTGTTTTGTTTTGTTTAAAGACAGGGTCTCGTTATATAGTTCAGGCTGGCCTTGAACTCACTATGTAGTGCATATTGCTCTTGAACTCATGTCCCATTTTTTGATTCTTGATACTATTTCTTGTGCAATTGGTGCTCTGTTTAGAAAGTCCTTTCCCATGCCTATGTCTTCAAGAGATTTACTTAGTTTATCCTCTACAGATGGTTTCTGTTTTAATATTTATGTCTTTGGTCCATTTTGATTTTATTTTGGTACGTGGTGAGAGATGTGGGTCTGGATTCCATCTTCTGTGCGGGTAATCAGTTTTCCCAGCACCATTTGTTAAACAGACTGTCTTTCCGCCAGAGTAAGCTTTTGCCCTTTTGTTAAAGGTCAGATGACTTAATGAGCCTATGGTTGTTTCTTCATCTTCTATTCTGTCCCACTGGCCCACATGTCTGTTTTTGTCACTATAATATAACTTGAAATCAGGGTTGCAATGCTCCTGCTCCCCACCCCCACCCCCAGGATTGTTTGCTGCATTCCAGGTCTCTTCTGCTTCCATATAAATTTTAGGATATTTTCCCTAGTTCTGTGAAGAATAGTGTTGGTATTTTAATTGGGATTGCATTAGATCTATATATCAGTTTTGGTAGTATGCCATTTTGACAATATTGGTTCTGCCTATCCAGGAACAGGGGCTATCTTTCCATTTTCTGATGTCCTCTTCGATCTCCTTTTTTCAGAGTACTGTACTTTTTATTGTAGAGATCTTTTGCTTCTTTGATTAGGTTAATTCCTAAGTATTTACTTTTTCTTGATGCTATAGAAAAATATTGTTTTTCTAATTTCTTTCTTGGTGAGTTCATTATTGGTGTACAGGAATGCTATTGATTTTTGTTTGTTGATTTTTATATGCTATGACATAGCCATATTTGGTTATTAATTCTAGAAATCTTTGGGTCTTCTATGTAAAGGATTGTGTCATCAGCAAATAACAATAATTTGGGGCAGGGGTGTAGCTCAGCAGCACGGCGCCTGCCTGGCAAGCACGAAGTCCTGAGTTTGATTCCCTGTACCAAAAAAAACAAAAAACACAATAATTTGACTTCTTCCTTTCCTATACATGGCCCTTTTGCTCCTTTCTCTTGTCTGAATGCTCTGATTAATGTATTGATTACTATATCGAACAGGAGTGGTGATAGTGGACATCCTTGTCTTTTTCTTGATTTTAGAGGGAAAGCTTTTGGCTTTTTCCTATTTAATATGATGTTAGCTGTAGATTTGTCATAAATGGCTTTTATCAGATTGAGATAAGATCCTTCTACACCTATTTTCTTTTTTTTTTAATCGGTGACAAAGTTTACCTAAGAAAGTAAAAGTGAAGAGTGAGGGAGAAACTGGCTCTAGAGAGCAAGCTTGGACCAAGTAAAAGAGAAAAAAGCAAGATAAAAGAACACCCTGGAGAAAGCAGAGTGGGCTATCATGAGGAAAAGCCATGATAGCAGGTTCTTCTTGTGGCACCTCTCCTTTATGCTGTCCAAACCTGGAGGAATCCCAAGGAACTTCTAAACACCAGTCCTGAGAGGTGGTGCTGGGATCCCGTGTCTCAGGCTGATATCAGGTCTAGGCCATCCTGTTGAAAACCTGCTCAAGTTCTGCGAGAAGTCCATATTTTGAAACCATATGGGAAAAACATCTCTTGCATTTATTCTGATAGAAAAAATACTAAGAATTGTGATGGCTGTTTTCATTTACTTACAGTTATTTTAGTTAAGTTTTTAAATGTTAAATGTTGTTTTGTTCAGGTATCAGGCATTGGTCTTTAACTTATCTGTATTTAAACAGGGAAGCACAAAAGCCAGGCCTCAGGCATGCTCTTGGACCAGAGGGCCCAGTGTTGCTGGTGCTTGGTTCTGGCCATAAGCCTTGGGAATTTTAAAATGGACAAGTTTTTTTTCTTGCATTCCCATTTCTCCTCCTAGCTGTAAGATGGTCATGCCCTGCTGGGATGGGAGCAAGCCCCTCTGGTTTTGCCCACAGGCCTGCCTCCATCCAGCTAGATGCACTCGCATTTGCCCGGGTCTGTAGCCATTGTCCTCAGGTTGCAGCAAAGGCTGCATGGTTTCTTAAAGAGACAATACAGTCTTTCCTGCCTGCAGGAAGAAAGAGAAAGGTTCCTTTCTCTGGTTTTCCATAAGCCCACATGTTTAAAATCAGAGGCTTAACTCATAAGGCCAGTTATTTTAAGAAAGAGGGAAAAAGAGAGAGAGAGGAAAGACGGCGGTGGCTGGTGTTGCATACTCACATAAAATCTACTTAGTCATGCAACAGCACAAGATGGAGGCTGGCTACACGGCAAGGTAACATGGTGGCACCCCCGACCAAAACACAAGCCAAGAAAAAAAGTCACTTACAAACTAGAGCATGTGGAGACCAGGGTAATTTAGTAAAATACACAATAAGCAAACACATGAACAACAAGTTAATCTCTGCCTAAGGACTAAACGGCAGATATACTTGAACTAAAACTTGTACATCTAGGTTTTGAGAGCTTTAGGATTGAATCTAGACCAGTTTTTTAATATGATCCAGAGATAAGTGAAGATCAGCTTTACTCTAGAAGGGTCCCAGGGAGGGGAAACTCACTATTCTGGAAACTTGGTCCTGAAATTCAGCAGCCATGGAGGAGAGAATTGCCTTGGACCAAACACTTTCGCAAATGGTGTTATTTCTCAGGGGCAGGGCAGTGGAGAAGGGACAGAAGAGTGACTGAAACTATGGCAAAAGAACTAAATCCTAACTATCTCAGGTGCACAAAGACAATTAAGATCAGGAGCTTTCCCAGGGTGGATCTCTAATCCTTAGCAAAACACACCTCTAGAGACAAAAGTTACGATTGACTCCAGCTGCATTGTCAAACAGAAAATTAAACCAATAATCAAAGAATCTGAATGGCTGTTGTTAACCTTTTGCAAAAGAGTGAGAGAGAAAATGAAAGTGTTCCAAGTGTATTGTTTAGGTCTTACTTTCTAATATGTAACTCCAAATCAATGGTTCTAAAATCCCAGCCTACAAAAGAGATCTATCGCCTCCAGGGAAAGAGAGGCAGGTAAGTGTCCAGAAGAAATGCTGGCCCTAGGGCTAAGAGGTCTTCAAGACATTTTGGATTCTCTATACAGTCACCCCCAGAGCAGTGCTGGTTAGGCTCTATTTAAACTCACTCTGAAAATATGCATCACCAGGTATCTGTAATACACTTAAGAAACTCACAGGTTAAAGTCTGTATTCATTGTCTATCATTAGAAGTCAGTGTTTGATTTCAAAGCAACACTACATCTCTCTAACCTAGTGTTTAGGTCTGAGTAAGTCCTCTAAAGACCTCAATGTACTTATCAGGATCCTAGATCTTGCCTCATCTGTATTAGGCTACTGAGAGAAAAGACACGTAAACATAGGTAGTTCTAAATTTCCCATTTACTTTCTATAAGGGATATTGTCCTTGAGGAGCTTGAACAAAATCAGCTAAGGATGGGTACAGCTTCCGGGAGGCTTTAATTATGGCTGGCCTAGAAGCTCCACCCTCAAGACCCAAAGGGCAAGTAGGGGAAGCCTCAGACTCAGTAGTAGTGGGAGAGGCTTTGATTAAAGTGGTCTTGGAAACCTTCTCCTCAGGTGCTGAAGGTCAGGAAGAGTAGCCTCAGGCTCAGTGATAGTAGATGCCTTAAGGCCCTGAGGTGTCTGGTTTTCCTGTGGCTCACATTTACATTTGAACACAAGTAAGGATTATTTCTTTAGTGCAAAGAAAGTCTGAACATAAGGCAATTTTGATCATTTTTTAAATAGTACAATTCTAGTTGTGAAATAGCATCATAATCAATATCTCCCTTTGCATTAAGTCATGTTTAAAGGAGGAAACACTGCTTAGCACTAAACCACTGCTTTCTAGTTCTTTGAAAGAGGGCTCTAAATGTCCCCTCCCTTTTTAACTTTTTTTTTTTTTAATTTTACACCAGTGATTATAATATTTGCAACTTCTCCTTATCTAGGGGCCATAGATTAACCCATACCGGGGAACTTTCCATTGGGTTTGACATAGCTTGAGTTAACCTTGACTCCAGGAGTCCTAGTGTAAAGACTTCCTGTACTTAAGCGCTTTTCCCACCTCAGCCCCTGCTGTAGCTGGGACTACAGGCACATGCCACCATGCACAGCCCAGCCGAGGGCAGCAGAGAGGGAGAAGCTGCTTTTCTGCTGCTTGGCTCTAGTGCTATCCCTCCACGGCCACATCATTCCTGCTGGCACAGGTCCTATGCCACCATCGCCACTTCTGTTGCCACCACCCCAAAGATGACTGCACTGCTATCTTGGGCACATTGCGTCACCTTTTAAAAATTCTGGAGGCATAAGCCAAGAAAGAGTCTCTCCACAAGTCTCATTAGTATATTGTATTTGTTGTGCTATATCTGTAAAGGTCCCCATACCCAAAAGGATTTTTGCTGTTACGTTGGCTCTATTTTTCCATCTATTTCTATGCGCCTGATCCATTCTAATGTCTTACAGCTGAACACTAAAATGTAAATATTGGCTGGATGACAAACAAGATGGAGCCAAATGTCTCACATCGTCGGGAGCTAGATGACATCCTTTTATCACTGAATCCAAAATTCCAAGGGTAAATGGTTCCTGAGCTCCATTACTTACAACATTTTAGTTTTAATTTTTTAAGAAATTTTAAAACAAACACCTGATGTTTAGGGCTGAGCTGATTTTGATTATTAGGATCGTTTTTAACCACCATCAGGAAACAACAAAGTCCGAGAATGTTTCCTCACATAGCCGCCTTTTTAATAGCCTGTTGGTATTTAGACATACAAGGTTCAGAATGTTTTATCTTGAAATAGTCCGGAGTCACTGGAGTTTCTTTAAAATTCTCACCTGGGGGCTGGTGAGATGGCTCAGCGGCAGAAGCGCCTGCCTGGCAAGCGCAAGGTCCTGAGTTCGACTCCCAGTACCCACATACGAAAAAAGTGCCGGTGATATCGCTCAGTGGCACTGGTGCCTGCTGGTAGGTGTGCGAGGTCCTGAGTTTGACCCCCGGTACCCACAATAAAATAAAATAAGATAAAATAAAATAAAATAAAATAAAATAAAATAAAATTCTCACCTGGCTTTGGGCCACCCCCAGGAGCCAGTGGCACAGTGGGTAGTTTTTCTTTTTCTTTATATTTTTCTCCCTTGTCCTGTTCTAAAACAGAAACTTTGGGGGTACTAGTACTTAACAGACCTAAAACAGATTTTACCAAGGTCCAAGTTGAGAAGGTCTCAGGAAAAATGGTTTCTCCTCTGCCATGAGCTCTCTTCAGATTTTCTCCCACCTTATCCCAATTTTGAATATCCAAGGTTCCCACCTGTGGAAACCATCAGTTATATTTAACAATTTCTTGTAACATTTTTGTCAACTTGCTGGTGCTGACTCATGCTCTGGCCTAATTCAACAACATACGCAACAACTGTACATAATCTTTGTTCTTTACTGACAAATTCTGCCCCTTTATCCCAGCTAACTGAAAATGAAAGTTTTTCACAGCGCCAAATGCCTTACCTTCCATTTTCACTCTGGCGTCCCAGAATTCATCCTGCGGAATCCTCTCGCCGTCTCATGTCCTCTTCTTTCCACTTGGGTGGATCTTTCCTCTCAGGCCTAATCAGGATGTCCCTGTCTGGGCCCCAGATATCGGAGACCTGGCCAAGATCCCCAACTGCCTGTATGAGGGGTACAGCGAAAGGATGAAATAAGAAACAGACACAAATTTAGTAATGAATGATGGGGGGCCGGGAGGTCAATGCCCCAGGATGGGCAAAGACAAGACACTGAGCTAGCCACTGTTTACTGGGTGTATACAATGATGGGGGGCGGATTACTGGATGACTCAGAGGGCATCGGGGACCTTATGTTTATGAGGATTTTTATGTTGATGAGGATGGTGGGGAGAAATGGCAGGTTAAGGAGTTCGTCCTTTCCGCAAGGTGAAACTCTATTTTTATTACTTCTGGGTTCTCAAAGAGCCAGGTTGTCCTCAGCTGATGCAGTCTTTCCCTGAGGCATCACAGCATCACAGGACCATTGAGGCCTCAACTGTGACTGGAGGCACATGGAGTTAAGTTCCCGAATACCAGAGTCTGCTCGCATGGCAAGGCACTAGGCCTCAGACGAGCCCTAATCACAATTTAATTATGAAATGATTTTTCCCCAACAATTATATAGAATACTCTTCAACAAGTTCTTTCTCTATACTTGCAAGGTTTTCTGCTCTGACTTCTGTAAACAGATTTTTTATTCCATGCATGCTACCCTCTTTTTCTCTAACTGCAATTAGTCTAAGGTTAGTCTTCTTAGCATTATCTAGTAGCTGTTGAATCAATTTTCCTTGCTCTCTTGTTGTTTTTAAGGTATGTCCGAGTATATGGTCTTTTCTTTTTTTTTTTTTTTTTTTTTTTGAGACTGCCTTGCTCTGTAGTTCAGGCTTGAACTCACTGTGTAGCCCAGGCTGGCCTCAAACTCATGGTGGAACTCCTGCCTCAGCCACATGAGTGCCGGGATTACAGGTGTGTGCCAGCAGTCCCTGCATATTTGAGTATATGGTCTTGTGCTTCTAATCTGTCCTTGAGGTCTAATATTTTCTTCTCACATTGGTCACTTCTGCTGTTCATATAGGCAATAGAATTCTTTATCTCTGGGATTTTTTTTTTTTTTTTTTTTTTTTTTTTTTTTTTTGAGACAGGGTCTTGGTATGTAGTGCAGGCTGGCCTGGAACTCATGGTAATCCTGCCTCTGCCTCCTGTGGTGAGATTACAGGTGTGCACCATCACACCTGGCTATCTCTGGGATTTCTTTTTGGCACATTTTCATGGACCCTATTTCATTGGTAAATTTGCCATTCATGTCTTGATTAGCTCTTCTAATTTTTTACTTGACTCTTCTTTAAACACATTAGTCAGTTGCTTCAACTATCTGGTTATATCATCTTTGAGCTCTCCAAGTTTCTTCGTTTCCTCTTTGATCATTTTGTTCAATTTAGGTATTTGGTGTTTGATTTCCTTTCCATCAGTGCCCCTTGGATCTGCTTTGGGGGAGTTGGGAGTTTTTAGAGGAATTTTGTTGCCTTCTTTTTTCTTTTCTTTTCTTTTTTTTTTTTTTTTTTTTTTGTTTTTGTGCTGAAGATCTCTTAAGTTAGGCTCTATTTTCCAGTGGTTTGATCTTTCCTCACTTTATTGTCAAGAAATATTATATACCACTTCAACCTATTCATCTTAATTGTGCTGGACTCAGTGGTGTACTTGTTATTTTATTTTTATGTGGTAGCCATCCTAATAGTACAAGGTAATATTCATTGTGGTTGTGATTTACATTTTCCTAATTGTTAGTGATGTTATACAACTTTTTATATTGCAACAGCAAACAGAAACACCGAAACAACACCCAGGATTTGGAGGCAGATTTATTTATGTTGATGGAAACTGATCGGGATCATTCCCAAATTATCAGGCCTGAAGGGTCAGGGAGGGAGGTTTTTATGGGATTGTAAAGGCGAAGTACAGAGGTAGAGTACTTGGCTGTCTTTGATTGGTTCTTACAATACTCATCACGGTGACCAGCTATGCATCACAGTGACCAGCTTTTTCTAGGAGATGGAAGCAACCAGAACTGCAACAAGAACTATCACCTAGGCGACTAAGAAACTGAAGTACACTGGCTGGGGGGGCATTTTCTGTTACTGTGGTGGATTGACAATTGGTGGTCAACTTGTAAAACCCAGCTGAATTGAATCAGTGTGGTGCCTGGTGTGGAGGGCCCACCTGAGGACTGTTGCCAACAACATAAAAAGGAGAACTGGAGAGGAAGAGTTGGTGCTGTTGGTTCTCCTCGAGGAGCTTGTCACGCTGGCTTTCCTGATAGGAACTTGGCTGTTCTCATCGTCGGAGGAGCTCGGGACCTCACTGTTGCTGAGGATGGCTGTGGTGACTTTTGGGGGAGCTCCGGTTCTTACTCTGAGCATCGCTTCCTGGCTCCGGGGTAGATCCCTCAGCCTGCTGGCACAGATCCTTCATCCCACTGGTGCAGACTTTCTAGCTTCCACCGCTGACCTTTGGGCCTTCCCAGTGCAGATCCATGAAATATCCTTGCATGAGACATTGTTGTGGGCTCTGGGCCTCTAGTTGGATTCGTGGAGGCATTGCCATGGGCTCTAGGTCTTCAGCTGGACTCATACAGGACACTGCTGTAGGATCCAGGCCCTCAGCTGGGTTCTTTGGATCTTTAGTGTGTGGACAGATTTCCTGCACTCTTTTGTATATGACTCTTTGGGTGACTGTTACAAAATAACTCTATAAGTTATGTGTCCTGTATTGTATTGTTTCCCTTGCAAACCCTGACTACAACAGTTACAATATAGTGTTTGCTATTAATATATCTAATTTGGAAAAATGTCTACTCCAGTCCTTTGCTGCTTATTTATTTATTCATTTATTTATTTATTTATTTTATTTTTTTTTTTTGTGGGTACCGGGGGGTCGACCTCAGGACCTCGCGTGCCAACAGGCGCCCGTGCCACTGAGCGATATCACCGGCCCCTTTTTCGTATGTGGGATCCGGGAGTCGAACTCGGGCCCTCGCGCTTGCAAGGCAGGCGCTTACGCCGCTGAGCCATCTCACCGGCCCTATTCATTTATTTTTGAGACAGGGCCTCACTACATAGTTCAGATTGGTCTTGAGTCTACTGTATAGCCCAGGATGGACTCAAACTCATGGCAATCCTCCTGTCTCAGCCTCTCATGTGCTGGGATTACAGATGTGCACTGCCATACCTGGCTCAACATGTGCTGCTCTTTTGAGGCCTCTGTTTTCTCATTTTTTCCTTTGGTATTTATTTATTTATTTATTTATTTATTTATTTATTTTTTGGTGGGTACCGGGGGGTCGACCTCAGAACCTCGTGCGCCAACAGGCACCCGTGCCTCTGAGCGATATCACCGGCCCCTTTTTCGTATGTGGGTTCCGGGAGTCGAACTCGGGCCCTCGCGCTTGCCGGGCAGGCGCTTAAGCCGCTGAGCCATCTCACCGGCCCCCTTTGGTATTTATTTTAATCTGATTTCACCTATCTTAATATTGTGAGGATGCCACAGAGATAGGAGAGAGAAGTAAGCTTAATGTTGGTTTTCAATCTTTGAGCCTCTACACACATGTGTAAACATCATATTGTTTCCCTAGTGTGAGAAGTTGAAAGAGTAAATAAGATCCAAAATGCACAATAGATATTGTAAAATGGGAAGAAACTTCAAAAAGACAGAGAAACTGGGATGGGGGAATGAAGAAAGAAGGAAGGGAAAAGCAAAAAAAAAAAAAATATATATATGACAGTTAAGATAGTTACACTACTAATTTCTCTTAGTTCTTTGAAAAGAAATGTTTGTGCTAATATTGTTTGGACAATTAAATGCCGATATCTTGTACCCTGAATAACTAGTTTGGAGATAGCAATATGCAATGTATTAACCATTGTTACCCTCCTATTATCTTGTTTTGAAATTTTGTTTTATTTTTTCCTCTTTAAAATAAAAAAAAAAAATCTTTGAGCCCCTAAACCTGAAGTCATTTATTCCTTACCTACCAGTGCATTCGTTCATTCATCCATTCATTCATTCGTTACTGAGGGGTAAAACATTGTTTTGGAATCACATAGACCTGGCTTTGAATCCTGGCTTTGTACATTTAGCACCTGTGTGATATTAGATGAAGAACCCTTTCAGAGTTTCAGTTCTCTCTTTGTAAAGCAGCAAAGAAACTGGAAATGTACTAAGAAGAAAATACCTTGTTGGGTTAGATGTGGTGGTGCACATCTGTAATCTCAGGTACTCAAGAGGCTGAGGCATGACGATCACAAATTCGAGCCCAGCCTGGGCAACATAGCAAGATCTTGTCTCAAAACAAAGAATAAAAAGGGATGGGGATGTAGCTGGGTTGATTCCCAGCACCAAAATACGTGTTGTTGGAAGAACTAGAAGCACTATGGAGTGGGACCGCATGAGGTTGAGAATCAATAATGGCAGTGATGGCTTTTTCTAGGTGGTGAGCAGGGGGCAGATTCAGTCCTTCTCCAGGGTCCTTTGAGTCCCAGGATCAAGAAAGCATGCTGGGCCGGGGGTATGGCTCAGCGGTACAAGCGCTTGCCTGGCAAGCACAAGGTCCTGAGTTCGATTCCTGGTACCAAAAAAAGAAAGCATGCTAACCCAGGCATGGTGGCACACGCAATTAATTCCTGCACTTGGGAAGCTTAAGCAGGAGGATCACTAGTTCGAGGCCAGCCTGGGCTACATAGTGAGTTCAAGGCCAGCCTGGACTACATAGTGAGACCCTGTCTCAAAAAGACCAAAAAGCCATGCTAAGCCAGGTGTGTGGTCCGCATTTGTAGTCCAGCACTTGGGGGGCTGAAATGAGAGGATTACTTGAGCCCAAGACTTCAAAGCCAGCCTGGGTAATATAGCAAGACTCTGTATCAGGAGAAAAAAAAAAAAAGCCTATGTTTTCTTGGAACTCAGCTTTGGTTTATTTGCCCAAGAGATCAGTCAGGTGCTGATAATAATATAAGCAGGACTCTGTCAACCAATCCTCTCTCCACAGTGACAGTGACAGTGACAGAGTTTCCCTCCTGTCATATGTTCTGACCTTGGAGGCCTGTGTTTTTGAACAGCAGAGTCTTTGCTGAAGGACTTTTCCCTAATGATAAAATGACTTAATCAGAGTGTCCCAGATGGGCATGGTGACAAAACCAGAAGCGCTGGGCTCAGTGTATTCAAACCGTGGCACTCTCCAGGATGCACGGCCCACACGAGGGTGGAGGCATTTTGGCCTGAGTGGGGGGCCTCCACCAAGGAATCCTCCTCTCCTCCAAGCCTACAGGGAGTGTTAAACGCAGAGATCAGGATGGGGGCCTGGGACTCTGGACTCTGCCTCTGACCTCGCTCTGTCCCCCACTGGCTGTGCCACCTGCTGTTGGACTTTCTGAGTCTCAGTTGCCTCATTCGTAAAACGAACATGAGAAAAATCCTTGAAGGTGTGCAGTGCACGTGACAGGAAGTATGACGAGCACCTGCACCCAGTAGGTCCTAAAGCGAAGGCAGCCTCCCTCCTCCTCCCTTTCCTGGGCAGCCTCTGCTTCCTTCTTGCTTTCCAATCCCACCAGCCTGGCCCAGCCTCCCCAGAGCTCCCTACATCCCCTCCTCGGGGTTGAACGGGGGCTCAGTTTCTGGGATGTATTGTCCACCTCTTTTCTACTCCATGGAAACTTTCCCCATCACTGGAGAGCTGATCACACCTGCCACCGTTGCCTGATGGCTCAGCTTGTCTAGACTGCACTGTCCCCAGAACCCTTTTGAGGACACTCTGGCTGTTCTAGTTGCTGGCAAAACTGTACTTTTGGTGATTACATTTGTCCCTCGCATGTCCCCAATGAGACGGGGAGAGTGTGGGAAGCAGAGCAGGGATCTGACCCACCTCCCTTGGGTGGGTGGCTCAGTGTGTGCTATAACCCAGGGTCCTTGGGATGAGTCTGGATGAGGGTGCTAGCTGACAGATAGACTATGTGTGACCGACTGACAGACACTTCAGATGCCCTTATCACGTGTCCAGTACTCCACCCCCAGCCATACACACATACTGACTCACTTCCTTTAAAAGCTGTCAAAGCAAAGCCCCTTATCGTTTAATAGGCAAAGCACACAGATCTCTAGTGCAGAGGGTCAGCTTCGCTCTGTAGGTCTGTCCCCAACATTGTCCACAGTGATATAAGAGACTCCACAGTGATATAAGAGAAATATGATTCCCAACCTGCTAGATTCAGATGTGCTGAGTTCGCATCCCCTGAAATTGAAGAATGAATTCCAAGGAACAACGGAGGTTAAGAATAGGAAACGTTTACTGAGAGATAGCTCCTAAGAGACAGGAGGTGTCCCAAAACTGTGTTGTCATCGAGGGCCTTTGTCAGGGGTAATTTATACAGCAGGGTCACGTGAGTCAATCTGTCATCACCCTATAGGATTACAAGTGTACCCGCTTAGTATTGATCCAGTAGGGAAACAAGTCACGTAGCAACGGTCCATGGAAAGAGCAAAAACATTTTTGGGAAGGGATGCATCCAGACGTTATGGTCACCTGCCTGGGCCACTGATGTCTATCTGGACTTACCGGGCCAGGTGGTGCTAATTATCGTATAATCCCAAGTGACTGTTTATGCCTTAGGGAGGCATGTAGGACTGGCTATTGCGTCTTTATCTTGAGGCCTGGCCTTCTTCAGATGCGCCTCCAGCCACAATTCTGATGTCTTTATTTTTCACTGACTTCCTTGAGAGACCAGTTCCTCTCTGACTGCATATTAATTTCTATCTAACTTAGCTGCTTATAATAATAGTGTACCCTTAAGGAAGAAGAGGGTGCCCTGACAGTTGCAGTCCGAGTTCTGGAGTAGGAGAGCTGGAAAAGAAGCTAGAGATCAGCCAGGTCATATTTCTTACTTCCTGCTGTGGAAACTGAGGCTCAGAGAGGTGAAGAGACTCTGAAGCACATATATATTTGGTACAATCTGGACTAGAACTCAGGACTTCTCCTTTATTAATTTCACTTTGCACCTTCAGCAGCATGAGTGTGTTCCTACTGTGGACCAAGCCCTGGTGTTCTCCTTTTTCTCATTCTTCTCCTCCTTTAGCATGGAACACAGATAGGGAAACTCAGGCCTCAAAAAGAGAAATGACTGGCGCTCACCTCTCATCTGGTAAGTGACAGGACTTGAACCCAGCTCTCCCAACTGCCAGTACAGTATCCCGTCCACCATCCCTACAGTCCCTCCTTGGCAGTACCGGGAGGTTCCTGGGGACACTGTGTCCACACCCAGCTGACAGGAAAGGCCAAGGCTAAGGCCTTCTGGAAATGGGGGTGGCACCAGTGATGGCAAGGGGCCAGAAGTGGCCTCTGGCGGAATATGGCTTAGCTTTGTGTAACATGCAAATAAGACTGCATCTCCTCTGGAATGCCGCAGGACAGCTCGCCGCTCGGGACAGCAGGCCTGAGAGCAGGTAGAGTCCCACAGAAGAGGGTTCTCACAGCCCACTCTGTACCGGCTCACGCCTCCTGCTGGACACTGTCTAGAATGCCAGCGGCATCCATACCCAACCCCTGAAGCAGTATTTTTACTATCTTTGGACTTCAGTTTTCTGGCTTCCAAAGAGATGATGATGGTATATATAAAGATTCCCCCTGCCCCCGAACACCACCTTATGAGTGCCAAGGCTCCAATAAAATCCCTTTAGTTGCCATATGTGCTTCATAATAACAACTTCTTGTCATTTGTTATTAAGCATCTACAACATTCTGGAGTTCAGTTACATCTTTGCAATATTCTTTTTTACAGATAGGAAAACTGAAGCCCAGAGAGGTTAAATCTGTTTCCCCGGATCACACAACTAGTAAATGACAGAGCTGTGATTTAATCTCAGAACTCCAAATCCAAGGCTCTTTCCATGACATCAGAACATCTTTGCTATTCAGTCTTTCCTTTATAACCTGCCTCAATTTCCCTTTCCGTCTTTTCTTTTGCTATAACTGAATACCACAGACTGAATAATTTATAGCAAATAAAGTTCTATTCAGCCCCCACTTTGGAAGGCTAGGAAGTTCAAGATCAGGCAGCCACATTTGTGGAAGCTCTTCTTGCTGACAGGGACTTTGCAGAGTCCTGAGGTGGCGCAGTACGTCAAATGGAGAGAAGGAGCAACCTACCTCAGGTGTCTCCTCCTTTTCTTATAAAGCCACAGTCCCATTAGATTAGAACCTCATTCTATGGTCTCACAAATTACCTCCCAAAGTTCCCACCTCCAAAATATCATAATCTCATAGGACTACCATTGTATAAATGGCATTGTATATATGGTCCATTGCTGACCACACCATTATGCACTGCATGTCTCTCTGTGTGTATAGGTACCTATCTCTCTATCTCTCTCTCTATCTGGTGTAGTGCACTATGTATTTTTCTGTAATATGTATGTGGGTGCATTTATGAAGGTATGTGTGTGCGTGTGGTGGCTGCATGGATGTGCACATGTGTACATGCGTGTGTCTGCATGTAAAGATTCCAGTAACTGGGAGAGATTTAATGAAGAGTCATTGTTCTAAGGAGGAAGAAGAAAGAAGAATTCTGATAGCTTGTAGTTGGTTGATAGGTAACTAATCATCCCAGTTTTCTAGGACTCTCCCGTTTAACACTGGAAGTCCTACATTCTGGGTAAGTCCTCAGTCCCAGACAAACCTGGGTGTAGGTCGCCCTCCTGGCCTGGCAACCAACAGCTATGCTGTCACGTTCCTTCACTAAATGTGACAGAATATCATAGAATATCAGCGGGAGGTTGCTCTGTGACCCTAACAGAATCAGACAAAAATAAGGACATTACGCCACTCAATCGAGCGTCCTTCCCTCTCTGCTAACATGAATGACTGCATCGTTGACAGTGACAATTCCAGACCTACTTTGACCCTCCTGCCTCTACATAAAAGTTATTAAGATGCTCAATCTTCAGATTGTCCTTGACAGCACTCAACCCAGGACAAACGTGCTTCCTTGCCCACATGACTCAGCACAATCCCAGACCTTACAACGCGCCCAATCTGACTGCCCATTCTAAGACGCCCCGCAGCTCTCCGAGGTGTGTGTGCCCCTTTGCTGCAGCAAGTTGATAGATCTACCTCTGTTTAATTCCAGGCGTGTTCCTGGTGGTACCGAGCTACTGGGCTTTGTCACGGATGAGAGCCTAGAAAATTGTCGTAATGGGAAAATGCATTAATTCCACTTTCTTTCTTTCAACAGATTTACTAAGCAGTTACTATATGTCAGGACAATGCTGGGAGCAAGCCCGTCCTTTGTCATCGAAGAGCTTACCATTTAGGGAAGGAGATGGGCTAGTAAATAAAGATATAAATAAACATGTATTTAAAACCATGCCACACACTAGGATCCACATTTAGTGGGTCATTGTATATTGAACAACACTTACCCAGCCCTGCCATTCAAATAAGAATCTGGAATCTCCAGTCCTCGTCCTGCCAGACTCCCAGAGACGTCTTGGGTTGCTAAGATTCTACCTGCATCCCAAGACCCACCTGTGGAGGAGGCACAGAGAGCAGGGAGCTTCTTAATTCTCTGCTCAGCTTTCTTCCCTTAAGTTAGGCCATTAGAACCCTGGGTAGTACATCCCACCCAAGAGAGGCCATTCCTGAGGCATTGAGCTCCCAGTCCCCCTTTCATGAATTACTCAATTTGCTTCTGTTTTTCCTTCATCCTTCACCATACCCCTCATACAGGCAGTTGGGGATCTTGGCCAGGTCCTTGATAGTGGGGTGGAAGATATAGGTTAACTATTTTTTTTTTTTGTGGGTACCGGGGGTCTACCTCAGGACCTTGCACACCAGCAAGAGCCCGTGCTGCTGAGCGATATCACCTGCCCTTTTTTCGTATGTAGGTACCAGGAGTCGAATTCAGGACCTCGCGCTTGCCAGGCAGGCGCTTATGCCACTGAGCCATCTCACCGGCCCTTGTTTTTGTGTTTTTTTGAGACAGCATCTCACTATGTAGTTTAGCCTGGCCTTGAACTCACTATGTAGCTTATGCTGCCCTCGAACTTCCAGTGATCTTCTTTTTTTTGTGTGTGTGGGTACTGGGGGTTGAACTCAGGACCTCGCACTTGCCAGGCAGGTGCTTATGCCGCTAAGCTATCTCACTGGCCCCGCAGTGCTGGGATCACAGGCATGTGCCACCACACCTGGCTTAACTTTTGAGTGGGAGTATATATGTATAAATTTGTACAACTCTTCTGGAACCAGTTTAGCAATACCTATTCCAATTTGGATTTTTTGTTTTGTTTTGTTTTTTTGAGACAGAGTCTTGCTATGTAGCTTGGACTGGCCTTGAATTCACTATGTAGCACAGGCTGGCCTTGAACTCACAGCAATTATCCTGCCTCAGCCTCCTGAGTGCTGGGATTATAGGTGTGTGCCACCATGCCCAGCTCCTATTCCAATTTTAAATGTATATTCTTTTGTCTCAGGAATATTCCTTCTAGAAAATCCTGTGGACTTATTCAAATGTCCAAGCATTTTTTTAATACAAGGATATTCAGTGAAAGTTTATTTTAATAGTTAATAATGATATATATATATAAGTCATATGTAGAGACATATGTGTTTATATATGTGTTATACATGTGCATGTGTATATTCTTTTTTCTTCCTTTCTTCCTTTTTTTTTTTTTTGTTGTTATTATTGAGATGAGGTTTTTCTATGTTCCCAGGACTGATTCCAAACTCCTAAGCTCGAAAGATCCTTCCGCCTCAGCTTCCCATGTAGCTGGGACTACAAGCATCTGGATCAGGTGTGTATACTCTGTTTCAATGGAGAAACCTGACTATCGCTTCTGAGGGGTAGCCATAAAGAGGAGGTCCTGGTACCTAATACTCAGTGTTACTGGTGTAGACTGTGACATCTATGCCCAGAGTTATGGCAGCGAGGTCTTTGCTACAGAAGTCTCATGGCTTGATGTGAGTATTGTTAATGGTGGTAGGGCCTCTAAACTTGCACTCTGGCTGTTCCAGAAATTATTCGAAAGCCTTAATGAATTATTTTCTGCTGAAACTGGTTAACGTGAGATTTATTATTTGCAATTAAGAATGATAACTGATATGCGCGCATAGTTTTTGTTGCTATTGTTGTGTGGAGGGCGTTGTTGTTGCTCTTGCTGTTGTTGTTGCGGAGACACTCTCTCGTTTTGCCCAGGCTGACTCAGAACACTTGGGCTCAAATGATCTGACTGTCCCCAGCCTTTTGAGTAGCTGGGACTATAGATGTGTGCCACCACACCCAGCTGGTTTTTTTGATTTTGTTTTTTTCTTTTCTTTTGCAGTACTAGGGATTAAACCCAGGGGGCTAATCCTATACCACTAAGCTACGTTCTCAGCCCTTTTTATTTTGAGATGGGGTCTCGCTGACTTGCCCAGGCTAGCCTTAAATTTGTGATCCTCTTGCCTCAACCTCTTGAGTAGATAGGATTACAGCTATGTTGCACTATGTCCATCTGGCTGTTGTTTTTGATTACAAAAATAGGATTGTTACCAGTTGGGTAATAGTCCTTTGACTCAATTCATATAGAAATCATGAACTGACGAAGTGCAGCTTCCCGGATGTAGTAGCTCAGGGCTTTGAGTTCTAGTGGCGGCCCCTAGAGTTATAGCTCCAAGAGTTACGGCTCTTAGTGTTATAGATCTTGGTGGCTCTTCCTCACACCATCAGCTCCTGAGGAGCCTAGGCCCCTAGTACTCCTGTGGCTATCTGCAGCTCTTCAGGCAGCCTCTGCTGCCTCTCTGTGGCTCTTCTGCAGGACATTGACGATCTCTTGCCAATCACCACAGTTCACTGCCAGCTGCCTCAGGTCTCTGCTACTCTCTGCTGCTTTCTGGAGTCTTCGGGGCAAACAGCCCGTAGGGTTACAAGCTCTTTTTTTGTGTGTAATCCATTCAGCCAACTCTACCTGAGAAGAATCAAGAGAAAATAGGGTCACCCGAGCAAGGCTTTACTGGGACCAGTAAAAGGGGAGCACAGGGCAGCGGTACACTGGAGGAAGCCCTGACCCGAGGAGGGTGAGGGAGTCCTGCTCATACAGCAGAGGAGCAGGCTCACGTGTGCAGTTTCCTGTATTTCCCGGACCTATTTGGGGACTTTCAGAGTAGTGATGGAGGAGACACCTGGAGGTTGAGGGGTGGAATCATTTGGAGTGGCTGCAGCGTAGAATCATCAGGGATGTGACTGTGTTGCGAGCCTGCTGCGGTCAAGGCAAATATCTTCAGAGCAGCTGTGAGGCCTTTAAGACAGCCTTAGCTGTCATGGTAGCTCAGGGGAGCTGCTGGAGAAGTGGCTGCTTGGGTGACACTTCCTGCATGTCCATGAGTGTGGCAGGGCTCAAATCACAACTGTGGTGCCTTTGGAGAGCGTCCAGGAGGGGATGCCTGTTGATCATGGCCCACTGGGGTTTGGGAACTTTAGGGATATCAGCAGTGGGGGCACCGTCCCTCCCCAGTCTTTGCTGTGCTATGTATCATTTTTGGGCTATTTCCAGAGAGGTCGTGGAAGTTCCTGGAGAGGCCTAGGGTGGGGAAGAGCATCTGGCTGTCAGCTGTCAGCTGAGCTTTGACTCCTGCTGGCCCAGCCTAAAGGGCACCAGAAACAACTTCAGGGATCATGGGAAGATACTGGAGCCAGTCAGCCCAGGCCGCCCTTGGGGACAAAGAGGGGACAAAGGGGAGGGATATCACAACTGTCAGAGCAGTCCTCCTCCAGCTGTCACAGGGGGAAAAGGAAGGGTCAGGCCTTTGATCGCTTTGCTTTGTTCACTTATAGTATACTGGGAAGATTTTTTTTTCCACATTCATTCATATAGGCCACATTCATTCATTTGTAATGGCTGCATGGTACTTCATTTTATGGATACAATACTTTATAATTAGGATTACTAATAAGTATAGGCTTTGTTTTTTGGTGGGTATCTTTTTTTTAAGAGAAAAAATAGAACAAAATTTCAAAACAACTTAATAGGAGGATAACAATGGTTAATACATTGCAAATTGTTATCTTTAAATTAGTTACTCAGGGTACAAGATATCAACATTCAATTGTCCAAACAATATTAGCACAAACCTTTCTTTTCAATGAACTAAGAGAAATTAGTAGTGTATCTGTCTTAACTATCTTGTACATATATATATATTTTTTTTTCTTTTCCCTTCCTTATTTTCTCCATTCCCCCATCCCAGTTTCTCTTTCCTTTTGAACAGTTTCTTCCTGTTTTACCATATCTATTGTACATTTTGGATCTTATTTACTCTTTCAGTTTCTCACATTAGGGAGACAATATGATGTTTACACATATGGGTCCAGTTTATTTCATTTATGAGTATTTTCTCGAGTTGCATCCATTTACCTATAAAAGTCTCCAGTTTATCTTTCTTTATGGCTGAGTAGTACTATGTTGTATAAAAAGACCACATCTTTTTTATACATTCCTTGGTTGATGGGCATTTGGGCTGTTTCCAAGATCTGGCTATCACAAATTGTGCTGCTATAAATGGGTGCACATATATCTCTGTGGTACAATGTTTTTAATTCTTCTGGGAAGATACCCAGAAGGGGAATAGCTGGGTCAAATGGGACCTCCAACCCTAGTTTTTTGAGTAATCTCCACGCTGATTTCCACAGTGGCTGTACCAGTCGACACTCCCACCAACAGTGAAGAAGGGTTCCTTTTTCCCCACAGCCCCTCCAGCATTTGTTATTGGTTGATTTCTTGATAATAGCCATTCTTTCTGGGGTGAGATGGAATCTCAGTGTTGTTTTAATTTGCATCTGTCAAATGACCAGTGATGTTGAACATTTTTTCATGTATTGCCATTTGTATTTCTTCATCTGAGAAGTGTGTATTCATCTCAGATGCCCATTTTTGGATTGGGTCTTTAAATTTGGGAGGTCTGATTTTTTTGAGTTCTTTGTATGTTCTCGATAGTAATCCTTTGTCTGAGGAACAGCTGGCAAACATTTTTCCCACATTGTGGGTTGTCTCTTCACTCTGTTGGTGGTTTCTCTTGCTGTGCAAAAGCTTTTTAATAAGATGAGATCCCAGTTGTTGATTCTTTGTGATAGTTCCTGTGCAACTAGGGTTTTATTCATAAAGTCTTTGCCTACTTGGTGGGCATCTTAGTTAGCCTGGGCTACCACCATGAAATACCATAGACTGGGGGTTTAAGTAACAGAAGTTTATTTTTGGCAGGTGTGGTAGCACATGCCTGTAATCCCAGCACTCAGGAGGCTGAGGCAGGAGGATTGGCACAAGTTCGAGGCCAGCCTGTGCTACGTAGTGAGTTCAAGGCCAGCCTGCACTATATAGCAAGACCTTGCCTCAAAAAAAACAAGAAAAAAAGAAAAAAATTTATTTTCTCACAGTGCCAGAGGATAGAAATCTGACGTCAGGGTGCCAGCATGGTTGGACTCCAGGGAGGCTGTTAGCCTGGCTTTTTTTTTTTTTTTTTTTTAATGAGACAGGGTCTCGCTATGTAGTTCAAGCTATTCTTGAACTCCTTATTTAGCTCTGGCTGGTCTTGAACTCCTGGCAATCCCCCTGCCTCAGCCTCCAGAGTGCTGGGGTTATAGGTGTGCACCATTACAACCAGCTATGTCTGGCTTCTTTTTTTTTTTTCCTGTGGGTACCGGGGGGTCGACCTCAGGACCTCGCGCGCCAGCAGGCGCCCGTGCCGCTGAGCGATATCACCGGCCCCTTTTTCGTATGTGGGTTCCGGGAGTCGAACTCGGGCCCTTGTGCTTGCCGGGCAGGCACTTAAGCCGTTGAGCCATCTCACCGGCCCTATGTCTGGCTTCTTGATGGCCACTTTCTCCTGTGTCATCATGGTGGTGAGAGTGAGAATAAGCTCTTTGGTGTAAGGCACTAATTCCACCCTGATGGCATCATACTCATAATCTCAAATACCTAATTACCTGTCGAAGGTCCCACATACCATTTCATTGAGAGCTACAGCTTCATATAAGTTGGGGGGCGCAATTCAGTCTATATCAGTGGGTGATGATAATGTTCTAATATTGATTGTGATGGTAGTGTACAACTCTGTAAATATGTTGAAAAGAATTGTGCACTTTAAGTAGGTGTGTGAATCTAAGATAAATAGGTAAATTACAAGGTACAATAAAGCTGTTATTTTAGAAATTTATCCTTTAAAGAAATAAAAAATAGCTAGACACAGTAGCATATGCCTATAATCCCAGCACTCTGGGAGGCTGAGGCAGGAAGATTGCAAGTTCCAGCCAGCCTGGGCAACTTAATGTAGTAAGACGCTGTCTCAAAATAATAAAATAAAATAAAATAAAATAAAGGCAAAAGATATAGCTCAATGTGAAGGCCCTGAGTTCAATTCTCAGTACTACAAAGAAGTTTTTACTCACTTATTTACCATTTCTGATGCCTTTCATTCCTTTCTGTAGATCTATGTTTCCATCTATTATAATTTCCCTTCAGTATGAGTAACTTTCTTTAGCATTTCTTGAGGTGCAGCTCTCCAAGTGACAAAATCTCTGTTGTGATTTAGGTCTAAAATGTTGCCCAAAGGTCTCATATATTCAGAGGTGGGGCTTTTGGAAGGTGATTGGATTGGGGGTGTTATACTCATCTGTGGATTAATCTATTGATGAGTTCATAGCTGAATGTCTAGATATGATGTGGGTCACTAGGGCAAGACAAGGAGGGTGTATTCTTGTCCCTGGCTCCTCCTTTCTTTCTATTTCCTTCCTGACTGTCAGGCTGAGCAGCTGTCCTCCAGAGCAGCTATCTTCCACCAGGCCCTTCCACCCTGCTGTTTCTGCCTTGGAGCCAGCCAACCATGGACTGAACCTAATGAAACTGTGAGCCAAAATAAGTCTTTCCTTTAAATTGCAGCCATGTTGTCCCAGAGACAGAAAAGTAACTAATACAGTCTCTCACTTTTTGCTCAATTGAAAAACATCACATTTTTCCGGCACTATTGAATGATATTTTTGTTGTATATAAAATTTGGGGTTGAGTTTTCTCCCTTTTATCACTTTAAAAAATGTAATTCCATTGTCTGTTGGCCTTCATTATTACTTATGAGATGTTAGCAATCTTTCATATCACCATTCCCTCATACACAATATATCTTTTTTGCCTATATTTTTCCCTCTTTATTTTTCTCAACATCTTAGTATGGAAACTTTCAAGGTGAAATTACCTACTATGTAGCTCAGCTGAAAATTTCAGCTGAGTGTAGTGGTGCATGCCTGTAATTCTAGCTATTTGAGATGCTATGTAATGCCAGCCTTGAAGGAAGCTGAGGCAGGAGGATTCACAAGATTGAATTCCCACTTAGGCAACTTAGTAAGACCCTGTCTTAAAAGTAAAAAAATAAAAAGGGCTGGGAATATGGCTTAGTGCAAAGGCCCTGGGTTCAATCTCTAGTACAAGAATAATGATAATAATAACAATAATAGTAATACAATTCTTAGAAAAAATTTAGAGCAAAAGCTTCATGACATTGGATTTGAAAATGATTTCTTGGGTATGATACCAAGGCACAGGCAACAAAAGGAAAAATAAATGAGTTAGGCGTTAAGAAAATAAAAACATTTTAAGAATCAAAAGATACTATCTACAGGCCAGGCATGGTGATGCACACCTGTGATCCCAGCATTTAGGAGGCTGAGGCAGGAGGATCACTGTGAGTTCGAGGCCAGCCTGGGGTACACAGTGAGTCCAAGGCCAATCTGAACTCTGTCTCAAAAAAAAAAAAAAAAAAAAAGAAAAAAAAGAAAAAGAAAAAAGAAAAAAATAAAGAACTATCTACAGAGCAAAATGTCAACTCACAGGATGGGAAAAAATATTTGCAAATCGTATACCTGATACAGGCTTATTTCTAGATGATATAGAGAACTCCTAAATCTCAGCAACAACAGCATAACCTGATTGATTTGATTTTGGTTTTTTGAGACAGGATCTCACTTTGTTTTGTTTTGTTTTTGTTTTTCTTTTTGTTTTGTTTTATTTTGTCTTGTCTTTTTGAGACAGGGTTTCACTATGCAGTTCAGGCTGGCCTTGACCTCTCTTTGTAGCCCAAGCTGGCCTCGAACTTGCAGCAATCCTTCTGCCTCAGTCTTGTGGGTGCTGGGTTTACAGATGTGCACCACCATTCTCAGCTCACAACCTGATTTTAAAAGTGGGCAAGGAACTAGACATATCTCCAGCTGGCCAATGAGTTCTTGAAAATATCCTCAACATCACTAATTATTAGGGAAATACAAATGGAAACTATGAGTTACTACCTTAAACCCATTACAGTAAGTAGTATGAAGAAAAAGAAGAAGGAGGAGGAGGAAGAGGAGGAGGAGGAGGAGAAGAAGAAGAAGGAGAAGAAGGAGAAGAAAGGAACCTGGGCATGATGGTGCACACCTGTGATCCCAGCACTGAGTGGGGCCGAGGCAGAGGATCACATGTCAAGCGCAGTGTGGGTAATTTAGTGATTCAGTGAAACCCTATCTCAAATAAAAAATTTAAAAATGGCTGGGATTGTAGCTCAGTACCAAGGTGCCTGGGTTCAATCCCTAGTACCTCAAAAAAAAAAAAAAAAAAAAAAAAAAAAAAGGAAAGGGTGGGGGGGAAAGGAAGGAAGAAAAGGAGGAAGGAGAGAAAGGAAAAAACAAGTACTAGAAAAGATGTGGAGAAATTAGGACCCTTCTGCACTGTTGGTGGACATGTAAAATGTTACACCTGCTGTGGAAAAGAGTACTATGGTTTCTCAAAAAATTAATAAAACATTACTACATGATCTAGCAACTCCTCTTCTTGGTATATTCCCCCAAAAACTGAAGGAATATTTTGAAGAGAATTTTGAGCCCATGTCAAGGCACATCATTCACACTGGTTAAAGCATGGAAGCAACGCAAGTGTCCGTTGACAGATGAATGGATAAGCAAAATGTCATGTATGCATACAATAGAATATTACTCAGCCCGGAAGGGAAGGAAACTCTGCAACATTGTAAAAGCAAAGTTATAGAATAGCAAACTTATAGAAATTTCATAGCAGAAGTTAAAAATCAGTTAGTAGCCTCTGACTAAGCTCCTGATGCCTGTCACATATTTAGGCTGCTACAGCTTGGGCAGCCTTGAGCATCTGAGTGCACCTGCAGCTTCTAGATAACGCATTAGGTCAGCCTGACTGAGTCCAGCTGTAATGTCTGTGTTTTCCTATCCAAAAGAATATATTTGTAGTTTTTCCAGCTTGCTTCAAGGACTTTGCGCCCAGAGCAGACTAGCCCAGTCAAGGACACATTTAACTCCACCTGTTCAGCTCGGACCCCCTCCTTTCCTTCCCAAAATGTTAGAAACAATTCCTTATAAGTAAGGTTACTTAGAATAAGCCTGCCTGGCAAGCTATGATTTAATTCATGCAACCAATCAGGTTTGTACTTCCTGCTTGCTAAAATGTATTTAAACTGAACTCTAAACTGACTCCAGGCTGGTGATTTGGACTTGGTTCCCACTAGCCCGCTAGTGTTAAAATAAAGTTGCTGTCCAACACCTCAGGTGCAAAGAGTCTTCCACTGGGTTTGATATCAGATTTCTGCAACAGTATGATGCAACGTAGATTTGCACAGTGACAGTATCATAGCCAATGAGGTTTATCCGAGGCATGATTATTGCTAATCTGCTACGACATAGATGAACCTTGAGGATATTATACTCAATGCAATAAACAAGTCACAAATGGACAAATACTGGATGATTTCAGCCCAAGGTTCTTCTGTTGAATTCAGATGGAAATTGTGAATCAGCAAAGTGCATCTCCGACCCGCCTAATGCTGGTCTCTGCTGCTGGTCTTCATCAGCTGCTGGTGTCTGGAGCTCTCCAGTGTTAACGGCTCTGAAGGTTCATTGCTATTTCTTTTGAGCTGACCACTCTGTCCACACTACTCGGGATAAACATCCCAAATAGATTTATAGGATTTTTGGAGCTCACGCTACCTGAGAAATAGGAGCAGGTTTATAGGAACACAACAAAGCCCATCTTTACTTGAACAGGGCCTGTGCTGTATGTAGCACAGGGTGTCATTCACAGGAGGGAGCTCTCCTAGACTACAACCCAAGAGGTGGGTGGGTAGTGCTGCTTATACAGCAGCTGCAGGCCTGGTTCCATGAGGGTCAGGACTGAAAGCTTGCTATGAATATAGGGTATGCAAATAAGGGGCCCAGATCCCTCCCTTCCTGATCTTGCCCAATCCCCCCTTCAAACTGGCAACAGTATCATCTGAAGTAGCTGGAGTGTGGGAGGGGCACCACTCTGCCCGGCTGGATGCACTCATGTTTGAGTGGAGAGCAGCGTTTGATAGCAGGAAGACGTTGATGTGGGGGAGGGGGAGCAAAGAAGACGAGGAGGAGGGGCAATGCTAGCTGCTGGCCAAGCCACCTCCCCGCTCCAGCCCACACAGGGTAAAATAGAGAGTCACATCCCATCCCTACTTTGTTTTTAATGTATTTATTTTTAAAGCTGTACAATTTTATTTTTAATAATGGTTGTGCTTAATAAAACTATTCCTTTTCAGAAAATGTTGGGTGACCCCTTCTTTTTTTTCAGTACTGGAATTGAACCTAAGGCCTTGTGTACGGTAGGCAAGCATTCCCCCACCCTTTTTTGGTGCAGGGTCTCACTATGTTGCTCAGGCTGATTCTGGGCTCAAACAATCCTCCCCCCCAGCCTCCTGAGTAGCTTAAACTACAGGCATGCACTACCATGGCCTGCTTAATCCTCTAGGTTTCTTAACTTCTATTTTATTTTTCCCACTTTATTTGTATCTGTGCTGTATTCTGAGTATTTCTTCAGTTCTATCTTCTAGTTCACTCATTCTCTTTTCATCCGTGTCTAATCAACATAGAAGACATTTAGCCTGTCCACTGAATTTAGTTTACTTTCATAAAAAAGCAAAACACAAGAAAACAAAATCTACCTACCTATTTATCTATATGAGGTAAGTGGGATAGGCTGGGGTGGAGGAGAAAATATGGATAAGGAAATGCATTAAAAGATGGAGTCTACTTAGCACGATTAAATGATGACAGGAAAGGGGAGGGTGTGGGGAGCCATAAATGACCCAGCTTCACATCTGAGCATGCGCCCCCCCGCCCATCCTGATCCTACGTCACCCATTAGACCCTCCCACCATTTCCCTCAAAGAGATATAAGCCCTGGCACTTCCGCAATAAACTCTCTCGCTCGACTTCCCTGATCTGTGTGTGTGTGTGTGTGTCTTCTTTCTCATCCCCATACCGTCGCCCGGGTTCGCGTTCCTGCCCCTGGGAGGCCCGCTGGTCGGAGTCTTCTTGGGCCACAACACAACATTTGGCGCCCAACGTGGGGCCCGGGAAAGATGGATCCTATGAGGGATCACCCTGTAGGGCGATAAATGCCAACGATTGACCGGTCTTTAGTTTAATTTTCATGAGATTCCTTTCTCAGTGATCCGTACGCCAACTCCTTTCTTCGCGTCTGAATCACGGTAAGCATACAGGGTGCAAAATGGGACAAAACCTCTCCGAGCATGAACTTTTTACTAAAGGGGTCTCTGAAGCGCTCAGAGTGAGGGGAATAAAAGTCACCCCGCGGCAATTGACTGATTACTTTTCCTTTATAAATAAGGTTTGTCCATGGTTCCCCTTGGAGGGCACCATTAACATCAGGGTCTGGGACTGCGTGGGTGACGCACTCCAAGATTATTATCGGGTTTTCGGGCCAGAAAAGGTTCCCGTCACAGCCTTCGCTTATTGGACCCTAATTTCAGAACTATTACGGACACAGCCCAATAACCTTCAACCATCACAGGCTCCAGCTCAGCCACTGGGTCAACCGGTTGCCCCCCCAATTACTGATACCCCTATCCCTAGCCCTCCACCCTCTGTAGTTCTCCAGATGCCAGAAGAAAAAGATGGCCGTTGCTCTCCTACTTCCCCCGTACCCACTTCCGCCTTCTTTAATGATAGTCACCCGCCATCTTATGAAACAGACCTCCGCCCGCCATCTTGTCCTGGGTCTCCACCGTTCGATGGCCTGTCATCATGTCTTAAGCCCACGCAGCCTCCTGCACTTTACCCCCCTCTTCCTGACCCCCCGCCTTTCTCCTTACCTCCACAAATACCGCTGCCCTCTGCCCCCCCACCTCCCCTTGTTGCACCCGCCTTTTCAGTTAACTTCCCCTCCCTTCACCCTGCACCTACTGCCACACCCATGCAAGATCAATTTCTCAGTTTGCTTCTGGAGCGCATCTCCCTACTTGAACGTAAGGCTCAACAGGATCATCTTAATTATAAGTTATCTCTTTCTCAGCCCTCTCCCAAGTTACATGCATACCCCATCACAGAGGTACAACAGGCCCCCACGGCGGAGGGACAACCGGCCCCTCTGCCCCAGCGCGCCAGGGTTCCCTTCCCTTTAAATTCCCTCAAAGAGAAAAAAAAAATTGTATATATATATATATATATAAGATGGTTAAGATAGATACACTACCATTTTTACTTAGTTCATTGAAGAGTAAGGTTTGTGCCAATAATGTTTGGACAATTGAATGCTAATGTCTGGTGTCCTGAATAACTAACTTAAAGATAGTAATACGTAATGTATTAACCATTGTTACCCTCCTATTATGTTGGTTTGAAAATTTGTTCTTCTTTTGATTTGTTTTGTTTTTTCTTCTCTTTAAAAAAAATAGATAAATAAATAAATAAATAAATTCCCTCAAAGAACTCAAAATGGCAGTCACCCAATATGGCCCCACCGCTACCTTCACCCTTGCGGTCCACGACAGCCTTTCCCAGGAATGGGTCACCCCAAATGAACATAAGGAGTTGGCAAGGGCCACTCTCTCTGGGGGTGATTTTCTACTCTGGAAGTCTAATTTTCTAGATCAATGTGAAATAATCTCCAAACAAAACCAAGAGAGACAGCCCCCCCAACCCAGTTACCTTTGCCATGTTATCCGGAACGGGTGATTTTTGCACTGATGAACAACAAATGGGCCTTAACCCTCAGGCGTTTGCCCAAATCTCCCTGGCCGCAAGTAGAGCCTGGAGCAAGCTTCCATCAAAGGGAGAGGGTCCTACCTCTCTTACCAAAATTCGGCAGGGTCCTACTGAACCCTTTTCCGACTTTATTGGCAGGCTCACCGAGGCTGCAGATCGCATTTTCGGAGAACATGAAAATAACAATTCTCTCATAAGACAACTCGCCTTCAAAAATGCTAATCCCACTTGTCAAGACATTATCAGACCCCATCGACATACGGGCTCTATTGAACAGCTTATCCGTCTGTGTGCAGACTTTGGCCCCTCATATCAACAAGGAGTAATGTTTGCCTCTGTGCTCGAAAACACCCTACAAAAGGTCTTATCTTTACAGATGGCTGGCCCACATGATAATAAAAAACCCCCCGCCCACCTTCGTTGCTTCAAATGCCACCAACCAGGACATTTCTCAAAGAGCTGCCCTCTTCGCACAGCCACCCCGCTCCCATCTCTCCCTAAACCTTCAGGCCTCCCACAATCATCTCTACCCCCATCTCGGCCCCCACCTCAAACCATTTGCCCTAAATGCCGAAAGGGATTCCACTGGGCAAATGAGTGCAAGTCCCGATATACTGTTGATGGACACCCCATTCCAAAAAACTTCTCGGGGGGCCCTCCCCAGGCCCCGATATCAAACCCTCTTCTGACTCAGGGGACTACGGAGTCAACACACAATCCCTCCACATTACCGACCTCTTCAAGGCAACACCTTCCAGCCCGGGACTTGACCTCTGTGCCTCCACCCCCATGGTATTAGAGCCCACCTCCCCGGTACATATAGTTCCCACCAATGTTAAGGGTCCACTACCAAAGGGCTTTTGGGGCCTTATACTAGGTCGATTCTCCACAGCTACTCAAGGGATACTCATACATCCAGGAGTTATTGATCCAACCTTTCAAGGACATATCCACCTCCTTGTCTCTGTCTCAACTGGCCCCACTCTAATTCCCACCTTCCCTCCCCTTGCCCAATTGGTCCTTGTTCCCCAAATTTGGGGGTCAATCCCAAAGGTCTCATCCCTAACGCCCTCTGGCAAATGGATATTACTCATATTCTTTCCTTTAGACAACTCAGGTTTGTCCACGTGTCTGTTGACACCTTTAGTGGCTACATCTTCGCCTCCCTGCAGTCGGGAGAAACAACTAAACATGTCATCGCCCACATGCTCGCAGCTATGGCCCATATGGGCTGTCCTACAAGGCTCAAGACAGACAATGGCCCTGGTTATACCAGCAAATCCTTTGCTGAGTTCTGTCAACACCTTAACATTATTCACAGTACAGGGATCCCATATAATCCACAGGGCCAAGGTATCGTCGAAAGGGCAAATCAAAAACTCAAAATAACCATTTCCAAGCTCTCGACGGTCACATGGTATCCCACCAAAGGATCCCCCCGCAATATCCTCAACCATGCCCTCCTTATCCTCAATTTTCTTTCCCTAGACCAAAACAATCGCTCTGCTGCCGATCGCTTCTGGCACCCCTCTACAGCCTCCTCCTTCGCCACAGCCCTCTGGAAAGATCCCCTCACTAATCAATGGCATGGCCCTGACCCCGTCCTCATATGGGGAAGGGGCTCAGCCTGTATCTATTCTCAGGCTGACCACAATGCACGCTGGGTACCCGAGCACCTTGTAAAACAACTTAATAAACCTGCCCAGGGAGGCGCCCCTGAGGGTTAATATTTTTCCTTTATAGATGTTCCCGTCAAGCTTCCTGTATGTTCTTGTGATGCTCCCGGCGACCATCGCTAATCATCAACATGCTTCATTCAGGTGGACACTCAGGCGCTGGGGGGACCAAAAGATACTAGGCACGGCTTGGATCTACTATTCCTCAAGGAGGGGGGCCTCTGTGCAGCCCTCAAAGAAGAATGTTGCTTCTACATTGACTCCTCTGGTGTTGTCCTATGCGCTATGGACAAATTAAACGATGCCCTAAAAAGAGAGAAATAGCCAGAACGCAAGCCTTATTCCCCAGCGCCGGGTTCTCCACTGTGCTCCCCTACCTTGCCCCCCTTTTTGGCCCCCTTATAGTTGTGGTCCTCGCCTTGACCTTTGGTCCCTGCCTATTCAAGAGACTCATTGCCGCCGTAAAAGCAGATGCTGATGAGTACAAACAAGCCGAACCATATGATGATATTCAGGCCCCAGCATATAAGAATGTCGGCCAATGATGGGAAAGATGGAGTCACAAGTCACTAACACTCTCAGGACCACCTAAGACAGAGCGCCACTCTTCGCTGGGACGCTGGCGATGCTAGTGGTTAGCTCAATGACGGGTAAGGCCTGAAAAATCAAATGCGTAAAAACAAAAAGACTTGCAGTAACCTCCACAACCTAAGACAGGCCACATTCAGGGTCATACAAACATTCATGGTCGGCAATATTCTCATTTGGAGAAAAAGGAGCATATGTGGGGAGCCATAAATGACCCAGCTTCACGTCTGAGCATGCGCCCCCCCCCCGCCCATCCTGATCCTACGTCACCCATTAGACCCTCCCACCGTTTCCCTCAAAGAGATATAAGCCCTGGCACTTCCACGATAAACTCTCTCGCTCGACTTCCCTGATCTGTGTGTGTGTGTGTGTCTTCTTTCTCATCCCCATACCATCGCCCGGGTTCGCGTTCCTGCCCCTGGGAGGCCCGCTGGTCGGAGTCTTCTTGGGCCACAACACAACAGGAGGGGAGGGAATTCAGAGATGTGTTTAGGTGATCAGTCAGGTGATGAGAGAGACAGAGGTGACATCTTCTGTGTCGTGTGACTCATTAGCAACCGTTGGATCATTCACTGTCAGACTCTCGACTGCAGCCCACAGCATCTCCTCCAGCAGAAAGGAAGTTTGTTGCTAGATATCAAGTGGCTCAGCCTCCAGGAAGCCAGAGAACTGAGCATGGAAGATAAACTACTAGCCCAAAGCAGGTAGAAAAAGCACAAGTAGGAAAAACCCACACTACAGGATTTTCCAGCAAAAACACATTGTGTTTCCGATGCCAGCGTTCACTGTATAATCCCTGTAACTTTAAAAAAAAAATTTTTTTTTTTGGCAATGCTGCAGATTGAACCCAGGGCCTTGCACATGCTCAGTAAGTGCTTTTCCGCTGAGCTGCATCCCAGCCCCACTTAATCCCTATAAGTGACTGAAGTCTAGGCCCAGGAGCCTCGTTCCCATCTGGTGCATCACTCCCCGATGGCTGCGTCACTCTGTCTCACAGAGTTTCCTGCCTCCCAGCCTGTGGCCTGTGAGTCACACTGCTCTCCTGTGGGTGCCCATGCTTGAGAGGGCAGGGGCTTTGTGGGCATCTAGGAAAAGCAGACTCTTCAGGCCTCTATGCCAGCTAGGCATTGATTTTAACAGTGCTGAGTCGGCTGGTCTACCACACCTGCCCCACACAGTTATTATGTTTCATGATAAAAAATAGCCGCCTCCAGTCAAGGGGTCCATGTCCAGCAGTGGTACCAAAGCAGGGTCCATGTCCAACAGTGTCCTGGTCACAGCGGTGATCAATGCTGTCCCAATCAAGCAGTTCTTAGGGAAGCTGTGGCTGTGGCTCCTGTCACTTCATCTGAATCACTATATGTCTGTCAAGATGACAACCGTGGATGCTCCCCTCCTCTGATTTTTATTTCTTAAGACAGGGTATCACTATGTAGCCCAGGCTGGCCTCGACCTCACTGCCATCCTCCTGCCTCAGCCTCCCCAGTGCTGGGATTACAGGCACGTGCCACCACACCTGGCGATTTATTTATTTATTTATTTTTATGTAGGTACCGGGAGTCGAACTCAGGACCTCACGCTTGCCAGGCAGGCGCTTATGCCACTGAGCTATCTCACCGGCCCCGATTTTTTTTTTTTTTTTAAAGACAAGGTCTTACTATGTCGTTCAGGCTGCCTTGAACTCACTATACAGCCCAGGCTGACCTTGAACACAGCGATCCTCCTGTCTCAGCATGTACCACCACACTCAGCCATTTATTTCCTTTGAGGAATCTCTCTTCTTTCGTTCAGTCCATGCAGAGATCCAGGGCTGGGATGATGATGCAGTGCTGGGCCATCAGCACATTCGCTCTTCCTTGTCACTGTGACTGATTTGTGGTATGGGACTCAAGCCAAGCTGAAAGCTAATTCTAGTATAATCAGCTCTTGTGCCGTTCTATAAAGCACCACAAACACTGCTCTAGTGAATATTGAAAGCCTGCTCCTGGGGGAGGAAGGTGTTAAATCCCTCCAAGCCCCTGCTCAAGCCCCCCCAATATGTTTTTCTGCCAAAGGCCCCCTTATTTATGACACTGTTGATTTGTCGCAATTGGATTCATGGCCCACAGTGCTGCAACTCATGCCTAACTCATTATCTACTACATGTGTGTTCTTTCCCAGGCACAGCACAGCCTTCCCAACCTTTGGAACACTCAGCAGCGCTCCAGCGCTATGCTTGGGAGCCATTTTACTGTATTATTTTATTTTATTTGCAGTGCTGGGGATTAAACTCAGGGCCTCACATGCTAGACAAACACTACCGCTGAGCTACCCTCCAGCCCCATGGGGGCTCACTTTAAATTTTAAGTAGCAGAATTACCAAGAAAAAAAGCACAAAAATATGTGAAAAATGTAGCACCACATAAATCATGAAAAGGACATTAATTCCATTATGAGCTGAAACACGATGGCAGAGGGTTGCCTCACTTGACCTCATCTGGGAACATGTGTATTGGACAACTCAAATTTTTCACTGTTTTGGGCGTGTGATCCAAAAATGCTAAGCAAGTGTCAAGAGTATTGATTTGGGGTTGACACATAAATTTTAGCAAGTAGGAGAGTCTGCACATACAAAATCTTCCTGCACTGAGGCTGCACTTCCATTCGGAAAGAGGAGATGGAATTCTGCAGGGGCTGGGGCTGAAATGAAAGAATGAAATTAGCTTAGAGGAAAGCAGTGCTGAGTGTGGAGACATATTTAGTTCTCAAGATGTCTTTTGAGCCTGAAGCACGCTGCCGCTAAATTTCCTGTATAAGAACGGGTAACTTCTCTTTTTGCTTAAAACAAAATAAACAAAGGTACTGTAATTGGAAGTGAGATCTTTAAAAGAGTGTGAAAGACTTAAACATGACTTCCTATTTGTGAGAGGGACAAAAAAATGTCAACATGTTAAATTGATTTGCAGCTTGATGCCACCACCCTGCCATCAATAAAGGATGGCTTTATTGATATATTGCTTCCTTCTGTCTTCTGGCCTTGTTGTGGAAACTGGAGAAATCAACGGGGAGACAACAAAAGAGGAGGTGTAGGGGTTTTTGTAGGCATGATATGAGATTGGCTGAGGGAGGAAGAAAGAAAATGAAGATTGGGGAGGCTGAACAGGGAGGAAGTGGAAAAAAGAAAAGCCATTTACAATCTGTGATCCCTCTGCCAAGAGCGATCCCAACAGTTAACAAAAGTGGCAACAGCTGGGCTTGGTACTGCATGCTTATAATCCCAGGCACTCAGGAGGCTGAGTCAGGAGGATCACAATTTTGAGGCCAACCTGTGTCACTTAGTAAGACCCCATGTCAAAACAAAAAAGTAAAAAAGGCTAGGGAAGCAGCTCAGTAGTAGAGCACTTGCCTAGTATGGTTAAGATCCTGGGCTCAATCCCCAGTACTGCAAATAGTCCTAACAGTTAACAAATGATATTTGTTTTGCCAGTTTTGTGTTGATATAAATGGATTTATTTATATTTGATTTCTGTCACTAAATGCTATGTTTGTGAGATTCACCCACATTATCATCTATACTTGTAGTTCTTTCTACTTGGTGTATAATATTCTATTGTGTGGATACACACAATTTATCTGCTCTACTGCTGATGCACTTTTGGGTTGTTTCTAGGTATTTGGCTATCTTAGTACAGACTTGATATTTTTCATCTTATTATTTATTTATTTATTTATTTATTTATTTGGTTTTTTGAGACAGGGTCTCTGTATTTTAGGTTAGACTTGAACTCACTAAGTAGTCCAGGCTGGCCTTGAACTCGTGGTGATCCTCATACCTCAGCCTCCCAAATGCTGGAATTACACATGGGCACCACCTTACTTGGCCTGTCTTTTTAATTTTAGTTATGTAGTTGTATTGCAGTATGGCTTCAATTTTTTGTTTTCCTGGTGATGATAAATGAAGTCGTGTAACTTTTCATATGCTTATTAGTCATTTGGATATTGTGAAATAGTCAGTTTCTTTCCTTATTTTGTAAAAAGTGTATCGTTGATCTTTTTCTTACCAAACTTTAGGGGTTCTTTATATATTCTAAACATGAGTTCTTTGTCAGATAAATGTACTACAAATGTCTTCTTGATGGTTTGCACTTTAACCTTTTTTTTTTTTTTTTTTTTCCAGTACTGGGGCCTGAACTCAGGGCCTCATGTATGCTAGGCAAGTGCTTTAGCACTGAGCTATGATCCCCAGCCTTTAAAAAAATTTTTTTTTTATTTTGAGAAAAGGTCTTGCTAAATAGCCTAGGTTGATCCTGAACTTTTGATTCTCCTGCCTTGACCTCCCAAGTGGCTGGGATTACTGGTGCGCCACCTCGCTGCTTGCACTTTCACTTTTTCAAGGGTGTCTTGTGAAAAATAGAAGTTTGTAACTTCAATCCAGTTTGGCATTTTTCCTTATGATCAGTGTTGGTGTGTCCTGTTGCAATAACCTTTGTCTACTCTGAGGTTATTATGGTATTTTGTTTTTTCTTCTGTAAACCTTTATTGTTTTACCACTTACAATTCACCTAGATCCGATTTCCATTGTAGGTGTAATATAGAATACAGGTGTAATGTAGGGTACAGAAGCCAACATTCATTGTTTCCCGTGTGGATTGACTGAGCACTTTATTGAAAGGACTGCTGTGATGGGTAGTTTCATGCCAATTTGGCTGTGCTGAGGGATATGTGGAAAGCTGGTAATACATGATTTCTAAGTGTGTTTTTGGAAAAGGTTGGCATCTGAATTGGTAGACTGAATGAAGAAAATCTCCCTCATCAATGTGGGTGGGTATTATCTAATCCACTAAGGGTCTGAAGAGAGCAAAAAGTTAGGAGGAAGGGTGAATTCATCCTTTTCAAGCTGAGACATCCTCCTTTTCTTCTTCTTGGGCATTAGTACTCCTGGTTCTTGAGATTGAGGACTTGGACCAGATTATACCACAGCTTTCCTGGTTCTCTGGGTCCAGCTTGCTTGCCTGCTTTCTCTGTTTCTTTTCTTTCTTTTCTTTCTTTCTTTCTTTCTTTCTTTCTTTCTTTCTTTCTTTCTTTCTTTCTTTCTTTCTTTTTTCCTTCCTTCTTTCTTCTTTCTTTCTTTCTTTCTTTCTTTCTTTCTTTCTTTCTTTCTTTCTTTCTTTATTTCTATATGTGTTACTGGAGATTGAACCCAGGGTATTATGGCTTGTGTCTAGATGTCCCACTCAAAGCCTCATGTGGTCCTAGGTGGGGCTTTTCAGAGGTGGCTGAATCTAGAGGGTGTGGTGCTGGGATTAAGGGTGTGTGATTACTAAATTAGTCCACTGATTGGTTTGGGATGGTTCTGGTGTGGACAATGGGAAGGCTCACCCTAGGTGTGAATGCTACCTGCCCTAAGGGCATGTAATCTGGATAGAGTATAAGGGACAAAAAGAGGGCTGCTACAGTCACTTGTTGCTTGCTGCTGCTTCTTTGCTACTTTCCTTCCTTCTGCCTGCCATGAACTGTTCTCCTCTGTGATGCCCCTCTACCATGCCACCCTGCCTTGGAGCCAGCCTATTATGGACTGAAACCTCTACAAACTGTGAACCAAAATAAACCTTTCCTCCTTTAACTTTGGGTGTTGGGTATTTTGTCTCAGAAATGAGAAAAGTAACTAAGACAGAATTTAGAGAAGTGGGGTTATTGCTATGACTGTACCTGGCCATATAGTTCAGGAGCCTTTGGAACTGGCTTGTGGGAAGAGTTTGGAAAGGTTTGGAGATCCTGGCTGTAGAAGCAGCCCTGGAAAGCTGTAAGCTGTACTTGATGGGAGATTCTGGTCAGAGCTCAGAAGACCAGAAGGCTGATAGAAATGCTACAGTTAAAGACCAGGCTCAGGAGATTTCTGCTGGGAAGAAGGACTGCATTGGCTGTTGGATTTCAGACAATGGGTGTTATGCCTCGGCAGAAAGTTTGTCTCCATTTAGCTCATGTTCAGAGACTTTGCCTGAGACTGAGATTTAGAGGAATGGACTAATTAATCTTGCAGAATAAATTTCAAGGCAGTCTAATGTTGAGGCAGTGTCATGGCTACTATTGGAGGCTTTTACCTGATTTATGTTGAGAATCAAGAGAATGAGCCCAGCAGAATTGTTCAAAATATTGTGAGTTTGGCCAGAAAGGAAGCTCCAGTAAAGTTGTGGACTGCAAAGATTGAGCAGAGGAAAACTTGATTTTGGAGAAGGAAGAGGACCATAGAAAAGATGGCCTGAGGACATCAAAAGAACCAGCAGGACTCCACCCTTTACAGCCTCAAAATTGCAAAAGTGAAAGACTTTTCTTTGACAAGAGAGCCTCACAGTACCATGTTCCAGAATGGTGGCAGCCTAGAGAGTTTGCTCCTCAGGATTGGGTTCATAGCGCTCAGAAATCCAGGCACTTGACCCCTGTAGCCAAGAAAGAAGGAACCCTGGCTACTGCTCCAGCTGGCAGCAGACCCTGACTTCATCCACATGGCACTGATTTTAGGTGCATGCAGAATGCAAGAGTTATGGGGTCAGGAAGACTTCCATCCAAATTTCAGTGTGTCCCTGAGAAGGCAGTGTGTGAAGCTGTGAGTATAAAGCCAAAGGTGCAGTGGAGACCCCAGAAGGTTGGAGAAGCCAGGAACGTGGATCGTCTGAGGAAAGCTGCAAGGAGGGAGCAGAGCCAGCCCAAGAGAGAAGCCATGGGAGCTTCAACCACATGCAATGCCATAGTGCTGAAGCCACCCAAGTCCTTCGCAGTTCACATCTTGCCACAGATTTCCTCAGATGCTAGACATGGAGCTATAGGATTTAATGTTTCCCCTGCTCAATTTTAGACTTGGTTTAGTCCTTTTTTTTAATGTGGGTACTGGGGGTTGAACTCAGGACCTTGTGCTTGCCAGCAGGTGCTTGTGCTGCTGAGTGATATCATCGGCCTTTTTTCCTTTTTATATGGGTACTGGGAGTCAAACTCAGGACCTCGCGCTTGCCAGACAGGAGCTTATGCCACTGAGCTATCCCACCAGCCCTTTTTTTTTTTTTTTTTTTTTGAGAAAGGGTCTTACTATGTAGTTTAGCCTGGCCTTGAACTCACTTTGTAGCCCAGGCTGGTCTCAAACTCATGGCAATCCACCTGCCTCAGCCTCCTGAGTGCTGGGATTACAGGCATGCACCACCACCACGCCTGGCATGGTCCATTTCTATTTGGAATGGAAATGTTTATCTTGTGCCATTGTATGTTGGAAGGTAGAGACCAGCTGAACAACATAGCGAGATCCTGTCTCCAAAAATCATCACCATCATCATCATCATCATCATCTACATATATATATATATTCTACAGATTACAAGGGTTTGCATAATGACAAGAAATAAAGATAAATTAAGGATTGAAAAATATTCTTATACACACATGTGTGCACACACACGGTGCTTTGATAAAACATTCTTAGTTTTTTTTTTTTTTTTGTGGGTACCGGGGGTCAACCTCAGGACCTCGCACGCCAGCAGGCGCCCGTGCCGCTGAGCGATATCACCAGCCCCTTTTTCATATGTGGGTTCCGGGAGTCGAACTTGGGCCCTCGCGCTTGCCGGGCAGGCGCTTAAGCCACTGAGCCATCTCACCGGCCCTCTTAGTGTTTTTAGTTATAGTTTGCTTTCAAAATGTGCAGCTGAGTCTTTCTCTGAGAGAATGGTGTTAACGGACGTGGCGGCTAGGAGGCAAGCAAGAACAGGGTGGCTTGGACCCACTTGGTGGTGCACAAGTATAATCCTAGCACTGGGGAGGCTGAGGCAGGAGGATCACTGTTAATTCAAGTCCAATCTAGTCTACATAAAGGAGTTCAAGGCCAACCTGAACTACATAGTGAGACTCTGTCTCAAAAAAAAAAAAAAAAAAAAAAAAAAAAAGGAAAGAAAGAAAGAAAGGAACAGGGCAGCATGGGGAGAGGAAGTCTAAGTGCTGCAACAGAGAAAGAGGAAGAGGGGGAGGGGGAGGGCGGGCAGTGCAGGCTCCCAGTCAGCGCCAGGCAGCAGAGGATTATGGGTAGGGGAGGTTGAAATAGTCTTGCTGCTGCAGCCTGGGCTCTGGCATCATCTGTGGCTGGTGAGTCCGTGTACACTCATAACTCCCAGCCTGTCCCTGGGTGGGGTCTGCTCCCAACAGAACACCTGCCATACCCCTCTTCTGTGCTTGGTTCTCGGCAGCCGGACCCAAGGTGATGCTGTACGGTGCCCTGAATCTCCCCCATCCTGGCTAGGACAGCAACGTGGGTATCAGTGTTTTGGCCCACCAGCAATTCCCTGGCTCTGGGATAATAGCATCTGACTTTGCCTGCCCGCTGGGTGCAGTCTTCCAGGGATTGTGTGACAGATACACCCCAACCTGTGTCAAGGCCGGAGTGGGACCCAGTCAGCCTGGGGGCTGTTTCCTGGGGACCAGAATCTTGAGTAGAATTGAGTGACAGGATAAGGTTATCACTAAACACTCCTGATAGCAACGTCCTGTAGAAGACAATGTGTTGTGTGGCTCCCGATGCCTGGGTTCCCAGAACTGTCTCGCTTCCTGACCTCCTTGTGACTTGGTTGTTCAACCTTTGTTTTCTGAGACTTACCTGTCTCTAGTGCCTTCGAACAACTTCCTTGAAAAAAAAATAGCACCAAGTACAAGTGTATATGTGTATCAAAACATGTTAGCTGGGCATGGAGGTGCATGCCTATACTCTTGGAGGCTGAGGCAAGAGGATTGCAAATTTGAGCCCAGCCTAGGCAATTTAGCGATTTAGTGAAAGCCTGTCTCAAAACAATAAAAAAAAGGGTTGGTGATGTAGCTCAGTATGAAGGGCCTGGATTCAATCCCCAGTACTAAAAAAAAAAAAAAAAAAAAAGTTAAATTGGGCATGGTGGCAAAGTGCCTGTAATCCTAGCACTCTGAGAGGCTGATGTAGAAAGATCACAAATTTGAGCCCAGACTGGGCAATTTAGTTACACCTTGTCTCAAAATTTAGAAAGTGCTGGGAATGTAGCTCAGGGCAAAGGCCCTGGGTTCAATCCCCAGTACTGCTGAAAACCAAAAACCAAAAACCATCATGTTACCCCCTTAACGTGTACAATATTTATGATTTTATGTACCCCTTAAAAATAATTTTGACTTAAAAATGCCAAATAATGTATGAAGTCTATGAAGAAAAAAAAAAGCCAGAATTTGTTTTGGTTCCTTACAACTAGAGAACACTAATGCAGATGGGTTTGGACTAAAGCTAAGAAGGTGACATATGGAAAGAATCTTGTGTGGGATTGAAAATGAGTCTAAAACCACCCGCACGTGGGGCAGATGGCAAAGTGGGCCCACGAGGTGAGAACTACGGGTCCCCAGAAGGATTCAGTAGGAGCCAGCAGGGCAGGGACAGTGCCTCTCCTACCCTAGTGGGGGTACAGGACCTGGACAGGCCAGATGAAGCTCATGCCCTGTCCTTGAAGAGGGGCTGGTTCAGGGAGGAGTCTGGAACTGCCATGAAAGGTGCCATCTCACTGTGTCACTTGTTAAGTCCTCAATAGCTCTTGGTGGCATGTTGGGCATTGCTAGAGGAGGCCCAGCATATTCTCCTTCAGTTTTGTGGTAGTGCCTGCTCCGGATGGGGAAGGGGCTTCCTGGAGGAGGAGGCATCCAGGAGAGTCTAGCAGGATGCACTGGAAGGTGTTAGTTACTCCAGCAAGAGGCAGGCAGGAGGGCCTGGAGTGGGGACAGAGTATGAGGGAGTTGGCACCAGATGGGAAAGAGCCTCAGGTGTCAGGCCAAAGGCACCACTGAAGGTTTTTCAAGAAGGGAGTGACAAAATGAGATTTGCATTTTTTTTGTGTGTGTGTGGGTACCAGGGGTCGAACTCAGGACCTCGTGTGCCAGCAGGCGCCTGTGCCGCTGAGCGATATCACCGGCCCTTTTCTCGTATGTGGGTTCTGGGAGTCGAACTCGGGCCCTCGCGCTTGCCAGGCAGGCGCTTATGCCACTGAGCCATCTCACCGGCTGAGATTTGTATTTTAAAAGATCACCGTGGAGAAAGACTGGGAAGCAGAGCAAGGCTAGAATGTAAGTCAGGTCAGGAGCTGGCCAGAATGGTCCAAGAAGGGTGAGAGGGGCTGGGCTGGCGCAGTGACATTGAGGACAGGGAATGGATGGACAGGAGAGCTACTAGGGAGGCAGAAAAGGGTGAGGAGAGAAAGGGAGGCACTCACAGGTGGTCTCCTCCACCAGGCTGGGGGCCGGTTGGGTAGCCAGCAGCTGGCTTTTCAAAAGAGCCATCTGGCCATGGCAGCAGAACCTTGGATGGCTGCCCAGTCCGGGGCCCTTGATGCCACTTGGTCAGGACAGGCAAACCTGCCTGAAAACCAAACTCACAAGGGACTGCCTGACAGTTCTGAATACCACCATGTTCATTCCCATCAGGGTATCAAACTTTAAAAAGTCGAAATAGATCTTCCGGGGGGCCACTGTGCATGTGCAATCAACAGGCCTCTCTTTCCACTCATTAAGGGCCCTGGAGGCTGAAGGTCATCAGAGGTCTCCAAGGGAGAAGGAGATGATGGTGTGGGAGGGGAGGGAGATTGCAGGATTTTTTTTTTAGACTCTGAACAATGTTCCAGTGAGGACCGTCCTGTCCACTGACGTGAATACTGTCTGCCTGACTCCGTGCCTGCCCCCGGGAGGATAAATTACCAAATTCCTTCTTTCCCTTTGGTCTCCATTTCTTCCCGTTTGGAGCCACTCATTTCAGCTGACACATTTTTTTTTTTTTTTTGTGGGTACCGGGGGTCGAACTCAGGACCTTGCGCGCCAGCAGGCTCCCGTGCCTCTGAGCGATATCACTGGCCCCTTTTTCGTATGTGGGTTCCGGGAGTCGAACTCGGGCCCTCGTGCTTGCCGGGCAGGCGCTTAAGCCGCTGAGCCATCTCACCGGCCCAGCTGACACATTTTTGCACTACAGGCTGTGCATTTATTTCTCACACACTGTAAAGGTCAAGGATATAAAAGTTGAGCAATAGATTTACATGTCACGGGGTGGAGTCCATTCCTAGAGCTCCAAAATACTATAAAATCCCTGTTTATGAAAAAAGTTTATGGTTTTTTTTTTTTTTTTTGTGGGTACCGGGGGGTCGACCTCAGGACCTCGCGCGCCAGCAGGCGCCCGTGCCGCTGAGCGATATCACCGGCCCCTTTTTCGTGTGTGGGATCCGGGAGTCGAACTTGGGCCCTCGCGCTTGCCGGGCAGGCGCTTAAGCCGCTGAGCCATCTCACCGGCCCCTATGCGTGTTTTTAAACCTAGGTTTTATTTAATGCATACGTGGTTTGGGGGGAAACATTAAAACAGATTATTTCTGCAACAAGTCAGTGGTGTGCAAAAGAGCAAACGACAGAGAAGGGAGAGACTGTTCCAGGACTAAAGAGCTTTGAGGGCCTCATATGTTCTCAACATGCAACGCGTGGGGTTCTTTCAAGTCTAATTCAAACATGCCAGTCATAAACCAAAAATGTTAACCAAGCGTAGTGGTACACACCTGCAGTCCCAGCACACAGGAGGCTGAGGCAGGAGGACCCCTGCAAGTTCGAGGCCAGCCTCAACTACGTAGCGGGTTCAAGAACTGCATAGCAAGACCCTGTCTCAAAAAACAAAACAAAACCAAAAAACCCCCAGAAAAACAAAAACAAAAAACCCAAAAATGTTTTTGGAAACAGCTCTTGAGAACTCTGTATTAGATAATGTCAAAGAAATGCTGAATTGTAAGGTGTGATAGAGATAATATCTATACAGAAATATGGGCTAAGCCAGGTGTGGTGGTGTACACCTGTAACCCCAGCACTTGGGAGGCTGAAGCAGGAGGATCACTGCAAGTTTGAGGCCAGCCTGGGCTACATAGTGAGTTCAAGGCCAGCTGAAACTGCTACAGCAAACAGAAACACCAAAACAACACCCAGGATTTGGAGGCAGATTTATTTTACGTCGACGGGCACTGATTGGGATCAATCCCAAAATATCAGGCCTTGGAGGCCCAGGGAGGGAGGTTTTCATGGAGTTGAGAGGGGAAGTACAGAGGCAGAGTATTTGGCTGTCTTTGATTAGTTCTTACAATATGCATTATAGTGACCAGCCATTTCTAGGAGACAGTAGTAACAGGAACTGTAACAGGAACTATTACCTGGGCAACTACCAGACTGGCTGGGGGGCATTTTCTGCTACAAAACTGCATAGGGAGACCCTGTCTCAAAAAAAAAAAAAAAAGAAGAAGAAAGATGCATGCTAAGGTATGTAGGGGTAAAATGACACACACCATGACATCTGGAATTTGTCTAAAAGCCTTTACTAAGGGAGGAAAACAAATTTATTTTGATAATTGGTGAATCTAAGTGATGAGTATATGCGGGCTCATTGTATTGCTCCTATTTTGCATATATTTTCTCTCTCCTTCCCTTCCCTCTCTCTCTCTCTCTCTCTCCTTCTTTCTAGATGTGGTCTTGTGTTGCTGTGTTGCCCAGGCTGGTCTCAAACTCATGGGCTCAAGGGATCTTCTTGCCTTAGCTTCCCTAGTGCCTGGGGCTGCAGACGTACACCACCATGCCAGGCTGAAATATTCTTTGTGTGTGTGTGTGTGTGTGTGTGTGTGTGTGTGTGGTGCTGGAGATCAAACCCACAATCTTGCATGTGCTAGGCCAGTGCTGTACCACTGAGCTATACCTCAGCCCCTCTATTTTGTATGTGTTTGAAAATTTTCATAAACATAAAAAATTAAAGAGGGATCAGATAGTATGAAAAATAAAAACTAAATATTTATATTTACTTGCCATCCAATTCTTATTCTGTCATCTTTAGGGGACAAGAGAAATTTGTTTTTGGGTTGGGAGCAAGGACTTGCTGATGCTAAGTTTTCTTTTTATTTGATTTTTTGAGACAGGGTCTTGGTATATAGTTCAGAATGACCTTGAACTCACTATGTAGCCCAGGCCGGCCTCAAATCTGCAGTGATCCTCCTGCCTCAGCCTCCCAGGTGCTGAGATGACAGGCATGTGCCACCATTCCTAGCTTGATACTAATTTTTCAACAAGGATTTTGTAAAAGATTGAGGACATTGTGATGTGGATGTTGCTGGGATCTTAGTGACATTTCTTTCTTTTGTCTTCCTTCCTTCCTTCCCTCCTTCCTTCCTTCTTCTTCCTCTTCTCTTTGACCTTGTCCTTCTCCTTCCTCTTTCTCTCCTTCTTCTTCTCCTTTGGTACTGAGAATCAAACCCAGGACCTTTGCATTGAGCTACATCTCCAACCTTTTTTGAGGGAGGGTCTCACTAAGTCGCTAAGTTCCCCAGGCTAGGCTTGAACTTGTGATTTTCCTGCCTCAGCCTCACAGAGTTCTGAGATTTACAGTAATGTGCCGCCATGCCCAGCTAGAGACTTTTCTTAGGACTTTTCAAGAGGAAAATGAACACTACCAGTTTGGTCATCAGCTGTCAGACAACACCTCTACCCACCCCGTGGGCAGCAGAGAGCAGGAGTCAGAAGTCGGTTTTAGAGGCAGATACACTGGAGTCACCTCCTGTCTTTGACCCTTCATTCGGCACAGGACCTGTGAGAAATTGCTTACCCTCTGTCTCATCTACACATGGAAATGATAATAACCAACTTGTACATGAGGTTCTATTAGTTGAGCTATTTCTGTGTCTTCTTTTAGTTTTTTGTTTGTTTTGAGACAGGGTCTTACTATGTAGCCCAGGCTGGCCTTGAACTCACAGGAATCCTCCTGCTTCTGCCTCCTGAGTGCTGAGATTACAGGTGTGCACTGCCACACCACTGAGCTATTTCTGTGCTTAGCACATGGTAAATACTCACTAACCACTAACCACTAACTACTATTTTTACTGCATTTGGGCCACTGATATTTCTTTTTTTTTCTTTCTTTTTTTTGGAGATAGAGTCTCGCAATGTAGTTCAGGCTGGCCTCGAACTTGTGGTGATCCTCCTGCCTCTGCCTCCCAAATGCTGGGATTACAGGTGTGTGCCACCATGCCTAGCTCCCTGATATTTCTTTGTTGTTAATATTTTTGAATATGACTTTCGCAGTTCCCTAAAAAATATGCACACAGGAAACGGTGAGAGGAGATTCCTTTATGTAGAAGGCAGATGCCTGCTCACACCAGAGGTCACCCAGGCTCTCTCTGCACTCACACCACTGTCACTGACCTGTTTAGGATCCGTGGTGGAGAGAGGTCCTTGCAACTCACAGGGAACACACTTAGAGTATGAATTTGGAAAGCAATCCAAGCATGCACTTTGAAAACAGAGGAAGTAAAGAAAACATTAATTTAAAAAGAGAGTCAGGGCCGGTGAGATAGCTCAGCGGCATAAGCTCCTGCCAGGCAAGCGCGAGGTCCTGAGTTCGACTCCTGGTACCTGCATATAAAAATAAATAAATAAAATAAAAAGAGAGTCAAACATTTTGAAAACAAGAGGAATTACAGTGAATAGGTGAAGTATGTATCTGAAAGGAGATTCAGAGACATTCAGAAATAGAGGGGTCACAGTATTGGTTCATTGTCATTCATTCTGAGAACATGTGGCATAATGCGCTCTGGTTCTGAGAAGCTCTCCTCCTCTTTGAGGACGCACAGTCCACACTGATGTTTTCATTGCACTGGCTGTAAAGGCCCTGTAAGGGTGAGAAATGTGGTGAGAAGTGGCAAAAGGAGGACTGGACACAAGAAGCCACTAACTTAAGTTGCAAAAAAATGTCAAGAATCAGAAATACTAGCTGAGAGTGGTGGTGCATGGCTGTAATTCCAGCTACTCAGGAGGCTGAAGCAGGAGGATCGCATGTTTGAGATCAGCCTGGGCAATTTAGGGAGACACTGTCTCAAAATAAAATCTTTTGAAAGGGCTGTGGATGTAGTTCAGAGGAAAAGTGTTTGCCTAGCATCAAAGAGGCCCTGGGTTCCATTCCCCACCCCTGTGGGGGGCAAAAAAAAGAAAGAAAGAAAGAAATCAAGAATCCTGTAAGAAGCTGGGTATGGTAATGCACACCCATAATCCCAGTACTTGGGAGCCAGAGGCAGGAGGATCACAAGTTTGAGGCCAGTCTGAGCTATATAGTGAGTTAAGGCCAGCCAGGAGTACACAGTGAGACCTTGATTCAAAACAAAAACAAAGGAATCCTTCAAGAGTTCCCATTGGAATAAGCCGGGCATGGTGGTGCATGCCTGTAATCCCAGTACTTGGGAGGCTGTGTAGCAGAAAATGCCCCCCCCCCGCCACTATACTTCAGTTTCTGCTAGTTGCCCAGGTAACCTCTACTTTACTTAGTTCCTGTTACTTCTGTTTCTTGGAAACGGCTGGTCAGTATAGTGCATGGCTGGTCACCATGATGCACATTGTAAGAACCAATCAATAACTGCCAAATACTCAGCTTCTGTACTTCCCGCTTACAAACTCCATATAAGCCCTAAACTACCGAGATCAGGGCCTGACATTTTTTTTTTAGGTCAGGCCTGTCGACGTTAAATATATCTGCTTCCAAATCCTGGGTGACATATTGGTGTTTCTGTTTGCAGCTGCAGCTGAGGCAGGAGGATCGCCGTGAGTTCAAGGCCAGCCTCGGCTACATAAGCTAATTCAAGGCCAGGCTGCACTACATAGAAAGACCCTGTCTTGGGCTGGTGATGTAGCTCAGCAGTATAAGTGCCTGCCTGGCAAGCGTGAGGTCCTGAGTTTGACTCCCGGTACCTGCATATAAAAACAAAACAAAACAAAAACAAAAACAAAAACAAAACAGAAAGACCCTATCTCCAAAAAAAAAAAAGAGAGAGAGAGAGAGAGAGAGAATTCCCCCTTGGTGTCCACTCATCCATGTCCCAGCGTGTCCCAGCAGTCCTGAGGTGACAAGTCTTGACCACCAAAAAACATCCTATTTCTTCCTGTTTTAGATCCACTCTTCTACATACAGCCCCACCATTCCTCAGTGTTTCTTAAATGGCACTTTGCCTCACTGCTGAACCCCAAGTCACCCACACTCAGTGCCATGTGCAATCTATTGCCTGTGCCCTGACCTGGGGGTCTCGGGTGTCCAATGACGGGAAGGAGGAGGGTCAGCCCCAGGGACCTCCCTTTTCCACTGGTGCCTTTGAAATAGCAGCAGTCGTCTGCCAAATGTCAAAATAAAGCTGAAGGGCCGGTGAGATGGCTCAGCGGCGTAAGCGCCTGCCTTGCAAGCGCGAGGGCCCGAGTTCGACTCCCGGATCCCACATACGAAAAAGGGGCCGGTGATATCGCTCAGCGGCACAGGCGCCTGTTGGTGCGCGAGGTCCTGAGGTCGACCCCCCGGTACCCACAAAAAAATAAATAAATAAATAAAGCTGAAGGTGTAGGAAGGCCCCCAGCCTGAGTGTGGCTTCTGGAAGGTGTCCAAGCACGGTCTCTGCCAGGTGAGGGAGTGGGAAGAGTTAGTTCCGGGAGCGGCGAGGACAGCTGGCTCCTGGCCAGGTTAAGGTGGGGAAATAGCGTCCCCAGCTGCCGGCCACCTGATTGTGAGGTGGGGCAAGGTTGGCTTCCGGCTTTCCCATGTCCCCTGCTAGACTTCAGCCCAGACACATTACACTAAGGTGGCTCCAGCCATCTGTCCCTCATGCCCTCAGCCCCCTTCTGCGACAGGAATTAATTTCACACACAGTGTGTTGCACTTGCCTGTCAGATTCTCCAAAGGTCACCTCATCAAGGGCACAGACCCTCCTTCCTCAGTACTGAGGGCCTCATGGATCCTTACCTAACCGGTTGTGATCTGATTTCTCTCCTTCCCTTCTCTCTCCAGCTGACACTTCCAGAGCCCCCACTGTTGACCTCTAATGGCCAGCATTTTCTTGGACCTTTCTGTAGGATGCAGCCACTTTTTGCTGGCAAATTTGCTCCATCTGGCTTCTTCACTCTCTTCTAAATTGGGCATTGTGTGCACATCTGTAATCCCAGCTACTTTGGAGGCTGTAGCAGGAGGATCTCTAGTCCATGGGCTATGTGTCTGTGAAATACAGAGAGTGGAAAGTGTGGAGGCTTTGGAGTCAGACAGACATGGGCTCAAATACTGGCTCTACTGTTCTTATCTGTGTGTCTTTGGGCAAGTTACATAACCTCTCTGGTTTCCTCATGTATAAGACAGGAATAACAATGCTTATCTCATTGAATTATAATTAGGATAAGAGGTCATATATGTAAAGTGCTGGCACATGGCAGTTCCCTAAATGGAAACTGAGTATGACTTAATCAGCACTACTGAGATGTCTGCAAAAAGATCATTTATGGTCAGCATAGGAAATAGGGTATGTGAGCTATCTGCTTGGGAAGCAGACAGTAACAGAGAGACGCGTAGGTAAAACGCAAAGCCTATTAAATTCAATCCCAGCTTGGCAAACAAACCAACTCAGATGATCTAAGCGTCCTTTCAATCTAATGCAGTCTGAAGATACTCCTTGTGTGAAATGGGGTTAACCTGGAACAGGCCTCCTGGCTGTAGCTGCTTTGCTTTTATTTCTGAGTCCTCGCTGTGGAGATCATGTTGTGTGGCCATAGGAATCAGGTGTGGCGTCCTGGACTTTCAGGCTCACGAGTACCAGTTTTCTGTCCTCACCTCCGCCATGGTGGGGCAAATCCACAGGCTCCGGCACAGGGTACCCTGGCTTTCTGACTCTTCAGAATAGGAAGCAAACAGGCTCACTGTGCACACAGGGCTCTGCCATGTGACCAGGGTCTTCACGCCCAGGATGTGTCAGACTCAGCTAAGGTCACAGGAAAGCAAGGAACAGAGGGACCCAGGCTTCATGCTGGCAGTTCTGGCTGGGCCACTTGGTGCAGCCACCCAGTACCCTTTCTGTGAGCAGAGAGTGGCTGGAGGGACCCATCTTGCTGGGAATGGCTCCGTCACTGGGGAATGGACTTGTCCCTGTCTGAGGTTCACTTCTTTCTGACTCAGCCTTTTGATGAAAGGTGCGGTGATCTCGGAGCTTCTTCCAGTCCTCTGTGACTCCTCTCCCACAGAGGTTGGTGGCATCCTCTGCACAGGGCTGAGCTGACCCCACCCCATCCCCAGCATCCCTGATGGGTTGCACGCACTCGAGCAGCCTTCCTCAGGCCCAGGCGCTACTTCTTCAGCCACCTCGCACACATGCTGTGGTTCTTGGCCATATTCTACTGCTATGTGGGAGCTGACCTCTTCCAAAGGACCCTGGATCAGTAGATTTCACATCAGTGGGTCCTGTGCCACCCTTGTGAGGGCTTCCTGCACATGTCTGCAGCTTCAGAGTGCAGCAGTGTCTCTTCTCAGTCCTCATCATCCTCCAGTGCCTCTGGCTTCCGAGTCTCCCAGGGCCTCCCGCCTCCTGCCTGGGTCCATCCTGCCGGGGAGCAGGAGTGGGCACCTCAGAGTTTCATTCTGAGACAAGATCTTGCCAAGCTGCCCAGGCTGATCTTAGACTTGTGATCCTCCTGATTCAGCCTCCTGAGCGGCTGGGATGACAGGCACGCCTGCCACGCCTGGGGAGAATGTGGTTTAATTCCCCTGTCTTTGTGCAATTCCTCACGCTCTTCTTATTATGGATTTCTTTTTTATTCCACTGGGGTTGGAGAAGGCATGTGCCATGATTTCAATTTGCTTGAGTTTGTTTGAAAATGTCCAGTCCCGGGGAGAGTGTGTATTCTACTGCTGCTGGAGGGACTGTGTTCTGAACATGTGCTGGGCCCGTTTGGTGGACAGCACAGATTAACTCATGTTTCCTGGTGAGTAGTTTTTGGTCTGGATGATCTGTCCATTGGTGAAATTGGGTGTAGAAACCTGCGGCTGTGATTGTTTTAGAGCCCATCTGTCTCTTACATTAGACCTGATAATGTTGCTGCATATAATCAGGTGTTCTGGTGTCGGGTACAGGTGTATTCGCAACTGTTGTTTCCTCTTGTTGAATTGATTCCTTTATGATCAGACACTGACCTTTCTTTGTCTATTTTTACAGTTTTTCATTTGAATTCCATTTTATCTGATATATGTACAGTACTGTTCACTTTGGTTTCTGTTTGCAGGGTGTATCTTTTATTTTGCCCATCACCAAATTTTTCTAAAATTTTCTGAGACCATCATTAAATAACCTTTAAATTAGGAATAAGGTGGGGGGGATAGGGCATAGGGTACGTGAGCATCACTGAGCAGCACTGAGCAAGGACAGCGCTACTCCCAGCACCATAGCACTTCAGTCACTGGAAAAGGTTCTCGGTGGTGGTGCCCCTTGTGCCTGGAGGAAAAGCTTTTCCCACACCAAACCATCCTCTTTCCTTAGGCTCTGGTTCCTGACTCACCTTGCACCTCTCTGATCATTTTCCACTTCCCACCACTGGGAGTGGGCAGCACCAGATGGGTGCTGTGGGCACGACCATCTGTGAACAGAGACACTGTGTTTTTTAAGAGCCTTCTGGCTGAGGGCAGTGGTACATGCCAGTCAGTCATTCCAGCTACACAGGAGGCTGAGACAGGAGGAATACAAATTCAAGGCCAACCTGGCTTATTTAGTGAGACTCACTAAAAATATAAAGAAAAGATTTTAAAGGGATGGGGATGTAGCTCAGCGGCAGAGCACTTGCCAGGCATCCAGGAGGCCCTGGGTTCCATTCCCAGCACTGCCAAAAAGAGAGAGAAAGAAAGAAAACAGCTTTCTGATACGTACCCCATTCTTACTTTCTGTTTTGTTTTGTTTTTTGAAACAGAGTCTTGTCATGTGGTTCAGTCTGCCCTTGAACTCGCTATATAGTTCAGGCAAGCCTTGAACTCACAGCAATCCTCCTTCCTCAGCCTCCTGAGTGCTAGGATTCCAGGTGTGCACCACCATGCCTGGCTACATTTTTGATGTATTGTATTTTCTATTTATGTTGGGAGTATTGGGATGTAACACTATCTTAAGTCAAGGAATACACACACAAGTTCCAGTTAAAGTTGAATTATGTGTACCATCTTTTCTTCTTGTTTTTTTGTTTGTCTTGTTTTGTTTTTTGTCTTTCTGAGACAGGGTTTCACTATGCAGTTCAGGCTGGCCTTGAACTCACTTTGTAGCCCAGGCTGGACTGGAACTCACAGCAATCCTCCTGCCTCAGCCTTTAGAGGAAAAATGATCCTCTATGGTAGCACAGAGGAGCAAGAGGAATAAAGAGCACTGAAAAAAGCAAATAAGTGACTGGGCATGGTGGCATATGCTTGTAATCCCAGCCACTCAGGAGGCTGATGCAGGAGGATCACAAGTTTGAGACCACCTTGTAGTCAACTGATTGGACTTGTTATGTGCTCTTAAATCTATTTAATTTTCATCTGATTGCATGCCACGTCAGGGTTACAAGATGCAGAGATGAAGAGCTTTGTCTCTGCTCTCACGTCTGGAGGCAGCATGTGGGTAGGGCTTGGAAGGGGACAAACCTGGGAACACAGACTTACAACTGGGTTAAGTGTAAAACCAGGGTGAAATGTCTGAGCACAGTATCGCGGAAGTACATACAAGGCAATGACTGATCCCATATAAGAGGACGATACAGCGGTGGTCTTACAGGAAGAACAGGTGCTGACCACACCAAGCAAGATGGGGAGAGTATTCCTGGCAGAGGAAATAACATGTACTGAGGTTTGGGGTCCTGAAAGCACTAGAACTGGTGTAGGGAGAATAAAACCTATACTCAGAGTGGCAAGATCTATTTCCCTTCATCTTTCAAGCCATAACTGCATTATCTGGAAAAATGGTAGTCACGAAGTTGTGGGGAGGCCATGCCTGGCAGCACACACCGTAATCTCAGTACTCTGTACACATTTCAATGCAAGAGCATTGTGAGTTCAAATTCAGCCTGAATTCTGTTGCAAGACCCTGTTTCAAAGAACAAAACAGACTCCCCCCAAAATATTAAAATAAATAAATAAATAAATAAATAAATAAATAAGCTGGGTGTGGGGTACACATCTGCAATCCCAGCATTCTGGGAGGCTGAGGCAGGAGGACTGCTGTGAGTTTGAGGCCAGCCTGGCTTACATAATGAGCTCTAGGCCAGGCTGGATGACACAGCGAGACCCTGAGGATTCTTTTCAGTAATGGCTATAAGGTGGTAAGGCCCTGAGGGCTACAGTGTCGCGTGATGTCTCCAGAACTCCAAGGGCATGAAGCCAATTTTTGCCAAGTGAGGCAGAACAGATTTAGAGAAGGGGAACATCATTAGACATTTACAGTTTTATAGTCTCCATGATAAAAATACATGTTTACATCAGAAGAATTTAAAAGGAGGAAGAAGAAGGAGGAGGAGAAGAAGAGGAGGAGAAGGATGAAGAGGAGGAGGTGAAGGAGAAAAAGTAGAAGTAGAAGTAGTAGTGGTGGTGGCGGAGGAAAATGTCTTTCCCAACCCCACCACCCAGAGAAAGCCTCTGTTAATACCTTGGTGCAGTGGCTCAGTGCAATTCTTTCCTAGACCTTTGACCAAGCCACACATGTAACTTTTCTCCTTTTTTTTTTTTTTTTTTTTGTGGGTACCGGGGGTCGACCTCAGGACCTCGTGCGCCAGTGGGCGCCAGTGCTGCTGAGCTATATCACCGCCCCTTTTTTCATATGTGGGTACCAGAGTCAAACTCAGGACCTTGTGCTTGCCAGGCAGGCACTTATGCTGCTGAGCTATCTCACCGGCCCCACTCTTACTTTTTCAAATAAACTTTGTCACCATTTTTTTTCATTTTGTTCAGTTCTTTGAAACAAAAATAACCTGGAATCCAACTCCAGAAGGAGACATGAACGTCACAAAACCTGGTAACGTTTACTTGGTGAGCTGCTTTTAAAAGGAGCTACCCAGTAACAATTCGGCTTTCTTTCATCCAGTGAAATGGAAACCACTGGATGGTTTGAGCAGAACAGCAATGCCAGTGTCACTAGAGCTGTGCTCAAGGAGTCAGAAGAGGTCGCTGGGTGAGTGGGCACCACAGGCTTTGGCTCTGGCATGAACCACAGCCTCTACCACTCCTAGCTCAGGAACTTTGGTCTCTCCAGCCTCAGTTCTTTATCTGGGAAATAATTCCAAGGTTTTAGCTGGACACCCCTTCCTCCTGCAGCTGATCTAACTGGCCAAGCTTTGTGTAGCTGAGGTAGGGGAGCATCCAGAAGCTTGGATGCTTAATGTGAAACTGCCTGTCTCCTGATGTCCACAGGAGGGGTGGGCACCAACACCCATCTAGTCTGAGCCTCAGATGCTTTCTGACTCGGGGGAGGTGAGGATAGCCAATGAGTACCAATAAATCTGGGGAGCACTCCTCTTCTTAAAGCATTTGCCAAGGTTAGAATTTTCCATCAATTAGGAATCTTTGATTAATTTGATTTAATTAAATAAAATCAGGCCTCAGCCCAAAGTGGGAGGGTCTTTAAAGAAAGCTTTCCAGGGCCAGGGTTATGGCTCAGCAGCGCAGGACCTACCTGGCAAGCGCAAGGTCCTGAGTTCAATTCCTGGTACCACAATAAATAAATAAATAAATAAAGTTTCCCTTTCTGATACTATTGGGTCCTAGGCCATGGCAATCACGCCTACACCCCAGTGCTGTATTCCTTGTTTTGTAAATAGATAACCAGGTAGCCAGGTGCACAGTGAATGTGCACAATGCAAAATTTTAAAACGTAATTGTGCACCATGGGGTCATTTTGGGTCTGAGACCTAACAAATCATTATAAATGCATTACACACCAAGGTCTGTTTTTTCACTTAACTATAACTGGCAAAGCTATTCTGGACCCCCTTTGTTCCTCAGGACCGCTGATGTCCACCTGCCTAACATGTGCTCAGTAAACGTTAATTATTGATACTGTTGTTATACGTGCTTGCGGGCCCAGGAGGGAGGGCTGCAGGCCGGTATTTTTGCTTAGGGTACAGGTGAGGTCATCCTGCGGGCCAGCCAGGGTTACAAGGCTCCTAACCGAGCCCCACCCAGCCCAGAGCAGGCAGGGCAAGAGTCTGGGGGACTGAGGGCCCACGCCCCGCCCCGCCCAACTTTAAAAAGGGAGGCCGGCCTCGGGCGCAGGCGCAGATAGCGCCGGTCCGGGCCTCCCACCGCCGGTCCCGAGCAGCTGGCCACGCGCCGGCCTCGCCTGTTTATGGAGGGGCGCGCGAGCCCCCCGACCGAGGCCCGCGCCCTCCCTGCGGCGCCGGTGCTGTTCCGCGGCCCCGTGGAGCCGCTCGTCTTCCTCGCCAACTTTGCCCTGGTCCTGCAGGGCCCGCTCACCACGCAGTACTTGTGGCACCGCTTCAGCGCCGACCTGGGGTACAATGGCACACGCGATCGGGGGGACTGTGGCAACCACACCGCGAACCCCATCCAGCAGGTACCCAGCCTGGCCGCAGAGCGCGCGAGGCCGGGGGCGGGCCCTGGGCTGGAGCGCGGGGGAGGGGCGCCGAGGGGCGGGGCCTACGAAAAGGTGCGGGGCAGCGGAGAGGGGGTTGTGCTATTGCATGGTGGACGGGGCCGGAGCTCAGAGGGTCTGTGGGAAAGCCATCGTCTGTGGACCTGGAGAAAGCCTGGGCTTCCGGGTTAATAAAAGTTAACAAAAGTAGGGAAAGAAAAAAAAAAGTGGGGAAAGGTTGGGGGAAAGATTTCCCATCGCCCTCTCCAGTGTCCGTTTTTTGAGAGCTATATGAAGCATCTCTGAGGTTTTGGGCTCCAAAGAAAGTCCTCACCCTGCAGCTCCCAGGACGGCACTATTTGCAGCAGAGGTAGGCAACCAGAGTGAGGAACTGCACCCTGGTAATCGTGTCCCCGCAGGAAGTGGAGACCCTCACCTCCCACTGGACCCTCTACATGAACGTGGGGGGCTTCCTGGTGGATCTCTTCTCGTCCACCCTGCTGGGAGCCTGGAGTGACCGCGTGGGCCGCCGCCCGGTACTGGCGCTGACTTCACTCGGCCTGCTGCTCCAAGCCGTGGTGTCTGTTTTTGTGGTACAGCTGCAGCTCCACGTTGGCTACTTCGTGCTGGGCCGCATCCTTTGTGGCCTCTTTGGCGACTTCAATGGCCTCCTGGCTGCTAGCTTTGCCTCCGTGGCAGATGTCAGCTCTGCCCGCAACCGCACCATCCGAATTGCCATCCTGGAAGCCTGCATTGGAGTGGCCGGCATGCTGGCGAGCCTCCTCGGAGGCCACTGGCTCCGGGCCCAGGGCTATGCCAACCCCTTCTGGCTGGCCTTGGCCTTGTTGATAGCCTGTAGTCTCTACGCAGCATTCTGCTTTGGTGAGACTGTGAAGGAGCCAACGTCCACCCGGCTCTTCACTCTCCGTCACCATCGATCCATCGTCCGGCTTTATGTGGATCCGGCCCCAGGGAAGTCCAGGAAGCATATAGCCCTGTACTCAGTGGCCATCTTCCTGGTGATCACTGTGCACTTTGGGGCCCAGGACATCCTGACCCTCTATGAAATGAGCACACCCCTCTGCTGGGACTCCAAGCTGATAGGCTATGGTTCTGCAGCCCAGCAGCTCCCCTACCTCACCAGCCTGCTGGGCCTGCGGCTTCTGCAGTATTGCCTGGCTGACACCTGGGTGGCTGAGATTGGCCTGGCCTTCAACATCCTGGGGATGGTTGTCTTTGCATTTGCTACCATCACACCCCTCATGTTCACAGGTAAAGTGTGGGCTCGGGGGCAGCTGGTGCTAAGGGACACTGGTTGAACACTAAGGGCCAACCACTTACTGCCCTAAAATGTGGTTCAAGCCTGCGTCTTTGGAAACATAGTTTATGCCCCAGCCTGCACTGGAGGACAGACAAATAGGAAACCCCAGAAAAATGCCACCTTTACTATATGGAAAGTACAGGTCTTCAACAGTCAAAGTACTTAATGCATTTATCAGCCATAAATATTATTAGTAACATAGAGCAAAAGACAAAAGTACGGCTCATACACTAATTGCTTCACCCCTTGGCCTCTCGTATGGTGTTCTTAAACAAAGTCCATGCCATTAACGCCTTGATAAGAATTGTAGGACCCACCTCAAATCTTGGTCAGCTTCCTTGGGTTTTTTAAAAAGTCCATCTTCTCAGACCACAGATCTGAAATTCCTGCTTGCTTATTTCCCCTCTGCTGCTGCCGCCACCACCGCCGCCTCCTCCTCCTTGCTTTCTTCCTTCCCCTCCCTGCCTTCTCTTTTTTGTGTGAGAGGGTAGGTTGGCCAGGGATAAAGAAGTTAACATCTTTAAAGGGAAAGATTTGCTTTAATAAAACCCTCAAATCTGTTGTGTACGAAGTCAACCATTAAATAATCACAGATTTCTTAACTCAGCTGCTTCTCTGATAGTGAAGCTGAGGGCACCAGGCGTCTTTCACTCATGGATGCTGCCACTGCTCTGAGGAGTCTCAACAAAGTGGAATTGGAGGTATCCCAACCCTTGAAGGGGCCCTGGTGAGCCTCATCGTATATCCACTTTGGAAGTTCCACTGTCCTCTAGGAATTTGAAGTTTTGTCTAGGAGACAGCAGTCACATAGGCAGAGGAATAGTTATGAGGAACCAGGTAGCCTGTAAATAACTAAATGCAAAGGGAAAACTCACATTTACTATCTTCTTACGAGGCCATGCTCTTCATAGATGTTACCCCTTAACCTTGTGTACAAGATTGCTGTAACAAATTACCACAAACTCAGAGGCTTAAAACAACAGAAGATTATTTTCTCAAAGTTCTGGAAGCCAAAAGTCCAAAATCAGTATTGGGCTGAAATCAAGATGTCGACAGGGTGCTGCTCCCTCCAAAGGTGCCAGGAGAGAATCTGTTTTCCCTCTTCCAGCTTCCTGTGGCTGCCAGCACTCCTTGACTCATGGCTGCATCAACAGTCTCTGCCTCTGTGGTCACCTTGCCTTCTCCTCTTTGTGCCTCCATTCTGTCTGTATCAAATCTCCCTCTGTTTCCCTCATCAGGATATGTATAACTGCATCCAGGGCTCACCCTAAGAATCCAGGGTAATCTTTGCTTCTCAAGATCTTAACCTTAATCATATCAACAAGACCCATTTTCCTAATAAGGAATCAATTACATTGTTTCCAGAATTTAGGACCTGATATCTTTGGGGCTCATTATCCAGCCTCCTACAATACAGAACCACCCGCAGTAAAGGCTTTATTATCTTCTTTTCACAGACTGGGGTCAAGTTCAGGGAGGTAAATTACCCAAGGGCATACACATAGTAAGCAACAGTATCAGGTTTTGAACTTGGGACTGATTTCAAAAGTCATGCATGTTTTCTGTGTCCTGCTATCTCTCTACTTAGTGCTAACTGGGCAGGTGGTACCCGTGGTGGCCATAAGAGGTATTCTGACAAGAAAGCTATTGGTAGCCGGGCATGGTGACACACGCCTGTAATCCCAGCACTCAGGAGTCTGAGGCAGGAGGATCACTGTGAGTTCAAGGCCAAACTGGGCTACATAGTGAGTTCCAGGCCAGCCTGAACTGCATAGTGAGATCCTGTCTCAAAAAAAGAAAAGAAAGCCATTGGTGGCAACCAGCACTCATTCATGAAAGACAGCAGATAGGTGAGCCTGAAGAAGGGTGGTCTCCACTCCACTTTGATCATTGTCTCCTATCCCTCGCCATCAAGGAAGTTCTTCCTGAGTCTAACCTAAGTTCCACGGGGGATGTGTAGGAGCTCTGCTTTCTCTAACCAGGATACTCCTCTCCCTAACCCTATTTCCTGATGAGTTTTTCTTTCTCCACAGGGTATGGCTTGCTCTTCCTGTCATTAGTCATCACACCTGTCATCCGGGCCAAGCTCTCCAAGTTGGTGGGCCACTCCGAGCAGGGTGAGTGTCAGGATCGGTCTTCAACTGGTTCCTCATGCCCAGCATTGCCTGAACTGGGCAGATGGGCAGCCATGGCTGGGAGACACCCTACCTTTCTCCCTTGCGCCCTTCCACTGGGATGAGAACGTGGCTAAGACAAATGCACATCTGTTTAATTGCCCAGGGCTAACAGAGGACAGCACTGCCTCAGATTTTCAAACCACAGAGGTGGGATTTGCAGTTAGCTGAGCATGATTTTGTTTTTTCTGGATAACCACAGTGGAGCATTTACTATCTCCAGACCTCAGCTTTTCCATCTGTTAAATGAGTGTGACACCAGGGCTCCCCGCTTCACTAGGGTCAGAGTGTAGTCCGGGGGAAAGGAACAGTTTTGTGACATAGCTTTCCTTGCCCCCAGCTGACAGATGAAGAAACAGAGGCCCAGATGGTTAAATTGACTCACCCAGGGTCACTCAGAAAATGGTGGGGCTAGGATGCAAACCCAGGTCTGTTCTTAAGAGCATTGGGTCTTGGGAGCTGGGTTTTGGTCCTGGTTCTCCTTCCTTGTCTGTAGCATGAGTGGTTAGCTTTGATGATATCAACAGATGTTTTCAGCTGTGACCGTCTGACAGTTTAATCTCAATTTCTATTGGGCTGGTGCTCATTCTGCTGGCATAGCTAAAAACAGTTCCTCAGACCTCTGGATCCGTATACTCCAGTCTGAAACCAGCTCCCCTGGAAGGAGGATCTGATGATGATAGAGATCCCAGTGCCGTTCACAGCCCACTGTGGGCTCTGATGTCCCCAGATCCCAAGTGCCTTGATTCATTCTTGCTTTTTTCCCAACACTTTTCACTGTGCGCAGAGATGCCAAGGGCAACAGGAGAAAAAAACAGCCCTTGCTAATGTAGCTACCAACATAGCTAGACTTTGTCTCAAAAAAAAAAACAAAAAAAAACTTAATGTAGCTACCTCCAGGAGGCCACCCTGTGATAGGTGCTGTACCTGTGAGCTTCAGGCTGGACAGTCGTGAATTACCTGTTGGCCTTATTTCACAGCAGGAGGAACGGAACCCAGAAGGATAAACTACTCTTCAGGGTGCACAGAGCTATGAGTGTTGGAAATGAGAACCAAACCAGTACTTAACCCCAAGCAGGAGATGATTCCAAAGGTGGAAAACCCAAAAGAGCCATTGCTTTTTGGCTTTCATTAGAAGACATCACATAGACTTACTGTGGATTTAATAGCAGCTATTTATTTAGTAGCCCCTCAGTGCCAGGTCCTTTCGTGCAAGACTTAAAGAATCTATCACGCAGGTGAGGGAGGTGAGATTTAGGTTAAGTGACTTGCCCCAGGTCACACAGTTGAGAGGGGGTGGTGCCTGGATCTTTTAAACTCCAGAGTGTGGCATTTATTTCTTCACAGGTGCTCTCTTTTCTGCTGTGGCCTGTGTGAATAGCTTGGCCATGCTGACGGCCTCCGGCATCTTCAACTCACTCTACCCAGCCACTCTGAACTTCATGAAGGGATTCCCCTTCCTCCTGGGAGCTGGCCTCCTCTTCATCCCAGCCATTCTGATTGGGTAATGCAGGGCCCTAAACCCGTGTTCATAACAGAGCCCTTTATCCTAAAGGTTTCCTCTGCCTCCTGGCTGGAAATGGCAGCTTCATTCCTGGGACCTTTCTCTGGGTGTCCTGTCCCAGGCTGACTCCTCTCTCACAGCTGCCCAACCCTCCAGGTGCCATTCCACAAGGTCAAGGTGGCGGGCCGGGAGGGGCAGCATCAGGGTAATGCTGCCACTTAAGGGCCATTTCCCCCCCATCTCAGCACCTCTCATCCTCCTCTGTCCCATTTCACAGACGGAACTATGGTGGAATCTCAGAGAACATCCTCAGCTTCTTGCAGCCAGGCCACAGGCCAGCTTGGCCCCTTGACTTTTTCCTAATGGTCTGAAGAGTTATTTTCCAGAACTGTCTGTGGACCTTGTCCTCCTCTCAGCTTGGGGAGGTGGACCCCCCCCGAGTCAGTCCTGTGTCGCTTCTCCAGACAGTGGTTGAGGGTTCCTCCAGGTCAACTCTATACCCTCTTTCTGGTCTCTCACAGGATACTGGAAAGGAATAATCCTCACCCTGAATTCCAGCAGTTTCCCCAGAGCCCCTGATGTGCCTGGGCCAGAGGAGCAGAGTGAGCACAGCCTGATTGCAAGTCTACCCTGGGATCCCAGTCTCCTGCAGCACCTGTACCTCCCCTTGAAGGACAGCAGCAGGGACATCTGGGGCAGGGGTCTGTTCACCCTTCCGCCATCCGTCACCTTTATGCCATCTGAGAGAGGAGAGGTCTTGTTGGAGGTGACACTTCAGGGCCCAGGTGAAACATGAGGGCTGGCATCTCCGCAGCCCACACTGCAAAGTGTGTGGCACTAGGTTCCCCTCTCATGACTGGTAAATCTGCTCTCTGGTTAGTGCCAGCCTCAGGGGGATGGAAGGCTGTGGGAGGAACCTGGCGCCCCCTGGAGGAAGAATGCTGTTGTCACTGTGGTTGGAAATTAATTCTGATTATGGCCTGCCCACGCCTGAGTTTGACAGTGCCAGTCATCACAATAAATCAGTTGAGTCAAGCTGAAAAGAATCTTCTAGGGGCTGGGGATATAGCTCAGCGGCACAGCGCCTGCCTGGCAAGCTCTAGGTCCTGAGTTCGATTCCCAGTACCACCCCCTCCCCGGCCACAAAAAAAAAAAAGAAAAATGAATTTTCTGGTCCCTAAGGCATCAGGCTTGGGGTTGTCTCTTTTCCTGCTTCTGGTCTGCCTGACATGGGTCAGATACCAGCAACAGCTGGCCTGCCAGGTGCCCCTAAACTGCCCGTGGGAGTGAAACTGGGTGTGTCCTGCGAGTCACATGTGACTTCTCTCAACTCCTGAGCAATGTGGAAGGCCACCAGACTTGCATCAGGCCAGCAGAAAAGCATGGGGCAAGTGGCTATGGTGGCACACACCTGCAGTCCCAGGTACTCGGGAGGCTGCAGCAAGAGGACTGCTTGAGCCCAGGAGTTCAAAACTAGCCTGGGCAACATAGCAAGACCCTGTGTCCAAACACAAAAACAGAAATGAGCTTGGGACAGAGCCCTGGCTGCCCATTCCTGAGGATCAGTCTGACACATTCCCTGGAGGTGCCTATACTGGTCTTTCTGGCTGCACCAGCCCAGGCAGGTCAGATTTTGTTGCACTCAGCCCTCAGATAACTCATTGTGGAGCACTGCAGCACAGCCATATGCTGTCCCTCTGGAAGTCAGCGGGAACCTAGGAGCCAGTTTTCCATATAAGCCATGGCCTCAGATTGCCAGAGAATGAAGAGCCCATTCTTAGGGACTTAGGAAGTTGAACAGCAGAATCTTACCTAATAGTAAGGCACTGGCTTTAATGAAGGCTTTAAGTCCTTCAAGCAGACCCAATTCAGGGGGTACTTGACTCTTCAAATCAGAAGTGCCCATGGCGGCTTGGCCCTGCTGCTGTTTCTCCCCTCTTTCTCTCTCACCTGTTCTGCAAGCCAGTTTCCTGACTGTTAATCGTACCGGTGAGATGGGGGTAGCCTAGGGCCAGCTGGGGCCTCCACAACCTGGACCTGTTTCCATGCTCCTCCCACACTGTCCCCTCTGCAACTGGGAGGTCTAAGCACAGATAGGGCTTCCACTAACCCAGCCACCATGAGGCTGTGAGGAGAGGAGGGCAAAGGCTCTGAGTTGGCCTCCGACCAACCTTGAGCAAGCCCCTCTAGGAAGGGCTAGGGCAGCAGGGCCCTGAGCTGTCTGACCATGGGCCCCCACCTGGTGGGACATGTTAGGAAGCACACTTGGCTGATACTCAGATCTTTCCACCCCATACAGTCTAGAGTGAGATGCCTGTCTTCTTGGGCCTGGGTAAGGATGAATTGTGGCTGTACTTCTGACCTCTGAATGTCCCTGAGCAGTTCATGACCCTGGGAAAGGGTAGGTGAGGTAGGGTGGGGACCTCGCTGACTTAGCCCCAGTATGGGGGCAGCAGATATGCCCAGACAAGCATACCTCTGGAGAAGCAGGCTCTGGAGAAGGATTAGTCCTGAAGGACCATGTCTGGTAAGGGCAGCATCAGCCTAATGGTGCTTGTCTTGGCTACAAGTGATAAATGTTGGCAAGGGGGCTGTCACCCGTGAACACACTGGCTGGGTGGGCTGGAGGATGGGCTCTGGTTATCCTGGGAGACAGATGAGGGCAAAGAGGTCAGCCAGAAGGCCAGACAGTGGAGGTGGACATCAGTGGAGAGTGTACTGAACAGAAGAAAACCCAGGACCTTCTCTGAGTACTACCCGTGGGGCCCTCTGAGGGGAGTGGATTGATTGAGGACAAAAAGAAAGCTTCCTCTGGGGGTGCTTGTACATTGTATTGTGATCGACTGTACTCTTGTGGGGCAACATCCAGTCTGCCTTATCCTTGCATCCAGGACAGAGCCTGGACCTGCACTGGCAAACCGCGTGGTGGAGGGAGGATTGCGCCTACTCAGAGCCACAGCCAGGCCCAGACAGGTGGAAGATGGGGCATTTGCTAGGGAGGGAAGTGGAAGGAAGATGTCCCAAGCCTGGATGAGACTTGACTTTCTGACGATGTGGCCCTAAAAGCAAGGAACACACGGGCCTGCTCCATGTATAAGGGGTCTGGGATCAGTGCCAGCCTCAAGGTCCCCTCAGAGGATAGCAACACGGCGGGAACAGCCAGCTCTAGCTGGGTTGCTGGAGGGAGGGCACTTTTTCCCTTTCTACTCCAGTGGAGGGAAAGGCAAAGGGAATCTCTTGCCTTGTTATTTCTGTGTAGCTCCTGGGTTGGGCTTTTGGCTAAAAACTGTTCCAATGCCAGAATCTCTGGGGCAAGGGACAAACCATGGCCTTGCCTGGGGCCTGTCCCTCAGGATGAGTCTCAGGACAGCAGGTCCACCAGCAGTGGCTGGGTACTGGGAGGCCTGGGCCTGGATCCTGGGGTTGCCTCTAATGGCTTTGGGAACTGGGCTCATCACTCAGCCTTGCTTCCTTATCTGTAAAGAGGGAGTGACCACACTGGGTAGGGTTGCTGTGATGAGCAGACCCTGAGTGTAGTGCTTGGGAAGTGGCCAGGGTTCGTGAGGGCCTTGCTGCTCAGTGTCATCCCTTGACCACCAACATCTGCTCTCTTGGGAATCAGAAAGGCAGACTCTCAGGCCCCACCTGGGATCTCCTGAATTGAATCTTTTTTTTTTTTTTTTTTTTTTTTTGTGGGTACCGGGGGGACGACCTCAGGACCTCGCGCGCCAGCAGGCGCCCGTGCCACTGAGCGATATCACCGGCCCCTTTTTCGTATGTGGGTTCCGGGAGTCGAACTCGGGCCTTCGCGCTTGCAAGGCAGGCGCTTAAGCCGCTGAGCCGTCTCACCGGCCCCTCCTGAATTGAATCTTAACAGGAGTCATGAAGGACTTGAATGCACTTTATACTTGGCAAAACTGCTCTAGGTCATAACCCTTGCCCTTGCTGATCGTACCTCTTCCCACAGAACTGTAGGCTCTGCCCAGGCTACTGGTGCTGCCAGGTGGCTGCCTGGTCCCCCTCTTCCCTGAGCAAGTGGGTGGGAAGCCCTGGGTGGGTGAGGAGCTAGGGAAGCCAGCGGGCCCAGGCAAGGCAGGAGCCTTAGGCACAGCACCAAGGCATGTGGTTGGGTGGACTTGAGATGTGGCCTCCCCTGACCAGTCCCAGGCCCAAGCAAGATTCTTGTGCCATAGACCAGCCAGAAGGCCAGCTCAGCCCAACCTTGTACCTGGATGTAACAAAGAAGGCTGCCCCAGAGGAAGGCTGGGAGGGGCACTGAATGGTTACAGGTCAAGGCCACAGGGCAGCAGGAATTTGTGAGCCAGGGACCAGGCACAGTCTGAGTCTGACTCTCATCCCTGGCTGCCTCTTGGGCCCAGGCTCTTGCTTGGTCGATGAGGCCCAGGCACAGGAGGGCTGGGCATTGTCCACTTCTTGTCAGAGGCTGCCGGGCGTCACCCTTCTCAAGCTAGCTGCACTCTGGGTAGAAGATGGAGAACTTGCAGCAGACCACCCCCATCTCCTGTCCCCACAACTAAGCAGGGACACAGTTGTGGGGATGGAAGAAACAGAACCTGATGGCAGGGCCTGAGGAAGGAGGTGGCCTCCCCACCTCCATACCTGGCTTCCCTCCCTTTCCACATACTGAGGAGGGTGGTTTTAAAGTGGGCCAGGAGAGTGAGGACAGCGAGAGCCACTTCCTGAGAATAGCCCAGGCAGCCTCAGCCCAGACTGGCAAGGCGTACCTTTGGGAGCAAATGGGAGTCACAGCAGGGCTTGGGAACTGGGGACTGGTTAAGATGGGCCCATGGGTGCAGCCCCCTCCAAACTGGTATCAGAGCCTGCAGATGAGTCCCGGGAGGAGCGGCCCTGCAGGAAGCGGATGATCTTCTCAATGGTGGCCTCTTGGTACTCGTGGGACCACCTGTGGGCACAGAGGCCAAGTGGGTCAGAGGGCTGGGCAGAGGAAGCTGGTGTGACTGTACCCCTGTCCCCTGTCCCCAGGGCCTTGGGACTCACTTGATGCCATTGAAGGTAAGCACAGCCTGCATGTCCTCAGGCAGAGCCTGGGGCTCAGGCCACTCGAAGCCATCAATGATGGGAACAATGTTCTTGCCACAGCTTAAAGCAGTAACAATCTCCTGGAGAAAGAAGAAAGAGGAGGAAAAGAGACCCTTGTCTTATCTCAGGGACCCTAGGATGGGGGAGGTGCTTGGCCCCTAGCCAGAGCAAGACATTGGTCCTGAACTCCACCTTGATGTCTCTTTCACACATTATAGGGTAAGAAAATCTTTGGAGCTGGGTGTGGTGGCACAAACTCATAGTCCTAGTTACTTGAGAGGACAAGGCAGAAGGATTGAAAGTTTGAGCCCACCCTGGGCAACTTAGCAATTTAGGGAGGCCTGTCTCAAAATAAAAAAGGGCTAGGAATGTAGTTCAGAGTGAAGGACCTGGTTCAATTCCCGGTACCACAAAACAAAAACAAACTTTGGCCTTTGCCCTGAGATTGAACTAGCCCAGAACTCCTAAAACCACTGGAGTCTCCTGAGTGATAAGGGGATCTTTTGCTAATGACATGACTCCTCGCCAGTGCTGAGTGAGTAGGAGTGGTGGCTTAGAGGGCTTCAGGATGAGGGCTGGTCACCAAAAGACCAAGGCATGATTCGAGGGTTGGGACTTTCTGCCACAGCCCACGTCTAATGGGCTCCCAAAGTCTCTGTTTTCTAACATATAAAGTAGAGTTAATGACAGTTCCCAGCCTGTAGGATTGGTGCATGTAATAACCACAGTAGTCCCTGGCAAGAGATCAGGACAGTGCTTAGCATACAATGGATGCTTAAGAAATAAGTTGTGCTCTTATTTCCTCTTCTGTGACGTGGGAATAATAAAACCTCCCGCACAAGGTGGTTCTGAGGATCTTACTATTAACGTGCTCTCTGGTAAGTGCTTATCGAATCATGTTTTCCTTTCAAGGGCGACCACAGGGATGGGACTTTCTGGAGTGCAGGTCACTTGTGGTTTTCCATATTGATTGCCCGCTAAATGTGGCTTAGGGGAAAGGAGTATTGAAACCAGAGGCCATTAGGCACTAAAAACAACCAAAGAGGGATGACGGAGCCTTTGGGACTGGTCCAAAGCAAAGGCTGCCACCACCCTGCCTGCCTCCTCCCTCCTCTCCAGCTGCTGAGACAGTGGGTGCCAAGCACCCTCATAGAGTGGGGGAAGGAGCCTGTATAACTGCAGCCTGGACTGGCTTCCTCTCCATTTTACAGAAGACAGGAAGGAAGGCCGGACAGGGGAAGGGACTTCCCCCAGGTCACACAAACATTCAGCCCAGGAGGGGCCAGGCCTCCAGCTCAAGCCTTTAGAGTCCAAATCTAGGGCTGCTTCAGGCCTGAGGCTTCTCCTGAGTTTCTCCACGAATTCTGAGCATGCTGCCATTAATCTGGGGACCTTTAGACATTTTTTTTCTGGAAGCCCACAGAATCAAAGACAGTTCAAACTGTTCCCTGCACAGAGGCTGGTCAAGAAAGGGCAATGAAAAAACAGGGTGGGGGGACAATGATTTCTTCACTGTCAGCTGTTGGGAGTGGTGGCACACGCCTATAATCCCAACACTAGGGAGGCTGAGGCAGGAGGAATGGTGCGAATTCAAGGCCAGCCTGAGCTACATAGTGAGTTCAAGGCTCACTACATAGTAAGACCCTGTCTCAAACAAAACAAAAGAAACAAAAAGATCACTCAGCTGTCTGAGAACAAAAGCTTGATTAAAGTCAAGTCTTCAGACCCTGTAAACCTAGTAGACATGGATCAGAACCACTCATGTGTTTAAACATCACTTCAATTATATTGAATCCAACCCTGTCCTACCACCTCCCCTCTCAGGACCCCAGATCTGTGTCATGGAACACAGCTGGGTTTTGGGAAACAGCATAGGCTTCGGATCAGATAGACAGGGTTGGAAGCCCAGTTTTTCTGATTTCTACACCAGCAGTGTGGGCATGCAAAATTATTCTACTTTGCACTTCACTTTCTTCATCTGTGTGATGGAGAGAGCAATAGCATGTGTGGGCTATGGCACCTTCTCATCCCTTTGGTTCCTTCACTCAGGCCGTTCCCCTGTCTGGGATGGCTTCTCTTCCACTCACCTACTTTCTTTTTTTGTTGAGGGGGGGCACATTGGGGATTGAACCCAGGGCCTTTGCAGTGAGCCCCATCCCCACCCCATTTTTTAATTTTTTTTTTTTTTTTTTTTTTTAATGTGGGTACCAGGAGTCAACCTCAGGACCTCGCGCTTGCCAGCAGGCACTTGTGCCACTGAGCCATCTCACCAGCCCTTTTTTTCCTTTATGTGGGTTCCAGGAGTCGAACTCAGGACCTCGCGCTTGCCAGGCAGGCGCTTGTGCCGCTGAGTCATCTCACCAGCCCCCATTTTTTAATCTTGAGACAGGGTTTCACTAAGTTGCCAAGGCTAGGCTGGAATTTGTGATGCTCCTGCCTCAGCTCCCCAGAGGCTGGGATGACAGGTGTGCACCACCATGCCTGGCTTCCGCTACATTCTTATTTCATCCTTCACTGCTCTCTCCCTTCTCTATATTCCCTTAGCAAGTTAGAGGTTCACCTGCCTGGATTAGCATTTATGCCAACTTGTATATGATATCGTCATCGTAGTGTGTGTGTGTAAGAGATGGTCTCTCCTAGGCTCAAGTGATCCTTCTATCCCAGCCTCCCAAGTAGTTGAGACTAGAGTGGGAGAGGTAGCCATTGGTAAAGTGCTTGCCTAGCATGTGTAAAGCCCGGATTCAATCCCCAGTACCTCAGATAACCAAACAAATGACCATGAACCACACAGCTGGGACCATAGGAATGCAACACCACGCCTGGCTCATTGTGTGCATATTCTTGTCTCCTGAGCTGCTTGAGGACAAGGACCTCATCGCAAATGACCACTGCATCCCCGAGCTACAACCCCAGTTCTTGGCGACTGATTAATGACTAATCATTAGTCAGGTGGATCCATCTATCCATCCATCCTGTAAGTATTCTAAGTTCCTACTATGTGTCATGCACTGAAGGTGCAATGCGGAGTTAAACAGATGTAGTGGGCATAATAATTACGTTAATAGTAATAGTTATCATTATTGAGCAGTTATCATGTGCTAGGCATTCTAAGCACTTCACAATTTAGCTCTTTTAATCCTTGTAAGAATATCCTAGGGCATTAGGTACTATTATTATCCCTACTTTCCTGTAACGAACATAAAGTTTCTTGGGGCTAACTTGCGCAAGGCCAGAGTCAGGATTCAAACTTACAAAGAATTTTGTTCATTCTCCCTCTCCCTCCCTCCCTCCCTCCACTCTCACTCTTTTGGTTTTTCCCTCTCTTGCTCTCTCTTTCTCCTGGTTCTAGGGATCGAACCCAGGGGTGCTCTACCACTGAGCTATACCCCCAGACCTTTTTATATTTTATTTTGAGACAGGGTCTCATTAAGTTGCTCAGGCTGGCCTCAAACTTGTGATCTTCTTGCCTCAGCCTCCTAAATACCTGGGATTACAGGTGTGATCCATTTGTGTTTTGTGTGTGTGTGTGTGTGTGTGTGTGTGTGTGTGTGTGTATTTCTAGGGGTTGAACCCAGGGCCGTCAAACTGAGCTACATCCCCAGCCCTTCTTTATTCTGTATTTTGAGACTGAATGTTGCTAAGTTACTCAGGCTGGCTCAAACTCGTGATTCTCCTGCCTCAGCCTCCCAGAGTGCCAGGATTACAGACATGTGCCGCCATGCCTGGCTGTTTTATGCTCTTAGCAATGATTCCGTTTTACCTGTCACTATACTATACTCTCCTGTCCCTCACAGAGGTTATTTTTCAAAGCAATTTTATCCCTCTCTGACCCTCACAATAATCCTACAAGATGAATAGGATAGGTAGGTTATCCCCATTTCACAGATGAGAAAACTGAGGCTCATAGTGCTTAATGGCTTGCTAAAGTACTATTCCAGTCAGAGCTGTAGCTCTCAACTTCCAGCTGGGTCAGGGATGTGCAGACAAGAAGGGATGGGAGGAGGACCCTGGCCCCTGGCCCCAGGCCAATGCTTGGAGTGCAGAGGACAGGTCAGCACCTACCTTGTGCACCCAGTCCTTGCAATCGTGGTCCTGCATGCACTTGTCCAGTGCTCCAGCCGAGAGCACCAGCACGAAGTTGCGAGCACCCATGACACTCTGGATAAGCTTGTCCTCAAACTTGCCGGCTTCCAGCTTCTCCACGTCGATGAAGACACTGAAGCCATGCAGCTGCAGGTGCACCTTCAGGAGGCTGCAGAGACGTCCTGTGTCACCACGGTGGCCGCATGCCAAGGCCCCAGGCCGCCCGCCTGCTCCTCCTTACCTGGCCAGCTGGGAGCCTGAGTTCCTTCGGTAGCTGATGAAGACATCTGGGGTGTCCCCGCCGAGCTTGCCACTGGTGCAGGGCAGTGGGGAGTGGAGCATTTCTGAGGCCAACGAGAGACAGCACGGTGAGGGGAGCCCCTCCCTACCACTCCCCAGCCTTCTCAGCCCAGGCCGGGCAAGGTGGCTTGCTCCAGAAAGGGTCACTGAAGTGGAGACAGAGGCCCCATCAGAAGGAAGGCTCTAACGACTGGTGAGTCCCTCTCAGAAGGCAGATATTGGGTTTTAGGGACACTGACATGTACCTCCAGCTTTGCCCTCTCTTGGCAACTGTAGACCTGTGCCACCAGCTGCCCATGGGCCTGCCATGCTCAACACAGCCCAGAGCTTCCCCATGCCCGCTCCTCCTAGTTTCCACCAGAAACCTCGGTGTCAGCCTCGACCCCCGCTTCCCACCTGTTTATTCAATAAATGCAGATGCTCCTTGACTTCCAATGGGTTTATGTTCCAATAAACCCATCATAAATTCAAAATGTCACTTCTCATCCCAGCTTAGCCTTGCCTACCGTAAACATGCTCGAACACTTACATTAGTGTACAGCTGGGCAAAATCCCTTATAAAGCTTATTTTGTAATTAAGTGTTGATATCTCACATAATTTATTGAATACTGTGCTAAAGTAAAAAAAGTACGGGCTGGTGATATAGCTCAGCGGCATAAGCACCTTCCTGACAAGCGTGAGGTCCTGAGTTTGACTCCCAGTACCCGCATATTAAAAAAAAAAAAAGTACTGTTATGTAGGTGGTGTTTTCACAGCATCACGAAGCTGAAAAATTGTCTTTTTGTTTGTTTGCATGTTTTTTGAGGCAGGGTCTCGTTCTGTAGTTTAGGCTGGCCTGGAATCCTCTATGTAGCCTAGGCTGGCCTCGAAGTCATGGCGATCCTCCTGCCTCAGCCTCCCTAACACTGGGATTACAGGCATGCGCCACTACCCTTGGAGAAGCTGGGAAGTTGTTAGTCAGACAGTGGTAAGTTGGGGACCATCCTTTCTAAGCCCATGCTGTGTGCCAGGCACTGTCGTCAGTGCTTGGGATACAGCAGTGGACAAAATAGTTGGATCTCTGCCCTACTGGAGCTGACATTCAGTGCTCAGCAGCAGGCACCATCCTCTGTGGATTCCACCTACTAGATACCCTAGGCCCCATCCCCAGGGCCTCCCATGCAGGTCTCCACGCCAGCCTCCTCAATGGTTTCCCCAAAGCCAGCTAGGATTGCCCACTCTACTCCTCTTGCCACACCACCAGGGGGATCTTTCTAAAGCCCAAATATGAGTACATCATTGCCCCCATTTTAAAACTCCCTAGAGCTGGGCGTGGTGGCACACGCCTGTAATCCCAGCTACTCAGGAGGCTGAGGCATGAGGATCACCACAAGTTTGAGGCCAGCCTGGGCTACATAGTGAGTTCAAGGCCAGCCTGGACTGCATAGCGAGACCCTGTCTAAAAAAAATAAAGAACAAAAACAACAACAAAAACCAAAACTCTCTAGAGAAGCAATTTTTTGTATGGTATTTTTCCCTAGGACCTTCCTGTTTTGTTTTCTGGTACTGCCATACCCCCAGCCCTTTTAATTTTTTTTTTTATTTTTGAAACATAGTCTGGCTAAATCACTAAGTTACCCAGGCCAGGCTTGAACTTGCAATCCTCCTGCCTCAGCCATCCGGAGTGCTGGGATTAGAGGTGTGTACCACCATATCCAACTAACCTTTCCGTTTTTTAAAAAATGAAACCTTGGAGTTTTATTGGAAGCTGCAATGTAAAAAAGATAAAAGTTCAGGGCATGGTGGCACACATCAGTAATCCTGGCACTTGGGAGGCTGAGGAAGGAGGAGGTTTGCTGAGGCAGGAGGAATCCTGAGTGCCGGGATTACAGACATAGACCACCACGCCCAGCATCTCATGGTTTGTTTTTTTTTTTTTCCCCTTTTTTTTTTTTTTTTGAGACAGGGTCTCACTATGCAGTCAGGCTGGCCTTGAACTCACTATGTAGCTCAGGCTGGCCTCAAACTCTCAGCAGTCCTCCTGCTTCGGCTTTCTGAGTGCTGGGATTACACACATGTACCACCACACCCGGTCACCTTATGGGTTTTATAACCCTGAGAAATGTATTTAAAATCTTTAAATTTTAGTTCTGTCCTCTTTAGAATGCCTATGATGGAAATTTCTATATATTTGATTTTAGTGGCGGTTATACAGGGTTATGTTTTTCAAAACTCAAACTGGATGCTATTATGCTTATTAAGTACCTCTTTTTATTCTTTAAAAGGTTTTTAACTCTGATTTAAAAAAATCTTAACACCCACTGCATAGAATGGTTGTAGATATGAAAGTTTTATTTATTTATTTATTTATTTATTTATTTATTTGGAAGTGGTGGTGGTGCTGGGGATTGAACTCAGGGCCACTCTACCCGTGAGCTATATCCCAGCTCATTTTGAAAATTTATTTTGGGGCCAGTGATATAGCTCAGTGGCATAAACGCCTGCCTGGCAAGCATGAGGTCCTGAGTTCAACTGCCAGTACCCACATATATATAAAATTATTTTGAAACAAGGTCTTGCTAAATTGTCCATTCTGGCCTTGAACTTGGAATCCTGCAGCCTCAATCTCCTGAGTACCTGTGATTACAGGCATGCACCACCATGCCCAGCTGAGATAGTATTTGACAAACACTAGTTAAATAGTAATTAGTAAATGAAAATAAGTTAGTAAATAAGGAGGGTTTCTAGAGCCCTAGTCTCCACTGTAAAGAACCTGCAGTATCCATACTTTGTAAACTGTTGGCTACTAGGATAAATCCCTTGGGTGCCCCCACACACCCCGTGTCTGCAGCCCCATGCACTGTGCTGCCTCTACACTTGTACAAGCTGCCCCTTCTGACTTGGCTGCCCTTCCTGCTACCTCCACCCCACGCCATACATCTCTCCAGACCTGCTCAGGCATCCCTTCCTCTCGAAATCTAGACCTGGGTGGGAAAAGCAAGAAGCAGTGCTTCCTCCTCTGGCCTTCTGCTGGAGTTCTGGGCATGCTTCCTGTGAGGGCCAGCTGCCCACTTGTATACCAGCCTTACTTCCACTTGGTTACCCACTGGGAACTTCTCCACGGTAAAGTGCAACATTGTCACCTTTACATGCTCAGAGCCCTGTTTGACCCAGCAGGGCTCACTTTACTCCCCAGGGAGGCTTTGAGCCTCAGACCAGTGTCTCCCTTCACTCCTTGCAGGGTGGGGCTGGGCTGGTGTCCTGGAGGGACGGGCTGACCTCGGGCCGCGGAGAGAATGCGCGAGCGGTGCACACCCAGGCGGATGCCACAGTCCTCCAACAGCTGCTGTTCGGACACGCGATGCAGCAGGGAGCGTTCCAGGCCACAGCTGACCAGGCCATAGGTGTACTGGCGGAAGCGCGGGTCCAGGCTGCCCAGCCAGTCAGCCAGGTTGCTGCGGTCGCACGTAGCATAGTTGGCGAAGGTCTTGAGCTCCGTGAGCTCCCTAAAGAACCTGCACCCGAAGGAGGAGAAGATGCTCAGGTCCTGACTGGGGACTGCCCGGTGGCAGAGGGACGGGTAGTTAGTGAGACCTGGCGGGGTCGGGCTCGTACCTCTTGCGGGTGATGCCCGATTTCATCCCCAGGTCGGTCTGCAGTTCCTCCTCCGTGAGCCGCAGAAGCAAATCTCCATCTACCTGCTGCTCCTGGGGGAGGGGTCAGGTGTGAGGAAGGACTCCCCTCTTCTGCACACATGTAAGGGAAGGGAACTGGAGGTGGCAGTGGAGGGGCGGCGGGCCCCAGATCAGAGGTGAGGGACTCCGAGGGTGGCTCAGAGCGGGCTCCCCCCCCAAAGTCTACTGTGGCGCCACGGGCGCGCAGGCCGTGAGGGGACCCAGTTGCCTGTGCCCAAGGCGCCCATCCCAGTGCGCGGCCCTCGCGGCACGAGGTGGGTGGGCGGGTGGGGGGGTGCGCCCGCTCCAACTCGGAGAGGCGACCCCTAGCGGCTCTACCCGGAAGCTCTCGCAGTACTGGGAGAAGCCGATTTGCTGCAGCCACGTCTGGACCTCCGCCTCTTTCCAGCTGGCCACGCAGGGCTGGATGCGCCGCGGCACCTCCTCGCCCAGCAGGCGCAGCGCGCGCTTGGCCAACACAGATACGGTGCCGTTGGGGGAATAGGACACGAGGCGTTTCAGGCTCTGGATGGCGCCGATATCGCTGAACACCTAGGGAGAGGGTGGCGAGAGGACGTCTAGGGTCCAGCAGTCCGCCAGAGGCCGCAAAACGTGCCCAGTCCTCCCCTCACTGCTGAAAGTCCCACCATGTGCGCTGGCCCTGCCGTCATCTAATCACTCAGTCCTGTGGATTCTTCCTCCTGGAGCAAAGGCCTTTCCGACCAGGTCCCCTTCACCTGCCCCTGCACAGCTTCCATCTGCCCTGGGATAAAGTCTGAGCGCCGGGTATGTGGCCAGGCTGCGCAACACAGCCCCGGCCCACTCCCTGTGTACCTCACACACCCACCAAGGCTCTCACACCTCTGGGTCTCCACTCATCGTGTTCCTGAACTCTTAATTCTTCCAGACTGCTCCTGGGAATTCTCCTTATCCATCGGAACCCAAATTAGCTAGCACTTCCTGCATGCAGCTTTGATTCCTCCATGGCTTGGTTCGCACTTCCAGTTAGAACTTGTGCCACACTCTGAACGCTACTGTCACTAGTTGATAATGCAATGTCCACTAGACTACAAGCTGAGGGCCTTCTTAGTCACCACTGGAGCCCTATGCCTGGCCCGAGGAAGGACATGGAGCACGGGTTCAACATCTCTGTTAAACTGCACTCACTTGGTCTTGGGAAAGGGGTGACAGAGCCACTGCCCAGATCCAATCCTTGGGGTCTTCACTCCCTAAAGTACCTTCTCCCAAAGTAGAATGATGTACAAGAAGGAAAGTCTTGTCATGGCCCAGTTCTGGGGCACAGAGAGGTGGATCAGAAGTGCCTAAAATATTGGATGTTGGAAGAGGCCCCAGAGATTCCTAATGTGGCCTCTTGGGATCTGCAGGGACATAGGTGGTGGGTGACGATCACCTGGGAGATGCACTCCTCTGGGCACCCCTAGATGACAGCTGTAGTATAAACAGCATGGGCCAAGGGATGTGCTCCACTCCCGTGCATCACCTACTGCCAACCTCAAGGGCCCCCCAGAGGACTGCAGAGGAGAGAGAGTTATGTTATAGGGATAATCTTGAATCTTTAGTATTAAAAAAAAAAAAACCATAAACTTTTAGTATTGAAACTATCACTAGTCCCCCATGCAGGATAAAAACTGCTACTGAGGCTCAACTGCTTCAATTTTCCAGAGGATAAACACAAAGCCAGGGCTGGAAAGGTGGCAGAGCACTTGCCTAGCATGCACGAGGCCCAGGGTTCCATCCTCAGGACTGCAACAAAAATAGCAATGAAAGTAAACTATGAATCCAGGTGACAAAGGTCACAGCAATTTAAGGCCTGTGGGTTAGACCCTGGCCCTGGGACCCCTTTGGGACTCAGGTGAGTGTTATTTGGCTGATACACTGATATCCCAAATCTCTGTCTCTGGCCATCACCTCCTTTCCAGGCTCCAGACCTAAGTGGTTAAACTGCTCACTAAAGGTTCCCAACTGGGCATCTTCAGTTACCTCAAACAAACATGTCGCACTGAACTCAATTCCCTCCCCTGTCCTACTCCTGCCTGTCTGTGTCTTACCCAGTTTACGTGATCCAAGGGCTGTCTAGTCCATAGCCAGGAGTCATGCTCACGCTCTTGCTGTCCTTCTCCCAGGTCCTAATGCCATTCCTTAAGCACTTCTTGAATCTGTCTTCTTCTCCCTGCCACTGCCAACACACTGTCTGCCTCTCTCAATTCCCTGCCCCCCCATCATAGCTCCTGTGCGGTCCCCCTGCACCTAGTCTCATCCTTGCCAGCCCCCTTTCCATACAGCAGCCAGGGTGATCTTTGTAAAACACAAGTGTACCCTGTTTAAAAATCTCTCAGTGTCTTCCTCTTGATCCCAGAGGCCAAGACTAAAGTTGGGTCTTGCCTTCAAGGCCAGAATGACTGGCCCCTTGACCTTCCTCTAGCTTTACCAATTCTTATGTGTACCTCAAGTCCCAAATGAATGTCACTTCCTCTGGGAAGCCTTCCCAGAGCTCTCTAAACTCAGACCTACCCCTTCCCTGCACCCCACCTTGGTCTTGCCCTGCAGGCTCTTGATGGCAGCCTCCGCACAGAGGTAGAAAGCCCCGATGCACTGAGCCTCCAAGCGCGACGAGTCGAGCAGCGGCACGAGGTGCTGCAGATCGTCAGGCCCGCGGCCCTGGCTTGTGTCGCTGGCGTCCACCAGGCAGCGGGCGAAGCGGCCAGGATCCAGCGAGGCCACGAGTGGCTCCACGAGCGCCAGCGTGCCCGAACGCTCCACTTCGCGCTCCACCTCCTTGTTGGTTGCCAACACCGCCACGGCGAGGCAGGCGTGCAGCCTCAACAGTTCGTCCTCCTTGGAAAAGGCGAGCGGAAAGAGCCACTCGGCGGCGCGCTTCTCCACCATGCGCCGCTGCGCCGTCTGGCCCCCGTGCAGCGCGCAGTTGGCCAGCGCCAGCGCGCAGTGGCGCAGGAGCGCCGGGTCTGTGCGGCGGCACCAATACAGCACGGCGTCCAGGCCACCGGCCGCCACCAGCCGCTGACATGTCTCCTCTGAGTGCTTGAACATATGCTCCAAGATCCCTGCCACGCTCCGCGCCAGCTCCACCGGCTCGCGCTCCTTCGCCAGGTTCAGAATGACTCCCAGTCCGATGCGCGCCACACGGTCCCTGCCAGGAGAAAGTGGAAGGGGACCGTGGAGTTGCCGGCCTGGGGAGCTTAGTTTGTTGGATGGGGGCCTGGTCATTTAACCTCTTTGGGCCTCCGCAGTGTCATATGAAATTCAGGGAACAGTATTATTCTCCTTGCCTCCCCTCTAGAACCAGTCTTCTCTGATTTTAAGGATGCGGAAGCCCTGGCCACAGCTATTTCCTCCTCCATCTCCTCTCCCTGAGAAGCACGGTGCTTCCCGCTCTGGCCCCCCACCCCACCCCAGCCTGGTTCCTTCTTTGCTGTTTTCTAACTATGGGACCCTGGGCAACTTCCTTTATCTTTTTTCCTTAGTTTCCGCATCTCATAAATAGAATATAACAATACCTACCTGGCAGGATTATTATCAGGATTAATAATTCATATACAGTACTTGGCACAGTGCCTGGCACATAGTAAAAGCTCTGTATTATCCAACATCTGACCACTCTCAGCTTTGCCTTCAAACTTTTTCTTACTCCAAGTTCCATGACTGGGACTTACTTATTTGTTCAACAGGTATTTCTTTCTTTTTTTTTTTTTTTTTGTGGGTACCGGGGGGTCGACCTCAGGACCTCGTGCGCCAGCAGGCACCCGTGCCACTGAGCGATATCACCGGCCCCTTTTTCGTATGTGGGTTCCGGGAGTCGAACTCGGGCCCTCGCGCTTGCCAGGCAGGCGCTTAAGCCGCTGAGCCATCTCACCGGCCCTCAACAGGTATTTCTTGACCTACTGTGTGCTGTGCTCTGTGTTAGGGAGGCTGATGTTATACAGGGACTAAACCTGACTGGAGCAAGTGTGATGGTACATCCAGCACTCTGGAGGCTGAGGCATGAGGATCGCCACGAGTTTGAGGCCAGCCTGGGCTACCTAGTGAGTTCGAGGCCAGCCTGGAATATACAGCAAGACCTGTGTCTTAAACAAAACAAAACAAAACAAAACAAAACAAGTCTTACTGGAGCTTATCCTCAGCTAATAAGAAGGCCAACACTAAGCCAGTAACTAAAGGATGAACAAGGCAATAGCGATCTGGCCATGATGCTAGCCACAGTGGATGATATAATGCATGCCTGGTGGAGTGATAGCTCTAAGCAGGTGACAGCTAAGAGTTAAATGTCTGGGGAAAGAGCATAACAGGGAGAGAGAAAAGCCAGGGACTAGAGCCCTGAGGCTGATGATGTGGCATGTTGGGGGGGGGAGGCAGTCAGAGATGATGCAATGTCTAATCCTAGCTAGGAAAAATAGAAAATCAAGAGATTCATATGGAGATTATGTAAGTAAATATTCAAATTAAGAAGAAAAAATGAGTAAATTCAATATAAAATGAGCAAAGAACAACTGGCAACTTAAAACTGGCAACTTAAAAGAAGTTGTGTTTTTTTGGTTTGGTTTTTGGTGCTGGGGATGGAACCTAGGCACAGGTCCTAACACCGAGCTACACCTCTGTGCTGCTCAGTCTTTCTGTCTGCCTCTGTCTCTCTCTCTCCGCTGTGTAGTTCAGGCTGACCTTGAACTCACTATGTAGTCCAGACTGATCTTGAACTTGCAGTGATCCTCCTGCCTCAGCCTCCCAAGTCCTGGGATAGGTATGTGCCACCACGCTCAGCTCGATTTTTTGTTTCCAGTACTAGGGATTGAACCCAGGTCCTTAATTACATCCCCAGCTCTTTTTTATTATTTTTATTTTGAAACAGGGTCTCACTAAGTCATTAAATTGCCCACATGTGGGCTGGACGTGGTGGCACATATCTGTAATCCCAGCACTGGGGAGACTGAGGCAAGAGGATTGCCGTGAGTTCAAGACCAGCCTGGGCTACATAGTGAGTTTAAGGCCAGCCTGAATTACAAACCGCGACCCTGTCTCAAAGAAAAAAAAAAAAGCCCACACATGGCTCAAAGTTGCAATCCTCCTGCCTCGGTCTCCTGAGTAGCTGAGATTATAGGTGTGTGCCACTGTACCCAGCTACAAAAGAGGAAATCCAAAATATGAGCAAGCAAGAAAACAGATACTTTAACCCATCAGTAATTACAGAAATAAACACTAAAACAACAGCTACCACTTTACCCCTTTTAGATGGGCAAAGTCAGATGTTGGATAATACAGAGGGTTGGCGAGGTATAGGGTAACAAATGCCCTGAGCACTGTGGGTAGAGATGAATGCTGGGGCCATCAATATGGAGACAACAAGGAAGAAATCTCTCCAAAGAGACTGTCACACAGATTAGCCAGGGCCCCTGGGCAGGGATTCTCGCCATTGGTTTTTTTTTTTTTTTTTTTTTTTTTTGTGGTATGAAGAAGTTGGAGGCCATCATCATCAAGTCTAGGAGAGCAGAGATAACCTGGATAGGAGCCCACTAGAGGACTTTGGAGCAGTAACAAGACACTGAGCAGATGATAACACTGCAACACGAAGAATCTTAAAAACCTAACGCTGAGTGGGAAGAAGTAAGAAACAGAATGTGCTACATAACGCAGTACTGTTTGTGTAAATTAAAAGCACCTGCACACGAAACAAGGTGAAAGATTTTACCAAAACACAGACTAGAAAGACGCACATGAAATATGTTGTATAGTTGCCTGCGGGGCTAGGTCAGGAGACGGCGGGGGCACTAGCTGGGAGGAGAAAGGCCGACTGCATCCAGACAAGGGCCTACGCGAAAGCTTGGAGGTAGCAGAGAGCTGGCGCCCTTGGGAAGCTGCCTGTGTGCCCATGTGGTGGAGGTAGAGGGTGGGGAAGAGTGGGGAAAGAGATCAGTCCTGGGGCCCTTCGCAGACATCTCAAGGCATGTATAGGTTATCTTGATGGCAAATGGAAAGCCAGTGGAGAACTTCAGGAAGGAGAGTGACCTGGTTATGTGTGGGTTTTAGGAAACTCACTCTGACTACTTCAGAGGGGGACAGGTCCAACAGCCAGCCTGGAGGCCAGCAGAGCTGGCAGGAGAGTCACCGTAATCCAGGAGAGGAGAAGGCTTCCTGTCTCACTTATTTTCACAAATGATGTCCTCCCCAGGTAATGATACCCCAAAGACAGAGGCCCAGCCAGCCAGAGTTCTTGCCCCATAGACACCACAGTGACAAGTCCAGAACATGCCATGAGGCCGGCAAAGTTTTGCTGAGCTGAACATTCAGCTGCCCAACTCAGAAGGAACAGACTGGCCCTCATCATCCACTGGAGCAGCCACAACTGCAGTTATTCCTTTTACCAATGGGAAAACAAAGTTCAGAGGGGTTACATGACATTCACAGGGTCACACACCTTCTGAAAGGGACAACTTGGGTTTGAACTAGGGTTTGTCTCCAGAGTTCAAGAGCCTTCATCTTTACTTTGTGTTTTCAGATATCTAGACTCCTAGGCTATCAGGATTTTAATGTACTTAAGAAATCATCTAATCTGACACTCTCATTTCCAGAGGACTTACCTAAACCCCAGTGAAAGGAAGGCAATCCCCAGGAACATCAACTCAGCACTAGGACTTTATTATGAGCCTCTTGACACGCCTTTCCCTATACACTTCAAACCTTTCTGGAGTTAAACCACGTGCTGGTTGTGACATGCAGTTACCATTCTTTTTTTCAGCTCCCAATTCTTTTTTTTTTTTTTTTTTTTGGTACCGGGAATTGAACTCAGGACCTCACGCTTGCCAGGCAGGCGCTGCACCACTGAGCTAAATCCCTGGCCCCAGCTCCCAATTCTGTGGTCTGAGAGACTGTGGGTCTGATGAAATGGACATATACTTTGGAGTCACACAGATCTGGGTTCAAATCCTAGCTCCCAAAGAGGGATGGATAGATGGAGAGATAGATACATAGAGTTCACCAAAAATATGTATATACACTTCAGCAGTTCGCCATACTAATAAATGTCTGGAAGGTAATGGCCACACTTCGAGTGCCTCTTGTAATTGTAGAGGCCAAAGATAACTTGGCTTAATCTCAGGATATCTCAATAAATTTAGTATTAAAATATTTATACAAGTTTTTCTTTTCCTGATGTATACTTCTTTGGTGGAATATTTGTATGGCTTCTAGCCTGCAGGAGGCTGAGGCAGGAGGGTTACTATGTGTTTGGGGCCAGCCTGGGCTACACAATAGTTCAAGGCCTGCCTTGACCACATCACAAGACTCCATCTCAAAAAAAAAGAAAAGAAAACTTGTATGTGCATACACAGTCTCTGAAAGGATATATAAGAAACTTGTAAATGGGAAGGGGACCACGGGATGGAGGGAGAGGAAAAGGGAGGGAAGAGATGGGAAGGGGAAGTAAAAAGAATTAAGATGTGTTATGTACATGTTCCAACTCTATACTATGAATGTAATCATTATGTACTGCAAATATGTATTAATAAAAATAAAAAAGATAGAAAAAAGAAATTTACTTCAGCGATATGCCTCCAAAGAGGGGGTCTGGTTGGGAAGAACTTTTAGCTGTATGCCCTTTTTGTATGCCTTTGAACTTTTTGAATTTATGTGCAATAGTTTCCTGTTTTTATTTTTTAGAAGGCCTGTCTCTTCCATTTAGTCATTGCATATGATTGAGGAAGGCTTTTAATACCTCTGAGGATACATGCATTATGGTGTCCTGATGAAGGTGGGTTGTGAACGTGCAGGGCTGGCAGTCAGATGGGCCCTCACTGGTGTTTTGGAGCCCTGTTTGGAGTCCCTGCCACGTTGGGCTTATCCTGGTAGCTGGGGGTGAAGGAAACTGATCTATGCTTCTGGCCAATGGGTGCAGCAGCCCACTGGGAAGAAAAGAGCTGTGGCTGGGTGTGGTGGCACCCACCTGTAGTCCCAGCACTGAGGCAGGAGGATCGCCATGAGTTCCAGGCCAGCCTGGGCTACGTAAGAGAGTTCAAGGCCAGCCTGTACTACATAGTGAGACCCTGTCTCAAAACAAAACAAAACAAACAAACAAACAAACAAAAAACAAGAAAAGAAAAGAGCTGTGAGGAGGTGGACACCCAGACAGAAGAACCCGCTTCAAGAGGAGGCGGGGGGGGGCTGGTCGGTGGAAGAAAAAAAAGGTTTTATAAACACATTTTCATTGTGCCACCCTTATCTCCCTTCCAGCCTTGTCTCTGGGCAGTGTAGAGGGGGGCAGAGACCCTGAGAATCCTGGGAAGGATTTTGATCTTTGAGGAAGTGTGCTGCACTCTGTCCTTGGTGCTGAAGCGACAACGCATGCATGTGTGCTTTTCTTAGGTTCAGTTAGTGACTCTTTTTAGTAACTCTTAACCAAGGATCACCACTTTCAGCCTTCAAAAATACCAATACTGCTTGCTTGCATCTTGCAACCCTCCTTAGGGTGCTGGTTGTACCCACTCTCCAGGGTTCTAGTTATAGCTGCCCCATCCTACATTTCAAGCAGGCACCTGCTAGACCTGGGCCCCACCACGCCTAGTGAGCACCCACTCTATCTGCTTGCCCTCCAAATTCATGGAGATCAGGGTCCCTGATATTGGATGGGAGGTTAATGACCTGCTAAACAAACAGAACTCTATCTTGGTCTCCCAACCTAAATTACTTCATTCATGCATTTTTTGAGAGTTGTATCATTTCTACCAACCACAAGGTGTTTTTTCTTTCATTTTGAAAATGGCAAGGAAAACCGCCTAACCCATTCCCATCACTCTCACGAGGGCTGCATGAGCTGTAGGTGACTCATCCAAAGCTCTTCTAAGCCTGAGGAGCCTGGGAATTCAGGGAGAGACTGGAGTGTGACATCCTGGTCTGCTCTAGCATCAGAAGAGAGAAAAAGGAGTCCTCAGGGGTCTGCATACCCCAGAGAGTTACCAAGAGGCAGGCAAAGGCTGCTGTTTGACCCTACTTATTGCATTTGGTACTATATGGGGAAGGGGAAGAAGACGCACACTTTGGCCCCTGCCCAGCTCTGCACCTTAGTTTCCTCTGCCCCACACATTCATCCCAGCAGAAAACTTTCTGTTTCCATCAGCAGCTGCAGAATGAGATCACGTCTAGTCGGGAGAGAAGGCAGCACAGAAGGGCACCCAGCCATGTGGGGAGGAGAACTATGGGTTTGCGGGCCATTGGCAATGGGATGCCATCTCCATCAATAGAACCAGGGACAGCTCCTGTCCTATGACTCCATTCTTCCTCCTCTTGTCCCCATTCCTTACCCCACTAGCCCTGGGAGTGAATCCTCGTTGCACTATTAGTTCTCTTTGTGACACGTGTGACGCTGAGCAAGTCACTAAACTTTCCCTAATCTCAGTTTCTTCATTTGTAAAATGGATGCGCTGATACCTAATAGAGGGGCAGTGCAATGGGGGATGCAATGGGTTTGAGGCAGGCAAAGACACAGCACCAGGCACGCGGGAGACCCGGACACTCGACCGCCCTTGCCGCCCCACACCACGCGGCGCCTCCCCCCGGCCCGGCGCCCTCACCGGTTCTCGGCCACCAGGATCTGCTCCAGCAGGCGCGCGGCCTGCACACGCGTCTCCAGCTCCGGCGCCTGCAGCAGCCGCAACAGCAGGTCGAGGCCGCCGTCCAGGCGGATGGCGTCGCAGAGACCCTGGGCCACCTCGCGGCCCACGGCCGGGAGCAGCCAGGCCTCCTCCACCAGCTGGAAGACCTCGGCGAGGCCCGCGCCTACGGCCCGCGCGGCGCCCGCCTGCTTCAACGCCGACAGCGCCTGCTGCAGCTCGGGCAGCGCACGCTCCAGGGCGCCCTGCACCTCGGCCCCCGCCCCGGGCGACACCTCGCGGGGCCCGCGGCCGCCCGTAGCCCACCACGGGCCCGCGCCACCGCCCCCATCTGGCCCGGGCACCGTCAGCCTGTCGGCCCCAGCCCGTGGTCCCGACATGGTGAAGAAGCGACACAGCTTGTAGGCGGAGAGGAGCAGCGTCAGGACCATGGGCGCGGGGCTGCGGGGGACATTCCCCGCCTGGAGGGGCGGGGCCAGGCGGAGACCCCGACCTGGGAGAAGCGAGAGCGGACAGCGGGCGGCGGGGAAGGAGGCGCACCGAGCCGGATGCAGAGAAGGCTACCCCGCAAGGGCGCCGGCCCGAAGTTTGGGGGAGAGGGAGCTCAGGCTTGGGCGCAGCGGTTGGGGAAGGGGATGCGAGCCCAGATCCAGGGAGCGGGCAGAAGGCGGGAATGGGAAGGCAAAAGACGCATCCAGACGCGGGAGGGAGAGAAGGCAGCGGCCAGAACAAAGCGCGGCTCTAGCTGGGGCTCCTCTGGGCCGGGAGATGCTGGGCAGTGGCCACGCCCCTGAGCTGGGAGTCTGGAGCGAAGGCCCCGCCTCTGGTCTCGAGGGAATCCGCCCCCTCTGAGTGCACAGCCCCACCCCTACCCCTTCGCGAGCCACGCCCACACCCTGGCCCTCTCCCTGCCCATGTCCTACCCTTGTGGAGGAAGAGGGTGGTGAGAGGAACGCCTCTGAGTGTGCCTCCTCCCCTCCTAGTGGGTTAAGCAATCATAGCAATTCCATAGGATTTTTGTTGTTTGTTTTTGTTTTTTTCTGCCGTGTTAGGGATGAAACCCAGGGCCTTACCATGCTAGACAAGCACTCTACCACTAAGCTACATCACCAGCCCCTGTACAACTCTGTTTTTTTTTTTTTTGTTTGTTTGTTTGTTTTTGAGACACGGTCTCACTATGTAGTTCCGGCTGGCCTGGCCCTGAACTCATTTTGTAGCCCAGGCTGGTCTTGAACTCACAGCAATCCTCCTGCCTCAGCCTCCCAAGTGCAGGGATTACAGGCATGAGCCACCACGCCAGGCTCCCTGTACAATTCTTGAGGACCTTCTATGCATGATTCTCAAGCCTCACAACACTCCTGTGGAGTAGGATTATTGTTCCATTTTACAGCTGCGGTTACTGAGACCCACAGAGAAGAGAACGCTCAAAGGCATACTCTCCTCTGAGTACAGGACAGAAAACAGCAGTTTAAAACTCAAGGTCACTTCCTCCGGGTGGTGGGAAGGCTTCAGAAGCCTGAAAAAAAAAAAAAACTGGACATAAAAATCAGGCATTCTGTGCTAATGGGCATGTTTTGGGTAGACAGACCACACTTCTCAGGAATCTAAAAGTGTGTTAAATAAACTCACTCTCTACAGAGCAGGAGACTGATGGTGGGGACAGAGAGTGGCCTGCCCAGGAACAGTGAATTAGTGGAGGCTTCAGGAATCTAATCTGGTCCAATGTGATCGGGTTTGCTGTTTCCTGTGCCGTGAAGACCAGCTTAGAGAGACAAGGAGAAGCCAGAAATGAAACTTTGTACTTTGATGATAAAAAAAGAAAATTTCCCCAGAGAGCATACCATCTCTCTCCCACTGCCCTCTCACTGCCCTAAATACACAGCGGGGTGTGGATGAGCATCTAGCCAGAGATGGGCCTAATCAAACAAATGATGGATCAACAACCATTTATGGGAAGAAATTTAAAGCTACCCTTGGCATTTTGTCTGGTCTAGCTCATGTAATCTCACAACACCTCGTGAGGCAAGGTATTATAGTCCCACTTTACAGAAAGGAGAACTAAGACCCAGAGAGGTTAAAAAGTTTGTACAGTGAGTGACAGCATGAATCTTCTGCTGTATTTCATGGAATTCCTGTTCTGATGACCTGATGACCTAGAGTTTAGCAAGTTTAGCATTCTGTTTCCCAGCTCTCCCAGTTCCAGGGTTCTGGGAATGTGATCCTTTGCTGCAGCAGCCTCTGGAGCCAGGAAACTGGGGGCTGGGTTTGAGGTTAAGCAAACAGAGCAACAGAAAAGGCAGCTCTTCTTGTCCAAAGAGCACAGACTTCAGGAGCTCAGAGCCCAGCTACCCAGGCCCTCAGCTTGAGGTCCTGCCATGGCACCCCTGAGACCCCTTCTCATGCTGGCCCTGCTGGCATGGGTTGCTCTGGCTGACCAAGGTGCAGGAGGGTATTGGTGGCAAGGCGGGGTGGACGAGGGTGGCCCTGGCTTGGCTGCGCCAACTAACACCCGCTTTCCATAGAATCATGCAAGGGGCGCTGCACTGAGGGTTTCAATGCGGACATGAAGTGTCAGTGTGACGAGCTGTGCTCTTACTACCAGAGCTGCTGCAGTGACTACATGGCTGAGTGCAAGCCCCAAGGTGTGTTCTGAGCCTGGGGGTGTAGGCCTGGGAGCCTCTCTGCCATTGGAGACTCACTACCGCCCACTCTGCCTGCAGTAACTCGCGGGGATGTATTCACGCAGCCGGAAGATGAGTATGGGTTCTATGATTACCACGAGATCAAGGACAACACCCGTGACCTTACACAGACGGAGAGCCCCTCCCTGAACCCTGACTTGCAGCCCCAGCCTGAAGGGACTTCTGAGCCGGCACCTATCCTGAACCCTGAGGAAGAGGCTCCTATATTTGCAGCAAGCACCTCTGGGCCTGAGGTGGCGACCTCAGGGCCTGAGGCCACTGATCCAGGAGCCCTGGAGTCCCCAGCAGAGGAAGAGCTGTGTAGCGGGAAGCCCTTTGATGCCTTCACTGACCTCAAGAATGGTTCCATCTTTGCTTTCCGAGGTGACTCCAGGTGCAGGTCCTGGGGGGTGGGGGTCTACCACAGGAGCACCTCTCCCTCACACAGCCTCCCCCACTCTAGGGCAGTACTGCTACGAGCTAGATGAAAAAGCAGTGAGGCCTGGGTACCCCAAGCTCATCCGAGATGTCTGGGGCATTGAGGGCCCCATTGATGCTGCCTTCACCCGCAACAACTGTCAGGGGAAGACCTACCTCTTCAAGGTGCCAGGCCCAGGGCGGTGGGGCAGGGTAGCAGGCAACTATGGAGGGCTTGGGAGCTGGTGTGCCAGGGCCATGGTGGGCAGGAAGGCCAGAACCAGAGCTCTGTGGTACCTGGCTGGGGCTCTGAGGACAAAGCAGGCTGAGGCTCCAGGTCCTAGCTAGTGAGCCTGGAGCTGGAGACAGCCCATCTATGGTCTGGGCCTCTGTCTCTGTGCCCAACCATGGCCGGCCACATCTGCATTTCATCTCCTCACTCCTTTTCACTTTCCCTGCCTCTCAGGGTAGCCAGTATTGGCGCTTTGAGGATGGTGTCCTGGACCCAGATTTCCCTCAAAACATCTCTGAAGGCTTCAGTGGCATCCCAGACAACGTAGATGCAGCCTTTGCGCTCCCTGCCCACAGCTACAGAGGCCGGGAGCGGGCCTACTTCTTCAAGGGTACTCAGGGGGTGGGAAGAGAATGGATAGGTACAGTAGTGGAGGGTCATATGCCCCCACCCTGCACTGGGAGCTCCTAGCTTCAGCAGCCCCTGGGCTCTCCAGCCTTGATCAGGCCCGCCCTCGGATTTCCCTAGGGAAACAGTACTGGGAGTACGAGTTCCAGCACCAGCCCAGCCAGGATGAGTGTGAAGGCAGCTCCCTGTCGGCTGTGTTTCAGCACTTTGCCCTGCTGCAGCGGAACAGCTGGGAGGACATCTTTGAGTTGCTTTTCCGGGGCAGATCCTTAGGTAAGGGAAGAAGGCAAGCCTTGCCTCTGCCTCAGGAGGGTTAGAACCCCCTGGGTAGAGGTAGGGCTGGGCTGTCTGGAGTGGGTTGGACTGTGGGGCTATTGATCAAGACCTGTTTGTTCAGATTGGACTTTGCTTTTGTTGACCTTTGTGGGGAGGCTTGGCTCCACTCTGACCCCTCAGTTTGGACTTTGCCTAGTACATACAGCAGAGGGAGGGGCTGTGGCTGAGGGGCTAGTGTACCATGGGGTTTGGGGAGGAGATGTCATGAATATAGTGGAGGGAGGACACAGGAAAGAACATTGGACAGGGAACCTGAGGTCTGGATGCTGGGCTCTGCCACCAGCTTGCTGTGGCAAGGCATAGCCAATGAGCTCTAAAGGTTTTGTTGGAGAGGGCAGGGCCTGGGCCCTTAAAATCCCCCATTAACCTCTTCCCTGCCACAGGTGGTGCCAGAGGGCCCCAGTTCATCAGCCGGGACTGGCATGGTGTGCCCGGGAAAGTGGATGCTGTCATGCCTGGCCACATCTACATCTCAGGCCCTGCGCTCCACTCTTCCCGGGCCAAGAAGCAAAAGTCTAGACATCGCAGCCACAAACACTACCGTTCACGTGGCAGCCGCAGCCGCAGCCGCAGCCAGAATTCCCACCGGCCATCCCGTTCCCTCTGGCTGTCCTTGTTCTCCAGTGAGGAGACCGGGCTGGGAGCCTACAACCACGATGACTATGAGATGAGCTGGCTTGTGCCTGCCACCTGCGAGCCCATTCAGAGCGTCTACTTCTTCTCAGGAGGTGGGAGCCTCTGCCTCCCCGAAGCTGGTCTGGCCTTTCCTGCTAGCCTTGGTCCCCATGGGCTGACCACAGTTTGCAGGCAGTGGCCCCAGGAAGCCAGGCCAGGAGCCTCTTGATGCATTGTAGATGGTCGTGTTCCCTTCTGAGGGTCTTCTTCCTCAGGACAAGAACAGACAGATTCAGGCTGGGTCTCACACACCCCCTCCTTTCTTCTCTTTCAGACAAGTACTACCGAGTCAACCTTCGCACACGCCGAGTGGACACTGTGCGTCCTCCCTACCCACGCTCCATTGCCCAGTACTGGCTAGGGTGCCCACCCCCAGGCCGCCTGTAGGAGTCAGAGCCCACACAGCTGGAACTCCATAGCTCCCTCCTCCACCCTGCTCCTCCCTCCTCCACCCTGCTCCTCCCAGCCTAATAAAGGTCCCTTGGCCCTGAGTTTAAGACTACTTACTGTGTTGACTGGGGTAGGCAGAACCCTGCCTGGTTAAAAGAGGGGAAGGTAGGCTGTCAGGGCAAGTCGAAGGGAGAAAGAGAGAAGAACCTTACTGTGTCCATCCCATTCTGGGCTCAGGCAGTGGAACAGCTGGTTAGACATCTTTGATGAGTTGCTTTTCTGGGGTAGATCCTCTGGTATGGGAGGAGGGCAAGCCTTGCTTCTTCCTCAGGAGGGCTGGAACCCTTGGGTAGAGGTAGGGCTAGGCTGTCTGGAAGGGGTTATGACTGTGAACCAGGAAAGCTGGGCTTTGGGAGGGCCTCATGAGAGCGACCTTTCCTCCTGAGTCTGGCAGCCTCCAACACTCTACCAGCAGCTAAGCAGCCACTCAAGACACTGATGATGGCAGATGTTACCAAGCCACCCTTTCCCTGGTGAGGTTTGCTTTGTCCCTGAAATTGACTAGGGTCTTGATGGAGAGAGAAGGGGTAAGAGATCATGGGGTTCTGGCTCAGCTTTTCTTCCTAGCCCGAGTCTGAAATCCAGTTAGCTCCTAAGCACCTGAGGAACCAGCTGCCATGCTCCTCTGAACCTACCCCTCGGTGAGCCTTTTTTTGAGGTCTCTGTCCTGAGTCTGGGGTTGAGGTCTGGAGAGATAGGGAAGGACAGGACTGGAAGGAAATTCACATGTAGCCCCTGAGCAATGCAGCCCAGAAGACTTCCAAAGAAGAGAACTGTAGAAATAACCATCTTTCTTAATTTCCCAATGGTGCCTGTGGGATCTCCTCTAGTTCCAGGTTCCTGGACCTCAGGAAGCCCATCTGGGCTCTTGAGTGACCAGAGTTGGTTAGATGCAGGCAAAGATCTAGAGCAGCCCCAAGGGCAATCTGGTAGTGACATCTGTTCCCAAGCTGTGCTGAGAGCTGGTGGCTCCTGCCCATTTGCTGCCCCTTTCATTCTTATCCTGTGTAGCTTCACTGGACAGTCCTAGGGCTGTGGGATAGAACTCCACGAACTCTTCCCTGAAGGCAGCCAGGACCAGGGCACTGAGGACTCTGGAGGGGGCAGCCAAAGACCTGGAGGACTGGAAATATTTCTGTGGCTCCCTGGAAGGGATTCTCATGAGGTTTAGGAGTACAGGCACAGGCTGCCAGAGGCTGTTTGAGCCAGAGGCTAAGGCACTAGCTCACTTGGTGGAGCTCAGAAGGGGCGGGGACATTCAAATTTACCCCACTCATAACTGTCAGCCCTGATCCTGCCCCTGGCCTCCCCTTTCCCCCTGGACTTCTCTGATTTGCTTTACCCGGACTCTTAAGCTTCTCCTGGGGGCGGGACCAGCCACTCTGAGCAGCATAAAGCCCCCAGCAGTTTGGTGTGGTGTGGGCACAGCCCAGACATGGCTCTCTGGCTCTTCGTCCTCTGCCAGCTTCATGGCCAGCCCTGTGGAGGCATCTTCAGCAGGTGACCTAGTGGGAAGAGGGTGGGTAGGGCAAGGAGGGGCAAGGCATGGTGGGGAAGGCTGGAAAGGGTGGGGAGTAAGTTTGCAGGATCTGTGGAAGGCTCTGAGGCTGGGTAGAGGCACTTACAGGAAGTCCTGGCTTCACTCCCAGCCCGGCCTGCAGACCGTGCCAGTGAGTTGGGTCCCCACCGGAGAAAGAGGACCACCTTCAGTGTAGGGCAGCTGCTGGAGCTGGAGCGGGTGTTTGCAGCATGGCCCTACCCTGACATCAGTACTCGAGAGTACCTGGCCCGGATTACCTGCCTGCCTGAGGCCAAGATACAGGTGAGCTGTGACTGCCCCCTGCTCAGGACAGGGCACTCTCACTCAGCCAACTTCGACCTTGACCTGCAGCCTCTCCTCTGAGCAACCTACCTGCAGGTTATTTTCCCTGGTGCAGGGGAGGAGTTGTTGGAGCCAGAATAGAATCTTTTGCCTTCCCTACCAGGTGTGGTTCCAGAACCGCAGGGCCAAGAGAATCAAGCACAGGAAGCCAGGAGGACTTGATTCCAGGCCTGAGTGTCCCCAGAACTGCCATTCTCTTCCAGACAACCCCCAGCAGCCGTGGGAGCCCCAAATGGTGGGCCAGCCTCTACCTGCCACCAGCACAGCTCATTGTGCCTCAGCATGTCTGCAGCCTTCCTGTAAAGCTCCCATCTGGGGTCTAGGGCAGGGCTGGACAGGGGCTAAAGTTGCAGCCCCATGGGGACCAGCTGGGGTTCCTGGAGTCCACCCTTCTTTGGAGTGAGCCACTCCTCAGACCTCACTGGGCAATCTGTCTGACATTATTTATGCCTCAGCCATTGTCACCAATGTGGATCACTCTTAACCCTGAGGCAGAATTTTTAAGATCCCTCCTCCTCTGGCTCTTGTTACGCCCCCCCCATTTACACAAAGGAGTTCTGTAATACGAATTTAGCCCCCTTCCACTGGCCTCCAGGCCAGCCCAGGTGCAGGTTGCCTGTAGTGACTGGGGCCTGGCTCCTGCTACCCTGCACTCCGGCCTTTCCTGGGGTAGATGCCCACTATCCTGGTAGGAGGCTGTTACCCCCTCTACTGACACATCTGGTTCCTGATTCTCATCCCAGGTGACTTCCCTCTAAAAAAGGGGCAGCCAGTTTGATGAGGGCCATTTAGGCCATTACCTAACTAACTGCTAAGTGAGTGGGAGAAGAGTGCTGCTCCAAATCTGAATTGCTGGGGACCTACTTTTACGGTTCAGGGGCCCCTCTCCTGACCTCCTGCCACCTGGACAAATTAATCACTATGGACCTGAAGGGGGCGTGATATGAAAGCAATAAAGTGGAAATAGGAGCTGGGGCTTAGGGTGATTTAATTTTCACAAATATCATATTGGCTGTCCTCTGATGTGGGCCTATGGGGACCCAACAGATTTGGGGCGGAGGGGGTATAGCAACAATGGATTTTGGTATCCTCATCTGTAATACCAACTAATCTCCAAATAAAACCCAACTCTGTACCTTAATCTGGATTGTTGTGTACTGTAAATGAATGGGGACAAGGGCCATTTGCCTTGGAAATTTATCTCCATCACCTAATCCCTAAATAGGGCCAGGTTCCATACAGACTGGGCGGGAGGTATTACCCAGGCTTCTGCTGGGATTAGATAAAGTAATGGTTAATTGAAGGGTTTAGGGCACTGACAGAGCCTGTGGAAGTGGGAGCCTCTGCTGGTATCCTGTCCTGGTCCCAGTGTTTCCAGATGCCTCTACCTCTGGAGTGGCTCTGCTTTGGGAAGAAAAGCAATTTGTTATCAGTCTGTGCTGGATTCAAACTGTAGCTCTGCGATGCAAGTAGAAACTCCCTGAAACTCACTGAACTTGAAAGGCAGGATGGTAATACTTGCCTCCTCCCCATTTCAGAAATTTTTTAGCTGGTCATGGGTGGTGCACGTCTGTAATCCCAGCACTTGGGAGGCTGAGGTAGGAGGATTGCTGACAGTTCGAGGCCAGCCTCGGTACATAATGAGTTCAAGGTCAGCCTTGGGTACATAATGAGTTCAAGGTCAGCCTGTACTACATAACTAGACCCTGTCTGAAAAACGAACCCCACCCCCACCCCAAAATAGAAATTTTTACATGGTATGTGGCATATCATAAAAACTCAATAAATGCCAGTTCTCTCTGTTGCTCCAGCCAGGAAGCTGTTAAGGCCTCAAACTTCTTGTTCCTCTGACCTCCTGCCAAGCACTCCCTGGACCCAGGGTGTATTGTAGAAAGCACAGAGCACTCAGAGGAAGTGGCTAAGGCAGAGTTCCCTTCTCTGTGCAAAGAACTGGAGGATGGGACACCTGATTCCTAAGCCCAACTCTGCCCTTGCAGATGGAACCCTCCTTGCACAGTGGCCATTTCCTCCTCATTACTCACTAGGCAGGAGCTAGGTCTTTTGCCTCTTTATTCCCAGATGCTATCCCCACAGTAAGGGCTCAATGCCACAGAAGCCTGTGGGCTTGTGAGGAGGGAGCTGAGGTCCAGTGGGAGACTCCATCCTAACGAATGGGGAGGGGGGAGAGATTCCAATTTCATTATGAGATCGCCCCACACCAGGGGCCAGAATCTATCTACCTGAGATTCTGGTAAAGTTAAAATGTCTTTAACATTTGGAAGCCTTCTAACCTAACATCAGGTATTTGGGCGGGGGGCGTGTGGAAGCTTGAGGCTATGTGGCAGCTGAGCCCCGAGTGCAGACACGGGCACAGCCATGAACCCCACAAGGCTTCAGTGCAGCTTCCCACCCAATCCTCTACAGTTCAGGTTACCAGAACACTGTGAAATGCCTTACATCTTCTCACAGCTGACACTTCTCCCAACCAACAGAAACTGGCAAATTTTGTTGAGAAAATGTTTATCGAGCTGATGAATGTATAATTTATAAAAGCGGAAAAGCTTTGGAAAAAAAAAAAGACTGTAGGATTGTCTACAATGAACGAATACAATGAATGAAGAGGAAGACAACTCTACTGTTAGCAGATGCTGCACAAGCCTCAGAAGTATGGAAATCTTTGTGCTTTGTATTATTACTTGTCACCAACTTCAAATAATACAACTTCACACAATAAATATTTATTGGATAAGTGACTGGGGCTGACACCTTTTTAAGTGCCTTATACAGGCAGATTCTATCATCACACCACATACGTAAGTTCTCAGAAGTTTAATATTACACAGACATCCAGACAGTGTAGGAGTCTTTCGATCCACTTAACAGAGGAAGGATCACAGCTGGTTATTTGATCCCTCTGGGTCTGTTTTGCCTTCTGGAAAAGGGGGCTGATACCATTTCCCTTTCCAAAATAGTAGCTGCCTGGCTTCCAGTTCCACCATCCTGTATGAACCCGTTTTTCTTTTACTGGATATCTGTCCTCCACTCAAGTTCTCCTTCCAGCATAGACTGCAGAGATGAAGCCTTTTTCTCCTTTCTTGGAGGTTTCTGCTCTCAGTTACCGCCCTGCTCCAAAGGCGGGGGCACTAGGACAAGTTCGAAGCAGTATGGTCTTACTTCGGGGGAGGCCTGGATTCCATTTACTCCTGATGGAAAAAGCCCACTCCCAGTAGTACTCAGAATAGACTGGAGAAGGCAGACGGGCAATGGGTTCGGGAAAAGATACCGAGAGACCGGTTCTTTTAGTTTAAAGGAAGTATTGTCTGAATCTCCTCCACGGCTCATTCTGGAAATTTACAGAAGACAGGACTCCTCACAGAAACAGCAGGTGGCCTGGTTTGGTCCTCTGACTAAATACAGCTGAATAAAAAAGGCCTCAGGGGTTGACTGAGTCATTGATGGGCAGTTGGAAGCCTGACAACCCCAAAACCTTCTGCAGACTCTGATGATGAAGCACCATCACAGCTCTCCCAGCTCGCCTTCCATTGCCCGCACCATGACATACAGTTCCGCTAGGCCCACCACTGAGGCGACAATTAATGCAGCCAGCACCCGCTAGGGAAGAAGAGAAGTAGGCTTAGGGTATAAAGAACTCCCAAACCAGCCCCTAAATTCAGGGAAAGGGGAAGGGATCCTGGCTTCTCTTGGGGTTATTTATTACCCGCCCCACAAATGCTGAAGGGCTCAAATGTTCCCCTGGTTTATTGCATAAATGTGAGTTCAATTTCTTACCTGTGCAGGGCACTTCCACATACACTTTCCCTTTCCCACTAACACCCCCACCTGCGGCACTTTGCCTGCCCAATGTCTACTCACCGAGGCCATTTCTGTGAAGATATACTGGCTTCCAAGGTAAGTGCAGACGAATGCAGCTGCCACTGTCACAATGAAGTTGAAGATGGTGATGACCAGAGCCTTCACCGATCTCACTTCAGGGAGAAGCCCAGAGAAGAAACCTTTAGGTCAACATTTTCCAGGAGGTTCTCTTACCTCAATCAACTGAGTTGCCTTAAAAGAGCGTGTCTGAATAGCTCAGCCTTTAGCCAGGATGCCGGGTGGGAAGGAATGCCACGACCCATCTCAGGGAGAGGCTTTAGCGAACTCATTTCCTAGTATCTTACCTTGCTTTCCCAAGTCACCAAGAGTCCCACCATGCCAATAATCCTGGGCAAAAGTAGATGCAAAAGCAGACAATTTCAGAATAGCAGCAGCTCAAGGGTAGCCCAGAGAGCTCCCATTTATTGGTCTGAGCTCAGCCCTCTCCATTCCTTAATAAATTAACTCTGCATTCTCCATGGATTCCTTTGTCTAGAACCAATCTGCCTCTTTTCTGCACCACAAATCAAACATTACAGAGAAGAGGACGTAGGTTCCCAATACCTATTTGTTCCTCTCCCATTTCAGGGCAGAAGTGCATCAGCAAATAGGGAGTTCTGTCAAGAAAAAAATACTCCAAGGCTCATCCCTACATCTATAATGTTTTAAGAATTAATCACCATCTAAACCAACAGTCTCAGTGAATAAGTTGGGAATTATATTTAGTTTGTATGCAACACAGAGCTCCTATGGTTTGAGAATAGTATACAAACCAAGTTCTTTTTTTTTTTGGTGGGTACTGGGGGTCGACCTCAGGACCTCGCGCTCCAGCAGGCGCCCGTGCCGCTGAGCGATATCACCGGCCCCTTTTTCGTATGTGGGTTCCGGGAGTCGAACTCGGGCCCTCGCGCTTGCCAGGCAGGCGCTTATGCCGCTGAGCCATCTCACGGCCCCAAACCAAGTTCTTGTGTTGTTTCTTTCCTCTATACTTCTTTCTAGGACAGGGCCCTGTTTTTAGAGGTAATTAGTCCATGTACTGAAAAGCAGACTCTTACCTGACAGGTGACATTGCGAGTGATCCGCTTATATTCCTCATTGGCCAGATGTATCTTAATCCTCTCCAGTCGGGCAACTAACTCTGGGTTCTGGAGCAGAAGAATCACATGAAAAGAATGACATTCTTCTACATATTTCTTGCTAGAAAGTAGGTCATGTCATTGGTTCTAAGGGGCACAGAGACCACATGTCTGCCAGTCATACCTCCACTGCTGTTTTTTTTTTTTTTTTTTTTTTGGTAACAGGAATCAAACTCAGGACCTTGCACTTGCCAGGCAGGTCCTGTGCCACTGAGCTACATCCCTGGCCTCCACTGCTTTGGAAACTGGTTTTGGGGTATAAGTTTCCCAAAGCTGTCAAATACAGAAGGTTCCCTCATACTAGAGCCTGGAGATTTAAAACAAATTTTCAAGCCCAAAAGTTGATTAATAAATTTGATGTCCAACTCAATCAATAACCACTCTCACAAATATATCCTGTACTTACCCGAGGAGGCTTCACAACCTCTGGGAGATAGATTTCACTGCCTTCTAAAAGCTCATGAAGATACAGTGCGGAACCTGGAGAAAAAATGTTCCCATATAGTGATCCGCTGAACTGAGGTTGAAAGACTAAGACCGGTAAAGGATCTACCAAAATAAAACATAGCCATCCCTATGTCAACCTACCCCAGAATGATTTTTCAAATTGGGGAAAATTCTACCTACTTTCTAGTGCTGCACAGCAACTTTAACTGTCACTTTACCCTGCCAAAGTGACCACCAACACCTAATACTTTGCCTTTGAGTTAAGTCATAGTGATGTTAAATACTAGATGAGATCATTTAAGGTTCTTTTTAGTTCTAGTAGTTGAGCAGTCTACTTTGTACTTCTGGCTGGGCTATGTAAATCCTGGCAAAACACCTTAGCCGCAGGTTTGTCTTATTCTCTTTCTTTACAGATAGGGAAACAGAGGCTCGGGAGGAGAAATGACTTCTTTACGGGGAATTACCAACAGAACTAGAACTAGAACTTATATGCTACTCCTACTTCAGATCTTTCAAGGTAGATTTTGTCACACACTCTCAAAAAAAAAAAAAAAAATCACATTTTATCACTCTTGTTTTTGAGATGGAAAGAAATCCAAATTCCCAAACAGGACAAGCTCAGTATGCCAAGCTGGAGCCTACTGTGGTGAAAAAGGAAGAAAGTGAACCTTGCAGATGGTACTGGGTTGGAACCTCGGCTTTCTCGAGGGTCAGGTGGGCCTAGGTGTGCCTGCAAGACGAGACTCAAGAAAACAGTCTGCACAACACAAGTGAATTTTGTCATCCACGAAAAATTACCACAGGAGTAGAGAAAGGAATGGGTGGCCCTGGGGTTTATGAAGAGATTTTTGGGTTGGCTACATGAGTATACCGCAGGCGTGGGAGCGGGATGGTAAGGATCTCAGGAGGGAGCAGATCTGGAAACAAAGCGGCGACCTCGGACTGGAAATGGGCTCACCCCTTTCCCTGAGATGCTGGTGCAGATCCCGGATCAGACGGAAGGAAACCAAGCGTCGGGGGCCACTGGGACTATCACCATTCGTGTGCTTCTTTCCCAGAGCGGCCTCAAGCTCGGCCTGCAGCTTCCGGGGCAGCTTCTCTGCCTTTAGCTCCCCGCCAGGCCCCAGAGCGCGCACCAGACGCTCACCTACAACTAACGAAGACGCCATATCTAGCCCGCTCTAGAATCAGGTGATTCCCCAAACTCGGACTTCCGGGTGTGCGCCGGAAGTAGCTCAGAGCTGAGGGACGGGACGGGGCGGGGCAAGGGCCAAGGGGGCGGGGACGTGGCGCGGGGCAGTGTGGGGCGGGGGCGGGGCGCCGCCCGGCCGCGGGTCGGGCCCTGTGTCAGCAGCCGGGCGGGTGCTCGGGCCGGACATGGCTGCCTGTGTGGCCCGGCGGGCCCTGGCCGTGGGCAGCCGCTGGTGGTCCCGGTCGTTGACCGCTGCCCGAGGGTCAAGGCCGCTCTGTGCTGCGGGGGGAGCACCGGCCTTCCCGCCTGCGGCGACTACGACTACGCAGAGGCATCTCTCGTCCCGGTGAGGGACGGAGCGAGGGGGCGCGGGGACCGGGCCCGGAGCCCGGGGATCGTGTTCGTGGCCAGTAAGGAGGGTAGGAGGCCGGGTCGTCCGAGGGTGACCGGAATTGGACCTGGGAGAGGGTCCCGAGCAGGGAGCCGACGTGCTGTGCCTGGGACATGTGCCAGGAGCAGGGCAGGGAGCGCGGCCCAGAGCTTGGCGGTGCAGGGCAGTCTTGGAGGGGCACTAACAACGCCCCCCAGCTCGGGTCCCCAGCTCCGCTCTTAGTGGGCAGTCTTTTTAGTGCAGCCCGAGAGCTTTTGACTTCAGACCCCAGCCCCTGTCGCGTCACGGCCTCCCTCAAAAAGATGTTAGAGGTAGGAAACAAGTCGACTTGAGTGTGGGCCCTTGTAGGTCCCAGGTTTCTCTGTGTGACTTGGAGAAAGGGCTTTGAGGCACGGTGTTGGTGTGAACAGTGCCTCTGGGCATGGGACAGGTGGATCAGATTGGGGCCAGTGAATCAAGTTTGCACCTCCAAAATAGAATAACAGTGCTTCGAAAGGCCTCTAGAAAGAACAACACTGACCAGAGAGGTAACTGACAGAGATGACCTTGTAGTGGCTGAGATAAGACAGTTACTGATATTTGGAAGAGGTGACAGCCATCTGCAATTTAAGGCCTGTATGAAAACGGATGTAAACCTGAACAAAACTATATTGAGAGACTGCTGGACTCAGTGGAATGCATGGAGTACAATAGGGAATCTATTAAGATGTTTAGGTCCTTAAGGGCAGGTTAAGGACTATAGTTTAGAGGGGAGATAGACACAGAATTATGATACAGAACAGGAATTTTTCGAGCACATCTTACACACTAGGCTCTGAGGACAGCACAGGCTAACCAAAGACAGGCATCGCTCTCAGGAAACTTACAATTTCTATTGGTGATAAGACAGGGACACAAATAACTGAAATACAAAGTGAGAAGGACATTTAAAATGCTGTCAGAGGTCAGGATAGTGGGTTGGAGAAGAAATGGAGAAAAGCATATTTAAGCAGGGCATGAGGGCATGATATGAGGAGTGCGCAGTTAAGAGAAAAGAAAGTGACCTGGGAGCAGTAAGATCTAGTACTGGAAGATTGGGAAGGTTTCTACCAAGCAGCAGCCTATGGCCTGCCCTCAAAGGTAGCAGTTCTGTGCTGTTGGGTCTTGGCAGGCCCCTCATCTGCTTCAGCTGGCCACACTGCCCCAAACCTCTCAGCTGTCATTGTCCTGGCCCATGAATAGATTATTTTTTCTGATGGATAAGAATCATTACCCACTCAGGGCTGGGTGTGGTGATGCCCGTGTGTAATCCCACCACTTGGACGCTGAGGCAAGAGGATAACTGGGAGTTTAAGACCAGCCTGTGCTACATAGTGAGTTCAAGGACAGCCTGAACTACATAATGAGACCCTATCTCAAAAAAAAAAAAAAAAAAAAAAAAAAAGACTCGTTACCCACTCAGCTTTTCATTTGCTTGTTCCTTTCCTTTCTAATCAGAAACCGAGCAGAGGGCAAAGTGTTGGAGACAGTTGGTGTGTTTGAGGTGCCAAAACAGAATGGAAAATATGAGACTGGGCAGGTAAGTATTGGGCTGGGATGGCCTTCATTTTCAAATCAGCTTTTGAATGGAGTCACATTTGGTCACAGGTCTGAATGGTATGGTTTGTTCTTCTCTTTATTCCATTTTCTTTTTCTTCTCTTCTCTCTCTCTTTTTTTTTTTTTTTTTTTGGTAATGCTGAGAATTGAACTGATGTACATACAGTACTAGGCAAGTGCTCTAGCACTGAGCCACACTCCTACCACCATTCCATCTTAATATTTGTTGCTGGGCCAGAATCAAAGTTTTTAAGATAAAGTTTTTGTTTCCCTGGATTTTATTTGTTTTTTGTTTTTTTTTTTTTTTTTTTTTTGGTGGGTACCGGGGGGTCGACCTCAGGACCTCAAGCGCCAGCAGGCGCCTGTGCCGCTGAGCGATATCACCGGCCCCTTTTTCGTATGTGGGATCCGGGAGTCGAACTCGGGCCCTCGTGCTTGCCGGGCAGGCGCTTAAGCTGCTGAGCCATCTCACCGGCCCTGTTTCCCTGGATTTTAATGCACTTAATACATCAGTGGGTTCTCTTTCCAAGTTAGTGTAGAGAGGAACTGTTGGCTTGTTAGTGTAGAGAAGGGAAAGTGAAGTTGCTGAAGATTTCCTTTCACATAGTAGATGGTGTGAAGTCAGTGGAGAGAACTTTTAGAAAAGCAAACCCTTGATGTTTCATTAGCAAACTGATTACAGTGTGGTAAGCTCCGTTGGTGAGCCTCTTTTTCTTTGTCAGCGTTGTTCCAGGTCCACTGGGACAGATTTGGGCCCCTTGTGTATGTAAGGAAGACTTTGTTTTTTCAGCGTTTTTTTTTGTATGCCTATAACGGACCAGACATTGTATATTAGGGTTAAGTCAGAAAGCAAGTAGACATGGTTTTGCCTTCATGGAGTTGATACTCTAGAAAGGCATTAATGCCATACAGATAGTCAGTGGCTGTCCGTTGTGGAGGGGAGGTCAGGGGTGGCTTCCTGAAGGCCAAAGCTACGATCTGAGGGATGAATGTAGTCAGCCAGGTGAACAGGGTATGTAGTGTTCCAAAGTTGGTTTGGAGATGATCAAGAGAGAAGGTAGCAAGACCTTGTGCTGAAGTCTCAACATGTACTACTTCATAGTCAGGTCTCACCTAGATGGACTTAGGGTAGATCGTGGTCTTACTGAAGCCTCTCTTTTCTTCTAGCTTTTTCTTCATAGTGTTTTTGGCTACCGAGGTGTTGTCCTGTTTCCCTGGCAGGCTAGACTATATGACCGGGATGTGGCTTCTGCAGCTTCAGAAAAGTAAGTCCTTGTCATTAGGCCCACAGTGTCCTCAGGAGGCATCCCAACTCATCGCAGATACACATAATTAGGGTCTCATGAGGGAAGGCGGCATCTTTCTGGGCCTTAGAAACAGCCCCAGAGTATTTCTCTGGCACGGATACCCATGTAGACAAAGGTGCTGAGTGCTAGGGACAGTCTTAAGCCAGAGGGTCCCTTTAGGTCTCCCCAGAATGCTTTCCCACACTACTCTCCATTTTCATTAAGTACCCCAGTGGACATTAAAGGGCTAGTTATCTTGGTTTCTTGAGTTTTAGTTGGAATCTTTCCCTTAATCTCACATCATCACTAGAGTACATTAAAAAAAAAAGAGACAGCGCCATTAAATGATAGGGATGTAAAAAAAAAATGATAGAGCTGTGAGAGGGGTAGTGTACTTGGTGCCCTGGGGACTGAGATGGCAATTAGATTTTCTCAACATGGCCCCCTCCCAAGAGGCATCTAGAGAGTAAGGCAAATGATGGTTGCATGGGCCCCCCAGCCTCCACTGTTTGCCCTGATGAGCGAGTGGTTAGGCTAGGTGTTGCTGATCAGGTGCCCAGTGATGTTAAAGCATCAGGCAGCAGCCTGTTTAGGTGAGGGAGTGGTTGGGAGTTGAGTAAGGCACAGGTTCCACTCCTTTCAGGATGATCTTGGGTTTCTCTCAACTCACAGAGCAGAGAATCCTGCCGGCCATGGCTCTAAAGAGGTGAAAGGCAAAACTCACACTTACTATCAGGTGCTGATTGATGCCCGAGACTGTCCACATATAGTAAGTAAGCAAGATGGCTTGGCCTGGGGGTTCTCTCCATGGAAAAGGCCTGTACCCAGTGGGGTCAAAGGGAGGGGGAGGGGGTCAGACAGCCCAGATCAGTCCTGGGTCCCAGGGTTTCAGAACTGGACAGTAGCCAAGAAAGCCACGGATGTTCTTTATACCTTAGTCTCAGAGATCTCAGACAGAAGCCGTGACCTTCTTGGCTAACCACGATGACAGCCGGGCCCTCTATGCCATTCCAGGTGAGGAGTTAGCATTTGAGTGATGCCTTTGAGGAAGGGGGCTGGTGTGTCTGCGGGATTCTGATGTCTTGTCATTTGCAGGGAGGGGTTTTGATGCTGTTAGGTGTATTTCTGGGGTCACCCATGCTGGGCAAGGCCAGGAAATGTTTCTTCTCATCCCTGTTCCTCTTTTTCTTTTCTGTCTGAACCTCACTCTGCCTCTCTGTGCCAGGCCTGGACTATGTCAGCCATGAAGACATCCTCCCCTACACCTCCACCGATCAGGTTCCCATCCAGCATGAGCTCTTTGAAAGATTTCTTCTGTATGACCAGACGAAAGGTAATCTGTCTCAGCAAGGGAGGCAGGAATGGGAGGCGCTTCCTTCCGGGAGAGTATCGCAGAAGTAATTCCACATCTATATTTCCAGAACCTTTCCAGCCTCCTATTACTAGCTCTGTGAGGTTGATGGCTGCTCTCTCCTTACAGAGAAACTCAGGCTTGGGAATGATGAGCAATGACTCAAAGTTGCTAGGTAGCAGCAGTTAGATGTAAAAACCAGGGCTGTTAACTCTCAGTCCATTTTCCTTCCCATGGGGTCATACTGTGCCCCTCAGTGGTTATCCTTGTAATGCTCTGCCTTCTTCAAGCCTTGCTTCTTTTGTTTGTTTGAGACATGGTCTCACTATGTAGTTTAGGCTGGCCTTGGAGTCATGGCAGTCCTCCTGCCCCAGCCTCCTGAGTGCTGGGATTATAGGTGTGCACCACCAGGCCAGGCTGTAGCCTTGCTTTTGCTTTGTGTATGTCCTGTTCACCTGGACCACCACTGGGAAGGGGTTTCTAGGAGGGGCATTTGGAGAATGGATACAATGCCGTGGGCTCTGACCTGGACTGACCTGTTGGCTTTTGTCCTAGCGCCCCCTTTTGTGGCTCGGGAAACATTACGGGCCTGGCAAGAGAAGAATCACCCCTGGCTAGAGCTGTCCGATGTCCACCGGGAAACAACTGAGAACATCCGTGTCACTGTCATCCCTTTCTACATGGGCATGAGGGTATGTGTCCTGCCTGTGCCCCTTCCTGCAGGGCTAGGCCTGAGATTTTGGGTGGTGTCCCCAGTGTGAGTCCTGGGGTGGGGGAATCTAAATGTAAACCATGTCCCTGTGGTTCTGTCCCCAAGTGCTCCTGTGCTGGGTAGGGTTGAGTAGCCTCTGGGCAGTGGCTCACACCAGGACCCACAGGTCCCAGGAGGAAGTCCTCCATCCCTGCTCTTCTTTCTTTCCTTGGGCTCAGAGGGGACCTTGCTTTGCAGAATGTATGCATACTTGCCTAAAATAGCGTGGGATTATCGTCACACTTTTTAAATAGTAGTCACATCATTGTTACTCCTCACACTGAGCTAGGCCTGGGGATACAAATATAAATGAACAACTATTCCTGCCTTCCGTGAGCTCATGGTTAAGGGGGAAGTCAAGATCCACATACAAAGTATTGCAGTGAGAGACTGGGAGGGTGGAGGAAGACTGGGGCCTGGCAGCCATGGTGGGGGCCAGCACTGGCAAGGAGAGAAGGTGGTGCATGGTGAGAAAGATAAGGGGCCTGTAGTGGGTTTTGGTTGGCTTCCAGCTCTGTTGGTGGTCTTGACAAGATGAGGACGGAGACCAGGAAGGACATGGGAGGCGCCACCCTGTGGGCTTGTGGGTCATAGTTCCATCACCATCACCTTCATCTCACAGATGTGTGCAGCTTAGTCTGCCTTTGCAGCCTTCCTGGAATGCTTGGACTTCACTGAGACATGTCAATTGGAATAGACTTAGTCTTGCCTTCTGGGACTTAAACTCTTTGTGTTTTTTCCCCCAGGAAGCCCAGAATTCCCATGTCTACTGGGTGAGTGTCTTCCTGAGGACACGGGGAGCTCAAGAGTGCCTCGGGTCAGGTGGGGTGGTGGAGCCTGTGCACCACAGATGTCAGCCTTTGTTGCCTCTGTGCTCTACAGAATTCTAGATAGGCTACCTCAAGGTCTATTCTTTAGCAAATGTGAACTCTCCCCCTCTTCCCTCACAGTGGCGCTACTGTATCCGCTTGGAGAACCTGGACAGCGATGTGGTACAGCTCCGGGAGCGGCACTGGAGGATATTTAGTCTCTCGGGCACCTTGGAGACAGTGCGAGGCCGAGGGGTCGTGGGCAGGGTGAGCATCACCAGGCCTGTTCTTGCCCAGAGACCCTAGGGGCTTTGTGTGTGTTTTCTTCCTCTTCTGTGGTTACAGAGACTCACTGTGTGAACACACTGGGTTGTCTTGGGTTAGAAATCTTACAACAACCTGTGACATAGATTGCCTACATACTGTTTCACAGAAGAGAGACTGAGAAGCTGCGTGATGAACCCACAGTCTCATTGCTAGTAGTGACAGGGCTGGGATTTCAGTCCAAGTGAGTCTGAAGTCCAAGCTTGTGTACTTTTTGTTGAGCAGTGTAATGTCTTCTAAAAGCCTGAATTTGAATGTACTGAGGTGGTGCACTCCCTTCCCCCTGCAACACCCATAGTTGTCTTTGCCTCTTTTCACATGTATATGTTTTGCTGGTTTGTATGTATGTATTTATTGTCTTTTTGAGACAGGGTTTCACTGTGCAGTTCAGGCTGACCTTGAACTCACTTTGTAGCCCAGGCTGGCCTTGAACTCACAGTGATCCTCCTGCCTCAGCCTCCTGAGTGCTGGGATTACAGGCATGCACCACCACACCAGGCTTCTTTCGCTGGTCCTTGAAGAGTTGTAATTTTGTGTCCCTGCCTACCTTCCCCTGTCTTTTGAGAAATAGGGTCACAAGAAGTACTAGTGTCAGGGCCCACATCCAACAAGCATTTATCCATTTGTGGGGCATGAAAAGAGCAGGACTCGCAATTAAATAGTCTGGCTTCAGACTGCAGCTATATACTCACTGCGTAATTTTGGGCAAGTTACTTACCAAAATCTGTTCCTTACTGCTAAAATAGAGATCATATATAAGTAATTCGTGATCACCAGGAGAATGAAGTCAGCAGCAGTTTGCAGAGTACCTGCTGAGGTGTTTAGTTCTTAGCTGTCGTGAGTGGACACTGAAAGGGCTGTTTTCAGAGTAGGTCTTGTGCCCAGCATCTTTGCTTAGTGTCCTCAGTCAGTCAGTGTGAGATTACCTTCCCAGAGGCAGAATAAAAGGCCGAGCCAATGACCATGCTGTTGGAGGAGGTGCTGGCAGATCGTCACCATGGAATGCCTGCTGTGGCGGTTGCTTGGTTGGCATGCATCCACTGATGATGAACTGCCAGCATGTGGCCTCTACTTAGAGAAATGCATCCCTGGAGCTTGGCCTGACCCATTTTGCTTGAATCCTTACAGGAACCAGTGTTGTCCAAGGAGCAGCCTGCGTTCCAGTATAGCAGCCATGTCTCCCTGCAGGCCTCTAGTGGGCACATGTGGTAAGTGAGCATGTGTGGCGGCAGGCATGCTCAACTCCACAGACAGAGCTGTAGGTCAGAAAAGTGAGAGCTCATAAGCGCAGAGCCAGTGGTCAGCTCTGGGCCAAATCATATCCTGAGATGGAGCCTTTTCTGCTACTCGTTGTGTGGGACTTGCCTGTTTTTTATGACTGCCTGTTCCGGGTTCTCTGTGATGTGGACTGAGGACTTAGGGCTAGGGCAGGGATGGTGAACCTTTTAGAGCTTTCAGTGGCACAGCCCGCTGTAGCACGCATGCCATATGTTCACCACCAGTGTGTTTCACACTTTGCCCTGAGAATGCAGTTGCATAGTTCATGCAGTGTGCATTGCAGGGTCAAAATCTGGACAGCTGTTATTATTATTTTCATGTAGGGCCAAGAGGGGTTTTTGGGTCTCTGGACCAGTTGTCCTGTCAGGAGTTAGCAGACGAGAGGCTAGGCCTACCTCATCCTATATGGTTCTGGAGCTGAGGGCCTGGGCCCATTGAAATCCTTGGCAGGACCTCAGTCCCCACTCCCTCTAAACTGGCTTCCCTCTGACCCCCAGGGGCACATTCCGCTTCGAGAGACCTGATGGCTCCCACTTTGATGTCCGGATCCCACCCTTCTCCTTGGAAAGCAATAAAGATGAGAAGACACCACCTTCAGGCCTTCACTGGTAGGCCAGCTGAGGCCTTGAGTGCCTATGCTTGGCCCCTCAGATCAGCTGTAAACCAACAATTGCTGCAAAACTTTTCTCCCCCATCATGGCCCAAATGGGTCGCTTCATCCTTTGCACATTTGATTGTGGGGCTTTATTTTTTTGGGGGTGTAGTATCTGTTTTCTTCAGAAGACCCATGTAGGACTCCTCCAAGGCTGGCTGGCTTCCTCATAAGCCCTGCCTACACCGTGTTCCATAAACCTTTCCATCAAGGAACTGTTCAGCTGCCACAGGGCTGGAGGAGTTTCCTGACCTGTCACAAGTTGTCTGGAACATGAAGTTTGGTCAATAAACCAGTGCACGCTTGGCCACCCTCGCCATTTCTGCTCTCAGGGTCTCAGGCTCCCTTTCTGACCCAGTGGGGGCCCTTGATTGCTTCCCACGCAGTCTCTTCCAGGGAGCTGCCTTCTCTGCTAGGGCTTGTGTCTTTCCCCTTCTGAGCCTGGAGGCTGGGTGGACATCTCCCACAGGCACTGTGCCTCTTGCCAGCGAGTGGGTGCAGGACTGGACTCTTCTCTTTTGCCTCTGCCAAGTGCAGAGGAGGAGGCCAGTGTCAGGGCTGGAGTGGCCTGGCTCTTAGCACTGACCAACCACCAGCATCTCTGACCTTGCTGGGCTGGGAGAGGCGTGAGGTGAGCCATTGGGGTTTCCTGGCACACTGTGTTGGCCTGCTGTGCATATCCATGCCATAAGTGCAGGAATTTGGCCAAGGAGCAGCTTAAAGTATGGACATTGACCAAGACAAGCTACTTTAAGAGCTTCTCTCAAATCTCCAAGAGCCAGAGACAAATCGGGCAGTATTTTGCCCCACTTCTTAGGATTCCTTCTCTCCCACTACTGCAGTGATTATTAGAGGTAGTTTCATTCTTGAATTAATATTAAAATTGCAGTTCTAACTCTTGTGTTTTCCTTAATCCTCCACTAGGGGGATCCTGGGTTATAGGGCAACCCAATAGTTATGACCTAGCTAGAATAGGAAGTCATATGGCAAACAAATAGAACTGAGCCCACAGCTGTGAGCTGGCCGAGCTCTTTGTACCATTGTACACATGCAAACATGGTCGTGTACCATCATAAACGTGGCTGTGTACCATTGCAGCATAACAGTTTTATTAGAAATTAGTGTTTACTTCCATCACTTACGCTAAACAACAAAGGATTGCGGTTATGGGACAAAAGAGTCTCTCATGCCAGGATTTGTGCTGTCCCCCAGGCAGACCATGGTCATGCGCCACATTCAACAAAAACAAGTACTGGTCTGTGGTGTTAACAGCAAGCTTCCAGTTTTCTCAGAAACCAACAAGAAAGTTTGACCTTAATCCATTCTTTTATTACTCCCTTGCTTGGCTGAAGTTGAAAAATTCACACTGCCAAGAGGTGTTTTCTGAATGGGGCTAAGAAATCCCCCAAACCGTTAAGCCACAAAGTCTGATTCAAGAAGCTAAGATCACGTCAGTGAATTCAGTGTTAGTGTTTTCCTTAAGATCAAGGAGGTAACAGTCAAGAAAAATGCCCAGCCCCAGACCACTGTGCTTTCTCAGAATCAAAACTAGGTTGAGATGGCCGAGGATCTGAATGTCAAAGCACTAGTTAGCAGGTAAAGGGAATGCAGAGGTGGAAGGATAAGCATCAAAATACCATAGGGAGCTGGGGATTTAGTAAAGGGCTTTATGAGGGCAGCTGAGAAAATACCGTGGTGGCCTCAGGCTGAGGCATTCCAGTCTCTGTAGGAAAGCCACAAAGCCAAAGCCTGAATCTGGCCAAACAAATGGATTGTCATCTTAATTCTAGTGAGGGCTGGAAGACTAGTAGCTGGCCTGAGAGCTATTTATACATTCAAGATTGTGGCCTTGCCCCATCCTGTCATTTCAGGTCCTTGTAAGTGTCCAGCGCTGGGCCTGGTATTTGCCCATAGGCTCTGGGATGTGCTGTGAGCAGCCACTTAGCAGTCTCAATAGTAGTCGAGGGATGAGCCTGGCAACTGTTCCTTCCTGAGAGGGGGACTGGCCATGGCCACACTGCTTTGTTAGGCTAGTAGAACCTCTCTCTCCCTGACGGCATTCCTCTGGAAAGAATTCAGATAAGCTGCCTGCAGAGGGCCAAGCCAAACAAGGGGATAAAAACCAAAGTCCTGAGGGGGAACTTGCCCTGGCTGGTGCACGGTATCCCCACGGCCAAGTGACCTAGCAAATGGGAATGAAGGTCTTCAAGGGGCTTAGGTTGTTTCGGTTACTTTGCCCAGAGACTCACCACTGGGCACAACCACCTTCCCTAGCCAGGATACAAACCGATAAATAACATGGATGTCAGGGAAGGCAGACGTATGGAAAGCCTTGGCCCCTCTACACAGGTGGCTGGGAGCACAGGCCAGCACCGCGCAGTGTCCATAGGCTTTGTGGCCTTCCTGGTGCCTAGCTCCAGGTCCCTATGCCAGCCTCTGGCTTTATGATATGTGAGGACAGCATGCCTTCATGGACCAGAATCAAAAAGAACAATCCTGTTAATCCCTCTAAGCTGTGAGGGTGAGATGTCTTTTCTCACAGGATGTTGTTAACACCACAAGTCCCAACTTTTGCATCCTTCCTTCCTTGATGCTTTTGGGGCTGGCTGGCCAGGCCGGCAAAGCCAAACTGGCTGATTTTGAGGATTTTTTATTGCTTCCTCTTTATCCCCTCCTTCAGAATGATTCTGCAAGAGGGGATTAGGATCATAAAAAGACATCGGTCAGGGCAAATGACAAACTTCCTGAATATCAGTACAAAGTGCTTTAAAGACAGATCCCAAAGGCATCAAGGAGGCCTGAAGGGTCTGGCTTACACAGGGCCCTTGCACTCTGCAGGCGTAGCAGAAATGTCCAGGCCCTTTATTAGGTTTAAAACCACTAATTTCCTAGATTAAAAAAAAAAAAATCATCAAACCTGTGCTTAGACACCTTAGGAAAAAAGAAGCCCCCCTTCTGCTAAAGTCTGGGCTTCCACAGCACCAAAAGCCGCCTTTCCCCCCAGAATAAAGCTTCCCGTGGGCCTCAACTGAGAAAGGGGGCGCCCAGCAAAGGGGCTAAGGGAATGTTCTTGGCAGGAGGTGGGAGGTCAGTCCATTCACCCCAGAGCAGAAGCAGCTCCTTGTCGTGCAGAAAGGGAGATGCTTCTGGAAGTGCTTGGGGTCAGAACGAGGGAACACGGTCCCTCCCTGCCCAGGCCCTCTGACCTCCCAGGCAAGTCCTGTCATGTCTTTGGGTGCTGCAGCAAGACACCCAAAGACACTGCCGGCAGCAGTGTGGGGTGGCAGATGGGGTGGGGCTCCACAGGATGGGAGATGGCCTCCTGTGCCCAGACTGCCTGAGAGTCTTTTGTCAGTCGCGATGGGCAGACTGGTGGCCAAGCTGCCGGTCATCGTAAGTGCTATAGCGCTTAACATGGATGCGGCGCACTCGGTCCCGCAGTTCAAAGGTCTCCTCATCTTCACTGGGGGAAGCCTGGCTCCGGCTCCGGCTTGTGGCTTCCAACAAAGAGTTGTCAGGAACTCGAGGGGTCTCGTAGAGTAGGACATTGAGTGTCTCCTCATAGATTCGGGCCTCTGGGAATTCCACCTGGGGTGAGAAGGGTGAGATCAAGTGAGGTTTTCTCTCAGTAAGGGAGCGAATGACAGGGCTCTTGGCCCTGTGCTCCTGCACAAGGCTGCTGAACTGTCACGGGAGTGACAGATGGCCATCTCACGAGGAGGAACAAGTCTTCTGAAGGAGGTATGGGGAGATTACGGGCATAATGGTACAGAAGATGAACACCAGCCCCATGTCCCACCCCAATCCAAGACAGATGGACGAGTATCCACAGACAGTGGGCCTTGGTCTGAACATCTCCACCATTTACTAGGGGAGGGGACTTGGGGATAAGGTTTCTGGGCTGCAGTTTCCATGTGTCAAGTAATAGTTAACAGCTATCTGTTAGCAAAAAGCCTACATGCAGTAAACGACCAGATAAATACAAAGCAGCTGCTTAGTTGGGCATGCTCCCAAATCCCTGCTGTTTGGGAGGCTGAGGCAGGAATCTGAAGTTTAACGCCAGCCTGGGTGGCTGCTCTGATCATTATTTTTTAAAATTTATTTATCTTTGCAGTACTGTGGATTGAGTCCAGGGCATCCTCACTGAGCTGCAGCCCCTAAAATTTAGGTTTTATTTTGCACCTGGCCACTTTATTACTTTTTATTGCCTACCTCACCCAGTGTGGAAGAAAGAGAAAGGGGATGGCTATCAAGGCCTCAGAGTTCTACTAGCAAACTTGCTGCACCATATGGAGCTTCTGCGCCCTCATCTGTCAGACAAGGAAAAGGGGTCTGGCCTGCCTGTCTCGCAGGTGTGGTGTGAGAGGTCGAGGGAGCTCATGCAAAGGAGGATAGAAATCTGACAGGTGATGCTGTCACTGCCACAGCTCACCTGGCCCTGAGCCCTGACTCTACTGACGTGGCTGGGAGCCTGTGCTCTCACTGTCCCGCTCCCTCCATCGCTGATCCCACCACCAAAGCTTGCATGGGGAAGCAGGGTCCCCTCCTGTAAGCTGTCCTTCCCCAACCTCAGCAGACTCCTACCCAGCTGGAGGTACTGCAGCAATCTGGGGGCCAAGAATGTGCTACTTGGGCTTTGCTGCTTTGAGCCCTTCACACCCACTTGACCTCTCCAGATGAAATGCTGCTTCATCCCAGGCCCTCAGGAGAGACAGCTTCTCTGGGCAGGACACCTGCTTGCTTCCTGGTAGGAAGGGGCTGCGTTTGTGGAAATTGTCACCTATGAAATGCCTCCCACACTCCTGGTTCTGGGGCGTGACTGCAGAGGCAAAGATGACTGACCAGGCGCAGAACAGCATTCTAACTCCAAAGCTCCAGTGATTTCCCCTACACCACACTGCTTTTCTAAGAGCTGTCTCATTTCCAAATCTCTGTTAAATTCGTGCTCTCATTCCAATGTTTGCAAACAAGGAAGCTGAGGCCAGCACCATACAACATGGTTGGGAAAGAGAACAAAACACTTGGCCCTTCTGGGATCTTGTGGGAAGGGCTCAGCTGGGTAGCACGGGTCCTGTCCTGAGCACCACTGCTCTGGCTGGGGGTATTCCACCCCCGAGCAGAACAAGGCCACATACCTTGGTCTGCTTCTTCTCCGTGGCGTACACGATGGAGGTGCAGCACACCTCTGCCAGCTTACGGCCCTGGCCATAAAAGGACCAGCAGCAGATTTCGTCACCGATGACGTCCTTGATGAAGAGCACGCGGCCATTGAAGCGCAGGGACAGCTTATCAAATAGCTCGATGTTTTTCAGCAAGTGGTCATCAGAGTTGCTGAAAAACCCACAAGGGCCAGCAGGCCTGGGAATGAGGTTCTGGTACAAGGGGGTGCTGCCGGGGCAAGCTGGGCTCTCCCCTCCCCACTGTGCCCATCACATTGAAATAAAGACAAGTCAGGATGGCAGGGGGCAGGAAGATACAGGGTCATGGGGCACCCTCAGAATTTGAGTGTCTGTGAGGAAAAGGGATTGAGTTGGTTCTAAGTTGTATTAGAAATGAGGGAAGGAGTTGCTGCTCCTTAAACTGGAGGAAGGAGTTACACTGCTACTTCAGTAGGTGGTGTTTCCCCCCTTTCGGGGGTGACGTGGGCAATGTGCCTGTCTACAGGGAGTCATGGGGACAGTGTAGGATTCTGGGCCTCCAACGACCTATGTATATCTAAGTGTGACTGTAAGGAGGACACTGGGCCATGGGGAAAGTCAGCCCAGCCGGAAGTACAAAGACTGCAGGAGGACTAGCGGGGCTCCCAGCCTACTGGCTTCCCAACACCCTCCTCCACTTGGTAAGATGAATTGGGTGGAAACGCCCAGCATGCTCCTGATGTGACACATGTTAAGGGAGCAATTCCTGTCCCATTGCTGTTACTCAACCAAGGCCCTGCGCCAAGTTCCAAATGCCTTTGTCCAATCTCCTTTTAGTCCCTCTTCTTCCCCCTTAGCATAAGCGAGTCTACGACCCAGCCCTATGTTATCCACGCCAGGAGTGCGAGCAGCTTCCCTTGGGTCTGTCGCCAGTGTCCACTCTGGCTGCTCAGCCCTTTTAGTTGCTCCTGCAGCCCTTCCCCAGCCCCTCCAGCAGAGACACGTGCCCTACCTGGTGTAGGAGTACTTGTTGTTGCTTCTGTTGTACAGCAGCTTCACCACGGGCTGTGGAGGAGGAGAGAGTGAGCACCGGGCCAGGGGCCTGGCATCCCCAGGCCGCAGCCCTCTGAGCTCCAGGTACCTTGGTAGAAGATTCGATGAGCCTGTCCTCCTCCCTCAGGGACGTGATGATGGGGATGTTGCACACAGGCTGGTAGGAGTCCTTCTTGTCCTGGGTGACACACACACAGAGCAGAGAGCTTAGCCAGGTAGCCACAGAGCCGCTCTGCCTTAGCCACCCCCTGCTTAGTAAGGACGGATCAGATAGAGATCATGAGGCTCCTGGTAACAGACACTGTCAGTTGGCAAGTAGACCCCCTCTTCTGAAGTCTAGGTAACCAGGCATGTGACCTAGAAGCAGGGCCTGTTCACACTGCTGAGTGTGACACTTGGCTGCCGGGTTGCTGGGCCAACGTCACATCTCACTGTTCTAACTGGGTGTGGGCTCGTCAGCCTCACTGCCCGTCCGCACAGCCTGCAGGAAAGGACCCTTACATCCCCGGAGGAGGGGCAGCTCCTGACACATGAGGCACTCCGCCTCTGCCCCCGTACCTGCAGGGCAGTCTGGCACATGTTCACCAGCCCCTGAATGAGGTAATATTTTGCTTCAGCCATCAATTCCTTGATTTCTTGCCGATTTTGAGGGAGGGTGATGGTGTCATCTCGGAGGTAATTCAAAATGGTGCCAAAGTGCTTTCCACATCGGTCTATGAGGATCCAGCCTGGAATCAGGGATTCAGATGGGCCCCACAGGATTACTCTTTGCCTCCAGATAACCTCAGAAGGCAAAGGCCACCTGATGAGGTAGCAAGGAACATGCAGCGCAGGGTCCAGGGTGACAGAAGAGAGAATGGACCTTCTAGCTCTCGGGTCCATGGCTGCCCTTCATCCCTTCTCCCTGAACCAAAGAGCTGTGTGCCATGGGCTACACAGGCCAGACAGGTCTGACTCAGGAGCATGCAGACCACCCTGGCAACACAGAGACCATCAGTCGCTGTTCGCCTTCTTCCCACTGCTCAGGCTCAAGTGACAGTTCTGAGACTCTAGTCCCGTGGTGGCGAACCTACAGCATGCACACCGCAGTGGGCTGTTTGTATCACTGAAAGCCCTAAAAGGTTTGCCATCACTGCAAGTCTAGTCCTATCTGAATATTTAAGAAGTATGAAGCTGGGTATAGTGGTGCATGCCTGTAATTCCAGCACTCTGGGAGGCTGAGGCAGAAGGATTTAAAGTTCAAGCCCAAAGACTGGGGATACAGCTGAGTGTGAAGGCCCTAGATTCAATCACCTGTACCACCACCAAAAAAACCCCAAAAACAACTTCTCTCTGGAAAATGCATAAGCATACAACATCCTATGTATAATTTGAAGAATTCTGAAGCTCTACTAAGGACTCTAGGTGAAGAAGTTTTATACTCCGTAAAGGGGAAAAGTGAATCTGGACTCCAGATCTACCAGGCCTAAGCCCTGCCCTGAAGTCATTTCCTTAGTGCCTCTCTTCACTCCCCACAGTGCCCTCCAAACCCTGATACCTCACCTTCTTTGTCGGTCAGCACCTCCATGCGCCCGCTGAACATGGCCTTCAGCATGGTGTCGTGCCGTGTGAGTGCCCGCACAGTGGTGTAGTACAGGGAGCCGCCCACATTGAGCTGCACATACTTGTTGCCCAGCCCTCCTCCCTTGAAGCTGCTAAGCTTGGGCTTGGCCCCCGAGGCTGGGCACAAACAGGTGTCCCCAGACATCTCCCGCTGCAGGTAGATCACCACACGACAGGAGGTGGGCTTGGAAGGCTCCACCGTGGTGGAAGTGGTCACAAGTGAGGCCAGAGCGGAGGCCAGAGACTCATACTCTCAACCCTGGGAGCAAGAGGAAAAGCAAAGGTCAGTGGAATAGAGACCTCAAACGATGGGATGACAATAGTAGGAACTCTGACTGCAGTATCCCCTCCTTGATGAGCCTGAGCACCCCCGGCAGAGGCTAAGTCCCTAGGCACCGATAAGAAAGATTTTGTGGCTGTTCCTCATTGTATCAGGGGCATACGCAGCAGGAGCACCATCTCCCAGAGCCCTGCCCTGGTTACATCACCAGCTTGAGACTCATCTCAATTCTGGGTGGCGGAAAACACAGGCAAATCCTCAAACTAGCCAGAGAGGGGCTGAGGAACAGATCACTGTAGAGACCTACCAGTCAGACTCCAGATATTTTCTTCTCGAGGGGCCCAGGATTCCAGACCTCCAGCACAACCTATTGGGAGTCCAGCCTGCCTAGGAGTCTCCCAGGAGCCAGAGGGACGGGATGCACTTCCTGTATCAAGATTCCAAATCCAGAAGCAGTTTGGCCAGGACTTACTTTAGCAGCAGGGGAGGGAGTTCGGCTTCAGGAAGGAAAGAGAGTACGGCTCCTGGAGGACGGAGTGGGCCAGCTTGCAGGCAGCTGGCCAGTGTGCTTGGCAGGTTACCTGTGCTCCCACTGGCTTTCCTGGCCTTTCCCTTTTTTGGCACCAGCCTTGCCCCCGAGTTCCTGAAATTGTCATGTTTTCAAGGCAGAACAACTACAGATTGGCTATTTTTGCTTCTTTTTCCTGAGAGGGAGCCCAGCCCTATCTCTTCCTCTCTTCCCTCCCAATAAGAATGGGGAGAAAGGACCAGAAAGACCAGATGATAAATATAAAAATGTTTAAGTGATGTGGAATTTGTGTGTGTGTGTGTGTGTGTGTGTGTGTGTGTGTGTGTGTGTACTGGGGGCTAAATCCAGGGTCTTTGCACTGAGCTATATCCCCAGCCCTTAAAAATAAAAAAAAATTTTTTTTTTTAATTTTGAGATAAGGTCTTCCTAAGTCACTAAGTTGCCTAGGATGGGCTTGAACTTGTGATCCCCTTACCTCAGCCCTCCAGAGTGCTGGGATTATAAGTGAGCACCACCGTGCCCAGCATAGAAATTAAAAGGTTAATAGATGTTCATAGCTCTTCCCCTTAAGTGGCCTGAGGTAACATGTGAAGATGGTTTGCTGCTCTTGATCTAAAAAAACCCACAAAATCATGCAAATCAAAGAGGGTCAAATCTTCGTGTTCACTTTAGAACATTCGTGAAACTGCCCAGGCCATCAAAGGTATGCATACCCCAAAGGCCACCAAGTATTTGAAGGATGTCACTTTAAAGAAGCAACAGTGGAGCTGGTAGGTGTGCCCAGGCCAAACGACGGGGCTGGACACAGGGCCAGCGGCCCAGAAAGAGTGCTGAATTTTTGCAGCACACGCTTAAAAATGCAGAGAGTAATGCTGAACTCGGGGTGTAGATACAGATTCTGTGGTCACTGAACATTCCCGGGTGAACAGGGCACCCAAGATGTGCTGAGTACTTATAGAGCTCATGGTCAGATTAACCCCTTGGAGAGCGCCCCCTGCTGCACTGAGATGATCCTGACTGAGAGAAACCAGAGGAGGAAGTTGCACAGAAGAAAAAGATATCCCAGAAGAAACTGAAGAAACAAAAATGTACAGCACAGAAATAAATTAAGCATAAAATAAATGCAAATAAAAGCTTAAAAAAAATAAGGAGTTCACAGAACCAAGAGGTGAGGAAAGTGAAGCCTGTTCTCTCTCACAAGTTACATCTTATCCACGCCCCCCCCCCCCGTATTTATAGTCTAGGTCCCAGAACTGTGGATTCAACCAACAGCAGGTTGCAAATATTTGAAAAAAGCCAGAATGTGTTGCATGCCTGTAATCCTAGCACTTGGGAGGCTGAGGAAGGAGGAACATCCATGCATTTTGGTATCTACAGAGGTTCTTGAAGCAATACCGCAAGACAAACGTATGTTTTGGCTAACTAAAGAATCACTAAAACTCAATGAAGAAAAAATACAGTAGCTACCATTCACTGCATGTTTACCATAAACCAGGTACTATTCTAAGCATTTAGTATATGTCTTATCTCATTTAGCACTAAAACTACGGAGTGTCTACTATGTTAATCTGTGGCGGAAGTTTTGGGGTTAACAGCCTGACACTATGTTAAGACAGGATACGCAGGCTCAGCCCATCTCAGGGTTAGACTGTCAGACTCAAGTCAGCCATAAAACACTACGTCATTTTTACAACTCAGAGATAACTTAATCCAGCTGCACAACTCAGCCTGTAAATGTATCTTGGTTCAAGGACTTTCTGCTTGGACAGACTAGCTCAGCCAAGGACACACTTGATTTTACTCACCTGCTCAGCCCCGGCTCCCTCCCTAAACTTTCCCACTTTATGATAAACAACCCCTCCCTAACAAAACCTGCCCAGAAAAAAACTGCCTAACAACTTATGACCAAATGTATGTAACCAATTATAGAGTAACCTGTTATCAGCTTTATACTTCCTGCTCACAAACCTATATAAGTTTCTCCTTTACTCTGAGGGGGGGCTGGTGTTTTTGGAATCCCTAATTCCCACCAGCCCACTGGCATTAACTAAAGCTGCTTTCCAACTCCTTGGTGCAAAGAGTCTTCCATTTGGTTCGGTATCAGATTTCTGCAACATTTCTTGGTGTGTCGGCTGGGAAGACCTTGTGCTGACCGCTTGGGTCACTGGTGGAGGCCTGCTGGCTGCAGCAGGGACTTACCCTCCGACCTGTGGATGAGAAGGTGTACCCTCTGGACCTTTTCTCAGAGTCTCCTTGGCAGTCAAGGGGAGGGAACCCCTGAGCGACAGTAGGAGACCTCATTGGACTGATAGGAGACGGAACGCAATCAGTCAGGCCCTCGGACAAGGTAGGATTGCCCTGGGACATCCCTCAGTCAGTGTGCCAGTTTCCATCCCCTGCATGGGACGACGGAGGCCCTGATCAAGCCTCGCCTGTGTTAGTCAGGACAGTCAGTTTCGGTTTCAGTTAGATTTTTGCCCTCGGGATTGGGGGCTGGAATGTATTAACCTCTGTGTGCCTGTGTGTGAATTTGTGGACTGAGTGTGAATGGATGATGTAAGCAATAGGCCGTTCCATCTGTGCTCCATGACGAAAGCCCCCTGTGGGGGCTCAGAGTTACAGAGCCTGATTGGGCCCTAACCTGGGGTATTGAGGACTCATCTAACTAGGCACTCCTGGTGAGATCTCCTCAGAGTTTCCAGAGGACAAAACGGGGAATCTACTGATGCTTCCCCTTAGTCCAGACGGTCCCAATGTCGCTGAGAGGTGAGTGGCCAGGTGGGCACCTGAGTGGTCTCTCATCCGTGAGAGGCACCCACTCTTTGTCTGTTGCAACACCGTTCAAGGGAACAGTATATACACCATAGGGAGATAGTATGGGTGGAAGCCAGAGAAAGCCCACTGTCTTAGACTGCATGATAAAAAACTTCAAGAAAGGCTTCTAAGATGACTATGGAGTGAAAATGAAACCTCAGTGGCTCTGTATTTTCTGCAAGATCAACTGGCCACGTCTATGCCCCGCTTGGCCACCAGAGGGAACCCTAAACATAGAAATCGTCCTCCAGGTCTGGGATGAAATGACAGACTCCCTGCCAAAAAGCCACCCTGATCAATTTCCTTACACCAATTCATGGCTAGGACTGTGTCAGAATCCTTCACCATGGTTCCATGTCTGTGCTTGTCAAGAAAAAGGGACTCTCTTGGTAGTCAAAGCTGGTCGCCCAGGTCAAAAATCCTCTAGAAAAACAACCAAAAAGACTGAAAAGATTTATCCTATTCTGCCTGATGATCCTGAGGATGACTTCCCTCCCCGTACATGGGCGACAACCCGAACCTACCAGGGCCTCCACCACCCCTAGGAGTGGCTCCCAGCCAGCCACCAGCTGCTCACCCAGACTCAACTGCACCATCTCCGCCAACTGTGCCACCTCTGATGCCGCCTAGCCCCCAAGAGCCACATGAGCAAAGTCCTCCTGTTAGTAGCTGGCTCTGCTCCACACATATTCAGATGCCTCTCTGGGAATATCCTGGAGGCCCAGAGCCAAATCAGCAGCCTGCTCTGTACTATCAGCCTTTCAGCCCCACTGACCTTCTCAACTGGAAACGTCATACTCCCTCCTACTCAGAAAAGCCCCAAGCCACGATTGATCTTCTGACTTTGATCTTTCAGACCCATGAGCCCACCTGTGATGATTGCTAACAAGTCCTTCCGACTCTCTTCAGCACTGAAGAGCATGCTGTATTTTTGAGGGAGGACAAACCTGGCTAGAGACTAGAATTACAGCCTCTGCTGTTAACCCCGATGCCTGGGTAAACACAGCCTTCCCTAATGCCCGGCCAGATTGGGACTTCAATACTGCAGAGGGCCATGATGCCTTGGGACCGTATCATGAGGTCCTCCTGGCAGGGATAAAGGAGGGAGGAAAGAAACCTATTAACATGTCCAAAATTGCTGAAGTTATCCAAGAACCTAATTTAGCCCTGCTAAATTCTATGAGAGGCTATATGAAGCATACCAAACTTATTCCCCATTTGATCCTGAGGCCTCAACAAATCAACAGATGATAAACTCAGTTTTTTTTTTTTTTTTTTTTGGGGGTACCAGGGGGTCGACCTCAGGACCTCGTGCGCCAGCAGGCGCCCATGCCGCTGAGCGATATCACTGGCCCCTTTTTCGTATGTGGGATCCGGGAGTTGAACTCGGGCCCTCGCGCTTGCCAGGCAGGCGCTTAAGCCGCTGAGCCATCTCACCGGCCCGATAAACTCAGTTTTTGTGACACAGTATGCTTCTGATATCTGAAGAAAAATTCAAAAGATTGATGGATTTGCCAGTATGAACACCACTCAGCTGCTGCAGATAGCTCAGAAGGTTTTTGCAAACTGAGAGAAAGAAAAGAAAAAGGAGCGTAAAAGTCATCAGACTGCCCTCTTTGCTGTGACCTCAGGAAAGCCACTCCCCAAGAAATCGCAGATTTCCCATTACTGGGACCAAGACAACAACAAGGTTTCTCAGAGACCACAGCTCAAAAACAGGCTGTCGTCCCTATGCCCTCGCCCCAAACCAATGTGCTTGATGTAAACAACTGGGACACTGGAAAGACAAATGCCCTCTCTGCCAGAGGGATCAAAAAGCCTCTGGAGAACTAAACATGCAGCCATCTGAATCCCTATTCCCACTTTTGAACGACGATGAATAGGAAAGACCGGGCTCCATAAGACTGGGCCCACAGGAGCCCACGGTCATTGCCAAAATCGGGAAAACCAATGACTTTTTTTTTTTTTTTTTGTGGGTACCGGGGGGTCGACCTCAGGACCTCGCGCGCCAGCAGGCACCCGTGCCGCTGAGCGATATCACCGGCCCCTTTTTTGTATGTGGGATCCGGGAGTCGAACTCGGGCCCTCGCGCTTGCAAGGCAGGTGCTTACACCGCTGAGCCATCTCACCGGCCCAAACCAATGACTTTTATGGTGGACAGCAAAGCTGAACATTCCATTGTCACCCAACCTGTTGCTCCTCTGACTTCCTGACAAATTCAACTGATGGGGGCTACTAGCATTCCCAAGAAGAAATTCTGTCAAAGCAGATCCTGTGAGATTGGTGGATATTTTATTAAACATGAATTCCTTTACATGCCTGAGTGCCCTATTCTACTTCTGGGATGAGACCTCCTCTCAAAGTTAGAAGCAACTATTTCCTTTGCTCCTGATCAGCCTGCCACCCTCACCCTTGGGTCCCCAACTTCAAACCTGGTATTAACCCTGACTGTGCCCTGAGAAGAAGAATGGAGACTGTATCAATCAGAGATACAACCCTGAGGTTCTGAAAACCATGTTTTCAGGTGTATGGGCAGAGGACTCACCACCGGGGCTAGCCGTCAACCATGCCCCTCTGGTAACTGAACTCAAACCAGGTGCCACTCCCACTGTTGTCAGACAATACCTGATGTCTAGAGAGGCCCACCTGGGATCCTGCCCCACATCTCCAGACTGAGGCAGACTGGAATCCTAATAGACTGTCAGTCACCTTGGAACTGCCCCCTGATCCTAGTAAAGAAACCAAATGGAGATCTCCACCCAGTACAAGACCTCCATGTCATCAATGTGGCCACTGTGTCCCTATACCCAATGGTCCTAAACCCGTACACTCTCCTGGGCTTGCTTCCTCCCAACACTACCTGGTTCACCTGCCTGGATTTTGCATTCTTCTGCCTGCGAGTGGCCCCTGCCAGCCAGTTTCTATTTGCCTTTGAATGGGAGGACCCTACAACGGGACGAAAGGGACAACTCACATGGACCCATCTCCCTCAAGGTTTTAAGAATTCTCCCACACTATTTGGAGAAGCCCTGGCTGCCGATCTGGCCAGGTTCCCCCACGAGAAGTTCAGCTGCACACTTCTGCAGTACGTTGATGATATCCTAATTGGAAGCCCCTTAAAAAAGGCCTGTTGGAGGGGAACTCAGGCCCTCCTCCGCTACCTGTGTGATACCAGGTACAAAATCTCCTGGAAGAAGGCTCAAATTTGTTAACAAAAGGTCAGATATTTAGGGTTTGACTTAGAAAAGGGGCTCCGACACCTAGGCCCTGAAAGAAAGGAAGTCATTTGCTCCATCCCGTGGCCTGACTGCAAAAGGGAACTTAGAGAGTTCCTAGGCGCAGCTGGTTTCTGCTAAATCGGATACCTGGGTACGCTGAAAAGGCCAGATTACTTTATGACATGTTAAAAAACCCCACAATTGAAAGAGATGTAATCAGATAGACTTTATAAGAAACTGAGGTGTTCAAAGAAATTAAGAGTTCTGGCCTCAGCTCCAGCTTTAGGATCCCAGATGTGACTCGCCCCTTCAACCTATTTATTGATGAAAGACAACATGTTGCCTCCGGAGTCCTAACTCAAACAGTGGGACCCTGGGAGAGGCCAGTCGCCTACCTGTCTAAGACACTAGACTCAGTATCCAAAAGATGGCCTCCTTGTCTGTGGGTGCTCACCGCTACAGCCCTCCTGATCAAGGAAGCAGACAAATTGACTCTGGGACAGAACCTGACTGTTCAGGTGCCACATGCTGTTCTTGAGCTCCTCAACAGCTGGGGACTCCATTGGCTCTCAAACAGCCACATCACCCAGTACCAAGGACTGCTTGTCAGAAATTCCCAACTCACATTCTGGCCAGTCAAAGCCTTAAACCCAGCCATCCATTTGCCTACAGAGCTTGGACAGCCAGACTGTGATTGTCTTACAGACTGATGAACTGTTTGCCAGCCAACCTGATCTGCAGATGGAGCCCCTGGCCGATATACCCTGTTTACAGATGGAAGTAGCTCGGTCAAAAATGGGAAATGTCAAGCTGGCTATGCAGTTGTTACCACTGAAGAGGTGCTCCTAGCTGGACCTCTTCCCCAAAATTGGTCGGCTCAACGGGCTGAACTATGGGCCCTAATACACGCCCTCAACTGGGCAAAAGACAAAAAAGTAAACATATACACAGATTCCAGGTAAGGTTTTGCCACAGTTCATGTACATGAGATGCTATACAAGGAACGTGGCCTTCTGACAGCTGAAAGAAAACAAATTAAAAATAGAGATGAAATCTTATAGCTTTTGGCTGCTGTATGGAAGCCCAGCAAGGTGGCTGTCATCCATTGCAGAGGACACTGAAAAGCAAAGGACTCCATCGCCCTTGGGAACCAAAAGGCAGATGAAGCCACTAAGGTGGTCATTGAGGGCTCTACCTGGAAAGACAATGACTTGGTCCAAAATTTGGAAGCTCTACATGAAATACCACCAAAAACTATTCTCATTCTCCAGCAAGGACCTCTTCACTATACTCAAGAGGAAATAAAATGGGCACAACAAGAAGGAGCCCATGCAGACCCAAATGGTATCTGAGCCCTACCAGATGATCGAACAATCATCTCAAAAGAGTTGGCTTACACCTGGGTGAAACATCACCATGACCTCACCCACCGAGGAAAGACTGCCATGGCCCAGCTCCTGAGTCACTATTATTATATCCCAAAGTTAACAGCGATCTGTGCAGCTGTCAGCCAGAGATGCCAAACCTGTGCAAAGACTGAGGCTTCAACCTCTATCCCCACCTGGAATTCAACATACAGGACTCTCTCCTTTCAAAGACCTCCAAATAAATTTCACTGAAATCACATCATGCCAGGGCTGCAAATATTTACTGGTTCTGGTCTGCACTTACTGTGGGTGGCTGGAAGCATTCTCTATCAGGACTGAAAAGGCCTCTGAAGTATTCAGAGTACTATTGAGAGAGATTATTCCTAGGTATGGCCTGCCCCTCACTATAGGCAGTGGCAATGGACCATCATTTGTGGCAGAAATGACCCAAAAACTGGCTAAAGAATTAAAAATTAGATGGAATCTTCACATTGCCTATAGGCCCCAGAGTTCTGGAAAAGTTGAATGGATGAACAGAACCCTGAAGTCAATATTAACTAAATATTACCAAGAGACTCGAGCGCCATGGGTGGACTTGCTCCCCATGGCCCTCCTGAAAGTCAGAACATCACCAGGACCCGCTGGATACACATCTTTTGAAGTCCTATGTGGAAGACCCTTACCCCTAACATAGGGCCTCCAGGGGGACCTGTGGCAGTTGGGAAATATAACTTTGCAGGAACAACTTGTTCAGTTAGGAAAGACTTTCTCCCAGATACATAAAAACATAGCAGAAAGGGCACCCCTTCCCACTGACACCCCTGCTCATACCCATAGTCCAGGTGACAAGGTCTGGGTTAAAGATTGAGAAAAGATCCCATGTCCCCTGCCTGGAGGGGCCCTTAATTATTTTGACCACTTCCACTGCAGTAAAAGTGCAGGATAGAGATGTACCCCTGGATTCAGAATCAAGCGGGCCCATCCTGACGACTGCTGGAAGGCCTACCCTGACAAGTCGGCCTCCTTAAAGACCACCCCAAAGACACAACGCACTCAAAGCCCTGCTCTCATCACTCTGGAAGCTGACAGCTCAATGCACGGCTGAAGATTGAACAGATGGCACACACAGGAGCACCTGCTCTAACTGACTCATGGTCTCTTACCCAGTTTGGTTCTTAGTCCTTTTCCTTTCATTGATCTTGATATTTGCTACAGGACTCTGGGCTGTGTTGCCAGAGGACTGGAAAGTTCCCCAAAATGTTGCCTTTGTCCTTTTCTATATCAGTGTAACTGCTGGACCGTGCACCCTCAATTGCTTGACAAAACTTGATGATGTCTCTCTTATAGGTAATATACCTGAGTCTTCTGGGAATTAATGGAAAAGGAGGATACTGGGAGTTCCAAGCCCACTTGGGAGGTACTCCAAATCTCCTCAACCACACTAAATGGGACCCCCACCAACTTAGTGTGTCTTTGTACTTTGACGCCTGTCCCAACAACCAGAATAATGCTTACTATACAGGATGTGGTGACCTGGGTTGGGAACGGACTTACCGAGCCAAGAATAAGTACGTTTGCCAAGGTTGGCAGGAGCCACCATATACAGCCCAGGGTGGCATGTGCAACAGCTTAAACAGTTGGTACTGTGGCTATTGGAAATGTGCCAATGTATATTGGCCCAGACAGGAAAACCGAAGAGGACTGGATGGCCCAAGTGTATGGAAAGGACCTTGCTACAATGGGAGACCACCCCTCACCCAGTCCCTGGCCCCAAATGACTGCCAAAGGGGTCAGTGCAATCCTGTTCAATATCATGTGTATAACCCCAATGACACTGTCTGGGCATCAAGTTGCTTGTTAGTCATCCGACTGGATGGCACAGGTAAAGATCCTGCAATGTTAATTCCAATTCAAAAGGTTTTCATCCCCACTATCCAGGTCCCCACCTCCAAGGGGTTTGCAAAATTTAAGCCCACACACAGAAATGACACTAAAAACCTCACTTCAACTGTCCCAGACTTTTTACAATTGGTTAATGGGATCCAAGCTGTCCTTCGACAGGTTGATCCCACCCTGGAAAAATACTGCTGGCTCTGCATGCTGCTTACCATCCTATCTTTTTTATTATTATTTTTTTTTGTGGGTACCGGGGGGTCGACCTCAGGACCTCGCGCGTCAGCAGGCGCCCGTGCCGCTGAGCGATATCACCGGCCCCTTTTTCGTATGTGGGTTCTGGGAGTCGAACTCGGGCCCTTGCGCTTGCCGGGCAGGAGCTTAAGCTGCTGAGCCATCTCACCGGCCCTTACCATCCTATCATACCGGGCTTTGGGGCTAACTCCAAATGCATCCAGGTTTAATGTTACTCAGTCCTCAGTGATCTTGCTCCAAGCTTCCCCAACCAAATAATGGGAAACTCTGCCTGCTTCCTGGAAAATAGAAACACTCAAAATGTGTCAGCTGACTGTGCCTCCATAACCCAGCAAAGCTCCTTGCTTCAGGCAAATGATGGAACATTCTTTTATATGCTTTGATGGGGTCTACCGTATGTTTTCCCCACAAACCATGGGTCTCTGTGGTGTTGCTTTCCTGGTCCCAGATCTAAATGTCTACCCCACTGACCAAGGCCATCTGGCTGCTTTAAATCCCAACAGAAACAGGAACCTGTGTTCTTGCCTATCCTGGCTTGCATAGCAATAGCAGGAGGCCTAGCTATGGGTGGAACAGCTCTTGGGTTAGGACAGAGCCAATATACACAACTGACCAACCAAATAGTGGGAGACTTTAAAGGTGTCCAAGATTCTATTGATACCCTCAAACAACAAATTGATAGTAGTCTTACAAAACCGAAGGGCTTTGGATCTCCTGACAGCCCAGCAAGGGGGATCTTGTCTTCCTAGAGGAAGAATGCTGTTATTATGCTAACAAGCCAGGAATAATCAAAGAAAATTCCCGCCACCTGCAGAAACATCTAGAGCGGAGAACTAAAAATATAAATGTTTCTTCCTGGTAGGGATCCCTAGACTTTCTTCCTTCATGGATGGGAGCCTTTACTTGGACATTTAACAGCCCTCCTGTCAGTCCTCCTTCTGGGTCCTTGTGTGATACTCATCCTGACCTGATTTCTGTCTAAACACTTTGAGGCCATACATTGCCAGCTCCTCCTAAAAACTGCTCCCACCTACCAACTTCTTAAAACTGAGGAAGAAGAATCTTCTATATAATAAAAAAAAAAAAAGTGGGGGGGGGATGTGACAGAAGTTTTGGGGTTAACAGCCTGACACTATGTTAAGATGGGATATGCAGGCTCAGCCCATCTCAGGGGACCTGGGGACATCACAGTGTTAATAAAAATTTTAAAAAATAACTCAGCCATAAAACACTACATCATTTTTACAACTCAGAGATAACTTAATCCAGCTGCACAACTCAGCCTGTAAATGTATCTTGGTTCAAGGACTTTCTGCTTGGACAGACTAGCCCAGCCAAGGACACGCTTGATTTTACCCACCTGCACAGCCCTGGCTCCCTCCCTAAACTTTCCCACCTTATGATAAACAACCCCTCCCTAACAAAAACTGCCCAGAAAAAAACTGCCTAACAACTTATGACCAAATGTATGTAACCAATTAGAGTAACCTGTTATCAGCTTTATACTTCCTGCTCACAAACCTATATAAGTTTCTCCTTTACTCTGAGGGGGGGCTGGTGTTTTTGGAATCCCTAATTCCCACCAGCCCACTGGCATTAAATAAAGTTGCCTTCCAACACCTTGGTGCAAAGAGTCTTCCATTTGGTTTGGTATCAGATTTCTGCAACAAAACAAGTGTGCACCAGTACGGAATCATGCAAAGATATTGTCTTTGTCTTCAAGTAGCTTAAAGAACATCACAAAGCTGGGCATGGCAGTGCACGCCTGTAATCCCAGCACTTAGGAGGCTGAGGCAGGAAGACCATTGTAAATTCAAGGTCACAGAGGAATACATAGTGAGATGCTGTTGTGAGGGTAAACAAACCAAAAGCAAAAAACAAAAAACAAAACAAAACCAAAAAACCCAAAGGACATCACAGTGTTAATGAGAGTTTTTAAAAAATAAGAGTTAAGGGGCCGGTGAGATGGCTCAGTGGCGTAAGCGCCTGCCTTGCAAGCGCGAGGGCCCGAGTTCAACTCCTGGAACCCACATACGAAAAAGGGGCCGGTGATATCGCTCAGCGGCACGGGTGCCTGTTGGCGCGTGAGGTCCTGAGGTCAACCCCCCGGTACCCACAAAAAAAAAAAAAAAAAAAGAGTTAAGTAAGAGTTAGCATTTACTGTGCTCCTATTATGTGCCTGGGAACAAAGAGAACAAATACAGAAGAGCCATTTTCCTCATTCTAGTGCAAGGAAACAACCCAGGTACGGTGGTGCATACCTGTAATTCCAACACTCTGGAGGCAGAGGGAGAAGATTCGAAGTGAATTCGAGGCCAGCCTGAAATACATAGTAACATCCTGTCTCAAAACAAAACAAACAAAAGAAAGTATATGGAAACAAACAAGCAGACAATTGTGAAAGGTGATAAATTGATTAATGCAATAAAGAGAACAAAACAGTGGTAACACAGTGATTAGTAACAGGTGGTAATTTAGAGAGAGGGACAGGGAAAGCCTCTTTGGGAAGGTGACATATTGGCATTCCAGGTGGAAGAGTAAGTGCAAAGCTCCTGTTACAAGTTTTAGGAGCAGAAATAAGGACATGACCCCTGGTGCAGAGAAAACAGAGGGCAGGTGGTTTGATGCAAAGCCAGGGAAGCCAGGTGTTAGATGACAGTAAAGAGTTTGGATCCCAGCACACGGTAGCCTGAGGCAGGAAGACTGCTGCAAGTTCAGCCTACTGAGTGCTGGGATTACAGGCATGTGCCACCACCCCTGGCACTGGGTTTTATATTAATTGCCATATAATTGCAATATAGTATAAAGAATCAACTGGAAGGCTTTAAGCAGTGATACGGTCTGATTTCTTTATATCTTGCAAAGATAACTGTGGCTGCTATGCACGGAAGAGATCGTAAAGATGCATGAGAGGAAGTTGGAAGGTCAGAGGAAGCAGTGGTTCTGGGAAGAAATGACAAAGGCTCAGACTATGGCAGTAGTAATGGAGACGGAAAAAAGAAGTCTAATTACCTCATTTCATCCTCATAGCATCAGAGTTTCCAGGTACTCATAATCTAAGTGCAACTTAGAGGCATTGCACTGGTTTCCCCAAGTTTACTGCTCTGCTCCCCAAACAGTGCCAGGTACATTTTAAGTCTTCAACATATGTCAGTTTATTAGACTAAATTGTTCCTGAAAAGATTTATGTAGAGCTGAGTGTGGTGGCACACACCTGTGATTCTAGCACTCTGGAAGACTGACGCAGGAGGATTGAAAGTTAGAGCCCAGCCTGGGCTATTTAAGAGATTTAGTGGGAGTCCCCTTTCTTTCTTTTTTTGAGACAGCACCTAGGTATATAGTTGAGGCTGGCTTTGAACTCACTAATGTAGCCCAGATAGCTTCGAACTCGAGGCAGTCAGCCTCGAGTGCTGGGATTACAGGTATGTACCACCACACCTGGCAAAAGTTTATCCCTTCCCCTGCTTGAAGGGAAATTTCCTCTCCTGCTAAAGGCTTGTACTGTAGTGACACTCTTTTTTGTTTTGTTTTGTCTTTTGAGACAGGGTTTTGCTCTGTAGTTCAGGCTGCCTTGAACTTGCAGTGATCCTCCTGCAATGCCTGCGTCACCACGCCTGGCTGTTCCATTTCAAAATAAAAAATTAAAAAATAAGAAAGGATTGGGGATGTTGTTCAGTGCAAAGGTCCTAAGGTCAATCCCTAGCAAAACACACACACACGCACGTGCACACACAGATTTACATAGGTCCCTGGGAAGAATGTTCAAGAAGGGCCAGAGCTGGTGCTGTGTGAAGTAGTAAATCCTTTTGTGGCTTGTCCAGGAGCCTCGAAACTACCCAGTGACTAAGTTACACTAGAATGGTGTGAGGTCACCTTATCTTCTTCTGCCCACTCCAAAGGAGTCAGTCTAACCCTTAACGGGTTTTAGCAAGTTCCCCATATCTTCTGTGTTCAGTTCCAATTTCCCTAAGATCAAAGAGAGCGCACATATAGCTGGGCACGGTGGCGAATGGCCAAGGCCAGCCCGGGCAACTTAGTGAGACCCTGTCTCAAAATAAAAATCGAAAAGAGCTGGGCATGCGACTCAGTGGTAGACCGCCCCTAGGTTCAATCCCCAGTACCACAAAAAACAAAACCCCAACCCCCTCTCAAAGCACCACATACACATTCTCCTGCCAAGTCAAAGGAACTCAGTGGTAGGCTTGCCAAGACAAATCCAGACCTAATCTATTCTTTTCCTACAAAGCAATTGCTTTAAGCCCCCGATGACGTCAGGAGAGATTCCACTCAGACCAATGGGTTCCAGGAATCCTGTGGCAGGTCACGCCCCAGAAAGTAATTCCAGCGAGAATGAAGTTTCCACCGATAGCCTCAGCGCTCTTCCTTCCGGACTCAGTGTGTGGCTATTTGGGGATTCCTAGGGCTGGGGGTGGGGGTCCGTGTTTCACGCAGCGAAGCTAATGGGGACCCAAGCAGAACAAAGAACAAATAACTGCGGTGGTGGAAGGAGGTGGAGGAAAATGGATCCACAAATTCGTCAAACAATGGGGAGCGGCGGGCGGAAGGGTGTTCCTGGCTAAAGACCGAGGGTCGAGCAGAAATCTTAGGGGTGAAGCTTAAGCTTCATCCAAAGGGTCCTGAGGATATTTAGCAACAACCAATCTTTCTGGTGGTCAGTGTAGGCTCCTCTCCAGCCCGAAGCCGTCCTCTCCACTGGGAAACCATCAATTGACACTCACCCCCACTGGAAGATCTGAAATCTCCATCTCCCCTACCCCGTCCCACCGCTTTCCTCCAGGACCCGGCAGGGAGTCCGAACGCCCCCTCCCCTTTGGTGGCTGCAGGTAGAGTTCTCACCGTCCCGGGGGCTCCTTTGCTTTCAACTGAGTGGCAAGCGGACTCCGTGCCGCCCCAGGACTGTGGCGACCTGCCCGCCTGCAATCCCGGACTGTGAGCTCACATCCTGCGCCCGCCGACTCCTCCCGGCGGAGCAGCCCAGCCCTGCCTACCCGGGAAACTGAGACTACAAGGCCCGTCATGCATAACACTCTGGGGGCGGGGGCAGAATGCCCAGTTTCCCCCACCCCACCCCCTCCTTTGAGAACGCTACTACTTCCGGAGGCCTTGTTGGCGCAAAGGCCTCTGGGTCTTGTAGGCAGTTCTTGGACTCTGTTTCCCAACAGGCTTTGTGGGACGGGCAGGGAGGTAAGTGCTTCCGGTGTCCGGCAGTGACGTTGTGGGTGAACAGGTCCTGTAGCCGTGGCAGCGGCGGAGGCAGGCTGACTATTCACTGACTGCGGCGTATCGCGGAGGGAAGCTGTGTGCCCACAGCGGCAGCCTGGGCCGAAGCCGCCGCCGTTACCGGGTCGGCAGGTAGGCCGTGATTTCCGGTTGGGGGACGCGGGCTGACCGGGGTCGAAAGGAATGAGACAGGCTCCCGCCCTGGAAAGGCAAACCCAGGTCAAAAGAAACGTGAACATTTTCCCCACGGAATTCTTAGGGAGTGGTTTCACACCCAGCTTAGGTAAACTTGGTGCCTGGTGCGTTGATGTTCGCAACGGTCTTATGAGGAAACTGCTGCTCGGGTAACACAAGGAGCTTAGCACCAGCAATTTGGTTTTGGCCTTTTCTAACTTTTGCCCAGTCCCAGTTCCACATCCCACGGATGGATCTTGTTCGTAGTTCCTAGCATGTATCTGGGGGAACCAAGGCGCTGAGAGCGTGTCACCGCCCTTGTCCCTTGGGAGCTCTGTCCCAGACCCCCGCGCCCTGTATTTCCCTGTGCTCAGTCACGTATGTGGCGGGAGTTGGGAAAGAATCTGATAGTCTCCTGTGAACCTCTTTTTACATCCCTCTTCCATCTTACCCATGTCGTTAATCTATGCCTTCCCATCATACACTTGCTCCAAGCCAGATTTATGGGAATCATGCGTGATTCTTTTGTTTACTCACCACCAACCCCCCACGTTCAGTCATTCCATCACTGCTTATATCAACTCAGCTCAGAAAACATCGACTCGGAACACTTATCTTCATTTGCAAGCCTTGGTTACTGTAATAACTTCCTGTTTCCACAGTCATTTCTGACTGAGTGCAAACATTTACAAACATTTTCTGAGTGCCAGTTACGTGCAGCAGCATGCGAGGTGCTAGGGTTACAGTGAGGAATCAGGTAGGTAATCTTTTGTTCCCTCCACTACAGTCTCCAGGTTGAGGCAGAGTGATCTTTTAAAATCTGATACTCTGCTGAGAACCCATCAGCTGTCATTCCCGTTATAAAATCCAAGCTGGACCAGGTGTAATGGTGCATGCCTGTAATCTTAGCACTCTGGGAGGCTGAGGCAGGAGGATTGCAAGTTCAAGCCCAACCTATGTGACTGAACAAGATCCTGTCTCAAAAAAAAAAAAAGGGCTAGGGATGTGACTCAGTGTTAGAGCCCTTGCCTTGCATGCACAAGGCCCTGGGTTCAATCCCCAGCACCCCCCCCCACACACACACAAAAGAGGGGGGCTGAGGACATAGTTCACTGCTGTGGCTTTTGTAGCCTTTCATGATCCAACTCTAGCTTCCCCCTCTGGCCTCATCCTGTTTCTCTTTCCGTTTTGATCGCACTAGCCTTTCAGTTCTTGGGGCAGATTTCTTCTAGCCTCAGGGTTTTCCCACGTGATCTTCCTTCTGCCTAGAATGTCTCTCTCTACTGTCACTTAAACTTTTGGACATCCCTTACGTCTCAATTTAAGCAACAGTTTTTTTTTTTTTTTTTTTTTTTTTTTTTTTGTGGGTACCGGGGGGACGACCTCAGGACCTCGCACGCCAGCAGGCGCCCGTGTCACTGAGCGATATCACCGGCCCCTTTTTCGTATGTGGGATCCGGGAGTCGAACTCGGGCCCTCGCGCTTGCCGGGCAGGCGCTTAAGCCACTGAGCCATCTCACCGGCCCCTGTTTTGTTTTTTTAAGACAGGGTCTGGCTATGTGTTTCAGTATGGTCTTGAACTCACCGTGTAGCCCAGGCTGGCCCTGAACTCATGGTGATCCAGCCTCTTGAGTGCTGGGATTACAGGCATGCGCCACCATGCCCGGCCAAGCATCACTTTTGTAGGTCTTTGTTGATATTCCTCTGTCCCATGAGTTTTGTTGTCATGCTGCATATTCACATAGCATCAGATGCTTTTCTTCATACTATCATCACAGTCTGTGATTATTTACTGTCTTTCCAGAGGTATTTTCTTCACTCCATCACCAGAGCAGGAACTCATTTGAAGGGAAGGCAGTGGAAGTTGAAGCAGTATTTTCTCCCTAATAGGGTAACAATGAGAAGTGAAGAATAGCCTGAAGTGGTGACAATGAGTAGTAGAAAATTAAGCAAGATGGTTGCAATGGAAAAGCGGAGAATGCACTAAGCAGGTAAAGATGAGAAGTGATGAGTGGACTCAGGCAGAAACAGTGAGAATGGAGAGTAGACTAAGGTGGTGACAGTGAGAAGTGAATATGGGACCAGCATGGCAGGGGTAAGAAATGGTTAGATTCTGGCTATGTTTTGAATATAAAGAATTTACCAAAGGATTAGATGTGGGATGTCAGAGAAAGACAAGAGGTGTTGACGACTCTAGCATTGTGGGAAGATTGAGTTGCCATCACCCTGTATGGGGGCAGGTTTAGAGGAATCAGGAGCTTCTATTTGGACTTGAAAGGCTGAGGAGCCTTACGGAGATGATGTGGGGAAGGTGATGTGATGCAGTATCTGGAGTTGGAGGAGTGGCTTCGGCTGGAGATGTGCCTCTGAGAGTCATCTGCATAAACCTGGTGTTTTAAGTGATCTCTAAGGTGAGGGTACTGAGAGAAGGGAAGAGGGGCAGGCTGGAGACTTGTGGCCCTCTTGATGGAGGTTCTGGAGATGCGAACTGCAAAGGAGGCTGAGGAGTAGCAGCCAGTGGGCAAATGAGCACCAGAGAAGAGTTCCTGGAACCCCCATGAGCTGGGTTTTAATTTAGTTTTGAGTATCTGTACTGATGGGAACACCATGGCAGGAAGGAAGACATACACAGGGCAAAGAAAAAGGAAATCAAAAGTTCTGGCAACAGTAGGATTTAATTCTTTTCTTCCTCCCTCCCTCCTTCCTAAAGATTGAACCTGGGGCTTTGCATATGCTGAGCACCCACTGAACCTCTGAGCCATGTCCTCAGCCCAAGGGACTTAATTCTTTCCTAAGCACTGCTCCTCTTGTGGCACACCTGCTCTGGACAGTCACTCCCAGAATCACCCCATTCAGAGCAGAACTTTTCTAAAGTAGGAAGGGGAACAGGCACAGCTGGGAGCAGAGGGAAGGGGTGGTACAGGGCACTGTCTCTGGAACGCTGGGTTTGGGATTGGCCTAGTAGCCACTGGCTAGACGTAACTAGCATTGCTAACTTTCGGGTGTGCATGTGCCTGTGTGTTTGAGCCAGAATGCGGGTGGCTTTTCAGTGTTTCTTCCAGAACTGAGGCATCCTTTGGACCAGGAATGAAGGGTCCAAAGACCTGGGGAGGGAGAAGATATCTTTGTTGGTTCTCCGTTGCCTACAAGTAAAAATCCATACTCCTTAGCTTGGCACAAGGAGTCCTTGATCTGGCCCAGCCCACTTTGCTAGCACCATTCTTTTTCCTTTCATTCTTTAGGCAGCATAGGCCCTTTCAGTGACGTTGGGCCTGTGTCCATGCTGTTTTCTCTGCTTGGAATGCCTTTACCTGGCCTCCTTACTTGGTATGTTCTTGCTGATACTTCATTCCCTTTTGTGTTTTCTGATAGAGACCCAACTTTCATTCCTAATTCAGGCAACTGTATAATATCTTCTGGCATATATTTTAGGTAATATTCTTATGTTACTTTTTTGTGACTTGTTTTTTAACCCTAATTTTTTTGTTTGGCTTGTTTTTTAATTTTTTTTTTTTTTTTTTTTTTTGGTGTGTGTTTTTATTTTTTAGTCTTTTGAAACAGGTCTCACTATGTAGTTCACATTGGCCTTGAACTCACAATGTAGCCCAAACTGGCCTTGAGCTTATGGTGATCCTCCTGCCTCCGCCCCCCAAGTGTTGGGATTACAGGCATATGCTACCACATCTGGCCTATTTTTAACTCCAATTTTTAATTTTCCAAATTTTCTTTTATTTGTTTTTTTGTGTTATTCTAGTGCAAGCCTGTTTGTGTCCTTTTGGGTACATAACTGGGGATTATAAATCTGCTTTTGGCTCACCACTTAGGCCAGATGCCACTCAGTTAACTGTTTTGTCCTTTTCCTGCTCTCTTTAGTGATATTTCTGAAAAAGCATTTGACACAGTATAATTTTTCAGTTTACATGTCTATCTTCCTCCAGCTGAACTATGTGCTCCTACAGGGCAGGCACCATGTGGCATTCATCTCTGTACCCCCAGCATCTAGCAGTGCTGGCATGTAGTAGGCCCTCAAGAAATGTGTGTTGAATGAAGGATGTCTGTGCCAAGCAGCTGGACTTTACTCTTTCCTGACCCTTGCTCCTATGACACACCTCCTGACTGCCACTGTCACTCCTTCAGAGCAGAACTTCTCTAGGGAACCTCAAAGGGAAACAGGTGAGGCTGAGAGGTGGAGACAGAGGGAAAACAGGGGCCTTGGAACTTCTGGGGTTTTGGCGTTGGTGTCTGGGGGCAGGAATGGCTTGGGCTGGAGACATTTCCTTGGGTGGGTGGTGGGAAATGACTGGGTGTTGGGGCTGGTTTCTTTGCAGCTATGGCCAAAGACATCCTGGGTGAAGCCGGGTTGCACTTTGATGAGCTGAATAAGCTGCGGGTGTTGGACCCAGAGGTTACGCAGCAGACTATAGAGCTCAAGGAAGAGTGCAAGGACTTCGTGGACAGTGAGTATCTTTGAGGGAGACATGACATCACTCAGCTGTGATCACTTCCAACTGCTCCACCCCAGCCCCCGCCTGCGGCTCTTGGCCCTGCCAGAATAGAGCTGCTGATTCCGTGGAGGTTGAGTCTGACCTCTGAATTCCCCGCCCTATTCTGATGCTGTCCTGTAGTCCCATACTAAGCCAAAATTGAAACAGGAGGGGTTTTTAGATATGCTATCTGTAATTTTTTTTTTTTTTTTTTTTGCTCAAAAACCTTAAACTTCATGGGGCAGAACCATGGGTTGGGAATAGGAAATGTGGTTAGGTATTCTGACTTGATTTCTTAGTGGAAATAGTGTTCTCATGGCAGAGTCTCTATTATTTGGAGTTAGAGGTAATAAAGTCCCTAGAGGCAGCTCAACAAAGTTAATGAAGTCATGGGCTAGAAATCTCCAAGAAGTTGCCTGGCCCACAGTGTAGGCACAGGCAAGGCCAGTGTCAGTGGACAGAGCTGGATTTACCTGGAATAAGAGTCTGAGCCTTCTGGGGCTCCCTAGGCTGTGGCGAGTTTGGTGAGAGGTTGCCTGGGTTCCATTGCCAGTTGTCTGTGACTGCTGTGTAGATGCTAGATCTTCGTTTCCCCCAATTAAGTGGGGTTCCATCCTACCAAGGCCATTAAAAATGTGAATGGAACATTTGGTACTTAAATGCTAGGTGCTCTTTACTCTGGTTACAGGTGGGAAGTTCTCACTCACACCACTAACTGAAATCTAGTATTGTGTCCATGGCTAGTTGAGGCCGCATGTTCTGAGACAGGCCTTTTGGGAGCTCCGCTTTGTGCTTCCTGTGTCACTCCTGGGGAGGGAGGCTGGGTTAGGGTCTGTCAGGAGGATGGGTCTGCCTGGAGCCTGAGGTAACAGCAGGTGCCTGGCTCAGGTGATTCAGGGCCCAAATCTCCTGGGTCTGGCTCTGGGCACCTGGCCACCCCCTCTAGGTTCACACTGAGGGGGGAAACTTAAGCCAGAAGGCACCAAACTCTTTTTATATAAATCAGAAAGGGCAATTAGGTCTGCTCTTCTCTGCTTCAAGGGAGTGCTGAAGGTGAGAAAATATTTTATTTTTTGTTCTTTCCCCAAAAGAAATTGGCCAGTTTCAGAAAATAGTTGGTGGTCTAATTGAGCTTGTTGACCAACTTGCAAAAGAAGCAGAAAATGAGAAGATGAAGGTAAAATCAACACGACTTCTATCTTGGCCTGGGACCCCCATTCTCTACCCTCTCATCCTCTGCTCTGTCAATTTGCTTGTGGGTTCTCTTATTTAATTAAAACAAGATTTTCACCATTTCTGGTCCAGTTTACCTGCTGATCTTATATGCCTGTCTTTGTCATTACTTTCTTTAATCTTCGTATCAGCACGGATAGGTGGTTTTCTCCTCCTTTTACAGTTGGAGAAATGAAGGCTTGCATGGTATAGATGTCTTGATGAAGCATGCAAGGCTGAATGTTGCCACCCAGCAGGCCACTAAATACTTGCAAGCATGGCTCTGGGAATACTCCTGGACCTGACTGAGTTGCTGGCCAGTTCTCACCAAGCACTTTCTGAGCAGTAGGTTAATCTTCCTTCTGATTAAGCCCCAAAGCCATGGGGCAGCACTTTCTTTTCCCCTCTGGGTACTGACATAACTCTAAAACAGCCCTTTGAAGACTTCCTGCTGTAGGTGGGTTTAACACGTTCCCAATGGCTTGGACCACTGGTGATCCATGCATGACTGTCCTATCAAGTGGCTTGTACCACTGGTAGTAAAAATGGATCTGATCACTTTTACCAGTCCTTTTACTAACAAAATTAATAAAAAGCCACTTGATGTGACAGTCATGCACCAGTGGTTCAAGCTGCCTGGTAGGAAGACGTATGAATTACAGCCCCGTTGTGACCGTGTGAATGAAGCCATGACCTTCTCTGGCAATACTGTGTTTCTTAGGCCATTGGTGCTCGGAACTTGCTCAAATCTATAGCAAAGCAGAGGGAAGCCCAACAACAGCAACTTCAAGCACTAATAGCAGAAAAGAAGATGCAGCTAGAAAGGTAAGTCATGATGTAAACCAAGTTTACTCCACTTAAATTCTTTTCTTTGAATGATCACCTCATCTTTATTCTTCATCATTTTCTAAGAAATAGCATCTCACTTATCCTGATTTGGAGATTTTAAAAATAAAATTACATTTGATGGGAAGGAAAATTGGCTACTATCAAACACCTTCTGATAGTACCTTAAGCATGAAAGTTCAGATGGAAAGTGCCCACAGCTGGCCCTCAACAGGAGGCAGCCTTCTCAGGGCTGGAGATTTCTCATGAGTGGCCCTGGGCAGGGCTTTACCTCTGCCTTATTTTTCTTTCTCGTCTTCACTAACTTCACTCTGAACTTACACCATTTCTTGCAATCATTAAAACGTCTATATGCTTCTCTAGAAGAATTAAGTCTGTGGTTTATTTCATCCTTTTCAGGGCTTCAACAATTTTGTTTTTCAGGTATCGAGTTGAATATGAAGCTTTGTGTAAAGTAGAAGCAGAACAAAATGAATTTATTGACCAATTTATTTTTCAGAAATGAACTGAAAATTTCATATTTATAGCAGGAAGGCAAAAAAAAAAAAAAAAACAACAACAAAAAACAACCCCAAACCAAAAAATCCTCTGCCTCCCAGTGACTTGACGGATGACCTGCGTGTGTCATGAGATGGTGCATAAGGAGCGCAGCAGCCTCCGGAGGAGTAACGCAAGTCCGGGGAGCGCGTATTAAATATCAGTGCTCAGCCCTGCCAGCGGCCACACAGGGCAGGTCCTCACCTCTTGCATTCTTAGTATGAACTAAGCAGTCTGTAAACTTTGCTGTTTTTTGTAAATTCATGATACTTTGGAAGAAAAAGCAATAAATTATTGTTTTCAAATGGTTTCATCTACCTTTCTTCCCCCAGTGCCTTGCAATATGCTTTGACAGAACCCTGGATGTTCTAGCCCCTAGTCCACAAAACAAACCAGGCAGTGGCCACAACTACCTTTATTTGGACCAGACACAGACAAATCACAGACACGAGTACCAACAGTCAGACCACTGTGGCTTCTGAGCACAAAGGGCAAAACAGAGTGGATGGGAACCTATTATCTTCCATCTTTTAGGAACGGCCTCAAATATTGGTTTAGGAAAACCTAACAGAACACCAAGCACGAGTATCCAGAGACGCTTGACAGGAGGGTCAGTCACTGCATACACTGGGCTGGTCACAGCCAGCAGTCCCACTCCTGACAAGACAGGAATGGTTAGACTATCAAGAGGGAAGAGTGAAGTTATCCAGCAGGAAGCAGGGAGCACACTTCAGGTCAAGCTTTAGATGCCAGACTTCAGAGTAAAGAGAATTATCTCAGGTGGTCTCTAAAAATAGGGAAGACTAAGATTTTAAGTAACTTAAAAAATCTCTTCGCATGACTGGTTTAAGATAGAAACAAAAATACCTTCCAGTTCAACCTTTTTCTGATTGAAAGTCATGCTAGGGCTAACCCTTAACATTTAAACCTCTTTTGCGTATTTCGCCTTTTCCCCAAGGATAGGAAGTTGGGGCAAAAAAAAATGACAGTTTTTAATGATTACTAAAGTATAGTTTCTATTTTTAAAATGGCCTGAAACATTCTACTGTTCACTTGATTGACTGGTGGTACCTATAGAGAATCATAGTCAAGGGCTTAGTCATGGCTGTAGACACTGCGATAACTCAGAATACAGCAAGAAGGCCATGTTTCATGGAAGGTTACCAAGGCGCGGGCTGGTACTGCTTTTGTTAGTCCTGCACTGGATCTTAGGCACCACATTCCTGTAAGCTGGCCCACAGCCCCCACCCTTGCTAACTGAACAGGACCCTTGCCACCACCTTGCTCTTGGCTACTGCTGCTAGTGTTTTCAAATGCCACTGAAGCCATGGGTTCAAAACAGTTTTTCTGTATTGGGTCCAAAAGATGCCCCTGTGGACACCTCTCTCCTTGGCCGGTAGTTATTTCATTTTTTCTTTCTTTTATCCTCATGATTGTAGTAAGGGTTCCGCAACATGAACAGCAGAAGTGTAAGAGGGATGAGTAAGTAGGGGGCATAGATGCTTACGAGGGTGAGTCGTTCACTCAAAGTCTGAGGTCCTTGTCCTTTGAAACGACTGGTTTTGGAGAAATCGTCAAGTAGAAAGGAGGTGAGTATTGGAATTAAAGTTGTCATGGTGTGAACTGAGTAGATGATGGCAGGGGTTCGGATCCACCTGCAGGTTCCTGCAGTAGAGGGAGAGAAAGAAGATGGCTGTGTTCATGGGACCACCTGGGACATCTCTACCCTGCCCTCTTCAGTTGAATCATTCTATTCCTCTATAGACGGGAACTCAAAACAAACACAAAACTGGATTTCTACTGCCTAGCATGCAAACTTATGTGACAACTGGGATCCCAGCTCACTGCCAAAGAACTGAGGAAGAATATAACAGAAAAATCATCTGGCAATAAAACTGCCACCACCAGTGTGGCCTAAAATGCAAGGACGGGAATCTCTGTGGCAGCATCTGTCTGTGAAGTAATCCTATGTGGGCATGGGCATGGATCCAGTGACTCTTGTAGATGCCAGTGTGGAATCAGTATTTTCAGCTGTAGGAACTTAGTTACCAAGGAGAGAGGTATGGCCACCTGTATAAAAGCATTAAATAGCCAGGTGTGGAGGTGCACACCTGTTATCCCAGCACTTGCGAGACTGAGGCAGGAGGGTCACTGCAAGTTCGAGACCAGCCTGGGCTACATAGTAAACTCAAGGCCAGTTTGAACTACACAGCGAGACCCTGTCTCAAAAAACAAAAACAAACAAAAAACCACATGAAATATATGTGAACATGAAGGAAGAAATTTTAAATGAGAAATTAAACCTTTTAGGGATTAGCTTGATGCTACTGCTTATAAGTCAATATAGTACTATGCAAAGGAGGAAAATAAAAAGAAAGCCAACAATAAAAGAAATTCTGTGTGCTGGGGGAGGGAGGATAAGGGAATAAGCTCTTCTCTTAAGTGGCCGCAGGTTTCATGTGTATGAGATTCCAGACAACTGAGGCAGCCATGCAGCCTGACTGACCGGGGCATTAGCCTGAGCCACACTGATGTCCCTTTCCTGGGTCCTATGGCGCCCACAAGCAAACTACAGGGACTTCTCCCCCTTCCCTTGGAGATACTTGCCCAAAAAATTTCTGGGACCTGATTTCTGAGTGAAAATGGGGTCTTCCCACCATTTACCAACCTTTGAAGAAGGCGTATGCTGCAATGGGAAAGAAAGGCAGCTGAAACACAAGCTCGCAAAACAGAAACGACATAAACCACACCGGGCGATCCTCCATCAGATAATCTTTGAACTCTGCAGAATACCACTTCAGCAGATTTCTAACCTGAAAAAAAGGGAATGAGCACGATGAATGAGCACAGCGGCCTGGCTAGGACAGGCTCGGCAGCTCCTGAAGATACCCGGATAGAGTCTCTCACTGCCCCCCACCCCAGCACACAGCACACCCAGCTGGCTTTTGTAACAGAGCCAGATGGTCACTGAATAGAAACTCACTAGCTCTAATCCAAATGTTATTTTCGGTATGAAGTTTTCCTCAACTCTCAGTCCCTTCCTCGTACTACCCAGCTTTTGTTCACAACTCCTCAATGACACAAATCCAGGTGTGTTGCCCACTGTCAGGAGCAACAGTAAGTACCTAGCACTTAGGCATTCAGATGTTTGCTGAATGAACAAATGTGCCATATCAGCCATCATTTTTTTGTAAGGAAATGACAAATGTGAAAACCATCCTGACATTTTCCCTTTCACAGCAATTGTACATCCAACTCCAAAGGCCATATTCCCTCAGAGAAATACATTGAATTTCCTATTTTTGGTGAGGGGGAGGTGGCAGTTAAGGGGGCGGGTAAACCTTCCTCTGTGGATATGTAGCTTATTTTGTACTCTTATTAGTATATATTAGTTGTACATATTAATGGGATACAGTGTATTTCCATACGTGCCTACCACATATATTGATCATAATTAACCACCTGTGCCTGTGCATCTTGTGGCAATGTAAATGTTGGATACTTCCACTCCAATTTGCAAATAAGATTTTTTTTTTTGGTACCGGGAATTGAACTCAGGACTTTGTGCTTGCCAGGCAGGCGCTTGTGCTGCTGAGCTATATCCCCGGCCCCTAGTTTATTATTTTTTTAAATTTTATTTATTTATTTTTTTGTGGGTACCGGGGGTCGAACTCAGGACCTTGTGTGCCAAGCAGGTGCCCATGCCGCTGAGCGATATCACCGGCCCTTTTTTCGTATGTGGGTACCAGGAGTCAAACTCAGGACCTCGCGCTTGCCAGGCAGGCGCTTATGCCGCTGAGCTATCTCACCGGCCCGCAAATAAGTTATTCATTTAATTTTATTTTTGGTTTTTCAAGACAGAGTCTGGCTATGTAGCCCAGCCTAGCCTTGAACTCATGGTGATCCTCCTGCCTCAACTTCCTGAGTGCTGGAATGACAGGTGCGAACCACCGTGCCTGGCATTACTCATTTTTAACTCCCTTAATTCCATTTTTTTTTTTTTTTAAGGAGACCAGTAGGATATTTGTAGAAGAACAAATTGCTCCAAACTGTGTAGCTTCTGAGCTATAGTGAGGCTTGAGTTAGCAGTTTCAGCTCTAGCTTAGGCCCCGATCCTTGTAATTACCCTGTAAAAAGGATGTGGATCAGAGTTGATGTGGCGACATGGACAGGAAGGAGACAGTAGAGTTTGAGGCTGCCCACTTTGTGCTTTATAAGAGCCCAAAGCCTTGGAGTATGACTGTTCCAGCACACATACCTTCAAAGCCAAGTCAGTGTCTTGATATGAATAAAGCAACTTCAAGAATTTATCTTACAATGGCAAGTCCAGGAATAGTTTTCCTGTTAATTTTTAATCAGAAGATAAGGGCTCACTGCTGTGAAACACAGGCCTTGTTGCCACAAGGGAGCTTTGAGCAAATATCCAGAAACAAACATTCTGTTAGCATGATACTAATTTCAGAGGGTTCTGACTAGATAACCAGTTTATTGACCAGTGATCTCTGATGTGTATGCGATGTGAAGTTTGAGTTCATGGCAACACTCTGCTTCCTCCTAAGCCCTTTTCAGGACATTAACATGGTAGGAAGAAGTACACATAAAGGGTAAGTCACTGCCCCTCTCTGGGGCTCTACTTCCTCACCTTATGTAAAAGGAGCAATTGAAACTAATTGATTTTTTTTTTTTTTCCTTTAGAAAGAACTAGAGGAAACCACCTGCTTTAGAAGATATACTGCAAACCAGGCCTGGTGATGCACACCTGTAATCCCAGCACTCGGGACAGAGACAGGAGGATTGCCATGAATTTGAGACCAGTCTGGGCTACAATAGTTTAAGGCCAGCCTGAACCGCATAGTGAAAGCCTGTCTTAACCCCTCTACCCCTAAAATACTTTACTGCAAACCTTTAAAGGCATGTGAATTTCATTTTTTATTCAACATGTAAATAATCTTTCAGAGCTATTTACCTCCTAAATTAAGGTTGACTTGTACAGCACTGTAATGTCTTGAGGGCTGCAGGTGAGATTAGCAAAATTTAATCTCATCACCAAGCTCTCCTAAGTCACCTGATGATGGTGGAATGAAGCCTGACAAAGGATGGGTGGAAGAGAAAGCCCAGGTCTCCAGCAGAGGGGTAAGGAATACAGGAGCCAGAGGCAGAATGCCTGGCCCAGTGCTGGCTCCAGGCAAAGCTTTACTCTCACCACGCTCGTTTCTGTCCACAAGGTAGAGCCAGCAATAGCACCTACACCTTACTGTTGGTACGATACAATGAGTTAATACACGTCATCTTTAGATCAATGACCAACATATAAGATCACTTAATTGAATTAATAGGTAGCTCAAATTTAATCCTATTAAAATCTCAGCATAGGGGGCCGGTGAGATGGCTCAGTGGCCTAAGCGCCTGCCTGGCAAGCACGAGGGCCCGAGTTCGACTCCCGGTACCCACATACGAGAAAAGGGCCGGTGATATCGCTCAGCGGCACGGGCGCCTGCTGGTGCGCAAGGTCCTGAGGTCGACCCCCGGTACCCACAAAAAAAAAAAAAAAAAAAAAAAAATCTCAGCATGTTTCCATTTATACCTGACGCACATTTGAGAACTCACCGTTGTTACCCATTAAGATTCATCTGGCCAGGCTGGGGACGTACTGCTTGCTTAGCATGTCTGAGGCATTGGCTTTGATGCCCAGCCCACACAAAACAAAAAGCAAAATAAAACAAACCACATAGGGCTTTCTAAGTAGGATCTCCCATGGATGCTGTATTTCTGTAACTTAAAATGAGGACAGACTGATTTTGGAGCCAGATGCTCACCTGTTTTTCCTTTCCTAAACAGGAACAATTTATCCAGCTGCAAATGATATAATGTTTTCCCATCTCCCTTCCAGGCTCTATCCCAACTAAATTCTTTTACTGTTTCATAGTAAGAGTTTTTCCAAGTGATTTGATTCAAACCAAGAGAAAAGTTTAACTTGCAAATTTCAGCCAAGCCATTATCTGACTTCCCATAATGCTTTTTAGTTCTGCGAAAAATTCCTTCTATTTTTGGAGGAAGAGCAGATGTTAAATTTTGGATTTTCTGAAAAGAAGCTGAGACTGAAAGTTCTTAATTTCCCCATAGAGAAGCAACAGACTTATCAATCCACCCAAAGCAGTAAGAGTGAATAGGTACATAAGCCTTCCAGGCCAGGATGTCCCCTACTAATGCCTTCAGTCAGCAGCGTCATCTCACATCTGGCTTCGGGCCAGATCCCACCTGCACTGGTCCTAAGCCTTTTCTAGTACATTAAGGAAAAAAAAAAAAAGAAAAAGCTGATTATTATTTTTTTTTGGTTCTGGGGATCAAACCCAGAGCCTTGCACATGCCAGGCACATACTCTACCACTGAGCTATACTCCCAGCCTCAAAACAGAAATTTTTACCAACAAAATATATACATTTACATAGGCTCTTTATGATGCTGGCATAGTTTAGCTGGTTTTTGTTTGTTTTTGAGACAGGATCCTGGTATGTAGCCCAGGCTGGCCTCAAATTCCTGGCAATCCTGCCTCAGTCTTCTGAGTGCTGGGATTATAGGTGTGCGCCACCATGCCTAGCTCAGTGGCATAAGCGCCTGCCTGGCAAGAGCAAGGTCCTGAGTTCGACTCCCGTACCCGCATTTAAAAAAAAAAAAAAAGAATAGACGCAAACAAAAAGACTCATGGGAATACCCTGTTGAGCAGTGGCCAAGAGTCTTTTGGGGAGGCTTATACACCTGGAAAAGCTGACGAAAACTATATATCCTCCCAGGAAACACAGGGCACATACAATTTTGCATACACCACTGGGAGTTCATGGAGTTCAGATTAAGATGTTTCTCTGCAGAGAAAAAGCATTCAGTGAAGAACAGGCAAAAATCAGCTTTTCAGGCAGACAAGCCAGTCTTGCTCACAATCTACCAATAGGTTGGAGAAGCATAATAGAACGGAGGAAAAGAAACCACCAACAGAGAGGAGACAATCCACACAATGGGAAAAAGGTTTTGGCAGCTCTTCCTCAGACAAAGGTCTATTATCTAGAATATATAAAGAACTAAAAAAAAATCAGACCCCCCCCCGAATTTAAAGACCCAATCCAAAAAAGGGCATCTGAGATGAATACACACTTCTCAGATGAAGAAGTACAAACAGCAAATAAATATATGAAAAAATGTTCAGCATCGCTGTTCATTCGAGAAACGCAAATTAAACCAACACTGAGAATCCATCTCACCCCAGAAAGAATGGCTATTACCAAGAATCAACCTGTAACAAATGCTAGAGGGGCTGTGGGGAAAAAGGAACCCTTCTCCACTGTTGGTGGGAGCGTAGATTGGTGCAACCACTGTGGAAATCAGGGTGGAGATTCCTCAAAAAACTAGGACTAGAGGACCATTTGACCCAGCTATTCTCAACCTTCTTGGTATCTTCCTGAAAGTGTTAGAAGCATCATACCACAGCAATATATACACACCCATGTTTATAGCAGCATAATTTGTAATAGCTAAATTTTGGAAACAGCCTAAATGCCCACTAAGGGATGAATGGATAAAGAAAATGTGGTTTTTATATACAATGGGGTACTATTCTGCTATAAAGAAGGATAAACTTGGGACATTTTGAGGTAAATGTACTTTGAGACCATACTTTTAAGTGAAATAAATCGAACACACGTTTAAATATCATGGTATTTCTCTTGTGTGAGAAACCAAAACCATAAATAAGGACCAAAATGGATGATAGATATTGGGAAGTAGCAAGAAAATGTTCAAATGGTAAGGTGAACAAGGGAGGGGGAAGAGAAGAAAAAGGAAAAATAAAGAGAATAGAAGGGAAAAAATGGAAGCAAATTTTTTTTTTTTTTTTTTTTAGACAGGGTCTCCATGTAGTTCAGGCTGGCCCTGAACTCACTATGTATGCCAGGTTGGCCTTGAACTTGTGGTAATTCTCCTGCCTCAGCCTCCCAAGTGCTGGAATTACAGGAGTGCACCACCACACCTGGCTATATATATATATATATATACTTTTTTTTTTTTTTTAAGCATTAAAGTTTGGGGCAGCCGGGCGTGGTGGCGCATGCTGTAATCCCAGCACTCAGGAGGCAGGAGGACTGCAGAGGCCAGCCTGGGCTACATAATGAGTTCAAGGTCAGCCTGAACTTAACACTGCTAGACCCTGTCTCAAAAACAAAACAAACAAACCCTCAAGTTTGGGGCAAAGAACGATGTAGGACAGTCAGGAAATGGGGCATTTCACCTTTAGGCGATCGTTCTTACTCAAACCCAATTAAAAGGGTCGATGTGAAAAGGCGTCATTAATTTACTCCTGAGCTTCTGATATTGCTGGATCCAGCTGTTGAAGGAATGATGATCCATGCGAGCCCAAACAGCGACCAACCATGGTGGTGCACTCAGGCAATCCTAGATACTAAACCTTGAAACAGGCCTAATTCTACTCAGATTTTTTCTTTTGGAGGATTGGGATTTTAAAGTCCTTTGAAAAAAAACATCAAAACGAATCCAACATGTGATGATAGTCACTGGTTCATCCAGGGTACTTCTTTCAACCACTGAAAACTGACCACAGCCGCGACCGTGGGAGCCTTAAACATAACCGGGGAGGAAATGAGTTTAAAGGGAACAAAGCAGCCGGGCTGAAGCACGAAGATCTCAAGTTCGAGCCCGGCCTGCACAATTTAGCGAGACCCTATCTCCAAAAAAAAAAAAAAAAGGGGCTAGGGATGTAGTCAGCGCGAAGGGCCTGGGTTTAATCCCCACTACCGGGGGAGGCGCGGGGAGCAAAGCGTTTGTCGCCTGGGAGAAGGGGGTGGGAGAGATGGAAGACCTCGAGTTCAAGTTAGGGGCAAGGAGCGCGCGGAGCTTGGGGCAGAACCCAGGAGGGCGGGAGGGAGAAGGGGACAGAACCAGAACCCTGGCGGGCGAGGAGGCATCGGGGCGGGGGGGGGCACGCAGAGCTCCACGGCGGAGCGCAGCGGCGACCGTTACAGACCGGTCGCCTCTCACCTGGTCGGGGTAGAGTTCGCGCGGCAGCAACCCCTGCAGGTCCAGGAACAGGGTGATGGGGATGTGGGAGAGGAAGTAGAAGCCCAGCAGGTACTCCAGGCAGCGTCTGGCGCGCACAGCTCCCATGATGCGTCCGCGGGACCGAAAAGAACAGAGACCCAGCCCACCAGGACCCCTGAAGTGCGAAAAAGCCGTGAGCAGGCGCGCTAAGCAGGACTTCGCGCCGTTCCCCCGCCCCCTTGAGATTACGCAGGCCGCTCTCATTGGCTGGCGAAGCAGAGGGGGCGGGAGGACGCCGCGGGACTCCGCTCAGAGAGCGTCTATTGGCTCCTCTGAGTACAGTCCTGAAGCGAACGTGTTCTGCGAACTTTCCATTGGCTGTCGGGAGCGCCGCGTGATTGGGGCTTGCTGCGTGTAGATCCGGTTGCCTGGAGCTGTGGGGCGGGTGTCTGGGCGCGGATTGGGTGATGTACTGAGCTGCTCACCCGGTCCCTGTCACTCGTGGCACCTTTCACCTATTTGCTTCTGTTGCGTTTACCAGCGCTCTTGTGTGCGGGGTTATGGGGCTCGTGGCGCTGGAGCTACCTATGTCGTGGGGATGTCGGAGCCCGGCAGGCCGGACTTTTCATGATGCACCCTGTCTGTCCACAAGATCCCAGTCGGACGGGAGTTGAGGGCCCCGGGAAGCCTTGTGAAGGATGCAAAAGGCTAATCAGTCTCAAGACAGAAGCAAAGGGGACCGACTCGGGAGATATGGTAGGAGGTAAAATTGACAGGACTTGGTGGTTGGCTGAGGAGAATGAGAGAGGAACAAGGATTCGTATTTCATTCAGCAAATACCGATCTTTATTCTGGGCCCAGGTCGGCTTGGGAGATGGATTGGTCCCGTTAAGAACAAGTTCAAGGGAAGGTAATTCAGTTTTGGCCTCGATACTTAGCTGTCTCTGCAGCACCTGAGTGGAGAGGCCTAATAGGCAGTTGGATGAACCTGCTGGACTAGATTTGGGAGACATTAGCGTTTGATGGGAGTTGAAGTTTTGAGAGCAGACGGTCTGGAAGACATCTAGAGAAGCTCCAACCTCAGGGAGGAGGAGAGTGATGTCACTGGAAGGAGGGTGAGGGTAGCTGTGTTAGGGCAACACTGGGTGGTGCCCACTATTGGTTCTGCTGAGAGCAGTTGTGATCGGGCAGGAGCCTGACAGCAGCAACGAAGGGGAATGGAACCGGGCGTGGTGGTGCATGTCTGCCATCCCAGCACTGGGGAGGCTGAAACAGGAGGATCGCTGTGAGTTCGAGGCCAGCCTGGGCTACATAGTGAATTCAAGGCCCCCCTGAACGACATAGTGAGACCCTGTATCAAAAAAAAAAAAAAAAAAAAAAAAAAAAAAAAGGGAAAAGAACAAAAGCAGGAAGCTTAGACATCTGGTCAGGAGGATGTCATTTGTTTTTCAGAAGAGAGAGATTTGAGTTTGTTTAGGTCTGTTTGAAGTTTCTGGTCGGGAAAGAGGTCCATAGAGAAGGAAGGGAGCAGGAAATGTATCTGAAGGCCTCTAGGAGGTGGAGGGAAGGGAAGGATTTGGGTTAGGTCGGGTGGGCTGTGTGGTACTAGGACAGGATTGTTGGCAGTGTGAGGGGAGTGGCCCTTGATCTGGAAGCCCCATCTCCTAGGCTGTGCTTTTCTCCAGTGTGGGATCTGCTCAGGAAAAGGTGGTAGGACTCATCCCAAGTGGGGTTCAGGAAGGCAAAGATGACTGAGGAGCTGAACATCAGATTGGCTGAAGTGATGGAGCATGTGATTTGAGCTGGATGGGGAGACTGATGTGAGGCCAGAGGGGGCTGGGGACTGGGAGAAAGTGGAGAAGTGAACAGAGTTGAGGACCAACCAAGGAAGTGTGGGGGTATAGTGGTATCACTGGGTCAGGAGCCTGGGAGATTAGGACGAGGGTACAATGTTTGCATTCCTGGTGTTAGGAAGAGGTTCTGCTCCGAGGAGGGCATGGCTAAGAAGGAGTGAAGGGGAAGTCTTTGGAGATGAGGTCAGGAGACAGAGAACCCATGGCCACCAGATGGTGGTGGCAGTTGGGTGAGAAGGCCTGTATATAAGGGGAATGATCAGGAGGAAGGTGTGTAGGGGCTGAGGTGTGCCTTGGGCCTGGGGGGGTGGTGGAGGAGAAAGTGTGGACAGGGCCTTGGAGAGCAGGGAGGCTGCTGGGCCTGGCTTCGAAGCGTGACATGAATAGCTTTCTCCAGAGAGGGCTGTGGGGAAGCTGAGTTCTGGGGAGAGCCAGGTGCCATTTTCTGCAGAGGCGACACCTGATGTCACGGTGTGGGGGAGGAAGGGGTGTTTATCAGGGGAGGAGTCAACAGGTGGAAGGAGACATAGCAGCAGAGGGACCACAGGTTCCCTCAGGGTTGGGGAGCAAGAGGCGAACAGCATGGGTAGCTGAGCACATGAGAACACAGTTCTGACCAGGACCCGAGCTGGCAGCCAGTGGGAAGGGGTGTTCAGTGCTGCTCTTCCTGCTCCCCAGGGGATTGTGCCCAGGGGGAAGAACAGCTTCCCCTCTACAGAGGCTGAGGCAAAGATGACTCAGAACCAGCTGCTGCTTTTTTTTTTTTTTTTTTTTTTTTTGAGATGGGGAGGAGCCAGTGCCTGAGGAACCTTAGATCGCCTGGGGAAGGAATGTGTCCTTCATGATGTAAGGCTTTCAAGGCAAGTCGCTCCTTCCTGCTGGCCACCCTGGCCTCCTTTCCCCTCCTTCTCCAAACCATGCACTTGAAAGAGAATATGAACAGCCGGGAGGCCCCTTCCAGATAATCTAGGGTCCAACACCTCATGAAGAGATTGAGGCTCAGAGGTATTTGTCCCAGATCACAAAGTGAGTAATGAGGCACAGTAGAAGTCCAGTGTCCACGTCCCCATCCTCAGGCTTACAAAGGTCTGAGTGGTGTTTAGTTCAGGTCTTCTATCCATGGGGCAGGGCGGTGGCCTCCCTGACAAGGTCTGCAGGCCCTTCCAGGTCAGGCTCTGGGCCCAGGAGAGGCCTGACCAGCCTGGAACCCTCTGTGCCCGGCTGTACTCAAAAGCTTGGAACAGCCCCTTGCCCCAGCACGCACTGGTTTTAAGGACATGGTGGCACCTTTTAATATATGTGGAGTACAGATCCCAGATCTGTGGACGCCTTGTTGATTATGGCTGCTTGCTGGGAGACGGAGTTGGGTAAGTGCACAGCTGTCAGTATGCCGCAGCTAAACCCCAGCCAAGCCTGTAATCTGTAGATAAAGGTTCTCAAGGCCTCGCATGTGGATGGCACATCCATCCAAAAAAAAACAAAAAATCTACAGCTGCTCTCTTCAGTTTGAAATTCCTTTAGTGGGAGAACTGAGGTTTTTGTTTTCTGAGACAAGGTCTTCCTCAGTTGTGCAGGCGGACCTTAAACTTGTGATGCTTCTGTGTCAGCCTGCTGAGTGGTAGGATTACAGGCATAGGCACCATGGCTGGCTTGAGGGTTCTTAATTTGACGTCAGATGATCTTCGGATGAGTGGAGGAGGCCACCACTAATCCATTGCCCAAAGCATGAGTTCAGTGAAAGTGACTCGGCTGAGTGTGCCAGCATTCTGGGAGGACTGGAAGTTTGAGCCCCGCCTGGGCAACTTGTGATTTACCCTGCCTCAAAAAAGAAAAGGTAGGTGGGGGGGAAATGTAGCTCCATGCAAAGGGTTCAATTTTTTGTTTTTGTTTTTGTTTTTGAGACAGGATCTTGCTATGTAGCTCAGGTGGCCTTGAACTCATTATGTAGCCCAGCTGGCCTTGAACCTGCATTGATCCTCCTGCCGTGGCCTCCTGAGTGCTGGGATTACAAACATGCATAACATGCCCTGCTCAAAGGGTTCAATCTCAGTAGTGAAAAAATAAAACAAAAACCAAAAAAAAAAAAACAAAAACAAAAAAAACCCAACTTTCCTCTCTTTATAAGAACCTTTTTGCAAATTATTGTGTTGAGACAACATCATTAGCCCCAACAGTGGCCCTTATTGTGGTGCAAAGGGAACTCTACCAACAACTGCATTAAACTCTTCTCTTTTGCTTCACTTTCATCTCTTCTTAAAATGCATTACCCTTCTTACCCCACCCCTGCCCCACTCTCCCCATCCTTGTCTATTGTAAGGCCCAGATGAAGCCCACGCCCCAATTGCCTCTCCTTGGTGACAGTTTCACATGTGAACCTCTGTGGCACTGTCTCTAAAAGTTTGTCCTGTTCCACTCTGAGCATGTATGTCTCTAGACATGTTTCCCACGAGACTTTAGTTTCCTTGAAAACAAAGGCTGTGCCTTGATTTTACCAACACAAAGCTGGAATTATTGTTGAGTGAACGATGGTTTTAAGGACATGGTGGCACCTTTTAATATATGTGGAGTACAGATCCCAGATCTGTGGACGCCTTGTTGATTATGGCTGCTTGCTGGGAGACGGAGTTGGGTAAGTGCACAGCTGTCAGTATGCCGCAGCTAAACCCCAGCCAAGCCTGTAATCTGTAGATAAAGGTTCTCAAGGCCTCGCATGTGGATGGCACATCCATCCAAAAAAAAACAAAAAATCTACAGCTGCTCTCTTCAGTTTGAAATTCCTTTAGTGGGAGAACTGAGGTTTTTGTTTTCTGAGACAAGGTCTTCCTCAGTTGTGCAGGCGGACCTTAAGCTTGTGATGCTTCCGTGTCAGCCTGCTGAGTGGTAGGATTACAGTTGTAAGCACCATGGCTGGGAAATCTATTCCTCTGTCACAGCAGACCAGCCAGGAGGGTACGATGTACACAGGTCAAACTTGAAGAGGTTGGGCCAGAGATACAGCTCAGTGGCACAAGCACCTGCCTGGCAAGCGCAAGGTCCTGAGTTCGATTCCTGGTACCAAAAACAAAACAACTTGAAGAGGTTCTGGCATTGTGGAAGGTGGTAAAGACCTGGAAAGCTGCTGTGGCTCCAGTCCACAGATGGCTGCACACCTCAAAACCAAACATTAGGGGGCCGGTGAGATGGCTCAGTGGTGTAAGTGCCTGCCTGGCAAGCACGAGGTCCTGAGTTTGACTCCCAGTACCCACATACGAAAAAAGGGCCAGTGATATCGCTCAGCGGCATGGGTGCCTGCTGGCGCGTGAGGTCCTGAGGTCGACCCCTGGTACCCACAAACAAAACAAAAAAAACCCACAAAAAAAACATTAGGTGTTCGCTTTCCAAAGCTAAGCTTCTGACAGTGTGGGTGGCTCAGCAAGGAGGCTGTGGGGACTCAGAATTGTCTCTTGAGGTCTATGGGAGTCACTGAGGTAGCTGACCACCTGGCTTGGGCTCTTGAGTGGTCACCCTTTTATGTCAAAGAATCCATGAACATGGGCAGAGGAGGTGGGAATCGATTTCATAAAGGTAAGACTTTGATTAAAATTTGGGCATTTTGTCCATAGATCTTTTGGCACCGAATTAGATTCATAAAAACAGCATTAAAATATATTTGCCTTGGTTACTCTTTAGTGCCCACTTAAATTTTGTTTTTGATGTGAATGCCTACCTTGATTCACCTAATTCCAGCCCCACTTTTCAGGAAGCAGTGGGGGTATGTGTAACTTTGGAAGGAGGGTCAGTTAATGGGGTGTGGAAAGAAGCCAACAGATCTGCTGCCAGGACCATAGGCAGACAGCGGGAGTTCTGGACCAAGGCAGTTTGGGATGACAGTGGTGTTTCGCAGAAGATTCACCGGGCTCCAGTGTGCAAGGCGGAGTGGTGGAGGAAGGCTGGAAGACATGGCATTTGCCATGTCATGGCATTTGCCATGGCATTTCCTAGGTCATGTGTTTCCAGGGGTTTGGCAGCTGAAAGGGGGAGAGAGCTAAGGTATCAGCTCAAGCTTTTTCCAAGATACATGTGTCTCAAATACTTTCAGTGGCAGAAGTAAAGGAGCCCATTTAATGGAAGAGTTAATATTGCTTATCTGTGGAAAACCTACTGTGGACTTAAGGCTGGAAAACTTTTTCTGTAAACGGCCAGAAGATAAATATTTTAGGTTTAGTGGGCTAGTCTGCTCCAGCTACTCAACTTGGCCATTTGTTATAATAAAAGCAGCTACTGACAATGTGCCAGTAAGTGAATGTGGCTGTGTGAAATGCAACTTTATTTACCCAGAGAGCAAGCCCGTTTCCACGTGTGATGGCCATAGTTTACTGACAGTTGATCTAAGGTATGGTCATCTTCGTGGCCATGGGTTGTGGCCAGGAAGGGGAAAATAAGCATGGAGGGGATGTACCCGTCACCTTGGGGCCTGGAAAGGGCAAACATCCTTTAAGTCACATTCCATTGCAGATGATTAGCCAGGAGCCCACATCTTACCAGCAGAGGGCTTGGGAATTCAGACCAGTGGTGTGCCTGGGAAGAGGCAGAGATTTCATTGGTCCAGGAGCTGGCTTTGCCATAGCTCCCCGTGAGGGCAGTTGGGAGCCTTCATGGAAAGTATGTTCACATACTCAAAGTTTGTTGAACCCTATGCCCTTCATTATGTGGTGGAATCCCCTGGGGTCTAAAAGAAAAAGCTGTGTAGAAGGAATGATAGCACTAGGAACTCAACATTGCCCAACCACTAGCAAATAATCGGAGCAAGGATTGTCAGTAGACGACACTTGTTGAATAAAATGTGATCTCAAAATATTTCTCTACAGGTTAGTTATTACAAAGGGAAGTAATAATAGGAGTATTAATACACCAAGTAATTTGGTGTATTATTTTATACACCAAATAAGAGGTCCTGTCAGCAAAAATGAGACAAGGTAACATTTGTGCCTCTTGATTTGATGGAATGGGAAGTCTACCACATCATCTCTGTGACAGTTTTTCTGACGTTTTACCTGAATCTGAACACGAGCCAAGAGGCAAATACAAATAGTTGTGGGATTTTTCAACATGGCAACTGGATTTTCACCTTCAAAAATGGTAACGTCATGAAAGAAGAAAAAGCAGAGTCTGTTGCATTAAAGGGTGACAGACGAGACAACCAAATGCAGGGTATGATCCTTGATTGGATCTTGAATTCTGTAGAAAACAATTATGTGTGATATTTGGGAGACAACTGGAGAAATGGCTATATATATAGGGTATATTAGGTAATATATCAGTTGTTAAAATTTCATAGATATTTGACATGATACTGAAATTTTAGTTATGTAGTACAATGCCCTTTTTTTTTTTTTTTTTTTGAGACAGGGTCTTGCTATGTAGTCCATGCTGGCTTCAAACTCACAATTCTGCCTCAGCCTCCGGAATACTGGGATTACAAGTATATGCTACTATATCTGGCTTGAGTCCTTGTTTTAGAGGATACCTTAAGGTTTTTTATAATATTTGAGTAGAAATGAGAAAGCATATTTGTATAATAAAGGAAATATAGCAAATTGTTTGAAATTGGTGAATCTAAGTGCAGTGTTTAGATCCTATTATTTCTATTTTTCAAAAGGCAGAAAAGAAATAGCTAAGCCTAACAAGTCTAACTCTCAAACAAACCAGTGGGCTGGGGATGCAGCTCAATGGTAGAGCACTTGCCCACCATGTGTGAGGCTCTGAGTTTGATCCCTAGCGGTGAGAAAAAATAGTTTCACTATTAAATGGCATCATCAGTATTTTAACTTTGTTATTATTTCTTATCCTTCTCAGGAAAAACAGGAAAACTTTATATAAAGTTTTTATGTTTAGAGGACTTTAAATTTTATTACAAAATTCTAAATACACATATTTAAAAAACAAAGGATTTCAACCAGGTGGTAGGATAAATGTTGATATATAAAATCAATTTTTTAGGGAAACAGAAAAGAAAACAACAGAAAAAAAAATCAAAATTTTAATACGTTAGTAATAAACAATCTGGAAGTGAAACTAAGAACCCTCCCTCAGTGGGGTATGGAGGACTGACAGTCTGAGCCAAAGCTTGGGCAAGTCAGCGACTTGGTGAGACTTGTTTCAAAATGAAATGCGCACAAAGAGAATGAAATCGGAATAAATTTAACAAAGGAAGTGCAAGATTTCTATACTGAAAACCACAAAAGACTGTTGCAAAAATTCTAAAGAAACCGAGTCCTGCCCATTCATGGATCAGATCTTAATATTGTTTAGATGGCAATATTCCACAAACTGATCTACAGATTTAATGCAATCCTTATCAAACTTCAGCTAGCCTTTTTGTAGAAACTGACAACCTGATCCTAAAATTCATATGGAATTGCAAGGGACCCAGAGTAACGAAAATCATCTTGAAAAAAGAACAAAGTAGGGTAATTTATACTTCCTAATTTCAGAACTTAACTATAAAGGCCGGTTTGTCTTGGCACCTGCCCATAATCCAAGCACTCTGGGAGACTGAAGCAAGAAAATCACAAATTTAAGCCCTAGCTGGGTAATTTAGCTATTTAACAAGAATTTGTCTCAAAATAAAAGGTAAAGGGCTGGGGATGTAGCTCAGTGCAAAGGCACTGGGTTCAATCCCCAGTACCGCAAAAAACAAAAAACACTGAATTACCGGTGAGATCTTGTCTAAAACAAAACACTTAATACAAAGCTATAATAATTAAGACAATTTTGTGCAGGCACAAATACAAACATATGGATCAATGGAATACACTTGAGATGTAGAAATAATCTCGTTATTTACAGTCAACTGATTATATATGTCCCTTAAAATGGTTCAATTACTTAGTCTGAAAATGGATTACCTAATGGTTAAACACCTTTCTATTCCTGGGACAGTACTATGTATATCTACACACATACAAAAGGTAAAATGTATGTAAAATTTAAATGCACAGTTCTGTGGCATTAACCACATTCACACTGGTCTGCAGCTGTCACCACCACTAAACCTAGAACTTTTCCATCATCGGAAACTGAAATCCTAAACCATTAAACAGTAACGCCTTAACTTCCTCGACCCCTGGTAACTATCGCTCTATTTTCTGTCTCTGTGAATCTGACTCTTCTAAGTACCTCATATATGTGGAATACACTTGTTCCTTTATGTCTGTCTTATTTCACTTAGTAGGTCTACAAAGTTCATCCGTATCATTTATGAAAACTTCCCTTTTAAGTATGAATAATATTCTGTTGTATGCATCTATCACGTTATTTATTCCTTGACGTACATTTGGGTTGTTTTCGCCTTTTGACTGTTGTGAATAATACTGTGAGCATTGGTGAACAAATATGTTTGAGTCACTGTTTGCAACTCTTTCATGTATACACTCAGAAATGGGACTGCTAGAGCAAATGGTAATTCTAAAGTTTAATTTTTTTTGGAGGAACTGGAACTGTTCTCTGTAGCAGCTGTACCATTTTACATTCCCATTAGCAATGTACAAGGGTTTCAATTTCATGTCCTTGCCAAAATTTGTACAATATATTTTTTTAATTTTTTAAATCTTTTGCTTTAACTATATTTTTTGCCAGAACTTTGTAGCTGCAGATTCAGGCTAATTCTAAATATGGGAAATGTCTACCATATAAACCAAATGGAAAGTCCTCATTGACAAAGCAAGCAGTCAAAATAGAGTCACTGCCTATTGGAAAAAGCCTTCATTTTACATATGCTTCTGGAAAAAAAAAAAAAAAAATCAATCTTTCCTCTCAATTTTAAGACAGACAAAGCTGTGCCATGAATTTGCTGCCTGGGTGAAATAAAATATTGCTAGTCTCAGTATTTAGTATTTCATTCAGGTTTGTTGAATGAATAAACTAATTTTTTGAATGAACAAATGAATATGTGTATTTATATTAATTTATATGAGCTAGAATAGAACAGCTGACTCCTCACATGTCCAGAAAAAAAAATCCATTTTTCTAAATCAAGAAAATATAGGAAGAAGTAAATGCCACCTATAAACTCAAGAGTAATATTGCAGTTGGGTATGGTGGCACATGACTATAATCCCAGCTACTCAAGAGACTGAGGTAAGAGGATCCCAAGTATGAGTCCAGCCTGGGGAACTTATTCAGACCCTGTCAAAATAAAATAAAAATAACAATAAAGTCAAGCCGGGTGGGGTATGCCTGTAATCCAAACACTTTCGGAGGCTGGAGCAGGATGATCACAAGTTACAGCTCAGACTGGCCCACTTAGTGAGGCCCTGTCTCAAAATAAAAAATAAAAAAGGGCTGGTGATATAGCTCAGTGTTAAGGCTTAAGTTCAATCCTAGTATTATGGGGGTGAAAAAATGGTCTGGGGATATAGCTCAATGGTAGAGCACTTACCCAGCATTCATGAGGTTCAATCCCCAGTACTGCAAACAAACAGTGATACTGCTTTGTCCAGCCTCAGGGAGCGCAGTCTGAGGATAGGGAGTCTGGTTTCAGGTCTGGATTGCACCAGGGAGCTGAGATGAGCTGGAAGTACCTTTGGGTTGCTAGGGGCAGGAGGCAGGAAGCAGGAAGGAAGAGGAGGCAGAATCAAGTCCCTTGGTCAGCTCTGTGGGGAGCCATCTCATTTAATGCATCAGACTCTAATACCTGGCATAAGATTTCATATGAACACAGGATTTTCTGCTTCAAAAGGGAGAAAAAAGGCCTGACAACCACAGTATTCAGACTCTAATGTCTGGAAGGACTTCCATATTATATATATTTAAATCACAACATCTTTTGTATCAGTAAAGTTTTGAATTTTTTTTTCTGACGGCCTTAAGTTTCTGGGAAGATTTTTAAAAGACAACATCTAATTTCCTCAGAAAAACAAAGGAAATATAAAGAGCAAATCTCTTAAAACTCTGCTGTTCTGGTCTAGACACAAGCTGAACTGAAGAAAAAAAAAGAAATAAAATAGACAACACATCTTTTTCAAATGTCACATTTAATGTTTTCACCACTGTACTTCAAATCTACATTGTACAAAGTGACCAGAAAGTGTGCCACGGTAATTGACCAACCTCTGAGATTGTACCTTTCACACCAGTGTCTTCTCGGGCTCTTTTGATACTAAACACGTTTCTCATTCAAGTGAATTGAAATGCTTCAGTTGGGTTGATTCTCAGGAGCCTCATAAAAAAAAACAAAGATATTGCACCATCTTTGTTTAGTAATTCAATGTTTGTTTCTTTCACAGCAAATAATTACTTCATTGAAGTTAAAACTTCCAAACATAACTTATTAATAGTCTTCAAATTCAGCTCAGATCACTCAAGATGAAAATACTCTGCTAAATACAGATAACTTACAATAACTTTAACAGTTAATTGTCCATAACACACACCAAGGTTTTTCCTAGACCAATTTTAAGACGATCCATTAGTACTCCTTGTACAGGTGAAAAACAATCTTCAATTTTCTTGTCTTTTTATTTTTAATATAAAAGTTGGAAGGGACATTCAAGTTTCAAGTCTCCACATTGAACTTAAAAAAAAAAATAGTCATCATCAGCATGTGGAGGTAAACAAGCCAAGTTGTATAACTCCAGGAGGTAGAGGCCTTCAATTTGTATTCATATATACATATGCACAGAAGAATTCAGTGTTCCAACAGAAAAAAGAATTTGTCAAAAGTAATAAGTTATTTTACTACTGTGACATTTCAAGACTCCCACAGCTTTGCCTAAGGACACAAACACATTTGACATAATTCCCTATGTGCCTTTTTTTGTGGCTTTAAATTTTTTAAAAATTTGTTTTTGTCTTTTATTTATTATTTTTCACTGTCCAGTGCAGGAAAAGTCTCACAAAATTTCACAGACCTAAAATGTGCAAGCTAGTTCTCTCTCTATACAGCAATGTTAGGATTCTTTTGAAATTAGCCCAGAAATGAATTATTTACACACATGGAAGATGCATGCTTGGGGTTCTTTTATGTAAGAAAGAGCAGAAAAACTTCTAATAAAAATAGATTAAATATATATATATATATTTATACTGGGTAAGGAAAACAAAAATTTAGTCTCTCCTAGTCACAAACTCATTCTCTCTACCCACAACATTGGATTTTAGACAGCACACATCACCATCACGGCTCTAATGAGAAGCTAATTATAGGGCTGATCATTAGGTGGCGTGCCCCACCTCCCTCCCCCTCCCCCAGGTGCAGCCACGATCCGCTCACGTGGCTCCATGATTGGTCGCAGGCAAGGTTTCTAGATCCTTTAGTTTTAGAAAACCCCGAATCTTTAGGAATGGCTCAAATATCAAAATGTATGACTGTCTTTGTGTGTGTGTGTGTGCGTGCGTGTTTGTGTGTGGAGTGTATGTGAACAATCTCACTTCATTTAATAAAAACAAAACAAAACCCCCAAACTCCCAAATTTGGTTCAATTCTCTTTTGTTCTGAGGTGAGCCGTAACAGCTGCACTAAATTCATAAAACATGTGCAACTCTGGGTAAAATATTTTTTCTTCTAAAAGCACAACCACTTTACAAGATTAAAAGTCTAGTAACATTTCTAAATATTATTCATATCATACAAGTAGTGGTTGTTAATTTAAAACTTCATTAGTAAAATTACAGTACAAGCATGATTAACCTCCAGAATTGCAAATCCCAGACTCCAGTGGAAAGCTACATCACATCTTCAGTAGTACACTATCTCCCACTGTCACTCCCACACCAGAGGAGATGGCGGCATCTCAGACGGCTGAGCAACAGTGGAACTGGAAGAGAATGGAGAGATGGGGAAATTAGTTGTAGCACCACAACAGGCAAAAGGGCAATACATGGTTGCCTGTTCTCTTCCCTTAAAAAAATTAAAAAGTCCATTTCTGGAATTTTAATCTGTTTCTTTAACATCTCTGAAGTCAAACCTGTTCCAAATTTTTCATTAAGGATCTGTTATCTACAAGGAGCCAATGTGGTATAGTGGCTAACTCACAGGCTTGAAAACAACATGGTATTTATTGGTTATATGGCACTGAGCAAAGTTCTTAATCCTTTCTCCTTTGGAAAAAGATCATGCTGTATATTTCATAGGATCTTGTGATGAATAACTGAAATAATGTATGAATAGTTATTATAAGTAATACTGTCTATACTTAATTGGGAAAACGCCCTTTAAGATGCAGAATGACCCATTTAAAAGTAGTCTCTCTCTCAAAAAAAAATAGCCTCTCAAAATAGTGACTGTAAGTAGGGGCCTATTTTGAAGGAGCCTCAGACACATTTCTCTTATCAAGTATTAATACAGTAGTATGAATAATCATTTAGCACTTATTATTCAAAGAGCTGTTATTAGATACTTCCCACATCTCAGGCCGCTAATTAGATTATGAATTTGTGTGTAAAAACCACTTTGCTTCCCCAGAGGTCAGGATAACAATAATTTGCACCTGGAAGGTGCTAAAACACCTAACTGACTGGGTCACTAACTTGTAGGTGAAAATATTAAAGTAATTTAAAATCACAGAGAAGTAAAAATAGTCTGATGCCTTCTTTCTACAGAAAAAAATATATGGAAGAAATCAAACACACTTTATATACTTTAAACAAAAATTCTTAATTTTGGTTCAACAAATTTAAACAACTTCAATACCAAGTAGGAAAGGAAAAGAGAAGGAGGGAGAGGAAAAGAAAGGAGTCTGTCATGGCCTCTCAGGTCCAAATTCATCCTCTGTCATGCTTCGTGATACTGGAGCAGGACCTGCTGTTCTCCTTTCCTCCCTGGCTTAATGTTAGCTTTTGTCAGCAGAGGGCGCTGGAAGGAAGGTTACTGCAAGGTTCTGCAAGGCTCTGTCAGGAAGCAGCTTCCCTTCCAGCTCCTTCTGGTGGATATTTATTTACTTATTTTTTGATGAGGGACTACCCAAATTCTCTGGCAAATTTTTCTGCAAGGCCTCTTTGATGGGCTTGTTCTGCCTACCTCTCCCCCACTTTTTGGTGTGAAACTGGGGATCAATACCAGGGAAACTCTACACTGAGCTACCTCCCCAGCCCTTTTAAAATTTATTTTCTGACAGGGGCTCACAATGTTGCCCTGGTGGGACTTACACTTGTGATCCTCCTGCCTTAACCTCCCATAAGTGCTGAGATTACAGGTGTGCACCATCGCACTTGGCAGTGTTCACGGCTTTTGGTACATTTTGCCACTGTCATGCTACGTGTTCCTGTGACAGCCAAACTCTCTCCAAAGAGGTCCCTGGGTGGAGGGGCCTCTACTAATTTATTACAAAGAGTAGCTGCTTTCTGCATTTGCTACTTAGGACCCTTCAGTATTCTTTTTCTCTTATGCCTTTTAGCAGTTAACCATCTTTTCCTAGTTAAGAATTCCTATTAAATTCTCCCCATTCATATTACTGGGGTAATTTCTTCCTTCTGACTGAATCCTGATTGATGTAAGGAGTTAGCGGAAGAACTCATGAGAAAGAAAGGACAAAAGGAGACAAGAAAATGACACAGGGTTCCGAGGTTCATAGCTCTTCCATAAGCCTCTTGGCTACTCTATCTTTTTTTTCTTTTTTTGGTAATAATGGTGATTGAACCCAGGGACTGCGCACTGAGCTACCTTCCCAGACCCTTTTAAAACGTTTTTTAAAAATTTGAGACAGGTTCTCCCAAAGTTGCCTAGGCTGGTCTCAAACTCACAAACTTGCCTCAGCCTCGCAGAGTGCCGGGGTTACAGATGTGCACCACCACACCAGGCTGGCTTCTCCTCTTAAATAGGCCACACTAGCAGTCAACCTGAAATAATTATTTTCTTGCTTGCAGTTATTAAGGGCGGGGGGTGTAGTGGGACCAAGATGACCATATCTAACTTCAGGGATGGGTGGTGTCCTGGCACACTGCTGTTGCAGTAGTACCACCACGGAGGCGGTCAGGCAGCACAATGGTCATCAGGGAAAAACTACAGTAAAGTGGCACCAGTGTAAAAAAAAGGATGCTTGCATTTTAATCACTTTTGACTGAAACCAAAGTTTGTAACAGAAACTTTTTTTTTTTTTAATTTAGACAGAGTCTTGCTATGTAGTGCAGGCTGCCTTGAACTTGCTTATGTAGCCCAGGCTGGCCTCGAACTCACGGCGATCCTCCTGCCTCAGCCTCCAGAGTACTGGCATTACAGGTGTGCGTCACCACGCCTAGCTCGTAATAGAAACTTTCTGTTGGACCTTTTATTTATGTTATCTCAAAACAGAAATATTCTGAAAAACACAATCGCAACAACCTTTTAATTCTAACAAGAACATCAGCATAACATATATACATATATATAGTTACCTAATAAAGCTCTTAAAAGCAGCAGACTGAGGGTTGATGCAGAGAGGCACTCTGTTTCCTTTCTGCTGTTCCAAAATGAACTGGTGAATAATTTCTGTGGAGAGAATAAACATCATACAAGCCGCTGACAATCTATAGGCCCGGGAGCAGCGGACTCTCAGCTAACTCTAGCCAGCATCTGAACAAATTTCCTACTGGTTTAGTTAAATCAGACACATACACCATCTATAAAGCAGAATCCAGTGGACCTTTCCTGAAACCAAAATGATTGTTGCTGAACACCGGACAAAACTTCAATGGTGGCATTACACAGACTGAAGACCCCATCCATGGGAAGAGTAAAATGGTCTATGGATTTGAGAGACTTCACATAGCTGGCATTCTGGATGATTTTTTTCTAACTGTTGGTAATAACTGCCTGTTTGAAGATCATTTAAGAACCTCATTTGGTGTTTAGGTACATATAGTTTGAGCAGGTACTTTGGGGCCTACCCTTTCTTCTAGAACATCCTAGAGCAGATGCTAAAATCATTCAGAATTCTGAATGTTATTATTCCCATCCCAACAGAAGGTCATGCCATGTAATTTTATGAGTGAATTATCAGAAATTCCCCTCTATTGTCACATTCAAACAATGATTCCCTTGTGAATTTTTATCCTTTAAAAACTTCCAATATGTTTCATTTAATGAAATGATATTGAATGAATACAAATTAAATATATTTGAGGTACATTCATTAAACTTTGAAAATAAGGACAAAATATTCATTCCTCTGGCTTACCTTCCCCTGGATGTAATATTAAATCAGCATTTTTGTAACACATAGCTTTCTTGGCTTATATTCCCTGGACAAACAGCTATATGCAAGGTTGTAAAAGAAACATGGAGGAACTTTGGTCAGCATCGAGACCCTGGATTTCTGGCCATACAATGAAAAATGTTACTAGTCATCTTTCCTGGCCAAAGGTCAAAAAGACACTCACCTTTAACCTGTCGAACAGAACTGAGGTTCTTCTCAAAAGTGTCATCAAATTTGGGATTGGTGATGGGCTCAAAGTCACTGGTATAAACTCTTCCAGTAGAGGTGGAAAAGCAACATTTACACATACACGTGTGATATCTTAGTCGCCCTTCATCTAGGTAGGGGTGGGCTAAGGCATCCTTAGCGGATATTCTTTTCGACTGCAATCAAATTTAGAGACCAGCACATCAATACTAAAGATAAATGTGATTGTCCACACAGGATCTTTCATAAGACACAGTTACTGCTTTACACAGCTTACATTTAACATACAGAACATTCTGTGCAAAGAGAGATAAATGAATTTAGAGGAAGGATATGACTTAGGACAAGCAACTACTGTTATCATCTACCACTGTAAAGCACTTAGAAGTCTTTTTCTGGTAAAATTCTGAAAAGTATAGAGGATAAAAAATGACAAATACAGCCGGGTATGCTGGTACATGCCTGTAATCCCAGCACTTGGAAGACCGAGGCAGGAGGATCGCCCCAAGTTTGAGGGCAGCCTGGACTACATATTGAGCTCAAGGTCAGCCTGAACTACATAGTGTGACCCAGTCTCAAAAAAACAAAAAACCACCCCCTCCAAAAAAGAAAAAAAGAGACAAACATCATGACACTTAAATGTGTAATGCTTTAAATGCTTTAAAGGGGATATGTTTACATTTTAAATGACAGGCTACATTTTAAAAATATGTGACAGCATTTAGAGAAGATGTGATCATGCTGGCAGTTTTACAAAGCTGCTTGAAATTTCTATTCTTTTCAAATACTGAATAGACCAGAACACACACACATCTAAAGAGCTGTTGGAGTTAGGCAGCAGACAATGGTCTGATGCCACACTGGGAGCGACAGCTCCAGATGAGTATCAAGAGAGGCCTACTCTGTTTTTTCTGCCACTTTACATCAGAATACTTAATACACTAGTTTCAGGCTTACTAACACAAACTTTTTAACTCATTACTTCATTAAAAAATTGAAGAAAAAATTGTCCTTGCGCAATGTTCAGTGGATCTATCAGTACTACCAAGAGAAAGCAGTTTTTTACAAGATTTAAGGACGGACTTGATGGTAGACAGAACAAAACCCAACGCTGCCCTGCTCCAGTACAATCACTCACTTCACAGAACACGATTTTAAGAAGACAACAATTTTGTACTGAAATAACTAAAAAGTAACTAGATCATTCTGATTGGTTTTGGTCCCCCAAACAATAAAATGTGAGACATTTTCTATAAATCTGGACTCTCCCCAACCCTTTTATCTCTGATTTTTTGCTATGTTGATATGGCCAATGGCATGTCATGACCTTTCAAGGTAAAATAAACACGAAAGAAAGCTGCTGTTTGCACAACATGAACAGACAGATACCAACTTGATAACCATGTGCTTTTCTTTTTGGTACCTGTGTATCTGCTGCTCCAGCCTTTCTGCAGTCAGACCCCCTCCTATTCTTAGCAAGTAAGCTTTTCTTTTCTTTTTCTAAAAAGTCCAAGTCTTTGATGACTACTCCTAAGTATGGCAGTCCACAGGGCTAGAAGTCTACCATTTGAACCCAAAGGCACAAGTAGGCCGACAGAGCACCGTGCCCAGTCCTGAGCCCTCTGGTCAGCCCCGAGCTCCCTGGCTTTTGTATACTAACTATGGCTATTGGCCAAGTCTGTGACTGAACATGACAATTGTTCACACAGGGCAACAGTGATTGAAGCTAGGTTTTAATGCTATCATCTGACAATTAAGTCATTCCTGTCAGGTGGCAGACACTGGGTCCCAGTCAGCTGGCACCAGCAGCTGGACTCGGTTCCCAATAGCCTCTTTTGCCTGCACATTCTGATATTTCCTGAAATTTGAGAATGCAGAGTTGAAAAGATTTAGGTGTTTCTCTGACAATTGATAGCATCCTCTGTGCACACCAAGGGGAGTTCTTCTTTACCTAAGAGAAACCTTTGGACAAAAGATAAATCAACACCCTGGCATGCAAAAACCAACTTCACTTCTCTAAACAAATTAATGTCTTTATAGGACTTCTCAAGTAAGGCTAAGGAAAGGAGATTGTTGTTTCATAAAGGATGTGAACACTGAAAGGAAGAAACTATCTTGCTAAATTGAGAAAACCACAAAATTACTCAGATTTTCAATAATGGTGTTCTTTTGTAGGACCTAATGGTACACTTTTTAAAATCTCAATTACATATCATACTATCTTGTTTCAACTGACCAACATTTGTGACACAGACACCTGTTTTTATCCTAAAATTTGTTGCTTTATTAACTTTTGAAATTCTCCATTTACAAATTCTCCATTTTACAAATACAAAATATTTGTAAGTAAGCCAGGCATGGTGGTGCACATCTGTAATCCCAAAACTCTGGGAGCCTGAGGCAGAAGGATCACAAGTTTGAGCCTAGCTTGGGTAACCTTGTGAGACTCTGTCTCCAAATTAAAAAAAAAAATAATGAAAGGGCTGGGGAGGCCCTGGATTCAAGTCCTAGTACCACAAAAACAACAATAATAACAACAATGACAACAAGCACTAAAGGCAAACTTGGTACAGGTGACTGATATGCTTCTTGGTCCTAATCTAACTAGAACATAAAGAATAAAATATTTCTAACACACAGAAGGAAAATTTAAACCTAGGGCCTTTGCAAAATCCTCTATGCACAGACAGAAATTACCTTGGAGGTGTGAATTTCCTGCAGCTCTAGTTTTATTAACCATATAAAAAGAGGTTCTTTATGTATTGATATCTTTTTTTTTGGTACCGGGAATTGAACTCACGACCTCACGCTTGCCAGGCAGGCTGTATTGATATCTTTGTAGATAAACTTACAAAATAAAAGAAAATATCAAACTAACAATACTAGATCAATTAGCTCACTATGCAAATTATGTGACTGAAATTGTCCTTAATGGGAAACTTGACCTTAAGGAGACCATAGAAGCAAAAGCTGCCACTTCGTCTTATTTCTAATATCACTATGTACATGGCATACTACAGTAAAAAAAGGAAACAAAATAGTCTGTCACAGTGGTGCCTGCCTGTAGTCCAACCTACTAGGGAAGCTGAGTCAGGAGGATCCCAAGTTTGAGGCCAGCCAAGACCCTATCTCAAAATAAAAAATAAAAAGGGCTGGGGTTACCCTCCCCCCCCAAAAAAAAAAAAAAAACGGGCTGGGGGTGTAGTTAGCAGTAGAGTGCTTGCCTAGCATCTTTGAGGCTCTGGGTTCATCTGCCAGTACTGTAAAACAAAAAGCAAAAAACGAACAAAGCCAGGTAAAATAAAAACAAAAATCCACTTTGTAGTGAGATGTTACAACATTAATATGAGTCACCTTGATTGTTTTTCATCTCCCAAATAATAACACCTTGACTAGTTCCTTGACTAGTTCTCATAAACTTGTATGTCAAACAGAACATTTTTTATCCTTAATTTCATCATGCTGATGTCTGAATTATGATCTTTGTGGATTGGATTAGTCATGTGAGAAAGCTGCTCTTTTCTCATCAAAAATAGACCAATGGAATCTTGGTAACTTCGGTAATTTTGTGGTATTTTTACTCCTTTAAATACCTGTTGTCTTTTCTATTTTGTGTTATTGTCAAGTAACATTTTCTTTTCTAAGTGATACCATTTTTTTTTTAAAATTAAGTTTATTGGTACATTTTAGGTATACACATAATAATGATCACATTCATCATAGGGAATATGTACCTGTAGATGATATAATGTGATTCTTTTTTATCCCATTCCCTTACCGTCTTTTCAACCCCTCTTTCCCTCCTTATTTACAAAAGCTTTGTTTCCATATTTTTCTTCCTTTCTCATTTTTTTTCTTTTCTCTTCCTTCCTTTCCCCTTCCCCCCTCCCTACTTCCCTTTCCCATGAGAATATTTTCTTCCTATTTCCCAAACATTTTGGTCCTTATTTATACTTTTGGTTTCTCACAACAAAGAAACAGTGTGGTATTTACACGTGTGTCCTATTTATTTCATTAAGTAATACCATTTTTGAGTCTTCTCTTCCAATAATTATTGGTACAAATATGAATAATAAATATTCTTTGGATGAATGAATAAATGAAGAGCTGACTTGTATTATGTAACAGAAAAGTCTAGAAAGAGAATTTAGAAAAGCTATGATCTTTTTTGTTTTGGTGGTACTGGGGACAGAAACCAGGGCCTTTGTGCTGAGCTACAGCCCCAACTCTTTTATTTTTTATTTTAAGACAGGGCTTTGCTAAGTCACCAAAGTGCCAGGCTGGGCTTGAACTTGGAATTCTATGACTCAGCCTCCCACTGTGCTATGATTATGTACCACCATACCCAACAGAAAAGGCAGCAACCCCAGCCATTCCCCAAATAATCAAAAAATAAACGCTTCCTTATGCAAAAACAATGGGCAGAGTTTTTCAAATGATCTTGAAAAATTTTCCTCCTGATTTAACTTGGTGTTAAACTCCCTTTACAAATACTGAGATAAGGGCCGGGGATATAGCTCAGTGGCATAGCACCTGCCTGGCGAGCATGAGGTCCTGAGTTTGATTCCTGATACCAAAAAAAACCACTGAGATAACAATGGTATAATTCCTGCCAGGTGTGGTGGGACAATCCTGTAACCCAGCAGTTGGGAGGCTGAGGCAGGAGGATTGCAGTAAGTTTGAGGTCAGCCTGGGCTACAGAGTGAGTTCAAGGATTGATTATATGAGTAAGCATGATTAAGATCAAAACTGGAGATTGAAACATCATCATTTACACTGCCAATCTATTAAAAGCAGAATGTTTCTCTTAAAACATGTGTATTTTAGAAATATAAAAACAAACACTACTTACTGGATCAAAGACCAGCATCCTGCAGAGGAGATGAACAGCTTCATGTGTAGCCTGGCTAGACAGGGTATAGAGTACAGGAAGAGATGGCTGTGAAAAAACAAAAATTCAAATATTTCATTGAGTCTTTGTGTATGAAGATGTAGAATACAGCCAATTTATAAAAGTGCCCAGCTCAAAAGGCATGTGCACAAATAAGTCTTAACGAAAAGGAATAAGTTCTCCCCTCACTTCACAAGCAACAATTGTCCTGACTTTCAGTAGCATATTTTATACTGCGGGATGATTCACTGTAGGTCAGAACATAAAAAAGCCTATGAGAAATAAAACTGATCCTGTAAACACGGTGGCTCCTGTTAGTCTTGTATCTAAGTGCTCTGGCAAGAAAGGAAGACCAAATATGCATATGGGTAGAACAAAGATTTAAAATTCTGGCCACATGCAAAGTTAAGCATATAAAATATACAAAGTAAGTATATCTTACAGCAAAATTACCATAAAGGTGCTAAAATAGTAGTTCTAAAGGGTATAGGAATTTACAGGTTCTTCTAAAAAGAAACCCTTGCTTTGGCTCATTCCACCTGAACTACGTTTAGCACTGATTTCTTGTGCAGATGTATCCCTGAGGCCATGCCTTGACTCCTTGCACTGAGGCAGGGAGGAGATGGCTTTGATGATATGACAAGTCATAGCTTTTTTTTTTTTTTTTTGTGGGTACCGGGGGGTCGACCTCAGGACCTCGCACGCCAACAGGCGCCCGTGCCGCTGAGCGATATCACCGGCCCCTTTTTCGTATGTGGGATACGGGAGTCGAACTCGGGCCCTCGCGCTTGCCGGGCAGGCGCTTAAGCCGCTGAGCCATCTCACCGGCCCAAGTCATAGCTTTTTATAAACTTCTATGTTGCTGCTAGGAGGGGGACAGAGTAGGTGAAGAGCATCACTGCTTTTCATACAAGTAAATTCTTTATCTCTAACATAAGAATGGAAGAACTAAGGAAGGTCACAAAAATGTTTAGACACACTTTTTTTTTTTCTAGTGGCTTAATTTAACCTTTGGCATTCCCTCCCTTCACCAAGTCTCAAAGATTTTAAATTCATAGCCTCACTACTGCCATGATTTTCAAACTTTTTTTTTTTTTTTTAAGAAATTAATTTCTTAAGGGGGTAAATGCCTTTCCTAATGGTGTTTAGATTTGCCTCCTACTCATGACCCTTTGGTGGCCTGACAAATCTGGTAGGCCAAAGCTTAGGAAAAATCAGCTCAGATAACAATGAAGTCAAAGCTTGGCTTAAAGAAATGAATTTGCTTGACTGAGGAGCTACCTGGTGGTAGAGTGCTTGCCTACCACATAAAAGTCCTTGGGTTCATTTTTTCTTTTTTTTGTGGGTACCGAGGGTCGACCTCAGGACCTTGCGCACCAGCAGGCGCCCGTGCCACTGAGCGATATCACCGGCCCTTTTTTCGTATGTGGGTTCCGGGAGTCGAACTCGAGCCCTCGCGCTTGCCAGGCAGGCGCTTACGCCGCTGAGCCATCTCACCGGCCCCTGTGTTCACTTTTAACAAAACCAAAAACAAATAAAATAACTAAAACTAACCTAACTTAAGGGGGATTGACTTTACTATGCTTTGGGGAATGCAGAGGCTCAAAGCCACAAACTACATTTTATCTGAATCTGATCTCTTCCTATTAGCTGTAAATATTTCTTCAGGGGTTCCCTATAAAACTCTAAACTTTTAGGAAACAGTATCAGACTAGAGCAGCCTTTCATAGTTCTCTGGGGCTTCCTATCTTGTATAATGGCCAGACTGCTTCATTATGATTATATAATAATATAGTAACTCTAGGGTTGGGGGAACCTCAATAGAGTTTTCAAAATATGTATGAACACCGTGGTATCACCTTCATCCAGCCCTGATCTCTTCTGCAGACTCTACTCATCACACTGTTCTGGAGGCACAGCATTTACATTTAGTGGGAGAGAAGAACCTTGAGCAGGTGAGACAGAGACAGAGAGACAAAGGAGAAGAAGGAGATGCAGCACACGCGAGAGAGATGGAAACAGACAGAGATAGAGACAGAGGGGGAGCAGAAAGGAGAGAGACAGAAAGACAAAGACAGAAACAAAGAGACAAAGACAGGCACAGAGACAGAGAGGGAGAAGGAGACAGAGAGACAGAGATAGAGGGAGAAGGAGAGAGACAGAGACAGAGATGAGAGAGACGGAGAGGGAGGGACAGAGGCTGAGACTGATTTATGGTAAGGACAATTTGACCACTAGAACAACACTATTATTAATTTAGAGGCAAATTAGAAGCAGCTCCTACTTGCAAACTCTTCTGTATTTCCTGTAGGGATCCTGTCTTATATTTCTAAGTTATCAATGGATAAAAATTCAAAATCAAACCTCTTGCCACCTGAGCACCAGAATGCTGGAAGGAGCAACACTAGTGGCAACATCAGTAGGTTTCCTGTTGGTCGAGGTCTCCATGCCACCAAAAACAAGAGGCAGAACCCTGGAAGATTTTATTGGACCTGGAGCAAGCCTCAAAATCCTCCTACGACATCTACCAATACCAAGTATTTCACGTATCTGCCTCCTTCCAACAAAAGCTACATTGGAAAATCCAACAAGAACAACAGGAAGACATCTCAGAAATGGCAGGAGGTGATGGTTCACCATGCAGATATTTTCTTTAGAATCACGGAGTAACAGATAAGATTAGTTGGGGGTTGTAGGTCTGTCTTGTTACTAAATAGATAGGCCAACATGTCTGGACCTCAGTATCCTTAAATATAAAAGAAGGTAGGACTGGACTAGGTAATCTCTGAAGTTTAGTTTAATTCTAAAACTATCAGACTTAATGGGATTGTTAAGGTAGAAATCATTAAATGCATAGGACCCAAATATAATTGGAATTTAAATATTTGTAGGCCAATTTATTATTGCTTGGTGTATTTACAGGTTTGCAGATAGAGAAGTATTTTTTATTTAAAAATATGTAAATCACTGTAGGTCTGAAATTATCTGTATTAGTAAAGGTAAGGGGGTGAGTCTGGAGTGGTAGCACACGCCTGTAATCCCAGCACTTGGGAGGCGGAGGCAGGAGGATAGCTACAAGTTCAAGGCCAGCCCGGACTACACAGTGAGCTCAAGGCCAGTCTGAACTAGATAAGGGAATAAATGGATAGAAAATTTAGCTTAACAACTTAATTTGCTTATGTTTTCTCCATGAAAAAAAATTTTTTGTGTGTAAAGTGATGAAATTTGATATTCTTGCAAGATTATTGGTTTGACTTAAATAGCTACCCTCTTCTTTACTGGTTTGGCAGCCAAATTCTACACAATTCTTACTAACCAAAGTAAGTGGACAAGTTACATTATTATTATTATTATTATTATTATTATTATTTGTGTGTGTGTGAGTACCAGGGGTCGACCTCAGGACCTCACACACCAGCAGGTACCCGTGCCGTTGAGCGATTTCACCAGCCCTTTTTCGTATGTGGGTACTGGGAGTCGAACTCAGGACCTCGCGCTTGCCAGGCAGGTGCTTATGCCGCTGAGCTATCTCACCGGCCCTAGTTACCTTATTTTTATGGTAGAAGTATGTTATAATTTAGGGAAGGAAATACCGGGATAAGTACTAGAAGGTGTGAGTTCAAATACTAATTCTGCCATCATTAGACTTAGTAAGTTACTTGAGCCTTGGATTTCTTATCTATTAAAAATTCTAGGGCCGGTGAGATGGCTCAGCGGCGTAAGCGCCTGCCTGGCAAGCGCGAGGGCCCGAGTTTGACTCCCGGGTCCCACATACGATAAAAGGGGCTGGGGATATCGCTCAGCGGCACGGGCGCCTGCTGGCGCGCAAGGTCTTGAGGTTGACCCCCGGTACCCACAAAAAAAAAAAAAAAAAATTCTACCAGCACAGGCATCCTTACCTACCAACATTGTTGCTAACCATTTAACATTCACCAAAATGTTTAGCCCCCAGGTTAGGTGTTTAGACAACAAAGATGAAGAAGATCTCTTTGGTGGGCAAGAAAGACAGGTAAACACGCAGTTCCAGACCCACTGAATGGAGGATGGAGAACAAATTAGAAGGTGAAATTTCTAAAACTTGAAGATGACTGGATATGATCAGGGGCTTGAGAAAAAATCAAGTGAGTGGATATTCAGGCGAACTGAAAATTTAAATGCCCCCCCATTCACCTTTCTTTACAGATATAACCCAGCAAATACACTAAAAAGAAGGGTAAGGATCATTTTAGCCTCGAATAGTCATATCAGAACGCCAATACTGGGCCGGTGATATCGCTCAGCGGCATGGGCGCCTGCTGGCACGTGAGGTCCTGAGGTCGACCCTGGTACCCACAAAAAAAAAAAAAGAAAAGAAAAGAATGCCAATACTCCTTCAGAAATACAACCATTAATAATTTAGTTCCTAGCACTGGCTCCATAGGGAAAGATGCACACTAGAAGTGCTGTATTTCTATTTTCATTTTCTTCTCTGTATTTTACCAACTATTATGGTTAAAACCAGCTGGGTCTAGGATATCAGCAACAGACAAGAAGTCTGTCTCATATGTGCAAGAGAATCATTTTGAGTAAGACAAAAAATAGAATGCTTAGAAATCTGTGCGAATAACTCATTTGGAAATAAGTTTTATCCAATTCTCCCAATAGTCACATGTATAAAATTTCTCTCTTTAAAATGACTAGTCCACTTTGTTTGTTCTGCAAGTTTGTATCACTCAGCAGTGGAGGTGAGAGCAGGTGATGATGCCAGAGTCATAAGCATAGGAAGGTTATAAAGAGTGCTCTGTTAACGACTATGATTAACTGCCAGTGATGTGAAGCAAGGATGAGCTTCTAGACTTGGGCAAGAAGCCCTAAATGCTATGCCACAGTCATCATGAGCTAAATGCAGAGTGCTGGTCACGGTGGAGCTGACCAGGCTATTCAAGCAGCCTAAGCAGATGTTCCTGTTAGTTTTCATCAACTACACACAAGTTTTGGACTTTAGCTGGCAGCAAAGTAGCTGTGATGAGCTGGGTGTGGTGGCACCTAACCCCCACACTCTGGGAGGCTAAGGCAGGAAGATCACAAGTTTGAGCCAGCTTGGGCAATTTAGCAACATCCCATCTCAAAGTAGAAAGGGCTGGAGATGCAGCTTAGTGTGCAGCTCAGTGAATCCCTAGAGTCAACTCCCAGTACCCCCCCCAAGCCACAGCAGCAGCTGTGATAACTCAGCAACATTAACCGAGTACACAACAGTAAGCACTCTGGGATGACATAAAAGAAAAGCCCACTTTGAATATCGATTTGCACTTAGGCCTAGTTCAGGAAACTAAGCTTCACTTTATCCAATATTTTGAGCTGTAAGAAAGAGACAAAAACAAAACAAAACAAGCAGCCCCAAAACTACATCATATTTCTGTCTGCCAGGAACTCCCTGACCTTTGGTGAACCACCCCTATTTTGACTGGGTTGATGTCAGTCTCCCAATGCCAAGGACAGGCACCTGACCCAGTCCTGACCAATCAAATGATACTACTTCCTAAGTACCATTACTGGCCCCGGGATGGTACCTGGGCTAAAACCCACAAGGGACACACAATGAAATGGCTAGTCCAACACAGACCTCAACCCTCTGACTTTATTATTTACTAAACCCCCCCCAACCCCCGCCCCCCCAAAAGCAAAAGCTAAATACTCACTTTTTCAGCTTATTTTACAGCTGGAAGGGGCCATAAAAAACAGTTTTGGATGTTTAAATATGAGCAGAAGTATGCCAGGCAGGCTTCTGGGAAAGGGGTAGAAAGTGTGTGTGTTCCCTTTCTCCTTCATTTTATTTTGAATATGAATGTGATTTCTGGATAAGCTATAGCTATATTGTGACCATGAGGTGATAAGTAAGACAGTATAAAGTCAATATTGTAAAGCTGGCTTATAGTGGTTTACAAAATTGAGTTTAAGTCAGACATTGTGGTGCATGCCTATGATCCCAGCACTTGACAGGCTGAGGCAGGAGGATTGCCATGAGTTCGAGACCATCCAGGGATACAGAGTGAGTTCAAAGCCAGCCTGAATCACGTGAGACCCTGTCTCAAAAAAACCAAATGATTAAAATGAGTTTTCTGGAAGCCAGGTATACACCATGGCTCCCAGAAAACTCATTTTTAAAAACCACTTTAAGCAAGATTTTTCAGTACTCATAATCAAACATATTCCTAACTGAATCTGAAACTCGGTGCATGTCTGTAATCCCAGCTACTCAGGATATGTAGGCAGGACTGCAAGTTCAAGGCCAGCCTGGGCAACTTAGCAACACCTATCTCAAAATTAAAATAAATAAATAAATAAAAAGGGCTGGGGGGCGGGGATATAGCTCAGTGGCACAGTGCCTGCCTGGCAAGCGCAAGGTCATGAGTTTGATTCCTGGTACCACAAACAAACAAAAGGCTGGGGGATGTAGCTCAGTGGTAGAGCACGTCTGGGTTCCATCCCAAGTAAAAAGTAAGAAAAACAAAGAAACAAAAATAAAACCTGAGTCCTTCACATTGGCAAGCTGCTACATCAGCTCCGAACTACCTGTAGATTGATTCTCTTTTTCTTTCTCCCTCCTCCTCCTCCTCTCCCTTTTCTGGTACTGGTGATCAAACCCAGGGACGCTCTACCACTGAGATCGATATTCATTGCTTTTTATTTCATTATTTTGAGATACAGTCTTGCTTCAGTCAGGCTGGCTTCAAACTTCCAATGTTCCCTCAGTCTCCTGAATAACTGAGAATACTGACATGTGCCACTGTGTGCGGCTGTGTGGATTTAATACAGGAAAAATAGGAACTCATTTCTTTTTTTATTTTCTGGTTGTACTGGGGATGGAATGCAGGGGTGCTCTACCACTGAGCTACATCCCCAACCCTTTTTATTTTTATAATTTTGAGACAGGAGCTTGCTAAGTTACCCAGGCTGCTCTTGAACTTGCAATCCTTCTGCCTAAGTGTCCTAAGTAGCTGAGATTATAGGTGTACAGCATGGCTCCCAGAAAACTCATTTTTTAAAATCACTATAAGCAAGATTTTTCAGTACTCATAATCAAACACATTCCTAACTGAATCAGAAACCTTCCAAATATTTTTTTATGGAGATATATAGGAAGCTCTTTCTAGAAGGATTGCTATGGTAGTAGAAAGTAGGCCTGGACTGCTGGTTCCTCTTTGTGAACAAGTGTCTAAAAATGAGGTCAAAAAATAGGAAAACAGACCAGAGAGCTGGATTCCTGGCAAAGAACATCATCTGACAACCTAAATTGCAACAGGACCTGAACTCAGTTGACTTTTCAGTTTTAGAAGTCTGTAAGTCTTCCCTTTTGCTTAAGTCAGTTTGAACTTAGTTTCACTGGAGTTTTGACTAATACACCACGCAGAATTATAAGTATTTTTTTTGGTACTGCAAGTTGAACTCAGGACCTTGTGCATGCCAGGTAGGCGCTTGTGCCACTGAGCTATATCCCCAGAAGTATGAGTATTAACTAGCCAATACAAGTAAATTAATCTGAGGCAGTAAGCTGACTTTCAGAGGATAATCAACTGGTTTCTCCTATGTATTATTTGAGTTTTAAAAAAAAAGTCCTAATAAACAGTAACACATACTTGTTTATATATATGAATAGAAAAAATGCTCAGAAAGATATTTTCAAACTAATAGCAGAGACTGGAATTAAGGGTGGTACTTGATAACTGTAACTGTCTGTACAATTTTTACTTCATTTTATAAGTACTTACATATTACTTCATATATACAAAAGGAATTTTAAAAAATCTCCTGTAGAGACAAAAATGCCAGGCAGTATACACTGGCCTAAGAACAGGTTTTGGAGTTAGAAAAACCTATTTTTGAAATGTGAATTTCAATTTAGGCATGTTATTTAACCTCTGAATCTTCTATCTCCTAAGGGTAAAAAGGAATAATAATGGCATATTACAGCTGTTGTGAGCATTTAATGAACTAATATATAAGAAGCATTTAGGGCAATTCCTAGTATAAAGCAAACTTCTAATTACTGTTTGAAATTGTTACTAACAAAAATGTTTATTTGCGTCTAACTTTGGAGTACTTAAGTGAGAGCTAGTTAAATGAAGCTTAGTTTTTCTTTTTGTAGTTCAGACTCAAAGACTTACATTGACTTTTTAAAATTATCACACACTAGTTTAAATATAATCTAATATAGCTTTCTAAGAAAATGGTCATGGGGATTGAACCCAGAGCCTCATGTATGATAAGCAAGTGCTCTACCACTGGGCTACATCCCCAACCTCTAAAGTAATTCAGAGTAAATACCGTAAGATAGAGCTTGCTCCATGAAGACTTCCAATTAGCTTAAGCAGTTTCAATGACGATTACTAGCTTTTTCTAAGAGGTAGAAAGAGCAAGCATTTTCATTTATAGTAAGTAGTAATATGCTGGGGCCAAGGATATAGCTCAGGGTCTGCCTGGCAAGCACGAGGTCATGAGTTTGATTCCCGGTACCAAAGACAAACAAACAAACAAAAAACCCACAAAGTAGTAGTAATATGCTATATATCTCATTTTTCCTTGTTTGTAAGCTTAAAGGGAATTCACTTAAAAATTTCAATTGGGTTTTGTACAGATTTCTTATTATATTAAGACATAAAGGACCAAACCTTATCAAATGCTTTTTCTGCATCAACTGATATATTCATAAATCAAGATGTTAGAATATTTTTCTATAGATGAACCATCCTTACATTTCTGGGATAAACCCCAGTTGATCATACTGTGTAATTTTAAAAAACACAGACTTTTCCTGTTTTAGTGATTACTTTAATGGCTAATATTTATTGTTTAGTACGTGCTAGGCAGTATTCTATGCTCTCCTTGTATGCATATCTCTTTATTATTATAAGAACTTAATGAGGTAGGAAGTATTCTTACCCCCACTTTACAGATGAATACACTGAGGCACACAGAGATTTAATAATTTGCATAAGGTCGTAAGGTGAGTTCCTGGGAGGGCCAAGATTCATACTCAATCTGTCTGAAAACTGTACTGTACAACTCCTGGAACACCATTCAACATGTGTACAATGTTCTAAGCCTGAGACTGACACCACAGCCTTAATTACTACAGTCTAGAGAAACACAAACTGAATGTACACCCTGTGTGCAGCACTGAGCTGAGCACTACACATTTTGCAGAACAGTCATGATATACATAGGTACAAAAGCTATACTGTATATCTTGGGGGCCAAATTAACTTTTTGACCTTGAAAAAATATCCATGTGGCTATATATAAGAAATATACTTGGGTGTGGGGGTATCTGTCTTCCAACCTCAAATGTAAAAAGTTGTAACATGAATAGAAAAACCTTCAAGCAGCTCCTAACAGGCCAATGAGAGGTGTATAGGGTACGCATTGTGGGGTGGGGAAGGAGGACAGTGGGAAGCGAAAAGGCTGAATCTGACTGGTGACTTACAGTTTCAAGAGCCCATTAGCTTCTCTTGAGAGCAGTTATAGTATAAAGATCAAATAGCAAATGCAGATTGAAAATAATGTCTCTAACTGAGGAAAAGTGGAACAATTTACAGCCTACCATATATATATAATATACATAATATGTATATATTTTTATTTATTTTTTTTGAGATGGGATCTTGCTATATAGTTCAGGCTGGCCTTGAACTCACAGTGATCCTCCTACCTCGGCCTTTCAAGTGCTGGGGTTATAGGCATGTGCCACCATACCTGGCTCAGCCTGTACTATAAAAACCTATAGGGTTAGTATTCAAAGACTATGAACACCTGCCAAAAGAGATCATTTCCAGCACTGGTTAAAAGCCATCTAAAGAAAAGGCGTTGAAGTCTGTTTGGAGTATATACAGTATCTAGCTTTTGAGGACAAATGGCCTCCTAATTTTCACCATTCCAATTTTCTCTTTAAAGTCAAAGTACTTATTCTGACACCAAGACTAGCCAGGGCTACCACTAATTTCTGTGGTGCTCCCTTAGGCCATCAAAAAACTTAGTGATAGGGCCGGTGAGATAGCTCAGTGGCATAAGCGCCTGCCTGGCAAGTGCGAGGTCCTGAGTTCGATTCCCGGTACCCACATACAAAAAAGGGCCGGTGATATCGCTCAGCGGCACGGGCGCCTGCTGGCGCACAAGGTCCTGAGTTCGACCCACGGTACCCACAAATGAAACAAAAACAAACAAAAAAAAACCTCAGTGATAAACAAAATGATAAGAAGCTTAGTGACAAGTGGAACTCCAAGAGGCATTACTATTTAGAGGCTAATTCATGTAAAAACTTAAAGGATTCTGTAAACATCTCCATCTGCTTAATTAAAGAAAAATGGGTTTCCCCACACCTGTAATCCCAGCACTCTGGGGTGGTTGAGGCAGGAGGATTGCAAGCTTAAACCCACGCTGGGCAATTTACTAGATCCTGTCTCAAAAAATAATAAAAGTGCTGGGAATGTACTTCAGTACAAAGGCCCAGTGTTCAATCCCCAGCACTGTCCCTGCCCAAAAAAAGGAACCTTAAGTTTGCCTTCCCCCTCATGTTGGTTGTAGATTTTTATTTTTTATTTTTTGGGTCTTTTTGAGACAGATTCTCACTATGCAGTTCAGGCTGGCCTTGAACTCACTTTGTAGCCCAGGCTGGCCTTGAACTTGAACTTGCAGCGATCCTCCTGCCTAAGCCTCCTGAGTGCTGGGATTATAGGCATGTGCCACCACACCCGGCAGTTTTAGAAAATTTGATGTTCACTATTTTTATTTAATTGAAAACGCTAAGTTTTTAAAATGGCCAAATTTTAACATTTCTAAGAGTAAAGGGATCACTTGCCTGGAATGCTCAAAGGAGTGCACAGTGATTTTTGGTGCAGTCAGATATTTTTGAACTGTTCTAGACACAGGAAGTCCTGCTCTCTCAGCTGCTATTTTGTAACTCTTTGACACAGAGGATTACTTAGTCGGCAATCATAAGCAATAGTTGAAACGCCTCTAGAGATGGAAGGGTAGTACCAGGTTGTCTGATCTTCACCACATTTTATTATTGGCTATCTTTTCTTTTTCTTCTCTGAAACAGGGTCTTGCTACGTAGTCCAGGCTGGCCTTAAACTCACAATCCTCCTGCCTCAGCCTCCCAAGTGCTAGTATCATTATGGGCTATCTTTAGCCAGTAAGATTTACTGATCTGAGGAAGTCTGTAAAAGAGGAAAATTATTTTGCTACTTCCAAGGATACATTTACCATGAGGTACTGACAAATTAATGTTTCTGATGCTAATAAACAGAACATAATGGGTCTTGTTAGTTCATTCTATAATACAGAACCTCCCTATAAGTTAAGACTTACTATGTTATTCTAAGGGTATTGAGGCACTGAATTATTTGATAGTTCTAAAATAAATACAACAGAAGCATGTAACTGTTAGGGGACCCTCCCCCCATTCCTCCGTATAGTAGTGCTACAGATTGAACCTAGGCCTTCATACTAAGGTACATTCCCAGCTCTTCTTAATTTTTATTTTGAAATAAGGGTCTTGCTCAGGCTGGGACTGAATTTGTGATCTTCCTGCTTCAGCCTCCCAGAGTGCTGGGGTTATAGGTGTGTGCCACCACAACTGGCTATCAGCCATGACTGGCTTTAAAATATAAGCATGTATCTCTCTTTACTAGCCTGGCCTGGTCTTAGAAGAGAACACACTCCTTGCCATTTATGCCTGAAAATTGAAGCTCTAGACTTACTAGAATTACAGAGAGGGACCTGTAAGGGGAAGGCAAGACTTGGACCAAATGTCTGGCTAGAAGCTCAAGAGGATGAGTGTCAGTCTGTTATTTGGTACTATCAATCAGATCATCCAAATGCCCGACTTGAAAGAAACCATGGCAATATGCAGGAAAATTAATTGCCAGCTCCTGAGTCTAAACCTTATCTGTTTGGTTTTAGTTTGGTGTTCCTAGGAAAGTATTCCTCTTACTCACTCTTCATATCATTAAGATGTTTTGTCCAAAGGAGATTAGGAAAGTGCTTATCAAAAATGCTGCTAAATCCAGAGTGGACATAAAAAAAACATCTTGTCTTTCTCAGCAGTGACCTGCCTGGTTGTAAGTAATATCACTACAAATCTGGCAATTTGTCTTTATACTTCCTTCCTAACAATATTCACATCTGATTTTGTTAGTGGCAAGAGCACAACAGCAATTGTCAGGCGTGGTGGTCCTCACCTGTAATCCCAGCACTTGGGAGGCAGAGGCAGGAGGATTGCTGCGAGTTTGAGGCCAGTCTTGGCTACGCAGTAAGCCAACCTTGGCTATGTAGTGAGCTCAAAGCCAGCCTGAACTACATAGCAAGACCCTATCTCAAAAAACCAAAGAAAGTGCTGGGCATGGTGGTGCACGCCTGTAATCCCAGCACTCGGGAGGCTGAGGCAGGACCATCACCACGAGTTAGAGGCCAGCCTGGGCTACATAAGCAAGTTTAAGGCCAGCCTGCACTACCCAGTGAGACCCTGTCTTTAAAAAAAAAAAAAAAAAAAAGTACAACAGCAGTAGTTTCAAATTCCTCATTGAAGTAAGAGGTATCAGGGGATATTGGCTCAGTATTTGGATATGATATACATATACTTAGGTCAAAGCTCTGCCTCCAAGAACTTTTCCCATACGTATCAATAAGCCAGGAGACATAAAGCCAAGGACCATTAGCAAGTGTGACAAAATATGCATTTTCTCCTATGATATTGGGAATGCCCATATTTTATTTGGTTTGGCAAAATTCGAACATTTTCTTCTTTAGGGCCACAATATAAAAAATAAATAAAACCTACAATACCTCCGTTTAAAAAAAACTCAATACATTATTCTTTTAGAAGAGAATTCCTGTCCCAACAGTTAGTTCCCCCCGATTTTACCTGCTTATGAGGACCCCTGAGTATGTGTGCCTTAGCGCCTTCACAAGCTGTCCTCATCGCTTCCAGTGATGGTGTGCCCAACAGGTCTGTGATCAAATCCAACTGCAAGGAAACATGGGATAGAGATGGACAGGTGAGTGCATCGAAACAAGCTTTCAATACTTTTAAATCACAGACTCAGAAACAAGGATCGTTTCTGGGGAGAAACCTTAAAGCAAGCAAGCCCTAGATTAACTGACAGGAGCCTCTACTTTTTACTTTCTGGCCTATTAAACAAAAAAACCAACCAACCAACCAACCAACCAGAAAGGACATTTATTAGGAATCCATGTGATTAAAAAGAAAAAGAAAAAAGAAAGTATGTTCTGGCAAGCATGGCACACCAAGGCTAGAGCAATGCATGCCCTGTTATCCTGATACCACAGCATCTATGATCCTTGTAGAGGTGAAATGCTCTTCTCAAGCTGGCTAATGATTGCACTTTTCAAATAGTTAATGAATGGATTCTGATGCTTTAAATGGATTCAAGTTCATTAAGAGGCTAATCCACAAATCAGACATATGTGATTTCATAAATACTCAAAGCAATCATATCTGAAATGAAAGCTAAGCTCTCAATGTTTGGGGCAGTACACAACCTCTACGTTCTAGTCACGCTACAACTCTCTTACACTGTGGTACTTAAAAAACTCTGATACTGAATTAAGGCTACATTTAGCTAGTGGGCAAATAAATAAGGCTGATAAAATGGTCTCTTGGAAACAAGTCTTTGTAGGTAGCAAACTACCTTATCAATTTTCTGCAATGCTACAATTGTTCTAACAACATAACCTAATTAACAATAGCATTTTATTTGGATCCCTCCAGAATGGGAAATTCTTACCTAGAGAACACAATTTTCTGCACTTATCTAAACCATGGGGCATCCATTAGCTTCCCTGCCATCCAGGATAATGGAGATACTTCAGAAGCTTGCTTTCCACAGAGGAAAGACCTCTTACATACTTTTCTCTGGGAAAAGTGTGGAGGTGATACTTTTAGGTCTCCAACCACCACACTAAAGCCAGAAGGAAACGACTCACATAGGGAAACAATCATAACTTTGTCCAAAATGACTCATATCTATTATGAAGTCTGCTGGTAGTTTAGTACTTAGGGTATTTATTCCTCAAAGATACAGAGAAAATGCAACAGAAAATAACCACTTTCTTATACAAGTTAGACTCTCTATTCTATACCTTGATTTCTCACCCTGAAACACGATGACAATAAATAGATATAACTCCTTTAATGGCCATGTTAGACAGGCAAGCTCAAGACCTATGTATTTCTGTACAAAATAAGATATCTGAATCCCATTCCAATCCCATTGCTTTCCTTTACATATTCTTTTCAACATCAACCCAAGATCCTTGTTCAAGACATAGGATTTGAATATCTCTATTACTGTCTTTATTTAAGCTTTTCTGTAAGGTAATAGTCACATTCATTTTATGACAGCTTATGTTCAGTTATGACAGTCTTACATGTAAGTCTGTTACACTGTTTTCTAAAGAAATTGAATAGTAAAGTGGTCAAGTGCATCAATTTATTTATAAAGTTACACAGCAGTCAATGTGAACTATCACATCTTAACACTTCCTTGCTCAAAATGCTTTCCTTTACACTTAACGGTAAAGTCCAAAGTCCTTATCCGGTCACCATGGGCAGGCTCTTTCTCTTTCCCTCTGACATATCCTATCCATACAGGCTCTTCCTGATCATATGATCCTTCCAAGGTGCTACACTTTTTCCTCTTCAGGGGCTATATTATGGTGGTTGTATTGTCCTTCTTGGAATATTCTTCTTCAGTATCCTACTGTCTCAGTATCCTCCTCTTTCATTTCACATGGAAGAAATGTTAACCTTTCAGGTAGTCCTGCTCGCCATCATTCTGTATCCCTAACCTGGTATCATTTTTTTTTTTTTCATTCTTAGAATGTATCATTATTTGGATTATATATTTTAATTTGTTTGTTTTTGATACAGAGTCTTGCCTTGAACTCACTATTGTAGCCCAGGCTAGCCTTGAATTTGTGGTGCTTCTCCTGCCTCAGCCTCCCAAATGCTGGGATTACAGATGTGAGCCACCACGCCTGGCTTGTATATTTATGCCTCATGTGAAAGTTTCATAAAGGCAGGAACAACTCTGTTTTACTTGCTGCAGTATCCCTAACATCCTGGCACACCAATAGCATCATAATTACTAACATTCACTGAGTGCTTACTATGTGCCAAGCCTTATCTTCATTTTTGCTACTTTATTTATCTGCAGTGTTAAGAGATTCCCCCCCAACAAAATAAATAAATGAGGATAAGAGAGGTTAAGTAACTTGCCCAAGATGTAACCATTAGTAAGTGGCAGAGTCAGGTTTTGAACCAATGATTCCACAGCCTGGGCTCATTGCTGTTACATATTTTCATGCAAAGAATACTGTTAAAATTTAAGAATAAAAATATTTATGATACATTCCAAGAAAATATGTGTATTAATAAATTAGCATAAAGGTAATTAAAAAGACAAAGTAATATGAATAGTCTTTCTCTTCTTTCTTTCTTCTTTCTTCTTTTTACGGTGCTAGGAATTGAACCAAGGGCCTCATGAATGCTAACTAAGCACATGGTCTACCACTGAGCTATATATATCTTCAGCCATGAATGATTTCTTAAAGCTATATTTTAATCATCTCCTAATGTATTCTGCCATATTAAATGTTTTTGCCCAATAATAAAGATTATAAATTTTTTAGACATTCAGACTTAAAGAAATCCACACTAAAAACTTATATTCTGAGCACACAGCATAAGTACATTAAGTCACCAAATACATTTTCAAGTCAGAGCCATTCAGTTAGAAAGAACAGCAGCTCTCTAACTGAAGATTACACCTGTGCAAACTGTTACAGCAGTCTGCTGCTATGCATCAGTGTGTGTAATAAAGTCAACACTTCTTCTAATAGGCTCGTAAATTACAAAATGAATCTCTCTCTAATCTTCAGCTTTATAACTTTCTGAATTTTAAGTGAATCTGAATTTGCTAAAAGCAAATTAGACAGTACAACAAATAAGACCAAGGCATGTGTCCTGGATAGTTTTCTCCTTCAAATCTATAATAGAATTGAAGGCTTACTAAGCCCTTAAAGTGAAATTATACCTGCTGAATGGGACTTTGTGCCTGAAACAATATTCTTCGACCTAGTAGTTCTGCAAAGATACACCCGACAGACCAGATGTCAATAGCATTGCTGTAATGACGACTGCCCATCAGGATTTCCGGAGCCCGATAATACTGTGTAACAACTTCCTGAGTCATATGACGGGATTCATCTAGTTCTTCCACTCTGGCCAATCCAAAATCGCAAATCTAAATAGAAAAAGACAGTTAAAACATTATCAATCAGACAAATATATTTACAAATGGGAGGACAAAGAACAAAACACAAAAACCCGGGTAGACCCCTGAACTTTGGGAAGTTTTTAACAATACAGGTAGAGCATATCTGTATTAAGTATACAATCTGTCTTATTTGGACAACAGAGAAAAAAAGTCCCAAATTTCAATTTTTCTATACAAAATGATGCCCTTGCCCATGTCTGGTGTTTTCAGACAGGGTCTTGTTATGTAGTCCACTACATTATAAGCTTTAATCTCACTATGTAGCCCAGCTGGCCTTGAACTTGCAATGATCCTCAGCCTTGGCCTCCCGAGTGCTGGGATTATAGGGGTCTATCACCACGCCCAGCAAAAATGATGTAGTTTTAAAATTTTCTCTTAATCTGCTTTCAATTGATAACAAAAAGAAAACCAAAAGCCCCAAGCCAAAAAACAAAACAAACAAAAAAACCCCCACCAAAAACCAGCTGAATGTATATTTCTAGGTTAAACATAAAAGCCAAACTGTCTATTTTAAGAGCTGGGCCTATAGAGCTGAGACACTATGTTCACTATCTTTACGGTCTCTGTGTGTGTGTGTATATATATATATAGATACATATACGTATCTATATATATAAAAAATTCAGTTTTAAGGCGAGCTTTGTTGAATCTGGTTCTACTGAAGTATTTAGGAGTTGCATAAACAATTTATCCAAACTTTACACATATCTATTATTATTATTTTTTAATGTGGGTACCGGGAGTGGACTTCAGGACCTCATACTTGCCAGCAAGCACTTGTGCCGCTGAGCGATATCACCGGCCCTTTTTTTCCTTTATGTGGGTACCGGGAGTCGAACTCAGGACCTCGTGTTTGCCAGGCAGGCACTTATGCCGCTGAGCCATCTCACTGGCCCACACATATCTATTTAAAATATTAATTCACATTCAAACATGTATATATGACAAAATGTAGTACTCTGTGGAATACTATGCTACTAGGTCCATTAGTTTCTTCATGCCATATTTACAAATAATTCAGCATCAGTTATATTTTGGGCAGTATCTGGAGACATAGTAATAAATAAGAAAAGACTAGCTGGATGTGTTGCTCAGTGATAAAGTTTATGCTTAGCATACGCGAGGCCCTGGGTTAAAACATCAGTACCAAAAAAAAAAAAAAAAGCCCCTTGGTTAGTTTCTCTGCAGACCAGTGGGTAAATCTTTTCTTGTTATCTTTTATATAACTGAAAAGTTGGGGGAGGTTGCAAGGCAGCTGTTAAGAAACTGCAATAGGGCCAGAGCAGCAACTATTATTTATCTCTAGGCATTAAGATTTTCTCATACTGGGCAACCAAACAAACACTGGGAGCACTGAGGATGACATCACAGTGATGGCCACTAAGCTCCAGTGTTCTCACTGATTAACGTGCTAAGTTGCTATTAGAAGTGGAGAAATAGAAATAACATTTTAAATCTGTTTTTTTAAATCAAGGTGCCAGAGATATTACTTAAAACAGGATTTTGGCAGATTTTTAAAAGTTTGAAAACCACTACTTTAAAGAAAACAAGGTTTACCCATAATTTTTGGTAATCTCTTTCAGACTTGAATCTATTACGTTCGGTCACATCAAACAGATGCATGTGTGCATGTTTCAATAGATGCCAACATCTTTAAAACTTAAGAATGAAGGAAAAATTTCTAGACAATACGGAAGAATTATATAACAACAAAAGCCCAAATTTATCACATCTTCCCAATGGCTAGTGTTCAAATAACACATACTATCTTAAAAACTATCATATTAAGACAGTGTGTGGTAGTGCACACCTGTAATCCTAGCACTCATGAGGCCGAGGCAGGAGGATCACCATAAATTCGAGGCCAGCTGAGCTACACAGTGAGTTCAATGCTAGCCTGAGCTACCCTGTCTCAAAAATCAAAACAAAAACATTAGTCTTAACCATTATCTTTTTAAGCAACTGAAAAGACAATTTGAGCCCAATGTAAGAAGCTGAAAATTATGAAATAACTAAAAAGATACTGAAATTATCCAGTTTGTGCTTAGCAGGAAACAAAATATATTCAAAATATGAATGGAGACTAATTTAAAAGAAATGTTTTGTTATAGTTTTCCTCCATAAACTGGTACATTTGAGAAAAGAGAATTCATGTTTGTAACCTGGCACTCTACTCTGGCTTTTAAAAAGCAGACCTAAGGAGCAGAGCAAAACTTCAATTTGTTCTGATTTGTGTCATGTATTCAAAATGACATTTTCCTTTAGTTACCCATTCATGTATCCAGAGTTTACAATACTGTAATAGATGATTTGGAAAATGGGCTTCAAGCAGTTAATGGCATCAGGAATAACAGGCTCTATAGAAAATTCTTTGTAAAGTCTTCCCAACCAAAAACTTAAATAAGAAGAAACTGGCTTAAACTGTCCTAACACTGATTTGTTATGAATAAGACAAAACATTCTTAACTGTAACATTTTCAATTTTTTTAAATTAAAACGAGTTAGAGGTAGGAAACTCTCTTCAAAAATTAAAAAGTGGCAGGAGAAGGGACTCAAACACCTTTGAAGGGAATATTTTAGTACATTCTGGGGGCAATTAATTTTACTGTAGAAACAAAAGATATATCAGCTATTTTCAGGGAAAGTATGAAAAACAAGTTTTTATGTCACTAGAAGTAAAACAAGGTCAGGGCTCTGCAAGGATATAATAAAGAATTTTCACTCATAAGCAGGACGACCCATTGATTTGTAAAGAGAACCGGCCTATAGTTCAAAGAAAGCACTTAAAAAATGAAATTTATATATTTGGCTATATTACATAGTTCAAATGCTAACAATCTAAGTAATAACAATAGTTTTGATGACTTTTAAAGTAGTTAACATTTAAAAAATAATTTTTCTTTTTGAAATGTATCAGTTGAGACTGTAAAAATAATTACTGCAGACTGAAGCACCATATAATACAATTGCCACTCATGACATAAATCAGAGTTTTATTTGTTTACAGAGAGATGACACAGCTCTAGGAAGACCCTTATCTCCAATTTCTATGATCAGGAAAAATACAGTGGATTACTAACTGTTTAGGAGTTCTTCCAGTATATATCTGTAGTAGAAGTAGAGAAATGCGTCTATGTAGATTTTGCCATTAGTGAGCCCTTCTAAATAATAAGGAACGATGAGAAGTGGCACTAGGGAGAGAAGTAAAATTGAAATTGATGATTTGGGGTGTACTAAATATAATTAGTACTGCAATCCATTCCTTTTAAGGGTGACAGTTGAGGACTGGTTAGTCTATATTACGGAAATACCTCTGATAGATGAATATGCCCTTTTTTTGCCTAGTATTTTCACTTTTAAAAGTTTATACTCCCCACTTTGCTACCTCAAATAGCATATATAAGGTATAATTTAAAAATACAGTGAGGGCCGGTGAGATGGCTCAGCGGCATAAGCACCTGCCTCGCAAGCGCGAGGTCCTGAGTTCAACTCCTGGTACCCACATATGAAAAAAGGACCGGTGATATTGCTCAGTGGCATGGGCGCCTACTGGCGCGCGAGGTCCTGAGGTCAACCCCTGGTACCCACACCCATACCCACACCCACACACACAAATACAGTGAAAGTTTAAACTTTAAAATATTATTATAGTAAGAGGAAGACTGTCATGCTGGGCATAGTGACACATGCCTGTAATCCCAGCACTTGGGAGGCTGAGGCAGGAGGATCGCTGTGAGTTCAAGGTTAGCCTGGGCTATATGGGGAGACCCTGTCTCAAAAAAAAAGGAACACTGCCATGTATCTCCTTCAAAATACCCCCTCTTACTTTGAATACACTTATCCTATCATTTTTGCCACTTTCTGAAGCAATTCTGGAAGTCTTCTTTTATGTCCTTAGTTGTGCTGTTATGGCTACCTGAATCAATTAAAAATGTTTACATTTCATGGTCATTTTGACTTTAGGAAAGAGCTAGAAGTCGCATGGTGCCATATCTGGTGAATAAGGTGGATGAAGACACACCATTGTGTTTTTATAAACCTGCCTTTCTGTTGGAAAGCACTCGGCAGCAACATCACTGTATAATTGATCATACCTCGTACGACACTCATGAAAGAAACTTCCAGAACTGCTTCAGAAAGTGGCAAGAATAATGGGCTAAGTGCAGATAAGTGTGTTCAAAGAAGGGGTATTAATGGCAATGTTGTTTTACTATAACACATTTTTAAATTTAATCATTCATTGTATTTTTTGATCACTCCCTTAGAAATGCTGACTGTGCAAAAATGTAGGCAGTCTTCTTAAAAAAACATACTTTATTCTCATATAAATAAATCTAACTAGGGGCTGGGGATTTAGCTCAGTGGCACAGTGCCTGCCTGGCAAGCGTAAGGTCCTGAGTTCAATTCCCGGTACCAAAAAAAAAAAAAATCTAACTAGTCTTCATTCAGTTCTTCTAATACATACTTTCTTTAATAATGGAACAATAAAAACTCTCCAAAACAACAAAAACCAATGGAACAATATGAAAAGATATCAGCTTCCCTATTCTTTCTAGTTATGCTTTAATTCTCGTTTCAGTGTTTCCAAAACACAAACAAAATATACCAAAAACATGAGTCAGGGCTGCACTTTAGTCACTATGGTCATGACTAGTGATACTGCTAGAGAGAACTTGGTTCTTTTAATTTTTAGTAAAGTAATGAAAATAAATTGTTCTTAAGTCTATCCTGGGCCTGACATTCCGATTTTTCCTCAGATCTTTAAATAAACTGAAGAATACCTTTAGAACACAGTTGCTGTTCACAAGGAGATTCCCTGGCTTAATGTCTCGATGTAAAATGCCAGCTGAATGGAGATATTTCAAACCTGAAATAAGAAACAGATTTAATTGTAGTTATTTAATTTCTTTTCCTCAACCAATAATCTGGGAAAAACCTTAGAAGGAAAGAGAGTAGAGGATTTTAAATTGTTCCCTAAATAACTGCATAATGAATATTATTAAAAACCTGACTTAGGCCCCACTCAAAAAACTGTAATTTTGCTGCAGTAAAATGTCATGAAAGGTTTGCATAGTCTGAGACAACATCTATAATTTAAAAGATTACACAGGCTTAAGCATAGATAAGCTTCTTAAGCATTGGAATGAAGACTGACCATACGAATACCCTTGAATTGCTCATTAGTGTGGCTACTGGAGTCCCGCCATTGATACTCTCAACCTATGATTCTGAACCTGCTCCAACAAAACACTCTGATTATCCAATAGGGAGCCTGGCCCCGCCATATTCTTCACTGATATGACAAAAGTCCGGAGCTTGTCCAGGTTTGTCAGTATGATTAAATGATTAAATTTAAAATTTTGGAACTTCAGCACTGCTAAAAGCGACAGCTTGAAGCTTGAGCTTTAAAAAAAAAAAAAAAAAAAAAGCAAATCGTATTTTTCACAAGTATAAAAAATGCCAATAATCTCCCATTTCCCCCTACCACAAAATATCAACAAATTTACCGGAGGTGAACATCTTAGTTTTAATAATGTTTAAGGTGTTTTAATCCTTTTGGCAGATACTATTCAGACTCTCTAAAGGATCTCTTAATTCTATGAATTCCGTGAAAAAAAAGTTATTTTACTAGGTAAAAAAGTTGTTTCACCTTTACATAATTCTCGGGCTGGTGAGATAGCTCAGTGGCATAAGCGCCTGCCTGGCAAGCGTGAGGTCCTGAGTTCGACTCCCAGAACCCACATATGAAAAAAGGGCTGGTGATATCGCTCAGCGGCACGGGTGCCTACTGGTACACGAGGTCCTGAGGTCGACTCCCGGTACCCACACACACACACACAAAAAAATTCTCTATCAGTAATAGCAAACTTCTAAAGAACACACCTGATGACCAGAGGCATCAATCATGTTAGCCCAAATCACTTCTCGGTCAAGTCAGTGCTCTTAATGAGGCAGTCTGGAATTATTTAGCTGACTGTATCTACTGGTCTTTTCCATTTGCTTTGATTTTAAGGGTATTTTGTTTCTCTATAATTGGACTCAGCTATTCCAGTCAATAATCTGACAGACCCACTTACTGTTGGTTTGCAGAATGGATATCATCTATAGGAGATACAGTCACTTTTTAAATTAGTCATTTCACGCCACACACTCCCATTCTGTCAAGAACTAAAGGCTGTTTAGTGGATTTGTAACAAACCACTCTGCTTATTTACCTTCCTAGATTAACCCACCCAACAGTGATGAATATCACAGGGTCTTCTCTTCCATCACAAAAAGAAGAACTATTTGGTCATCCTAAAAACCTCTTATTTAATATCAAAATAACAATAATAAGATATACCTTGGTCCAAAGAAAAAAGGACTTTATGGAAGAAGAATGCCTTAGAAATCCAGATTAAAGTTCAAATGAAAAGCAAAATGTTTCATATATATCATGACACTGTCTTTGTCTTCATAAAGAAAATCTTACCTCGCAAAATCTGATAAAGAAAAACTTTGACATGATCTGAGCTGAGTGGTTGAGGAGAGACGATAATTTTATGTAGGTCACTCTGCATCAATTCTGTGACAACATATCTTGAAGTTTTAAGTTAAGGAGAGTTCAGAGACTTCAGCCCCCAATCCCCTCTAAAGAATAACTTCCATTCTCAAAGCTAGATAAGCTTAAGGAAAGAAAGCTTCTAGACAGCATGATACAGGTGAGAATTCCAGCCTTCACAAGATAAAATATTGCCAAAATTAAAAGAATGTACATATTTAAAAGTTAGCAGAAGTAAACAACCAAATTACTTCCTTATAATCAGCATTTATAAAAGAGAAAATATTTTTTTTAAGAACCAAGCCAAGAAAAGTGTGAAGAACAAACAGTCTCAAGGTCTACTAAGATATGCAACTAGATCGTCCTTTAAATCCATCCAAACACTTCAAGGTCTACCCAGACATGTAACCAGAACATCTGAATCCAAACAAAAGCAGAGGGGGGTTGCTGATCTCATCCTAGGTCACTTTGGGAAAAGACAACAACTCATCAATCAACATGGTTTAAATTACTTGACAAAGTATGACACTCCAAAAAATGTATAAAATGGTCAGATCAAATGCAAGTCTCTCCACAATGTGAAGAACTTAATTCTTTTACTGTTTAACTTTGTATAAGTTTATGAAACCTGGCCAGGCCTAATGGTGCATGCCTGTAATCCCAGCATTTGGGAGGCTGAGGCAGGAAAATCACTACGAATTTGAGGCCAGCCTGGGCTACACAGTGAGTTCAAGGCCAGCCTTAGTTACACAGAAAGATCCTATCTCAAAAAACAAACAAACAAACAAATGTTTATGAAACCTCCTTACTAAGTTTCAAGTTGCCTGTGCCTTGTATTCTGTTGTACCCTCTGCATTTTGTTCGGTCAACACATGGCAGATGATCAAAGGCTGGATGGAGCCTGGGGAGCCACAGAGATGTGGAATTCAGAACTCTTGCAATGCATATGAATGTTACAGACATTAAGGAATCATCTTTTGGTCTGTCTAGAACAAAACAGATTATAATGTTTTACCCTGCCTGTACATACTTATTAAAAATCTGGGTGGTAGCTGGATGTGGTAGCATATGCTTGTAAGTGATCCTAGCACTTGGGAGGCTGAGGCAGGAAGATTGAGTTTGAGGCTGGCCTGGGGCTACATAATGAGTTTAATGTTAGCCTGGACTACACAGTAAAACCCCATCTTAAAAAAAAAAAAAAAGTTTGGGCAAATTTTATGGTTTAACTATGACCTTCCTTAAGGAATTTCCAGTTGTCAACTTGGGATCAGAGAGGATAACTAAAGGCAGCACTGACACAAACCTTTGAAACCTCCCTCCTCTTTGAGATATTTTCTTTACATTAATTTAGGATACCAAACTTCTCTTCTTCCCTTTCCTCTCACTGCTGGCTCTCCTTTGCTCTCCAGCCACTTAATGCTGAAATGCTCCAGGGCTTGTTCTCCACCCTCATCTCTGCCACTCACCCCTTGTATATCTGAATCCAGTTCTACTCCTTTAAATAATGTCCATGCTGGAGATGCTCACACCACCAACTACTACCCTTACGGCTATCCTTGGCATTCGTCCTGCTCATTCTTCCTTTCCCGTGCGAAAATCCTGTTGTGTTTAACTTCAAAATTTAGCAATGATTAGGCCATTTTTGGTCATGTGGATGGTTATTACTGTGGCCCAGGACCCCTTGGTTTGTAAAACAGCAGCCAGGATAAATTTTTTACTGGTTTATTTTTATCTATATGTTTATTATATAGAAAATGTTTATTATATTATTATCTAATATGTTTATTAATATAAAGGTTTCTATACTCCTAAATATTTTAATCTTAGGTATTATCATCTAGGTTCTTTCTAAAGAAATCCATTTGCCTCAGTGAAAGTGAGAAAATGTGATTTGGCATGTGGAATTTCCTACAGGGCAGTTTTCAGTGACATCTCAGAATTATGCTATAAAATGATTCACTATTAGGAAATTACCAGTTAAATTTAGTTTTTCTTAATAGTTTTTATTCAACTTTTATAAGAATTTTTAAACACACAAACAATTCAAAAGGATTAGTGACCACTGCTTAACCATCACCTAGATTCTATCCTCAATATTTTGCCATATTAGTCCCATTATACATTCATCCACTGATCTTTCCACCCATCAATTCATCTAATTTTTGGGATGCATTTCAGAGTTATTTCTTAGGATAAGGCCAAATTGTGCCACTCTTCTGCAAATCCTTTCCACTTCCTTTTCAGTAAAAGCTGAAGTCCTTCAAATGGCCTAGAGTTCATAAATAATCTGCTCTTTTTACTTCTCTGACAGTCTTTCCTATCACTTTCCTCATGGCTATTCTCTAGACATACTAAACAACACTCTAGTCTTGGGCCTTGCTCTACCTCTTTCCTCTGCATGGATTTTACTTCCCAATATTTACCTACCTCTTTCTTATCTTTCAAATGATGCCTACCTGGACCAATCCCTATCCAACTGCTACCTTCTTGCATAGTTCTACACCTTCTTTTTCCCTTAGTACTTATCATCCTGTGTAACTTACTTATTACGTTTATTGTCTTTTGTAAACTCAACCCTGGTCCATGAAGGCAAGGGCTTTCCAAACTCTCAGAAACAGTACCTGTATATACTGAGCACCTAGTAGGCACCAAGTGTACTACTAAATATCTTAAATATATCATCTCATGTATAATTCATGGCAACCCTACAAGGTAGGGGTCACAGATGAGGAAATTGAGGCTGACATCTTCCCATGGTACTGCACAATCTTTTACATAATTTTTTTTTTTTTTTGGTACCGGTAATCGAACTCAGGACCTTGCGCTTGCCAGGCAGGCACTGTGCCGCTGAGATATATGCCCGGCCCTTGTATGTTAAGCGGTTATTTAGTATTTCTTTTCATATAATACATCATGAATTGAGCAACCCCCATCACCGAGTGTTTAGGCTATTACTGTTTCAGCATAATGTAGCTCTCTGTGGAGTTCTTAGAGCTTTATGGTACTGCTTCATGAGAGAACCTCAATTATGCATAAATTCTCTCTTGGGTTAATCTACTTCTCCAGCAAAGAGCCCTCTAACCTGCCACAGAAGGTACAGGTCAGGCTGCCATGGATCTATGTGGGTCTAGGAGCCAGAGCCAGAAATACCACAGCTAACCACACTGTCTTCGGGAGCAAACCTTCGGTCTCCTGCAGGGTAGAGGGGAGATAAGGGCATCTTAATTCTTACACAGGCTTATAACCAATCTTGTGTTTAGATCCACCTGCATCCCTTCTTTTTTTTTTTTTATTTTAAAGAGAAGAAAAAACAAAACAAATCAAAAAAAGAACAAATTTTCAAAACAACATAACATGAGGGTAACAATGGTCAATGCATTACGTATTATTATCTTTAAGTTAGTTATTCAGGATACCAGACATTAGCATTCAATTGTCCAAACATCATTGGCTCAAACCTTACTCTTCAATGAACTAAGTAAAACTGGTAGTGTATCTATCTTAACCATCTTATATACATATACAATTTTTTTTCCCTTTCCCTTCTTTCTTTTCCCCATGCCAGTCTCTCTTTCTTATTGACCAGTTTCTTTTTGATTCACCGTATCTATTGTACATTTTGGATCTTATTTACTCTTTCAGTTTCTCATACTAGAGAGACAATACGATGCTTACACATGTGCGTCTGGTTTATTTCACTTATGAGTATTTTCTCGAGTTGCATCCATTTACCTATAAAAGTCTCCAGTTTATCCTTCTTTATGGCTGAATAGTACTCCATTGTATAAAAATACCACATCTTTCTTATCCATTCCTCAGTTGATGGGCATTTGGGTTGTTTCCAAGATCTGGCTATTACAAATTGTGCTGCTATAAACATGTGCATCCCTACTTTCTGAGTTCCTCGGTGCCTCCATTTCCTAAGCCTTTTTGGTGTTCTGTAACAAGAATCAACCGGTCTCTGGCATCACACCACAGCCAGTTTAGATTTCTGCCTCTTCTCTGAATTTTTAACACTCTACTGACATTTTAGGACAGCAGAAAGGATTGGCAGTAAAGATATGTAGTCTACCAATTGTGTTTTCAGGTTGAAATCATTTACATTTTATTGGCCACATGTATGTGTGAGCTTGAGAGACAGAAAAAGAAAACAACAAGGGCAAACTGTTCCTGTCCTTTGCTTAATTTTCTACTGGGGTGATAATTATTACTTGTAAGGCTGCTTCCATTATTAAGATATTAATCCTCTTGTGTACACTGAAACTGCCACCCCACCCTGCAATCTCAATCACAGGATAAAGACAGAAAAACATTCCTATTTGCACCAGTATGTCTTAATCATAAGTCCCAATATTCTCCTCCCACCACTCCTGCCTTTACCGGCGATTGAACCCAGGGAGCACTGAGATACATCCCAAGCCTCCTCCCCTCACTTCAAGACAGTGTCTTACTATGTAGTTCGAGCTGGTCTCAAACTTATGGCAATCCTCCTTCCTCAGTCTCCTGAGTGCTGGGATTATAGGCATGCGACACCATATCTCAATATTCTTGAGTTGTACTGATTCCAGAAATCTTAAGGGACAAAACCAAAGGAACACTACATTGGAAAAAACACAACAAAACCAGAAAAACTTCATAACTGCCATTACTATATTAAGTTCTGTTCCTATGGTCTGAATGTTTTCGTCCTCTCAAAATTTGTATGTTGAAATCGTAACTCCTAAAATGATAGCATTAGGAGGCAAGGGTCTTTGGGAGGTGACTAGGTAACAAGGGCAGAGCCCTCATGAATGGGCTCATGTTCCTGTAAGAGGCACAAGAGAGCTTGTCAGTCCTTCTTATCTGTCTGTCGACCTATCTATCTACCTACCTACCTACCTATCTTGTTAGTCCTCTATCCATCCATCCATCCATCCATCCATCCATCCATCCATCCGCCCACCCACCCATCCACCTAGCTAGCTATCATCTTTTTCTCGACACAGGGTCTTGCTATGTAGTTCAGGCTGGCCTTGAAATCACTATGCAGCCCAGGCTGGCCTTGACCTTGCAGCAAACCTCTTACCTCAGCCTTCCGAGTGCTGGGATTATAGGTGTGCACCATGCCCAGCGCCTTCTACTATTTTAGGTTATAGCAAAAAGACTACATGAATCAAGAAATGAGCCCTCAGCAGAGAACAAATCTGCTATCATCTTAATTTTGGACTTCCCAGTCTCCTGCACTCCAAGAAATAAATTTCTGTCATTTATAAACTACCTAGTGTATGGTATTTTTTTGTAGCAGTCCAAATGGACTATGACAGTTGTCAACTTGGAAGTTTTATCCAGGAAAAAATAGTCCTAGAGAAAGACAGTATGAAGAAGTATGTATCTGTATGAGATGTCAGTCATGTCTGCCGAGTTTATTGACATTTTTTTCGCTCCTGCCAGCACTGAAAAGTTCTTGCATGGTTATGAAGAGGAGGCTATATTCTATTCTGCCTCACATATCTACAAAACTGGCTGCCAAGTTGTGATGCCAGGATCTTTAGTGTAGTGACAGTTGGTATGCATGAGAGCAGCAGAGAGAAAACATCTTAATTTTCAAGTTATCAGGTTGAATTTAGAGTGTTGACACTTGGAAAATCTTGCTTTGACTTATAAAAGGAACAAATTGGTACAAAAGCCAAAAACAGAGTAAGTATGAAATAATGTCATATGTTTTCTTCTAACAGTGACTACATTTTCAAAGAAAGGGGAAAAGGAAAACTTTGGAATAGGCACTATTCTATTTTATAACTACTCATTTCAGAAAAAAAAAAAAACTATATTTTATTTGGCATTACAAAATATATCAGGTCTTGATGTTAATTACCCTAGACCTAAGGAATGTGAACTGACAAACTGGACTATTTTTGACCAACAATAGTTTCATATGGTCAACCTAACACAAAGTATTATCAGGTATCAAAAATTAGGGGAAGGCTTTCATAATCAACATAGAGCATGATTTTGAATAAGTCAATTCCTCCATAGGAAAACCACATACACATGTACATAATTTCTCACAGAATACAAACCAGCAAGTATTTCCTCTACTAAATACAAATGACTATATCACCACTGTTTTCAGGACCCATAAACTTGAAAAACCTTTCATTGAATCTTCTTTTAAAATATTTAGGAAAAGAGTTTAAAAGAATGCTACTTTAATATCTCTGCTTGAGAAGATGACAGGTTGGGTTAAAAAATAAAAGAGGCAAGTAAATAAATTCTAATTAAACCAAAAGGTCTAGGGCAAAAACACATAGAGCACTTCTCTACCTTTACCATTTTCTGTTTAACTTCATGCAGAAATATTTCTCCTTCCTTTAATAGCTTCTAAACACAAAAGACTGAAGACATTCTAAATACAAGACTTTTTTTAAACAAAGTAATTAAAATAGCCTCTTTGCTGAGAATAAGTTTTATCATGCTTTAGTTCAGCAAAGTAAATTCTTAGTGGAAATATGTTTTTTATTCCAGGAATAGAAGAGTTTTTTCCTTCACACACACAAAAAAACCTAACAAACCAGGCCAATCTTTTAAAATTTTCTTTGGAAAATATAATTCCTGAATTTTAAAATTTAACACTATATCTGCAAAAATTTAGAGGCAACATATACCACTTTATAATAAGGTTTCTGCCTTGCTCTAGCAGAAATCCTCTGAAGTCTCAATCCCCAGCATAATGTCTCCCAGATGTCTCAAACAGTTGCCATGCCAACTAAAGCAGCTTAAATTAAATGAGGGGCTGAAAAGGCACCTGCATCACTCCAGGTCTGTTGTGCATTAAATAAAGCTCTCTTGACAGGGACTCAGAGGTGCCATTAACTTGAACAGCATCTATCTGATTATTGTTTGCGTAATTCAATGAGGGTCTCCATACAAGAGTAAAACAGGGTGCTCTTTCCCCATCCTGGTCTTTCTAAATGGCCCAGTCTCTCCAACAGCTGGTGTGCCTACTGGATCAATGACTTTGTTATGGTCTTTTAAGTTACCATTAGATAATGATAAACCACAGAACCAAAGTCAGAGTTTTCAGGAGAATATTAGCAGATTAACCATTTTCCCCATTAAAACTTGTCATTAAAAATATGATCATTAAAAACATGGTACATAGTATGCCAACCTCAAATGATTTGAACAGCCTTGCTACAAAATAAATTGCTGCTGATTGCAGCAATTAGTTAAGTAGCTCCATGAAATATGAATTTCAAAATGTACTGATTTGTTTCAGAAAAACGAATGATGCAAATGAACAATTACAAATGTATTGGAGAGGGACCACACTGCAGCTCTGATGCATCAGGTGCCCAAGGGAAACAGTGCCTCTGTGTTGCTTTAAAGAACTAATCTTTTTTTTTTTTTTTTTTTTTTTTTGTGGGTACCGGGGGGTCGACCTCAGGACCTCGCGCGCCAGCAGGCGCCCGTGCCACTGAGCGATATCACCGGCCCCTTTTTTTGTATGTGGGTTCCGGGAGTCGAACTCGGGCCCTCGCGCTTGCAAGGCAGGCGCTTAAACCGCTGAGCCATCTCACCGGCCCCTTTTTTTTTTTTTTAAGTTAACACTTCATGCTTCTTTACTGCTTTCTCAATATTAGCTACTGTAGATCATCACTTAATAGAAAAACTTCGGCTGGAGAGGTTATGTGATTTACCCAATGTCACATTCCCAGTTAACATAAAGCCAGGGCTAGCTTAGGTTTCTTGACTCCTAGGCCAGTGCTCCCTCCACTACATCAAGCTGCTTCCCAAACAAGTTTGCCTTTATGAGTCTATATTCCTATTTCTATTTTCTTCTCTTTCTGGATTAGGGATCGAACCCAGGGTCTTGTGCATGCTAGGGAAGCATTCTACCACTGAACTACACTTCTCATCCCACCGTTCCCATTTCTTAAATATCATCACACTATGCAGATTTGAAATGAATGATAGCTGAATTCTGTATTTTTAATTATGGTCTGTGAGAAAAAAGATAAAGTATGCTTTAAAAAAAAGCTACAATAAATCATCTCATCTAATCCTATAATTCCTAATTTGTAACTATTCCTATTTACAAATTGAACACACTGAGGTAGGGAGAGTTTAAGATGCCAGACATATGGGCTGGTGAGATGGCTCAGAGGCATAAGCGCCTCACTGGCAAGCACAAGGGCCCGAGTTCGACTCCTGGAACCCACATACGAAAAAAGGGCCGGTGATATTGCTTAGCGGCACAGGCACCTGCTGGCGCGCGAGGTCCTGAGGTCGACCCCCGGCACCCACAAAAAAAAAAAAAAAAAAGATGCCAGACACAGTACTTGGACTCAAATCTTGGCTGTGATGATTCTGAAGTTTGACCCTTTGCTTTTCTAGTGAAGGAATGTCAGGCTAATAGGCCAAATAATGATTCTTCTTTTTCCAATAACTAAAAGAAACAACCAACCAACCAACAAAGGTTAAAAATCATAAGTTTTTGTTGTTGTTTTTACACTTCATTCTTTGCCTGCATCTCTTTTCACCTCTTGAGTATTCAGTTCCTTCAGGTCTTCCTGATACCCTTCTTTAGTCCAATTATAACATTAAATTTGCCAATTTAAGAAACATTTTCCCTCTATCTATTAATCATATATGGTCACTTAAACAGCTAAGTATTTTTTAAATGGATGAGAGGAATTTTAAAAATTATTGTGTATAAAAGAAATAAGGGACTCCAGACTAATTTTCTGTGTGATAGAGAGTTGGGCTAGTGGCCCTTGACAGGTAAATGGCAAAAAACAAACAAACAAACAAACAAAAAAAAAAAAAAAAAAAAAACTGAATTAGAGACTGCTGGAAATATAGGACAGGCATTTGATAAGAGGTCAAAGCTGAGAATGTAAGTTTGAGACTCATTAGATATGGTAAAAATGAAGTACTGTAGTGATAGCTCTACTTTCTATTAAATGAAATCTGCCAGACAGGACATTAATTTTGCTTTTGGTTAAAATCTTGTTTTCTTCATAGAAATATTTTTAAAATTATGTTTTCTTTCCCCTTCATATATTGAAAATACTGGACATTTATGTTATACAAGCATATCACCATTAATAGGCTATAAATTCAACGTCAGTGGCTATAAATTCAAATTCAACTTCAACTTTTTAGAATAATAACCATCAGGTGAACAGTAGAGTTGTTAGTGCATGTGACAAATATAAGCAGGAAATTTTACTAGCCTTCCAAGAAAGCTGCTCAGGAAGAAAATGTCTTTATGGAAGACATAATTAGAGGCAGGAAAAAGCAAGAAACAAGGAACCTTCAGAGGATCAAGGAAATGAGGTGGGAACACATGAGAGATACCAGAGAGAGAAAAAAGGGTGATGTTTAGAATTAAAAACAGATTTGTACAATTTTCTGATGCAAAGAAGATTATGGGCAAGAAGACTAAGAAACTAACCCAGAGCCTGGCAGTCAACAACAGGGCAATGCTAAGCCTCCTTTGACCTCTTGTTCCAATTAAAGTAAATCTGAACTATGATCAATATATTTTTACCCTACCTCTAGGATGCTGTATCTATTTTAGGATATCATTTAAAAATGCAGGATAATCAGCCTCATGCCAGAAATCTTGACTATCCCAATTGTCAAAGATAATTCTGCAGAAAAAGCCAAACGATCACCACAGAAACAAATGCTGACATCAAATTCTGACCTTCAATTATGAGTAGAATGATTGAGTATTTTTCTGTTTTTAGAAAGTCATGATTACTTAAGCAGTCTCAGAGGATGCAGGACCGATGCCAATAGCATCTTTGTTTAACTGTCATCATTAACATCAATAAATACTGACTGGGTACCAAATGGTTGTTGAAAGCATGCTAACTCAATGACAAGATAGAGAAAAAAGATAGATGAATACAAGGCAACAGTGAAGGAGTTAGAAAAAGACTGACATTGGAATATAGAAGTCAAGTAGATACGACAAGAAGGAAGCAAAAAAGTTAATGTACATGAATACAGACGTTTGACTGAAAAAAAACAGCTAATATTTATTCAAAGTTTTCTATGTGTCAGTTTTAAATTTATTTTTGCCTAATCTGCTTTTTATTTTTAATGTGGGTACCAGAGTCGATCTCAGGACCTTGTGCTTGCCAGGCAGGCGCTTATGCCGCTGAACTATCTCACCAGCCCCTAATCTGCTTTTTTTTTTTTTTTTTTTGGTGGGTACCAGGCGTCAACCTCAGGACTTCGCGCACCAGCAGGCGTCCATGCTGCTGAGCGATATCACCGGCCCTTTTTCCGTATGTGGGTTCCGGGAGTCGAACTCGGGCCCTCGCGCTTGCCAGGCAGGCGCTTATGCCGCCGAGCCATCTCACCTGCCCCCTCATCTGCTTTTAATTACTCTAAAAAATAAGTCCTATTATAGTCATTATATAAAGGAGCAAAGAGGTTTAGAAAGGTGGAGGTGCTAGTCAAAGTTCATAGTTAGTGTTTGATAGAGGTGGTGCTAGATCCCAGCCCTTTTTCTTAGCCTGTACTCTCGCTTTCAAAAGATCAAGTACACCGCAGAAATATAAAAGTAAAACTGGTCAAAAGGAAAGAGAGACTGGGATGGGGGAATGGGGAAAAGAAAGAAGGGAAAAGAAAAAAATTGTATTTATATATAAGATGGTTAAGATAGATACACTACTAATTTTACTTAGTTGATTGAAGAGTAAGGTTTGTGCCAGTAATGTTTGGACAACTGAAGGCTGATATCTTGTACCCTGAATAACTAACTTAAAGATAACAATACGTAATGTATTAACCATTGTTACCCTCCTATTACGTTGTTTTGAAATTTTGTTCTTTTTTGATTTGGTTTTGTTTTTTCTTCTCTTTAACAACAACAAAAAAGAAAAATATAAAAGTACACTGCAGATAAAACTTAGAACAAAATAATTCAGAAGGCAGAAGGTCTGGAAACTTTAAAATAAGGAATTAAATAGATGCAGCAGTGGGAGGCAGTATGATGTAGGCTTTGGAGTCAAAATGATCAGGCTTACAATCTTGCCGCTTACTAGCTTGGTAACATTTGGCAAGTTAAAAAATTCCTCTGTTCCTGCATTTATAAAATAGGTACAGTGACATCTACTACACAGGATTATTGCCAGTATTTAGATGTATGGATTTAGAATCACATATAAACGTCTGCACAAAAGAAACAGGGATTAGGTGGTAGATGATAGGTCTGACCCTCATCTGGACACTCCCCACCCCCAGCTGCCTGAGCTCCCAGAATGGCTCTTCCCAGCCACCTGAGCCTGGGAAACAATGCCTACTCTGCTAGGACATGGCACACCCAGCCCACCTGCTAGGTCACACTGCACCCATAACAAAACATTAGCTGTTGCTATAGGTATGTACTCAGCCATTCTCACTCCCCCAATCCCACATCCCTCTTTGCCTCACCCCTCCTAAGCCCATCTCACGAACCCCCTTAACCCTATTCATATAAGACCCAGTTCAATAAATTTGACTTGGCCTCTCCTTTGGAGTTACTCCAGCAGATCATGCCTGGAACCCCAAATTCGGGCAAATTCTTTTACTGGGTCGTCACCATTTATCTAACAGTAGCTATCAACATCATCTTTATCATCATCATAGGGAGAAGGAAGGGTATAGTTTATTAAGTATCAATATGCTAGGTGCTGTGCCAAAAGTCCTAACATACATTAACAGCCCTGTGAGGAAGAATATTACCTCTATTATCACTAAGAAAACAGGATCAGAGAGAAATATCAAGTAACTTGTTTCAAGGTCAAAAAGCTAGTAAGAGCAAGTGTGTACGGTGTGTCAGGATTGGAACTCAGGACTGTGTGAAAGACTATGATCTTTGCCACAGTGTATGACTGTGCTTTTATTTCTTCCAATGTCCACCACTGGGAAAAAAGCAAAAGCAAAAGACAAAACAAAACAAAACCCAAAATAATGGTAATCACTCAGAAAAGCTCCTTTAAGCCAATGTGATTTCAAAAAGAAAGATCATGCAATCTCAAAAGGATATCACCACTAAAGGAGAGGAAAATTTTATTCATTTCTTATTAATGCAGTCTCGTGTGGGTTGCTGGCACTAAAAAACATTATGTCGATGATAGTCACATTCCTTCAGAGTTCATTCATATGAGGACAAAAAGTCCTTTTTAGACCAAGGGAAGTTTTCTACAGGACAAAGCATTTTTAAAAAGTATCTACATGGTTGGTTTTGTATAGACTGGAAACTCAAGGGAATAATTACAGGGTCTAAGCCTGTGAGACCTCTGAGAACCTCTACACTTGGGACTTGTAGTTTTGGTAATGAGCTTCTAGTAACCTGAAGGGTTTCTCAGTCTTGAGCTCTGAGTGGTGAAAAATAGTTATCAGATTAGTATTCTATAACTGATTAATATTCCATATATAAAACCCAAACAAAAGAACCCACACACACACACACTCAGGCACAAACAAAAACACACATAAAACCCCAAAACTGTGCTTTCTCATGCAAATCATATTGCTTTTGGAAAAATACCATTTCAATCTGATCCTATTTTCTACCATTTGGTTCTCTTGCTACCTCTAAGTAATGTATCAATAAGAGGAAAAGACTGACAATTAAACATGTAATTATTAGTCCTACTGCCAATTGTGTAATTCAGTGTTTTTGCTTAATAACGGCATGCACAGAGTATGCAGAGAGCAAGGTAGTAAGCACTACATAAATAAACTGTACTCTGGCTGAAATACAGATTTGTGGTAGCAGGTTATAGGTCTAAATTTCCTGAGGTACTGCTCTCAAACTGAGTTGCTAGCAGGAGAATTCGCTGGTCTGTGAAGTGGCTAAAAGCCCTACTGATTCTCTATATCCTTCAATTAAGGCAAGTTTCATATATTTAGTCGCTTCTGAAACCCTTAGCTCTTCACATTAACAATGCCTCCTGGTGTCTAGCAATTTTAAAAAACAGAAATGAAGTCAGGATAGTAGAAGCTGACAGAAAAGATCAAATAAATACAGTCCCATGAGCGCCCTTAAACCCTCACACCTGAATCAAATATGTCAAGCAGCTAATAATCAGAAGGTTAACCAGAAGGTTAAGCAGTTCAGGGGATTGATAATGGGGTTCTAAGGCTTTTCAGAAGCTCAAATTAGGTGTGGCTTTGTAGTTATTCGATATTACCCTTTAATAGTTGAGAGTCTTGACAGTACTTTATTCCCACCAGCTGGCACATTTTAGAGATGTATTTATTTTTTAATAGAGAGATGAAGAGACTAAAGTCAAGCTTTAGAATTTCCCCTTTCACCTGAACACAGGTGTTTCAAAGAGCTGGTGTGAAAAGTTGCTCCAACTATAGTGACTCTCTTCAAAGCAAAGAGGAAAAATATTCCAACTGAGCTGGAACTTTAAACAGTTTTTTTTAAAACAACCTTAGGATATGTAATACCTTAAAGCCTAGGTAATCTTTATGCAGACAGGAAGGGCTTTCAAAGGAACTGTAAAAGGAGATATAATGACTATTAAGGGGATAAGAAGGATAAGTGCCACATACTGTTCTCAATACTGAATCCATTCATATCATTTTAATCACCCAAATAATTGAGGCAGGTACATTATTCTAATTTTATTAATGAGGTAATTGAGGCACAGAGAAAATAAGAAACTTTCCCAAGATCATACAGGTAGTAAGAGGTAAAGCTGGGATTAAAATCTAAGCAGTCTAGCCAAAAACTCCATGGTCTCTGTCACTATCATAGACTTCCATTCTATTTCCTCCAGCTAGCAGAATACTGGTGACATAGGCCCTGAATCAGTCATAAGGATTTTGAAATAAATGCATGATGAAGACCTTATTCCTACTTTGTAATGTGACAGTAAGTCACTAAACTAAAAACTTGACAGGTTGCAGATCTAAGGGATGAAGAGTGTGATAGAAACAAAGGAGATGGATACTAATTTTAGACACTGCTGTTAATTATGCTCCAACACCAAGACTTTGTAGGAAGCAGAAAGGGAGACACCTGGCTGGTCTAGTTTCTTAATGTAAGAATACTCTGAGAAAACAGGATGAAGGTCAATTTTCCACATTCCTGTGTTCAGGCCTGCCTTAGATTTTTCTCACCTCTCAGACAAAAGAGAAAGATAAAACTGATTCATTATACAGTATTTAGAGAATCAATAAGAACTGGGGTTTATAAACTACCAGGAATAAATTTTTATTACTGATTGATAAAGTGTTATGCAAACATGTCACAACAAAGCACTGTTAACGTAGTAAGTGCTTTAATAATAGAGAGCAAACCATTTTGGACAGCTCAAGTTGTGCATGTGTGAAAAGTTGTCATACTGTTTTATGTAAAAAGCTACCTATCAAATTCAAAATGTCTCATGATCTAGAGTTCAGAATTATAGCGGGCATGGTGGTACATGCCTATAATCTCAGCATTTGAGGGGCTGAGCCAGGAGGATTGCCACAAGTTTGAGGCCAGCCTGGGCTACATAGTGAGTTCAAAGCCCATTTGAACTATATAGCAAGACCTTGTCTCAAAATACAAAACAAAGGCTGGGTGTGGTGGTGCATGCCTGTAATCCTATCACTCAGGAGGCTGAGTCAGGAGGATCGCAGCGAGGCCAGCCTGGACTACAAAATGAGTTCAAGGCCAGCCTGAACTGTATAGTGAAACCCTGTCTCAAAACAAAAACAAAAACAAAAAACAAAAAAACAGAAAAACCAAAAACAACCAAAATAACAACAAAAAACAAAACAAAAGAATTAGAGCAGGCTGCCTTGCCTGATCAACGGAAGAATACATTTAGTGATCTATGTGCAGTGAACTACTGATGTTGTATGAAAAGCTGTCAGTGCTGTATTAAAAGCTTTCTTTTTTTCTTTTTTTTTTTTTGTGGGTACTGGGGGTCGACCTCAGGACCTTGCACACCAGCAGGCGCCTGTGCCGCTGAGCGATATCACCGGCCCTTTTTTCATATGTGGGTTCCGGGAGTCGAACTCGGGCCCTCGCACTTGCCAGGCAGGCGCTTACAACGCTGAGCCATCTCACTGGTCCTTAAAAGCTTTCAAAAAACAAAGTAAGGGCATTTAACAATTTAGCTAGGCTGGGAGAAAAAAATGGAAAACGTATTCTATCACATTATTTCCTATAAAATACATATGAAGAGAAAGCTTTGAAACCCCAATTTTAATCCCTACATACATAAATACAAGAATGAGTTAAAACATGCTGAAAATCATTTTAAGCACTAATTCTGAAATCCTATCATTCCTGGTTGAAAGAAAATTCCACAACTATAAATACGTGAAACTTAATAAAATCCCTTTCCTCACAGTTTTTTCTTCCAAAATCAGTTCCATAAGGAAAGAAATTTCATCTTAGATCTTAGACATGAAATTGCCTGATCTGAAATAAACGTGAAGATGCTAAACAGTTATGGATAAGGAGAATACTGTTTGTGGGTTTTGCTGATTTCAAACAATGCTTTTCACATGAAAGAAAAACAGCAATGTGTCAGAGAGAGCTCTGTGTTCTCTTGTAATAAATGGTCAGCCCTAAATCTCATCATCTTCTTTGCAACAAAAAGCATGGATGTCTTTGCAACTAGAAAAAAATTAGTGTGTGCTTCAATTAGACTCACTGACCTTTTCTGAAGCATGTCAGTGCTTCTCTATAGAAATCAATGGAATAAAAGGTCATTTTGTTAAGATGTCTGAATACGGCAATCTCTCCTCCAGGCAAAGGCAAATTCGTTTTCTTTTAAAGCACCTAATTTGTTGTATATGATGCCAAAAATTAAAACAACCTTAACTGCAACTTAAAATCAATTTTACCACCAGAAAAAAGAAGCTGGAAAGCTGTCATTCTACATAGTCTGTTATAGCCCAGAATGTTGCTGGATGAGTACTTGTCACTAAGATTATAACTATGTATGTAATAACACAAGAGGAGAATCCTAGAGAAAATGATGTTATTTCAAATCTCAGCTCTCTTTTTCAAAGTGCTCTGGAAAAGGCAAAAGCAAGCCGTGTGTTTGTCAAGTGTAGATGGTGAAGCATAGCGATTACTTATCTCTTACCATCATAATCCTCCAAAGCAAATGCATATACATAGAAATTCAGATATATCTGAAAGACAAACTCTACCTATATTAGGAACATTTAACTGCTGCAATTTTTCATTCAAGAGAAAAGGCAAATTCTTCAATTACTTAATTCAGAGGGTAAAGGATACAAACACTTCTTATTCCCAATACAAGGAATATTATTAACACTTTTTCCAAAAGGCAATGAGACCTTAAGTTAGACCTACCACCCCTTAGTGGTGGGAAAAACTTACTTCTATGTCCAGACAATTTAGGTATTGTTTTTTTTTTTTTTTTTTTGGGGGGGGTCTTTTTGAGAGAGATTCACTATGCAGTTCAGGCTGGCCTTCAACTCACTTTGTAGCCCAGGCTGGCGGTGAACTCGCAGCAATCCTCCTGCCTCCGCCTCCCAAGTCTGGGATTACAGGTATGTGCCACCATGCCCAGCTCAGACAATGTATTTTTTTTTTTTTTAATGTGGGTACTGGGAGTTGAACTCAGGACCTTGCGCTCACCAGCAGGCGCTTGTGCCACTGAGCGATATCACCGGCCCCTTTTTCCTTTTTATGTGGGTACTGGGAGTTGAACTCAGGACCTTGTGCTTGCCAGGCAGGCACGTATGCTGCTGAGCTCTCACCAGCCCCACAATTTAGTTTTAAATATTGTTCTGACCAATAGAATTTGAGAACATTTACTCCAATCTTATTTATTGTTATAACATGCAAATGATGTCATGCAAACCCAGGAGCAGACTGCTGTCAGTGGTATAAACAAGTAAAACAGCATTCTGAAGGGAGCAAAGGTCTCAATACACCTTCTACAGGCACTTCCCAACCTTCCCAGTACTGCCCATTATCAGCAGTTCAGTTTTGGTTAGAGATTTTAAAACAGATTTAAAGGGCAGAAAAGATTCCAAATAAATGGAGAACACCACTCTGCCTGAAAGAGTCTAGGAGAGGGGTATCAAAGAAGTCTGTTTCTGAGTATTTTTTTATGGCAGCTGGGAAGAGATGAAATAAAAGGTGATACATTTAAAAGGATCTGCCTCTTATGTGTAGGTATACTATCTGACATAATGCCTCATCTATTTGTTCTTAGTACTTACTTTCTAGAATTTATAAAATATTATGCACCTAGATGTGTCACTCATTAGCATTCTTTCATACTGCTATTTAATTAGAATAGCTATGCAAAAAGGGTTAAATGGATCCAGGAAGAGGAATCAGGCTTGGCTTAAAATATTGTGGGAAAAATGAAGAATAATGACTGGCAATATTGAAACTATACTTATCCCACTAATACGTAACTGCTTTTGTATAGGAAGGACTGCTGAGAATGTTTTGGTCTATGAAAATTACAAGGTGCAGATAAGTCTTTCAAGTTCTTTTTCTGAAAGGTGAGGAGAGAGGGAAGGGCAGGGTGATTTTTTATCTGTAAGAAAACTCAGTTGATATCTCTATTATAAAATGGATTACTCTGTTATTACAATCATTTGAAAACTACCTATCAGTTTTATTAAACCATAAGCTCATTAAGGGTAGTGGCAATGGCTGTTATATTTTATTCTACATCTTTGCCCAGGGTGAAGTTCAAAAGTCAGAACATAAAACAAACACCAGGCACCACGAGAAGTCAGCTGGGAAGACATCAAGATTGTTGTTTTTTTCATTTTACAACTGCCTGTACATAACAGTCACTGCCTCTCAGCCCCAAAAGGAAGGCCCTTGTTACAGTGTGCCTGGCTTCTGTTTTTGTTTTTAATTATGGCAAAATATATACAACACAACACTTCTTATTTTAATCATTAAGACTATAGTTCAGTGGTGTTAAGTAACTTTGGAGTTATATAATCATCACCACTACATTTCTAGAACTTTAAAAATTATTCCCAAAAGAAACTCCTTGTTAAGTTTTAAAAGTATACTTCTGATTCATTCTGCCTGTCTGTCTACGTGTCAATGGGTGCTGGGGATTGAACTCAGAGGTGTTCTACCACTGAGCTACATCTCAGCCCTTTATTATTTTTATTATTATTATTTTTTTTAAGACAAGGTCTTGGCCAGAGGTGGTGGCGCATGCCTGTAATCCCAGAACTTGGGAGGCTGAGGCAGGAGGATTGCTATGAGTTCGAGGCCAGCCTGGGCTACAAAGTGAGTTCAAGGCCAGCCTGAACTGCATAGTGAAACCCTGTCACAAAAAGACCAAAAAAAAAAAAAAAAAAAAAAAAAGAAAAGGTCTCATTAAGTTGCCCAGGCTGATCTTGAACTTGCAACCCTCCTGTCTCAACCCCTGGAGTAGTCGGGATACAGATGTGAAACACTGCACCTGGCTGATTCTGTCATTCTTCATCACAAAAATCACTGAATAGGCCCCCAGTGCCTACTGAATAAAGACCAGTTTCCTTACGTCAATACTCAAAGCCCACTATGAGCTGGCCACAACTAGCTTCATTTCTCATTATTTGTACATGCTAATCTTTAGTCAATTGAATGACTGACCATTCCCTTAAATTGCTCCTGATACTTACTCCATATGAAATATCCAATGTTATCTCTCCAAATTCTTCTCATCCTTCAAGGATCATCTGAAATGTCTTTCCCTCCAGTCTTACTGTTTTACCTGAAATAATCTCTCCGATTAAAGTCTAACACCACCTGCCTACATCCTTTTGGCACATTCTGCCATGTATGACAGTTATTTTACATGTTCTCTCTCCCTCATAGATTGTATCCTCCCTAGGGGAGAAAGCATTAAGAGTCACCAGAGGACAGCAAGAATAGGTTACAAACACTCCTGGCCCACTGGATGAGACGACATAGGTTCAAATCACAGTCCCGTCATTTCTAAGTAACTCTGGACACATCATTTACCTTTCTGAGCTACAGATTCTTCATCTTAAAATGGAGATATGAGTAAAGTATTTAGGGCAGTGCCTGATACATTAAGTTTTTTAAAAACTTGAAGGAAGAATTTACTTTTGTAGCCACCACAGAGATTAGCCCAATGTCATATACCTATAAGTGCTAAATATTTCACAGACTGAATAAACAAAGCCAATCAGATAACACCAAAGTGGTGGTTTGGTCAGGAATCTAGTTGTTCTGGACTGCTCTGTCAATTTTTCCTTGTTTTTTTCTTTCTTTGCATTTCTGTTCTAGGCTTCTGAGGTAAAAAGTCAGGACTGGTGATAACAGATAAGTGAAAGTTTTGGTTTTAAATCATCAAGTGGTTTTCAAATAATCCAGCTTGGAAGCCAAAACGGGAAAAAGTAAAAATCAGATCTCAGCGTTTCTAGGAATTTTTTTTTTTTTTTTTGGGGGGTATGGTACTAGGGATTAAACCCAGGACCTTCAGACTGAGCTACATTCCCAGCCCTTTATACATTTTTAATTTGGACACAGGGCCTAAGTCATGATGAACAAGAAATTCTTATAATATGGGAATCTTTAGGATGTAAGGCTGGGCATGATAGCACACTTCTGTGCTGTAATCTCAGTACTCTGGGAGACTGAGACAGAAGAATTGCAAGTTTGAGCCCAGCCTAAGCAATTCATTGAGTGAGATCCTGTCTCAAAATAAAGAAAGGGCTAGAGATGTAGCTAAGTGTAAAGGCCCTGGGTTCAATCCTCAATACCAAAATCAAACAAACAAAAACACCTCCCAGGATATAGATTTTCAGACATTGCTAGTACTGCTGTTGCAGAAAGAGTACATTTATATATGAATATATGTATTTCATTTGTTTGTTCTTAGCTCCTCACTGACTCCTTGAGGGTTATAGAGCTGTTTTATAGCATCAGGGTTTCTAACTGGCTAGAACTATCTTTATGACAAAAGATTACTGCTTAAACACTGCTTGTACTACCCAAACCTATCATCCAGTGGGGACAGTTCTGAGAGTGAAAGAAGTAACTTAGTAATAATTACACCAGGATATAAGGTTAAATCCAGGACTGTCCTGACAAGCCAAGAAACATGGTCACCCCACCAGACTTCTCATTTTCATGGGGTTTAGGATGCAACTGCTTCTAGCACAGGAGACTCTCACCACTCATACGCTTTTCTATAAAATTCTAAGATTATGTCTCAAGGTAAAAGTAAGCTTTTCTCGAAACAAACCAAATTTTAGTCTCCGGTCTGGTAAGCACTCAGTGCTTTCTGGGAAGGGGCCTGTTTGTGTGTATTGTGCAGAGTCCAGAATCCTGACTAAAGCAAAATAAATACTGTTTTCCAATCAATTAGAACTCCTGGATTAAATTCTGGTAGGCTCAAAGTAATTAAGTACCAAACTCTTTTTACAGATATTTCCTCATAGAAACTCCAAGTGCAAAATGAAAAATGTAATCTTTTAAAAGCTAACATATCAGCTCAGAAAAATATACAATCTTTAAAATTATTAAAGCACACACTTCCTAAGTTAATATATTACATTAAAAATGATGAAAACAAAAAAAAATAGAGGATACAGAGGTTATAGCAGAACTTATTACTCCTATACCTGACTTATACTACACCTGCTGCATCTTGTAGGCAAATTCATAAAGCTGTATCTAGATATTGTTCTATTTTTACTAGTTTGAACAAATTATTTAAAAATGCATAGTATGTCAAAACCCAAGGTGAACTGCTGGTAGGAAATGAATGATACAGTAATCTTTCAATTACAGTTTCAATCTCTTTGCAAATAGATATGATTAACTGCATAATACTATATGCTGATACTCTTCTTATATACTTGATTATATCAAAGTGCTCACAGAACTCAGATTTTCTAAAATATATTAACTATTCAACTAGGTTTTCAGACAGCTGGTTTAAAATGTTGTCTATTAAAACCTGAATATACACTATAATAGCACAATTTTTCTAATCTTAGAAAAATGTATGATGTAGTACCATATGTATAGTGGAAGATTACTTATTTCCTCACAAAACTTAAGTAATACAAATATATATTTTTTACTCTATTGATCCCTTCAACTAAGTAAATCCATTAGACAGACAGCAACAAACTCAGAATTTGCCTAACACAGCAGCTCCAACAGGTCCAAAAATATTTCTTAAAAGCATAATTCTTTAATATCCTGCATCCCAAGCTAAATCATTCCTTCCTACAAAGTCTTTACAATCCTGTGGCAGTTGTAGTTATAATTCCATTTTATGTTAAAAGGATTTAGTTTTCACATGACACCTCTATTGGAAAACGCTTACCTTTCTCTGTGATTTTACATATAGCTAAAAATCATAAAATAGAAAACATAAAATTGGGGTTTAGGTTTGAAAGATTTTCCTACCTGTAGTCAACTAATTACTATGAGAGTAACATGTTAATTTTGTAATCTGAAGTTAAAAATTAACAGATATAAGACAAAATAAAAAAGTAACATTTAACGAAATGTTAACTAGAGGGTTCCATGAATATTTCATGACAAAGGCTCTTTATGTGAACATTCATGAACAATTCTGGGGAGAGGAATTTCACAGAAACATTCTGCTAATAAATGGGCTAAAAGTAGCTATTAACAGCTAATAAATCACTGCGCCACTCATGATTTTAAATATTATGCTAACTTTTCCTCTGTTCCATAAGTATTTAAAATAATAATAAATCAAAGCTCTCCCAGATGCAATTAAATTATGATCAATAGTAAGTGATTGAGAACTCTTACCTTATAGAAGCACACACAGGGTTGTTTTGTTTTTTGTTTTTTTAAAGGAATGACAAACCTACCTACACAAAATTAATGCTAGATAAAAAATTTATAATTGAACTATAACATAAAACAAGATGGATATGAGTTATGCAAATGTTCAAAGAAGAGAACCTAAATATGTACATTTGGGACTTATTTCACATACTTACATTCATCATTGTCTGAAATGAAAACATTCTTTCCTCACAGAATGCCTACATACAGTAAGTGTTAACTCAGCAGACTCGGGTCGCCCAAACCCTGTACGTCCCAAAAGTCCTCAGGACTTGTTTCTGGGAAAGAACCTTTGAGCCATTCTGCCTGATTATAGTATCTTAGTACATGTGGGGGTTTAGCTATGATAATTTATGCTAACAGTAAGATTTATGGTGAACATATGTTTTTGTTTGCCCAGGGTTTTGGGCTATTTATGGGAGGGTGGGGGCGCTGAGTAGATAAGGTCACACAAGTTCTCCCTGCCTATGTAACTGATCCACAATATAATCCCTGAACACCAAGGCTCAGGTGAGCCTCCCCAGTTGGTAACTACATTTGCCCGTACTGTCACACATCTAAGCCATGTCTCCCTGTCTACAGTTCTACTGGAAAAAAAAAAACAACAAAACAAAACAAAACAAAAAACCAACTAGAACCTTGTGCCAGGCCCTATGTACCTTTTTCATTTGTGGATTTTAATCTATAATCTTTGTGCTGTAATAAACTGTAACCATGAGAGAGTAATGGCTGTTCTGGGTCGAGTCGTTCTAGTCAATCATCAAAACTGCGTGTGATTTTGGGAATCCCTGATAACGTATAATACAATAAAATTCATATTTAATATTTAATAAAAGTAATTTCTTTTAATTTCAAGGTTTGGTTTCAGCAACTTCATTTCAAAAGAGGCAGAAATAGTACTGTACAGACAGGAACGCCTTCTGCCACGTGGACTTCCTTCCCATCATCTAAAGGTTAACGAAGGTGCTCCCGGTTTAGGAAGGTCTTCTACTGAATGAAACAAGTGCTGCCCACTCCCACTGGCACCTTCCTTTCCTTCACTGTGAACCCAGGTCCTCTTCATGAAGTATATGAAACAGAATAATTAATGCTTTTTCCTCAGATACTATTACCAACCTATAGTTGAGAAGAAAATAATTTTCTCAATTTTTCTATCCTTAGGTGAATTTTGTACTTTTTTTGCATATTTTTTGAGACAGGGATTCACTAAGTATTCAGGCTGGCCTTGAACTTACTATGGTAGTTCAGGTTGGCCTTGAAGTCATGGCAATCCTGCCTCAGCCTCTTAAGTGATGCTATTACAGGTATGTGCCACTATGCCCAGCAATTTTGTACTTTCTTAAAAAAAAAGAAAAAATAGAGTGTGTCAGAACTATCCAGCCTCATCCTAAGTATGATATATACAAAAGCACTCTTATCAGTCAGGAGCTGGTTAAAGCCCAGTCCTTTCCTCAGAATGTATAGTGCTGGTACACCCCAAATCCACTAAATTTTACTGCATAAAAGGATTAACTCCATAAAGGATTCATGGACTAAACTATCACCAAGAATTACAGCATTCAAGAGTTTTTGTTTATCAGATTAAAACACCCCAGCAGTGTGGATCAGCAACAATTCTATCACCTTACAAATTTTTCCAATTCTCTAGCCAGCTGAGCTGTTCTCTTTCTCATTGGGAAGCGCTTAATTGTTGTCAGGTTCTTAGGAAATTACTGTCTAGTATAGAATTACCTAACACCTGTGGGAGAATGAAGTTTTCATTTATTTTACTGGTGAATAGAAAAAAAAGAATCCACTGGACATGATGTTGCACTCCTGTAGTCCCAGCACTAAGGAGGCTGAGGCAGGAGGATCACTATGAACTCAAGGCCAATCTAGTCTACATAAAGGAATTCAAGGTCAGCCTGAACTACAAAGCAAGACCCTCCCTGTCTCAAACACAACACAACACAACAACACAAAAATCAAAAAGAAAAGAAAGGAAGAAAAAAGAATCTATTATATTGGTTTCCATTCTGAGTAATGGATCTAAAGTATTAATAGAAAGCCTAATTTGAATAAACTGCACTATCATGAGCTCACTGAATTCAATGATTTTGGATTCCCTGTCTTTCATATAAAGCTTCATCAAACTAAATACAGAATAGAAATTTTTGACATTTTGCCTAGAAATGTCAAATGGGCTAATCCACGCCTCAATTTTTTTCGCACACAATCTCAGGATGTATTACCATGCATTACTTCCCACAGTATCTAGCATACTATTTTTAGGCATTCACAGGAGTAAGAGGAAGATATTAAAGCTTCTGAGAGAATGATATAGGTAGAGGTTGAAAACAAGGCTAAACAGTCAGACTGCCTAAAAATAAATCTCAATCCTCACACTTCCTGTCTCCATGATCTTGGTCAAATTCCTTAACTTTCATGCCTCAATTTCCTCTTCTGTAAAATGGAAATAATCACAATACCTCCATTAGAGAATTGTTGCAGTGATTAATTAAACTCATATGTGAAAGAACTTTGCACTGTGCCTAGCATCTAGTAAAAGCTATATAATAATGGCTATTATTATCACCATTACCACTACTACTCCATTTATTCCATGGAACACAGGGCATTTAAATTACTTAGCTATTTTTATCTTACCTTAAATGTTATAAAGAACCACAGTATTATTTTCTTAACTGACAGGTTGCTATATACATAAAGTGCAAAAGCACTTTATTGGGTTGTACCTCCAACATGGCTACCTTACTTGTTCCATCTACAAAATGGGATGGTAATACTCTGTCTCATAAGGCTGTGTGGGGATTAAATAAGGCATCTGTTCAGATGTCCTGTTCTGTGATATTACTACACAGTACAGGTTGACAATACTGAGCTCTGTCAGATATTTGAGATTTCAAAAATTACCTGGTGCTAGGTACTCAACCACTTCTGCAAGGATGAGATTTAATATAATTCAAGGCATGAACCTCAAAAGGTGCTAGAAGAACAAATTAGTTTAAAAATTGTCCCCTTCTTTCACATTCCCTGGTTAGGATACATTTCTTCAAAATAGTCAATGTGTGGAGGTTGGAGTATGTCAAGGGCAGAGAGTACCTGAGAAAAAGAAAAAAAAAGTCAAATTTAGAGAACTAAAGAAGAAACAAAATTCGACATAAATGCAAGTAAATACTACTAACTCTTTAAATAATTTATGGCTTAGTTACAATTGCCCACTAAAATTAACTAAATTTAATCAGTAAAGAACATAGTTTTAAACATTAAGATGTGTTTGTAAACTTATTACTTAAAAGACAATTCTAGCTAAATCAAAATAAGAGAGCTAACTGGGTTATAATACATGCTACCAAAATCCCTGCCCAGAAGAGTGTTGGAAAGAAATGCCCTATTTTAAACAATTAGTATTGATCTAAGAGCATGAGGAACTATATTTACTATTCATTCCTTTATTGCTCTGTTCAACAAATGTTTACTACACACATCCTACCTGACAGGCACTGTGGTAATCTCTTGCATTATACAGATGAACAAAACAGTTATCATCTCTGCTTTCATGACTCAAGGAAAGGTAAGGATGAACCAAAAAGCAAATAGTTGTGTAAATATATAATTATGATATCTACTATTACGAAGGAAAAACATAAAGAAGGGTGGAAATAAAAGGTTGCCTGAAGTACACTATTCTAAGATTTGAAAGCTGGGTAGGAGTTGATCAGTCGATGAGCAGGAAATGTGAAGACATTGAGGCAGTTTTTAGAAACAGAAAAAGCCAGTGCTGATGGAATGCAGTAGGTAGGAGGAAAATAGGCTAGCATAAAGTAGAAGGCAGGAAATATATCACATAAAATCTCTTTTAATTATATTAAGCACTATAGATTTTATTCTAAGAAAAATAGTCACCAGGGTGGAAATAAAGACTTTAAGGTGTCTGAAATTCAGGTCCTTTATAAAACACAGTATTAACTACCAATGTAACTTAACAAATAGGCCCACTTGCCTATCAGGTGCCTACCTACTTTTTTAAGTCCCATCTATGATATCACACCTAAGAATCTGAATCCATCTAACTAATGAGAAGTATCAGGCTCAAAGGAAATGAAATAAATTAATAGGAAATAAACTGAGAAACAGAAAAAAAAAGTTAAATTTAGAGAACTAAAGAAGAAACAAGGGCCGGTGAGATAGCTCAGCGGCATAAGCGTCTGCCTGGCAAGCGTGAGGTCCTGAGTTCGACTCCCAGAACCCACATAAAGGAAAAAAAAGGGACCGGTGAGATGGCTCAGCGGCACAAGCGCTTGCTGGCAAGTGCGAGGTCCTGAGGTCGACTCCCGGTACCCACATAAAAAAAAAGAAGAAAAAGCTATATAATAATGGCTATTATTATCACCATTACCACTACTACTCCATTTATTCCATGCAACACAGGGCATTTAAATTACTTAGCTATTTTTATCTTACCTTTGCTATATACATAAAGTGCAAAAGCACTTTATTGGGTTGTACCTCCAACATGGCTACCTCACTTGTTCCATCTACAAAATGGGATGGTAATACTCTGTCTCATAAGGCTGTGTGGGGATTAAATAAGGCATCTGTTCAGATGTCCTGTTCTGTGGTATTACTACACAGTACAGGTTGACAATACTGAGCTCTGTCAGATATTTGAGATTTCAAAAATTACCTGGTGCTAGGTACTCAACCACTTCTGCAAGGATGAGATTTAATATAATTCAAGGCATGAACCTCAAAAGGTGCCCAGAAGAGTGTTGGGCATAAATGCAAGTAAAATTTGACATAAATGCAAGTAAACAGTATTAACTCTAATAATTTATGTCTTAGTTACAATTGCTCACTAAAATTAGTGGTTCAAGTTCATATTTTCTAATCTTGACCTTAAATTTTTTAAGGAACATTTTTTTTGGTATCGTGGAGAATTTCAAACATGTAAAAGTAGACAGAATAATATAAAGAACACCCACTAATCAATACTTGGCCTTAGTTATCCACATGACCATTCTTGTTTTATCTATTACCTCTACACCCCACCACATAATTTTGAAGCATAAATTAGACTTTTTCCAGCCATATAAGAGTCAAGTATCCCTAACAGATAAAAACTTTAAAAAATATAATTACTGAATTGAAAAATTTGGTATTTTTACTTATTCATTTATTTCTTGCAGTGCTAGCAACCAAACCCAGGGCCTTATGTATGATATTTTAAAATATCAAATATCTAGGACTAAATTTTTAAATTATTTACATAAACCTTGTTTATTTATTCTTTTTTCCAGCCAAGAATTTCTCACTTTAAAATTTTAGATTTAAATTATTTTATTAAACTAAAATCTTCCTTAATGAGAAGGCTTCACTCACTTTATATCCAGTTAAACACAGAGGTAAAAGTTCTTAGTTTAGATGTTTTTATAAGGAATATCAACATTTCCTTTTTGAATTAAAATGTTTATACTTAGAATTTTGATATAAACAGAAAACAGATTTTCCAATTTCTTCAAAGAAAAAATTTTTATCATGTGAAAGATAAATTATTTCATTTCTATATTTTTTAAAACCTATAATTAGCCAGTCACAAATTCACATAAATTTCTTTCTCATGATGTGATTAAAAAAAAAAAACATTTTGAATGTGAATATCTGAAGCTTGAGGAAGACAGAAAATAGTGTTTTATTTGACATCTTTCGGACTCCAAACTCTATATCTGAACAACATACATCCTGTCTTGGGGGAAAATAGAATGCAAAGAATGACAGCGTCCATTAGACAAAGCTATTTTATACTTCAAATCTATCTGCTATAATTAGAGGTTATCTAGAGGAAAGTGACAACCATACATTTCAAACCCTGAGAGGGGAGAATGAAGCCTTCTCATTCCATATTTGATGAGGCTTTTCGTAGAAAAAGCCATATAAAACGACACCAGACATTTGCACTACACCACTTGACTGTGATTGTTAGTTTTAAAAGTATAATATTTTAAACTCTGCCTGAAATATTTTTCCCCAGGGATCTCATCCTGTCCTGCCTGGAATTTTTTTATGCCTGTTGTTTTATGTGTACCCTTTCTACCCCAAAATGTCTATGAGAGGATAGAATTCCAGTTATTTCTAGTCGGTAAAAACAGTATTTAGACCAGCAGAAGATTATCCTGGAATCCAAAGTAATATAAATGAGCATGAAGGAGTAGCAGCAGAGCTTCAAACTCCACACTCTAAGGCTGACTCCCCATTTTAATAGCTAGAGTTGTTTTGTTTTGTTTTTTAATAATCTCACTATTTGAAGGAATAAAGTATAAGTGATTCGCCCTATGGTGTAAATAGGAAAACTCCTATAAAGACTTTGGCTTATAAACAGTCAAAGGAAGCCAGGCACAGTGGTACAAGGGTTACTGCGGGGGGTGGGGGGGCCACGAAGCAGGTGGCAGATATCAAGTAAGACGCCAGCCTGGGCAACTCAGCAAGACCTTGTCTTACAAGAAAATTTTTTCATTAAGATTGCATTTTTTTTTTTTAAGATTGCATTTTTTTTATATCATTTTCTTTATTAGTACATGTTTGTAGTTCGTAATGTTTACATTCCTTGTGGGGAACTGCTACATGTACATAATACAACTTAATTCCTTTTTTTCGTCCCCTTTCCCATTCCTCCCTCTCCCCTCCTTCAAAAGAAAACTTTAAAGCCGCTGGGGATGTAGCTCAGTGATAAAGTGCTTGTGCGTGCCCAGCATGAGTGAGGCCCAGGGTTCAGTGCCCAGGAGTGGCAAAAAAAAAAACCCATGTATCTTCAAATACCACCAACTCTTCAAATGATCTCAAATACAAAGAAAGTAAGCAGACTTAACTAATTAAAAAATGAATTAAAGTTATGTCCTTAAATGATGATCACTACCAAATAATGTCTCATTACCATTTCTCAGCTCTTTGAAGAACTGAACATTAGCGATTTTAGAGGATTTTAACCTCCATGTTAGATGATTTACTATAAACTCTACATGATAAGCAAATGATCTAGTTTCAGCCATCCCATTGTTAATAAAACAATTAATCACTGAAACAATTAACAATTAATCACAATTAATCACTGTGAATATTTTCAGTCCTAAATATAAAAACAAGAAATTTAACTGTTCATTCATAGAACACTTACTGAGTTTCTACTCTGCCACGAACTCAAAGACAAGAACAAGACATTCACAAAGAAGCCAGTTAAGTCTTGTTTAGCAAAGAAACTACCCCTTCTCCATTCTCTAACCCCTAATAGATTTCAAGTTCTTTATGTGGAGATGACGTTATTACAATTATTTTAACAGAGTTGTATCACAAAGTACACAAAACCTATGAATATAATTCGATAAAAAAAATTTTTTTTTTTTTGACACAGGGTTTCACTATGTAGTTCAGCATGGCCTTGAACTCACTATGTAGCCCAGGCTGGCCTCGAACTCACTGTGATCCTCCTGCCTCAGCCTCTTGAGTGCTGGGATTATAGGCGTGTGCCACCACGCCCAGCTCAATTTGATAAATTTTTTATGTACATGTATGTCCATGTAAACACCACTCAGATCAAGAAATTAAACATGCTGATGCCCTAGAAAGCTCCTGTGCCTTTTTCTGTCAAAACCCATCTGTCACCCATCACTTTTGCCACTATAGATTCATTCTGCTGCTTGTTCTTGAACTTTACACAAATTGTAAATAGGGGTCTTTTGCTTATGATTTCTTTCATACTGGTATGCCTGTGAGATTTATCCAAGTTGCTGTGTGGATTGGTGGTTCATCCTTTTTATTAATGTGTAGTATGATATTATATGAATGGAATATACTACAATGGACTTACCCAGAGTACTATCGGAAGACACTTGCATTGTTTCCAATTTCTAGCTATTATTAATAAAGCTGCTATGAGCATTTTTGTACATGTTTCTTGTGGATATATGTATTCATTTCTCTTGAGTGTTTAACAAAGGGTAAAGTAGACTGAGTCATTGGTTAGGCATACATTTAAGTGGAAATTGCCAGTTTTCCTAACTGGTTTTGTAAACTTGGATTCTCATTAGCCATGAGACTGACTAGATGAGACTGACTCAGAACTGTTTATTGAAATGGTCAGCATTTCCCACTGGATTACAGTGGCACCTCTCCTGTAAATCAGGTAAATGTGTATGTGTGTATCACTTTACAGACGGCCTATTTTGTTCCATTAATCTGTTTGTTTACCCCTCTAGTGCTTAACACCTGAGTCCCATTATACAGTGCAATATCTGTGGTATGAATTTCTAACTATTCAACTTCTTCAAGATTGTTTTGACTATTTTAGATCTTTTTCAGTTTCATAAATTTTAGAATACGTTCATATATTTCTATACACTCTGAAACAGAAAATTTTGACTCGATTGAAATTGCACTAAATATATAGTTGAAACTGGTAAAATGGCCATAATGACTGCACTGAGTCTTCTAATGCACAAACATGAGACTGTATTATTTCAAGTACCTCAATAATTTGCCCAGTACCACAAACTTGTGACATACAGCAAATTATTAAATCCACTAGAAAGTTAATATACCTACCCACTGTGTGCTTGGTGCTATTGCCTAAAGTCAAGAAAAAGCCTGAGACTTGCCTTACAGGGTCTCCTGGCAGAAATCGACAGACTCTAAGGGGGCTCTAATCGGCTTTAGAGAGCAAGTGAAAGTCTAAAATGACATAAAAACTGTGTACATGCATCTTTTTTTTCAAGAAAGTTAATGGCTTTCATGAGATTCTTAAAGGACTACAAGATTAAAAATGCAGTCATCACTTTCCACACTGATCGTATGATAACTATACATGTGTAGTACTAGGTGGGTGAAGTAGAGAGAAGATTATGCCAGATTTTATAATAGCTCAAATTCTCACTAGATACTAGTGATAAGCCTAAAAAACACCAATCTTTAGAAAACAGAATCCATTTGTTTCCCTAAATTACTGTATCAAGGTGAACTTATCCTTTAAGTAGCTACTCAGATATGTGTGTATACACGTATGTGTATAAACTTAGATTGTCGGCAATCAACGATTTTGAAACAGTGACTTTAAAAGTTTCTTTCAAAAGGAAATCCAAAGCCTCAAGGCATTATAGCTGTTCTTTGACACACAACAGGCATCCTAATTAAAATCCAATTTTCCTACAATGACCAGGTTAATCTTTCTAAATGCTACCTTTAACATGACATTCCTTTCTTTTCCCTCTATTCAATCAAATCTTATTTTCAAAAGACTTATCTCAAGGTTTACCTTCTCTATGTTTGTGCATCTTTGAGTTTCTAAGTCTACAATAATTTTTCTTTTCCTTAATATTATGGTGCTTGACTGCCATCATTTACCTGAGAAGCTTTAAAAATTACTGATACATGGACCTTAGTCCCAGAAATTCCAATTCAGTAGGTCTGAGGTAAGAACCATGAGTCTGTGCTTTAAGGCTCTCCAGTAATTCTAATATCCTTTTAGGTTTGGTTGTACGGTTTCCTGCTATCCATGCACTAATGTTTAACCATGCAGGCAGGCAGGCAGGCCTCCCATAGCACCTTTATCATAGTACTTATCGCATTACAAAATGTCTTTTAATCTACTTGAAGGTAGAACCTCCAAGCAGCTCATGTAGTTTGGGCACATAGGATGCATTATGGTTTATAGCTAGATGTCCCCCAAAGCCTCATGCACTCATAGGTAGGCTTCTGGGTGGTGACCGGATCATGAAGGTGTGATATGATGCTCATAAGTGGATTAGTCCACTGATGAGTTTATAGTGAATTGTGATGTTGAGAGGTAAAGCCTGGTAAGAGAAGGTGGGTCTTTGGGTATGTGGCCTGGAAGGGTATATCTACCTCTCTTCATCTCTCTCTCTCTCTCTGCTTCCTGCTGCTACGCCATGAACTCTTTCTTCTCTGCCATGTCCTTCTGCCATGCTGCCCTGCCTTGGAGCCAGCTGACTATGGACTGAAACCTCTACAAACTGGGAGCCAAAACAAAATAAACCTTTCCTCTTTTAACTTGTGGGTGTTAGGTATTGTGTCTCAGCAACAAGAAAGTAACTAAAACAAGATGTACAATAAATGTTTACTAAACTAATGACAATGGGCTCTGAAGTTAGGCAGATTTATATTCTAATCTGTGCCACCTTTGTCCTTGGGCAATATTAACTCACAGCCTCTGGTTCCTTTGTAAAGCAGGGTTAACAAGCCCTATCTGACAAGGTTAAGGAGTAAGTGAATTAATGTATGTGAAGTATCCAGCATACTTCCTGACACATAGCAAAATGTGTTACATATCTGGTCTACCCTTTTAAAAAGGACAGTATTTTAAGCTTTTTTAAAAAACAAATCCTCCATATGACCTAGCACTATGCTCTTTCCATAGGACACAGTTAACAAACATTAGTTGCCTTAACTACATCAAATACAGTTGCCTCTTAAGACTGGGATTCCACACAGACCAGGTATTCTAGCCCCCGAAGCTTTTGAAGACAAGATCTTGAGCATAGCAGAAATTCATTATGTATAACATAGTGGTGCCATACCATTTTCATCTCCAATTGTCTGCCTCACTTTCAAACTCTCCTACAGAAGTCACAGGTACTCTTCTTATAACAGAGTTCAGGAGTTCCAAAGAGTAGTTGTGTTTATATGCATTTTTTTTTTTTTTGTGGGTACTGGGGGTCGAACTCAGGATGTCGTGCGCCAGCAGGCGCCCGTGCCGCTGAGCGCTATCACCAGCCCTTTTTTTGTATGTGGGTACCGGAGTCGAACTCAGGACCTTGCGCTTGCCAGGCAGGCGCTTATGCCGCTGAGCTATCTCACTGGCCCTATATGTGTTTTAAAATTTTAATTTCTACAACAATCATATACAGTTATTTCTGTGTTTACCATGCTCACTGAGAAAACGTCAACCTTGCAAAAGTAAAGGCCCAAGATACACGATTAGAAAACAAAACCATAATTCAAACCTAATTTTGACTCTGAGGCTCACCTTTTACAAACTGTACTAGACGATTGGGTTTGTTTTTGTTGTTTTTTTGTGTTTTGTTTTCATTGTAGGGGCTTGAACACAGGGCCTTGTGTCCTGTGCTAGGCAAGTGCTCTACTACTGAGCTACATCCCTAGCCCTGATGTGTGGTTTTTGGTGTGATTTTCAAGATTTCAGTTTATTTTTTTTTCTTATACTACTCACTCAGGTACTGTCTTTGGAACAAGCAACGATATCAACTTAACAAACAGCAGCTTATTTTGTCACCTTTCTAAAAGGAAGCCCAGATTAGGCTAAAGAAATAAACCATCAAAATCTTTAGTAATTCAATTTCTGAAGGTACCCTGGAAGTATTTCTTCATCATGGATACCTTCAACTGAGTCTCTGACATTGTATATAAGGTTTGTACTCTTTGATGGTTGGGTGGTACAAAGGCAAATTCAAGAAATGAGTAACTAAGCAAGCACTAGACATCATTCTAAATTACATATCCAAAATCTGATGATAAAAATGGCAACTCTAGGGCCGGTGAGATGGCTCAGCGACTTAAGCGCCTGCGCAGCAAGCGCGAGGGCCCGAGTTCAACTCCCGGAACCCACATACGAAAAAGGGGCCGGTGATATCGCTCAGCAGCACGGGCGCGCAGGCGCCCGAGGTCCTGAGGTCGACCCCCCGGTACCCACAAAAAAAAAAAAAAAAAAAAAAAAAAAATGATGTTTAAAAATGGCAACTCTAATGGTAATATTTAATTTTTCATTTATTTATTTATTTATTTATTTATTTATTTATTTATTTATTTATTTGAGACAGGGTCTCACTACATATATCAGGCTGGTCTTGAACTCACTATATAGCCCAGGCTGGCCTCAAACTCATGGCAATCCTCCTGCCTCAGCCTCCCGAGTGCTGGGATTACAGGCATGCACCACCATGCCCGGCTTCTAATGGTTATTTTGAAAAGCACATTGCTTGGCAGTTCCAATGGACTAAAAAACACAAATTTTTTTTTTTTTTTTTTTTTTTTTTTTTTTTTGCAGTGCTGGGGGGTCAAACTCAGGGCCTTCCGCATGTTAAGAAAGTAATCTACCATTTAGCTACACCAGTCCAGCAACATCTTTTTAAAAGAGTTTAAGAAAAAGAGATCTCAGGGGCCGGTGAGATAGCTCAGTGGCATAAGTGCCTGCCTGGCAAGTGCGAGGTCCTGAGTTCGACTCCTGGTACCCACATTAAAAAAAAAAAGAGAGAGAGATTTCAAGAGGTATCATCAATAAATTTTAATTTCTTAAAACGAGACCCATACTTGAGCCAAAGTTAAAAAGGTTTCTGTGCAAACAAGTGTCTAGAGACACAAGAAATCTGCACCCCCCAGTACATACAGGGGATTAAACACAGGGCTTCAGGCATGCTAGGCTAGCATTCTACTACTAAGCTAAACCCCCAGCCCACAAAATCCACCCCCCCCAGGGATCAAACCCAGAGCCTTGTGCATGTCAGGCAAGTGCTCTAACACTGAACTACATACTCAGCCCCAAGAAACCATTTGTGTGTGTGTGTGTGTGTGTGTGTGTGTGGGTACCAGGGGTCGATCTCAGGACCTCGCGCGCCAGCAGGCACCAGTGCCGCTGAGCGATATCACCAGCCCTTTTTTCGTATGTGGGTTCCAGGAGTCGAACTCGGGCCCTCGCGCTTGCCAGGCAGGTGCTTACGCCGCTGAGCCATCTCACCGGCCCAAGAAACCATTTTTTAAGTAAAAATTTTATTAAAGCAATTGCAATAGCACAGGTTGAGTACTACTATTCAAAGAATTTGAGGCAGGTTTTCTTTTTTCATGAAACTGAAAACAAAGTTCAGTGCTAACAATCTCCAGGTAAAATTTACATATATCAAACTTTTAATTCAGAAGTAGTTGAGAAGCTGTCTCTCAAAACACAATGAGTACATTTGTCCATGAGTCTTTTCATCTGTAAACACAGCCAAAAATAAACTAACCTTTGTTATCTTAAAGGCTGTACTGTTTTTGTTAAAGAAACTTTTCCTACATCTCTAACTTAATCCGATTAAAAATATTAAAGGATAAAAATGAAGCACTTAAAATCAGGGCCAGTTATTCACAAGTAAATCACTACGTATTACGCTTTATTTTTTTGTGTTGAATATTAGTATTATTCCTGTTAAATACCAATATTTTCTTTGCATCAATTAATATTTATCTGATAATCAATAAATCTTACAATTCTCTTAAACTTCCTAATTGTTAATCACAAGAAGGGTGTAATTTGTTTCAGATTTCCAAGCCCCTTAAAAATATCCATTTTCCCTGAAAACACATTTTCCTTTTCTGTGGGTTTATTTAATAGCTTATGTTCTTAGAATTAAAAAAGGCTGACAAGTGCAGAGTGCACACCACAGTTCTGAAGCCGATCTGAAACTTAATAGGTGCAATGTTTTCTAACTTGGGGTTAGGCCTTGTGTAAGTCATACTAATTTGGAGTATAATTTTCAAACTGCCAAATAAAATTTTGATGAAATGGGCTCCCCAGGTGATTCTAATATGCTACCAAGGCTAGAAACTACTGATCTCAATAGTGAAAATTTAAGACAGTCACAGAGGCGTAAGAACTATCTATAAAAGAAAAGCAAAATAATGAAAGAAATCACTTAGTAAACTGTCTCTGTCTAAGTATGTAAGTGAATGTTCCTTCCAGTAAGAATGTGTGAACTGAAAGCCTATCAATAGGTATCTATAACCTTACTGATGTCCTACTGCTTTTCAGAGTTTGGCAAAAACCTGTAGCTGATTTCCAAATTTTACTTGCATGGACCCGTAAGTGTCTTTTGCTCTTCATTAATTCGGTGAATTAGGCTTAGACAATAGCCCCTCCCAAGTAGTTTCTCCCAGACATCAATTTCACTTACATTATCATGTTTAAAAAAACACAACATCTTCAATTCCCGGAAGACTCTTTTGCAAGAGACCAGATTCTGGAAGACGTTGGGCATCTTTTTGAGTGCTACTCTCTTTCCATCTCTTGGATCTGTTACTGACCTAAAGAAGCAGTATTTGGGGGAAAAGAGAAAAAGAGAGAGAAAGAGAAAAATCAATTCCAAACTTTGTTCTCCAATGTTTCAGATGATGACGAATACCTTTATCTTGAAACACTGAAAATTAAATCCACATAATAATGCTTAAGGCATCAGTGAGAAAAAAAAGATAAAAAGAGTGCATACAAAGAAATGCTCAGTTACCCAACTCATCTGCCATGTTTTCTTTTTAAAATCCTGCCTAAATTTCTATAAACACACTTTCTGAATGATCACTTAACACATCTCAGGGTCTGAGTGACAAAGCCATTTTAAAGAAACCATAAAAAGCAGCAAGATACGAATTAACCACAACCAAAGTCAAATTAGTTTTATGCTTTATTTTCAGAATCATATTCAAGATGGAAGAGACATTCCAACACAACCTAAGTATTTTAGTTTCTAACGCATCTTTCAGTAACTGAACTAACTGAACTATGTCCCCTCCTCAGAAGTTTAAGTGGCAGCTTAGGGATCCCTCTAGTTCCTAAGAGATGACAACATCTCCCCTTTGTGTTTCCCAGTTGTTGGTACAGGAGGTGTTCCTTATGATTACAATCTCTTTTAATAGCTCAGTGTCCCCTATTACGCCTTTTTTTGTTGTTATTATTTTGGCCTTTGAGCCATCTGTATAATCAATTACATTTCTCTGTTTGAAATACTAGTGTGACTTCCATTTTTTTTTCTAACTGGATTTAACTGATACATATTAAACTAAATAGTTAAAAGAAACAAATCAATAAACTGTGTAAATTGGCGACTGGCCATTTGGCAATACACCAAGATTTTCTGGTTTTTTGTTTTGTTTTTCATCTACGCATCATATGAAACCTGGTTGTTCTTGTAGTATTTATATTCCTGTCAGACTGATTTACCTAAATCCCTGCTATCATTTAGTCTAACTACCGTTACCTTTCCATTCTTGTTGTGATTATCCAGTGCTTTTAGTATCCCCCTAAATTTGATTCATTTTTTTTAAACTGTTTTTTGTCTTTTTGAGACAGGGTTTCACTATGTAATTCAGGCTGGCCTTGATCTCATTATGTAGCCCAGGCTGGCCTCAAACTCACAGCAATCCTCCTGCCTCAGCCTCCTGAATGCAGGGATCACAGGCGTGCGGCACCACACCTGGCAAGATTTGATTTATTTTAAAATCTGATCTATGTTATCAATGCTTCTATTCAAGTTATTAATCAAAATTTAGAATGGGACTGAGAATATGAAGGTAGATCTTAGCAACAGACAGCACCAGAAACCACCTATGAGACTGTCAACCAATCATTTATCTTGGGTATGGTTATTCGATCAACTACCCATTCAATTAACTACAATCACTCAATCTCTTCATCTTGTCCACAAAGAAATCAGACAATAATCAAACTACCTTCCTGGAAATAAAACATTTCTGTTATATACCTTTCTAAAAACCGTATCAAACTTCTCTGTGAATTCGTTTTAGCGATTACTACTTCCTTTCCAAAGTACTCATGAAACTCTTAAATGATGCATCCTAGTATTTTTAAACCACATGAAGACTCTTTCTACTACTGAATGAAAATCTGGTAAAATAATTATCATTTTAAAATTTTCAATAGCTTGAAATGTAACTCAATTAGGCCAGGAGACCAAATATTCAAGAATGTTATTTAGAAAATAGCAACCAAAACCTGCAGCATTGCTTAAAACCCACATAAACTAGGCAATTAAAATAGGGAAGAGACTGAATATGAGTATAATCAAACTATTAGTTGAAACTATAAGTTGAAATGGTTGCCAATTGGTACTGTAATAATTTTAAATATCTTTAACAGCCTAGCACAATAAATATTAGTTTTTAAAAATGAATAAATTGATTTAACACAATTCCCCTCCCAAGGGCATCATACAACAATACTTCCTTAACTTCTGACTTGTTTTTAATAATGGTTACCTCACTGGTCACTTTACTGGTAAGGAAAGCTACTCTAAGATAAACCTACTTGATACAGGCTCAAGGTTAGCACTGTGCCTTGTAATGTTTTAAGGTAAATTTCACAAAGCAGCATTTTATTATTCATGCAAAAGTCAGTCATGCCTGTGGCTGGTAACAATATAACTCTAATGAATGTGAATGGCAGTGCAGTAATTTCACGCAATGTTGAGTTTGTTCTCTCTTTAACTTGAGGTAGCAGATGCTTTAGCTCAGCACAAACAGTACCACAGAGCACAGGTAAGTGTGGAAGCACACTATACAGGAATTCTTTTATTTCCTTTGTTATTCAAAGGCTTGCCATGCTTAGTTTCTCTGCTATTGCAGTACTCTGGTTATTCCAACTGAACCTGTTAATGAAGACCCAGCTGTACAGATAATGAACAACATTTAGGGCAACTTTGCTCATTTCAAAAAAAAGGAGCCATCCTTAGGACTTCAATTCACATGCTGATAGTTACTTTCCCTGCTAAATACTAGACGCCCTAAAGAGCCTATCTGTCATTTCACCTGATTACCTTCCTAGGCGTAAGTTATACTAACAGGTGTTCACTTCCTAAGTTTTAAATTAATAACTGATTTTTCAAATACATTAAAAATAAAGTTTTAAGTGTTATGAGAAAGTGTCTTTACATTAGTTCAGAGTATATCAATCTTTCTCTGCAATTAGAACACAAGTTCAACTGTTTCTTAAAATGCCACAATTCACATGTCATTCATCAGAGAGACATAGTTTGTCAAGAGTATAATAACAAAACAAGAAACTTTTTAGATCAGTTATGGTCACTTTGCCACAAATTTTTCTTAATCCCAGGAAACACTAATCACTACCACAATCTACTTAAATTACTGTCAGGAAGAAAAGCTGGAATGAAACAAGAGTTAGACTTACTACTGGAGATACTTTCTCAGGAAACAAAATGTCACTTAAGACATCTTTAAATTAGTAAAAGTAGTCAGCAAGAATCTCCAAGAGACTGTAAATTTCTTTTGTTGGATGGAAGCGTGGTACTAGGGACTGAACCAAGGGCCTTTGCATCTCAGCCCTTTTAAAGTTTTTAGACAGAGTCTTGCTAAGTCACTAAATTGCCCAGGCTAGGTTTGAATATTCCATCCTCTTGCCTCAGTCTCCCAGAATGCTGGGATTACAGTACATCACTACACCCAGCCCTCATTCACTTGTATGTGAACAATCTATTCCCTACATGTCTTTAGCGTTCTTTACGTTCATGTTTCTGACATAGGATTTTAGCTATTTGAAGCAAATAATTTATAGTAAGAATGCTTCTATTTGGATTAGGAAAATCAGGTTCTTCTATTCATGTACAGTTGTAATCAGCAATCCCCCATTTTTCGCTATGTATACTCCAATTACTATACCAACTGTACCATTATAGGACACATCTCAGTAATACTCTTCTAACTGGACTCTAAATATTTATATTGTTGCTTTCCTCTTTATTTTGAAAGTTATTTCTTTAGAAGTTACTTTTACTTATATTTAGATTAATTCTGCTTGAGAAAATAGTAAACTATGAAGCAATTTTTTGACAATAAATAAGTCTAGAAAATACATCTAGTTAGAAAATACATCTTAGTTCTTATTAGATATTCAAGGACACACAGCAATTTAAGGAATAAATTAGAGGGTAAGGAATTTATTTTTATGTCTGTCTGCTCTTTTTAACCACAATTTAAACAGACTATAGTTTAACAGATTATAGTTTGTATATGCTGCCATAATTTACAGAGGTGCCATTTTGAAGAACAAATCCTTCCAGCCTGCCCCCATCAAAAATGACAAACTATACTCATCTTCCATATTTACATTATGTGTTCCACCAGTTGAGTTTGACTTTTGGTTTGTTTACTCACATTTGGTATTTGTTATCTGCATGCTGTATCATGTTCTCTCCCTAACCTGAGAAAATCCCCATCGAAAAGACAAGGGTAGCACTTTCTTGCCAATCGGGTCACAGTCCTCACAGGGATATCTGGAAATAATCCTTTTCTTTTTTCTCAAGATACATAAAATGACCCCCCCCCCCAAAAAAACTGTTAACTTATCAGGAAAAAAGGCCTTACACAATAGCTAGACTAAGGCTATGGTGAAATATTTCCTTTTTTTTTTTTTTAATATATCCTCCTAACATTATTCATTAGAAGACACAAAACATCTATGTCTAACTGAAAGAGTTAAATGTCAAACATCCCCTAGTTCTGTGTTTAAATAAATGGCACTGGGCCATTTGGATCTGTAGTGAAACACCTAAGGGTACTGATAAAGGAGGAGGGATAGGAACAGGGAAGCCATACAATACCAGAATGTCATATTTATTTCCAAATACTACTAGTAAGACTGTCTATGACCCCTTCGATTTCCCCACCAATAGTGTAGGCTGAGTTAAAATATAACTGGAAATCACTTTTTTTTTTTCTTTTGTGGGTATCGGGGTCAACCTCAGGACCTTGCGCACCAGCAGCCGCCTGCGCCGCTGGATATCACCGGCCCTTTTCTTGTATGTGGGTACCGGGAGTTGAACTTGGGCCCTCGCGCTTGCCAGGCAGGCGCTTATGCCGCTGAGCCATCTCACCGGCCTGGAAATCACTTTAGGTTAATCTTGTGGTCTTGTTCTTCACACCATGAATTAATTCCATCCATACTGCATCTGCTGAGGAGATATAAGGCCTCTTCCTCTCAGTCACTGTCAAATATCACTGTGAGGACTGTGACCTGCCCACAAGAAAGTGCTACCTCTGTCTTTTCAATGGGGATTTTCTCGTGTTAAGGAGTGAACATGATACAGCTTAGTGTGCCAAGTCTGGGAAGTTTTCATGGCCCACTAGCCACAGTCCTCTTAGAAAAAGATCTATGAATATTGCATGGGGAGGAACACCAGTTGCAATGAAGGAAAGGTTTCTGTGTAAAGCCACAAAGGAAAATAATTCCCATGCTGCTACTGGATTTTAACAACTTTGAGAAGAAGAGGTCACAAAGGGTCACTAAAACTGTCACACAAAATTGCATTTGCTTTTTTAATCCCATTGATAACTTCCCGAATTTATGTTTAGTAACAGAAATGCTGAGGAATATAGTTTTTTAAAAATCTAAAGAATGATCAGTTTTGTTGCCCGTTAAATTTATTAGGACAGAAAACACAACATGAAGGAAAAGAACAATTTTATAAATGTGGTAGGTTTATAACAGTGTGGCTTTGCAGACATCAAAACACTTTAATGTGGGGTGAGAAAATAGCTCATTGGTAAAGCACCTGCCTGTACTTGAGAGTGTGGGTTTAGTCCCAGCAACCCTCCCCCAAAAAACAAGCTTTAATGAATTTAAAAAGAAAGTTTACATAATCGGAAAAAAACTTCGTTCTTGTCATAAAAAAAGCTTTATCATTTAACATCTTAGTGGCTTAATTAGCATTTTAATAATTAATACAAAATATGCCTCAATAGGCTAATAGTTAAGACACAGAAAACACACAGTATTTTAAAAAGATATTTTGAATGTAGCTTAGATTTGTGGTTATACATAAATATCTGTATTTTCTAGAGATGTATACCTAATTTATATGGCATGAATGTGTGTGTGTGTGTGTGTGTGTGTGTGATAAGACATAGGACCTGTTTTAAAATGCTTCAGTAGCAACAATAAAAAGGGATAGTGAAAAATGAAGCAATATTGGCAATTATTAAATCTGGGTGATGGGCATAATGGGGTTTAACTACACAGAGATAAAGAAAATAATGTATTTGAAAGTTTTTTTTAAAAAAGAATTGAAATAAAATTTATGAAAATACTATTAATGATAATATACTATATAAAAATACAATATAAAAAGTTCAGTATTTGGGATTAAAGCTAAAAAACAAAGTGTAAGACTTCTACACAAAACAACCACCACCACCAAAATACTAAAAAGAAGTTAAAGAATGGAGAGATATATTTCCTGGGACTAGAAGACACACTATTGTAAAAATTTCAGTTCTCTCCAAACTGATTAACAGATTGAAACCAAATCTTCTTGTGAAACTAGACAAATTACCCCCCAATTTGGTAAAACCCAGGGCCTTGCACATGCTAGGCAAACTCTGTATTATTCAGTTACATTCTCAGCTCCAAATTTTTTAATATGGTTTTTTAATATGCAAAGGTGCTAAGGATGGCTAAAACACTCTTGATGAACAAGATGGAAAAAACTGCTCTACTAGATATGAAAGCTTACAAAGCTACAATAATTTCCACAGTATACTTTGGTTTAAGTATAGATCAGTGAAAGAAGTATGGCCTAGAAATGGATTCTTCCACAAACGGACAAGTTGCTTATCAAAAAGATGGCTCTGCAGAGTACAGCAAACGGGAAGGCTGCGACAGTTATTAAGTTACTGTCTCTTGGCTTCACAACCACCTACACTGAGCTAAGCACTGCAAACCACATTTTGGCTTTGTCAACTGGCTCCATGTTAGGCTCTGCCAATGGAGCCTAACATGGAGCTGCAGGGCTGGAGAAGGAAGAGACTTATTCCTTCTGTGGGCTTCCTGTCTCTTTCTGTGTGGGTGCCACCCAGCAACATTTCTTCACTTCCAGCAGTGCTAGTGGCGTCCCACAGCAGCAGCTGAAACCAATTTATACTTTTCCCAACTCCTGCAAAGCTAGCCTCACTGCACCTTCCACCCGAGACACCAACACTAGTGAGCCAGTATCCTCTCCTTTGATGGCTGGATTTCTGCTGCATGAGGTTGTAAGTTTTAACAATTTCAAGTTCTTCCCTGTATTCTCCTGGGTATGTAGTGGAAGCTGCTATTTCTGTGACATCTCGGTGTTCTCTTCTTGCCTTTTTAATTACCAGCTGACAACTTTATAGCTAATTAGCATATTTTTCATATTAAACTGTTTGTGTCACTGGCCGCAGGTTCTTTCTCTTGACCAGACACTGGCAGATACATTAGGCTTTAGTATGTATATTAGATACCCATATGGAAAAGCGAAGTGAACATTTACCTCTACTAAGCACATGAATAAATTCCAGGTGGGTTGTAGATATAAATGTGAACAGCAAAATCAAACAGCTTCTAGAAGATAACAACAATACTTTCATGATACTAGAGCAAGGAAAGATTTCTTCACTATGACACAAAAGATACTAATCATACTGGAAATTACTGTATTGATATATTTGCATACTTTAAAATCAAGAACTTAGCCAGGTGTGGTGGCACATGCCTATAAACCCAGCACTTGGGAGGCTAAGGCAGGAGGATTGCTGTGAGCTGGAGGCCAGCCTGGGCTACATAGTGAGTTCAAAACCAGCCTGGACTACACAGCAAGATGCTATCTCAAAAAAAAAAAAAAAGGGCCGGTGAGACGGCTCAGCGGCTTAAGCGCCTGCCTTGCAAGCGCGAAGGCCCGAGTTCGACTCCCAGAACCCACATACGAAAAAGGGGCCGGTGATATCGCTCAGCGGCACGAGTGCCTGTTGGCGCGTGAGGTCCTGAGGTCGTCCCCCCGGTACCCACAAAAAAAAAAAAAAAAAAAAAAATCAAGAACTCCTTTTCATTACATTGTTAAAAGAATAAAAATGCCAGTCACACAGAAGATGCTTGCAACACAAGGAACAAAAGGCTTTTATCCATATAGAACTCCATTTTTTAAAAGTCTGACAATTGCAAATATTTTATAAAGACGTGGTACAATGGCTATTCTTATAGGCTGTTGGGTAGGAGTGTGCACTACTAAATCATCTGAAAGACAAACTGGCATTACCCATTAAATCAAAGATACATATTCCTTTGGCCCTGTAATTTGACTCTTTGATGTATATCCAAAAAGAATGTGCATGTCTATAGACTCTAAAACACATAGAGCATGTTCATGCAACAATATTTGTAATACCCATAAAACTGGAAACAATTCAAATATCCATGAACGGTAGTAGAATGAATAAATTGTTGTTTATACATACAATGGAATATTCTATAGCAATTAAAATGAACTACAACTACATGCAAAAACATAAATGAATCTCACAAACCTAATTTTGAAAAAGGAAACCAATCACAATGAATATATACTGCACAATTTCACTTGCATATTAAAAATACAAGCAAAGCTAAAGTCTAATGTTCAGAGTTATGCATGTAGGAGAAAGAAACTGAAGAAAGGAAAGGTTCACCATAAAAGGACAGCAGTTACCTTTAGGAGGCAGGGGAAAATGGTGAGAGAGGATATATGGAACTTCTGGGTTCTGATGATGTCCTATTTTTCACCTGAACAGTGGCTGTAGAGGTGTGTCTTCGTGATAAATCATTGAGCTATACATTTGATTTTGTGTGCTGTATGTTTTTGTGTGTTATTACATAACTAAAGTTTCCCAGTTTAATCTTCTAACATAAAAGCACTTTAGCTTAAAGTCTGTGTAATGCATAATTTTTAAAGAGGATGATTATTTTTCATGTGGATATATACCTACAACAGACCCCAAAATTTTGACATTTCTTTCTCTGTACCATAGGTTCATTCTGTGGAGAGGAGTATGCTATACATACCTTCTTTGGGAAAATTTCAAAGGAATTTGCTTGTGTAAAAAATAAACATTTTCTTCATCATTACACAAGAGTTATGAGATTAGGCAGATTTCACAGGAGAGTGGCATCAGGTCAGTTTGGGACTACAGTAACACTCCTGATCTAATCACAATCTCCTAACTTCTTTCATTGTGAAGCAAAATGCTGAAGCAGCTACAATATATACGTGTGCTTCAAGTCTTTTAATTAGCCTGTTAAAAATAACCAAAACCAAAAATAATGCAAAAACAAAATAAGAGGAGGCAAGACTTCCAGCTGTGACAAACTGAAGGTTAGCAATTCTTTCCTCCAAAACAACTATAAAACAAAAGAACAGTATCAAAAACAAACATTTCAGGATTCTGGAAAGTGACTCAAGTCAAGTGACAAATTTAAAAGTATTTATGAAAAACTGCTGAAATCTGAGTACGAACAGTGGGAGTCAGTGGCAATATTGGGAATGCACCCAGTTCATGCGATAATTCTACCTGGACAAGGCTGGCAATGAAAACCAGCAGCTTCACTGTGTAAAGGAGATGACATGATTGGAAATGAAAAGCAAAAAATCCACAACCAGTGGCCATGAGGGTAAAAGCATTCGACTTCACTGGAAAAGAACAGAGAAAGCCTATATCTAGCTCTACTGGCCCAAGGCTGCTGCCCCAGGTGAGAAGAAAAGCAGACTGACAGAAACCCAGAATTTTCTTGGTAGGTTAAGGCAGGAGGATTGCTGAATTCAAGGCCAGCCTGAACTACATAGTGAGACCCTGTCTCAACAACCTCCAGAATTTTAACAAGGAGATTCTGGAAATGAGAGCGCCATAGAGGGACTAGATAAACTCTAAACATTCCGGACTGACTGGATGTTGAGTATGTGTTTGACAACAACGATTAAAAATCACTGGCTCGGGGCCGGTGAGATGGCTCAGCGGCTTAAGCGCCTGCCCGGCAAGCGTGAGGGCCCGAGTTCGACTCCCGGAACCCACATACGAAAAAGGGGCCGGTGATATCGCTCAGCGGCATGTGCGCCTGCTGGCGTGCGAGGTCCTAAGGTCAACCCCCGGTACCCACAAAAAAAAAAAAAATCACTGGCTCACTACTGAGCTAGGCAGACTCAATGGGGACCCCAAAAAGGCCAGGTTAAAAATTAAAGTAACAATTTTTTAAAAACTATGGAGAGATCTTAGTGGCAGTACCCCCATCAAGGAGAAATTCTTCCCATTACATTAAGTTCAGACAAGTTGCTTGAAAAAACAAATACATATAACCACCATAATGACAACTCTCAGGAACAAGGGTAGATCAATCAGGGCTGTTACAATATGTTATCCAATATGTGCAATTTTTAATAAAAACATTATAAGACAATGTTAAAGAAAAAGAAAAATGTGACCTATACACAGACAAAAAATCAATCAAGAAAACCATTTCTTTTTTTTTTTTTTGTGGGTACCGGGGGGTCGACCTCAGGACCTCGTGCGCCAACAGGCACCCGTGCCGCTGAGCAATATCACCGGCCCCTTTTTCGTATGTGGGTTCCGGGAGTTGAACTCGGGCCTTCGCGCTTGCAAGGCAGGCGCTTACACCGCTGAGCCATCTCACCGGCCCCAAGAAAACCATTTCTGAGTGAGCCTCAATTATATTCTAAATAAGACTTCAAAACTAATAAATATAAATATGTTCAAAGAATTAAAGTAAATCATGTTCAAGGAATGAAAGAAAAATATGGTGACAATGACCCAACAAATACAGAAGATCAAATTAGAAACAGAAACAAACAAAATGAACCAAATCAAACTCTAGTGTTGAGGTGGGTGTGGTGGTGCACACCTATAATCCCAGCACTCAGGAGGCTGAGGCAGGAGGATTGCTGCAAGTTCGAGGCCAGCCTGGGCTGCTACACAGTGAGTCCAGGCCAGCCTGAACTCCACAGCCAGATCCTGTTTCAAACAAACAAACAAACAAATTCTAGTGTTGAAAAGTACAATATTAGAAATTAAAATATCAATTTAATTGGCCCAACAGCAGATTTGAGAAGGGAGGAAAAAAAGAATCAATGAACTTGATGACAGACTGAGAAATTATATGATCTCAGAGCAGAAAGGAAAGTTTGAAAAAAAGTGAACAGATTCTTGGGGACTTGTGCGATAACACTGAGGGGTCACTGAGTGCTGTACCAACACGCCCATAACGGAGCTACTACAAAGAAGGGAGAGAAAGGGGCAGAAAAAATATTTGAAGAAATAATGACTGAATCTTCCCAAATTTGATGAAAAATAATCTACAGATCCAGAAAATTAAAAAGAAAAAACCAAAAAGGGTAAACGCAAGAGATTCACATATAAACACTTCACTGTCAAACACAGTTCAAAGGCAAAGAGGAGGCCTGGGGATGTAGCTCAGCGGCATAGCACCTGCCTGGCAAGCGTGAGGTCGTGAGTTCGATCCCCGGTACCCAAAAAAAAAAAAAAAAAAAAAAAAAAAAGAAAGGCAAAGAGGAACTCCTGAAATAACAAGAAGATAATAATACAATAAGTGACTTCTAATCAGAAATATTGGAGGATAGAATTCAGCGAATGCCGTATTTCACTGTGGGAGGCAAATATTCCATATTTAACTGAAAAAAAAGCCCCACTCTTCAGAAAGGAAGGGAAAATGAAAATGTTCCAAGATAAGCAATGACTGAGAAAATCTGTTGCCAGGAGACTTGCCTTACACAAAATAATAAAGAAAATTTATTTAGTCCAAAAGGAAATGGCTTAGAGGTTAACTTAAATCCACAGGAAAAAACAATTTAAAACATAGAAATGGTAAATGTGTGAATAAATAGAGGAATTTATCATTGGGTTTATATGCGTAGTATATATGACAGTAATAGCATGGAGGGAAAGGATCTGAACTACACTGGACAAAAGGTGCTGTATTTTATAAGAATCAAGACAGTATAAATTTGAAATCAAATGTTCAAAAATTAAAATGCATCTCTAGCTGGGTGTGGTGGTGCATGCCTGTGATCCCAGCACTTAGGGGGCTGAGGCAGGAGGATCACTGTGCGTTCAAGGCCAGCCTGGGCTACGTAGACAGTACAAGGCTAGCCTGAACTACATAGTGAGACCCTGTCTCCAAGGGGCAAAAAATTGCATCTCTAGAGCAATCAATAAGAAAATAACTAAAACAGCCAGGTATGGTGGTGCACACCTGTAATCCCAGCACTGGGGAGGCTGAGGCAGCAGAACCACTGTGAGCTTGAGGCCAGCCAGAATTACATAGCAAGACCCTGTCTCAAAAACAAACCAACCAAAACAAAAAACAACAACAAAAAAAAACACAAAACCTGAAACACAAAAAGAGTATTTAAAAAAATCAACAGATGAAGTCTCAGGGTATAGCTCAGTGGTACAGCATGTGCAAGGCCCTGGCTTCAATCCCAGTGCATATGTGCACACACAAAATCAACAGATAAATGAAAATGATCAACTAAAAACATAAAATGATGGGCCGGTGAGATAGCTCAGCAGCATAAGTGCCTGCCCGGCAAGCGCGAGGTCCTGAGTTCGACTCCCAGAATCCACATAAAGGAAAAAAGGGCCAGCGATATCACTCAGCGACACAAGCGCTTGCTGGCAAGCACGAGGTCCTGAGGTCGACTCCTGGTACCCACATTAAAAAAAAAAAAAAAAAAAAAACCACCATAAAATGAGGAAACAAAAGAAAACTACAAAAACAAAAACAAAAAAAAACATGAGAAATACAGAAAATAGCAAGATAGCAAATGTAAATCCAATCGTATCAATAATTACGCTAAGTGTGAACAGACTAAACACTTTAATCAAAAGGCAGAGATTGACTTAATTTTATTTATTTATTTATTTATTTATTTATTTATTTATTATCTTTTTGAGACAGGGTTTCACTGTGCAGTTCAGGCTGGCCTTGAACTCACAGCGATCCTCCTGCCTCAGCCTCCCGAGTGCTGGGATTACAGGTGTGCGCCATGCCCGGAAAACTGACTGAATTTTAAAAAGATCTCACTATGTGGTATCTACAAAAGATACCTTTTAGATTAAAAAATACAAAATAGTTTGGAAGTAAAAGCACGGAAGAACATAGCAACTGTAAGACAGCTGGAGAGGTTATACTAATTTAAGACAAGGGGAGAGCGGGTATAGTTCACTGACAGCTTACCTAGTATGTGTAAGGCCCTGGGTTTAATGCCCAGCACTGCAAAAACAAAATTAAAAAATTAAAACAAACAAAAGCCCACAGACAAAATAGAACAAAAAAGCACATTTCATAATAATCGAAGAGTAAAGGTATCAGGAAAATATAACAATTAAAAATATATATACACCTAAAAAATAGGACCCTAAAATACATGAAGCAAAACATGACAGAAATGAAAGGTGAAACAGACAATCCAAAAATACTTGATCAGGAGGGTCACAAGTTCAAGGATAGCCCTGGCAACTTAGAAAGACTCCACCAAAAAAAATAAAAATAAAAACAAAACAAAGAGAAGAGAGAGAAAGAAAATGACAGAAAAGGGGAGAGGGGTGCTGGGGGTGTAGCTCAGTAATAAAGGCATTTGCATGCACAAGAGCCTGGGTTCCATCTCCAGCACTCCCCTGACAAAAACCCATTTTATATATACAAGCACACACACCTGGAGATTTTACTACATCATTCTCAAAGACAGAACACCTAAACAAATTACAACACCATCGGCCAACTTGATCCATCTCTTATTTATAGGACATTCTACCCAACAACAGCAGAATATACGTTCTTTTCAAATATACACAGTCTTCTCTAGGAAAGATAAAATGCCAGATCAAAAAAGAAGTTCCAATAAATTAAAAACGATTGAAATCAGTCGAAGTACGCTTTTTGTTCTACAACAGAATAAAATTACGAATAAAAATAAATGTTGGGATTCCTCAAATTTCTAAGAAACAGATCAAAGAAGAAAGCCCAAGGAAATTAAGAAAATATTTTGAGTTAACTAAAAATTAAGACATAATTTATCAAAATTTATTTGATGCAGTTAAAGAAGTGCTTAGAGGGAAATTTTGTACCTTGTATTACCTACACAGGAAATAAAGGCCTCAAATTAATAATACAATAAGCTTCTACCTAAAGAAACTAGAATCCAAAACCCAAAGAAAGCAAAGGAAATAAGAATTGAAATCAGTCAAATAAACAGAAAAACAAATCAAGAAAATCAAGGAAATGAAAGATAGTTCTTTGAAAAGTTTTATTTTTCTTTACACCTGTTAGCTAGACTGCTTGAGAAAAACTAAAAGCCAAGTTAACAAAGTCAGTAATGAAAAAAAGAAATATCATTACTAACCATACACAAAAGAACTAAGAGATAATTAAGAATAATTTTGTGCCATGAAATCCAAAAACTAAAATGAAAGAGGAAAATTCCTAGAGAGAAGAATTACTAAAAATGACTTACAATGAATCAGAAAATCTGAATAAACCTCTATCAAGAAAGTCAGTCAGGAATTCAAAATATCCCCTCAAAAAACAGTACATACCCAGACGGCTTCATTAGTGAATTACATCAAACACTTAAGAAGAAATACTAGGGGCCGGTGAGATGGCTCAGAGGCTTAAGCGCCTGCCTGGCAAGCGCGAGGGCCCCAGTTCGACTCCCGGAACCCACATACGAAAAAGGGGCCGGTGATATCGCTCAGCGGCACGGGCGCCTGCTGGCGCGCGAGGTCCTGAGGTCGACCCCCCGGTACCCACAAAAAAAAGAAAAAAAAGAAATACTAGTCTTTCACAAACTCAGAAAAGTGAAGAGGGATCACTTGACAATGTATCTTATGAAACCAAAGTCAGACAATGACCTCACAAGAGAATAAATAAAACTTCTGCTCTATAGCCCTCATGAACATAGATGGAAAAATCCTCAAAAAATGAGTAGATAAATAAATCCTGCAACATAAAAAAAAAAAGTACAGACAGTTTCTGACTTATGACGGCTTAACTTATGACTTTTTGACTTTACAGGGGTCTGAAAGCAATAAACTTTCATCGGCAACTGTACTATTACAGTTGCTGGGTTAGGTGTATTAAATGACACTTTTGATTTATATTTTTAACATATAATGGGTTTATCAGGGCATAATCTCATTATAAATTGAGGAGCATCTGAATATATCATGACCAAATGGCATTTATGCCAAGAATGCAAAGGGCTTAACATCTGAAAAATCAATTAATATGTAATTGTTATCAAAATAAAGAACAAAACCACATGTTTATCTTAATAGAGCATTTGATAAATTTCAACGCAGGATTTAAAAAATTCAACAAACTAGGAATAGAAGGAAATTTATTCAATTTGATAAAGAGTACCTACTGAAAACATTGAACTAATATCTTACTTCAAAATAAACAATGAAGGTTCCCCCTAAGATCAGGAACAAGGCAAAGGTGTCTGTTCTTGACATGTCTATTCAAATTTTACTGGAAGTTCTTGCCAGTGGAAAAATGAAAAAGAAAGGATCAAAGGTATCCAAATTGGAAAGGAAGTAATGATACAGGTTTTATTTGCAAATAACATTAAACTCCTACATAGAAAATCCAAAGGGAGGAAGTTCAAAATTACTAGGAACTAACATACAGTTTACCAAGGTTGCAGAATACAAGATCAGTATGCAAAAATAATTGTAAGAGGCATAGTGGTGTACACCTGTAATCCCAGCCACTAGGTAGGCTGACACAGGACTGCAAGTTCAAAGCTAGGCAATTTAGTGAGACCCTGTCTCAAAAAAAAAAAACAAAAGACTGAGGCTGTACCTCAGTGGGGTACAGTGATTGCCTAGCATATGCAAAGCCCTGGGTTCAATCCCCTGTACTGAAGAAAACATCAACTGTAATTCCATCTATTAGCAATCAACAATCTGTAGATGAAACAAAGAAACCAATTCCATTCACAATAGAATAAAAAAGAAAATATTTTGTAATAACTTTAACCATGACATAAAATAGTTCTTTTGTAGTATAATGCAAACAAAAACACTGCTTAAATAATTTAGAGAAGATTTAAATAAACAGAGGATATTTGATATTCATGGTTAGAAAACTCAATATTGTTAAGATGGCAATGTTCACCCAAAGTGACGTTATGACTCAAGGTAACCCCACTAAAATTGGAACCATCATACACAACTGGTGAGAATGTAAAAATTTCAAAGCCATTTTTGAAAACAGTTTGGCTAAGTCTTTAAAAGTCAAACATAAACTTACATGACCCAGCAATTCTACTCTTAGGAATCTAGACAAAGGAAATGAAAATATATATCCACACAAAAACTGGGTGTTTTTTTGTTTTATTTTGTTTTGTTTTTGGTACCGGGAATCAAACTCAGGACCTTGCGCTTATCCACACAAAAACTTACATGTGAATATTCACAGAAGCACTATTTATTACATACAAAAACTAGAGTTAAATCCATCAACTAGTAAATGCATAAACTATACTACACCTGTACAGTGGATCAAACTACTACTTACTAACACATGGATAAACTCCGAAAGCATTATGCTAAGTGAAAGAAGCCAGGTGCAAAAGGCCACATATATATGACAACATTTATAAAGAAATTTTTAGAAAGGACAAATACATAAAACAGTGTTTCAGTCACTGCCTGGCGTTAGAAGTAGAAACTGTTAATGTGCAAGTTTTGGACATGACAAAATATTCTAAAACTGGGTTTTAGTAATGGTTGCATAACACTATAAATTTACTAAAAGTCAATGGATTATATAAAGTTATGATGGGTGACTTTTATGATGTGTAATAGATGCCTCAATAGAGCTGTTAAAACAAAAACCATTATCACACACTATCAAGTATTTATAAAATTTTAGGCCTTATTCTAATTTTATTCTCTAGTTTCTCCCCTTCATATTTTTAATATTTTATATAGCCTGTCCAGTTATTCAAATGTCATACATTAAACAAATACAGAATTTTCAGTTACTTATTCAAACAAATACAATTGTTATTTCTCTCCTTTTGAATTTTAACATCAATGCTTTATCTAACTCAAATTCATCTGGAAATGAGTTTATAACAGTAAAAAATATGGATCAATTTTTGGAACTACTATTTTGTTCTAAGGTATACTAGTTTATTTTTCAACCAGCTTTTTTTTTTTAGTTATTTACTTATTTTTTTTTTTTTTTTTTTTTTTTGTGGGTACCGGGGGGACGACCTCAGGACCTCGCGCGCCAGCAGGCGCCCGTGCCACTGAGCGATATCACCGGCCCCTTTTTCGTATGTGGGTTCCGGGAGTCGAACTCGGGCCTTCGCGCTTGCAAGGCAGGCGCTTAAGCCGCTGAGCCGTCTCACCGGCCCTACTTATTTTTTTAAGACAGGGTCTCACTATATAGTTCAGGCTGGCCTTGAACTCATTATGTAGCCCAGGCTAGCCTTAAACTTGGAGCAATCCTCCTGCCTCAGCCTCCCAAGTGCTGGGATTACAGGCACGTGCCACCACACCCAGCAAACCAATTTTTATCCAATAAGATAATTAACCCTAGGGCTGGGGATTCGGCTCACTGGTATAGCATGTGCCTAGCATGTGTAAAATCCTGGGTTCATCACAAGCAATGGGGGTATTAACCTTGAGCACAAAATTCTATCACTATATGTATCTTTGTAGCTGAACACTAGCACTAGCCTAGAACTGTATCCCATCCCAGGACAATAAACACTGGTTTAACTGATTTTACTATTTCTCTTAGTACTGGAATCAATTAATAGTTGGACTTGGGCCAGTGAGATGGCTCAGCGGCATAAGCGCCTGCCTTGCAAGCGCAAGGGCCTGAGTTCGACTCCCGGATCCCACATACGAAAAAGGGGCCGGTGATATCGCTCAGCGGCACGGGCGCCTGTTGGCGCGCGAGGTCCTGAGGTCGACCCCCCGGTACCCACAAAAAAAAAAAAAATAGTTGGACTTAAATGGACTCGATCTTGCATTTCTATACTAAATCCCACTTGGTGAATTTTTTTAATGTAGAAAACTTTTCAATATATTTATATTATTCTTAGAGTTTTTTCATTTATGTTCAACAAGACTGCTTTTAATTTTATGCATCAGCCTTAGCAGCCACCATATCTGTCTTTTTCATATACGGAGGAGACTTCAATATAGTTCACAGTGTAAACAATGATATAGATATTACAAATGTTGAAAAATGTCTCTAATCTCATCACATTTTCTTGTGTTTCCTATTGTAACTTGTTTATTCAAAGTTTCTAGTTGCATAGTGTTTCTGAATTTTTGTAGACTGGTTTCTAAATTTTTATTTAAAAAATAACATTTCAGTAGTTTCCATCTGTTTTTTTCTTAGGTCCTTTTGAGATGAACTATTCTATAATTTTCTTTTCATGGTTGAAACAGGCATGAAAGAGCAAAACAAAATTTTAACTACCAGTCTTATCAGTTGGATAATTGGTGATAAGAGTTTTCATGTCTTTCAAATAGTACATTTTTATACTACTGTATTTATTTCTCCTTTCCATCTTGTTGAAACCTGTTATGTGTTGTTGCAAATTTCCAATCTTGTTGCACTATAATCTGAAGACACTGGATGTAAAATTTATATTGAATGTTTTTACTAAAAATTGTGTGTATTTAAATTTGTGCATTTAAGACAAAGCACAAACATCACTAGTCATTCGAGAAATGCAAATTAAAACAACACTGAGATATCATCTCACTCCAGAAAGAATGGCTACTATAAAGAAATCAACTAATAACAAATGCTGGAGGGGCTGTGGGGAAAAAGGAACCCTTCTTCACTGTTGGTAGGAGTGTCGACTGGTGCAGCCACTGTGGAAGTCAGTGTGGAGATTCCTCAAAAAACTAGGGTTGGAGGTCCCATTTGACCCAGCTATTCCCCTTCTGGGCATCTTCCCAGAAGAATTAAAAACATCGTACCACAGCGATATATGTGCACCCATGTTTATAGCAGCACAATTTGTAATAGCCAGATCTTGGAAACAACCCAAATGCCCATCAACTGAGGAATGGATAAGAAAGATGTGGTATTTTTATACAATGGAGTACTATTCAGCCATAAAGAAGGATAAACTGGAGACTTTTATAGGTAAATGGATGCAACTCGAGAAAATACTCATAAGTGAAATAAACCAGACGCACATGTGTAAGCATCATATTGTCTCTCTAGTATGAGAAACTGAAAGAGTAAATAAGATCCAAAATGTACAATAGACACGGTGAATCAAAAAGAAACTGGTCAATAAGAAAGAGAGACTGGCATGGGGAAAAGAAAGAAGGGAAAGGGAAAAAAAATTGTATATGTATATAAGATGGTTAAGATAGATACACTACCAGTTTTACTTAGTTCATTGAAGAGTAAGGTTTGAGCCAATGATGTTTGGACAATTGAATGCTAATGTCTGGTATCCTGAATAACTAACTTAAAGATAATAATACGTAATGCATTGACCATTGTTACCCTCATATTATGTTGTTTTGAAAATTTGTTCTTTTTTTTTGTTTGTTTTGTTTTTTCTTCTCTTTAAAAAAAAAAAGTACAAATAACTTCCAACTACAAAAAAAAAAAAAAAAAAAAGACAAAGCACATTTGCCAACTATTTCCATTTCATTCTCCTCCAAATTATTACATTACTGAGGGCAATTAATTTTTGGTTTTTTTGAATGGGAATTCTCACAGTGAGACAGATACCGTCTTCTACATGCTGAGTGTTCTGGTGTACAGCTCTTGTATTTACCAGTTTGTTTCTCTTGCTCTCCTAGTATCTGGAACACATCTGCTGGCAAATAAGCACACTGTATATGATATATTCCAATCTCACAAAAGAAGTTTTTTTTTTTTTTTTTGTGGGTACCGGGGGGTCAACCTCAGGACCTCGCGCGCTAGCAGGCGCCCGTGCCGCTGAGCGATATCACCGGCCCCTTTTTCGTATGTGGGATCTGGGAGTCGAACTCGGGCCCTCGTGCTTGCCGGGCAGGCGCTTAAGCCGCTGAGCCATCTCACCGGCCCCCAAAACAAGTTTTAAGATATATATTTTAAGTATTTTTATTATACATGCATTGAAAATGATTCTAAGATGGTACTATACAGGAAAACTTTTATATAAAAATAAGCACACTAACAAAACTTGAAAAGTTCCAAATATTAAAGAAATCTAAAAACAAACAAAAAAATCAATGTTGTTGGGGTATGTTTTCAACAAAATAGGTACAATAAGGTACACAATCATTATTCTATGTATTTCATGTTAGATCTTTCAACCATAATATGGATGCTTTAGATGCAGGATACTTTTTTTTTTTTTTTGTGGGTACCGGGGGTCGACCTCAGGACCTCGCATGCCAGCAGCCGCCCGTGCCGCTGAGCGATATCACCAGCCCTTTTTTTGTATGTGGGTACCAGGAGTCAAACTCAGGACCTCGTGCTTGCCAGGCAGGCGCTTATGCCACTGAGCTATCTCACCAGCCCCTGCAGGATACATTTTTTAGAAAACGTATTTCAAAACATGCAGTAGCAAATAATGTAATTTATGCCTGATTTTTAATTATGGTAAACAGAACAATAAAGGAATGTAAATAAATCATCCACGATAGCAATGCTGCAAAAAATAATTTGTTTTTATATGTTGGTGTTCTGACATAGGCTGCAGTCCTGGCTCTGAGCACTGAAGCCTGCTGGTATGATGCAGGGAGCAGAATGGCTCTAAATGAGTAAGGTGATCATAGTTAGCTAACAATGTCTACTCCAGACTCACCTAGGGAAATAGGGGTAGGCTTGAGAGCTGCTACCAAGAGATATCAAGGGCTTTCTTCTGTGGTCAACCTATGGGTCAGTCAGCAGTCTTCTTTACAGCTTGTTTAAGAAGGGACGTGGGTCAGATATGGCTGCTCAAACATCTGGCTGAAGTTTATCTGATGACTGAAACCTTACTTTTCCCCAAATCCACTTTTTTAAAAGCCAGCAAACGACATCTGCAAATCTTTGAGGAATATATTTTCTCCCATTTGAAAAGCCAGTTATCTGGGGAAGGAGATGAAAACACCATCCTAGGTTTATATCTGAAGCATACCATCCTTTAGATCAAACAGACAGATAAATAAACAGAATTACAAACTATAAAATCTCAGGTAAAGAGGGATACATTTGCCTCAGCTACAGCTCATTAGCCATAGAGGAGAAGCCACCTGTTACACACCATTGCTAAAATTTCAGGTGTATATTACACAGTAGGATTTTAAATCCTCCTTTTGGATACAAATTTAAAAGACAGCTTCGATGAAAGGAGGTACTTGTTTCTTTTTCCTTCAGCTTGAACAAAGGTGAAGATTCAAGGTTAAGAACCAGAGACAGTGCTGTAGACTAACTGAATAAAGAAAAGAATGTTCTGTGGCTTGGCATCTTATTGAGGAATTGAACATTTAACAGAAAACCACCTGAAGAATGGAAAGCTACTAAGTAAAGAAAAACTAAAAATGGAATTCACTGATACAACAGTTTTAGTACTGGAAGTTTGGGGAAGGTAACCATAGGAAGGCCACAAAATGGATTTAGAAATAGGATGGCATGTTTATTCTCAATCTCTTTCTTTTATTACTTATATCCAAAATACTACGGAGAGGCTTTTCCTGAATCTAGGAGGTTTCATGTAAAAACATTTCAAGCTATTAACTCCCCAATCCCTTATGAAATAACTATGTACAAGTTACTTCCACATGGATCCTAATTTCTCAATCTCTCCCCGAGAGCCTTACTCTATGCTTGTTGTCAGTCTTACCTCCGAAGAATGAATTAACCATCAGAGTGATGAGAACAAGAAATGTCAAGGGAGCTTCCCAACAAATGTGTATCTGGAAACTTTCCTTTTCAACATCCAGTAAAAACAACTAAAACCCAGTCCCTTTTTTCCACTGACTGACCCTACTTTGATAAAGTAAAAATTATTTATATATAGCAATTTTTATCAGGTCACAAATCCTCAGGAGAAACTAGAATATGAGAAACTGCCAAGATCTAATTAAGAGGCTAGAAAAGCAGCTTTACACACATTCCAAGAGTGTATCTAAAAATCCCTCCTCTGCTTTTAGAGAATATACTAATTTTAGTGAATACTGTAATAAAGCAAGTATCAGGTAAGAAACGTATTTATCACTAGACAAATGGTTGACAAGTAATTTTTTCAAGTTGAAAAATTCTGAAGTGTTTCATTTATTAAATAGCAACTACAATCAATAACAGAAAGAGTACACACAAAATGATAAATGTATGAGCCAAAAATTAGCAGGTAAAGTGGTCAGAATAAGTTTTTCAAAAATTTTATCAGTCTTGGGCCAGTGAGATAGCTCAGCGGCATAAGTGCCTGCCTGGCAAGCACGAGGTCCTGAGTTCAACTCCCCGAACCCACTATGAAAAAAGGGCTGGTGATATTGCTCAGCAGCACGGGCGCCTACTGGCGCGCGAGGTCCTGAGTTCGACCCCCGGTACCCATAAGGGAAAAAAAAAATTTATCAGTCTTGAAAAACTATTGCTCTTGGAGCCTTTGCCTAAATCTTTTACATTTTCAAATTAAAATTTTAATCAGGTCTTAAGCTATAGGGAGAATATCTGCTGAGCTTAAGGAGGTGTTAAGATTTTTGCCTGTTTTCAAAGGTATTCATTAGAACTCAGTTTCAAAAGTTCAACCCTGGGCCGGTGAGATGGCTCAGTGGCGTAAGCGCCTGCCTGGCAAGCGCGAGGGCCCAAGTTTAACTCCCGGAACCCACATACGAAAAAAGGGCCGGTGATATCGTTCAGCGGCATGGGCGCCTGCTGGCGCATGAGGTCCTGAGGTCGACCCCTGGTACCCACAAAAAGCAAAAACAAAAATTCAACCCTGACATACTAATTTTCTACCATATAATAACCAGATAAAATTTAAACTATAGCATATTTCCAAATTCATTATCTCATCTGCAAATACAAAAAAAAAAAATCTCCTAATGTAATCTCTAAGGCTTTGAAGTATGTAATTTGAAACAGCTCTTTGTGTGTTTTATATGTATATAAGGCTGAATACAAACAACTCTCAAAGTATTTCACACTGCAAAAGCTTCAAACTTCACTAAACAGGGTAAAGCATAATCTTAGAAATTGAGAGCAAAAAGATTTTTAACTCATGGTGAAAAGGCATGCAATGTATAATCTCAATGGTAGTTGGTTACTGGTCTTCCTGTTACACTTCCAGAAAGCAGGAATACAGGGCTCATTCTTCTTACTTTCAGAGGACATTTTAAACTGTTACAAACTTGCAAGAAACAGTAGGAATCACATACAACAAAGTAAAACTTTTCTCCACTTCACCATTCTTAAACTTTGTTCCCCATCTTCTTCCTCAGAGAGATGGGGAAAGGGGTATATAAAAAAAGGGATCAATATTACCAAAAGGTTGAGAAACAACAGCTGTTCTTCACAGATGCTGTGATTTGCTTTATAGCAGGGAGGAAACCCAGAATTAAGAGCCACTTGTAAAGTATTTATTCTTTCTAGAAACTTTTTACTGGGCACCTACAAATGAGCTAGTCATGGCTAGACACTACATGACACAAAGAAAATTAAGACAAAACTGATGCTCTTAAGAGGACTTGTGGGCTGGGGGTATAGCTCAGTGGCATGGCGCCTGCCTGGCAAGTGTGAGGTCCCGAGTTCGATTCCTGGTTAAAAAAAAAAAAAAGACTTTTGTAATGAATGAAGTTTTATTCATTAGGCTTTATAAATCTGTTAAATTAAGTTTGCTACCAAATCATGTTCCTCAAAAATCACAACTATTGGGCCAGGAATATAGCTCAGCAGCACAGCACCTGCCTGGCTGAGGCAGGCAGGCTGAGTTCAATTCCCGGTACCAAAAAAACAAAAAACAAAAAACACTTAACTGAAAACTGGATTATATCCAGAATAACTAATAATCCAATTAAAAATGGACAAAAAGATTTGCATACTTTATAAAAAATATGCAGATACCCAATAAGTACACAAAAAGAGATTCAACATCACTAGTTTGAGAAATGCAAATTAAAACTATAGTAAGATTGTACTTATGGGGCCGGTGACACAGCTCAGCGGCAGAAGCGCCTGCCTGGCAAGTGCGAGGTTCTGAGTTCGGTTCCCGGTGCCCACATTAAAAAAAAAAAAAAAAAAAAGATTGTACTACATATCCACTACAATGGCTAATGTTAAAGACTGACATAGTTGCATTACTCACACTGAATTGTAATTACTTCCTATCCCAACAAAATGACAGTTCATGGAAAAGGAAAAATGATAGAAATAATAAATGACAGTGAAGATGTGGAGCAATTTGAGCTCATATACTGCTGATATGAATGTAAAATGCGCAGATGGTTTGGAAACCAGTATGGCAATATCTTATAAAGTGAAGCATATACTTACCATGTGATCTAGCAAGTCTACCCAAGAGCATAAAAATATATATCTATGTAAAAACTTGTATGCAAATATTCACAGCAGCATGATTCATAATATCCAAAATTTCAGCACAATCCAGATGTCCATCAAGTGATGAATGAACAAATTTTAGTATATCTACATTACAGAATATAGCTCAATACAAATGAACATTAATAAAAAACATGACTCTAAAAACACTATGATAAGTAAAAGAAGTCAAACACAAGACTATGAACTATATGATTCCATTTATTCGAAAAGGCAAGTGTCAGGAAAACAACTTGTCTAGAAAAGATAAAACTATAGTGACAGAAAGTACATCAACAGCTATCTGGGGCTGTTAGTGGAGACAACAGCTGGAGAAGAGTGGAAGAAACTCTTCAGGGTGACTCATTATACCTCTTGGATGTGATGGTGGGTCCACAACTGTATAAAATTACCAAAATTAGCCAACCTGTACACTTAAAATGGGTGAATTTTATTGAATGTAAATAAAATATTAATTAAAAAACACAAAATTGAGGGGAAAATAAATAAGTGTTCCACTACACTAATAAAAGTAATGAAACTGTAATAGCCATGAGCTATTATTTTTTTCCAAAAATTGAAAAAACTTTTTTTCCCAAAAAATTATTTTGATGAGAAAGGGTATTAATTAGTACAACATTTCTGGAGAGTAATTTGGACTGTATACCTAAATCTTTAAATAATGAGTGCAGCTTTTGACCTAGCAATACTATTTCTGGAGATTTTACTAAAGAAATAGTCAAGTAAGAGTTATATACAAGAATGGTATTGGAAATTTTTTCATTATCATGATAATGGTTGGGGGGAACTTTGTGTGTCCAAAGTTGGTGATTGATTAAATAATGAAAACAATTAAAATGATGTAGGTGATAATATACATGTGCCTTGAGGAATGAAGATATTCTCAATGCCAAACTGTCTTCCCCTTTCCTGCATTTTTATGCCAGTACTTTTTATAAAAATGTTTACCTTCTACTTGTGGGCATTATGGTACAACTATACAATAACTATTATAACAGATTTCTAATATTATAAGAATAATTCATCATTCCTGCCCTCTTTTACCCCACATGAGGCATATAAGGCTACATTTTTTGCTTAATTCTTATCACGATTAAAGAAAGCTTTTGTATTTTACTCAGTTTTATCACAAAAGATATGACATGATCAACTATTTCACTTCAAGAGAACTCTGACCCACAAATTGAAGTAGTTATTTTAATAATTTACTTATAGTTTGCCCTGTGGCAGATAAGAGTAAAGAAGGTTCTAGTGTACACATTTTAGCTTTCTATTATCTGGGCTACAGTTCCTTTATGAAAGGAAAATGTTAAGGGCTAGATCCTATCATTTCTAGTTCTAAGAAAAATTAACCTATTAAAAATCAATAAATACATACTTCTGAGAAGATGGTGGAGTGGTAAGCAGCAGAGAAAGAGCCTCTTTGAGATCTGGTGTCCAAACACTGGAATATAGCAATGTGAGGAGGAGGGTTGTGGATCCCTGGGACCCAGGAAAGATCTGAAGTGAGAATTGAAGCCCGTGGGGAGGGTGAAGAGAGACAATTCAAGGAAGAAGGAGGCAGGCAGGCGGCACTTTCTTCCTGAGCACAGATTCATTGAGGGGAGGAGGGGGATGTGGAACCTGCAGACACACAATGACTACTGGTGACCTCAGATGCCTCCATAGAGAAACACACCAGTGGAATGGAGCAGTGGATACAGCGGACTGTAGTGGCTGGTGAGCTGTTTGAGTTCAGACATCCCCCAGGAGAGGGTGACTATCCAGGAGCCATCTTGGAGAGGGGCCAACTGAGCTCGGAACTCAGAGCAACTGCTGCCTCCATCTAGCGGCTCCCAGTAACGAAGTCAGGAAGCCAAGCTCAAGTCGACAGAGGTCAAAGAGCTGAGTTCGAGCCGGCAGGGAGCTGAGTCCAAACTGGCAAGAGGCACAGGGACTGCTGCAGGCTGAATGGGTCTGGTTCCAGCCTCACGGCCAGAAACCAGCCTGAACTTCAGTGGAACTAAAGGTGCAGGCTCACGAGGATTATCCACTACCCTGCTGTAAGTCTACACCTGGCTTGCTGGGGTTAATCAACTCGGATCTGGACTCTGCCTGCCTATGCTATCTACCGGTGACAGTAGAGACACACCTTGAAGTGGACATTTTTTTCTCTCTTTCTCTCTTTTCTTGCTTTTGTTTTGTTTTTTTCCTTTTTTCTTCTTGTTTTTATGAGCATGAACATGGTTTCTAGTTTTTTTGTTGTTGCTGTTCTGTTCTTGTTTTTATTTTTTCCTTCCCTTTTTCCCTCCTGTCTTCTTCACCAGTTTCCCAAAGTTTGTGAGATCTTTCTTTCTCCTCCAGCCTGCTTCTAATCTCTTCTTCTTCTATTTCTCTATTTTTTTTTTTACCTAGCCCCTTTTAAATTTTTTTCCCTGAGGGTAAAATTGCCATATTGAAGGCTTATTTACTGCATACAATTTTCTGGTTTGTTTTAGATTTTGTTATATAACCACAAATCTAGTACATATGGTTAAAGGGGAAAAATTAAGTTACCTCAGTTTGTCATTTTCTAGGCTGTGTTTGATGCTATTGTTATTGTTGATTGTACCACTTTAGCTAAACTGACATAACTGTTCTCACCAGTTATTCTTCCTGGTATACCAAGACTGAGATTGCTTAAGGGTCATAAAAAACACTATAGGCCAGTGCCAGAGAACCAGCAGCTGGGCCAAGTAGCCAGCTACTTCTCATCCCCAATAAACAGAAGAGGTAGATTCTTCCAACAGACTCAAAACCCAAAGCCAGCTATACCTGGAAGACACCTCTGAGAAGTAGTCATTTCCTAAGGGTTCTAAATACAAGCAATAAAGCTACTCACCGTAGGGAATTTACAGTCATTACCCAAGGAATTAAAAAAACAAAACAAACAAACAAACAAAAAACGACTACGATGAAGAAGAAGAGGAAGAAGAAAATGAGAAGACACTTAAACAAGATGCAACCTGACTTCCAGCTCACCAAAGGCAAACCCAGGGGGCAATGAAGTGGAACAATCTAAAAGCCAACCACCTGGATTCTCTGAAGTGGTAACACTAGAAGTAGCAAAGCAGATAAATGAGCCTCTAGAAAAAAAAATCAAATAAGAATTTCTCAGATAACTACAGAGATGATGACAACAATGAAAGATATGCTGAGTGACTCTAGAACAGATACAGATAAAAAGAAAAATGGAGGAGCTTAGGAAAATGATGGAAACCATGAATGCTCAATTTAGGAAAGAAATGGAATCTTGAAATAGATTAAAACAGCTATCTAGGAGATTAAAACTTTCATTGAAAGTGTACACAGCAGAATGAGCCAATGTGAAGACAGAATATCGGATGTGGAAGAGAGGACTGGGATTAGCAATCATGAAAACAAAAGATTTCTTAAAAATAGCAAGGGAGGGGCCGGTGAGATGGCTCAGCGGCATAAGCGCTTGCCAGGCAAGCGCGAGGGCCTGAGTTCGACTCCCGGAACCCACATACGAAAAAGGGGCCGGTGATATTGCCCAGCGGCACGGGCGCCTGCTGGCGCATGAGGTCCTGAGGTCGACCCCCGGTACCCACAAAAAAAAAAAAAAGCAAGGGAACATGAGAAATCCATCCAGCAGCTGGTAGATGATGCAAAGAAGAACATAAGATTGATTGGAGTCAATGAAAAAGCAGGAGATCGCACAAATGACATAAAAAACCTGTTTACCAGAAGTCATGGCAGAAAACTTCCCAAGCAGGGAAAAAGAATTTGACATACAGAAAGTAAGGCATATAGAACTCTAATTAACCATGATCAAAAACAAAAACAAAAACAAACAAAAAACTACCAAGGCATAAAATAGTCAAGATTCCAGAAATTCAACACAAGAACAGAATATTAAAAGCTGTTAAGAGAAAAGAAACAAATCACCTACAAAGGAAAGATGATCAGAATCACAGCAGACTTCTCAAGACAAACCCTCAAGTCAAGGAGAGACTGAAGTATTTCAAGCCCTAAAAGAAAACAACCTCCAGTCCAAATGTATGTAGCCTACAAAACTTTAAAAATTGATGGAGAAGCCAGCTGTGGTGGCACATGCCAGTAATCCCAGCACTCAGGAGGCTGAGGCAGGTGGATCACTGTGAATTTGGGGACAGCCTGGGCTTCATAATAAGTTCAAAGCCACCCTGCACTACATAGTGAGACCTTGTTTCAAAAACAAAACAAAACAAAAAAACCAAAAAAATTGATGGAGAAATAAGATACTTCCATGACAAAGTTCACTTGAGGAAATTCATGACCACCAAACCAGTACTCCAAAATGTTCTAAAGGACATTGTGGAAAGAGATAACAAGGATTACATCTCCATGAGCCCCAACTGAATGAATCCACTGGGCAAGGCAAGCAATGAAACAGAGGGGAAGAAAAGGGGGCCAACAACAGAAAAATAACATAAGGGTAAGTCCATACATATCAGTTATAACAATCAATGTTAATGGACTCAATTCACCAATCAAAAGAAACAGACTGGCAGAATAGATTAAGAAACAAGATCCAACAATATGCTGCATACAAGAAACACATTTAATTCAAAAAGAAATAGATGGAAAGTCATAGATGGAAAGTCATAGAAAAAAAAAAAGTACTCCATGCAACAGAAACCTGGAAAAAAGCAGGGGTAGCTATTCTATTTGCAGACAAAGTGGATTTCAAGCCAGACTAATTAAGAAAGACAAAGAAAGTTACTATATCCTTGTAAAGGGAACAATCCCAGAGGAAGAGATGACAATCATAAACATATATGCACCAAATACTGGTACACGCAATTATATAAAACAAATATTAACAGCCATTAAAAATCAAACAAGCACTAATACAATTGTATTGGGGGACCTCATTACCCTACTGTCACAAATAGATCAACTAGACAAAAAATCACCAATGAGGGCCGGTGAGATAGCTCAGCGGCATAAGCGCCTGCCTGGCAAGCGCAACGTCCTCAGTTCGACTCCTGGTACCCACATTAAAAAAAAAAAAAAAAATCACCAATGAAATATTAGAACTGAACCAAACTTTTGAATAAATGGACTTTTTTTATGTGGGTACCAGGAGTCGAACTCAGGACCTCGTGCTTGCCAGCAGGCGCTTGTGCCACTGAGCGATATCACTGGCCCTTTTTTTCCTTTATGTGGGTACTGGGAGTTGAACTCAGGACCTCACGCTTGCCAGGCAGGCGCTTATGCCACTGAACTATCTCACCAGCCCTGAATAAATGGATTTAGTAGATGTCTACAGAGTTCCACCAGATGTTCCACCACAGAACATCTGAATATATATTCCTCTCAGGTGCACATGGGACATTCTCCAAAGCAGACCACATACTAGCTCATAGAACATGATTATGTAAATGCAAAGGAATTGAAATAATCCCATGCATATTATCAGACCATGCTGCAATGAAATTGGAAATCAATGGCAAAAGAAACCATAAGAACTTCATAAACACATGGAAATTAAATAACACCCTCCTGAACAACCAATGGGTCACAGATGAAATTAAAGAAGGAACTAGATAGCTTCTATAATTAAACAATAATGCCAATAAAACATAACTGAACTTACGGGAAAGCAGTCCTATGTGGGAAATTTATAGGGATAAATACCCATATCAGCAAAACAGAGCGGGCTCAAATAAACAACCTAATGTTGAACCTCAAGCTTTTAAAAAAGAAGAACAAATCAAGCCCAAAGTTTGTACAAGGGAGGAAATAATAAAGATCAGAGGGCCGTTGAGATGGCTCAGCGGCGTAAGCGCCTGCCTTGCAAGCGTGAGGGCCCGAGTTCGACTCCCGGATCCCACATACGAAAAAGGGGCCGGTGATATCGCTCAGCAGCTCGGGTGCCTGTTGGCACGCGAGGTCCTGAGGTCGACCCCCCAGTACCCACAAAAAAAAAATAAATAAATAAAAAAAATAAAGATCAGAGCAGAAATTAATGCAATGGACACTAAGAAAACAATATAAAGAATCAATGGAGAGGTGGTTCTTTGAAGGATTAAATAAAATTGACAAACCCTTAGCCAACCTTATCAAAAAAAGGAAAGAAAGGACCCAAATCCATGCAATTAGGAATGAAAAGAGTGAGTCAGAAACAGATCCTGCAGAAATCTGGAAGATCATTAATATGTACTTTGAGAACCCTGTAGTAAGATGGAAAAATGCAGAAGAAATGGACAGATTCCTAGATACATATGAATTACCAAAGCTGAACCAAGGAGATATAAAAATTCTAAATAAACCAGTATCAGTCAATGAAATTGAAGATGTAATTAAAAACCTACCAACAAAGAAAAGTCCAGGCCCTGACAGATTCACTGCTGAATTCTACAAGACATTTAGAGAAGACCTAACACCACTACTTCTCAAACCCTTTAATGAAATTGAAAGGGAAGTGACACTCCCAAATTCATTCCTGGAAGCAAGCATTACCCTGATACCAAAACCAGAGCAGGATTCAACCAAAAAAAGAGAACTACAGCCAATCCCCCTAATGAACATAGATGAAAAAATCCTCAATAAGATACTGACAAGCAGAATGGAGCAAATCATCAAGAAGATGATTTATACACCATGACCAAGTAGGATGCATCCCAGGGGTGCAGGGAAGGTTCAACATATGCAAATCAATAAATGTAATATACTCTATTACCAGAATCAAGGACAAAAACCATATGATCATCTCAATAGATGCAGAAAAAGAATTTGACAAAGTCCAATGTCCATTCATGATAAAAACCCTACAGAAAATTAGAATAGATGGTCTTTATGTCAATCTGATAAAAGCCATCTATGGCAAACCAACAGCCAAACATCACAGTAAATGGACAAAAACTGAAAGCTTTCACTCTAAAATCAGGAACAAGACAAGGATGTCCACTGTCACCACTCTTATTCAATACAGTTCTGGAAACATGAACCAAGCAATTAGACAGGGGAAGAAATAAAAGGAATAGAGATAAGAAAGGAAGAAGTTAAATTATCATTATTTGCAGATGACATGATACTCTACATAGAAGACCCCAAAAACTCCACTTCAGTACATAGAATTATTAAATTCTAGATTTAATAACAAACTTCAGTAGCATAGCTGGATACAAAATCAACACTCAAAATCAACAGCCTTCCTGTACACAAATAACAAACTCACTGAAAGAGAAATTAGGGAAACAACACCTTTCACAATAGCATTCAAAAAAAAAGAAGTACCTAGGAGTCAATCTAACAAAGGATGTAAAAGACCTCTACATTGGGGCCGGTGAGACAGCTCAGCGGCTTAAGTGCCTGCCTTGCAAGCGCGAAGGCCCGAGTTCGACTCCCGGAACCCACATACGAAAAAAGGGACCGGTGATATCGCTCAGTGGCACGTACATTGAAAACTACAGTACTCTGAAAAAGGAGATTGAAGAGGATATCAGAAAAATTGAAAGATATCCCTTGCTCTTGGGTAGGAAGAACCAATATAGTGAAAATGGCCATACTTCCAGAATTGTTATACAGATTTAATGCAATTCTGATAAAAATTCCACCAGTATATCTCACAGAATTAGAGAAAACAATCCTAAAATTCATTTGGAACCAAAAGAGACCTAGAAGAGCAAAGGCAATTCTGGGCTATAAAGGCAAAGCAGAGGGCATCACAGTCCCTGACTTGAAATTATACTACAAAGCTACTGTGATAAAAACAGCATGGTACTGGCAAAAAACAAAACAAAACAAAAAAACCCCGAGGATCAATGAAACAGATTAGAAGAACAACTTCACTGGAAGAAAGCCTCTTTGATAGTGCTAGAAAAACTGGCTTTCCACATGCTGAAGATTAAAACTAGACCCATATCTTTCACCATGCACTAAACTAAAATCAAATGGATCAAAGATATACATATTGGGCCGGTGAGATGGCTCAGCGGCGTAAGTGCCTGCCTTGCAAGCGCGAAGGCCCGAGTTCGACTCCCGGAACCCACATACGAAAAAGGGGCCGGTGATATCGCTCAGCGGCACGGGTGCCTGTTGGCGCGCGAGGTCCTGAGGTCATCCCCCGGTACCCACAAAAAAAAAAAAAAGATATACATATTAAAACAGAAACACTAAATCTGCTGGAAGATAGAACAGGTAGAACTCTTGAAGACATCAGTGTAGGCAAAAACTTTATAAACAAAACCTTGATTGCATAGGAACTATCACAAAGAATCAACAACTGGAATCTCATCGTATTAAAAAGCTTTTATACAGCAAGAAAAACCACCAACAGAGTGAAGAGACAACCCACAGTGTGGAAAAAAATGTTTGGCAGCTATTCCTCAAAGGACTAATATCTAGAATATATAAAGAACTAAAAACAAAACAAAACAAAACAGACCCCTGAAATTTAAAGACAATCCAAAAACAGGCATTTGAAATGAATAGACATTTCTCAGATGAAGAAGTTCAAACAGCAAATAAACATATGAAAAAATGTTCAACATCACTGGTCATTTGACAGATGCAAATTAAAACAACGTTGAGATTCCATCTCACTCCAGAAAGAATGGCTATTATCAAGAAATCAACCAATAAGAAATGCTGGCAGGGGCTGGGGATATATCTCAGTGGCGTAGTGCCTGCCTGGGAAACGTGAGGTCCTGAGTTTGATTCCCGGTACCCACCCAAAAAACAAACAAACAAAAAAAACCAAAAACAAAAAAAACTAAGAAACGCTGGCAGGGCTGTGGGGAAAAAGGAACCTTTTTCCACTGTTGGTAGGAGTGTAGACTGTCGCAACCACTGTGGAAATCAGTGCAGAGAGTCCTCAAAAAACTAAAACTAGAGGTTCTATTTGATGTAGCTATTCCCCTTCTTGGTATCTTCCAGAAAGAATTAAAAGTATCATACCACAGCAACATATGCACACCCATGTTTATAGTGGCACAATTTGTAATACCTAAATCTTGGAAACAGCCCAAATGCCTATCAACTGATGAATGAAAAAAGATGTGGGTTTTTTTATATAATGGAGTTCTACTCTGCCATAAAGAAGGATAATCCAGAGACATGTATAGCTAAAAGGATACACCTTGAGACCATACTCTTAAGTGAAATAAATCGGACACGTGTGTAAATACCATACTGTCTCTCTGGTTTGAGAAAGCAAAAGTGTAAATAAGGACCAAAATGTAAAACGGTTATTATGAAATAGACGAAATGGTTCAAATGGGAAGGGGAACAAGGGAGCAGGGGGAGGGGGAAAAGAAGGAAGGCAAAAGAAAAAAATGAGAAAAGAAGGAAAAAATGGAAACAAAGCTTTTGTACATAAGGAAGGAAAGAGGGGTTGAAGGAGGGTAGGGGAATGGGAAAAAAAGAATCAAGTTATATCATGTGTTATGGTTTGTGTAGAGATGTCCCCCCAAAGCCTCATGCAATCAGAATTTTCTCAAAGATGGCTGAATGCAGTGTGTGATTGATTCATAGTGCAATGCTGGGATTAAGGGTGCTGAGATTTAGGGTGGTTGATGCTGGACCAGCCCACTTATTAAATTGACACTACCTTCATCCCAGTAGACTGGATAAAATATAAGGGACAGAGAGAGTGTCTCCCTCTCTCCCTCCACAATCCCCCCTCCCTGTGGCTTTTGCTGACTTCCACTGCCATGAATGGTTGCCCCTCTGCCATGTGCCACCCTGCCTTGGAGCCAGCTGATTATGGACTGAAATCTCTATAAACTGTGAGCTAAATAAACCTTTCCTCCCTTAACTCTGGGCATTGAATACTTCGTCTCAGCAAGAGAAAAGTAACGAAGACATCATGTATAGGTACAAATTCCCTATGATGAATGTGATCATTATGTATATCTAAAATGTACCAATGAACTTGATTAATTTAAAAAATCAATCAATATCTTAAATTATAGATGGCGAATGCAAAGTGCCAAGAAACAAACTTCTGTTAACCAGTAAAACATTCACTTATGGGGGAAAGAAAGAGGATACTTATTAAATCCTAGTGAATTAAACCCAGGGAACATTCACTATAAGATAAAGCAGAAATTCAATCTATTATGGACACTAAGGCATGAATCACAAGTGAAAATGATACATCCTCAACAGCTTCCTAGTTGCTAAAATTTAAAGTCAATTATCTTACTTGAAGATACTGAAAATGTATGAGTATCTGTCATTATAACTATACTGGCATCAGATTAAGATGCCAATGTTGGCTGGATGTAGTGGCGCATACCTGTAATCTCAGCACTTGGGAGGCTGAGGCAGGAGGATCACTGTGAGTCTAAGGCCAGCTTGGGCTACAAAGTGAGTTCAAGGCCAGCCTGAACTGCATAGTGAAACCCTGTCTCAAAAAGATGAACAAACAAACAAAAATGTCTGATACTTCCACAACTATAAATAATTTAGTAGTTACCATTCTTTTTCAATCTTCTCAAAATAAGCCTATCTTTGTCCTATAAAAGAATGCCTGTATTGACAAATTCTTAAATATCACTGTTTAATAAAAGGCATCATCATGAATGTACCATTATACTTCATTTGTGAGAGTAGGTCCTGGCATCAGAAAGTGAGACCTGGATGGAGAAATGCACAGGAAATTTTGGAATGGTTAAATTCTCCATTCTGGTTTTATGATTTTAAGATAAGCGCAAGTTAAAATACATAACCAAGATAAAAGGACAGGAACATACTTTAAGATGACTTTTCTATTTGAGCCAGCTATTTTAGAATAATCCTAGAATACTTACAGTGAGCATCAGGATGCCATCTGGCTGTACTATTGATGTATGTTTTAACAGTAACTTCAAAGCCTGATGCAGATTTTCCTTTGTAAAATCAGACACATTAAATGTTACACCAGAACAATCTGAGATGGGATGTGGGAAGCAGCCCAACTACATATTTTAATTGCAGAAATTTGGAAACTACAAAAATACTCTATAACCTGAGCAATAAGTGAGTTTTACTGGCACCTTGCTTTATGTAGTAAAGCCCCTGGAAATTGAGAGTGTACAGAAACACTACAATCCTGAGCAGTAGGATCTTGCCTCGACAACTGAGACTTGGACAGAAGGATGCATCTTTTCCTATAAAATCTATATTTCTATACAAGTTACAGTTTTAAAATTACAAAGGAAAAAAGAGGCAGAAGTACTATAATTCCATTATGTAAAAGCTCTTAATCTGGGTTTGGAATGGGATGAACCTGGTAACAATGCCACGTAGAATCTTTAGTAAATTCTTTCCTAGGGGCCAGGATACTGTCCAGTTGGCTACCTTCCCTGTTTGAGGGGTACTGCACTATTTAGCAGAAAGATGGAGATAAAACAGGAGGACTAGGACAGAAGGCAGCAATAAAAGTATAGTGTAACACTGGCGAGCACCATGTGTAACTTCCCAGTCTCTTTGTCCATGAAGATGGTCCTTTGCTGGCACTCAAAGTAAGAATTTCCACTTGAGGTGGTTATCATTTTCATCTTCCTGATCAATGTTCCCTCCCATTTCCTTCTGCTAGTAAGCAGATCACAGCCCTTATCACCCAAAATGAGACTCAGCAATTCTGGAAGTTTGAGCTGGGAAAGGTCCCTTTTCTACTTCGGCTAAAGAACTGTAAGAATATGGTATGTACAGAAAATAATTCAAGAGAAAACACAATTTATAAAGGAAGAGAAAGGGAACAAAAATCTTGGCAATATTCACGCCTGGCATTTCAAATATATCTAAGGCCAGTTTTACTTCTATCCATTTTACAGTCTGTTTATTATATGAGCCAACAAATCCTCTTGTGGGAGTTTAAATTGCTCTTTTGTAACCCAAGAATCCCAACTTTCACACTCACCTTTAATAAGTGTTCACTTCTACCTATACAAAAATACTACCTTTTTGTATTCCTTCCCCTCCCTCATAGATTATAAACAATGTAATTTGCCCCTCCAACAAAAAGGAAAACAGAACAACAAAAAAAAAAAATACACAAACATGCACAATACTGTATTACTTCCCTAGCTGGTACACAAGCCCTGGCTATGGTTGGGTTAATATTGTGCTTATAAACATATCCATGATAGTCATTTCAAAGGCTCAAAAGGGAAAGGCAAGCAGGGTGTGGCAGCATATGGCCATAATCCCAGCACTGGAGAGGCTGAGGCAGGAGGATTATTATGAGTTTGTAAGTTTGAGGCCAGCCTGGGCTATACAAGGCCAGCTAAAACTACATAGTGAGACCCTGCCTAAAAAACTACAAAACAGGGCCGGTGAGATGGCTCAGCGGTGTAAGCGCCTGCCTTGCAAGCGCGAGGGCCCGAGTTCGACTCCCGGAACCCACATACGAAAAAGGGGCCGGTGATATCGCTCAGCGGCACGGGTGCCTGTTGGCGCGCGAGGTCCTGAGGTCGACCCCCGGTACCCACAAAAAAAAAAAAAAAAAAAAAAAAAAAAAAAAAACTACAAAACAAAAATAAACAAACTGAAGAGAAAGGTAGCCTTACTGAACTGTGTTCTTACTTTTAGGATCCTGGACAGAAACAATCAGACATTAACTCACAAACTACTTTGTTATTTTGGTTTTGTTTCATGGGTGATTTCTGCTCAGAAATATGAAGAACATAACTATTCCCTATATAGTAAATCCCAGGAAGTTTTTCAGAGACTTTACTTGCCCTCGCATAAATAAAAACAAGTTATTTTATTTATTCAGAAGTTATTAAGTATTGGGCCGGTGAGATGGCTCAGCGGCATAAGCGCCTGCCTGGCAAGTGCGGAGTTTGACTCCCGGAACCCACATACGGAAAAAGGGCCGGAGATATCGATCAGCGGCATGGACGCCTCCTGGCGCACGAGGTCCTGAGGTCGACCCCTGGTACCCACCAAAAAAAAAAAAAAAAAAAAAAAAAAGTTATTAAGTATCATTTGATAACAACATAACTGCTACTGGCAAAACCTGTGAATGAATCACATTCTAGTAAAAATGTTGTGCTTCTTTCTGCTACTTTTATAATTAAGCAATTGTCCTTTCTTTTTTTTTTTTTTTTTTTTGCAAACTTTCTTGTCATTCCTTTTTAGAGATACTGGATTGAAATTCTAATGTATTATAATGCAGACCATAACCTGATTTTAGGTAGTCCATCAGCAGAAAAAGGCCTGACACAATGTTTATCGACTATTAACACTAGCAGAAACTATTAAGAGTCCAGTACACCAGTAAACAAGCTAAATAAACAAAATAAATGAACAGCAAGGGCCTCTGATATGCATTTTTTTTTTTTTTTTTTTTGTGGGTACCGGGGGTCGACCTCAGGACCTCGCACGCCAGCAGGCACCCGTGCCGCTGAGCGATATCACCGGCCCCTTTTTCGTATGTGGGTTCCGGGAGTCAACTCGGGCCCTCGAGCTTGCCAGGCAGGCGCTTAAGCCGCTGAGCCATCTCACCGGCCCTCTGATACTCATTTTTTATGGGAAGGACTATTACTTTCCTTTTTCAAACCAGAAAACTGATGCACAGAACTTAAACTTGTCCTGGGTCACAGAGAAAAAGTAACAAAACTGGGATGAATTAGTCTGCTGAACACTGTAACACATGTTCTTTGTACTGTACAGTGTACCAGGCTTCTTCTCAACTCTGAAATTCTATAAAGAATCTATCACAAATCTTTCCCTCCATACCTTCCAAGGACCCTTCTGACCACAATTACATTTCACAGAATTCTTTTTATTATAAAATGCTCCTCCTAGCTGGGCGTGGTGGCACACACCTGTAATCCCAGCACTTCGGAGGCTGAGGCTGGAGGATTGCCTGAGTTCAAGGACAGCCTAGGCAACAGAGTGAGACCCTGTCTCAAAAAACAAACAACAAAAAAGCTCCTCCTGTTATGCCTGGAAGTTAAGGGGACTATGCAATGAGGGCATGGAGGGAGAGTTAATGGGGACTGCCCACAAAAGCTCTACTTTTAGAAATGCTATTATATATAGATCAGCCTACTTTAGGAACACTCAATTTTGGTTTCATTAAGTATGTGTGTATTTAAAAGCTAGAACTATATTCAAGAAACCCACTGTATATTTTTTCTAGCACAGTATATTTTTTTGGCCACAAGAATATTTCAAAGAAACCAAAACCTTTTGTCTCATTAATAAGTGTCCCTTCCTCCCTCTAATACTCCTCCAGAACAGTTATTATTCATTAGTTGGGAGAAAGTATTTCTCAGAAATCTGGTGTAGGAAAACTTTAAAAATATAACAGAAAATAAGTCATTTAGTTTCTTAGCTGTTTCTACATGGGGCAAGACACACTGTGTTTTGTTTCACTATTATCTCCCTATCATTTGTTATGCAATAGTTGTTTGTTGAAAGAGAGGGCTTTACTAACTGAAACCTGGTTAGAAAGCGAGTACTTTTATAAAATACAGTTCACCGAGCTTGAGGATTAAACAGTCTTAATAAGGAAAGGAAAAATCCTATAGTACTGCTTCAAAATATTTATGCTCTTAATGAGAACAAGAAAATTCCCAAACTATGCCTTCCTGAAAGAAAAGTAAATATCCAATGGAGAAACTACCACATATCAAGTAAATGTTCTAGATTGGTTGTCACTTATTGTAAAGAAGTGTGTGCTTCCTAAGTTTTCTACATTTCAGTGATCTAAATTGTTTTTGGAAGACAAAAATATGGACCAGCATTCCATAGCCTTTCTCCCTCCTTTCTCTTTTATTTTTAAGCTGTGAGCACAAACCAATCTTAATGCAGTAAGACCACGAATATGGACCAGCATTCCATAGCCTTTCTCCCTCCTTTCTCTTTTATTTTTAAGCTGTGAGCACAAACCAATCTTAATGCAGTAAGACCACGAATATGAGACCAAAGAAAAGTCAGTGCTGACAGAGGGGTATTTCACTACTTCTCGTTAGGAATGGGAAGAAAAGGCTGTTGTGCAAGTGCTGCATTCTGCCAGTCCTGAAAGGTTATGCCCTTGGCAGCACACTTACGGGAAACCTGAGTATTGTTAGCTTTCATGATTTCTAGGTCTTCTGTTCAGAAAGGGGTGCCTATCTAGCAACATTTCACAAGATGATTAAAATGAAATTCAGGATATACAAGTTGGGCTGGTTGTCAAAACTAAAAAACAAAAAACAAACAAAAATCTAAAAAAGAAAAAGAAAAAATCAGGCACCAAGATGACAAATACTTTTCATTTTGAAAAATATATAACAAGTACATTACGAAAGGAAGGAAGGAAGGAAGGAAGGAAGGAAGGAAGGAAGGAAGGAAAAGAAATGAAAAAGAAAGAAAGAAGAAAGAAAGAAAGAAAGAAAGAAAGAAAGAAAGAAAGAAAGAAAGAAAGAAAGAAAGGAAGGAAGGAAGGAAGGAAGGAAAGAAAGAAAGAGAAAGAAAGAGAAGAGAGAGAGATAGGTAAGGGAACACTACCCAGCATGATGTGTTTTACATGGATGTTTTCCGGGACACTTCAAAGTGAAATTAATGAGGGTCTCTTAATAGGAAAGAATGGCCTCAGATCAGATGGTCTCAGTGGAGTCTCACTTTAGAGAGTAGAGTAGTTCCTCCTTATCTGTGGGGTTTTGATTTCTGAGGTTTCACTTAACCACAGTGAACTATGGTCTGAAAAATATTAAGTGGAAAATTCCAGAAATAGCTAATTCGTAAGTTTCATATTGCCATTTTGAGTATCATGATGAAATCTTGTGCCTTGCTACTCCATCCCTCCCGAGATATGATTTAATCTTTCGTTCAGCATATCTGTGCTGTATATACTACCTGTCCAATAGTCAATTAGTGGCTATTTGGACTGTAAGGGTACATTCAAGTAATCCTTATTATTTAATAATGGCCTCTAAAGCACAAGGGTAGTGATGTAAAAGGAGGCACACCAATAAAACAATAATTGCAGTGTAATGAAAATATCAAATATGATTAAATATGATAATAAAAATATTGGTCACTGTTGAAGGATCTTAGTGAACCAATTAATTATTTTGAAAATGGATAAAGTGAACAAATTATACATTAATACTGTCTTTGTTTCACTTGATAGGTGTAGTTCAGCTAATAAAGGAATGATAGAATATTACCATTTTGCAAACCTTAATGAATTAATGGCTCTAGCTATTAATCATCTGTGTCTATATCAAAAAGGAGAGACAACCCAATATTATATGCCTCTTGATTAAGTACAGAACCACTACCTAGCGAAATTGTTACAGCTACCTATAGGGAGCCCTCCCGGTCCTCATCGCCATCCGGGAAGTTTACATTTGTAATCCCATGGAAAAGTTATTGGAATTCTAGCGAGTTAATTCCAATCTACCACTTCCAACGCAATCCACGGTGAGAATAAAGACACTAAGACATATCTATAGTTGTGGGGAGCCAAGGGTGTCCTAAGTCCAACCAGAGTAATGGTTACCAGAACAAAGGCCTCGACCCAGGGCCAAACCCGGGTTTTATTAATTCTCGAGGAGGGGAGTGGCTCAGGGATGAGTGACTGTAAGAGTGGCGGGAAGTACTGAGTACCATGAGCCGGGCTAGGTAGGTGGCCTGAAATCACCTTTGCAATATGCAGAGGGAAGGATATGCAGAAAGAGTAATCTGCATAACACAATTCAAGATAGTATCTAATGTTTTGGGGTCGGTGCTTCAGCTCTGATGTGTAATCTTTTATGCCCTGGGAAGTCATAGCCTCTTGAGGATCCATCCCAGCCGACAGCACGGAGCACGGCCCTCCATCCCGCCAGGCTCAACCATGTACTGGGAGCAAAGGGGCAGGGAAACATAGGCCTGTCACCTTGCTTCAAAGACTACAAATCAGGACCTCAGCTAGACCAATTTGCATTGCTTAAAGCCAATTGAAGAGATAAGGAAAAGTCCTAGCGAGCTCTGTACATATCAATACGTGGAAATAGGGCCAGGTTCAGCCAAGATGGAGAAATTGCTCTTCTTTCAAAGAGAGCCGTGGTCCTCCACAGCTACCTACCAAAACCCACAAAAAACCCATAAATGTAATTGAGTCTCCAGAACCAACTACCAATGAACAGAAAATATAATAACATGCTCACCACACTGGATGCAACCAATAAAACCTCAACTACATGAAGTCTAAGAAAAAAAATCAAAATCACCTGGATTTCTCAAAATTAAATTCCAGGGACAAAAAAAAATGGATGAGAAAGAACCATCCCTGGATGTAGGCATTCTCAAAATTCAACCTTCTTTTTATTTCATTAACCTTTCTTTCTGATGACTTCATCTACTGTAATAAGCTATAAACCTTGTGAATAACTAGTATTTCACGTTGGCACCACATAGCTGACATGTCTAAAATCTCAACCTCAATCCAATCTTATTATAGATTACTGATTCAAAGACTAAAAGGAATCTTAGAGGTCATCCAGTCTAAACGTCTTCCTAATATACTCATCTAATGCAAACTTCCTTCTTCAAAACCTTTGAGCAAAACAAAAATGAGTAAAACCACATTTCAACCTAAAGACTCACCCATTATCCTTACAAACATTACTTTGCTTGCAGTACACTCAGTATCAAGTTAACTTTCATTTTTCAATGAGATACAAGTATAACCCAGGTCTTTCTAACTTCACTGGAATTCAATTATACATACTTGGTAAAAAGTAGCAAAACTGTAAAACTGTTATTTTTATATGCTGTTGGTGAGTACAAGTCAGAACAATCTTAGGCAAAGACTTTTAGTTGCTATCTAACAGCATATTCTATCCTAAAGTAGGAGACAGAACTGCCACTTTTTTCAAGGTAGCAATGGATTCAACTAAAAGGTTGTATTTTCCTTGTCTTCAACAGCTATTATGGCCATGTGATTCAATTTTGGCCAATGAAGTATAAATGAAATTACAGTATGTGATTTCCAGGAAGGATCTTTCCTTACAGGGAAACTAGTAACATGTTTTTTTGTTTTTGTTTTTGCCTCTACGAGGGGTAACCAAGTGACTGGGGAGATAAATAAAAAAACTCTGTAAACCTCTCTGTCATATTTGAATTTTAAACCCACATATTAAACACACACATTAAAAAAAAACCTAGTTATTTTTTAAATCCATTGCTGGTTTAATGATGATACATGGCACTTTCATTATTTATAGAACATTACAAGAGATATTTGCTGTGGATGCCAAGTAAATTAACTACCAATTAACATACTTATGGTTTGTGTCTGGATGTCCCCCGCAAGGCCTCATGCGGGCGGGCTTTTCCCAGGCGGCTGAATCTAGAGTTTGTGATGGGTTCATTGTATAGCGCTGGGATTGCGGCTGTGAGTGCTGCACCGGATGTGGGGCGGGTAACCTGCATACAATATAAGGGAGGAAAAGAGGCTCACTCCTCCCTTTTGCCCTTTTGCCCCCTTGCTCTTGTTGCTTTTGCTGTCTTCCTCCAACATGAACCATTGCCCCTCAGCCATGCCACTCTGCCTTGGAGCCAGCTGATTACCGACTGAAACCTCCACAAACTGAGCTAAATAAACCCTTCCCTCTTTAATTTGGGCATCAGGTATTTCGTCCTAGCAAGAAGAGAAAAGTAAGACATACACACACGCATAACGAAGTAGTAATTTTTAAAGTAACACAGTACCCAGGTGAACAGTCCAAAACTTGGTATCTTACAAAACATATATTCCAAATTAGTACATTTGAGTTCAGAACATGGTATAAAACAAACTCTAGTCATTTTTCCAGAATAAACCTAATAAATGAAAGTACATACTTCCTTCTTGTTTGCATTTAAATTTAATTATGTACTTGCAAATAATGCTTCAAAACATGCCTCTTAGGGAAAGGAATAGAGAAACTTCTTTTCTGCAAGCTGTGGTAAACTACTCCATGTATATCAATCAGAAAAATTTGCTAACAGAATAGTGTCAATGAGGTGATGAGAGGTGCATCATAAAATATGCGATCATTTTAACCCAGTAAAATAAATTAAAAATTTTTAGCCAGGCATAGTGGCGCACACCTGTAATCCCAGCAGGCGGAAGACTGAGGTAGGAGGATTGCTGCAAGTTTGAGGTCGGCCTGGGCCATATTGTGAGTTCAAGGCCAGCCTGAACTACATAGCGAGACCCGGTCTCAAAAAAATAAATTAGGGCCGGTGAGATGGCTCAGCGGCTTAAGCGCCTGCCCAGCAAGCGCGAGGGCCCAAGTTCGACTCCTGGAACCCACATACGAAAAAGGGGCCGGTGATATCGCTCAGCGGCACGGGTGCCTGCTGGCATGCAAAGTCCTGAGGTCGACCCCCCGGTACCCACACACACAAAAAAAAATAATAAAATAAAATAAAATAAAATAAAATAAATAAAATTAAAAATTTTAAGCACTTAAAGAATAAAGCAATTTTCTCGGCAACACTTTTTTAATGTACTGAATTTTAATGTACTGAAATTATTTTATATAACATGGACCAATACTGCAAAACATACAAAAGGCAATGGTACAGAACTTAGAGTCTACTAACAAATCATAGTCCAGGCTTTACCCCCATTACTTCTTTTTGGGTTGACATTTAGGAGGCTGTGTTTTTTCTATTCCTGGCTTTATCACTCACTAGCCTTTAGATGCTGGACTACACACCTATTAAAATGGTATATTTACTAAATCAAGAAACCTATTACATCCTTATAAACCACTGAAGGTTACTGATCAGTGACTGCTGCAACATTTATTGACAACCTACCTTTACTATTATGTATCTTTTCCATAAAATATCTTATTTAATTTTTATAATAACCAGGTAAGATAGACTCTTTTACTTTCACTTTACAGATGAATCAACAATAACCAGAGGTATTAAGGAAAGTGCTGCTCAATATCAAATTACTAAATGGCAGAACTTTGGTACTGAGTCAAGTTGCTGCCTCTGAATCCAGTGCTAAACCCATTACACTTAACTCTAGTGGGCCTTCGTCTTCTCAAATACTGGGCTAATGGATATTCCTCACAGTCCTAACTACTGCTACCATGATGTGGTTTCCTTCACAGTTGTTTCGTAGCAGTTAGTCATTCTTTGTGCAACATGGACTTTAAGGAACAGTATTTGGAGATCTGAACACAAGTCTTGTGCCCATTAATTGTTTTAAGTCTTACTGATTATTCAATAACACACATTATAGTCACTGGTAGAGATTTTAAAAAATGGACATCTCTTTCACTCCTAAGATTCAGATTTAGCAGATCTGGCCTGGGAACTACATATCTGATGCACATCCCTGGTTAATATTCACTACAAATGTTTGTACTCTTAAATTTATGCAATAACCTTGTAGAGGAATCTTTTCCTTTCTGAATGTGACATAAAGGTGATTTCCTATCAATATCACATAAAATTATTTTATATTCCAAAACCATATTTGGTTAAAAAGTAATCAAAATCTCAATATACATATTCATGTGTTACCCAAAAAAGGATGATAAATATATTACTTATTCAACAAATATTTATCTATCACAAACAAAGTCTGTGCTAGGCACTGTCACATACACAAAGGGGACAGCCACCCATTCTGATATAAAAATTTTAATAAAGTCTAAAGATCAAGCTGTTTAACTGGTGCACATAATTCTGAAAATAAATGGAAGACAACAGCCAATTTTATACATGTCAAGTAGCAGAAGTTATGGTATGCTAGTAACACTAAGGAAAAGGCAGGCTTAATAAAGCCTTTTTCCTCTGCTTGTTTGTACACCATTATTCCAAATAGCCCTGTACACATAGTTTTTATCATCAACTAAAACACGTTTAGTGAGGACCACAATAGAAACCTTGGTATTAAACTACATAGTAAAACATGTGGATGGCTAAAATTTCCCTCCTAAATGACTGTATAGATGCAACTTTGAAGATACAAGGGAAAATTTTAAGATGTGCATCTGCATATGTTGTATTACTTAGTCATTACAAACATGTTATTTCCTCGATGTTTACATTTCAAAGCTTTTACAGGTGAAAGCATTCTACTCAATTAAAAAACTGACAGCCTTTAGTGAAGACAAACCTCTTTGGGACATAAACTTCAGAGGTCAACATTAAATTCTGCTTTTCAATTTCAGCTCACATTCACACTGATCCTGCAATAAAGGGATTGTGCTTTCCCCTTTTAACTCCATCTACCCTTTCCTCAACTTTCTATTCACAAGGGTAGAGAGACATTCCAACTTCAGACAAGCGGTACGCGTAAGTGTGGGATAAACATATTACCAGAAACTTGTATTAGGTATCTGTGACTTGTAAAGATGCGTTCTGCCAAAATATTTTCTTATAACTTAGGTAACTCGAATAAATGAATTTTATGGTTTGTGTCTAGATGTCCCCCCAAAGCCTCACGCAGTCATGGGGGCAGGCTTCTAGAGTTTGTGATTGATTCATGATCCAATGCTGGGATTATGAGTGTGAGTGCTACACCCACCCTGGGGCGAGTAGCCTCCATACAATACTAAGGGAGGGAAAGAGGCTTGCTCTCTCCCCTCCCCTTTTGCTCTTGTTTTTTCTGTCTTTGCTACCATGAACTGTTGCCCCTCTGCCATATGCCACCCTGCCTTAGAGCCAGCTGACTATGGATTGAAACCTCCACAAACTGAGCTAAATAAACCTTTCCTTCCTTAATTTTGGGTGTCAAGTATTTTGTCTCAGCAACGAGAAAAAAGTAACTAAGACAGTGAGACACACAACTTTAAAAATAACTAATAATGTTTAAAAACACAAGATCATGGGCCAGTGACATGGCTCAGCGGCGTAAGCGCCTGCCTGGCAAGCGCGAGGTCCTGAGTTCGACTCACAGTACCCACATAAAGGAAAAAAAGGGCCAGTGATATTGCTCAGCGGCACAAGCGCCTGCTGGCAAGCGTGAGGTCCTGAGTTGGACTCCCAGTACCCACATAAAAAAAAAAACAGGGCCGGTGAGATGGCTCAGCGGCGTAAGCGCCTGCCTTGCAAGCGCGAGGGCCCGAGTTCGACTCCCGGAACCCACATACGAAAAAGGGGCCGGTGATATCGCTCAGTGGCATGGGTGCCTGTTGGCGCGCGAGGTCCTGAGGTCGTCCCCCTGGTACCCACAAAAAAAAAATAATAAATAAAAAAAATAAAATAAAATAAAAACAAAAACAAAAACAAAAAAAAAACCCCACAAGATCACAAAGGAAAGTATTTTCTTTGCTAGGCTTGTCAAAAGAAGACAGGCTTAATATGCTGCAGATGTAACATTTCCATTTAAGGAGTAATTTAAAAAACAGCATGAATGTCTACAATTTGCAGATTTTCTAAGCTGCAGACCTGCAGGTTAAAAATCCCTAATACTGGGGAAAGTGGCTATCCATATACAAAAGAATGAAATTGGATACAATCAACTCAAAATGGATTAAAGATCTTAATAAGGCTCCTAGAAGAAACGTAGCAGAAGAGCTTCATAACACTGGATTTGGCAGTGACATCTTGGACATAAGACCAAAGACACAGGTAACAAAAGCAAAAAATAAATAGGACTAAATCAAACTTTAAAACTTCTGCTCCACAAAGAAAACAATCAAGGGGCCGGTGAGATGGCTCAGTGGCATAAGCGCCTGCCTTGCAAGCGCGAGGGCCCGAGTTCGACTCCCGGATCCCACATACGGAAAAGGGGCCGGTGATATCGCTCAGTGGCACTGGTGCCTGTTGGCGCGCGAGGTCCTGAGGTCGTCCCCCCGGTACCCACAAAAAAAAAAAAAAAAAAAAAAGAAAACAATCAACAAAATGAAAAGGCAGTCTATGGAATGAGAATGGAATGAGAGAAAATATTTGCAAACCTAAGGGTTTTATTCTAGAATATATAAAAAGTAGATGACTAATTTTTTGAATATACAAGGAACTCATACAACTCAACAACAACAAAATAACCCAATTAAAAAATCGGCAAAGGACTACAATAGACGTCTTTCCAAAAAAGATATACAAATGGTCAGCAAAAACATAAAAAGATGCTCAGCATCACTAATTATCAGGAAAATCCAAATCAGAACCACAATGAGATATTGCTTCACACTCATTAGGACAGCCACTATTCAAAAGGAAAAATAAAATTAAGGGTCAGAGAGGTAGCTCAGTGGTAGAGCACTTGCCTAGCATTTACAGGATCCTGGGTTTGATCCCCTAGTGCCACCAAACCAAATCAAACCAAACCACTGGCAAGAATGAGGAGAAATTGAAACCCTTGCATATTATTAGTGAAAATGTAAAACAGTACAGTCACAATGGAAATCAGTACAAAAGCTCCTCAAAATATTAAAAATACAATTACTGCTGAGTCTGGTGGCACATGCCTGTAATCCTAGCACTCGGGAGGCTGAGGCAGGAGGATTGGTGCAAGTTTAATACCAGCCTGGACTACACAGTGAGTTCAAGGCCAGCCTGAACTACATCGTGAGACCCTGTCTCAAGAAACAAAAGACATAATAAAAATACAATTATTATATTATCTACTAGTCCACTTTGTGGCACATATCCAAAAGAACTGAAAACAAGTTCTCCAAGAGATATGTGCACACTCTTATTTACTACCGCATATCATTATTTATATATTATTTATAACCATTATTATTTATAATAACCGTGAGGTGGAAGCATCTGTCCATCAATAGATGAATGGGTAAAGAAAATACAGTATGTATGTACAATGGAATATTATTTGGCCTTAAGTACAAAGGTAACGCTGGGCCGGGGATGTAGCTCAGCGGTGCAGTGCCTGCCTGGCAAGCACGAGGCCTTGAGTCTGACTGCTGGTACCAAAAAAAATAATAATAATTAAAAAAAAAAAAGTAATGCTGCCACATGCTACAATATGGATGAACCTTCAGTAAAATATTCCTGTCAAAAAAGATAAAGATTGCAAGATTCCAGTTAAGAGGTGATCTAAAGTAGTTAAGCTTACAGAAACAGAAAGGAGAATGTGGTTACTTGGAGCTGAAGGCAGGGGAAACATGAGGAGTTGTTCAATGGGCAGAGTTTGCTTTGCAAGTGAGAAAGTTCTAGGGAGCCATTACGCAACAATGTGTATAACAGTAGACAACAACACTGTACTGCACTTGGGTTAGGGTAGTAGGTTTGGGTAGTTATATGGTTAGGGTAGTAAATTTTTTGTCATGGCATTTTTACAGTAAGTATTGTCCAAAATGCTTAGGACCAGAAGTGTTCAATATTTTGGAGTTTTTCAGATTTTGAAATATTTGCATAAACTTGACTGGCTGAGCATTTCTAATCCAAACATCTGAAACTTTTGACCATCACTTCATCAATCAAAAAGTTTTAGACTTTGGTGCATTTTGGATTTCCAATTTTAGGATTAAGAATGCTCGACTTGTACATGGAATCCGTAACAGTACAATAAATCTGGAAAGGGAGGCTGAGCTCCTTTTTTAGACCCTTTGATTCCTTGCTAAGGCTATAGATGAACTTTATCAACTATTCAGGGAATAGGCCACTCTTGAGTCTGGCACTGCACAGGCACATTACATGCATCATCTCAATCTTCCAATAAGCGTGTAAATAAATGCAAAAATAAAATGGAAGGTGAGCGAAACTGACAACAACAACAAGTAGGAGGATGCTGAAGTAATTCTGGCATAATGAGATGACAACAGTGATAAAAGTTACTGGTGCCATGCCACGACTGGAATGATCTCTAAATGTCTTCAACAATTTCTTGGGGCAGGCATGGTGGTGCACATCTGTAATCCTAGCACTTGGTAGGTTGAGGCAGGAGGATCGCTGTGAGTTCAGTGCCAGTTGGAGCTATGTACTGAGTTCAAGGCCAGCCTGAACTAAACAGTGAGACCTGTCTCAAACAAAACAAAACAAAGCAAAGCAAAGCAAAACCAATTTCTTGTACCATGTTCAATTTTGCTACCAAGAGGAAGATTATGTATGTTTTGGTTCCATTCAATTTCTTCTTTTTATAAAATGATAATATGATCATACAATCCAGCAATTGTGCTCCTTGGTATTTATCAAAATGAATTAAAATTTAAATGTCCACACAAAAATCTGCACAAGGAGGTTTGTAGACAGCAATCAATACATCTTTTAGTAGGTGAGCTGTTAAACTGTGTTACTTCCATATAACAGAATATAATTCAGAGCTAAAACAACATGAGCTACCAAGTCACTAAGAGAAATGGAGAAAGCTTAAATATGTATTATTAAGTGAAATAAGCCAATCTGAAAAGGCTACATACTATGTGATTTCAACTATGACATTCCATGAAAGACAAAACATCAGTGGTTTCCACTAGTTTAGGGGGGAAAGATGGGTAAATGGGTGGGGCAAAGAGCATTTTTAGGCCAGTGAAAATGTCTGCTATTTTAAGGGTGGATATATATCATTATGTGTCAAACCTATAGAATACACGACATAGAATGAAGCCTAATGTAAACTATAGCCTATGGGTGACAGTGATGGCAATATCAGTTCAACAATTCTAAAAAATGTACCACACTGGTGCACGATGATGTTGGTTGTGTGTATGTGGCAGGGAGGAGATCAATAGTAACTGTACTTTCAGATCAGTTTTGCTGTGAACCTAATCTAAAAAAAAAAAAAAAGTCTATAAATTATTTTAAAATGACAACAATATCTATTTTATAACATAAGCAGAGGAGGTTTTATAGTCACTTTTATTTCAATGCTTGAAAAAAACGCACATTATTTCAGGGAAACTTCTAGTAACTAAATTTTAATTTCCTTCTACTGGACACGGAAGAACCTAAATTCCAACTCAGCTGCCTTCACACACACACACACACACACACACAACCGTATATGCTTTCTGGGAGTAAAAGAAAAACAGAGATATGCAGTAATTCCTGAATTGAAGTAGTATACTACTTCATAATTTTAGTCGAATGAATACAGGTATTAATAAGCTTCATTTAATAAGCCTTTTTTTTTTTTCCATTTGTCTCCAATTCCTGAAACTGAAAGACACTAGTGTCAGTCAGTCATGTGTCATTGGAATTGCTGTGGCACTAGAATGGAACCCATTAGCTACAACCTAGTTAAAAGGTTACGAGTAGTGCCAGGCATGGTGGTACAGACCTGTCATCCCAGAATTTGGTAGGCTGAGGCAGGAGGACAGCCCCAAGTTCAAGGGCAGCCTGAGCTACATACTGAGACCCTGTCTCAAAAAACCAAAAAGGTTACAAATAGTACTCTCAATGCCACTTTTCTTGCTTATTCTTTTCAATGTTGAAACAACAAAGTATCCTTTAAGATAGAATGTTCTTGCAAGAACTGTTTCATAAATTTCAACTATAACATGCTTGAGAAAGAAGTGGAACTGTCTGTGAATCTGTATTTCTTAAAGAGTCTTCTTTCAAAGCTTATAGAAGACAGATCCATGATATCAATATAATAATATAGTTAGTATTATAAAAACATGAAAACCAGGAGTTAAGTCTACCATCTCTTGTATGAATGAACTGAAACATCATTGGTGAGAGGAAGTTGACGTTCCCATTTTCTTATTAATTCTCCCCATTAATGCAACATTTAAACAGCCACTGCATCAAATTGATCAAGATTTCTAATTTTATCTTTATGTTAATGTTTTAAATTACTGTAAATGGTATTGCCAGATGCCTAAAGACCTAGAAATGGTTAATGTAAGTATTCCAAGGCAATGAATTCTCAGGAATGACTTATCCCCAACGGCTAGCAAACAAGGGAAGGACGAGGGCAGGAAAAGGAGTACCTAGGATAAGAACAAGAAGTACAAAGCAAAAAAAGAAGAAAAAAGAAAGAATAGGAGTATGAATAAAAGTGCCAAGAAGAGGAAACGATAGAAAAAAAGATCTGGTGTGACATATGGCATTAAACTAGCATATTTTATTTCCATCTCTGACTGAGTATAATTCTCGATCTTCCAATACTGCTTTAAAGGCAGAAGAGATAAGAGAGCAAAATACAGTGAGATGAGTCCAATTACCACTTTGGACACAATGTGGTTAGAAGACAGGTGTTTGAACAAAGTGCGTGTACTAATGAATGACAGCTAACTCTCTCCAGTCTGTTTCTTTCCTTCTACTGTTTTATAAACCACAGGTTCTGTCTTTTATTACAATAAACTTTCAATTTAAAACAAACATACACAGATGCACCAAAATGGGGGGAACATTTCTACCTTCTCCATTCTTAGGCAAAAACATGAGGAGGAAAAGCACCTTTTCTGTTAGAAAAGAACGTAGCTCCCCTGTATTATTTTAGGTTACCAACAGTAACTGCTATGGACTGATGCTCTGTAAGCTGGAAATTCCTATTTTGAAATCCCTAATCACCGGTATGATGACAGTAGGAAAAGGAGCCTCGGGGAGGTGATTAGATCCTGAGAATGAAGCTCTCATAATTGGCATTACTGGTCCTATAAAGAGGCCCCAGAGGCTGCCTTGCCCCTGACAACATGTGAGGATACAGAGAAAAGGTACCATTCATTTACAAGGAGTAATCAAAAAATACAGTGAATGTTAAAAAAATTTTTAAATAAATCATTACAGTAAAAGACACACTGCTGTTACTCTCCCTCAAAATAGTCCACCCGCTTCACTTTGAACACACTTATCCCATCATTTTTGCCGCTTTCTGAAGCAGTTCTGGAAGTCCTCTTTCATATTTTTACAAGGTGGGATCAAAATACTGTAAATGCTGCTGCACAGAGTGCCATCCAATGGAAGCGTAGGTTTGTAAAAACATTACCGCCAGACATGGGGCGCACGCCTGTAATCCCAGTGTGTTGAGGCCAGCCTGGGCTACATAAGCGAGTTCAAGGCCAGCTTGCACTATATAGCGAGACCCTAACTAAAAAAAAAACAAAACAAAAACCAAAAAAACAAAAACCAAAAAACATTACTGTGTGCCTTCATCCATCCTATTCACTGGACCTGGCATCGTGCAACTTCTAGTTCTTTCCCAAAGTCAAAATGACAATGAAAGGTGAACATTTTAAATGGACAGGACATCAAGAGAGGCACAACAGCACAATTAAAGACTTCATGTAGCCTCCAGAACTGTGAGAAATAAATTTCTGTTGTGTACAAGTTACCCAGTATAGTACATATATTGTTGTAGCAGCCCAAATGGTCTAAAATGGCAACTAACTTTTAAAACCATCTAAATGTTTAATTATTTTCTTGGAAATCCAGAGTCTATAAATTAACTTGAAAGAGCCACAATTCTTTTTAGCCCCCAACACAAGAACCATCACAAATGTCAGCAAAACAAAAATTCCCTTCTGCACAAAACATCTTAATTCATTAAAAAAGAAAAAAACTGGACTTTCCACTTCACCAGTTTTAATTTGCTGTTTTAACTATATGGAAAAACACTGTTAAAACATAGGTTTTGTTTGTTGATGTTTTTAGCTTTTATTTATATCCCACCCCATTCCAAAACAGATGGAAGGTAGTAGCTAAGACGAAAGCATACAATGTAAGATTTAGAGAGAAGACGAAGAGAGAAGAAGAAAGGAAACAAGGGTCTGAGTAAGGGGAAAAAGTGGGTAGGAAGTTGTAAAATGAGGGTGAAGGGGCTGGGCATGATGGCATTCAGGATGCTGAGGCAGGAGGATCTGCAAGTTCAAGGCCAGCCTGGGCTACAAAGTGAGTTCAAGGCCAGCCTGAACTGCATAGTGAAACCCTGTCTCAAAAAGACCAAAAAAAAACAAAACCAAAAACAAAAGAGGATGAAGGGACCTAGAAGGTGTTCTGTGCCCAAAACATAAGTTAAAATAGTCCTTGACTAAGAAGGCTGCACCTTTGGCTCTGGATTTTACGATAGCAAAAAAAAAAAAAAAAAAAAAAGAGGAAAATGTAACAGCTTTTAAATTGAGACTTTTTTTTTTGTTTAAATGTCCAATTTTGTGAAACCAGATAAAGAACTGTATGGGCTCAATAGTTAGGTCAAAATTTCAAAGAGATTCAAGAATCGAAAACAGATGCACCTGAGGCACAAGTTGTACAGAGATGTTGTCTATGCAATGCTAAGAAGTCGCCATACAAGTTGTTCTTGCCTAATAAATAATTTGTACATGCTTTGAGAAAATAGCCCCTCAACAGGGCTTACATTTCCGCTTAATGATTACTTGCATTTGATTCAGATTTTCTATCAACTACAAACATCTGTTCAACACTGGATCTTTAACAAAAAAGTAGTTAGTTTTACACAAATCACCTTACAGAGAGGTTTCTATTGCAGTAATATCAGAGTCAGTGGTCTGCATCAGTTTAATGCTTGATAATCTACTTCTGAATGTTTAAAAATAATTGATTTGTCTGTCAGATCACCAAGTGTAAACTAAGACTAATACCGCTAATATTCCTTATGAGCAATATAAAAATACACCATAGTTCATTAACTATAAGATATTATCAATGTTAAATAGGCATTATTTTATGTACCACCGAAATGAAAAGTTTATTAAGCTATAGAATATGAATGATTTTAAGAAACATCCTGGTTTGGAGATAAAATGAAAAAAGTCTGTCAGACACCAGGGTACACACCTGCAATCAATCCCAGCATTTGGGAGGCTGTGGCAGGAAGATCATGAGACCCAGTGAGACCCACCATCTGCACGGTGAGAGCCAGTCTCAAAAAACCCAAACCAAACAACAGCAGCAGCAGCAACAGCAACAACAGCAGTAAAAGTAACTCAAAGTCAAAAATTCCTCTTGAAGTTCCAGATACAAAACACCTAATTTTCAAGTGAGTTAAAGTTTTAGAATTGGGATGTAAATCTCCACTGGCTCCAAAATTACATCATCCCAGGCTCTCTGGTGACTGTAAAACAGGCAACACTTTAATCACACAGTAGTCTCTCCACAAATGTGACCAGCCCAGGCAATTTACCTAACACCAAATAAAATTATCTTCGACATGCTGAATAAGCTTTAACTGCTTTAAAAGTTACTTTCTGAAAACTAACAAACTAAGTTACAACAGTCCTAGGTAGAAGTTTAAAATTGCAAGAGATGATTATAAAGATTTTTGAGAACTCAGTCTGGTGTAGTGGTACATGCCTGTTACTCCAGCACTTGGGAGGCTGAGGCAAAAGAATCACGAGTTTGAGGCCAATTTGAGCTACAATTTTTTTTTTTTTTTTTTTTTGGAGAACTCAACTCAACCAACTTTAGAGAACGATTATTACCTGCTAGGGACACAAAACAAAATAAAATTCTGTCTCTGTGTGTGTATAGGATACCTCTCCTTTTAAGAAAAAAGTAGGAAAAAAATATAAGAAAGCAATTCATCCCATTTGAAGGTATAGATAGGGGTAAGAGTAGAGCCAGAAAGGGAGAATACCCATAAGAAGCCTCATGTATAAAGTGAAAGAAGAGAAGGCTGCGTTTAACAGCTGAAATCCAGGAGAGGACATTCTAAACTTGGAGACAGCCGAGCATGGTGGTGCCCACCCATAATCCCAGCACTCAGAAGGCTGAGGCAGGAGGATTGCTGTGAGTTTGAGGCCAACCTGGGCTACAAAGTGAGTTCAAGGCCAGTCTGAACTGCATAGCGAACCCATGTCTCAAAAAGACAGACAGACAGACAGACAGAAAGAAAGAAAGAAAGAAAAAAAAAAAAAGAGGGAGGAAGGGAGGGAAGGCGAGCTCTGTAGATTTTAAATAAATAAATAAATAAATAAACTTAGAGATAGGCCTAAATAGGGACTTTATTTTTCCCCTTATATCGCATCACATTTCAAAAGTAGCATAGAGAACTCCCCCAAAATGCAATGAATATAAAATACAAGTAAATTGGGTTGAAAAATACACCTAAAGATACTGGATAAGGGCCGGTGAGATGGCTCAGCGGCGTAAGCGCCTGCCTTGCAAGCGCGAGGGCCCGAGTTCGACTCCCGGAACCCACATACGAAAAAGGGGCCGGTGATATCGCTCAGCGGCACGGGCGCCTGCTGGCGCGCGAGGTCCTGAGGTCGACCCCCCGGTACCCACAAAAAAAAAAAAAAAAAAAAAAGATACTGGATATTCTCAAATATATGGCTAGCATTGGGGAAAGCAAAGGAATTCCTGGAGGACAGAAGCAAGAAGAAAATACAAATTCACAAGAGTACGTAACACTATAGGCAGTTTTCCCTGAAATTACTAAACAGACAAGAGTCCAGGTTTTAACAGGCTACTTTCTGAGATGTCAGGAAATCACCTAGCAGGAAGACAGCTGGATTAACAACACCTTTATAAATATGCCAGGACCCCCCCCCCCAAAGGCTTTCTTTTTAGTGACTGGAATACAGAGAGAAGAAAAGATCTCATTCTTCAGTGGGGGATAATGGTAATAAGGGTCTTCACAGGCTTTGGTTTTTGGTAGAACAGTAAAAAACAGGAACTGTCTCCACTATAAACCCCTCTCCCCCACCGTGCCATGTAGTTCAGGCTGGCCTTGAACTACTTGCGCAGTAGCCCACCTAACCTGAAATTGAGATACTACTGGTCTGAAAAACTCAAGTCTAACACTTACTTAAAAGTCAGTGCTACACCTGGACACTTTTATCTCTGAAAAAAAAAAAAAAAAACTGTCAAAAAAAAAAACAAAAGACTGTCAAACTAGACTTTAAAACTTAATTATACATCGTTTACCAGAAACACATAAAATAAAAGCACATAGAAAGGTTGAAAGTGAAAGGATAATAAAAGATATATCAAAACACTAATCAAAGAAAACTGGTTAACCATTTCAGTTAGAATGAAGAAAGAAACTCAAGAGACTATTCCTCAACAAATTAAAAGGTTAGGAAAACAACAAAAATCATAGTTTTTGTTGGTTGCTTGGTTAGTTAGGTGGCTATATATAATAAAAGAAAAAATGATAAATTTAACTTCTCCAAAATAAAAATTTCTGCTTTTTAAAAGATACCATTATCAAAATAAAAAGGCAAGTTACAGACTATGAAAAAATTTTCACAATATATTTATCTGTCACAAGACTAGCATCCAGGAAAAAAACCCACATTCCTACAGTATAGTAATAATATTAATAACAATATTTTTAGTTGGGCAGAAAAATTGAACAGATATTTCAAAAAAAGATATGCCAACAGTCGATAAACACAGGAAAATGAGCCAAACATCATTCATTATCATGAAAATGCAAATTAAAACTAAAATGAGTGGCACATGCCTGTAATCCCAGCACTTGGGAGGCTGAGGCAGGAAGATTGCTACCAGCTTAAGGCCAGCTTGGGCTACTCAGTGAATTCAAGACGAGCATGAACTTCATAGTGAGACCATGTCTCAAAACAAACCTAAAATGAGACACCATTTCACACATTAAATGGCTACATTCAAAGACTCAAATGTTGCAAAGACATGTAGTGAATCTGAACTCTCACCTTTGCTGGCAGTAGTACAAAACAGTAAAACTAGTTTGGAAAACTGTCTAGCAGTTTTAATGACGTTAAACATATGGCCACTGCACAACCCAGCAATCTTCCGCCTAGATATTTACCCTCAATGAAATAAAAACATATATTCACAGGGACTTAACATAAGAATAGCTTAAAACCAGAAATAACAGGATGGATAAATTGTGCTATATTCATACACTGAAATACGATTCAGTAATAAAAAATATACATTACTACATGTAAGCAGCACGCCTGAACTACAAAAACATGGAGTGAAAGCAGCCTGGAAGGATACATACATACATTCTGTATGATTTTATCTACATAAAATCTAAGAACAAGCAAAATTAACCCAAGATGATGGAAACCAAAACAGTGCTTGCCTAGGGTTTGGATAAGGGGATGCATGGTGGAACTCACCGGGGTGAACTTCCTTGATGGACGTCTGACTAAAATCTGACGAAAACATTCTGCATCTTGATTGGAATGATGCTTATTATGCCAAAAAAATCATTCAAATAAATACTCTATGATCTGCACATTCTGTTACATGTAAATTACAACTGTAATTTTAAAATTAATTTAAAGAAAACATGGCAGCTGCATTAGTAAGAGATAAACTTGTAGGGAAAGAGTTTCTGAGGTAAGAATAAGTACATATTCAGAAAGCTCAATACAACAGAAGGTATAACTTCTAAACTTGTATATATATAACAAGAGCTTCACAATATATAACCAGGGCCGGTGAGATAGCTCAGCGGCATAAGTGCCTGCCTGGCAAGCACAAGGTCCTGAGTTTGACTCCCGGAACCCACATAAATGAAAAAAGGGGCCGGTGATATCGCTCAGCGGCACAAGAGCTTGCTGGCAAGTGCGAGGTCCTGAGTTTGACTCCCGGTACCCACATTAAAAAAAAAAAAAATGTATGTATATATATATATATATATATAACCAAAACTTGACAGAAGAGAATATTGCAAATTCATCATAGTAATAGATATTAACAATATACTTATCAATAGGAAGATCATGCATATAAAATAAATTTTATAATGAATATAATATTTAAATAATACCCTTAGCAAACTTAACTTAGTATACATACACAAAACACTACACTAGACAACTACAGGATAAACATTATTTCAAACACAACAGAATATTTATAAAAATGGATCACAAGTCCACAAGATAAATCTCAACAAATTTCAAGAAAATTATACAAATCATGAAAACTATATATTCTAGTAACAAAATTATCTCACATGGTAGTAATTTAAAAGAAATTTTAGAAAATTAAAAATATATCCTGATATAATCTATGGTAAAAGAGGAAATGATATACACATAATTGATTTTTTTAGAAAAGCACAAAGGCAAATAAATCAATAAAATGCAAGTTTTTAACAAATGGGGTTGGAACAACTGTATACCCATGTTAAAAAAAAAAAAAAGCTCTACCTAAACATCACACCTAAATCAAAATTTAACTCAAACATGAAACACAAACTACAACATAAAGTATTAAACTATACAACTTTTAGAAGAAAACACTGGAGAAATCTTCATGATCTAGTTCAGGCAAAGAATTTTTAGATATAACACCAAAACATGATCTCCAAAATTAAAGTATTTGCACTGCAAAAACATGAGAAAGAGACAGACAGAAAACAACTACAGAGGAGAAAAATATCTGCACAATGCACATCTGAAAGGGGACTTTATATCCAGAGTATTATAGAGATTGCTCGAAACCTAGTACTAGGCTAGGGTTGTAGCTCAGTGGAAGAGCACTTGCCTAGATAATGCGAGATTATGGGTTCAATACCCAGCACTGCAATGAACAAACAAAAACAAAACAAAACTCAAATATTAAGGAAATGAACAATTCAATTATAAAATGAGCAAAAGGGGCCAGTGAGATAGCTCAGTGGCGTAAGCGCCTGCCTGGCAAGCGCGAGGTCCTGAGTTCAACTCCTGGTACCCACATACGAAAAAGGGGTGATATCGCTCAGCGGCATGGGCGCCTGCTGGTGCTTGAGGTTCTGAGTTCGACCCCCAGTACCCACAAAAAAAAAAAAAAAAAAAAAAAAAAAAATGAGCAAAGGCTTGAATAGATAGATACTTTACCAAAGAAGAAAACAGATATGGCAAATGCACTTGAAAAGATGCACATCATCATCAGTCATTAGAGAAATGCAAAACCACAATGAGACTGCACGACATACCTATTAAAATGGCTACAACTGGAAAGAAAAACAACAGACATTGCCAAATGCTGAGAAGGATGTGGAGTAACTGAAATTCTCATACTTTGTTGGTGGGAATGCGAAATTTTAATCACTTTGGAAAAAAGTGTGGGAGTTTCTTATAACCTTAAAAGAGATAACCCAGTCATTTACCAAGAGAAAGGAAATCTATGTCCACACAAAGATCTGTAAATAGTATTTGTTTCAATTTTATTTGTAACTAGCCCAAAACTATAAATAACCCAAATGTCCATCAAGAGGTGAAGAGATTTTAAGTTACAATATATGAATACAAAGAAATGAACAACCTTGATACAGGCAACATAGGCCATAAGGACTGAAATGTACTCACTAGATTTGGTATCTAACTGCTAGTTAAAAGATCACTGGTCATTTGTTTATCAGAGCAGTTTAAACTGTATCATATATGTAGTAATACTTGTTCAGTGACTGAGAACAAGTGAGAGGTGAAGCAGCATAGGCAGTGGCTAAAGTTTACTCTTTCAAGGAACTTGGCTGTGAAAGGAAAGAAGTTAGGTTGGTGCTCTTGAAGATGATGAGAGTTGAACTTAGCGGTCAGCCTGGAGCAAATTTATAGGCTAAGGAGAAAGTAGTATAAAGAAGCAGAGGTTAAAAACTAATGAGAAACGGGCATGGTGGCACATGCCTATAATTCCAGCACTCAGGAGGCTGAGGCAGGAGGATTGCTGGGAGTGTGAGGCCAGCCTGGGCTACAAAGTAAGCTCAAGGCCAGCCTGAACTGCACAGTGAAACCCTGTCTCAAAAAGACAAAAAACAAACAAACAAACAAAAAAACAAAACAAAAACCTAAGGAGAAAAAAAAGACCAAAGCACCTGGAAAAACTGGAAGAGAACAGGATCCAGAGACAGAAAAGTAGAAGCTAAATGTGTGACATAAATTTGTCTGTGGGTGGAACAAGAAGTTATTCAGTTCCTACATCCTTTAGCTTTATTTTCTCTGTGAAATTGCAGATGAAGTCATCTGTAGACAGTGAAGAATACAGGTGGAGTAGGAATTTGAGGAAAGTGGTGGAGGTTTGAGCTAGTCAAGGGAAAAGAACTGACTTGAGACAAGTTAAGGGTGGCCAGAGAACATTAAAAGCCCAGCAAAGGTTATAAACTATGAACCATGTCAGACTGCCTACCATAAAAGTTTCTAAAAGTCTAGAGATGAGCCTCATGCAAGCTATAGGGTAAGGGGATATGCCTTTATTCATCACTGCCAACCTGTAATACAGTTTGAGTTTACAACAAGAGTAATCCTGACCTAGACTGCTATAGCTACCTTCTCCCAGTTTCTACATCTGTTCCTACTCCAAACCATTCTCCTTAGTATAGTGCCTAAGAGTATACTAAGAGTATACTCTTTTAAGAGTATACCTTTTAAGAGTAATCTGATCATTTTAATCAGATTACTGATTAATCATCTGATTAAGAGCGTTCCATAGTATCCTAGATTCATATAAAATCTGAAATCTTTATATAGCAAGCAAGGGGGGAGTAAAAATGATCAAGATGCAATATGTATATGTACTAATTCCCCAAGATGAATATAATTATGTATCACAAACATGTACTAATTTAAAATTTCACTGCATAACTGCAAAGGGTACCATTCAAACTGTCCCCTTAGAACTGTACAGGGCCGGTGAGACAGCTCAGCGGCATAAGCGCCTGCCTGGCAAGCGCAAGGTCCTGAGTTCGACTTCCAGTACCCACATACGAAAAAAGGGCTGGTGATATCGCTCAGCGGCACGGGCACCTGCTGGTGCACAAGGTCCTGAGTTCAACCCCCAGTATCCACAAAAAAAAAAAAGAACTGTACAAAGCGAGGCTCTGGGTTTACCTTCTATGTCTTCCCAGTAAGCAACAGGTATATATCTGGATGCGTATCTTAATGAAAATTAGTCATTTGTTTCATGTCACCTTCCCTGCTTACCACTATATTAATTTTGTTCCCAATATACCATCAATGTTCAAATTTTAGTACACGAGTCTTCAACAAATGTTTGCTAATGATGATGTCAAGATTCATGATTCAGATCTTTATACTTACCCCTACTAAATTTCTGTTTGTCAATTTCTGTCTCTCCCTTACTACCTGCCATCTACTATGTCAACCATCCTTCCTGGTTCTCACTGACCTGCAAATCTGATAAGCCTTCTATGTTATCATCTAAGCTATCAATAAAATGTTGCAAACTTCTATAGGCTCAGAAATTGTTTCTGACATCTTAAATCTGTACATTCACACAACTGCTTAACTGAAATCAGCTATTTAAATTATTTAAAGGGCTAAAGAACAGAAGCATTACTTTGGTAGGTTTTCCATAAAACACGGCATTACCTTTTCTGAAGGTTTGCAGTTTTTCAAAAGGTAGGTCAACACTCTTTTCCCATTTCATTCCGTTTGTTTCTTGGCTTCCAAATGGACTTCTCAGGATTTCTCATTTTGTCTTAATCCTTTTCAGCTAACCCTTCCATTAATTATAAAACTCTCAGGAAGAGCAGGGAATAGGATGTTCCACATTACAAACTGAACTTTTATAAGAGTGAGGAAATAAAAACTTCCACAAATTTGACTCCACAAACATCATCTTCGGAGACAGGAATTAAGAACTTTCTATGACACATAGAAAGAACATAAAAGAATTATTAGACCATAAAACTACCTCCTCCCCTTCAAAAAGGGATTTTAGTGAATACTTTTTAAGAAATGGAACGTTTAATAAAATGTGTTGTTCTCAAACCTTTAGAAATAAGATGAGAAAATGAGTGGACTGTGCAAAAAAAACTGTATAATAAAAAAGCCATTCTTAATTTTGAATTATTTTTCCATTTGGATGCCACATTAAACTTTATAACAGGGGGCCGGTGAGATGGCTCAGCGGCGTAAGCGCCTGCCTGGCAAGTGCAAGGGCCCGAATTCGACTCCTGGACCCACAAACAGAAAAAGAGCCGGTGATATCGCTCAGCGGCACAGACGCCTGCTGGTGCACAAGGTCCTGAAATCGACGCCCGGTACCCACACAAAAAAAAAACTTTATAACAGTTATGCTACCAACAGACTGATAGTACTCACATATGTCTACCTTAGGGTTAATTTTCTCTTTATCAAACTGACAATGTAATAAACAAAAGAAGAGGTGACTTCTTAAAGATAAAAACAGCTGTCATCTATCTTCATCTAGTAATTTTTTTTTTTTTGTGCGTACTGGGGGTCGACCTCAGGACCTCGCATGCCAGCAGGTGCCCGTGCCGCTGAGCGATATCACCGGCCTTTTTTTCGTATGTGGGTTCTGGGACTCGAACTCGGGCCCTCGCGCTTCCCAGGCAGGTGCTTATGCCGCTGAGCCATCTCACCCGCCCTCATCTAGTTATTTTTGATTAAGTTATTTATCCCAGTTTCTGTGAATCATGTAACACACATAGCTTTAATATTAAACTTTTCTTCATCATCCAAAGACAACCATAGTGCGTTGCAGTAAATTTAAGAATGTTTACTTGAAATGTATAATTCTGTTTTGACTTTTTTTTTTTTTGTGGGTACCAGGGGTCGACCTCAGGACCTCGTGCGCCAATAGACGCCTGTGCCGCTGAGCGATATCACCAGCCCCTTTTTTTCGTATGTGGGTACCGGGAGTTGAACTCAGAACCTCGTGCTTGCCAGGCAGGCGCTTATGCCGCTGAGCTATCTCACTAGCCCTGTTTTGACTTTTTAAAAAATCTATAATTTCACTTTGAGAATCTTCAGTCATCCTCAGCTTTCTAAGTGTTAAAGGAAGCTCAATGACAGTATTTATATTCAGTGAAAGAGAACTAAACAAAGGAAAATGAGCAAAAAGTTGGTATTAGATGCAGAACTATTTTGACCATGAAGGCAATAAAACAGAATTAAACTACTAAACTGGGAATGGCTGTAATCCTAGCCTGTAATCCTAGCAGTCAGGAAGCTGAGGCAGGAGGATCACAAGTTAGAGACCAGCCTAGGCAACTTTGTGGGATGCTGTCTTGAAATAAAACAGAAAAAAAAATGACTGGGGAAGGAGCTCAATGTGAAGGTCCTGGGTTCAATCCCCAGTAGAAAAAAACAAGCCTCTAAGGTAGATGTGTCTAACCTTTTGGCTTGCTTAGGTTTCGTTAAGTGAACAGGAATTGTCCTGGGCCAAATACAAAATATAATTTATATAGACATATATTACATATATATATACACACACACATATATATGTAATATATAAGTATACAATTAACTTAAGATATAAGTAGCTTTATTTTTAATTTTTTATATTATTCTCTCTCACACACACACATGGGGCAAGCAGTCTGGCAGGCTGCATGTAGGTTGGACACACCTGCACTAAATGAAGATTATGGATTCATCATCCTATGAATTCTAAGAAAAATGTCAACAACCTGCCCTATTATTGCTTTATTCTTCTCTTCCCCTTCTGAAGTTTTAATACTCTAATCTTATTTATACAGTTGTTTTTTTTTTTTTTTTTGTGGGTACCGGGGGGTCGACCTCAGGACCTCGCGCGCCAACAGGCACCCGTGCCGCTGAGCGATATCACCGGCCCCTTTTTCGTATGTGGGTTCCGGGAGTCGAACTCGGGCCCTCGCACTTGCAGGGCAGGCGCTTAAGCCGCTGAGCCATCTCACCGCCCATTTATACAGTTTTTAATAGGCATCATCTCCCAAACATTTCCCTACTAAATTATACAGCATTGTTTTGAAAAAAAATTAATTTTACAATAATTTTAATAATCCCCTGCTATGGTATAGTAAAACTAAAAGAAAGAACCATCAATTAAGGCCATTAACCTATTTATACTGATTGCAATTTTTTTAATTTTTACATGAAACTCATATATGTTGCCTAGAAAAATTCAAAGAACAAGAATTTGAAGTGAAAAAATTTTATATGTTCCATTGTTATGGGCCTTCAAAAAATGGAACACTGGGCACTGCTGGGTTAATATAATGTACTGGATGAAACAACTTCTTTGTTTCTCTACATAACAAGCACAAAATAAGGCTTATGAGGAAATAAAGTTGCATTTCTAGTTCTCAGAACAATGGACCCTCATTAGGACTCACATCACTAGCATTTAGCGCATATGCAGATACTACAAAGTCTTGTTTTAGAGCTGAGATCTCACAAATCACGTGATAACTTACCTGTAATTCTCAAATGAACTTAGAAATTTAAGTGATACTGTGTGCTACTTCCATCCCTAGCATTGTTGAATCTTAATTAAGAGAGCAGAATGACCATCTCTGGGATCATTCAAGACCACTTTTTAAATGCCTTTTAAAAATGTTTCTAATTATAAGATTAGTTTACCCACAAATCTCAACAACTCGATTCACTCAAGGAGTCTATAACTGGTACTACCAACATCTCCTATTTACCATGTTCCTACAGCATTTTAATAAGAATTATTTTTCAGAGGATGGAGCTTCAAGTACTAACTAGTGCTCAGTATTGAAATGAAACTGCCCCAAACTCTGATTCAAGTTTAATAAAAAAAATGTTTAATTTGCAAGTAGGGTAAACAAAACAGTGAAACCTGTTGCAAATATATTTGATGCTATCATGGACTCCACAAAAAAGTTGGCTAGAAAGAAATTTAAAAGGTATGCCCTAAAGAAGCATTTAAAAATTTAACCTAGTTTGGCCTTCCTCCAGTTTGAGGACCTGGAATAAACGGCACAATCTTGCTCTTAAGTATATGCAGTATACAGATTCTAATACCGACCCTTATTCAGCCCTTTCCTCAAAGATCCATTAAAATGTTGACAATGAATAAAACAAACTCATTTCAATGATCACATCTATTTATTATAAAAAGGACTCGAAATTTATTAAGTTCTGTATTCTTTATACCACTCTCTAAGGCATTCACAGTACGTTAAAGTCCATTTATTCTTTACAATTTGTATAAAGCCCCAAAATACATAAAACTGAATGATACAGTTTAGGGAGTTTGGGGAAGATAATACAACTATTCTAAAGCTGGATGATGGTGATGTTTGTGCAACTTGTAAAAACTCACTGAACTGAATACTCTAAATGGGAGAATTGTATAGTGTGTACATTATACTCAAGCAGACTTTTTAAAAATGAAGCATTGAAAGAATAAGAAGACAAGCCACACACAGGGAGAACATTTTCAAGACACACGGCTGATAAGAAACTGGTCTCTAGATTACATAAAGAACTCTTCCAATTAAATAACAACAGAAAAACCTACCTGGGAGGTGGTGGCACAGGCTTGTAATCCTAGGACTTTAGGAAGCTGAGGCAGAAGGATCATGAGTCCAAGCCCAGCCTGGGATAGTTAGTGACATGACAGACCCTGTCTAAAAACAGACAATCTCCAAAGGCACTCCCCAAAGAAGATTAACAAATGGCCAATAAGTGCATTAATATATGTTCAACATCATATATCAGGGTATCAAGGAAATGCAAATTAAAATCACAATGAGGTCACTTCACACGCACACTGGAAAGGTTATAATAAAAAGGACAGATAATAACAAGGTTGACAAGGGTGTGGAGAAATTAGAACACTCATACTATTAGTCGTAATAGAAAATGGTGCTGCTGCTTTGCTGCTGCTTCCTGGCGGTTCCTCAAAAAGTTAAACAGAGTTATCAAATGACCTAGCAATTCTACACCTAGGTACATACCCAAGAGAAAACAGATGGTCATACAAAACTTGTACACCAATGTTCACAAAGAGTACTATTCATTAATAGCAAAAAGTAAAAACAATCCAAATGCCCAACAATTGTGAATAAACAAAATGGTATATCCATACAATGGAATATCATTGAGCCATAAAAAGGATGAAGTATTGATACATATTACAAAATGGATGAACCTGGAAAACATTCTGCTAAGTGAAAGAAATCAGTCACAAAAGACCACATATGGTTCCATTTACATGAAGTGTCCACAAGCACTAAATCTATAGAGACAGTCAAATAGTGGTTGCCTGGGGTTGGGGCAGTGGTAGAGAATGAGCAGGTGATTTACTAATGGATAGGAAGTTTTTTTTGTTTTGTTTTTTGTTTTTTCTGGGGATGATGAAAATGTTCTAAAATCAGAGTGAAAATTTACTCTGGGAAAACACTAAAAATCATTAAATTGTATACTCGTAAATGGGCTCGTTGCTGGTATGTGATCTGTATATTTTAAAATGCAATTAGAAAAGTTATAGTAAACACAAAATCTAAGATGGTAGTTTCTTCAAGGCAAGAGATAAAATGGGCAGAGACTGGGTGGGGAGGTGAATATGGGCAGCTGAAATATGACTGGTTATGTTCTATTTTTTAGGCTGGGCAATATGTTCATGGATATTCATTTTTACTACTTATAACCTCCATCAGATATTTTTATATATTGCATAGATAGTGATTGAAAGTTGCACTTCCCTGATATATACTGTTGATGATGTTACATGTGTTTGTATGAGCTCAAGTTGAAGCTCTATTCTGCCACCCACTTATTAGTTGTGTATCCTTGGGCAACTTACTTAGCTGTAGTTATACTCTCTAAAAATAGCAACATTGTCATGTACCTCATAGAGTTATTCTTCATAATAAGGAAATCTGTAGGGTTCTTTTAGTAGAGGTTATAAAATTTAAAGTGAAAATCCACCGTAATTCCATCTCACTAAAGTAACTATGATTGATAGGTAGCTGTTTAGACTTCTCTGAAACATGTAATACTTGTTATATCTTAAGGAGACAATCTTTGATACTGATTTTCACTTGAATTATGGGCATCTTTAAAAGATATTCCACTATACACAGACATCTATGTTGCTTTCAATCTGGCAAGATTATCAATAATATTAAATGGACAGCTTTATAAATATATCTTTGTATCTAAACTCAATGATTTCTTCAGTCAAAGGATGAGTGCATTTACTTTTGAGAAACTATTCTCCCATCAAGGGTTCATGCATCTATATCATCATCAAAATTTTGAGGTTGTGTGCTTCAGTACATTTGCAAAAACTGGGAGAGTTGTCTCTTATTTTAAAATGTGAACCTAGTAGGTTAAAAGCTGGGCATGGTGGTGCACACCTGTAATCACAGCACTTCGGGAGGCTGAAGCAGGAAGATTGCAAGTTCAAACCCAGCCTGGGCAACTCGGTGACTTAGTGAGACTCTGTCTCAAAATACTATTTTTAAAATTATTTTTATCTTTTCTGGTCTCAAAACAAAAGGTAATAAATACTCAGAAGTCACTCCTTAAATTATTTTACTATGGTTTATACTTTTATGGTTATTTAAATCTATTCTACCTATATGACAAAAATACTACATAATGATATGCTGCTGCCACACCTTTTTCCAATTCAGTGTTCAGTGACTTCACACTGGTAGCCTGAAACTGGCTGTTATAGGAGTAATTATACTACAAGGGAGAAAGTATCAGCAAACCCCATAAAATAAGGGTTTTTTATTTTTCAGAGACTCTGTTGTTAAACATATACCAGTATACCAGAATGAGCTACTCTTTATTAATTTTTAAAAGGATCTCTCACATGTAAGAAACTGCTATTTATTCATAAATTTATAAAGAAGAATAATGAGCTCATAATGGAACATATTTTTGTTTTCTGTGCTAGCATCAAAGCCTGCTTTGGTATATTCTGATGTATTAGATGAGAATGGACACATTCTCATTTAATGTGTTTACCTCATCTGATTTTCTAACATGAGATCACAGCACTGCACTGAAAACAATATTTTTCCTAAACAATTTGATAACATTTTATATAGATTATAGAAAGCAGTCTTATATAAATAAAGGACTATTTTCAAGATAAAGGACTAATTTTGGAGATAAGAGTTGGTTATCAAACTTTTTTTTTTAATTAGGGCTCTTACTCTTAAAAAAAAAAAAAGGAAACAAAGCCACTACCATAGAGATTGTCTAAATATCACTCTAAGCATTCTCTCATATAAATTCTTTCATTGCATTATGGAGTAGGGATCTTGAAACATACACAACAGTTTTTTTCTTTGAGTTACCATCATGTACAGACTTAGCATTAGGAACATACAACTCAACAGCAAAGACTGTGTATCCAGCTTGGGACTGTGTTTAGGCTCTAAAGAAGCAAATGAGACACAACCAGCCTTTGACATTCATCATACTCAGTGGGTCAGTGGGTGGAGATATGCCACAGTGATTATAAGCATTTGTTTTCAAAAATGCTTGAGAAAAAGAGACAAACACAGAGATTTGACTTCGATTTGTCTTCTAAGAATAAGCATTTACTTTAAGAGGAAAAGGAAATCAAGGTATAAAAACTAGTTATTTAAAGTTTGCCCACCTATAAGCTAATAAACGTTGGTAACTATATTCTCAGCACCTACCCAGTTAAACATTATCATGTCCCTACTTTAATGTTTTTCTTGCTGAGGTACTTGAAGTGATTTACAGTATCTGCAGGTACTGATTTCAACTGCATCAAGTAAACCAGCATCTGTGTGTGGCCTATATATTTCCTTACCAGTCACAGCTATTTAGGTCTGAATTCCAACTACCTCATTTTAGGCATCTGTATTACAAAGCTATGTAATATAATGGTTGGATTGACAATAGAACCACTCTTTTTTAACCTAACCTAATAAAACTCACTTGCTGTCAGTTGATTTCTAGTAAACTTAATATATCATATTGTAGCCTAGTGAGCAAACATATAGCAGCTGCCCTTTTCATATACACAGTTGTGGCCTGAGATATACAGAGTGATGATTTCAACCATTTCCAATCACTAACCGGTATCTGACACTCTAAAATCTATTTCTTAGGGCTTTGTACTATATATAGAAATAATCATTACCCTCCGGAAAACAATGGCTCATTTACCGAAAATGAGTTTAACAAAGGAATTATTTGGTACTGGAAAATACAGAGCAGTGAATTGGGTGACAGAAGTCATAGCGTCATCAGCTCTTGTGACTATATTAGGATAACTTACTTAAAAAAAAAAAAACTACAGTAACTTAAAATTTAGCTTCAATAATGGCTTGAGTCATGTTCTCTGTCACAGAATTGTGAAACTGTATCTTAGGAGTCTTATTTTGAAAATGTTCCCTTAATTCTCAACCTAAGATAAATAACCACAAAAAAAGTTGTTTTTGTTTTTTTTTTTTTCCAGAATGGAATATTTCTATTCTGTGTGAAGCTTAGTTTTAACTGGTATATGTTTCGGTTACACATTTGACTCACAATGAATTTTGTTTTAAGTATTAAAAGAATAAGTGGCATTTCAAAATAGTCACAAGCTTTAAAACTTGAAGTTCCGGGGCCGGTGAGATGGCTCAGTGGCGTAAGCGCCTGCCTGGCAAGCGCGAGGGCCCGAGTTCGACTCCCAGATCCCACATACGAAAAAAGGGCTGGTGATATCGCTCAGCGACACGGGTGCCTGCTGGTGCATGAGGTCCTGAGGTCGACTCTCGGTACCCACAAAAAAAAAAAAAAAAAAAAAAAAAACAAAGAAAAAGCTTGAAGTTCCTTCTATAGTTGGAGAGCTTGCAAAACTTATTACATGGAACAGTGAGCTGATACAGTGATCAGAAATTTCTTAACACTGTAAATCTAAATTTAATCAAAACTCAATCTCAGCAAGTTCTGTAGAAACAGCCTCAAAGTAGATAAAGCAAAAGTCACAAAACACTAATCTAGAAGAATAGTTTACAGAGACATTGTTGCTGAGACTTAACATTCCTCAAAAAACAAAAGACTGGGGCATATATTCTTTTTTTTTTTTTTTTTTTTTTTTGTGGGTACCGGGGGGTCGACCTCAGGACCTCGCGCGCCAGCAGGCGCCCGTGCCGCTGAGCGATATCACCGGCCCCTTTTTCGTATGTGGGATCCGGGAGTCGAACTCGGGCCCTTGCGCTTGCCGGGCAGGCGCTTAAGCCGCTGAGCCATCTCACCGGCCCAGGGGCATATATTCTTAAGATATTCAATAATGCTAAATTTAACATGGAAAACTGAGTTGTTCTTCACCTAAAACCATGTAGCCTGTGACATTAAATCAGAAAACTCAGGAGTCACTTGCACGTACTAACCAACAGAGTATTTCTTTTTTTTTTTTTTTTGTGGGTACCGGAGGGGTCGACCTCAGGACCTCGCGCGCCAGCAGGCGCCCGTGCCGCTGAGCGATATCACCGGCCCCTTTTTCGTATGTGGGTTCCGGGAGTCGAACTCGTGTCCTCGCGCTTGCCGGGCAGGCGCTTAAGCCGCTGAGCCATCTCACCGGCCCACCAACAGAGTATTTCAAACACACTATTCTGGTTTTTCAGATGCACTGTTTCTGGTTTCATTTATAAAGTTTTTTTTTTTTTATTTCTTAATTTGTTTTGCTATGCTTTTATAAGAACACTTCCTCCATTTTCAAAGGACATTTAGTTGGACAAATATTACCAGTAAAAGCAGTAAAACAGCAAAGACTTTGGCTCAGCCCTCAACTAGCTGTGTGACCTTGAACAAACCTCTTACCTTCTCTGGCTCCCAATTCTCCCATTTATAAAATGAGATAGTTGGACTAGATGTATTCTAAAATATCTTCCAACTCTATAATTCTTTACAAGTAGACCTCTAGACTTGTATGAATAAAAAAATTCCTCCAAAACAAATGCCAAAATCTATTTTTATAATGTTATTAAAAAAACAATACAAAATTGTAAATAAGTAGTGTGATCATGATTCTTTTTTCTTTTTCTTTTTTTTTTGTGGTACTGGGAATTCAACAAGGGCCTTTGTACTAAGCTACATTCTCAGCACTTTTATTTTATTTTGAGAAAAGGATTTACCAAATCACTAAGTTGCCCAGGCTATGCTTGAACTTTCAATCTTCCTGCCTCAGCCTCTCAGAGTGACAGGATTGCAAGCATGTACTACCACATCCAGCTATGATCTTAACTCTATTAAGGGCTCCACAATACAGGTAAAAAGACTTGTAAACAGTATACCAAAATGCTATCAGTGGCAATCTCTGAGTTGTAGATTACAAACACCTTTTTTTCCTTCAGGCATTTCTGTATTTTTCCAAATATCCCACAATAAACATATTACTTTAATAACGGAGAGACAGAGTTAAAACAGACAGACAAACCCTTCTTACGTGTTAAAGGAAATTTACATTTGGAAAGCATTCTGGAATTTAAACGAATTTTTCAAAAGAACAGTTTATCAGTAAAAAAATTTTCTAGCGACTGCACATATTTGAAACCTGTCAATAATCAAACAAAAGCCACTAGTTATTTTCCCTAAATTAACAAGTTTTCCATTTTTTCATATACACAGAACTGATTATAACGATAGCTAGCATTTATACAGTGCCAGGCACAATTTTAAACTTTATAAATATATTCATTTAATCCCCACAAATCCCTACTATTACTAGATACACTGTTTTACACAAGAAGACGGTGAGGCACACAGAGGTAAAATAATTCACCCACAGCTGATGACAGACAGAGTCAGGATTTCAATAGAGACAGCCTGTCATCAAGAATATAGAATCAACTGCTAAACCCCACTGTTCATTTATACTTTAAATGCTGTTCTCCTCAGGTTGCTACTGCTTTGTTCTCAAAGTTCCTCTAAACTACTTTTCTTAAACACAAGTCAAAAAATATGCAGGTACTAGGATAAAAAGACTGGCCAAAATTTTAACTGCTTAAAATTATTATTCATTTCCAAGTCATTACTTCAAAGCTACAGGAAATATAATTTAATCTCCATACATATTAGTAAGTGAATAATTCTATAACACCTGAGGAATTAAATAGCATTAATTAAGTTTAATACTGGAATGTTTTCATAAAGAAAGGTGCTTTATTGATTGACATTATTTGTCCTCATGACTCTGCTGGAGAGAGTCCCTAAAACCAACTGTTGTACCTTTCTAAAATTTCTATTTTATTGAAATGACATTTTAGCCATGTTATTAATTAATTAGTTTGTGTTTTTAAAAGAATACACATCAATGTTTACTTTGAACTGTGGCTGTAGTACACACCCAGTTAAGTGCACACTAATCCCTATTATAATGTACAGAACCTGGGAAAATGAACATACAGGAAAACAACTAATTAAACATGGTTAAAGGTTCTCACATAATTCTGAGGAAATTCAAACCCAAACCAAGTACACATACACCACTTTTTCTGCACAGTATCCATGTTATTTGCCTACATTTATTTATTTATTTATTTATTTATTTATTTTTCAGACAGGGTCTCACCATGTAGTTCAGGCAGCCCTTGAACTCACTATGTAGCACAGACCGATCTCAAACTCATGGCAATCCTCCTGCCTCTGCCTCCTGAGTGCTGGGATTACAGGCGTGTGCCACCTTGCCCAGCAACCTACATTTTTTATTTAACTTGCCCACTTTTGCAGCTTCTGGATTCTTTTAATAAAGCTCAAATTTCTCCCATATTTGTATTGCTAAATGTCCAGCCCTGCTGAAGTAAAAAGAAAAATCATTAGTTTGGGGGGGAGTGATGAATAAAGAATTAAGGTATGTACGTGTACCAACTCCCCACACTGAAAGTAATCATTATGTACTGCAAATATGTACTTAAAAAATTAAAAAATTTTTTAAAAATCTGTACCAGGTTGCCTGTTAACTTAGATATGCGATGAGACAATCACATGATAACTGCACCCTTTGGGTACTGCCATACTTGTAAGGTGATACAGAGAAATAAAGTCACCTGATTTATTTCAATTTACTTACATGATTTGCAAATCTCTAGCTCTCTGCCATGGTACATTAAGAAAATTAGCATATAAGAAAAAAAATCACCTGCTTATGTAAATTGGAGGGTGATTTTTATCCATGCAGACAGGGAAAAGCTGCAATCTGGGTCAAATGACTAATTTTATCTATTTGTTCACATGTCTCTCCTCACCTTTTCTCTGTAGATCAAAACAAGAATCTTAGGGCAAGGAAAAGATAAAAAGTTTCTATGTTGTTTATTCCCCTGTAAAAAGTGAGCTGCCTAACACCACTAGCTCTATATTCCTTAAATTGAAAACAAGACTGAGAACCTTATCTGGATAATAAAACCACAACCCTAAGAAAGGAAAGGAAAGAAATCAATATGAGATATCTGCTCTAATTGAGAAGGAAAGCAAACATGGCAAGGATCAGGTACCAATTTTACCTTCAGCTACTTTAGACGAGGCTTTAAGAAAGAAAATACCCCAACTAACTGAAACAGACAGGACAAATTCTCTAGGAAATAATTATTTCAGTTTGTTTTATAAACATACCTGGTCAAGCTCTTCTAAGTCTGCCATAAATTAGATGAATATGTTACCTTGGTCATTAATGACTGCATTCCCAGCATCCACTGCTGGTATTCATCCTTCCCACTTACAACTAACTCCATCTCATGGTCAAGCAATACTAACTCCATTAACAGTGATTGGTTCAAAAGTGAATATATAATCCCATAAAGGCCAACGAGACTAGAACTGTGCTGGGCAATAAAGCAGGCAGTACCTGTGGCTACTGAGCACCTAAAATGTGCCTAGTCCAAATTGAGATAGCTGTGAGCATTAAGATACAACTGGATTTTGCAGATGCAGTATGAAGAAAATGTAAAATATATCATAATTTTAATATAAATATATTATCATTATAATAGTGATTACAAGTTGAAATAACAATGTTGGATAAAACAAATTAAATAAAATATATTACTAAAATTAATTTCACCTGTTTCTTAGCTTTTTTTATTGTAGCTATCAGAAAATACAAAACTCACATACAGGGGTTTCATTATTTATCTACTGGACAGTGCTGCTGGTTTGCTGAGAACTTCTCTAAATATGCTCCCCTTCTCTTGTAGAAAAGCTATAGGAACCTACAGTCTCTCTCTGGGCACTGTATGCCCTAATCTGCTATAGCTTTAAAGGGATGTTAAGGATTATTTTCTGGGAGGTCCATTTGTGAACTAGTAAGTCCCTTACCCAATTTCAGAATTTAAGAAAGGGCCGAGCATGGTGGCATGTGCCTTTAATCCCAGCACTCGGGAGGCTGAGGCAGGAGGATCGCTGAGAGGTTGAGGCAGGCCTGGGCTACAAAGTGAGTTTAAGGCCAGCCTGAATAGCATAAGGAAACCTTGTCTCAAAAAACAAAACAAAACAAAACACACACAAAAAAAACAGAATTTAAGAAAGATTTTTAAAAATTGACTTGCAAATTAATGTAAACATTAACTCCAAAATTGTCTTACCTGACTACCCATCAAAAAAAGGACAAAATATTCAGTATTGAATTTTTTTAAAAAATTTAAAATCTAGGGCCGGTGAGATAGCTCAGTGGCGTAAGTGCCTGCCTGGCAAGTGCAAGGTCCTGAGGTCGACCCCCGGTACCCACAAAAAAAAAAAAAAAAAAAAAAAAAATTAAAATCTATATCCTCAGCAATGGAGATGTACACCAGTGGCAGAACACTTGAAAAATAGCACATTTAAAATCTGATCTCAAATTTGAAAACTAAAAGTTATGACACTGCAAGAGGGTGACATTTATCTCATTCTTCCCTTAAACTATTTTAGAAGCTATTCAACATCTGTAATCTTGAAGACAATTGTCTTGTGGTCACTAGCAGATTTTACTTGCCCACAAATAATGCCACTAAGCCTTACAAATATCAGTGTCATTTTATAATAGAATCTTAGAAAACACAGGAATATATTTATTTATTCATTCATTCAGTACTGGAGTTTGAACCCAGGGCCTCACATATGCTAGGCAAGCTACACTAAGCTAGATCCCCAGCTCTCCAACTCCCCCAACCCCTGGCTGGTTTTTTTTGTTTTGTTTTTTTGGTTTTTTTTGAGACAAGAGCCCATTAAGTTGCCCAAGCTGGCCTTGAACTTGGGATCCTCCTGTCTCAGCCTCCAGAACAGCTGGGACTACAGGAGGCTGCCACTGCACCCAACTTAAAACACAAATTTTATAAATGAGGAAACCAGGGCTCAGAAAGTTTAAAGAACTTTATACCAAGGTCATAAGACAGTTGGCAGCAAGGCTGGAACCAGGACTTTGGCTCTTAATAAGTTTAGTTTAGTACACTCTTTTCCTATCAGCAACATAAATAAATTCTTCCCAATTCATCTTGAACTGATGAGTTCTCTGATCTACTAAGCTGGAATAAAACCTCAAGATTTAGAAGATTTTATTACCTATAAAAACAAAGTGTCAATATTTAAGACATGCTTTAGAATCAAATTGCGTGTGTGTGCGCGTGTGTGTATGGGGGGGCATCAGTCATTCTCTCAAATGCCATCAATGATCTACTTGATAAATGCAATGGGCTTTTCTACACTAATTTTCTCTGACTTTTTATCTACTCCAAAGATCACTCCCATCCTCCTAACAATCTTTTGTCATACTGAGTTGTCATTCACTGTGAACACCTTTTCCTATCTGATAGTGGTTTTGTTTGGCTACCAGTAACTTCTGCCACCTACAACAGAACATACCCTAGGGCTCAGGCAGAACTCAAGATACCCTTCTATTTACAAACTCAAAAAAGAATTAAATTTGACCAAGTCACTCTCTTAAAACCTTTCAGCAGTTGCCATTTGCAGAGTTTCAACTTCTTTCATTCTTACCCACTAAGGAGTCTTTTAAGACATTATCCCCTAAATCAGCCCTCTTGTGAAATTTTAATACCACAGATATGCAGTATTTCATATATATATGAAATATATGAAGTATATATACAGTTTATGAAAATAAGATTCTTGCTCTGTCATCCCTGCCATTTCTGGTAGTGCCACCTCTTCAGCATAACATTCCAACATCTTTATTATCTAGCTCTAAAATCTCCTCTTATCCCATGCACTGCACTCACAGCAACTCCAGCCCTGTGGTCTTCTGCACCTGGGCCCATCCACCCCACTGGCTGATCCTTTTATTCTTTAAAGCTTTAAAAAAGGTAAAGGACTATCAGGAAAAAGTAGTACCAAATTTACATGTAGGGAGAAAATGACTACCCATTTGAAGGTAGACAGGTTCTCCTCCCAATTTTAAGTACAACCTGTTCTACAAAGATCTCTACCTTCCACAGAAATCCTGCCACTGTACCCCCATAATACCCAGGACTATTTCTATAGCTATATTTATGGCACTGAATTATAATTATCCATTTACAAATCTATCTCCTCCACCAGGGAGATTAATCTTATTTAATCCCTATCATCCAGCACAGTGCCTGGTAAATAGTCAACACATAATAAATGAGTATTGTAAGAATGAGTAAAAATGATATATTTTAAATTTTAATTTAATGGTCTCAAATTTAGTTTCAACTCTTCACGAAGGCTATGGACTCCCTGAGAGTAGGGATGTGTTATTTTTCATACTGTTTACTTGACTGCAAACTACTTCAAGGCAAGATCATGACCTAATTATCCCTATATTTCAACACAAACCACAATGGGGATAACAGCAAAAACTTGATAAATGTTTGCAAAATTATTCACAGAACTAAATGTCCTCATTCACTATTTACAAGAACATTGGTCCATAACAGGTTGACATAATCGTATGGACTAGCAGGTGTCAAAAGGTTCCACTGTCTGATTGCAGACATGATAAGCCAAACTAACTCAAAACACAGATATGAAACTGGGTTTAGGGAAAGGCACAAACCATTATCAAAGGCAGATATCCTTGTACATACGCCCTCTACTCACACCATTACAACTGCTAAAGTTCAGTCTCAACAGAGTTCCCTCAGAAGTCATCTTTCCATAATGTCAAAGTGCCAGAATTTTTGCTGTTTCTTGGCTAGGTACCTCAGAACTACTCAAAAGAGCTATGACTTGTCACATGATCATTGACAGTATTATAACTGTTGCCTCGGGCACTTTCTGTGTTACCTCCAAGCAACAACAGGATCAAACTGACAAGCTATTTTAGTTAGGAAATCATTGCTGATCTGCATTAGATGACCCAGTCAACAAATAATTCACTGGAGTACTGTGGAGGCACTGGGAATCATAACTAAAAGCCAAATACAATCTTCTAGTGAAACAGTTTCTATCTCCTAACTTCATTCCACTTACTGGTTAGATGATGAATGGAAAACTTTCTTGGACATTGATAATCTCCATTAAAGAAACCAAACCAAGGAAACATACAGTATATGAACAGTTGATTCTTGAATTGTTAGGACATTAATAAATTTATAAAACTCACCAAGAATAGCCACTCAATTATACTATAGAAGTCAGTAAAAAAAACTCTGATGCTCCACATTGTAAAGATAACAAACATTTTAGTATTCCAGTAGACAACTTTTTAAATTAAGGTACAACTTCTACAGTTGCCCATGGTATGAGAAAAAAAAATCCAGAATTTAGATTCAATCATACATCAAGTTAAAGCACTTTACAAACATTCTTTTTCTATCAAAACATATGAAAGAGATCTAATCTGCCCTCATTTCTTTTTCTGGACACACATCCAGGGTACTAACTGGTGGCTAAAAAGAAGGCATTTAATTTAGAGAAATATTGTTTTAGCTTGTTTGCAAAGAAAGTCAATGTTGCCAAGGGTGGTGGCAAACACCTGTAAACCCAGCTACTCAGGAGGCTGAAGGAGGAGGATCAAAAGTTCAAGCCCAACCGGGCAATTTAATGAGACCCTGTCTCAAAATAAAATATGAAAAGAAGGGGTGGGGATGTAGCTCAGTGGTAGAGTCCTTGTCTCCTATGTGTGAGGCCCTGGGTTCAATCCCCAGAACTGATGAAAAAGGGCGAGGGGAGAGTACAATGTTTCTAAAATATCTTTACTAAAAAATGTTTGTCTTTTTTTTAAGCTGATATTTAATAGTATAACATGAGAATTTCCCCCAAGAATAAAAAGATTTTTTGTTGTGCTGTAGCTTTGTTTGTTATATTTTTGGTTTTTTTGAACATAATTTGGATAATCCTATCAGAAGCCTAAATTCAAAATGACTTTCTGTGTTATGGACTATGGGGTTTCAACCACCAAGAAAATGATGCAGTATCATTAGACTGGGTTACTCATATTCTCTGTTTCTTTCTCTACTTTATGACTATGAACCTGTAGTTTCTAAAAATAAATTCATTTGTAGTTGAAATTAATAATATGGATTTCCACATTTCTAGTTTCACACGGATGCTTTGTTATGTCTAGAACAGCAACCGTTTCCTTTTTATGGTGTAGGCTCTGCTTCTTCAAAGCTCTTTTCACAAAGCAGATCCCCCCCCACAAAGAATCCAGCTGTGGCTGCTAATCTTGGCTGATAGTAGAGAAACTCCTCAACACTACAGATTCTTAACCTGTAAAACAGTTAATAACTAAATACACTTTAGTCTACTCCTCTTTCTGATGCAACTAACCCTAGGATTTTCCCAAAAAATATCCCAAAAGCATTCTCCATTTTTTTTTTCAAATTGTAGTTTGCTATTTATGCGGAAAGAGGATGAAAGAAAACGTGCAAAAGAAAAAGCCTCTAATTTTCACAAGATGAGCAAACTAGACGATCTCTCCCATGCATAAGGGTTTACACTAAATAATTTTTCATTAAATCACACACATTTCCCCTACCTCACTGGGATCTTCTAAGCAATTTACACTCTTTCATCTAAACACAGGTAAAATGCATTTCCAGTAAAGCTGAACTTTGAGAATAAGGATGGCCTTCACTTGCTAAATTTTGAAAAGAAAAAATTAATTTCCTTCGCAGTATATAAATCTATAATACATTCTAAAACAGCACAGATGATCTGACTAGAACACCTAACAAACCCATATTAAAGTGTATCTTTTTAATTAATTGAGCGAACAGGACAGAGTATTTTGCCCTCAGCTCTGAAATCAACCTTCTTTATCTCCCAGGCATATTATTATAGGACAACTAAGAGGGCACTCCATGATATTTAAATCATACCTCCAAATATAGTCTGCACATTGATTTCGCCTGTAAATCTGATAATCATGAAGACTCTTCCATGAACATTAATTAAAGAGTTTGATTTTTCTACCAACAATAATACAATAAAAACAGCTAACATTTATTGAGGCCATACTGTGTTTTACACAGTGTACTGATTGGTTTTTAAAGATTACCTCATTTAATCCTCATACCAGTCTTGAGATAAGCACTATTATTATCCCCATTTTACAGATGAACAGAAAGAGTAAACAATTTATCTAGATCACAGAGCTAGTAACTAAGTATCACTACAGTAAAGCTTAAATTTGGAAAGACATGAAAATAACTTGTGGAGGGTATTAGAATAACAACATTCAAATGTTTCCAACTTTCCTTGAAGTACAAAGACACCAGACTCTGAGGATCTTTGATCTCTTAATCAGATAAGTCTGAAACTCAAACACCGATCTTATAAAGTAGAAGTTTTTCCCAGATTCACTTTTATCCAGGCAACATGTACCATTAATCCAATATACGTCTTATATTGCCAATGTCAAAAATTATCTTGAATTCAGCAGTCCCTAAACTGCTCTCACAATCAACTTCCTCTAACTTTTAAAAGTATACACTTCATGAGCCCCTGAAGCTCTTTGTCCCAGTGTTGTCACGTCTTTAAAGCACAGCATTTTTTTTCCAGCAAGTGTGAATATAGACAAAAAGGTATACTTGTAGTATCTTCACCAAATAACTGAAGTTATTGTTTGTGGGTTGTCTCATGTTTTGTTTTCATGTTATTACATATGGGTGTCCAGAAACCTTGATATATGATAACAAAGGTCAAATTATATATGGTGCTTTGAAAACCCATTAACAACACTCCATTATTAGCAATGAATGTATTTCAAGCTACCCCAAGATCACATTACCAGGTAAACTGGAACCTTACTTTGTATTTTGCGATAAAACAGCAGCCAGTTGTTAATGAAACATTAATTGAACTGTCAAAGCACCATCTTTACCAGCAAGCTAATGGGTAATTCACTACTTTTACACAACTGTCCATTACTGATAAGTTATTAAGCTAGTTATATTCAGCAGAAAGATAAATCAAGTCAGGCAGACTAAACTGTTCCACAATAAATCTAAATGGCAAAATGCTGCATCACTTCTACAAATATCTCTTCTTGTCTACATGGAGAACAATATCCCTCAAAATTACCCGCCACTTTTCTAGCCATCAGTTAGTACCCCTGAGTGCATGTCCAGAAAAAGAAATTGGAGCAGATATACTTCCTTGTCATCTGATATGCCAGGCGAATACTTGCAAAATGAGCTAAATGAATATATGTTAGAATCTAAGTCAATCTTGTGTTATTCAGGTAGTTATATGGTATGTAGAATGATGTAACATTGGAAGAATACTTTTTATGTTCCACTGTAATTATTTTAGAAAGTACTTGTTTCAGACTTATGTGCTTTTTAAATTAAAAAGAAATATCCTGTTTCAGTTAGTTAAAAGGTGGAAAAAAACTCACTAATATCTTGAGTTTCAGAATACCAGTACAAATTTACACTGGTTTGGTTTTTAATCGCTAGTTTACTTAGGTCACAAAGCAGTTAAATTCTAAATATAATAGGCAATTCAGACAGCAAGTCAACAATATGTAAATATAAAAATAGAAAAGTATTTGCATACTAAAAACACACACCTGGAACACTTTCCTTTTTCATATTAAATTGTATTTCACCAGAAACAGCTGATAAAAACACTCAATGCAGAAACTAGAAAAACTTAGTTAAAATACAAAGGACTAAACCATTTGAGGACACAGCCATGTAAGGACACAGACAACAGTCAAGGAGAGAAGTCTCAGAAGAAACCACACCTGCTAACACCTTAATCTTGGACTTCTAGCCTCCAGAACTGTGAGAAATAAATCTCTGTTATCCAAGCAAAAACAAAGGATCTGACTCAGAGATCAACTAACCAAGGAGTAAAGATACTGTAGCACTATGCTGGGTGCTGCAAAGAAAAAGTAGTTCAGTACATAGTCCTTATCCTCAAGGGGCTTACAAAATGCAGTCAGAGAGACAAGACAAACGTGTACAGTAGAAGATGGTGTACGGAGGCATACTTCAAGCCCATGGTATGAACTCCACAGCTGGTAGAAGGGGTCAATCAGTGAAACTCTAGAATGGATTCAAATCAAACATATTTCGATTTTCAGATACGGGTGATTCATAGTGACCACCACCAGAATGTTTGCTGTAAGATATCACAGTACTGTTGCTCTTTACCATTCTTCTCTTTAAAACCTTTTCCCTTATCAGAACTTGCAGTTAAAACTTCTAGAAGTTAGCCAGGTGTGGTGGTGCACACCTGTAATCCCAGCACTCAGAGGCTGACATAGGAGGATCTCCAGTTCAAGGAGAACCTGGGCTACATGGTGAGTTCAACACCAGCCTGAACTACATAGCAAGACCCCATTTTAAAACGGAACAAAACACTTCTACAAGCCTCATCACCTGGTGATAGAAATATAAGTCAATAATCCCTTTAGAATATATTCAACAATACAGCAATAACATTGCCTTTTCAGTGTCTCTAGTTCTTAGCACTGTATACAACACACTAAAATGAGAGCACATTCAGACAGAAAAAATCCAAATTATCAGTTAGTAAATGACCCAATTCAAAACAAAGAACAACCTTTTACTTATCTCCTCCCCAACCCCCACAGCTTAGAAAATCTCAAGAGTTAGGCAAGGAATGGAAGTTCACAGTGAAATCCCCTCGGATAGGCTACCGAAGGGAAAAGAGGAAGGCATGAACAGGCAGGTCCCAGAGTAGAGGACTGAAGAGGCACCATTATTGGCTATACTATTTCCCACTAGGAATCCCATACACCTTGGAGAAAGCAGAATGCAGCAGCAATCTCCTTAGGCAGCAGCTGAGAAAAACTGGATTCTACAAGTTAAAAAGAGGAAGAAAGAATAGAATCAAATCACTTAGTTGCCTAGATTATAAAATATGAAATATAAAGATGGCTAGTTAGAATGCAAATGATACTCATATCAATTTTAGCTTCCAAAACAAGGATGAAAGGAAATATTTACCAGGTCACTTTCAAGGAGTTTATTTTCCTGTGGTGATGGGGCTTTTCTAGACATTAACAAGAATCTATTCTTGAATGCACTGAAAATATCAATTCATCTATCCACACTGGAATCCTTAATCCTTGAATAAAACTCAGTTCTACCTTTGACAGGAATACATTTTATTATCAACTTCTGATCTTCCTAAGAAGAGCATTTAGACTAATATGCTCCATTTAAGAAACCCTTAGAATTTTAAAAGTATCCTAGCACTAGCAAAAGTAAAGCAGTTTCATTTGTTTAAAAAGTATGCTTCCCACAATAGCAACTGACCAAGGGATAAAAGCAACTTAAGAGACACTAAGTGACACTAAAACACTGCACTGAATGTGGGCCACTGCATAGTTACAGTCTACTAACCTCATTTGTGGTACTCGTGTGATGCTATATTTAATGCATTCTTATCAGAAGGCTAAAGCTATGGACTTTCCAACTGTGTAGTTTTATGGTTTAAAATCAAACACTCAAGCAATTATTTTAACTGGTTGAATCATGAATCCTACCTTCCTTCTAGGGATCAAGATCATAAAATAAGACATGAAAAAAATGTAAAGGCTAGGAAAGTAATGACATATATTCAAATGACAAAACTATTACGAGGGAATCAAGTCAGGGTCACTCACTGACACTTGCTGTGGTTGGACAACTGATCCAAACTAAATCAAACACATGAGAGATGATCAAGATCTTTGCAGGAATAAGTATTTCACACATTCTTCCCTTGATCTTACATTCAGTAGGTTGCTTAGGTTCTGAACAGGAAAGTCTGGTAGTCAGCAAACTTATGTGTGTCACTCATGAGAAAGTAAGTGCTCCACCAAAATTTGCCATATGAGTCAAAAGGATAGGCCTACATGGCCACGCATTAGGCCTCTTTACCATGAAGCGAGGGTGGCTGCCTACAGTTGAGTTGAGCTGCTTGTTCCACTTTGATCAACATGGAAAAAACCACGAGCAATGACCTGCCCAATCAGAACCAGGAAGAGAAACCACAAGAAGTCGTGTTTTTCTTTTGATACTCACCAGACAACACCAAAGGCTCCATATCCAATAGGTCTATCCGGCTCAATATCCAGCTGCTGTTGTGGATGGTGTGAGTGCTGATGATGGTGCGCCTTAACTGTAGCAGCTGCGGCAGCCTGTACCTGAGCTGGGGCTGCTGCAGCTGGTCCAGGAGCCTGACCCGGTGCCGGTGATGGGAAATATGGCTGCTGTTGCCCAGGGTTTAACATGGCTGCAGCTGCGGCCGCTGCTGCGGCTGCCGCAGCTGCCGAAGAGGTGTGCTGCTGTACAGGGTGTACAGCAGCAGCCGACCCCGGATGAAGATGGTGTTGAGGATGGTGGTGGTGGTGAAGGTGAGGAGGAGGAAGGTGTGGAAGGTGATGATGATGGTGGTGGTGGTGACCTGCTGCTGCTGCAGATGTACCGCCATTGTAAGCCGCCATCATTTTTGCGTTGGCTCTTGCGCCACAAAGAGACATTCAAGAAAATGCCCTTTGATTGGAAAGCAAACTGGTCAAGCTGTCATTTGGCCATTTAAAAATGAAGAAAAACCACTCACTCCACCTCAAAAAACATAGAGCATAACTGGCTTTATGTCTTCATCAGTCAATCCAAACAAGTTAAGAGGATCTTGGTGTTTGGTTTTTGGGTGAGTGTGTGCGGAAGGGTGTGGGTTGCCAAAAGAAAAGAAATATAAAAAATAAAAAGAAAAAAGAAAGAAAAAGAAAAAGAAAAGAAAAAGGAAAAAAGGACCCCTTCCCCCCAGGATTCCTGCCACAAGTGGGTACTAAAACTCCATTCTTAATTTGGGGGAGGTTCCAACTTTGAATGTGGGAATAAAGGCCAAACCTCCCGACCCCCTGAACTCCACACAGGAAAAGGCTCAGGTAACACACCACCCTTGCAATCTTGTAAGAGGGTTGACTCATCTACCCCTTCCATTCCCACATCCTTTTCTAAACACCTACCACCTCCTCAAAAACACAATTTTTAAAAATTCAACCACCCTAAATTTAAAAGATGGGGGGAAATTTTCAGGGAAACTAGCTTCCAGCTTCCCCCCCCTCGAACTCTCAGGCCTTCCTACATCTCCCCCTTACTCCTAGTCTGCTGACCTGATGGGGGGAGGTACCACCAAACTTTCCTGGGCAGAATGAGCCAGGGAAGGAGGCTGGAGGGATACAGTGAGGAGAGGAGGTGACAGGGCAGAGAGGAGAAAGAGAGCCGGGGCAAAAGTGAAGGTAAGGAGGTGCAGGGAGGAATGAAAGAGAAGTGGGCACCGCTCTGACGCCCAGACAGAGGGAACCGCCCCGGGAGGAGGTTAGGGTCCCGGGGCCAAAGAATAGGAGCCCCGGGAGGCGGGCGGGGTATGGTCTGAAGCGGACTGAGTCCTGCCCCCGCCGCCGGCTTCTTCTGCTGAGGAGGGTTGGGGGGGAGAGCGGGTGGGTCCCCCCGCGCTACGGCCCCTGCAGGGCTCAAGGCAAGCTCCGTCTCCCCCCCTCCCCCCCACCCGGCTTCCGTCTCCGCGGCTGCTTTCTGTTCAGCCGCCGCGGCCGCTTTCTCCTCAGCCGCCGCCTCCTCAGCCGCCGGTGCCGCCGCAGCCGGACTCACCTCCCCTAGCAAAGCCGGATAGAGCCGAGCCAGCGGCGGACACGCGCAACCAGCCGCTGAGGCCCCGCCCCCACCTCACACTGACCGGCTGTCCTAGCCAATCCACGCCCACCTGTCCGTGTCCGCCTCCAATCCTGCGCCGGGAGCTTCAGACAGGCGCAATGTTCGACCAGTGACGACGAGTTGTGGGTCTCCTGGGGAAATCCCGCCCCCGATCTTGGATGGGCAGATAGAACAACCAATCAAAAGATAGAATTTGGTCTGACCGACACGGCCGAAAACCAATTAAAAATCAAAGATCTCTGTGACATTTTTCTTTCGTCTCTCTCCTCTTTTCTTTTTCTTTTTTTTTTTTTTTTGGCAGGAGCAGGAAGCTGCGTGCTAATCCCGCCTGCAAGATCTGGAAGCGAGGGGCGGAATGAAATAACCAATCATGAGCCAGGAACAAAGAACCGAGCAACCAATCCTTGGGTTGAAAATGAAGTGGGATGGAATTGGGACTAGATAGACATATGATTTAACAAATGGAAAAAAAGATTGGCCGAGGTCCCGCCTTTCCGGTCTCCTATAGGGTAGAATTATGAAGAATTCGTTGTCATATCAGAGACGAATTCCTCAAGGGGGCGGGGTCACGCAAAGGGGTGTGGCCTGTGGTGGGCGGGGTCGAGTTGAAGAGGGCGGAGTCCAAATAAACTGGTCCTTTGATAGGAATCATGTACTACCCCTTTGAAGGTGTCAAATGTGGAAAGATGGGAGGTATGGGATTTTGATCTTCAGAAACTCAAGGTCCAAGAACCTTCTTTAACAAGAGGACAGTCACAAGGTCAGCCTGGGCAATTTAGCGAGATCTTGTCTCAAAAATAAAAATAGAAATAAGAGCTGGGGAAATATTTCAGGGGTAGAGTGCTTGCCTAGTATGGGTGAGGCCAGCGGTCAGTGGGGGTAGGGACTGTCACAGAATAAACTTAGTACATAAAGCCTATGTCTGGTCCTTCATGGTTAATCTTGATCTTAGGGAAAAAATAGTTATCACCGGCATTCAGAAATATTTCTTAAACCCGGCGTGGTGGTGCGATCCTGTAATCCCATCACTCAGGAGGCTGAGGCAGGAGGATCGCCACGAGTTCAAGGCCACCCTCAGCTGCATAGCGAGTTCAAGGCAAGCCTGGACTATATAGGGAGGCCCTGTCTCAAAAAAAAAAAAAAAAAAAAAAAAAAAAATCCCTCTCAACAGACAATAAAGCTGTTGACACAAACTTAAAAAAAAATAAGGACCAGTGGGATGGCTCAGTGGCATAAGCGCCAGCCTGGCAAGCACGAGGGCCCGAGTTCGACTCCCAGAACCCACATAGGAAAAAAAGGAAGGACCAGTGATATCGCTCAGCAGCACGGGCGCCTACTGGCGCGCGAGGTCCTGAGGTCGACCCCGGTACCCACAAAAAAAAACAAAAACAAAAACAAACTTAACCACAAAAATAGTAATTTTTCTCCCATATTTTCTAATCAGTTACGTTTTGATCTTTGAAAAAAATTGTATATATATATATAAGATAGTTAAGATAGATACACTACTAATTTTGCTTAGTTCATTGAAGAGAAAGGTTTGTTTCAGTAATGTTTGGACAATTGAATGCTATTATCTTGTACCCTGAGTGACTAATTTAAAGATAACAATACGTAATGTATTAACCATTGTTACCCTCCTATTATGTTGTTTTGAAATTTTGTTCTTTTTTTTTTCTTCTCTTTAAAAACAAAGTTCTGATGTTTGAAATCTTACTATAAAATAACATCATTCTTCCACATAGTTTCACTTATCTGGATTTATTCTTGTAAAATGTGAAATAATAGGCTTAACGAACCACCTTCTTCTTCTCCTCCTTCTCCTCTTCATTCTTTTCCTCCTCCTCTTCCTTCTCCTCCTTCACCTTCTACTTCTGCCTTTTCTAGAGATCAATCCTAAGGCCTTGAGCATGCTAGGTGTGCATTCTACTACTGAGGTGCACCCCAGCCAGCCAGCACCTTATTCTTAATAAAACTGTACTCAGAAACCTGAAGGTCATCTTCGATTCCTCCTTTGCTTGTCTGCTTTTTTTCTTCCAATTGATCAAGTCTTAAACATTTTCAAACATCTTCCCACCCACACTTCTCCCCCATCACCACAGCATTACACAACTTTACACCACTAGCATCTTTAATACATTCCCTTGCCTACAGTCTGCTCTCCTTTAAATTATCCTCAGGTGGGCTGGTGATATAGCTCAGTGGCATAAGCGCCTGCCTGGCAAGCACAAGGTCCTGGGTTCGGTTCCCGGTACCCACATAAAGAAAAAACATAAAAATAAAAAATAAATTATCCTGGGGTGATGGCCTAGTAACGTTTTAAACTCCCATCAGCTGGGAAGGGGTTGGCATTAAGGACAATTGCTACCACAGCTTCCAGTGCTTTGACATGCCCCAGACGCGTAGCCTTCCAGCCAAGCATCTGCAGTTTCATGTTGTTGGAGCATTTGTTCTTTCCACGGGGGTTTCAGTTCTCTTTAAGTTTGTTGTGGTTGAACCAAGAAAGAAAACATACACAGAATTCTACAGGAATTATGATTCCGGGCCAGTGAGATAGCTCAGCGGCATAAGCACCTACCTGGCAAACGCGAGGTCCTGAGTTCGACTCTCGGTACACACACACAAAAAAAAAAAAAAAAAAAAACAAGAAAGAAATTATGATTCCATGAAAGATTCTGAGAAGATGAAGAAAGCTACCATCTTTCAGAGTGCAAAGTGATTTTGGAATACAAAAAAATTTCTTTGGATTGAGTTCTACAGAACTTTGTCACTACTTGTGTTCCTGAATTTTTTTTTTTTTTTTTTTTTTGTTACCGGGGATTGAACTCAGGACCTCCCATTTGCCAGGCAGGTGCTGTGCTGCTGAGCTATATCCTCAGCGTGTTACTGAATTTTGAAACATGACTATATGGGGTAAAGAAATATTTGTCTTGATAAATAAGCAATTAAAAATGTATGTATGAATAAGAAATAGGAATACAATAGTCTCCTCTTATCTGAGGTTTTGCTTTCCACCAATTTTACTTATGCACAGTTCAACACAGTGCAAAAGTATTAAATGGGAAGTTGCAGAAATAAATATTAAATGGGAAGTTGCGGAAATAAACAATTTCTAAGTTTTAAATTGTGTACCATTCTGTGTAGTGGGGTGAAATCTTGAGTCATCACACATTGTCCTGCTGGGCATGTAAATCACCCCCTTTCCAGTATATCCACACTTTACACTCTCCTTGCCTGTTAGTAATTTTTTATCCCTCCCATTAATTAACTGCCCAGGATTGCTTCTATTTAAGTAACCCTACATAGTAGTTTACCACTTTGACACAATGCTAGAATCATTCTCCTCTCTTCATCTCATTCATTACTAGGCGTTGTATCATCTTCACCATCTCAAGAAAAAGAATGAGTACAGTACAAAGAGATATTTTGAGAGAGATCACATTCACATAACTTTTATTACAATACACAGGTTGAGCATCCTTAACCTGAAAGTCCAAAACTGGAAGTCTTCCAAAATCCAAAACATTTTGAGAGACAACATCATGCCACAAGTGAAAAATTTACTCCTGACCTGATATGACAGGTCATATCATAACACGAGGGCACTAATAATGTTGTATAAAATTACCTCCAAGTTATGGGCATAAAGTGTATATAAAACATAAATGAGGGCCGATGAGATGGCTCAGCGGCATAAGCGCCTGCCTTGCAAGCGCGAGGGCCCGAGTTCAACTCCCGGATCCCACATACGAAAAAGGGGCCGGTGATATCGCTCAGTGGCACGGGCGCCTGCTGGCACGCAAGGTCCTGAGGTCGACCCCCCCGGTACCTACAAAAAAAAAAATAAATAAATAAATAAATAAAACATAAATGAATATTGTGTTCAGAGTTGGATCCCATCCCCCAGGATATCTCATTATGTATACATAAATCTCTTACCACACCTAATTTGTAAGTTAAACTGTATCATGTGTTATGTGTCCATACAAACAACAGTATGTATAGGTTAGGTTCTATTCACAGCTTGAGGCATCCACTGGAGGGCTTGGAATGTGTCCTCTGTGGATACAGGGGAAATAGCGAACAGGTGTGACTATGCCTTTACCCTTGAACAAAGTCAGTAGGTCTAAATAACCTGGCATGACCTGATTCCTTTCTATTTCAAGGGCTTTATTCTCTACACTTCTCTATAGAGACTAAGTATACTTATCTGTACTTGCACCCTCTGTACTTCAAACATTCTGAACTTCTTTCAGTTCTCAAGCACTTTGTTTTGTTTTGAGACAAGGTCTCGCTATGTAGTACAGGATGGCCTTGAACTCACTATGTAGCCCAGGCTGGCCTTGAACTCATAGAGGATAGTGATCCTCCTGCCTCAGCCTCCTGAGTGCTGGGATCACAGGCATACATCACCACATCTGGCTCAAATGCTTTGTTGCCTCCAAGCTTTCATTGTACATCTTCAGAACACTTCTCACTCACCCTCCAATCCTCTCATTCATCCTTCAAGTCTTCAAGTAAATTTCTTTTTTTTTTTTTTCCTGGAAAACTTTCACTACTACTATTCTGGACTATATGTCTCTGCGAGGTATCTTCATGGCACTGCCTCCCTCATCACACCGAGAACTCTCTATTGCTTTTGGGTTTGCCTACTTCAGAGAGCTCTTCTGTATGCTGTGCTGTGCTCAGTGCTGTATGCCCAGTGCCTAGGACAGAGCCTGAAAAAGATGAAGACACTGCAGATAAGCATGAGTTACTGAGTGCAGGAGAAGCAGGTACAAATCCCGGTCTGTCATTTACTAGCTCTATGACATTCAGCGTGGTGATGGAGAACCTTTTGGAGCCTTCAATGATACAAACAGCCTGCTGTGGCACGTGTGCCATAGGTTCGCCACCACTGAAGGTGATTTAACTAACCTTTCCCAGCCTCAGTTGCCTCAACTGAAACAAAAATATGTACTTCATCAAGTTGGTGTGAGGATTAAATGAGTTAATGTATTTAGAAGTGCTTGGCAGAGAGTAAATTTTCAATAATTCTCTTCTACCCTCATTCTCACATTCTATTTGGGATGTCCTTCCAATTTTCCAGTGTGTACTGGTCTTTTCTAAACTGTCTCGTTTCTTAAAAGTAGTTTCTCTTTCTCTTCTCTCTCCTTTTTTTTACCTTCTTTGTGGTACTGGGGATTAAACTCAGTCCCTTTATATTTTTTTATTTTGCAAAAGGAGGTCTCTAAATTGCCCAAGTTGGCCTCAAATTTGCCATACTCCTGCCTCAGCCTTATAAGTAGCAGAATTGTAGGCGTGTGCTTTTTTTGAATTTTTGAGACATGGTCTCGCTATGTAGTTCAGCCTGGCCTTGAACTCACTATGTAGCCTAGGCTGGCCCTGAACTCATGGCAATCCTCCTGCCTCAGCCTCCAGAGTGCTAGGATTACAGGTGTACACCACAACACCCACCCAGAAGCTTCTTAAACATGCAAATTATCTGGTTTTACCCTAGACCAGAGGTAGGAAAGAGGAGCAAGAATCCAAAAAGCCCTCCAGATGACTCTTTCACTGAAGTTTGAGAAGCACTGGCCTAGAAGAAAGGGGCTTAGTCTTCTTAAATTTTACTTTCAGCACCTAGTATAGTATCTAGCACATAATGCTCAGTGCATGTGAAATAAATAATCTAATTGAACAGAAAATTATTGCACAAGAGTTATTCCTTCCACAAACATGTTTTAAGCACAACTTATCTTTTGGCATGGTGCTAACTTCAGTATGGAAAAAGGAGATACTTATGCTAGATTCTCTGTCCTTCAGGAGTTCTGAGCCTGTCTGGATCAGGAGTTTCCAAAATCAAGTGTGTATACCCCAGAGAATACCCAAAGTGACCCATTTGGCTCTTTGAAAAACTTAGTATCACTTCTATTTCTATTTGTTTTTATTTCATCCTTTAAAATACCCATTTTGTTGGTGTTTGATAATATACATAATATTGTAGAATAGTGTATATATATATATATATATTTTTTTTTTTTTTGTTTTTTTTTTTTTTTGCAGTACTGGGTATTGAACCCAGGGCCTCACACATGCTGGGCAAGCACCCTACCACTGAGCTATATCCACAGCCCTATATAACTTATAAATAAACTATAAATTGAGAAGTTATGCTAAAAAATATTATCAAAAATATCAGTAGGTCATTGGTCTAGTGACCATCGAATGTTTATCAGCACTCCCTTGACAGAAATACAAAAACCACATATGAAATTTTAAGTATTCTGGTAATTGCATTTAAAAAGTGAAAAAAACAGGGAGAATTATTTTTAATATATTTTACTTAACCACTATATCCAAAATATTGTCATCTTAACATGTAATCAATATAAAATGATACATATATATATTCATACTAAGTCTTTGGAATCTGGTGTTTACTCTGCAGGTACAAGTAGCACCACTCAATTTAATTAAAAGTTCAGTTCAGTCACCCTAGCCATATTTCAAGTGCTCATTAGCTACATGTGGCTCTTGGCTACCGTATTAGACAGCACAGATCTAAATCATAGGTTTGAATCCTTGCTCTGCACCTTACTAGCTGTGTGACTTTGGTTAAGTTCTTTAACATATCTTAGTGTCCATGTCCTTGTCTGTGAAATAGAGTGCCTGACTCTCCAGCTGTGATGATTCAGAGAGGATTGGTGGAAATCACATAGCCGGAGGCCTGCTCCTCATCAGTGGCTGTAAGAGGTGTGGTTATTATTAGTATTACAATTCAAGGCCACGTGTCCCAAGTGTTGAGAAATGCACTTTGGGCATGGCTCAGCTCATGTTCCCAGCATTCTATCTATGTGGGGTGCCTATGCCCTTAAACGCCTCTGCAGATAGTACAATTTCCAGCCCTTTTCCATTTTCAGGAGCTGAGATGATGAAGGAAAAGTCGGAAGTGAGTCAGCAGGATAGCACTTAGAGCCTAAAAAAGCAAGCAGGACATCAGAATGCATAAGCAGGAATATAATATGCAGGAAGTGGGAGGCGATTTTCCCTTTCTTCCTAAGAACTGGTTTGCCCCATGAGTTGTCTGAAGACTCTTTGTAGAACTTGGACCCGGCCTGGGGGGATTAAAGGATGACAAAGAGCACCTCACCTTCAACAGTGCTGGATGCTCAGTATAGGTTAGCCCATGTGATAAATCACCAACCCTTCCCATTCTGCCAAAGAAGAGACAGACACAGGAAGCCAAAGTAGCTTAGGGAAACTCACCCAGCTTGTGAGGGATGGAGCTGAGACTGGCCAGCTCCTCCTTGCACCCCGCAGTGCCCATCTCTCCTTTCCACTGCACCCTGCAGCTGGAGGAAATGGCCAGGAAGCGATACTGTGAAGTAGTGAGGTACAAGGAAAACTTCAGGCAGAAAATTCTTCCATTTTCAACCTTGGCAGCCAAGGACCTCCCTCACTGGGTACATGATATCTTTTAAACAATTTTTTACCCCAAAACCTCACCTCTGTCTTTTCAACACATACACCTTCTGGGTTGTGCTTCCTCCAGGCCCCAGCTCCTCCCTTTGGGCCAGGCTACCCCTTCCACCTCTTCTTCTACCCGAGCTCTGCTCAATCTCAAGTCTCAGCTTTTGGACACTTGGATCCTTCGAGAAGCCTTTCTCTGACACTAGGCCTTCTGGATTGCTTGTTCCCTTGAAGAGCTTAAACATTCAATGCCTACCACATTTACTGGGAACGTGCAATGCTGTAAAAAACTTTCTAGCTGTGTGACCATGGGCGCCTAACATTTTTGAGCTTCACTTTCCTCGTTTGTGTACTGGGGATAGTAATACTTATTCTAAAGTAGAAAGTAATAATGAGATGATCCAATAAGATCTTTTGTTATTGTCACTGGACCAGATCTGAGAAGGTTCCCAAAGTAGAAATGAGGAACCCAGGCCCACCCTACACGTGGAATAAATTTGCAGGTTTGCCAACTCCTGTCACAGAAAAAGAATTTTCAGGATGCATCAGTAAGAAGCATAAAGGGATTTATTAGGCAGAAATTTTAAAGTACACACCCAAAGAAACAGAGTGCAGGCCCTCATGAGGGAGAGGCATGCTACAGTCTGGAGCTGGGAATATTTATGTGGTTTTGGTGGTAGAAATACATGGAATTTATGACTTTATAGGAAGTTCCATCTTGGTCTTTGTTTACAGGAAAAGGACAGCCCACAGAAAGATAATGGCCCATTTTACAGGTGAAAGGCATGAAGGCCACCAATTTTATTTTTGATAGGTGTTTTTATCTTAAAATAAGTTTTCTGGGCCGGTGAGATGGCTCAGCGGCTTAAGCGCCTGCCAGGCAAGCCCGAGGGCCCAAGTTCGACTCCCGTGAACCCACATACGAAAAAGGGGCCGGTGATTTCGCTCAGCGGCACGGGTGCCTCCTGGCGCGCAAGGTCCTGAGGTTGACCCCCTGGTACCCACAAAAAAAAATAATAATAAAAAAAATAAGGTTTCTGCCCTTTACTTCTAATTTATGAATTTATAGTATTTTTGAAAGATTTTGGATGTGATGGGCCTAGAAGAAAGGAAACCTAGGGAGTACTGATATCAATAACCTTGGGTAACTTTGTGTCCCGGAGTTGTAGTCTTTCTTTTGTTGTTGTTTTTTTGTTTTTTTTTGAGACAGGGTCTCATTATGTAGCCCAGGCCGGCCTGGAACTCACAGTGATCTTCCCACCTTAGCCTCCCAAGTGCTGGGATTACAGGCGTGCACCCCCACACCCAACTTTTTTTTTTGGTGGGGACAGGGTCTCACTGTAGTTCAGGCTGGCCTTGAACTCACTTTGTAACCCAGGCTGGCCTCAAACTCACAGTGATCCTCCTGCCTCAACCTGGGATTACAGGCGTACACCACCATGCCCGGCATGCAGACTTCTTTTTTTTTTTTTTTTTTTTCTTTGTGGGTACCAGGGGGTTGACCTCAGGACCTTGCGTGCCAGCAGGCGCCCGTGCCACTGAGCGATATCACCAGCCCCTTTTTCGTATGTGGGTTCCGGGAGTCGAACTCGGGCCCTTGTGCTTGCCGGGCAGGCACTTAAGCCGCTGAGCCATCTCACTGGCCCCCAGTCTTCTTAAAAGAACAATTTTTTTTGGTTATTTCCTTGTCTCCTTTCTACCTATTTTTATTTTTTCTATCCTACCTTATTACTATATGAAATATTTAGCACAATATTTGACCCAGAATAGCCACTCAATGTAGGTAGTTCCCTTGTTCATTTCTATATATTGTTCCCTTGTCATTTTGTCCTGATTTGTCCATTTTCAGTGTTCTTCTCTTTGGGAATTTGGTTGTGGGGGGCAGGGAGGATGAAATACTTAAATCTTTTAAAAAATTTTTATTAATATCTTTGCACTACATAAAAATTACATTCATTATGTGGAATTGGTACATGTACATAGCACATCTCAATTCTTTTCTTTCCCTCTGCCCCCCCCCTTTTTTTTTTTTACCAACATTGGATTTATTTATTTTTTTATTATTAAAATCTTTATCAAGATGCTTAAATCTGGGTGGGCATGGTGGTACACATCTGTAGTCTTAGCATCAGGAGGCTGAGGCAGGAGGATCACTGAGTTCGAGGCCAGCCTGGGCTACATAGTGAGTTCAAGGGCAGCCTGAACTACATAGTGAGACTTTGTCTCAAAAAAAAGATACTTAAATTTTATTAAATGTCAAATGCTTCTTTCATTTCCCCTCAAATGGAGGCCTGATAGGTGGGAGTGTGAACAAAGCTACAAAATCTTTTAGGCATTTTGGTAGCACTGTAAGACAGAGGGCGTGTTCAGGATCAGCTTTGGCAGTGATGGAGAACCTTTTAGAGCTTTCAATTGTAACTAACAGCTGGCTGCAGCATGTGTGCCATAGGTTCACCACCACTGCACTATAGGAAGGCCCAAAAAGAGAAGACAGAGAGGTCAATGGAAGAGTCAGTGTAGGGGCAGCAGGGAGGGGGGCGGAGTCAGGGGCAGGAACACAATGTCAGGAGTCAACAGAACCTAAGAGACAGGCTAAGGCAATGTGCTGCGAACTGGGAGGGGCTGGGCAAGTCCAAGTTCATGCACATCCTGGACCTTATTCCCCCACTTCTTCCCCCACTTCCCCCACTTCCCCCATTTCCTCCACCTGTCTCAACAGCACAGCCTCTGAGTCCCAGGAGAGTCTTTGCATGTATATGAGGACTTCGGCCTCATCTCCCCTCCATCTGTCAGCCCCAGGGTGGGACGTTCATCCCAGCTCCAAACCTCAGGACCAAATCTTACACTGACCTATATCCTTCACCAGGGGAATTGGGCGATGTCCCAAACTTTCCTTCTTCCTAGGTGAAAATCAGTGATGAACATTTATCTTAAAGTTAGCTTTTCAAAAAGTTTTAAGACATATTATGAAATCATCATGCTTAATATTTGTGGGTATCTTTTATTGTTTATTTTTTTTTAAGTCTTAGTAAGTGAAAATGCAACATGCATTGGCCATAGCACTAAAACAAGAGAAGTTTCATGTTATATGGGAACTGTCCTGTGGGTTCATTTTCAGCTTGAATACAAGATATTTTTCATCAAAGGGGCAATAAGAAGCCATGCACAAACTTTCACCAACCTGCCCCAGTACACCAAGTTACAGAGCTTAGCTTCTAGAACAGAATAAAGATTGCTCTCTTTGAAAAGTCACCAAAGACAGTGGTCCCCAGTAAGAGAGAGAGCTCCAGCCTTAAATAGCTACGCCTAGAGTCACCAGCTGAAAACAATCCTCCAAGGCTGATCTGTTTCAAAATGCTAAATTTGCTCCCTAAGTATGATGTGGGCAAAGACTAAGACAATGGTGGTTCCCAGAGCCTGCTGCACATTGGAATTAACTGGTGGTTTTAGCAAACACATATCCCTTAGGCTGGGAATGTAGCTGAGTGGGAGAGCACTTGCCTAGCATATGTGAGGCCATGAGTTCAACCCTCAGCACCACAAAATAAATAAGTAAAAATACTGACTCCTGGCTTCAGGGATGTGCTGGTAAAGGTTTAACAATTGGCTGTTTAGAAAGAAAAATAAACATCATGATTATAGCTAATGCCTATGGTATAAAAACTTCCACCATAGTTGAATTCAAGCTATAGCAGGGCATCACTGAAAGCGGAGTTGGAAGAGGTACACATAATAGGCTTCAGCCCATCAGAGCCTGTCACCCCATCTCTCCACTTAATAAGTATGGAGTGTGACCTAGTTATAAAGATAAAGCTCCCAGTAGAACCTAGTGTATAGCAAAGTTGGGAACTACTAGGCCAAGAGACCTTATCATAAGGTCCTAGAAGCAAAAACAGGCCACTTGACTGCCTTTCCATGACAGCTGGGTGGTAACCCTTGCCTCTGTGCATTTTCTCTCCCTAGCAAACTTCCACAGAAAACGAAATCACCAGCAGGAAGGTTGCTTAGTGTGCATGGTCTCGGAGCATGGATTGGATGCCAGATGGGAATGAGGTTTGGAGGGGAGGCTGGTGGGAGATCAAGGAGCCAATGTCATTGTGTCCATGTAATTGTCTGACTATAATTGTCTGACTAGAAATCCCTGAGGCTGCTGGGAACACTGAATTCTTGCTCCAGAACGCCACTCCAGGGATGTCGTTATCCTTCTATTGAAACTCTCTCTATTCTGACTGGGTGGCAAGTGCTTGATTTGCTTAATTCTCACTCCTTATACCTTTAGCTCTGTTGATTGCCCTTTAGTCATTTGGCTTGAAATGTACCTAAGCTTCTACAGGGGATATAGGGGAAGAATGACACTTTTGCCTTCAGATGGCTGGCTGGGCCCCACCTCTGTGTTCCTGCAGTCCCTCTGCTCACTTCTGTCATGGCCCTTGTCACATGACTTTGCAGATGTTCACTGTTGATTTTAATGCTCTAGGAGCTCCCCAGTGAGAAGACCAGGCCCCTATTTTAACTGTTCTATGTTCCTGGTGCCCAGTGTTCATTCTTAAGATAAAGCCAACCAGCCAGGCATGATGGCACACACCTGTAATCCCAGCACTATGAGAGTCTGAAGAGGAGGGCCCCAAGTTCAAGTCTGGCCCCGGCAATTTAGCAACTTAACAGGACCCTGTCTTAAAAAGAGAAAAACAAAACAAAACAAAACACAAAAAGGGTTGGAGATATAGCTCAGTGGGAAGGCACTGCATTCAATCCCCAGCACCCTCCCTCATGAAGTAAACCAAGGTCTCCATTTACATTAGAAAGCATTTTATCTTACTTTTTTTTTTTTTTTTTTTGTGGGTACCGGGGGTCGACCTCAGGACCTCGTATGCCAGGAGGCGCCCGTGCCGCTGAGCGACATCACCGGCCCTTTTTTCCGTATGTGGGTTCTGGGAGTCGAACTCGGGCCCTTGCGCTTGCCAGGCAGGCGCGTATGCTGCTGAGCCATCTCACCGGCCCCTTTACTTTTTAAGACATAAGACAGGAGTAATTCAGGAATAGATTCTCATTTTTAGAAATTCAAAGTCTGCTATTTAAGCAAAACTTTTTCTTGACCCTCTTATTCAGTCCTACTCCACTTAGAGGTGGCTGCTATCATTATTTAAATGTGTATCCCAAATAGATAATTTCATATGCACATAAAGATCATGCTAACAACCTAAGACTGGATCTATGAAATCCTTTTTATGTACTCACCAGTACAGGGCAGGACAATTTATTAAAATTTTCAACTCAAAACTTTATTTGTATTTTTAAGTCAACTTTTTTGAGCTATAATTTACATCTAATAAATACTTCAAGTTTGATGAGTTTTGGTAAACCTATATAGCCATGCAATCATTACTCAAATCAAGATATAGTACATTTCTATCCTTGTCCCTTACAGTCAGTCCCTCCTACCTGGACCCCAAGGTCTAGCATTATTGATTAGTTATTTGTTTTGCTTTCCATCACTATAGATTAGTTTTACCTGTCTAGACAGTTTCTTTCATTCCAGATGTTTCTGAGATTTACCAATGTAATTCTTAATTGCTGAGTAGTATTCCACTGTATATATGAATTTGTTTATTCAACCACCAGTTGGTGGACACTGGAGTTGTATCCAGCTTTTGATGATTATGAACAAATGCACTTGTACAGGTTTTTGTTTAGACATATGCTTTCATTTCTATTGAATAAAGAGTAAGAAATAAGATGGCTGCATTATAATGTGAGTGTTTAATTTGGGGGGGGTACTGGGAATTGAACTCAGGACCTCATGCTTGCCAGGCAGGTGCTGCGCCACTGAGCTAAATCTCCAGCCATGAGTTTAATTTTTTTTTTTTTAATGTGGGTACCAGAGTCGAACTCAGGACCTCACGCTTGCCAGCAGCACTTGTGCTGCTGAGCAATATCACCGGCCCTTTTTTTCCTTCATTTGGGTACCGGGAGTCAAACTCAGGACCTCACGCTTGCCAGGCAGGTGCTTATGCCACTGAACCATATCACCGGCCCCATGAGTTTAATTTTTAAAGACATAGCCAAATTATTTTTCATGGTGCTCATATCACTTTACATTCCTACCAGCAATGTTTGAGAGTTCTAATTCTCATCTTCAGCACACTTGGGACTGTAGTCTTCTTAATTGTAGTCATTCTAGTGGATATGAAGTGGTAACACCTTGTGGTTTTAATTTGTATTTCCCTTATTGTTAATGATGGTAGTATTCTCCTTGGTCATTTGTATATATTCCTTTTTTATTTTTTTTTTAATTTTTTTTTTTTCTTGAGACAGGTTTTTGCTATGCAGTTCAGGATGACCTTGAACTCACTTTATAGCCCAGACTGGCCTCTAACTCACAGCGATCCTCCTGCCTCAGCCTCCCGAGTGCTGTGATTACAGGCATGCACCACCATGCTTGGCCATTTGTATATATTCTTTTGTGAAGTTTCATTCAAATCCTTTGTCCATTTTTAAAACTGAATGTAGGTGTCTTTTGTACCATCTAAATATAAGTCCTTTATCAGATGTCTAGATATATAGATATTTGTCCTAGTCTAGGGCTTGCATTTTCATTTTCTTAATTATGTCCTTTCTAGAATAGTAGTTTAAATTTTGGTAACATATAATTTATCAACATTTTCTTTTATGGCTAGTGCTTTTATGTCCCAAGAAATCTTTAGCTACCTTAATGCTATAAGATTTTTTTCTAATGTTTTTACCTTTTATATTTAAGATTATGATACATTTAGAGTTTATTTTGTGTGAGGTAAGAGTCAAAGGAATTTCCCCCCATTTGAATATCCAGTTTTTCCAGCATAATTTGTTAAAAAGGTTACCTTTTTTTCTATTGGATTATTTTAGCACCTTTGTTGAAAATCATTTGATCAAATGTATATAGGTCTATTTCTGAATATACTTTTCTGTTCCGTTAAGTTATAAGTCTATACCAGTACCACACTATCTTGATTAATATAGTTTTATAGTACATTTCAAAATCAAGTAGTTCAAATCCTCCAGCATTTTCCCCCAAAATTACTTTGGTTATTCTGTATCATTTGCATTACCATATAGATTTTAGAATCAACTTGTAATTTCTACCTCCCCCACCCCAAATCCTTCTGGCATTTTGATTTGTATTTCATTGTTTATAGATCAATTTGAAAAGAATTAACATCTTAACAATATTGAGCCTTCCAGCCCATGAACACAGTATATCTCTCCATTTGTTGTTTTTGTTTTCGGGGATGCTAAGGATGGAACCCAGGGCCTTACACCTAGGTAAGTGCTCTATCACTGAGCTACATCCCCAGGGCCTTTCTTTGAGTTTTAAAATTTTTTTCCTGTGCAGTGTCTTGTGTGGTTTTTAGTTACATTTCTGAAAGCATTTCAAGATTTCAAACATTATTACAAATGGTATTGGTTTTTACACAAGAACTTCTAAACACATGGAAATTAAATAGCACTCTCCTGAACAATCAATGGGTCACAGATGAAATTAAAGAAGAAATTAGACAATTTTACAATTGAATGATAATGTTGGTACAACATACCAGAACTTATGGGATACAATAAAAGCAATCCTAAGAGGGAAATTTATAGCAGTAAATACCCATATCAGGAAAACAGAGCAAGTACAAATAAACAACTTAATGGTGAACCTCAGACTTCTAGAAAAAGAAGAGCAGGCTAAGCCAAAACCTCGTACAAGGGAGGAAATTATAAAGATCAGAGCAGAAATTAACATATTGGAGACTAAAAACAATACAAAGAATCAATGAATCAAAGAATTGGTTCTTTCAAAGATTAAATAAAATCGACAAACCCTTATCCAACCTTATTTAAAAAAGGAAATAAAAGACTCAAATCCAATCAGTTAAGAATGAAAAGGGAGATATCACAATGGACCCTGCAGAAATCCAGAAGATTGTCTATACCGATTTTGAAAATTTGTATTCTAATAAGATGGAAAATGCAGAAGAAATGGGCAGATTCCTAGATACATATGAATTACCAAAGCTCAATCAAGAAGATATAAAAATTCTAAATAAACCAATATCAATCAATGAAATCGAAGATGTAATTAAAAACCTCCCAACAAGAAAAGCCCAGGCCCTAATGGATTCACTGCTGAATTCTACAAGAAACTCAGGGAAGACCTAACACCACTACTTCTCAAACTTTTTAATGAAATTGAAAGGGAAGCAATACTCCCAAATTCATTCCTGGAAGCAAGCATTACCCTGATACCAAAACCGGAGAAGGACCCAACTAAGAAAGAGAACTACAAATGGTATTGGTTTTTAAACTGTATTTTCTGATGATTAATGTTGATATATAGAAATACATTTCAGGGTTTTTTTTTTTTTTAATATATTAGGTTTGTATTTTGCAACTTTGCTAAATTTATTTATTAATTCTAATAGCTATTAGTTCTACCAAATTCTTTTTTTTTTTTTTTTTTTTTTTTTTTTTTTTTTTGTGGGTACCAGGGTATCGACCTCAGGACCTCGCACACCAGCAGGCGCCCGTGCCGCTGAGCGATATCACCGGCCCCTTTTTCGTATGTGGGTTCCGGGAGTCGAACTCGGGCCCTTGCACTTGCCAAGCAGGCACTTAAGCCACTGAGCCATCTCACCGGCCCAGTTCTACCAAATTCTTGAGGATTTTCTAATCTTATTACTCTGTGAATAAACAGTTTATTTCCTTCCACTATTTAGGTATTTTCTTTATTTTTCTTACTTATCACACTGGCTAAGATTGCCAATGAACTGTTCAATAGGAGTAATGAGAGCAAAACTTTGTTGCCTTCTTCCTAGTCCTAGGAAACAGTTTTCTGCAATTCAGCATGAAGTATGATGTTATTGTTAGGTTTTTCACAGATCTTTATCAATTTCAAGAAGTTCTCCTCTAGTTTTAACCTATAAGTACTTTTAGTTCCAATTATTTATATTTCACCATGCTAAAGGACATTGAGGCTGTAAGTTTTGGCGCTCTTCTCTAGTAATAATATGTAGAGAGCTTAGTTTTAGAGTCAAATAGTCTTGCATTCTGCCAAGTCCTCTTATCTTCTGCTTCAAATTTCTTACTTGTAAAGTGAGGATAACTACTTTATTTTTCAAGATTATCGTGAATGATATTGGGTTTGCTTACATGTGTGACACATGGTAGATATTTATTCAAAAATATTATTACTTCTTTCCATCCCTTATATTTTCTTAGTAATATGGTTTTTCTTTTAACTTTATAGTGACATTTATTTTATGTCTCTAAATGTTCACATAGGGCTTTTCTTTAATGGGTATTGGTCACAAGTGAATATCAGAATCTCTTCTGTGGATGATACCTTCTTTGGGGGTTGCAGTAACATGCAACATCCAATCAGGTACTTGCCTCTGCTGACTGCAGGTTCCATAGTTATTCCAGTGCTAGGACTTCCTGAGATTAACATACTGTCCCAACCACTACAACAACAAATGACTGTCCCAAAGTTACCCTGATTATATCATGTTCGCTACTTTTATTTTTTGAAACTGGGAATCGAACTCAGGACCTTGCACTTGCCAGGCAGGCACTGTGCCACTGAGCCATAACCCTGGCCCCCACTGCTTTTAATAGTATATCCAGAAAGAATGATTCATAAGCCTTGGCCAAAGAACCTTTATTGTTAGTCCATACGTGTGTCTTCCTAGGCACGGAATTCTCCAGCTCTGAACACAGCAGGAGTCAATGAAACAAGGCCAAAATGCGTAAAAATGATGTTATAATTCTTAGAGCTGTGATTCCAAATGTCAGCCCCAGAGCAAGTGCCTGATGAAGTGTTTATCACAGATCTCTGTAGAGCAAGAAATAGAAGGATGATTTGTGAGTTCTTCATAAAGCTAAATGTACTGTCCCTAATTCTGAGATTGTATCTTTCCTACCTTTTGGGTGTGAAATGTCCCTATATGTTGTTTTTGTTAATGATTTTCTACCCTTACTTGGTATAAGTTAGCAAAATTACCTTCATCTGCTACATACCATAATTTTTAAGAAGCAACTGGCCTGAAAACCAGCCAGGAGACATCAGAATGCCTAGATTTGTGCTGTAGTAATAGACTGACCACAGCCTCTAATTATTTAATTAATTAATTATTGAGACAGGTCTCTCTATGCAGTTCAGGGTGGCCTTGAGCTCACTATATAGCCCAGCCTGACCTCAGACTTGTGGCGATCCTGCCTCAGCCTCCCGAGTGCACCGCCATGCCTGGTTTATGGCCATTATTAATTAAGGCAACTATGGACTTGTGTGGAGTCACTTCCGAATTCCAGCCTCTGTTATACAGTCAGGTACTGTTGGCTCCCATGACAAAAAACTGCAAGGGATTGGGTACAGAGAGCCCACGCTGCTCTAGCAGACTGAGATCAGCCTCACCTGAAAAAAGTATAACGATCAATTCTGTGGCTCAAAACATGGGGGAGTTTTAGATGAGTTGAAAAAAAGATGGATAAATACTAAGATAGAGGGCTCACATCAACATGTTGACTATTTGGGGGGAACCTAGGACTTGAGGGGAACATATTTGGGGGAGGAATTTAGCTGCTAAGTAGAAAGGATCACCCTGCCTTGCTTCTCTAGAGTGTTTGCTTGCAGACAGAATGATAATGGATAGAAGAGTGCTTTACAAACTATGAACATCCCTGGCAGATTTAAGAAAAGACTCTCTTTTACTTTGTTGATAATTGAGAAGGCAGTATTTCTAGACACATGACATCGCTCTAGGCAATCCCTTCACTGAGAAGTGATGATGGAAACGTGCATGGCCTGCAGGCTAAATACTGTCAGAACATGTTATCATCAAATAAATCTGGACAATTCGATTTTTAACATCATGTTCCCAAACCTAGTAACTAAGCAGAAAGGCTCAGTTCTGGTGAGACACTGGGTGCAAAGTGAGGCCAAAGGTTCACAAAAGGACAGCCAGGGGTTATATCAGCTGCTGATGCCTCCAGATTCTGGGTACATTTCTCAGACCATATTTGGGCTTGCGTGATATGCTGGTATAAATTCAGAAAATAGTTCTTCTGAAGACCTAGCACGAGCAAAATTTGCAACCAACAATAAATGATTTTCATTGTCCAAGGTCTATGTTGTTAGAATATATTCAGATCATAGTCACTTATTTAATAACAATGGTTATATTGTATTGAGTGTTACCTGTGCAGGGGGACTATTTTAACTGCTTTAATATATTATCTCATTTAATGCTTCCAGAAACTGTATGAGGAAGGTGCTACCATTGTCTTCATTTTTGTTTGTTTCTTGGTGCTGGGGATCAAACCCAAGGCCTTTTGCAGGCTAGGCAGGTACTCTGCTGCTGAGCTACATCTTATCTCCATTGTCTTTTCTTTTCTTTTTTTGTTCGCAATACTGGGGATTAAACCCAGGGCCCTGCACATACTAGACGAGCCACTGATTTATGCTCCCAGCCTTTTTATTTTATTTTGAGTCATGATCTCACTAAGTAGCCCAGGCTGGCCTTGAACTTGTGATCTTCCTGCCCAGCCTCCCAAGTAGCTAGGATTACATGTGTGTGCCATGATGCCTGGCTCCCATTGTCTTCATTTTTAAGATGAGGAAACTGAAGCATAGAACTAAGGATGTTGTGCATGACCTTACCCAAGGTCATGTTTTTAATAAATATTAAGATTGGATTTGGACAAGGCTGCTCATCCCAGGTCTATCCTATACTGGGCTACTATTTTTATTAAACACAGAACTCTATCCCCAGTACTGGACCGATAAGCTAAAGGGACTAATAATAAAACCAAATCTATGTCCTCAAAAATGCTCAGTCTATGGGGGAAAAGGAAGCCACAGATAATTATAATCTAATATAATAAGTATTAAAATAGACATGCTTATCCCTCTGACTGATTTTCTCCAAAGCACCCTTTATTGTCATGTAGCAAATTATGTATTTACTTGTTTACTATTTTAATATGTCTTCCTCTACTGAAACTATCAACTCCATGAGGCTAGGATTTTTGCTTTGTTCACTATGTACCCTGGTACCTAGAAGAGTTCCTGGCCAGTAAATATATTTAGGAAACAACTTAAAGGAACAGGAGTTGAAATTAAATAGAAATGAAGGCGAAATGTCACCAAATATCACAGGATTCTTCCTTGGTAATCTGGACTGACAGAATCCTCATGGACTGGAGTGTGATGGAAAGCTCCAGGGAGAAGAAAAGATACCAGCTATAACTCAGGCGGTGAAGTTGCCCCTAAAGTGTCCCCAAGTTGTGCGCTGGGTTAAGTGTTTGTGCTGCTACGCTTCAGGCCACGCCTCTCCCAACCCTCTCTGGCCATGTGGAGCATTTGTTGTTTTCCACAAACTTTCAGGAACCTTTGCATGCTCTTCCCCTTTCCTAGAGGGCTTTCCCCTGTGCCCCTCCTACCCTTACCTCCTTTCTACTTTAATGCCTCCATTGTATCCTTCAAAACTCGGATGGCAGTCACTTTTTCATTGACATGGCCCACCTTGTGTTCCCATGGCACCCTCTACTAGTGCTAAAAACAAAAAGCAAAACACTTTTTCTTGTCCCTGGCCCTGCACCAAAGCCTCCTTGAGAACAGAGTCCATTTCTTATTCAACCTGTATTTCCAGAACCAGACACTGTGCTCAGGGGGCTGAGGCAGGAGGATGGCTTGAGGCCAAAAGTTCGGGGACAGCCTAGGAGACCACATCTCTTTTTTTTTTTTTTTTTTCATGTGGGTACCGGGAGGCAAACTCAGGACCCTGCACTTGCCAGCAAGCACTTGTGTCGCTGAGCACGTTTTTCCTTTATGTGGGTACCGGGAGTTGAACTCAGGACCTCGTGCTTGCCAGGCAGGTGCTTATGCCGCTGAGCTATCTCACCAGCCTGGGAGACCACATCTCTTAAGAAAATAGAAAAGAAAAAGATACTTAGACCCCATCCCCATATCAGATTGGCCAAATGAAAAATAGTGTTAAAATTCAGTGTTGATTATGTTATAGGGAAATGACAATTCATGAATACCGATGCCAGGTCTGTAAATTTTTTGTTTGTTTGTTTATTTTTTGAGACAGGGTCTTGCTATGTAGTTCAGGCTGGCCTTGCATTAACTATGTAGCCAGGCTACATAGTTAATGGCCTCAAACTCATGGTGATCTTCCTGCCTCATATTACAGATGTGACTCACCAAGGCTGGCCAAGACTATGAATTTCTTATAGCCATTTTGGAGAGTTATTTGTTAATATTTTTAAAACATTAAAATATTTTTGATCCTAAAATTCCAAATCAAAATGAAGTAGTCATAGACAGGTACAAAGATATAAGTTCTTTGTAGCATTCTTTATAGAAACAGAAAGAGCAAATGAAATGCCTAACCATAGGAGATTGGTTATATAAATCATGGAATAATTATGCGGGAGAAATGTGCAGCTTTAAAGAGATATTGTCAAGAAGTAGACTTTAGACTCTGTTCCCAAGGATTCTGTAGAAACTCCCTAGGGCCCTACTGGAAGGTAATGAAAGGGTAAACGTAAGATAGAGCCTGCTCCTCCCTTTACCTCAGCTCTCTTCCTGTCAATTGTATATATTCCGGTTCTGAGTCAGAATCCATTGAAAAGGGAGGTGCGGGTGTTGATATTCCATTACCATTGAAAAAACTATCATTGTAGAAAAATGTGTTTGAAGCCAGTAACTGGTCTTTAAATAAGTTGTTCAATTTCACTGGGCCCCAGTTTCCTGACCTATAAAATTGAGGAAAATAGCTAATGTCTTTGCCAAATAAGGATTCTAGGAGGCTAAATTTCCACTGCCGGCATCAGGTGGCTAAGCCTGATCCACACCCATGTTTGCTTTCACCCTGAACATTTCTTCTTGGATGGCACTGCCGCAACAAATTTCCTTCAGGGCTGTTATGGAGACATAGGAGCCCAGTGCTTTCCAGAAGGTAACAATGTTTTGCGTGTACAGTGCTGTTTAAGGGGTGGATAGATGGGCAGGGAGCCCACACAGACAAATCCATCCAGTACTCTATACGGGGATGACAGGGCTAAAATGTGTTATTGCTGCACTAGCCTAGTTGTTGCATCCTTTTATTTTAGATTTACAAAAATTATTGCAAAGGTAGTACAGAGTTCCCCTATCCTTAACATCTTACATTACTATGATAGTAGGGATCAAATCCAGGGACTTCACACTGAGCTACATTCCCCAGCACCCCCCATTCTTTCACTTTTTAATTTTTAGATAGAATCTCTCTAAGTCATCTAATTGCCCAGGCTGGGCTCAAACTTTTGATCCTCCTGTTTCAGTTTCTCACAGTGCTGGATGCACCATTATCCATCACTGTGGTACTTTTGTCACAATTAAGGAACCAACATTGGTACATTAATGTTAACCAAACATCACACTATCAGATTTTACTGACTTCTCTTTAATCCCTTTTCTGTTCCAAAATCCCACCCAGGATATTGCATTGCATTTAGTCATCATGTCACTTTAGCTTCCTCTGGTCTGTGACAGTTTCTCAGATTTTCTTGTCTTTGATGAACTTAAGGGTTTTTGCGTGGTACTGGTAATGTAGAATGTCCCTTGATTTGGCTTTGTCTGATATTTTCTCATGGTTAGACTGGGGCTATGGGGTTTTGGTGGAAAGGGAATCTAAGTAAAGGGCCATTCTCATCATATCCTATCACGGAGGCATGCTATCAAGATGCCTTCTCTCTGTTGATGTTGCTCTTGATCACCTACCTCCTTCCATACCATAGTCTTTGGAAATGAGTCAGTAAGCACAACCCACTCAGGGTGGGAGGGTATTGTTCGTATCCTTTTGACATGGCTTCCTGATTTAGCAAGGAGCCCCCACTGAGAACAGTATCCACTCTGAGAGTACCTCACTGAGAACAGTATCCACTCTGAGAGTACCCCACTGAGAACAGTATCCACTGAGACAGATTGTTGTAGATTTATGATTGGGACTTTCCTGGATGGTGCTATTTAGAAGCCTTTAGGAACAGTGCTCAGTATAGAGGAACTTAAGGCTCCTCTCTTTTTTCTTTTTTGTCTTTTTGCAACAGGGTTTCACTATGCAGTTCAGGCTGACCTCAAACTTGCAGCGATCCTCCTGCTTCAGCCTCCCAAGTGCTGGGATTACAGACCTGTGCTCCCACGCCCGGCTTCCTTTTGAAATTAAAAGTGGGGGCCAAGAAGAGAGGCTACCTATGGGTGCTTGTGTGATGATCTTTTCCCATTCTGGAGCCAGGTCTCCCCAAATCCCTACAGAAGAGTTGGCCCAAGAAGCTGATCGTGGCCTTTTCATCACCATTTAAAACTGGTGAAGCATTCAAAAGAGCAAGAAGTCAGAGAGGGTCAACAGGCTTTGATCCATAAACTAATTTTAACTGATCAGCCGAGGCTACATGAACAGTGTTCTAGATTTTCAGAGGTCCAGCCTGGGAAATGTTCAGGCCAGGAGCAAGCTGTGTGTTGCAACATTTTTTTTTTTGTTTGGTAGTGTCGGGATCAAACACATGCTAAGCACGAGACCAGCTGCAATTTAATGCCCAAATCATTCTCCTTCTCCATGAATCCTTGAACGTATGATTTACCATTCAACAGAAAAACACAATAGTATCTTTTTTAAAATTTTTATTTGAGGAAAAAAAAGATTTTTCATAACCAGATAATAAGAGAATAACAACAGTTATTACACAATGTATTATTATCTTCAAAGTAGTTACTCAGTATAAGACATAAAACAAAAAGATTCTTACAAAAAAACAGACAATAACAAACTTTCTTTTCAACAAACTAAGATAAACTTTAGTATAAATTAGCATATATATTGAAATATTTTTAAAACAATGGAATATGTAATTTGGGTTTCAACCTTCCTTCTTCCCTCGCTCCTTCCTCCCTGCATTTCTTCTTTCCTTTTTTTCTAACTCTCTTCCTCCTTTTGTTGCTTGTTTTATGGCTGCCTGATCCTAAAAAAGCCCTAATGAAATCATAAATTCTCAGCAGCCAAATCTAGATCCTCTATTTTGTGTTTTGCCCCCACCTATATGTATATGGTAGGGCTCGGCGAATATTTATTGCCCAGTGGACTTTTTTTTTTTTTTTTTTTTTTTTTTGTGGGTACCGGGGGGACGACCTCAGGACCTTGCGCACCAACAGGCACCCGTGCCTCTGAGCGATATCACCGGCCCCTTTTTCGTATGTGGGTTCCGGGAGTCGAACTCGGGCCTTCGCGCTTGCAAGGCAGGCGCTTAAGCCGCTGAGCCGTCTCACCGGCCCTGCCCAGTGGACTTTTTAACTTGGAATTACTCATTTTCTCAATTGCAAGAATCTCCAAGTCTGTATTTATGTTGGCATAGCTAGCACCTTTAAAAAAAAAATGACATTGATATATATTCACTTAAATATATTAATGTACCTATCTCAACTGTTTCCTTTGACTACATGGACAAGCTCATATTCCAAAGCATATGACTCTAACACTAAAGAAAACAAAAATACACCTTCAGGAATTATGCTGATACATTTGTTATGAGTATTAGATGAGACGACACAGAGCATTTTACATGATGCCTGGCACATAGTTAGCACTTGATGAATGTAAGTGTTACTGTTGTTACTGAGAAATACTAGTCTTTCTTTAAAAAAAATTTTTTTCTTGGCGTTTGTCAAGTTATACCATTATGCTGAAGCTTGAATGGATAGTAAGACTAAGGAGATAAGGGGCAGGGGAATTTTATGATTTATCAAATTTTGAATACAAGAGCCTTACTTCTTACAAACAAAAAAGCACTACAAAGGCAGTAATTAAAAAAAGAACAACAGGGCCGGTGAAATAGCTCAGCGGCATAAGCACCTGCCTGGCAAGCGCGAGGTCCTGAGTTTGACTCCCAGAACCCACATACGAGAAAAGGGCTGGTTGGGCCGGTGAGATGGCTCAGCGGCTTAAGCGCCTGCCCGGCAAGCACGAGGGCCCGAGTTCGACTCCCGGATCCCACATACGAAAAAGGGGCCGGTGATATCGCTCAGCGGCACGGGCGCCTGTTGGCGCGCGAGGTCCTGAGGTCGACACCCCGGTACCCACAAAAAAAAAAAAGAAAAGGGCTGGTGATATCGCTCAGCAGCATGGGTGCCTGCTGGCACGTGAAGTTCTGAGGTCGGCCCCTGGTACCCACAAAAAAAAAAAAAAAAAAGAAAGAAAACAATGTGCATCTGGAAGTAGTTGTCTCAGTTACTTTTCTCTCGTTGCTGAGACAAAATACCCGACACCCAAAATTAAGGAAGGAAAGGTTTATTTGGCTCACAGTTTGTGGAGGTTTCAATCCATAATCAGCTGGCTCCAAGGCAGAGTGGCACATGGCAGAGGGCAACAGTTCATGGCGGCGGAAGGCAGCAAAAACAGCAAGAACAAAAGGGAGGAGTGTGCACAAGAGCACCAGAGCACAAGAGAGAGCAACCTCTTTCCCTCCCATATATTACATGCAGGCTACCCACCCCAGGGTGAGTGTAGCACTCACGCCCATAATCCCAGCATTAGACCACGAATCAGTCATAAACTCTAGAAGGCAGCCTCCATGACTGCATGAGGCTTTGAGGGGACATCTAGACACAAACCATAACAGTAGTGTTATAAGAAAAGTATCTAGGAAAGGGCAGCTGGACCTAACCTTGCATTTTGCTTTGTTTATTAAGAATATTTAATGCGGGCCGGTGAGATGGCTCAGCGGCTTAAGCGCCTGCCTTGCAAGCGCGAGGGCCTGAGTTCGACTCCCGGATCCCACATACAAAAAAGGGGCCGGTGATATCGCTCAGAGGCACGGGCGCCTGCTGGTGCGCGAGGTCCTGAGGTCGTCCCCCCGGTACCCACAAAAAAAAAAAAAAAAAAAAAAAAAAGAATATTTAATGCAAATCTACTATGTGCCAAGCATTGAGTTAGATATTAGGAATAGAAGTGAATAAAACAGGTTTGGTTCTTGCCTTAATGGATTTTATTATTTACTGGGGGACACAACAGTTAATAAAGAAGTAAATAAATGAATGTGTAATGACAAATTATGATAAACTCTATCCATGTTATTCAAATTGAATTCCGTTTTTCCCTTTACTTTGTCCAGTGTTTTCCATTTCTGCAAATGGTATTACCATTCATCAGTTACTAAGGTCAAAAACTTTGAAATGATCTTTGATTCAGCTATTTCTCATATCCCAGGCAATCCTATCTTTTGGCTCCACTTCAGAAGGTATCCTTAATCCAACCTTTTCTTGCCATTTCTAAGACTATTCTATTGTCCAAGTCACCATCTCTCACCAAAAATATTCAATACATCTCCCTGCTTCCAGCTTTTCTTTCCTCTGTAAAGTCTATTCACACACAAGTAAGAATGGTCCTTTAAGCCTCCCCAACACATATGTGAGCTTGGATTTGGCAATGGACTCTTAGATATGACACAAAAAGCATGAGCAATAAAAGAAAAAATAGATAAGTCAGATTTCATAAAAATTAAAAATTTTTGTCTATCAAAAGATGTTATTAAGAAAGTAGAAATAGGGCCGGTGAGATGGCTCAGCGGCTTAAGCGCCTGCCCAGCAAGCGCGAGGGCCCGAGTTCGACTCCCGGAACCCACATACGAAAAAGGGGCCGGTGATATCGCTCAGCGGCACGGGCGCCTGCTGGCGCGTGAGGTCCTGAGGTCGACCCCCTGGTACCCACAAAAAAAAAAAAAAAAAAAAAAAAGAAAGTAGAAATAATTTACAGAACGGTTGAAAATATTTGTAAATTATATGTCTGATATGGACCTACTATACAGAATATACAAAGAACTCTTACAACTCAACAATAAAAAGATAAATTAATTTAAAACTAGGCAAAAGCCAGGTAAGGTGGTACATGCCTGTAATCCCAGCACTTGGGAGGCTGAGGCAGGAGGATTGCTCTGAGTTCGAGGCCAGCCTGGGCTACAAAGTGAATTCAAGGCCAGCCTGAACTGCATAGCGAAACCCTGTCTCAAAAAGACAACACAAAACAAAACAAAACAAAAAGTGGGCAAAGCACTTGAATAGCATTTCTCCAAAGAAGATATATAAATGACCATCAAACACATGAAAAGATGCTCAACATTTTTAGTCATTACAGAAATGCCAATCAAAACCTCAAGGTACCACCTCACACCTTAGTAAGATGGCTATATATTTTTTTAAAAGACAGATAATTACAAATGTTGACAAGGATATGTGGGGAAAAAGGAATTCTTTCACACTGCCTGTGGGACTGTAACATGGTTTAGTCACTGCGGAAAACAGCTCAGTGAGTCCTCAAAAAGTTAAGCAGAATTATCATATGACCCAGCGATTTCACTACTATGTAAATACCCAAAAGCATTGAAAACTGGCGCTCAGACAACACATATACATGCATATTCACAGTAGCACTATTTACAATAGTAAATCAGTAGAAAAACGGATAATTGTACACACACACAATAGAATATTATTCAGCCATGAAAAGGAATGAAGTATTGATAAATGCTGCAATGTGTATGAACCTTGAAAACATTATGGTAAATGAAAGAAGCCAGACACAAAAAGTTGCATATTGCATGATTTGATTTATATAAAATATTCAGAATTGATAAAACCATAGAGATAGAATGAAGCGTGGTAGTTGCCAGTGGCTAGGGGGAGAGAAGAATAGTGAGCAACTGCTATTTTTTTTTCTCTGTCTTTTTGGGACAGGTTTTCACTGTGCAGTTCGGGTTGGCCTTGAACTCACTATGTAGCCCAATCTGGCCTTGAATTCCCAGGGATCCTCATGCCTCAGCCTCCCGAGTGCTGGGATTACAGGAACGCGCCACCATGTCTGGCCTTGAGCAACTGCTTAATCAGTAGGAATTTTCTTTTTGCGGTGATTCAATACTTTGGTAGTAGAGGTAGTGGTTGCACAATTTTGGGGATATTTTCTATGTCATTGAATTGTTCACTTTAAAATATTTGTTTTTATGCTATATGAATTTCACCTCAAAAAAAAAATAGTTCTCTTAAAAAATGGTTAGACTGGTCCATGACAGGGAAAGCCTTGGGATCATGCTTTATGTGTGCCAGATAATGCTCAATTAAATGCTATTTACCATGAAAGACTACTCTCTCAGGGACCAGAAATATAGACTAGGGCTTTCTCTTTAAGAGTGGGGATCAGAAGTTTGCTCAAAGGAGCAAGGAATTAACACCAGAGATAATAAGTGGATGGACATCAGCTTTGCATGGAATAACACACATTCTTTCAACAGTGATGGTTTTGCTAATGATCTGCGACACTTGAGCTCTGATTCCGGAGGCGCCTTTAGGGATGGGTGCTAGCAACCCTTGATTCAGGGGTTTCCTTTTGTCTATGTTCTCTTCACTGACCAGCATTCACTTTCCTCTGCACTACTTATCCATTCAATTTGACACATTCTTTGGTTTGGTAGGACCTTCGATTATGCAGGGGAACCTGTCTACAGGTGATTATGTGCAAGGCATGATCCAAAAATCTGGTTAATGTTTAAATTTTTAAAACTGTTACAGTAAAGGTCACAATGCCATTAACCTCCTGCAAAACACTTGCCCTCGCTTCGAACACACGTGTGCCATTGTTCTTGGCACTTTCTGAAGCGTTCTGGAAGTACTCTTTCGTGTTTTCAGTTGTACTGTCATGGCTGCCCCAACGTCCTGAATCCATTCAAAATATTTACCTATCATGGATTTGGGAGAAGAACCAGAAGTTGCAAAGTGCCAGATCCTGTGAATAAGTGTGGCTAAGAACACACTGTAATGTTTTTACAAACCTGCCTTTCCAGCAGCAGCATTCACCATAGTTTTGATCACACCTTGTAAAGACATGAAAGATTTCCAGAACTTCTTCAGAAAGTGGCAAAAATGATGGGATAAATGTTTTCAAAGGGAGGGGGAGTATTTTGAGGGGGATTAGTGGCAATGTGTCTTTTAATGTAATAATTTTTAAAAAATTTTAAACACACACCATATTTTTTGATCACCCCTTATATGTGTCAAATCCCAACCACTATCTTAGTTAAGATCCAATTGTGCAGGGTGTGATGGTGCATCCCTGTAATCCCAGCACTTGGAAGGCTGAGGCAGGAGGAGCATCATAAGTTCCAGGCCAGCCTGGGCTACATAGGGAGACCCTGTCTCAAAAAAAAAAAAAAAAAAAAGAAAAGAAGAAAGAAGAAAGAAAGAGATTCAAATGTGTATAGTTTCTTTTTCTTTTGTAAAATACTTGTGTGTTTTAATGGATACTTCATTTGTAGATTCCACAAATTGGGAGTCACAATACATTCTAAATAACCCGGATCACTGAATCATTCACTTTAAAATGTTTGTTTTTATAATGTATGAATTTCACCTCAAAAACAAAAAAAAAAAAGAATAGTTTGCTTTAGAAATGGTTAGTTTGAGCTGAGGATTTAGCTCACTGGCACAGCGCCTGCCTGGCAAGCGTGAGGTCGTGAGTTCGATTCACAGTATCAAAAAAAAAAGAAAAAACAAATGGTTACTTTGGGTCGTATTAGGCAAGGCCTTGGGCTCATGCTTCATGGGTGTCAAGTAACGCTCAATCATTCCCAGTCCAACAGTTCTCAGGATTAGAAGCAGGGCGTTGTGGGAGCAGAAAGGACAGTGAACCAAATCCACTTACTTAGCTTCTCTGAACTTTGTGAGGTTGACCCCCTATCCCTGCCCCGCCCACCAATTCTTAGAGACCTTGGAAGGAATATATAAGCGTGAGTGTTGTAGACAAGCTCTGCAGTCCAGTCTGAAAGTCTTTCTCTTCCTCTCCCATTCTTGTAGGCGCTATCGTATACTTGAAGGAGCCACTGACTCTGGGTGGAAACTTGACATACATAGATCCTTATCAAAGGAACTATGCTTTTAATCTGTGGATCCAGAGCCCAGCTGCTTTTGAAGAGCCAGGATGATCCTACAAGACTGCCTTGGATACTTCTCCATCAGGCAGGTCTTTGCCACTATTTTTGTTTCAGAACCACCCACCTAGTTGAGCTTTCTTTCTCAGGGGAGGCATTTAACCACCAGAGTTCTCACCACTAGGGAGTGCGAAAGAAGAGGGCTGATGAAAGTAGGAGCTACAAGGCAAAAAGAGTCTGTCACCTGCCGACTGATGCTGTTCCTCCACTAGTGCAACAAGAAAGGTTGCCCAAGGGTGTTTTGTTCTGTTTTTTTGAGACAAGTTCTCACTATGTAGCCCAGGCTGGCCTCAAACTCACAGTGATTCTCCTGCCTCAGTCTCCAAAGTGCTGGCATTACAGGTGTGCCCCACCGCACCTGGCGATGCTCAAGATTTTTAGAAAGCAAAAGGGTGAATGAATTCGCAATCACTTTTGTGTAGCTGGGCAAGGTGGAGCATACCTAAAATCCCCCCCAGTGCTTGAGAGGCTGAGGCAGGAGGATCACTGTGAGTTTAAGGACAGCCTGAACTACACAGAGAGCTCTTATCTCAAAAACAAACAAACCCTAAACCAAACTAAAACAAAAACAATCACTTTTGTCATATAGATATAAAGACAAAGATTGAATAGATTTTACAAATGGTCAGATCCCCAAATCACTTGCATTCTGGGTGGGTAAGGTCACAATGCAATGCCAACTTCAAATTACTCCAGCTGCAGACAGTGGTGCCTATCAATGGAGATACTCCTTCTCTACGGGAGAGGTGGAATATAGGAGGAAAGAGAACTGGTATTATTGTTGGCATGCTAACAGCACTGAATTGGCCACTTGACTTTTTTGAGTCTGGACAGCAATCATAGATGAATGATTTTTAGCAAGGGAATTTATGTCTGTGTACACATCAGAAAGATGTTTCAGAACAATCTACCAGGTGTGTGTGTGTGTGTGTGTGTATGTGTGACAGTAAGAACTGTCTTTGTTCCAGCCCTTTTCCCTCAAAGCAAAGACTATACTAAGAACTTGACCCTGACAAGTAGCCAAATCAATATAGCCTGGAGTGATTAAGTTCTTCAGAGCTGCAGCTTCCTGAATGGAAGAGACTTTTTGGCAGACATGGGAAGGTGTGGCAGCCTTCCCTGAAACCAAGCAAAACTCAGGGAGGGGTTTGTTTTCTGCTGAGTTTTGTTCTTAATAGAGTTTGTAAACTGGCCAGATGTGGTCTACAGAGATATTTTGTTTGGCCTAAACAAAATATACTTTTAAATTTTAATTTGAGCCAATATTTAGAAATACTTATAAAATAACTTGCCCCTCTCCCCACCCTGAAATCATAAGCTCTGGTACTGTCCGCATTTCTGCATGGTGAGAATTGACTGGAAACTGAGAAGTAGCATCTCCCTTTACACAGTTCATCTTGGTTCCCACCACTCACATAGCACACGAATGTGCGCTTATACCTAGGGCCTCTTTTAGTGTGCAGATTGGTGCAAATGTGTCCTAGGCCCCTCCAACCACTCTACTCCAAACACACAAAAAAGGAAGAAGCATCAGATGCCTATCCAGAAAAGTCCAAAGAGAACCTACAAGTTCCACCTCCCTGTAGGTGTAATGGGACAAACACAGGGGAAGTTCCTCAAAGATAAATTAGAAGAACTTCAGAAAGAGGCACCAGGTAGCAGAGAATGTGGTGACTGCACTGTAACGACGCACAAGTAGTTAGGATTGATCTCTGAGGAAACGATTATTTCTTACCTCCAATAAGTTCATTTCCAGGCTTGTTGGATAGTCCTAATGTCATGTTTCTCAGTTGAGGTTTTGGGGTTCCTGGTGTTGATACATGTCACCACTCTTGACTGAAAATCACTAACTATTTTCTAAGTGCGGTGTGATCACTTTATGGGGACTCTAGTTCTTTCTTCAAACTGTGCCTCGGCTCTGAGTCCCTGAGGGTTGTTTTATAACTAAAAGCAGAGGGGGGAACTCTGAGGCTTATAAAGGCTGCCCAAAACAGTGGTCCTCAAATCTGTGCATTACAACTGCTTAAAATTTTTAATAATTCAGATTTCAAACTTCTGCTACATAACTGCTGAATTTGAATCTTGGGGGATGGAGTCCGGGTATCTGTATTCTTCACACACTCACTAAGCGATTCTAATGCAGCCGTCCCAGCATGAACCAGCGCTTCTAAAACAACTTTGGAAAAGTGCTGCTGACTGCTGTGGAGAATGCGCTTGATTTTTTTTTTTTTTTTTTTTTTTTGTGGGTACCGGGGGGTCGACCTCAGGACCTCGTGCGCCAGCAGGCGCCTGTGCCGCTGAGCGATATCACCGGCCCCTTTTTCGTATGTGGGATCCGGGAGTCGAACTCGGGCCCTCGCGCTTGCAAGGCAGGCGCTTAAGCCGCTGAGCCATCTCACCGGCCCGGAGAATGCGCTTGAACCGTCCACATTCATCCTGGAATCAGCAACTCCATGCCTAACTTTCGGGTTCTAATATAACTGTAAAGCCTTTCCCCTTATTGCAGTTCCTGATGTTCCAGACAGTGGCTTACTACCATGTTTTTTTTTTTTTTTTTTAATGTGGGTACCAGGAGTCTAACTCAGGACCTCGCACTTGCCAGGCAGGCGCTTATGCCGCTGAGCTATCTCACCTGCCTGCCATGTGTAGTATTTTGCCATTTGGAATCTGAATGGTGAGTACGTTGTGACCCCTTCTCAAGCCTCGGCTCTCCCATCTGTGGAATGATGACAGTAATACTTACCTCCCAGGTTTGCTTCCAGGACTCCCTGAGATAACATTTGTAAAGCATCTGACTGAGGCTCTCATACATATACAAATGCCGGCTCCCTTTCTCAGCCTTCCAGAAGGGAGGTCGGTTGAGTACTCTTAGGACTCTCAGCTGGAACTCTTCCCCTGGGCACCGTAATACCAGAGTTCTGGTGTCAACTCAGGACCCAGTTTAGAGAAAAAAAGACTCCAATTAAAGGAGCTGTGAAATCATCTTGCAGCTTTTGATATTTTTGATTTATATGTCACAATTTAAGAGCCTGCTGTAATTGTTAAAGTACATATTCTTTACTTCAGTTCCTTTAAACGAAACAAAAACCACCCCCCATGGTATCAGATATTATTCTTCTCTTTCCGCAGTCCATGCTTATCCCTGGGCGAGAAGATAAAGAAGAACAATTTAAGCTACATATTCTCAGAATAAGACTATAAACCAAGCTCCACCCCGAATGTGTCCTTAATCCCTTGATAATTTGTAAAAATCTGAGGCAGCTGCACAAGCATTTTCCTAAGACATGGAGGATAAAGTTAGAGAGAATGAAACTGTAAGAGATATTAATTCCAATCCAGTAAGGACTCATTTAAAATTTTAAAAAGTTACACTGTTTGCAAAACATAAACTTTATGTCAGAATCAGCCTCAGTAGGTAACAATGCCACATTTCCTCAGACACTGAAGTCTGTGACACAAGTTTAGAAGTTTATATACCTGGGAAAGTTTTTAAAATGTTGTTTAATCTGCTTTATTTTTTTAAAAAATAACTTTTTTATTTTTTTATTTTTTAGACAAGGTCTTCCTGTGTAGTTCAGGTTGGTCTTGAACTTGCTGTGTAGCCCAGGCTGGCCTCAAACTTGTGGTGATGCTCCTGCCTCAGCCTCCCAAATGCTGGGATTACAGGCATGTGCCACCACGCCCAGCCTAAAAAAAGGTAACTTTAGGTATCTTTGGTATACCAAACGTATGGATTCTGACTCAAGTGCTTAAAGCCACGAGGTGGGGGGAGTGGCAAGAAAGGCGGAGAAATCCTGATCAGAACCACGGGCAGAGCCAGGTTCAGGAATTAGAATTAAGGAAATCAGGAGGAAGGAGCTGTCCATGAGTTTGGTGCTGATGACCCCAACAGGTTCCATAGTGAGGCTACAGACAGAAGCGATGTATTAGACAATCTTGGGGTCATGGGAAAGCCTAGTAAATTTATATACCTCAAATTGGGTGAGGATATTTCTAGATCAGGCTGGAATGCACTCGAATCAGGCAAGGCCAAAGCTTGCTATCCTTGCTCTGCCCACATGTACAGCATGACTCACAAACACCACCAGGAAGTGAGGATGTCACATCTTTAGGATTTCACAAAGGGTACAGAATATGAAACAGACACTTATTGAGCACCCAACCATTTCTTCTAGGCTCTTACTTCCAATCACTCATTTTAATCTTAAAAGACAGGTATCACTACTCTTATTTGAAAGTGGGGAAACCAAGACTCAGGAAGGTTAAACAAATGTACCTAATGTTTCTTTCACACCTAAGAAGTGGTGTCATTCTCCTTGAACCTCAGCCTCTACACACAAAATCTGTCTAGCATCCAAACTTCAATCCTTTTATTGATATGAAATTTACCTAGGGCTGAAGCCAAGATCTGGGCAGAACCATGCCTAATGGATGGGAGGGAGGGTGGATATGGAAAATCACGCTCTGGAAGCAGGTATTCAGGTCAGAATCTAGAGGCACTATGTTAACTCCATTGCCTCTTTTCTGCCTAATAAGGACATCTGAGGAAAATAATGCTCACCCTTTTTGCACCAAATGATGGTTACTAACAAGATGCTTATCAGGGAGATCAACTAAAAATAAATGGAGTTGATCTCAATTCTAACATCTTTTCCCCTATAGGGAGCACTGGAGAAATTTAATATATCCCTAATGAACTAATTCATCACCTTGTTTTATCTTTCCTCTTGTCTACTCTGTCTCAACTGTTTTACTAAACCAAACTGTAAATATGAGATCTGTATTTGACAGATTCCTCATTCTTGTCCACCTAATCTTACCAAGCTCTATTGGTCAGTGTCACCTTCATGGATCTTTTCATTTCTTCTACTTCTACTACCACTGCTTTGGTTCAGCTCATCATTATCTCTTGCTTAAACCATTGCAGTAGACTCCAAACCAGTCTTCCAATTTTGTCTCCCATGAGTCCTGTCAAAGTGATCCAAGGTGCAAATCTGACCATGCTCTTCCCTCATATTTAATGTAGTGAGTATTCTATATTGGTTAAGAGTGAGAGCTTTTGGGTCAAACTACCTGTTTTTGAATCCTAGCTCTACCATTTTTGTTTATCCCCGCACGTTATTACTTAACTCTCCTACACTTTAGTCTCTGTGTCTGTAAAATGGGGATGATAATAATAGTAGCTTCTTCAGAAGTTGCCACCAAAAACTAAATACAATAGTGCTAGTCACTGCCTCATTTTTCTGGTCTCCTTTATAGCAAAACTCCTTGAAAGAATTGTCTGTAACCATGATCTCAATTTATTCCTTTCCTTTATCTTTTTTTTTTTTTTTTTTGTGGGTACCGGGGGTCGACCTCAGGACCTCGCGCACCAGGAGGCGCCCGTGCCGCTGAGCGATATCACCGGCCTCTTTTTCGTATGTGGGTTCTGGGAGTCGAACTCGGGCCCTCGCGCTTGCCGGGCAGGCGCTTAAGCTGCTGAGCCATCTCACCGGCCCTCCTTTATCTTTTTTACTAGAAATTTTTTTTTATTAAAATTTCAAACATACGCAGAAGAGAAATGGTTTGATATATTCCCAAGCACCCATCACTCAATTTTCAATAATTATCGATTTATGGCCAGTCTTGTTTTATCTTCTGTATCATTCTTCTTGATTATTTCATAACAAATTCCAGACATGGCCAGGCATGGTGGTACATGTCTGTAATTCGAGCACTCAGTAGGCTGAGGCAGAAGAATCGCCACGAGTCCAAGGCAAGCCTAAGCTACAGAGTGACTGCAAGGCCAGCCTGAACTACACGGCAAAATCCTGTCTCAAAAAAACCAAAACAAAAACCAAAACAAACAAACAAACAAAAACCCCGAACAAATTCCAGTCATGTAATTTCATCTCTACCTCTGAAAGAAACTACAAAAAAAGACAATACAATATCACATCCAACAATAACAGTGATTTCTTAATATAATCACACATTCAGTCAGTAGATCTTGTTCTCCTTCTTCTTGTGCTGCATGGAGATTGAACCCAGGACCATACATGCTAAGAATGTACAGATTCTTAATCATTTCAAATTTCAGTATGTTTATTTGAATCAAGATATAATTTGTTGATTTAGTTTTAATTATTATTATTATTTTTTTTGGTGGTGTTGGGGATTGAACCCAGGGCCTTATGCATGGGAGGCAAGAGCTCTACCACTGAGCCACATCCCCAGCCCCTTTACTTTTATTTTAATTTATTTTTAAATACTTTTAAATCTAGGCTTCTCTCCCCATTTCCTTTTTCCATTTTTACAATGATTTTGTTGAAGAAACCAGGTGACTTTTCCTGTAGAGTTTCTCTCAGACTGAGTTTTCTCATTGTATCCTCTCTACCTGTGTTACTAAATGGGTTCCTCTCTCTCTGTGGTTTTGGTAAATTGAAGGTTAGATCTACAGGCTTAACAAGATGTAGATTCCTTTTTATTCAGGAGTACATACTGTCTTCCCATAATGCCATTGTTGGGCGTTGTAGTGATCCATTCATTCTTAAGGAGTTGCAAAATGGTGATTCTTTATTGTTCCTTCCTTATTTACTAGCAGAATACTACTTTTTTTGGGTCTTTTTGAGACAGGGTTTCACTATGCAGTTCAGGCTAGCCTTGAACTCACTTTGTAACCCAGGCTGGCCTCAAACTCACAGTGATCCTCCTGCCTCAGCCTCCCAAGTGCTGGGATTACAGGCAAGTGCCACCACATCTGGCCTGAATACTATTTCTGTAAGAAGAAACTTCTCATGAACTAGTTGGTTGCTTTGAGCAAAAAAAAATGTTTTATTTTCTCCATTTGTTCAGTATTTTTCAAAATATGAATAGATGCATTCCCATTTTCTCTTAAGTCTACTCCAGTCAGATTTCACTCCACCAAACTACTCAATCTACTTCTGTTGAGATCACCTATGAACTCTGGGTGACTAAGTTCAAAGGTGAGTTCTCATTCTTCGTACAGATTTCTCATCAGCTTTTAATATTGAGAGTTAACCTCTCCTTTCTGAAATATTTCATTTGGCTCTGAGGACGATACCTTCTCCTGGCTTTCATCTTATCTCACTGACCTTTCCCTTTCAGTCTCCTTTGCTGGTTCATTTTCATCTCCCTAAATTTTTATTTTAGAGAACTGTCTTTAAACTTTTTGTTTCTATATACATTCAAACTCTTTGGAGATCTCATTCAATCTGATTATTTTAAAATACCATTTCTGGTCATTCATTCATTTATTCATTCATTCTGGGGATTGAACTCTGGGCCTTCATACTGAGCTACATTCCCAGTCCTCTTTATTTACTTAGAGGCAAAGACTTGCTTATTTGCCCAGGCAGGACTTGAACTTGCGATCCTATCAGCTTGGACTCCCAGAGTGTGTGTGGGGGTGTGCAGTCTGCACCCATTTTACTCTAATATTTATATCTCTAGCCCATATATTGTTTCCAAAGACTAGATTTACAACTATCTACTTGATATCCCCACCTAGAAGTTTCTATTTCTCAAACTTAACTTGTGTGAAACCTAACTCCCAATCTTTTCCTAAAACCAGCTTTATCCACACTCTTTCCCATTTTAGTTAATGGCAACATTCTTCCACTTAATCTGGCCAAAGTTTTTGGAGTAGTTTTGAGCCCTATTTTTCCCTCTCAAATTCCATATCTAATTTGTGAGGTAGTGTGTTGATTCTCCCTTCAAAATATATTGAGGATCAGGTCACTTTTCACTTCCCCTATTGCTACTACCCTGACCAAGACATGATCATCTCTCCCCTGCATCACTGCAATAGTTTCTGTCTTCCCTGTCCTTAACCCTCCAATTCCAGTGGCACTGCTGCTATTCACAATTCGAGACTCTGCTTAGTCACCCTTCTTCAAAAACAATCAGAGCATCCTGTGAAAATGTCAGGTCACGTTACTTCTCTCCTCAAATCTCTCCCATCCTACTCAAAGCCACAGCCGAAGTCTGAACAGTGTCCTACAAGGTCCTGCCTGATCCAAACCTTTGCTTCTCCTCCGACCTTAGTTCCTATTAGCCTCCCCTACTTGCCTCAATCTAGCCAACACTGTCCCCTTGAATAAGGCAAGCTCACGGTTGACTCAGGGCCTTTGCAGTCGCTGTTGATTTGCTTGACATAGTCTTCTGCTTCTGCTCTTGGCTCATGCTCTCTGCGTTCAAATCTTCTCTCAGAAGTCTTGTCAGTGAGACTATTCCTAACCTCCCTTGGAAAAGTGGCGCCTTCTCCAGCACCATTACACTGCCCTCTTCTTGCACCATTTTTCTCCATGGTACTTATTACCACTGAACATATCGTATGTTTTCCCCATTAATTTTGTTAGTTTGCTCCCCCAGCTTGAACGTAAGTGGCAAGAGAGTAGGATTTGCAAATATCCTTCACTGCCTTACCCTAGAATCAAGAGCAGAACCTAGTGTGGGGTGGTTCCCCAGCAATGGCTGCAAGGGCACACAACCAGTATCACTGCACAGGGCTCACTCTCCAAGGGGGACTCTCCATTTGGCGTTTAATGCTCTGTGGCCACGATCTTGAAATTCTTAAGAATTTTTTGCTTTGAATCTGTGCTTTATAAGTGAAGTCTGATGAGACAGTGGAGTATGGGTGCTGGGTACCCCAGTTCACCTGGGATACTGCCTCGGCTGCTACCACCTGTTCCAGACGGGTCCTCATCTACCTGCTCCCCTACCTCTTCCCACAAACTGCTGCCACCTCCTGCCCCCAGAGAGGCCTTGGGCACGAGCAAGGGGCTGGTCAGAATCAGGCACGTATTCCTTGTGACCCAAGTCTTAGGGTGGGGAACCAGGTGCCTGTGTAGTTCTGTACTTGCCCTGCTGGTGTTCCTGTGCTCCAGGAATACAACATCACATAGGAAGACAGACAGACAGACAGACAGACAGACAGACAGAAAGAAAGGGAAGCCATAAGGAGAGGAAAGAGATACTGCTAAAGAAAGTAAAAATCTTACTGCTTTTGAACAAGAGTGGGCTGGAATTTTCACAGTGCACTGAAAAATTTCACCTGTACATCATGTAGCCAGCCCTGTGGTGTTCAATAAATATTTGTGGAATGAGGTAATAAACAATGTGTGCAAAGTTCTCTTAGAATGTGGTAAACATTTAATAGAAATGAGCTGTTACCAGCTATCACCTTCTTAATGGCCACTTCTTTTTTTGTTTGTTTTTCAAACAGGGTCTCACTGTGTAGCCCAGGCTGGCCCTTGTTTGAGATCTACCTGCTTTAGTCTCCAACTGCTGGGATTATACCCAGCTGATGGTCACTTTTTAACCTCAATTTTAATACTCAAGTTATATCCGGTAATGGTTTCCTCCCCATTTTGAGCCGTTTCTAACAGATGTGTCTTTGCTTAGTGTCTTCTCTGCAGGGAACTCTCCTCTTTTCCTCTTCTCTACTTTCACTTACACAGCTGCCACTAAGCTCAGCCATGCCTTCCTCCAGGAATTCTTCTCTGACTCCTGGGTCAGGTCCTCCCCTGTGTGCTTATTACCTTTGTCATCTTCTGCCATCAGGTACAGTTCTTCCAAGGTCTTTCTGTGGCTGAGCTTCATTCAAAGGCCCAGAACTTTATTTGACAGGCTTTCCAATGTGACTGTGCCACTAACCAATCGAGGTACCCATTTTGCTAAGGGTGAGTTCCCTCCCTAACCCTGGGGCCCTTAAGTTGAGCTGTTGCTCTTCCTATGCTTCATCCCTTCTCTGGAGCCAGTTTGATTGCTCTGCCTTAGTCCCCACGGTACCAGTAGGACAGTGACTTTCCTGCTATTGGGCTCCAGACACTAATCCTAATTGTGTAAATAGACAGTTCTTCTGGAACCGTAATGCAGTTCTGTCAGCATCAGAGCCTTGTCCATTTCCTTTTTTGTGTGCTTGCAATTAACCTCTCTGAGCCTCAGTGTCTTCATTTGTGAAATGGGAACACAAGTGTCCCAGTTGCCAGGACTGCGAAGAAGTTTAAATAAAGAATGTCAGTCCAAGGGAGAGAGGGTGTAACTCTGGCAGAGTGTGTACTTCGCATGCGAAAGGCCTGGGATTCACACAGCCCAGCTCACAGTAGGAGCTCAGAAATATGTTTTCTCCCCTTCCTATCAGGTGTGTTAGTAGCTACTGGCACGGAGCCTTCCTATTTGCAAGGCCCCCTGGTTTCCGAGCTGCTGTGAGCAATTTTAAGGTGCTCTACCTCCAGCCTGTATAACACTGGTCCTGCCTCACTGTTAGTCTCCATCTCCCCAGTACGTCCTCCTGGCTTCAGAGAGGGGGGGAAAATCATTGTTTTGGTTCAAGTGTGATAAACAGTGATTGACAGTCCTGAAAAAGAAGCTGTTGAATAAGGAGGAAAAAGCCTCTAATTATTCCCCTTAACCTGTCTGTTATCCTGTCTGTTCAATTCATTCTCTGACAACTGCCTTTCCCCTCCTGTGTTAGCTGTTTAGGAATAAATTATTTTGAAGAAATGTGTTTTCAAATAAGTTTGTTAAGGCTAAAATGTTGACGTTTGGGAAATTCTCTACATTCTGAGTCTGAGCTCTCCCACCTCCCACATTTCCCTCTCGCTGGGGAAAATGGCTGATGGAAGTTAATAGGGGGCTCAGGTCCAAGGGGGGAGAGCAGCTTCTGGTCTTAGATCATTTGCAATTAGTTGTGTGGCCTAGGGCAATGCTCAACCTCTGAGGCACAGCTTCTTCAGCGGTAAAACAGGCACACCCTACATACCTTTTGGGACAATGGGTGTAAAAGCACTTTGGAAATACAAAGCATTTTTTAAAATATGGTGCAAAAGATACTGATTAATTCAGTGAAAAGGAATAATTTTGGGCTTATCATTCTAGTCTCTGCCCTTGGAACTCAGTCTCTGACCTTGCCCCCTCCTGTCTCTGTAGGGCAGACAGCCAGGAAAACCCTCGGGGACTTACCTGGAACCGGGGTGGGGTAGAGGAGATGGCAGAAGGAAGGAAGACCAAGGCTCTCAGGAAGAGCAGCAGGGCTGGGGAGCCTCGGATTTTACTGTGAGAACTTAGAACCTTGGGTTTGGGGATCACTGTCATGGTTATTTCTACTCTATCACATCAGTTGCTCATCTTCTGCCACTATTGCTGGGGTCTGGGGACCCACAAGTTACCCTGATAGTCATTGTTAGTAAAGTGGGTTTAATCCATGGAGTAGTGTGTCAGGGTTGTGAGTCCATTTTGATCTGCATAATGACCCAGTGGGTGATTTTAAGAGAAGGAGCCTGAATCAGGAGTGGGGCGGGGGTCTACCTAATCTTAGAGTCAGTTGTTTGGAGTTGGGCTAATAACTGAGCAGCACTCTTTAAAAAGGGGATGAAGCCAGGTGTGGTGGTGCATGATTGTAATCTCAGCTACTTGGGAGGCTGAGACAGGAGGGTCCCAAGTTTGAGCCCAACACTGGCAATTTAGTGAGACTTTGTCTCTAAACAAACCAACAAGCAAACAAACGAATAGGGCTGCGAAAGTAAGTAGGTGGTGGAGTACTTGCCTAGCGTGTGCAAATCCCTGGGTTCAATCCCCAGTACTGTAAAAGAAGAAATGATCTGAGCATTTGACTAGTATCATAATACTGGTTTTGAGCCCTGTGGTGGATTGACAACTGGTGGTCAACTTATAACACCCAGCTGAACAGAATCTGCATGGTGCTGAGTGTGGAGGGCCCACGTGAGGATTGTTGCCAACAACATAAAAAGGAGAACTGGAGAGGAAGAGGGGTGCTGTTGGTTCTGCTGGAGAAGCTCGTCGTGCTGGTTTTCCTGACAGGAACTTGGCTGTTCTCATCATCAGAGGAGCTCTGGACCTAGTTGTCACTGAGGATGGCTGTGGTACTTTTCAGGAGAGCTCTGGTCCTTACTTTGAGTGTTGCTTCCTGCCTCCAGTGCAGATCCCTCAGCCTGTTGGCACAGATCTTTCATCCCTCTGGCAGAGACTTTCTAGCTTCCACCACTGACCTTTGGGCCTTCCCAGTGCAGATCCATGAAATAGACTTGCGTGAGGCATTGCTGTGGGCTCTGGGCCTCCAGCTGGACTCATGGGGGGCATTACCATGGGCTCTAGGTCTTCAGCTGGACTCACGCAGGACATTGTTGTGGAATCCAGGCCCTCAGCTGGATTCTTTGGGTCTTTAGTGTGTGGACAGATTTCCTGCATTCTTGTATTTGACTCTTGGGTGACTACTATAAAATAATCCTATAAATTTTGTGTCTTGTATTTTATCATTTCCCTTGCAAACTCTGACTACAACAAGCCCTTCCAGGTACCTTCCTGCCCCTCAAAAAATAGATAAAATTGGCTGCTCCTTACCAGACCAACTCTGTAGCCTATAGAAGTGTGAACTCCTCCCCAGGTTTCTGTGACTGGGCATGTGTGCTCCCAGGGCCAAATATGCCTTTACCCCCTGTCCTCCCAGGTGGCCTCACTCTGGCACTAGACCCTCCCACCAGCATTCCCAGGGTACAATGTGGGTGAAGGAGGAGTCAGTGGGGCCACACAGTGCAGGTGGAGTCACCATCTCCTTTCCTTTGACTCTTCCTCTTTTCACTCCTCCCCCACTCACCCTATCTCCCTCTCTCTTCCTCCTTTGCGCACCCTGCCTTGCCTTGAGACTTCCATAATTTTCCTATAGTTAGGAAAAGTAATTGCTAAATGCAGTGGGGTATTCTGGATCGGATCCTGGAACAGCTAAAGGGAAAACAGAATCAAACTTCTATAGCTTAATTAACAGAACTGTAGCACCCTAATTTCTCGCTTTGACAAATGTATCATGTTAACATTAGGGAAAATGGGTGAAAAATATGTAGGAATTCTCTGGGCTATCTTTGCAATTTTTCTGTAAAACTAAAATTATTCCAAAACAAAAAGTTTATTTTGAAAAAGTATGTTCCCTTCTGAGGATGTTATAGCACCATCTTTCCTGGTCCCACCTTTTATCCAAGCCCCTTCCTGGGACAGTTTCTCAGCAAAGACAGTTTTTTCTCTAATAAGATTTCTGGCACCACTTGTTAAGATGCTGCAGGTTTCTCTGCCTTGTTTAAATATACATTATCTCACTTGATCTGAACAATGACCACAGTGGCAGTTATTACTATTCCTAATTTCCCCCATGTCTAGAAATTGAGGTTCATGGTAGTTCACAGCACAGCAAGCAGCAGAGACAGAATTCAAATCCACATTTTGATTATAAAACCTGTGACCTCGATCACTGAGGTAGCCTTCCTTCCCGTTCTTTTGGGAAGGGTTGTTTCCTACATCAGCATTTAACCTCCTTATCTTACAAGTAAAGTCACCCCAACAATCATCTTCAGGTAGTCCATGCATCCCATCCCTTCACTCATCTATTCGGCGAACACGTACGAAATGTACCATCCTGTGTGCTGGCTATGTTCCAGGTACTCGGGTTCCAGAAATAAGTCTAAGACGTGATTCTTGCCTTCAAGGGGCTTTAGTCTGGTACAGGAAACAGACAGGAAAATAAATTGCAATGCAATTAGACAAGGCCAGCTATATAAAGATGAGATGCTATGAAAGAAGTAGTCACTTACACCTGGGGCTCCAGGAAGAGTTTGTGGAGAAAGAAAGGCTGGATTTGAATCTTTAAGGATGAAAAACCATTTTCCAGGAGGACTCAGAGGTAGGGCTAGAGCAATGCAGGCCAAGGACACAGCAGGAGCAAAGGCAAGGAGGTGCGAAAAAATACCCAGGAGCTGTCAAGCTGCAGCCTGCTGGGAACACAGAGTACCCAGGACGGGGAGGAGGCCGAAGTCAGAAAGCCACCCGAGTCGGGTTGTGGGGACCTTGGGGCCATGCTAGGGAGATTCAACTTCATTCCACACGCAGTGATGGAGGGACAGGGATGAGCTGTGAGGAAGAGAGTGACATGGCTGGATTTTCAGTCTGACTGCCGGGAGAAGGATGAAAGGGCCAAGTCTGAAGAAGGAAACAGGTGAGGACACTGCAGTAAGCCAGGCGAGACACTCTGGTGTTTTTACTGGGAAAGTGGGAATGGGATGGAGAGGAAATGGATATGAGAGAAGTGAAGAGGCGTGACTCCATTCTGGCCCCAAACTTGGAATTTCCCTTTATTCCTCCTTGCTCTCTCACTTTCCTCATCCAATCCAGCAGCAGATCCTATAGGCTCCATCTTCCCCATGTATTTAGAAACTGACCACTCCTCCCCGCCTCTGCTGTGGCCACCTTGGACCCAGCCACCACCACCTCTCACTTGCTTGCATGCAGTGGCCTTTTCACTGGTTTCCTCCTTCCTTGCTCCACGCGGCAGCCACAGGGATCCTTGCAGAGGTTGGCCACGTCATGTTGCTCCTCTGCTCCCAGTGGCTTCCAGTCGCATGCAGAGGGTGGTCTACTTTACAGTGGCCCACAAGGTCCTACATGTGATTGGGCCCCTGGCTACCTCACAGATTTCATTCTCTACCACTCCCCCTCGTTCATCATATTCAGGCCACACAGGCCTCCTCTGTCACTCCCCAAGTCCTGTCCCAGTTATTCCAACACACCAAGCTTGTTTCTGTTTCAGGGCTCTTCCACCTACCCCACCCTCTGCCTGGAATGCCCTTCCTCCAGATACCTGTATGGCTCCTTTCTTCACTTCATTTAAATCTCTGCTCAAATGTCACCTCAATCAGAGATTTCTTCCTTGGCTGTCTTTTTTTATTTTTGTTTTGCTTGTTTGATTTTTTTTGGTGGCATTGGGGATTGAACTCAGGACCTTGTGCATGCTAGGCAAGCACTCTACCACTGAGCTACATCCCCAGCCCTTACGGTTCTTTTTTTTTTAATTAAAAAAATTTTTTTTTAGTCAGATTTTATTTATATATTTCAGGCATATATAATGATTTCCTTGACTGTCTTATATAAAAAGGCAACATATTATTCTCAACCTCTTTATTCTTTTTGTCTTAGCACATAGCCACCAGACATATTAAATATTCCCTTATTTTTCTTACCGCCCCTTTTCCTATGTCCCCTTGGAATAAGAGCACCACGTAAGTGAGTGCTTTCTCTGTTCTGTTCCCTGCTGTGTCCCTGTGCCTAGAGCAGTACCTAGCACAAGTAGGTACTCAGAACTCTTTGCTAGCTCTCGTTGAAAAGTAGGAATGGGGCCGATGAGATAGCTCAGTGGCATAAGTGCTTGCCTGGCAAGCGTGAGGTCCTGAGGTCGACCCCCGGTACCCACAAAAAAAAAAAAAAAAGAAAAGAAAAGTAGGATTGCCAGGACTTGGTAATTGTTTGGATATGGAAAACAAGTCATTGAGAGAGTTTGAAGGTTTGAGAATTTCTAAAGCAGGGTCTTGTCAAATAATTTATGTGGTTATTGTGAAACAGTCATTCCCTGGCCCAGCTTATCTTGGACACCATTAGATGTCACTACATGGTTTGTTCCATTGAAGCTTCATCAATCCAAAAACTCAGACTGCTAAGGAGCAAAGTACGATGGCAGATGTACAGCTGAGCCAGGCAAGAGAACTGCACTCCAAGTGAGTGCTTAGGTGCCTGATCTACTGAGAAGGGCGCAGGGGTGGGGTGGCCACCTACTGTGCCCAGTCAGGACTTCATCTGTGCTAGAGTGCTGGCCAGAGGAACCACTGGGATCTGTGTTCCTGCTACGGACTGTAGTCTGGTGACTCCCTTTGTGATGGGTTTATGGGAGTGTAGGTGGCAGGAAATTAAAAAGAGCAGAGGCCATGACCAAATGCATGAAGTTCAACAAAGAGCAATTGGCTCATTTGCCAGGACTCACCAGAAGAGATGAGACCAGAAGGGGCTAATGTTAGTGTCCCCAGGCTGCTATACCAAGGTACCATAGGTGGTGGGGCTTAAAACAACAGACACTTATTCTCTCCTTAGAAGTCCAAAATTAAAGTGTCAGCAGGGCCATGGTGCCTCTAAGATTCTGGGTAGAGTCTTCCCTTGTTTCTTCCCAGCTTGTGGAAGCCAGGGATGCTTATGATCATCTGATCATCTTCACGGGGTCAGAGGCAGAAGCCCAACTCGAGCAGCAAGGAACGAGGCCAATACCTAGAGAGAAGCAGAGTAGAGTGAAAGAAAGAGTAACAATAGTCATTCGGAGACACTATTTGAGCCCCCAAATCCAGATGTACTCACACCCACCCCATCCTTCTGAATTATATAACCAGCAAATATTTTAAAGTAAGCTAGTGTAAGTCAGGTCTTTGCTATTTGCAACCAAATATTTCTAACAAGTACACCAATACAATATATACTATCTTTTGAATAATTTCCCCTTTTCTTAAGGAAACTGGGACGAGTCTATAATTCACTTCCATAAGTCTTTTTTTTTTTTATGTGGATACCAGGAGTTGAACTCAGGACCTCGCGGTTGCCAGCAAGCACTTGTGCCGCTGAGTGATATCACCGGCCCTTTTTTTCCTTTATGTGGGTACCGGGAGTCGAACTTAGGACCTCGCAATTGCCAGGCAGGCGCTTAAGCTGCTGAGCTATCTCTCTGGCCCCATAAGTCTTTTTTTTTGGAGACAGGGTCTTGCTATATAGTTCGGGCTAGCTTTGAACTCACTATGTAGCCCAGGTTGGCCTTGAACTTGTGGCAATCCTCCTGCCTCAGCCTCCCAAGTGCTGGGATTACAGGCATGAGCCACCATGCCTGACTCATAAGTCTTAACAGAAAGAATGAGGGATGCCTTATAGTTTATAGTTAACCACTTACCAGTCCAATTATTTAAATACAGGATGACCAAAAATTGCATTTTTGGTTAATTTTTATAAGATAATATAACAGGAACTATAGCAATGAAAATTTTATCAAATTTATGCAATACAAGAATCAACTGGTTGAAATGACACCCACCTGAGCGAGGCTTGGGATAGTACATAAACCAATGCGCTGCCTGAGTGACACTAGGGTAAACTGGTAGGTGGTTAATGAAGCTGAAGCAGCACCACTAGGAAATGTCAGAACTAATACGTAAACCTAGGACTATATTCGAAGAGTAGAAATCAGAGTTTTTCTTTTTTTTTTTTTTTTCTGTGGGTACCAGGGGTCGAACACAGGATCTTGCAAGCCAGCAGACACCCGTGCCGCTGAGCGATATCACCGGTGCTTTTTTCGTATGTGGGTACCGGGAGTCGAACTCAGGACCTCGCTCTTGCTGGGCAGGCGCTTACGCCGCTGAGTCATCTCACCGGCCCAGAGTTTTTCTTTTTTATCCAGTATATTCCATCGTATTTCCCCAGAAGATTTGAGTAATGATTAAGGATAAACTATGTATGTCCCAAACACACAAATCATTTGTCAAGTTACTGAAACTCTCTGCCTCGGTGTCCCCTTCAGTAAAATAGGGGTAATACATAACATTACTTATCTCAGAGAATTGTAGTAAGAATTAAATGAGATTTTAGATGTTGAGATATAGGTATTAGATACTGAGATATAGGTATTATATGGAAAGACATAGAAATATACACAATGCATAGTACAGTGTCTGGCCCATCAAAAGCACTCAATAAAGGTTAGTTATTATTATAATAATTATCATTACCACTGTCATTATCATTAAACTCCTGGGCTTGAGCCCAAAACCATCATCAATGTGAGCCTGTGCTCCCTGTCGTTAGCTGAGGGACAGCTGCACTTGCCGTCAGCTTGTTTTCCAAAGGCTCAGGATTTGGCTGCTGCTGGCAGAGCATTTTAATGTGGCTCAGTGTTTTCATTTCTGTCATTTTGTTGTACCTGCCCCCTGAGGTGGCTGAAGCACAGAAATCCTCAAGGAAAGTAGATAAATAAAATAAGCTGTGAAGACCCCTCATTATTCCCTACTTTCAAGCTGTTTTTCAGGGTATCTTTTGGGTAAACAGGTGAAGCATAGAGTCCAGCTGATCAAAGCGCAGGTCGTGGCCCTTGATGGTGACAGATTGGGTAGGCTGGGCCAGCAGCTCACAGGGACGATATGGGGAGGCTTGGCACACAGCAGCCAGGGCAACAGTACGATGAGGAAGCAGCAGTTTTTGAATTCATATAACAGCATGAAGATCACCCATCAATTAGAGCCATAGATATTCAGAAGCCAGCTTAGCAAACTTTAAAGATTATTTTTAACTACACACAGCAGACAGCCGGGCTGGCTCCTCTGGCAGCTCATCAATCTCAGCAAATCTGAGTTAGAGTCATGGAAGGAGACAGCAGGGGAAACGGTGGGCCAGGGCAGCGTCCCTCTTGGGTGTGCAACAATCGAAGAATCTTCAGGCACACCTGCCTGTGGATCACACCGCCACAGCCAAGAACGACCTCCTTTCTGCCAGAAGTGCTTGTTCAAGCTTTTCACCTGCACCTGCCCTTGACTGGTGAAATAATTGTTCAAGTTCTGATCCATTTGGGTTGTCTCTAGCTTTCTGTTCCACACTTCGGAATTTAAAGCTGATCTTCAGCATCTCCACTTTTACCATTAGCTGTTTCAAGAGCTGGCCTGTGTCTGCAGTCTGTCTGTCTGCTTTGGATAATACCTTACCTGTCTGGAGTCTCACCATGCACAGATCTTTCCTGTCTCTTCCATAGTCTCATCAAGGAGTGCTCTTACTCTTATCTCTCCCCCAGAGGGTCTGATTTGGTAGGGTTAGTGTGAAGACCAAGCACCTGAATTTTAATGAGTTCCTTCGATGATCTGGTTGGTACCTTTGTGTGGTTTATGGATCGTGCATGAAGGCACATTGCTTCATAGGTTCTCGAATGTTCCCTTGTGTATCTCCATTACTTGTACAAGGACCCTATTCACTTTAGTCACTGCCTTTTAGGTTAGGTAGAGGAATGAATTCAGGTTGCAGAGATTTGGGAAATGTATTGTCCTCATGAAACCAAGAGGCCACAGAGGAGGACATGATGTGACATCTCAAGTTGATTGATATGATTTTACAAATATATTATGAATAAGTTTTTACCACTATTATCTTTTCCATCTCTTCTTTATTCAGTCTCCCTCAGTCTCATAAAACTCCTGTCCCATGATGAAGTGTAGCCAGTGGTCACCTTTCCAGGCCTTATGTCCTTTGGGTGCCTTACAATGGAGAACATCAATAATTTTGCCCTCTATTCCAGAGGTTTTCATCACCCTTAAGTTCACCACTATGCTCTGAAGACCCACATTCTTTACCCAATTCTGAGTCAGGATGATTTAAATTCCGTTACAGGATTGTAAAATACTTTAGATGAGAAAAAGTTAAGTTGTAGTAGACGTAGTTGGAACAAAAGAGAAAAGAAAAGCAACCATGTAAGCAACAGGTAACTAAAGGTTATTCCATTTTGAGGAGGGAAGAATGGACCCTTGCTTCAGACACAGAGAAAAGGGAAAAATGATAGTTTTTCTGCCCAATAATATAGTTTTGTTCATTTCTGTTTCATGATCAGACATCCATGTGGTTAAGATTTGCGGCATGAGGTCTTTGAGACCCAATCATTCATAATACTCAACTATCTTGTTTGATCCTTGTAACTTTGCATAGTTGTAATCAAATCAGCAAATTTTCATTAAGCTTTTAATATGTGCCAAGTGCTCTGCGAGGTTTCTGATGTATACAGAGGTGACTAGGTCAGACAGAACTTTGTCCCCATGGAGCCTACCATCCAAGGATTCATTCCTTGGAGGGAAACCAAGGATTAGAGAAATTTAGTGACCTGTCTAGATTTCCAAATCAAGTAGTGGAAGAGCTATGACAGGGAGCCAAGAACTTCTTCCCCATTTTTTCTTCTCCATAAAACTTAGTTACTGAGATCATAATTTCTTATTCTTGATATTTTGAGATGTGAGTACTGGGGCAAGGACTTTAAATGGTTTTTCCTGCAGTGGAGTCACAAGATCTTGATCCCAACTTTCCCACCCTCACTCTTCCAATCACCCCTTCTCCTGCCTTTGTATAATCCCCTTCTCTTAAGTGATTACTGACCATGTTCTAGCAAATAGGCTACAGAAATAATAGGATGGCACTTCTGAGATTAAGTTATAAAAAGACTATGGTTTGTACATCATCATCATCATCATCATCATCACCACCACATATGCTAGGGAAGCAGGCAACTCTGTGATGAGCAGCCCTGTGGAGAGGCTCATGTGGCATGGTGAGGAACCAAGGCCCTCAGTGCAATAGCTCACAAGGAAGTGAAACCTTCCAGCAACCATGTGAGTGAGACTGGAACTGAATTCTTCAGCTATAGTTGAGTCTTCAGATGCGAACACATCCTTGGCCAACAGCTTGCCTGGAGCCTCATCGGAGATCCTGAGACAGAGGTTCCCGCTAAGCCACATCCTGATATCTAACCTGTGGAAACTGAGAGATAATTGCTTTTCTTTTTGTTGTTGCTTTAAACCACTAAAGTTAGGGGCAATTTGTTGTACAGAGATAGATACTGCAGCAATTTTGCTGCCTGGGCTTTTAATTTAGTCCTCTCCTGCTTTGGGCTTCTTTAATGGCCCATTCAGCCTGATGTTAATTAGAACCGGTAGACAGGAGTGTGCTGAGGGCACTGGAGTTGGAGAAGAGCGCCTAGAGCAGCAGAAAGTGATTCTGTGATGACCTCATCCCTCAGAGAATGGCTGTGGAGGAACACAGGGCTGGAGAATAAAGCCTTTCTGTCATACAAGTCCAGCTGGGCTGGGCAAGGCCTCTATGCCAAGCCTGGGCTGAAAGTGTTAAAGACCGTGCACTTCCCTTGGCCAAGATTGGGGCTCCCAGCAGGTAACAAGGGAGGCAAGAGGGAATTGGGGCAGCAGTACTGAGACTGGAAGCTGTTTGGTCACAGAGACCAAACTAGTAACCTCTGGTGCTTAGTAGTTGTATAACCTTGCAAAGTGTTTAACTTCACTGAATGGTATCCACTTTGTAATAATAACTACTTTAAAGGATTATTTTGAAGATTAAATGGGATAATGTAGGTAAAGCTTTTCACAGAATGCAGGCTAATGTTGCCACTATTAGTGGAAGGGGCCCAAGTTGGAGGTTCTGCCCAAGTTGTTTGTTGGGGGTCTGAGTGTGCGGAAAGGGCCAGCTGGACCCTCCAAAGCAGGGCTGTGGAGGGTGATTTGGTGAGCCTCTTTCCAAAATAAATGTATGAATAAAAAGCTCATGGAAAGATCACAGGGTACCTTAAAATGGTATTGGAACATCAGAGAATTTGTCTGAAAAGCCTTGTTGTCTACTGAACACAGAGTAAAGCTTCAGATAGAGCTCAACTGTCATTTGACATACACTTTTACAGAGGCTTATTCCAAGGCGTCAGTGAAAAAAATAGGCAAAAGTTCTCATATGGAAGTCATGACTCACAGTTCTCCAGAGAATTCATACAGGAGCAAAACCCAGGAGGGTGAATTCACACCTCATTGATGTCAGCAATTTCACACTGAGGAGAAAGTATCAGTCCAATGAGTTGGAAAACCAGATAATATTGGAAGAGAAATGATGCTTCAGAAATGACATAAAAGGTTTTTTTAGGAGAAAAATCACAGAAAATACATGGCTATAAAAGGTAGACACAGAGCCGGTGAGATAGCTCAGCGGCATAAGTGCCTGCCTGGGAAGTGCGAGGTCCTGAGTTCGACTCCCAGAACTCACATAAAGGAAAAAAAGGGCTGGTGATATCGCTCAGCTGCATGGGTGCCTGCTGGCGCATGAGGTCCTGAGGTTGACCCCTGGTACCCACAAAAAAAAAAAAAAAAGGTAGACACGATTGATCACAGCTAGGTGTAGAAATTTAAAAGGATGGGTGAATTAAATAACAAGAACAATTGACCAATTCCCAATATTTGTGAGGTTTCTGTTTCTGAGCATGCTACATTTTGAGAATTATACACATGTCGACATTGCATGTAGGTATCTAGAATAACTCTGAGATAAAGTACAGTACACAAGGCCCTATAGAGTTTATGACATAATTGAGTTACCTTTGTATGATCAGTCCCTGAAGGTTTTGAAACATTAGTATGTAGAAGTAGGAAAAGTGATCATTTAAAATTTATAAAATAAATAAATAAAATTTAGAGATCATTTTCTATATTTAGATTTAAAGACCTAATCCACCTTTAGAGACAATTGCTTCTTTAAGAAAAAAATCTCAAAATGACCCTTTAATTATCCAGATGTAAAACATTGCACTCATTTATCGTTCTTGAGGGAAATGGTGACATCACTGTTAAACTACTAAATGTAGCTATTGATAATGTAAATTATGGCTCTGCAAAGCTACCATTCACTGAGCATTTACCATGAGGTCATCAGAACCACTTGGGATGCTCATTAAGTATACAGATTCCGAGCTCCTCCCTGCAGATCTGATTTCACAGGGCTGGGGTGTAAATGTGACCCAAAGGTTTAACAGAATCCCCACCCCCACACACACATACACTAGTTCTTATGATGGAGCAAGTTTAGGAAAATGGTGCTTTATATGATTTATGTCAATTAATTGTTACTTACCCTCTGAAGCAGGTACCTACCAGTATTGTCTCCATTTTACAGATGAGAAAACTAGCTCTGAATATAAGATATGATATACTCAAGCCAAATAGCTAATGAACTGGGGAGCTGCTGACACTAGCATTGAGGACCACCTGTCCCTAGAGCCAGGTGCACAGGGTGGGGGTGTGGTTGAGCTGGAGTTGGAGCCTTAGCTCGTTGGCTGTCCCACCTAGATTCTCACTGGGTGAGGGGTGGTAGTTCCTCGTAGGGGCTGGATCACCGGGGGAAGAAAAGTCTGAAAGTTGTTTGGTGAGAAGCTTTATGAACTATGAGCTCAGGAAGTGCTTCTTTGAGGCCTAGGAGACAAAATGTAACACAGAGCTGGGGCTCTAGAATCTGGATAGTGGTGATATTGAGTGTAGCAGGAGCTAGGACGCTTGGTAGTTCACTGGGGGTCTCAGAAGGAGCATCTAGGGGCTGGAAGTGTGGTTCATTGCTATAGCACTTACCTCTCATGAGCAAAGCTCTGGGTTTGAGCCACAGCACCGAAAGAAAGAAAGAGAAAAAAGAAGAAAGGAAGGAAGGAAGGAAGGAAGGAAGGAAGGAAGAAAGAAAGAAAGAAAGAAAGAAAGAAAGAAAGAAAGAAAGAAAGAAAGAAAGAAAGAAAAGAAAAGAAAAGAAAAGAAAGAAAGGGCATCTGAGAATCTCCTTTAGATGCTACCAGAGAAGAACAAGTTGTTGTATGGCATTTATAAGTAGGTGGGTTGTTTTATGGCAGTGATGGCGAACCATTTTAGAGACAAGTGCCCAAACTGCAACTCCAATCCCATTTATTTATCACAAAGTGCCAACACTACAATTAAACCTGAGTACTGAGATTTTAGTTTAGAAAAAGAACTCGTACATTAGCATATTTTCTCTTAAAAGAAAAACAAATAACACACATGCCATAGATTCACCACCACTGTTTTATGGGCATATAAGGCATCCTTGTAGGGACTTCCCCAAATAATCAGGGAATGCCTTTGGTAAGGGAGGCTGAGATCAGGTGGGGGCCCAAGCCATTGTCATATGAGCAATAAAAGTTATTGGGGCCCCATTTTATACTCACAGGCTGGCTGAGACCCTGATAGTTATATTACATAATTGGGTTTTCAATGTGCCTAGACTTCCTAATGTTCCCTTAAAGGCAGGTGATATAATGCAGTGCCCAGCCCAATGGGACAGACCCAATAAAAATATTTTTTGTATTGAACTGAGAAAGTTTGAGTTTCACAGGTCTTCTCCTTCACTAACTGTTTCTCAGTTTTCCTCTTCCTTCCTATTCCATCGCCCAGCTTTATTTCTGGCAAGGGCTAAGATCTAGACCCTTGCTTTTGCTTTCCTCACCTCCCTGGAGGGAGAGACAAGATGACTATTTATTGAGTGATTTGTGAGGCACTGGCCTAAACACACACACACACACACACACACACACACACACACACACACACAATCTCAATCCTCATCTCCACTCTGAAAGCATTGCCCATACACAATACTCAGGTCTCCCCTACCCCATCCACGAATACGAGGAAATGAAGCTTTCGTTTTGAGAGCCAAATTGCTTAGAGCCTTACACAATGGGTGAGAATAGACGTAGTAAAATGAAACTTCTGTGAAGATGTGACTGAGGCGTTTGAGACCTCTCAGCTCACTACCTCTTAATGCCATTGGAGGTAACGAGGGAGGCACCCCTGGAGGGTTGTAAGTAAAAAATGAAAACCAAGCGCTTGATTCCTGTTCTTTTGGAGAAAACAAGGCAAAAAGAAAGCAAGTGGTTGGCCTGGTACAGTAGAAAAAGCAACCCCAAGAACTCAGCAGCCCAAACATGGAATTTCGAAAGCAGAAGGAGACTAGCGAGGTAGAAGCGCGCCTTTCTATGGCATGGTGTTGACAGACAGTAAGGGCGACGGGCCATCTTAGACAGGAGGCCACGATTGAAATCAACCTACAAGCCACAGGCTGTTACTCCAAGCTTAACAAGGAAGATTCTGTCCCACAGGACCCAGGGTAGCTAAGCCTCAGGGTGGGAACAAGCTCCCAGAGCCAATATGACTATCAGATCTGCCCTGGCTTTCTGGGGTTTATGGGCAGTTCCCTCGCTTTTGGACACTCTGACTCATGAGAAACAGATATTCAATGTGCTAGTAAACTATGTCTTGGAATTTCTCAGGCCATGCACAGATTTTGGACTATGGCGAATTAATGAGGGAGATGTCCATCAGGTGAGTCACCTAGTCTTCCCTAGAATGCCAGGGCCCAGAGCATGCCTTTTTTTATAATAGCAAATGTCACTCTTTCCATTCTGCCAGAAAAACAAACTTAGATACTTGGCCAAAGTTACTGAAGGAAAGCCTCTTTTTCTTGTGCCAAAGTCCACCCATATCTGTTCCCTGACTCTCCTTCCAAAGATTTGCCTTCTGGTTCTCCTCCTTTCTCTTCATTCCTTCCTCGTTGGTCCCCTTCTCCTGTCCATCAGCCTCATGGGGGTCACTGAGCTCTTTTTCTGCCTTCTTCCAGGCTCTTCCTGTTAAGGCCCAGGATCCCTAGCAATCTGACTGTGGGGTCCCAGCTGCCTTGCCAGAGCCATAAGCTCTCCCTCCACCAATGCAGGTGTTGGACCAGGTAAGATTTTAGAAAGCAGTGGGTGTGGGAGGTTAACATGGTGGCTGTTTCTCATGGACTGAATCATTCAAGTGAGCAGACTTCCTGAGAGTCCTTTTCTGAGAGGCCTTGGAGGCCATAGTCTGGCTTGAGGGTATATGGGAATAAGCTGTACAAGCTCTGAGGGCAGGCTGAGATTTCTTCAAATGATGCTGTGACTTCAAGATGTCTGTCATTATCCCATTTCCTCCTCACAAAAATCCCTCTTCTGAAGGCTCTGTACCTCAGAAAAGGTGAGTAACTTCCCAAGGTCACACAGCTAGTGTGTGATTGTGTAGGGAGGAGAACTATACCGGGGCATGGAAGTTCCTGGGTAGAGTGTGTGGTGTGTAGCGCCTTCCTGGGTAGGAAGTACAGGAGCCACCAGGTACTTCTAGGTGGACCAAGCCTATCAACCACTCTGGTGACTATCTGTGTTGGAAGACCAGGTTGCTTGTACCTAGAAACAAGTTTGATCCATGGAAGACAAGCCATTCATGCTGGTGTCCTTTTTATTCCACCTCAGGTACCAGAAAACTACTAACTGAACTAATTACTCTTACTGTAATTAATACAAAGAGGCTGCCATCTCAGACTAGCAAGGACAATTCATATCCCTCAGCTCTGCTTCTGTGCTAAGAAAGGGGTCAATGCAAAGTGCTGGATGACTTGGTTTCTACTTCTTTCTCCAACCGATGACTTGCTGTGCAGTCTTACTTCCTTGCTTTAGCTTCAGCTTCCTCCTATTTTCTTACATGATCAGCAGAGACAGGCCTAGAGCCAAGAGGACTTAAATTTTAATGTGTGTTTAGTTCCTCATTCCCGGAACCCAGAGTGGTGCCTGACACATGGCAGTCGTGCAGTGGAAGTTTGCTGTGTGATGAATGGATGAGTTAGTAACCATTCGGCTACAGTGGTGACTCATGGGTCCCTGTGGCCCTGTTCCCATAGGCCTCCTCTCCTTGGTCTTAGAAAGTCCTTTACTCTGCACCTGATGCCATCAGCCAGAACAAAGGCAACAACTTTGGCACAGATGTCCTCTGCTTAAGAGAAGTCCATTGTGTGAAAACTTACAGTTATGGGAATAATAAATTATGATGATGGTGGTTCTTTTTAACGGACATCTGTGAGAAAAGATAAGCAAGACTTCACCATAAAGGCCTTACAATCATGGGCAGAGCTTGGGCAAGACTGTTAAGGCTACAAACAATGAACAGCTGTCACAAAAGACAGAAAATTGTTTCTTATCATCTTAATTATGCTTTTTATTTAAAAAACAAAGCAACATTTTGGTATGTTTCCTTCTGATTATCTTTCCTTTGCACATTTATTTTTTATAGAGATTGTAATGCCTCTATATTTTTGAGTCTTGCTATTTTTTGTTACCTAATATAAACAGTGATCCGTATAAAGAGTTGTCATAAACTTTTTATAAATATTAGTTTTAGTGGTTAAATAATATTCCGTTTTGTGGATTACCATAATTTACTAATCATTCTCCCAATGTTGATTATTTAATTTCTAACTTTCTCCTATATTGTAACTAGCTAATTTTGCAAAGCAGATCTTTGTACATTAAGAGTTTCCATATCTTAGATTATTTCTTAGAAGTAGGTGGTCAGGAGTTGAGTCAATGCTGGATTTCAGGAAGTGACAGTCTTAAGATTCTTGAGAAGACACCATTGCTAATTTGGGAGATTTTCTCATGGTTCTTAAGAATCCAGACTCTGGATTAAGACGGGGTGAGGTCCAATCCTTCCTCTGGCATTTACCTATGTGAACTTGGGCATCTCGTTTGACCTTTCTAAGTCTAAGCTCCTTGGCTGCAAGTTGGACAGATGATGTACCCTCCTCATGGGACTGCTGTGAAGATGAATGAGTAATGTAGGCAAAGCTCAGTATTTGGCATTGTGCTTCATAAATATTAGGTGCTATGAATTTGCCTATCTTTGTTATGAATGAGGAAAGACCTTTCCATTTATAATCATTGTCATTTCTACTTCTCTTTGTGTATGAATTAAGACATATTATTGTTGTAAGGTAAGAAAAGTAATCCACAAGGGAGTCTACAAGGAACTATGTATTAGGCAACCTAGCAGGCTTGTTCCTCTTTTGCAGGGTTTATCTAACCCCAGAAAAAAGCAGGTGCTGGTGCCCTGTTGTTCTACACAACATCTCTCCTTTTGGCTACTTTTAGGATTTATCTTCAGACTCTTAGAGCTCTCTTTAAATATAGCCTTTAAGACTATATTCTTTTTTTGTTTTTAATGTGGGTACTGGGAGTTGAACTCAGGACCTCACACTTGCCAGCAGGCACTTGTGCCACTGAGCAATATCACCGGCCCCTTTTTTCCTTTATGTGGGTACTGGGAGTCGAACTCAGGACCTCGCACTTGCCAGGCAGGTGCTTATGCTGCTGAGCCATATCACCGGCCCTAAGACTACATTCTTAAGTATGATTTTTATTATGTTGAGGGATCTCGTGGGAACATAGCACCAACGATGGAACAAATTCCGAGGAAAAACCCTATTTGATTTCCAGAAATCAGTAGCACTGCTGACCTCTCTAGGAGCACATTTCTGGACAGAGTGAGAATTCCCAGGGCAAGGGCAAGAGTGTGGTGGGGGCGTCTTTAGCCCTTTAGGCAGGAGCATGGAGCAGCCCTTACTGCTTCAGCTTGCCTCCCGCTAACAGTGTCTGTAAATCCATTTCCTGTCTTGTAATTATGTCTCATGTGGTAATTAGCCCCTTCATATCAATGAAGACAAATTTCCATGTGTAATGGAGTGAAGCCCCAGTGTATGAGATGAATTGAAATGCAGCATCGGCAGGCGGGGAGCCTCCAAGATCTCCAAGATCTTCCTAGGGACCAGGAGGACATCTTTCCATGTGTGGCATCCTACTGTGTGCCAGGCCCAGTGCTGGGGCTCTGCACACACCATTCCACCTTCTCCCACTGAGTCTTCCTCCTCAGCACCTTCCCCTCGCTTTCCTTGTCCCAGGCCAGCTTCCACACTTTCAGGGGAAAATCAAAACCAAAAGCTCTGCAGTGCCACTGAGGAAAGAGGTACTGCAGGAAGTAGCCAAGGTGAGTGTTCCTTAGACCTCATTCCTTCCTGGAATTTCTCCAGACACACAGCTCTGAGTGTGTGCAGCCTAATGCGGAACCAGCAGGGCTCCAGGAGCCCAGAAGCCCATGTAAGGACCCGTCTTTGGGGACACACTTGGGGTATTCCTGCAGTACTTGGGAGGATGAAGCAAAGCAAGGAAACATGGGGAGCCAGGCTGGGGGCAGCCCTGGGTGGGAGCAGGCTCAGACCATGAGGAGGGAACTCAGTCTCAGTCTCAGTCTCAGGGAGGGAACTTACCCCTTTACCTCATTCTCCTCCATCTCCCTCCTCTCCCTCTGTTTTTCCTCTCATGCCATCGTCACACTGGGTTTAGGGGTGGGGTGTCTATAAACTTCAGCTTGACAGAGAGTGAAATAAAGGGTTCAGGCTGGATACAAATTGTTAGGAAGATTAAAAAAAGAAAACACCGGACTAACCTATATGTTTGTTTGTTTGTTTGTTTTTTAGACAGCTTCTTGCTATGCAGTTCAGGCTGGCCTTGAACTCACTATGTAGTCCAGGCTGGCCTGGAACTCACTGTAGTCCCCCTGCCTCAGCCTCCTGAGTACCGGAATTACAGGCGTGTGCCACCATGCCTGGCTAACCTGGAATTTTGAACAAGGTACAGTACTTAGATACTGCTAATTCTCTTAGATTCCCAATCCCTGAAATAGGGACAATAATTGTTGTCTTTCATATTGCATCAGAAGTGAAGATGAGGTGGACTATGACCCATTGTGACTCATGCGGATATCTGCATATATGCTGGTTTTTCAGTGACATGTCTGTATAAACACGTTTCATGTTGTGTGCACATTCCCAACTCCACACGAGCATAATCAGCTGAATATAGGACACATCTTTTTAATTTTTTAGGAATGTAAAACTACCACACAGAATAACAAGTAGTACTATTTATTAACTGCTTACTCTGTGCTAGACTCCCATCTAGACTCTGTGTATATACTCTAAATCCTAGAAACTCTATGAGGTAGGTACTTTTTGCCTCATTTTATAGAGAAGGAAACAGAGATGCCGGGTTAAGCCAGTCACCCAAGGTCTAGGAAGTGTTCGAGCCTGTGTTGAAATAAGCCTGAATGATTCTGTTGTTCCTAAGAATTTGGCTTGTTCTTTATATCCCTAGGCAGACATTTTTGGATTCAGATACAGACGCCATTTCCCCCTAGCCTGACTCCTGGCTTCCGGTCTCACTGTGGCTGTGGTACAGAGAGAAGTAGTGCTCGAAATGAGAAAGGTGGGAATATGTTATGACTTTCGTCTTTGCATGGCCCAGGGGTTTCTCAAGGCCTCTCCCCAACACTAGGAAAGAGAGAGCCCTAGCCGAGGGTCCAAGGCTCAGGGAGAAGGGGGCCAGGGACTCTGCTAAGGTGATGGCCCTTCTAGACCAGATGACAGCTCCCACGTGACTGCCTGTTGTCTACCCCTCTCTTTTTGTACTGTGTTGGGATAGTGCCGAATGCCCTCCCCTTCACTCTTCCTGACCTAGTGTCCTTTTACAGAATTCCGGAAGGGTTCAGTACAAGTCCAGTTTCTGTGCCAGGCAAGGAGCCCCCTCTCCATCTTTGCAGTTCAGAGAGTGAGCTGGCAATAGCTGAAGAGTAGGAGCAGGAGTGTGCTCCAGAGCCATGGGTCCAAAGCCTGGCTCTGCCACCTGGCTACGTCACTCAACCTCTCAGGCCTCCCATCCCCGCCCTCACCTCTTTTTTTTTAAAGAAAATAAGAGGCTAATAACACCTGTTGTCTGTTGTCACTGGTGTTAAATTAATTATTGCATATAAAATACAGTGCTGGATATATATTAAGCACTCAGTAGGTCTTAAATTTTACCCCAAGTCAGATATTTCACCAACTGCGTTGCATATACAATTCTCATTTAGATAGCACAGCAACCCTGTGAAGCGATGTCATTATTATCCCATTTTATAGATGAGAAAACTGAGGCTCATGGAAGTTAGGGTCATGCAGACAGTAAGTGAGATTGCTGAGATTAAGCCAGGACTGCCTGAATGCAAAGCTTCTGCTCTAGATTACTTTGCTGCACTGTCCCTTACAAACCTCCTTAGAAAAAAAGTCCCACATGTCTTCCTTATCCTTTCCTGGGGCTTCCCGAGGAAAACCCCTGGAGTCTGAAAGTGGCTACAGTCGGCTCATGTCACATGAGGAGAAGTGGAGCAGTGTGGTGCTGGATGATCTTGTGGTGAGCTGGACCCTGTGATAGCCAGGGGCCTCTTTAACTGATGCTAGGTTTTCTGTCCCCAAAGTGACAAGGGCTGTCAGGCAGAGTCAAGGTAAATCTTGAAGGGTCTTAAGGAGAAAGAGCAGACAGGGTAAAAATAAACTTTCACATTAATCCATTATCTTGATGATCGCCCTAAAGATAAACTTGATCAGATATGAGCATTGCTGAGATTGATTTGCCTAAAATAATCTCATTTGCATTTTCTGATTTTCCTTTACTTCATTTAGCCACTTTAAAAGACAGCTGCAGCTCTTGCCAAGGACAAACATTTGAAATATATGGATATCGCCTGCCTACATGTATTTATGGGGCATAGGATCCTCCCTATCCGCCTGTGTGTATTGTCATGTAGAGGACAGGGGAACAGCTCAGGGAATTTCAGGATGATGGCTGTGGCCTGCTAATGTAGGGCCAGCTTTTATAACTTCCCTTTGATCACATTTTTAAACTTACGCATTGCTGGTGTCAAAGAATATGCCTAGGTAAAGTGGATTGGAGAAGATCCTGGTAGTCGGGGCTGGTGAGATGGCTCAGCGGCGTCAGCGCCTTCCTGGCAAGCGCGAGGTCCTGAGTTCGACTCCCAGTACCCACATATGAAAAAAGGGCCGGTGATATCGCTCAGTGGCATGGGTGCCTGCTGTCGCGCGAGGTCCTGAGGTCGACCCCTGGTACCCCCCACAAAAAAAGAGATCCTGGTAGTCTAGAGTCTGGATTAGAAGATGGAATTTCACATCTCTTTTCATTGAGCTATTCACATCAATCATGAAAGGTAGTCAAGGCAGACATTTTAATTTCCATTTCACAGCTGAGGAAAATAAGGCCCAGTGAGGTTAAGGTGTGTGTTTAGGTTATATGCCTTGTTAAGAGTGCCCAAAACTCCCTTCCTTCCCCAGGGCCTGGGTCTCAAATCTCCTCACTTCTAGGCCATGATTCTCAGCTGTTGGATCCAGATGCCTGGGAGCAGCTCTGAGAAGAATCGCTTCTCTCAGAGGAAGACTTCGTCACAGAGATGAGACCACATCTTCCAACCATTTGACCTCCAAAGATTCTTCATGGGGGAGACAAGGCCTACAGAAATATCTGTGAGCTGATGGGGAGCATTTGTGTGTGCTTGCCGGCAGAGAAGACTGTGAACAATAAAGACCCCTGAGGCCATAGCTCCTGAGCTTCAGAGAGAACCCAGTGACCCTATCTCCTCTGTGGCCAGCTCCACTTTGACTGAATCGGATGAGTCACTTTTGGAGTAGAAAGAACGTGGGCTGTGGAATCAGATACTCACAGGCTGAATCCTGGCCTTGCCATGAATGTCAGCTGGTGTTCACAAGGGTGCTCTCTGTGCAGAATTTAACTCATCACATTATTTCATTTAATGTATTATTTAATCCATCATCTTACATATTATTTCATTTAATCCCATGACACTCCCAAGAGGCAGATAGTAATGTTATTGTCTTCATTCTATGGTTGGAACATTGATTCACAAAGGTAGAGGGTAAATAACTTATCCAAGGTTGACAGGCTTGCCTCCTAGGATATCCTTCTGCAATGCAGAAAGCTTGACTCTACACTCACACCCACATCTGCGAGCCTCATGCCCACATCTGGGAAGCCCCTGGTCATCCTTCTGGATATAGCACAGGCGTCTCCTCTTGAGATTCTCCACTATCCCCTTTTCCCCTTTAAAGATTATTCAGTTCCTTCTTTGTATCCCCATACTTTTCACACTATACTATAATTGTTATTATTTATTTGCAGTGCTAGGGATTGGACCTAGGGCATGATGCATGCTAGGCAATTGCTCTACCACTTGAGCTACACTCTTGGTCCCTTTGATTATTATTATTTTTATTATTTTTGGTACCGGGAATCAAACTCACGACCTCATGCTTGCCAGGCAAGGTGCTGTGCCACTGAGCTGTCTTCCCGGCCCTCTTCGATTATTTTTAAAAATGCACTATATTCCAAATAGCCTGAAAAGCCCTAGGAGGACGTTCATTCTCTATATTCCCCAACCTTTGGTGAGACTATGCTCTGCTTAGCTTATGTGGTAGCATATTAAATATGCTATTCTGCTCCTGGCTTTCTAAAAACTTATTACAGAACACTTTCATATGTATACAGAAGTACAGAAAATAGTGTGAACCCCATATAATCATCAGCCCTCTTCCATTATCTACACAGGGCTAATCTGGTTATATCTATACTGCCCTGTCCCACTCTGTCCCCCTCCCCTTGGTTATTCCAAAGCAAACCCCAGACATCATGTAATTTCACCTATAAATTCTTGAATATACATGTCTAAAGGAAAATGACATTAGAAAAACAATCACGACACCATCACAGATAAAACAAAATAATTCTTCTTTAATATCATAAACTATCCAGTCAACATTCAGGTCTTGATTAATTCTCATTCATACGGCCTTTTTTGAATCAAAATTCAAGCAAGGGTCACATATGACACTTGATGGATTCCCTGGCTTTTGACCACTTGCGAATATTCTTAGAGATCATTTCGTATCAGCACACAGAGAGCTACTTTATTCTTCTTCCCGTTGCAGAGTATTTGTACGGCTGTACTGTAGGTCACTTAGTCAGTTTCTTGTTGGTGGATATTTAGGTCATTTGCAACCTTTTGCTATTGCAGACAGTGTTGTATTGAATCACATTGTAAGTACAGTACGTCATTTTGCACATGTGGGAGTGTATCTGCTAGATAAATTTTTGCAAGTGAAATTCCTGGGTGAAAAAATATGTGCATTCGTAATTTTCAATGTTATCATTGCTAGATTGTCTTTCTTGGGGTTGCACCAAAGCTATCAATATATCCACAAACCTTGTAGGAAAGAATATCTTGCTCCGTACCCTTCTCACAAGCACCATCCTGGCTCAGGCCTGTCCTTGTGATTCCCTTTCCCGGGAACCTGCTCACCTTGTCCATCTTTAAGGTGTGGCTCAAAGGCCCCATCATAGCATACATCACACTGGCTCCTCTCTGTTGACTCATCTTCCTGCCCCACTGGTTAAGGGGATCCTTGAGGGTGCAGAGCGAAGCGCACAGTCGGTGGCCCACATCAGTCGGTCCACGGAGGTGCTGAGGGACTGAGAAGTTAAGGTGTAATCTCTGGCTCGTTCCAGTGGCAGTTCAGAGACTTCTGTTCATTTTCCTTGGATGGAGCAAACCAGAGTCATGGGCACAGCAGTCACTTCTGCAACTTTTGGACCCCAAGAAATAAAGCCCAGCAAAAAACCAAGCACCACACTGCCCAGCCCCAGATGCCTGCAGCAGATGGCAGGGCGTCATTAGAGCCGGGAGGCCTGGTTGTCCTAGACCCGCATGTCTATGGGTTCTGACCTTTCCAATTGTTTGCTATCTAATCTAGAGGGAAGATCTTGTCTTTTATTTGCTTTGAAAATGTATGTTCTCCTCCCAGCCTGCAAATGAAACTGTCATCCTCCAAATTATTATTGTTGGGAAGGGCAGGAATAGAATTATGTCCCACAAAAGCAAGTGAGGAGGGGCAGGTGGGAGTAATCCCAGTGCCTGAGGTGGGGGAGGGAGCAGCAGATGGCTCCCCAGGCAAGCCTTGAAAGCCAGGATTAAAAAGTAATTTTCAGCCTTCTGAAAACGAGACTGCAGATTTGGGTCACCACAATTAACGCTTTCCTGGCTGTACAGCAGGGGCCTTGGAGCTGAGAGGATGTGTCCTGCCTAGAAGAGGGGCCTGTAAAAACCCCTTGGCTTCCCCTCTTGAGGCCTTGGGAGAACATCCGGGACCTTCTCTTCTGTGAAGATTGAGCTCAGGCCCTCAGGGTGGGCCTCTTCCTGGAGACAAACTTCCTGCTTTTCCTCTGAATGTGGAGTCTGTGCAAGAGGAATCCCTCCCAAGGCTTAGGAGCTTCAAGGAGTTGATTTGTTCTATCAGAGGCCTAAAGTGGCACCTCATCCTGCTATCCAAGGTACCACAGCTAGTTGCCCTGCCAGAGAGGAAGTATTGCTTGCCAGTTACTTCCTGTGCTATAGATTCTGCAATTCTTTCCCCAAACAAGATCTTTCAATATCTGACCCTGATCTCACTCCTCCAAACCCCCAACAAGAATTCTCTATCTCAAGAGCCAACGAACTGGGCCGGTGAGATGGCTCAGCGGCGTAAGCACCTGCCTGGCAAGCGCGAGGGCCCGAATTCGATTCCTGGAACCCACATACGATAAAAAGGGCCGGTGATATCGCTCAGAGGCAGGGGCGCCTGCTGTCGCACGAGGTCCTAAGGTCAACCCCCAGTACTCACCAAAAAAAAAAAAAAAAAAAAGAGCCAACGAATTAAATTCTTTTCTCCAAGGAATGATTTTTTTCTTCTTTTCATTTGTTTTGTTTTGTTTTGTTTTGAGACAGGGTCTCACTATGCAGTTCAGGCTGACCTTGAACTCTCTATGTAGCCAAACTCACAGTAATCCTCCTGCCTCAGCCTCCCGAGTGCTGGGAAAGCCACCACGCCTGGCTTTCTTTTCATTCTTAAACCGTGAGATTGCGACTAATGGGTTTTCCCTTTTCTCTTTGGTTGCCAGGAAACTCAGAGCCAAACTCACAAACCAGTTTCATGATCTCCATGAATGCATTTTATTTTTCTACCTCTCTTGTTATTCTATTTGAATTTATATATTCCCTTGGTCCTGATTTTATTTTTCTGTTTATATTATGGAGCTTTTTTTTTCAGATGGGATCAGTTATGTTGCACAAGTTGATCTCAAACTTGTGGGGCCAAGTGATCCTCCTCATTCCACCTGCTCAGTGCTGGGACTACAGGTATATGCCACTATACCCAGTGTTGTGATAGATAGATAGATAGATAGTTTTTTTTGAGACAGGGCCTCACTGTATAGTCCAGGCTGGCCTTGAACTTGTGGTGATCCTCCTATCTCAACCTCTGAATGCTGGCTTTACAGGCATGCCCCACCACGCCCAACTATATTGTTGGATCTATATCCTGTATGTTGTGTCAAATCCTTTTTGCAACTAGGTGGAATACAAGTAAGTAAATGGAGAAATAGTCACACAGAGATTCATTCATTCAACTTTTAGAATCAACACCTGTTGGATGCTTAATACTGTAGTAGTTAGTGGCTGGTACAAATAAAATACATTTAAACATTTATTATCTATTATATACCAGCTATTATGCATAGGGGATTTTATGTCATCTATTTTAATTTGTGTCCAACAACACTCTTGTGATATAAATAATTAAATGAGTTAGAATACACAGAACATTTAGCCCAATGCCTGGTATATAGCAAGTGCTAAATAAGAGCCTGCTGTTCTTATTAGATGTCACTTAGCCAAATTTTGAAAAGAGGCACTTGTGGCTGTGAAAGGTTAAATTACATTGTTATGGGAATTTAGTGGGAAAAAATGAACCAAGAGTTTAGAAAATAGGTGTAGAAGGCCTTTGTTGTCTTTTTGGCTACTCACAATTCATTGCCCCTTATTTCAATAACTCTCTTTCTCTCTTTTTCTCTTTCTCTATTTTTCTTTTTCTCTTCCTCTCTTTCTCTCTCTTTCTCTTTTTTCTTTCTCTTTCTCTTTCTTTTTCTTTTTTTCTTTCTTTTTCTCTTTCTTGCTCTTTCTTTCTTTCTTTCTTTCTTTCTTTCTGGGAGAAACTCCCCTGGGAGATACTGCTACACTGTAGTATGTGTCTTCACTTCGGGTGATGACCAAGTAATGTAAGTGACTGATCATTGCTCTGCATTTCCTCAGCCCACAGAAGCTGGCTCAGGGATGCAACAGGTGACTCATATTTGTCCAAAGTGAAGCCTAGGGACTGTGTGGGCATTAATGGGAAGCAACTTGTTCTCTTTACTGCTGGATGGATGCCTGACCATATACGTATGACTGGAGTTTGGGCAGCTATCTTCCTGTCCCGAGTAGAAAGCTCCTGGATAATGGAAACAATCCAGAGAAAGTGAAGTCTAGAGACAAAGAGCAATAATGGGTCTAAGAACATCACATAGTCCCTGGGTCAAGCCACACCAGAAGCCTACAAGGTCTATCTCAAGACAGTTCAGTTGCTGAGCCAGTAAATTCTCTCCCTCTCCCTTTCCCTCCCTCCCTCCCGCTCCTGTTTGAGTTGGTTTTCTGCCACTTGCAGCTAAAATGATCCTAACTTACACAAGGTTCTCAAATTTTTGCTCCTTTCTCTTTCCGTTTAACTGACTTGACTGATGTCAAAGCTAGTAAGTGGCAGCATCAATATCTGCACCCAGTTCTGGCACCAGAGCCCATGCACATCATGTTCCCCACTCATAGGAGCTTGCGCTGACTTGGGGTGCCAGGCTGAGACAAGGAAACAGGTGGACTAGGAGTCAGGACAGGGCCAGCCCAGCCATTGTTTAAAAGCTACAGGCACAGTGCTTCCAGAGCACCCTTGCCCTGTGCTGCGCTCCTGGAACCCCAAGAAGGTCTCAAGAAGCACAAATGCTCATTCACAGCCACACCTGTGGGTGGTGTATTTTTAATGCAAGGAGCTCATGCTTCCTCGGCCCATTTAAAAGAGAAATCTCGCCCAGGATATAGCTCAGCGGCACAGCGCTTGCCTAGCAAGTGCAAGGTCCTCAGTTCGATTCCCGCGCCCCCAATAAACAAATAAAAGAGAACTCTCACCCCACAGCATAGAGGGAGTGAATCAAGATTCCCAAGGCATTGGACCCTGACTCACCAGGTGACCTCTTTGGCTGAGTCATCTTCCTGCTGAGACGGGCTTTGTCGTTGCAAAATGAAGGTGAAGTTTGACAAATGAGGTATAGATGAGATCTCATAAGTCATTAGGCTACTAGGGCGCTGCTTTAGAGCCTCATCTGAGCAAAGCCGGACTGGGTCTGTCCTTGCTGGCACGTCAGCGAGGGTGTCTGTGAATAACCCAGTTTCTCATCATCTCCGCCACTCTGAGGAGACCTCTGCTCCCCAGCTCAAGGCTTCGTGTTGCCCACACCGTTGCCACCACTGCCCAGAGTATCGTGGGCCTGCAGCACCGCCTGCCTCTGGGCCACCCTGAGCTATGTTGTCCCTGAGCGCTGCTCAGACCTTTGATGAAGAGGGAAGGCTCTTTCCCCAGCCTTTTCTCACAGAGCTATTCCAGCGCGAACCGGCTGCTTTTGATGTTGTGGTAAACTTCTAAACACCTGTCTTTAGGTGGTGAGGTATTGGGAGGTTGGATGCGGCCTTGGCTTGGCGCATTTTACACCTTGAGGGCATCTTCTGCCTAGAGAAGTACACAAAGCTATACATGACAGGACAAAAGATCCAGGGTCCCTGCTCAAAAGAACAATTTCAACAAGTGTGAAAGATGCTGTTGTTTCAAGCAACGCATTCAAAAGAAATCAGGCTGGTTAAGACAGAGTTCTACAAGGGAGTTGCTCACCTAACTCACTGTGGGTAACAAAATCATAACCCTAATCATCATCCTAGAGCCCACCTGTTCAGAATGCAAAGACAAAAAAATGTGGTGATGGTTAATATTAATATTTAAAAACTGGCTCTACTACTACTCGAGGCTGAGGCAGGAGGATCAAAAAAAAAAAAAAAAAGGTTAGGAATATAGTTTAGCACTCTCTGGGCTCAATTCCTAGTACTATAAAACAAATAAAAACAAAAACTAGCTCTCTAGAAAAACTTATCTAGGGCCGGTCTGCTCAGCAGCATAAGCGCCTACCTGGCAAGCGCAAGGTCATAAGTTTGACTCCCGGTACCCACATACAATAAAGAAAGGGCCGGTGATATCACTCAGCGGCACGGGTGCCTGCTGGTGCACGAGGTCCTGAGTTTGACCTCCGGTACCCACAAAAAAAAAAAAAAAAAGAAAAAGAAAAACATATCTATTATAAATTTTATAGTGTATGTGCTTAATGTGTTTATATATTTTACAAATAAAATGTTATTGACTCAAAGTTTGTGTTTTTCTCACCACAGAATTCTTATACTGAAGCCCTAACCCCCAGTGTGGCCATATTTGGGAGATGAGGACTATAAGGAAGCAATTAAAGTTGAATGAGCTCATAAGGCTGAGGCCCTGATCTGATAGGATTAGTGCTCTTATAAGAAGAGACAGCTGGGAGAAAGGGCTTTATGAGGACATAAAGAGAAGGTGGCAGATCTACAAGGCAGGAAGAAAACCCTCACCAGAAACCAAATTGGCTGGATCCTTGCTCTTGGGCTTTGGTAGTCAGATTTTCACTGCTGTGACAAAATAGCTGAGAAAAACAACTTAAAGGAAGAATAGTTGATTTTTGGCTCACAGTTTCAGAGGTTTTGGTCCATGATTGGCTGGCTTTGTTGCTTTGTGGCCTCCAGTGAGGTAGAAACATCATGACAGAAGGGTATTGGTGGCCAGAAAGCAGAGAGAGCCTGAGCGAGACAGAGGAAGGGGCTGGGAACTGGATAGACTCTTCAAAGTCACCCCCACCCCCTTTCTCCAACTAGGCCCCACCTCCTAACAGCCCATTCTGCTACAAACACAACAATAGATTAATCCAGTCAGTAGGATGAGCACCTTCGGATCCAGTCGCCTCATTAGGCCTCACCTCTGCACGTCGTTGCTTTGGGAAGAAAGCCCTCAATACCTGGGTCAGTGGAGGATACTTCATGTTCAAAGCATAGCAGATGTCTAGCATCCAGAACTATAAGAAAATCGATTGCTGCTGTCCAAATGACCCAAATTATGGTATTTTGTTATGGCAATCAGAGCTGACTAATACAGATGTGGCACACTCAATTTGTAAATAGAAATAAAACATACAATATTTATTGTAAATTCTACATAGCCTATTGATCCTCACAATGTTTTTGTTGCTTTTTGCTGACAAACTGTGGTTTCAACTGAGCTAGGATTTGATAAAATCACACTAAGAAAAATTGCTATCCAATTCAGCAAAGAATGTGCTTATATCATTAGTGATAAATATAATTCCAGCATGAATGTCAGTTATTTTCATTTATGTTAATGATTAAGAGGAAAGAGAAACAAGCTGGCGTGGTGGCACAGGTCTGTAACCCCAGCACTCAGGAGACTGAGGCAGGAGGGTTGCTGTGAGTTAGAGGCCAGCCTGGACTACACAGTGAGTTCAAGGCCAGTCTGAACTACATAGCAAGACCCTATCTCAAAAAACCAAAAAAGAAAACCAGAAGAAGAAGAAGAGGAGGAGGAGGAGGAGGAAGAGGAGGAGGAGGAGGAGGAGGAGGAAGAAGAAGAAGAAGAAGAAGAAAAGATGAAACAGAAACAACAAATGTGTATCAGAAGTTCATTTATTCGTCCCTGGCATTGTGACTTTTTGCTGAATGAGGTAGTAGTTGTTGAATACTAGGAGATATTTCTTTTTCTTGTTTTTTTGAGACGGGGTCTTGCTGTGTAGTTCAGGCTGGCCTGAATTCACTATGTAGCCCAGGTTGGCCTCAAATTTATGATGATCCTCTTGCCTCAGCCTTCCAAGTGGTGGGATTACAAGCGCGCGCCACTATGCCAGGTGTTAAGAGAACATTTGTTGTTGTTGTTCTTCTTCTTTTTCTGGTCACAGTGTAGCCAGATGTTACAGACACAACACACCTTTAAGTTTAATCTGAATCATTAACATTTTCTCAAGTCTATATAATCAACAATCCTGTGACCGAAGCACCCCTGCCGTGCTGCTTCCAATATATCAGCGTTAAGTCACTGAATACAGAGTTGGGAAGAGATGCTTCGTGGCACGTTGTATTTTCATAAGAAAGGTAAAACAGACATAAATGACCTCAAGAGTACAGGTAATACTAAAATATAGTAAAATAACTAGGAAGTGATATGTTTTAAATAGTTACCTTTGTTTTTAATGTAGTTTATTTCACTATAATTTAATATACTTAATTTTTACTGATAGCTATGTTGGTGGTGGGGGTGTGTCTCAGTGGTAAAGTACTCGCTTAGCATGCACCAGGCCCTGAATTTGATCCCTAGCACTGTGTGTGTGTGTGTGTAGGGGGGGAATATATTTAATAACCAGTGTGCAAATTTCCTGAAAATTTGAAAATTGGCTCTTGTGAGCAGTTATAAGCTGGCTCCAGTACGCCACCATCCAGGATGTTGCATCTGGCTCAAACCAAACTTTGATCAACTGAGCAGCACACTGATACCTAATGAACTTTTAAGGCCAGTTCCTCTTCCCTAAGTGATACCATTTGTCTAGGGCCCCTGTAGATTCCCTAGGCCAATTCCCTTCCCGCCCTTCTTCTTCCTCCTCCTTCTCCTCTTCCTCCTCCTTCTCCTCTTCCTCCTCCTCCTGCTGTACTGTGGATTGAACTCAGAACATTTTTTTTTCCTTTTCTTGAGACAGGGTCTCTCTAAGTCATTAAGTCAACCAGCCTGGGCTCAAACTTCCTATCCTCCTGCCTCAGCCTCCCAGAGTGCTGGGATTACAGGTGCATGCTACCACACCTGCTGTCAATGCCTCTTAAACTGTGGTCCCTGAACCAGCAGCCTCAGCACCACACTGCCAACCTACTGCATTGGAACCTGTGGGGACAGGACTGAGAAATCTGTCTGTGCTGCTTCTGGGGATGTTCAGGGTGTTTCTGACACATCCTCAAGTCTGGTGTCTGAGTGGTCCTGTCTGAGAACTACAGTTTGAATAGTTCTGTGCTTTGGTGTGTCCCACATTGTTCTCGCCCCATGCTGTGGGTGATGGAGTGTCAGCTTTAACGTTCAGAACCCTTGTTACTACTTCCCGGTGTGCTTGAAGTGCAGGTTAGGCAAAGAGTTTTCATCAGTCGTTCCCTGTGCAAGGCCTCACCTCCATCCGACAGGCTTTGCAAACCGGGGCTTGGGTACAGGAGCTCCTCACAGTCTCTCTGACCCCAGGGCTCACGATGACACCAGCTCTGTGGGATCAGAATTCTCCTGCGCTGTGAACACAGCAGGAGCCGTTTAAATTGTTTTTAGTCAGCAGAGGGGCTTCCTGCTTGGGTTGGGAGCTCAGTGTGGATGCTCCGCTTATTTTGCGGAGCTGGGCTCTGACATAAAGTGAAACATCCTTCCTTTGCTGTAAATTGCTGAAGGCATGGAAATCCTGGGCACAATGGGCTTAAACAAGTTGCTTTTATTTTTTGTGATTTTTTTTTTTTGAGGTGCTAGCGATCAAACCCAGGGCTTTGCATTTTCTAGACAAACTCTACCACTGGGCTATACCCCCAGTCTTCTATTATGTTTTCATAATTGAAGTTCATGGGCTTTAGGGTTGGTTGGCTTAGAGGCTCCACAATGGCATCAAGAACACAAGTTCTTTTCAACTTTCTGTTGTGCCAATCTCCTGTTGATTCATCCTCAAGCTTTTGGCGAGATGGCTCTAGTGGTTCCAGACACCACAGCCAGGGAATACAAAGTCCAGAAAAGAGGTTCCTACCTGGAATCCCTGGGAAAAGTAGGGAGCTGTGAACCCGAGTGGGAAAAAAATTATATCAGTAACCTTTAACTGAATCTTGACATTTACTTCAGTTTTGAATACAGATAGACAGACAACTACAGTGATAGTAATGTACTCTGGCTTTGACCACAGCAGAAATCGCATATATTTTTATACATTGTTACAATTGGGAAGACACAATAAAATATTATTTATGCTTGACCCCATTTTGAAATTATAGTATTATTAGTCCCCATCACTCAATCTTGTTCTTGAATGTATTGGTAAATACCGTATATTATATCATAAATACTTTTTTTAATATTTCAGTAAGTGTGTTACATAATTGTTTGCCTATAACTTATTTTACGTATTTAAAAATATTATTCTAAGAGGTATATACAATTTCCGTGCCAAATGAATCCTGCCATCATCATCAACAACAACTTAGGGGTGTTTGATCCCCAGTGCCACTGCTGCTACCACCACCCATCAACTACAACAAAAGAAAGAGAGAGACAAAGAAAGAAAGAATCTCTGATGTGAGGGAATCTAACTCCTTGTGGCTCTTTCATAACAGATAAAAAATATTATATTTCATTGGCTAACGTTGAGTCACATGATGATCTTGAGCCAATCATTATGAAAGGAAATGGAATTGTGAAGGGAAATGAAATATGCACCCCACCCACAAGGTGAGTGGGATCAGCTTTCCCTGAGGCCGTGGGGCTACTTAGAGGAGGTTGGTTATCCTAAGAAATTGGGGTTTTGTTGGGAAAAAGGAAAGGAATGCTGGGGAGGTAGTCTCTCCATTGCTGTGGGTTAGGAGTTGCTCGGGGGGCCTGGATCACATTCTCCCACGGTTTAGAAGGATAAGACTATTTAGGTAGAACATGTTTTTATGTGAGTACTTTGGGGACAGTAGAGAGGTATGAGGGACGTTTTACCTTTCTAGAAAGATTTCCAGAGGAAGTTACAGTGAATTAAATCTTGGGGAATGAATAGGACCTAGCCAGAAGAAAGGAGATGGAAAATTGTTCTGGAATGTGGAAATAGTATATGGAAAGGCCAGAGGCAGGAAGGAGGAAGGTGTGTCCTAGGAACTACAAGTACTGTAGTTTAGTATTTGATAAGAGAGAGGGAGTGGCAAGAAAAGAAACTGGGGAAGTAGTTGGGACACCAACATAAAGGACCTTAGGTCCCAAGGCTGGGGTTAGAATTTTATCCAGGTGAACAATGGCAGTTTCTGAGGGGTTTTACAGAGCAGCAATGTGATCCTATTTGTTTTCCAGAAAGATCATTCTTACTGTAGTATGGAGAATAGATAGAAAGGGCAAGACAGGAGGCGGGGAGACCACTTAGGAACTTGTTCAGCCAAGGGAGAGAAGACAGTGTTCGGGTTGGAACAGAGAGGGAAGCAGTAGGGCTGGAGCGGAGAGGATGGCTTTGACCAAACTCCACAGACTACTGAAGGAGACAGGGGGTGCTGGCGAGGGAAAGGGGTAATTCCCAGACAGCGCACACATCTGTGACTTGAGCTGGTGGTGACCTTTGGAACCATTCACTGAAAAAGAAAGGAGGAGATGCTGTTAGGGCCATGAAGGGTCTGAGCAGATGACTGGTCATTGGTTCAGAATCAGGCAGATCGTGACAGGATTTTGGCTCCCGTATGTTCCTTGAAAGCTCGGAACCTCTGTGACTTTTCCCGAGAACCATGAGGCTGGATTCAAGACCCCCAAGCTCTCTGTGGAAATAGGAAGACATGTTGGAGAAGGAATGGCACCCTGTGGTATAATTTTTGATCCCTTGCTCCAAAGAGTCACACTAAAACAATAAAACCACTAATTCTGTCTCCTGGTATACCAGGAAATGGAAGCTTTGCAGGAAAACCACTAGCATTATAATTATAGGCGTTAAGATAAGTATCACAGGTGATAGTTAGCATCCAACAATGAGGTGTTGAAGACCTCATTGTCTTGTGTCTTGTTCAGAGAGTGAAATCGGACTCAGCAGAATGCAGGGACTTTCAAATAGATTTGGAAAGTGACTCTGAGCCAAGGTGCTTGCTACTTACAGAGTAAATTATCAAGGCAATAAGAGGCTGGAACTTCAGCCTGGGGAAATGGTTAATTGCTTTGCCCTCTAGAATACTGCGTTGGTCCTGTGCTTACTGCAGAATGTAGCATTCCAAGAGAGAGGCTATAAATTTCTTGGCAGGGAAAACCTATTCCAGGATGGACTGGAGTGGGGGAAAGACAAGCAGTCATCGGTGCCAATATTAATAATCAATCATGGGAAATATGTATCTTTTTGAAACAGTATTTCCTGACAGAACCCTCCTATTTTGGCTTTTTGTTGTGTTTTTGACTCCCCTTCTCTCATATGTGTATTGATCAACGAAGTGTACACACCGTGTGGGCTGTTTTGCAAAGTCTTGGCCTGGCCATTGTTTTAAATACATGTATGCACACAGGGTCCTTGGCCACAGGCAGTGTAGATCCAAATCCCTTCAAAAGAGGATGCCTGGCTTGAGAAAGCAAATTTCATGCAGCAGTAGAAGGTTGTATTGATTTCACAGGCCCCTCCAGCTCTACCGTACCCTGACCTGGGCTCTTTATTTCTTGATCTCTTGTCCTGGGCTTTGTGCTGGACAAAATGTACCAGTTACACCGGCCCTGTTCTTAGGCACTGCCAGGCAAGGGCTAGTAGCATTCGCGTGACTTTGGCTGTTGGGGGCGGAGGCAGCTGTGGCTGCTGCTGCTGTTCCGGGTGTTACCTGGTGGGTGGGGTGGTGTTGAGACAGGTGGGTTCTTTCACACGCCATGTACTTGTGAAGGTGTTTTCTGCTGGGGAGCTGTTTGTTTCTTTGCCTTGCAAGCTTTTGGATGCCTCTGCTTGAACAGACCGATGGCTCAGCACAAAGCACTGCCTTAAGAAGTACTTCCCCTTCCAGCCAGGGCGCTTGTCACCCCACTATCTCTCTATCCAGCATGAAGCAGGCAGGCAGTCTGCCGGACTTGTTTTTGTTTCCCATCCTGGTACTGGGGAAACCAGGACCTTCGCACTGAGCTATATCCCCAGCCCTTTAAAATTTTTTTATTTAGAGATGAGGTCTCACTAGGTTGCTAAGTTGCCCAGGCTGGACTCGAACTTGCCACCCTCCTGCCTCAGACTCCAGAGTGCTGAAATTACAGGCGTGCTGTCATCAAGAGCCCAGGGTGCCTGGAAGTACCCGAAGGCAAGGGACTAAAGGAAGGGATATCGGCTCTGGGCTTGGCTGGCAGCTGCTTCTAGGATCCAGGGGTCAGAGGGGAGGCTAAAGGGCACTGCAAATAACAGGAGTGAAGGTTCCTCCATGGGCCCAGGCCATGTGCTTCAGGCCTGACTGGCACCACCTGTGAGGGGGTGCGTGTAGCTGGACAGACAGGGATCTGCAGAGGAACCTATCCTGACTCAGGAGAGTGGAAGCGCCAGAGTAGTTCTCGAAGTCTACTTCACACAGCACTGAGTCCATGGAACCTGAAAAAGGTAAAAGGGCTTTGGGATTAAATAAACTGGAGAAAGACTGAGTTCAACAAAGGGAAACTGATTCCTGTACAGCAAGATCTCAAAGTTTAAATTTGTTGAAGAGTGGTCTCCATCTCTAGGCAGGGATTAGAGTACATAACGTTTCTCAAACTTGCTGGACTTTCTTCAGCGTAGTGTCCATCTCTTGGAGGCAGAGTCTCAAGAGCACACTTTGGTCTTGTGCAGTCTTGGTCTTCTGAGTTCATGTGGCAGGGCAGGGTGCCCAGGTACTGGCGCCGGCACGTTGTATTTTGAATCTGCCTATTTTCAGGGTTCATCCGTACCTTTACTTTGGTGTTTCTTGTGACACTGGTCAATGAATGTGCCACAGAGGGTCCTCTGCAGACCCAGACCTCTTGATATTGATAGACGTCAGCTCTTGAGCCTCTTGGCTCAGGAGTGCACGAATCACTTCAGGTGGTGAAGTAGGAGAAGGAACTAACAGGTGCCTGCCTGAAGCAGTGGAGGATGCTGTTAGCCTCAAACAATAGAGAGGGCAGAACTAGAACAAAGATGAATCCCCAGGGAGGAGAAGGGAACACTGCAGGATTGAGTGAAAGGGAGCAATATGGTGTGGTAGGAAAGAACTGGGTTGGGTAGACTCATCCCAACTGTTCATTGATATGGAACCCAATAAAGTTTTTAAACCATCCCGAGGCTCAGTTTCTATGTGTATAAAATAGGGCTAACAAGAACATTCACCTCTCTGGGTATTTGGAATGAATAAATGAGAAAATACATTCCAATCAGGAGATTAGGAACCAGTTCTGTTACAGAAACAAAGATTTATCAGTTGAGAGAAGGAACCAGGGAATGAATGTGCACTGCTGTGCCCAGAAGGTAGATGGCCAGGGACAAGGTGGATAGGCAGGTGGATGGAGCGCTGTGGTCTGAGTGTTTGTGTTCCCTCCCAAACTCATGTTTCAAAATCCTAGCCCTCACTGATATTAGGAGGTAGGGTTTTGGGGAGGCAGTTAAGTCATGAGGATGGAGCCTTCATGAGCAGGATTAGTGCCCTCATAAAAGAGGCTCAGGGAGATCCCTCACTCCTTTGCTCCATGAGGACACAGTGAAAGAAGGTGGCATCTATGAACTAGGAAACAGACTCAGATAAGGAATCTGCTGGCGCCATGATCTTAGACTTCCCAGCATCCAGAACTGTGGGAAATAAATTTCTGTTGTTCAAAGCCACCCAGCCTGTTATTCTGTTATAAACAACCCAAATGGGCTGATAATGCAGTTCCTTGATCATTCAGGAAATGTGTGATGAAGGAAGGTAAAAGGCATAATACAGAATCCATTTTCTGCTTCTGTGGCTTGGGCTCACCTGGCTTGACCTTTGCTTTGCCTGTCCAGTGAAGTGATGGGAGTAAACCACTAACACACGCAGTAAACACTGAGCTGCACCATTTGGAATCTAGAATCCCTGGACATGCCACAGTGATTCTCCAATGGGCTGTGCACTGGGGGAGGGATCCTAGCCACTGGCAAGCCTGGCATCAACAGATCAGAGAGAAAGAAAAGGTCACTGTTGTTTTGGGATGCCTGGAACCCAGTGAACCGAGCCATGAGATCAGTTCACCCTCTGGCTGTAGAGTCCCAGATCAGATGATTCATATCCTAATGGAGGGGAGAAGGCAAGATAAGGAGCCTCTGCTTCTCTCCTCACCACCCATTTCTGGTCATGTCTCCAGGCCACCACACAGGCAGTTTGAGGAAATGACGTGAGGGTTCAAGGTGAGGTCTAAAGGTGGTGAAGCAGTTTGTGCCACATGAAAGGAAACAGGGGAGACAGTGTCTGGTGTGTTATTCAGGCCACTCTTGGCTAATTTCAAAGAGCATCCTTCTTGATGTTGAGAGGCTAGGATGGGCTGTTCAGTGTGTCTTCAGAAAGTGATGCTACCAGCCCTAGAAGGTTTTTGTTTGTTTGTTTTTGTTTTTTTTTCCTGAAAGATGTGGGCTTAGGCTGAGTTTAGATCAAACCAGAAAGAGTGTCAATAGCTAACATCCTATTTGTTTATTTCTTTTTTTTTTTTCTTTTGTGGGTACCGGGGCTCGACCTCAGGACCTTGCGCGCCAGCAGGTGCCCGTGCCGCTGAGCGATATCACCGGCCCTTTTTTCATATGTGGGTTCCGGGAGTCGAACTTGGGCCATCGCGCTTACCAGACAGGCACTTACACCGCTGAGCCATCCCACTGGCCCTATTTGTTTATTTCTTCACAGGATTGAAACCATAACCTTTGCACTGAGCTACATCCTCAGTCCTTTTTTTATTTTTATAGGGTCTTGGTAAGCCACTAAGTTGCCCAGACTCTGGTCAAACTTGCAACCCTCCTGTTTCAGCCTCCCAGAGTGTTGGGATTACAGGGGTGCACCACCATGCCTGGCTCCCAAAGTCCAATGTTGTGAACTGTTCTGTGTACCAACCCTATGTGGTGGGGTTTCTTATTAACCCCATTTTGTAAATGGGAAAACGGAGCCAAGTACAGACTGAGTAACTTGCTAAAGTTCCTGTTAGCAAGTTACTGGACCTGTTAGCAAGAACTAGGACTTGAACCCAGGCAGTATGGCTCCAGAGCTGGGGTGCTGAATCATGGTGCTATCATGGGATTTCAAATTATTATTATTATTTTTTTTTTTTTTTTTTTTGAGACAGTGTCTCACTATGTAGTGCAGGCTGGCCTTGAACTCACTATGTATCCCAGGCTGGCCTCAAACAGTGATCCTCCTGCCTCAGCTTCCTAAGTGCTGGGATTACTTGGGATTTAAAAGAAGTAGAATTCAATGGTGGCCCATGTCTCAGATACCTGAGGAAGGAGGATGAGCTTCTTATTGTTTGGTCTGAGCTTGGGGCTCTGATGGGTTGTAGGTTCAGGAATGAGTTCAGGCTGACACCAAATGCCTGAAGTTCCATTGTCTTGGGGGGGGGCGGAGAACAAAGGAAGCAGCTCAGATACATTTGACTAAGTTGTTTGTGGTCAGTATTGCTTGGGTGGTGAAGATAGGATTATTCCTTGTCCTTGTTCACCCTGTGGCTGTAGAGTCCCATCTCAGGAGATGATTCATATCCTAATGGAGGTCACATATGTTTCAGGGGTGAGAGGACTGTAATTCCCTGGAAGGGGAAAAGAATAAATTTTATAGTGAAAAAAAGCACTGGATTTAGAGCTACATAGGCTTGGCTGGGTTTGAAATCTTGCTCCCAGTCCCATTTGCTTTGTGACTTTGGGAAAGTTATTTTAACCTCTCCGAGGCTCAATTTCCTCAGCTGTAAAATAGGAATAATACTGTGCCTTGGAGCATTCTTGTGAGGATTAAATGAGATGACAAGCACACCTTCTATACCGCCTAGGGCATGGTAGGTGTGTGGTCAGTGTGGAATCCTCCCCTCCCCACGCTTGCCTTCTCCCCTTTTCCTCAGAAAACATGATTTCCTGGGATTAAAAATGAGAAAGCAAGAGAAAGGTGATGAGGTCGCAGGGCTGCCGTCCTCCTCAATACCTATGGCAAGGGAGAGGGATGTTCCTAATCCCAGTTGTGCTTGGAGAGGACACAGGAGCCAGGGAAGTCTGCAGGCACTGCCTGGCTGCTTCTCTGCGGTCTCAATCACCATGGCATTGACTGCCTCAGGAACTGACCCCAAAGGCTGCCTGCACAGACAAGATGGTGCTGAGGTGGGCCCGAAAGGACAACTGGGAGCCTATGCAGGGAACTGTCCTCTGCAGAGGGCTGAGACCAGAGGTGGTATCCCTGAGGCTCTGACCAGAAAGGAGGACAGGATGGTGACCTCCAGCTGGCAGAAAAGGCCAACTTATCTGCAGGAGCTTGGGCATAGTGAAGTTCTGGACCCAGCCCACAGACACTCACCCTGCCTGGGGAAAGCAAACCGAGTGCTTTGTCCTTCTGAGCCACCAGGGGGAAAAAAAAAAAAAAAAAAAAAGAGTTTGCACAGAGAGACTAGGTAGAGTGCATTCATCCATTCTTTCATTCATTCAGTGATGTCTACTCAGCACCTCTTGCCTCCAAATGTGTCTCCGCCCTTCGATTACTCATTCAGGCCTCACTTCACCAATAGCACTCTTCCCAGCAGTGTGGCCTTGGCCAAGTCACCCAATTTCTCTAGATCTCAGTTTCTACAGCTATGTAATGGGTTAGAAGACAGCGGCTTGGCATATAGCAAGCATGTGATGAATATTGTTTCTTTCTCCCCCATTGTTTCCTCCTTTCCAAGTGTCTGCGGAGGGAGGGAGGGAGGGACAACCTGAAGTTGCCAGCACTCATTTGCGATTTTGTGTAAATGTGGGATGTCTTGTAAGCTGGGGAAGGGAAATGCTGCCAGAGGCTCACTTTTGTCTCCACTTGTTCTGCTAGCCATGGCTGTTTTAGATATCTATTGCTGTAGAATGAATTGTCATCTAAAATGAGTGACCTCAAATGGCAATAATCACTGTATTATTAGCTCTCATGGTTCCGTAAGTTAAGTGGGGTTCATGAGGTGGTTCTTGCTCAGGATCTCTTGGGCAGTTGCAGTCAGATGTTTTCTGGACTTGGAGTCTTTCCAAGACTTCCTCTCTCACATGACTGACACTGATGCTGGCGGTGGCCAAGGACCCTGTCGCCTAGACAACTATACCTACACGTGGCCTCTCCCTGTGGTCTGGGTTTCCTTACAGTGTGGCAGATGGGCTCCAGGAGTATGAGTTCTGCAAGAACCAGGTGGAAACAAAAACATGACTTCTGCTACAGTCTCTCAAGATTGATTTGTGTGTGTGTGTGGGGGGGTGTGGTTCTGGGAATCGAACTCAGGACCTTGTGCTTGCCAGGCAGGCACTGTGCTGGAGCTATATCCCCAGCACAACAGTCTCTCAAGATTGCCTAGATTCAGGTGGAGGAAATGTAGATCACATCTCTTGATGGGAGAATCATCCACGTCACAGTGTAAGAGCACATGGCATGCAAGGTCTTGTTGCAGCCAGTGTGGACAATACAATCAGCCACACTGAGCTTCCAGGAAGAACTTCCAGAGGGAAGGCTGTGGCTTACCGCAGGGCCAGAGTCACTAATGCATAGAGAAGCACAAGTCCCTGGAGAAGAGCTTTAGTTCTGAGGGTGGAGGTGAGATCTCGGTCACTGCCAAGGTAGTTCTTGAAACTGGGATTCCAGAATTGGATTAGATCTTCTAAATGGCAATAGGTAGAAAAATCAAGAAAGGGCAGAACAATAACGATTGGCATTATGGGGATTTGTTAGGTGTAGGAAAGAATGTCTAGTCTTTCTCTGATGTTCTGGTGTTCTTCCAAGGGACCTGCTTAGGTTTTTTGAGGAGGGCCTGGGAGCTCAGAGGATGGGGAACTGTACTTGGGTCAGAGGTCAGTGGGCACTCATGCTGGGACCAGGTGAAGCTTCAGCCTTTTCCTCATGTCCCTGTTTTGTTCCCAAAGTGGATGGCCACTCCTAAGCATCAGGAGGTGATAGGTTGCCCTCATCTCTTTTATGCCTAGGACAAGCTTACCTCTAGCATAAACACAAATTGTCACATGTGCCCACCATCTACCCATTCCTAAAAATAAATAAATACGAGAGCGAGTTTGGAGTTAATCTTTATAAGAGTAATTCTCTAGGTGGAAACAAAATGAAATCTATGGAAATATACATGATCCTTTTCCCAGTGGAAAACAATAAAGGGAGCTCTGCCTGTTCTACCCTTCAGTGAATGTGGCAGAGATTAATCTATTGAAATCAAGTGTATAAATTATACATGGATGGGAACTGGCTCGGGGATAAGGTGTCTGATAGGGCACTGATGGAAATGAAAATGAGGCTTGAAAGATCAATTCTGCTTTTGAATCAGCTCCAAGTCCTGCTGATGGCTCTGGGCCTGCCTGGCAAAAAACACCCTGACTTATCAAATTGGAGAATACCCCATCCCCAAACCTTTGAAACATGCACATTCAAAGTAATTGCTAATGTTTTGGATGATAGTTCTGTGCGTCACCAAGAATAATAAAAAGGCAATAAAAGTTTGAAGGCCCATATTTTTGCTGCCTGATGGCTGATGTAAACCAAACCCACCTCTTCAAAGGGATAGGGGAGAAGTTTTATGGTGTGGCTGCTACCAGCCAATGTAAGAGGGGTAGGCCTCAGTCTAGCCATTCCTGTGGGAGCCTCAGCCTGACCTTTAACCACTCTGAGTTTGTTACTTTTCCATCCACTGATCCATTTATAAAGTCACCCATCCATACAGTGAGCTGCATGTGTACGCACCACATGACAGGGACTGTGCTATGCACATATGTGATGGTCAATACAGACATTCCTTATTTAGTGACTGAGTTCCAGTCATGTGGCTAGGTCGTTAAGTAAACTGGTCCTAAATGAGTAATTGTATATAATATGTACATTACTATATTCTGTTTTTTTTTTTTTTTTTTGTGGGTACCGGGGGTCGACCTCAGGACCTCGCGCGCCAGCAGGTGCCCGTGCCGCTGAGCGATATCACCGGCCCCTTTTTTCGTATGTGGGTTCCGGGAGTTGAACTTGGGCCCTCGCGCTTGCAAGGCAGGCGCTTACGCCGCTGAGCCATCTCACCGGCCCCCCATTACTATATTCTGAGCAAAGAAGTGGTCAGAGGAAACTTGATGACTTTGCTTTCATTTGCATAACTTACATGCAGTACTATAATGTATCACAGAACATAAAACTATAGTATGGTACAGTACAACCAGCAAAAGTTACAGTATAAACAAGGTGTACTGTACCAAAAAAAGACATGGAGTCTCTATAAACAAGATGTACAGAACTGTACGAAAAAAATAAGTAAGTCTGAACAGCAGGTCATAAGTCTGAACAGCATGCTTGGGCTGTAAGTCCAAATAATTGTTAAACAAGTGGGTCGTTAAATGAGGAATATCTGTAAATACAACCAGTAAAAAAGATGTCAAAAAGACACAACCAGATAAATTGCAGTACCACCTTGTTAGTGTTAAACCAACATTAGTCAGAGTTTGAAGATGGACAGGTTTATAAAGGAATTGAGATTGTTTTCCCTGACAAAGAGGATTACTCCCTACTAATGATCATCTGGCTAGAGCTTCACAGTGTGCCCTCAGAGAGTCTTTAAGATGCCCTCTGCTGAGAAAGTAGCAAGAGGAAATGAGCTTAAATTGCAGCAGAAGCCGTTTAGGTGAGGTGAAAAAACTTGACCGTGCATGTTGTAGGTGGACGAGTGAGAGTGCAGTAGTTGATGTACCTCCATGAGGTCAGCAACCTTCTCTCTGTCCCCAGGGCATTTCACAGGGCCTGGCTCATAGCAGGCACTCCACATATTTTTCTTTAACAAATGAATAAACCACTGATCCATTACCTGGTGTTGTTTCAGGATAGAACAGATTCCATTCTGCTTGTACTACCAAGGCACAGACTTACATAAAACCTAGCCTGGGAAAGCCATGCCCCTTCCCTGTCTGTGATGTTAGTATCTGTACCTATTTGAATTGAATGGCTCACTCCTTTAAAAAAAAACAATGGTGTTATTGAGGCTATAATATGCAGATAGCAAAGTGCACAAATCTGAAGCAAACAGCCCAGTGATTTTTTACGTAGGTACTCATCCATGTAACTACTCTCAGATCAAAATCTAGAAACTTTTTGGCTCCCAAAACCTTCCCATGACCTTTCCAGCCCCTCGGGGAAGACTACTACTTGGACTTCTCTGCTCTTTCTATATATTGCATTGCCATGTTTCCATCCTGTATAGAAAGGGAAAAATTAATTCATCTTCATCCCAGAAAAACACAAGTCACAAGTCAATTTTTCCCCTCTGACATAAAAAAACAAAACAAAACAAAAACAAAAACAAAACCCTCCAGAGAATCATTAACTATCAGCTTAGGAAGGGGGTTACCCCATCTAAGTCAAGGGTGCCTCACCTTTCTTGGAAATAGGACTCCAAGTTTCTCCAAAGACCCTGCCTAAAAGAGCTGTTGAGTTTTTGGTGTCCTTTGATTAAGAAAATAATGACCACTGGTTACCAAAGACTGGAGAGAGGGAGGAATAGGGAGTTAGTGTTGAATGAGTAGAGAGTTTCAGTCTGGGATGATGAAAAAGTTCTGGAGAGGGCTGGAGATGTAGCTCAGTGGTAGAGCATGTCTCTACCCTGTGTGAGGCCCTGGCTTCCATCCCTGGCACCATGATGGGAAAAAGAGTTCTAGAAATGGATAGTGGTGATGGTTGCGCAAAACTGTGACTATACTAGGGCCCCTGAATCGTACACTTAAAATAATTAAGATGGGTAAATTTTGTTATGTACATTTTACCACAATAAGGAAAATAAGAAATAAAGTATCACTAAAAAAAAAAAATGACTAGCCAGGTGTGGTGGCCCATGCCTGTAATTCCAGCACTCAGGAGGTTGAGTCAGGAGAACTGCCATGAGTTCAAGGCCAGCCTGAACTACATAGTGAGACCCTGTCTCAAAAAAACAAAAAGAAAAAAGAAAATAAACATTTATTTTATTAATAACCATCGATTCTATGTTCATTTGAAAAATAATTGTACATGAAGCCAGGTGTGGTGGTGCACAACTGTAATCCCAGCACTTGGGAGGCTGAGGCAGGAGAACTGCCATGAGTTTGAGGTCAGTCTGGGCTACACAGTGAGTTCAAGGCCAGCCTGAACTACATAGTGAGACCCTGTCTGAAAAAGAAAAAGAAAAAATTAGCCAAAATAATAGTACATGGAGCGTGGGAATGATTTTTCCCTCATGCAACGAATCCTAAACCTTAGCACTGACTGCAAGGTCCCTACCTCCTCCTAGAGTCTGAGATCCACAGAGGAATGAACTGATTGATCTAACGCTGTCACTCCTCAGTTGAAGACACTGTGCCCCAGAGAAGGGAGTGACTTGCCCAGGGCCTCACAGGCCGTTTGTAGCAGAGCTAGGATGAGACTTCCGGGCTCAGTCTATCTAGCCATTACTCTCCTCTCTGCGGCACCTGCCCATGATCACACACGCACTCCGGAGCCTCCCCAGACAATGAACTGGATACGACCACCGGCTCAGGGTGTCTTCACTTGCTTGCTCACCAAGGCAGGAAGTGGGATGTCAGCCAAGAGAGGGGCCTCCTGATTCCTTTGGAATTGGACCCTGGAGTTCAGGGGGAACGTGGGGGCAGGTACAGGCTCATTCACATCATCCAGGCTGTGTGGCTGCTGTGAACAGGGACAGCTGCACCTGGAGGAGCCCTGCTATGAACTGCGGGATGTGAGCCCAGTTTCAAACGAGGGGTGCTGTCTGAGGCGAGAGTGGGTGCCTTGGCTATTTCAGCAAGAGCTGACAATAGGAGTTTTTCTCTCGCACAAGCTGTGCGGAGCATTTTGTGTTGTGGGCTGTCCTGCCTCCGCCTTTCCTTTCCCTGGGCTCGGTGGCTGCTGGAGCTGCTCCCCAACCCCCTCCCTGATGCTGCTAGAGACATCCAATTAATTCAGCATAATTTGGTTAATTACAAGCCCTTAGGTTGGCAGGGTGCACAGCAGACCTCCTGGACTTTTTCTAAGGGACAGGGATTGGAGTCTGGGAGGGGAGAGAGGGCAGAGTCCTGTTTTATCTGCCCAGTTGGGCACCAAGGAGCTGTTGGGAGCCACTTACAGGCGAGGCTGTGCTCACCCCACAAAGCAAAGGCTTCCTGGCGCCCCCACAGCCCTGTTTAAAAATATGATGGAAATGGGGGCATGGCAAGATATGCCAGCGGGAACATCAGGCCGTCGTTCAAGCCTGCCAATAGGCAGCAGCCTTGAGGGGCTGGGAAAGATGGTTCTATGCTTAGTGTCCCCCTATGACCTTGGGAGGTCCTGCAGCGGACTGAGACATGAGGCCCCCTCTGGCCAAGCCCTGGTGGGTTCAGCAAACAGCTGGCAGGGTCGGCTCTTTGGGCCTGGTCTTCAGTGGGGAAGGAAATGCTTAAGGGAAGCAGGACCTGTCCAAGCAGGGTGGGGTCGTGGAGGGCGCTGGCTCATGGGGGCAGATTGAGGCAAAGGACCAAGGATCAGCAGGCTGGGACTGGACTCGTGGTCCGTATCTCTCCCACCATGGGACTATGACTCCTCTGAGATCTTTATTGCTCAGATCTGATATAAAGAGCATGACAATAATCCCTCCCTCATTCATTGAGAATTGACAGAGGGATGGAGGCTGACGATATAATGATTAAGGAAAGAGCTTAACAGTCAGCCAGCTGGGGTTGCAATCCTGGCTTCCCTTCTGTGTGACCCTGGGGAAGTCAGGTCATCTCTCTAATCCTCAGCCTCCTCTCTTGTGAAAGGGAGATTACAAATCTGTGCTGTTTGTGTTGTGAGGATTCAATGAACACTTGGGAGTGTGTTGGGGCACAGTAAGTACACGATGTATAAGTAACTATTGCTACCAGAGTAGAGTGCCCAGCATTCTGCCTGGAACATCAGGAAGGCTCTGAAATGGTTTTTTTCCCAATGACTTAAATTCCTCAATTATAGAATATGGATATTAGCTGGGCATGGTGGCACATGCCTGTAGTCCCAGCTGCTTGGGAGGCTGAACCAGAAGGATTGCTCGAGCCCAGAAGTTCAAAGACAGCCTGGGCAATATAGTAAGACAGAATTATAGAAGAAAAAGAAGAAGAAGAAGAAGAAGGAGGAGGAGGAGGAGGAGGGGGGGGGGACAGGGAGAGGGAGAAGAAGGAGGAGAAGGAGAAGAAGAACAGGAAGAAATAGGAGGAAGAGGAAGAAGGAGGAGGGAGGGAAGGAAGGAGGGAAGGAGGGAAGGATAGAGAGAGAGAAAGAGAGAGAGAGCTACTTGTGTTGGTAAGGCTTTTCCAGAAAACGTCTTGTAAGCACTGTCTCCCCACTCCCAGACGGCGTTCTCTTCCTCCTGAGCCCACAGTGCACAGCACCATCCGGGCCCTTGGACACTCAGTGTCAGTGCATCAGTCTCCTGTCAGGAGCAAGCATGATGAGGGCTGTGGTATCCTTGTCCCATGCCTTACCCAGTGGGACACTCAGTGAGGGCCCATGGAGGGAGCCAGGGTGGGTGCTAGGGCCATGCAGGCTGGACATGGAGGAGGACAACTGTCAGAATGAGGAAGAAGGTGCCTAAATGGCAGTGGGGAACCTCAGGGCTTCTGCTGCCTGCGCCTCCAGCCTGCTTCTTCCCCGCGTTCCTGAGGGTGCAGCAGAGGGAAGGACTGGGATGGAACAAAGGGGAGACCCATGCCTCCGCCCAACCCTGCACACTTGGTTAATCATTGAGTCTGTGACACTAAGATCTCCAGGGGCAGTGTTACAAATCCGGGATGCCCAGACCTCGCCCCAATTAAATCAGAAATCCCTGGGCGGGGGATCCAGGCATTTGTATTTTCTTTTCAAGTCCTCAGGTGATTCCAGTGTGCAGCTGAGGTTAAAAATATTAGATCATCTAGGGGAAGACACTGTTTCTGAGTTTCAGGAACAACAGGATTGAGTGCTGTATCTCAGCAGCCCTCTTGACTCAGCCTTCCTGCATTGCCGAATTAGAGAATCACTGATATGTAGTGGTGTCCACTATGTACAAAGCCCCTGGCTGGGTGCTGAGGGGAATCCAGCAATAACCCACAGCAAAGGCCACGGTAACAGCATTCTCGAAGCACCCATTGTGTGCCAGGCACTTAACAGACATTTGCTAATCATTACAAAAACTCACAAACTCATTACAAAAACTCACTGTAATCATTACAAAGACTCATCTCCGTTTTAGAGAGGAAGGGTGTAGGAGACGCTAACGCTCTCCCCATATTCACCCTCATAATAACTGAGGTTGTTTACCGCAAACATCTGTAAGTTTGGTTTTGTTTGTTTTCTAGTTAAGGGAACATGTTAGGACCTCTCACAGAATAAGCTAGAAATAGGCTCAGCCAAAGGAGGGTGGAGAGAGGTGGATAAACCCTCATGTTTCACCTCTTGCTGAGGACAGCTCTGAGTTGTACTCTACCCAGTGATCTCAAACTTGGCTGCACATTAGACCACTTGGGAAATATAAGAATAATATTGACATCCAAGCCACATCCCAGTCCAATTAAATCCAAACCTCTGTGGAAAGGACTCAGGCATCCATAATTTTAAAGTTCCCAGGTGATTGCAATGTTGATCCAGGCTAGAACATGGTATTCTCACAGTGGTCCAGCAAGATTGAACTTCAGTTTCTCAATATGATAACTTCTGAATAATACCCCTATTTGGGGTTCTTTCCTTTCCTTATGTAACTTCTCCACTGGCCTACTGGTACTTCCTGGAATCACCTCCCAATAAACTTCAGATATCAAATCCAGGCTTTAGGGATCAAAGGAAGTTGAGATCTGGAAAGGCAAAGTGAACCAACATTTAATCTCCTGCTCTCCAAGGATCTTGCAGTGTAATGGAAGAGATAGATATTCAGAAAACTGCAAGACCAAAAGAAATGAAAGTTCAAATAGATCTCCAAACAAATGAGGAACATTAAAACAAACTAACCAGTAGTTACATGTGATGGAGAGTCAAGAAAGTCTTTGTGGAGTTGGAATCATTTATGTTAGGCAAATGAGAGAAATTTCCGTAAGTGAAGGGGGCAAGGTCATTGCCAGTGGTAGATGAGCAGAGGCCCAGAGATGGAGTCAGGGGAGATTTGGATGAGTGCATGGTCAGCTGTGATGGGATGTGAGCCGGGACTAGAGGAGGTAAGTAGGGGGTTTTGATGGTTCCTGAAGACTAGGAAGTTCCTCTGGCTCCCCAGTCCCCAGCATCCTTCCTTAGCTTCCCACACTGGACATCCTTCTAAGGCATGGCAGGGTAAGAAGCTTCTCTCTGGAATATTTTACCCAGGATGTGTGAGCAAGGGGGGCAAAGCCATGTCAGGAACATGGGTAGGAGGGGAAAGGAAGTAGGTCAATGTCAAGTCCTATTGGTGAACCTGGGCTGCTCATGAAGGACAAAGCGGCGGCGTTGGGCATCCATCTGACACCCAGCCTCCTCCATGTGTCTTACTGTACTAGCCCCCTCATTGTTCAAACATCCGAGCCTCCTCCTGCCACAGGGCCTTTGCCTCTGCTGTGCCCCTGCCTGGAGAGCTCTTCCTTCAGGTCACGGAATGGTTCCTCTCTTCCTCACTCAGAACTCTGCTCAAGTGTCACTGCCTTGGAGAAGGCCTCCTGGGCTTCCTTCCCTTTTCCCCTTGGCCCTTCCCACAAGTCTCTCTCACATGGCCTCATTTTCTCACTTGATTTTACACAACACAACTGAAATTCACCTGAAGCCCGTTTCTGTTTCCTTCCTTATGCTGTCAGTCTCCTTCCAGGGTTTGTGAGTGGGAAGTAGTCTCTTTTGGTCATGTGTGTGTGTGTGTGTCCCCTCTGCTCCTAGAACAGTGAATGAGAATCTGGATTGTCCTGGAGAGCCAAGGGGTGTGGGGGGGGGTTTGGACAAGAGTTGGGAGCTGGAGGGAGGGCAAGGGGGTGTGAGGAGCTCTGCTTAGCAGCCAGGCTGGTCTAAATGAGCGGTTCCAAACAGTGACCAATCGATAGAGATAGAGGAGCTAAATCAGGTTAACACCCCACTCCTCCGGGCGGTGTCATGCCATAAATGGCTTCACAGCAGCCCAAGGTCAAGGGCTCAGCTCTCACCTCATTCCCATCCCCCACAGCCCGCAACGGGCCCCTCCGCACTGCTCAGGACGCCCATCCTTCGCTCCGGGCTGCTGTTCTTCTGGCCTGCCCCCCTCTCGTCCCATGCCTAGAATGTCCTTTCATTCTGCATTTTATTTCTGTGCCCAAGGTCTGAGGGCACATGCTGACATTTAAAGACTCAGCTGAGAAATCAATCAGTGCGGTCTGTCCTTCAGCGCCTCCGGGAGCTACGTGGCTGAGCCAGGCCTTGTCTGGCTCACACCTATTGATCTGTAATGGCAGCTATGGGCTGTTGCAAGTACATGGGCCTGACTTGGGAAAAACAGGAGGCAGGGTAGCAGAGTGGTCAGGAGTCGGAGTGCCCAGACTTGAGTCCCAGCCTCTGTCATTTGCTGGCTGTGTGACTTGGGCCACTTGCTCAACCTCTCTGAATCTCCCTAAATGGGGACCTACGCCATAGAACTGCAGTGCTAAAAAAAATAATAAAAATAACCATAAAGCATGGAAAATGATGTCTGCTACATAGGGCTCTGTCCTTGTTAGCTATTGCTGTGGTCTTCACATTGGGAGCAGAATCCCTTCTCCCAAGATTGTTATGAGGATGGAATGAAATCATTCATGGGTAATTCCCTTAGTGTACTGTAAATGCTCAGTGGGTATTAGTTCAACTGCACCACAGAAGGAGATACACTCTGGAGGATATAAGCCAAGGCTAGGGATCCCCTGAAATAACAGTAATCGCTAGGGTAAGAAGAGGATCTGATTTAATAATTCACATACTCCCTAACTTAGGGAGATAGATGGCTCCTCAGAATGAGGGGGCTGCTGTGGGGCTGCTGGGAGTCAGGCAGTAGCAGCTGCTTTGTCCCCAGGAGCCTATCCAGTCTGTGGTGAGACAGAGGACCATGTGGGCTGAAGAGTCACAGGCCCTCATGTGACTCCCCTAGCCTGATTAGTGACTGTGGGAGGTGGAAATCCGACCCAAGGAGCTCTGGGCTCCTGGTCTCAGCTACAATGTCCTTTTTATACCTATCCTGTGTCTGGGGCCAGGAGCTGATCATATGCCTGTTTGGATTGAGGGCAAAGGGGACAGAGGGCCAGGAGGGAGAGAATTAAGAATTACCCAAGTCCCACAAACGTGACCGGAGACAACCCCCAGGACTGGAATGTGGAAAGCGTGCTTCGTGCCTGGGGAAACACCACCTGCCTTGGCGCAAGGGAGGAGGGGACCCCGCGGCGAACCAGCATTGGGTTGAGAGTGGTACACACACTTGGTGGAGCAGAAGTGATATCTGAAGTCTGAAGCCTCACAGCTAATGAGCAGCTGGGCTTCGAATCTAGGTTTGTGGAGTTGACTCTGTTTTCCTTGTTGATGGTGCTGATGGATAACACTGATGGGCCAGAGACAGAACGGAAAATCTGCCAGGGTTTACTCAGCCTCTACAAGGGCCTTCTCTGTGCTGGGGAGATGCCAATATTCAGGTCACTAGAGAGGAGAATTCTGTTGTGGACCAAGGCTAGTGTGACCTTAATGGTGTGGGCAATGCCCCAACAGGCTCTGTTCCTGAGGTTTGCATACTTTGCTCATCTTCAGATTATAATTTCCTTTCCTGGGAACTTGTCAGCCAAGTGTCTTCATGAATGACAGGTTTTGGATCATGTGGCAATCCTGGGTAGATGGAAGAGTATGAACCTTAGAGTCAGTCTGGTGCCCACACTCATTAGCCAGCAAGTTCTTTAATCACTCTAAGCTTCCATTTTCTTCCTCTTCTGTAAGACGGGGTTTCCTGAGACCCGCCCTGAGGGAGCTATTGCCATACACGCCTAACCCAGTGCCTGGCTCACAGTAGGGGCTCAACAGCGGGTAGATATTTTAAAACACACTGATATTCTAATTTGTCAATCAGTCTTTCATGACTTGGTTTCTCAGTCATTGTGTGACAAGAGTCAAGGTGAAAATTCCATCCTGTTCTAGAGATCCGTACTTAAAATGCTGAACTTTGGGAATGTCTTAGGAACAGCCAGGTTGGGCTTTACAGAAGTGTGAGACTCCCAGGCCATGGTGGTCAGGGCTCCTTGAAGCTGATGGTTATCTGAGGGAGCAGGATGTACCTGAAATAGGTTTTTTTTTTTTTTTTTTTTTTCCTTTATAATCCTGGGAATGTCCAAGGCCTGGTGACCACTTACATTTTATTTTATTTTATTTTTATTTTTTTAGAGCAGAATATATTTATTGGGGGAAAGAAAGCTTCTGTCTGAGAAAGAGACAGAAGGGGTCCCAAGTGGGTTGCCCTTTTATTTTATTTTATTTTATTTTTATTTTTATTTTTTTAAGTGCCTGAAATAGTTGATGAGGGCAGAGGAGCATTTGAAGAGCAGAACTGGGGGCCAGGGAGCTTCTGAGTCCCCAGCTCTGGAAGACCCCAAGAAGCCAACCAGACCAAAGGCAGGAGGCCTGGGCACTCAGACATGCAGGAAACGCCAGACCAGCCACGCCAGCTCCATCCCACCAACCCTCGATACATTTGGAGGCCCTGGGGAATTTCACATAAACAGGGTGCTGGGCCCATTTATGAAAATTCTGACTGAATTTTTAAAATATTCTCCATGGAAAATTGTATATGCTATTATTTTATATCTGCGAAGTATAAATATGTTTATAGGCTCAAAATATCTGAAAGGATACATAAAAAGTTCTAATAATTGCCCATGGGGATAATGGAGGGTCAGGTAAGAAAGGAGACTTATTTTTCATTTATACCCATCTATGGGGTGGAAAATTTCTTTATTATCATGCATATGTGTTTGAATAATATGTTCACAAAAATTTAAAAATAGTTGAGGTAAAATTCACATAAAATAACAAGTTTAAAGTGAACAATTTAGTGGCATGTATAGTACATACATAATGTTGTGAAACTACCACTTCTATTTAGTCCCCAAATCATTTCAACACAAAACCCCTTACCCATTAAGCAATTTCTCTCCTATGCTCCCTCTTGCCAGCCCCTGGCAACCGCCAATCTTCATTCTGTGTCTTTGGATTTACCTATTCTCATATAAATAAATTATGTAATACATAGCCTTTGTGTCTGGCTTCTCTCACTTAGCATAACATTGTTGGGGTTTGGATCTGAGATGTCCCTCCAAAGTCTCACGTGTTTGGAAGATGATGGGCGCACTATACTTAGTGGATTGGTTGATGGACGGGTTCGTAGCTGACATGCTGTTAGGACGTGGGGGCTGGTTGGAGGAGGTGGGGTCACTGGGGGTGTGACCTAGAACAGTATATCTCCCTCTCTGGCTCCTCCCTTCTCTCTGCTTCCTGGCCACCATGATGTAAGCAGCTTTTCTCTGCCAGTCCCTTCCACCATGCTGTTCCTGCCTTGGAGCAAGCTGACTATGCAAAGGCTAACTTCTGAAACTGTGAGCCAAAATGAAACTTTCCTCCTTTAAGTTGTGGGTGTTGGTATTTTGTCCTAGCAACAAGGAAAGTGACTAAGTCAGGGTTCATCCATGTTGTAGCATGTATCAATACGCTGTTCCTTTTTATGGGTGAATAATAGTCCATAGATTATTACTGTACTGCAATCCATTTATTTGTTGTTCACAGAAAATCATCTTTTGATGGAAATTTGGGCTGTTTCCGCCATTTGGTTACTGAATGATGCTGTCACAACCATGTCTGGACAGGTTTGAGTATCAATTTTCAATTCTTTGGGTATATACCTAGAAGTGGAACTACTGGATCATATGATATTTCTGTATTTAACTTTTTGAAGAACCACCTGTTTTTCAAAGCAGCTGAACCATTTTATATTCAACCAATACCATTTTAAAGGAATTGTGTACAAAAACAGGGAGAAATAACCTCTTAAGCTTGTGTTTTCTAAATTGGAAAACTTTGGTCATTTCTCTAATATCTAAGTGGGTTCTTGGTGCACGGTCTGCCTGGCCCTCTGTTCTCTGCTGGCACCAAGAGCAGGGGCCGGCTGCCCACTCTCCTCCTGCCTCTGTCTCCCTTGCCCTTCATGCACACAGTCGCTTGTAACTTATTGTTACTGAGTTTGAATGGAAGCTTTCAGCTGCTCCATTCTTCCTCTGGTCGTTGAAGGCCTGTCAATGGGATGGGAATTACAACCCTGGCTGCTGTTATCTGTATCTGTCGTCTGGCTGGCTGGTATGTTACTGGCTGCACTTCCCAGAGAATTAATCCCCTAAGTGTGGACGACAAATGATGAAAACCTGGCACATAAATAAGGAGACAGACAGTGCTCCACTGAAAACCTTGGGAAGTGATCGTCTGGTCCCTGCACACCATCCTCATTGTCCCTAAACTCTAGGGCTATCCATCCACAGGGAAACAGCCAGAGTTTTCATTCATTCATTCACTCATTCATTCATTCATTCATGCATGCATGCATTCATTCAGCAAACATAGATGTATTATATGGAATGGAGCACCTATTCTATGCGGCAATGTTCTAGATGGTTTTACATGAACTATATAAGATTTGTAATAGTCCTGTGATACGAAGATATTGTTGTCTTCAGTTCAAAATGAGAAAAAGGAGATTCAGAGAAATGAAGAAGTTTCCCCAAAGTCACACAGCTAGTAAGGAATGGGACCAAGACTTGAACCAGAATTCCTAGATTATTAGATTATTATTATTATTTTTTTTTTTTGTGGGTACCGGGGGTCGACCTCAGGACCTCGCGCGCCACCAGGCGCCCGTGCCGCTGAGCGATATCACCGGCCCTTTTTTCGTATGTGGGTTCCGGGAGTCGAACTCGGGCCCTCGCGCTTGCAAGGCAGGCGCTTACAAGGCAGGCGCTTACGCCACTGAGCCATCTCACCGGCCCTTTTTTTTTTTTTTTTTTTAGATTATTTAGAACTCTGCTTCTCTTTCTCTTCTTTCCTCTCTTCCCTCCCTTCCTTCTCTACTTATTTACAACATGTCCTCTGTTCCAGGCACCCTCAGCAGGCACCAGGGATATCATAGTGAACAAGACAGCAGGTGCAAGCTTTTTCTTGTTGCGCTTCCATTGAGTTCTATGAATCCTGGGCATCATCACAAACCGTTCAATTTCTTCTCACATGTTCTCTCTCATACAGTGAACAAGTGCAACACAGATCAAAAAGTTGTGACACTGAAGATGAATTAAACTCAGGCCCTGGGTTCATGCTTCCTTGGATATAGACTTAAAATCTCATGTTTCAAAAATGTGATTAACAAATGTCACTATGCCCCTCCCCTTCTCCAACACCTTCCATAGCTCCTGGCCCTGTGCACATTTCTGTAATGGGAAAAAATGCTCAGGACCCAAGTGGAGCTCTCCATGTGAGCTGACCCATGCGGGCAGGTTGCGGAGTTCGTTTTCAGAAGTACCTGTTCTGTGAAATTCGTGTATAGAGCAGCACCAGTCCATGGAGACATGTCTTCTAACTGAGAAGCAAGGCAAAGGCCTCAAGACCTTAAGGTGGAAAAACCAGCTGTCCTTGAAAGTTGGCCTCAAGACAGGCATCCACCCAGTTCATGTGTGTATGCACTCAAGTCCTCTGCTTGTTGTTGGTGCTTCTGGTTTTGCATATTCAAGTAAGTCTGTGCTTAGATTATACAAGTTAACATAGGCCAAGGTAGCAATGTTGTTTTAGATGGACGTATTTATCCTAATAGCTTTATAAATCATGAGGACTGCATTTATAGCATCATTAAGAATCTGAAGGGGTCAGTTAAATGTTTTTCAGACTTTGCTGTGGGTTTACGGGAGATGTTACGTATATGCTATCAAAGGCAACATATTATAGATATACGCTATCAAAGGTATCTCCTTGTCACCCTTACACCCTACCTCTGCAAGCATCTACATGTTTAATGAAGAGCTGTAGACAGTGAACAGGGAGACGTTACTGGTAACCTCACATTCTGCCAATCTCCCTTCGTGGACTAAAAAGTTCAGGATTTGGAGTCTAAAGATTCATAAGCTAGACCACCATACTGTCCCGCTGAGGGACCTTGGACAAATGACTTAAACTTTCTAGGCCTGTTTTCTCAACTGTTTAAAAAATAGGGACGATCATAACTCCATCCTACCTATGGAATGGAACATCATAAGATGGTGGCTGGACCCAGGTAGCAAACTACGTGCCTTTATTGTCCCCTCTTACTCTCAGGCCTCTGACTGAGTTTGAGGCCAAGACAATGAGGGGCCTCTGAAGGGAGAAGGTGTCTTGGTTTCCCTTGGCTGCCATTACAAATCACCACAAACAAGAGCGTTTAAAGCAATAGAAACTAATTCATGCTTCTGGACCTTTGAAGTCCAACATTAAGGTGTTGAGGTTTGTCCCTTCTGGATGCTCTGTGGGATAATCCATTCTGTGCCTCTTTCCCAACTTCTGTGACTCCAGCAATCCCTGGTGTTCCTTGGCTTGCAGAAACATCCTTCCAATCTCTACTTCTGACTTTTCCCCGTATCTTTGTCTCCAGTCTCTCTCTCCTTCCTCTTACAAGGATACTAGTCGTTAGGCTTAGGGTCCACCCTGAATCCAGGATGTTCTCACCTTGAGATCCTCACCTTAATCACATCTGCAAAGGCTGTTTCCGAAAAACGTCACATTGAAAGGTACCAGGGAGTAGGGTTTGGACATATCTTTTTGGGGGAAATAATTCCACTTGCCATGGGAAGGAAAAATTCAATCCTCTTCAGGGGAGGGAGTCAAAACTGAAGAGAAAGATGAGGCTCTGGATCGGATTCACAAGGATGGGAGGTAAGGGACTAGGGTGAGGGTGAGAGACTGGCTTTTATGTGGTGCTATTTGTGGGGTATGTGTGAGCAGAGCTAGCACTTCCAAAATGCCAAACTGAATTAAATACCACTTTTCTCATGCCAGAATGAGAGTCAAGAATTTGGAACATATGGATATTAGTTGCTTTATTAGAGGCATTGTTAAGAGCATGGACCATGAAGTCACACTACCTGCTGCAAACCCAGGCTGTATGACTTTGGGCAAATCACTTAATGCCCAACTTAGATTAACGTGTTAAGTCAGCTTTCCATTTTTGTAACAGATACCTGAGATATTTAGTTTATAAAGAGAAAAGATGTATTTTGCTTCACAGTTTTGGAGTTTCAGTCCATGGTTGGTTGGCCCTGTTGCTTTTGGCCCTGTGGCAAGGCACCTCTCATGGAGGGGAACATGTGGTAGAGCAAGCTGTTCATCCCACGTCAGCTGGGAAGAAAAGAGAGAGAGCAGAAGAGGAAGGGGCAGGGTCCCAAGTCTCTTTCAAGGGCACACCCCCAGTGATCTGAGACTTCCCATAGATATCTATCCCTTAAAGTTTCCACCGCTTCTCAATAACTCCAACCAGGGGACTAAGTCTTTAACACACCAGCCTTTGGGAGACATTTAAGATCCAAACTTAGCATTTGGGTTCCCTAAAAGCAGAGCCAGAGCCAAGATTCCAATGCACTTGACTTACGGAAGGAGCGCTCTTGGGAGAAAACGGGTTAGGAAAGTAAGGATGTAATCCCAGCTAGACTTTGGCTTTTGCCCAACCCCATAGGGAGCCCTGATGGGTGAATTGCACTATAGAGAATTACACCTCCTCAAGATAGGCCCACCCTGCCTGTCATGAGGGCCCCAATAGTGGGGTGGGGGAAACAATGTGTAACTTGCTAAGAAAGGACCACGCCCACTCATCCCAGGGCAATTCTCTGGGAAGAGGGGCAGCTGTGAATCAATAGCAGCCAATGTTCACGGTAGCTAGGGGATAAGTGAACCTACACAGAACAGGGGACTAACGGTGTCTACTATGTGCTGTGTTCTTTAACTTCCTCCTCTAGAAAACGGAGTTAATAATGCAACTATCTCTTGGGAATGTTAAGAAGTTTAAACAGGTCAATAGATGTGACGCCTGACTGATAGACACATTCAGTTATTGTTGCATAACAAATGACCCCACAATTTAGCAGCTTACAACAACATTTATTAGCTGACACAGTTTCCGCATGTTAGGAAGGGCTAGGAGTTAGGAGCAGCTTAGATGAGCGGTTCTGGTTCACAGGCTCTTATGAGGTTGTAGTCACACGTGGCAGTCACCTGAAGATGTGGCTGGGGCTGGAGGGTCTGCTTCCAAGGCGGTGCCCTCACACGGCTGCTGGCAGGAAGCCTCCGTTCCTCACTGCGTGAACATCTCCGTAGGCTGCTTATGTGTCCTTATGGCACGGAGACTGGTGAACAGTCCACGGTGAACGTGGCAAACAATCCAAGAGAGAGAAGTACGAAGAATCTGCAAAGACTTTTTTTTTTTTTTTTTGCGAAGACTTTTTTTTTTTTTTTTTTTGTGGGTACCAGGGGGTCGACCTCAGGACCTCGCGCGCCAACAGGCACCCGTGCCACTGAGCGATATCACCGGCCCCTTTTTCGTATGTGGGATCCGGGAGTCGAACTCGGGCCCTCGCGCTTGCAAGGCAGGCGCTTACACCGCTGAGCCATCTCACCGGCCCTTTGCGAAGACTTTTGTGACCCTGCCTGAGGAATCACACACTGTCAGACCTACCGTGTTCTGTCAAAAGCAAGTCACTAAGTCATAGTCAGGGAGAGGGGAATGAAATTTTGCCTCTTGAAGGAAGGAGTAGCAAATGATCTGCGAAATTTTAAATCCAACTAGTTGTTGCTAATTTCTGTGGCAACCTTGGAAACGATTTCATTGCCCTCCAAGGGAAATTTGTGTTTGAAACATGAGCACACAATGGGCAATGAATGAATCCCAAATGAGGATCATTTAGGCATTCAAGTAGAGTAGATTCCTTTGAAAAGGTGAGACTTCAAGTTCCCACGCAGTAACAGCATGCCTTCCATTTGCACACCAGCGTGCCACCCTGCTGCAGGAAAATTCTACTTCTCTTGGTCTGCTAGTGAAGTCCAAGAATCTGCATTTAATGTGTGACCAGGTTTGAGATAGTGCCTGATTCTGTTTTGCTTAATTTTCCAGCTTCCCAACTTTCCTCACCAATTCTGGCGTCTTCATCCTGCATTCCTGATGTGCTGGGCCTTGGTATTCAGCTTTCCTTACTTTCTATTCTAACTCCAAGATATAGCTGCCTTAACCCCAGCTCTTAGCTGAACCTGCCTCTTACGCTACAGCCAGGAAGATTCAGGCTTAGCCCACCCTCCTGTCCTCTCTCTCCACATATTCCCAACATCCTTTCTTTGCCACTGAATCTATTGGCCGGGTCTTCAGCACCAGACCAAAACAGAGGATGGAAACAATTACTCAGATAATTAGAACACTCATCCAAGCAAAAATGATTTTTCTCCCTTGAATAATTCAGATAATTGTTTTATTTCTTTGCTTCACTTTGTCTCTGGAGCTCTGACCTCTTCATTCTATAACTTTAGTTAAAATTTGGTCCCAGTGATAAATATCTCTCTCTCTCTCTTTTTTTTTTTTTTTATGTGGGTACCGGGAGTCGACCTCAGGACCTCGCACTTGCCTGCAGGTGCTTGTGCCGCTGACTGATCTCACTGGCCCTTTTCTTTCCTGTATGTGAGTACAGGGAGTCAAACTCAGGACCTTGCGCTTGCCGGGCAGGTGCTTATGCCGCTGAGCTATCTCACTGGCCCAAATATTTCTTATCTAATTGTTTCCTCTGCTGTTTCACAGGAGGTTATTTTTGGGGAAGAAGATCCATAGGTAAATTAGAATTAACTTCAATCCTGAGAAATATGAGAATCAAGATAAAGCTGTCATGGCAGGCGTGCTATCTACATTCCACTTTCTGGAAGGGACGCGCTCTATTTCACTCCTCCCCAACCCCCGACACACGCAGCAGCAAGGAGCAAATTACCATTTATTAAACTCTAATTATCACTCTCGTTTTTCAATACCATTCTCTGTGTATGTGCCCTGCACACAAGCCTCCACTCCACTGCCATTAAATTAGCAATATGTCTTGTTAGCATAGCATCCATATTTATAGGCAGGATTGAGTGGTGCTGGAGTGACATGGTAGAAAGTCGAATGCCCTTAATAGAAGGTTAAGGACATGTTCTGATTCTGGAGTGATCCAGTCACACGGCAGATGTGGGAGATTTGAGAGGACTTAATAAATAGGTTGTTCTGAGACAGTTTCAAGCCTTTCATAAGAGTCTATCTAAGTTCAAGTAAAAAAGACAGTTCACTTTAGGGAAAAGCACATGCTTTTTTAAAAATCTGGGTGTTCCATGGCTAGGCATGGTGGCACATGCCTGTAATCCCAGCACTAGGGAGGCTGAGGCAGGAGGATTGCTGTGAGTTTGAGGCCAGCATGGGCTACAAAGTGAGTTCAAGTCCAGCTTGAACTGCATAGCAAAACCCTGTCTCAAAAAGACAAAAAAAAAAAAAAAAAGTGGGTGTTCCAAAGACCAGGAGGCTCACAGAGGGTGACAGTATCTTGCTCTACTTGGAACTGTCTCAGAACTACAGTCAAGCTAGGTGTGGTGTAATGCCTGTAATCCCAGCACTCAGGGAGGCTGAGGCAGGAAAATTGCAAGTTTTTAGCCAGTTTTGACTATACAGAGAGTTCAAGGCTGGCCTGGATTATATAGTAAGACTGTCTCAAAAAACCACAGTTCAGAAACTGTATTACAAATTCTGTTTGAATTGGCTGGGTTTGTACTACTCCCCTGAACCTGAGGCTGGATCTCTGCCTGAGCAACAAAAGTTTTACATAAGATACTTCTGTAATTATGTCCTCTACTAGATAACCCTCAAGTGGCTGAGAAAGTAATATATGGTGGCTGAATTCTGTATCTTATTGGTAGAAGAAAGTGGACTGTGCAGTTTGTACCTCATCAGCCAGGTATCACGAATACGACGTGTCCAATGGATCCGGCCCAACAAAAGTTGTGCATAACTACAAAGGCCACATCCATTCCAATAATACTGAGCCCCTCTCCCCAGAAATCCAAAGTAGACTCCTTTATTTCTGGTTTCCCACTGTAAAAGCCTGACTTGTGAGAAGCATGCAGATTCCCAATCACTATCTTATAACCAAACGCTGCCCAAGAGACACAAAGTGACTGCCTACTCCACTTCTTCCCCGGTTCTATGGCACTTGTCATGTCCTCCCATCTGAAGAAGCTCCATCTGCCCTTCCTGGCCCCGGTGAAGCTCAGGAGACTCAGAGGCAGGTTCCTAATAAGGCCCGGGTCTTCCTTGACTTCCTGTTTCTTATCTTAACTCACTAGATTCAGAATCCGGGATGGAAGGAACAGAAGGAAAAACCTGGCCTCCGGTCTGCATTTTGCAGACAGGTCTGGGTGCTGAGGCTGGGCGGGGAGGTGGGCGCTCTCTACCCCTTTGCAGACACCTGGTGTCCTTTCACCTATTGTTCAGCTCGGCTGGCAGCTCCCTGCAGTGTAATCACCCTCAGCTCATTAACAAGCTGTGCACATTTGCATGTCTAAATATCCCCATACGTAGAAAACAGACTATTACATCTCCCCCTTATGTATATACAGGAAAAGGGCTGGGAGGAGGCAGACAGGAAAGACAGATCGCACACCCCTTCCTCTGTCCCTTACAGTCACCTGTTGGCCAGATTCATTTTGGTTTGTTTTAAACCAGTCCTTTCTTTCCATGCAGACAGCATTGATAAACTTTGTCTTGTAGTTATTTCCTCCTTTCGTTTCATTTGGAAAAGCTGTAATTCTTCCCTATTTTCACCTCTCTTCTTTTTACCTCTTTTTGGGTTCCAGTAGGATTCTATAAACTATACAACCTTGAGGAGGATAACCTCAAAGACAAAAACAAAAATCCATAGCCTTCTACGTGCATCAGCTTTATGCAAATGTATCAACACACCCACCCTCATTCGGCATGCTTAGAAACAGGAACTGTCTATCTATAGAGCAGCCTGACTACAGTTCATTTTTATACAGCTTGAGAAGCGTGAAAAGTCACAGGCCGGATAAAACAACCCTAAATCGTCATACAGACGATCATGGCACATGTAACTCACTTATTCCAGGAGCTCCTTGTTGGGCCCCAGAACTCACCTCTGTGGGTATCTTGTCAGTTTATGAGAAAACTGCTGCTTTAATGGTTCATTCTAGGCTGTGCCATGTTAATCATGGGTAGACATTGGGGGTGTGTGTGGTGGGGGGCGGTTTGGATGTTCATTTCTGCCCAGCTGCCAGCTTCCTGGAAAAAGAGCTCCAAAACAATGTCCCTGGGACAGGAGCGCCAGCCCCGTGAGATGGAGTGGCTGGGTGAAAGGCTCCACAGTGGGGCAGTTGCTCCAGCTTTGTCACGCCGCTCACTCAGCAAACATCTGATGGGCCCTGTGTTGCATGCGCAGCATCCTCTAGTCCTGCATACACTTATTTAATAGCACTTACAAGAGCTTGGTAGGTACCAGTCACTGTTCTGAATGCTAACTTATGTAATCTTCATCACTACCCTAGGAGGTAAGTAGTATCAGCATCTTCCCATTACAGCAGAAGAAACTGAGGCACATTCCATCACTGGCCACCCAGATTGGTTGGGGACAGGCATGTGGTCACAGAGAGCGAGTCCTAGGGATTCTGAGGGAGCTCCTTGGTGACAGCGACTCTCCCACATGCTGGTGTGATGTGAGGAGGACGGGCTGCTGGGTGGGGGGAGATAAGAGTGTAATGACCACATGGAGCTTGAGATGGAGCCCATGAGAAGCTATGCAGGAAGATGGACAAATCAACTCCTTGGTGAGACCGTTCAAGCTGCTGGATCAAGCTTCACCTGAAGCTAATATCACTTCCAAACTTTCCAATTGCTCATCATGTGGACTCAATAAATAGATGTTGAGTACATCAGCTAATAAAAATCCCTTTATTGTTTAATCCAGTTGAAATGAAAGAGTCCTAACACACACACACACACACACACACACACCAGTGAATAAGATGAAAAGAATATGTGCATAGCACACACTGAAAGAAATTAATCTTGTTAAAACATATCTCATAAGAAAGGAGGTGAAGTTCTGCCTTCTTTAACTACAAGCATCTTCACTCTGACAGGCATGGTTCCCTGGGTCTGGGTGTCTATTTATAACAGTAGGTTTCTTGAAATTGGGGACTTTTTGAAAGTGACAAAGAGATTTGTTAAGGGTAAATGAGCCCACACTCTGAAACGAGACCAAGATGTAGAGTGTCATATATATTTATAGGCTATGAATTATCAAGCCCCACAGCGGTTCTGTAGCAGGTCCTTGAGGACTCCCTAGGGAACAGCAATCCTTGAGCTTGGGATGGCTGGGGGGTAACTCTCAGGAAGCCAGGATTTGGTTTCTGGGTCCCCATTGGCTTGCCCTGAGCTTTCAGAGCTCAGGATCTTCATTATTACTATTATTATTATTTTTTTTTTTTTTGTGGGTAGCGGGGGGTCGACCTCAGGACCTTGCGCGCCAGCAGGCGCCCGTGCCACTGAGCGATATCACTGGCCCCTTTTTCGTATGTGGGTTCCAGGAGTCGAACTCGGGCCCTCGCACTTGCCGGGCAGGCGCTTAAGCCACTGAGCCATCTCACCGGCCCCTTACTATTATTATTATTATTATTTTTTGGTACTAGGATTTGAACTCAGTACCTCGCCCTTGCCAGGCAGGCGCTGTACTGCTGAGCTGTATCCCTGGCCCCAGGGCATTTATTATTAAAGTCAGGCATTAGGCTCTTTGTTAGCTCAATGTTCAGACTTTAAATATATATATATATATTTTGTGTGTGTGTGTGTGGGTACCAGGGGTCGACCTCAGGACCTCGTGCGCCAGCAGGCACCCATGCCGCTGAGCGATATCACCGGCCCTTTTTTCGTATGTGGGTTCCTGGTGTCTAACTCGGGCCCTCGCGCTTGCCAGGCAGGCGCTTACGCCGCTGAGCCATCTCACCGGCCCAATGTTCAGACTTTAAAAACTGGGCTGTCACCAGTCCCTGTCCACAGACAGCTGTTTCCCTCTCTGTGAGACTCCCCAGCTTCTGCCCCCAACCCAATGGCTCTGTTTGCCTTTATTACCATTGTAGCCACAGCAGGAAGCACGTTTTGCACTCCGGTCCCCTTCAAGAGTCATTCCTTGTTAGAAGCCAGCCTGAAAATGGACCCTTGCTAGCACAGAATCAAGGAAGGCAAATCCATCCTTTCCAAAGGCCATGCCCCATGTCTAAACCAACAGAAATGATCTTCCGTGCTTGATTCTTCTGACTCACCGTCGTGACCACTTTCCCGATCTTCAGTGTCATACTGCTCTTGCTTCTATGTACTCCGACTACTCTTGTTTTCAAATGTGTGTTTAACCTGCTTGCAAATGCAGTTTGCCTAGTTTCTCTTTTGGATTTGCATGTGTGTGTGTGTGTGTGAGTGTGTGTGTTCACGTGCGTGCGCACACATGTCAGTGAATCACTGGGCTGAATAAGGGTGCGTCTTGGGTAGTCCCAGATCTATAAGCTGTACAAGAAGCCGGTATACAGGTGTGTTAAGAGATAGTATGATGGCTCCCAGTCCAAGCTGGCCAGCACTCTCCTCCTTCCTTCTTGTAATGCAGGTCTGAAACAGCAGTTTCATTTTAAAATTTAGTGTTTGTGGGATATTTCCTCCGCCTGGTGATGCCACAGTGTTTTCTGGGCTGTGCAGCAGTATGTCTCCCTGTCCTTCTCTTGCCCATGTCTGTCCTCCTATCTGAGGCTGCACTTCCAGGCTCTCCTCCCCTGTATCCAGCAGGGCCCCTGTTGCAGCATCAGAATTCTCTTCCTACCCCTCTCTCCCCAGTCCCTGCTCTTTGTCTCCCTGGAGGACTCGATACAAGAAGTTTCTCTGCTGTTGTTTCTCTTACTCCATGACCAGGACTGTTGGAGAAAATCACAAAGTGACCAGAGTGGCCCCTTCATGGTCCCTAGCTCAGCCCAGCCCTGCGTGTCACTCCTCATTGATCAAAGAAGAAAGTTTGGCATTTGCCTCAAGCTCCCCCCTCCCTTGTCCTCTTCATTTCACCTGGATATTCTGCTTTTCTTCCTGAGAAAATTGAGGTCCTCAAAGGTAAGAGACTCCAGCTTTGCCCACTCCACCCCACTGTTACCTCCTTTCCTAGAGAAAGAACAGGTATCTTCCCTTCTGTACATTCCTCATGCTTTGACTTGAATTCCATCCCCTCCCATTCCAATTCAGGTCTTGTCTCATCAGTTGTCCCCTTCTCCCCCCATATTTCTAGGTGCTTCTGCTCAGCTTTTCAATATGCAAAAGATTTTTGGTTTCTAACAAGATCTTCCTTAATCTAAGCCCCCCTCATCCTTTAAACTTCCTCCTTTCTTTTCCTTTCTAGCTCCTCAGCAAAGGTCTTTGCTCTCATTGCCTCTCCTCACTTCCTATTCACTCTTTAACTTAGTGAAATCTGATTGCAGCCCCAACTCTATTGACTTTTCTCACTGATGTGACCTTCTTAAGTGATCCTTCCACTGCCCTTGACATTGTTGGTTCCTCTTTAACATCCTTGTCATGGTTTGTGTCTAGATGTCCCCCCAAAGCCTCATGCAGTCATGGGGGTGGGCTTCTAGAGTTTGTGATTGATTCACGGTCCAAAGCTGGGGTTACGGGTGTGAATGCTATACCCGCCCTGGGGTGGGTAGCCTACATACAATATAAGGGACAGAAAGAGTCTTCTCTTCTTGCGTGTTCCTCCCTTTTTTCTCTTGTTGCTTTTGCTGTTTTCCACCACCATGAACTGTTGCCCTCTGCCATGTGCCACTCTGTCTTGGATCCAGCCAAGTATGGACTGAAACCTCCACAAACTGTGAGCCAAATAAACCTTTCCTTCCTTAATTTTGGGCATCAGGTATTTTGTCTCAGCAATGAGAGAAAAGTAACCAAGACAGTCCTCTTCCAGGAAAGCACACATTCCATGAAAGTACAGCATTCTTTTGGTCCCAAGTGACAGAAACCCAACTTGGGCTGGGTTGGCAAGAGCTGGAATGAATGAGCTCATGTGGGAAGCTCTTGGAAAGCAGAAATATGGATGGAGCTCAGGAGTGACTGAGTAGAGACCACGGTGGCAAGATTCTGCAGGCCTACTGCTTCTCCTTTTCTGTCATGGCTTCGTTATCTTAAATCAGTCTCTGTATGAGATAAGAGACATGGCTATCAATGGCTTCTGAGCTCAGGCATCATAGAAGACCCGAGAACTTCTTTCACTGACCCCAAGGTTAAAGTCTCAAGGAGAGGCTCTGATTAGCTTGTCATGGGTCAGGTGTCTTTTCCTGGACGGATCACTATAACTGATTGATCACAGTTAATTGTAGTCTGGAAGGCAAAGCCTATAAGAACCCAGGAGTTCCTAGCTGAATCACCTGGTTAGAAGAATTCTCTCCAGAATAATGATACTCATGGACAGGTAGAACAATAGATATTTGTTATCTTAACCATTCCTTTTTGTTCTCTAATTCTATTTGTTTTGTTTTGTTTTGTTTTTGTTTTTGGTGGGTACCGGGGGGTCGACCTCAGGACCTCGCGTGCCAGCAGGCGCCCGTGCTACTGAGCAATATCACCGGCCCCTTTTTCGTATGTGGGTTCCGGGAGTCGAACTTGGGCCCTCGCGCTTGCCAGGCAGGTGCTTACGCCGCTGAGCCATCTCACCGGCCCTGTTTTGTTTTTTGAGAGAGGGTCTTGCTATGTAGTCTAAGCTTTCCTTGAACTCATGGCGATCCTCCTTGTCTCAGCCTCCTATGTGCTGGGATTACAGGTGTGGGCCACCATGCCTGGCCCCTTTCTAATTCTTTTTATAGCCACCTCTTAAATCTTAGCATTCACCAGATATGTCAGTTGGAATAAGGTATAGCAGAAAGTAACCCAATAAAGCAATGTTGACTTGAGAATGACAGTAGATTAACACTCGTATAAATGTCCAGATACTTGCAGTCTCTACTTCAGGAAGTCTTCACCATCACAGCCCCCTTTCAATGAACCGCCATATACTGTCTCAGAAATGGTCCTCATCCTTGTGATTCAAGGCAGCGTCTAAGTTCCAGAGGGAAAGATGGAGGAAAGATGAAGGAAAAAGTAAATATAGAGCACAAATCATCTTTGATGGGAACTTTCAGGAAGCTGACACCTGACATTCTTTTAGCTAGAACATGGTTACATCTGGATGCAAGGAAGTTTGGGAAATGTAATCTTTCTTCTGGAAGGCCATGTGGTCAGCTAAAAATTCTATTACAATGGGACAAGGAAAGCAAGGTTATGGGGGGCAGGGCCAGGGTTCCATCCTGGGCCCTCTGCTTCTTATTCAGTGTGTTCCTCCTGGTTGGCCTCATTCACATTCAAGGTTTCAGTTTTCACCTACATGTGAATGACTTCTGCTGCCTCTCTTGAGCCTGGATGGCCCCTTGAACTTCGGATTCATTTATCCAGCTGCTTACTGGACACCTGGATATTCTCAGGCACCTTTTTTTTTTTTTTTTTGGTGGGTACCGGGGGTCAACCTCAGGACCTCGTGCGCCAGCAGGCGCCCGTGCCACTGAGTGATATCACCGGCCCTTTTTTCGTATGTGGGTTCCGGGAGTCGAACTCAGGCCCTCGCGCTTGCCAGGCAGGCGCTTACGCCGCTGAGCCATCTCACCAGCCCCTGGTACCTTGAACTTAGCATGAATTAAACTGATCTCCCACCAAACTTAGGTCCTTCAGTTTAAAACAGTTGATCAGCATTAAGCCTAGGTAGTAGACCATTTCAACATTTTCTGTGGGAAGGAATTATGATATAGTTATACTGAAGAGAACTGGTGTGTTAGATCTGGCCAGACCTGGGCTCCAACCTGGTTCTGTTTCTCCTTGACTATGAGAATTTAGGTGAATTTCTGTATTAGAGAATTTAGGTGAAATTCTGTATTTGTTATGTCTTATATCTGTACATCCCTGCAAAGCTTCGTGCACTTATAGGTGGGGCTTTTAGGAGGTGGTTGGATCATGGGTGTGATACTGGGTGTGTGATAACTGGATTAGTTCACTGATTGGCTTAGCATGGTTCTGGATGTGGATAATGGGAAGATCCATCCTGGATGTGGGCAGCATCATCCAATAGGCTTGTAGCCTGGGTGGAATAAAAAGGAAAATGGAGGCTCATTGCTTTTTTCTGCCTGCTCTGCCATGGACTGTTTCTCCTCTGTGATACCCCTCTGCCATGCTGCCTTGCCTTGGAGCCAACCAATTATGGACTGAAACCTCTACAAACTGTGAACTGAAATAAACCTTTCCTCCTTTAACTTGTGGGTGTCAGGTGTTTTGTCCCAGGAATGAGAAAAGTAACTAAGACATAGTTTTCCAGGACTGCCATCATGAAGTTCCACAAAATGATGGTTTAAGCAGAAATTTCTTGTCTTAGATTCCTAAAGGCTAGACGTCTAGGCTCAGCATTGGTTATTCCTGAGGGCTGTGAGGAAGGATCTGTTCCATGTCACTTTCCCAGCTTCTGGTGGTTGGCTGGCGACCACTGGCATTCTTTCATTCATAGATGATTCACCTCAGTCTCTGCCATTATCTACATGCACGTTTCTCCAAATGTTTGCTTTTTTGAGGGTCACCAGTCATACTGGTTTAAGCCCTACCCTAATGACATCATTTTAACTTGTTTACCTCTGTAAAGCCTTTGTCTTCATTTTGAGGTACTGAGGATTAGGACTTTAACATGAATTATTGGGGGACATAATTCATCCCATAAGCTATCTTCACAGGATATTAAGGTGATACAAAATAAGGATGCTAATAATGAGACCCACATGGCAGAGTTGTTGTAATGTTTAAGATATTATGAGTCAATTTTCAAGGCACAAGATTGGTATTCAATAAATGTCAGTTTCCTTCTACCTAATTGGAGACTTCACTGCAATTTTGAGGCTCCTGGAGAAAAGAAATGTTTCAGGAATATTAGAAAAACCAAAGATGAGTCAGGTATGGTGGTGCATGCCTGAAATCTCAGGTACTTGGGAGACTCTGCCAGGGCAACTTAACAAGACCCTGTCTCAAAATAAAAAAAAATAAGACCTGCTGGTGATATAGCTCAGTGGTAGAGTGCTTGCCTAGAATGCACAAGGGCCTGGGGTTCAATGCCTAGCACTGCAAAAGCAAACAACCACCAGAGGATGAAACTGTGCTGCATATTTTTTATTCTCTTGGCTTCCAGCTCTTGAAACCTTTTCCCATGTTTGGGCATTTTTTACCTAATGATTTTTAGAGCAAGTAGAGCTTGTTACCTACCCTGGAAGCTAAAAATAACAGCTCTCTGGGGATCACAGATGAGTCCCAGAGTGATTTGGACACTTTCTGTATAACCTTCAAACCTTGTATTCTATCCCCTCCATCTCCAGAGATTCTGAGCCACCAATATCCTTTATAAATTTATCTTCTGCTTAAACCACATGCAACTAAGAACGCTGATCTATACAAGATCCCAAAGATGACATTTTAGGCACCAAAGGGTGCTGTAATATGGTCATGGCCTAAACAGCCATCTGCTTGCTCAGGTGATGCTCTGCCTTGCACTCCGACAGCAGAACTACTGACATCCAATGATCTGGACCACTGGCAATTGGAAACACAGAAGCATGACCGATGAAGATGTGGAGGTACCAGCCACGCTTACCAAAGTGACAAATGGGAGAGTAATATTGGTTGGTCTGGCAGAGCTGATGAAAGAACAATCTAGAATGCTTCTTTCTCCCAGCTTGAAGTGAGGTGATGAGTCCATGGTCAGAAGTTGCCCGATGCTAATAAGGAGGCACAGTTGAGGGTGGGCGGGGTGGAATGAAGGAAACACTGACTTTCCTCTCAGAGGGGAAAGACTGCTCCTCCTTGTGATGTACTTCAGAGAAAAAATTTAGAATTTAGATAGAATAAGGCGGCTTACAAAACATCGTTTCCTTCTCTGTTTCTTGAGCTTTCATAATTGATATTGTTATTCCTTCAAATCCTTAATGACTCCACAAGGACTTGTATAAAGTTTATGGGATAATTTTGAAAGTGAATGTGAGTGGCAGAAACCCAGAGTCTCTGTGAGGGTAAATAAAATCTTAGGACTCCAGGGAGGTCCCTTGTGGAGGCACAGATTTAGAATTTCTGAGCCAGATTAGGCCTCCATAGTCATGGGCTCAGGTCATTTTGTTTTTACAGAAATGTAAATGAAAGGCCAGAAAAATTAATAACCCCCAGTCCCAGGGTCCGCTTGGGACCCGTGCCTCATTCCTGACTAATATTCTTCATTATATCACCCTGTCTCAGAACCAGCCAAGCAACCAATAAAACCAACCAGCGAGCAGAAAACATGCAGGAGAGTGGAAATGCTGCCTGGGCAGATGGATTTTCTGCATTTGAGGGAATGGCAGGGGTCAGTGCATTTGAGATTCAGTGAGGAGTCATGCTAAGAAAGCCCCTCCAGGCCTGCTAGGTCCCCCAAAAGGGAGAGACATTCCTCATTCCAAGCCACTTGCAAAGACCTAAATGAAGGCTGATGTTAAACAAACAAGACCCTAGCCTTTCACTAGTGTAAAAAGGTAAGTTGTCCAGGTGTTGTCTCCTGTCTGGATCAGCATAACGCCGGAATCAGCATTCTTCTCCACTTCAGCCTCCTTAGCCAAGGGGTGAAACTAAAACCCTTGCACCAAGAATTAGTGTTCTTCTTGCTTTGCTCCACCTCCCCAGGGGGTTCCTGCCCCTGGCTGATTCTCCTCCATTGCGATGGCAGCCCTAGTGGTGCTGTTAATAGGTGCCTTTGGGTCTGATTCTCTTGTCCTATCCCCCCACACCTCATCTCCATATTCCAGCTCTAAGGCTCCAGCTCATCATCAGGTGTTTCCTGCTGATAGGGGCAGGATGCGTGGCTGCTGGTACCCGCCAGCATTTATGCTGAGGCTGCCGGGGCCCAGTGATGAGAGCTCTCGCAGCTTTGCTAAGGGTACTGCTTTCTGCAGCCACCAGACCCACTTTTGAGTCAATGCTGGTGTGGTCTCACTTTCTAGAACTCAGGCTGGAGCATCTTAGACAATAGCTTCTCTTGGCTCCTTTGAAAGTCATGGTGGCCCCCTTGACTCTGAAACTCACTTGATCATCAGCCAAAGGGTTTGGACCTTCCAGGAACCAGATGAAGAACCACCTTGGAGGCAGACACCTGGCTGTGTTTAATTATCTTGTCTTTGAACCAAATTGGGTTGCTGTTATGGTTTATGTCTGGATTTTACCCCAAAGCTTCGTGCACTCAATAAGCAGGGCTTCTGAAGGATGATTGAATCATGGGGGCACCATAGCTAAATGTGACATTAGGAGGTGGGCCCTTGTCAGAAGCGGTGGGTCACGGGGGGTTGTGACCTTATGGGGTGCATCTCTCTCCCCAGATCATCCTTTCTCTCTCTCTGCTTCCTCACTGCGATGATGTGAGCAGCTTTCCTCCTTCCAGACCTTTCCATCATGCCTTCCTGCTTTGGAGCTGGCCAACTATAAATTAAAAACATGAGCCAAAATTAAACTTCTCCTTTAAGTTGTGGGTATCAGATATTGTGTCCCAGCGATGAAAAAGTGAGTCAACTTCTATTCACTGGGGTGATTTTCAGCAAACAGCTTAGCCATTTGAGGTCTTATTTGCTCATCTGTGAAACGGAAATATTTATCTCAATGGGTGGTTGTGAAACTTAAATGAGATCAAGTATCCTATGCGCCAGGTATGGAATAAATGTTCAGTAAATATGGTAAATTATTCCTAGGAAACTCCTCAGCTCCAACCAGCTTTCTAAACACAGCTGACACCTATGATTACTTGTATTATTTTTAATAGTTTTGTTTCCATTTATTGAGCCCTTTCTATGTGCCAGGGACCGTGCCGAGTGTCTGGCATTTATTGTCTCACTGATTTCTCACAATAGCTCTACAAGTTAGGTAAAACTGAAAGCTTTGGTTTTAAGACAAGTAAACTGAGATCAAGTGGATTTGTCCAAGGCCATCCATCTCCTAAGTGGTGGCATCAAAGTTTGAACCCAGAATGAAAAACTCCAAGATTTGTGCCCTTAAGTGCTCTCGTATACTTTATTGTCACTACAAGGTGAAAACACATTAGTCTCCAGCTGGTCCCTTGCTGCATTTTTTTTTTTCCAGTCAGGGGGTTATGTGTGCTGTGTGTTTGAACTATTATTACGAAGAAAATTCTGTACACTCAGGTTGACAAGGAAGTCTCCACAGGTGGGGTTCTTTGGCTCTCTGGAGCATTTCGCTGTTTGTCTAGATGTACTGGATTGCAGGTGCCTCTCTCCTTTCCTGATCTAAGCCAAGACAAGCACATTAGCCTGGACAGAAAGGCTGTTCTCTTTCATCAGTCTCTCCTCAAACTGGCTTTGGCCTTCAGCTTCCACAGCAGAGGTATAAGGAGAGGGGTGGAGATCTCAGCCTCTCCTTATTTAAAATATTTTTTAAAAAAATTTATTGTCAGACTGTTGTTTTGTTTTTTTAAATTGTCATAATATGCTTTGTCTTTCTGTTTGTTTGTTTGTTTTGTTTTGTGGGTGCACATGCTAGGTAAGCACTCAGTAAGTACCACTGAGTTGCATTCTAGGTCCTGTTGCGTGTGTGTATGTGTATGTGTGTGTGCGTGTGTGTTTGATAACTTTTTGTTTTAATGCAATTTCAAACTTAGGAAAAGTTGCAAGAATAGTGCAAAGGATTCCCACATCCCCCTCACTCAGAATTACCAATTGTTCACATTTTGTCCCATGTGTTTTCCTTCACTCACTTGCTCTTCCTGCATCTTTTCTAAACCACCGAAGAGTACATTCAAGATGTCATGTCCCCTTACTCCTTAATACTTCAATGTGTGTTTCCTGAGAACTACCATATAACCATGGCAGTTACCAAAACCAAGAAATGTTACATTTGACACTAGACTATTACCTAATCTATGGTTCGTACTCAAAATTCTTTCCTATTGTCACAGTAATGTCCTTTGTAGATATCTTTCCAGGTCCAACACCCATTTCAGGATTACATACTGCCTGGTTGTGTTTTTTTTTTTTTTTAGGTGTTGGGATTGAATGTGTGTGGTAGGCAAGCTCTCTACCGCTTAGTTACCCTTGCAGCCCTACATACTGCTTTAAATGATCATTTCACTTTAATTTCCTTTAATCCTCAGCCTTTCATTGTATTTTTCATCTTGACATTTTGTTTTTGTTTTTGCTTGCAGTGGTACAGATTAAATCCAACGGCACTCTACCACTGAGCTAATATTTCATTTATTTTCATTTGGAGACAGGGTCTTGCTAAGTTGCCCAGGTTGGCCTCCAACTTGCAGTCCTTCTGTCTCAGCCTCCCAAGTAACTGGGATTACAGGCATACACCACTATGCCCAGCATAACCAGCTTTTAATCTTCAAAAATTTTAAGATGAACCCGAGGAGGTGATGCATTGCAAAAAGTCGAACACCCCTGGGTTCAACCTCCAGTACTGGAAGAAAAACCCATCCATTTATGTGGTGTAGTGAGCCTAAATCTGGGTTTGTCTGGTATTTCCTCATCTCAGTGCATTGTATCCATGTGGCACATAATGTCAATTTGTTCCAGGATTAGTGATGCTAGCCTTGGTTACTTAGTTTTTCTCTGCTATAAAGTTACTATTTCCCCTTTGTAATTAATAAATAATTTATTCTAGCCTTTTGTTTGTTCATTTGTTTGTTTGAGACAGGGTCTTGCTAGCTAGTTCAGGCTGGCCTTGAACTCACAGTGATCCTCCTGCTTCAGCCTCACAAGTGTTGGGATTATAGGTATGCGCCACCATGCCTGGCTTCTAGATTCTTTCTTTCACCATTTTCTTTTTCTTTGCCAAAAATGTCCACAATGGCTCTGCTACTTGGCCTAAAGTGGAAACTCTGCTGGTTCTAAAACAAAATCTCCACAGCTTCTTCAGTCTACTCTTTCTCACCACCACTGTTTTTTGTTTTTGTTTTTGCAGTGCTGGGGATTGAACCCAGGGCCTTGCACATAGGCAAGTGCTCTGTCACCAAGCCACATCTCCAGTCCTCCCCAGTTATTTTATTTGAGGTATAACTTACACACATTTTATGTATATACAAAAATTTAAAGAAGTTTTTGGGGGAGTGCTGTGGAGAATGATCTCAGAGGCTTGCACATGCTATGCAAGTGCTCTACCACTGAGCTACATCCCCAGCCCAGCTTAGGAAACGTTTGCATATGTACGTGCCCGTAACCACTACCCAAAGGAAGATAGAGGATGTTTCCCACTCTCTGTGTTCCTTGTTCCTTCTCAGTTAGTTCTCTTTCTATAAAGGCAACCATCGTTTTGACCTTTGAATATTTTGCCTGATCTTGAATTTTTTTTTTTTTTTTTTTTTTTTTGTGGGTACCAGGGGTCAACCTCAGGACCTCGCGCACCAGCAGGCGCCCGTGCCACTGAGCGATATCACCGGCCCCTTTTTTGTATGTGGGTTCCGGGAGTCAAACTCGGACCCTCGCGCTTGCCAGGCAGGCGCTTACGCCGCTGAGCCATCTCACTGGCCCGTGATCTTGAATTTTCTATAACAAAATTATCTAGTTTTTCGTGCCTGGCTTCTTCCACTCAACACTGTCCCTGTGGGATTCATCTATATATTGCACGTAGCCATCGTGTGTTCTTTTTCATTGTTTCATTCCATCGTAGAAGTATGTCATAATTTCTTCATCTGTTCTACTATTGTCAGGCATGGGTAATTTCTGGTTTTTTACTTATTGTGAATAAAGCTTCTCTAAACTATTTATGTATGTAAGCACTAATTTCTATTGTATATCTGGGAGTGAAATTGTTGGGTCTTCTGTGTCTTTTCTTCTGGATGAACTTCTTGAAAGGATGGGTGGCTTTTCCTCTTACTGTTACACATCCTCATTTTCCTTTAATTTCTCATGAAAATTCTCTTGGCTCCTGTGCCTTGCTGCCCTTGCTGCTGAACTGGTTCTTTTTTTTTTTTTTTTTTTTTGTGGGTACCGGGGGGACGACCTCAGGACCTCACGCGCCAACAGGCACCCGTGCCGCTGAGCGATATCACCGGCCCCTTTTTCGTATGTGGGTTCCGGGAGTCGAACTCGGGCCTTCGCACTTGCAAGGCAGGCGCTTAAGCCGCTGAGCCGTCTCACCGGCCCCAACTGAACTGGTTCTTGCTTAGCCAGTCAGTGAACCCAACCTAAGGGCCCCTTGGATTCCCCTCCACACGACCTACCTGTGGTGTTTGATGACACTGACTACTTTTCCTCCGAGTTCAGAACATGACTTTCTCCTGAATGGCCTCCTATCTTTCTTCTGGCTCTTCTTCATTCTGTTCCTGAAGCGTTGGTGTTCTCAGGGTCTCGAAGCACAGGGAAACTAATTTCCTCATTCTTCATTAGTGGTCTCAAAACACAAGACCTATTTTGCTCGGTCCCTCAGTGTTTAAATAATGTTTAATTTGAAGATCTGTAGATCTCCATTTAGGTGGTGTATTATCTTCAGTTCTCACTGCAGTTGCCACCACCCTCTGGTTTTATCTGAGCTACTTTGTTCATCTAAATTATTTTCCTGGCCCCGGATGGTATTTGAGTTTGCAACTCCTCCACTAATGTTTCCCTCCAGGGATGGCATTTTCTTCCACAGTCCCAGTTGTATCTTGCTGATTGTTTCCATATCCAATTCTTTAGTTTCTTCCTCCTCTGATGCTCCAGGCATGTATTTTTAACCCTTTTCTGGACCTCTGCCTTTGAACATCCCATGGCTTCTCATTCAGCATGTCCACGTGAGCTCGTCCCTTTCTCACCAGGCTGCCCCTTCCTGGTGCTCACTGTAGTGGTAAATGGCATCGTCTAGCCTCAGGCTCTAAGGTTGCCTGTCTACCTGGTCTCCTCCATTCTCTCATTTCCATCTCACTGATTATCCAGGGCTAAGGATGTAGATCAGGAGTAGAGCTCTTGCATAGGATGTGTGAGGCTTGGGTTCGATCCCCCACACTGCCACAAAATGATAGAATAAAATAAAATAAAATAAAACAATCAATAATCTAACAGCATTGATTCTTCCCTAAATATTTCCCCATCTCCTCCCTCCTGCATTGCTCTTGCCATTATTTTAACTCAGTTCTTTTTTTCTCACCTCCATTATTCTTCATTCCACAAATGTTTACCAAGTGCCTACTGTGCAATGGTCAAGGCACTGGGTTCAGAATAGGTAGCATCAAATGAGCAAACAAAAACAGATCTACGAGAGCTTTAGTTAATCATAAGTACTGAAGAATGACTGGGGGGAGAGGATAAGGCTACTTGAAATTGGGCAGTCAGTGAAGACTTTTTGGAGGAGGCGTTTTTTTTTTTTTTAAGCTGACTCATGAATAACAATGACAAGGAGGGACCCACCCAGAGATCTGGGTGCAGAGCTCTTCAGGCAGGGGTAAAGCTGGTGCAGGGGATTGAAGAGACAGGAACTCAGATGTTTGAGGGACAGCGAGGTGGCCACTGTGCTGGAGCAGACTGAGTGGAGCGAGAAGGGCAGGGGCCACTTCCTACAGATTGTACAGGGCTGGGCAGTCCATAATAAGAGGCTTGCATTTCAGTACATGTCAGAGAAGATACTGGACAGTTTAGCAGGGTCATGATCTGCTCTAATTAATTTATCAAAGTCCGCTCAGGCTTCCACTAGAGAATCAACAACTGAACGGCAGGAAGAAAGGCTGGGAGGTATTTTAAATCGTCACTCAAACATAGCCGAAGTCAAGCATTCAAGTGCAACTAGTGTATTCGAAAGCACCAGTGGAGATGTAGCAAAGTGGCACAGGGAAGGAAAAGAAACCAATGGAAAATTGTTATCAGGTGAGTTGCCTCAATGGTCAACTGCAGGCTAATTTTCCTGGGGACGTTTGGAGGCCAGTATGACCTTGTCCTACTGACGAGGAAGGTGGAGTACCTGTCCCACCTCCTTCAGTCAGTGGTTGAAGGATGCTGAGGGATATTGACTCTCTAGTGCCTTGCTGTGTGAAGAGAGCAGGGTCCCACCACCAGAGAAAGCCCTTGGGCAGAGATGCGGCCAGTAGGTGGCTGCAGTGGTAAGGCCCAGGAGCCGTGACCAGCACTGCAGAGGGCACCGCAACGGTCCAGGACAGGGACCCTTGCCTGGGTGCATGGAGGCAGGCAGTGCAGAAGCTCGTGCTCACTCCTGTGAGGCATGAGCTTTCAACAGGTAATCCTGCCGAAAGGAACCTGGAGAGGGACAACAAAGGCCTCTTGTCCCCATACCACTTACTTGAGAGCCCACCCCTTGAAAATTCCTCTCGACTCCTGGAAATGACTGAGAGATGGGATAGGAATGTCTTGCAGGGGTCTGTGGCTCTGAAGGAGTCATCAGGGATGGAAACCGGAGAAATGTGCAGGGTTACCAGCCACATGGTCCATTTTTTCTTCCATCGCAGGCCTGGGGAAACACAGTTGCGTGTTAGATTTTTCTCTCATGTACCACACACCCCTCCCACCCCGTTGAATTTTTGAAGAGTGACTCCAATTTACCTCCACAACCTCTGACCTTAGTGCAGTCCTTGGTCTCAAAAGCACCATCTCGGGCCCTGTACGCCCTCTTTCTCTATCATATGACCCAGTCGTGACCTCCTGCCGGCACACTGTGCTGTCTGCCTCATCTTGCCAGCCTGGCATAACTCCCAGAAAAGCTGCCCTTGGCTTGTCCTATTTTGTTTCTCTCCCTAATTTGATGCTGACATTGACAGATAAAGACAAGGGAGACAGCCAAACCCCAGGGCATAACCAGTAGGTATCATTCAAATACCAGCAAGTTAATCCTCTGGATCAGGGTCAGGCCTGTCTAGAACATGAATTCCCCACCGCTTGATATGGAAGTGGAGAACAGCTTTCGAGAGTTTTATGTAGAGGAGCCATTTGCCCAAACAGAAGATTCCAATGTCCAGGCCGGGGGCTCCTAGAATCTGCTTTCTGGGGAAGAGAGAAAAAAAACAAATATTGGGGAGGAGCAAGTAGAGAGTGAGAGAGAGAGAGAGAGAGAGAGCGGGAAAATGTTAAGCTCCACCGAGATAAGGTTTTCTTACTTCACAGCTGTCCCCAGGCGTGGCCCCTGGCTTCTGACTCCCAGGGAAGGAGCACCTGGGAATGACTTCCTAAGCGTTTGCTCCCTGACACCTATGCATTACAATTATCTTCAGCCCAAAGAAAAGAAGCCTCAGTTAAAACTCCTTAGCATTTGATTTTAAACACCTTACATGGCAGTTAATTTTACTAAATACTCAATTTCTGGTACATTTTGTTTTTTGAGGGCTGGGGTGGGGTCAGTGCTTGAACCCAGGGCCTTGCACCTGCTTGGCAACTGCTCTGCTGCTGAGTTATAACCTGAACCCCTGATTTCAAGTACGCCCTTTTTTTTTGTTTTTGTTTTTTCTTTCAAGACAGGGTCTCTCTGTGTAGTCCAGGCTGATCTTGATCAAGTACACTCTTGAAAAGAAAAAAGATACCACCTACAGGAGGTATTTCAGCTAACTGCAAATGGTTATGGGAACTGCTTGAATGCCCTTGAACTTGTGCACACAGGGGATGTCCCCGCAGTCCTGGGCTTGACCAATCAATGTTCGGCAACTTCTGACTTGCTGGCTGCTGTGCTTGTCAGTGATGACTGGGCTTGGAAGAGGACCCAGAGTCTCAGAGCCTCTTTTTGTTCCCATCTCTTCCCTAATGAGCATTTATCTAAATGCAAATGCGATGCCAACTTTTTGATTAGGATATTATATAGTCATCCGTTCCCGGAAAACCACAGTTAACATGTGATTTTACTTCTGACTTGACGTTTCTTTGTTTGGAAAGTTTGCTGGTTGCCTGATGCTCCCAGTGGAAGTGGGCAGGAGGAATCATTCTGTTTGTGTGGGGAGAGGCCTCTGCCAAGTTTTCTTAGATGGGAAGGTGTTGGCTTTTTATCATCATGGGGAAACAGTGGTACTGGAGGGTGGAGTGTGGTGGGGGTGTGATATTCTATCCTAAAATATTTTTCTAAAATATGCTGACAGCTAAATCTGGCTATGTTTGTGGGACTGGGTGGAATTTTCCTTAAAGTGACAAGGCAGAGTGCACTTTATCTTAAGGGTTTAACCGTTGTTGATCTCCAGGAGGCATCCTATTGGGTTTACTTGCTCTGGAGACCACTCAGTTGCAGACTGACACAGAGGGGCAGAGGTGTGCACTCTGGGTGACCACGCATTTGCTGTGTGAGTTTGAGTAATTTATGTAACCTCTTTGGACCTCTGGTTCCTCATCTGAATATTATTACCTAGTTGTTAGGATGGTTGGAGGATTGTATCACACAACTTAACATTCACAAAGTGTTTAGAATAGAGGCTGGTGCACAGAGCATTGCAGGAACGATATTACCCTTTTTGGCCTCTACTAATAAAGTTACCATCTACTGAGTTCCTACCATATGCCAGGTACTGTGCTAAGTACCTCAGACACGTTTATCTTGTTTAATTCTCAAGGATGCAAAGTAGTGTTATGATCCCTCTGATGGTTAGTTTTGTCAACCTAATAAGCCCGTAGTGCCTAGTTATTTAATCAAACATGAATGTAGGTATTGTGAAAGCATTTTGTAGATGTAGTAACCATCTACAATTAATTGCCTTTAAATAAAAGGTTTCAGACTTACCAGCCTCTACAATCATGTGAGCTAAGATCGTGGAAACAATCCAAATGCCCATTAACCGAGGAATAGATAAAAAAAGATGTGGTATTTTTATACAATGGAGTACTACTCAGCCATAAAGAAAGATAAACTGGAAACTTTTATAGGAAAATGGATGCAACTCGAGAAAATACTCACAAGCAAAATAAACTGGATGCACATTTGTAAACATCGTATTGTCTCCCTAGTATGAAAATGTAATTTCACTGTGACTATTCCATTCCTTAGTTGTCTATTTTTACCTAGCTTACATGGCTTAATCTTATACTGAGTAATGTTTTTCTCCAAAAGGTATTTATACATTCTCTAATGCTTGAGTTTGTTAATACAGGAGAATGTTTACTTGTTGTCTTTAAAAAAAATTAATTAATTAATTTTTAAAAATCATGTGAGCTAATTCTTTAAAATAAATGTCTTAAGATATATGTGTATATGCATATATGTGTGTGGGCATGTGTATACACACATAAGGAAACATGATCAGAAGGATTAAGTGATTACACAGGTCCCTCAGCAGAACATGGCAGGATCTGAATCCAGGTCCCTCTCCCTGCAAAGTTTAATTTTCATAGGATTTTATCTCTCTGGTCATAACATTTCAGTTGCAGGCGAAGGGACCTGGGATTGCAGCATATTCATGGAGTATGTAATGCTTTCTTATCTTCAAGAAAGAACTACAGAAATGCCATTCCTCGACCATGTGGCCTGCTCTGTATTTTGGTGGCATTTGTAGGGAAGACTGGAGTGGGGAGCAAGGAAGAAAGGAAAGGGAGGACTAAGAATTTTTATTAGAGGTTTTGGTCGCAAGCAACAGAAACAGACCAAGTTATGCACAAAGGAAATGATTCGAAAAATATTGCTGAAGTGAGGCAGCTCACAGAAAAATGTGCTCCGTGGACTTCCTATGTCTGTACCTGGACACAGAGGGGAGCTGGGCTTATACAAGGAGGGGTGCCAGGGATTACAGCCCACAGAGAGGGAAGGGTGCTTTATTTTCCAAAAGGAAACTGGGGTACTTTGAGGAAGAGAAATGAATGGTTGATAGCGAAAGAAATGAAAGAGCACTGTAGATAGCGGTAAAAGCTTCTTAGATTGGATCTCTTTTTGCAAAGTAATTCAGGATGCACCTGTCACCAGTTCCCGGAAATGGCTTGGAGGTGATATAGTGAGGTACAGATCTCAATTTAAGATTTTTGTCTGTAGAAAAGGCTCTTTTTATATAAATGTTTCCATGTAAAATACAAATAGCAATAATGATAACCATGAATTTCCATGAAATACTGTGTGCTGGACAATGTTCTAAGTGCATTGCTTGATGGACCTCATCTTTACAACTCAGTGACGTAGGTGCAATTGTCATCATTTTACATATGAGAAAACTGAGGGAAGGACATGGAACTTAACTAATTTGCCCACGTGGCCAATAAATGGCAAGCAGTACCCAGTAACGTTCTCTTAAGATTCTGATCCCGGAGTTGTATTAAATAGGATGGAAGACCGTTATATAATCACAAACAGCAAAGGTCCTCGAAGCAAGACTTCCTCCTAGCTGGAGAACTCATGAGGTCTGAGGCTTGCTTGAGACAGATTCTGCCTTGATGTCTGATCAGAGATGTTCAATTCCATTTTCTTAACGGCTGTCAATCAGTTCCCCACTGTTTCCCTTGAGGCTGGACCCAGCAGGGATGTCGTCAGCATTTAGGAACAGCATTAAGAACAAAGGTGGATCCCGGCGGTTTGTTTTTCCCTAGTGAAATCGTCCATCCCTCAGCACAGTCAGGAATGAGCTTGGTTGTCGCTCAGAGCTGAATGAATTCAAATCACTATTCTTTCCTAGGCCTCCAATACACCAGAACAAATGGAAATGAGAGGTGAGTTCTGTTAATGCCTGTGATTACTCTTGATCTAGGTACAGTATTCCATTCTTTAGGTCGGCCATGTCCAATAGAAATACATAATGTGAGCCACATATGTCATTTAAAATTACCTAGTAAAGTGGATGCAGCAAGGGCCTGCCTGTAAAACTTGGAGGCTGAGGCAGGAGGATTGCAAATTCAGGTCCCGCATGGGCAACTTTTAGCAATTTAGCGAGACTGCCCATATAAGAAAATAAAAAGGGCTGGAGATGTAGTTCATGCAAAGGCTCTGGGTTCAATTCCCATTACAAAAAAAAAAGCCCCAAGTAGCTATATTTGTACAAGGTAAAATTAATTTAAAACATATGCTCAATTAAACACAGTAATCCAAAAATTTATCATTTCAATCTATAAAAAAATAAAAGCCTATGAATGAGGCATTTCACATTTATTTCATTTTAAGTCCTTGAAATCCTGTGTGCATTTGCCACTGTGTTATAGGAATGATATTGGGAACCTCCAAATGGTATAAGCGAAACATTATAACTCCCAACCTGCTAGATATCCAATATGCCGAGTTCATGTTCCCCAAAATCAAAGAATGAATTCTGAGGAACAATGGAGGCTAAGAGTAGGAAATTTTATTGAGGCAAAGACAGCCCCTGCCTAAGACAGACAGGAGGGGACCCAGAAAGTGGGTTGCTCACCAGCCCACCTCTCAAAGGAAGTTTTATAGAGCAAAATCACGAGGTAGATACAAGGTAGGACAAAACTCTGGGCAACCAATAAGATTACAAGTATAGTCCTTAGGTAATATTGATCCAGTGAGGAAGCAAGTCACATAGCAAGTGTACATAGAAAGAACAAGGACCTTTCTTGGAAGGGATGGGTCAGGAGGTCTTGGTCCCCCACCCAGGTGACCAATGCCTATTTAGAATATTGATCATTATTGTTTATCCCTTGGGGAAGTAGGTAGTTATAGTCATTCTACCTTTGTCTTGAGGCCTGGCCTTCAATGACTGCACCTCCATGCATAGTTGTAATGTGTTCTCATCTTCTGCACTGGCTTCTTCGAGGGCCTAGCCCTGTCTGACTGCCTATAATATTTTTACCTAACTTAGCTGTCTGTAATAAGTGCACAGCTCATTTTGATCTCATCTCTGTCCACACTCATGAGCCCCATGGGGTTAGTGCCTGCCATGTCGGACCCCACAGTTTTAGACTCTATAACTCTTTCAAAGACTTCATTCCTCAAACAGGTGGACCTATGAGATGCCTGCAGGGTCTGTGACCTCCCGGAGTTTACATTCTAGAGAGGGGAATGTACAACAAGCAACTAAGCAAGCAAATAAACGAGATAATTAATTTTAGGCGGTGATGAGCAACTACACAGAAAATAAATCAGGTGACAGAGAGTGACTGGGCGGGGGTTCTGTGTGAGGAGGAGACATATGAGCCAGAACCTGAAGGACAAAAGGAACCAGCCAAGTGAAGAGAGGACCAGAGCTTCCAGACAGCTCCCTGGAGCTGGGAAACAATTGGCGGGGAACTGTGCGTCTCAGCCGAGGGTCTGAGTAGACAAGGTCCAGGTGTCTGCTCGGATTCTGCATTTTATCCTAAACATGAAGAAAAGCCACTAGGGCTGGTGGCACACACCTATAAGCCCAGCACTCAGGAGGCTGAGGCAGGAGGGTCACAAGTTCAAGCCCAGCCTGAGCACTTTAGTTATTTAGTGAGATGAGGTCTAAAAGTAAAAAATAAAAAGATTGAAGAATGTAGCTCAGTACAAAGGCCCTGGGTTCAATCGCCAGCAGCACAAAATAAGTAAAATAAATAAATATTTTTAAAAAGCTAAATAAAAACAACTAAATTGAACTGAAATATGTATATAAGTTTGATAGAAATAAATGCAAATAATCTTGGGTCAGAGACTAAGAGAGAAGTTTAAGAGCAAGAACTGAGTGGATTCTATGGCTGCCTGGAGGTGGGAATGGGGTTGGAGGAAGGGTCCAGGAGACGAACCTTCATGGAAAAGGGCTGACAATTTCATGCCTGTGCTGGGACAGGGGATGGGGACAAAGCTTGGGCTCACTTAAAAAGAAAGCTTGGAACTTGGACTTATGAAATCATTTCACAAATGCAAGGCACTGAAACAGGTCTCACATTCCAAAAAGAAATAACCTGGAATAACTTCCCTCACCGACTTGGGAGGAAACAAGAAGCATCGTGGAAAACAAATCTGTAAGAAATTAGAGCCACAATCCCGTGCTGTGGGGAATGGAATTCTCAAGCCAAGAGGGCAAAATGGTCCCAGGCAGGTGGGTTAGAATGAACCAGCACTACGAGAAAAACTAGTTAGAGGGCTCCTGCAAAATTCTAGAACTTTCATGTGCCTATAAATCACTTGAGGATCTGGTTAAAACGCAGATTCAGATTCCCTACTTCTAGGTCTGGGACAGGACCTGAGACTGAATTTCTAACAGGCTCCTAGGTGATGCAGATGCCACCGAACTCCAGTTTACTCTATGGATAGCAAAGTTGTAAGTGACAGAAGAAGGCGGTTTGGATTAAATTGGTGGAGGGATGGAGTGAAGAGGCTGGATTCAAAGACAACTTGAAGACCAAATTGACTGAATTCACTAAAAAATAGATTTGGACCTAAGGTGAATGGAGCATCAGGGACAGCTCCTGGGTTGCTGGTTTTGGTAACTGGGAGACAATGGTACCATTTACTGGCATAGGGGAGACCAGGGCAGGAACAAGCTTTTTTGGGGGAGGGTTGATACCAGACTCAGGTCTGTCTACTTGCCACTCAAAAGCCAATACTCAGGAAAGTCGGTAGGAAGGAGATCAGGTTTATCTAAGGGCTGACACCCTGCGGAGATGAAGTGAGGGGAAGCTATTATACCGAGAACAAAACAAAACAACAACCATCTTAGGGATCTCAGGTTCATGAAAGGGCTTTTACAGGGAGAGAAAGGAGGTAGGGTGGCAATGGTCAGGAAGGCTACATACTGGGCAGGGTCTTCATCGTTCAAGTCACGGGTCCTCTTTTTTCTCTAGCTGGAAACTGCAATTAAACTTGACCTCTTGGGGCTAGATAAACATTATTTTTCTGCAAGTCAAACCTCACAGCAGTGTACATGCTTTGCGTTAGTTGATGCACAGAACTAAAATAAGGAAGGGGATTACACATTCTGATGTTATCTGAGGGACACCAGATGTTGTGGGTTCTATAAACCTAAAGAAAGATTATTTAGCAGTTAACATCTTAATTATTTAGGTGCAGTTTTTTCAATAGAACTTAGAGTGCCAGGCAAAGGGAGAGAAAGCAAAATTAACTCTTCCAAGGACAACTACCAAAGGAGCATGAGTGTGTGTGTGTGTGTGTGTGTGTGTGTGTGTGAAAAACTCGTGGTCAGGCCATGCAAACGCTATGCCTTCTCCCCTTTCTATGTAAACATGTTATTAGGAGGTATCCGGACACAGATGATCTATTTTCCCAGTTTGGGTTGCTGACAACAATCTTTGCTCTGTAAGCTCAATCTGGCAAGTCTTAAAGGCTTAATAAGTAGCCAATTTTGTAAATAAGGTCCGGAAATGACCAGCAAACTCCCTCCATCTCTCACACACTCAACATGCATCTCCCTTGATTAGCACCAGTGACAATCGTAACACTTAAATTAGATGACTTTAAACTGCTTCTGCTGGAATCTTCCAAACTCCTCAGCAGGCAGGGAATGAGTGGAGCATTCGCGCATTACAGTTTCTAATAAATGATATAATGTGCAGAGTTATGGTTTTTTTTGACAAATATTTATTTATAAAGAAAAAGAAATGATCATTGTGCCAAACACTCTGCTAGGTACTTTTACAGATGTTTTCCTTTTTTTTTTTGTGGGTACTGGGGGAAGACCTCAGGACTTTGCACACCAGCAGGCGCCTGTGCCACTGAGTGATATCACTGGCCCTTTTTTCCTATGTGGGTTCCGGGAGTTGAACTCGGGCCCTCGCGCTTGCCGGGCAGGCGCTTACACCACTGAGCCATCACACCGGCCCCTACAGATGTTTTCTTAACAGTAGCTGCAATAATTATTCTGGATCAGCTCTACTATTCCTGTTTTTAGATAGGAAAGCTAGGCTCAGAGAGTAAACAAATAGAAGGCTGAGGGGTTGAGTCCCTGCAGCCTTAGTCCAAAGTGCAAAGTCTCTACATTGCTCTGTGCTCCTCAGTCCAGGCTCTGTACCAGGTGCAGAGCAAGATGTGCAGAACTTCATAAAACACCACTCTGGCCCTTGAGGATTTAACCTAAGTGGAGAAGGAAGACAACTGTGCAAATATACCTGACTTGTGACCTTACGTGGCTAGTTAAATGCTGCTGGGGTGCCGCTAACGTACATGTCATTGCAGATATTCCTCTAGAGTCACAGTCAGGAGTCTTTGCAGAGGCCTCCAGAGAAGATGAGACTTAAAACCATGCACGCAAGCAGGGTTCGGACTTGGAGAGAAAAGAGAATCTTCCAGGCCACAATCTAGGTAATATGACCAGTGCAAGTCAAGCAATGAGGCAGCCTCTGCTAATGGTTTTTCTCTCCGTTCTTTTCTATCTCCCATCTTCACCACTAAAATTCAAACTGATTTTTCCAAGCCTGGGTTAAATGCATGACACCTGTGGGTTGAACTTGGTATCCTTTTCCATCTCTCTTCCCCTCTGCACCCCCTGTTTTATGAAGCTAGTTGGTTTGTACCCTTCCCTCTATGCTGATTGACATAGATGCCTGAAACAGAGTCAATGTATCAGCGATTAAAAAAAAAAAAATCCTGTATTTCTTCCATGTAAAAGTAAATAGAAGCAATTCAACTGATAGGGTGGAAAATCATGGTATGGAATATCCAAGATCCTGCTACCCAGTTGCTCAGCAATCCTTAGTAAACTGCCTGCAATTGCAAGGGTGAAGTGGCTCACACCCTCATCTGTGTTGGGGCCAGGAGGAAGCAGGAAAAGGAAAGGGGAGAGAGGCTGCCTTCTTTTTAAAGACACACGTGGAAGTCGCCCCATCACATCTATGGGCAGCCCATTATCAGAACCTAGTTACGTGGCCAAATCAAGCTATAAGGGAGACTAGAAAAGGTAGATTTTTATCTAGTCTAAGGCTAAAATTTCTATTATCAGAGAGGGAAAGAGAGCACATGTGGGAATGTGGGCTGGGCAGAGACGAAGTAGTATCTGCCATACTTTTGCATGGTACTGATTGATTGACTGATTGATTGTAGTAGTAGAGAATAAACCCAGGTCCTCACGCATTTTAGGCAAGCAAGACCTGTACTTCTGAGCTACATCCCCTGCCTTTTTGGTTTTTTTTAAGACAGTAGTCAAGGCTGCCCTGGAACTCACCATGTAGCCTAGGCTGGCCTCCAGTTTGTGATGTTCCTGCCCGAGCCACCCCGAGTGCTGGAATTACAGGCGTTCGCCACCGTACCCACTCCCAGCTCCTTTTTTTAAAAAAAAATTTAAGACGAGGTCTCACTAAATGGCCAAGTCTGGCCTTGAACTTGTAATCATCTTGCTTCAGCTTCCTCAGTAGCTGGGATTACAGGCGTGTGCTACCACATTAGGCTTTGTATGGTATTTATTAAGGATATTTTTATCTTAGCTTTCTCATTTATAAAATAGGAATACTAATAATATTCACTTTATGGGTTGGTTGTGAGTACTAAATGAGATAACATTTGTGATAACACCTAGCATAGTATCTGGCATTTAAAAATATTGTCAATAAATATCAGTGTCCTTTCTTTCTTTTCTTATACTGCCTTTGTATCTGTCTGGACAGTTCCATATGACAAGCTTGACCTATTTTTTCTTCCCGGTGTACTCTTATTATTGAATTACAGTTGGCCTCTGTATCCCCAGGTTCCACATCCTTGGATTCAACTGACTGTATTGAAAATATTCAGAAACAAATTATATCTGTACTAAACATGGACATACTTTTTTCTTGTCATTATTCCCCAAACAATATAGTACAATGACTACTTACATACTATTGGCATTGTATTAGGTGTTATCAATAATCTAGAGATAATTTAAAGTATACTGAAGGATATGTGTATGTTATACACCATTTTGTATAAAGGGCTGGAGCATCTGTAGATTTTAGTATCCATGTGGGTACTGTACTCGCAACTGTCAAATCAGGTGTGTTTATCTTATCTTTTCTTTGAAACTATGAGTTTTCTCCTAGCAGAGGCTATGTCTTACACAACCCTGATCTAATAACGTGGCCTGTACCTAGATGTTCAATCAGCAGTTACCGAATGAATCCATGGGTGAGAAAGAAAAAAATAAGCTTTTTCATTTTCATTATGCCATTGCCTGGTCTCTATGGGGTGGGATTTATTGATTATATTGAGGCAAGAGCATAAAGAAATCAGCATTTTCCAAGTTAAGGCCCACAAAAAGTTGGTGCAGCCCAAGACATAGACATCCTCATCCCTGTGCTTTGGTGATACGTGGAGCCAGGTGGGCCCAGGTAACTTTCCTTCTGCCCAGGACACACATTGCACCACCACTGTCTTCTCCTCTCTCCCCTGACTGTCCTTTGTAAGGAGGGTGCACTCTCCTCTTCACAATCCCAGACTCACTTCTTCTAATCAAGAATGCAAATATCTAGGGATGAGGAGAAAACAATCTTGAAGATCGACATTTTCTAGACTCCACGAGCTTTCCCCTGATCCCACACATTTCCGTCATTTGGTTTGGGTACGGAGGTGTTGCAGAAGGAAACAGTACAGGGAGGAAGACACGTTGCACCAAGGTGCTTGGAAGGCAACAGCTTTATTACACTTTATTACACTGGTGGGAATTCAGTTCCAAATCACCAGCCCCAGCTTAGGGTAAAACAGAAACTTATATATGGTTTGCAAGCAGGAAGTACAGAGGCCCATAGTGAATCTTTTTATAATTGGTTACATAGGCCAGGTCATATGCTGTCAGGCAGATTAATTCTGAGCAGGTTTAGTCAGAGGGGTTGTTTATCATAAGATGGGAGAGTCCAGGGAGGGGGCTGGGGCTGAGGAGGTGGGTGAAATCATGCCTGTCCTTGATAGGGTAGACAGTCCTCGGAACAGGTCAGTAAAACAGGATATGTTCAAGGGCTTAGGAGCGCAGGCAGTGCAGCTGGATGCGGTCAGACAGATCCAGGTCAGGCCGTCTCTGAGTTGCAGCTGGCGTGGTCAGTCAAGGCTGACTGAGTCTAACGGTCCAACTAGATGGTGGGCTGGGTGGCATATCTTGTCCTAACATGGTATCAGACTGTTAGTTTTCAAATTTCTGTCATGGAGGTAGAAATCATCCATTTACCTTGTGAAACTGGGTTACATTTTGATGATGCCAGGCCACAACTGGCCCCTGAGAGGAGTGCTACCATGGCAAACTCTAAGGTCACCTTGTGGTTACCTGCTTGACCTGAGCTTGTTAGGTCTAGACGCTCATGCTGAGGGTGACAGCACCCTGGAAATCAGAGGCTCACAGACCCACCCAGGTTGGTGGCGTGTCCCATTTTCTCCAGCCTCCTGGACTCAGCCAGGGTTGCCAGTGCCTTTCATATCTGTGTCTGGCATTTCCTTGCTCTCTGCTCTCCTGGGGCTGGGCTGCTTTCAGCAGATGCTGCCCCTCCCTCCACCAATCCAGGAGGAGCCCTGGCCTCTGTGACAGCAAATCCATTGCACCACTTAGGTTTAATTAGAGCACAATGATGGATGATTAGTTTACACATCAAAGTACTGAAACAACTCAACAAATTGGCCCCATCCCAAAGCCCAGCTCAGGAGCCGGCCTTGAACTCAGAGGCTCTGCCTGCTGGGGCTGGGCAGCCAGCGAGGAAAGCTCAGGAGCCCCATGCCGAGGCGTGCGGAGGGAGTTCTGTTTCCCAAGTGAAGAAGTGGACCCCAGCTGTTTCCAACCCTAACTGTGCTCCTGCGTCTTTCTCACCTTGGCTTTCTTCCTCAAAATCCTCCCTTGGCTGCTGCCTAAAGTTCGTGTTGTCGCCCCTCAATCATTTGCAGACTTGATTATACAGTCCATGTGTTCCCCAAGCTCTTGGCTAATCCTCTCTCTTTTTTGCCGTTACCTTCCAAGTGGGATTTTGACTGTTCATTAGGACACCTAGCAGGGAAGGAGACAGAAAGGCAAATAAGTTAATCATCAAACCAGTTCCCTGGGCTACCATCTGATGATTTTTTGTTTGAGGTTTGATGGGGAAAGAGATACCAATTATAGGTTGCAATGAGGTGAATGAATTATTTCTGAGTTTCTTTCACACACACTCTTTCTCATTCCTTATAAATGACCAACAGGCAGCTGAACACATGGTAGCATTCTACATTACACTATCTTTGCCTTTTATTACATATTTCAGATCACTTATTGTTATGTTGGGGCCCAGAGAGGCTGCCCATGTGTTAGGAGACAAACCCAATTTGGTTCTTTGGGCTAAAAGACTAGTCTGTTCATACTAATGATCAATTAATTAATTGAAAACAAAACACCCCCCATCCTAAAAGTCCTCCTAGTGAGCCGACTTGATTTTCTTACTTGGTGTACACACATACCCATCAAAATAATTGGTGCATTCTGCTCCAAAGTCAAAGTCAATGGCAGAGGAGAGACTTGAATCTAGGCCTTCCTCATAGCCCTTATCCCTCAGGACCATGTGATCTGTCTAACTGTCAGAAGCAACAGGGCGATGGCTACATGAAAATCTCGTGAAGCACAAAAGCTCTGGCTTTTTCCCAATTGATGGAGGCGCAGTGCACGGCGGGATTCTAGTTCTCTGGCTGGGGCCTGGGGAGTGCGCAGGCATCAGCCTCAGCACTGTGATGTGGGCAGACAGATGAATGCTGGCTGCCTCTCGCACAGGACTGTGGGCGGGAGCTGAACAGGATTCAGACTGCTTGCCCTAAGCTAAGTACTTCAGGAGGAAGATGACACTGCATTATTAGCATAAACCAGGAGCCTATTGATCTGGCTGATTAGAAAGCCTTCCAAGGCACTGGGGTAATTAGCACAATTTACAGAGTAGCAGTTATCAGCTCCATTGCCTAATTAACAATGTAAATATCTCTCTAAATGACATTTTATAATCATGATCAGACCCTCTAGCATTTGCCCTGTTCACTGCTGATTCCTTCCCAGATGTACAGTTGCCTTTTTCCATGACTAACATCACGTTTCTGCATCACATATGATAAGCAGTTGTAGGGCCCCACATCTCCTCTTCTGTATCTTATTACGGGTCTGCTCTGCCTTCATCTTGCTAGCCCAAAATATACAGTCTGCCAATTGAATTGCCAATTAAAAGTACTTAATTAGACATGAAAGGGGAGTTCTGTCATGTTCTGGATTCTGAACTATTTTTTATTTGTGTGCTTAGCAGGATAAGTCATCTTAAATTAGCATCACATTTTTTCCTCTGAAGAGCATGTGAGAAATGAGGCTATTAAGAGGAGAGCTTTAACACAATATTTGTGTACACTCGTCATGGGTGCAAAGAATCATCCCAAACGCATATGTTGCTTTGGCAAAAAGGGTTATTCTTCATATTTATTTTATTTCCTTATCATTTCTTGGTGAATTAATGTTTGCCATAAAATATTTGGCCTGCCTAGTCAAACATATGTGCAGGAGACTGATTGTTTTATTTTTTACTTTAAATTTACCTATGATTTAGAGTGGCCAGGCCATACTAAAAGATTGCTGTCTTTTGTCTAAAGTTCCGAATGTCATGCACACAAATCTTCCCTGGGAGTGGGAATTTCAGAGGCTTGCACCCCCACTGGAAAGAATGCCTCCAAATCTTTCCATTGCTAGAGTCCTGATGATTTCAGTTGATGGATTATTCACTTCTTGTCTTTTTGCTCCCACTAACTGCATGATAGTCAATGCAGTTACAAATCTGCAAAGTGTGGGGGAAAAGAAGAAAGGAAGGAAGGGGAATTTAGAATAAACCAGTGCATATTACACTGGCAAAATGATATGGAAGACAAAACTGAATTTTGTAGACATTTGCCGTGGGATTTAATTAAGCATCTTGCCCTTATTCGCCATTATCATTGATTTGTGTGATAAGTGCCAATTATATGTGTCATAAGTATACTCCTTTTTGCTGAAGACAAGGGATCTTATGTGTGATGCAAATAAGGGTTCTCAGAATGCTAATTCTGTAATGAGCCGATGCATTCTTCAAGGAGTTCATAGTGTAGAGGGGGATAAAACATGTGCATAAATAATTATAATGCAAAGTAGGAAACTGGTGTGTCATGAGACAGTACCCAAAGAATTATGGCCAAAAAAAAGGGTGGTGAAATAAGTTATAGTTGAAAGATGTGGGAGAGCCTGCTTGAAGTTTGGGGAAAATTGGCATAAAAGCAAAGTGAGACTATCGAGTGAGGTTTCCAGATGAGAGGAGCAGCAAGAAAACATGGAGGCGGGACAGCAAGAATGATAATGAGGTACAAGATGTTTACCATTAGGTGAGGAATGGGAGGGAGGAAAATACTTCAGGTAAGGCTGTGAAGGACAGGCAGAGTTCCATCACCATCTTTCAGGTAGGAGTTCAAAGCCAGCCTGGGCTACTTAGGAGGACCTTGTCACAAACCAAAACAACCACAACAAAAAACTTATTTATGGACACAGATATGAATTTCATATCACTTTCATATGTCACACAATGTTCTGTCTTTTGCTGTTAAAGTAGGCAGAGGCAGAAGGCTGTAACCATCTCCTGTCCTTTGAATTTTCTTTGCCTTTGTTCATTTCCCCATAACCACAGGCAGCCAAGTGCTAAGTGTGAATCCAGAGAGCCACAAAGTCGGTGCCTCAAGTGGCTACAATAATGCACACGGCTGTGGTTCCATTGCTGAGGGGGGGCCCAGGACCAAGCTTCAGCACCTGGCAGCAGGCCAAAGGGGGCTATGTGCTGATGGAATCTACCAGCATTTGGTAATTAAACAGAAATACCTAGGTCACGGGTTTTGGCAACCTGTGTGGGGTAAATGTGGCCCACTGTCTTCTTCAGTGAAGCCCACTCTTTGATACACTCGATTCTGACATCCCCAAACCATCTGCCCTGGGCTGACTTAGCTATTTTTGAACACCGGCAAGTTAAAAATAACCTCCATCCATCTCCTGGATACGGTTCTGTAGTTTCCAGCAGGGATTTTCATCCTCCCCACATTCCCCACCCCTCACCTGCCCTTGGGTGGGGGTGGAATGAGAGTGGGCTTGGGCTGGTGGGCTGGTGGGAAGCCCGCCAGCTCTGCGACCCTGGCTCTCCCTCCTGGAGTTAATGCAGGGGTCAGGAAGGCCAGCTGGCCTGCAGCTCAGGTGTTAAACTAGCTTTCCCCTTGTGAGCTAAATCAGAGCAGTTCATCTCTCGATTCCAGACATTTCTGACGTAACAAAGGGTTTTTAAAAATATCAAATAAAAGGTATTTTAAACAGTTTTGGAATGGTATGTTTATGCTCAAATAAAATTTATTTCATTAGCATCCTTATCCTTCACCTTCTCTGGTTTCTCTTCTTTTATCCAAGAAAGTTTTCAATTTTGTTGTTGTCGTTTTTACAAGCGCTAACATTAAACAGTGACTGGGCAGGAAAAGAGTCCCTAGGTGGCTAACTGACCATACAATGTTTCTGGAAGAAACATTCGAGCAGATGACCCAAGTCTGCTGAGAAGCCAGGGAAGCTGGGGACAGAAAGGGAGCCATTACCTACGACACATGGAAGCCATTGGAAACCTTGTTGACAGCAGGGAGGATGGAAGCCAACTAACTGTCCCAGCTGAAGGGAAAATGGGGGAATGGTAAGCGAGGAAGTGAGGTGGATAGCTGTCCTCATGGCTTCTCGTCACTGAGATCTCAGTGTAAATGTTGTCTCTTTAGAGAACTATTGAGTAATGATCACGTGACCATATTTTGTTTCTCTGCAAAGTATTTATTTTTGACCTGATCTTGTCTGGTTTTTTTCCCTTCTTTCCTTTTTCTCTCCTTCCTTCCTTTCTTTCTTCCTTCCTTTTCTCTCTCTCAGCCTCTCTCTCTTTGTTCTCCTTCTACCTCCCTCCTTCTCTGTCTCAGTCCCTCTTTGTGTCTTCTAGGACACTGTCCATGGACAATGATCATATATGTTTTATTTTTTACATCTACCCACAACCTAGAAGTCTACTGTTCTATAAATACTTGTTGGATGAATAGATACAACTTTGGATATGACAAAGAGTAGAGAAAGAAATCTATCTGGTAGGCAATATGGAACAAAGAGGGAGTGTCTGCTTTTTGTTTTGTTTTGTTCATTTACTTTTGAATAGGAACCTCTTGTCCAGCGCTGGTCAAACTTTAATGTGCCTAGGAAGCATCTGGGGATCTTGTTAAAATGTAGATTCTGATTCTGCAGTCCAGGTGGGAGTTTCTGCATTTCCAGCAGCTCTCAGATGAGGCTCAGGTCCATGCTGAGCTGGTACATGAATCACATTTTGAGTAGGAAGGCCCTCGGCCACTCCGGTGCTGTACGTCGCTTATACTGAACAGGTGGTAAAGTGGAGACCAGTGAGGGAGAAGAGAGGAGGTTACTGTAGGAGCAAGGACTTGAACACAGAGGGGACAGAATCAAGAGAACCAGCAGGGGAATGGATTTTTCAAAGGCGGAAGGAAACCTCCCTTGGTGTATCAGGGAAGAGGGAGAAGGGGAGAGAAGAGGAAGGTCTTATCTCCTGGTGTTTAACTTTTCAGTGAGGTCATTAGCTGGGTTGGGGAAGTTCTGAGAGACCATCATTTGCTTCCCATGGAGTATCCAGCATGCCTTTGAGGTTTGAACCATAAATTTAGAATAATCCCCATCAGCTCTGCACCAATATTAATATTTTCTCAATATTGATCTGCTTGGGTGCAGGTTGGAGTTGGATGATAGAATCAGCCAGACACAGTGAGTGTGAGGGTTTTGGTGAGAAAGTGGACTTTGTGTGTTACAGGCACTGGGCAAGGCACTGCTCTTACACCCCTGCTCTCATGGGGCTTCTGTGTGGGAGGGACAGATAGGCCTGATATAGTCATGTGAGTGCATATCTACACACATGTGCACACGCATGCATGTACTGTATGTAACTAGCAGCACTGTTGCCTCACCCAGACTTCCTTTGAGCCTGACCCTTGTGCTCTTCCTGGCTGATTTCCAGTGCCAGCAGCTGCATCTTTTTGCCTGAGAGAAGTATCAGGGTGTTAGCAGCTGAGAGCAGAGTTCCACTGGTGACTAACAGAAACTGGTGTAGAAATGCCCAGGGGTGGGGAGGGATATACCTGAGGCATGTGTTCCACCCAGCTCAGCTGTTCCTGCATAGGAGGTGACCTGCTCCATGGTGCTTTCTTAATGGGCCGCCCTCCCTTCCTGGCCTCAGCTTTCCACTCCCTTGCTGGGTTTTTTCTAGGCTCCCCTTCCAAATAAACTACTTGCTTTCAAATCCTTGCTTCAGGATCTTCTTCTGTGGGAACCCAAACAGGAGTGTGTATACATTATACATTGTGATGCATCCATGGAGAAAGGTCTTATTTAGGGGCGGGTCTCTGCCCCAATGTGGTGTGGCAGTGGGGGGTCAGGGAAATTAAGATCTGTGAGTTGAGATCTAAAGGAGGAACAGGGTGGAAGGGACATGGTGCATCTGAGGGTCTGAAAGGCCACTGTAGCTGCAGTAGAGGACCAGGAGCGTGGAGCAAAGCTTAAGTGGCCTGACCTTGCAGGGGCTTGTAGGATACAGGGAGGAGTTTGGCCTGATGTATTCAGAGAACGCTGAAAAACCATTAAGGAGTCTACTGCAGGACAATGACAGGATTAGACCTGCCCCTAACAACAGGCAAAGGACAGGAGAACCCAGGTGGGAGGGATGGAGTTCTGCGGCCTCTGTAATGACCCAGATCCTTGCATGGAACTTTGCATGAGAAGTCTCAACAAATGTTTGCTGGGGTGGAGGGTAACTATAACTACATATTTGATTGACCAGAACAACCTATTTCCAGGGCAAAGTAAATAACGGTTTCCCTTCATTAATGTTGCCCCCCATCACTGCTTCACTTAGTGTTATCAGCCCTTTGTCTTTGAGAGCACCAACAGAATTCCATTCTCTTGTCCTCATTTTCCTTTCTTCTCTTTCTCTTTTCCTCCCCTTTCTTTCTCCTCCTCCTTCTCTTCCCCTCTTCCTGCTCCTTCTCCTTCTTTCCTCCTCCTTACCTTCTAAACTCCTCCCTCCTCTTCATCCAAATAGTTCTGTTTAGTAAAATTGATTATTTCCTTACTACAGTCTCGTTTCTATTAATGGTGACATTTAATTCTTATCTGTGGCTATCTTAAGACTGCGGAAGTCACCAGTGGAAACAGAATTACACTTTGTGAACAAGATAATTTAAAACTGGATCTTTAGTCAAACACTATCAAAATGCAAAAAAGAAAAATGTTCCCAAGCCTGTTGACCCCTTTGGTAATAACGCCACGTGAACATCCAACACGTAGTTATTCATTTTATGGGAAAAATTCCATACCAAAGGTAATTTACACACAAAAAATGGTATGGGTACAATACAATTTACACCTTAAATCATGAGGCATTGAAGATATTTTCTAGAGGTGAAAAAGTGGAGACTCGCATTCAGAGGTGACGTAAACCTGATCACCAATGTGGTCTCAGATGTGACCACAGTCAATAAATTACCACAGAACAGCAGCAATATAGAATGGCATATGTCATTCAATGTCAGCAAGGTTAGATTTATGTCACTGTAGAAAGTAACGCAAGATAGAAGACCAGGAAGGCTGAAATCCAGCCTCTAAATTATTCTCCAAGAGTGTTGTAAACAGTCGCAATTGTACCCTTTTCTCTCTTGTACTCCTTTTTATAAAAATCTTGAAATCTTTGCTCATCCCCTTCTTCCACCTAGCAATTAAAAAAGAAGACACTACGCGTCTGAGATTTCATGTAACCTTTTACACCCAATATTTTCATTGTCTTAACAAACAAATCTTGAGTAGTCACTGAGGGTTATGTTTTGCAACACCGGGGGTGGTAAAGATCTGTTCATCAGGTTTTCCATTTTTGCCCTGGTGTCCTCCCTTGGCATATTCACCCGTTACCCCCTGCCCCTCACCCTGTGCTCTGCTGGATTTGAGACATGCAAATTGCAAACTGGTAAGTAGCAACTTTGCATATTTTGAATAGAAGAGAACAACGTGGCACCACTCAGTCTGTTCTCAGGGAAATCTGAGATAATAGTGAGTGAGAGCAAGGGCAGATCGAAGGTCCTAAGTATTTTCTTCAAAGTGTTTATTATGCTTATTAAATCTATTGTATACTGATGAATTAATTTGAATTATTTACATGGTCAACCTTTGAGACAATAACCTGATTTAATCAGAGCATGCAAGTGTACCATTTCTCTTTGAAATCTAAAAAACAGGTTTAAGCTGAAGGCATCCAGACTTGTATCATTACCTACAAATACTGGTTACAAATTTGCTGTGTCAAGCTAAGTGACACAATGTCAGAAATCAAGAGAATGTGGTACGGTATATCTTAGGGGAGTTGATAAACTTCCCTGTGAAAACATGCGCCCTGGACAACCAATTCTTGGATGACAAATTTCTTAAGTAAAAAGTCTTTAAAGTTCTGTTTGTCTGTAAACATCACACAATGTTTGATACGGGGGTGTTCGTCTGCTAAAATTTCAGTGTAAAGAAAAAAGGACATGATAGGATTGATTGGTTTTCATTAGATTGTGGGGCAGTGTCATTTTAGTGAATGTTTGCACTGGTGAAAATTCTTTAGTTTTACTACTGAAGCTGTGAGAACTTAAGGTTTCTGTCGAGTTAAAAGTGACACTTATGATTCAATTACATTTCAATCCAAGTTTCCCCTGGGACTTGGAAAAAAATTGGAGATTGCTGTCCACAACTCTTACTTTGGGTTTTTAAATTTTTCATGGTGTGTAGATATTCGTAAGGAATTTTTGGGAAATGTAAAATCTTGTGTGTTTATAAAAAGAGAAGATGCACAAATGGTTCTGAAGGTGGAGGCTCTTGGAGGTAAAGTGAACAGCTTGCATCCTGAATATTTTATGAGATCTAGGTATTAGAATGATGTTTCTGAAGCAGGAACATGGTGATCTAGGAACGAAAGGGAGAGAGGGCTAGGGAACAGATTGTAAAATTACTTAAAAATATTAAGTGATCCTAAGGCTGAACACAGGAGTAGATGATGTTACTGCAGATTGCTCCTAATAAGGGCTCTAAAAGTGTAATGATTTATTGATTGGATCTGCACTAATGATGTGCCCCTGATTATGCAGGTGTAAATAAGAGGGCTGATTTATGAAGGTACAATCGGATCTTTCAGATCTATGTGCTCCATGTCTACATATTGAAAATAAATGGAGGCAATTTTCTGAATATTTCAGGGGAGGGACCCCCTCCCCCAACACATACTGACTTAGAGGTCCCTGGTCTACTATGTTAGGTGAAGAGGAAAAGAAGGAAGAGGGGGAGGAGGGGAAGGAGGGGGGGAGAAGGAGAAGGAGAGGGAGAAGGAGGAGGAGGAGAAGAAGAAGAAGAAAGAAGAAGATGAAGAAGAAGAAGAAGAAGAGGAAGAAGAAAGAAATTTCTAAAGAGAGGCAAAGGGGGAAGGGCAAGTCTGAAAAAGCAGTTCTGTTGAGAAATATACCCTGCTTCTTTTATCCAAAGGAAAATGGATTCCCAGGTGCTACCAGGGAGAAATCTTTTCCTTAAAAAGAAGAAAGAAAAAAGACAACATTATAAGAAATTGTCCTGTTAAAGCAAGTACACATGGAGTCTGTGTAAGGAAATCAGCCTTTTCATTACAAACAGGCTTAAGAAGCCCTAGAGAAGAGAGACGTGCACAGAAGCAATATTATCCACCGACAACCTAACTTCTTTTCAGACATCAGCCCAGGGAAACTCAGCAGCAGCACTGAACAGGGCGTTTGTCTCATGATAAAGACTCATCTTTATTTCTTTCAGGATATAAAACTCGTATTTAAATCAATTCAGAGAGGCACTTTGGCTTTAAACATCAGCGAGTAGGGAGAGCCTATTTAATGAAACAGCATTATTTCATTTTCAAAGAATGATACTGGCAGTAGCTCTGAGTTTAAATTCTGTATTCTTTTCCTCAATTATAACTATAGGTGGGTCTGAAAGGAAGCATACCTATTACTGTCATATTTATTCTTTTGACAGGTGTTATGGAACTGTAATTTGATGAAATGACTCAAAACGCAGATTCCCATCCAAACATAATTCCTGTCATCAACACGAGAGGTTTAGGAGAAGTCCTCTAGGAAGATCTTGAACACTCTAATGTTTTATCCATACTCGGAAATAAGAGGGAGAGCTTGTCTTTAGGGCTCACGCCTGCATAGCAACAGCCAGAACAGGTAAATACACTAAGGCTGTTGGGGGGGGGGTCGGATCAGTGAGTCGGAACCTAGTAGGACCCCAGTCCCGCGCGCAGCCGGCAGAGGGCGCACGGCGCGCAGTGACCAGGAGGGGCGGTGCTGCGCTGGGTCCCGCGGCGCAGGCGCACTCGTCGCCGCCGCGGTTGCGGCGTCCGGGGTTGGCGTCCACAGTGGAGGCGGGTGAGCCGCGCGGCGCAGGCCGAGGTTGGGGGTGCGGGGGCAGCGGCGGGCGCTGGCTGGGGACGTGGAGGCCGCCGGCTTCCTCGGACCTGTGGAAGCCCTCGGGGCGACCCCCGTGTACCATCTTCCCTGCCAGTCTGCTCTGGCTCCCTGGAGATTCGGGCGCCCTTGCCGCGGGCCTCGCCCGGGGGCGGCCGGGGAGATCGGGGCAGCGGGCCGAGAGGAGAGGGCGTGGGGCCGGGGCCGGGGTCTCCGCTCCGGCGCTGACTGAGTGACCCAGCCTCAGTTTCCTCGCTTAAAAGGGACCCCCCCCCAGCGCCATCGGTCTGCGGGGCACCACGTTTCCTGCAGTAGTCTGAACATTTTGATTGAATGTTTCTGTGTTACAGAGCAGGTCTCTCCGAAGCTCGGTGTCTGAAACCCTTAAGCTCTTAGGAGTCATTCTTTTTATTATTGCTTTAAAAGCAGGAGTTGTTTTTTGTTTTTTTTTTTAAGATGTAAATTATATAGTGTGCAGTTCACCCATTTGAAGTCCATCCATTCAGTGGCTTTTAGAATGTGCGCAGAGTTGTGCGTCTGTCACCATAATCATTTTTAAACGTTTTCATTACCACGAAAAGAAACAACGGCCGTTAGCTACTCCCCCCGTCTTCCCATTCCCCCAAGCCCTTGGCAGCCACTGCTCTACTTTTCTGTCTGTATACACTTGCCTTTCTGAACAGCTCTTATAAATGGAATCATATGTTATGGAGCGCCTTGTGACTGCCTTCTTTCACGAAGCATGTTTCCAAGGTTCACCCAGGCCGTAGCATGTATCAGTACTTCGGTTTTTGTTTTTTTGTTTTTTTGGGTTTTTTTGTAGAATGATATTCCATTATATAAGTGTGTTGCGCTTTATCCATTCATCAGGTGATGGCCCTTAAGACTGATTTACACTGCTCACAAACACCCATCAGACCTCTGGATTTGAGGCCTGGGTAGAGAACTCATTAGAGGTTTTGAAAAAGGGGAGTGAGCGTTTTAGGAAGTGTCCTTGGAGGGGATGAGGGGACTGGACTGCAGGAAGGGAGGCTGGCTAGGACGTGTGCAGATAGTTCAAGCAGGGGTGGGGACAAGCTGGGATGGGAAGGTAGCACTGATGGAAATGAAGGGGGTGGGGCGGGGATAGGGTGGGGAGCCTTGAGGCCTTGACCCTAGGGAGAAAGACTGGAGGAGCAGAATTGCTCCCCATTTCTAGATTGGGGACCATACACATACAGGATGGGGCCTTGGGGTTGGTGGAAGCAGGGAACAAAACCATTGCTATTTTTCAACTTTCCCCATCAAGAAGAGTAATTGCATATTTAAAAAATGGCTTGTGCAGGCTTAATTTAGCTTTCTATCAGTGCTCAATAGGACATAATTTCTGGTTATTTTCTGCAGTTCCATTCTTCCTTTCTCTCTTTGATACATGACTTTTTTCCTACTTATTTTTAGGTGCCTTGTATTGGGACACAGGTTAGGGAAAAGGACAGTGGGATCACATGGGACTGTGGGCCTCTATTCTGGTGATAGCATTTGGCTGCCAGAAATTTTCCTCTGTGCCTCTTTTTCCTCCTCCTCCTCCTCCTCCTCCTTCTTCTCCTTTTTCCTTTTCTACTATTTTGTCCTGTACTCCTTTGTTTGTTTTAGCATTTCTTTAGTTGCCCTTTTTCTTTTTCTGTGTGGTTGACATCAGTCTGCTCTTTTTCTATCTATATGCAGGGGGATACTGGATAATATCCTTGTGTTTCTGAAAGGCATGGAACAAAGCTTTGTGTTGAAGGTTGAGAGGTGTTGGATAATAGTCCAGGTGACTGCTTTTAAAATGTATAAGCCTGGACCTGCATGAGCCCTTGGGAGAGTTCTTTGTGGGGACCTTAGCCCCAGTCCGCTCAGCACTTTTATGGATGGTTCAGATACAGACATAGAAGGTAGTACTGATATAGGGAAGATGGTATAACCCCCAACCTGCCAGATGTCAGATATGCCAAGTTTATGTTCCCCAAAATTGAAGAATGAATTTTAAAAACAACGGAGGTTAAGAGCAAAAAAAATTTATTGAGAGAGAGAGCTCCTGAGAGACAGGAGGGGTCCCAAGTGAGTTGCTAATGAGCCCACTTCTCGAAGGAAGTTTTATGGAGCAAAATCATGAGGTGGATACAACATGGGTCAAAACTATGATCAACCAATAAGATGACAAGCATAGCCACTTAGGTAATATTGATCCAATGGGGAAGCAGGTCCTGCAGCAAGTGTACGTGGAAAGAACAAGGACCTTTTTAGGAAGGGATGGATGGGGGTCCAGGTCACCCACTTGGGTGACTGATGTCTATCTAGACTTTATTGGACCAGGTGATACCAATTATCCCCTAGGGAGGTAGGCAGGCCCCATCATTCCATCTTTATCTTGAGATCTGGCCGCCAACAGATGCACCTCTGGCCACAGTTGTGATGTGTTCTCATCTTCTGCACTGACTCCCTGAGGGCCCAGCCCTATCTGACTGCATATAATATTTCTACCTAACTTAGCTGTCTATTATAGTATCATGAAGCAAGTAAGAGCTTGGAGTTTAATTCCTCACCTTACTGTGAACTATGCAGCCTTGGGCAAGTTACTTAACTTCTCAGAGCCTCAGATTCCTCATCTGTAAAATGAGGCTAATGATGTCTAACCTATGATAATGTGAGGATTAAACGAGATAACACTAAAAGCTTTCATACTTGTCACGTACTAATAATCGCTCCCTGAATTGTAGGTACTGTGACATTCCTTCAGCTTTGCAGAAGGCCTGGGTAGGAGAGCCAGGTGTATCAGATGTGCACCTCTGGTCCTGGGGCTGAGTCTGGCTGCACACATAGCTGCTCTGAATGGTGTTGCATGGATGAGTGATGCATAGCGGCAGATAGGGTTACTCTCTCTGTTCTTGAACTGGGTATTTGATTGTTTCTGTCTTTTTGTTATGTACAGCTTCGTTGAATGACGGAGTCAGGCACCATCAGTGATGGATTTTGACTCTAGGCTGAATGAATAAAGTACAAGGTGGGGAAACAGACTTGCAGTTCATGGAAAAAAAAAAAAAGGGGGTGCCTTTGAAATGGATGCCAAGGCCCTGTGAGGGCCCCCGCAGAGAATGCAGTCTGAGCCGCATTCCTTGAATTCCCAGGTCAAAGGAGGCGACTGTGCCACTGCCCATGGAACTGCTCGGGACACAGCTGAGCTGTTGTTTTCCCACAGGCCCTGTGTTTAACAGTGATGTCGCTAACAGGAATATGTCCAGAGGAGGGCAGGTGGGATGGGACGCTTTGGGAGAAGCTGTCACCTTCTGGATGGCTGTGTTGGAACTGGGGCTGTGCTAGTCAACTTTGGATAATGAGAACCTGGACTTGGGGGCCAGGTCAGGGAAAATTCTAGCCCCAAAGGGCAGAGCTTAGACCAATGAATAGAATTTAACAGCAGCACATTTTAGTGCAGTGCCAGAGGGACTTCCCAGCAACTTGAGTGAAAGGAAGTTGGCGTGCCTGTGAGTTCCCTGCTGCTGGGGAGTGTGTTGAGGGAGTATGCTAAGGGAATATGCTGAGGGATGACTTCCTGCTAGGGATGTTTCTGTACTAACTTTTTAGTATGAAAAGTTTCAAAATACAGTATACAGAAGTTAAAATAACAGCACAGTGTCCACCTCTCACAACTGAACAGTCCTAACATTTTGCTGTTTTTCTTTATCTTTCTTACTCTCTTTCTCCTCCCTCTCTCTTTCCTTCCTTCCCTCCCTCCCTCCCTCCCTCTGCATTTACTGGACTATTTGAAAATAAATTGGAGACTCGATGACACATGTCCTTTAAATACTTCCACTTGCTGGGTGTGGTGGCAATCGCCTGTAATCCCAGCACTCGGAAGGCTGAAGCAGGAGGATCGCCATGAGTTTGAGGCCACCCTGGGCTACATAATGAATTCAAGCCCAGCCTGAACTACATAGTGAGATGCCGTCTCAAAAACAAAACGAAACAAAACAACTTCCATGTCTAAGAATCAGGGCATTTTCCACAGAACTACAACATCGTTATTATTCCAAGAAAACTAATGATGAACAGTCATTCACAGTATCATTTAATGTCCAGTTGGGAAGATTTTCAGTCAGGAAGTTGAAGCACAGTGACCACCATGTGAGCATGGCTGGCAGGGGCTGGTGGGTCCCCTTGTAGGAATCCTACGAGAGCCTGCACAGGAAGCCTGGGCTAGGGTTGTGTCAGTAATGAGGACTGTTCTGAGGTCACCATGGGCTTCCCACTGAGCATGGTATGGAGTGCTGGGCCAGTGAGGGCCTCCAGGAGGAGGCACCAGCCCCAGAGCTGAGTGTGGCCGAGTGAGATGATCTTCCGGAAGCAGAGAGGGGTATCCTAGGCAGATGTGGGAGAATTCCTTCAACAGATAGATACTGAGTTTCTACCAGGAGGCTTAATTGTACGTGTCAAGTTGACTGAGCTGTATAGTACCCAGGTATTTAGTCAAAGATTCAGGGTGTATCTGTGAGGGTGTTTTTGGATTTAAATTGATAGACTAAGTCAAGCAGACTGCCCTCCTTAATGCGGGTGGGCTTCATTCAGTCCACTGAAGGCATGGCTAGGAAGATAAGCCTGAGGGAGAGAGAATTCTCTTGCCTTTGAACTGGGACCCAGTGGCTTCCAGGCTTCGTATTAGAACCCAGACATTGGCTCAGCAAATTTCAGTCTTGCCAGCCTCCATGATTATGTGAGCCAGTTCCTTATAATAAATCACACACCCCATGCGCACACACACACACACACACACACACTTTGGTTCTATTTCTCAGAGAACCCTAACATATCTGCTCCATACCAGGCAGTCTGTCACAGTGCGGAGGCCATGCAGGAAAACAACATGGGCTGTCATGTGTGTGTCCCTTAAATCTCAGGTTGCCTGGACTTGGCTTGAGTGGTGAGAGGTGCAGATGAGGTGTTGGCAAGGGGCAGATCAAAAGGGCCCTGGAGGCCACGGGAGAGTCTGGATTTTATTCCGTAGACCAATGCTTTCTAAACTTCAGTGCCACTGTCACGATTTCTGTCATATCCACATTTCAACTGCTTGGTTATTTGCTTGGTACATTTTTAAAAAATCAATTTTATGCTCCTTTTAAAAAATTGTTTTAAGTCATAATACCTATGAAGTATTAGGATATTTTCTTATAACATGGGAATAAATATAAAGTCATTACAATAAAAAGATGTTGGTCTATAAACTGCTTAAAGTAATTTCAGGAATTTGCCCCACATTTTGGGAAAAGTTGCCATGAATGCTGAGGAGTAGGGTGGGTATTAGGGGTTTTAAGAAGGGACAAGGTATTCTGAGATTTAAGTTTCAAAGTCACTCTGGCTGTGAGGTGGAGAATAGATCGGAAGGAGATGGACTGGAAGGCAGGGCAACCCACTGAGGGGCCGTTGGAATTGAGATAGGATAAGAGTTTGAATCAAAGTAGGAGGCAAATTTGAGGGGACCTAGAGGTCGAATTTTTTTTTTTAATATGCGGGTACTGGGAGTCGAACTCAGGACCTTGCGCTTGCCAGGCAGGCACTTATGCCTCTGAGCTATATCACCGGCCCTCGAGGTCGAATTTGATAGGACTTAGAAACCAGTAGCTTGGGGCTTGAGGGAGAAGGAAGACTTGAGTTGACACTGATGATTTTAGCTTGGTTGCCTGGGAGATAGAGGTGTCATCACGAAGGCAGCGAGCGGAGTAGGAGGCTAATGTCAAGTCCACACAGCAGGGTAAGGAAAGCAAGCATTTCCATGGCCACAGGGCTTGACTGTAGCTTTAGCAATGATACTGCGAAGTTCATTGGCCCTTAAATAATAGCAAACCCACACTTTAAATTAAATTAAATTAAAAGATTTCTAGTTTAGCTCTTTTAAGTGGACCCACACATGTATTCTCTACTAGTTATTACTGGGAATGACTAAGTATTATAATTGAGCTGAAAATAATCTACCGCCCATACTTGCTGGGTTGGTTACTAAGTATTGCTTGGGTTTTTAAGTAATGAAATAAAGTTGTACTCTTTCCAAATGTTAATTTTGAAGGCTGCAGATGGTAACCATCTGTTATCTGACTAGCATTTTACAATATTTGATTAGCACTTTATATAGTTTGGGGAAGCCTGCCAGGGGAGACAGTCCATCATGTTGGGGACTTTGTGGGGTGTATCCTCTGTGGTTGCCCTCACAGGTCTTGGCCAACACTGTATGGGGTTCCCCTCTGCTGGGCTAAAGCATGGCAGGAGGAACTGGAGGCGTCTTCCCATGTTTAGCCACTTCCTGACAGCTGGAACCGTCAGAGCACAGGGAAGCAGAACTGGGGAGGTCAGGATCTACCATTAGGACTCTGCTGAAGCAACAAACCCAACCTGCGTTGACTAAGCTGGGTAACATGGCTCAGATCACTGAGAGGTCTAAGGGTAGGGCTTTCTTCAGGTGGACGTTTTCAGCACAGATGAGGTCTTGGGATTTGGTTTCTCTCAGGTCTCAGCTTTGCCTTCTGCTGTGATGCTGGTTCCAGAGGAGGCAAGTTGGCTTCCCTGAGGGAGTAAGTCTTTTCAACATAAAGTCTAGTGGGAAAGAGCTGGAGTTCTTTCTAGTTCTTCCTGCGGAGGTGTTGAGATTCACTCTGATTGGACCTGCTTGCTGCATATGCACACCTGTGGACCAATCCCTGGGCTTGCATGAATGCAGGGCTCCCATTGGTCAGGTAAGCTGAGCCATGGGGAGCGGTGCAACCCGAGTTGTATAGGGGGGCTGTTACCACTGGGAGAGCATGGGTTGGGGAGGGACCACCTGTGTGCTCCACTGTCAGAGCCAAAGCCCAGAGAACCAGGAGGAATTGGCTAACTTAGCTGTGAAGACAGACAGACATAGTTGCTGGGAAGGCAATATGCTAGAAATGGAAGGAAGTAGCCTCAGAACCCAGCCTTTTAATAAGTTTCCTTCCTTAGTATAAGAGCACATGATAGATTTGCTATCTGGTTCTCTCTTGGGGGTGGAGTGGGGGTTGTCTTTCTCTTTTTTTATATTGTATTAAAACTCTGCTAGTCATTTAATTTCTTTTAGCTCCTTCATCTACAAGGTAGGGAGCCTCTTTCTCATAGATGGGGAAATTTGCAGAGGAGATAGTGGATTCATGCTATTCACTTTTTTTTTTTTTTTTTTTGAGACAGGGTCTCACCATGTAGGTCAGGCTGGCCTTGAACTCACTATGTAGCCTATGCTGGCCTCAAACTTGTGGTGATTCTCCTGCCTCAGCCTCCTGAGTGCTGGGATTACAGGCGTGCACCACCACGCCTGGCTGCATGCTGTTCACTTTAACCGAAGTGTGTAAAGCCAACTGCAGGCCAGGCCCTGTGCTGGGGCCTGGGCTCTTGGCCTCGGGGGAGCCAGCAGCATGATAGCAGCCCAGTCTCTGGCAGTGGGAAGTGTGTTGCTCATGAACAGGGTGCTTCAGTCCTGTGGAGGACAGTGATCCCCTCTTTCCTCAGGGAGGTACAGTCAAGAGATGCCTGGACTGATCTGGACCTGAAAGGGTGAATGAGGTTCCTCATATGGAGGAGATAGGGCAGGAGTTCTGAGAGGTAACATTCTTGATGGTTTGGGGGTTCTGGGAGAAGTCCTGGGATCTGTGGCTGATTGAGGTACTGTGACGCTGGTTCCCAAGTTCAGTGTCAGTGTGGAGCGATGGGCAGGGGGCAGGAGCACCAGGCCAGGCGCTCTTGCAGAGATTCCAGAGGGAGCCTTTGGGGTGGTGGACACAGAGGGGGGCACTGTTAGGAGCTGGGGGCATGTAATGAAAATTTAACAAGTCCTTATCCTCTAGAACCTACCACTTGAAAACTATACTTCATAATTTGTTTCAAATACAGACAAAGTTCAAGCTAGAGTGAGTTCTTTGGAGAGGGTGTGTACACTACAGAAGTAAAAAATAAGGGCTGTAGAAGAAAGAATTTTGGATTTTTGCACTACAAAGAAATAACAGTGTTTAAGGGATAGTGGATATAACCTGACCAAAACATGACACATGTAGACCTGCTTTGACATGTCACGTGATACTCCATAAATACATATACTTTCGTATTTTATGTATTAAAATAAATTTAAATTTCAAAAAAATGAGTTCCACAAGTACAATAGAGAGCCTGGTATATTCTTCCATATATATAAAACTCTAGAAAGTGCAGACGGACCTTTAGCGGTAGAAAGCAGATTGGTGTTGCTCGGGGAAGTAGGGAGGACAGAAGGAAGGGTTTGCAAAGAGGCGGGAGATGGCTTGGGAGGGACGCTGTGTCCACTCCTGATTGTGGTGATGGGTTCTCTAGTGCGTACCTCAAATTTATCCACTGGTACAGTTTAAATATGTGCAGTTTGTTGTATGCTAACACCTCAGTAAAGCCAATTTTTTTTCAAGTGGGCACTGGAAATAGACTGCCAAGGTTCAAATCTTGGCTCTACCTTTATCTGCCGTATGATCTTGGGCAAGTTACCAGAGCTCTCTGTGCTTAGTTTTCTTATGTATGCAGTAATTATGTGGAAAGTGAACACATCAAATAAGCGCTAATTGTTATTGTTAATAACACAATAAGATGGGATCATGAGCACAAGGTATGACTTCACCATAGTGATTCCATGTGTTAGCTGCTTCTTCACGCAAAGCCTCCAAGAATCATGTTTCTCAAACTTTAACATGCTGGCCATCTGGTTAACACACAGAGTCGGTCCGGGAGGTCTGTCTGGCTGGGACCAGAGACTGCATTTCTGAGACGCTCCTGGGCAGTGCTGATGTTGTGCACCCCCACACACACACACTTATTCTTGGTCTCTGCAGGGCTGCCCTGGGGTGAGCGCATCACCAGGGCTGAGTGCTCAGCCCTGACCTGGGGTGTGGACCCTCCGGGGGTAGCCACAAGGAGGCCCTGGCTTCTGTGCACCATCCACCCTGTTCCACAGAGGGCTGGGAACTGGAGGCCAGGACTGAGGGTAGGTCTTGGCTCGATGCCCGAGACATGATGCTCTGTGTTTTCCAGGACAGAGGTCTCGCTGATGGCCCCACTGCCAGGGGCAGAGCTGGTTCAGAGGCCGCTACAGCTCTACAGATACTTGCTGCGTTGTTGCAAGCAGCTGCCGACCCAGGGCATCCAGGAGCACTACAGACATGCTGTCAGGCAGGTGGGAGCTGCGTACACGGGTTCTGGGGGTCAGCCTTCCTTTCATGGGGTCCTAGCGGGGGCGGATGTCAGAGGCCAGGTAAGGGGTAGTTTTTCGGATGGAGGAGGGGGTGGCAGTTTGGAACGAGGAACCAGAGGTCAATGCTGGGGAGCCCAGCTCCTCCCTCTGACTTCCGTCTGGGAGTTTCATTCAGCACACCAGCGCCGTGCCAGGGCACGGACAAGGCAGCTTGGTGGTAATTAAGACAGACAATAAGGACACGTACATCATTTTGCCAACAGTGCTCAGCCTGGGTTTAATCACAATAAAACATCAGGTTAACCCAAACTGGTGTACTACCCGCCAGATGGCATCCTGGCCTGTACCCATCACAAATGTCCACTTCATGAGACACAAAGGAAGGCAGAGATACTTTGAATTAAGGGGACTGAAGAGATGTGACAACTAAATGTGATGCATCATCCCAGATTGGATCCTGGACCAGAAAAAAATAATTGCTCTAGGGGACATTATTAGGGCAGTGCTTGGAACTGGAACATGGGCTGTAGATGAGATAACAGTATTGTATCAGTATTAAATTTTCTGAGTTTGGTTATTGTGGTTCTGTAAGAGAATGCCCTGATCGTTAGGAAACACACATGGAAGTGTGTAGGGGTTAAGGGTGGGAAAACTGCCACCTACTTTGAAATGCTTCTAAAAAGAGCTTATACATACACATAGAGAATGATAAAGTGAATGTGGCAAAACATTAAAAGTGATGATTCTGGTAGGGAGTTCTTTGTACTTTTGCAAATTTTCTGTAAGCAATCATTTCCAAATTATAAAAGTTAATAACTAAACTCATACAAATAAAATATAGACAGCACTTGGGAGGCTGAGGCAGGAGGATGGCCGTGAGTTCGAGGCTAGCCTGAACTACATAGCGAGACCCTGTCTCAAAAACAAAAAACAGAAAAACAAAAAACAAAAACCAAATAAAATATAGAAAGTAAAAGAAAAGGAACAACAGAAAGCTGCGGGAACGCAGAGAAGGGAGATGTTAGCTGTCTGGCAGAGTCGGGAGGGCTTCCCCAGGGTGGGCATTTGAGGTGGCTCCCGCAGATGAGCAGGCGCATGTGGGGTTGGGAGTGACAGGGGAGGGAGGCTCCAGTTCTTTCTGAAGGCCCCGAGCACCCCACTGATGAACCTAAATCTCAGGCTGCCAGCAGCGGTCTGTGCCTGGCATCGGGCCTGCTGGATTTCCCAAAGCCATGGCTTCCCCTCCCTTCCTGCTAGGCTTTTCTAGCACTGGGGTGGGAGAAACCCTATCCCTCCTGTGGTGAAGCCCATGCAGAGATCCCACTCCAATGAAAAGCAGCTTCCTGTGAGGAGCAAATTAAACGGAGAGATGGAAATTGCCCCTGTGCCCTGATAACTTGCCTGATAACCTCTGGGCCCAGGGGCCAGTCTTCCTTTTCATCTGCCCTGCTGGCAGGATTGCCAGCTCTGTGGTCAGATAGACTAGGATTCAAATGCTGTTGCTTAGCAGCAAGTTAGGATTTCTTTTTTTTTTTTTTTTTGTGCGTACCGGGGGTCGACCTCAGGACCTTGCACACCAGTAGGTGCCTGTGCCACTGAGCGATATCACTGGCCCTTTTTTTGTACGTGGGTACCAGGAGTCAAACTCAGGACCTCGCGCTTGCCAGGCAGGCGCTTATGCCGCTGAGCCATCTCACCAGCCCAAGTTAGGATTTCTGAGCCTGTGTTTCCTCAGTCCTAAATGGGATGATCATAGCCTTGGAGGATTCAGAGGTGCTGAGTAGAAAGTGCCCAGCACTGTATCTGGCCTAGGACTGCCGACTCTGTAGATTTTACCCAGTCATCTTTATGTTGAAACTTACAGAGTTTCCGGGTTCATTCAGATGAAGACAACCCTGAGAGAATCCAGCAGATTATTAAAAGAGCCATTGAGGATGCCGACTGGGTCATGAACAAAGTAAGTCTCCCACCCGTGAGGAGGGGTGGAGGAAACGATGGTGATGGCGGTACTGTCTGTGGCCACTAGAGGTCGCCCCTGCCTCACACTTGAGAAGAGACGGTACCGAGTTGGTCCCGCCCCCCCCCAAAAGCCGAGGGTGGTCCCTTCTGGTTGCAGGATGGGGCTAAGGGACACTCTTAAGGACAGATTTCTGCCTAACAGTGCTGAATAAGCTAAGATGGGCACAGGAAGAGGGAAGAGAACAGTCTTTTTGGAAGCCAAGTGCCAGAGCTGCCAGCAGCATTATGATGCTTCCAAGAGGGGGACTTCTTGGGGGAGGGAGCTCCCCGTCTCTGGGGGATACTCACCGAGGCTGAGCTGTCTAGGAAACAGCCAAGGGGCTGTTTGGGTGGAACAAGGGAGTGAGCTAGGAATGTAGTTGGTATCGGAGTGACCTAGAGAACTGAAATAGACCCCATTTTTCTAAACCCGAATCTCCAGATGTGGGGTTCAAGATCCACTTTTTAATTAACTCAGCAGTTAGCTGAGGGTTCTTCTCTGGCTTCTGAGGGCCCTCCTCTGCCTGAGATTTTTATTCCCCAGAAGCCAGAGAAGAACCCTCAACTAGAGAGCAGTATAGATGACCCCAGTGTTCAATTCTAGTATCGCCAGTTTCTTTATTACCTTCCCTCCTCCAGCCTCCTCCTTCCTCCTCTAAAGGAAGAAAGAGGGTCCAGGCAGCAACTAGAGATCTGACCATCTAGTGACTCCTGACTGTGTCACCACCTCTGAGAAGCCCCTGCAGGAGGTGGAGGAGGCCCAGGGACTGGGGTTCCAGATTTCCTGTGCCCTGCCTCTCCACTGGCTTCCCTCACCCACTTCTCATCTCTCTGTCTTGCAGTATAAAAAACAAAACTGAGAACCCAGAGTCCGAAGGAAAGTTGTGTTAGAGACATCTGGGGCTTCTTCTCTTCTTCTGGAACTAAGCAGCAGCAGCGGCAGCAGTTTTGGAATGTTCTTTGGCCTTGTCGGCTGAGAGCAAGAAACTGAAGCAGGAGAAGCTGACATTTGTTTGTCAGCTCTTCTCGCTGCAGCCATGTTCCCAGCATCCTTTATGTTTGCTTTGCCTGCCAGTTATGATGTACAAGTTGGGGACAATGTGGTGTTTTTTTGTTTTTTCTCTGTGTTTTTCATTTTTGTGTTTTTGTTTTTCTACATTGCTCTGAAACTGATCCATTTATTCTGGAGGTCTCTTTACCAGTCTTTGAGCCCCAGAGAAGATGTCCCCGTAGGTGGTCACCTGTACAAAGGGAAGAGAGTGGGCTTTAAATCCAGGCAGCTCTGTATTTGAGTCCCAGCTTTATGACTTTTCTAGGGTATTGCCTTGGAGCTCAGTGTCCTCCTCGGTGAGGATGAAGTGAAACGAAGTCGAAGTGCCTCACGCAGGATGTGGTACACGCTAGTCAGCGTCCCTCTGAGTAAGCCGTCCTGCGTGATCGCCTCCTGCTCTCACAGTATTCTGTGCATCTCTGCAGCAGCTCGAGGTGTCAGTCTCCGTGATTTGTTTGTGAGCTTGTCCTGTCCCAGCTTGGATCCCTTGCAGCTGTGCCATGCCCAGCAGTCCACCAAGGAACTGCTCCTCCTGAGCCCTGTCCCTCCACGCTCAGGAAGTAGAAGCCCTGGTCCTTGCCTTCAAGGAGTTGCCAGGGTCTTTGAAGCAGTGAAGTGCACATTACCTGAAACTAGGAAGAATATCCAAGCGGCTGTGATGGACACTGGCATGTCCAGGCTTCTGGGAACCTGCGATCTGCCTTTGCTGGCCCTTCCCTGCTTGGCCACTATCATGGCAGGGTGGATAGTAGGGAGGGAGAGGATGGGTCCAGGGAGGGTGGTGAGAGCTGGCAGAGCAGCCAGAAGATGCACAGAAGCCACACAGGGGCCTAAGTATTCCCCGGGGGCACGCAGCCAGAGGCGTGTGTGCTAGCGTGTGTTGGTGTCCTTGCAATTGTGTAACTTACAGCATTATCCATATGTGTTGATTAACACACAGTGCCAATTAACAAATAGTGAAGTAAATGTATCGATTTGTGAAAGTTCCTGTCTCTTCTCAATTGATATTCCCCAGACATGGGTTGTCCCCCTCCTGTGTACTGTCACACTGAGTGCTGAGGACTTAAGAGAAGTCAGACGTGAGCGACGTAGAGAGATCGTTCTTCAGAGATGTCCCTGAGGCACAGAGGGGGATCAGGGAGGTCCTCAGAGGAGATAACCTGACCCCCCCCCAACTGGGGGACTCTATCAGGAGTTGGCAGAGATTGGCAGAGATGCATCATTTTCGCAGGAGTGGGGTGATCCTACCCCAGGCCTTTCACCAGGAGGAGAGAGAGTGAGGGGACGAGGGCTGTGGAGAGTGTGTTGATGTCCTTGCTCTTGACCAGCCCTGTGGTGGCTCCATGGCCTTCACTTCACTGGGAAGTGTGTGATCCAGGTGCTGACTCCCTCAGCTGGTGCCCAGCTGTGGCGCAAGGCTGGTCAGTGCAGGAACCCGTGAGAGCTCGGTTGGTTAACTGTTTTGGCTGCTCTCTGCCAGCCAGAGAGGATAGTGAGCCTGCTCACGGGGCATGTACACAGGAAGTGCAGGTGGTTGCCCCAGGCTGGAGAGGCAGGGTACACCTGGCAGGGCAGAGACGTGGCCTTCCCAGCCTCTGCCCGCAGCCTTCTGCCACCTGCCCTGCATGGAGCCCATGCACATGCGGGTCTTACATGGCCCTCAGCCACAGCTCTTAAATACAGCAGTTGAAGACTTATGGTTGCCTCCCAGCAAACAGATGGAGATGAAGGCTTTTGACCCTGAGTTAGGCAGTGTGGCCTGATAAAAGCAGGCTCTGGAGCCACACTCAAAGTCAAATGTAAATCCCAGCTCTGTCACTTACTAATGGTGTGATTCGGGGCATGTTTGCTAACCTGTCAACCTTACCTTTCGTATTACCACAGGCTGCACGTCCCTTGGGGCAGTAAGATTAAGGCAGTGCACATGCATGGTCAGCTAGCCATGTGACCTCCTTCTCTTGTCTTTGGTTTACAACACTTCATTTTAAATGGGTCCCTGTCCTCTCCCTGATGCCTGCTGTGCCAGCACAGCGCTGGTAGGAAAGGATCTGGCATCCGGCATCTCCACCCTGACTGATTCTTGCAGTCACCTTGCCTTCCTGGGGTGCATTTGTATTAGGAAGTGTCTGCATTAGGTCAACTGCCCTTGAAGGATTCTCAGGCCCCCTTGAGAGACCCTGCCCCATCTGGGGGCTGATTCCAGGGGTAACTTTGGGTCTTTGGTCTTGTCCCAGAACATGCTCCCAGGCCCAAGCCTGCCTGCCCGACAGCCTCATCCCCTCCCCGTGTACCACCCCAACTCGGCTGAGCACCTGCTCTCCTCACAGCCCTTCCTCCGGGCGGGAAAGAACCACAGTCGAAGGGAGGTAGATGTGGATACCAGAGAGGCTGAGCAAACATGGTTCATAGGATGTTATCATACAGATTTATTTTTTCTCCCGTTTGTTATTTATATACATACATTTTAGGTGGTTTTGGTCTCCATCCCTGGGTGAAAATTGAGAAAACTTCAACACTTTCTGGCCAACGTGAGGTCAAACCCAAAGCTATGGTTACTTTTATTTTATTTTTATTTTTTGGTACCGGGAATCGAACTCATATGGTTACTTTTAAATCATTCTCAATTCATGAAGAGAAATGTCCAATCCCAGGTGAAAATTACTTTTCAGAACTGAATGAAGCCGCAGCCTTCCCCTTCTTCCAGCTGGGATCTGCTACAGATGGGAACCGCTGCTGGAGAAATGGCTGCAGGTGGTCTTGGTCAGCTTGGGTGGGGCTGGGGCAGAGGATCACTTGCTCAGGAACCCGCATGCTGGCTCAGCACATCACAGTGGGAGGAGAAACAGGGATGGAGGCTGGAGTCGGCCACAAGGACCAGATCCTGCAGATCCTTGCAGGACTTGCTGAGGAATCTTGATCTTCTGCAGCAACTGTGTCTTTAGATAATGGTCTCCCCAAGCAGACAGTGAGCTGGAGGTCAGGAACCCTGCTCTGGGCATTGCAGCGTCCTTTGGGCCTGCTGTGTGCCTGCTGCCTGGGGGGTAAACTCTCGCATTTCCTGAACTAAAGAATAATAACAGCTGAAGGGATGTCTCTCTTTTGTTGTCTTATGTTCTGTTTTTTACTGCTTTCTAGTGATGAGGGAGGCTGGGAGGTGGAAATGATTTGTTGGTTGTGTTCTTATCACTTTAGAGGAGGGAGCACCCACCCTCCCTGATCAATGCACAGGCCCTGGTGCCACTCATGGACCTCCCTGAGCAAGTTCCTCTTGATGCAGAGAGGATTTGCCCCAAAGCAAAGTTTACAAAGGGCTGAAACTCAGACTTCCTCCAACCCTCCTGAAATGAACCTGTCCACCTGTTTGGTGTTTGGTCTCCAGCTCGTCTCCCTAGGGGTTGAGGATTGTCAGGAACACCCAGAGCAAATGAAACAAACACCTTTTACAACATAAGGAGAAATTTAGCCGGCATGATATGAGGGAGGAGCCTTGTTAACAGGAATCACTGGAGCTGCATAAGCGTGAGAGTCATCTGGAGGAGAAGCGCCAGCTCTCATGATTATTTGAGCCCTTAAGCGCCGGCTCTCATGATTATTTGAGCCCTTAGCTAAATTAGCTGTCTTGCTCATGGAGCACTGTTTTTGTTGAGACAATGACAACCTGGTTATTCATTCTTAGTTATGTGGCAGACATCTGCTCAGAAATGAGAGAAGCCTGTCACTTTAAGGAAAACTGCCAGAACATGTTACCAATGACAAAAATTGAGCTTTCTTCCCAGTGACTAGGGAGGCTGAAGCAGGAAGATTATAAATTCAAGGACAGCCTGGGCTCCATAGTGAGACCCTGTCTCAGAACACAAACAAAACAAATCAAAGTGAAAACAAAAACAATGAAAAAAGAAGTAAAGGAACCTAAGACTAAAATCTTTGAAAACTGTTTTCCTACAGCATGGCTTAGTCTGGTTTTCCTACTTTTGTTGCCATGTTAAATTATCTGACCCTAAATCTAGGGCCTTAATTTGGATCCTGATTATATTTTGTCCTGTTGATGTTGGCCCAGAAGCCAGCGTGTCAGGATTGTTTGGCATGCAGGTCTGTCATCTATCAAGTAAATTGTCCTTAGTAGCTTCATCTCCTGTGTGGCTGTGCCATTCATTGATATATTCATTCATTCATTCATTCTTTTTTTTTTTTTTTTTTTTTGGTGGGTACCAGGGGTCGACCTCAGGACCTCGGGCGCCAGCAGGCACCCGTGCTGCTGAGCGATATCACCAGCCCTTTTTTCGTATGTGGGTTCCGGGAGTCGAACTCGGGCCCTCGCCCTTGCCAGGCAGGCGCTTATGCCACTGAGCCATCTCACCGGTCCCTCCCTCATTCATTCTTTCAACACTGTGGACCTCGTAGGAATCTAGAATTCTATCTGTATCCCCATCCAGACTGGGTTATGTGGTTTAATCTGCTCTTGTTAATCTGTATAGTTTCTGAAAATATGTGGCAAGATTCTGTTTCAGGCAGCTATGATTACCCATAGGAATCTAGATGTCTCTTTCTGCCTAAAATTAAAAAAAATTTTTTTCCCTGAAGGCCATTTCTTTTTATAGACATTAGCTTACATTTACATACACACATCCACAGTCCCCTATAACATTGAAACAGCCAAGTCTGACTGAGAAATAATGGATTGCTTTGAAAAGAAGTTCCCCCGACATTGTCACCTTTCTGTTTACATGAATCTTTAAAATTCTCTGGTCGAATAGGTAGGAGGAATTGTCCAAGGGGCCTCTAGGCCTAGTTTTCTTTATCTTTGCCACAGTGCTGGTTTCAGGCCCTCTGTTGTCCAGTCCCTGATTTCTTCCCTTGCACACTCAGTGATGTCAGAAGTGAATATGGGTCAGAATCTCAGTTTAAAAGAGAACAGGGAGACAACACAAGGAAAACAGAAAAAAGAAAAGAAAAGAAAAACACACTCAGCTTTTACAACCAAACAAAAGCTCCTCCAAATATAGGAAGCCATTCTCAACCCCTCCCCGTTACCTCAAGCATTAGTTAAGCATCATCCACCCCCCTTCACAGCTCAGCGTCCACACCAAGAGGGCAAACTCACTGCACCTCCTGCACTCGCTCTGTGACCCTGTGGGGGCTGTTCTCCTCTTTCTTTCTGCACAGAGAAACAGCCAAGAGAGGCAAGGTCACATGTTTGTCCAAGGTCACATCTCAAGAATACATGTGGCCCCAATGTGGTAGTGCATGCCTACAGTCCCAGCTACTCAAGAAGCTGAGGCAGAACGACTGCAAGTTTGAGTCCAGTCTGGGAAACACAGTGAGGTCCAGTCTCAGAATAAAGAGGGCTGAGACGTAGCTCAGTATTCCCTGGGTTTAATCCCCACTACTGCCAAAAACAAAAACACCACACATAACCTACACAGGCCTTTTCTGGAGGCTGAAAGCTGCTCTTCCACAGGCGCTCAGAGATAATAACACATCTCTGTTAAGTTATTCTTTTAAAAATTTCTTTTTATCTTCTCTTAGAAGTCCTAGAGATCTAAAAGAATTTGGGGTGATGATGTGACTTTGGATTATAAATAGCTTACCTGAGTTTTCCAGCTGGAGTATTCTGGGCTTGTCACCTCTACCTGAAACAACCTCAATGCATTATCCCAGGACACACTCCACAAAGTGTTCCTTTTTGTGTACCAAGGTGTGAAGCAGGTTAGAAAGTTCTGGGTTGAAAGAGTAAAGTCTCTCTGGTGTCTTTTGTGGCTGAAGGCATTGAACTGAGGTGGTCACCACAACCTAGAAAAGGAGCTACGGTGTTATGAAGAGATGGACCTATTGCTACAACACCTCACTTGATCTTAGCCAGAAGACTGAGAATTGAGGGGCTATCGCCATGGGATTTTGGAAAAATGACTCAGCTAAGCCTTAGTTTTCTCATCTCTGTGTTAGAGATAATGATAATAGTTGTCTCCAGGGGTATTTTGTGAGGATCCAATGAGCTGTTGCTAGTGGCCAGCATACAGCTCAATAAAAGCAGCTTCTATGTCTGTTAATTGCACCTGGTCTCCCAGCACTGGTGGTCTGGGACCAGTTGGGCTTGCAGACTGCTCCCTGGGTGAGGGTGAGCAGTTAAGCAGAGGGGAAAAAGGGAATCAGCACTAGGAAAATGATGCAATGACAGGCATAAGTCAATACCTTTTAGTGATAACTCTTCAGTGTGAATGGTCCCAATTTCCCAATCAAAAAACATAGATGGACAGAATGGATCAGGAAACAAAATTCCAATGATATGTTGTATACAAGAAACACATTTCATCCAGAAAGAAATTCATAGACTAGAAATCAAAGGATGGAAAGCAATATTCCATGCAACAGAAACATGAAAACAAGAAGGAGTAGCTATGCTATTTTCAGACAAAGTGGACTCCAAGCCAAAAATGGGCAGAAGAGGCAAAGATGGTCACTACATAATGGTTTGGGGAGTAATTCAACAGGAAAATATAACAATTATTCATATGTACTGAAATGGCCACACCCGACATCATAAAATTGACACTATTGAACATAAAAAATCAGATAATCAAAACAATTATAGTGGGTGACCTCAATACCTCACTGTCACAAATAGATCACCAGGACAAAACATCAACAAAGAAATACCAAATTTGAACCAAACCTTCAAACAAATGGACTTAATAGATATCTACAGAGTATTCCACCCAACAACAGAATACACATTCTTCTCAGGAGAACACAGAACTTTCTTCAAAATGGACCACATAGTAGCCCATAAAGCATGCTAAAGTGAATGCAAAGTAATCAAAATTAGCTCATGCATATTTTAAGATGAATGAAACTAGAAATCAATGCCAAAAGAAACCACAAAATTATGCAAGAACATGGAAATTAAACAATACACTCTTGAATAATCAATGGGTCACAGAAGAAATCAAAGAAGAAATTAGACCGTTCATAAAATCAAATAATAATGCCAGTGCAACATACCAGAATTTATGGAATACAATGAAAGTAGAGGTAAAAGGGAAGTATATAGCTGTGAATGCCACATCAGAAAAACAGAGTGAGCCCAAATAAATAACATAATGGTGTACCTCAACGTCACAGAAAAACAAGAATGATCCAAATCCAAAGCTAGTACAAAGAAGGAAATAATAAAGATTAGAGCAGAAATTAATGGAATTGACTAAAAAAACATACAATGAATCAATGAATTGAAGATTTGTTTCTTCAAAAGAATAAATAAAATAGACAAACAATTAGCCAATCTTACAAAAAAAGAAAAGAAACAAATCAATGAAATTATAAATGAAATAGTTGAAATTATGACACCATTGAAATCCAGAAGACTATTAGGAACTACTTCAAAAACCTGTACTCTAATAAATTGGAGAACTCAGAAGAAATAGATAGATTCCTAGGTCATATGAATTACCAAAACTGAACAAAGAAGATATAAAAACCCTAAATAATCTAATAGTAGGCAATGAAACTGAAGCAGTTGTAAAAAGTCTACCAACTAGGAAAAGCTCAGGATCTAATGGATTCCCTGCTGAATTCTATAAGAATTTCAGAAATAGGAAGAGAAGGAGTACTCTCAAAGTCATTCCTGAAAGCCAGCATTACCCTGGTTCCAAAAACAGACAAGGAGCCCGTCAGAAACTAGACAAGGCCAGAACTACAGGCCAATCCCTTTAATGAACATAGATGCAAAAATCCTCAACAAGGTACTGGCAAACAGAATGCAATAAATCATCAAAAACATCGTATATCATGACCAAGCAGGTGTCATCTCAGGGATGCAAAGATGGTTCAACATATACAAATCAATAAATGTAATACATCACATAAACAGAGGCAAGGACAAAAATCACATGATTGTTTCAGAGGATGCAGAAAAAGCCTTTGACAAAATCCCAACATCCACTCATGATAAAAACCCTAAATAAAATAGATATAGAAGGACATTATCTCAGTCTGATAAAAGCCATTTATGACAAACATAGGTTTCCCCAACATCATGGGGAAAAGCTAAAAGCTTTTCCTCTAAAATCAGGAACAAGACAGGAATGCGCATTATTACCATTCCTTTCAATATAGTTCTTAAACATTAGCCAGCGCAGTCAGGCAAGAGAAAGACATGTGTAGAAAAGGATGAAGCCAAATTATCATTATTTGTAGACAACATGATCCTCTCCATAGAAGATGCAAAAATTACCCCCAAAACCCCCTAGAATTAATAACCAAACTCAATAAAATTGCAATTACAGGCAATTGCTATAATACTGTAGCAGGATACAAAAATAAACACACAAAAATCAGTAGTGTTCCTGTAGACCAATAATGAACTCACTGAGAAAGAAATTAGGAAAACAGTGCCATTTATAATAGCATCAAGAAAAATTAAATACTTAGAATTAACCTTACCAAGGAAGTGAATGACCTCTACAACAAAAACTACAGTACTCTGATAAAGGAAACTGAAGAGGACATCAGAAAAAGGAAAGATATCTCCTGTTCCTGGATAGGCAGAACCAATATTGTCAAAATGACCATACTTCAGAAACTGATACACAGATTTAATGCAATCCCAACCAAAATAACAATAGCATTCCTCACAGAACTAGAGAAAACAATCCTAAAATTCATACGGAACCAGAAGAAATCAAAGATAGCAAAAGGATATCTGGACAACAAGAGCAAAGTAGGAAGCATGACAACCCCAGACTTCAAGATATATTACAAAGCTACAGTGATAAAAATAGCATGTTGCAGTGGGACAGAAGAGAGTACACAGAAACAATCCCAGGCACATTCAGCTATCTGAGCTTTGACCAAGGGGCCAAAAACATTTGCTGGAGGAAAGACGGCCTCTTTAACAAATGGCACTGTGAAAACTGGCTGTCCACGTGCAGAAGACTGAGTCTAGACTCATTTCCCTCATGATGTACTAAACTAAAATCAAAACGGATTAAAGATCTAAACGTTAAGACAGAAACAATCTGCTGGAAGATAAAATAGGTAAAACTCTTGAAAACATAGGCGTAGGTAAGGACTTTCTGAACAGAACTGAGAGAGAGGAGAGAAAGGGAGGGGGAGAGAGAGAGAGAGGGAGGGAGACTCTTTAGGGGCTTATTTCTTGTATAAGACTGCACTTGAAAACCGAGGAAAGGGACTTGGAACCATGACAGGTGTCTCTGGAGTGTCCTTCCTTGGAGTTGGTGGACTGAGCTCTCTTACCCGCCCCATATTGACTGGAGCTTGGCTTGGGGAAGAGGTAGAAATTATCCCAAGAGCCTTCCCAGCTAGGCCTTCCATTCCATTCACAATTTCCTTTCCTCTGGCTGTTGACTACCCCTCCCTAGTTGAAAGAAAGGTTATTGTCCCCAATGCCTAGTAAGGGAAACTTACTAGGAAACTTTGTGCCTCAGCACAAAGAGGCTTGAAATGGGTTGTTTGGCAAATCTGGGAAGAGCATCATTGTTCTGTGTCTCCACGTTTATTATCTCATCACCAGAAAACAGACAAACAAACAAAAAACTCCTAAGGTAGGTGGAGGTAGTAGTAATTGCTTAGATTTAGATCCTGGCCTCTGGGCTCTTCCAATTGAAGGCTGACCTTATTCACTCCCAGGAGACTAACTTGCTTTATTTAGTTGCTTTACAATTTTAGTTCTGATTCTCAAAAAAACCCACATAAGGTAATTATAATTATCTTCATTTTACAAATCACAAAACTGAGACTTAGATAGATTAAGGAACTGGGTCAAAGCCACACAGCTGTGTCAGAATGGGATTCGGACAGCATTTGATTCTGCCTGACTCAGAGGCCTGTGTCCACTGCAGGACACCACAGAGCCCATAGTGCACCAAAGGAACATGGCAAGTGGCCTTGGATACACCATGAGGCCAAATGTCATGAATATGCTCCTTAGGAGAAGCAGCGTGGAAAACCATATGCACAGTTATTTCACAAAAGCCACCAAACAAACTTGCTTATGCAGAGAAAAGGAAACTTAAAACAGATTCACTAAAATGTAAACAATGGTGCAGAATTATGGAGAATTTATTCTTCCTGCAATTTTTCTGAATTTGTCAAATTTTCCTTAATGGAGAAAAGTTTAAAACATGTCTTTAAAAGAAAGCCATCCCAGCAAGGTTTAATGTAAAGCTTGAGTCTACACAGTAATAAGGAAAATTCCTCAGGCATCTTGACGGTAGAGAGGAGGAAGAGGCTCCTCGGGCACATCCTCCTCCAAGAGTGTGGTTACCCTCTTCTGGTTTTTCAGAGCCCTGCCAGCCTCCCCTGGCCAGCTTGTTCGGGTCTCTGGGCATCTCTGAGCACTTGCCATGGGCAGCAGTCTGAGCTGGGCACCCAGCCCTGCCCATGATGCTGCCCCTCCCCCAGCAACACTGTGAGTTTGGGGCAGAGACTGCCCGCCTCCTGTTCATCTCTGTGCCTCCCATGTTGGAAGCAAGGCCCTGTGTGCGGTAAGACCACAAAAGAGGGTGAGTGGAGAGAATCCCCAAGGCTTTCTCTTAGCACTTGCAACTTTATTTTGAGGCCTGGCCGGCAAGCCTTGAGGACAAGGTGGGACCTGGATCTCACAGCAACTTTAGCCATCGAAAGGAGAGGATGCATCTAAATGACTCAGTTCCTCTAAACAAGCCTCAGTATCCCTTAAGGGCTACCGTCTTCCCAGATTAAGGAACTTCCTCTGAGATGGTGCAAAGGTCTCCAAAGCTCAGGGAGCATTTAAACGGTAGGACTTGTATATATAATATTGACTATTTCATGCATTTTCAATTGCTATTATAATTAATTTATCCTGACATGGCCTTGCTGTAAGAATCTGGCTGCACTGTGGCCCAAACCACGTCCCCTACAACTTATCAATGACTCTGCAAGGCCCAGGTGATCCAGCTTCCTCCCGCCTCCTGACCCTGGCCTCCTCCCACACTGCCCAGGTGCATGCTGCTACCTGTCCGAGAGTGTCAGCTGCTTAGGGCTCCAGTTCCAGCCTTTGCTCATGCTGCACCTGCCTGGTGTGCTCTCTGTTTCCAGGCTCTGCTTGAAAGCTGTTCTTGACCTCTGTCCACAGGCTCCACTAATCTCACCTCTAGAATGATAACATCTCTAGAAAGTCTCTTGCAACTTAATTCATTCAATACTCACCCATTCTACAAACGTCTAGTGGACATTGGCCTTGATATGGAGCTAGGTGCCAGGTAAATACTTGCTACATGTTATCAAGAATTCTGGCAGCAAGCACGTGAATAGGCATTGTCGTTTCCATTTTCTGGTGAGGACTGGGATTCGGAGAAGTGAAGACTGGCCCGAGCTCTCACGGACGGTAAGTGGCAGAGCCAGGACGATGCGGGGGGCTGTGTGACTGCTGCTCAGACAAGTACTGCTGGTTCGAACTGAATTCCTCAGCCAGGTGGTGGCTCTGCTACTAAAGTCTGTGGTGCATTCTCAGTGCTCCTCCGTGAGATCCCTGACGGTGTCAGGTAACATCCTGTGCCCAGGGCCAGAGTTCAGTACTCTCTGGCTTGGCCAATCGGGGTTGTGTAGCTTGCTGGCTAACATTTGACCCCTGATACCTGTGACTCTCTCTTCCTTTCGGCTTCAATGAATGCCTCATTTCAAGGTAGCAATAACTTTAGGTACAGATGCTGCTCCACAAAGATGTATTGCCTTTATTATATTTTCCCTCTGTTTTTCATCCTTTTATTATTGATTGGATTCTAGGTTCTGGTTTTTGAGTAGATCATGGCTAATATAGCAAATAAATAGCAGCACATCGAGCTGAGTGGTCAAGCTTTTCATTGGCATCCAGGCCGTCACCATTTTTCAATCCATCTGGATGTTGCCAATGTACTTCAAAATGTCTTTGAGCTCCTACTCATTCCAAGCACAGTGGGAGGCACTGAGGATACAGCAGTGAATCTTCAAATGTTGTTCTTCTCATGGGGCTTACAGGCTTCACTCTAACAGGATGGCAGACATTAGAGAAGTGATTACATGTATATTTGGAGTAATTACCAAATGATGCCAAAAGAAAGTGAGACGGGAAGACCCAACCTAATCTTGACAGGTGGGGCAGGGAATGGTCGCCAGGAAGACCTCCTGGGGCAAGTAAGATTCTAGATGAGGTTTGAAGGATGTGTGTTTTGAGGGAAGGAGAATGAGGGGGTGACAGGGAAAGGAAATGAAGACCGTTTTAATGCAAAAAACGGCAGGGTGAATGTCTAGAGTTAAGAGAGTTTAGCATGTTCCTGGGCCTAAAGGAAGGCCAGAGATTTGGGAGCACAAGGAGGAGAGCCACGGGAGGTGAACAAGGAGAGCTCAACTCGAGCTGTGCATAGCCTGGACTGTATTCCAAGGGATTAAGAAACCTGGGTTAAGTGTTTGGGATTGTCTATAGTAAGCAAATGGTAAGTGATGATGAGGAGGAGGACACTGATAACAATGACAAACATTTAGAACATGCTTATTCTATGTTCCAAGTCACTGATCTAAGCACCTTAAAAACATTAACTTACCTAAACATCTATTACAAGCTACTCCTGTTTTCTGGAAGTAAGACCAAGCCAAAGTCTGTCAGGGAATGCCAAGACCCACCTGCCGGGGACACCAGAGAACAGAGGCAAATCCGCAAGCAGTCCAGAGCCAAGTTCTTGGGGGTGTGGCAGAGATGGTCCTGAAAGAAGGTCAGTTGAGAATAACCCAAGAGAGCCAGGTGACTGCAAGGCAGCTTTGAGGTTTCTGGGCTTGGCTTAGATGGCAGGAGGTCCATCACATCCAGAGCCTGGGGTGCTGGTCTTGTCCATCTCCTGCCTTCTGCATGAGCTGCAAGAAATAATGGAGGTGACCCTGATGCTCCTGAACAGAGCATGTGGACTACAGAATACAAAAGTGAGGCAAAGGCATGAATGTGTAGGAGTATTTCTGTGTTTTATTGAGAAGGCCGAATTTAACTGCATTGACTTACACTGACTGCTGGTCATCTCTCAACCAACAGCATGGCTAATAGCTACTCTGTGCATACCTCAGTAGTTTGGAGTTGGGGATGGTTTAGGGACAAGAGTTTGTCATACCATGTATAGTGGAGTGAAAAATGCCCTGGCCCATGGCCAGAAGAGGTTGGACTCTAGTGCTGGTTTTGCTACCTTCTAGCCATGTGGTCTGGAGTAAGCCACTTGCCCTGCCTGAGTCTCAGTTTTCTTATGTATAAAATGGGCTTTATGGAGTTGTTAGGGGATGAAATGAAATATTATATGTGGAAGCATCTTTCAAATGGCAGCACATTATCATACTGGAGTGATTAGATAATATGGAAACTGGCCTTGCTCCAACCAACAAAAAGGTGGCATGACCCAGAGTACCAACTTCATACCTTGGCATAATTTGGGAAATGTGGGACTGTCTGGACTAGAAGAGAGGGCGCTTGCAGGAGGTGATGACTGAGGATCAACAAATCGAATCAGCCTCAAACAAGTCAACACTATATGCACAGTACCTTGCTAACCAAGATACTTATTGCAAGCCTATCCTTACTTGGTCACCTGTTTTAGGACCCCACACCCATCACTCATTGTCAGAAAGTTCTTTCTCATGTTTAATCCAAGGCCACACTGCTAAAGCAAGATTGTTTTCTCTGATTTTGTCTTCAGCTTCCTTTGAGGCAAAAGATATTTCACTGAAAGGCCCAGCAAAGAAAATATGCTGATCTTGACTCCAAATGTTGTCCCCATGGAAGACTTTTGCCATGTAGAATGGCACAAATGACTGGAGCAGCCCGATCCTGCCTCCAGACAGGGAGGTCTTGGGTGTTTCCTTTGATCTTGTTGCCTGGAAAAGGAGCTGTGATTCCCCATCCAGCTCCTAATGATTGATCCCAAGGTGAGATGGAAAGAAAAAAAGGTGTTGACAGTGACCTGAGTGGTGGCCTGAGCTGGACTCCAACCTGGGCCTCAGATGTGCAGTGCGGGAAGCTTCCCAGAACCCTGTTCATATTCACGATGGCACCGTCTCCCTAAGGGAAGAAGTAACCATGGGTGATAAACAGCTGAGCGAGAATCCTTAAAACTGACTCAGGGGGCCAGTGAGATAGCTCAGTGCCATAGCGCCTGCCTGGCAAGCGCAAAGTCCTGAGTTCGAGCCCTGGTACCCAAAAACAAACAAACAAACAAAAAAAACTGACTCAGGCAGAGAAAGAGGACAGTGACTCTGACCTTCTCTCACTCAAATTCCTCCAGACTGTGTAAGAACCCCTTGTCAACGTGTAGGTCGGAGAGTGTAGTTTGCACTGAAGGCTCAAAGCTTTGGTACATCGAGGGCTCTGTGTCTTTGCTATGACAGGAAACAGTAGTGTCTGTGGCCATGGCAGTGCCTTGGGGCAGCTCTGTGGTGAAGACACAACCACGGCACACACAAAACACCTCCAAGATATGGCAGGAGGAAGAGCACAGGGAGACAGCATCATGGCATTTGGAATTCTTGCTGTTAACGGAGCACTGCCTATGTTCACTGTACATTTCCTTCTGATGATTATCTTACAATGCCTATGGAAGGCTGTGATCCAGCCAGTGTGGTGAGGGATGTGAAGACAAGCTCAACCCATTTAGCATCTATAGAGCATGCATTCTGGACAGAACCTTCTATGTTGTGACAGGCCTTGGGAGGTCCTCTTATTGGAGGAGGTCACACAAATGAAACAGCTTTAGAATACTTTGGGATAATTGTGATGTTAGAATGAAATTTGCTAAGAATAAATCTTAAATGTTCTACACACACACACACACATACAGAAACTTTGCAAGGTGTTAAATATGTTAATTAGCTTCATAGTGGTAATCATTTCACAATGTTTATGCATATTGGGACATCACATTGAATTATCTTAAATATACACAATCTTTATTTATCATTTATGCCTCAATAAAGTGGAAAAAATATCCAAAGGGGGTGGAAATCACATTTGTTTTCACGTAGGTTGCTATGGCAGTAGACTTTAGCTTTGGGAGTTGTCCTCTCTTGCTTACCTGTGCTACCTGCAACTGTTTGTGTCCCTGGCTACTACACTGGAATCACCTGGGAGGAAGAGATTAAAAAGAAGATGCCTGGGTCCCACCCAACATTAACTAAATCAGAATCTGTAGGTACAGTCTTGGTATTAAAAATTTTTAAACTGAGGCATGGTGGTGCCTGCCTTTATCTCCAGCACTGAGGAGGCTGAGACAGGAAGATCTCTGAGCCCAGGAGTTCAAGGACAGCCTAGGCAACATAGCAAGATCTGTCTCAAAAAAAAAAAAAACAAAAACAAAAACCAAACAAGAAAAAATAAACAAAGGTGGGATTCTCACACTTAGTACTATATTTTCTCATTAGCGGAATAGCTTTCGATATAAAAAAATTATTCTGGAAATAAATCCAAAACAAATTTTATAAATAGGTAGATTATTAAGAGTATAATTTACATAATGTTAAAACATTTGGTACTTAATTTATACCACTATTTAATCTATGATGTTTCAAGAATTGTGAGCTAATTTAAGGTGAAATTTAAAAAAAATGACAGTGAAAAAAAAATTTGTTTTGGCGGTACTGGGAATGGGACCCAGGATCACACTTCCACTGAGCTGCAGCCTCAGCCACTTTTATTTTTAAATTTGAGACAGGGTCCCATTAAGTCACCCAGGCTGAGATTGAGCTTGTGATCCTCCTGAGCAGCTGGTATTATTATGGAAAGCTAAGTTAGATAGAAATTAATATATAGTTCGAGAGGGACTCAGTCCTCAAGAAATTCAGCACAAAAAGACATCAGCATGGTGGCTGGAGGTGCATCTGAAGACCAGGCCTCAAGATGAAGATGCAGGGGCCAGGCCTGCAAGCTTCCCTAAGGGCTGAACAGCAACCTGAGATTATAGTGTGATTAGCACCACCTGGTCCAGGGAGCCCAGGTAGGCATCAGACACCCTGGTGGGTGACCAAAGCATCTGGACGCATCCCTTCCCAAAAATGCCTTTGCTCTTTCCGTGTACCCTTGCTGTGTGATTCATTTCCCGCTGGAGTGATATTAGCTAAGGGGCTATACTTGTAATCCTATAGGTTGATTGTAGTTTGACCCACGTTGTACCCATGTAGTGACTTTGCTGTGTAAATACCCCTGACAAAGGGCCTCAGTGGCCACCCACTGGGGACCCCTCCTGAAAATCCAGGAGTTATTCTTCTCTCCTTATTTCCAATAAAACTCTCCTAACTTCTTCCTTTGGTTCGAGACTTCGTTCCTTGATGTGGAACCATGAACTCAGCACATTTGACATCTAACATGGCTGGAGTTATATTTCTCATATAGCAGTATTACAGGCATATGCCATGTCCCCAGCAACAGTGAAAACAATATTTTATCGTAAGACCATAGACAAAAAAGTGAAACCATGATCTTCTTCCTGAGTATCTCATGTTACCAGCCCCTCAGGCTCATATGTTTAGGTTTGTTTGTTGACTGCTGACCAAATCAAAGGAGGCCATACATTTTGGTAAAAAAGAAAAAAAAAAAAAAAAGGATTTATAAAAAGTTAGCTTGGAGGAGAAAGAGGGGGTGATTTATTTGTGTCAAATCACCATCTTCCTGTGTACAGATGGCCAAGGGTCTTTTGTTTTGTTTTTTGTTTTTTGAGACAGGGTCTTGCTATGTAGTTCAGGCTGTCCTTGAACTTACTATGTAGCCCAGGCTGGCTTTGAACTCACAGCGATCCTCCTGCCTCAGCCTCCAGAGTGCTGGGATTACAGGCATGCGCCACCTTGCCCAGTGAAGTTCTTTAATAATAAGGAAAAAACAGGAGAGGAGCACAGAGACACAGTGCAGAACTCCACACTTGCTTTAACTTTTCCAGCTCATTTTCTTTCTTTGTGGGAAAACCTCGGCTCCAACCTCCAGGGGCCCACACCTGCATATCCTATTGCTTCTTTTAGGCTGAGGGGAAGAAGTGCTGGTTATGTGCTTGGGGAGAGGGAGTTCAGAGAAACTGCTTATCCCTACAAAGAAAAAATCTAATTTTTAAAGTTCTATTTTGCAGTGCCAGTCACACTCTATTTGTAACTGGAGGTAGCCATTTCACTTCAAAATACTATGATTCATTCCACTTGAGTTATTATAGGCCAATGAAGCAAAAAAACAAACAAACAAACAAACAACCACTTCTTTTCAGCAATAAATTGAAATATCAGTACAATTACAATCTCCTGAATATTTAAAGTGATGATGAAAAGTATTGGTTATTTACTTTAGATTTACGTAAGATCAATATGTATACTTGTAGTTATCATAGACTTGTTATTAATAAAGAGATTACTAATAAAGAGAGAGATTATTAATAAAGAGATCTTTATTGTCAAAACATCCTATTCACTTCAGTATAAAATTCAGTATAATTTTGGTGATTCTATTTTCATACATATCAGTCAAAAAAGGTGCAGTGAGAGGAGATTTGAGTTAAGAGTTGTGTCTATTGAAAAAATTCAGAGTTGGGGTTTCAGCTCAGTGGTAGAGGGCTTACCTACCATATATGAGGCCCTGGGTTCAATCCCTAGCACTCCAATGACCACCAATACAACAAAGAATTCAAGGCCTGAATTTAGTCTCTTAAGAATTGGGCAAGGTTCATAAAATCACCGTCAGTGTGATTACTCATCACAAGATTTATCATACAACATTGTGAAGGTACTTATAAGCACTAAACATAAAATATGATGCCACTTGCCAGTCAAAATCAAGCCTACCAGAGAAGATTCACAGTGGTGTGCAGGGGCCACATGGTCCCTCCAGGACCCACTGTTAAATACTCAGGAACTCTGCAATCAGGTTGTTAACCATAGTAAAGATATTTCACCATGGAAATCAGCAAACACTGCAATTCTGCGTACATCCCCTTTTAACAAGTTAGGTTACCAGCACACTACTGTCTAAAACAGTGATATAGGATGTGAATGGGGACTCAAGTGATAATGGAAATTAAAACTGAAGAAACAGCAAGAATTTATAGGCAAAAGCTTTAACTAAAAAGGAAAAGAAGTGAGAAGGGACTTCAGCTTGATGAGAAGAAAAGCCCAAAGTAGCACAGCTCCGATGGAGAAGATGAGACTGGCCTATCAACACAAGGGTGGGATTAGATTGTATGGCTTAGCTGGGGTGGGTTAAGGGTTGGTAATTTTCTACTGGGTCATGAGTATTATGTTTTTGAGACTGTGGGGCATGGTTTAGGAGATTTTCTCCCAGTATAGGATTTGAAGGTGACAGCCTCAGAGACAAATTGGTGTCCCCCATGCTTTCACAGTACACTTGGTCCTTGCAATAAGAGTAGGATGTTTTGAACCCTCATAGGGCTGTTGGCAATAATTAGAGCCAAATCTCAGAAGTCTCTTGGCAAAATTTTATCAAAGTTCACTTTGGGGTCTGGTTGGCTCTCTCAGCCTTTCTGGAAGACTGAAGTCTCCATATAAAATAGAGATGGCACTTTATTCCTAAAGCCTTTGCCACTCCCTGAGTTATTTGAGAGGTAAAAGAACATCCATTGTCACTCTGAAGGGACTGGAGTAGTCCAAACTGAGGAATGATTTATTTGAGGAGTATCTTGACTACCTGCGTAGCCTTTACTGAATGTGTAGGGAAGGCCTCTATCCAGCCTGTAATGATGTGAATTAGGATCAATATTTGTTTAAATCCCCCACATGGTGGCATGTGAGTAAAGTCTAAGTGCCAGTCTTCCCCAGGGTGTGTGTGTCTCCTCTGCACAGGTTCTAACAAAGGAGGTGATTTGGGCTTGACAGGGTTATTGTAGGCACAGAGTGAGCAAGCTTTGCAGACCTCTCAGGTGGTTGCGCTAGTCCTAGTCCCGTGAGAATTTGAGTGACCATTTCTAATGTAGCATCTCTTCCCATATGGACAGAATCATGAAGGGTTTTTATAACCTTCCACTGTGTCCCTTGAGTAAGGACCAGTTTGTTTTCTAAATACCACCAGAGTCCTCTTTTAATTCTCTCTTGTACTAAGGCCAATTTATCTTCTGGGGTGGGGATAGAAACTAGTTTTAATGGTCCTCAGAAACTGGGAATAAGGCTAGGATCTTTAGGGATTGGAAGGCTGCCCTTCTTGCTTCCTTATAAGCCTTTTGATTTCCCAAGGAGACTTTAGACATGTCTCTTCAGTGTGAATGATTGTGCAATGAAAGATAGTGAGCTGTGTGGAAAGATAGACTGCCTCTAGCAATTGTAAAAATTCTTCTTTTTTTTTTATATGCAGGTACTGGGAGTTGAACTCAGGACCTCGCATTTGCCAGGCAGGTGCTTATGCCACTGAGCTATATCACCAGCCCCCAAAAATTCTTGCTTGTGCTTAGATGACTGCTTGTTAGTTAGCAAGTCCTTTTCTTTCAAAATTGCTGCATGAGCATGTAGCACTAGAAAGGCATATTTGGATTCTGTATAAATATTTAGCTTTTTGACTTTTCCTAATCAATGCTTGATAAGAGGTATGAGTTCTGCTTTTTGAGCAGAGATCCTTGGGGGAAGGGGTTTGGCCTTAATGACCTATCACAAACTGACAACTGCATATTCTGCCTTTTGGTGTCCTTCTTGGCAAAGCTACTTCCATCAGTGAACCATACCTCTTCAGAGTCTTGGAGGAGCAGGTCACTGATGTCTTGTCTGCTTGCATAGGTCTGGGAAGTCACCTGTTCACAAGAGCCTGTAGGTATTGAAGAGGCAGGATTAAGAGTAGTGCAAATCTTTTTTTTTTTTTTTTTTTTTTGTGGGTACCAGGGGTCGACCTCAGGACCTCGCGTGCCAGCAGGCGCCCGTGCCACTGAGCGATATCACTGGCCCTTTTTTCGTATGTGGGTTCCAAGAGTCGAACTCTGGCCCTCGCGCTTGCCAGGCAGGCGCTTACACTGCTCAGCCATCTCACCGGCCCTGCAAATCTTTATAGTAACTTCAGAGGTGTCTAAGAGCATGGCATGATACTTGGTAAGCTGTTCCTGTGTTAATCACAAATAAACTTTCATCTCAAGAGTAGCCCTGCTCTGATGGAGAGTCAAGACTTCTAGTTTTTACCTCAAAGTTAGTTTTGCAGCATCTTTTATTAGCATAGCTATAGCTGCTACTGCCCTCAGGCGGGGTGGCCACCCAGCAGCCACTCTGCCTAACTTTTTCAAAAAGTATGCCACTGAGTTGAATTCTTGTCTTAGCCTTTGGGTCAAGTTCTTGTCCTAGCAAAAGAAGGATTTTCTTAAGTTAGGTATTCACGGTGCTGGAGCCTGAGTATGGTCATGTTTTATTTCTTTTTTATTTTATTTTTATGTGGGTACCGGGAGTTGAACTCAGGACCTCGTGCTTGCAAGCAGGCACTTGTGCCACTGAGCAATATCACCGGCCCTTTTTTTCCTTTATGTGGGTACCGGGAGTCGAACTCAGGACCTCATGCTTGCCAGGCAGGTGCTTATGCAACTGAGCCATATCACTGGCCCATGTTTTATTTCTTGAAGGCCATTGTCAGTCACTTTTGTCCATTCTAGGGGTGTGGAACTCAGGAATTCTGACAGCTGCATATTAAGGCTTTGCCATTAGTCCAAAAGTGAGTATCCAGATCCGGCAGAAGCCAGCCATTCCCAGGAAGGAATGAAGCTGTTACTTAGTAGCAGGAGGCCTGAGATCACAGCCTGGAACTGGTCCCTAAACAGCTGTCATTCCCCGGGTGTAAGACTGTTTCCCAAGTATTGTACTTTCTGGAGGGATAGCTGAGCCTTTTCCTTTGAGACTTTATTTCCCTTCTTAACCAAAAAATTGAGGGCTTGAATAGTAGTGCGGTTGGATAACTCCCGAATAAGGCTGCAGATTAGAATATCATCTACATACTATAGGACTGTTCCTTGTTTAAACCTGAGCAAAAAGATGAGGGTTATCTCTAAAGCCCTGTGGGAGAATTGTCCAAGTATACTGCTGCTTTTCCTTTGAAATGGGACTTTCCCCTTCGAAGACAAACAGGAACTAGGAAGCTGGATGGAAGGGAATAGAAAAGAAAGCATCTTTGAGGTCTAAGACTGAGAACCAGTTCACGTTTCCTGGAATTTGGGAGAGAACTGTATACGGGTCGGCCAATAGTGAGTGGACTGGGATTACAGCCTCGTTAATGAGGTAGAGGTCTTCTACCATCCTACATTCTCCTGAGGCTTTTCTATGGCGAGGATGTGAGTATTGGAAGGGGACTGGAAAGGCCACAGAGGGACATGTTTGAGAAACCTCTCTATGAGAGAATGGAAGCCTTTATGGGCCTCTTATTTGATTGGATACTGCTTTCAGTTAGTAAATCAGATGGGGTCTTTTAATTTTATAACTAATGGCATTGCCGAATTTGCCTTACCAGCTATTCTATCATACTATACAGCAGGATTCACATGTTGGCAGATTAGGTCAGGGAGGCCTGACGTAGTTCAAACAGGTAAAATCCGTTTTGGTCTTTCCCAGAATTTGAGAATTGCCTCAATTTTTCTAGCAAATTCCTTCCTAGTAAAGAAGTAGAACACTGTGGGACAATTAAAAACTCATGGTTGAACATTTGACCTTTGAAATGACATGTCAAAGCAGAATAAAGAAGCTCTGACTCAACCCCAATTATGACTATAGATCTAGAGGAGGGTTTTCCAGAGAAGGAAATTAAAATGGAATGAGCTCCTCTGTATCTACCAGTAATTGTCTCACTCATAACATTCAGGGCTGTCTGGCATTCCTCACAAGAGATGGTGATGTCCATGGATAGGAGTGTAGTAGGTTGCCCCAGGCTCCTTCAGTCTTCATCAGAGAGGGAGATGATGGCTTTGCTGGCCTACCCCTCCTCTGGGAGCAGGGACAGTCAATCCTCCAGTGCCATGAGTCAGGCACATTAGCCACCTTACCTCAGAACAGGGCCTGGGCAGTGGCTTGGTACAGTAACAGGCCTAGTGTCCAGCCTTCTTGCATTTAAAACAGAAACTCTTTCCTCAATTGTCCTTGGGTTCCCCTTAGATGACTTGGGTGTGTTTAAAGCATTGCCAAGTGCAATGGCTATAATTGTAGCTCTTCTTTCACCTTCATCTGGATCCCAATTGTTGAACACAGAGAAGTCCAAGTCCAGCAATTGGGCCATACGTCTCTGGGGATCCATCTGAAGCTTTTGTAATTTCTGCCAAATATCTGGGGCCAATTGACAAATGAAATAATGCTGCATCAGTGCCTGTCCTTCCCTGGAAGATGGATATAGGTTTGTATATTTTTGAAAGGTTTCTACTAATTGGTTATGGAAGACAGCTGGATTTTCCTCTTTACCTGTATGACCTCTCTCACCTTAGCATAATTAATAGATTGTTTTTTTTTTTTTTGGGTATCGGGGGTCGAACTCAGGACCTCACGAGCCAGCAGGCGCCCGTGCCCCTGAGCAATATCACCGGCCCTTTTTTCGTATGTGGGTACCAGGAGTCAAACTCAGGACCTCGCGCTTGCCAGGCAGGCGCTTATGCTGCTGAACTATCTCACTGGCCTAATTAATAGATTTCTTAACACACCTTTTCATTCCCATGATAAGAGCAGCTATCATGTCAGACATCATTTTTAGCCCATCACTAGTATTATAGTCCCAGTTTAGATCTGTTGGCAGGATATCAGCCTCTCCTGGGTGAGTTCCTTCTCTTTTTATAGCATATAGTATATCTGCATAGCTCTTAGCCTCTTCTAGGATTCTTTGTTTTTCATCTGGGGTATAGAAAGTGGCAAAGACGAACTGGAAATTTCACCATGATAGGTCAAAGATGAGGGTCAAAGTTTAAAGCCCATCTGCAAACCTATTAGGATCCTCTGAAAGTCAGCCTAGGCATTCTTTGCATTGTTGGATATCTGCGGCTGAAAAAGGGACCTGGACTTGAATAGTCCCCTCTGCCCCTGGGACCTATCTCAGGTGCAGGACGAGTTGTGAGTTAGAGGAGTGCAAAGTAGTACTCAGAATACATCCTGCAGGGGTTAAAGCTGTCTGGGGACCATGATGAGAGGGCTGAGGAATACTGAATTCCTCTAGGGTGCTGGGCTCTGGCGGAGTTTGTGAGTCACTTGAACTGGAGGGGACGGATTTACTGGCCTGAAGATCATAAGGAGAAGGTCGAGGAGACCTCCCAGTGTGGTTGTCTTCATTAAACAGATAGGACAGACCCATATGCCCCTGAGAGACAGGTGAGGATTCAAAGACAGAATCATCAAAGACAGCCTCTTCTTTAGGGGCCACTCCGATTACCATAGTTTCTCAGTTTTTCCAGCAATAAAGACCACAATACCCTGAACACAAGTGATTTCACGCTACTTTCTATGTTTTATGCAGAAATGATTTAAATGAAAACAGGCTTTTGAGACAAAGTCACATAGTCTCATTCATTACCGGGGCAAAAGCAGAAGCACAGAGGGTGGAGGAGGCAGAAAGAGAACCCAGAGAAAGCTGCGGGCGGAAGGACAAGGAGAGGTGGCAGCCATGAGCCAAAGCAAGGGGAAGCAGCAGTGATCGAAGGGAAGCGGAGGACTCAGTGAGGCAGTCGCTGGAGCTGTTCTTGGAACTGAGTTGCTGTGGGACACTTGCTGCCATAGGACAGGGACAGGTGAACTTGACTTTATCAGGACATTGCTGCTTGGATTCCTATACATCTCGAGACTTAGCACCATAGGACTCTGTTGGGTGAACAGTGTCGAGGGGCCGGGAGTCAGGAAAGTTGCCTGCTCTTCACAGTCGGACTTGATTTTTTTTTCATGAAGGACTGTGAGCTCTTATAATGTCACATATGCAGATTCAAATGCAAACAATAAAAGCATTCTAGAATCACACACATGCACAAAAAAAGAAATAGTGTCATTATTTAAAGTGCCATCCTGTATCCATCTCTCATCATTCCCTAATTCATACTGGACCCAAACCATATCCTAACAATTGATAAGTCATTCCCTTCTCAAATCGGCAGAGTCGAACCATTCCCATTGATCAAGGATACAGCCTAGAGGCAAGGTCCGTGGGACCTGCTGTTCACATTGTTTCCCATCGTTTGTCTTGGGGCCTATGGAGAGAGAGAGAGAGAGAACTAGGTCTGGGATTCTTCAGATGGCCTCCTATGCAGGAGGAAACCTTTTGAGTTCCTTGTGAGACTCAAGTACTTACTAAGTATATATCTCTGCTTGAAGCCCTGGCAAAGGCATCAGTGACTTACTAGAAGAGTGGAGCCCTCAGGGGGATCTCTTAGTCTTAGGAATCTTCACACTGTGGCCCACTAACTCCTTAGGGAGAAGGGTAGAGCTCTGTAGGGGCTCCCTTGAGGAGTCCCATGATCTCAGGGTGGAGCCCCCCACTTGGGGACTTCTTTAGCCGCTTGAGAAACAGTATACTCTCAAGGGATCACAGTGGAACACCCCAACCCCCACTGAGGACTCCTTTTGACTATGGTCCACTAACTCCCTACAGAGAAAGGTGGAGCCCCATGAGGGGCTCCCTTAGAAACTCCCAAGAGATCATGGTGAAGACCCTGTAGGCCCTTGAGCCAAGGAGATCAGTTTAGACCCCTCTCTGGGCCTTCCTTAGAATCAGTAAACCCAAGAGATCAGGGTGGAGCCCCACCTGGGGGCTCCCTTAGCCACCTGAGAAACAACATCCCCTGCAATTACCCCATAGTTAAAACTGGTACTTTAAGGCAGTAGAGACAGAAACCTCTTTTAAAAAAACTTAAAAAAAAAATAAAAACTTAAGAAGTTTGAAGTACAAGGATGGCTCTGCTTTTGCATATTCACAGCCACTTGCGTTAACATTTACTGGCTGTTCCTGTGTTTTGCTCAGGCTGTCAGGCTTACCTTAATTTTTGTTAGAGAAAATAAACAGGGAAAAGATCTAACCTGATTCAGAAGAGAAGAGGGGAGGAGTCCCATTTGATCCCTAAAATTGCACTCTTAGCTCTTATCTACAAGGGTGAGATTTCCTGGTGACCATGAGGCCAGTTGTTGAAAAAAAAAAAAAAGGAAAAATTAAATGGCAAACAAACATGATGGAACCATGTGACAAACATGGCCAATGCAGGTGACTAACTCACATGACAAACCAAAATGACCACCAAATATGGCAGAATGTGGACTGGGATGAAACAAGGCCCTGAAAAAGTGACTCACTAAGAAAACCCAGAGATAAAAGGCCATCTGAGGGTAAGGTGTGGATGAGAATTTGAGCAGAAATAGGGGTAAACCGGAGGAGGTGGCTACTCAAACAGGAGACCACATTACCAATAGCTATTTTTCCCAAAAGAGTGAGAAAGCTGAGCAAAGTGTTATGGGGTACAGGTACACAAGGACAAAGAGGCACGCCAAGCTCTATGCACATACACGGATCCTGAGCAATCTGTTCTGTGACCAGGTTAACAGCAGTCTCCCTGGCAGCTCTTTATCGACTCATACCCCCAGTGAGTGACCAAAAATGGGAAAAGAGAAGAAATAAAAGGGGAGATAAACTTGAAGCTGACCTGTGCACCTCATACTGGCTGGGAAAATAGAGACTATTTGTTTCCCCTCCCCCATCCCACGTGGTTGGACACACTAGGAAACTATTCCTGGAGCCATGAAAAAACTCCCTTAGTTCTCCAGCTTCTATTTATTTTTTACCCCACTCTATTTCCCTGTCTCTCTCTGATAACCAAAAAGGATTTTAGCCCTCTGAAGGGTGAAAGTCCATCCTGGGAGAGAAGGGATGAGAAGGGGATTGGAGCTTCATAGGGGAGAGAGAGAGAGGAAAAGAAAAAGGAAAAAAAAAAAAAAAAAAAACCACTTCTTGGCCATAGATTTTAGAGAGAGGGAAACAAAACCATACCCAAAGGCCTTACCTCTTGGGTGACTTCACCAAGATTTGTTGCCATGTTTTGGAGTACTGGAGTCTCTTTCTAGAGGTGGTTTCTGGTCTTTTTCTGTCCTGAACAAAGAATTGGTCAAGACAAGTACAAAAGGCAACAAAGTTTTACTTTTATTAAAGATATGAAAAGAAACACAGTCTGCAGAGCAAGTGTGGACCAATTAAAAGTAGGAAAAGAAGTATACTCTATAGGGTGAGAGTGGACCACTGTGAAAGAGAGAGCACAGTGGCCACAAGGAAAATGGCAGCCATCTTTTGTATCTCCCACTCCTCAGACTGACATCAGGTTTAGGCCATCCTGTTGAAAATCTGTTCAAGTTCTCACAAGAAGAACTGAAGATAGCACTCTCTGATTGGTCCCAAGTGCAGGGTTTTGGGAAATATTCTGTGCATGTGTCCCGGAACTTTGTAATTGACAGGTCAGGCCAACTTCCCCAACCAGTTTGCCATACTCTAATCTCCCGCCTCACTAAGGTTAATGATGCTGTCTCATATACCCTTGCTATGTGCCTTGATTACCTGTTGAATCAATATTAGCAAAGTGACTATACTTGTAATCCTATAGATTTGTTGCAGTTTAACCCATAGCTACCCAAGTTGTGATTTTATTGTATAAAATACCCTTGACAAAGAATCTTAGTAGCAACCCCCTTTCAGGACCCCTCTTATCTATCAGGAGCTTTTTTTTTTTTTTTTTTTTGTGGGTACTAGGCATCGACCTCAGGACCTCACGCGCCAGCAGGCACCCGCGCCGGTGAGCAATATCACCGGCCCTTTTTTCGTATGTGGGTACTTGGAGTCGAACTCAGGACCTCGCGCTTGCCAGGCAGGTGCTTATGTCGCTGAGCCATCTCACCAGCCCAGGAGCTTTTTGTTTAACAAACCTTCCGTACTCTTAACCTCCTTTGTCTTCAAGTCCATTCTTTGGTATTGGGAGACACGAACTTGGTACATCTGACATCTAACACATTGGGAGTTTCTTTCCTATGACACTAACACAGTGCCTGGCACATAGTGAACACTAAATATTTGTCAAATGCATGACTCCCTGGCATTTAACAGGTTTTCACTGTGCAAAGCTCTTTGCAAAGGGCCTTAATAGATTCTGTAATTCCATTTTCTGGCAATGCTGTGAGGTGAGCATTGTAAGTATTTTATAGATCAGAGACTGGAGATTTAGGCTGAATATTTGCCCAAGGTCATATAACCAGAAAGTTACAGAATTGGGCTTGAACCTACATAGCTTGTCTCTAGAGCCTTCACACCTTGCTCTTGCTGCCATACTTTGCCATTCCTTACTTTCCGTAAGGAATCTCTACCTCTAGGAGGCCTTCCCGACTCCACCTGCAGGCCACTACTGGCACTCACACATTCTCAGCTGCAATTCTTCTCTGTGATTGTAACAGTTGTATATGTGTCTGCCTCTCCTTTAGACTGTGAGTTCTGCTAGAATGGTGAATGTTTATTTTCCCAGGCTGGCCCATGATGCAATGGCAGACTGAAACATGAAAACAACACCCAGGATTTGGAGGCAGATTTATTTACGTCGATGGGCACTGATTGGGATCAATCCCAAAATATCAAGCCCTGATCTCTGGTGGTCTAGGGCTTATATGAGATAAGCAAGCAGGAAGTACAGAGGCAGAATGGCTTGCCAACTGGGGATTGGTTCTTCTAATATACATCATAGTGACCAGCTATGCATCACAGTGACCAGCCGTTTCTAAGAAACAAAAGTAACAGGAACTGGAACTGGAACTATTACCTGGGCAACTAACAAACAGAAGTATGTGGGCTGGGCGGGGCATCTTCTGCTACAGTGATACATGTCCCATGAATACTGGTGGAGGAAGTTAGAACTGCCGGAGTCTTCCTGGCACCATGGATTTGTCATGATGCTGAATCTGAGAAGGTCCCCAAGGCTGAAATAAGGAAACTAACACATCCTTTTGTAGACTAAGTTTGCAGGTTCACTGACTCCCTTCATGGCAAAAGAATTTTCAGGATGCATCTGAAAGGGGCACAGGAAGAGTTTATTAGGCAGAGATTTTAGGACGCAAGAGTGGAGTGCAGGTCCTCAGAGAAATCAAACACATTATTCCCTGGAACAGGGAACATTTATGCCTCTCCTGAAGGGGTGGAAATCCCCGAAGGAGGTGGTCCCCCTCCTAGAAGGGCATTAGCTTATTCTACAGGTATAGGCCCAGGTTTTGTTTGTTTTTTAAGTAATTAAACATTCTTTGGATGCTCTCAGCCTGTCTCTTCATTTTAGGATCAATTTCTTGCTCTTTACTTTCCAATTAAGCCAATTAATGGACTTTCGGTATTCCTGAGGAATTTTGGCTGTGATGTGTGTAGTCAAGAGGGAGCCAAAATCTAACTAAAAGAATGCTGTGTGGGTTGCTTTGGGTAACTTCGGCTGGGTCCTGGAAATTATCATCTTCTTAAAGTACAATTTTTAGGGCTGGTGAGATAGCTCAGCTGTGTAAGTGCCTGCCCAGCAAGTGCGAGGTCCTGAGTTCGACTCCCGGTACCCACATAAAAAAAAAAAGTACAATTTTTAGTTACAATTTCCTTATCTCCTTTCTACCCACCATTTTAAAGTTCTTCTATACTACCTCAGATTGATAATAGCTGCTACAGTGCTATGCAAAGTCCCCCGATCATCAGCTCCTTATGTCACAGGGTAACAACTCCCAACCTGTTAGATGTCAGATGTGCCAAGTTTCTGTCTCCTGATGTCGAAGAATGGATTCTAGGACAAAGGAGGTTAAGAGTGGGGAAGGTTTATTGAGGAAAGCTCCCGAGAGACAGGAGGTGTCCCGAGAATGAGCATCGCTGTATTGAACCTGTAGGTGTTATGCTATCCTCAGTTACTGTAGGCAAAAACACATTCTTTCCATATAATTTTGCACAAGGGCACAATAGTATGTCAACCAAGCTATAGAAGTTTCTGGTCAGTTAACACATTCCCACTGGCTTGAACCACTGGTGGTACACGTATGGCTGTCCCATCAGGCAGCTTGCACCACTGGTGATACAAGTGGTACAGTCGTGCGTGGGACAGTCATCCATGTACCACCAGTGGTTCAAGCCACCCAGCAGCGAGACATATGAATTGTGGGCCCTTTGTGAAGATGTTAAATCAGAAAGAGCAATAAATCAGCAGTCTCTTCCATGAGCACCATGGTACAATGTTTTCCTTCCAAATACCTCTCCGTAAAGCAGTAATATATATATTTTTAAATCTGTTCCCTGTGTGACCCAGAGGTTTGAGTTAATTTCTTAAGAAAGTAATTGTGTCTCTCCAGTCCCTAAACTGTTACTGGGTTGCTACTCTGTGCTTGGATGAAGGTGGACAGATACACGTGTGACTAGGTCCCTGTAACAGATATAAGTATTACAGACAGCTAAATTAGATAGAAATTAGGGCTGGTGAGACAGCTCAGCGGCTTAAGCGCCTGCCTTGCAAGCGCGAAGGCCCGAGTTCGACTCCCGGATCCCACATACGAAAAAGGGGCCGGTGATATCGCTCAGCGGCACGGGTGCCTGTTGGCGCGCGAGGTCCTGAGGTCGTACCCCCGGTACTCACAAAAAAAAAAAAAACAAACAAAGAAATTAATAGGCAGTCAGAGAGGGATTGGGCCCTGGAGGGCGTCAGTGCAGAGGATGGGACACATCAAAATTGTGGCTGGAGGCAAATTTGAAGCGAGCCATGCCTTAAGATGGAAATGTGATGGCCAGGCCTGCAGGCCTCCCTAGAGATAAACAGCAGCTTGAGATTATAATGTAATTAGCACCCCCTGGTCCAGTGAGCCTAGATAATGCATCAGACACGTAGGTGGGTGACCCAAACACCCTGACCCATACTCCCTTCCCTTTCCAGGAATGTCTTTGTCCTTTCAATGTTACAAGTTATAGATAAGCAAAGGTTAATAATGCTTGCCAATACACCCTTGCAGTGTGCCTTGGTTCTCTACTGGATTAACATTAGCCAAATGACTATACTTGTAATCCTGAGGCAGAAAATTAGGCTGTGGCCAGCAGGCTGGGCAAGTGGGCCTGACCCGTCAGTAACAGAAATCCAGGACTCATATGCAGAATAACAGTTTCCAAGCCCTGCAACTGGTACCAATCAGAAAATGCCATCTTCAGTTCTTCTGGTGTGAGATAAAGCAGGTTTTTGATAGGGCGGCCTAGATCTAATGTCGGTTTGAGAAGTGAGGAATACAAAAGACAGCAGCCAAGAGACAGAGCCATCATGGCCACTGTGCTCTCTTTAACTCAGTGGGTCACTCTGCACTCTGCAGAGCGTACTTCTTTTCCTACCTTTAATAAATGTAGAACCTTGCTACCATTTGACGTTGGCTCATCCAATTCTTCGTTCAGGACAAGAAATTGGAAAGAAGGCCACAGCACCCCAAAACGCTGGTAACAATTCTACTGGTTGATTGTAGTTTGACTTATAGTTACCCAAGTTGTGAATTTGCTGTATAACATACCCTTGGACAGGGCTGGTGAGGTAGCTCAGCGGCATAAGCCTGCCTGGCAAGTGCGAGGTCCTGAGTTTGACTCCCGGTACCCACATAAAGGAAAAAAAGGGCCGGTGATATCTCTCAGTGGCACAAGCGCTTGCTGGCAAGCGCAAGGTCCTGAGGTTGACTCCCGGTACCTACATTAAAAAAAAAAACAAAACAAAACCCTTGGACAAAGCACCTCAGTGGCCACCCACTTTGAGAGCCCCTCTTGTCTCTCAGGAGCTTCCTCTCAATAAACTTTTCCTGCTCTTAACCTCCACCGTCCTCAGGTCCATTCTTCAGTATCAGTATTATAGACAGCTAAGCTAGGCAGAAATATTATAGACAGTCAGATAGGGCTGGGCACTCAAGAGAGCCAGGACAAAGGTGAAACACATCTCAACTGTGGCCGGAGACACAATTGTTGGAGACTAGGCCTCAAAATAAAGATGAGATGACCAGGCTTGTATACTTCCTCAAAGGACAAACTCTGGGCCTAATGAAGCCTAGATAGACATCAGTCACTCCGTGGATGACCAAAATCTCCAGACCTATCATTTCCTAGAAAAAGTCTTTGTTCTTCGCATGCACCCTTGTAACGTGACTTGTTTCCCCATTGGATCTCTATTACCTAAGCAACTGTAGTTGTACCCTTGTTGGTTTATCATAGCTGTAGCCTGCATTGTACCCACAGGGATATTGCTCTATAAAACTTCCCTGAGAAGTGGGATCCTCAAGCAACTCATTCAGGCCCCCTCCTGCCTTTCAGGAGGTATATCTCTCCCTCTCAATAAATGTTTCCTACTCTTAACTTCCGTTGTTCCTAGAATTCACTCTTCAGTTTTAGAGAACATGAACTCAGTGTATCAGACATCTAACAGGTTGGGAGGTATAATATTTTCATATGTCATCTCCTGTATCATATCCTGTACCATTCTTGGGGGTCCCACTAAGATAAGAAATAATTAACAGGAGGTAAGAGTCTGCTTTTATTTCTTGATTGCTGAATAGTATTAGGTAATCAAAATTGTCATTCTTCTTTGCCACTGGGTCAGTTTAGAGATCCTTTTGTGCCTTTTGCTCCTGCCTTTTGTAAATTGCTTTATGCCTTGAATATTTATACATTGCCTTTTGTTAAAATGAGTATGATATTTCTTTAAAGGGATGTTTTGCTTTTGCACTCAAGGTCTTATGTTTCTGTTTTATATTAATTGTTCCTTCCTTGACTGGGTGATTATCTTAGCTAAGGAAAAGTAATATCAGAATTCTACTTAGTGGACTTTATGGTACCTATAAGTAATGGTACCATTTAGGGTATCTACAAGCATTTAGGAAATGCTGTAAAAATGGTCTTTTTATAAAATCTAGTTTATATTTAGAAAATATACATGCCTATTAACAAAACACAGGACTCCTGTGAATTAAGACACTTGATCAATGGCTGTTCTGAAGACTTGGGGGACAGATTTCACTGTGACATTCTGGCCCAATCCTTCTCTATACTCTAGAGAAAATGTTGGGCCTGTTCTGCCTCAGTTTCCTCTCTGGTCTTGTCTTCTGCTGGTGAGGAGGCAATCTTAGCTTTTGAGATGCCCCATTCTCATTTTTCCAGGCTGAGAAAGACTACTCATGAGCAAGTTGTCTCAATAACTCACCGTGAGCATAAGAAAAGACCTCCTTTTTCCCGATCTCATTTCTGATCTTCCCTGCCACTTTTACTTCCCATTTAGAAACATGTAAGATTAGAAAAAAGGATCTCTAAACTGCTCCAACCTTTTCCCATTAAGTACCTTTAAGCTGAGCCCACAGAAAATGAGCATTTGCTAACGCCAAAGGCAGGGAAATAATCTCAGATAAAGACAGCTCAGGCTTTTATCTGTTCCTTATAAAATGCTAAAACAAACAATGGTTACTCTGCCAGCTAAATTAAATGCTATTAGAGCAAGCTGCCATTCTCACAGCAGAGGATAGTCTTCTCCAGCACCTCCTGGTGAATCCCCATTGAAGCCAATGGCTGATGAAATGTTGACCAAACAGGCAGCTGGATTCCTTTCCAGAGACAGATCTCTGGTTTTGTGGACCAGTAGAAACAAAAAGCAACTGAGGGGTCATGGCCAGAGCTACTCTCTGGCAGATACCCAAAGATTCCTCAGTGGAAGCTGAGTCCTGACAACCTGATTGGGTAACCAGCAGAAAAATCTCCACTTAACTATCATCTCCACCTGTACTCCTCATCGAGGTGAAAGGTAACTCTTTCAGTGAATGTCAGGTATCCTCTGTCTCAGAGTGACCTGAAGTGATGCTGTTAAGACTCTTAAACCTCCATTAAGAGTTGAGCTACAAGTTTGGACTATTCTCTCTCTGCTAGCAAGATAGAACCCTATGAGGCCAGACACAAATAGAAACAGCTACTCCTTGGATGCCTTGAGAAATCTTTCTAGGTTAGAAACTTCCTCTAAGCTTTTCTCCATCTTGTTGGGAGTTAACTTTAGAACTCCTTGATTATTTTATCACTAGACTGCAGCTCTCTAAAAGGTCTCAGGCAGAAGCAGCTTGCAACAACTGTTTGCCTTTCACAGAACAGCTAGCAGAGAAATGATTTACGCTTTTGCCTTATATATGCTAACTAGAAAGGAAAGAAAAGTGGTTTCAGCCAGCCTTTCTCTTCTTCCATGCACATGGAGAAGACAGATAAATGTGCCTTATGGTTGCTAGGTGATGGGTGTAAAATTAACCTGTGAGCTTCAGATAGAGATTTAAAATGGACTTTGAACAATGTGTAGCCTTTTCTTGCTGCTAAGGAAGGTTATCTAGATGATTAATCAGATAACACAGGTGCCTTGGAGGCTTCTTCCTGGACGAAATTTCTCTGAGTTTTTATTTGCTTCCGTGACCTCTTTTGCAGGATAAAAAGTGCTGTCTTTGCTTTATTTGCCTTGATCTCTCTCTAAAAAAAAATTAGAAAGCAAAGGTTTAGATCTCTTGATTAATGGTTTGATAGCAATGCTTCCTTCTTTAAACATGACTGTTACACCTGAGATCAATTGAAATTTATGCTTTTTTTTTTTTTTTTTTTTTTTTGTGGGTACCGGGGGGTCGACCTCAGGACCTCGCGCGCCAACAGGCACCCGTGCCTCTGAGCGATATCACCGGCCCCTTTTTCGTATGTGGGTTCCGGGAGTCGAACTCGGGCCCTCGCGCTTGCAAGGCAGGCGCTTACGCCGCTGAGCCATCTCACCGGCCCGAAATTTATGCTTTTGAAAACACCAGATGGAGTAAAATCTGAGTTCCCAGGAAAGATAGGATATCATGCCGGGTAAATGGGTGGATCAGCCCAACCCGATTTTATCTTCTGGTCACTCTCCAGATGGCAACAACCTGCCCTAGAGCTGAGCAAACTCAGGAGATGCCTTGAGAATATAGAAATCAAGTAGAAATTAAAGGGATGCCTATTTTCTCTTGCATTTCAGAAATGGGAACTTCAGTGTCAAAATCTCTTATTCCTTTGGAATATATTCTTAAGCATTGGAGGGTGTTCGACCCTCACATATTGAAAAAGAGCAGTTCAATATTTTTCTGCATCCACACATGGCCTGCCTACCCCCTAGGGCCAAAATGGAATGTAGAGGAAAGTATTGATTATGATACTATTTCACAACTAGAATTGTACTGTAAGGAAGAGGGAAAATGGTCAGAATTACCTTATGTTCAAATTTCTTTGCATTAAGGGATAGTCCTTGTTGTGTTCAAAATGTAAATATAAGCCACGGGAAAACCTGACACCTTTGGCCCTTACCACTGAGCCTGCGGTATCTGCCCTTGCCCTTTGGACCCTGAGAATGAGATTTCCAAGATAACCTTAATCAAAACACCTTTTACTATTACCAAACCAGAGGAGAGGTTTCCAGAACAACCATAATCAAAGCCCCATCCACTGCTACTGAGCTTAAGGTTTTCGCCGCTTGCCCTTTGGAGTCTGAGATCCCGCCCCCTTACCCTTTAGAGTCTAAGGGCGAGTCTTCTAAGCTAGCCATAATTAAAGCCTCTACTGTGCTATATCCATCCATAGCTAATCTTGTCCAAGCTCCTCAAGGAAAATGTCCTTTACAAGAAGTAAATGGCCAATTCAGACACGCTCCAGTCCATGTGTCCTTTTCTCTGTGACCTCAAACAGATCAAACAAGATCTGGGAAAGTTTTCAGTTGACCCTGATAAGTACACTGATGTTGTTAGAGGACTTACTCAAACCTATGAACTAGACTGGAAAAATATAATGTTACTTTAAAATCAAACATTGACTTTAATGAGAGACAAGCAGCATTACAAGCTACCGTTGCATTTGGAGATGAATATCATACTGTTAATTTTAGAGGGCCAGAGGACAGTCAGCTCCTACTGGAGCCCAAGCATTCCCTACACAAGATCCCTACTGGCCTACCAACCAGACAGGAGACTGGAATAGAAGACATCTTCAAACACGCATTCTTGAAGGTGTAAGAAGGATGAGAACCAAGCCTGTCAATTATTTTATATTATCAACTATTCAACACGGGAAAAGAAAAACCCCTCTGCCTTCTTAGAGGCAATAAAATATACATCCCTAATTCCTGATTCAGTAGAAGGACAAATTATTCTTTTTTTTTTTTTTTTTTTTTTTGTGGGTACCGGGGGTCAACCTCTGGACCTCGCACGCCAGCAGGCGCCCGTGCTGCTGAGCGATATCACCGGCCCCTTTTTTCGTATGTGGGATCCGGGAGTCGAACTCGGGCCCTCGCGCTTGCCAGGCAGGCGCGTACACCACTGAGCCATCTCACCGGCCCAGGACAAATTATTCTTTTTTTTTTTTTTTTTTTCTTTTAAAGAGAAGAAAAAACAAATCAAAAGAAGAACAAATTTTCAAAACAACATAATAGGAGGGTAACAATGGTTAATACATTACGTATTATTATCTTTAAGTTAGTTATTCAGGATACCAGACATTAGCATTCAATTGTCCAAACATTACTGGCACAAACCTTACTCTTCAATGAACTAAGTAAAATTGGTAGTGTATCTATCTTAACCATCTTATATATATATACAATTTTTTCCCCTTTCCCTTCTTTCTTTTCCCTATTCCAGTCTCTCTTTCCTTTGGACCAGTTTCTTTTTGATTCACCATGTCTATTGTACATTTTGGATCTTATTTACTCTTTCAGTTTCTCATACTAGAGAGACAATACGATGCTTACACATGTGCTTCTGGTTTATTTCACTTATGAGTATTTTCTCGAGTTGCATCCATTTACCTATAAAAGTCTCCAGTTTATCCTTCTTTATGGCTGAATAGTACTCCATTGTATAAAAATACCACATCTTTCTTATCCATTCCTCAGTTGATGGGCATTTGGGTTGTTTCCAAGATCTGGCTATTACAAATTGTGCTGCTATAAACATGGGTGCACATATATCGCTGTGGTACGATGTTTTTAATTCTTCTGGGAAGATGCCCAGAAGGGGAATAGCTGGGTCAAATGGGACCTCCAACCCTAGTTTTTTGAGGAATCTCCACACTGACTTCCACAGTGGCTGTACCAGTCGACACTCCCACCAACAGTGAAGAAGGGTTCCTTTTTCCCCACAGCCCCTCCAGCATTTGTTATTAGTTGATTTCTTTATAGTAGCCATTCTTTCTGGGGTGAGATGGTATCTCAGTGTTGTTTTAATTTGCATCTCTGGAATGACTAGTGATGTTGCACATTTTTTTGTATATTTATTTGCCATTAGTATTTCTTCATCTGAGAAATGTGTATTCATCTCAGATGCCCATTTTTGGAGTGGGTCTTTAAATTTGGGAGGTCTGATTTTTTTGAGTTCTTTATATGTTCTCGATAGTAATCCTTTGTCTGAGGAACAGCTGGCAAACATTTTTTCCCACATTGTGGGTTGTCTCCTCACTCTGTTGGTGGTTTCTCTTGCTGTGCAAAAGCTTTTTAATAAGATGAGATCCCAGTTATTGATTCTTTGGGATAGTTCCCGTGCGGTTGAGTTTTTATTCATAAAGTCTTTGCCTACACCAATGTCTCCAAGGGTTTTACCTATCCTACCTTCCAGCAGATTTAATGTTTCTGTTTTAATATTTAGATCTCTGATCCATTTTGAATTTAGTTTAGTGCATGGTGAAAGATATGGGTCTAGTTTTAATCTTCGGCATGTGCAGAGCCAGTTTTTCCAGCACCATTTATTTATTTTTTTTTTTTGTGGGTACCGGGGGGTCGACCTCAGGACCTCGCGCGCCAGCAGGCGCCCGTGCCGCTGAGCGATATCACCGGCCCCTTTTTCGTATGTGGGTTCCGGGAGTCGAACTCGGGCCCTCGCGCTTGCCGGGCAGGCGCTTAAGCCGCTGAGCCATCTCACCGGCCCCAGCACCATTTATTAAAGAGGCTATCTTTCTTCCAGCGAATGTGTTTGGCACCTTTGTCAAAGATAAGGTGGCTTAGTATGTCTGGGGTTGTTTCAGCATCTTCTAATCTGTTCCATTGATCTTCAGGTCTGTTTTTTTGCCAGTACCACACTGTTTTTATCACAGTAGCTTTATAGTATAATTTCAAGTCAGAGATTGTGATGCCCCCTGCCTTGCGTTTGTTGCCCAGAATTGCCTTTGCTATTCTAGGTCTCTTCTGATTCCAAATGAATTTTAGGATTGTTTTCTCTAATTCTGTGAGATATGCTGTTGGAAGTTTGATTGGAATTGCATTAAATCTGTATAACAATTTTGGAAGTATGGCCATTTTCACTATATTGGTTCTTCCTATCCAGGAGCAAGGGATATCTTTCCATTTTCTGATATCCTCTTCAATCTCCTTTTTCAGAGTACTGTAGTTTTCAGTATAGAGGTCTTTTACATCCTTTGTGAGGTTGATTCCTAGGTATTTCATTTTTTTGGATGTTATTGTGAAAGGCATTGTTTCCCTAATTTCTCTTTCAGTAAGTTTGTTATTTGTGTACAGGAAGGCTATTGACTTTTGAGTATTGACTTTGTATCCAGCTACACTACTGAATTTGCTTATTAAATCTAGCAGTTTTTTAGTGGAGTTTTTGAGGTCTTCTGTGTAGAGTATCATGTCATCTGCAAATAATGATAATTTAACTTCTTCCTTTCCAATCATTATTCCTTTTATTTCTTTCTCTTGTCTAATTGCTCTGGCTAAAGTTTCCAGAACAATGTTGAATAAGAGTGGGGACAGTGGACATCCTTGTCTTGTTCCTGATTTTAGAGGGAAGGCTTTCAGTTTTTGGCCATTTAGTATAATATTGGCTGCTGGTTTGTCATAGATAGCTTTTACCAGATTGAGATAAAGACCCTCTATTCCAATTTTCTGTAGGGTTTTTATCATGAAAAGGTGCTGGACTTAGGACAAATTATTCTTAAAGACAAGTTTATTACCTAGTCAGAGTCATACATTAGAAAAAAGCTACAAAACATGGCTTTTGCTCCAGATAGCTCACTTGATACTTCAGTAAAGATTGCTTCCCCAGTATTTTATAATTGAGAGCAGGAGGCGGCCAAGGGCAGAAAACAGAGGGACCAAGAGAAGGTGACAGGCTTAGCAGCAGCCCTTAAAGAAATAGACCCTAAATCTGATTCTTGGGTCTCCAAGAAGAGCTCAATGGCTAAACCCACCTGCTACCATTGCAAAAAAGCCAGGCCACCTTGAGAAGGATTGTGACAAGAAGCCCCCTGGGCCATGCCCTAATTGCAAAGGTAACCACAGGAGGTCAGACTGCCCTCTGAAGTGGAGGCCCCTGTGCACAGACCCATCTTACCAGCTGGTCCAGCAAGACTGAAGGGCCCCAGGGCACTCTCTGCCTTCTTCCTCTGGCTGACTGTCATCGAGGGAAGAGAAATCAGCCTATTGCTGGACACTGGCATGTGTCTCTTGGTCCTTCTCTTCAACCCTGGCCTTCCTTCCAGTTGTCATACCTCAGCGAGTCACCAGAGAAGAGTAACTCGCTACTTTTCTCAGTCCTTAAGCTGTAACTGGGATGACCTTCTCTTCACCCATTCATTTTTAATTATGCCTGAAAGTCCAGTTCCCCTCCTAGGGTGAGATATCTTGTCTTGTTTAAATACCATAATCTACAGGCACCCAGGTCAGATACACTGCTTCCCCCTTGTGGAAACAGAAATAAATCCCAAAGTATGGGCAATGAAAGTAGAATAGATAGAGCAATAAGAGCTGCTCCAATACAAATACATCTCAAAGGTAACACTATTTTCCTCACTAGAGTCAATATTCTCTAAGGCCTAAAGTTGAGAGGATTATTGCCTATAATCAATAACTTAAGGACACAAGGTTTACTTAAAATTTGTAACAGCCCGTGCAACACTCTGATCTTAGGTGTTCAAAAACCCAATGGAGGGGCTGGTGAGATAGCTCAGCGGCATAAGCGCCTGCCTGGCAAATGCAAGGTCCTGAGTTCGACTCCTGGTACCCACATACGAAAAAAGGGCCGGTGATATTGCTCAGCGGCGTGGGCGCCTGCTGGCACGCGAGGTCCTGACTTCGACCCCCGGTACCCACAAAAAAAAAAAACCAAAAAACAAAAAACAAAAGACAAACCCAATGGAGAATGGAAGTTAGTACAGGACCTTAATTGGTAAATGAGGCAATAGTGCCAATCCACTCTGTGGTACTTAACCTGTATACTCTTCTTTCCCAGATCCCAGAAGATGCTGGATGGTTTTCAGTGTTAGATTTAAAAGATGCCTTCTTTTGTATTCCTTTGCATACAGATACCCAGTTTCTTTTTGCCTTTGAAAATCCCCATGCCCGGACCTCTCAACTTGGACTATGTTTCCTCAAGGGTTCCGAGACAGTCCTCATTTTTTTGGACAAGTGCTTTCCCATGACTTGGCATGTTTTGAATTTTCCCAAGTCAAGGACTTCTTTTTTTTTTTTTTTTTTTATGTGGGTACCAGGAGTTGAACTCAGGACCTCGCACTTGCCAGCAGGCACTTGTGCCGCTGAGTGATATCACCGGCCCCTTTTTCCTTTATGTGGGTTCTGGGAATTGAACTCAGGACCTTGCGCTTGCCAGGCAGGCGCTTATGCCGCTGAGCTATCTCGCCGGCCCAGGACTTCTAATATGTAGATGATACACTGTTGTGTGCCCCCTCAGAAGAGCTTTCTAGCCAAAGCTCCTGTGTTCTGCTAAATTTTCTAGCAAACAGGGGTTATAAGGTTTCTACATCTAAGGTACAACTTTGTTGCCCTGAGGTAAAATATTTGGGCCTATCATATCCAAGGGAACCTGAAGACTTGGGGAAGAAAGAATTAAACCAATTCTTTTCCTTCCCACAGCCCAAGACTCTAAAACAGCTAAGTGGAGTCCTAGGATTTACAGGCTTTTGTTGCTTTGGGATAGCAGGATATGGTGAAATTGCTCAACCACTCTATCAGCTTAGAAAAGAGGCCCAAAGACAGATACCCATATTTTAACCTGGGAACCTGAGTCCCAGACCACATTCTGGAAGCTTAAACAAGTACTTTTAAATGCCCCAGCACTGGGCCTACTGACAGGACACCGTTTGAATTTGTATGTTGATAAAGAGCGGGGCATGGCTTTGGGAGTGCTTACACAGGATTGGGGACCTGCTTAACAGCCTGTAGGGTATCTGAGTCATGAATTAGAGATTGCAGCAAAGAGATGGCCTGTGTGCCTTAGAGCTGTGGCTGCAATAGCTCTCTCAGTGCCGGAGGCATCCAAGCCGACTTTAGGCGGAGATCTCATTGTGTATACACCTCACAATGTGGCAGGACTACTTTCTTCCAAAGGGAGCCTATGGCTATCAGACAACTGACTTCTTAAATACCAGCCTCTAGGGCCGGTGAGATGGCTCAGCGGCTTAAGCGCCTGCCTGGTAAGCGCGAGGGCCCGAGTTCGACTCCCGGAACCCACATACGAAAAAGGGGCCGGTGATATAGCTCAGCGGCATGGGCGCCTGCTGGCGCGCGAGGTCCTGAGGTCGACCCCCCGGTACCCACAAAAAAAAAAAAAAAAAAATACCAGCCTCTAGTTCTAGAAGGATCAGCCATTCAAATAAAGACATGTTCCTCCTTAAACCCTGACACCATTCTACCAGAAAAGGAAGGAATTCCGGCTGAAAGACATGACTGCGAGCAGGTAATTCTCCACACATATGTAGCCAGAGAAGACTTATTAGACACACCCCTTACTGACCCTGATTTGACCCTCTTCTGTGATGGCAGTTCCTTCATGGAAAATGGAACAAGAAAGGCAAGACATGCAGTAGCGACTCTACATCAGACTTTTGAAAATTCCTCACTTGCACCTGGGACTAGTGCTCAGCTAGCAGAACTCATAGCTCTGACCAAGGCTTTACAACTCACAAAAGGACAGAAAATTAATATTTATACTGATTCAAGGTATGCTTTGCTAGTATTGCATGCTCACACAGCCATATGGAAAGAAAGAAATTATCTCACAACCAATGGATCTCCTATAAAGTACCATAGAGCTTTTATCATCTATCTATTTGCCCTCTAAACTGGCAGTAATTCACTGTAGAGGACACCAAAAAGGAGTTAATGAAGTATCTCAAGGTAATCACTGGCTGATGCAGCTGCAAAAGAAGCTGCTTGAGGGCCCCCCTTCAGGCCCCCTGATCTGGGAAGGGTCCCTTAATCATACTCAACCCAAATATTCTCAATCGGAAATCAAGTGGGCTCTCTCCCATGGATGCCAATTCCTTCCATCAAGATGGTTACAATCAGATGATGGTAAATTGTTCCTTCCCGGTGCTAGTCAATGGAAAATTATTAAGTCTTTACATCAAACCTTTCACTTAGGGAGAGACAAGACCCAGCAGATGGCCCCAGAGCTATTCATGGGAAAAGGACTCCCTCAGACGATACAACAGATAGATAAGATATATGAGCTCTGCCAAAAAAACAATCCTCTCAACTGGACCATAGTCCCTCCAGGTATACAGAGACATGGCAGATACCCTGGAGAAGACTGGCAGCTTCATTTTACTCATGTGCCAAAGAGTAAGGGACATATTGGTCTGGGTAGATACTGTCACAAACTGGGTTGAAGCCTTTCCTTGCAGAACAGAAAATGCACAAGAGGTGGTAATGGTTCTGGTCTCAGAAATCATCCCAAAATTTGGACTTCCTAAGAGTTTATAGAGAGATAATGGGCCTTTGTTTAAAGCAATAGTCACACAGGGTGTCTCTCAGGCACTGGGCATTCTCCATCACCTCCATTGTGCATGGAGGCCACAATCACTGGGAAAGGTAGAAAAAATGAACGAGACCCTAAAGAGACATCTTTGCAAAATGGCTCAAGAAACTCACCTACAATGGTCTTACTTACTACCATTAGCTCTTATCAAAATAAGAAATATACCTCAAATTCTAGGCCTCAGTCCATTTGAAATGCTTTATGGATGACTTTTTCTCACTAATGATTTTCTCTTTGATAGAGAAATGGATGCCTTACTGAAAGACATCACCTCGCTGGCTAAATTCCAACAGACTTTTCAACAGTTAATGGAAGCTCAGCCCAAAGAAAAGGGAAATCCCATATTCCAACCCAGAGATTTAGTACTGGTAAAGTACTAAGTCATCTCCTTCCATAGGACCAACTTGGGAAAGACTATACTCTGTGATCCTGTCAACGCCATCAGCTGTCAAGATAGCAGGCCTATACTCCTGGTTATGCCACGCCTGACTCAAGCCTTTAGAACCTGAGACTGTTGCCGAATGTGAACAACCACCCGAATACTCCTGTGAACCCATAGAAGACCTAAAATTCCTGTTCAAAAGAAAGGCCAAGTCTTCAGATAAGTAACCTAAGATGTTACTCTTGGCCCTTTTAGTAATTACTTTACCACTTAAAGGAAAATGTAACTCCTTTCTAGCATAGGCACAGAAATATGCAGAGCTGTTACAAAGAACATCTTGCTGAATATGTGGCCTGCCCCCCTTGTCAAGTACATAGGGCTTCCTTGGTGGGTATCCGCATTTCAAGATGACTGGAATGAACTACAAGACTACACTGATGAAAAGTGAAATAGTTCAGGGATTCACAGCTTGGTCCACCATTACAAGGTAACTGAATGGCCTATAAACTCCACCCTTAATGATCCTGGACACAATCAGATCTTTTCTAAAAATATCACTGAAGCCTTTCTACAGGCACTAGTAAAAGCCCTATTAAATAAGAATAAAGGTCCTATCATGAGAGCCAACAATCATAGATATCAAAATGGCTACATCCAAATATGGGATGATTATATGTGGTTAACTCCAACTACAGGACAACTTAGTAGAAAGCCCCCCTTATTTTGGGAGCAAAGAAATCACTGCTATTCTCATTGCCCTAATTCTACCAAATACTTAGGATGGACACCCCCTGAGCAATGCATACATACTGTAAATTTACAGGTCAAAGACTAGTTTGTGATGAACTGGCTTAGCCATTCTGGAAGTAGATGGGAAGCCCCCAGTGGCACTCATTGGTCCTATGGAGCCAATTTATGGCACTGGTTACCTGCTGGACAGATAGGGAGATGCACACTGGGACTTGCATGGCTACAAGGCAGGAGTGTCAAAAACCTTGACAAACCTGCAAACTTACTCATCCACAACATCGATGGTCTAGAAGTATGTTTCACTGGTACAATCATTTGGCTTCTATCTTTGTCCCTTCCCTAGGAGTAGAGGATGCTATGCAATACATTGAGGCCTTGACTAACTATATTCAGTGGGCCTTAAATGGCACCTCAACTGGCCTCTTTCTCTAAATAAAGAAGTAAAATTAATAAGACAAGCTGTCCTCCAAAATCAGATGACATTAGACATTCTAACAACAGCATAGGGGAGTATTTGTGCAATTGTAAAAGTCAAATGTTGTCTGTACATTCCTGACTCTTCTGCTAATATCTTGACAGCTATTCAAGATATTAAACAACAGGTTAATGCCATGTCAGATTCTGAAATGCCCTGGACCTTCTCCTTATCCTCTTTGTGGGAGGTGATTACTGGCTCTTCCTGGTGGAAACATTTGTTGACTGTATTCGTAATAACCTTGTTGACCTTATTATTTGGCCCATGCATTCTTAACTGTTTCTTTGGCATTGTCTCATCCAGACTTAAAACTATGCACCTACTCAAGATGAGAATGCCTGATGTCTTTCAAGGGCCTTTAGATAGACCCTCTGGAGAGTGTCTCTAACCGCCAATCACAACTACGACCCCCTTCAGCCTGAAGTAGCCAGAATGGTCATCAGTTGCCCTCTCATGGCAGTTCAGGATACCTCTTCAGAGGGGGAATATTATACACGGCTAAGCTAGGCAGAAATATTATAGACAGTCAGATAAGGCTAAGCCCTCGAGAGAGCCAGGACAAAGGTGAAACACATCTCAACTGTGGCCGGAGACACACCTGTTGGAGACCAGGCTTCAAAATAAAGATGAGAATGACCAGGCTTGTATACTTCTCGAAGGACAAACACTGGGCCTAGTGAAGCCTAGATAGACATCAGTCACCATGGTAGGTGACTAAGACCTTCATACCCATCATTTCCTAGAAAAAGTCTTTGCTCTTTCCATGTGCCCTTGTAACGTGACTTGTTTCCCCATTGGATCACTATAACCTAAGTGACTATACTTGTACACTTGTTGGTTTATCATAGCTATAGCCCACATTGTACCCACATGGATATTGCTCTATAAAACTTCCCTGAAAAGTGGGATCCTCAAGCAACTCATACAGGCCCCCTCCTGCCTTTCAGGAGGTATATCTCTCCCTCTCAATTAATGTTTCCTACTCTTAACTTCCGTTGTTTCTAGAATTTGTTCTTCAATTTTAGAGAACATGAACTTGGCATATCAAATATCTACAGGTCGGGAGTTATAATATTTTCATATTCATCTCCTGTATCATATCTTGTAACAGCAGGACATGAACTTGGCACATCTGACATCTAATAGGTTGGGGGTTGTTACCTTGTGACAAAAGCAGAGCACCTACATTTAGGGATGAGATAGATAGACAAAATTCCAATTAACTGAGACATCTAATTGAATAGTGTCACCAGACTGGGTCAGAGGAGGTACCTGAAAAGCTGAGATGAGGAACTGAAAACCTGCCCAAACATAGAATGCTTGCAGGTTCACTGACTCCTGTCATGAAAAAAGAATTTTCAGGACACATCACGAAGGAGTACGGGAAGGGCTTATTAGGCAGAAATTCAGTATACACTCAAAAATGGAGTGCAGGAGCTCAGAGAAATGAGACGCACTACAGTTTGGAACTGGAAATATTTGTGTTTTTGGTGGTGGAAATCTGTGGACTTTGATGATCTATAGTCTTGGGCTTGAGGGAGGATTGTTCACTCACAGTAAGAAAATGGTCTATACTTAGGTGAAAAGGTGGTTTATTCACCAGCGAAAGAAGACCAATGAGAAGTAAAAGGGGAATGGTGAAACCCATATGGAGGTGAAAGGGAATCTCCCACTTTGGGGAAGAGAGAGGGGAAAAAAAGTTTAAACTGGGCTTATGTCCTGAAACTGCAGCTTTTACTTTTAAAATCACATTTTTTTTCTTTCCTTTCTGCCTGTTTTTAAATTTTCTTCTACCTCAAATAGATTGCAGTTGATTGTTTTGCAAATAATGGTCTGTTGGACAACTTTGAGCGTGTCCCATGTTTACTCATCCCATAAGTCAGACACAGTCACACCTGTTGTAATCAGTCCTGAGCGCCATCCAAATATTGTAGGTGTTCTGCTACTTTGTTTGTTGGTCATTGTTCTAATAAGTGGACCTTTTTCAATTCCTAGGGCCTGGGGATCTTTTGTTCTATTGTGATTTTTGCATGGCTGCTACTGGTAACAAGGTTTGGCTGAAAGATAAGAACATGGATGTTTGCAGGTGCAGGAAGTGCTGACAGCGGAGCGAGCAGGAAAGGTTGTTTTGAGCCGTGCACCTGCTTGGCTTCCCTGGCTGTGCTGCAAGATAAGATCCTTTCAAACAAAAAAGTGTAGGAAGTAGCTGTCCCTCAGTCTCACCAATGAATTCAAATCAGCTCCAAGAAAATAGATTCAAGTCAGGAACCAAGCCCCACCCAGAGCCAATTCTTTTTGAACAGGAGCTGTTACCAGTGCCTCAGGGATATTAGCTGCTTAGCTCAATTGTAAGTGGCAGGTTGCAAGCTTACCCCCAGTCAGGTTTAATTAATTATGTCGTTAAGCAATTTTATTCTATCTTTTTAAAAAACATGAGGATATTTATAGTTTTAAATACAGTGCAAAATGAAGAATTCAAAAAAAGAGGTGGGAAGCAAGTTATGACAAAGTGGGTAGTGCATTCAGGGTTTGCAAGGGAAACAATTTAATACAGGGCACACGATTTATAGAATTATAATAGTTACCCAAAGAATCAAATGCAAAAAGAGTGAAGGAAATCTGTCCACACACTAAAAACCCAAAGAACCCAGCTGAGGACCTGGATCCCACAGCAATGTCCTGCACAAGTCCAGCTGAAGACCTAGAGCCCTTGGCAATGCCCCCCATGAGTCCAACTAGAGACCTAGAGCCCACGACAATGTCTCATGCAAGTCTGTATCAAGGATCTGCTCTGGGAAGGCCCAAAGGTCAGTGGTGGACACTAAAAAGTCTGTGCCACCGGGATGAAGGACCTGTACCAGCAGGCTGAGGGATCTGCACTGGAGCTAAGAAGTGACCCTCAAAGTAAGGACCAGAGCTCCCTTGAAAAGAATCGCAGCCATCCTCAATGACCACAAGGTCCCGAGCTCCTCCAGCAATGAGAACAGCCAAGTTCATATCAGGAAAACCAGAGGGACATGCTTCTCCAGGAGAATCAACAGCATCACCTCTTCCCCTCCAGTTCTCTTTTTATGCTGTTGGCAACAATTCTTAGGTGGGCCTTCCACACCCAGCACTGCACTGATTCAGTTCAGCTGGGTGTTACAAGTTGACCACCAGTAGTCAATCCACCACAGTGGGAAATAGTCTATTCATGTAGGTAAAGAGTTTAAGCATGAAATTTGACTCAGGTGTTCTTAGCACACAATGCAAAAATAGAAAGGGTGGACCATATGAATTTCATCATCTGATGAACAAGAAGGGATATGGAGGAAGGAGAGGGAGGGAGAAAGAGAGAGGGCGAAGTCACAGCAGAACTTTTTTTCTAAGAAGTACATGTGGGCTGGGGATGTAGCTCAGGGGTTAAGTGCCTACCCAGCAAGTGCGAGGCCCTGAGTTTGATTCCTGCTGCAAAAAAAAGGAAAAAAAGCAGACCCCTCCATAAAAAAACTCCACAAAAAATATTTTTGTTTGAAGGAGCAAACATTCTGCCTGGAAAATTACGTTTTAAAAATCATGTGTAAGGGACTTGTGGTAACTTGTTCAGGGATGTCTACAGTTATGGTTTTCCAGGAGCAAAAATGATCTGGGTCTTACCATGAAGTTGAAAGCATGAATCAGGGGTGCTTTTAAAAAGGAGAACAGTCCATTTATAATTAAGCTCCTACATTGATGCCTGATCTCATGTCACATTTATTTTTAACTTTGGCTCAGGGATGAGAGGTGGTTGCTCATCATGACTTGATTTCCAGAAAGATGGGTTTTATTTAGAGACAGAGCTGATACAGGTAAACAAACAAGCCCCTTTGAGCAAGCCACCAGAAACCTCCAGGTCTTCTTTTCCTATTGGTTGCTCAATACTGTATTTGCCCTTAGGTGACACTGTTGAGACGGAAAGTGAAATAACTGGGAGAGTATTGGCCAAGGTACATAAAAACACCAGTACTGACTTCACAGGCTGAGCAGGAGTTTCGGCTGTTGGAAATTCCCCCATGCACATTTTGGGATTTCCACCTAAAGTGTGGTCGAGCAGGGACCGTGGAAGACAGCCAGACCTGGCATCTCTGGTAAAAATCATCCCTGCTTAAAGGCAATAATCCTGGCCCTAAGAAGCCTTCTTTCCTGAACCAGCTGACAAGCTGGCCTCATCCCAATATTTAACTTTGTATACAAAGACAACATTTCCAGTACACTTTGGCAGGGGGATTCAATTAGCTTGTTTTCTTGCCTTCCCCTACGTGGTTCTTTTGCATCCAGCATCAAACACCTGCATTGCAATTGCCAGTGGAGACTGTTTAGCACCTGTGTGTCATTCTTAGGGGAACTTCTAACTTCTCTGGATTGAGAACCAATGTGTTTCACAAGAGGGGGGTACAGAATTAAATGGAGATATCACATAGCCACTTCCAGCCTTCTTAATGAGACAGTCTCCCTTTGTGGATGGACTCTTTCCAGGGTCGTGCTCTTCAGAGGGCACAGGTTCCTTCCTAGGTTGCCAGTTCAATGGCAGGGATGATGAGTAACAGTCTTCTCTCTAAGGTGGTGTGCAGTTTTATGATCAACAAAAGGGCGTGAGTTTGGCTTTCGGAGGCAGGGGCTGACTCCTTGCTGTCCATGTCAAGTTAAATGATAGGAAGCGAACTCCTGAAATTCCCCAGTTTAACTGGTGTGTTCTGAGGCACCCCAGGCAGTTCTGAGCATGGCAGCTGTGGGGTTTTCCCTGCATGGGTAAGACAAGTGATTCACTTTTCTGGGTAATTTCTCCTTTTTGACTGTTGGCTTAGTTTTGACTGCTCTACGAGAAAGAAGAAGAAGAAGAAGAAAAAAAAGAGCATCAATTAGCTGAGCCACTTTTACAGATATCTGGATATCCAGACAGACATTCTCTGGGATCCCCCAGAGTTTCAGCGAATAACATTAGTAGAAGTATTCATAATAGTGACTCTTCTTAAATGGTGCTTACTGTGTCCCAGACGGTCTTCTAAACACTTTCCATTCATTTACTTACTTGTTTCATTTTAATTTTTAGAAATTTTTGTTAATACATGTTTGCATTACATAATGATTACATTCATCATGGGGAGCTGGCCATGTTCATTTACTCGTTTGATGCACACGGAATCTCTGAGGTGGGTGGTATCCTCTCGTGCAGAGTAGAAGTGTTAATAGACAGATTTAGTAACTTGTCCAAGGTCACGAAGTGGTGGGGAGATGTCTGTGAGACCTACAACTTTGTTCTTCTCTTTCAAGATTATTTTGGATATTAAAGGTCCCATATAACTTTTAGGATAAATTTTTCTATTTTTTCAAAAAACATTAGATTTTAATAGAGATTGTACTGAATCTGTAGATTGTTTTGGGTAGTATTGTCATTTTAACAATATTAAGTCTCCCAATGCATGAATTTAGGATGTCTTTCCATTTATTGGTGTCTTCTTCAATTTCTTTCAGCAATATTTTGGTAGACAGTTTTCAGCTTATAAGTCTTTCAACTCCTCAGTTAAATTAATTCCCAAGTGTTTTATTCTTTTTGGTGCTATTGTGAATAAAACTGTTTTCTTAATTTCATTTTCAGATTATTCCTTTTCACTGTATAGCAATGAAACGGATTTTTATGTGCTATTGTATATTTTGGAGCTTTGCCAAATTCATGTTTTAGTTATAACTTTTTTGTGTGAAACCTTTAGGTTTTCTACATAAACAATCACATCATCTATGAACAGAGATAATTTTACTTCTTCCTTTCCAATTTGAATGCCATTTATTTCTTTTGCTTGCCTAATTTCCTCTGGCTATTACTTCCAGCACACTTCTTTTAATATGTTGTAGATTCAGTTTGCTAGCATTTTGTTGAAGACTTTTGTAGCAGTATTCATCAGGAATATTAGTACATAGTTTTCTTTTCTTATAGGCCTCTTGTCTAGCTGTGGTATAAAGATAATGCCGGCCTCATAGAATGGGTTAGGAAATGTTTACTTCCCTTCAATTTTTTGGGAATAATTTGGGAAAGATCGGTGTTAATTCTTCTTTAAATCTTTGGTAAAGCCATCTGCTCTTGTGATTTTCTTTGCTGGAAGTCTTTTGATTATTGATTCAATCTTACCAGTCTTGGTAACGTGTGTGTTGCTAGGAATTGTCCATTTCATCTAGACCAGTGATGGTGAATCTTTTAGAGAACTAGTGCCCAAACAGCAACCCAAAAACCACTTACCACAAAGTGCCAACGCTGCAATTAAACCTGAATACTGAAGTTTTAGTTTAGAAAAAACAACTCATACATTAACATCTTTTGTTTTAAAAGAAAAACACAGTAACAGGCATGCCACAGGTTCACCGCCACGGATCTGAACTGTCCAATTTCCTGGCATATCATTGTTCGTAGCACCCTTTTATAATCCTTGTTAGTTCTGTAAAATCAGTAGTAATGCTCCCTCTTTAATTTCTGATTTTAGTTATTTGAGTCTTTCTCTCTTTTTTTTTTTTTTTTTTTTTGTGGGTACCGGGGGTCAACCTCGGGCCCTCACGCTTGACAGGCAGGCGCTTACGCCGCTGAGCCATCTCACCGGCCCATATCCAGTTAATTTTAAAGATGATAAAACTGGAAATAAGAGTGTTAATTGACTTGTTCAAGGTCAAAACTACTTAGAAGTAGGGTAAAGGCTGTAGCACAGTCTACTAGCTTTAGGGTCTTCTGAAGCCCCTTACGAGTCAGCAAATATGCAAAAGCAAACAAGAAACGGAACATTGTCACAATTTATTAGGCTTTGGTGATAATTTAAGTGGTGTTTCTGTACTTTCCCTCATTTTTAGGTGGAAAAGAAGAGGATGGTGGTATCCTTCATTTCTAGTCTCTTAGAAGCTTCTATTCTCTCCTCCCTATTTAAGATCCCAAAGTCTCAGGTTCCAATTCTAGTTCTGCCATTTGGACCATTGAGCATTGCACCCAATCCCCATTTTTTTACCAATAAAAATGTTAATGATAATATCTACCAAATAGAGGGTTGTGATCCATCTGGCACCCACTGGGTACCCATTGCATGAAAGCGATGTGGGGAGGAGGAGGAGGCACGTAGACAATCAGGAGTGTGAGGAAAGGGCTAACTTTGTGGTTAGGCAACTATTGCATACGCCCTTGTCTAACTGAGGCTATTTTGATGCAGCCTGGGAAATTCTGGCCAGCAACTCGTGCACTTGGTCAAACCTTTGTTCTGCTTGGTGATCTGAAAAGACAAAGGTGTACCTGATGGGGGAAAATGTAAAGCTGTCATGAGGGACTCACCTTTGGAACTGAACTCCAGGGAAGAGCAACCCCTGAACTGTGGTGGTAAACACAGACACAGGAAGTCAACCCAGGAGCCATGGTGTCATGGAGGCCCACTTTCTACCCATCAACAGAGGCAGGAGAGGTTTACCCAACCCAGATGGCCTCTGCTGGAATTCATGAGGATTGAGCTGCTCACTCCTTTGCTGGCTGATGCTGACTGTGCACTCCCCCCTGCCCCCCGCAAAAAATGCCCTCTACCTTCTCCCTTGTATTTGGATAGCAGCTGTCTCTTTATAGAGTGGCACAGGGTAAGTTCATTCTTTCTTCCACATAATAGACCTTTAAATATCATGCACAACTGTCACAATGCCCATAAGTATCCTTCTACACATTAGCCATCCTCTGACACAATTCTCTCACTTCCCCCATAGTGCCTAATAGGTTTAGTAGGTTAGATTGATGGATCAGTAAATGAATGGATTGTGATGTGGTAACCAACTGCCTTATGACCTGAGTCATCCTCCTTTGGACATGCCCCATGTCCCAGTGTCATTAAAAATGTGGTTTCCTGAATGGGACACAAGGTTCTACATGAGTCTCAGCTGTCTGGATGGCAAGAGTTGTCACCTCTTATTGTAGGACAGTCTGCTTCTGCTCACTTGGTTAAAGGTTGTGTTAGGTTTCTTTGGTAGATGTGTCTATTCCATGATCCTAAGTGTTATAGTTTGTGTCTAGATGTCCCCCCAAAACCTCATGTGGTCATAGAGTATTTTCAGAGGTGGCTGAATCTAGAATGTGTGATTGATTTGGAGTGCAATGCTGGGATTAAGGGTGCTGGAATTAAGGGTGGGAGATTGCTGGATCAGTCCACTGATTGGATAAGATAAAAGGGGCAGAAAGAGTCTTGTCTGTCCTCCACCCCCTGTTGCTTTTGCTGTCTTCCCCGCCGTGAACTGTTACCCCTCTGCTATATGCCACCCTGTCTTGGAGCCAGCCAATTATGGACTGAAACCTCTATAACTGTGAGCTAAATAAATCTTTCCTCCTTTAACTTTGGGCATCAGGTATTTTGTCTTAGCAATGAGAAAAGTAATTAAGGCAGAATTTGGTACCAGAGAAGTGGGATCATTGCTGTGACTATACCTGACTGTATGGTTCAGGAGACTTTGGGAAGAGTTTGGAATGATCGGGAGGTCCCCGTTGAAAAAGTAGAGCTGGAATGCCTTAGGCTGTTCTGTATGGGAGATTATGGTCAGAACTCAGAAGGCCAGAAAGCCAGTAAAGACCAGGCTTGGGAGGTTTCTGCTGGGAAGGACTTCAGTGGCTGTTGGACTACAGATGATGTGTGTTATGGCTTGGCAGAAAGTTTGTCTGCACTTTGGTCCTGTCCAGAGACATTGCCTGAGACTGAGATTAAGGGTGGTAGACTAATTAATTTTGTAGAAGAAACTTCAAGATAGTTGAATGTTGAGGCAGTGGCCTGGCTACTGTTGGGGGCTTTTATCCAAATCTATGTTGAGAATAAAGAGCAAAGAGCACAGCAGAATGATTTAAAATGTTGTGAGTTTGGCCAGAAAGGAAGCTCCAGTAAAGCTGTGGACTGCAAAGATAGAACAGAAGAGATCTTGATTGCTGAGAAAGAACAGGAGACTAGAAAAGATGGCCTGAGAAATCACAAGAAGCAGCAGGACTCCACCCTTTGCAGCCTCAAAATTGCAAAGGTGAAAGACTTTGCTTTGAGAAGAAAGCATTAGAGCACCATGTTCCGGAATGGTGGCAGCATAGAGAATTTGTTCCTCATAATTGGATTCAGGGTGGTCCGTAATCCAGGCACTCAACCCCTACAGGCAAGAGAGAGGGAAGCTTGGCTACTGCTCCAGCTGGCAGCAGACTTTGGCATCATCCAGGCAACACTGGTTTTATGCACATGCAGAATGCAAGATTTGTGGGGTCAGGAAGGCTTCTGCCCGATTTCAGAAGAAGGCCTGGGGGGCCAGGGTAGTGTGTCCCTGAGAGGGCAGTGTGTGAATCTGTGAATGTGAAGCCAAAGGTTCATTGGAGACCCCAGAAGGTTGGAGAAGAAGGAACGTGGATCATCTGGGAAAAACTGCAAGGAGGGAGCAGAGCCAGCCCAAGAGAGAAGCCATGGGAGCTTCAACCACAAGCAATGCCATAGGGGTGCAGCAACCCAAGCCCTTTGGAGTTCACATCTTGCCACAGATTGCCTCAGATGCTGCACATGGAACTATAGGACTTAATGTTTGCCCTGCTGGACTTTGTACTTGCTTTGATCCCATTCCTTTGTATCCCCCTGTTTGTAACTTTTGGAATGGAAATGTCTATCTTGTGCCATTGAATGTTGGAAGTGTTGAATTTTCTTTTCTTTTGTATAGGAGCTCACAGCTAAGAGTTTGCCTTAAATCTCAGAGGAGAATTTTAACTTGGACTTTTCAGCAATGCTGAAACTGTTAGGACTTTGGCAACTCTTGGAGATAGACTAAATGTTTTTTACATAAAGGGATGTGCATGAACCTTTGGGGGGCCAGGGGTGGAATGTTATGGTTTGTGTCTAGATGTCTCCCCAAAGCTTCATGCAGTCATAGAGGTTTTTTGGAGGGGGCTAAATCTAGAGTGTGTGTTTGATTTGTAGTGCAACCCTGGGATTAAGGGTGCTGGAATTAAGGGTGGGTGATAGCTGAATCAGTCCACTGATTGGATCCAGTAGACTGGATACAGTATAAGGGCAGAAAGAGGCTTGTCTCATGCTCCTTTGCTCTCTCCCTTGTTGCTTTTGCTATCTTCCACCACCATGAAATGTTGCCCCTCTGCTATATGCCACCCTGCCTTAGAGCCAGCCAATTGTGGACTGAAACCTCTACAAACTGTGAGCTAAATAAATCTTTCCTCCTTTAACTTTGGGTGTCAGGCATTTTGTCTCAATGATGAGAAAAGTAATTAAGACACTAAGTCATACTGGATTTAGGATCAGCAAAAACGCCCAATGACATTTACATGTTTATTGCCATTTACCTCAGGAGATTCTAAAAGGAAGAGATTTTTGAAAGATACAGGAAGGTAAAATGAAAAGATATCAATCATCACTATATCTAGTGTTCACTTCTGCCTTCCGGTCTACTTGGGTGTTATTTGTAAAATTTTAGGTCACATATTTTATATCATTATGGATTCTTTATCACTTCATTTCATGATGAGATACATAAAATCATAATGGAAATAAACAGTTCACTCAGTGTGCATTTTACCTTAATATTCTGTTATATAATGTAGCCATTTTGCTATTGCTGAACATTTCATTTGTTTTCACCATCTTTTATAAATAAAGTCATAATGAAGATCTTGTTACACAACTCCTTTTTAATCTCTCTCAATTTAGGTCAGACATCACAGTTTACATGCACATTATACTGTCTCCCAATATTCAATTTGTTTTTGTTCAGTTTTACTTGATTCTTTCATTCTTATCAAAATTTCTGTGAATACAAATTTTTCTTCTAATTTGATTAAACATTCCTTTCAGATATGGGTCAATGTAAGTAGGAGTTATACATGCACTTGATTCTTATTAAGATAAAGCCATGAACAAAGCCTCCCATTAGAATTTTCTCTGTGTTGATACTACCCAATTAAGAGGAAGGGGAAACATACTTTTTAACCATTACCCTCTTTCTCCTCCCATTCCTCCTCCTCTTCCCTGCCCCTCCCCACCTTCTCCTCCTTTAGGCAGTGAAAGAGACACTCTTGACCAAGGAGAAGTGGGAATTAAACATACAAATCAACTTCTTTACTATTACATTCTTTTTGTATGTGTGTGTGTGTATGTGTGTGTGTGTGTGTACCGGGGGTCGACCTCAGGACCTCGTGCGCCAACAGGCACCCATGCCGCTGAGCGATATCACTGGCCCCTTTTTCGTATGTGGGATCCGGGAGTCGAACTCGGGCCCTCGCGCTTGCAAGGCAGGCGCTTACGCCGCTGAGCCATCTCACCGGCCCCTACTATTACATTCTTAACATTTTAGAAATTGATATTCACAGAGGCCATATCCCATAAGTCTGGAGCCAAAGCCCATGTTAATGAGATGCCACATTTAGCTCTATAATTAAAACTTTTTTTTTTTTGAGACAGGGTCTCATTATGTTGCCCAGTCTGGTCTTAAACTCCTGAGCTCAAACGATCCTCTTGCCTCAGCCTCCCAAGTAGCTGGTATTATAGGCATGTGCCTCTGTGCCTGGCTTATAGTTAATAAATTTTGTTATCTGGTAATATTGCTGTCCAAATTTTCTTTTTCCTTTTCATGATTGTCTTGGCCAAATGTTGGCAAGCTATGGCTCACAAGGCAGATGTGGCCCACTACTTATCTTTCTGTAAATAAAGTTTTATTGGAACAGAGCCATGCCCATTTGTCTGCATACTATCCATGGTTGCTTTCATGTAACAATGGCAGAACAGTGTGATTGTCAAAGACTGCTTAGCTTATACATCTAAAATATTTACCACCTGGCCCTTTAGATAAAGGTTTCCCAGTCTCCAGTCTTGGCTATTCTAGGGCCTTTGTGTATTGATACTTTAAAAATCCTGCTGGGATTTTGAGATTGAATCAAATCTTTAGAACAGTACTAGCTTACAATATTATGTCTTCCAATGCATGAATTTGGTGTCTGTCACAAAATATTTGTCTTTAGTTTGTATCAGCAGTGTTTTATGGTTTTAGTTTAGTTCTTATGCATCCTTTAATAGATCTATGCTTAAGTACTTGATATTTTTGATACTATCATAAATGGTATTTTAAAATTGTTTGTTTTGAAATAATTTCAAACAGAGAAATGTTGCAAAATTAATACAAAGAATTCTGTGTACCCTTCACTCAGATTCCCTAAATTTATCACATTTTATCACATTTGTTTACCCATATTCTCTCACATACATTATTAGTGATATTTTAAAAATCATATTTTTAATGTTGCTAAATGATAAAGAAATAAAGCTGATGTTTTATATTGATATTGTAGCTAGTGATTTTGTTAAGTTCGCTTGTTAATTTTAATAATAGATTGTTCAGCTTTCCTACATACTGTCATCTGCAAAAACATGTACCAACTCCACACAAGGAATGTAAACATTGTGTATTGAAAACATTTACAAAAAAGAAAGAAAGAAAGATAGGAATCAAGAGATGGATGGAGGGGTGAGGTAGGGAAGGGAAGGGGGATAAAAAAGGAATTAAAATGTATTATGTACATGTACCAATTTCCCACAAGGAATGTAAACATTATATACTACAAATATGTACTATTAAAAATAAAAATAAAAAATAAAACACTACAAACTTGAAAAAAAACCTGAAAAAAAATGATAGCTTTATGACTTACTGCACTGGCTAGAACTGCTCATAAATATTAAGTAGAAATGATAATAATAAACATTTTTGTTTTGTTCTCCAACTCAGAGGAAAGGGTTCAATATTTAGCACTAAGTTGGATGTTAGCTATGAGTATTTCATTGATCTTATGATAAAAGCTATCAAAATACCCCCCAAACCCAAATACCCTTCAAATAAATTTACACAGCAGTGAAAACAAATGGATTACTGTGGTATTCAGCAATATGGTGCATCTCGTAAATATAACAATGACCTGAGAGAGCCAGAAATGAGAGAGCAGTGTGAAGTTCAAGAACAGGCAAAACTAATTAGGGTAGTGGTTTCTAAAGCAGGAGGTTGACTAGGAAGGGCATGAAGAAGCCTCCTGCGGAGCTGGAAATGTCTGTTTTGATCTGAGTGGCGGTGCCGATGTGTGTGTATTTTCTTGGGAAATGAACCTAAGACCCTGTGTATGTTAGGCAAATGCTCTACCACTGAGTTATACCCCCCCACTTCAGTGAGCAGTATACATACATATAATACATTTTAATAAAAAAAACTTTGAAGTCGTGCTTTAGTAGAAAATACATATGTGTTTTACATAAAACCTCAGTGTTGCCCTCAGCAGCAGCTGCTGGGGCCCACTGGCCCACCCTTTTCCAGTCTGTCTATGGAGCTCTCGTGAAAGGTTTGGGCCAGTGTCTTCTCTGGTCTAGTCACATGACATCCGTGCAGTGTTTCTTGAACTTTTTTCCTATTGCCCAGGTCCTCTACAATGACTATTTAGTCCAGTTTTAATATATCTCTACCAGCCAAGGAGACTTGTTGGCTTTATTTTTCAGTAGTTTCTATGAGTAAAATTGCAGGCTTTTGGATGATGTTTTTATAAACTCCCTCTGGAAATTCTGATACCTGCCAGGGATACCAGTCTATATGGCCCAAGTGTCAGTGGTCCATGCTGATCCTCTTTTAGAAAAGGAAAGAAGATGTTTTGTAAAAGACTTGTTCTTGGTGAATTTGTGTTGGTTGCAAGAAATTGAGACACTCAGAGATTATCTAGTGAATGATCAGTCTGGAAAGTCCCCAGGGCAGGGCACTAAGCTCTCTGACAGGGAGAATTCCTACCTGCTGTAACGACATCATGAACTCCTGTAAAGCTCCATCTTCTTTACCAAATTTTACTTACTTTGCTAAATCCTACACCACCTCGTTTTTCTTTTTTTTGTTTGTTTGTTTAAGTTTGGTACTTGTTATTTGCAACTGAAAACATCTGAACTCATACAGAAAAGAAATGAAAAAAGAGAATTAAGATGTGTTACGTACATGTACCAACTCCCCACGATGAATTAATCGTTATGTACTGCAAATGTGTACTAATAAAAATAAAAATAAAGAAAAAGAGAAATTACCTCATGGCAAGTACTTTAGGCCCACTGATATGTGACTTAACCAAACGAAGTAGATACTACTCTATCAACTCATAGATGAGGAAACTGAGGTTCTGAGAGTACAAATGCCCTGCCCTATCTGTGGGAGACAGGATTTGAATTCAGATCATAATTTTGCCTCAGTGTTCATTTTGTTTCCACGACTCATTGTCTCCTTCTTAACTACCATGCCCGAGTGTGTTCTATGCTTTCTGCTTTGCAGATGTTCTCTGTGATGGTGACTGGCATAAAAAACCTGTTGAATAGTTCTGCTTTCTTCCCATTATGCCTGTCCTATAATGCTGCCCAGCAACTCCCGAGTGACTGTCCTTGCAGCCCTAATGACTCTCTAGGTGCCCAGAGTGTACCATGAAAAGGAAATTATTTAAAGGTTAAATAGTTTGGAAAATGCTCCCCCGCTCAGGGTCACAGGTGCATTAGTACTTTAAAGGCTCTGATAAATCTTGCAGTAAATAACCTGCTTAATTTCATGTATCCCAGAATTCCTCAGATTCACTGGGCACAAAACCCTATTTTGAAGGAAGAATTATTAAAACTTTGGTGAGACACTTAATGTTCACTGAAAGAGAGTTTGGGAAATGTTGATGTAACAAATCCAATGCAGGGTTGTATCAGAGGCTCCATTGTTTGGCCCTTTACGGAGTCTGTTTGTCTAAGCTTTGGTGTATCAAAGCCATCTCCTCACAGGATACTGCAGAACTGAAATAAGATGCAAGAATCTTAATGCTCTCAGCCGCTGTGTTTCCTTCTTTGTCAGGCATTGCTTAAACACTACATCATCAGTGCACTTACTTCTCAGTACAACCCTGATGGGCGATTCTGTCATCGTACACAGGAGAAATGATGCTTCTGAGAGTCTCGCAGCCTCTAGGTGGAAAGGGCAGGATTTAATCCCAGACAACCTGGGCGGAGTGCTCTACCCACTGCCTCACCCTGCTCTCAGCTCCACGTGCTCTGATGGCCACCAGGAGGCCCTTGACAACCCAGTGTAAGTTCCAAGCTTTGGCCCCTTCTGCACTTCAGCCTTCTTGCTTCAACCTTGGCTTCTTTAGTCCAAAGAAGACAGTTTCTGAACTCCTACACTGTACTGGAGAAGTCACTGGAAAATCCACATTAGCACTCAAGGGCACTTCCACCCAGAGTGTGGGCATGACTTCAAGACAACATGTTCTACTTCGAGACACACTCTTACCAGAAGCAGTAGATGGAGCGATGGAGGAGGAAGTCCTGGCACAGTGAGCAGGCTTGGCCTGCTGCCTGGGCATCATGCTTTGGCCAGCACAGGAAATGCTAGGGCCTAGGCTGGTTTCTTACTTGGCAGGACTCAGTTCTGAACTGGCTTCTGGAGAACCAGTGCCCACCTAATAATCCTCCTTCCTTTCCTCCCTCTCATCCTTTTCTCATTCTTCCCATCTTCAGCTTCTAATTTTTTAAATAGATAAAATTTATGCATGGTAAAAAAAATCAAACGGTAGCATACAGTACAGGATAAAGGTTGTCTCACTTGCAGCCAGGCATGATGGTGTACACCTGTAATCCCAGTTACTCAGGGCAGGAGCATCCTGAGTTGGAGGCCAGCCTGTGCAACTTAGTGAGACCACCTCAAAAATAAAATTTAATGAGGGCTAGGATGTAGCTCAGTGGTAGAGTGCTTGCTTAGCACATACAAAGCTCTGAGTTCAATCTCCAGTACCACAACACACACGCACACACGCACACACAGAGTCTCACTTGTAGCCTGTATTTGCTCCCATGCCAATTTCCCTTTCTAGAGGCAATCACTGTACTATGTTCTGTATTTCTTCCTGAGATATTTGATGCACAAAAGCGTACAGTATATGGGTGTTATCAGTCCCCCCTCCGACTTTTTGTAAATCCAATGATACTAATATACTTTGCTTTTTAAACTTAAAAATCTACCCTGGAAGTTATTATATCTCAGTACATAAATATAGATTTGTTCTTTGTAACAGCTGCAGAGGACTTCATAGATTTATTAAAGGTAGTTTATTTCATGCAGTCTGTTCTGGCCATATCATATTCTCTGGCTTAGGGGCCTGGCCTCAGGCTTACCTGCACAGGTGTCTACATAGACACCTACCTACACACATTCCCACAGGTGGGTGAGGCAGCTCGGCACATGGACCTTATGAAGAAGAGCAGGAGGTTTGACAGGAATAGTGGAAGCCAAGGGCTGGAAGAAGGAAAATGTGTGTATAATATTCCCGTTTGCATGGAACAGAATCTCCACGCACAGCGTCTCTTCTCACTCTGAGAGCTGGGCCTAGATGTCAACATCCCTGGAAGTGGCCAGTCTCGCAGCCTACTCAGCAGATGGCTGCTTCACCAGCACCTCTGTGGAAAGATGGGAAGAGGTTTTTCATCTACTCCACATGGCCAAACTTCAAAAATCCTGCCTCATTTCCCTGCTTTCCATGCCTCTTTCCCTTCTTTGCTCACTGCATCTTCCTCTGGCTCTCTCTGTCTTCCCTTTCTGTCTCGAACAATTCTCTTCCCTTACTTTTTGCCTTTGCAAGCTCATGGCCACTGCTTCGGCCTTCTGAGCAGCGGTTCTCGAAGCTTACACTCTGGATTATCTGCTAGAATCACTGTAGGGCTTGTTGGCAGTGCAGTTCCCTTTATCCCACCCTGGACTTGAAAGAAATTAGGGGAGGAGGAAGCAGGCACCAGTGTTGCTAGCAAGCCTCAAGAAGATTCATATACTAAAGTTGGAGGACCAGATGTGAAGGTTGTCTTTGATACCATCAGACAGATTCAAGCATTTGGAAGCAGATTGATGAGGTCAAGTGGTACTAAGTGTGGTGGCCTGGGGATAAGAAAGCCATCAGAATGGGATGCTCTATTCAGAAAGGGGCTGTGGAGCAGCTGCGCTCATACCTGGTACAACCTCAGGGATGAAGGAGGAAGTTGTTTCATTCTGCTTTGCATATAGCTGACTGTGCTTAAAAAGGCCAGCACACGTTTCTCTTTTAAAAATGGAAGCAGGCGTTATAGGAAGTAAAGTACACAAATCTAATTTGCAGCTTGATGGATTTTTTTCATAATTACACCCCTGTGGAACCACCACCCCTATCGAGACATAGCATATAGGCCTCAGGTTCCCTCTTCCTCGGCCCAGAGGTAGTGGCTCTCTTGACTTCTATCACACTGGATACTTTTGTCTGTTTTTAAACTTTATGCAGACAGATTCATATAGGTGTACTCTTTGGCCTCTTTTGTTCATCAGGATGTCTGTTAGATTCATCCACAGTTTTGCATGAAGTACAGAGTCCATCTTTTCTTTGTGGTATACCAGGGAGTTAGCAAACAGTTTCTGCAAAAGACAAGATAGTAAATGCATTTGCTTCTGTTTTTGAACATAGCAACAGACTAACACACAAATGAAAAATAGGCTACAGGTTGGCCCAGAGTTATGATTCTATGATTTTCCTCGGTAATAGTTATGTGAATAGATGTATTTAGTTAACTTTTCTCCTGTTGAAAGTATTTGGACTATTTTCATTCTTGAATTCAGTGGCTAGGGCTCTTATGTGTTTTGGTGAATACCTGCACTCATTCTATGGAGTAGAAGGAGTGCTATGGTTAGGCCATAAGGAGGACATTAATAAGTAATGCCAGTGTTTCTAATGTGGTTGTACCAATTCATACTCCACCAGTAAAGCCACACTACATCCTCCATAATTCTTGGCATTGTCAGTTGTTTCAGTTCTAGTCATTTGGGTAGGTATGTGGTGATGTCTCATTTTTCTGAAAACTAACGATGTCAAATACTTTCAAATGCTTGTTGGACAGTTGGATGTTCTCTTCTATAAAGCAAAAAATTTCTACTACTTCAAAAGATTGAATTGTTTTTCTTTTTCTTATTGATTCACAGGAATTCAATAGATATATTTTGGACAAAAATCCTTTGTTAGATATAAGTATGCAAATATCCTCTTTGAGCATTTTAACTTTCTTAATAATGTTTTTTGATGAAGTTTTTAATTTTAAGAAAGTTCAACTTGCCAATCTTTTCTTTTATGGTTAGTGTTTTTTTGTGTTCTAAGAAATCTTGGCCTGCCCCAAGTAGATGAAGATATTTCCTTGTTTCCTTTATAAAGTTTTCTTGTTTTATCTTTTATACCTAGGTTTGTGATCCATCTTGAATTAATATTTGTGTTTGGTGTGAGGTAGGGATCAAATTTTATACAGAAATCCAATTGCTCCATTACCATTTAATGAAAAGACCATCATTTTCCCCCTGAATTTTTGTAACAAGAGGCTTGCATTTGATGTGAAGCTCTACTATTTTTGTTTGCTTTTGGTGCTGGGATTGAGCTCAGGGCCTTGCACATGCTAAGTACATGCTCTACCATTGAGCAACACCCCAAGCCCAGGAGCTCTAGTTTATAGAAGGAATCCGAATACATGTCATGTCTTCAAAGCTGAGGAGGTTCTCCAGATTGTTAAACTTGGGAGGAAGAGATGAAGGGAGGGGTACAGACACCCTGGGCTGGGATAGCATGGAATTATCAGCTCCAAGGTGAAGGGGCATCTGAACAGAAGGTTGATTCTTTCTAGCTGTGAAATTCCCTGGCTCCCAGGTGTCACTTTGAAGGATATGACCCCAGGCCAAGGCTTATGCTGTTTCTGGAAAAGCTAGAGATTTCCAAGAAACTCACAGTGAGAAAAAGAACCCTGCTTTGCATGTTCAAATGTTTTTTATTACTTTTCATTTTGTCCAGGCCACATTTATACTCCTGGGAGAAAGTAGGCTCTAAGCCATGAAAGACTTAAGCAAGGCGGTGCTGGTGGCAACAGTAACTAGGGAAAGTCCTGTGTATTTTGGGCCCCAGAACTGTTTATTTCTACCAATGAAAGAGAAAGACTCAGGTTTTATAGACACCAGACTGAAGACTAATATCTTCCAGGCAGATGTCTTCTGTCCAGTTATTTCTTGGGCTGTTCCCTGGCCTCCTCTGTGGCTACGTGAGCCCTGGCAAGCACTCTGCCATCTGCAAGGGACAAGAAATCCACTCCTGTACACAGTGCACTGGTTCCCCAAAGGATGAGACAGAGTTGTTTGTGACCTCTCACCACGTGTGAAGCAGCACCGTGCATGTGTCTTGGACTTGGCTGGTGAGCCCTGAGCCAGAGGGGAACAAGGAGGTGACAGTCCTGGCCCTTGAGTTGATGCTAAAAGAATATTTTGGGCCGGTGAGATGGCTCAGCGGTGTAAGCGCCTGCCTGGCAAGCGCGAGGGCCCGAGTTCGACTCCCGGATCCCACATACGAAAAAAGGGCCGGTGATATTGCTCAGTGGCACAGGTGCCTGCTGGCGCGCGAGGTCCTGAGGTCGACCCCCGGTACCCACAAAAAAAAAAAAAGAAAAGAATATTTCATTCTCTGATTCGTGACTTATTCCTGAGCACCTCGGGTCTGTAGGGCAGTTCTTTCTTGGGATAAGACATGTTTGGATCTCTGGGCTCCACTAACCAGGGAGTATCCTTGGGGTCCACTCTCTTGGGAAGGCAATAGTGATTGCAATTAACAAACAGTTTCTTCTCTGCCATATTAATCAATGCATTCATCCCAAAGTATTTATCAAGGCATTATCAAAATACTAAGCTAAGCACTGGCTACACATGAATGAACGAAACAGACAAAAATCTCCCTCTGTGGGGCTCTCATTCTAGTGGGGAGAAACAGATAATGAACAAATAAATAAGTAAAATATAATGTGGAGTTAAGCTCCAAGGAAGGTGGATAGAGCAGGGAAAGGGAAAGCAGAAGGGCCAGGGAGGGGCCGGGGATTTTGAAAAGGGGTGGTGGGATTGGCCTCAATGAGGAAGCAACATATGAATGAAGACTCGAGGGAGGGGAAGCAAGTCACAGGTTATCTGGAAGAAAAATTGTTCACGCAAAGGGTCGACTCTGCAGAGGCCTCAAGGTTCACTCCCAAGATTAGGCAAAATTTTTTTTTTTTTTTTTGTGGGTACCGGGGGGTCGACCTCAGGACCTCGCGCGCCAGCAGGCGCCCGTGCCGCTGAGCGATATCACCGGCCCCTTTTTCGTATGTGGGATCCGGGAGTTGAACTCGGGCCCTCGCGCTTACAAGGCAGGCGCTTATGCCGCTGAGCCATCTCACCGGCCCAAGATTAGGCAAAATTTAAACCCAAAGTTTAAAGAAATGCATCTCTTCTCTCTTCTTGCCTTCTTTCCTTCTTTTCTTCTTTTTTTCCTTCTTTCCTTCCTCCCTCCCTCCCTTCCTTCCTTCCTCCCTTTCTTCCTTCCCTCCTTATTTCCTTTCACACACATTAAGCATCTGCCATAGACCAGCCACCCTCACCCCTAATCATTTTCCTGTCAGCAACAAAAGGACAGCTCTCCAAGCCTCTTAAACAGGAGGTGAACATCTTCAGAAATGTTCCTGATAGGGCAGGACAGATGGAACTTTAGTGATGGATTAAGTCTTTCTAATATTAAAACCTCATAGATGCCCTGGGAATGAAATTAAATTGTAATATGCTCACTCCAACTATTTTTATTTCATCCCAAGTAACCCCTATCTTCTGAGGTCTTTGATGGGCATTTTAATTAAATGGTGAAGAGCCCTTTGTCTCCTGATGAGGCTTGAAACCTCCCCGTTCCTCCACCTCCCTCCTGTCTTGATAGCTGAGAAGTGTGCCTTGTTCTAAGCAGGCTGTTGGGGGGCAGGACCTGGCTCTGGATATAGCTTCCACCCAAGCCCCACACCCAGGTTCACAGGTACCTTCCCAGGAGAGATGGGGCAGCCACTTGCAAATGAAGCAGTGCTGGATTCTGGGAACTTGACAAGCATTGTTGAAAACAACCTGACCCAAACCTCTGCTCTGGCCTGTTGTAGTCAACTCAAACCTTTCTGATGATACATTTCAGCTTTATGACTTCCCTGACATGATGGACCACAGCTATCTGTGCTGTGCTGTGAATGTCTTGCCTGAAGGCTGATCATGCTTCCATGCAATTATTCATTATAATGAATAATAGTTTCAAGACCCTAGTCCTTGCAACCTTAACATGACCAATGTTGAATTCCTAATCTTAACCTACATCAGTTCCTTCTCCTATCTTCCCATCTCAGTAAGAGGCATCCCTGTCCATTAATCACAGCAGGCAGAAACCTGGGAGTCACCTGTGCTCCGTGTCCACCCATCGGCAAGTCCTACTGGCTCCATCTCCAAGAATTTCAGTTCAACTTTGCCTCTCATGACCTTGTGTGACCTTTGGTAAGCTGGTTAACCTCTCGGAGCCTTTCATCATAATAACTTGGAGATAATAATATCACTACCTCAGAGGAGTGTTTTGAGACACAGGAGTTAATACATACAAAGAACAGTGTCCAGCACATGTGAGTGAGCCAAGGTCATGGCTGTGTTCTTATCCTTTAGGCAGAAGAGAATGCGGTAATTCTGAATATTGTTATGCTTTTTTTTTTTGGTACCAGGAATCGAACTCAGGACCTCACACTTGCCATGCTGCTGAGCTATACCCCTGGCCCTATGCTTTTAATGTAACATGCTTTAATTAGAATGCATGAAATACTACATGAAAAATATAAAGAAGAGGGCCAGGGATATAGCTCAGCAGCATAAATGCCTGCCTGGCAAGCATAAGGTCGTGAGTTTGATTCCTAGTACCACCCCAAAAAATATATATATAAAGAAGAAAGTTAATCTCAAAAAATAACACAGGAAAAGAATAATGGCATGGAAAATTGTTTACATGTCTTATTTACTAAGAATGAACAAAAAACATGTTACAAAATAGTGTATATATGGAGTGATTTCACTTTTTTGTGAAAAAAATTACATCTGTGTGTATATGAATAGAAGGACCAGCCAAGTTAATAGTATAACTACCCTTTAGGTGGTAGGATTACATAAGTCTGTAATCATCTTTTTGTTAATCTATATATTTCTACAATAAATTATATGTAATTCTTTTTTCTTTTTTTTTTATGTGGGTACTGGGAACTGAACTCAGGACCTTGCGCTTGCCAGGCAGGCGCTTATGCCACTGAGCTATTATCACCAGCCTTGTAATTCTTATAATAAAAAATTAACCAAAATATAAGTAAGTAGTTACCAGAACCTTTGGTAGTTCCCTCACCTATGAGATGAAAGGTCCACGCTGCTTGGTAGAGCCTCCAAGAGGCTCGTGATCTGGTTCCTTCTATGATTTCCTCCCTTTCCCCAGCCACACACACACACACACACACTCACACGCACACACATGCATATGCTCATTTTCAGCAATGCTGAACCACTTACAATTTCCAACCCCAGCCTGCTTTTCTGCTTCTGGGCCTTTGCATACGCTGTCCCTTTTGTCTAGAACTCCCTTTCTTCCCTTGTCAGGCCAGTGAATTTTTTCTACAAAACCATGCTCAATGAGCCATAAAAAATTGAAATTGACAAGTTGTACTTCATTAAAATTTAACACTTTTCACTTGCAAGAGACACTTTATACAAAAACTGAAAGACTGGGAAAAGATATTTGCAAACCATACATCTGACAAAGGATTCATACCCAGACTGTTTAAAGAATCTATGAAACTCAACAGGAGGAAGATGAATAACAAATTTAAACAATGAACAAAAGACTGAAACTTAGCCTTCACCAAAGAAGATAAATAGATGGCAAATTAACACGTGATTTATCATTAGAGAAATGCAAAACCACAATGAGATACAACCACATGCCTTGTAGAATGGCCAAACAAACAAAAACCTGACGACACCAAGAGTTGTCACATCTCACACATTGCTGGCAGCAACTGGACCTCCCACTCGTTGCGGGCAGAAGAGACATGGTACAGCCATTCTGGGAAACAGTTTGGCAGTAGCTCACACACAAGAGCCAACAATTCTACTCCTAGGTGTCTGACCTGGAGAGATAAAATTTCTATCCACATAGAAACCTGTATGTGAGGGTTTAGCAGCTCTTTTTAATTGCCCCAAGTTGGAAGTCATTCTTATGTCTGTCGGTGGATGAATAACTCAGCCGAACTTCATCCATGCAGCAGATGCCGTTCAGCAGTGAAGTGAAATGAATTCCATACCTGACGAAGTGGGTGACTCTCAGAGGCACTGTGCTGGGTGGAAGGAGTTGGTCTCAAATGAAACACTGTATGATTTCACTTATATAACAATCTAGTAAAGGCAAAACTATAAGGATGGAGCGTATATCAGTGGCTGCCAGGAGCTGGGGCTGGGGGTAGGGTGTGTGACTACCGAGGGGCACGAGACAGTTTTTGGGGGATGATGGAATTGTCCTGTAACCTGAGTATGGTGTTGGTTACTTAAATCTATGCAAATGTCCAAACTCATAGAATTACCCCAAAAGAAAACAGTCAATACTAATTAAAACAAAATGAACCCCTATTCAGGCATTAGGTCCCCTGGAACCCTCCCCGCCTTCTGACCCTCAAGCTCCTGGCCCTGAGTTATAACAGGCCAAGTGCATGCAGACAACCCGCAGACCTGGTACATGGATGACAGAGCGGGCACTGAACCTCTTGGCTTCAGCTTTCAGACAGGTAAGCTGTGAGTGCTGTGTGACTTCATGCGAGGGGTTTGACCCCTCTGCATGTGAGAAAACACATGCCTCCGCATTCCACGTGGGATAGATGCATGCACGGCAAGATCACAAACCTGGCTGTTTGCTAAAGGCGGTATGAACGGTTTGGCTGTGAATGGTTGAGTTTCCAACGGAATTCAGCAAAGCTTCCCGCTTTCTCAGAAGCCCCGCAAATTTGCTTTCAAGGTACTTTCCAGTGTCAACCCTTATCGTAGCCCAAGCGCCTCTCCTTCCTCAAACCCAGCAAACTATTTGCTTTCATTTTGTCATGAACTGGGAGACTTCCTCAATAAAGTAATAGCACCTGTGTTAGCCTCCTTTTGGGAACTGCCAAAACGTTACACCCCTCACACCAGAGAGTTTATTGTCAAAAGTACTCTAGGCAATAGGAAGCTGCACCTGTGGCCTGGCATCACATAACTTGTAGAGTGGGACCCAAAAGAGTGGGATCCAGAGTGGGATCCAGCGCCTAGGTTGTCCCCACCCTGCCTGGCTGGAGCATCCTGGGCTAAAGGCACCTCCTCAGGCCCCGACCCCACAGCCTGTCTTCTGCCACCAACCCATATGGCACCTGCTTACTCCTGACTTCAGTTAGGTGGCTCCCATCCTCCCCATTCTCTTTGGGGGGTCTTTGAATGTCAACCCCACTATTAACCACTGCTATTCTATCTCCACTCAAATCTCTGGACACAGTGTCTATCAGGCCACTTGAGGCAACTGGCTACCCCATGGTGATGTGTCCATCCTCTGTAATTGGCTGGTCAGATCGGGTGATACACGGCAGGGCAACTGTGGCCCAGAAGCCTCTCAGAAGTGAGCTGGACCAGGGCGGATGTGGTGATGCTTCTAGAAAGAGTCCCTCCAGATGGGAGTTAAGTACTAAAGACAAAACAGTGAATATGGAATTAAAGGCAGAGCAAGGACCTGGGACAAAGTTGCAGTCACAAGGCTGCTTGAGCTTCTATAGTTTTTCTCCACCTCTCCCAACCCAATGCCTGCTTCAGTTTTCTCTTCTGGCAAAATGGAGGGTATATATTCCCCTCTTTCCCTCTTAATCTAGATCTATGAGGTCACCTGGCAACTTACACAGCAGTCCTGTGAGGGATGGCACCATGGTCTCTGTGTTACATAAGAGGAAACCGAGTCACACTGAGAATCCCATCATCGTCCCTGGGTCTGCAGGTGCCCATGGCCTTGCTGGGCAGTTAGTGACAACCACAGTTCAGGTTCTCCATGAACCAGATAGATGCTCAGTTCTCAGTGCAGCCTGCAGGACCAGCAGAGCCAGCAAGAACCCCTGCTACCCCCCAACCAGTCAATTTATTTCAACTGTCCCTCTTGCCTTCTTGACCTTTAAACTGCCCAGCTAACAAGTCCTATGGGTGAGCTGGTCTTATGCTGTCCTAGACCAGGACAGTCAGGGGCCATCTGCCCGGGGAATATGTGCCTACTTTTTCCTGCTGAACCTCAAAATATAGAACTTTAAGATCATTCTCACCAAGAGGGTCTGAGTAGCCATTACTTGTCTATAAAGGTTGGCACGATAGGTAAGGCCAGGTTGACATCCTGTCTTGGAATCTGGGTATCCCTTCTATGAGGCTTGCCTGGGGCCCTGACCCTGGACTCAGACAAGCACTAATCAGATGCTGTCCCCCATCTGCCCAGTACCAGCCAAGGGCCTAAGTAGGAGGTTCAGGTCTCATATGCTGGATGCTGATGGACCCCTGAGAAACAAATTGGAGAAGGAAACTCCCATCCACCAAGCACCGCCCGTGCATGCGTCCTTTTATTCTCACAGCTGCCCCACATTTCACAGAAGAGGAGCAGGATCAGAGGAGTTACAGAGCTTGCTCCACCTCAAAAGGGTCTCCTCTGGAGCCTTCCATGAGTGTTGGGAGTCCAAGCTACCTGTGTGCTTTGGAACCATCCAGGACTGAGGCAGATGGGCGTTGGGAACCATGGTCAGGGCCAGGCTGCAGGTTGCTGTGTCTCTCCTTGACTCAGGACCCTGGGGAGCAGCTCTCTCATCAATATCAGAGCTTGGGCTCAGGGATACTGGCATCCACTTCCACACAATCATCCATCCAACCACTGGCTTACCACGCACTCGTTCCTCAAAAGTCCATTGGCCACTTCACACCCACTAGGAAGCAATAGTAACAATGGCAATAATAAGTGTTGGCAAGGATGTGGAGTAAGTGGAACCTTCATACTCTGCCAGTGGAGATGGAAAATGGTGCAGCCACTTTGAAAAACAGTCTGCAAGCGCCTCAAAAAAGTGGAACACAAGGTTTCCCTATCACTCAGGAATTCCACTCCTAGATGCATACCCAAGAGAACTGAAAATGTATGTTCCACAAGACCCTGTATTCACAGGTTCACAGCAGCATTATTCATCAATAGCCAAAAAGTGGAAACAACCCATATGCCCATCAATTGAGGAATGGTTAAATAAAATGTGGTCTATCCATACAATGGAATATTACTCAGTCAACAAAGAACGAAGTACTTAAACATGCTACAAAATGGATGAACCTTGGGAACACTGTAGTCAGTGAAATAAGATAGACACAAAAACTACTTCAAGGTCCGCAGATGATTTTAGGGGACAGGCCTGATATGTATCCCAGGTCTGCCTAAAAGTGGCCCCCACTGTTACCTTGAGCCCACCCCTGGCCTCCCACCCAGATTGCTGGCAGGCCCTTCCTCCTCTCCGCCCATCCTCGCTCCCTTTGCTGCAAAAGCCAGACCCCGACCTCTGGTTCAAGAGATAGCAACTCTGCTCTTACAAACCCTGCTGGCCTTTTAACATCCTCAGCCTGTCCTCCTGGTTTACACTCTGTTTTCAAGGAACCAGCTTCTGACCCCAAATGCACCACCTCAACCAGGCTCTAGGACTTACCCTGTCATCTCGGCTGCTAACAGCGGGGAGAAGAAGAGAGCCGGTTTGTCTGCCCTCGTTGGCCTCTGGGTGGCCAGGACCAGGCTTGGTGACTCACGGGTGATTTTCACAGTACACGTGTAACATGAATGCAGGACTGGCAGGAGCTTAGGTCACTGCCCTTTCTCTGTCTCCTGTTATTAAAATGTGACCCGCAGCCTCTCTCCTTTGGGGACAGTGACCCATAAGCATAGGTACATGTCTGACAAATATTTTTGAAAGGTAAATATTTACCTTTTTTCTGATTATAAAACTAATATGTCTGCATGGCCAAAATAGAGAAGGGTAAAGAAGAAAATCACACTAATAATTCCACTACATTTACTATTTTTAGTATTTTTCTTTCTTTATTTTTTATTTATTTTTTGTGGGTACCAGGGGTCGATCTCAGGACCTCACATACCAGCAGGTGCCCATGCCGCTGAGCAATATCACCGGCCCTTTTTTTGTATGTGCGTTCCAGGAGTCGAACTCAGGATCTCGCGCTTGCCAGGCAGGCGCTTATGCCGCTGAGCTATCTCACCAGCCCTCTTTCTTTATTTTAAAGAGAAAAAACAGTACACTAAAAACAATGGTACAAAATTTCAAAACAAGATTGTAGGAGAAAAACAAGGGTTAGTACATTGCATATTGTTATCTTCAAAGTAGTTGCTCATATGACAAGATACAGACATGGAAATTGGTCAAAGAATATAGGCACAAACCTTTCTTTTCAATGAACTAATAACAATTAGTAGTATAACTACCTTAACTATCTTGTGTGTATATATATATATTTTTTTTCCATTTCCCTTCTGTCTTTTCTCCTTTCCCCCATCCCAGTTGCTCTTTCCTTTTGAACAGTTTCTTCCCATTTCACAATATCTATGGTACATTTTGGATCTTATTTAATCTTTCAGCTTCTTACACAAGGAAGATAATACGATGTTTACACATGTGAGTCTGATTTATTTCACTTATGAGTATGGTCTCAAGTTGCATCCATTTCCCTATAAATGTCTCAAATTTATCCTTCTTTATAGCTGAGTGGTACTCCATTGTAAAAATACTACATCTTTTTTATCCATTCCTTGGTTGATGGGCATTTGGGTTGTTTCCAAGATTCAGCTATTACAAATTGTGCTGCTATAAACATGGGTGCAAATATGTCACTGTGGTATGATGTTTTTAATTCTTCTGGGAAAATACCAAGAAGGGGAATAGCTGGGTTGAATGGGATCTCTAATCCTAGTTTATTGAGGAATCTCCACACTGATTTCCATAATGGTTGCACCAGTCTACATTCCCACCAACAATGGAGAAGCGTTCCTTTTCCCCCACACTCCCACCAGCATTTATTGGTTGATTTCTTGATGATAGCCATTCTTACTGGGGTGAGACGCAATCTCGGTGTTGTTTTAATTTGAATCTCTTGAATGACCAATGATGTTGAACGTTTTTTCATATATTTATTTGCTGTTTGTATTTCTTCATCTAAGAAGTGTGTGTTCATCTCAGATGCCCATTTTTGGATTGGGTCTTTGAATTTGGGGGGGGTCTGAGTTTTTTCAATTCTTTATATGTTCTAGATGTAAGTCCTTTGTCTGAGGACAGTTGGTTAAAATATTTTCCCACTCTGTGGGTTGTCTTTTCACTCTGTTGGTGATTTCTTTTGATGTGCAGGAGATTTTTAATAAGATGAGATCCCAGTTGTTGATTCTTTGAAGTGTTTCCCATGCAATATGGGTTTTGTTCATGAACTCTCTGCCTATGCCTATGTCTTCAAGATTTCTACCTACTTTCTCTTCCAGTAGATTTATTGTTTCTGTTTTAATATTTAGATCTTTGATCCATTTTCACTTTAGTTTAGTGCATGGTGATAGACATGGGTCTAGTTTTAGTCTTTGTCATGTAGAGAGCCAGTTTTTCCAGCACCATTTATTAAAGAGGCTATCTTTCTTCCAGTGAACATGGTTGGCCCCTTTGTCAAAGATAAGGTGGCTGAGTGTGTTTGTAGTTGTGTCTGCATCTTCTAATTGTTCCACTGGTCCTCAGGTCTGTTTTTTTGCCAGTACCATGCTGATTTTATCACAGTAGATTTGTAGTATAATTTCAAGTCAGGGATTGTGATGCCTCCTGCCTTGCCTTTGTTGCCCAGGATTGCCTTTGCTATTCTAGGTCTCTTGTGCTTCCAAATGAATTTTAGGAATGTTTTCTCTAGTTCTGTGAAGTATGCTAATGGTATTTTGATCGGGATTGCATTATATCTGTATAACAATTTCAGGAATATGGCCATTTTCACTATATTGGTTCTTCCTATCCATGAGCAAGGGATATCTTTCCATTTTCTGATAACCATTTTGATCTCCTTTTTCAGAGTACTGTAATTTTTAATATACAGATCCTTTGCCTCCTTTGTTAGATTGATTCCTAAGTATTTCATTTTTTTGGATGCTATTTGTGAAGGGGGTGGTTTCCCTAATTTCTCTCTCAGTGAGTTTGTTGTTCATATATAGAAAGGCTATTGATTTTTGAGTGTTGACTTTGTATCCAGCTAGGTTATTAACTCTAGGAGTCTTTTCGTGGAGTTTTTAGGGTCTTCTATGTAGAGTATCATGTCATCTGTGAATAATGATAGTTTAACTTCTTCCTTTCCTATCCTTATTCCTTTTATTTCTCTTTCTTGTCTTACTGCTCTGGCTAATGTTTCCAGAACTATATTGAATAGGAGTGGTGATAGTGGACATCCCTGTCTTGTTCCTGATTTTAGAATGAAAGCTTTCAGTTTTTGTCTACTTAATATGATGTTGCCTGTTGGTTTGTCATAGATGGCTTTTATCAGATTGAGGTGAAGACCATCTATTCTGATTTTCTGTAGGGTTTTTATCATGAGTTAGTACTGGACTTTATCAAAAGCTTTGTCTACATCTATTGAGGTGATCATGTGATTTTTCTCTTTGGCTCTCTTGATATGATGTATCACATTTATTGATTTGCATATGTTGAACCATCCCTGCATTCCTGGGATGAATCGCACTTTGTCATGGTGTGTAATCTTCTTGATGATTTGCTGCATTCTGTTTGCTAATATCTTATTGAGGATTTTTGCATCTATGTTCATTAGGGAGACTAGCCTGTAGTTCTCTTTTTTGGTTGGGTCTTTCTCCGGTTTTGGTATCAGGGTAATACTCACCTCCAGGAATGAGTTATGGAGAATTGCTTCCCTTTCAATTTCATTAAAGAGTTTGAGGAGTATTGGCATTAAATCTTCTCTAAATTTCTTGTTGAATTCAGCAGTGAATCCATCAGGACCTGGGCTTTTCTTTGTTGGTAAATTTTTAATTACATTTTCAGTCTCATTCACTGATATTGGGTTATTCAGAATTTTTGTATCTTCTTGATTCAGCTTTGGTAATTCATAAGTATCTAGGAATCTCTCCATTTCTTCTGCATTTTCCATCCTATGAAAGTAAAGATTTTCAAAGTAGGTATTGATGATCTTCTGAATTTCCACAGAATCTGTAGTAATTTCACCCTTTTCATTCTTTATTTCATGAATTTGAGTTTTTGCTTCCCTTTTTTTGATAAGGTTGGCTAAGTGTTTATCAATTTTATTTATTCTTTCAAAGAACCAATTCTTTGATTCATTAATTCTTTGTATTGTTTTCTTAGTTTCCACTGCATTAATTTCTGCTTTGATCTTTATAATTTCCTCCCTTGTATGGGCTTTGGGCTTTTCTTGCTCTTCTTTTTCTAGAAGCTTGAGGTACATTAGGTTGTTTATTTGTGCTCATTCTTTTTCCCTGATGTGAGAATTCACCGCTATAAATTTCCCTCTTAGGACTGCTTTCATTGCATCCCATAAGTTCCAGTATGTTGTATCTGCATTCTCATTTAGTTGTAGATATTGTTTAACTTCTTCCTTTATTTCATCTGTGACCCATTAGTTGTTTAGGAGGGTGTTTTTTAATTTCCATGTGCTTATGGAGTTTTTGCAGTTTCTTTTGCCATTAATTTTCAATTTCATTGCACTATGGTCAGATAATATGCACGGGATAATTTCACTTCCTTTACATTTACTTAAGCATGTTCTGTGGGCTAGTATATGATCTATTTTAGAGAATATCCTATGTGCAGCTGAGAAGAATGTGTATTCTGATGATGTTGGGTAGAATAATCTGAAAACATCTACTAAGTCCATTTATTCACAGGTTTGATTCAGTTCTGATATTTCTTTGCTGATTTTTTTGTCTAATTGATCTATCTCTTTGTGACAATGGGGTAGTAAGGTCTTCTGTTACAAATATGTTATTGCTTATTTGATTTTTCATATCTATTAATAATTGTCTTATATAGTTGGGTGCTCCCATATTTGGTGCATATCTATTTATGATTGTTATCTCTTCCTCTTGAAGTTTTCCCCTAACAAGTAGGTAGTGACCTTCTTTATCTCTTTGATCATTCTTGGTTTGAAGTTCACATTGTCTGCAAACAGAATAGCTACCCCTGATTTTTTCTGGGTTCCTGTTGCATGGAAGATTGTTTTCCATCCTTTGACTTTCAGTCTATGAATTTATTTTTGAGTTAAATGTGTTTTTTTGTATACAGCATATGTTGGATGGATGTTGTTTCTTGATCTATTCTGCCAGTCTGTTTCTTTTTTTTCTTTTTTTTTTTTTTGTGGGTACCAGGGGTCGACCTCTGGACCTCGTGCACCAGCAGGCACCCATGCTGCTGAGCAATCTCACTGGCCTTTTCTTCGTATGTGGGTTCCCGGAGTCAAACTCAGGGCCTTGCGCTTGCCAGGCAGGTGCTTATGCCACTGAGCCATCTCACCAGCCCAGTCTGTTTCTTTTGATTGGTGAATTGAGGCCATTTACATTGATGGTTATAACTAATATGTATTGGCTTGCCTTTGTCATGTTATTTTCCTGCTGTTAGTTCCCTACTTTCCTCCTCTGTTTAGTTGCTTGCCCTGCCTGGTGGTTTCTTTCTGTTGTTGTTCTTGGAATTGTGGTCATTTTTATCTCTGTCTAGAATATCTTTCAGTACTCGTTGTAGGGTTGCTTTGGTGGTCATAAATTTCTTCAGTTCTTTGTCATGGAAGTATCTTATTTCTCCATTAATTTTGAAAGATAGTTTTGCAGGATACATCAATCTGGGTTGGGAGTTGTTTACTTTCATGACCTGAAATACTTCACTCCAAGCTCTTCTTGACTTGAGGGTTTGTGTTGAGAAGTCTGCCATGATTCTGATGGGCTTTCCTTTGTAGGTGATCTGTTTCTTTTCTCTAACAGCTTTTAATATTCTGTTCTTGTGCTGAAGTTCTGGAATTTGATTATTATATTTCTTGGTGTAGTTTTATTTTGGTCATGGCTGTTTGGAGTTCTATATGCTTCCATTTATTTGTATGTCAAATTCTTTATCCACACTTGGGAAGTTTTCTGCCATTATTTCTGTGAAGAGTTTTTTTTATGGCATTTGCACTGTCTCCAGCTTTCTCATTGACCCCAATCAATCTTATGTTATTCTTCTTTGCTTCATCTTGTAGCTGTTGGATTTATTTTTCACAGTCTCTTACTATTATTAAGATATCTTTCTTTTCATGATCACTTGCTGCAATTCTGTCTTCAAGATCTGAAATTCTATCCTCTCCTTCATTCAATCTGTTGCATATAGTTTCAGTGGAGGTTTTAATCTCTTGGATTTCTCTTTGGCTCTGTTTCATGGATTCCATTTCTTTCCTATGTTGGGCATTTTTTGTCTTCATCATTTTTCTAAGCTTGTCTATTCTTTTATTTGTGTCTTCTCTAATATCTTTGATTTTAAGCATCATTTCTTTTTGTACCTGAGAGATTATTTTCTCTATAGCCTTTTCCACTTGTTTTTTCACTTCTGTTGCTATCATTTCAGAAAGTTCCAGTGTTTGACTTCTAATTTCTTCTATCTCATTGAGTTCCACACTTGTCCTGGGTGGGCTGGGGGTCTGGAGTTACATTTTGCTTCTGCATCTTGTCATTTTCTATTTTCTCTTTTTTATTTTATTTTGTTTTCTATGTTGATGCTTGCCGATTTCTTATGATATATAGCTTTACCTCTAGTATTGAGGTTTCCCTAGGAGATGTCTGTTCTTCAGGGATGTTCTCTAGATATAGGTGGTTCTTTATAGCTATCCCAAGAACCTACCTTCCCAATTCGTAAAGGATGCAAAATTACTATTTGGCTCAGCTCCCAATCCTTTGGTATTGGGCTGTAGTGATGATTATGACCCCATACAATCACAGAGTTATCCCAGGGGAGAAAAAATGTTTATAACATGTATGATATCTTGGCTAAAGTAGTACAGTTAGTAATAACAATAGTTTCAAGTATAGCTTAACTATTGACAAACTATGGTAATCATTAATCTGCTTCCTCCAACCACAGGAGCAAACTCTGAAGTTATATAACAAAATCAAACATATACCGTGCACTTGTATGCAGTGATTTTCCCCTTAGTGGAGTGATTTTACCCTTCCGTGGGGGGTGGGGGGGTTAAGATGGGTAAGGGACAGGGTGGAGTGATGACTGAGGTCAAATATAGTAGAGTCAAGGCAGGGGGTCAAAGGATGATCACCCGAGTTTTGAGAAACTGGAGGACACAGGAGGGAAAGAATGAAATAGAATGTGAAGGAGTAATCAGTAAGGGCAGAGACAGTGTTTACTCCCTCGAAAGTTTAAATTCAAGAAGTAGTTGAAAAAGAGAAAGAGGATCAATAGAAGAAAACAAAAAAGAAGGGTAAGAAACCTAAACAGTGAAAGAAAGAAGGAAGAAAAAGAGAAAGAAAAAGAAAGGAAGAAAAGAACGAAAGAAAAAGGAGGCCAGAGAAAGAGAGAAGAGAAAGGGAAAAAAAAGCGCCCCAATACAAAAATAACCACAGACTACAAAACACAACAAGACGACATCCAACCAGACAGGAAAGGGACAGCCAATCAGAGAAACAAGGGAGACTAAAAGTAGTAAAATACCTCTGGTGTTTACAGTTCTGTCATAGAGTCCACGTTTAATCCCAGAAATGTGCTGGGTATGGAGCTGATCTTGGCCTCTGGATGTGGAGGCTGGGACTGGTCTTCTGTTGGTGGAGTTCTCCAGAGTCCAACTGCTGGCTCCTCGCTGCTGCTTCAGACGCTTCCACGTTGCTGGTCTTGCTGATTACTCCGCCCTCCAAAGGCATCTGGGCCCCTTGCGCCGGGGGCCGGCTGTTGTCCTGGGTCTCAGGGTTCCAGTCGGTCCACCTGTCAAAGGCTCCTGTCCTTACACTCCTCTTGCAGGCACTGCCTCCCTGGGGCAATGGAGGAAGCGCAGACCCACACTTTTCTTGCAGGCCCCACCATCCCAGGGGCAATCTTCTAACAATTTTTCTTATGCCTTAATTTTACATGGCAGGGATTATTTTGCATTATAATCTGATATTTCTTTATTGATATCATAAACATTCCTTGTCATAACAAATTCGTAACATATTCTTTGACTATACAAATTCTTAACATATTCTTTGACTATACAAATTCTTAACATATTCTTTGACTATGTAATAGTTCACCATAAGCCAGACCCATGTGCCTGTCTTGAATGCTCATCATGGAGGTTGTTTTTAACACTGATAAACAATGACACGCTGAATATATTTGTGCACAAAGTGGCCAGTGGAGCAGAGATGCAGTCTTCTTTTGGGGTGCATTCTGGTTAGGAAGGCATCTCTCCTAAGAGCATCAGAGACCAGACATGGATAAAGTGGGGCAAGTCAGAAAACCCAGATATCTGAGTGCTTCAGAAGGCCCTACCTGAGGAAAAGGAGGCCCTCAGGGCTTCTGTGGCCCAGCCAAAGATACACAGCTCCTTAGGGAAGGACACAGAGTGGGTGCTGAGCTGGGGGAGGTGTTTAAATTTGTGAGATGAGCACACAACATTTTCAGAGGCAGAAGTCGAGGTAAAAGTGACCCCACACTTCTTTTTGGCCTAATTCTGATACCCCTGTAGCAGCGATGTCCGTTCACAACGCTCATGGTGGGCACCCTGTGAATCCCAGCTCTCAGAGCCTGCATACTGGGCCAGGGAGCTTTTCCAGAACTAAGGGAGCTGGGCTGTGCACAGAAGGCCTGGGGGACTTGACTCCCCCAGGAACAGCCTCAATCAGTGAATGGCACTGTGGAATTTGGGTGAGTAGCCCAGGTGGCATCATTCGGAGCCCCGGGTTCTCATATTCCATGTTTCCCAGTGGGCTGAGCCTCAGTTGCCTGTTTCAGTAGCTGGCTTGTAGAGCTCCCTTGCTGGCTGCCTGCCCTTCCTTGTGTCATTTCCTCCTTCCCTACTGTTGTCCCTTGCATCTTCCAGATACAGCACTCATGCCTGAATCCTCTCCCCTTGAGCCACCACTCAGCAGGACTGGCCAGGTGCCACCCCAGATATTATTCCTCAATTTTGAATGGCAGGCATCTAGGAAGCCACATAGAAGGGCAGGAGAGGGAGTACGCTTTGGGGAGAGCCAACAATTGAGCCCTTAAAGAAAATTTCTGGCTGGAACCCCACTGCTAGCTGCCAGTCAGGCCAGGTCTTCTTGCACTGTGCCAGCCTACACTAACCCGCCTGAGTCATGTGCCAAGGACTCAGCAAGCAAGGCCCAACCATCTCCTGGTGCCTCCTTGTTCTGTGCACCCCAGGGTGATCTTCTGGGCATTTCCAGCAAAAATCCCTCGGCTTTGGTCATCCCAAGTCATTCCAAGTGGTGCAGGACAGAGACCTGGGTTTCCAGCTGCCAGAATTTGTGTGACTCATGCCCTCCAGTGGTCAAACAACAAATGACGTGGGCTGTTGGGCTGGGGACCTGCTGGAGACCTAAGTAAATCAGGAATCAGAGCTGGGAGGTTCCTTAGAATCCCCTTCTCACTGCCTGCCTTTGACAGGTTAGTGGAGTGAAGCCGAGATAGGACCTGTGACTTGCCGTGGGTCACGTGCACAAGTGGAGACATGTCTGTCCTCTAATACACTTTCCTTTGTGTCCCATCTTCATAACTTTTGTCACACATGCATATATTTGCTTAAATATTTTTATTTAAATTGACCCTTTTAAACTTAAGATATTTCTAAAATAATCATTTTCTGTAAGTGGAAAACCAATCAATTGCCATAGTAATCACATCTATAAATACTCCAATTATTAAAATGAAAATTATTTCATATACCACCTGGAGTCCTCTCTTGCTTGTCTTAGGTACACTGACCATTCTTTGAGAAACCAGTCATCTGATGGAAAAGAGGCCCAAGTTCACACCGATATGGACCTTGCATTGAACACCATTGGCCAAAAGATCTACTCAGCACCTACTGTATGCAAGTGATGAGGTAACAGGACACTCATGGGGGAGAATATATAAGCAGCCATCACTAGGGGTGGTGGTATCAGAGGCCACCACTGAGGTGCGGGTGAGATCACTTGGGAATGAGTTACTCTTGGGCCTCAGTTTCCCCATCTGCCAAGAAGGGAACTGGTATGTATTGAGTGCCTGGCACTTTGTAGACACGATTTCCTTTTCTCCTCAGGAAGACCCTGTAGAGAAGTCTTTACTGGTTCCGTTTGGGATCTGTCCGGTCTGGGATTGCGGCACAGTCCAGTCTAGCCTCTCAGACTGCCTGCACAGGACGATGACAATGAGCGCGATTGTTGGAGACCTTTTAGAAACATCATCCCACAGCAACCTGCCCTGACAGAGTCACCTGTGGCCTCTGGCTCCCACAGCCAGCCCAAGCTACTCTGGAATCTTCCTAGCCAGCCCAATGGCATGTGGCATGATCTCCCTGCAAACCTCCAGCCCCACGACCCTGTTGCTCCTTTTATCCCCCTTTGAGGCACCTGGTGCTAAGGATGATGCACTGGAGTTTCCTGGATGGGGGTGAGAAGTTCCTTGAGGCTGAGAGATAAGGAATCTGCACTTGGGAGAACAAATATTAGTCATCTTACTCTTCAGCAGCGACGATGATGTTGAGGCTTTTCCCTTGGGCCAAGAGATCATCTTCTGTCCCTCTAACCTGTCTTAATCCTTCTATCCTTTAAGTGCCCCTGTCACCTGAAAGCTTTTAGCCTCCCGAGCACCCCAGTCCCTGAAGGCCACATGTTCCCAGCATCTGAGCAGCAAAGCCAGCACTGCCCTCAGGGAAGAACTGAGGACAGTATCTCGTGGTTTTTGAGCTGAGAGTTTTGGAGCTGCAGGTTCGTGAGCCAGTGGACTCCTCTCGGAGCCTCAGTTCCCCACCTATAAAATGGAGACAATGACATTTACCTTACAAGTGGTTATAAGCTTGGGTAATGTGCCATGCACATAGGAAGTGCACAAATCTATTGTGTACCACAGAAATACAGGAAGGAGTGTGATAGGCACAGGCTTCCTGTCCTCGTGGCGCCTGGGGCAGAGCGAAGGGTGATTTCCTTCCCATTATCACTGGGCATATTCTGGGAGTGAGGACAAGGACTGTATCTTTGAGATGGCCCCTTTACCCAGCACTGGGCTGAGTCCTGCCTAACAGGTGCCCCTATAAATTCATGGCATGGGACAAACCAGGCCTTTGGAGTCTGGCAGTTCTGAGTTCAAATTCCAGCTCAGGCAAGTCTCTTGCCTGGGTGATCCAGGCAAGCCCTATCACATCTCTGGGCCGCAGATTCTTCCTCTAAAAATTAAAGATAAGAGTAGTTCCCTTAGAGAGCTGATGAGAAGATTCTGTGGGTGTGTCTGCGAGGCAGGGGCATGAGACAGGAACTCTGCCTGCCTGTACCTCTCCTCCAGCTGGCGCCAAGCACTGGCACCAAAGAGAGAACAGGTAAGCCGCAGGTGAGCCTCAGATCTTACTTTGGCCTCAGTTTGCCACTCTTCCTACTTCCCCAGGGTGTGCATACTTGTAGTGAAATGGGCACACAAGGCAGGGGTCACCTGGGGTTCATTTAGGACCTTAGGTCTCACCCCTGGGTCAAACCTCAGTTTTGCCACCTACTAGCCGAGTGACATCAGCTGGCTTCTCAATCTTTCTGAGTCTTAGTTTCCTAATTTGTGAAATCGGGGTAACAATACTTCCTGCATGGCATGATTGGAGGATGGACTAGAAAATGAACGGAAAGCCCAGGGCCCAGCTATGTTTGCTGAGCAAGTGGTCAGTACATGGCAGTTATAATTATTCTTATCACTGAGAATTGTTACTATGAGGGGGGAGAAAAGATGCCAAAAAAGGCAGTGGGGTGTGGTATAGGAACATGGACCCGGGAGCCAGGGGTTCTGTCCCACCTCTGTTCTCTCCAAAGAGTTGGGGGAGATGGGGGAGGAGAACTCCAGCCCGTAAGCTGGGACTCCAGCACTTTACCACTGAGTGTGTGGTCTTAGACAAATCATTTTGCTTTGCTGAGACTCGATTTCCCCATCTACAGAATGGGGCTAGTAATAATGCCCACCCTAAAGGACTCTTATGTGGATTAAACAGTAGAGGCAGTTATATTCCTTGCTCCATAAGCCTTAGCTCTGCTGCTTTTGCAAAAAAAAGGGATTTTGCAGAAAGTTGCTAAGCCCCAAGGGCCAACTGGAGCTGAACCTTCTTCAGAGCTGGGTTAGGGACAGATGAACTTTATTGGATGGAGGGATACGCCAGGATCATGAGGCTGAGAGATTTTAGGGCTGGTTGCTGTGGGCGTAGTGCCTGAAATACCCTGGTAGTGGAGGGGAGAGGGCATTTCTCCACCACAGCTTTGGAACCTCCACCACCACCTGTCCCCACCTGCCCTTCAAGGTGTTCTTTGATTCCTCCCCAGCAGAATTCACCTGCCACATCTGTCATCGCAAGAGGCTGAGGAATGTCGCCTGTTAGGTGAGCAGAGCCAAGGAGATGATGCTCAAGCAGGGCCAGGAAGCTGAAGGAAATTGCGAGAGAGAATCCCATGACAACCTCCAGCACGGGAGCCAGGTGTAGGTCCTTCAGGCAAGAGCTCTGGTGTGGGCCTCAGAAGCCCAGTGTTGGTCCCAGCTCACAAGCTATCTGCTCTGCGACCGTGGTGAGTTGCCTAACCTTTCTGCACCACCAAAATCTGGCATTGCTTTTTCTGCTTCTTCTTCCTATTGGACAATGAAGAGAGTATTAGAATAGCGGAGATGGTTACATAACATTTTGAATACAATCAGCCCTCTGTCTCCACAGGTTCTGCATCCATGGATCCAACCAAGCATAGATCAAAAATATTTTTAAAAAATTGTGTCTGTACTGAACATGTACAGACTTTCTCCTTGTCATCATTCCCTAAACAATACAGTATGACAATAATTTACATAGCATTTACACTGCATTAGGTACTATAAGTAATCTAGAGATGATCTAAATGGAAAGATGTGGATAGATTATCTGAAAATCCTATATATTTTACATAAGGGACTTGAGCATCCTCAGATTTTGATGTCTGCAGAGGTCCCAAAACCTATCGTTTATGGATACTGAAGATGATGGTATGCCCAAAGTCACTGAATTGTATACTGTAAAATAGTTACATAGCAAATTTTATTATGTGAATTTTGTTTCAATAAAAAATTTAATTCAATGTTACAAAGAGAGAGAAAGAGAATTGAGAATTTAAAAGAAGGGGTGGTGGTGGATTGTTGACCCCTCTGAGGAAGGCTACTTTAGAAGGCAGGATATGCTCCTCATGTGCTCTTTGTCAAAGGTAAATGGTAGCCAGGGGTATGGCTCATGCTTGTAATCCTAGCACTCTGGGAGGCTGAGGCAGGAGGGTTGCAAGTTCAAGCCCAGCCTGGGCAATTTAGTGATTTAGTAAGATCCCATCTCAAAATTTTAAAAAGTAAAACGGAAGAGCTAGGGATGTAGCTCAGGGCAAAGACCACGGGCTCAGTCTCTAATACCCCCATCCCTGCCACCAAAAAAAAAAAAAGTAGCTGTTTACTCTCTGACCCACAGCAATTATCCCAAATTCTTGTTTGGCTGCCTTTTTGCTCCGTAGCTCAGAGCACTTCCTTGTATCTCATATACTCACTTTTATCATTGGCATTCTTCATCCCGTAAAAATTCAAGCTCAGAGAGGAAAGCTGGTTCCACTGAGGTCGCAGTAGGTCAGTAGTTGAGCTGACATTAGAACCCAGGACCTTGGGTCGGTGAGATAGCTCAGCAGCATAAGTGCCTGCCTGGCAAGCGCGAGGTCATGAGTTCGACTCCCGGTACCCACATATGAGAAAAGGGCCGGTGATATCGCTCAGCGGCATGGGCGCCTGCTGGTGTGCGAGGTCCTGAGGTTGACCCCTGGTACCCACAAAAAAAAAAAAAAAAAAAAAGAACCCAGGGTCTTGCCGTCTAATTCCAGCCAAGTTCTCAAAGCTTAGTGCTCAGGGGGAAAGTCATTGCTTACTCAAACGCTGTCACAGCCAGTGAGTCATGTAGAGGCGACCTGGTGTCCTGGAAGCCCAGGTTGGTAGCATAAGCAGAATATGAAGAGGAGGAACAGGAAACACAACTTATCCTGTGCCAGTGCTTCAGAGTCTCTCTGGTTGGCATCACTCATCATTCGTTCATGCAGCTAATACCACAGTCTCACCCAAGACTCCAGGCGCCCCAACCTCTGTGCCTGTCCAGAAGGCAAAGAACTAAAGAAGGCGATGGCGCGTGTGCCTCTGGGCAGGTACATGCACCGCACGCTCAGGCGGGGGAGTGCTGTGCAAGGGGAGGCTCCTTACCGAGGCGAGCTGCCAGCAAGACTGTGAGCCACAGGATGCTTCCCAGGGGCTGCCTTTGTAGAAGTCCTCTTCACCTGGGAGCAGAGCAGTCAGGAGGGCCAGCCAGGGTGCATGGCCTCAAGCACATATCCCAGGGCTTCGCTGCCCACGTACCCAAAGCCCTTCCATCAACTGTTTGACAAATTCAGTAATGGAATAACTGCATCTTCTGAAGCAAATTCAATCAGGTGTGTGATGCTAAGTAAATGGGATTCTAGAAGATTCCACAAATGGCAAGCAATATGAGTACTGAGCTGATCGCATGTACATGTTGCAGGTATAGCCAGATTATGTGGGAGTAATAACAAGGATTGGGGGTTACAGTGTAGCAAACTCCTAATCATCCCTCCAAACCCTCCAAGTTATCCTCTCCCCTGGGCACTTTCCCTGAGCAATGCAAATCCAGGTACTTCAGGGCTCCGCCATCCCTCCATCTCTACAGGCACGCCTCTGTACTATGGTCCCCCATTTCCTTTTAAGGTTTTGCACTCCCCGAGGTGGGGACTCTGAGTCTCTTCTCAGTGTCATCATCCAGACTCACCTGGCTGAAGCCTGAGAGAAAGGTGGCTTTGATATGTTGAAGCTCATTCCTGCCTGCTCCTATTTTTCATTCGTTCACTCAAAGAATAAATATCTTTGAGCTCCAAACATGTCTTTTTTGTGACTTCTAGTTTGTCTCTTTTATTTTTATTTTTATTTATTTCTTTTTAGTTTGTTTCTTTTAGATGAACTCAGTACATTCTAATGATAAATTTAATTTGAGACGCACAGGAAAGAAATGAGTGGATGGTGGCAGGGATGGGTTAGGATGACGAGATACAGGGTAATTTTTTCCCACTCTGTTTCTCAACTCTTCTCTAATGTAGTTGCTATTTTTCCATACCATACAGGAATGCTGTATTTGAAGCAGTAGAAGAACTGGAATTATAAGAACTCATAATTTTCCCTATAAGAAGTTATAACTTCCATCATGAAGAAAAGAATCTCCCCACTGTGGAACCCAATTCCACCTGCTAGGTGCCCAAGCTCACCAAGTGCTGATGGGGAGTTAGTGAAGCCAACACCCGAGAGGCCTCTCTGGGTCAAAGGCCTTCGCCTTCCTTCCCTTCCTTTCCAAAAACCTCAAGCTCACCATTTTCGAGGCCTGTTTGGAATATTGGCATCATCTAGGAGCACTGGCTTTCTGGAATCTGGGACTTTTCCAGCTCATGTGGTCAATATCTCCATTTCCTGGACTCCTGCTGCAAACTGGAAGTGAAAGGATGGACAGAAATTAACCAGAGAGCTTCCTGCTGAGAAAAATCCCCAGGATGCTGAAAGCAAGGCACTTTGGCTTGGCCACATAAAGGCAAGGTCCTTGGTGACTCCAGTACGAGGGGGGCACCCTGGTGACAAACTGCCACCGCCTTAGACCTGGGACCAGGAAGAGGTGGATTCACTGGAGATGCACACACACAGTGATGTAATAAAACAAGCCAGGAGTCCCTGTCATAAATTGGCCAGGGACACTCCCTTTGGAAACAAATAAGAGCACTTTATGCAGAAATTGTTCTCTGGATGGCACACCACGAGTATAAATACTTCTTGGCTGCTGATGTGATCATTAACTTTGCAGTGAGTTGACAGCTGAGGCTCTGCCTAGAGGTCTCAGCATCACTAGTTTGAAACTTCTCAGCCACATTAGTGAGGAGACTGGGCAGACACTGGTGGTCCTTACGATCTCAAGGCCAAGGACCCCCATCCCACCGCAGTTTCCTCGTCCTTGCTCTGCAGGGCGCACAGCCAGCTGTGAGGTGAGTTGTCTTCGTCTCTGGGGAAGCTGGTGTTCTAATAGGGTTTTGCTTCTTTCTGATTGGGAAGGCTGAGAAAACTGGGAATTTTCTGGCTACAGCTGGGATGGAGCTTAGTGGTGGAGGTTTGCCTAGCATGTCTGAGGTCCTGTGTTCCATCCCCAGCACCACAAAACAAAAAAATCAAAAACTCCATGAATTTGGACTATTTAGGGAGGTCATCCTACTCAGACCTCTTTTCTGCAAATATTTGCTGTGCTCAGTATGTTACAAGGAAAAGGTTTCTGGGGAAATATAAATTGGGGAGGGTACCTGCTAAGAATTTTTATTTTACATGCATTTTCTTATCCATTTTTTTTACATGTAACTCCCCCTCCCAAAATTCAGGTAAGGTGGATATTATTAATCCCATTTTATGAACAAGAAACAAGTTGTAGGTAAAGAACTTGAGCCAGGCCAAGTAACAAATAGAGCTAAGGTTGGAGTCATGGGGGGGCAGTAAGGTTCCAATGTGGGTGGGTCCCACCCTGGCTGCAGCAGAAGGCTTTTCCCCACCCTGGCTGCAGCAGAAGGCTTTTCCCAATGAGGAGGTTTGCTATGGGGAAGGCTAGGCAAAACCCAAGTCTCGGGTCTCCGACTCTTATCTTTTTCAAAGGAGATAACCTCAAATACTGAGAGTTAAATGCATTTTTTACACCAAAATATTACTTTCTCTTTGACTAGTAAAAAAGGGGGCAGGTGGCATTGTTGCCTTAGGATGAACAATAACTGCAGGGTCAGGCACGCAAAGCCCAGTTTGACATGTTACCCTGACGTCCCAGCTCCTGCCCTCCTTGCCTTGGGCCAGGGATGAGCCTCCTCTAGGTCAGGTGACCTAGTGGGTGACTAAAGAAGCTCCTGGTCATGAAGTTTGTCCTTGGTAATTGGTGACACTGCAGGTCCTACATTGTTCCTTTAGATTATATAGCTTCGTAGAATTGATGTCTATGTTCCTAAAGGCTCAGACCCAACCCCCAAATAGGAATAAGGAGACGAAGCGTTTGATGAAGTGGGGGTGGGAGACTTACCTCAGCTCCACTTTGATCTTCAGTGACCCGGGAAGGCCCAGTTCTGGAAATTCATCTTCAGGCTTTCCTCACAGTCTCCTCCCTCTGCAGCCCCACAGCCACCAACATCTGAGTTTTAATCCAGATAAGTGACCCACTTTGTAAAGCCACAGAGATGGGCTGTCCCTGGAATTTCCTGTGGAAGGCCAAATCCAACTGGTACAACTTGACAGAGGAAAAGGACATCAACAACAACGTGGGGAAAGCCATTCCTGTCATCCACAGGTAAGTGGCATCTGCCACCACCTCTGTTTTGTCTCCTCTCAGCTTCTATCTCCTCTGTGTCCCCAGCCCAGAAGTCCTGTCTCAGCTCCTGGCCTCCCTGAGGTCTGGCCTCAAAGCTGCTTCTTGGAGGTCCCTGCTGACTGGACACTGCACTGTGCCTGACACTATAAGGAAAGGAAGAGACTCGGCACAGAGCTGCCCTGAGAGGATTTGGAGTCTTGCGGGGACGAATGCCCGAGAATGGGAGGCAGTGGAGCCTGGAGGTTAGAGCGGGGCACGGCCTGATGGAACCTGTGCTGATTTGCCTGGTGTGTGCCACGGCAGTTAGATATTTTGACCATCAGCCTGCAGAAGGGTATCAGGATGTTAGACAAACTATATCCAATCACTGTGCTGTGCCACAGGACCTGGCCCTGTGCTGTCTCTCTAAGGCTGTGTGACCTTGGGAGAGTGAACCTCTCTGAACCCCAAACATGCTCATTAGCAGCATGTGGTCCCACCTCGAAGGGTGTTATGGCTGGCATGAGAGGCATATGGAAAGCAGGTGAAGTGTATCTGCACCCAGCAGGCTCTGGATGAGCCAAGTGTTTGTTGCTCTTTTCCAAAGCTGGGCACCTTGCACGCTTTGCATTTCAGCTGACCCCTGCCCCTGCTGTGTAAAGTGTGCACTGTTTCATCCTACAGCTGGGGCAACAGGAGCTCTGCAGGGGCAATGACTCAGTCACCTTCCTGGTAATTGATGGAACTGAAATTTGACCCCAAAGTTTGTATAAGTCTTGCATGCCCCATCCCTTAGCCTTAGAAGCAAGCCTGATGTACCAAAGAACTGAGAGATTAGTCAACTACCTAGTCAGTGCACAGGCTTCTGGAATGCCAGAGACCATGCTTTAGCCTGGGGCTGGAGGCTTGCTCATTTGGGATGGCAAGTCCATCTGCAGCAAGAGCGAATCGAACCAAAGTCCCACTCTACCCAGGGCCACCACACAGCGTGCAGTTCCGGAGGAATCTTTCCCAGGGACTTCGGTGGGCAGGGCGCCCTCTGGAGGCGCATAGCATGACAACCCTGAGTGTATCTGTCCTGGGGCCACACACAAAAGCAGCCCAGTTAAGAGCCATGAGCTTGGAGAGAAGCAAATGGTTTTGCCTCTTCATAGCCCTGTGGCCTTTGGCAAGTCCCCTAGCCCCTGAGCCTCAGTTTCCTCCTCTGTAGGGAGGGAGTAGTAATGCTATTTCCTGGAGTTGTGGAAAGGATAAAAGGAGGTTTCACGGGTAAACCACCCAGCACAGTGCCTGGCACAGACCAAGTACTCTAGAAATTCACTGGCTGTGATTGTCATCCTCACACTGGTTGTTGGCAGCTGAGATGGGGCTGAGCAACATTAAGCAGAGTCACTAAAGGCTTCACAGAAGGAGCTGGGCTCCCAGGTCTTTGAAAAGTGCATACAATGTGGCGAGACATAGCAGAGACCTTCCAGGAAGAGGGATAGGGAACATGGAGGCAGAAGTGAACCTGATTGTAGTGGGGCAGACAGGTCAAAGCTGGAGGGGCTGGGCATGGTGGTGCATGCCTGTAATCCCAGCATTCAGGAGGCCGAGGCAGGAGGATTGCTTCGAGTTCAAGGCCAGCCTGGCTATATAGTGAGTTCAAGGCCAGCCTGAACTGCATAGTGAGACCTTGTCTCAAAGAAAAAAAAAAAAAAAAAAAAAAAAAAAAAAGCTCAAGGGCCTGAATGCAGGCTGGGGGATTTGGACTCACTCTGCTGAGCAGTAGGGAGTCATTGTGGATTCTTGAGCAAGATTGTCCAGGTGCAGTGTGTGCTGTGAACTGGAGGTGAGAACTGAAACCCAGCAGTTAGGTCTGGGGTGGTCAAGAGATAAAGGGATGAGGACACAGAGGTGGGTGGCCTCTAGATGTCCTGCTGGCACTTCAGTCCCAAAATTGCGTGTGTTACTGTTAAAAATAGTATATCACATTTATAGTGTCCTTAGCACTGTGTCAATAGGAGGCAGGAAGCACGATTATCCCGGTTTTATAAGGTTGAACCATCTATTTAAGACCGAGGTATAGGAAGTGCTAGGGCTGAGATTTGAACCAAGTCCAAACCCTACACTCTACGGGCTCTCCCGAGGGCCTACTATGTGTCAGGCTGTAAAAGAGACAGAGAAAAGGGCAATCACTCTCTGCAGGAGGTGGCCCAGCTGGACCACAGCCACCTGGTGAGGGGGCAGGGAGGATGTTGCTGGAAGAGGAAGCAGCCCACAAAGGGGATTTTAGTCTGCAAGCAATGGGAGCCAATCAATGCATTTTTATTTTAAAAGTAGTTTTAAAATCTACTCAGGTGTAATAAGAACAAGAATCTACTCTCTGTGACTGATGAGTCTATGACTTGTGTGAACAAGTGAATTGGAAGTGAGCCCGAGGTGTGTGCCTGTGCGTCTACAGACCAAGGCAAACCTGGGAACATCTAGTTGAAGAACACGGAATTCAGAACAAAGTTGAACCGGGCCGAATGAACTGAGGGCTGCTCTCTGGGTTGGGTTGCAGCCAGCTCAGAATAAACGCACCCACTCTTTCCTGTGATTTGGGCTTGGGATTGAACATGCTGAAATATGCTTGGGGGGTTGACCCTGAAAGCTGCAGCCCCATCCCCACCTGCATCCTCTCGGCCTGTCCAGCATGCAAGAGCGGTTTACAGACAGAACAAAGTCCCCAAGCTTTATGCCTCCTAGGTTGCAAGGGCCCCAGGACATCTGGTCTCACACCCCTTCCCTCTGTTTCCTACTAGCAGTCACCCCAACCTTGCACTTTCTTTTGTCCCTGTCTGGACTCCAAGCAGAAGAGAACACGTCCCGGGGGTAGCCCTTAGGAGGTGGAGACAGCTTGAGCCCTGACTGCTACTGTGTGACTTTAGGAAAGGTCCTTACCCTCTCTGACCCCCTCCCCTTTCTCCTCAATAGAGATAACAACAGGAACTGCCTTCTAGACTGGATTTCGTGAGGGCTGAAGGATATGACAGAGACAGGAAAGTTCCCGTGTACACTGTAAAGCACTGTGCAGAGAGAGTTTTTGTGGTGCTCCTTGTTATTGGATAGTGGAGTAAATAAAACAGACAGAACATCCTGGCTCCCACCTTTGCCTTAGCCTAGGGGCTGTCCAGGGTCATCCAGCCCGCTGACCGGTATCACCTCGAAGTGCGGTCCCTTTGGAGACCCCTCAGAGCCAGGAGGCCACAGTGGCGTCTCCTTTCGCCCCGCCCGGGGGCGGGGGCTCAGGCTCCGAAGCGATAAAGCTGCTGCCCGGACGGGCCCGGAGCCTGTCGCTTCAAGGCGCCGCAGCCAGAGTCATGCGCGAGGGGCTGAGCGCGGCGTGCGAGGCCGCCCGGCCGCGGCTCTACAGGTTCCTGCGCAGGATCCTCCCGCCAAAGCCCACGCGGTGCCTCGGCCGAGCCAGGTACCCTGCGGGCTGGGCCGCGGGAAGAGGGGGAGGGAGGCGGGCGTCGGCGGCTGCACGCGGGACGCTCCCCGATGCGCCGCTGAGCCAAAGCGGGAGGGCTGGAATATTTGCTCTGTAGCGATCCCGTGAGTGAGTGCTTGCGCTTCGTTTGGAACAAAGACGAGGTCGCAACTCAGGAGCCACAAAGGGGCCGGCACGGAGAAACGCCTGCCTGCACCCGGAGAAGCGGCTGTGCGGGCTAAATTGCGGATGTTTCAGCACTGGAAAGTTTTTCCGATATTTCAGCCTGCTACACTCTTTAGATTTCAGATATAGTTAAGAAAGCGAAAAGGTTCTTTTTTTTGTTTTTGCTTTTGTTTTTAACAAATAGAACCCATTTCCAAGAGTGCCACCCCTGTGCCCATATCCTTGGGGTAAGGAGAGTCAGACTGGTGCGGAGGAGGGGGAACCTCACACGGGGCAGGACCCCAGGTCAGCCCGAGAGCCACAGACAGCCACAGAGGCAGCTGGGCCCTCAGCGGCCTGTCTAGGGCCTGCGGATCCTTCCGGGGTCTGAGCAGGCCCCCACGCTCCTGGCCTGGCCTTGGATGGCAGGTCCTAGAGGTCTTTGGCCCTACCAAGGGCCAAGCAGGACCAGCTGTCAAGGGCATGGGTGTCTGTGGGCGTGAGATAAGGCAGTGATTTGGAAGGAAGAATCCAAAGCCTTAATGTGCTCACCTGGTATTTGGTCATGGGCTCCCCCAGCAGCGAGCCCAAGTAAATCTGCTAACCAGGGGGATAGCAGGCCAGGCGAAGCTTTATTTACTCTTTTCCCAAATTTTAAAAGAATCTCAATTATGAAAGAAATTCACAGCCACTGTAAAAAGTTGGAAGATGCAGAAAAGTATAAAGAAAAATTAAAACTGATCTCATTGCTTAATGCGGATCACTGTGAACATTTACTGGCACATTCCCCCAGGTGCTTGTTTGCACGCGCGCACACACACACACACACACGCACACGGCCAGCACCAGGCCCATTATTTATAAGGTCAGAGAACTAGACACAACCTAAACACCCAGCCCCAGGTGATGGTCAGGCTAACTAGGCCCCATCTACATGGGGGATTTTCAGACAACCCTTGAAAACGATACTTTCTAATATTTGGGGTAAATGGTGATGTTAAGTGTGCAAGTCGTTAAGATGTTAGGTGTGTTAAGTTTATCAACTTAAATATTACTGTAGATCAGTTGGCATTTCTGATCTGAAAATGTCCATCTCTCCAAAAGTAAGTGAGAAGAAGCCACAAAGAGTGTGGGATGGAGGTTTGGGTGAGAGATGATGGCCAGAAAGTGAGAGGAGCAGTAGACCTGGAGGCCTGAAGACCTCAGGCCCCGAAACATCTTTTCATTTAAGTCATCATTCCCGTAGTGACTGCTCAGCTATGGCTTATCTGTTCCAAATTCCAGATAATTCTGTATTGGCTTTATTTGTTTTTCTGGTGAGGCAAACCAGTTCAGATCAGAGGAATGTGTTAAAGAAGTATTTAATGATACGTGTTAAAACTTGTCCAGGAAGACTTTATTCAGGATCATTATGCTGGACATGGGGACCGCTGCAACTAGGTCTTACAGTGGGAGAGAGGGATTGAGCTCAATTTAGAGCACAGCAGGGGCAAATGGAGACAGAGAGCGAGGGAGCAGGGTGGTGGGGGGGGGTCAGTGGATGAAAAATTTCTAAGACAAAGTATCAGGGATACAGGGGTTTCTGGCTAAACTGACCTAACAGGATTCTTGCTGAAGGTAGACCAGAGTGGTCAGACGTTACTGAGGAATGGTGGAGGATGAGGAACCTGATTAGATATCAGAAGTGATGAGATCTCATTTGTATGGGGGGTTATTGATAAACTGACTTAACAAGATTCTTTGCTCAAAATGTATTTTCCATTTACGTGCACAGATGGGCTTACGATAAGGTTCAGAAGTCTGACCAAAGTTTGGCCAAGCAAAGAATCTTTGTCAGAAGACAATAGATGATCACACAGAGGACTCTTTACAGGGCTTCTGTGTTATTTGACTGAGATATAAATTGCTTTGTGATACATACAGCAGTTGCTCTTTTCTGGGGGTCATACATTCCAAGACCCCAGTGGATGGCTGAACCCACATTAGTACTGAACCCTTTACATACCATGTTTTATTGCTGTACATATTTAACAACAATAAAGTTTAACTTATAAATTAAGCTAAGTGAGATATTAATAATACCTAGTAATAAAATAGAACTACTATAGCAATGTGCTGTAAGAAAAGTTCTGTGAATGTGAACCACTGAGCCATGATGATATTGGTGGTTGGATGACCTTAATCATCTTCTTCAACTCTGCAGATGCAACCCCTCCAATAATTTTTACATTTTCCAGTGAATATATATATGTATATGTATATATAGGTTTTTGAAATTTAAAAAAATTTATTAGACAAGTTTGCAGTACGTAATGATTACATTCATGGTGAGGAGTTGGGACGTGTACATAATATATCTTAATTCTTTGTACGTCCCTCCTTCCATTTCTTGGTCAAATATATTTCTGAATCTGTGTAACCATCTCTTACTTGCAGCCAGTGGCTTGGTGTCATTAGTCTCAGGGAATTCCCTGCTGAAGTCTTTGTATAGATGCCACCTGTCCCCTGCAACATGTTACCATCAACTGGAATCTGTTTTCTGTTCATGTCTTCCACTCACAGTTAATAACTTCTTCATCTTAACTAAGTGCTTGTCATGTGTTGTGGCTATGACTTTTGCTGTTTATGGTATGCCAGGAAAACCAGCGCAAATTTCTTTTTCCTTCTTCACAATTTTACAGATAGAAGATTCATTCTTGCCATAGAGCTCAGCAATCTGAGCCTACAATTTTTTCTTTCCTTAATAAATCTAGAATTTTTACCTTTTCACTATAACAAGGTACTTTACAGCCCCTTTTTGGCATATTCAGATGATGAGCATCACTGCTCTTTCACTTTGGGGTCATTATTAAATAAAATAAAGATACTTGAACACAAGCACTATGATACACTGACAGTTGATCTGATAACAAAGATGGCTACTAAGTGACTAGTGGGTAGGTAGTGTAGACAGTGTGGATTCCAGGGACAAAGGGTTGATTCACATCCCAGGCAGAACAGAGTGAGATGGCACAAAATCTCATCATGTTATTCAGAATGCTGGGCAATTTACAACTTACAATTTATTTATTTATGGAATTTTCCATTTCATATTTTCATACCACAGTTGCCCTTGGGTAACTGCAACCATGGAAAACAAAGCCACAGATAAGGTGAGACTACTGTGGGTACATTCTTTTAAAGGGATACTATCTTTTTATAGTTAAAAATCACCTAGTGCTCCTATGTAATGTATATAATTATGTAGAAGACATTATATGTTAACTTTGCTTTCAAATAAAGGCAGAGGCCAGGAGGATATATATATTTTTAATTTAATTTAATTTTTTATTGGTACACGTTTGCAGTACATAATAATTACATTCCTTGTAGGGAGTTGGTACATGTACATAACATATCTCAATCTTTTTATCATTCCCTTACTGTCCCTTCCCTCCTCCTTCCCTCTATCTCTTGATCCCCTCCCCTTCTGCAAAAGACCTATCTCCCTCCCTAATTCCTCTTATTTGTTATTTTGCTTTTTATTTATATTTTGGGTTTCTCATATAAGAGAAACCCTGTGATATTTAAGGTTGTGTGTCTGATTTATTTCACTTTAGTTTCCTGGTGCATCCATTTTCCTACAAATGACTCAAGTTTATCCTTCTTTTTTTTTTTTTTTTTTTTGGTGGGTACCAGGGGTCGACCTCAGGACCTCGCGTGCCAGCAGGCGCCCGTGCCACTGAGCAATATCACCGGCCCTTTTTTCATATGTGGGTACCGGGAGTTGAACTCAGGACCTCGTGCTTGCCAGGCAGGCGCTTATGCCGCTGAGCTATCTCACCAGCCCCAAGTTTATCCTTCTTAAGGCACAGTAGTAGTCCATTCTGCATAAATACCACAATTTCTTTGCCCATTCATCTGTTGATGGACATATAAGGTGCTTCCAAGATTTAGCTATTATGAATTGTGCTGCTATAAACATGGGTATGCATGTATCACTGTAATATGATGTCTTTTGTATCACTGTAATATGATGTCTTTAACTCCTTCAGGTAGATACCTAGAAGGGGAAGAGCTGATTCAAATGGAATTTCTAGTTCTAGTTTTTTGAGGGATCTCCATACTGATTTCCATAGTGGTTGTACCAGTTTACATTCCCACCAACAATGTATGGGTTTCTTTTCCCTACAGCCTCATCAGCATTTGTTATTATTTGATTTCTTAATGATACACATTCTTTCTGGAGTAAGATAGAATCTCAGTGTTGTTTTAATTTGCATTTCTCTAATGGCCAGCGATGTTGAATATTTTTTCATGTGTTTATTGGCCATTTGTACTTTTTCTGACAAGTGTGTATTCATTTCAGCTACCCATTTTTTGACTGGGTCTTTTATTTTGGGCAGGTCTCATATTTTTCAATTCTTTATATATTCTAGATATTAGTTCTCTGTCTGAGGAGCTGGAAAAAATTTTTTCCATTCTGTAAGTTGATCATTTATGGATTCTTGCTATTATTTCTTGTGCAATTGGAGTTCTGTTCAGGAAGTCCTTGCCTACATCTGTGTTTTCCAGAGTTTTTACCTATTTATTTTCCAGCAGATTGTTTCTGTTTTAACATTTACATCTTTGATCCTTTCTGATTTTAATTTAGCACATGGTGAGAGATATGGGTCTAGATTCACCCTTTGGCATGTGGATAGCCAGTTTTTCCAGCCCTATTTGTTCAAGAGGCTGTCTTTCCTGAGGCCAGGAGGATATAGTTGAAACAAGATGAGCCATGGGTTGATAATTGGTAAATGAGGTTGAATGTGGATGAAGGGCCGTGGAAGTTTATTATGAGATTCTTGCAACTTTTGTATGTTTCACATTTTCCACAATAAAAATGTACAGTGAACAAAGAAGCCAAGGTAAATTAAATGTTTTAAATTAAAAAGATTAAGTCACTAGAAACAAGCATGTGGTAGACAGTGCTCGTTGCTGGCCCGGGAGGGCAGAGCTGATGGAGCCGTTCTCAGCTCACCAGCCCCTGTAACACATTGGCACTTGGCTTTTGAAAAGGGAAATTTTCCCGGTGCTTCTGTGTGTCACCATTTGGGCCAGTAGCTGGCTCAGCTCTCCTCATATCCTTTGGCTTTGCGTGGGGAAGAAGGAAGAGGAGGTGGGAGGATGCTGATGTGGGAAGATTCTATCTGACTGATCTGCCCTCCTTGACTGAAAGCCATGAGCAGTTCACTCCCACCCTCTGGACAATGAGGGGCTAGCAGAGGGCACTCCAAGACTCCCTCCACTCTCAGACTCTGCCTCATGACAGCTGTTTCCTTTCACAGCCCAGAAACACAGGATGAGCCCAAATGTTGCAGCCCTGCCAAGCACCAAAATGGATCCTCCCAGCCCCTTACAGGGACGGCCAAGGTCAGTGGGTCCCATGAATGTGGGAAGCCCCTTCCTCCCTGACCTGGGCAGATGCAGGCTGCATAACCCATTGGAGGCTGCTGGAGGGCACAGGAAACCAGGGTCTGGGTAGTGAGCAAAGGGTCCCAGACCCAGGGGCACGGGTTGGAGCCAGAAAGATCTGCTGTACTTAGGAGACGTAACTCCCAAGGCACACTGGTACCTCTGAGTGGGCTGGCAGCATGGGTGATGGGCCTCACCTTCCCAAAGTGCTTTCCACTTTTTCCAGAGAGTTCCAGAGAGATGGGCAGGGCAATGGGTGGGAGAGGAGGAAATTGCATTTCATATCTTTAGATGCCCTGGGGGAAGGAAGGCAGTGGTATATTCCTCCCGGTCCTGACTTCTGTCCTTGGTGGTATTGGCTGTGACAGGCTCTTTCACATGGAACCCGAGTTCCTGCCATTGCAATTCCTCCGAGCAAGTGTTGGCAGGGCCTCGGTGAGGAGAGAAGCATGGCCCACGGCCCAGGCATCTGGAGCTCTCAGCAGGCTCAGGCCCAGGTGGCCTGGCTGCTGGGAAGGTAGGAGGGTCAAGGACTGACCCCCCTGCCCTGTGTGCCCACCTGCAGATCCCCCTCCCCCCCCCAAGCTGGAGCAGAGTCCAGAGACTAGAGAGACCCCTGGGGTCCTGTGGTTGCAGGTATTTGGGAAAATCTGGTTTTTCTCCCTCTTAGAAGACTCCAGAATCCCAGAGCAAGCCACATAAGCCTTCACCGACCTGCCCCCAGCACATGAGGATCAAAAACTGGGGCAATGGGATGATTTTGCAAGACACACTCCACAACAAGGCCAAAACGGTGAGAAATCCAGTCTCTGGGGAGAACCACATTTGTCCCAAACTGGTAAAGCCAGGGGGGCTCTTTGTGGATCCAACAGATATCTCCCTGGGCAAATCAAACTATCATCTGCTTGGGCAAAGGGTGCTGGGGACCGAAACTTGTATCCTCACAAAGAATAGTAGGCAGTGCACAGTACCAACTCCTGGCTAACCACCCTGGTAGGTAATGGATAATCCAGAAAGTCAGATAAATGATTACAGAAAGAAATTAATATTTTTCTTGGATAGATTTCGGAGAGAATTTCTTAACAGAACTGCCCAAAGCTAGACTGAACTAAGCGAAGAGGTGGTGAGCTCTCTGTCATTGGAAGGGCTCAAGGGAGATTCAGGCTTTAAGCAGCCAATAAGTGGTTAGACTACTTGTCATTTAAAAGGCTCCTTTCTGTTTTTCAATTTCCTTGTTCTTTTTCTTTCTGTGGAGCTAGGGATCAAATTCAGGAGCTCTCTCGTGCTAGGCAAGCACTCTACCACTGAGCTCAACACCTCAACACCTCAGTTCCTTATTCTGACTTTAGAGTGTATACTATAGTTGTAAAGTGGAGAAGAATCGAAAATTTCAAGACCAGAAAAGCCCCCTCCCTGTCACCCAAAACCAGTCCAGTACACATTTGGGCATCTGTTTTTCTGGACTTCTTTTTGCGCTATTCTATGGCTTCATGACTTGCACTCTTAATTCAGTTCAGTTTGGCTGATATCACTGAAGCCAAATGGGCTGAGTACATGACAGAGCACGTGAGGTGTTCCCAGGGACCAACCTGTAGACTTTGGTGTGGATCTGGGTCTGGCTGGGGACCAGGATCAGAGACAGAGGCCAGGCTGGCTCACACCCACTGGGACTCAGCCAGTAGAGAGATCTGGGTGGAGAGGAAGCCCTGTGGACCCCAAGGAGGAGGTGTCCCAGGGTGGGGAGGGAGGCAGCCAGGCCCTGGCCCTGGAGGAGGAAGGCCCAGAGGCCAAACTCCCAACCTCACCACCTGCCTCTCTCTTTCCAGAATTTTACTTGCAAGCCCAAATCTTGCCTTGGGTCCATGATGAACCCTAGAAGTATGACCAGAGGACCCAGGGACAAGCCTACCCCTGTGGATGAGCTTCTACCTCAAGCTATCGAATTTGTCAACCAGTATTATGACTCCTTCAAAGAGTAAGGCTTTCGTCCGTGGGTCGCTGCCTCTTCTGTCCAGGCTCCCTGTGTCCAGCAATTACCCTATGTCCCTAGACCCCTTTCCTTCCCAAAGTCGCAGTGGATCCAGTGCGGAAACACAATTTTGCCGGAGAAGAGACCCTGGAGGAGGTGCTCACAGTCGGGGTTAAAAGTGCGGGTTGGGGTGTAACTGAGTTTGAATCCTGGCTCCACCATTAACAACTGGTGAATCCTTGGTAAATCCATTCACTCCCTGAGCCTCAATTTCCTCATCTGTAAAATGAGGCTAATAGACTAGCTCAAGAGATTGTTCTGAGGATGATGCAAGCTCAGAATTTTGTCCTAGCACAAAGTAGCCCTGACGGTGGATTTACGTGGACCCCGTTATTGTGAAATGCTTGAGATTGAAAGTTCCTTGGAGAACCCCTCACCAAGCCCCTACTGCTATAGATGTGAGTGCAGTGCCGCGAGTCCTTCGGTTCCGTAGTCAGTCATTCTTCAGTTGACGAACAAGGGCAGCAGCATCTTGGGAGGTGGGGAAGGAACAGACGTCCGTGTGCCGTAATCCTCCCAGCAATTTTAATGTGCAGCTGGGTGGAGAGCGGTTGGGGGCTGTCACTTTGTGAGCGGGATAACTAGAGCGCCCCCTGAAGTATTTCGTGACTACAGAGCTCACTGTCCTCCGTCTCTTGGCTCACTTGTTATCTAGTGAGCCTTTCGGGGCCCAGGGGTTTTCCCTGATGGACTTCACTGAGCCATAGTACTTTCTTCTTTATCTATGTGGCACAAAGCATATGCAGGGCCCTGGGTAAGTCACTTATGTTTAATGAAACCACAACTCTATGAGATGGGTACTGTCATTATCCCCCTTCTACAAACAAGGAAACTGAGGTCCACAGAGGAGAGATACCACGCTTGAAGGCTCACATCCTCCAGTCCCAGGCTGGGAGTGGAACCCAGGCAGCCGGCACCAGGAGTCCTTGCTTTCAGCCTCAGCGCCCTGGCATCTATCTCTTGGGCCCTGGGGGTCCTACTCTAGACTGGACCAGGGCAACCTGGCTTGGTGGCTGTTCAAACCCTTTGCTTCTCACCAAAGGAAGTCCCATTTCTCACAGTCCCCTCAAGGGTCCTGGGATGATGCCTAGTCCCATCCCCATGATGACACCAGCAGCCAGAGACATGGCCAGCTGTGGCTTCAGTCACCTTTGTATATGAAGAATTACAGTGTATTTAGAGACTGTGGCTTGCTGAATGTCACATTCAAATCTGTTTGCTGCTGATGGAAGCTATTCCTTTTTTTCAGAGCTGATAGTCATCATAGCGTTTTTTTAGTGCCTCAGAAACAGGGCTATGTGAAATGGTAAAATATAAAACTGTAAGGGAATTGGGCACAAATGTGAATGATGAGCTTTATTAACATTCACATGTTGATTTTCCTGTGCATGTTGGAAGCTTCAGTGGCAGCCGTGGTCACCACTGGTTTTGTGCTTGGGGGCAGAACAGGGGATGTTGCTGGAAGCTTTGTTTGGGGAGGGAGCATGGACCTCACCCGGCAGTTCTTTATGGCAGGGATGTCCTTGAGGGTAAATATCACCCAGTGTTTTGTCTTTATGCTTCTTTCTTTAATCAGGGAAGAGTTGTCAAGACATTCTGCACACCCAAAAGTCCATTTTGTTCTGAGTCTCCCATCCAGTGGCCTTAGTCAGGAATCTGTTCCTTAAATAGTTTTGTTTGTTGCCATTTCAAAAGCTTTTAGTTGTGCTGATTAGAAATCTCAAGGTTGCTCTGAGTGTGTGTGTGTGTGTGTGTGTGTGTGTGTGTGTGTGTGTGTGTTTCAAAGCCTTTCTGACCAAGCCCTTCCTTTTGGGATATTTTTGAAGTGTGTTTAGAAATCGCTGTGTGCAGCTCCTGCCTGGGCGGGCCCTAGAGTCCTGTGGCCTGAGTCCCAACCCTCCCGTCCCCAGTTGTGTCTGGGCCTGCCTATGCTCCTGAGGACAGTGTCTCAGGTCTTGTAGGGGCCCTGGAAGGGGGATGAAAGGTAGAAGGGCCTCTGTAGGCAGTTAAGAACCCAGGCTTGGCAGCAGGGCAACCTGGGTTTGTGTCCTGATTTTGCTCTTTCCTATGCTAATGTTCCTGGGCCCAGCACTTAATTCCCTAGAGATCTGAAGCCCCTTGAGCTTTCAGACTCCTGACTGTAAAGTGAACACGAAAAGCCTTCTAAGCCAGCAGGTGGTTGTGCACCTGTAATCCCTGCTACTCAGGAGGCTCAGGCAGGAAAATAGGCTTGAGTTTAAGGACTGGGCAACTTAGTGAGACCCTGTCTCAAAAAAATGTTAAACCCTTCCTCACAGACTCCGTGAGACCATGTCTGTGAGTTGCTTTGCTGGCTCACGTGAGTCTCGGTATTCAGCCACCCTCGCGCAGCTGGCCCACCTTCTCTTAGTGAGAAGGTGACAGGCACTCTGCTGACCAAAGGAGACATGATGTTGCCGTGGCTTGATTAGACACTGCTCCTCCAAGTCTTGCAAATGTCTAAGAAGGATCACAACCCTTGCCAAGATAAACAGTTAAAGAAAAAAGCACCTGGAAATAACAAGGGCTCTGTCCAGCTCATCGTGGGCTACATAATTTGCAAGATTCAGAGTAAAAACGAAAATGCGGACTCCTTATTCCAACATGACTAAGAACTTCAAGATGGCGACAGCAGTGTGTTAAACACGGGACCCCTCTAGGCTAAGTGAGAGTCCATGTAGCAGGCCCTGGAGGGGACAGTCTCCAGTGAGGGACAGTTTGCTCTCTTGGTGTATGACTTCAGTTCCTGCTTCTGTGGATTGAGTTAATCTCCAGGTAAGGTCATCTCATTGTTGATCTTCCGGATGTCTTCCTGTCCCCCAGGGCAAAAATAGAGGAATATCTGGCCAGAGTGGAAGCAGTAACAAAGGAGATAGAAACAACAGGAACCTACCAGCTGACAGGAGGTGAGCTCATCTTCGCCACCAAGCTCGCCTGGCGCAACGCCCCTCGCTGCATCGGGAGGATCCAGTGGTCCAACCTGCAGGTGAGGGAGCCAGGAGGGAGATGGGTGGCCCTGAGCCCTAAGCAGGTGGCCCTCTGGGGTCCACAGACAGAAGCCAAAGCCCTGACTTCCCAATTTGAGATGGATATGTAGGGGCTCCTCTGCTAGATGTCTAGAATCTGATTCAGTACCAGGATCTCTAACTGATCCTTCTCTCTTGTGTTAAACTCAGGAGACCAAATGCTACCATAAAGCCAAAGAATGACCTTGTTCTTGTTATTGTTAAGGCCTTGGTGCTGCAAGAGAAGCTTTTTGTCTGGAATATTTAAATTCTTGGCTGCAAGAGAGCATTTGATTTATCCTAGGCCATCATTTTGTTGGAGGATTATTTGTTGTTGGATCATAGTGAAAGCACTTGGACAGAAAAGGTGACAAGAAAAGCCAGGGAAACCAATTCTGGCTGTGTAACACATGCCTGTTTGCAAAAGAAACAGACAGGGGTGTTGGAATCCTGACTCCTGGCACTTTAAAGTCAAGTTTTCTTGGGATTTGGGCTTTGCTGGAGTATTCTGAGCAGGTTTACCTGTGTTCCCGTAGCAGAGCGGGAGAAAGGCTGAGTAGGGCAGCAGTGAGATGGGACTGTCAATGCCGAGAGGAGAATGAGCTCCTCCACATTGGTCAGGCTATTGGTGTGCAGGCTGCCACTGTCCTTAGAGGCTTCCGAGCAGCCACGAAGCCTCTGCCACACAGTCCTTGACCGCGTGGTCTGGTCGGGTGTGTGCAGGTCTTTGATGCCCGCAGCTGTACCACAGCCCAGGAGATGTTCGAACACATCTGCAGGCACCTGCGCTATTCTACCAACAACGGCAACATCAGGTGGGTGCACCTCTCCCTGCCCCAGAGTCTTAGACAAAAGATGGGTGTAGGGGAGGCATCCCTGGCTCAAGGAGAAACCAGGAAGAGAGAAAAAGGAGAAAGACACAGCCTTCTTCATGGACCTCTAATAGCAAGCCCGCCTCCGTGAGCTGAGCCTCTGTCCATAGCCTATTTCTGTGGTTTCCTTCTGATTTGAACTCTTGAGAAAGTTGTATCTTTAAGAAGTAACTTCTTCACTGCCTAGTTAGGGTTCCCTGCATTTTAGGGGAGTGAGGCATTAGTTTTCTAGCAGATGGCTCTGGTGCGGTATTTTTCTTAGAGATAGGAGACTCGCTGCTTGTCATGTATCCCCCTTAGCCCCATATGATGGAACAGCTCATTTGTCATTCACTTATTTTCATATTCAGCAAATACTCAGTGTCCATCTGATGGGGACTCAACCAGGATTAGGCTGGAGGGTGGGGAAAGAAGGGAAGGGAGTAGGATGCAGTGGTGACCGAGACCCTAAGATGTGGCTTAAGCCTGCTATGAACCTATGACCGGTACTGAGCAAGCATCCAACCAGCTGAACTGTGGGCAGAGAATATGGGGTGGCCAGGAAAAGGGCCGCAGCATGGGGGCTCCCAGAGAGGCCAGCCTTGGGCAGGTCATGGAGGAAGGGCAGGAGCTGGCAGGAGCAGGTGGCAGCTTGGGTACAGGGGGCTGCAGAGTGGGAAGAGTGGAGTGGGAGGTACTGGCATCAGGGAGGGGCTCAGAGCCCCTACCAGGGCCAGATGGTAAACAGCACTGTCCGTGTCCTGGGGAAGGTCGGCCATCACTGTGTTCCCCCAGCGGACTGATGGGAAGCATGACTTCCGCATCTGGAACGCTCAGCTCATCCGGTATGCTGGCTACCAGATGCCAGACGGCACCATCAGAGGGGACCCTGCCAACCTGGAGTTCACTCAGGTGCCCGGGGACCTTCGGGCAGGGAGTCTGGTGGTGGGTGACAGAGTGGAGCCCCAAGGAGACCAAATGCCTAGGCCTGCAGACTCACTGGGTCTGTCTTGTCTCTCAGCTGTGCATTGATCTGGGCTGGAAGCCTCACTATGGCCGCTTCGATGTGCTGCCTCTGGTCCTGCAGGCTGACGGCCGTGACCCCGAGCTCTTTGAAATCCCGCCTGATCTTGTGCTTGAGGTTCCCATGGAACATCCCAAGTAAGTGGCTGAGGGTTCAGGGGTGCAAATCACCATGTGTCCCCACTCTGCGCCTTGGTGAGACTCCAGCCATCAGTCCCCTCCTGGGACCTCCCCCAAAGCCTAGCCAGCAGCAGGTGATCCCCAAGACTCACTTTGTCACCCCTTCATTCTGCAGCAACTCCATTTTTATCTCTGACTTCAGACTTGTGAGGATACAGCACGCTGATGGTCAGAGGAAGCAGAGGCTTAAATGGATGGGGCTTTAATAGCTTGGGAAACAGTGACTTTAGGAAGGAACCCATTTGAGATTTTCAATCCCAGCTGCTCGGGCCTCTTTTGCCCTCTTGCCAACTCTCTTGTGTTCCCTTTCCTGACTGTGGGGGAAATATAGGTCTACAGTGCCTTTAAGAGCTCTATTCATTTGGCCCTTGCTCTTGGTGCTTCTCATAACTGCAAAAAAACCTCCATATACTGAGACTTACATCTGGCAGGCATTAGGTCGAACCCTTCTTGTCCCTTGAATATACTGAGCTCAGTCCTGCTTCGGGGACTTTGACTTGTTCCTCCATGACATACACTTTCCTCAGAATTCTACAAGACTCATTCCTTCTTGTCAAGAGTTATTTCCTGCAGTGTCACCCCCTCTAAGAACACTTTCTTGACCACCTGATCTAGAGTCGGCACCCTCAGCCTCAGGCTGTCGCTTCTTGTTTTTATTTTCTTATTGATTTGTTGCCCTCTTTATGGTCTAGAGTCTAGATGCTAGACTGCAAGCGCCTTGAGAATAGGGATCTTGCCTTTCTTGTTTACCAATATATCCCAGCACCTAGCAGGGTACCTGATACATAGCAGGTGGAGAGGTTAAAAGCATCACAAGGTTACACTGCTGCTCAGTAGTGAGGCAGAACTTGAATCCTGGCTTTCTGTCCCTAGAGTCCTTAACTGCTATGTTTTGTTAGATTCTCAGCATCTAACACAGAGCCTGGCACATACTTGATGCTTAATATATGTTAGCATGGGTGCCTGAGGGAATGAAAACTCAATTTAATGAGTGACAGTTGAGGCCAATTTTCTCCTGCGGGGATGGCTTAGAGATCAGCTCTTGGAAAGGAATTTTCTTGGTGGGCTGTTTTCCTGAAGGTTTTATTTTTTTGGTGCAAGTGGGGTGGAGGAGAAGGCCCCACTTACAACTGGCCCTGCCTCCCACCAGGTATGAATGGTTCCAGGAGCTGGGGCTGAAGTGGTATGCCCTGCCCGCGGTGGCCAACATGCTGCTCGAGGTGGGTGGCCTCGAGTTCCCAGGGTGCCCCTTCAACGGCTGGTACATGGGCACGGAGATCGGAGTCCGGGACTTCTGCGATGCCCAGCGCTACAACATCCTGGAGGTTAAGAGGGCTGCCTAGCTGGGCCTGCTGGAGGTGGGGCCTATGGGTGGTTCTCTGGGGCAGCCTCACCCCATTGCTCTGTCTCTGCAGGAAGTGGGCAGGAGGATGGGCCTGGAGACACACACCCTGGCCTCCCTCTGGAAAGACCGCGCTGTCACGGAGATCAACGTTGCTGTGCTCCATAGTTTCCAGGTATGCCAGATGTTTTATGGGTCTGCAGATGTTTTGGTGAGAAGGGGTGGGCCTTGCTACTTGTCTGGTGCTTGGTGTACCCCTTACAGCATTGTTCATTCATGCGTGCATCAAACAAGTATTGAATACATGGTGTGTGCTAGGAAGCTACCTGGTGCTGGGATACAGGGCTGAATAAGCCCACGGGCCTGCTCTAGCCATCCAGCAGCAGGCAAGACCTCACCTCCCAAGACCCATCGGTCTCTGCACTTGAGCACTGAATCCTGTCCTCTCTGTTGCTCGAGGGCTCTACTCTTGAAAATCCCCTCTTCTCTCTGCATCACCACTGTCTCCCTCTCTGCTGGATCATTCCAATCTGTGTGGATACAGGCTGTACTTGCTCCCATCTAAAGAAAATAAATGCATAGCTAGCCAGACAGCTCTTCTCAGTCCTCGGGCTTCCTCCAGGCCCTAGCTTAGTTTATCTGCTTCTCATTACAGCAAAACTTTTGCATAGTCTCATGACATTTCATCATCCTTTGGTAGTTCCAGTCTGGCTTTTATCTTCCACTGCTTGGTCATGCTGGAATTCTTGTCATCTTTTCAAACTCACCAAAAGGGTTCCCACCTTAGGGTCTTTGTGCTTATTTTTCCCTGTACCTAGAATCTTCTTTCCACAAATCATCCCATGACCAGCGCCTTACCTTCTTGCAGGTCTCAATTGTTTCCTTCTTAAAGGGTCTCTGCCTGACCATGTCGTGTAAAAGAATACCCCGCTCCATCACCACCCTGTCTCTCTCAGTACTTTAATTCTGCTTTTTCTTCAAAATACTTCATAATACAGTTTCTGGCATTATATAGTACATCTGCTTGTGTCTGTCTTTGTTGTTTTGTTTTCCCCACTGGAATATAAGCCCCACAGGGCTCCCTGAGGGATCAGTCTTGTCTTTCATGTTGGCTGCTGCAACTTTGGCTTTGTAGAGTGTCTGGCACAGGCGGATCTAAAAACATATGTACTAGATGCATGAATGAATGCAAGCCCATGTCTACGTGAGCCGTGGTTACCGTGTCCATCTCTTGTGCCCACACATAGCAGGCTGGCTCTTGATGGGTCTGAGCCCTTCCTCCATCTGCTTTTTCTGTTTCCACTGTTCCTATACTTCCGTGCCTTAGGGAGGGAGGCTCCGGATGTGTGAAGTTATTACTTTAGAGGATCGGACCATCTCCACAAAGCAGACTGATGGCCTAGAGGCAGGAACACTGGACAGAGAGTCATTCATCCATTCAGCAAAGTTTAATTGAGCGTTTGCTGTGCACTAGGCACTAGATGGGGCCAAGAATGTAAGTGGTAAACAAAATACTGTATGTATGATCATATGTTGCTCCCCACGGCTAGGTCACCCAGGGGCAAATCCATCCTGGTACTGATGGAGGAAGGGTTCAGAGCTAAGATGGAACAGGAAGAGCGCCTGGGCTGGCCCAGCTCAGGAAGGGCTGGTGGGGACCATACATCCTGGCTCCCAAGGACTCCCAACACCAGCCCTGACACTGGCAGGATGCAGTTGTGTCTCAGAAAATTCACAGTCTCAGCCATCTCCTGACTGCTGCTGACAAAGTCCCTCCACTGCTTGAGAGTCTCAGGACTTCCTTGTCACTTCCTCCAAGATAACCTTCAAAAGAAATGGCCTTCTTTCCTCATTTGTAAAATGGGGATAATAACAGTGCCTCCTATAAGAATTAAATGACAGTTCAGTACTTGGGAGGGTGAGACAGGAGGATCTCAAGTTTAAAGCCAGCCTGGGCTACATAGTAGGCTGAGAAGTAAGTTTATAAAATTTTCAAAGATGTGGCTGGACTTACAGGTCCCAACGTTCACTGACCGCTCCGGTCCCTCCCAGCCTTGGCTCATAAGCTCCTCCTCCAAGAATGCCCTTGCCACCTTGTACCCCTTTCTCTAAGTTTTCCCTCCTTTGGAAGCTGTCTGTCTTAGTTACTTTTCTCGTTGCTGGGACAAAATACCTAACGCCCAAAATTAAGGAAGGAAAGGTTTATTCAGCTCACAGTTTGTGGAGGTTTCAGTCCATCATCAGCTGGCTCCAAGACAGGGTGGCGTGGTGAGGGGCAACAGTTCAAGGCGGCAGAAGACAGCAAAAGCAACAAGAGCAAAAGAGGGGGAGAACAAGCCTCTTTTTCTCCCTTATATTGTAGGCAGGCTACCCACCCTAGGGTGGGTCCTTTACACCCACACCATCTCCCTGCCCTCCTCTGGCACAGGCTCAGGGTGTTTACAAAGTGAGGACCCTGGCCCCCTGCTGAGTCACTTAGTTAAACTCAGCTTCTCAAGTTGACACAATGTATCAACCATTACACTGTCCCCAAGTCCTTGTACTCTCCCCTGGGCCTCTGTCTGCCATTGGGTCCTCCTCTCTACCCTTCTTGAGCTGCACCTGCTTGTCTCCATCATAACTCCCACCAGGCCTCGTGACAAGGGCTGACCCCCTTCTTCTTCCCCTAGTAGACAATAATCTAATGCAGAGTAAGGGCCATCTTTCCCCTTGTCATGCCAGGGCCTTGTGCAATGCCTGACAGATGAAATAATAACAGCAGCTAATATTTACTGAGCATTTACAATGCTTTGCTCATACAAACCTCCTCCATCCTTTCAATAATGTCATGATGTAGGAACAGTTAACACCCCATTTTACAGATGAGGAAACTGATGCTTAGCAAGGTTAAGGAACTAATAGCTCAAGAGGAACTAATAGCTTGAGGTCACGTGGCCAATGAGAGGTCAAAGTTTGGACTACTGTGTTTAAAAAGTGTCTCAGATTGAATGGTTGCCCCAGACATTGTGGTTACCCACAGCGGGGTTGTGGCGGTTCTTGTTGTATCATTCTGAGTTGGCCCAGACCCCATGGCCTCTGACTTTAGGACGTGGGTGATTTATTTCCTCCACATCAGAATGATCGCAGTGCTTCAGCCCTCTCCACAGTGGTGTCTAGCTCCTTCTTGGCCGAGAAGGCACAACCTCAGGAAGTGACGCCTGGAACTCTCCACCAACGGGGGTGGCTTTACCTGAAAAAGTGCTGCTGTTTGAGTTGTCCACACCCAGACAGAGCTATTTGCTAGGCGTGTGGGGAGACTGGTGGCCTTGAGAAGCTGGATGTTGCCCCCAGAGGGTCAAGGGAGGCCACCGTGTAATCCGTGGACTCACCGTGGTTATGATGATGTCTTGGGCCCTGGAAGTGCCTCCTTTTGGGCACGTAGTTTCAGCAGGTGAGAAGGGGCCAGGTGACATCACTGTCCCATTTCAGGTTGCTGGCCTTCCCTTGCTCCCTCAGAAGCATCTCTGCTACCAGCCAGCCCCACTGCTCTTCTCCCACCCTGTGTCGACTCTTCTCGTGCCTTTCTCTGATTTAGAAGCAGAACGTGACCATCATGGACCACCACTCTGCAGCCGAGTCCTTCATGAAGCACATGCAGAACGAGTACCGGGCCCGTGGGGGCTGCCCAGCCGACTGGATTTGGCTGGTCCCTCCGATTTCGGGGAGCATCACCCCCGTGTTTCACCAGGAGATGCTGAACTACATCCTGTCCCCATTCTACTACTATCAGGTAAGGGAGGGGCCTTCCTCTCCTCTCCCCCGTGGAGCTCAGGTGTGGGGACTGTGTGTACGTGCATGTGTAGACACCCGTGTGCTCCCCTATGTGGGCAGACAGGAGGACTTCTGGGGACATGGGCATATTGTGAAAGCTTTTCAGGCCCCACTCAAGGAGGCGGAAGAGCCCCTGTCCCTTTCCACAGGGAGGGACTGAAGGAAATGCCTTTCAGTGTGCCTTCTGTGGCCTGTTGTCTGATAGGCTAAAGCCCCCAAGGGTGTCTGTCTGTACACCACTTCCTGGAGGACCTGGCAAACTGTTGCATAGAATAATGGTGTGGTCTGAAGCTGCTGGTTCTACAGTTTACTGGCTGTGTGATCATGGGTGGGTCGTGTCACCTCCCTGAGCCCTAGTTTTCTCATCTCTAAAAAGAATGGACATTAACTCCATGGTGGGAGGATGTGCATGCCTGCCACATGAGCTGGTGTGTGTAACAGTTCACGTTTTATCAAAGAGGACTTTTGTGAGATCCTGGAAGGGCTTCCTCACCGTGCCATGGGGGATCTGGGCCAGGCTGTGAGATGCAGCTCTGCGCCCTCTCTTGCAGAGCTCCAGTGAGTGGGGGTGGCGCATCACATCTTCCTTCTGTGCTGCAGGTGGAAGCCTGGAAGACCCATGTGTGGCAGGACGAGACTCGGAGACCCAAGAGACGAGAGATCCCGTTCAGAGTCTTGGCGAAGTAAGTGGAGCGACCCAGCGCTGGTGTCCTCACTGTAACCTTCCTTCTACCCAGCTGCCGCCCACAGGCCTTGTGGGCAGGGAGTTCAGAGACAGAATATCCTTTGTGGACTTCGGCTTCCAGAGCTTCCAACACCAATTCCTAGGCCACCTGCAGCTATCGTCCTACCCTTCTCTCTCCTCCCTTTTTCAAAGGGGCCGAGGAGAGGGTGAGGAGAGGACGAGGGCCAACAGTCAGGGTGGACAGCTGTTGGGAAACACAGGTTGCTCTTCCCTCACCTGCCCCACTTCAGATGTTGTCCTCCTCCCATTCTCCTGGCCCCCATGAACCTCCCTGGAAGCACACAGGATCTGTCTCTCTGTCCCCACAGAGCTACGCTCTTTGCCTCCCTGCTGATGCGCAAGACAATGGCATCCCGAGTCAGAGCCACAATCCTTTTTGCCACGGAGACGGGAAAATCAGAAGCACTGGCCCAGGACCTGGGGGCCTTGTTCAGCTGCGCCTTCAACTCCAAGGTACCCCATCAGCTGGGTGGGTGTCTGGGGTGGGTATGGAGGGCCCGGGCAGGAGCTGAGGGCTGATGGCCACCTTGGTGTCATCCTAGGTTCTCTGCATGGACAAATACAGGCTGAGCAGGCTGGAGGAGGAGCAGCTCCTGCTGGTGGTGACCAGCACGTTTGGGAACGGAGACTGCCCTGGCAATGGAGAGGTGAGTGCCGGAGGATCAGCTGCAGGGTGATGGCGCCTGGGAGGACCCAGGAAGTGGTTGCAGGGATTCAGTGTGAACTCAAGAGGCATTTGGGACAGGGTGTGCAGGTCACTTTGGCTCTATCATGTCACCTTTTCTTTTCTTTTCTTTTTTTTTTTTTTGGTACCAGGAATCGAACTTACAACCTCACGCTTGCCAGGCAGGCGCTGTGCTGCTGAGCTATATCCCCAGCCATGTCACCTTTTCTATGGCATAATATATTTCTGTGAATTGATCTGCCTTTTTTAAATTAGAAAAAAAAATATTTCAAGGTCATTTGTATCACTCTCACACAGGGAAAGCCAGCAAAAAGTAAATTTAATAAACTCCAAATGAAGCTATTGGATTTTAGCTTTTATATTTAATCTGCCTAGCCCAGGCCTGCTCTATCTGGCTCTTTAAAAAGATTAACAGGCAAGTACGAGAGAAGTGCTAAGGCCCTATCAGCACCAATTTGAGACTGCCTCTCTAGTGCTCAGAAGGATGATCATGTAAATCAAAAAGGAAATCATGGGCTGGTGAGAGAGCTCAGCGGCATAAGCGCCTGCCTGGCAAGTGCAAGGTCCTGAGGTTGACTCCCAGTACTCGCATAAAAAAAAAAGGGAAATCACTAGAAAATGAATTACCAAAAAAAAGAGAGTAGCTTCCCACAATATGATTTGATGCTATTTCTGCTGGATCACGTACCACCTAAAGCTATCTTGGGTTCTTGGAAAGTCAGGGTTATTCTAGAGAACATGAGACCAATTCCTGTTGCTCTTAACAGGTTCCAAACCAGAGACCCTCTGGGGGTGCTTTGCTATAGGACAGGCCTGGCTCTACCAGGGCTGAACAGGTGGGAGGCCTGGCTGGTAAGGGACCCCCTAGAAGCAGAGCCCACACGAGCCCCTAAGGTTCAGCTGGCTTGAGAGACAAGCTGAACTCATCAGCTGAGCCCTGGCCAGGTGGCACCACGTGTAAACCAGCCTCCACTGCAGATTTGGAGTCTTCTCATGCTAGATGTGGCCAATGTTTAAAGGCGCCACTGGGAAGAAAGCAGAAGCAGCATGTTTGTAAATCCTGGCCTGAGAACTCTGTGGCTCCCCTCCTTTCTAGACACTGAAGAGATCTCTCTTCATGCTGAAAAAGCTCACCAACACCTTCAGGTAACCGCCCTCCCCTACACACACCTCTCACTGAGTCTGGGCTTGGGGGATGGAATCGGTGTGCAGGACCCTTCTTGAAGATGTCCAGGCACAGGAGAGGGCCCCGGGCAGAGGCTTGTCCTCTGAGTGTATTGCAAATTGAGCCACAGAAGCCCAAGTCCCTCTCAGAGGCACATTAGTCATAGGAGTTGGTGGCAAGGGCTGGGGGCCAAGGAGGACCAGTGGGGGTGTGGCCCAGCAGGCGTGGGGTCGTATGAGGCTGGCGTTGCAGGCTGTTGGTGCTGCTTGCTTGTGACACTAGTCTTCATGTGCATGTCCTCCTCCAAAGGTATGCTGTGTTTGGCCTTGGCTCCAGCATGTACCCTCGCTTCTGTGCCTTCGCTCATGACATCGACCTGAAGTTGTCCCAGCTGGGGGCCTCTCAGCTCACCCCAGTGGGGGAAGGGGATGAGCTCGGCGGGCAGGAGGACGCCTTCCGCACCTGGGCTGTGCAAACCTTCCAGGTCAGTTTTCAGTCAGAGAGGCCCGCAGCACAGATGACGGGGTGTGTGCATGCCCAGGATGTCTGTGCCAGCTGGCCCAGGTAGCGTGACCTCTACCCCTGTCCGTGGGTATCTTCCCGAGTGTGGCCCAGGGCTATAGGCCTGGGGGCTCAGATCCAAACTGCTCTTCCCAATACATGTGGTCATTTCAGTGGGAGAAGGTTGCAGAGAAGCCTCCCTGCCCTCGGGGAGTTTCTGGCTCAAGATCTTTTCCCACGGATATCTAGGTCACCTCTTACAACCATGTCTCATTGGCCTCCCAGCCATGGAGAGCTGGGGACAGGGACCACACAGTTGAGCTCCTTGCGTCAGTTTGTTGCCTGAGTCTTGACCTTGCTAACTCAGGAATTTAGGACTGAAACAGAGAGTTTCGCTCAGCGACAGGAGTGGCAGCCTGAGTCTGGTGGACATGGTTCCAAAGCCAAGGCTTCCTCTGTCTGATTCCGTATCAGGAAAGGAGAGGAGTCACACCTCCCTTGACATGTGGGCAAGAAGATAAAATAAGATGATGTCAGTACTTGTACTCATACTCATAGCAATATGCGCTGTGTGCCAAACCCGGGCACCTCTGAGCCCTTGCAGGGGCCACATCGATGAGTGCTTGACACTCCATGAAGCACCCAGCCCGACGTTTGTGCAGGGTGAGGGCCTAGAAGCTGGTAAGCTTAGTGGCGATGATGACGAGGCCCTGAGACCAGCCTCTGCACCCTCCAGGCAGCCTGTGCGGCGTTCAGTGTTCGAGGCAAACAGCACATCCCCATCCCCAAGCGCTACACTTCCAGCACGACGTGGGAGCCGCACCACTACAGGCTGGTGCAGGACTTGCAGCCTTTGGACCTCAACAAAGGTACCCACTTCTATTTGCCCTGCCTGTCTGCCTGGGTTTTCGTCTCTGAGCCGCTAGCCTGTGGTCAAGGGGAGCATCGGGCCCCTGTGAATGGAGGGGGCTGGCTGGAGCTGCAGGCACCTCTCTCTCTCAATGCATCTCAGGGCCTGTTGGGAATAAGACTCTGGCTGTGAGGGAGGCCGGTTCAGGAGGAAGTTGGGGCTGGGTGTGGAGGGAGGAGGGAGCCAGTGCCAGCAGAGGGCCAACCTAGCCAGGCACTGTGCTGGGCTCTTTGGCCATGTGGGCTTACTGAGCCCTGCTACTCAGCCTGTGAGAAAGGGACAGATGGGGAAATTGAAGTTCAAGGAGGTAAAGTGGCTGTAGTGCATGGCCAGGTTGGGAGCCGAGCCCAGCCTCCCGGTGTCATGAAGAGGCTTCCCAGAGGCAGTTGCATCCTGTAGTCAGTGACTTGGCTCTGCACCCGCTCCCTGTACTGTGCCCTGTACCCTGAAGACGGAAGCCCTGCAGGTTTCTGCATGTTTAGGACATGCCCAGCTTCAAGTCTGCTCTCCTGGGGATCCCTAGCTATTCTGGGCCTTTCTATATTTTGGCATCTATTTCCTGACACCTAGCAGTAGCATAATCATCTTCCATCAGACCAAAGCTCTTTTTTTTTTTTTTTTTTGGAGATAGGGTTTCATTATATAGCTCAACTCTTTATGTAGCTTGGACTGGCCTTGAACTTTCGATCCTCTTGCCTCAGCCTCCTGAGTGCTGGGATTACAGGCAGGTACCACTACACCCAGCTCTACACCAAGGTTCTTTATTTATGATTCAGAAACGGGGAAAAAGGAAGGAAAAGAAAACTCCAACCAACAACCACTGCAGTGGGTCACCCAAGGGTAGCGTGCAGGAATAATGGACTCAGATGTGTGCGGCTCCCCCACCAGTGCTCAGGGGGCCCCTTGCCATCACCCCGTCTCTGTCTCCACAGCCCTCAGTAGGATGCATGCCAAGGACGTGTTCACCATGCGGCTCAAGTCTCAGCAGAATCTGCAAAGTCCAAAATCCAGGTGAGCTGGAGCACAGGACTTCTGAGAGCATCATTAAGGATTTATTATTTTTTTTAAAGGACTTATTTTAAACAGATCCAGATTTTATTTTAATGAATGAAAGACCAGGGCGAGTCAGTCTTGAAGGGAGAGGAGTGTCCCCTGGTTAGCAGTGATGCCACCTGTAGGACTGGCTCATTTGCTAACCTGTGCCTTTGAGTGGGGTCCCCCTCGAGCATCCAGTTGTCCAGCTCAGGAACTGGGCCCCTGTTTCACCTCTGCTCTATTCCACTGAGAATTCTCACTGAAAGGAGAGGCCAAGCAGACTCGGAGCAATTGAGTCTTAAGAGCATTCATGAAAAGTTTTGGCAGGGAAGGACATTTCCCAGCCAGGTGGGCAAGTGTTGTGGATCATCTAGAGGTTTATCTGTGTCATGCTCTCTCCTTTTGTTAGGAAAACTAGCCTTTGTTCTAATAAGAACAGGATATCTACTAGAGATAAGGAAAGGTTTTTTCCGGTGTCCGTGTATCTCTGAGTGCGATGTTTTCTTCAGGGAGAATCTAGGGCCAGGCCCTTGGTGGCTCAGAGGGCTACCGGGGAGGGATGTGGCCCACCTTCTCCCTGAGGGGAAGCTGCAGGACTCTGAGTGTCCCCACGTGAGAGCATGCCTTATCTCAGCTCAGGCTGGTGACCCAGGCTCAAGGAACGAGGCAGGAAGATGACAGGAATGCACATTTCCTGGAAAAGCTGGCCTGTCCATCGGGGAGCTTGGAGGAAATCCCGGTGGTCACCAGGGGCTTCTTCCTTCCACAGCCGCACCACCCTCCTGGTGGAACTCTCCTGCGAGGATAGCCGAGGCCTGGCCTACCTGCCCGGGGAGCACCTTGGGGTTTTCCCATGCAACCAGCCAGCCCTGGTCCAAGGCATCTTGGAGCGCGTGGTGGACAGCCCCGGACCCCACCACACTGTGTGCCTTGAGACCCTGGATGACAGCGGTGAGCCCTCGGCACAGGAGTGCAGCCACGGGGCTGACATCCCTCTCCACCCCTCCTCCTACTGAGGGCTGGGCCTGCACCACCCTGATCCAGCTGCTCCATTCCAAACCATGGGAACAGCTCCCTGGCCATAGTTTCCTCAGTGAAAGCAACACTTCCAAAGACTGCATCTCCTAAACCTAGAGGCCAAAATGGAACAGTGGGGGTCAGAGAAGCAAAGCCTGCCAATGCCTCCCCCAAATCAGGAGAAAGTTAGAGAGCCTGAAATGCGGGAAAGTTAGAGATGTCCTTGTGACTGTAGGGACACAGATGTGGTTTGTTAGGCTTCTGGTCCAGATGAGTAACATCATAACAGTGTCCTTGCCTAACATTTGTTGGGCACCTGTGCACCAGGCACTGTACCAACTATTCACACACATTAGGTGCTCAGACAAGCCCAGCAAGGCACCATGTCCACTTCTCAGGGAAGGAACCCAGGGCCGCAGGGTTCATTCACCCAGCTGGGATGTGGCGAACCAGAGCTTGAACCCAGATTTGCTGGCTCTGAGGTCCATGCTGTGACTGTCCTGAGACTGCTCGAGGCTGCCACCTCACTTCGGGCTGATCTTCTGCTCCCCCAGCACCTCTCGGCACAGCCCCACAAGGGACTGTCGTCACGGGCCTGTCTCTAAGTGAACAGCTGGCCCTGGGGTGTACAGACGTCTTCAGCGGACTTAGTCATTAGGAGTCTGTAGTTCTGTGAGTGTCTCACTTGCCAGAGAGGGACACGGCTAGGTTGTCAGGACCGTGTTTACATGGGTGCCCACTGGAGGGCTGTTCACCAGCCCTCCCTGGCAGCCCTGTCTGTGGGAACCACCTGCTCCCTGCCTTTTGCTTTCCCTGGAGCCAGGACTTCAGTGTCTTCTGTCCCTTACCCTGGGAAGATAGGAACTATCTGCCCTAGAGGCCCCATGAGCCTCCAAGAAGCCCAGATGGTGCTTTTGTTTTGTTCCATCCTGACTCCTTCCTTCCCTATGCAGGCAGCTACTGGGTCAAGGACAAGAGGCTGCCCCCCTGCTCACTGAGCCAGGCCCTCACCTACTTCCTGGACATCACCACCCCCCCGACCCAGCTGCAGCTCCAGAAGCTGGCCCGGCTGGCCACGGCACAGGCTGAGAAACGGAAGCTGGAGACTCTGAGCCAGGTGAGAGTCGAGGCTGGTGGATGAGGTAGGGGCAGTTCCCAGAGTGGAAGGAACTGGAGACCAGAAGTCAACTTTAACCTCTGAGAGGATCCACCCCGATTCCCAGAGGAAGACTTTGGGAATCAGGCACCAACTGCTGCCCCTTCTCTAGGGCAGAGTTGTGTTGAATGAACTGAATTTTTCCAATGTCAACAGGATGCAGCCTAAGTATACTTCTTTGGAGGTTAGCTAGAAAGGGGTGGGGTACCATGTCTTGTCTGTTTTTGTCTTCCCAAAAGCTAGAGCAGGCTTGGAAGTTCAAAAGTATTGAAAGATGGATGGTGCAGATGAATGCATAAGTGGATGCAGTGGCAGGTGGATAGTTGGATTACTCATTTAATGAGAGAATGCATTAAGCCACCTGCAGCTTTCTGGCCCATGTCTTTGCACAAAGCATTGGCCATCATTGGAACCATCATCATTACACTAATCATCTCCATCCCTAAGCATCTCACGACCATTATTTCATGGCAGCAGTGTACTAACTTGACACATGTTTCCTCATTTAGTTCTCGTAACATCCCCACATAGGAGGCGATGCTATCCTTGCTTCACCAGTTATGTAATCAGATAGGATTACACAGCCACGAGGGCCATCCAGCCAAGATCAGAGCCCAGATCTGACTGGTTCCAAAGCCCTGCCCCACATTAGATTATGATAGAGTTGAGCCCTGTCTGAGGTACCCAGGGCAGAAAGGCAGACAAGAGTTACCGGCTGGCCCAGATTCCTTCCCTCCCTCCCCAGCTTGGTAGCCTCAGTACCCTGGACAGCGCCAGGCAGTTGCCTGTTTGTTCAGTGTGTGAACTCTGGGTTGTGGCTGCCTCTGGGGGCACCCTGAGTCCTCACGCTGCCCTCGGCTTTCAGCCATCAGAGTACAACAAATGGAAGTTCACCAACAGCCCCACGTTCTTGGAGGTCCTGGAGGAGTTCCCGTCGCTACGGGTGCCTGCTGCCTTCCTGCTCTCCCAGCTCCCCATTCTGAAGCCCCGCTACTACTCCATCAGCTCCTCCCTGGACCTCACTCCCGCAGAGGTGCACCTCACCGTGGCCGTGGTCACCTACCGCACCCAAGGTGAGGCAGCGCAGAGGCTCCAGAGCAGTGGGCCAGCTGTCCTACATTCCCGAGCCTCGTTCTTCATCGGTTAAACAGTGGTGGTAGCATCCTCCTCCCAGAGCTCTGAGTAACACTAGGAGGTGGGCAGGGAGATTATTACAAATCGGGTGCTAGGGTAACCACAGAGCTGGGCTCTGTGTGCATTTTACAGGGGAGGACGTGGAGGCACAGAGAGGTTAAGACACTTGTTCAAAATCACACTGTTAGGAAAGCTGCGGTACAAACTCAGGGGGTTTAGCTTCTGATTGCAAGTTTTCAACCACCCTCCTGGCCTCCTACAGTTGTGACGATTTAATGAGATCAGTGTGGAAAGCACCCGATACACAGTGGAGCCCAGCAATTTAGTCCTCTGATGTCCGGGCCGCATGCAGGGTGTTCTGCATTGGGGGGCCCTTGCTCACTGCACTTGTGGCTTATGTTGCACCTGTATCCTGGGCACTGTGGTGGGTGTGGAAACACAGCAGACGTAGCCCCTGCCCTCCTGGGGCGTCTAGTGGGCCAATGAAGAGAGGCATAGAAATAACTAGGTGATTATCACTAAGTAGGTGGCAAGAAGGACCACGAGGGAGTATGTGGAGGGGGGTGGGTGACCACAGACCTGGAGGTCCAATCTCTTGTCCAGGTGTCTGAACCTGGTCCCCTGCCCTGGCCTCTGAGCAATGTCTGGGTTGGCGGAGCTGGGAGCTGGCTGTGCCTCCGGGCCCCGTATCCTCTCACTAGAGAGCTCCCGCACAGACCAAGTGTGGCCTTGGGACAAGGATAAGAGGCAGGCATGTCCTGTCCTGTGACAGCCAGAGTCTGTGCAGAGCAAAACCAGAGGGGCTCCTCGGGGCAGCAGGAGGCCTCCTTTACATACTGGGCCATGATGAAGGGAATGTGTCTGAGGACATCGGGGTTTCTACCACCCCAGGGGGTGCCTCTGGGAAGACGGGGAGATGTCAGAGCTGCTGGAGTGTGTGGGGAGCCCTCCTTACCCAAGGATCCTGCTGGCAAGGGCCACCTTCGTAAGGACACTCAGCAGAGCTCGGGCCTGGGAGCGACCCTGGAGAAGCTCTTGAAAGAAGTACTAGAGTAAGGGCCAGAGAGCCTGATTCCACCACCGTCTGAGTGACCTCATTCAAGTCACTTTCCCTCTCTGAGATTCGGCCTCTGCAGTGGCAAAAGGAGCAGCCTGCATGCTGTGTCCCTTTCAGCCTCCTGGCTCTGGGCATGCCAAGGGCTAACCTGTGAACCAGGGCCCATGCAGCCTCTTACTCAGCCTCCAGAGTGCCTGGCAGGGCAGCCCAGGGGGACCACTAGTGCCAGAGGAGCAGCCGGCAGGGATCACACGTTGCTCAGGTGTGTGCCGTCCTTGCAGATGGCCGGGGTGCCCTGCACCATGGTGTCTGCAGCACATGGCTCAGCAGTTTGAAGCCTCAGGACCCGGTGCCCTGCTTTGTGCGGAGGTAAGCGCCTTCTCTGATCCTGGGGACCACTGGCCCCTGGGGGTTCCAAGGTGAAAGGCAGGGTTCTGGGGTTCAGTGCCCCTGTGGGGCTCCTGGCCCATCACAAAGCTGTTGAGTTCCCCTGGGGTTCACCATTTTATCCCCTGGCTGCAGAGTGTGGTCCGGTCTCTAGCAGGGATAGCAACAACAGTAGTGGTGGGGCACGGACTGCAATGACTTTTTTCAAGGACTCCAGTGTGGGGAGGTGGTGCACCTGAGAGGGCAAGTGACACAGCCCACAGGACCTGAGGATCAGCCCTGAGCTCCCTGTTCTTCTCCACACCCCCCCACACATGATCACTCCGTCCCGCGCCCAGCTCCCCAACCTGTGTCCTGCACATGCATCTGGCCCAGGGTGTCTGAGGACTGGGGCCTCTCTCCTGTCCCCCTCAGTGTCAGCAACTTCCAGCTCCCCAAGGACCCCTCCCATCCTTGCATCCTCATCGGGCCTGGCACAGGCATCGCACCCTTTCGCAGTTTCTGGCAGCAGCGGCTCTACAACCTCAAACACAAAGGTACAAAGGAGGGGAGATACTGATTACCCTGGCTTCGTCCTTATGCATTGTATATACGAATGGAAATATCACACTGCGCTCCATAAATATGTACAGGGGTGATGTTTTAAAAGGAAAAAATAAAATAAAAAAACAACCACCGACAAAAAAGCTATGTGCTGGCATAGAAATAGTATTGAACGAAGGACCTTGATAATTGTCTTTATTGCCTCCCAATTTGCATCCCTCACACTGCAAAAAAATGTAAAGTAGGACAAAGGGGGAGAAAATAAGGCCATGTGAGGGTTCCTGGATGGAAAGAGGGCTTCAGGTGGGTGGGCGCTCCAAGGCGTTTCTTCCCTTGGAGTAATAGGAAAAGTCCCCACTTTTGACTGGGAATCCTGTGTCTGCACTTTCAGTAATGTGACTATGGAAAAGGGATCTGAATGCCCTTGGCCTCAGCCTTTTAGTTTCCTCATCTGTGAAATGGGGAGAACAGCAGACATGACACATACTTGTACGGATGAAATGAGAATTAATGTTGGTCTCCCTCCTTGAGCCATGCTTGCCCTCTGCTGGCCATGCTGGTAACTGCAGCCTGGTGGTTCTTGTAGGGCTCCAGGGTGGCCGAATGACCCTGGTGTTTGGCTGTCGCCACCCAGAGGAGGACCACATCTATCAGGAGGAGATGCTGGAGATGGTCCAGAAGGGGGTGCTGCATGAGGTGCACACAGCCTACTCACGGCTGCCTGGAAAGCCCAAGGTAATGCAGCCGCATGGTACATGGAGTATGAGCGGTGCTCCCTTACCACTCTGAGCCCTCATCTCTCAAGATGGACACAGTGCACCCCCCAGGGTGGCGGTGTGAAGAGCGTCGTGTCCTCTATTCCAGAAGAAGACGCAGGCCTCAGAGGGCCAGAACCAGGAGTCACACTGTGGGTTAATCCCCAGTGCCCAGCCTGCTGGAGGTCCCCAGCACCCCACCTGGCATATGACTGCCCCAGGAGAGGTGGTCCAGGCTGGCCTTTTGCTCAAAGCCAGCAAGGCCTCCGATAGGTGCTGGTGCCCCCAGGAGCCTGGGGCTGGGGACAGAGTTTTGGTTGGGTCCTCATGGACTTGTCCCTGCAGGCACCTCTCCAAACCCATGCTGGGGCCACTGAACATCTTGTTTAGAACAAGAGCAGAGTTCCCGATTGTCTTTGGGATGTTCTGTGTAACTGGGGAGCCTGGGAACCTATACCCCTGCACTGAATCATGACTGGGATCTATGGACACTGCACTGGAAGGTCCCTCTTCTGGGGTGTGCATGGGCAGGCCCTCATACTCTGGGGGAGGGATCTGGCTTGGCAGATGCCTCTTTGAAGTGTGAATTCACAGAAAATCTGGGGACCCCCTTGCCTGGGCAGTGGTCAGTAGCCCTGCTCATCTTGAGCCGAGGTCCTGTCTGAGAGGTGCTCACTCTGCGGCCCTTGGCGCCCCCTCCTAACCTTCCCATCGCCTGGCTGTGAGCTCCACTCCTAGCAGCCAAGGCCTGGAGCCACCGTTTCCTCTGATTTCAGGTCTACGTTCAAGACATCCTGCGGCAGCAGCTGGCCGGGGAGGTGCTCCGTGTGCTCCATGAGGAGCCAGGCCATCTCTATGTCTGTGGGAGCGTGCTCATGGCCCAGGACGTGACCTACACGCTGAAGCAGCTGGTAGCTGCCAAGCTGAACTTGAACGAGGAGCAGGTCGAGGACTACTTCTTCCAGCTTAAGGTATGGTAGCCCATATGTGGGTTGGGAGTGCTTGCCAGGGCACAGGCCACAGAGCCAGGACCAGGGGGCAGCACCAGGAGAGTCCCAGGAGGCTCCTGGACCCCTCAAGAACCCGAGGTGGCTGGATGGGCTGATCGCCAGCTGGCTTCAAGAAGTCAGCTCACCATCTTCTGTTTTCTCAGTGTGTAGTCGGAGCAAGAAAGCCTCCTCTCTCTTCTCCCCGCCCCCCTCAGAAAGTGTCTGTAGCCAGAGCAGAGCTATGAACACCAGGGACAGGAACGTGTCCCCTCTCAGCCCCAGGTGGAGTGGACTCTTGTCTATGCCCAGGTATCTGCTGGTCCTCAGCCCCCCACAGGAAAGATGCCCACTTCAGGGATGGCCACAGTCACAGCATCTGTCGAGGGCCTGCACTGGGCCAGGTGCTGGCTAAGGCTTCCCATGTGGCACTTCCTTCTGCCTTCTGAGGGCTCTGTGAGGAAGGCACCATTGTTAGCACCAAGTTTTCAGGAGGGAGGGGCCCTGGAGGCCCACAGCAGTGAGTGTGAGAGCCTTTTGCTCTGTCCTGTGGTTCCAAGGTCTGCACTCGTCGCTTCTGTACCCTCCCTGTGATGCAGTCATATGCTCAGCATATTTATTGAGTACCTGTTGTGTGGTGGGCATAGGGCAGTAAACAGAACAGGCAAAACTTCCTGTCTGGTTGGACCTTATGTTCTAGTGGGATTGACAAATAAAACAAAATGTGTAAAATGTGTAGTGCTTCAAAGAATTAAGCAGGGAAGCTGTTGAGGGAGAGTTAAGGGCTATTATTTTAAATAAGGCAGCCAGGGAAGATGTCACTAGAAGGTACTAGATGTCATTAGAAGGTGACATCTGAGAAAATACCTGAAAGAGATGAGGAGGAAGCCCTTTGCCTATTGTTGCATGTACAAAGGCCCTGGGGTAGGTGTTAGTCTGGCATGTATGAAAAATGGCAAGGAGATCACAGGCATTTCCCAAAATATGTTCAGTGTGTTCACAGATATTTGACCTCAAAAATGTTCTAAGGTCAGATAGTTTGGAAGATGCTCAGTTAAACAAAAGCAAACATACTGCTTACTACAAGACTTCTCAGGGTCTTTAACACAGTCCTGTGTATCATGACTTCATTCTGGGAGGGAAGCCAAGGATGGGGGGAACACACCTGTACTGCAGAGGCTATGGCGGGAGGATTGTAAATTCCAGGCCAGCCTGGGCAACAAGACGCTGTCTCGAAATGAAAAACAAAAAGGGCCAAGGATGCAACTCAGTGCGAGGCCCTGGGTTCAACCCCCACTACTCACCGAGGTTGGTCTAGCAACCAAATCCGGGTGTGATCTCAGCATGACTGTTGGGTCTGCAAAGGGCTCATGAAATCCATGTAATGGAGAAGCCAGAGCAGCCCCAGAGCCTGTCCCAACACAAACCTGGTGACTGAGGGGCAGCAGGACTTGCAGAGCTGACCCTTGGCCTCTGTTTCTCCTTAAAGAGCCAGAAGCGCTATCATGAAGATATCTTTGGTGCTATCGTTCCCTATGAGGTGAAGAAGGACCGGGCAGAGCGGCCACCTGGCGACATTAAACTCTGACGACCCACAGAGACTTTCAAGCTGCTGGCCCTGAGTTGATGAGGGTGGAGCCAGCTCTGGAGCCAAGGTCACAGGGCCTTAGGAGAGGGAGAAAAGTGACCACACCCAGCCTCACATCTTAGCTGCTCAATTCCTCCCCCTCAACGCCTTCACTTGACCTAATACCAAGTAGCATCCTGGACTGGTCGGAGCCACCCTGTGCCTGAAGCCCTCTCTTCCCAGCCCCTTGGGGATGAATCTGCAACGCCAGGCCTGGCAAGCGGGTTAAGAGGAAGAGGAAACCTTCTCCTGATGGCAGCACTCGGAGTGGCCACCGGGGGGCGCTAGCAGTACACTTAGTATTTAGCTGCCCTGTGTACAGTATTTATGCCTTTGTATTTAAAAAACATCCATCTGCTCCCAAGGGCCACTTGAGCCTTCCTTGTATGATTTCTTGAAAGAAATATTTATATGACATTCATTTTATTTTAACCACCTCGAGTGTGTGTGCATGGCTGTTTTGTAGGGAGAACACCCCCAATTTGTATAGAGTGGTCAGGGGTCTGCCACCACTAGGACAAAGATCCCCCACAGAGGATCATACCAGGCAGGCCATGGATTCTTCTTTGGAATGACTCTGGGGGTGGCAAATGAAGGTTTGTGCTTCTCTAAAGACAGTGAGGAAGGGGTGGGGGGACAAAAGGGGGCAGGAGCTGTGCCTCATATAGGATGCACCTTGCGCAGGGTGTGGTGAGGGTTAGGCTGCTCCCGGTGCCAGTTCTTTAGTGAAGGCCTTGCCCTCCACCTTGTCATACGAGGTTTTTGCTCTGCTGCCATGTTTCCTTTGGCTGGTGGTGATTTGGCACCTGAGAAAAGCAGGCATGGCCTCCTGCAGGAGGAGGAGGCGGTAAGGCGAAGGGCACTTGCCATCCCTGTCTGCCTGATACTGGGGCTCTTCTGGGTGTGCAGCCACCTGGCAGGGCTGTGCGCGAGACAGAGCAGCCTCTCCTGCTCAGAACCAAGGAAGAGACTCAGAAGGGGGCAACTGGCTGTTTGACCGAGGCTGGCCCCAGCTTCGGTTTGCCCCCACCCCACCGCATGGGCTCCCTCCCTGCCTCCCCCATCCTGCTCCTGCCTCCACTTCTGGCAGCACCGACTCAGATGGGGGGACAGGAGAGAGGGCTTGCCAACTTCCGGTCATCAGTGTGGCCAAGACTCCAGCCACCTAGACCAGGGCCACACACACGCACACGCACACACACACCCTGGGATCTTATTGAAATGCAGATTCTCATTCAGCGGGCCTGACATTCTGCTGCGCTAATCAGTTCCCCAGTGATGCCGCTGTCTGATGAGGGCCACACTCCGAGTCCCACCCTGGCTCCTGCGGGACCACGTTCTCGATAGAATTAGGTGGACACAGGGCTGGGCTCCCTCATGCTGGCAGATCCTTGGTCCTGAGGCACTTAGCTCCTGCACACTCATCCCTCATGCCAGGTACCCCACCTGCCTCCCCTCCCACTTGGCACAAGGTCATCTGGCTTCCTGGCTCTGCCATAACCCCACAGACTCTGTCCCAGCCTTCTCCCCTCTCAGTGACATGGGGATATTTCCTAGATTCACCCAGCTACCAAGATACCATGTTGGAGAGCCCTGCTTGGGGAACCTGAGCCTCAGCTTCCTTCTCCAGTGCCCTCGTGGGCTTTGTGAGGGATCCAGAGGGAGTCGGTGTGGATGTCAGGACCCTCCGCCCAAAGGGAGCTGGTGCTGTTTCCCGCTACTCCCCCTCAGCAGGGACCCTTAATTCCAGAGCCTCCTAAATGTCTCTAGACACAGTAATAAGGCAGCCATCCCACAGGTGTATGCCAACAGCATTTCATTTCTTAAATATTTTAAGGGTGGTAGGAAAGGGCAGAGCCCCCTGCTGAAAAAGTTGTGCTCAGTTGGTGGAGGCCAGCGGGATGTCACCAGGGCAGCCTGCCCAGAGGTACAGTGTTGCAGCAGGGTACAAAGCCAAGGACAGAAGTTAAAGGACAGAGGAAGGGAAGGGCTGTGGATGTCACCTCGTCCCCGGAGGGGCTTGGGCCCTCAGAGGGGCTGCGCAGAGAATGGGAAAGTGGTTGAGAGCCGCGTGCAGTGTGAGACTGGGCCAGGGGCTCAAAAGGCTCAGAACTCCCCATGTCTGCGGGGCAGCGTGGACCCGGTGGCTCCCCTGCATGGCACGCGGGGGTGCTGTCTGCTGGGATGGCTGGGCTCAGAAAGGTGGGGCCCGGTGGGAACTGGAGGAGGAGGAGGAGCCACAGCAGCACACCAGCCCTTTGCTAGCCAGCGTAGCCCGCCTAGGTCTGCACATGGGTCAGCTGGATGTCACCAGCCACTTCCAGGTGATTGATGGCTCTCAGGTCCTTCAGGCGGTGGGCGTATTCCAGCAGGTGTTGGCCGTCCAGGGTCACCCTGTAGCAGTGGCCTTCGCATATGATCGCCACCTGGGCAGAAAGGCCTTGCCATTTGCTCTCTTAGTACAAAGTCCTCAGCCCTCACTGCAGGCTCGGGGCCCTTTCTTCCCCACCTCCTTCTTCTCCCCCAACCAGCCCCTCACCTGCACTGAAGGACCTGCTCCTCCCTAAACACCCTGTGCTCTCCTCCCCTGTACCTCAGCACACGCGGTTCCCAGCCCGCACTGCTGCTCCCAGCCTGCATCTCTGCCCCGCGTGTAACTGCCAGGCACCTCAGGACCCAGCCCCCTCTGGCAAGCCTCCCTGCCCCCACCCGGCACCTCCCAGGGACCAACTGCCTCCTCGGGCCACCAGGGACAGCAGTGCTGCCTTGTGCCATCTGTGTCCCCCATGTCCAGGCCTGGACTCAGCAGCAGCAGCAGCAGCAGCCTCCTGACTCGTCCTTTCCAGCCCTGGACCTTCTCCAGGAGGCAGTCAGGGTACAAACGGCAGTGGTCGCGCTTCCATCACACTCGCGTGCAGGGCACTGTCCTAGCGCACAGAGACTACCTCGGCCCACAACTCTCTGAGATCACGGGGTTCTTAGCCCCATTTGCAGATGAGGAAAGGGAGACACAAAGAGTAGTTAAGTCACATCCCCAAGGTCACGCAGCTACCTGTAAGTCAAAGGTGCTGCTTCCTGACCTTTCTCCTCAGTGGCTTCTCACCATAGTAAAATCCAAGCTCCTTTCATGGCTTGTGAAGCCCTGCACCAGGCATTTCCAACTCTGGCTGCAGAGCGCAATCATTTGCAGCTTACCTTAGGCCTGAGTGGATGCCCAGGCTGACAGTCTCGATGGCTGGGGGGATCTGGGCATCGCTATTAATATTCCTCTTTCTTCCTTCCCCTCCCTCCCTCTTTCTCTCTCTCTCTCTTTTTTTTTTTTCTCTTCTCTTTTCCTCTCCCTTCCTCCCCTCCCCTCCCCTCTCCTCTTCTTTCTTTCTATGGTACTGGAGATTGAGCCCAGGACCTTTGCACTGAGCTACATCTCCAAGCCCCCTCCATTTTTTTATATTTTACTTTGGGACAGCGTTTCATTAAGTTGCTAAATTGCCTAGGCTGGGTTCAAATGTGTCATCCTCCTGCCTCAGCCTGCCAGAGTTCTAGGATTAAAGGGCATGTGCCACAGCACTAAGCTTCATTTATCTTCTGTAAGCCCTATGGGGGATCCAAATGTGTAGTCAGGGTGGAGAAGGTCTGCTCGTGGTGCTCAGACCAACAGCTACACCCCACACCTCTCACCCTCACTCTGCACCTCGCAGTGCAGCTCTGGACAGGACCCTCCTCCTCTGCACATGAGCCCCAAAGTGGGGATCCCTCCACCCCAGGCCCTGTTTGCCTTTCTGCTCATCACCTGTCCTTATCTGTGGTGATCAGCTCATATCTTGGTCTCCTTGCTCCACCCCACCTAGATTGCAGCCCCTCTGCTTCTTGGCTGCATCCCTGCACACGGGGCATGTTATGGTTTGTGATTGGATGTCCCCCCAAAGCCTCATGCAGTCATAGGGGGCCAGGCTTTTCAGAGTTGGCTGAATCTAGAGTTTGCGATTGGTTCATTGCCTAGCTCTGGGATGGGGGTGTGAGTGCTACACCCACCCTAAGGCAGGTAGCCTGCATACAATATAAAGGAGGAAACAAGGCTTGCTCCTCCCCTTTTGCTCTTGTTGCTTTTGGTATCTTCTGGCCACCAACAATGGTTGCCCCTCTGCCAAGCCATCCTGCCTTGGAGCCAGCTTATTGTGGACTGAAAACCTCTACAAACTGTGAGCTAAATACACCTTTCCTCTTTTAACTTTGGGTGTCGGGTGATTTGTCCCAGCAACAAGAAAAAAGTAAGTAAGGGCACTTCCTGCACCACATAGGCCCAGTCAAAGTGTTGATAAATGACTGCTGGGTGAACAAGCAGATCAGTGACTGGCACCTCATTCTTGGGTGTGATCTGGCAGAAATGGGCTATGTGATCCCTGGCAGGTAACTTGTCCTGTGATTTTGTTTGCTCACCTATAAAAAGCAGATGCAAACACTTGCCACAGTGGGGACAGTAATCATAAAACATTAATGGTTTGTGGCACATTCTCCATCCCTTGGGGCCCAGCCCTGCTATCACAGGCATCAGCCCCCACCCCATTCATTGTACCCCTGAACCTCCTCACCCCTTCTATCCTTGCACCAGTGAGCTCCTCAAGCTCCAGGCTGCGGCATCTTACCAAGAAGCTCTGGCCTTGTCTGAAGGGCATCGTGACAGGCAGCCTTCGCTCCTCTGACCCCCAGCGGCCCTGGATCTGAGTGTTTCGAACCACAGTGTTTTCATCAAGACGAGGGTTGAGGTGGAAGGCAATGTCACTCCCACAGCGCAGATTGATGTTGAACCTGGAGTGGGTGCATCACATGGACCCTCTCTGTCCCCTGAGGTCCAGCTTCAGCCTCTCCCATTTCCAGTCTTCCTGGAGCCAGAGCGTGGCTCTCTCCTCCCTGAGAGCCCTGGAGGGCCTGTCTTACCTCTTAGCATTGGGCAGGATAACGCCTGACACAGTGATGACCCTGGATGGGTGCAGCCCGCCTGGGATGGAGGTGAAGTAAGGAATCGGCTGTTGGGAGGATGGAGACAAGTCAGCAGGTGACAGCAGACATCACCACTGCCCAAAACAGGGGGCCTTCACTGTCATGGAAGGAACTTTGGCCCAACACTAAAGCATTCTGGGGTGACAAGCGAAGGCCATATAATTAGCTCACACTCAAGGGACCATTTCAAAGTTGAAAGCTCCTTTCAACACTCTCCTAATTTACCAGAATACTTTAAAATTTCAGCTAACAAAGGACTCTTCAATTATGCAAGTCAGAGGATCACCTCCAGCTGTCATTTACGTCCTGCCCTGCCAGAGCAAATGAAATCTCCAGCTGCTACCCACACACCACTTACATAGTTTTGGTTGGAGTACATTGTAGGCACTATTCCAGGATTCTGTGGGAGAGAGACCACGAAATTAAAAGTAGGGATGTATGTGGGCATGCACACACACATAGATACCCATGCATTCTGGAAGAGGCACCCCAATATGAGACTGAGGTTGAGAGGGCCCAGCCCTGGGGTTCTACTGTTCACCTGGGTTGTGCCATCAGCCTTCCTGGATCTTCCTGTGTTCTCAGATCCCATCACCTGCCTCTCAGCCCCTCCAGGCAGCCCCTGCGCACTGCAGACACCCCCCACCTGATATGCACTAGCAAGAAGGGGAGAGGAAACTTGTAATCAGTAGTGACACCACAGAGGCCTGTCCTCAGGATGAGGGGCTAGGAACCCCGTATCTGGAAGCTGGGGCCACTACACTCCCCTCTTGGCAACAAGGCCGTTTTCTCTGCTGCTCCCTGGGGGACATGCTTCTTTGATGACTGTTCTAGAATCCCTGCTGTCCCTAGGAGAGCTGTTGCTGCACGTCTTGAGTAGAGGGTCCAGTCCCAACTGTCCCTATCCTCCTTGCTAAGCCACCGTCTTCCCAACTCTGGGAATCAAGGGAATTCTCTTCTTGTTGAAGAAGGAAGATACGGGGTTGTGAGTGGACCAGAATTTTCAGACATACAGAGAACACTAGTCCAGGGGCACTATGCATGGTGGGTTGAGTCTGGAAGAAGAAACTAGGTTTTAAAAACCTCTCACCAACGCGAAGACCACCACCTGTCACCAGAGGGCGCCACATGGCACATACTCCTTGATAACCTTGAGCTATAACCACTGGGCAGGCAATTTGCCTGCCAGATCCTGACAAGCAGCGAGTAGGCTAGAGATGGGCAGAGCTGTTTTCTTCACTCAGGTGGGTGAGGGAAGGGCAAAAGCTAGGGTTCCAGAGAAGAGAGAGGGCAGTATCTGTGGCCTCTGTCCCACCTTTGTCCTCATGGAAATTTCTCTCCCCACAGTCCTATCTTGGAAGGCTGGAAAGGAGAATGTGTGGCCTCCTTGTCTTGGGGCTGCCTGCAGAATGGCAGGAACTTGTGCCACTCAGGTAGTTTCCTGTTTTCCGGGGCTGGCCCGCCAAACAGGCCCTCCCCTTTCCCCCACCATCACAAAGCCAGGCACTTGGGGAGCCCTTGCTCCTCTACCCCCCATGGAGGGCCCGAGGTTTCTGCCTCTATGTGCATGGCTGTTCCATCAGGTGGCTTGTACCATCTGCTGGGACAGTCATGTGTGACCCGCCCGGCAGTAAGACATTGGGATTATGATCCCGTCGTGAATATGTTAACCCACAGGAGGATTTGAAATGAGGAAGACCAGAGAGGAGAGCAAGAGACTTACCACCAGCCCCGGGTAGGCAGGCCGAATGCCCTGAGGCTGAAAGCAAGGAGAAGAATCAACATAACAGGTTACTGCTAGTGCCACACAGGGTGATGGACAACCGCTGAGCTCCAGGTGGGGTTCTTGTGGTTAGAAATGTCTCCCCAGGCACATTTGCCTATTTCCTGCTCCCAGCAACCCTTCCTTAGCCTAGGGCACCCCGGTTTTGAACCCCATAACATAGGACAATCCAGGGTTAGGAGATGGGACAGGCCTGGCCCAGACCATCTTGCTTTCTGAGCCCTCAGAGACAAAATCACTACTTCCAGAGCCCTATTCCACCCGCCAGGTGAAAACCAGCATTTCCCGAAGGCCGAAGGCTTCATGATGCGCCCAGCACAGGGCTTGAGTGGCTTCTGATGCAGAGGCAATCTCCTAGGCAGGAACACTCCCCAGAGGAGTGACATTAAGCAGAGAAGCGCAGTGTGGTTAGAACTGTGCTGGGGGCAAGGTGGGCAAAGGGTGGCAAAGTGTGGTGGCCTGAGAGGGCCTGGAGTGAGCAGCGAGGCTGCGTGAGCTTTGTTCCAGTGAGGCTGGGAGGTGAGTTGGGAGGAGCCTGGGGACAACCTTGGAATGTGCTTCTGGGGAGTTGGAGCTTTATTGGGGCGCTAAATATTTTTAAGCAGGAAGAAGATATGATGCAATGTGTTTCCAGGAAGGTCACTGTGTAGGGGTAGGAAGAAGTGGACCATGGATGTCACTGTGAGGAGTCATGGGGGCCTGGATCAAAGTGGTGGTTCCAGGGAGGGGGAGACACTGATGTACTAGGGAACAGGAAGGGGTGGGCAGGGGTCCAGGGTGGCCTTCAGGAGCCCAGCTTCTGGGGGCCTGGTGGGTGCAGACAAGGAACCCTTGCATGAGTATGATGGTCCTGCTGGCTGGACAAGACTCTCGTCCCTCTGTCCCTGCTGCTGTATGCTCAGCCCCCCACACCCTGTGTTTAACTCACTTTTGGTCTGCGGCCCCTGTACTTCTGTGGGAAGTGGGCAGGCTGGGAGAATTGCGGCACGGAGAAGGCAGGCGGCACGGAGAAGGCAGGCGGCACGGAGAAGGCAGGCTGCACGTGGAAGCTCTGTTAAAACAAAAGGCACCAAGGTAATGGAGGAGTGGAGCCCAGGAGGAGCAGAGGGCAGCGCTGGGCAGTGGCAAGCGAGGGTGAGGTGGACAGGCGCAGGTGGGGCACATGCTGAGTGGCCCAGGAAGGGGTTCGTTAGGCCCAGTGAGTAAAGGCAGGGTGGCAGGGTGACTCCCACTCCTGCAGGAAAGGGCTGGGAAGGGAGGAATGAGCCCTGAAGGAAGAGGTGCTTGTGTTTGCTGAGAGCCTACTGTGGGCCCAGTATGCCCTGATCATCTTATTTTTCTCATGACCTCTCCACACCTTTTGGACATTGACAACACATTTAAAAATTGTAAAACACAGAGAGGGTTCAACAAGCCTTGGGGTGGGCCCTGGGGACCATGTCGTGTCATCCGATGCACACTGTATGGTGGAACCACACAACCCAGTCGCAATGACTGTGCCCATTCTGCAGATGAGAAAACCAAGGCTGGAAAGGTGAAGTTGTTCCTCGAAGATCCCACAGGTAGTGAAAATGGCAGATTTGGGAATTTGAACTGGATTTTATTTGGTTCCCAAGCTTGGGTTCTTTTTGGAAGCACCTGGCCTTCGCCTGGGGGTAGATAGAGGGTGGCAGAGAGTAGTGGCCAAGGGGCCCAGGAGAGCAAAGCAAATCTTCTGAACAGAGATAGAAACACAAGGAGGAGATACAGAATGACAAGAGGGTGGACAGTCACCAGGACAGAGGAACCAGTGTGTCTCCAAAGCCACGGAGGGAGGAGATGGGCTGGAACCTTTGGGCCCACCCAACAGGGCCTAGGCACAGGCAAGCTGGGCCCCGCACCCCAGCCCCTGGGATGACACAGGTGCCAGGTGTTCAGTCTGACCTGGAAGCTGATGTAGGACAGCTGCAAAGGGCCGGCGACAGAGATGGTGTCTGCAAGATGGAAGGGCACTCGGTGTGGGTACTGCACAAAGACTCTCTTGTTCACCATCACCTGCCAAAGGACAGTGCAGTCTGGGGGAGGAGTCCCAGGCCCGGGCAAGAGCACACCCTGCTCCCTGCTTCCGGAAATGAAGACCCGAGCCTGCTGTCCACATCCAGCGCTGGGCCTGTGACAGGAAGGTGTATGGGTCACGGGGCACCTAATCGCAATCTCCACTTGGCCCCAGTTGTTGGTTTTAGTTCTTAGGGTTGTTTGTTCCTTACAGTAGGTCTGTCTTTCTAATCATAGCTCACTAGGGTAATATTTCAATATGGATAAAATGCTCACGGGGAGCAGAGGAGGGGCACCCTCTTGTTTCGCACTGAGTGCATGGGGAACACCATGTCACACACATAAGGCCAGAAGTGGACATACTCACCCCCCAGTCCCCAAGCCTGGAGACACTACTGTGCCTGCAAAGGTAATCTGCAGTGGCTTATAAAACCTCACCCTTTGTAGAACCTGGAAAAGTACTAGAATAATTTTTCCAAAAACTAGATGTTACCAGGGACCCACAGCAGAGGGATGGCTACAGCACAGGAATGGAAATAACCTGAACTTTAAAGACATACAAGGGCCAAAAGCAACATGGCGATGCGTCTACTTCTTATATGCACAACAGAAGAAGCAGGGGGAGCACCTGTATGCAGGTGAAAGCGTGTAAAGAGGCTACGTGGCCATGAGGGACACACTCACCAGGCAACGGTCTTATTGTCTGTGCAGTGGTGTTGCTCTGGCCTGATCCCAATGAGTGCTTATTTAAAGGCCTTTCACCAAGCCTGATGGGGCCAGAGGTGGCTTGGAGAGGGCATGGGAGGGTACTCCTGCTCACCTTGAACTCGGATCTCTGTACCAGGAAGCAGAGCTCAAAGGCCTTCCCCTTCTGGAAGGGCATTTGCATCTTCCTCTCCTCTGGCCCCCATTTTCCTTTCTGCTTCGTGTTGCAAACAACATACCCCCCATCTTCAAACCGTGGGTTGAAGTGGAAGGCAATGTCATGGTCACTGAAGCCGGTTTGAAAGTTCACAGAGAACCTAGGCAGAGGGAAACCAGACCGTCTTCTGTAGCGCGGGCTATTGCCAGGGAGGGAATGGGAGGCCCTGGCACGTGCGCCTTCCTTGAGTATAACCCGTGCGTTAGCGACTCGCTTGTCGGCATCCTTTCTGTCCATCTAACTTGTACCTAGTGTTTTTGTGCACTTATTGTATTTTGCCCCTCCATTGAGATTTTCTAAAAAAAGTAAGTAAAAAATAGATCAGGGAAAGTGCTAGCACTAGCAACAAGAAGCAGAGAACTCGGAAACTAGTTATAAATTGATATCAAAAGTGGAGTTTGCAAAGCCTGCAAGAGAGACGGCCGGCAGTGCCAGGTGAGCACTCATTAGAGGCCAGCGAGGTTGCAGCCCCCGCCTGCTCAGCTGGGAAACAAAAGAACAAATTAAGGATCATGTGAAATTGGTGAGAATATACCCACAAAGACAGTGCCTGGAGGGGGAGGCAGAAATAAATATTAGCTCGCCAGGTGACTCTATGTCATAGTGTGCAAAGTTCAACCCTGTCACCAGGTAACTGCTATAGTGTGTAAAGTTCAACCCTGTCACACACCTCTGAGCCACCTGCTTTTCTCAGCCACCTGGGGCAGGGATTGGCTTGGCTCGGTGGTTACTAAGGGATGGAGTCTGGGGGGAAGCAGCAGTGCCACCTGTATACCTGTTCGTGTTGGAGTGAAGAATGGTCCCCTGGACAGTGATCTGAAGTCCCTCCTGGAGACCTCCTTGGATCACCCCAGAAAAAGGAATGGCCTTCAGGGAGAAGATGTGAGGACATCAGTTGGTTGGCACTTGCCTGTTCCTGCTCCTGTGCCCCAGTTCCAGTTCCTTCCCTCAGGCCCCCCGCAAGCGGTATCTCCCCCCATCCTGGACCTCAGCAGCAGCCCCTCTCGCAGGTCTCTTTCTGGGCCTCCTTGAAGGAACATCAAATGAGTTACGCTAGGTGTGCACCGCTTTAGCGTCAGGCCGACTCCGAGTTCAAATCCCACCTCTGCTGTTCATTACCCAAATGGCCTTGAGAAGCTTTCTTAGTCTCTCTCTGCTCCAGTTTTCTCGTCTCTGAAGGAGGGATAACCTCCGTGTTAAAGCGGCTTGTTCAATGACTGACGAAGAGTCTGTGGAAGAGACTGGCACATAATAGGTGCCTCTCTGCTATTCACATCCCCACCTGGCCTTGTTTTCTCGAAGCAAAATTCCCAAATTGATCACTTCCCAAATTTGAAAGCTTAACTTCTGCAATGCCTTTTAAACAGGGTGGCTCTGCAACTAGCACTAAAGCACAGTTCTGTCTCCTAGCCGATTTTGACACTTTCCTTTGGGTTGTTAATGCCTTCTCTCACATCTAATTTGGGCAGTTCCCTACGCAAATTAACTGCTGGGCTGGGGATGTAGCTCCGTGACAGAGCACTTGTCTAGCATGTGTTCAAGCCCCAGTACCACACAAAGAAATAATAAATGAAAAAATGGCTGTGGGAGCCAGGCAGGTGACAAGTATTTGTGAGACGGCCAGGTAAGACACACCAGGGAGCGGTGGAAAATTATGAAATTCTCTTCAGAACCTTTTGTACTGCCACAAGAGAGCATGCTTCGGATATGTGCACTGCTGGGAAGCCTGCAGCCTCACTGATGCACACACACACTGAGGTGTGCGGAACGGAAAGCAGGGTTGATGGGTTAGTATTGTAAGTGCAGGGACAGCACTGCTGAGGAAATCCAGGAACGGAGGAAGGATAGATGAGCACAGATCGAGGGGGTGGGACCATACAGGTTAATCGCTGATCAAAAAGAAAAAAGCCTAGAAGTCCACCAGCAGGAAAAAGTGAAATAATAAATTATTCCATTTCCATACAATAGAGTCAGTGTAGCCTTAAAAGGAAAAGGGACCAGGCTGGGGTGCAGCTCAGTGCGAGAGCACTTGCCTAGCAAGTGTGAGATCCTGGATTTGATCCTCAGCCCAGCAAAAAAGCAAGGAAGGAAAAAGGCACACAGAGTACTGATATGGTGTGTCATTGGTATAATATATGGGTGGAGAAGGCTGTGTACATGCATTTGCTCACTTACAGATAAACTATCTCTAGAGGAATTAACCAGAACCTGATAATACTGGTTGACAGCCAGTACCAGGCTGGAGGCTGAATGACACCCCCACCCATGTCTGGGAAAAGTCCATTCTAATCCCTGGAACCTGTGAGTGTGCCTCAGAAGTGGCCGGAGGGTCTTTGCCAATGTGATTAAGGATCTGGAACTGGTGAGATGAGCCCCAGGTCACCACACTGAGGCCCAGGTGGGTCCCGTGTAATCACAATGGCCCTTGTAAGAGGGAGGTGGGAAGGTCAGGGTCACAAGTAGGAGGTGTGAAAGCAGAAGGAAGTAGCTGCTTTTAAAATTTCTTTTTGTTATTTTCTGTGGTGTTGAGGATCAAGGCCTGGGCCAGGCCCATGCTAAGCAGGCATTCTACCGCGAGCTACACGCCCAGCCCCAAGAGGCTGCTGGCTTTAGGGACAGAGGGCGGAGACACAAGTCAAGGTATGCAGGAACCTCAAGAAGGTGCAAAGGCAAAGAAAGGGACTTTCCCCGAAGGCTCTGGATAGAAACGGACTTTCTGACACCTTTTATTTTCCTGGTGGTGTGAGGGATCAAACCCAGGGACTTCTAGGCACCTGCTTTCCCACTGAGCTACACCCCAGCCTTTGAACACTTGGATTGGAGACTTCTGACCTTCAGAACTATAATAAAAGAGCCTTACTGTTTTAAGCCTGGCTGAAAAGGCTGCCACGGAATTTGGAGTTGTGAGGGCCAGTGAGGGCCAGTGAGGGAGCTCAGCAGAAAACAACGGGACCTACATTGGCTCCCTGCACACAAGAGGGTGGGGTTCTGTCCTGGACTTGTGGTCGCACAGGAATTGGCTCCTGTGACAGCTCCCTGTGCTAGCAGTTCTGATGTTGGGCAAGTCCCAGAGTCTCCTCGGTCAGTGAGGCAATAACGTCTCCTGACAGTATTCGTGGAAAGCCCCTGGCTGGAGCTCAGCCTCAGCACTGCAACTGTTTGCATCAGCACAAACCAATCCCTGGCTGGCTCAGAACTTGTTCCCTGCTCCTGGGCGTGCCTGAAGGCTGGGACGCTTTTCTCCCCTTTCTATCTGGAGGTCTGGGAGGCAGAGCTGACCCTTCCAGCCAGAGTATCGCTATACTCTGGTGGCCCAGTGTCACAGGAGGGCACCTCGTCCAGGCACTGGCAATAGGGACCTCAGCCTGGCTGGCCAAGGCTGCCCACAGTGCATGGTTTTTAGCCAAAGGGCCCTGCTGCCCTGAAGGTTCTGAGGCCCTGCTGGTGGCCAATCTTTTGTGCCTGTGTTATCTTCTTTATCCTCAAAACAACTTTAGCCATTGTCACTGCCATTTTTTCAGATGAGGAAACTGAAGCACAGATAGGCTCATAACTTGCCCAAAGCCACACAGCTGCTCAGTGACAGAGCTGGGACTTGAAGCCCTGAACTTGTGCTTTCAACCCCACATAGGCTGCCTCATGATACAACACAGGACATCCTTATTCCTGGCCCACCCAGGTAGGGCTGGGAGCCAGGTGCCAAAGCCAGGCCCGCTTTGCAAGTGTAATTCCTCAGCATTGCTGCGGTCATATGACCTCCAGCACAGGTGACATTTGGGAGAAAGTGTGGCCCTGGCTGCCAGAGACCAGTGGGTCACCCAGCGAGGCCTTTGCACCTCCCCCTGCAGGGACAGCCCCGCTCCCAGCCTCATTTTAGAGACAGCCCCTCCACACACAGCGAGGTGCACCTTTGCCTTGTGAACTCCAGCTCAAGTTTCAGGGCACAGACACCTCCTCAGAGGCCTTCCTTGCTGCCCCCCAATTCCTCATAATGCTCAACATCCCAGAGCACTGACAGCGTGCCAGATAACCATTCAAACATGCTAGATATGCTACCTCACATGATCCCTAGCCTGGCCTCAGGAGTAGGCTCGAGCATTATGTCCATCTCATGGATGTGGAAACTGAGGCCCGGAGAGGGGAAAGTACCCTGCCTGTAGTCGCTCAGCTAGCAAATGGCTGAACCCTGAGGGCCATCTCCAGAGAGGAGGCCACAAGTGCTATGCATGTGGGTTGATTTCTTCCCAAAGACTGCTTGCTCATGTCCTCTTCATACAAATGTCACCCTTCTGGATGGTAGTAGACCTGTCTTCCACATGCACCAAGGACAGAGCAGGAACCCAGAGCTGGCACAGTAAGCAAGTGTGAAATATGAAAATCGCAGTGATTAACATCCTCCGTCCAGGTTTCCATGGATGCGACTACCATGGAACAGTAGCTGCATCCGGATGTGCTCATCTGGCGTTTCCGCCCTCCCTGGGTCTCATCGGGCTGCCCCCCCTCCACCAGCCCCTGCCACCCAGTCGTTTCCTCAGAGACCCACAGCTGCTTCCCCTGGCTGTGCAGCCAGCACAGGTCAGGCCAGCTCTGAACTCACCGGGCTCACGTAGGGAGGTTGGGAGCCAGAAAAAGCCATCTTGCCACAGCCTCTGTGGCCACCACTGCCTTTCATTCAACTGAGCTGCCTCTGCACAGAACTGGACTTTTCCAGGAAATTGAAACCAAAGCAATTTGGCAGCTATTCAACAAGGAGGAGCCCGGGGAAGGAAGTATGTCTGGAGAAAGAGAAAGGTAGGTAGGTGCTGGGATGAGGGCTGTGGGTGGGGCTCGGGGAGAGGGAAATGGGCATCCCCAGTTCTGTGACCTTTCTCTCCTTTCACCCCCTGTGCACCACCCAGAGACTGAATCCCATTTGGTTCATGAAGATGCAAAGTGACAAGGCAGCGAGTTTGTAGACGGCACTGCCCAGAAGTGTGTGCTGTGCTTCTTTACGCACGCTCCATCCCAGGGTGCAGGAAACCACGGCCTGGGCAGGGGCAGTGGTGGGGAGGCTGCTTCCGCCCTCATACACACAGACAAATGAGGCCCAGAGAGCACAAGGGACATGGCCAAGGTCGCACAGCCTATGTGTGGCAGCCTGGACTACTTGAATACTTTGGCTCTCCAGAAAGAATTTCTTCCTTTTAAAATTTCTATTCCTCATTCAAAAACATGATCACATAGGAAGAACAGTTTTGCAAGAAAAACGCTAAACTGGAGATTTTTATTCTGGAGTAAAGTGTGCTGCAGGAACTTCCAATCCCCACTCTACGAATTTATCTCTTTCTCTCCTTTTCCCTGGGCTTCAGGGTGGGGAGAGAAGTTGTGGGCACAATACTCAGGAAGGTGATGGGAAAGAACATTAGGAAAAAAAACAGCTTTAATTGGCTTTAGCACAAAGGGAAGGGAAATCATTGGCTTTCACAGAAAGAGCAGGATAGGCCAGTGGTGATGCGGGAGCCAAGTCACTAAGGTTACCTGAGGTCAGTCAGGTCCCTGCCGTGGGCGAGGGGGAGGCCAGGTCAGCAAGAAGCTGGGAGCGGTTAAGTGTTGCTATTGTCTCGAAGACAGATGTTGCAAACCTGGTCCCCAGTATACCGGTGCTAGGAAGTTATGGCCAGATTGAAGGTGAGGAGGCCACAAAGCCTTGTGTCTCATGAGTGGATTAATGCAAATGACCTCAAGGAGGACCTATGCTGCTACTCGTGTCCTTCCCTGCCCTTCACCTTGCACCTCCTCATGGCTGATGCAGCAGGAAGGCCCTGGCCAGGTGCTTGTGTCTTGGTATTGCACTTCCCAGCCTCAAAACAGTGAGAAATCAACTGCTGTTGTTTATGTGTAACAGAAAATATCCCCCCACCCGCCCCCAGCCAGTGTACTTCAGCTTCTTAGTTCTCCAGGTAATAGTTCCTGTTGCAGTTCTGGTTGCTTCCATCTTCTAGAACCAGCTGGTCACTGTGATGCATATTGTAAGAACCAATCAAAGACAGCTAAGTACTCTACCTCTGTACTTACCTTTTGCAATCCCATAAAAACCTCCCTCCCTGAGACTTTGGGACCTGATATTTTAGGGATGATCCCAATCAGTGCCCCTCAACATTAAATAAATCTGTCTCCAAATCCTGGGTGTCATTTAGGTGTTTCTGTTTGCCATTGCATGTGGTACATTGGCTGGGAAGACCGACTTTGCTGTCTTCTTTGGTCGCCAGTCATAGCACTCACGGACAGAGCAAGGACCTCTCCAGGTCCCAATGGGTAGGTGCACCCTTGAGATTTCTCGAATCCCCTTAGAGGACTGGAGGAAGAATCCTGGCTCCCCGCTTGAGCAGCTCACATGGACCCCAAAGGGAGGAGGACACAGTCTGTCCGTCTGTCTGTCTGTCTGCCTGCCTGCCTGCCTGCCTGATTCCAGTAAGACCCTCAGGGGCACCCCAGTTAGTCTGTCTGTCAGTCCTGTTCAGCTTGAGCAGAAGGGGAGTCTGATCAACTCTCGTTAGTCAGGACCACCCTCAAGGGAAGGGGGTTGGGCTGTTTGACCTCTGAGGGCCTGCTGAATAAACGTGTGAGTGAGCGGAATGGAAAGCGTAAGCCATAGGCTGCTCCATCTGTGCACCAAGACTGGGAAGCACTGGTCACAATGGCTGATTGGGCCCTCACCTGTGGTTCCATGGCGATCAACATATGACATAGCGGAGGCCTCTCGCCCTCCTTAGCTAAGTCGTGCCTAAGTCATGATGTCATGTCCTACCTGTCAGCTCATTCCTAGGCCTATTCCTCAACAGAGTTGTAATCCCAGAGGTCTTAGAACTAACCAGTTATGGCAAATGAATGTTACCCATATAGCCTCTTTTAACAAACTTAAATATATTCATGCCTCTATAGATACCTTCTCACATATGATCCATCTACCTGTCATTCAGGTAAACAAAGTCAACTTGTCATACAGTATTGTGTATCAGCCTTTGTAACTTAGGAGTGTCATAAACAATAAAACCTGATATGGGTCCTGCCTGTATTAGTAAACATTTTCAGAGTTTTCTTGATAAGTGGAATATAAAGCATGTTACAGGGATCCCCTATAATCCCCAAGGTCAAACAATAATCGAACACACTCATCTTAAACTAAAAAATCAACTAGCTAAACCAAAGTAAGGGGGAACTCAGAGTCCGAACTGTACTACATATGCTTTACCTTTCTGAATCCTGCTTGGCGTGACCTCCAAACAGGTGTTTGGAATGGTCCAGCATCACTTTTAAGTTGGGGCCGAGGACATGCTTGTATTTCCACAGATAATCGAGAGACATTACAACCATCAGAGCTGTTCTGTGGCTAGAATCCAACCCATCTGTGCAACACGTCAAACCCTCTGCCAAGACCTCAAGCAATGAAACTGACAGCGCATTGTCCACTGTCCTGGGAAGGCCTGCGGCAGACTGTTCGAGAGGCTTGCCACCTAGTTAGCAGCCAGGGTTTGGTTCAATCACCTGAAAATCTTTTCCTTGCAATGCTTGCTCTCCTAGCAGCTACAGTATGCATTCCTGTGGTTCAGGGAGAAGAGCACTGGGCTTGCATAACTAATCCACCCTTACTTAGACCTCTTACGTGGATGGACAGGCCCCAGAAATTTTCCATTCTATAGAGAGCAATAACTCTACATATACTATTCTGCACTGGTCCACAGATTTTAATGCATTTATAAGAACAGGCTAAACTCAACATTACCTCCCATTTGTATATCCACCTTTATGTGTAGCCCATCTACAGCAAGGTTCCAGCCCTTGTATGTTGGCTGTGGATCAGGCTTAGAAAGTACAACTGTCTAAAAGAAAATTTGCCTTATTAGCCTTAAATTCTATTCCCTCAGATGGTAACCTTGTAAGAGATTTTAAACTTGACATTCTTATTTGTATTCCAGAAGCTCACACCCCTCATTTTGAGAAAGGTGATTTGGGCCCTTGGCAGACATGCAGGGATCCATACTATGGATGGGCAATATGCAAATTTAATTATTCCTTTGTAGATTGGTCCCCCAGAGGATTCCTTCTGGAAAAAGATCGAGATTGGCACAAGATTTCCTTTTCTGGCTCTCCCGACTCTACCATGACCTCAGAGGCCTTGTCCAATGTTACATGGTCAGGTAGAGGCCTCAATCCTCCCATCCCTGACTCCTTATCAATGACAAAATTGGACCCCTGCAACATACTTTATGGAAATTAGCCCTACCTTTTCATGCTGGATGGCTGCAGACTGAGCATCTGCAGCCGGTAAATGGAGAAAAAGTAACAGTAATATTGCAAGGTCATAGGTATATAAAAGTAAACATATGTGTGTATGATCCTCATGTACTGTTAATAGGGAAGGTAGAGTGGCAACAAAATATGTTCTCATGTACTAATTGTTATCTGACTCATTGTATCATGTCTAAACATCTTTCTAATGGCTCCACAGTCGTGATCATGGGCAGGATGCCTGGGGTTTGGCTTCCGGTCAATCTGACAGAGCCTTGGTATCATTTGCCTACTTCCCTCTTGGTAGAGACCTTAATTAAGAGATTTAATAGCCAGACAAAGAGGATGATTGGATTAGTTCTAGTAGGGATAACCTCCCTAGTGCTTTTGACAGCCAGTGCAGCTATAGGCTCTGTGGTATTAGCTCATTCAATACAGACTGCTCACTTTGTAGACAACAGGACAAGAACTGCTGATGAGAGCTGCAAAATTCAGTGAGAAATTGATTAAAAATCCCAAACCCAAGTAAGCACCTTAGAGATCTTCATCCTTTGGATGGGAGATCAAATTGAAAGTTTGTAATTGCAACAAGGATTTAAATGTCACTATAATATGGCTTGCTTTTGTATCACCCCTTTACCATACAATAAAAGCCTGCATCCTTGGGGAATCATCAAAAAACATATATAAGCAGCAATCCATCAAAATATTACTATGGATATAGAAGCTCTTCAGAGAAGAGTGCTGTCCATGTCACAACAGACATAGTTTTATATTGGAGTTAGTGAGCTCATTCTCTTCTTTATAATTCTTCTCATTAAAGTGTGTCAAAGAGGGTTCACAACCCAGCGAGAAATAGAGGCCGTACAGCCATAACTGACTCTGCTCCAGTTTCTTCAAAACGAAGAAGGGGAAACTGTGGAGAACCACCTGGATGACTCTCCTTGAAAGAAGGGCAATTATCTCCATTTTGGTTAAACCTGGCCCTATTTCCATGTATTGAGATGTACAGAGCTGGCTAGGACTTTTCCTTATGCTCTCAATTGGTTTTAAGCAATGCAAATCTGTCTAGACGAGATGCTGATGTGTAGTCTTTGAAGCAAGGCAACAGGTCAGTGTTGCCCCACCCCGTGGCTCCCAAAAAGTGTGTGTAAGCAAGACGGGAAGGAGAACCATGCTCCACACTGTTGGCTGGGGTCGAGCCTGGAGATAAGAGGCTGCGACTTCCCAGGTCATAAAAAATTACCCATCAGAGCTGACACATGGACCCCAAAACATTACCTACTACCTCGAATTTTGTTATGCAGATTACTCTTTCTGCATATGCTTCTCTCTGCATATTGCAGAGGTGATCTCAGGCCTCCCACCTAGCCAAGCTCATGGCACGCACGTACTTCCTGCCACAACTACAGTCACTCTTCCCCGAGCCACTCTCCTCTTCATGAATTGATAAAACCTGGGTCCAGCCCTTGGTGGAGGCCTTTGTTCCAGTTAGCCATCACCCTAGCTGGACTTAGGATCCCCTCGGCTCCCACAACTACAAATATGCCTTACTGTCTTTATTCTCGCCATGGGTCGCACTGGACTTGGTAGATTGGATTTAACTTATTGGAATTCCAATAACTTTTCCATGGGATCACAAATATAAACTTCCTGGACCCTGACGAGGATCACGAAGGGCTCTCAATATGGACTGTGCCCAGAGGAAAGAAAAAGAAAGGAAAGGAAAGGAAAGAAAAAAGAAAAAAAGAGAGGCAGGTAGGCCCATGATGCCTGTCCTCCTGCCAGCACAGCCATCGAGACCGTCAGCCCGGCATCCACTTAGGCAGAAGTTACGTCCTAGATAATTGTGCTCTGCCGTCTGGGTGGAAATCACTGGTGCAGAGCTCTGTGGGCTGTGAAGGGAGCTTGGATTTTACTACAGTGAGAAGCCACGGGGAGCAACAGCAGGGGACTCTACCTTTGATTTTCACGTAGCTGTGTGACCTTGGGGAAGTGCCCCTCAGCCAGGGACAGTCCTTGGGTCTTTGCAGCTCTGTTTCCTCATCTACAGATGGAGGTAAGAACCCTGTGATCTCAGAGAGTTGTGGGCCGAGGTAGTCTCTGTGCGCGCTAGGACAGTGCCTTGCACGCAAGTGCGATGGAAGCGCGACCACTGCCGTTTGTACCCTGACTGCCTCCTGGAGATGGTCCTTGGCTGGAAAGGACGAGTCAGGAGTCTGCTGCTGCTGCTGCTGCAGAGTCCAGGCCTGGACGTGGGGGACACAGATGGCACAAGGCAGCACTGCTGTGCCTGATGGACTGAGGTGGCAGTTGGTACACTGGGAGGAGTTGGGTGGGGGCAGGGAGGCTTGCCAGAGGGGGCTGGGTCCTGAGGTGCCTGACATTTACACACGGGGCAGAAATGCAGGCTGGGAGCAGCACTGCAGGCAGAGAACCGCGTGTGCTGAGGTACAGGGGAGGAGAGCACAGGGTGTTTAGGGAGGAGCAGGTCCTTCAGTGCAGGTGAGGGGCTGGTTTGGGGAGAGAAAGGAGGCGAGGAAGGAGCGGCCCCGAGCCCAATGTGAGGGCTGAGGACTTTCTGCATGGAGTGTGAATGGCAAGGCCTCTCTGCCCAGGCACAGATCATATGTGAAGCCCATTGCTACAAAGTGATTGTGGCCAGCCAACACCTGCTGGAACACGCCCACCGCCTGAAGGAACTGGAGGTGGCTGGCGATCTCAGGCTTACTACAGTGAATGCCTAGGTGGGCTCCCTGGCCTGGTGCACCACTGCCTGCATCTCCTCCTGCTTCTCCTCCATGCCTTGCACGAGCTTCTGGAGCCCTGACCTCTGAGCTGAGGGTTCTGCTCACTGTAACAGCAGGCAAACCTCCAGCGCCACTCCTCCTGGCAGTGTGGGTGTCCCGAGCCTGCTGAGCCCCCACAAAGGCCCACACTGCATGCAGCTCTCCATCACCTTCCCATCCTCTGTGCAAACCCACTTGGGTCCCAAGCCACAGCTGTGCACTGCAGTAACAGGGTCACCTGCACGGCCCTGCCTTTCCTGTGACCTTAACCTCTCTCCTTGGCTTTGCGCTCTGCTGCAACCCAACCCCTCTGGGAAGGCTGCTCTGGTGACATCCTGCGGGCTACCATCAACTTTCTCAGAGAGGGCTCTCCCTTTTCTTGGTATCATTAAAAATAAAGAAAACACTGTACTTTTGGCACACATGACTGACTGTTTTATTAGTGTGTCTGGAGACATTTTGAATTTTCTGGAATTGGGGTCCCTGCCCAGTAGAATGGGAAAAGACAGCACTTGTTCCCTTTAGGCAGGGAGGTCCTGACACCCATACCTACTCCCACAGGGTCCCTTGCGAAGCCCGTGAGGGCACTGAAGAAGGCAGTTGGGGCTTGGGCCTTGGGAGGAAGTGTCCTTCACATTGGCATCTTGATATCCCAGGGAACCCAGGAAATATCCCCATGTAACTGAGAGGGGAGAAGGATGGGGCAGAGTCTATGGGGTCACGGCAGAGCCAGGAAGCCAGATGACCCTGTGCCAACTGGGGGGGGAGGCAGGTAGGGTGCCTGGCATGAGATGGGTGTGCAGGAGCTAAGTGCCTGAGTACCAGGGATCTGCCAGCCACCGGGGCAGCACAAGGGAGCCCAGCTATGCACCCCCATGATTCCATCCAGAGCTCGCTCCCTCAGGGTGTGGTGCTCAGGCGGCAGCATCACCAGGGGACTGGTGAGCACCGCAGACTCTCAGGAGCTCCGCAGACCTACTAAATGGGAATCTGAATTCTGACCAGATCTAAAGGGGTTTGTGTGTTTCCGGGAGCGGCGCACAACCCTGGTCTAGGTGCCTGGATTCTTGGCCACGCTGTTCAGACTCCTGGTGTCTGAACACAGACTTTTCAGGGCACAGACTTTTTCTGGGTGACCAGAGGTCAGCAAGCCCTTGCTCCTGCCTCCACATCTGGGTCACTGCTGCCAGAAGTGGAAGGAGAGGCAGGAGGGAGAAGCAGGGAGGGAGCCTGTGAGGCTTGGCCAGCAGGGCCATTCCCTCCAACTGAGCCCCTTCCTTGGTTCTGAGCAGGAGACGGGGCTCTGTCTCCTCTAAACCCTCCTCGTTGGCTGCCCTGAAGGGCCCTGGTCTCTCAGGCAGACAAGGATGCGGGTGCCCTTCACCACCCACCCCATTCTCCTCCTACAAGAGGCCACGCCTGGTTTTCCCAGGTGCCAAATCGCCATTGGCCAAACTAACCAAACAGGTGGCAGCAGGGCAAAAACCTTGCATAATGGGGCCTGGAGGACAAGGCCTTGATTAATGAGCTTGCACTGGTGGCAGGAACCACTCACCTCACTCAGTGTAAGTTGCTTCCTGTATGAGGCACCGCTCTGCTCTCAACTGCCCCCCCCGCATTCCCCACCACCCTCTTTGGATGAGCACAGAACTCCACCGGCTGCCATTTCAAGAGGAACCCATGGTCTGGCTGCTAAGTGCCTTTGTGCGGTACTTTGTCCAGGTGGTGGCACAACCCTGACCACTCTATGACCTGTGGCTGCTATCCCTGCAATACAGCCACTCACAACACACACACAAGCACACACGCACACACAATATAGATAAAATGAAATGCATTTTATACATACTTTTTCATCAAGGAAACATACAGGGAAGGCTCAAGTGGCCCTTGGGAGCAGACAGGGGTGTTTTAATACAGAAGCGTAAATACTCTACACAGGGCACACAAACACGCAATAAATACTCTACACAGGGCACACAAACGCTCAGCACAATATCGCCGCCTGGTGGCCACTCAAACTGCTGCAAGCAGAGGAGGTTTGCCTGTTCTCTCAGGCCAAGCCTTGCAGATTCATCTCCAAACAGCCAGAGAGGGTGGGCTTCAGGGACACAGGTGGCTCCGACCAGTCCAGCACACTACTTAGTGTTAGCTCACGTAGATATACGTGACAAAAGTTACCATTTTGGCCATTTTCAGTGTACAATTCAGGGGGCATTCAGTTTATTTATGCTGTCCTCCAAACATCACTACATCCAGCTCCAGATGTTTTTCATCTTCCCCAAATGAGTTTCGGCATCCATCACACACATCCCCCTTTCTCTCTGCCCTGGCAACTACCAATCTTAACTTTATGAATTAATAGCATTTTAAGGGTTATTTTGTATGACCCTGTTTTTCTATTTATTTTTATAATTATCTCCTCAGTAGAAGAAATGACATTGATTTTCACCTAATGGTAGTGAATCAAAACGTTGCTTCTTTTACACCCAGGCTCTCACTCTGACACGTAGTGCGATCCTCCCATGGTGCTGGGCAACGCGGGCAGCCACAGCTCCCAGCCCACCCGCAATCACGGGAAACCACAGAGTCCTGCCACGTGCTGCATTGCTAAGCTTCATGTTCAGCAGGCCAGGTGTATTCATCGCATTTTCAATTTTATAATATTTGCAGCTTATGATGAGTTGATCAGGGAGTAAGCCTCAGAGGGCGCAAGGTCTCCCACCGTGGGTTGATTCTGGAAAGGGAAAGCCGGGTCCCATCTGCTGTTCTCTGAGTCTCCTGGAATAGGAGGGGATTGGCGAGAGTGTCTCAGTGACGACGCAGTGTCTGACCTTTCTTTCCTCCTCTGGACAGAAAGTGGGCAGCACTAGCGACCAGCTGCCACTCTTTTCTCTGCAACCAGTAGTTCAAAGTGAATATCATCTGTCACATGCTCTGTACCAGGCCTCGTCCTGAGTGCTGTTAATCCTCTTACCACTCCGCCAGGGTGTTGCTGTTATCACAGTTTCAGACACGAGCAGAGAAACTAAGGCACTAAAAATGATGTCCTTTGCTCAAGACCCTACGGCTAGCAGCACTGTTGTTACTATGGGCAGCCATGTGCCTGGTTAAAACTCAGGGCCTCAGGCTGGGATTGTGGCTCAGTGGCACAGCGCTTGCCTAGTGTGCACAAGGCCTTGGGTTCAATCCCAGCACTGCAAACAAAACAGAACTGAAAATCCCAGTGCTTTAAGCACTGCAGGCAAGGGAGGAATGGACACCAAGAGGCTGACAGGATCCAAACCTCAGCCCCTCACTGTGTGGCCGGCAGGAGTTGCAAGGAGTCCATAAGGAGAGAGGGTCTTGCCAGTTGGCTTAGTTGTTGTACGCAGTCAGCATGCAGTGAACACATAAAGCCCGATGTCTGCTGTCCACCAGGATCTGACTCTGCACTGCCAGCAACAGCAGCCTGGTTCCACAGAAGGGGAGCTTCGCACTGACCCTGTGCCCCAGTGACTTCCTTCTCTGCAGCCCTGTGCACTCGGGTGTTCAAGGATCACAGCCTGTGGGTGGCCTGTGATACTGTAGTTTCCAGTGTAGGTGTGGAATTCCACCTCCACCCACTTTCAGAATGGTTGTCAACTTGTGTTATTTGCTTCGGTGGTTTCTGGGCTGGGAGGCAGAGCTGCCATGAGAAGAAGCTCATGCAGGCTGTTCACCTGCTCATCGCTGAGGGCCACCGAGTCTCTGCTGCCTCCCACTCCATACTCAGCGGGTGACAGTCCTGGGAGCAGTGGCTAACGGGGAGGAGGTGACAGAGCTTCGGTTCTGCACCTGACCCTGTCACTCCTGTGCTGGGTGGCTTGGACCTTCTGTGGAGACGGAGGGGGCCAGATCCTGAGTTACAGAGAGAGGGGACTGGCATTTGTCCTAGTTTTGACCACGACTCCATCGCTGTTTGTAGCTGGGGCTGATCATGATGACAGCTGCTGGGAGGAGGCTGAAGAGCAGCTGCCACATTGGATTTTAGTTGATGAAACCTACTGAGCACTGAGGTTACTAAAAATTATAAGGTAATGTTGGGCTGCATTAGCGGAGGTAGACTGTCTAGAAATGGAGGCAAAAATCTCCCACTTCTGTGTGTTGTTGACCAGATTCCTTGGGATACGTGGTCTACCTAGGGGCACAACCAGGAGGTCAGAACAGGGCAGAGAGTGTGCTCGAGTGATGCCTGAGTGGCAGGGCAATGCCAGGTGCTTTGCATGGGTTCTCTCGATTCATTAAGGAAATGGTGAGAGAAAAGTATTACCCACTCACAGAAGGGGTGGGGGAAGGACAACTGAGGTAGAAGAAGCTGCTTTGTGTCATCTGGCAGAAGGGGAGGGAGCTCGGCTTTGGAGCCTGGCTCTCGCATTGACACCTGCCCTCCCTCTTAGATCATGCTCTGCTCCCTGGGAAATACCATTCCCTCCACCTCACACCCTTCGTAGGGGTCCCTGCGCACCAAAGAGAAGTGTCCCTTCCGCTTCCACGGAGCAGTCTCCACCCAGAGGAGCCTCCACCCACCACCCACCACCCTCTAGAATCAGCCTGGGATGAGAGCGTGAGGCCAGGACATGAAGATCAGCTGTGACACTCAGGGCATTGCACTACCCAGGCACAGAAAACAGGGCTCAGACAGGAACCCGAGAGACTCTGGCAGTGCCCTTCTCACCCAGGGGTGCACAGCACAGTCACACCTGTCCCTGTTCTCTGTGACAGATGATGCTGGATTCCAGGACAGGGATCTGCTCACTTGAGAAGCTTCTGAGATGAGAGGCGGGGAGTGCAGTGGTTAGCAGCTCAGACCCCCTCGCTGGGTGCCATGACCCTTGCAGCCAGCAAGGGCCAGAGAGGGAGCGACAGAAGATTTAAAAAAAAAAAACAAGACACAGAGAAAAACGCTGGGATCGGGTGGGACCTGACCTTTCTGGTGGAGACTCAGCGACAACCCAGCACAGTCTGCATCTCTATTTATATACAGTATAAATGGGGGAAGTGCTCGACGGGGCAGAAATGCAAAGGTCTCGGTGTTTTGCTGAGAACGCTGAAAGTGAGACATTCTCAGAGCTATCCGCGCTGTAGTTAGCAGGGAGGAACACGACAGCCGGACACCTGAGGGACTGGCTCTGCTCTAGTCCCAAACTTGTTTATGTGGCTCGCCTCTGGCGCTCTGTGTTCTCGGGGCTAGCCTTGCTCTAGCTCCGACTGTGTGGTCCATCTCCTGCTCAGCCGCTCCCCACAGCTGGGTTGCTGGGGCCGAGTCCCAGCGCTGACATGTTCCTGCTGTGTGACCTTGGGCAATGTGCTTCACCTCGCTGTGTCTTTATTCCTTCCCACGTAGAATGGGCATAAAGAACTGTACCTCATTCATAAAGGTAACAGAGAATTAAATGTAAGGCAACCAGAAAGGTGCAGAATCAGCACATAATCAACACTCCCCAGGTCTTTTCTTTAACGACAACAACAAATTGCCGTGTGCTCCTCCCCCCACACCCACATAGCCCCAGCTATGTCCTTCCCTATGCAATGGGAGCTGCTTAAAGCCAGGTCCTCCCTTTACCCAGAGCCCAGGAGGGGCCGGCACCTGGTGAATGACTGTCGGTCACTGCATTTCTCAAACATTTCTGGTCTCTTGTTCCCTTCTCAATTCTTGCTGTCCCCAGTCAGGGTGTGAACATCAGTGGGTCTTGTATGATTAAATGTGGCAGAAGAGGCTCTGCAGACTCCCAGAGGGGGTTGTAAAAAAGTTACAAGATCCACCGCCGTCCATTCAGAACACTGCTGGAACCCAGCCACTGCACTAGGAGAGGCCACAGGAAAAGGCCATTCACAGTATTCCAGCCCATTGTCCAGCTGAGTTCTCAGCTGATTCCAGCACCCGTAGGTGGGCAAGTGAGCAAGGAGCCTGCCAAGGATTTTCCCACCTAAACCCTAAACTCAAAATCGTGCAAGATTCCTGCCTCACTGTTTTTGGACCCTGCTCTGCGCAAACATCCTCCCTTATCCTCAGCGGGTATCTTTGCTTTAGGGCTCAGAGAGGTTTTCTGGTGCTGGCACCTGCTGATAGCTGCCTCTCCCTGTTACGGGAAACCAGTTCATGCTGTGGGAGGGACCCCGAGTGCTCTGAATTACATCAGTTCCTTTCTCTGGCCAGGCCCTGCTGATGGGCACCGGTGGCAAGCTGGGGACTGCTCTGTGGCCCTGACTCGTGCTCGTACCACTGGCCCTACTTTGCCTTCTCAGTGGGGTCCTGTCTGCTTTCTCCTCCAAGCCAAGTCTTCCTCCTGCTTCCCATTCCTCCTAATAAGTGTTCCTATCCTGGTCAGGTAGAAGTTCTGCTGCTGGGGGAAAACGACGCAGATCCTGCCCTGTGTGGAAGGACAGGCCTGGGGTGCAGTGAGCTCAGCCTTGGAGCTTCCTGGAATTGGTCCCGGAAAGCCTGGCTGTCCCCTGTTTTCCCCATTCCTGGCCCCAGTGTGAGAGCCCATGTGAGCCTTGGCCAAGGGAGGATGGTGAGAAGTCAGTGCAAGAGCAGGAATAGGAATTTTTCAAAAAGACAGTGCTCCCTGTTTGTAGTGGCATATGCTGGTCATTTGACCTCTTGGGAGGCTGAGGCAGGAGGATCCATAGTTCAAGTCCAGCCTGGGCAATGTGGCTACTTAGCAAGACCCTGTTTCAAAATGAAAACCAGAATGGGCTGGGGATGTGGATCTCTGCAAAGGTTTTCTTGCTGTCAGAGGATGTTCTGTGCTGAGCATGGCCACGCTCCTCCCTGACAGTCCCGGGCGGTGATACAGAGCCCACAGGGGCCAGACCGGTTTGAAGACGCTTCCACATTTTCACGGAACAACCTCTGCTCAGTGATAGATGATAGCGCAATTTTTACTGTCTTTCTGCCACACATACTAAAGGGCTGGGATTTTTTGCCTTTGGCCTTTAAAATTTTTTGAAATATCCTAGAAATTGATTTCTGCTTGGGCCTCTCTCCAGCCATTTTGTTGAAACTGAGGTTGTTTCACAGAGGAATGAAAAGCACAGAACTGAAGTGCATAGGTTTTGTTTCATTTTGTTTCGTTTTTGTGGCACTTGGGATTGAACTGAGGGCTTCACTACTCTAGGAAAATGCTGTACTACTGAGCCACACGTCACTGTGAATGTGCAGGTTCAGGTGATGTTGAAGAAGTTCATACAAATAGGCAGCCCGTGCCCTTGTAGAGAGAGGATGCTGCTGTCACCCAGGGAGCTCCCTCAGCCCTGCTCTCCTCAGCAGCAAGGGTTGCTGCATTTCCTTCATCATAGAAATCAGAAAATAAATTAAAACATGGATGCAAGACATTATATCAAATCACCAACCATCATATCAAAGAAAAATCTTTTTATTAATAGTAAATTGTATTTTTCAGCTATCTACTTTTCAAATTTTTTCTGAGACAGCTTACAATTAAATCCATATATGTAAAACAATTGAACAGGTAAACTAAGGCATAAATATAAAAAAATGAAAAATTATACTAGAAGATTCAAAATAAGTTGGTTTGACATGATAAAATGGCATGAATTTTAAATACTATATTGAGAAAGTTCTGATTTTATTCCATTTAGTTTCTGAAATATGGGAAAGGTAAAATAGACTTCATCAAAATTAAAAATTTCAGGCTAGTGTTACAGCTGAGTTTAGAGCCCTTACCTATCATGTAAGAGGCTCTTGGTTTGATCCCTACCACTGCAGAACAAAAGCAAAACCAAAAACAAGCTTCTGTTTATCAGCCTGCTAAAATAACTACAACTAAAAAGACAGACAACATTCAGTGCTGGCAAGAACATGCTACAACTGCAACTTCGTGCATTCCCGGTGAGAGTGAAAAGTATTAAACCACGTTGGAAATTGTCCTGTAGTTTCTCCTTAGGTCAACATGACCTTGCTAGAAATTCTACTCCTCGGTATTTCTCAAAAGTAAATAAAATCGTGTGTCCCCACAGAAGCATGTTTGAAAAGTTCTCAGCAGCTTCAAACATGAGAGCCCCAAATAAAAATCTAAGTGTCCATCAAAAAAGCAAATGCGAAAAAAAAAAAAAAAAAAAGCAAATGCGGGGGCCGGTGAGATGGCTCAGCGGCTTAAGCGCCTGCCTGGCAAGCACGAGGGCCCGAGTTCGACTCCTGGAACCCACATACGAAAAAGGGGCTGGAGATATCGCTCAGCGGCACGGGTGCCTCCTGGTGCGTGAGGTCCTGAGGTCGACCCCCCGGTACCCACAAAAAAAAAAAAAAAAAGCAAATGCGAAAACATATCATAGTGTAGCCAGGCAATAGAATCTATTCAGTAAAAGAACAAATTATATGTAAGCACAACATAGATAAATCTCAAAAATATGCCATGAAAAGAAGATAAATGCAAAAATGCACACAATAAATGCTTCCATTTAGTTACAACTCTTGAATGAGAAAATTAATCTTAGACACTCAAATTCCCTTCATAGGTTACTGACATTCTCTCAGTCAATGGTTCTGTTTCCCCACCTGTTTCTTTCAAACTTTATTTCTATTACACATGTAATGTAAATTAGTAAAAATAAAAGTTACAAACCTAGAAAAGCTGGGTGTCATGGTGCATGCCTGGAATCCCAGCACTCTAGGAGACTGATGTAGGGGGATCACAAATTCTACTTCAGCCTTAGCAACCTTTCAACTTAGCGAGACCATGACTCACAAAACAGAAAGAAGGAAAGAAAGAAAGAACTAATAAGAAAAGAAAAGGAAAGGAAAGAAAGGAAAGGAAAACAAAGGAAAGGAAAGAGAAGAAAAGAAAAGGTCCTAGGTTCCATCCCCATTGCGAAAAGAAAAAAAAAACACTTTAATACAGCAAAGTCTGCAATACTGACATATGATGTCAAAATCTCATCCTCCTAAATCCCATTCTCTCTATATAACCATTCAAGTATTTTGATTTTCCTATGAAAAGTGTCATAGTTATACCAGAATATATGTATATTCCTTTTATAACAGATGCATAATGCTATGTAATGTGCTTTTTGCACTAAACAATATATTATTGTAGGTATATTATCACATATCAGCATATTTATATATCTCTCTCAATGTTTTTAACAACATCTGAATATTTTACTATATAGAAGTATGTAATTATTTTACTCATCCACAGATGCTTGCATAATTATTAATGGCAGAGAAGTTGGGGTGGCGAGGGGGGCATAGACAAAGCTTTAATTCACATTCTTATTGCTAATATATATCTGAAATCTTGTGGTAGTATATCTGTGGAAAACATTTTTTTAGTTGGTATTTCTGTTGGAATTTTTGTAACAAATATAGGCTTATTTTTAACTTTGATAACAATGATTCAGTTGTTCTCTGAAGTTTTTTGGCCATATGTCATAACTTAGCAGAAACATATCCCCTCAGTAAGAATAATTGAATTTTGAAGAACAATAGATTACATGTTACTTTATGACTTTTAAAATCTGCAATACTTTGGTTTTGTTTTGTTTTGTTTTTTGCAAGCATCAGATTCATTTATTTTAGAAGTACTTATTAAATTAATTATCATAAATACAGATTAACACCTAGACCAACAGGCAAAAATCCCTGTAAAAATACCATAAAACAATTATACTAAATCAAGATACACTTTTAAGTACATTGTCTATGCTGGATTACAATAATATTTTTTCGCCAGGTGTGGTGGCCCGCACCTGTAGTCCCAGGACTCCGGAAGCTGAGGCAGGAGGATTGAAGTGAGTTCAAGGCCAGCCCGGACTACATAGTGAGACGCTGTCTCAAAAACATTTTTTTTCTCTCTTTATTTTCCCTATGTCTGTCTTTTATTCTGCACTTTACTTATACATTGGGTGTCTTATATAAGAGAAACCATGTGATATTTAGGCTTGTGTATCTGATTTACTTCACTTAACATTATGGTTTCGAGCTGCATCCATTTTCCTACACTGACTCAAGCTCGTCCTTCCTCCTGGCAGAGTAGAACTCCTTGTGTATGGACGCCACGCTTTCTTTCTTCGTTCATCTGTTGATAGACGTAGAGTCTTCTTTCAAGACTGAGCTATTACGAATTCTGCTGCTATAAAATGGCTGTGCTCACATCACTGTGAGATGACGTCTTTCATTCTCTTGGGAAGGTGCCTAAAACGGGAAGAGCTGGGTCAAAAGCAACATCTAGTTTTAGTTTTTTGAGGAAGCTCCGTACAGATTTCCATAGTGGTTACACCAGTGTACACTCCCAGCAACAATGAGGACTGGTCCTTTTTTCCCCATAGCCTCTCCAGCAGTTGTTATTGATTTCTCGATGGCAGCCATTCTTTCTGGAGTAAGATGGAATCTCAGCGTTATTTCGATTTTCATTTCTTGAATGGCCAGTGACGTGGAAGATTTTTGTGTATTTATTGGCCTTTGTACTTCTTCCTTTGAGAAGTGTCTGTTCATTTCAGATGCCCATTTCTTACTGGGTCTTTAAGTTTGGGAGGGTTAAATTTTTGAGCTCTTTATATATTGTAGATATTAGTCCTTTGCAAAATTTTTCCCTTTTCTGTAAGTTATATCTTCACTCTTTTGTTGGTTTCCTTTATTGTGAGGAAGCCTTTTAATTTGATGTGATACCATTTGTTGATTTTCGATATTATTTCTTGCGCAAACTGGGTT